>JAQPPZ010016717.1:7720000-10397500 GCA_028583015.1 Wollemia nobilis | reverse complement strand
TCATGTGTAGTAATTAGCTATTTTCTACAGCACAGGTCTTTGCACCCTCGAATTCCTCCAACTATGGTGCCTTTATGCTTCCAATATGATTTGAATTTCTTCTTGGTGCCCCCTTTTTATAAATTTAAGAGGCAACTACACAGATGACACCACCTTATTTTTTTTGCGTCTGTTTTTCTTAATTTGTATAGATTATTGCCAACTCATCATTATATACAGTTTATTTTGAACATTTTATTATTATTATTATGCTTGCTTTTTATCTTTCTTTTTCTTTTCTTTTTGTTTTTTGTTTTTATTTTTCTTAGTTTTTGTTTTTATTTTTCTTAGTTTTTGTTTTTATTTTTTTGCTTTTTTGTTTTCTTATTGTTTTTTTTTTTGCATATTTATTTTCACCTATTGGCATGGAATTCATACCCTGACATTCACTTGTATGGTTCCCTCTACTGACATGTCATTTTTTGGTTATGTTATATCATCTATTGCAATAGAGGGTCGATAGATTGTACAATTTAATTTAGATTATCAAATGTATGAGTTACCACTTCTATGTTTTCAATTGTACTATTTGGAATTATACAATTGTTAACTATATGATTTGAAATAATACAATTTGGAATTGTACAATTCCTAAATTTTGTAATTGTACAATCTCTATTCATTCTATATCAACTACTGCCTTGTTCCAGAATTTCTATTTGTCATGTTTAATTATTATTCAATGAATGTTCCCTAATTATCTGATTATCATTTGGGTGACTTCTAATATAATCACCCTAGACTAAGTCTACCTCTAAACTTAGTGAACAAGTTCTTTGTCTACCTTGACTACTTTCTTCATGAAATTGAACTCTTCCCATTCCATTAGGCCCTCTTCCTCATATATATATTTTGTGGCCTTGTCCTCTTGTTTCTAAACCTCATTGAATATTGAATGGGACTTTATCTCTTTGAATCAATCCTCTTATTGCTTTTATTCTTCTTGGTCCTTATTGATGCACTGGTGGTTACCCCAAATTCCCTCTATTAGGATGCAATCCTCTAAGATTTTTCAAGGGTCCACCTCAAAATATATGTCCTTGTTGTGCATTCCTTATAAAATTTAAGGGTATATGTTGTGTCTCATTTTTCTACCTAGGCCATCTTGGAGTAAGAGGTTGATTTCTTTCCCTCATTCATTTAGATAAAGGATATGAAATGTTTCTACACTCATTCACTTGTTGCAACCTTCCTTTATGACCTAGTTGTTGTCCTGTAGTACTTGGAATTCCTTGTTGATGATTTTGTTGTTGATTTTACTTCCTTCTCCATTCCTTCCCAAGTTCTAGGAGATATCTCCACAAATTATATATTGGTAAAATATCCCTTATTGCATTGAACTCCTGGTGATAGTTGTTGTACTACCCTCAGTCTATGATCTACACACACTAGTCACCTTATCCATCTTTGCTCTTCAAAATGATATTATAGGAAAAACTTGCCAAGGCTTCCCTATACTCATATTTTAGTATGAGTATGGGATTATTGTATTCTTGACAAAAATTCATCACTACTCCTATCTTGAATATTGATTCTTTTCAGTAAGAAAATTCCTTCATCACCAGAATTTCTAAAATATTCTTGTCAATTCCTTTGTTGTTTAGGTGATGTGAAGTTTTCTTTAATATTTCACCATAATAGCTTTGATACCATATCTATAATTGAAAGATCTTGCATTGATCCCCTTGGTTCTATGGATATCTTTTATCCTCACTAGAAATTTATCTTGAACCTTCATGTTGCCTCCCTTGTACCTAGGGTACTTCTTTAAATTTATCATTTCATAATTCAAGATCCCTTTGCCTTACAACTTATTGCTCATCAAATTATTGCATCGTATCATCTAATTCTTGAATGATATATCCTTAGAGTCTTGCATTATGATATTTTAATATCTTGTATTCCTATAACTATTGTGCTTGATGACACATATGTTGTTGTATCATACCTATTTGGGCTAATAGGGCAAGTCTCATTAATTCTTTATCTGCAACACCTCATTCATTTTATTTTGGTATTTCCATGTCAAATGTATCCATCCATTCTGAATATTGGACCGTTAGTCATATCCTTCATCGACCTTCTACTTGGTGAGGCAACTCTCATTGCTTCAACCAAGGATACACTTTTAGTGGTTGGGAGGCTTCTTACTGCATTTTCAAGTTTCTAGCTAATGGTACTACCTCTTGATTTTTTCTTTTATTTAAAATAAATCTATTTATCATCTTATCATTCAATTATTTTTGTGTCATCTACAAACCTCACATGTACTTCTATTCTTCTTTCACTAGGATGAGGTACCATTTGTTGTTTCATAATTGGTTGTGTATCCTCACCTTTTGCAAATAGACATGCAGTTCCAATAGAATATTCCCCTTGAAAAGGATTTTTATTATTCTAGGTTTCTTGCTCTTATTCATGCGCCTCTACTTTTTATCATTGTTTTTGTTCTATTTCATTTAAAAATATGAAAAAACAGTCTACTTTATATGGTTTCACATTTGAATTGTTTACCATTTTGGGTACCACTGTCTTATCCAGCTTATGAAATTTAACTACACCATTGTTTGTCACCTTTACCACTCTAAAGGTACAAAGCCATAATGTTTTCAACTTCCCTAGCTTGATTTATTATTTACCATTATTCTTTAGAACTAAATTTCCTATATTAAGTTCTAAATTTTAAACATGCTTATCATGCCACAATTCTTTTTGCTATTGGGCTACTTCAATTTCCCAATGTGCCATGACTTATATTTCATCTAACTTGATCAATGCTATCAATATTTCCTCTAAAATCTCTTGGTCACCCAAATGATATTCCATGGCTGCCTATAGACTAGGTACCAAGAACGCTATTAGAATCACTAACTCTTGACCATACATTAGCTAGAATGTCATATGGTTTCTTGTAGGTTTAAATTTATTTTATATTCCCATAGAATGGATGGCAACCTCTCCTCCCAATCTACTCCTATTCCATAGGTTTTCTAAAATGTAGAGACTAGAATTTTGTTAGTCGCCTCCACCTACCTATTTTCTCTAGGATAATACAAACTTGATAATGAATGTAAAATTTATAAATCAATTATTATATTCTTGATAACATCATTAACAAAGTGACCACCCCTATCAATTGTTATTTGTAATAGAATTCTAAATCTTGTGATTACCTACTCATACAAGAAATAGGCTATATTTTTTGTTATATTATCTGGTAGTGCCCTTGCATCTACCCATTTGGTTAGGAATTTTGTTGTTACCATTATATATCAATATTTTTGTCTATGGGTCATTTTAAGTGGCTTGACAAAATCTAAATCCCACATTTCAAGTAATTCTTGAGGTTGAGATGAATGTAAGGGAAGAAAGTTATGATGCAATGGTTTCCCTACTCTTTTACAAGTATCACATGCTTACACATATTCATTTGGATCATGGTATAGCATAGGCCACCACAATCATACCAAAAAAAATAATTGCAGTAGCAACTGGACCCATAAGCCCTCCTACCAAACCTTCAAGGGATTATTTTAACATTGTTTTAACTTTTTCCTCCATTATGCATCTTCTCAAAGTGCCATCTACACCCATTTTGTACAACAATATGGATATCAACTAAAAATGTGCTACCTTCATTACTACTTTATTTTTCTCTATTATCCTCAAATCTAAGGGTAATTCCCTTGTGGATAAATACTCGTGAATTAACTTGTACCATGATGGTGTAACATTGATTGCAAATAGTTGAGCATCAAGAAACTCATCCAAAATTATCATTCCTATAGGTTATCCTAAGTTAATTCTTGACAAATGATATGCTATTACATATTTCTTATCGGGTTGAACCACTGCTCCAAACACAAATTCTTATAAGGTGATGAGCCACCTATTGACTCATCCCTATATCACTGGTTTGTTAATCAGGTACAATAAATCTTGGTGATACACATAAAAGGCAAATGAGTTTACCAATAGGTAATGCCAAAACTTATATACTACATATACCATTCCCAAATCCTCTCATTCTATTGAACTATAGTTACTTTTTAACCTTGACAGTAGAGGACTTGTAAAGTAAATAGATTGATCTAGCCTAAATTACTCCTCAGACTAACACACATCCTATTGCAAAATTGGATGCATCAATATGGACATAGAAATCCTTATCCCAATCTAGAAATACTAGAATAGTACTACATGCAATATTTGCTTTTGATTTCTTGAAAGCTCTTTGGTGCTCCTCTGTCCAACTAAAAGGAACATTATTTTTTGTTAGCAAATCTAATGGATAGGAAACATATACATAATTTTTTTATAAACCTTTGATAATACCCTATGGATCCCAAGAAGGTTTTTAATGAGCTCACATCATATTGTTCTTTCATATTTAGTATGATGTGGATCTTATTAGGATTTGGCTTCAATCCTTCACTACACACTGTGTATCCCAACAACTTGCCATATGGTACCATAAAAAAATATTTCTCTGGATTCAAATATATCTATCCATTTCCACAACATCTCATACATTAACTTAGGTCCAATAGTTGATCCTTAATTTTCCATATATGGACCAATCATCTAGGAATGCCTTGAATTTTCCTATTGCCAATTGGTCAAATATGTACAAAATAATTCATTGAAATATGGCAGGTGCATTGCATAGCCCAAATTCCATTCTATTATAAGAATAAATATAATTTTCTATTATAAACATGGTCTTCAACTTATCTTCTTCTGCTATGCTAATCTGATTATAGTCAAAACAACCCATCCAAAAATGAGTAAATTTTATTTCTTACAACTTCCTCCAAGATAGAATATATAAAATAAATGGGAAAGGGATCCTTAATTTATATTGTGTTCATACAATGAAATCCCACACACATATGAATCTTGCCTACTTCCTCCTTCAAGGTGACTACAATAGGTAAAACCCATTCACTTGTGGTAACTTTCAAAATAATTCATGCATCCAACATCTTCTCTATTTTTACATTTACCAAGGCTACATACTTTGGGTTCATTCTATAAGGTCTCCTTCTAACTGGTTGTGCTCCCAAAATTAATGAAATATTTTTTACACATAACTATGGTGGTATCTCTTTCAATTCCTTATATGTCCATGCAAAAACATCCTTATATTCCAAGAATATTTTGAAAGTTGATGCTTTCAACAATGGATCTCAATCATCTTCATAATGGATCAATATTGATTCATTATCAATCCCTAAATTTACTTTCACTATTCGAGGTCCTTCATATTTAATATTTTCTAGCTCTATCTCAGCCTTTACCATATTATTTGGATGTTTTGGTTTTGTATCTATCTTTGCATTACCAACTATATACTCTATGAATATTTTAATAAATATTAATTTCTCTTGTTCCTATTCCTTTAGTTTCTTGTAGACCTTCTTATCATATTGTATTTCTATAGTCCCCTCTATATAATATAAATGTTTTTGGGATAAAACACCTTGTACTCCTCCACCTACCAGTGGAGAAGTCCATTATCTAATTAAGCTTCATCCTCATACATTCCTTGAGGTACAATATTCCATTTTCATTGGGCTCATATTGGTCTTTTGCCTCTGAAGAAGTCCATAATTCATATGTTGTGGCCACATCCTCACTAATTGTTTAATTTTTCAAGTTAATTATACATTTGTTTTATCCTTTATTGAATTTAATTCGATCCTTTTTCCACTTATGATAAACTTTGGCTAATATCATCCAATCCCTTCCTATTAATGCATCTTATGCTAGCTTCTACATTTTAATCACAATGAAATACAAGATGAACTCTTGGTCAACTATTATTAATTTTTGAGCCATAAATAGTCCTTTAGTTTCAATATCATACTGGTTAGCACCATATAACTTAAAACTAGGTGTCCATAAAAATGGAGCCCTAATCTCCTTCCAAGTTTTCTTCAGCAATACGTTAACACTAGATCTTCCATCCATAATGACTTGTGTTAATGTTTGCTCCAATATTTCTATATGAACCAATGTTGGTTTCTTTCCAACATCGGTCATTAATATCATTGGATCCATAAAATAATCCTTTTTTTCTATGTCCTTTAAAGGCTAGCTTTGTACTTCCATTACCTTTTGAGGTTGTAATTATTTCTCTATTAGCTTATGCAAGGCTAGTATGGCTTCTAACAAACTAGCTACTTTAACTTCTACCATTGTATTTAAAACTTGTGTTTCCATTATCTGCATTGATGTTTTGTCCTTTAAGACACTTGACTTATTTAATTATTTTTTTTCTACTAGCCGTACTTTTTTAGCTTTTTATATTTCTTCAATTATCTTTTTTGCCTCCTACCATTTCTCCTTCTATTTGGTAGGTTATGTGTAATTATATTTCTTGGACTAACTTCATGCCATAACCAATACATATTTTTCTTTTTCATCCTCTCCCATGGGAGGTACATCAATGTCAAGAAATTTGACATTTTGTGAGTTACTTGTACTTGTCTTCTTGGGATAGTTAACTTCCGTGTGGTTTCCAGGACCACATCATCGACACATATGTGTGATATTATTTTATGTTGTCTCATTTTTTTGAGTAAGACAATTTTTTGCAAAATTCCCCCACTCTTGATAGTTGCAATACTATATGATTGACTTACCTTTCGAATCATACTACAAATGAATCTAACCTCCATGTCAATTTCCCTAGTATGGTCTTCCTTCTCTATGATTATTCCTATAACCACCACTAGTTGCACCTTATCCATTCCATTGGACATTTGGTTTCCCCTCAATAACTTGGATCATCAAGATTTGATGCCTTACCCCTTTTAGTTTGAATGAGAAATTTACCACTTCATGTTCAAATACATCACATATATTGCAGTATGCATTCCTAGGACAATTCACATGTGTATGTCCCTTGTCTTTGCAATCAATACACCATACATCCTTTTGGTATTTTCTTGTTTCACCTTTAACCTCCTTTAACATTTTATCAAATTCCTTGTAGAATGATTAGATAGCATGGTGCACCTTATCATTTGTATTACTATCTGAGTCCTCATGCTTGGATTATCCCACTCTTCTTGTTGTCATATGCTTTGACTCACTTTCAAAGTTATTTTCTTTTTCTAACAACTCCTCATATTTTGGTGATGGGACTTACCTTCATCTTATTTTTGTATTTGGGTAGTAATACATTCATGAATCATCTTATTATGAGTCCATCTATTTGTGGTATTTGCATTTTATTTTTTCATTTAATTTAATCTCTAGCTATATGCTTTGAAATATTTATATTTTCCTTGCTTGGTGGAATATATTTTAGTTATAATTTTGATGTCATCTCTTAAGGGATGAAATTTCTTAATGAATTATTATTTCATCATATTCCATATTCAAAAGGTTGGTGTATTCTCTCATTTTAGATACCAATCTATCATGAGTCCCTATAATGTGGTAAGAAATAGTTACAACCACTCATTTCGTTTATTTACACCATTTGCTTTCTAGATGGTAGTGCATGTACCAACATGCATTACTAGGTTCTCTTTCCCTTCTCTTGTGAAGGTTGGACATATTTTTTTCCCTACTATTTTGGCTATGTTAGTCATTTGTGGGGTTTCTCCTTCATTGTTATTTGATGAATATTCACCTAGAAGTCTAGTTTGGTTCCTTCCTATAGTCAGTGATTTATTTTGTTGTTCCTAATTAGATGCCTCTATCCTTAGTACTCTATTTTCACCAAATAATCATCTTCTAATTTATTGTGCGCCCTCAATCTATGACCTCCTTTATTGGTATAATGACTATGAAATGGGTCTTCCTTCCTAAGACCTCACATGCTACTACTTTAGTACTTCATTCCCATCCCTCACACTCCTTGGCAACCTTCCTACCATTTTTTCAGGTGTCACCATCCACTTGATATATCCTTGCACACTTCCTATGGCTTTATCTTTCCTTATGCTAACATCTTCCTATAATCTTGGTGGTCCTTGTACTCCTATATATGACAATAATGTTTCCCACCTCTCAATATCTCCCTCTTTTGAAGTCCATACTTGTTCTAATATAGGTTCATCTATTCTAAATATTTATTGTGTGCATTCTTCCTTTGAGCAATCCATGTACTTATTAGTGGGATTTGATCCTCTTTGTGATATCATCTCCCATGTCTTTGTAGACTTGTATTTATCATTCAGCCTTATTTTCTTCATGCTACTTACTATTTTAGATCCTCAAAGTTCTCCATAATGGCAACATAGGTTCTTCCAAAAATGGAAATAGACATCAAATGTAGCACATTGCTTATTTTGTAATCCCTTTTCATTCTTCACAATAAAAATACAAGTTCTTCTCTACAATGGTAATTGGTACCAAATGTAGCATGTGTGGTAGTATTCCCATGAAGGAGGGTGTGATGATAGATTTTGGAAATATACCTTAAGGTTTACGATACAAATAGAGAAACCATACAATTATATATTATAACTATACAACTTTCCAAAATGTACAATAGGAAACTATACAATTACAAAATATACAATGTATGATACAAACATACAATAACCTCAGACTTTAATATTTTTTTAAATGTACAATCTATAAAAAATGTTTAATCTATAATCGATTATCTTATCAGTCAAATTTGGCAATTGTTCACTTAGAAACACATCGATATTACTCTAAAATATAGAATGATGAATTCATACTTTAAGTATGGGGTAATCGATCAATTGTACAGTAAGGTTAATAACTATATGATTTAGTAAACCCTCAATATGTTAAATGGATTATTCCTACAACTCCTAATTGCCTATCATTTCTAGAAATACTATGCCCAATGATCATAATTAATAGTTAATTTGTTCTACTCACTGTACATTTTCAATAACATTGCTTATCCAATTGTACACTATATAGATTTATTTATCTACCAACATGGGTATCAATACTTATAATAACCAATAATTTCATAGACAACACCCTGATTGCACATGTATTTCATTCCCATCACATGCATACATAGACCTGATTCAATTGGTATTCATATTCTTCATGGTTGCTTTACACAATGATTGTACAATCACACACAATGCACAACTTGTATTATCAAATTAACACTACTCTCCATTAATGTCTTTACACAAGCATATAACAACAGGAATATTACATTACTCTACACTCTTCCATGAACAATAATCCTCTATTATGAACCATTATCAACAACCTATAAAATATGGATGGGGGCACTTATAATATATTCCCAAGCTATTTCAAAGAGGTTCTTAAGACCGCATTATCGACAAATACCATGTGAAATTTCTCAAATTAACAAATTTAAGAAGGTTTACTAAGGTTTTAATTTTATTTTTATCATATTATATTTCATGCATGTCATTACATTTCATTTCATTTCACTTTTATTATTTACTTCCCTACATTGTATGTTTACTCAAAATTAAGCAAATCCCTACATTGTGCATTATCATTTCTTCTTCTTTTGGGAGGTGGATTTGTTGCCTAAAATAACTAGACAGATTAGGTATAAAGCAATAATAGTTAAAAAAAATAAATTTAGATAGCAATGGAAAAGATACCAAGGCTAGTATTGAAGGAGGTAGTGATAAACTATAGGTGAAGTCTATGATAACACAAGCCATAGTTAAATAAGAACAAACGAGACATATTTCAACCAAGGGGAAGGAAGACCCAAGAGTGGAATTTAGTCACCAAACTAAATTCAAAACATAGGAAAGAGCTAATATGGATCAAAACATGGGAATCACTTTGGCATACAACTCAAAGGAAGAGATATATTTTATCCAAAAATATCAAATAGAGGTAGAACCAAAAGACTAAGGTAACATTCAGGTGCTAGAAGATAGCATGTTAAAAGTGAGAGTTGAGATGTCATCAGTTAGAATATTAGTATGTAAGATCAATATAGACCTAGGCTATTGGAAATATGAGCAATATTTATTGTCATTGATGTCAAGAGTCAGTTTCAGTGAGCAGTGCAAAAGGAAGGATGGCAAGAGTTAGTTTCAGTAATAATTGCAAGAGAAAGATTGCTTCTAAGCCTAAGAAAAAATAATATTATAATATTCCTAATATAATATTCAAGGTGGTTAGATGAGGTCTAAAGAGCAATAGGAAGGCCCAAGAAAAATAATATTATAATCTTGTATTATAATATTAAAGGTCTAAGGTTAAGACCTAAAGATTTAAATTAATTATAAATTAATTATAATAATTTCATTATAAATTAGTTTATAACTTAATTTAATTAACTTTAAGGTTATTAAATTAATTATAATAAATTCTAAATTAGTTTATGATTTAATTTAATTAAATAACCCTAAGGTTAGGGTTACAAGGACAAGCAACTAAGTTAAATGGCATCGACGTTGACTAATATTCTCATCCACCAACGTGCCAAGAAGGACAACACATTGGTATAAATACCATGTGCTTTGGAAAACCCAAATTCACCTTCGATCGAATCTATGAGAGTGCGTGCAAAAATTGTCAAACTACATGGAAGAAGAGGATAAGGTTTTTGCTTACATGGCGATCATTGAAGGCATAAGAGGAAGGAGGCTTGAAGCCTCACAGCCAACTGTGGTGGTTGGGATAGTGGCATGTGGTTGTGTGCTTAGGATGCTAATAGGTAGGAGGTCCTGTGATCAAACCCCGACGACAACGCTTTTGGTGGAAGATTCACATTTTGGTTTTGGTGCCAAGGCAAAGCAATAAAGTGCATGAGGCACTTCTTGCTTCTAAGGTGAGAACCTAGCTCACATGGCATGTGGGCTATGGATAGGGCATTGTGGAGTCACAAGCAGGAGTTTGAATCCGATCGAGGACAAAGGTATTTAAATTTTA
Organism: Wollemia nobilis; assembly: GCA_028583015.1. NCBI lineage: Eukaryota > Viridiplantae > Streptophyta > Pinopsida > Araucariales > Araucariaceae > Wollemia > Wollemia nobilis. The sequence goes on along the minus strand of JAQPPZ010016717.1, from coordinate 10,386,580 downwards.
TAAATTAAATTTCTCTAAGGTTTAAGGTGGTATGGTTATTTTTTTCTAGGAAGGAGTTATAAGGTTGAAATAAAAATTATATTGGGATAAGCTATGATGTATTAAATACTTTCAAAAAATACATAGAGTGTTTTAAAGAATACTATTGTGACTCTTTTCTTTAAACAAATTGTTGACTTATATTTTAAAGTGTGGAGATTATAAGGTATGATTGAGATTTAATGCTATGTAATGGTGAAATATTTTGAGGGATCATTTGAGTGAATTTTTTAGAAGATATTGCTACCTAACCTTTGATATTGTCAGAGTTGATTGTGATTGAGACAGGTGTTTAAGGTTAATTCTTCATAAAACAACAGGTATGGGCACATCTTCTTTGTGAGTGATTGTTGAATGTTGTGAATGCTAATTTGGAGTGAAAAGGATTGTTTGGTAAGCATTTTTGGGTTTGGTTTTGAGATATCCAATATTGATTGGTGTGGGTTTTTTGGAATGAAAGTAGATACTAGAAACCTTGTTTGATAAGCATTGTTGGAAATATTGAGTAAGCTTTCATATGCTTGATTAGGGTTTGTGAAATATCATGAGTATCATTGTTATGTGAAGTTGAGAAAAATATTGAACTAGGGTTTATGAAAGATCATGAGTATCATTGTTATGTGAGGTTTTTTTGATAAGAATTGTTGACTAAGCTTTTATTAAATGATTGGTTGAGTGGAGTTGATTGAGATTAGTTGATTGGAAGTATTGGAGTGATAGTTCAAGTTCTGTGAAACAAATTATTCTATATTCTAATTTGATTTGGAAGAGAGATTGAAAGTGATTGAGTATTTGTGAGTGTAAATATATTGAGTCTCTAACCATTCTCTATATATTTCTATGGTTGAACAAAAGAGATTAAAAGTGATTGAGCATTATTGTGAGTGTGAAGCATATTGAGTCTCTAACCATTCTCTATATGTTTCTGTAAGTTAAACAAGATTCTATGTGAAACTTGTTTGTGTGATTGAAGAGGTTTTTTGTGATAGAGTGAGTTGAGTTGAATAATATTTTGTGAAAGCTAGTGGATAGATTTGAGTAAATCCTAGAGTGGACTTCAAGATAGAGTTAAGCAAGCTTTTGTGAAAGCTTGTGAGTAGATTTGAAGTAAGTCCTAGAGTGGACTTAAGGACTGAGTTTAGTAAGCTTTTATGGAATCTCACAATGTAGATTTGAGACAAATCTTAGTGAAGACTTGTTGAGCAGATTGGACAAGTTCTAGTGAGGACTTGTTGAGCAGATTTGAGGTAAGTCTTGGTGAGGACTTGTTGAGCATATTTGAGGTAACTCTTGGTGAAGACTTGTTGAGCAGATTGGACAAGTTCTACTGAGAAATTTTTGAGCATATTTAAGTCTTGGTGAAGACTTGTTGAGTAGATTAGACAAGTTCTTAAGAGGACTTGTTGGATAAATTTGAGACAAGTCTTTGAAAAGACTTGTGAGCAGAGTTGATTGGTTGATTTGTTCAAACCTTGAATTAAGGTTTGGGGTAGATATAGCAGAGTTGATTGGTTGATTTGTTCAAACCTTGAATTAAGGTTTGGGGTAGATATAGCAGAGTTGATTTGTGATTGAGTCAAGCTTTGTGTTAAGGCTTGAGGACATATTTAAGGATAGAGTTTGGTATAAATTTGAGGATAGGTTTGTGCTAGACCAGATATAAATATTGAACATATTTGTGCTAGACTGAAGGACTATGTTTAGTACATATTAGAGATAGATATTGAGTAGATTTATGCTAGAAATAATGACTATGTTTAGTGCATATCAGATATAGAGATTGAGCAAAGTTATGCTAGATCAAAGGACTGAGTTTAGTACAAATTTGAGCAGAGCTAAGAGTAAGCTTTGGAGGTGACAGAGCAGAGGATAGTAGTCTCTAGTGGATAGAGATCCATTAGCCAGGGCAGTGAAGATAGAGGCCTTTTGAGTGAGGATAGGAGTCTTCAATGGAGAAATCCATAATCCAGTGTAGTGGAGGTAGTAGTCTTCTAAGAGGATCACCAGCTAAAGCAGAGGATAAGGAGTTCTCCTGTAGATAGCGATCCATGAACCAACTAAGGGGAGTGGTGTCTCCTATGGATAGAGATCCATGAACTTGATTAGGGTATTGGTATATCCTTTGAAAAAAGGTCCATAAACATTGTAATAGGGAAAGTATTCCCAAGAAAATTGTTGAGAAAATTTTAATGAAATATTTTCTCCATGGAGTAGCCCACATTGGGTAAACCACACTAAATTAGTGTCTTTATTTTGTGTGGTGATTTATGCCTTTTTTTTATTACTTTTGTTGATATTGCCATTGATATATTGCATAATATTTTTTGGGAAATAAAAGTAAAAAGTGGTCTTATACTGTTCACCCCCCTCTTAGTACAAGCTTGTGTTCTTCATAGGCTAGGAAAAACTTCCAATAGGAAAACCATCCAAATATAACAAACTAAAAAAGGAGATGGATAAAGAAGTTTCTAACATGACACAATCAACAATACTACCAAATGGTGGAATTCTCACATCCCATACTAAAAAAATGAATCTAATATCTTGTAATATTAGGGGACTAAATGCTTTTGCTAAACAAAGACTACTCAAGTCTTTCATTCAATCCTAGAAACCATACCTTTTAGTATTATAAGAAAAAAATCTAAATGGAGTAAAATGAGAGAAAATAATGCAATGAAAATTGAAGAACCACCAATGGTTCAAAGTAGAAGCACATGGGACCTCTATAGGATTACTCATAGCTTGGGTAGATAATAACATAAAGGTGGTATAAATTGATAAATCTAAACACCAAATTACAATGGAAATCATCAAGGGGTGGAAATGCTTACTTGCAATTATTTTTGGTTTGAATCAGTATACAAGTAAATAAAATCTATGGAAACATCTAAAATTAAGAATAGAAGAGCGGAAAGATAAAATATGAATGGTAGTTTGGGATTTTAATACACCCCTAAATCCAAGTCAAAAGAAATAAGGATTTTGAGAAATGTTTGAAAGCATGTTATATCTAAATATCCTCATAATTAAATGAAATTTAATTGCTTTAGATCTAGAATAACCAAATTCACATGGTACAATAGAAGGATAGGACCACAAGGAATCCCATGTCAACCACATAGATGTTCAATATCAATAAATTAGTACCTAGAAATCTAGAAATATTCACTCAAAGCTCTACCAAGAATAGGATCAGATCACAACCCTCTAATACTTAGTGTAGAAGTTAAAAAACCATCCTAATCACTTTTCATATTCAAATGGATATGGTTGGAAGATAGGAACTTCAATGAGAATATCAAATTTTGGTGGGACTCAAGAGTTGATGGATCTAAAATAACCCAACTAAGTAAAAAATTAATTAATGTCAAAAGGGAATTAAATAAACGAAACAAATATGTTTTTGGGAACTTACAAAATAAAAAAAGGAATATAGAAAAGGAAATATAGTAACAATATCAAGTTTTAAAGTGGTAATGAGAAGGATCTAATGTAGTAGGAAAAGAGTCGTTAATACAATACCATGAATTTGTTGAGCAAGGTGCAACAATAGTATTGTCATTGTTGTCAACACAGTCAGACAGATCGGTTGATGCAGTGGACAGGAGTTAAGAGGTTCTTCAGAGTATGTACAGTGATTTTCCAAAAGATCGAAGTGGCCCATATGCTAAAAATCAAAAGAAAATCACAAGGAAGAAAAGCGTCGCGATATCGCGACATGTTGAGCAAGAAAGAAAAATTGTCGCGATATCACGACATGTTGAGCAAGAAAGAAAAACTATCATGATATCGTGACATGTTGAGAAGAAAGAAAAACTGTCATGATTTCATGACATGTTCGAAGAGAAAGCGCAAGCAAGAAAAACTATCACGATTTCGTGACATGTTCGAAGAGAAAGCGCAAGCAAGAAAAATTATCGCGATTTCGCGACATGTTCGAAGAGAAAGCGCAAGCAAGAAAAATTGTCATGATTTCGTGACATGTTCGAAGAGAAAGTGCAAGCAAGAAAAACTATCACGATTTCGTGACATGTTCGAAGAGAAAGCGCAAGCAAGAAAAAGTGTCACGATTTCGCGACATGTTGGAAGAGAAAAAGGCAAGTAGAAAAAGTGTCACGATTTTGCGACATATTGCAAGAGAGATTGTACGGAAGAAAAAGTGTCATGATTTCGTGACATATTGCAAGAGAGATTGTACGAAAGAAAAAGTGTCACGATTTCGCGACATATTGCAAGAGAGAGAGTCCGAAAGAAAAAGTGTCACGATTTCGTGACATATTGCAAGAGAGAGAGTCCGAAAGAAAAAGTGTCACGATTTCGTGACATATTGCAAGAGAGATTGTACGGAAGAAAAAGTGTCACGATTTCGTGACATATTGCAAGAGAGAGAGTCCAAGAGAAAAAGTGTCACGATATCGCGACATGTCGCATTTTTGTGACCCAAGGCAAGAGAAAGAGCAAAGGAGAAAAAGTGTCGCGATATCGTGACATGTCGTATTTTGGTCCAAAGTGAAGAGAAAATGCAAGGAAGAAAAAGTGTCACGATATCGCGACATGTCGCATTTTCGCGGTCCAAAGCGAAGAGAGAGAGAGAAGGAAAAAGTGTCGTGATATCGCGACATGTCGCATTTTCGTGACTCAAAAGGGTAGGCAGGCAGAGAAAGAAAAAGTGTCGCGATATCACGACATGTTGCATTTTCACGGCTCAAAAGGGAAGAGCAGAGAAAGAAAAAGTGTCATGATATCGCGACATGTCGCATTTCGCGACAAAAGGGAAAGGAGAGAGAGAAAGAAAAAGTGTCGTGATATCGTGACATGTCGCATTTTTGCGACTCAAAAAGGGCAAGAAGACCGAGAAGCAAAAGTGTCACGATATCGCGACATGTCACATTTTCACGACTCGAAAAGGCTAGGCAGGCAGAGAAACAAAAGTGTCACGATATCGTGACATGAATACCAGGATGGTGAAACTGAAGACTACAGAGTGACGTGGACCCATAAGGAATCTTTAATGATTTGAAATCATTTAAGATGGTCGTTACACGTGGAAAGAAGCGGATGCATGCCAAGTGGAGAAAATGAACAGTCATGAAGAAGAAGACGAACAGTCATCGAAGGAGAAAACAAATGCATGCCCAAGTGGAGAAAATGAACAGTCGAAGAAGGAGAAAACAAATGCATGCCCAAGTGGAGAAAATGAACAGTCAAAGAAGGAGAAAATGAATAGTCATGGAAGGAGAAAATGAACAGTCGTCAAAATAGAAATGAAAACGCATGCATGCACAAAAAAGAAAATGAACAGTCACTAAGGAGAATACGAACAGTCATGACCGAGAAGACGAACAGTCATGGTAGGAGTATATGTGTCAATTCGTTGCATGTAACGTGTTTGATGAAATGCCTACTCTATATATACAAAAGGAGTTACATATAGAAGGCGTTACAATTGACAAGTGGCGTATGAGAAATGAAAGAAGGAGTTACAACTGGAGTTACAAAGAGACAATATGGTTATAAAAGGAGCGTTGCTTGGAGAATTTTAGTTGGGGAATTTATTCGGTGAAGTGCGCGAGAGGAGCACGAGAAGAGAGTGAGAGGAGAGCGAGAGGCACGCGACAGGTGAGCGAGAAGGATGTGTGTTTTGTGAAGCGTGAGCGATGTTGAGTAAGCAATAGACCAATCAGGGTCTTGTAAAAGTGAAGGCATTTTTATGTCAATCTTCTAGCTTCAAAAAGTCCAAGTTGGTGCTTGGAATCAGGGGTTGGTGCTCCTTTCTGTTGGTGCAGATAAATCAGGGGTTGGTGCTCCTTCCAGTTGGTGCTGGTAAATCAGGGGTTGGTGCTCCTTTCTGTTGGTGCAGATAAATCAGGGGTTGGTGCTCCTTCCAGTTGGTGTTGGTAAATCAGGGGTTGGTGCTCCTTTCTGTTAGTGCAGATAAATCAGGGGTTGGTGCTCCTTCCAGTGGGTGCTGGTAAATTGATTGTAAAGTTGGTACTTTGCAAAGGCTAGATTTGGATGGGAGTCCAAGCAGTCAATTTTTGAGGAGTAGCCAAATCGGTGAACCTCGGTACATCTTGTGTTGTGTGATGCTCTCTTGTTATATTTGCTTTATGTGGTTTTAAGTTTTCATTGTTTTGGCTTTAAGAGTTGAAGTTTTAAGTTTTAAAGAGCCACACTGATTCACCCCCCCTCTTAGTGTCATTGTGAGACTAACAATTGGTATCAGAGCCAGTTTCCCTTGTCAGGCTAAATCAGCTAGGGTTGATCTTGGATTAGTACGCAATGGGTAAGAAGAATAGATCCTCCTCAAATAAGGCATCTCAGTCAGTTTCAGTTCCTGTGGAAGAGAAAATTGAACTAGAAAAGGTTGAAGAAGTGAATTCTGAAGTATGTGATGAAAACCTTGAGGTTGAAGTAGATCTAGAAGGTGAGTTGATCGCCGCACTTGAAGAGTTGAATATAGAAAGGAAAAAGAACAGAATACTGTCCAAGAAGTTGGAAGAATATGGGGATAATATCGAAGATCTCTTCTTACAAATTCATAAAGCCAAGAAAATAGAAGAAGCCTTGAAGTCACACCTGGATGATAAAGTCGATGTATGTAGCAAACGTGAAGAGGAATCTAACAAAGTTTTTAGTGATCTAAAGTTGCAAGTAGAAGAGTCCAAAAGGATTGAAGAAACTCTCAGGTCACAGATCAATGAGAAAGAGATTGTTTGCTGCAAACAAGAAGAGGAGATTGTTGTATTGAAGAAACAACTAGAAGAGGCCAATACAAATCTCAAATTTGAGAAGAGCACAGAGTTGCTAGATGAAATGATAAGGCAACAAAGAAGCCCCATGTCTAAGCTTGGTCTTGGATGTAAAGATGAACAACCTTCATCTTCCAAATATGCAGAGAAGAAGAAGTTCACTGTTGAAGGATCAAAGCAAGAAAAGTCTGAAGCTGAATCTTCAAAAGGAAGAAAATATCAAAGGAGATCTACAACAAAGCAACCACAACAAAAGAGGTTCTATCACTCTCACTCTATTCATAATAATGCTTTTAATGGCTATTGTTTTAGATGCAACCATTATGGTCACAAGGCAATTTATTGTGGATTGAATAATAGATCAAAGAGTTATCTTTGGTAGAAATACATCTGTTATTCCGGTTGAACACCATGTGCAATGTTTTAAATGTAATGGTCATGGGCACATAGCAAGGTTTTGTCCAAGAACTTTTGTATCTAATCTAAGGCAAGACAGTAGATTTCATCAGACACAAAGAATGCAACACAAGGAAGAAATCATGTGCATCAAAGAAAGGAAAATAATCATCCATCAAGGATGCACAAGAGACAACCACCCAAGAGAAATGTTCAAGTTCATGAAAAGGTTCAAAATAGGGATGCAGTTGAAAAACTCAAGCCCAAGTTCAAGAAATCTTGGAGAAAGAAAGAAGAGAGGAAATCGTGTCTCCTTGGATTGAAGGAGACTACTCCTCTATTGCACTAAGCAGCTCCAGGTAGCACATCCTCAGGGGGAGCAATCTTAAAGTTTTATTTTAATGCTCCTATGTTGTTTGGTTATCTGAGGATGAAAGGCAAGTAGTCGGGGGAGTTGTCGTATAGTTGTCAAAATGTGTTTCAGTTCATGTAGATATTTGTGGAGGTAATAAGCAGGAGCATGAGACGTTGGCTTGATAGAGTCATCTTTTTATTATTGTAAAATATCTCTGGTGATGGTGGTTACAATAGCAGATAGTGTCAAACTGATGTGCTTTAGTAGAACAACATGGTGAACAACTAGGTTTTTGATGCAACAGCTGATAGGCGTTATCTGAGATAGAACATGCAACACAGGTCGACATGTCATGGAAGCATAAGCTGGAAGGTGCTGGTTTTGAAGCCTGTAACATTCCCAATCTATAGATAAAATAGAATCCATGTTGTGAGTACGTCTCAATTCATCTACCAATATCGAGGGAGGACTATGGTAAAGCTCTTCATGATCGTTATGAAAATTACTGCCAACATATAGGTGGGAAGGCATGAGTTTCTTAACCAAAAATACAACACATCGTTTGGTATAAGAGAGCATTAATTTTCTCTAAAGAAGTAGTCATTATCAAAGAGATGCCAGAGTCAAAGCAAACAGTGGTACTAGCACCCAGTTGGTCAAGAGTGCCAAGTGGCACATGCAAGGCAGAGACGTTGAGAGAATAGCGCCCAAGTGGTGAAGCGTCAAGGAGGACAAGATGCCTATGCAACTAAGAAAGTCTTGCATTATTTGAGAAATGCGAGATATTTCCCGAGGAATCCCTTGATCACAGCGAGGAGAAATGCTCCCTGGAATCGCGTGAAGAATTCTCGTCTAAGACATTGAGTAGCCCTGACATATGCCCTAGCAAGAAGTAGAATACCGAGAGTTGATGACTGCATGCAGATTGAGGTTCCAACGCTAGATATAACGGTCCACTGTCAATACCTACGTAGACGATGAAAACATTCATGGCAGCCATTAGAAACCAGAGACATTGAGCTGCACAACGGATGCGAGGCAAAGTCGTTAGTCACGGAGGAGGTGGCAGTCAAAAGGCTGAAGAAATTATGCGTAGGCTACCTGGAGAGTCGATCACTTTTGATTTGGGAGTAACTTTTGTATAGCTGAGAGTTGCATGTTGATCAAACTATGCTAAAAAGTTCACAATGGAGGATTGTAAGCCAGTTAGCACTCCCATGATGATGAGGTTGCAGAGTTGAGCAAGGATGTGTAGATAACAGAAATAGTACCAATGGAGGTGCATTCCAGCTTGGAGACAGGTTGGTCACGTGGAACAGTAAGAAACAAGAGTCAGTCTCCTTATCCACAACAGAGGCAGTATATTGCAAGCAACAATGTGTTGTACACAGGAGAAAGTTGTGGAAGGTGAGGTTAAGTTGGATTTTGTTCCAACAATAGAGCAAGTAGCGGATATCTTCACAAAACCATTGCCCAAGGAAGTCTTTGAGTACCTTCACAATAAATTGGGAGTGGTCACGCTTCCCAAGAACTGACTAGCTATCGGGACCACATTCTCAGGGGGAGCATTTATATATTTGATTATCTTTTTGCTCATGTTTGTAATTTTTGCTAATTGTAATAATTTGTGCCTGAGAATGTTGTGCATGGACTCAGGGGGAGTCTGCAGCAGCCCTTTGGTATTATTGTCAAAGGGGGAGAAGAATTACAGGAAATTGCACGTGTGTTGCCAACAATTCCAAAGGGGGAGATTGTTGAGCAAGGTGCAGCAACAATATTGTCATTGTTGTCAACACAATCGGACAGATCGGTTGATGCAAGTGGACAGGAGTTAAGAGGTTCTTCAGAGTATGTACAGTGATTTTCCAAGAAGATCGAAGTGGCCCATATGCTAAAAATCAAAAGAAAATCACAAGGAAGAAAACTGTCACGATATCGCGACATGTTGAGCAAGAAAGAAAAACTGTCACGATATCATGACATGTTGAGCAAGAAAGAAAAACTATCGCGATATCGCGACATGTTGAGCAAGAAAGAAAAATTGTCATGATTTCATGACATGTTCGAAGAGAAAGCGCAAGCAAGAAAAATTGTCACGATTTCACGACATGTTCGAAAAGAAAGCGCAAGCAAGAAAAACTATCACGATTTCATGACATGTTCGAAGAGAAAGCGCAAGCAAGAAAAATTGTCACGATTTCACGACATGTTCGAAGAGAAAGTGCAAGCAAGAAAAACTGTCACGATTTCGTGACATGTTCAAAGAGAAAGTGCAAGCAAGAAAAACTGTCACGATTTCGCGACATGTTGGAAGAGAAAAAGGCAAGTAGAAAAAGTGTCATGATTTCATGACATATTGCAAGAGAGATTGTACGGAAGAAAAAGTGTCACGATTTCGTGACATATTGCAAGAGAGATAGTACGGAAGAAAAAGTGTCACGATTTCGCGACATATTGCAAGAGAGAGAGTCCAAAAGAAAAAGTGTCACGATTTCGTGACATATTGCAAGAGAGATTGTACGAAAGAAAAAGTGTCACGATTTCATGACATATTGCAAGAGAGATTGTACGGAAGAAAAAGTGTCACGATTTCGTGACATATTGCAAGAGAGAGAGTCCGAGAGAAAAAGTGTCACGATATCACGACATGTCGCGTTTTCGTGACCCGAAGGCAAGAGAAAGAGCAAGGAGAAAAAGTGTCATGATATCGCGACATGTCGCATTTTCGTGACCCAAAGCGAAGAGAAAATGCAAGGAAGAAAAAGTGTCACGATTTCGCGACATGTAGCATTTTCACGGTCCAAAGCGAAGAGAGAGAGAGAGAAGGAAAAAGTGTCATGATATCGTGACATGTCGTATTTTCATGACTAAAAAATGTAGGCAGGCAGAGAAATAAAAAGTGTCGCGATATCGCGACATGTCGCATTTTTCGCAACTCAAAAGGGCAGGCAGGCAGAGAAAGAAAAAGTGTCACGATATCGTGACATGTCGCATTTTCGCGACTCAAAAGGGTAGGCAAGAAAGAAAGAAAAAGTGTCACGATATCGTGACATGTCACATTTTCATGACTCAAAAAGGGCAGGAAGGCCGAGAAGCAAAAGTGTCATGATATCGTGACATGTCGCATTTTCGCGACTCGAAAAGGCCAGGCAGGCAGAGAAACAAAAGTGTCGCGATATCGCGACATGAATACCAGGATGGTGAAACTGAAGACTGCAGAGTGACGTGGACCCATAAGGAATCTTTAATGATTTGAAATCATTTAAGATGGTCGTTACACGTGGAAAGAAGTGGATGCATGCCAAGTGGAGAAAATGAACAGTCATGAAGAAGAAGACGAACAGTCATCGAAGGAGAAAATAAATGCATGCCCAAGTGGAGAAAATGAACAGTCGAAGAAGGAGAAAACAAATGCATGCCCAAGTGGAGAAAATGAACAATCGAAGAAGGAGAAAATGAACAGTCGTGGAAGGAGAAAACGAACAGTCATCAAAATAGAAACGAAAATGCATGCATGCACAGAAAAGAAAACGAACAGTCACTAAGGAGAATACGAACAGTCATGACCGAGAAGACGAACAGTCATGGTAGGAGTATATGTGTCAATTCGTTGCATGTAACGTGTTTGACGAAATGCCTACTCTATATATACAAAAGGAGTTACATATAGAAGGCGTTACAATTGACAAGTGGCGTATGAGAAATGAAAGGAGTTACAACTGGAGTTACAAAGAGACAATATGGTTATAAAAGGAGCGTTGCTTGGAGAATTTTAGTTGGGGAATTTATTCGGTGAAGTGCGCGAGAGGAGCGCGAGAAGAGAGTGAGAGGCGAGTGATAGGCGAGCGAGAAGGATGTGTGTTTTGTGAAGCATGAGCGATGTTGAGTAAGCAATAGACCAGTCAGGGTCTTGTAAAAGTGAAGGCATTTTTATGTCAATCTTCTAGCTTCAAAAAGTCCAAGTTGGTGCTTGGAATCAGGGGTTGGTGCTCCTTTTTGTTGGTGCAGATAAATCAGGGGTTGGTGCTCCTTCTAGTTGGTGCTGGTAAATCAGGGGTTGGTGCTCCTTTCTGTTGGTGCAGATAAATCAGGGGTTGGTGCTCCTTCCAGTTGGTGCTGGTAAATCAGGGGTTGGTGCTCCTTTCTGTTGGTGCAGATAAATCAAGGGTTGGTGCTCCTTCTAGTGGGTGCTGGTAAATTGATTGTAAAGTTGTTACTTTGCAAAGGCTGGATTTGGATGGGAGTCCAAGCAGTCAATTTTTGAGGAGTAGCCAAATCGGTGAACCTCGTTACATCTTGTGTTGTGTGATGCTCTCTTGCTATGTTTGCTTTATTTGATTTTAAGTTTTCATTGTTTCGGCTTTAAGAGTTGAAGATTTAAGTTTTAAAGAGCTACACTGATTCACCCCCCCTCTTAGTGTCATTGTGAGACTAACAGAATTATTGAGGAAAGAGTAAATATTTTGGAGGTAAATTTCAATATTCACCTAGCTTCAACATGGTGATAAAAATACAAAATTCTTCCATACCATATCTACAAGACACAAGCCAATAAAAAATTAATAAAATAGAAAAAAAATATGGAACTATCATAGAGGAGGAAGAGAATATTTCTATTAGTAGGGTGGAATTCCTCTCAAAACATATAAAACAATAATAAATAAGGGAAGAATAAATGGAGGAATTACTGATAAATCATATCCCCAAAGTCATTACCAAAGAGATGAATAAACAATTGAATAGAGAAATTGAGAACAAAGAGATCAAAGAGGTAATCTTCACACCAAGTCTAGATGGTTTCTTAGCAAGATTTTTCTAGTAGTGTTGGGATGTGGTAGTCAAATATGTAATTGCAACAATGAAGGAGACACATATATCATCTAGATTACTTAAATAAATCAACACTTTCACTAACCTAATTAAAAACAAAAACCAAAGGTATGGAAGGAAAGCAAACCAATTAGTTTATGCAATGTGATTTAAAAAGTATATGCTAAGATATTAATCAAGATTTAATATAGGTTCTCCCCAAAATAATCTTAGAATAACATCAGGTCTTTCTTCAAGATAAGAAAATTTTAGATGGTATCCTAATATCTCATGATATGATTCACTCTCTATATATATATGAAAGAAGGAATGTATGATAATTAAATTAGACATAAGGAAGGCTTATGCCAAATTTTCCTATAACTTCCTACTTAAGCTCTTAATAAAATTTGGCTTTTCGTAAAGATGGTATGACATCTTAAAAAATTGTATTTTGACTCCCACATTCTTGGTTCTAGTTAATAAGAAATTTGTCATATTATTCAAATCTTCTTATGGACTAAGACAAGGAGACCATCTTTCACTTACCTCTTTATAATTATGGGAGAAGCATTATAGCGGACTATAAAGACCTCCCATGAGAAGGGGAAATTTTAAGATCTCAAAGTTTCCTCACCTATGCCATCCTTCACCAATCTACACTTTCTAGATGATAGAATCCTCTTTGGAAAATTTTCAATTATTGAAGTGAAGGAGTTCAAAGAAAACCTAGTTACTTATTAAAGAGCCTTTGGGTAGAGAACCTAGTTACTTATTAAAGAGCCTTTGGGTAGAGAACCTAGTTACTTATTAAAGAGCCTTTGGGTAGAGAACCTAGTTACTTATTAAAGAGCCTTTGTATAGAGAATCAAGCATGATAATTCCGGGATTTACTTCCTAAACACTTCCATTATAAAATATCAAAAAATCATGTATATACTAGGTTGCAGCAAGGAGAAGCTCCCAATGACATATCTTGTAATGACCATGTTTAGTAGAAGAGTGAGAAGGGAAATTTGGAATCCAATTAGAGAAAGGATTCAAGGTAAATTAACAATATGGAAAGGAAAATTACTATCTCAAGCAGACAAAATGCTATTACTAAAATCAAATATCCAATCAATTCCTCTCTAAAGCATGTTCCTATGAAAAATGACTACAAAAGTAAAACAAGTGGTTAAATCTATCCAAAATAAATTCCTTTGTTTAGGAATAAATGAGAAAATGAGAATAGCATTGGTTAACTATGACCATGTTTGCAAGCACAAAAGAGAAGGATTTTTTGGTATAGGGAAGATGAAGGAGATGAACATCACTCTTGGAGCAATGATAGTGTGTAGGTTCCTACATAGAAACACTACATGGGAAAACTCATTCGATCCAAGTATATGTATGGGAAAACTACCATCCACCTACTTTAATAAGAAACCACAAAAGAAGAGCTAGAATTGGCAACAAAAGGATCCTCCATTTGGAAACATATAAACGATGATAGGAGCTTAATATAAGAGAAAGCCATGTGGATTATAAATAGGCACAATAGGAAGATATTCTAGGAGGATAAATGGTGTGAGAAAGCTCCATTTGAGATGAGGAGTGACTTGAAAAAAATTAGAGAGGTGATGACAAGATAATGGAGGGAAGAAATTTGCAATTACATATGCACATTAGGAGAAGCTTGCTAGAATATACTAGACTAAAATGGAGAAAATAGATAGGAAGAATTCAAGGGCTAAATCAAAATATTAGATATAATAAAGAAATTTTTTTATCTCCAAGTCTAATAAGTATGAAACTCTTGTTTTATCCCATGATACAAGTGGTAATTACACAATAAAATCATGCTATAATATTCTCACATGTTAAGGATATGGGAATTATGAATGGAAATCAATATGGAGCAATCTTAGTGCCCCTAAAATTCAAGTATTTATCTGGATGACTTTAAATAATAAATTTTAAACATGGATCAACCTAAAGGAAATAGGATTTCAAGGGCCAAGTAAATTTAGTATATGCCATCGAAAGGAGGAAGATGTGAACCACCTCTTCTTGAAGTGCTCATACTCAATAGAAATATAGTGTAAGTTCCTAAAGGATAATAAAGCTAAATGGTTTATGCCCAACACCATACATGATTTATGGAACCAATGGAACATCCTAATTAAAGAGAGGCTCTCCAAGTGGACTTATAACTTATTCATAAGCACATGTTGTTGGATAATATGGAAGGAATGTACTAATAGAATCTTTAGGAATGGAATTATACCGCTAGAAAGATAATATAACAAGACTCAAGCATTTCTTAAGGAAAGGGTTAGATGTATCGCTCCATTGGAATCAAAGAAAAATCCCTAGGTAAGTAAAATTGTGTGTGGAAACCCCTAGCTTAGGGCATTTCAAGTTAAACTTTAATGGGCTTCCAAAGGAAACCTAGGGGATATAGGAGGAGGAGGAATCATCCAAAATAGTAAAGTTGAGATAATAATAGCCTACTCTTAGTACTATTGAAGGTCCATAGTAAATTATGTGGAGGCTAGAGCATCCCTAAAAGGCCTTAAAATTACAAGGAGTTTTGAAATAAAAAATCTAGAGGTAGAAGGAGTTTCACTACTCATCATCAAAATCTCAAGGAATGGAGAAATGAATGAGAGATCAAATTATTTTTTGAAGAAGTATATAATGTTATTCAAACCTTTGAGAATGAAATTTTTAACCATACCTATATAGAAGGCAATAAAGCTGCTAATAGTTTGGCAAGTTATAGGGTCTACTCAAGATCCAAGGTATTTTAGGATAGAGAAATTTTAGAGAATATCACTAAGGTGGTAGAGAAAGTATGCACAAGTGGTCTAAAAATTTCACAAAATTTATTGAATTAGATAAAATTAATATCCTAGAAATAGTATGGTAGGAAGCACTATTAAGTTTATTCAATTCACTTCAACATAATTTTGGACAAAACTACAAATATTATATTGATAATAAGGGAGTGTACATCAACTCTAATTTGAATTGTAAATGAAATAGACTACAAATTCAAAATTCTAGGAATTCAATGGAGAACATTGTAAAAGGGAATAGGCCCTTTTCAAAACCTAAATTCTACCCAATCAAAAAATAAAAGACATATATAATCTACATTATAGGACTAATATCCAAGATGGTTTGAACAATATTGATGATATCAACCTCAAAAACTAAAATATGAAATGCATTGATATAAGTGATTAGTTATATTATTGTGATGACCTCCTCAGAAGTATGACAGGTACAATTGACAACTTAGAAGGATAGATTTGGTGCCCAAACTCGAAGGAGTACTAGATTCAAAGCAAAAGAACCAAAACAATAATCAAATATTGAAATCACATGAAGTAAAATGACATTCATACAAAATAATATAATATAGGGGGTGTTAAAAGTATTGAATTATTTGCTGAGTAGCAAGAATATTGCAAGTACCATATAATAGTTTAGTTTAGTGTGATGAATATTTGATTATATAGAAGATATCATGTAAGTAAGTGTGGAGTTATGTAAGTGGTGTGTCCTGTTAATAAGTGTGGAGTTATGAGAAGTTATGTAAGACATTTTTCATTTAGTTTGTGCAATCATTATAGTATTTGTTCTTATGTGGATATGTGGATTTGATAAGAAATTTATTATTATATGATATTTTCTTATGAGAAATATGAAGTGTTAAATCTCCCAAGTGTGTGAGGAGATAAAAAAATTATGTAAGTATAAATATAAAGGATTATAATTATGATTAATATCATATCCATATGTATATATTAAATAAAATGTATTGCAAATAGATCAAAGAAACTTTGTAATACATTGTATTTGTATTGATTGATTTGATATATTTGCATTTATCAATAAAATATTTTCTATGAATTTTGTTATTGAATTATGTGAATATTTTATATTGATACTATCGAGGATATAGTTGGATTCCTAAAAAAGGTATCAAAGCCACCACTTTAATGTTCATAAGTTGCAAGAATTTTGAATGAGTCATTGTTGTGATCAAAGTGCAAGTTGAAATATTGGAATACCAGTATTGGAACATTGAAAGATGACTAAAGAGGAACATTGGAAAAGCAGCTTTGGGAAGTACCCATGATTGAGCGAAGCTAAGTTGATTGAAGCTAAGGTGAAAAGCATTGGATTAAGTGAATAATTTGGAGAAGATTGCTAAAATAATGAAATAAAATCAGATAACGTAGGAAAGAGGAGATCAAAAAGTGTGTTTGGAGAAGACTTAATGTGTTGGTAGATTCCAGATAGCATTTAAGTTTAAGAGAAAAAGTGTAACATCCAAATAATGAGTGTTAAAAAATAGGCATTGAAGGTAACACATACTATAGAATAGTATTGACAAGTGTGCAATTGGACACCAAAAATATTGAGTGTAGGCACAAGATATTAATAGATGCAAGTGTGAGACATTAATGAATGCAGGTAATTTCTCATTTATTTATTTGGTGAAAGGTTAAGTTAAGAAGAATTTATTTTTTAAGAGGAGAGAAATTGTTAATGTTAAAGTTAAAAGAAGCAAAGAAAATAGTGAAAAATATTGATACATAAATCATATTAAAATAAAGAGCATAATTATTTAAAGGAGGAAGAATAATTATTAAAGTGAAGAATAATAATTGTTGGAGGAAATTAAATTAATTTAAGGAATTGGAGAAAGTTATATTATTTGAAAGAGATTAATGAATGTGAGAAGAATTATTTAAATTTAAAATTGAAGAAAAAGGAAGAAGAATTATGAAAGTGAAAGGATCATTAAATTGGTTGAAGTCTATTGAAGAAGAAAGAATTAGTTTATTGAAAGAAATGTGTTGAGATCAAAATATTGAAGAGTGAAGAATAAATGTGGAAAAATGAAGAAGAATATTAAAGAAAATCCAAGGAAATTAGATTTATAGATTGAAGAAAAAATTAATAATATATTTGAAG
This sequence comes from Wollemia nobilis, assembly GCA_028583015.1. NCBI lineage: Eukaryota > Viridiplantae > Streptophyta > Pinopsida > Araucariales > Araucariaceae > Wollemia > Wollemia nobilis. The sequence continues at coordinate 10,369,252 of JAQPPZ010016717.1, read as the reverse complement.
AGTTTATTATTTGATTTTTTTTAAGAGAATTGTTAAATATTAAAATATTAATTTTGGATTTAAAAGGATTTCAACAACAAAAGAAACTATATTGAAGGAAATAATTAAAAATTGAAGATTAAGTGAATTTATTCAATTTGGGAGTAATAAGGTTGTCAACAACAAAGTAAATTAATTATTATTTGAAGGAGATTAAAATTGAAGAAATTTATTTTAGCAAAAGAATTATAAAATTATTCAAAGGCTTGTTGTTTAAAGGAAAAAAACTGGAAGATAATATTGAGTGCATCAAAAAGGTATTTTACAAAAACAGATATGTTTAAAGAGGAAAATTTCATGAAGAGATATTTTTGAAAGCAGGAAAAATATAGCCACAAATATGTTATGAGATATAATGAATAATTAAAAAATAAAACAAGACAAACAATTGGGCATGAAGATAATTCTTGGTATATTGATTCAGGAGCCAACAATCATATGATTGGAAATCTATGTTGGTTTAACTTGATTCAAGTAAAACAAGCATATATATTAAGATGGATTATGACAATATCTACCATACAAGGAATAGGTAATGTTACACTTAGTCTACCTTACTAAAAATTTACACTAAATAATGTACTTTATGTTCTAGTAATAAGAAGCAATCTAATTTTAATGTCATGGTTGTTGGATAAAGGAAGAACAATAGTAATAAAATCATCCAAATATCTTATCAAAATACTAAACAAAGTCAAAGCTCTTGGATCCTACAAAAGTGATATATTTATTTTTAATATTATAACACTTGCACAAAAGCAATTGGATTAAATTCTACAAGAACAATATCAAAAAAGGTGTTTAATTGAACACACACTTCTAATGGCAAAATAAAAATATTAGACATTTACAAATAAACTTGAAAGGATAATAGAGAAGTTGAAAATATGTTCTTTGATATACTACAAAAAAGACACATATAATGTACATAAGAGGATAAATATTCAAGATGGTTTAAGCAGTATTGATGATGTTAGCCTCAAAAATAAAAAGGTGAAATACATTGATATGAGTGATGAGTTATAATTGTGATGACTTCCTCAAAAGTGTGAGAGGTACATGTGAAAACTTAGAAGGACAAATACAATGCTCAAACCTGAAGGAGTAATAGAGTCAAAGCAAAAATACCAAGAAGAATCAAATATTGAAATAACATGAAGGCAAACAACCTTCATACCAAATAATGTAATATGTTGGGATTGTTGGAATTATTATATTATCTGATAACTTGCAATAATATTGTATGTACCTTGTAATAGTTTACTTTAGAATGTGATTAATATTTGATTATATAGTAGGTGTCATGTAAGTAAGTGTGGAGTTATGAGAATTTATGTAAGTGTGTGAAATCATTAGAGCCTTTGTTCTTATGTGTATATGTGAAGTCAATAAGAAATTTATTATTATGTGATATTTCTCCTATGAGAAATATTAAGTGTTATATCTCGCGTGTGTGTGAGGAGATGAAATGTTTGTGTAAGTAGAAAGGTCATGTCTTGTGGATATGAAGAGTTTTATATCCATATGTGTGCATATTGAAGATAAAGCATTGTAATAGATAAATCGAAGAAGCTTTGCAATACATTGTATTTGCATTGTTTGAGTTGATATATTTATCAATAAAATATTTTTTGTGATTTTTGTTATTGAATTATGTGAATATATACATTTATCTCATGAAGAATATAGTTGTATTGCTAAAAAATTTAACCTTTGGAGAAGAATCATTTTCTCCAGGATAATTTCCCCATTCCAAAACTTTCATCAATTAGAAAAAATCTAACCTCATCTACTCTCTTATAATGTATATCATGGAGAAGCTACCACTTCAATCCATAATGAAAATTTCAATAGTTGTGCTAGCCTTTAATCTAACCCCATTTTTGAAACAATCCATAAATTTTACCATGATAATTGCACAAGTCGCCTAAATATGGTAGACATAGAACTTTATCTTAATAAAAGGAACCAATCCACACATGCATACATTATTGGGTTTTTATGACAAAACAAAGAACTCTAGGCCCAACCTGTTTGTATGCTATAGAAATTCTTGGTCAAGGAGATAATTATTGTTAGATAATTTTAATTTCACTTGTATTATAGGCTTATTAAATTTAATTTATGGAGGATTATCTTTCTACTTAGTTGTGTAGCTGTAAATTTTTTTCTTTTACCCTAGAATTCAAATCTTTCTTGTCACCTTTTTGCCTCAATTATTTCCAAATTCACTTTTCTTCTATTATGTTCTTTTTTTCCTTCATATCTCCAATTATTTATGTTCACTCTCCACTTTCCCTTTTATTACTTATATCCCCCCTTTGCATGGTGGTTTAGGGAGTCATGATGTCATTATTTCCACCACTCATGTGGATCTAATTTTTTTTTAAGAAAAGAGAAATTTATGAGGTTTTAATATTTTAGTTTATATTTACTTCTAAAATTAAAATAGAAGTGAATGAATAATTTATTGGTTGACAATGGTTCCAATTTATTTTATAATGAATTTGGGTTTTTTTAAGCCTCCATATCTCTTAAAATAATCCAAAGTACTTGGGTAATTATTTAGAAACTAATAATTTTTAATTGCCAACTTGATTATCTTATTAATATCACTTATAATTTCCTTTCCATGATAGGGTACATGCTTGGAATCCAAACATGACCTTCAACACATTCCAAGTTTCATAAAATATTTGATTTTTATGTTGCAAGAAATGACATGACAATATGATGGTAATATAGAAACATCATAGCTTTTTGAATTTCTTTATCTCACCCTCAATTATCGTCTACACCTACAAAAAATACAATCAATTTTATTTTTTGATATGGTTAATTAATTTCATAAAATCATCATTAATATCTACTCTAATCTATTAACATCATACTAATTGATGAATACACAATAATTAAAAACATCATATTCAATCTAGATTATATCATAAAGCCGGGAACATCACATTAGCATCTCCTATTTCTTCGTAATTTAATGATCCATATCACACTTTAGCATTGTATGCATTATACAAATAGTCATCCACAAATCTTTAGTTTATTGAGGAGTCAAAAAAGTAGGCATCACATTTCCCATCCCCTTATAACAACTTATGCCTATGTCAAATAGTAAAATTCCACACAAGTCTTTCCATATAACTTAATTCTCACTATAATTATCCCATTGAACAAAATTTGATCTATAATTATATTTCTATGTTTTTTAGTTATTTTTTTGAGTATACCAATAGGCTCAACATTGAGGTCTACATCCTCTTCCATCTATAATTAAGTCCAATTAAGCACATGAGAGGTATCATACGTATAGTTTATAAGTATATATGCATGGGGATACATTGTGTATAAAAGATAAACTAGGTATTAGAGGAAGGAATTAAGTTGCTAGCCTTACTCTCTTTTAATAATTTTATAAGGATCTACAAACTAGAGCAAAAGTTTTATCCCTTTTCTGAAGTTGGTAAAGTTTTTATTGTAATTCAATCCTAATAAAGGCCTTAACACTCACTTGAAAACTTTTCTCTAATATTTGTACATTAGTGTAACTCTTTTGCTTATATTGGGTTTGTTTATTCATTTTTTTTTATGAAGGCCACTATATTCTCCACATCCTACAACATTTATGGCCTATTGATAACTCTCTTATCAAGTTCATCCTAACTTGTTTCTTATTAAGTATTCCACATAATGCCTCATAGTGTGTTATTCCAATGTAACTATGATAGCTATCATTATAAGATAATTCAACCAAACACAAATGCTTCTGCCAATGCTTATGGTGGTTCATCTTATATATATAGCATATCTTTGAATGCATGACTTACTCTTTTGGTCTATCTATATATTTGCATACTATTATGATTTACAAAGCCTTCAAGCAACATTTTGAAACATGCATTCACCATAATCATATGCCAAAAATGTAAGAAGAGTAAAATTAAATAACATATAGATGAAAATAGATAAAGATATAAATGACATGAATAGATAAAAGTAATAATTGGTGGGTTCCCATAGGCACCCCCATTGTCCTGCATATCATAAAACTAGTATAATGGATCAATCATTGGGGGTATTTATAGTGATATCTAATATCCAATTAAATAGTAACTTTAATCCACATAAGCTAACTTGAATATTAAATCATAAGATAATAAATGCACTAAACCCTTTAATCAACCATAGAGGTGGTTTAACCAATATTACTATGGTTGAATATATAAAAACAATATATAGGCTTATATAAATATCCCTATAATATTACATAGAAGAATACCTAAAGGTTTACATAGTATTTTTGCTTATCCTACATCAAAGGATTGCATAAGTATTTCATCATTTTCATGCTCGTCTAAAAAGGTTAGATTAAAATATTTCAAAACTCTCATACTCTTGATTGAGTGGTCAAGAAGATAAGACATTAAAGAAGGTACATCCCCCCATAATGAATGCTTGAGTGGGCCAATATATATCTTGCCAAGGGTACACAAATTGAATCAAACTCTCCCTAAAAATGAAGATATGACTCCACCTCCTAGATCAAGATGTTGAGATTCCTATGAGAATATATTCAACATGCAATATGAGGGACACAATCTATCCTCCAATCTCAAGAGAAAGTAACTAAATGATAATTGAATAGGTGGAGCTCTAAATAATAAATCCCAATGGCTAGAAAGGGACTCTAAGAACAAAAATACCTTGCATTGACCATCAAAAATCTACTCCTCCATAATCCTAAAATATTAGTAGTCACCACACCAAGGGGTTGTTGGAGTTAGAGGGAAAACCCATTATGAGAGATTTCAAAGTATAAAACATAGGGAATTTGAAATATCTTAAATGTAATACTACTAACCAATAGCTACACCAACAAGTAATGCTTGGTGCTTCTTGAAGACATCAAAAATTTGAGTGTTATGATGAAAGAAACTAAAACAAATAAGCTTTTAATATTTGAAATTCATGCTTAAGAAGTATATAAACCTTCAATTACTTGTATGCAAATGAATTTTCAACAACCACGCCAATGGATTGTTGGAATTAGTCATCAAACCATAGTTAAAGAAGAGAATGCAAATTGAGTCCATTTTGCATAAAAATATCCCATAAAAAAATAGTAATAGATCCTTAAAATAATATCACCAATCTATAGAGATTGAAAATTTTTGCAATTAGAGAAAATGGGCCCAAAACACTTCTATATATAGAAATTATGCCATCTGAATATTTGGGCATACAAGAGCTAAAAATAGAAAAAAATGATGAACCTTAGAAAATTTCAACTAGTAATAAATTACCAATATCATCTAGTGCTATCTCTACTAATATAATTCATTTATAGGATTGTGAACTAGGATTTTGGATGACAAATCAAATGCTAACATTTGGTATGCAAATATTGGTTGGACCCTTATATAGGTTTTAAAAATGTTTGAAATGGTTGTATCAGTGTTGGAACAGGAGGGTTTTCCATGTCAACATAGCAAGGAAACAATAGTTGTGTTAATTTTCTCCACAAAGCAAGGACACAAATACATCAATGAGGTCTAAACACCTAACCTCATGACTATAATAGAGGATACCAATTGTGATGCCAATGGGTGTGTTAAATACAAAGGATAATATTTCTAATGAGATAGATACAAACATCTTCAAACATATCATCTCTACCATCTAGAGCCTTGACTAGTGCATGAGTATTTATTATAAAAATGGTTTATACTTGATTTTTAAAGTCAAGATCTATCAGTAGTTAACCTTCCACCATGCTAATTGTTTTTTTCCTATTGGTGAAAAAATATCTTCCTTAGATAGTGAACATTATTCCATTGGTGAAGCACTTAGGATGCACCCACTCCATAATTACTAGGTGCCACTTAGCATTGGATCATTTTTCCCAAGGCATTTGTAAATTTAACATAACACCCATATATTACTATTACACTTTATCACTCATGCCAAGAGGCTTATGAAGAATCTTATGTCAATAGACATACAAGTGCCTCAACATAAATCAAAAGAAAATATGCATCTATCCAATTCCAATTAGATTCAAATAGTAATCTAATATCTTTCACACTATACCCTTATCATTCTATCACAAGTAACTAATGGTTAAAGATACAACAAAACATCTTAGAAAATACCACATAAAATTGACATGCATATGACAAAATACATTTTCATGAATCAATAGTGTGACCTCAACTAAAAATTTAATGTTCCCTACCATTTTATTATAGCCTACAAACTTTCACAACTTTCTCCACAAGTGCAAAGAAATGAATGCATATCAAAGGCACACAAAAATAGAGGTTCCATATGCGGACCTATTTTCCACAACTAGATTGTCTTATTGACATACTATCATAAATAATGTATTTCTAATTATAAAATAGCAATCTCTAACTAATTAGACTCGAGATGTAGACCAATTGGTTTGAACAAACCCCGTAAGGGGGGTGGAGGTACAAGGTTCAAATCTCGAGCTTCACCAGACAGAACTCTTGTCCCTTTCCTGGTGCTTTCAATGGCGTAAAAGGTTTAAATTTATAGTGGCATGGTGGTTATAGGGGCATAATGCATGAAGATCTATGTGGCAACTTCTAGGGTGGATAACGTAGAATACTGTGGTGGCCATAAAAGCTGGATAGCCTACCCATATTTATGGTGGCTACCTATTCCACCATGTAAATTTGAAAAATAAATAAATATCTAACTAATTTCATCCACCATATTTAAATTTTCCACAAAAACTATGTGCACCTTCCTACACTCTCCATTGTATAATTGAATATTTTGTAGAATATTCTAATTTCAAATTTCAAATTTTAGTAAATTTGGAAGAAAATGGGAATATTTCTTAGATGTAGAAATGAGCATTCCAATGGATAAATATCCAAAAGTTATAAACTACGACCCCCTTAAAATTTCACATGGAATTCACTAGAACTAACAATTTGTCCATATATACCATGATTTGTTTGTGCATCCTTCTTGTACGATTAAGCAAAGTTGTTTTATTTTGTCTATGATACCATGTTAGATTTTTTAATAGTTTTTAGAAACATTCTAAAACATACAATCACCATAATCATATATATAAAAGGAATAAGAGTGAAATAGAATAGAATATAGTAAAAATTAAAGAAAGAGATAAATGACATGACTAGATAGAAGGAATAAGGAGTGGGTTTCCATACTAACGCCCACATCTCACATATCACAAAACTAATACAATGGATTAGTCATTTGGGAGTAATTTATAGTGATACCCAATACCCAATTAAATGTTAACCTCAATATGACATAAAGTGACTTGAAGGTTAAATTACAATATAATAAATGTATTAAACCCTTTAATCATGGTTAACCATAGAGGTATTTTAATCAATATCACTAAGGGTGACTACATAAAAATTGTCTATAAGCTTATAGAAAATAATTTCCAAAGGCTTATATAGCACTTGTGTGTATGCTACATTGAGAGAACTCATAGATACTTCATCACTATTGGCTTTGGCCTAATAAGGTGAGATTACAAATATTTCAACAAGGATGGTATTTTGTACTGAACTTTAATTAATTATCCAATGCATTTTAGAAGGTTATCTAAAATAATGGCATGAATAAAAAACCATGATTTTATATAATATTTTTGGATACTCCATGAAGTCTAAGGACTTAATTAACATAAATCTTATTTACATCCTTAGCTTCAAATATGTTTCTATTTTATAGGAAATTTGTAATATTATTAAACTTATATACAATCAGCAAAATAGAATCATGTCACTATTGAGTTAATAGTAATCATATAATAAAATCCATGGACACTACATCATATTTCCATTCTAGGATTTGATGTGAATACAATAAAATTATAGTATGATGATGTTATATCTTTACATATTGATATTATAAACACCTTTCCATATAATTTTCTATATCTTTCTTCATCTCTAACTAGAAAAAAATATATTTTTTCAAATTAGTATACATAATTTTCACTCTTGGATGGACTACATATGGTGCCTCATGGTTTTTTTTTTATCAATTCAACTATCAATGGTACATATAAAGCCCCTTAAAGTCTAATTTTTCCACCATCATTAATGGAATAATATACATAATTATCCTTACTTAGATTACCAAATAGCTTATAATCTCCAACATCATCATATCATGGATCTTCTAGAAGATTATTATTGAGTTTATTTTTAAGGTCCAAAGTTATCATTATTGCTTCATAAATGTGTTCCTCCTATTCAAGGTATTTATAACTTTATTCTCTTTGCCATTAATATAAGATATGTCAAAATAATATTCATTGAAGAATTCCATACATCTATGTTGTTAGGAATTTAGATTTGGTTTAGGAAAATATTTTTTTAACTTTGGTGACTCTTGGTCGAAAATCCATCTAAGTAGATGATTTATGTCCTCAAGACCTCGACCAAGATTGGAAGACCCAAAAATAGGATTTTCTGGATTAGTCTTTATAGTAGGTTGATTCCTATGATTCTACCTAACTAATGAAATGGGTTGTAGACTAAAGTAAGAAATGTGTAAAGTTAGAAGCTAGAATTAAAGTGGAATAGATTTAGCAACATCAAGAGACATAAACCATGAGAGTATTGCACTTTGAATTAAACAAGACTACCTAATAAACTAACTATCCTTCAATATTATAGAATATTTAACAATATTAAGCTCTAAGTATTACTAAGCATTCTAGGAACTAATGAATAATAAATCTAAGAATAAATCCAAATAGTAGAATAATTGTAATATAATAAACCATTCACTTATATTTAACAAAAAAATAATAATTAGATTTACATACATACATGATCTACAACAAGTTTTGTAAGGGGCCAAACATCAATATAGTCTTTATTCAAAGGCACACAATACAATCATCATACAATATGCAATTGTAAATTATTAAGAGTTGACCTCTTGAATGAGATACATTCATGTATATATATATATAGTTTTACAATTCATTCAGTCAACTTAGAATGATTGCTTATAAAATATACTGCAAGCCTATTAGAGCAGGTGTAGGAAGTGGTTGTCACACTCAAGTTAGTTATGTTCAACTACTTCAAGCATGTTTTGTTGATGTGTGTGATGTGGAATTATTTTTTAAATCTAGATTATGTGGTGCATCATTGTATTTTAACCATATTATGATAGTACACTCCTTTCTTTTATATTGATTCAACTGAGCAAGGGTAGGTGTGTGATGGAGGATCCTTCAATCGTTAAGGTCTTCGACAATAGTGATGTTGAGTGGTTTATTAGCATACATGACCTTGCTGATTAGGATGGGTACAAAAGACATGACACCAAGTGGAGTTATATTGCATTTTGGATGATTTTCTTTGCATGGATTTCAATCCAATTGCTATTTTCTCCTATTGATTTCTATAGCCTTGCTGATGATATAAGAACTTTTAATATTTTAGCCTTTATTTACAAGTTAGCCAAATTTTGCATTTTCTTTTGTTGGGTGTTAGAGATCTTATTCCCTTTTTATAACATCATTGCTTCTAGAATCCAACCATCTTCTATGCCCAACTGCATCTGCCCATGCATAGTTACATATACCATATTTTTTTACTAGATTTTATGCCTTAGACTTGTTTTGCATCAAATGCTCATTTTGGATTTACTGAACTAGTATGCTCTTGATGATGATGTTATTGCTTCAAAAGCCTAGCACCCTTGTAAAATATACAAAATAATATATCAAAATTTGGATTAGCTTCTACTTATTTGCCTTGAATGTCAGACCAAATACCTTAGAATTTTTTTTGATTGGGCCCTTCTTCCATACTGTCACAGGTTTTTATGCAATCTTGGTGATGCTAGGATCACTATTAATTTGACTTCTTTCACTATTTGGCTTCATTTTTCCATATGGTAAGCTTTTCCATAATGATAAACATTAGAGCATTTGCATCATTCAATAGCTTCCTCTTTTGAACAATGCCAAATGATAAAATTTAATTATGCCTTTGACAACATCAACACTTCAAATGTTTGGCCACTTTCAAATTTAATTATGCCTTTGATAACATCAACACTTCAAATGTTTGGCCACTTTCTTAGTTAAAATTCCATGTATGATGCTTAAGATACTATTGGTTAGGATTTTAGACTTCCTGGAATCCTTATCTTTTGCTTTTTCTTGCCAAATATTATTGCCTTGGAATTAATTTTAGTCTGGCAAGCTTCTTCTTACTTCTTTGCTCCCTATCTACCCTATTTTTGCATCTAGATATGCATTTCTCATCTTTAATTTGTTTTACAACCTTTTACCTTATTTTTTTCTTCCCTTTGTAGCTAAATCTATCACATGTTATTCATCTAGTGGTGATCTTGCTACATTCAAAACTACTAAATACAATTTATTGTATTTATGCCTTAAAAAATAATTATATGGCCTGAAAAAAATCATAATCTGGTTTTAATGCAAGGATTATGGATATAGGTGTTGAAATTTACCTACATTACTAGTGAATTACAAGGAGTTTTTCTTATAAAATTGAGAACCTTTTAAGCCTTATGTATAAGATAATAATAATTTTAATAGAAACAAGAGCTAGAAGATAAGCTAATTAATAATGTGGGGAAGAAAAGAAAGTAAAGCTTAGAGCTATGAAAAATAAAAGCATTTTAGAATAGGGAATTGATATAGAAGAAATGAAGATATAAGGGAGGTTAATGGATTCTTAAGCTATAAATGGGCTTCTAAAAACATGTATTGAAAAACACCTCTATTCAAAATCCATATTATTCTCTTACAAAAATATGGGATGCATTACAACATACAAAGGAAGACAAAGTTGAGGTTTTTGAAACCTTGGAGAGTAGAGATATGATTGGGGAGGTGAAGGGTGCAATAAAATGGAAAGCAAGTGACAAAAAACACAAAAATAAAATATACTAGAAAATTGAAGGGTTGGTTATGGTGAAGAGATATGCAAGAAGATAGGTTGTAGATTCACAAAGGCAAGGTGAATAGGGGTAAGGGATAAGAAATAAGAGAAGACAAAGATACCAGAGTGTAGGCTCTAGAAAAATTTAAAACCTCATGAGTATGTTTTGCTATAGTTGAATGCTACTTTAAATCCAATTTAGTAGCTTTAAGGGAATGTATGCCCATGCAAACTACATTAGGTAAATATTCCAAGCACTCAAAAATTCTCTCCCTTCCATTGCTTTATTCCTTGTAAAACTATGTAAGTAAATCTCCTTCGGGTTGTTGAACATCATGTGTTGGTTCATTGCTTTGATAATATGCATGGCGTCTTAGAATTATAATAGAATATTATATGCACTAGGTAGCCCTACAAATATTTTATATCCCTTTGTTGATGTTGATGATAGCTAGATTATGAATTGAACTAGCTTTTATCAGAGCGACCACTAAGTTTTTATATCCTACTACTCATGTGAATATCCAGCTCTTTTACTTTATTTTTTGTTTAGCCAATCATAACTCACCATCTAATATTTACTTTAATGCAACTTGTACCTATATTTATCATCTTGTTACCATAACATACAACTATCAACTTGGTATTATGTATACCTTTTTAGCCTTCACTGCTTTATGCCACATATGTTTAGCTTATACATGTCAATGTGTTCTATGAAATTATCATAATGAACTTTAGAATCTGCTTTCATCATTGAGATACTAATTAAATTAACTCTACACACTTCCATAATCATGTAAAATGATTGCAATTGTTTGTGAAGGGAGGAGTGGGCTAGCCTTTCCATTGGGCTATGGAGTCAAGAAAATGATAGAATAACGAAAGGGATGAGTTGTGGAACATGGGAATATGAAGAATGTGTACAAGTAGTAAGAAGAAAACTAGCAAAAAATGAATATGACAGTGAGAGAATAAGAGAACAAAAGATGAGGAGTTTATATCTACACATCACAAATTCTGAACCCTTATTGTCATTCCTAACTATTTGATTTGGTATTTGTTGCACCTTTTAACTATCTTGGTGTATGTTTTATTGAATTCAAATACCAAGAGAACAAAATAGGTTAAGCATATCTCCTTTCATTAAGGAATTTCTTATGATTTTGCTTCTCTTGCCCCTACTCTATCTTGACAAACTCCACAAATTAAAAAAATATTTGGAAATGATAATATCAATTGGTCAACCTCTACGAGAAAGAGGTATTTATAGTCTTATTGACCTGATAGAGCATAAAATCAAACCCTTTATTATTTTACTCCTTTGTCCCTAGATGTCACGTTTTTGGCACCATTCAAGTGTCCTTGAGAAAGGTCAAAAGCCAAGTACCAAAAGGTTATAGCTACTACTATCAAACTTCTTCATAATACAAGAAGTGTGTAGGCATTGTTAATGGAGTAGTAGTTCCAGTAAACACCAAGATAATATTAGCTAACACCATAATTATTTTATCTGACATTAGGATGGTTCTTGGACTGCCATCAATTAACATGCTAGATTTAGCTAATAATGGGAAGGCTAAGATTGATCATCCTTTTTCTTCGATGTTATCTTATCTCCTCTAGGCACAAGGATCTTCAAATTAACTATAACTTTTTGCAAGGGACCTTTATCATTTCTTTATTTTAATAATTCCTATCCATCATACACCCTTAGGATAAAATTATTCCTCAGGAGTGAGTGGTTACTAGGAAAGGGATTCCCCTTTATAAGGGCTTTTCTTCTTGAAGGAATCATCATTTGTCTCATATTTTCAATATTTATTGTATCCAATTTTTAAGAAGCAACATCTCATATTATACTTATTTGAATCATGTGATATGATCTATATGTTTTCAAAGCTTCTTTGATATCCCTTTTGACCTACTATCTTATTCTTTATCTAATATGCAACTTTTATTTACTTGTTGAGTTGTGCCTAGTTTTTAGCTCTTACATCTTAATCTATAGTGACCCAACCAAATAGTGCCAAATTTACACTTTTACCTCTAACATTAACTTGTAAACTTGTTCTACCAATGTTATCCCACAAGATTGAATTTGAGCTTGTATTGATTTCAAAGCTTTCTTGAAGAATGACATTAAAAATCGATACTGGAGACTCTTCTTTGGCATGTAATTGGCCAATTGCTTTCTCAATGTCTATTTTTTATGTACCATATCCCCAATTAGTGACTAAAATTTTTCAAGGTGCATGAGAATTACTATCTTGGGATAAATATAGAATATTATTTGGTGGAATGTCATTTTCCTTATGGGTGTCCCAAAAATTTTAAATTTTCTTGTTGGGAAATGTAGATGGCCATATGATATAACAAGTTATATTTGTCCTATAAATTATGTTAGTTCCCTAGGTTTAACAACCATACTAATTCAGAATCACTCAAGGATATATTACGATATATTGGCTCTTATTTGTCCTTTTGCCAATCAATTATTTTAACCTAAGTTAAATCTGACCTCTTCTTCTTGATATTTCCCAATATGGTATGGCTAGAGCTTTTTGAATTGAATCCAAACCATATTTTGAATACAAGGGATAATCATATAATCTTCTGCTAGGTGTCCTCCTATTTATTCCAATAAATCCTTGGACAATCTCATCCCAAATATCGATGGTAAATCAATGACCATCATATTTTGAATTGTTACTAAGTCTAGAAACCTAGATAGAAAAAATTGGGAATTCTCCTATGACCCCCACATTTTGGATTATCATCCATTTGATTTGTATTGTTTCAAAATCAATTATTTTGTATTGTATACCCATAGCATCACAGACTACCTAGGTAATTATAGAAAAATTAGCTTTTTGGTCCTCTACACAACTAGGTAATACCCATCATTCTAAGCACATCGATAGATATAAGAGAAAAAAATTAACCTCACCCAAACTAAGATATGACTTATTTTGTGCTAATTTGGGATTTTAATAGAGCATTAAGTCAACTTCTAAGTTGTGCAAAGCTATTTCAACCACATTCACTTTATAATAAAACTAGAAAAATTTCTTCCAAATCCTTAGCCTCTGTAATAATATTTCCCTGAGATACATCATTTGGCTTGATTATATTTTGAGCTAGTCCTTGATAGGTTTTTACCATACCCTCCCTATACTTTCTTTTTATGGTTAGATAGTATAATTTTTGGTAAGCCTATTTTCTTTGGCAATGTGAGAAGAATGCTTCCAAATTGCATTGTTTTGCACACATCTTTGGCCTCTATTTATTTTTTAATATTCTTGTGAATGTAAGACATCATATACTTTATATTATTTTTATTTGGCCTCATTTTTATCCACTTCATGCTTCATGTTTTATATATTCTTGTTTTGTGAAGCATAGGGTGGCTAGGTATGATAATTCAATCTTGAATCTAGGCTGATTGGAAACATTATAGAGTACTTCTCTATTACGAAGGAATGGTCTAGGTCCATTGTGATATCTAAAATATCTAATGACTATTTATTCACCCCTAATATAAAAATTTATTAATAGTTACCATTAATATGACTATCAAATGTTGAACCCTTGAGGTCGAATAGATTGAAATGTTCTTATTTTTTAATTTTGGTGATATCAAAGTGTCTCATGCAAATTTCACTTATGCACATTACTTGATTTCCTAAAGAGATTTATTTTTTAGAGCTATTTTTGTGCTTGGATTCATCATTTTCTTGCTTAAATTTTGTAAGCTCATTTTTAAAACATTGGATGATGTATTTTAGCTCTTGAGCTATCTAGGGTTTCAATATTGTATGAATCTTGTTGTCTAAACAACGACATAAGGAAATTTTATCTATTAGAGTTACCAATTGTGGCAATGGTGAGATTGTTAAATTAGTTTATGGGTTCATCTAGTGGGGCAATAGGAGATTTATCTTATCAGCTCTAGGAGGAATGTTTCCAACTAAAATCAACATATTTTCATCCTTAATAGCCATTTGAAAAATCTATGAAAAATATTTCTCCTTGTAGTGTTACATTTGAAGGCCCAAATATATATTTAAATCTTGGATATAGTAAATATAATTTTATGCTTGTGATGGTCTTACTTCCCAAGGAATTCTATCTCACAATTTTTTTGAATTTGATGTTAAAATCTAGGAGTCTTTCTTGAGGATATCATTTGATGTAGGAAAACTACATGAGTAGTGAGAAGATGTTCCTTGGATCATCAAAAACTAATATTAGGGTTTCATCTAGGTTATCCCAAGACCTAATGCAATTATCATCTAAAGATATGTACCATTACAATACCTTACCCCAGAGAGATTAAGCTAGAAGTCTAACCATTACATCCTCAAAGTTGATATTATAAAGAATAGCCAAAGTTGAAACAAATTGGCAATGCTCATAGGCAATATTTCCACTACCATAATAAATAGGTTAAATTTTTAATACACAAGAACCTCATGGAGAACTAGTATATTAAGTGGTTTGAAACTATTCCAAGCTAGACAAATTTTCCCAACCATGGCTCTAAATGTTTTTACTAATACACCCATGTAGCCATCTGATTGGTACATAGTGAACTATCTTGGATTTTTGGTACTATCACCATTTGATTTTGAGCCTTTTTATTGGCAATCACCAACTTATTTGAATTTTTATTTTTAATGGAGTCATCAAGTGATTGGAGAATGACCTATTGGAGCAAAATATCACCATAATTCCACTCAATTAGGTATTTTTAGGATTTGGGTCCCATAAAGTGTGCCAAAAACTCTTGGTCTAAAATTTACCTAAGTAAATGAGTTGCACCCTCAAGACCTTGGGCAAGATTGGAAGACCTAAAAATGGGGTTTTCTAGATTAGTATTTAGAGTAGGTCGATTCCTATGATTCTAGATAACTAATGAAAGGGGTTGTAGAATAAAGTAATAAATGCATAAAGTTAGAAGCTAGAATTAAAGTGGAATAGATTTAGCAACATCAAGAGATATAAAGCATGAGAGTATTACTATTTGAATTGAATAAAACTACCTAATAGACCAACTATCATTTTATATTATAGATCAATTAACAATATTAAGCTCTAAGTATTACTAAGCATACTAGGAACCAATGAACAATAAATCTAAGGAGAAATCTAGATAACATAATAATTGTAACAAAATAAACCATTCACTTAGCTTTAATAGAAATTCTTAATCATATTCACATACATACATTATCTGGAACAAGTTTGATAAGAGTCCAAACAACAATCTAGTTTTTATTCAAAGGTCCACAATATAGTCATCATACAATATGGAATTTTAAATGCTAAAGATTCAACCTTGAATGATATCCATTAAAGTATATATATATATATATATAGCTTTACAATGCATTTAGTTAGCTTAGCATGTTTGCTTACAAAATAAATTGTAGGCTTATCAGAGTGAGTGTGGAAAGTGACTATCGTACTTAGGTTAGCTATGTTCAACTACTTCAAGCACATTATGTTGATGTGTGTGACACACATTTATTTTGTGAAGCGAGCTTGCATGTTGCATCATTATACTATGAACTCGATGGCAAATGGGTGTATTGTTTAACAAATATATTTATTCTCAAAAAGGGTTACAAGAGGTCCTCCTTTCTATGAATTTGCCATACAAGGCTACAAAGTTGGATTTCGCAAGGTGAATGTCCCTTTTCTTTCAATGAATTGGTCGATTATACCCTAAATTGGTCTTCCAAGGATCCTCAAATTGGGTGGGCTTAATGCAAGTGTACCACTATTGATCAAACCTATCCTCAAGACCTGTATGACCTACAAAAGGGGGTTAGTACATTTGGGGGCCTGTCATGGATCAAGCCCCGTATTTATGAAGACAAAAGACACTAAATAAAGCAATAAAATGCATAATAAAATTTGATGTAAATAACTATAAATGCTGAGAAATAATAAATATTACCTACAAAAAGGATTTTGTAGCTCTTTGTTTCCTGAAACTGGACTCCACCCAAAGGCGCACCCAAGGGTGCAACCAATTTTGGACGTTGGGTACCTAGTGACTATGATTGTGAAAATATTTTTATTTTTATTTTGAAGGAAGATAATTTTGTACTGTGGCTATAGAAGCTCATGGTCAGCATCAGATATTCTCATGTACTTGTCAAAACATGTCAAGACAACATACAAGATGATACAAAAGGGGTGATTTTCATACTGATTTTATGGATGATTGATGGGTGGAAGTTTGATGTAGTTTTGGTAGATTTTTGTTATGTGAAATGAGGTGGATGGATTTATGAGGAAAAGTACTACTATTTATAGGATTTTGGAGAGGTAAGGGGGGAGTGAGGTGGATTGAACCCTGGATTGAATGTCAACTATGGTGAGATTTTAAAGTGAGGTGTAAGGTGACTCACTCTTTCACATGTTTTGAATAGGGACATTTCAAATATCTAAAAATATCCTATGTGCGCTAATGTGTGAGCAAAGGTTGAGGTTAACCTTTATTAAGTTGATCCTAGGTTAAACCAAGGTTAAGGGGGTGAGGTGGAGGGTGACTCACCCCTTCCCATGTCTTAAAGAATAAGCATCTTTAAATATCTATGAATGTCATGGGTGCACACATGTGTGAGTAAAAGGTTAGTGTTAACCTTAATTAAGCTTAATTAAACATGTGTTTAACCTCTTAAGTGCACTTTCGAGATAAAGTGACTTTAAACCAAGGTTAGGGTTACCATGGTTAGGCTTTTGATGGTGGTCACATGGGAACCAAGGTTAAACGTAGGAAAGGGCTTAAGTGGCCTAAGGGGCTTATGCATAGCCCTTTTAATAAATATAAGGTGTTCTAAGGTTAATTAATGTAATTTTGTGGCTTTTTCCATTTAATTAACCATGAATAAGAAGAGAGTGATCATGTACGACTTTTGGATGTCTACATTTACTCCTTTTTGTACTATAGTGTGTGAAGACACAAGGTAGTGCAAAAATTTAGTGACACCAAATCATGATTTAATTTTGAGAGAAGAATTGATGATGAAATATTGCATATAATGGAAGATTGCAAATGATGGAAGATTGTGGATGATGATGGCTTTCATCATGCCATAGTAATTTTTGAGGGGGTAGACGTAAGATTGTATTAGTATCATGATCAATGTAAAATTGCATCAATTATGAAAGGAGTGAATATATTTGAAACTTTTCCTTTGATACTTTTTTAAGATTGATTTGATGAGTTGTTCAACTCACGATAGGTCTTGATCAAGTGCTTAATTCATAAGTTGTCTTATGACTGCCATTCTTAATTAATAAAATTCATGATTAACCTATAGGCATAGGTATTAGGTCCATCAAATGTTCATTTGGATTGGAGTTTTTATGAGAAGAGAATTCATTTGGATTGGAGTTTTGATGAGAAGAGAAATTTTGCTTTTGAGTTGCCCCAACAAAGGAGGGTGTAATATGATCTCCAAAAAGGTTCTTGGACAAACACAATTTCTAGTATTGAGTGTTTGGTTATTGATCATGCGTAAAGTGGATTTTGTGAGATGTCTACCCCCTCAAGCGATGAGGTGATGAGAGGTGAAAATGAGGTGGAAAAAAAACAATTTATGCAGTGTTTGATGATGTGATATCATTTATAAAATGATAATAATATGGGAAAAATGTGAAGAAGGGGCATGTTAGACAAGTGAAAAATCCTATGGGGGATGCTAGGGCAGGTTTTGGTGAAGTTTGGAGTCGATCGTAGGGTACCCTATGATTGTGTATGGTCATAGGGTACCTCTCAACCGAGAGATGTGACTATAAAATACACAGTCGTAGGATGTGCGCATTATTTACGCACCTATGAATTATAGGATAAGAGTGAGAGAAGAGTGGGAGGAGAGGAATTCACATCCAATGTTGTTGAAATTGAGGTATGAAGGACGAGATGGTAGGATAAGCAAGTCAAGGTGGAGGGCTAGTGGTACAGGTAAGTGAACATCAAAACCCACATAGTTTAAATTTTGGAAATGTAAAAAGAAACCTAGGGCCTTTTTAGAGATGCATGAAATGAAAATAAAAGTTTAGATGTAGAAATGTATGCATGTAAAAATGAAAGTGCATTGATGTGTGTGCATGTGTGCAATATTTGTTTTTTGTATTTTATGTTTTTTTGTTGTTTGGAAAATGCATATTTTTTGAGGTGCTTGTGTGCTGTTTTCATTTATTTGATTCAATTTGTGAAAACAATTTGTGATGTATGGACAAAAGAGCCAAATGGGTATCCAAAAATACCATTTGTTTGCATTTGTGATGTGGTACTTTTTTTGATGTGCATGCATGGGTGTGATTTGGCACATGTGGGGAGGAAATTTTTGAAAATTTCACCATGGGGTGCAAAATGAGAAAATAGATAGACAAAATATCCATATCTGGACGATCACTAGGTATCCTGCAACCGTGTACAATTGCATGGTACTCCATGACCAATTTTATTTTGTTTTATTTTTGGATGCCACTAAGGGGAGGGCATAAAGTGAAGTGCATGGATGCATGAATGAAGTGTGTGTGTAGTGCTTTGTTTTTTTGTACTAACAAATTTTTTTTATGTGAAATAGGTAGCAGAGATCAATTTGAGGCACTAGTTTCATCTTTTATTAGAGGATCTAAAGGATATGTTGGGTGCTGGTGACCTACAGTGGTTGAGGGATGTGGGATTGCATGGTGTGTATGAGATGGGGGTGATACATTATGATCATGCTTATGTCGAGACCTTGTTTGAGAAATGGGATCTAGATCACAATACTTTTCATATCCCAATAGGGGAGATGATGATTACACTAGATGACATATTTCAAATTTATAGATTACCCTTGGAGGGGTTGACCATGATCACTATCGAACAAGATCAATAAAAGATAATGTTACAGTGATTATTGGGTGATAAGTGGGAGGAGGTGAGGGTCACCAATGGAGGAGCATATTATGAGGAGTGTTGGCATGATAGGAGGATCTCACTAAGACAGTTGGTATCTATGATAGTGATAGCCAACCATGTGATGTTCGATGTGTTAGGATGTCAATTCCCATGGCAGATGATGGGGGTGATGTATGATGTGGTGGATCATGGGCATCAGTATGCATGGGTACCCAATTTTTTGATGCAGACCTATAAATAGTTGCATGGGATGTGATAGGCAAGGTGACAAATTATGGGAGTGGGTTTGCTCCTCCAAATATGGGGATGGGAGCATATTGTCATGGAGTGACCAAAGGTATTTCCATACAGGGTGCATGAGTTGATGGAGATGAATGTGCCCTATGCACTATGGTGGTGGACATATATAGAGGCACGATGGCATAGGTCCCATAAGGGCTAGGGTTTGTATTATATAGATGCATTTAGTCAACTAAGCTAGGTGATCCTTACAAGATTTGTTGTTTAAAATATCATCAAATAAAACTAGTACAAACTTATGAAGATAAAGCCTAAAGACATGGTTTGTGAGGCTTTGAAAATTTTATGGAGCATTAGTGAGACCAAAGGGTATGAGGATGAACTCATAATTGTCTTCATGAGTAAAAAAATAAATTTTTGGGATATCCTCTTATCTAACATGAATTTGGTGAAAGCTCAAGTGTAGTTTAAGTTTAGTGAAATAACTAGCACCATCTAATTCATCCAATAATTCATCGATAACATGGTTAGGAAACTTATCTTTGATAGTGATATTTTTGAGAGGATAAAAATTGGGACACATAACCCATGAGTTATATTTATGATGTACCATCATTACTAGAGATGAATATGGACTGATGCATGAATGAATGATTCCATGCTCTAACATTTTTTGGACCAGCTTCTCAATTTCTAATTTTTGGGGTTGTGGATAGCGATAAGGACACACATTAGGAGGAATAATTCTTGGAATAATATGTATGGCATGATCATGTGTGCATTTAGGAGGTAGACCCTTTGGTTCACAAAAAACTTCTTCATATCTATCCACAATATTTCAAATATTCGAAGGAATAGCTACAAGTGAAGCATCCAAGGATTGAGTCTCAATGGATTTCACTTGGGCAATGAATCCATAACCATATTTCTTCAATAAATTTTTTCCATGTTATGTGAACTCACAAATTTGTATGGATGAGGTTGAATTCCTTGAAGACAAATAACTCTCCCATTATTTTTCCATTTGATGTATAATTTTTGGATATTAATAGTAACATTGTCAAGTTGAGATAATCAGTGTGCTCCCAAAATGACATATGAGCTTCCTTGGTTCATAAAAAAGAGAGTACATGTCCATGTATAATTCCCCATTTGGATTGTAATTTTTGATGTTCGACCCACACATTGAGCATAGCCACCATTTGCAATAAGGACTTGAAATCTATCTTTATTAGAATAATGGATATACAAGCTCAAGGATTTGGTTTTTTTATAATCTATAAAGTTATGTGTACTTCTTGAGTCAATCAACACATTAAAACGATGTTTAATGAATCCTTATACTTTGATAATGTGATGACATTGAATACCCATAAGTGCATTAACCAAATGGGCCACTGTATCCTCTTCTTGTGTTTCTTCATTTGTTGGTTCTATGGATGGCTCTGGTTGAGGTAAATCTTCTTCTTCCTTAGCTACTAATGCATCATCATATTCTAAGTGAAATTTTTAATGAGCTACACAATCTTGATCTCTAGGATGATGTGTATGACATTTAAAGCAAATAAATCTTGTGGAATGCTCAAAATTATGAAAAGGACAATGAGCATTAAAATCATATCTATAGGGAGGACCAACATCTTGGAGTTTTTGTTCTATTGCTTGAGCTATACGTTGTGCATCGTCTAGGGTATATGGATAATGCATGTCAACTTCATTTCAAATATTAACCTTTTGACCATATCAAAAAGCATATTCTACCACTACTGGACTTAATTCATGTGTATAGTCATCTACTGATCCTATTTGTTTAATTTGCATAATATAGACCACATATGATGTGTAAGATCCCTTATAGAATCTTCTAAAAAAAATCCTTAAATTGGGGCCATAAAAGAGGATACCCATTTTGATAAAGTTTCCATAACAACCATTGATATACCTGGGTACCAAGCTTAGAAGTCGCAAAAGCAACAAAATCTATTTCTAGAATATGGCGTAATTGGATAAGGCCTTCCATTTTTGCCAACCGTCCATGAAGGTCAACCCCTTCAAATGTGGGTATGCCAATTCGAGGATCTTGAACAATATGAGGTGATTCCAAATAATTGGAAGTACCACCTGTTAAGCCATGGGTCTAAAATATTGGCAAATCCTTGGTTATAATTAACCACTTATCTTTGATGAGTGTTTAAAGGTTCAATATTGAGAGTATTTTGTGACCTGGGGGTATGAGGAGGTGTAGCAGTAGGTAGGATGGCTTAAATTGCTCTTAGTATAGTACAAATGTCATTCATCATTACTTCTTTTTGAGTAAGATATTTATGTAAGTGGGGATAAACACTATCAGGAATTGGATAGGAAGGATTGGCATTTTCCAGAGAAGGTGAAGCCATGGAATTTAGTGAAGAATAAAGGCATTGGTCAAAACTATTAATATTAATAGAGGTATTATGATGTGTACCTTGATTTTGATGTGGGTATTTTTTTTTTCTCATAGACACATCCTCTAGCAGTAAATTTCATTAAAATATTCCATTTAATTGATCTCACTCATGAGGTTCACTCTTGCATGGAGTCCAATAAGAATTTGAAATTTGATAATAATTTTTTTTTTTTTATCAATTTCCAATGGTCAAAATTGCAAATAAAATTTTTGTTTTTCAACAGGAGTGTAATTCAAATTTTATCAATTTCCAATGGTCAAATATTTAAACTTGCAATGGTCAACGGTTCAAGTTTTTCCATTGTCAACTCAAACCATCAATTTCAAAATGGTCAAATCCTCAAGCTAGAGCACACAAGTGGTGAGAAATTCATCACTCAATTATTTGTGCGTCCCAAGTTAAATTTCCCTTAGGATTTTGTAGTGTGGTGCATGTGGAATAAGGTCTCCAAGAATTAAATATTATACATAACAAAAAAATTGTATCTACCTAAAATTTAATGTGATCAATCTATGTGTGTCCTACTATAGATGTACGCCATGTACCGTGACAATAGACTTGGACCATAGACGAGTGATGACCAACGTAACCACCAGAGGGTGGTTATTTTCTATAATACATGAGGGAGCTTAAATTTTTTTATTGCTCCCTTGTCAAAATAATGTGGGACTAATTCTTAGGTTATAATTAAACCTTTGCACCTATTTACAACTCCACGTGATGTGTGCCACATAAAACTTATCACTACGAATTGACAATGCTGATTTAGCATAAAAATTTGTACATTATCTGCTACATATCCATGAATGAAATAGAGAATAACTTTAGGGATTTCTACATGTTTCAATTGTCTGAATATCTAAACTTTAAAATTTGATTAAATTTAGGGTTCTTTATGTTTTATTTAGATTATTTGCTTATGTGTTCTTTATGTCGTACACCTATGCTAAATATGATTATCTTCACACGTAGATAAATAAAAGACATTGCTCTTTTCCAATAGTTTCTCCAGATCTATATCCACTAAGTCTTGCTACGAGAATATGTAGCAAGTAACAATGATTGATGGTGATGAGAGGATTTTTTGATTTTTTAGAACAGTTTCTTGTCATTATTGGTGACCATATTTGTAGGAAAAAACCAAACTGAAGTGAATGAACCACTAGTACCCAAAACAAATTGTGTTGTAATACCTTCTGTGAATGACTGCTAATTACTCTATCTATGTTTTTTGGCTATGTATGACTAGGAAAATTGTGATTCAGTCTGAGGCTTGTGATTCAGAATCCTCCTGCAAGCGTTAATGATTCTCTAAAACTTTTCACAGATCTAGTAATCATGGCTCAGATACCACTTTAAGCAAAACTTATATTTAAGTGAATATCAATTGAATTATAAATAAAATTTTAGAGAGTGTAAACCAAATGAATCTAACCACTTAGATAGGAAGAAGTTTCATAGCCACTCAGAGAGGGAAATGCAACAAATTGTATTCTCAATAATCATAACTTAATAAATCATTCTACCTATTAATAGATGAAAATAATAAATAAACTAATATCACTAACCAGTGAACCGACATGACTAATTTGGGATCATTACACACATTATTTGGTGACCATGGATGGAAGATCTATATTGGGATGAGATGGGGTGAGAGCTATGTCGAGTGAGGTGGGTATGATGGGTGATTGGGTGGGAGGCCACCCAAGAAGAGTGGTTTCACTTCAGTCATGTGTTATGGTAGTTTGGATTGTGGTAGGGAGTACCTGAGGCACCTATCATGATTTAGTGGATCAAGGAAGATCCTGTATGATGACCAATGGTGGACCCTCTAGATGTAGCCTTAGATGTAGATATAGATATACCAAATTTGGGGGATGTAGTGACTAAACTAGGGTATGATGCATGGTGGGCTACTCAAATCTAGGAGCCCAATGAAGGTGTGATAGATAGCTATGCAAAGGCCATAGTAGTTGGGGTAGATGGAGGTTTAGGATGGATTGGTTGAGGTGCTAAGAGTGGAGGAGGTAGCACACATCAGGTAGCTATGGGGTCCAATGATGTGAAATATGTGGGGGTGAGTATCCCCCATCATATAGCGATGATGCCCAATGATATGAGGATAGTGAGAAGGATATCGATGTCGACCTACTACAATAGGTTTTGGTAGCATATGGATAGGGATGAGATACCTCCTGGATGATGGGAGGATCTAATGATTGTCCCCAAGGGGAGTGATAATCCAACCACTAGTGATATAGATTTGTCCAACTATCTATCCAACATGATGCATGCATATGAGGATAATCATATATTGTAGGACAAAGTGCAATAGGTGGAGGATCATATAACCCAATGAGAGATGGCTTGGACAAAAGAGCGAGTGGCCTTGATAGTAGAGTGAGATGGAGCAATTATGGGGTGACTAAAGGTTGAGAGGGAGGTGGCATAAGTGAGAGGATAGATAGAGATCATTAGGGCTAATGTAGTGCGAGTGCTAGAGGAGGTCGCACAAGAGTGAGCATAGAAAGAAGCCATGGCAATTGGGTGGCTCATCTACAAGAGAAAGTGACAAAGGAGAGGGTCCAGAGGGAGATTATGGTGGTATAGGTAGCTTGACTATGATAGGAGGCCACCTAGAAGAGGATTTAGAGGGAGGATATAGTAGCTGAGATAGCTCAACTATGAGATAAGGTGACCCAAGAGAGGACCCAAAAGGAAGCCATGGTAGTTGATATGGATGGGATGCATAGGCGAATGATTTCTTGGAGGTTTTATTCTATAATAAGGGAAGGAAGGTACATCAACTATAGGCATATTTGGTGATTCATAGGATTAGTGTACCAACATCATCAAAGTCTAGATCGTGATCCCACTAGAGTAGGAATGTGCAGTTAGATAGACGACCATAGGCAAGCAGGGTTGGCCTAGGCTAGAGTACCTGAGGAGGATTGAGGAGAGTGGATGAGCTTCCTACCCCATGATATGGGGGTGGCAAGACTCATGACAAGGCACATAGTTGAGATAGCTTGCATTGTATAGTTTTGTATTTTTTTATTTTTAGTGTGGAAAAATTACCACTGATTCTATGCATGATAGCCCAATTGGGTGATGTATGGTATAGTGGATATGTTATGTAGCCTACGGGTAATGTGATTATGTACAGTATATTTATTTTGTTGATATAGTATATATACATAATTATTTTGATATGAGTATATACAATGTGTTTGATGTGTGTGATGTGATTGATATGACTAATGTATGTGTATGGATTTAAAAATATGTGATTGTATATCGATGATGTGTTGAACACACGATGAATGATAAGTAAAATGAAACTAACATATTGTAAGAATGCATAAATAAGGATGTACGAATGTGGAATATGGAATTGTATGTATATGTGGAATGTGTAAATGTGGCAAGATGGATGGCAATCCACCTTGTGTGGAAATTGTCTCACTTATTATGATTAACCAAAAACAAGTGAATAGGTGTATAAACTAATGACCATGAGATACAATAAGTGAACATAAAGTGTAAAAATGGATGGTAATAAACCAAATATAAGTAGTGAAAATGGAATGGATGGATAGAATATGCAGCGAAGGAGAATGTACAAATGTGATGAAGAGAACACTCAAACAATGATGGTGTGGTTCGTCCTTTATTCTAAGGCATGGTGGATGTGTAGAAGAATTTCTAGATACTCAAATAATATAGTTTGAACAATCAAACTCATAAAGTAGTTACACAATATCATGTAGACATATTGACTATCCTAACTGAAGTTTAGTTTGTCATGGACCTATGTGTGCACATGATGTTCATTTATCCATTTTGAGAGAGATTGGAATAAACCATTGTAAACATAGCCAAAGTAGCTAGCTCATCCACAAGCATGTAGAGATCTGTATAAGAGAAGTTCACTAATGTGACAGATGTGGCACCACTTGTAAGGCTATTCCACTACCATGTAGTTTCTTGGAACCTATTGCTAGTGATGGAAATCACCTCGTGATATTATTTTAGACCTGAGGACCTCTAGGATTCAAGATTTTGATAAAACTCTTGAGGCTTTGATTTTTATTTTCTTCCTCTTTATTGTTTGATCCTCTTTTTGTGGTGCTCTCTTTTTAATATTTTTTTGTCTGTGGGCGTTGTCTTTTGTTTTCTACCCCTTTTTCTGTTTTCTTTTGTTTGTCATTTTTTTTATTCCCAAGTTTATGATGAGCAGGGGAAACCATTACTCCCTACACTCAAAATTTTCTTAAGATGTGAAATGTGTGAGTGGTCCATGAATGAACTTAATTCAACTAGGAGAATCCTTGAAATCTTGTAGAATTTTGATGGTGTTTGATACAGGTTGATTAGACTGACTATGAATGGTTGAGCAATAGAAAAGCTTCTCGTTGCCATGCAATTAAGAATAGGGATGAACACTATGATATTCATACTGAAAAATGTGGTTTTAACTCCTAAAAATGATACTATATACACGTGATAGATGGCCTATGTTAATGTAATATGTGAACATGACTATGAACAATGCATGTAATATGATATGTACAAGAGGACATGACACAACAAGATGCCTAAAAATGCATGGTGGTATGCAACCAAGTTATTTTTGAGAGAAACACAACAAATGGGATAGCCAAACATAAGATGATGTATCCCAATGTGATATCTAGTGCATTGGACCAAATCGATAAGATGTAGATGTATGTACATGTGAGTGAGATGAATGCCAATGTGTGGCAATATAAATTATGAGTAGTGCATGTGAATGTGTGATGTAATGATGAGTAAATGGAAAGAAATTATGAATGGGAGGCCATGACAATAGGGCTAGTGGAGAATTTGAGAAATGGAGAAGGATGGGTAAGGAAAAGAGAAGGTAAAATAAATAGTGGAATAAAGTAGGAGATAGTAAGAAGAGGAACAAAGAAAGGGAAAAGAATAAATTATGTGAACTAGATCAAATGTATGTATCTGCTCGTAGCATGACCAAACAACATTGACATGAATCTAGAGGAAAAATGGAGAAAATAGCAAAATTAGGGATAGAATATGGAACATTCCCCCTCCTCCCTAATTGTAAGAGAAGAGGTGATAGAAAATGATGTCTATAACATGTGGAAGATGCGATAGAGGGAGATGAAAACTCCCCCTAGTGCGGGAAGAGGGAATTAGGAGGAAATAAAATTCCCCTAAAGTGTGAAATATAAGTTGGTAGAAAAGGAGAACACCTCTAACCCAATCATACAAACGATGGGAAGGTTTAGGAGTAATAATGGAAAGCAAGTGACTGAAAAGAGGAAGGAGAAGATAAGAAGTGAAAAGAAAAGATATAGGGAGAAGATCTAACCAAGTCAAAGGTATGTAGCCACTCATAGCATGACCATACAACATTGGCAAGGTAGGATAAGAAGGAAAAGTAGAAGATGAAGAAAGAAGGAAAGAGGAAAGAAAAGAAAAGAATATCAGACCAAGTCAAAGGTATGTAACCACTCGTGGTGTGACCATACAACATTGGCAAGGTAGGATAAGAAGGAAATATAGAGAATGAAGAAATAAGAAGAGGAGAGGAAATATAATAAACGAAGATGTTGAAAGTAACATGGTACGTTAAGTGTAAAATGCTGATACAGGAGCATCCAGGGACATCTGATGCAGAGGCATCCAGTTACGGGAAAGCCACTTTGGAAGAGTCGGCTCAGGAAGAAGAGGTAGAAGACAGGGAAAATTTTTCTAAGGCAAAGTTTGAAAAGTGTAGCGAAATCGTGACGTCGTGATTTCGTGACGTCGCGAAATCGCGACATCGCAGCGGCAGAGGAGGCGCAGTGAGAAAATTGTCACGATTTCATGACATGTCGCGAAATCATGACATGTCACAAAATTGTGACTGCGAAACAGCGAAGGACAAGGAGGCATAAAAGAGTAGCGAAATCGTGACGTCGCGATTTCACGACGTCGCGATTTCACGACGTCACGAAATCGTGACGTCTCGACAGGGCGGAAGCAGAGGAGAAAAGATGTAGCGAAATTGCGACGTCGTGATTTTGTGACATCACGAAATCATGACGTCCTGGCAAGGTAGAAGCAGAAGTCGAAAAGGGGAGTGAAATCGCGACGTCGCAATTTTGTGACGTCACGAAATCGTGACGTCAAAGGGCAGCCAAGGCAAGGCGGCAGAACGGTCGCGATATCGCGACGAGTTTCTCAGCGGAGGAGCAGGAGGCAAAATGGTCGCGATATCACGACATGTCGCGATATCACAACCAAAATGGACAGAGAGCGCAGAGGGGCATAAATGTCGTGATATCGCGACATGTCGCGATATCGCGACGGAGAGAGAAAGATGCGACGAAGAAGGAGAAAGAGGTGGCGAGAAAACCGCAACAGGCGGTATTTTCAAAATTTGATCCAAAATGACACGTGGCACCCAGGGTGCAGTAAATGGCAGACAAATACCAAGAAGCGCGAAAGACGAAAAGGATGGACGCGCAAGGTATTCTGACCAAGTCAGCAGTGGCAGGGACCGTGCGGAGTGCGGTAATTTAATCGGGTTGGTGTCTCGGTTTTTTTTGTGAATGTAATTAATCATGTTGGTGAAACCTTTTAGGCGGGAGTTGATGCGTGAGAGGGTCGGGGCCTCTATTAAAACCTAGTTTGTTGTTTTAGTCAGGACGGTGGATTCGGGTAAGATTGTCGTGATATCGCGACAGAGAGAGAAAAGGATGCGGGAGAAGAAGGAAATGGCCACGTGGACGGCCACACGCACGGAGAAAGAGAAAGAGATGGCGAGAAAGTCACAGCAGGCGATATTTTTAGGGAATGTTCCAAGTGGGCACGTGGAACCCAGAGAGCAGTTAAGGCAGACAAGGACCAAAAAGCACGAGGAACAAAGAGGATGGGTCGCACAGAGAATATAACAGGGATCAGCAGTGATAGGACCGTGTGGAGAGGGGAATTTAATCGGGTTGGTGTCCCGATATGTGTGAAGAATGTTTCGAAGGGAAAATTAAATCGGGTTGGTGAACCCATTTTTGAAAGTTGTTTTCAGAGGGTCGGGGCCTCTATAAAAACCTAGTTTATTGTATTTGTCGAGACGGTGGATCGGGAAATGCACTTAGAGCGTGAGAAGCGTGAAGCTAAGCCGAGAGCTAGCTAATGTAAGCCTGCGGGCTGTATGCATGTATTTTTCAGATTTATTAATGGAAAAGTAGGGTTTGAAGAAGTGTGTTTTTCGGTTCCCCGTCAGTGGTATCAGAGCCAATGTTCCTGAGTGCGTAAACAGACCGCCGATCGTGAGGCTGTTTGTGCCAGGATCTGTAGGAGGGTTCTGAGAGAGAAATTTAAGGTCCCCGAGCATGTTAGTAGATCGTCGAACGTGAGGAAACTACACCGGATCAGTAAAATCTTTGTGAGAAAAGCTAAGAAAAAATGCATTCCCGAAGAAGACGGGACAGCAAAGAAGATATGGTGTCGGAGGAAGAAGTCTTAGCTTTGCAACGATAATTAAAAGCCCTGCAAAAGGAATGGCTTGGGATAAAATTATGGGAGCAAGAGGAGCGGCAAAGAAGGTGGGAAGAAAGAAAGAGGAAGAAAGAGGAAAAGTTGAAGAAGGCTGTAGAAGAGTGCAGCAGTACCGGGACCTGCCCGAAAGAAGGCACAGATTTTTCTGTGCAAGTGGAGGAGTTAAAGCAGGCTGCAGAAGAAGTTTGTAGCAGTGGAGAAATCTGTCTGGAAGAAGATAGAAGTATGGACCGGGAGCCGGGGTTAAAGCAGACTGCTGAGGCAGAGATGAGTCTGGGAGTGTTGCAGGAGGCAGCAACCGGACCAAGCAGAAGTGAAGATCACTTCTCCACTAACCCCGGGTTTCTGATGCAGGAGCATCCAGGGACATCTGATGCAGAGGCATCTGGTTACGGGAAAGCCACTTTGAAAGAGTCGGCCCAGGAAGAAGAGGCAGAAGACAGTGAAAATTTTTCTAAGGCAAAGTTTGAAAAGTGTAGCAAAATCACGACGTCACGATTTCGTGACGTTGCGAAATCGTGACATCGCAGCGGCAGAGGAGGCGCAGTGAGAAAATTGTCACGAAATTGTGACATGTCGTAGAATCACGACAGCAAAACAGTGAAGGACAATGAGGCAGAAAAGAGTAGCAAAATCATGATGTCGTGATTTTGTGACGTCGCAAAATCGTGACGTCTCAGCAGGGCAGAAGTAGAGGAGAAAAGATGTAGCGAAATCATGACGTCACGATTTTGCGACGTCACGAAATAGTGACGTCCTGGCGAGGCAAAAGCAGAAGTCAAAAAGGGTCATGAAATCGTGACGTCAAAGGGAAGCCAAGGCAAGGCGGCAGAACGGTCATGATATCGCGACATCGCGATATCGCGAGGAGTTTCTCAGTGGAGGAGCAGGAGGAAAAATGGTCACGATATCGTGAAATGTCGTGATATCACAACCAAAATGGATAGAGTGCAGGGAGGCAGAGATGTCACGATATCGTGACATGTCACGATATCGTGACGGAGAGAGAAAGATACAACAAAGAAGGAGAAAAAGGTTGCAGGAACCGCGACAGGCGGTGTTTTCAAAATTGTTGTAGAATGACACGTGGCACCCAGGGTGCAGTAAATGGTGGACAAATACCAAGAAGCACGGAAGACAAAAAGGATGGATGTGTAGGGTATTCTGACCGAGTCAGCAGTGGCAGGGACCATACGGAGTGCGGGAATTTAATCAGGTTGGTGTCCCGATTTTTGTGTAAATGTTTTTAATCAGGTTGGTGAACCCATTTGCACGGGATTTGATGCGTGAGAGGGTTGAGGCCTCTATAAAAACCCAGTTTTTTGTATTTGTCGGGACAGTGGATCGAGAAATGCACTTAGAGCATGAGAAGCGTGAAGCTAAGCCGAGAGCTAGCTAATGTAAGCCTGCGGGCTGTATGCATGTATTTTTTAGATTTATTAATAGAAAAGTAGGGTTTGAGATAAGTGTGTTTTTCGGTCCCCTGTCAAATGCATGAAGGTATATGATATTAAGAGGATTAGGCTTTGCCACACCTTCAAAATTGGCTAGAGAATAGGTTCCAAAACCATATTTACGAGTGATAACACAAGGTACTAACTAGTTTGGAGTAAACTTATCACGAGGGTTATGTGGTTGACTAGTATTTTGTTGGTTTTATTTGAGGATTAAATCCCAAATTTTAAACTCGTGTGGGTAATTTATTGTGATATGCTCACCGAATATGGTCTTGATAAACACATGTATTTTTAATAGCATGAGTATGACGTTCATAAAGCATATTAATTTGATCGAATCATGATTATTGAGCAATATTGTCATTGATGAAGTCTTGAAGAGAAATTTTAAAAAAAGGAATCTTGAGTTCGAGAGGCATAATGACCTCAATACCATAAACCAAGGAGAAGGGTTTTGCCCTCATTAGGGTTTGGATGCTAGTTCTATAAGTCCAAAGGACCAGATGCATTTGGTTATGCCAATCATGATGTAAATTTGTGATGGTTTTACAAAGAATGGCATAAATTATTTTATTTGTAGCTTCAGCTTAGCCATTACCTTGGGGGTAGTATGGCATAGAGAATTTGTGTTGGATATTGTACTTAGCACATAATGCATGCATATTATTGTTCATGAATGGTGTATAATTATTGAAGATGAGCTTCGTGGGAATACCAAAATGGCATGTGATATGTTGGATAATGAACTCAATAATTTTGGGTCCAATGGTTTGGACGAGAGGGATCACCACAACCCACTTTATGAAGTACCCCATGGTGATAATAATGAATTTATGATTACTCAAGGAAGGAGGTGAGATTTTTCCAATGATATCCAAGCCCCATTGTGAGATCAACCAAATGGATTGGATATGTTGTAGGGCCTGCGATGGTAGGTGAGTGAGATTGGCATGTTGTTGACACTTGACACACTTTTTCACATGCACACAAAAATCATACTCCATGGTGGACCAATAATAGCCCATGCAAAGGATTCACTTGGTAATAGTGATACCACTAAAGTGGCCACCACAGGTGCCATCATGGTTAGCCATAATGACTCATTGTGCTTTTTGCATTTCAAGACATCATAAGAGGATGCCATTATAACTGCATATATATAAGATATCCCCAAATAATGTGAAGTGTATGGCTCTTTGTTTGAAGGTATGCTTTGTTTTTAGGGATAAATTAGGTGGAAGCAAACCTAAATTTATTTAATCCTTGACCTGAGAAAACCAAGGATGTAAAGGTTCAACTTGAATTAAATTGATGTTAGCGGTAGAAGAGGATGTTTGTGGCACAATGGATGATTAATAAAGAATCTGAAAAAGCACACTAGTTGCTTCATTGTGTGGATATTTGGGTATCAAATATCTGAGTGACACCATGGTATCGGTAAAGCGATTGGTAGAGTGTGGGTGGCCTCAATTTTATACCACTCAAATCGATTGAGTAATTGAGTGGTCACATCCTTGTATTATTTGAGCATAAGACATTGACATTGAAAAATACCTTTGACTTGATTCACAATAAGCAAGGAGTCACCCCAAATTTGAATTTTCTTAACGCGTATAGAAAGTGCCATTTTGAGACTAAGGATGAGTGCTTCATACTCGACATTATTTTTGGTGCATGAAAAGTTTAATTTAAATGAAAAGGGGAGTGGTAACCCCTATGGTGTAATGAACAAAAATCCTACACCGGTCCCTAGTTCGCATCAGAAGCCATATAAAAAGAGTGGCATAATTGTCATAATCTCAAGTTCAACATGTTCTTCAATTTTAAAAGTATGAAATACAACATCGTCTGGAAGGTCAAGGACAAGTGGGTGAGTAGTTGGCAAAGGGGCTTCTACAAGATGGTCAACGATGACCTACCCTTTGATGGATTTTTGACTAATGAATTCAAGGTCAAATTTAGTTAGGAGCATGATCCATTTAGTTGTGTGGCTATTGTTATAACTCCTACCCATCATGTACTTGAGAGGATTATCATGCACAACAAAGGTTGTATGATTGAGCATGTAGTGGCATAATTTCCTGGTAGAAAATACTAATGTGAGATAAAAATTTTCCATATAAGCATACCAGGTTTCATAACCAATGAGTGTGTGACTAATGTAATAGATTGCTTGTTCCTTGGATGCCTCATTTTTTTAGGCTAGAAATGTGTGCAATGCGAAATCCATGGTGGATATATACAGATGAAAAGGGAGATCAATGTGAGGGAGCAATAGAACATGTGGTGAGGTGATGTAGGTATTGATATCATTGAAGGCTTGCTGATATTCGGTATCCCAATAAAATGGTACTACTTTTTATAGGATATGGTTGA
The DNA here is from genome assembly GCA_028583015.1 of Wollemia nobilis. Lineage (NCBI taxonomy): Eukaryota > Viridiplantae > Streptophyta > Pinopsida > Araucariales > Araucariaceae > Wollemia > Wollemia nobilis. Next base: position 10,335,249 of record JAQPPZ010016717.1, on the reverse strand, counting down.
ACAACTTACACTTATAAAAAATTTAGGCAATGAATTGATGAATTGATAGAATTTTACCTTGTAGGTTGTGCAACTATTTGAGGTTTATAGGAGGTAGCATATCAATGATAGCCTTGACCTTGTTAGGATCGAATTTTATAACTTTGGAAGAAATGATGAATATGAGGAGTTTGCCTGAGGTAACACCAAGACATATTTATTGATATTGAGGTGAACGTTGTGCTCAAGAAGACAATCAAAAATATTTTGTAAGTCATGAATATGATCTTGATGTTTCTTCGACTTGGAACAAGTCATCTACATATTCCTCTACAATTTTTTGCATATAATCATGGATAATGTAGGTCATGGTGCACTAATAAGTAGCACCAATATTCGTAAGTCCGAATGACATGACCTTGTAGTAAAAATTCCCCCAAGGTGTAGTGAAAGATGTCTTGTGTTGATCATTAGGATTGACCTAGATCTAGTTGTATCCCAAAAAGTAATAGATGAGGGATAACATTTTGTGACCTGCCATGGATTTGACTAATGTATTAATGTTGGGAAGGGGGAAGTTATATTTAGGACATGCTTTATTGAGGTCTCTAAATTTAGTGCATATCTAAACTCCTCCTTTGGGTTTTACAATGGTGACCTTTTTAGACACCCATTTAGGGTAGTCAATCAATTGGATGAATCCTACATCCAAGAGTTTTTGTAGCTCCTCTTTGACCATTAATGCAATTGTAGGATGCATTTTTCATAGTTTTTATTTGATTGGCTTAGCACTATCATCAAGTGTGAGGTTGTGAACAACCAAAGAAGGGTCTAAACCTGGCATATCAATGTATGACCATGCGAAGATGTGCTTGTATTCTTTGAGTAGTGTTGTAAAACTATCATGCTCCTTGATGGAGAGACCTTTGCCAAGTTTAACAATATGGGGATTTGATGCATCATCCCCAATGTCAACATCGATAGTATCCTCTATAAGCATGTGTGACCCATCCTCAAGTTGAGCGAGGATAGGGATAATATGTAAGTCATCTGCAACATTAGGGAGAGGAATCTCATCATCATGCATGATCTCGATGTTATAGATACAATGGACCCATGAAGGGGTGGAAGAATAAGGAGCATTAGCTTAATGTAACAAACACTTTGAAATAAGGAACTCCTGTGGGGATGGTTCAGAAGAAATGTGATAAAAATCAATGTAATTTGGATTGGTATAGATAATTTGATTGTGATGGGTATCATAATGAAGTGGGGTAAAAATATCTATAGAGATCATGTTCATCGACATGGCAAAGAATGGAGGTGATGGTGTTGCATTTGTTGTTATGGTGAGATAAGACGAAGGTATAGGTTGATTGGGAATAGTACACAGGATGATAGGGGAATAACATGGTTGGCACAAAGAGGGTTGAATGTGATGTCGATTATACAGCTGGGCATATAGAGAAAGGGCAAAAAATTGTGGTATATAGGGGATGTCATCCATGGGAGGTGGTGTAATTGACAAAGTAGAGAAATTCTGTGTAAGGTCCTCTATGTCATAAATGGGAGGAATGACACATGGTGATGAATATGGAAAGAAATAATCTGGGATTTCAATGGAGGAATGAGATGGTGATGTGTTGCTTTGAATGTCAAGTTCAAGATTGATGTTATATCCTTCCTTAAGTTAGTCGATAGGGGGGGATATAAGGGTATCCTCTAGGATGTGAAGACATGAATATTGGTAACCTAAACTAGAATTATCACCATGATGTTGATAATGGGGGAGAGTGAAATCTCTAGACCCTTGCTCATAGTGACCTAGGCCAAACCCTTTCCAATGAAAGTATTGGAAGTAATATTTTGTAAAATTTAGATTTGATAGATAGTCAATATTACCACAAAACTTATCTTTAGGGGCTTTGGCTCAGAAGTGGAAGTCAATGTATCTAAGCCTCCATAAATGAAATTGGTACTATTGGTGGGTAGGCCGAAGGGGATGACAACTCCAATGGTGAGAGGTACATTGCGAGGGTGCCCAAATTCATGGATAGATTGGAGGTTGGGAGGAGAGATGCGAGCATTGTGTATGTTGTATTCTCCTGGACCTAAAGTAGTCATGAGTATAGACACATGTGGCATTCCATAATGCTCTTGGTTAGGCGATGATTCATGGTGTGATGAAGAAGAAGATGATGGTTGTGACTCAAGGGGAAGTGAAATTGAAGGATGAGATACGGTGAATGGTGGTGATTCCTAAGGTGATGAATAAGATGAAGGTCATGATTTAGGATGAACTAAAGTGGAAGAAGGGGATGGAACAAATAATGAGGCCTGATTTAGTTAGGTGTCAAGGTGAGTGGCACATTGTTCCCATGAATGACACTCTAAGGGAGTGGCTAGGATAGGATGATTAGCCTAGGGGAGATTATGAAGAATATGAGAATACAAAGTTGCATGAGTGCAAATTAGTGTGAGAGAGGTCTAGAAATTTTGGTGTATGAGTGGGAGGAATGATTTGAGGGATCATGATGGGGGTGTTGGATGTAGCGATAACAAACATGATAGGTTGCAAATGTAGAGAAGTGGAGTAATAATATGGTAGTGAATATTGTTGAAGACATGAAGAAGAAGGTAATGTTGATGATGAACTAGATGTAGGTGATGAATATGAGGAAGTCGATGCAAAAGGATTCATCGATGTGTTAGTGAAAAGAGGGGTAGGTAAGAGTGGTGGTAATGATTGGTCGAGTGTTGATGAGGATGAAATAATTGACTTAGATAGGATGAATGGAGATAGGTGTGAATTGAGAAGAGATAAATGGTGAAGTGGATGGTAGAGTGACTATGTTGCAAAACTAAAAGGGGTCATCATCTACCTCAATGTGGTGGACTTGACCATTGTGAAGATATTTCAAGTAGTGATGAAGTGTAGAAGGGACACATTGCATGTCCCTAATCCATGGGCATCCAAGGAGGATATTGTATTGCATCTCTCCTTTGATGACATGACATAGAGTGGGTATTGTCTTGACGTTGGCTTGGATTGGGAGGACAATAGACCCAACTATTTTGCATATTGAACCATCGAATGCTTGCAAATCGAAGGTAGGTGTAGCAAGGTGAGTAGGTGGGATGTTGAGATGTTGGAGAGTGATAGTGGAGATGATACTAATAGAGGATCCGGTGTCGATCAAAACATGCTTATAAGTAGTATCATTAATACTAGCTAGAATGTGGAGGGGAGGATCAGTGCCCTCTCCTTCAATAATTGTAATCTCATGGTCATAGAAGACAATGAAAGGTTGCATACATATTTCCACATTACCCACAAACTATACAAAGGTATTTGTGTCATGTATTTCTACATCTATTGATCATAGGATCTCATTTAAAGCCTCATGATGAGGCTATGATTGTTGCAAGAGGTCATATATGGATAACTTAGCAGGAGTTGCACGAAGTTGGTGTGTGAGGCTACCAAGGATAGTAACAACATGAGGTGGTGATGGTGGTGGGTTGGCTTGTGTAGGTGATGATGATGTGGTAATAGTGGGGTGATGTTCCCAGGGTGAGTGGGGTAGCACTGGTTATGTGGTGACATGAATCATACCCACTAGGCCCTTCTGTGGTGAATCTTTGTTGACCTGATTAACCTATTGAGAGGTAGGTTGAGAGGTAGAAGCATCCTGTGGTGGCCTATGGTCTAGGAAAGGTGTCTTATAAATCCCTAAATTTTGATTTGAAGGGGCCAATGGATTTTTAGTGTGGATGACCCCATTGTCTATAAGGTCTTGTACCCGACTATGAAATTATTGATAGTTTTGGATGTCATGCCCACATTGCCTATGATACTCACAAAAGGTGTTCTCATTGAAGTCCCTTGGTTTTATATGATTAGGATCTTCTAGCCTTATTTTTGGTAAAGCAATATGTCCCGCATCATATAACCTTTGGAAGATGTTTTGTAATGGTTCTAATAAAGGATTCCAATTGCATTAAGGGTATTATGGATGTAGTTTCTTATTTTGATAATGTTTTTGAGTAGTAAAGGGAGAGGCTCCTGATTTTTGACATCCTTAGTGATAGGATGTTGATTGTTGTGAGTGTGAAGTAGGTGTAAAGCAAACAATAATCTAATTGGCCTAGGGTGGTTGTGGAGGAGTTTTATTTTGGCCACATTTGCTAAAGCATGTATTGGGAGTGTAGTCAACATTTTTACGAAGTGTGATTTCACCCTCTTTAACCTTGATATCTTTGATAATTTTGGCTTGAGAAATGGCATCCTCGAAGGAATGATGCTACTGTATTTGAAGTGTGGTAGAGATGTGTTTGGTGTAACTTTTTACAAACATCTTGACCAACTCTATTGGTGGAATTGGAAACATGAGATCATGAATGACCCCACACCACCTAGAAACATATTCGTTAACATGATCATTGTCGAATTTCCATAAATTGTAGAGGTCAGGAAGAGATATTTTTTGCTTAATTTTAATGGAGAAATATTCCAGAAATTGATTGGCCGATTGATTAAAAATGAACAAACTATGTTTAGGTAGATTGTTAAACTAGTCAAGAGCTTGACCATTAAGAGATAGAGGAAATGTGTGAAGCATAAGCACATCACTACCTTGAAGCAAGTGGTAAGCATATCGATAAGTACGAAGATGCTCCTGAGGATCCTCTTTACCCTTGAATTTATCGAATTTAGGCATTTCATACTTTTGAGGGTATTGATGAAGGGCCATAAATGGATGAATAGGGTCATTGTAGATTTGATTGTAAGTTGGTTTTTGTGGTCCATATCCACTAGTTCACAACTCTAGAGCCTTGAGTTGTTCTCTCATGAGCTACATTTTAGTGGGAGGTGTGGATGATGTAGGTATGGAGGAAGAAACTTGTCCCCAAGGGATTTGTTGAGATGAGTAGTTATGAACACCTATAGAATGATGTGGGAATGGTGGCAAGAGATACTCAGTAGGAGGTGGTTGCATGGTGAATGAGATGAGATTTGGATGTGATGATGAAGAAGAAGTTTGTTGTTGTTGTTGAATATGTTGCAAAAATTGATGTTGTTGTTGATGCTACTATTGTTGTAGCTATTGTTTTTGTTGTTGATGGAGTAAATTTTGTTGAAGTTGTTGTGGGTCAAGTTTCTCTTGATGAAGTGTTGGTCTAATGAGTGTGTAGGCATTGTTGTGAGTGAAATGGTTGTTGATATGATGAAGCTAAAGGGGGTGGATTGATATTGTGAAGATTAGATGGTTGTGATTGCAATGGGACCTATGAGGATTTTAAATCAAATTCATAGATGCAAGGGTGGTATAGATGTTGGGCATAGTCTTGATTGACCTGTTGAACAAGTGTTTGTACCAACATCTATTGATAAGTGGAAGGCCACTCATACTAGGATGTAAGCATGGGATGGAAGGGAAATGTGGTAGGTAAGGTGGAAGTCCACGTAGGAGGTGATGGGAAGAAAGTAGGTGGTCTCTCACCTGACATAGCGATGGTATTCAATAATTATGATACAATTGAAATCATGGAAAGATTTACTTATGAAAGCATCGAGAAGTAATGCTAAAATATCTATACAGACGATTGTGGTGTGGAAGAATATGTAGGCCGATTTTGAGGACTTTGTGAATTTTTTGAAGGTGCAAGTACCTAAGCGATGCTAGCAGTAGAAAAGAATTATGTATGGACATGGGATAATTCTTGAGGTGGGATGTGAGAAGATGATTGGCCAAGGTTAAGCAAATCTACTTTGGGAAGTGGGTTAGTGGAGTATAATGAAGTAGGTGGTGTTGATGGGATGGAGCTAGAAGGTGGTTGTAGGAAGGTGTTAACCGTGGAATATGAAAAAGGTACGATCAATGGGGAATCTTCTTGAGCATTAGGTAGAGTGGAGGTAGCAAAATACTGGGGCTACCATTTGAGCAAGGGATTAGGGATCTAGATAAGTAGGTAGGATATTCCCCTTGCCATCTAACAAATGTTGTGATGATTGTTGAAGAAATGGATGAGGAGAATGAGTGGAGGATGGAGAAGAATCCTCATGAAAGGTGACTTCAGGTTGAAATTCACCAGGTGCAAAGTATATGACACTAGGGAAGGCCACTATCACATGTGTTGACTAAACACGATATGAGGAAGATAAAGAGTTAAATAGAATTTTATCTACATCGAATATGACATCCAATGTAGAGGATGGAGTGTGAGTCAACCAAAACTAACCTAGAGAATGGGGTTCATGATCTAGTGCAATGATAGTGTCAAGGTTTTTGGGGGATGTATTGAATTGGTCAATGTTAGCACAAGCAATCTCCATTGCAAGGTATATTTTCTCTTGAGCTTGGATACGAGTGACCACCACCAATTATGGGGGAGGAAAATAGGATAAAACTTTAGTTTTTACCAAATCTAAGGTGTATATCTAGTTAGAATGATGAATTGAGAGTCATCATACCTTTCTATAAAATAGAAGTTTGGGTTGCAGGGTAGTGTGCAACTAATTTGGGTCATAGAGTACCTCGTAACTATGTCTAAAAGTGATGACAGAAAGAGAAAAGTTATTGAACTGTATCCAAAAATATGTGAAACTTGCTACCTATTTTTGTGTGTTTTGTGAGAGAAATCCAATCATAGAACAAGAAATAAGCATGAAAAACTAAAATTTTGCAAAAGTATGTTTTGATGTTGGAATAACCCTAAAACTAAAATAAAACAAGATGTGATGGATGTATTCTAAAAGTAGGTGTGTTTATGGATAATTTCCTCTTATACCCAAAGGCATGCAAGGGGTAACTGTATACAAATAGGCAAATGGTGTCTAATGGAGGTAATGGCTTGAAAAATCCTAAGGAAAATAAGATGCACCAAAATGCAAAATCCTCTATAGAAAGAGGTGGCACTGTCTAAGACCTACTACCATCATACCCATGCTTTCGCTTCACCCTTGGGTGGGCTTAGTCAAGAATGATAGTTGCACACTCACTGATTATTATGAAGCCCCATGAGAAGGGACATCTAATACTAACCTACTCCAAGGATCTCTCAAGAGTAGGGGATTTTTCTATGATTAATTCCAAAAAACACTTGAGGGGGCTATATGGTGTGACTGCATGGTGAACAAGATGAGATTTGGATTTGATTATGAAGAAGACATTTGTTGTTGTTGTTGTTGAATATGTTGCAAGAATTGATGTTGTTGTTGTCGTTGCTATTACTGTATCAATTTTTGTTGTTGATTGAGTAAATTTTATTGAAGTTGTTATGGATCAAGTTTCTCTTGACGAAGTAAGTGTTGGTGTAATGAGTGTGTAGGTATTTTTATGAGTGCAATGGTTGTTGATATGATGAAGCTAAAGGGGGTGTATTGAGATTTTGAAGATTATATGGTTGTGATTGCAATGGGATGTGTGAGGATTTTAAATCAAATTCATAGACCCGAGGGTGGTATGGATGTTGGGCATAGTCTTGATTGACCTGTTGAACAAGTGTTTGTACCAATATCTATTGATAAGTGGAAGACCACTCATACTAGGAGGTAAGCATGGGATGAAAGAGAAATATGGTGGGTAGGGTGGAAGTCTACATAGGGGGTTATGGGAATAAAATAGGTGGTCTTTCGCTCGACATAGCGATGATATTCAAAAAATGTGATACAGTTGAAATCATGGAAAGAGTTACTTATGATAGCATCGAGAAGTAATGCTAAAATATCTATACATATGGTTGTGGTGTGGAAGAATATGTAGGTCAATTTTGAGGACTTTGTGAATTTTGTGAAGGTGCAAGTACCAAAGTGATGCTAGCAGTAGAAAGAATTATGGATGGACGTGTGATAATTCTTGAGGTGGGATGTGAGAATATGACTGGTTGAGGTTAAGCAAATCAATTTTTGGAAGTGGGTTAGTGGAGTATAATGAAGTAGGTAATGTTGATGGGATGGAGCTATAAGGTGGTTGTAGGAAGGGGTTAACTGTAAAGCATGAATAAGATACTATGGATGAGGAATCTTCTTGAGTTTTAGGTAGAATGGAGGTAGCAAAGATTGGGGCTACCATATGAGCAAGGGATTAGGAATCCAGATAAGTAGATTGGATATTCTCCATGTCATCTAACAAATTTTGTGATGATTGTTGAAGAAATGGATGAGTAAAATGAGTGGAGGATGGAGAAGAATCCTCATGAAAGGTGACTTCAGGTTGAAATTCACCAGGTGCAAAGTATATGACACTAGGGAAGGCCACTATCACATGTGTTAACTAAATAGGAGATGAGAAAGATAAAGAGTTAAATAGAATTTGATCTACATCGAATATGACATAAAATTTAGAGGATGTAGTGTGAGTCAACCAAAAATAACCTAGAGAATGGGGTTCATGATCTGGTGCAATGACAGTGTCAAGGTATTTTGGGGATGTCTCGAATTAGGCAATGTTAGCACAAGCAATCTCCATTACAAGGTATACTTTCTTTCGAGCTTGGATACGAGTGACCACCACAATTTATGGGGGAGGAAAATAGGATAAAACTTTAGTTTTTACCAAATCTATGGTTTATATCCAGTTAGAATGATGTTTTGAGAGTCATCAGACCTTTCTATAAAATAGAAATCTGGGTTGCAGGGTAGGGTGCAACTAATCTGGGTCATAGAGTACCTCATAACTATGTCTAAAAGTGATGACAGAAAGAGAAAAGTTATGGAATTTTATCCAAAAATATGTGAAACTTGCTACCTATTTTCGAGTGTTTTGTAATAGAAATCAATACATAGAACAAGAAATAAGCTTGAAAAACTTAAATTTTGTAAAAATATGTTTTGATGTTGGAATAACCCTAAAACTAAAATACAACAAGATGTGATGGATGTATTATGAAAGTAGGTGTATTTATGGATAATTTCCTCATATACCCAAAGGCAAGCAAGGAGTAACTCTATACAAATAGGCAAATGGTGTCTAATAGAGGTAATGGCTTGAAAGTCCAAAGGAATATAAGATGCAAGAAAATATAAAATACTCTATAGAAAGAGGTGGTATTGTCTAAGACCTACTATCGTCATACCCATGCTTTCGCTTCACCCTAGGTGGGGTTAGTCAAGAATGATAGATGCACACTCACTGATTATTATGAAGCCCTATGAGAAGGGACATCTAATCCTAACCTACTCCAAGGATCTCTCAAGAGTAGGGGATTTTTCTATGATTAAGTCCAAAAAACCACTAGAGGGGGCTATATGGTGTGTAGGGGGAAAGCTGGTGGAAGGAGATGAAATCCAATGCCACCAGTATCGAGTGGGGATTGGTGATGAAATCCAGTATTGTCATTTTTTAAGCTAAACATGAAGTGTGTGTCCTCTTATAAGAAAATATGAAATTCCATTTTGAAAGCAAAATACCTTTTGAGAAAGAAAAGAAATGCAAAAAGAATGATGCAACCTTTCCTTCAAATTTTGTTTTTGAAAGTGAAATGCCCTTTGAAAACCAAAAGTAATGCAAATAACTATTCACAATGCATTTTATAAAGCTAGATGTATTCACAAAATATCAACAAAATGATTTATAATTTTTTGAAACTTTGTTGTTTTTGAACCAAGCAGTCAAGTTTTAAAGATGTTACATGTATTCTCCAACTAATGTAAGTCATTTTGTATGAATTTCAAATGTTCAAATGTATTTCTTCTTCAGTTGCAAGGAACCCTGTGACCAACTTGGGTCGCACCCTACCTTGCAACTCTGGTGAGAATAAAATTTCAAACTAGATCTAAGCTTTAGGATAATGAATCTTGTTGCACACAAGTACCTACAATTGCATATAATATAATATCACCTTTTGTGGATAGAATAAGTGCTTAAGAAGGTCAAATATGAAATAAATATAAGTTCTGCAAAGGGGGTGTAATGTCGAGTTTTGCAAACAATCTTGCAAGGTGACGCAATGCTGAGTTTTGCAAGCAATCTTACAAGGTGATGTAGTGCCAAATTTTGTAAGAGTTCAAGAGACAAAAAAATGTTAGTAAAGTAATGTGATATCTAGTTTTGCTAAACATAAAAAGAACAATAGTCATGAAAGGTGGCATGATTCTAAGTTTTACAATCACTCTTCGAAGGTGGTGCAGTGTCTAGTTTTGCAAGAGACCAAGAGACAACAAGATGTTAACAAGGTTGTGTGGTACCAAATATTGATAAAAATAATCTTACAAGGTGATACGGTATCGATTTTTGCAATATTTCAATATTCACAAAGAAGGGTTTATTATACCTTTTGAGGACGATAGTTTCTTTAGGCAGTTTGTAGTTGTGAAAGTTATCTTTTTGAAAATGGGGATAGCAATCCCATATGGGGGAAAATTAGTCCCCCGGACTTGCCTACATCTATGTGGTTGTTATGGGTTGTACAAGAACTAGTTATTGCACTATTTCTTGAAGTACTTTCTTGGGTCACTGGGTACCTAGCGACTAGTATGGGTTGTACCCTACCTAGCAACTCTAGCTCACAGACTAGAAAAACAACTATCTCATACTTGAGCAGTGTTTTTAGGGTATTTGTAGGGTTTTGAATGGTTTTTGGATCACCTATAACACAAAAAATAGTGAGAATTAGCCAACTACTGAAATGAGGTAACTAATAAGAAATAAAGAAAGTGGGGGTACCATTGGGTGTGCCAAAATGAACTTAGTGGAAAATGGGTATAATATCTATCAAATATATTTGTTCTTAAAATGGGTTACAAGAGGTCCTCTTTTCTATGAATTTTTCTTACAAAGATACAAAGCAAAAATTCACAAGGTGAATGCCCCTTTTATTTCAATGAACTTGTTTACTATGCCCTAAATTGGTCTTCCAAGGATCCTAAAATTGGGTAGGCTTAATTCAGTGTGCCACTATTGAGAAAACCTATCCTCAAGACCTGTATGACCTACAAAATGGGGTTAGTACATTTGGAGTCTTGTCATGGATCAAGCCCTATATTTATAAAGACAAAAGACACTAAAAAAAGCAATAAAATGCATAGTAAAAGTTGTAAATAACTATAAATTCTAAGAAACAATAAAGATCACCTATCGAAAGGGTTTTGTAGCTCTCTGTTGCCTGAAACTAGACTTCAACCAGAGTCACACCCTAGGGTGTGATCGATTTGGATCATTGGGTACCTAGTGACTCTAACTGTGACTATATTTTTTCGATTTTGAAGGAATATAATGTTGTCGGCACCGGATATGCTCCTATACATGTCGAAACCTATCAACACAACATGCAATAGGGTATAAAAGGGGTGATTGTCATAGTGATTTGAAGGATGATTAATGGGTGGAGGTCTGATGTAATTTTGGTAGATTTTTGTTATGTGAAATTAGGTGGATGGATTTATGAGGAAAAGTGCTACTATTTAAAGGAATTTGGAGAGGTTAGGGTGGGTGAGGTGTCCCTTGTGATGTGGATTGAAACCTAGGTTGAATCTCAACCTTGGCGAGGTTAAAATTAAGGTGTAATGTGACTCACTTTTTTACATGCTTTTAAGAGGGATCTTTTAAATATCTACAAATATCCTATGTGCACACATGTGTGAGCAAAGGTTGAGGTTAACCTTGATTAAGTTGATCCTAGGTTAAACCAAGGTTAAGGGGGTGAGGTGGAGGGTGACTCACCCCTTCCCATGTCTTAAAGAATAAGCATATTTAAATATCTTATGAATTTCATGGGTGCACACATGTTGTACTTTCATTATGCCTTTAATGACATTAGCACTTCAAATTTTTGGCCACTTCATTAGATAAAATTCCATTTTCAAGACTTAAGATACTATTGATTGAGATGTTGTACTTCCTGGAAGCCTTATATTTTAATTTTGCTAATTTTATTGCCTTGGAATTAATGTTAGTCTGAAAATATTTTGCTTATTGTTCTACTACTTTTCTATCCTATTTTGTTTTATGTTGCCATGCATTTCTCCTTTTTTTATTGTTTTGCAACCTTTTGGCTTGATTCTTGCTTTCCCTTTATAGCTAAATCTATTATAGGATCTTCATCTGATGGTGATATTGATGCCTTCAAAACTACTAAATGCAATTTTATGTACTGATGCCTTAGCAAAATAACTATACGACTTGAAAAAAATCACAATCTAATTTGAATGCAAGGATTGTGGATGTAGGTGTTGGAATTTACCTATAGTGGCATGACTTTATTTCAAAACTTTTTCCTAGTGGATAATGTCTCCACATTGTTAAAGCATGAATAATTGTAGCAAAATCAAGGTCATTTTTAGGGTAATTCATTTCATAATCCTTGAGTTTTTATGACACATAAGTAATTTGCATTCATCCTAAAATAATACATCCACTAATATTTTTCTATAAGAATAAATGCACACCATAAATTATTTATTTGGATATGATACAACCAAACTATATGCACTAGTCTATAATAATTTTAGCTATTAAAATGTTACCTCATACTTCTCTATACAAACAAATTTCTTCGCTTTTCCCTACAAAAATGTGATAGGATTAGCTATTTTGAAAATTTTGTGAACAAATATTTTATAGTGTCTTTCTATTTCCATAAAAAATTTAGTAGGTCTTAGCCAATTTAAAATACCCTCAATATTTTATGGTAAAATGATATTCATTTTCTTAATATAATATGTTCCAAATATGTTATAATTTTTTAAAGAAGTAGAATTTTGATATTTTCGCATACTATGTTTATTTTCTAAGGAATTAGAAAACTTGTCTCATGCACTTTTTATGTTTCTATTAATTATTGGAGTAGATCAATATGGCATCAGAAATACATAAAATTATCTAGACACTTCCTAAATATTTATCAAACTCATAAATACTTATTGATGGATTGGTTAGTTTAAAATGAACAACTCTAAAATCATAGTGCCCATAAGAAATTTTTTAAGATATCAACATCCTTTATGTGCAATTGGTGATAACTTGATGTCAAATAAATATTTGAAAAGAATATTGTTCCTCATTATTCAATTTTCCTATAATCAATATATAGGCTCATTGAACCATGTTTTTATAACAAAAAATATAGGTTCCTATTGTTCTCTAAAGATGTCATGGCCATCTGTTACAATGATCAAATGTGCTTAGTGCCTATGCTATGTGGAGAGTGCATAGTCTAGAAGTATAGAGAGCTTAGGATACAACCTCTAGGGTTTTTTGCAAGGTTGGATCCTTGTTTGGATGTGATATTAAAGTTCACCTTATTAAATTATCCTAATGATAGCAATATTTATTGGGAAAAGAGAGAGACAAAGAATAATCCAAAAATAAAATAATATAAAAACTAAAACCTGTCCTATAGGAGGTGATGCACCAAGATCCTAAGTCTCTTTTTTGTGACAAAGGAATTAATGAACACATGTATCATACATCAAAAAAATGAAATGAACATGATTTTATCCAACATTGATATTCAAATATGGCATACATACACAGGAACTAGTGCATAAAATCAACTAGCCACAATATATATATATATATATATATATATTATAATATGGTTACATCCATGCTAGATACAAAGGCTCGATGACTAATGATAGAATGACTCAAGGCTTGATCCAAAATATTACAAGGGAAGAGATGAAATAAATATTACACATAAGGTCTAGGCATGAATGGGAAACTTTTGATCCTTGCAAAAGAAGAGAAAACTATTACTTATAGATAAAAATGAGAGAATTTACCTCCAAAACTTAAAATACCTTTTCAAAATTCTTCTCTAGATCCATCGCATTTATTATAGGTAACCTTGAGATATATGGATCTAGAGCCATTAAATTTTTAAGGGTACTATTTCTATTGGATATGGAATTATCTACCACCTACGTTCTTTGCCCATACTAGAAATCTTTGGAAATTAGCGTCTGAAATATTTTGCCATTAACCTCCTTGAGTTTGGGGTAATTTATAGACTACTCCATGTTGCTACTTTAAATGCACCTACCATTACCCTAGGATAATATGCTTTAGTGTTGAAGGTAGTATACCTAGAACTAGGTTACCACCCTTTTGCATGTGATTTCCTTTTGGAATCTAACTAAAATTTAAGTTTATGGTGATTTACATGTTTGATAGCATGGTTGGCCTTATTTTATTCCATATAGTCCTTTCTTAAAATTTATTTACAACTATGATTTCTATATTTTTGCATACAATTATCCCTACAAATTGATTGGAGTTTTGGTTTCTACACTCCATAAAGCACTACATCGGCCCTTGCCTGATATTTCAATGAGTTCCACTAGATAGCATTACCATAAATTTTTTATGCATGGGAATACTTAGCTCTTTCTTTATTTGTAGTTATTTAGTGCTTTATATTTATTACACTCTATAAAATTTTGTTAAGGGGAAGGTACTTGTTCCTACATGTAGTGAGAATTCACTATAACTTTGGTGACTCATAGGGGTCTCTAACTCACTAGAGATAGAAAACCCAAAAATTGACTACCATATCACTAGAGATAGAACATGAAGAGAGGAATACTAGAGTTAGCACAATACCACTCAAGTTTTCTCCCATTCAACCTAAATTTTCTACTTTGTGGTTTTAGTGGGGATGGGGAGACAAAAAAATTAGTGACCTATGAGCTTTCCTTGATTATGTCTCATTATTTGCTTTCAATACCCACTTGAGTGTATGGCTTTAATAAATGAGGTTGGTATGGTGTGTCTTATAATGAATTGGCCTATGAAATTTATCTATTGTGATTGTAATTTCCCTACTAAACTTTCATCACCTTGGAGGCTTGCCACAACATTTGAAAACTTTCCAGCTCTTCTATAAAATGTGCTCTAGTCTAGAGAGCTTCACCACTAAGCCTATTTTTGCATGAGGTTCAACTCCTTGGATATTTGAGAGGAATTCCATATACAATATCTCAAAGGTGGTAATGACATATCCCACCCATGACCTGGTTAGATCAAAGGATATCTATAATGGTATTGATTTAGGACTTTATAGGTCAAGCTTTATCTATAGCTTCACTTACCTACATGATCATTTCACCTCATTTATTTATACTTAAAAATTTAATATATTATTTATTTTAGGAAGCTTAATACAAAACTCGTCATATAAAGTCCTTTATTTCTTGAATAAACTCTCTCTCTCTCTATCTATCTATCTATCTATCTATCTCTTGTATAGACACAAATAGAGTTTGTGCTCAAGTTTTACTTGGAATTCATCCCATGTCTATTGGCTTGAAGGATCTATTAGAATTAGAATCCCAAAATTTAGTATCCCACTATTCCTTTCGATTTACAAAGGTAAAAGAATACACTCCATCCTTGGATGCCTTTGACCATTCTTTTTTATTCATGAATTTTTGGCCAAAATCTAGTTTTGCTACAAGTAGTTGCTCCATATAATGCCCATGGAGTGGTTCAAGAGGAATATTGATGCAAGAGCATCCAGTGGCAGTAGCGCAATATTGCATCGACAAAAAAATTTCTAAGTTTTTGCAAAGAAAAATATGTGTCACTTGCAAAATTGCGATGTCACAAAATCATGACCGAAACCAAAGAACGGGGTAGCGACAGAGGAACGTCGCGATTTTGTGACATGTCATGAAATCTCGACCGTAGCTAAAGAACGAAGGCATGGTAGAGAGATGTCGCGATATCACAACATGTCATGATATTGTGACCAAGATAGAAGTAAGAAGGCATGAAGGAAAGAATGTCGCAATATCGTGACATATCACGATATCATGACCCGAAGGTGAGGAAGGTAGTGACGAAGGGAAACATCGTGATATCATGACATGTCATGATATTGCGACCAAAATGGAGAAGGAGCATAGGGAAGCAAAAATGTCATGATATCATGACATGTCGTGATATCGCGACAGGAAGAGAAGAATATGAGGAAGAGAGAGGAGATGTCGCAATATCGTGACATGCTACATTTTTGGAAGGCCATTACAGAATGAGTTCAGTGAGCGACACATGGTAGCACAGAAGTCATAACGGCAGACAATGAACGGGATTTGGACGCCAGTTACAGAGGATGTTACGGATTGTAGTTATGGAGCTGAACAGTCATGGCACAAGGTGCAGACAAAAATGAACAGTCATGGTAGAAAGGAATCGAAGGGCCACCAAATGGAATACAAAGAGGCACGCCAGAAGTTATAAAAGGGCAATCCAAGCCATGCATAAGGGGTGGGAAAATAGTTGCAGGCAGAGTTTGCAGTTACGAGGCTAGAGGGCCATCCTGGCCCTGCTTGCATTGTTTTTCTTCCAGACAACTTTAGAGTTCTTGGGTAGTGTAGGCAAACGTGCTAAGTGTGAGGTAGTCTCCACCAGGATCATGCATGTCACAGGGCTACAGAGAGAGTGGCAATGTGTTTCTTCCAAATGGGAAGTTAATGGTTGCAGCCATTATGTTGTAATTTTATTGTAGACTTCAGAGGGTCAGGGCCTCTATAAAAACCCAAGTGTTGTAATTAGAGAGCATGGGGGGTTAGAAATTGCATAGTGATTGAAAAACTATGCCTATGGGCTAGTTCTTTGTAAAAATATTATGAAAATTAATGAATGAAATTTACAGATCTGAGTGTGCAATTTTCAGTCCCCATCAAGTGGTATCAGAGAAAGAAGTTCCTGAGTGTGTAACAGATTGCCAGACGTGAGGAAATTACACCAGGATCTGTGGAAGGGCTTGTGAGAGAGTGAGCAGAATGCCTCCAAGAAGAAACCCTGTTGGTGGGAGAGGCATGGTGACAGCGAAAGATGTCCAAGTTTTGCAAAGGCAAATGCAAGCCCTACAAGAAGAGATGCATAGAATATTGGAGCCAAGAAGAGATGAAGGTAGTGAAGACGAGGATGATGAAGAAGGCCAGCCTGAGGAAGAAGAAGAAGCAGTAGATCCTGCACAAGCCAGACTATACAAATCCATATCCTAGATTGGGAAGAGGCCGAAGATGGATGTTTCCACGTATTCTGGGAACCTTGATCTAGAGGAATTGATCAATTGGATCAACAATCTGGAAGATTACTTTGAGTACGAGGAAGTTGAGGATCCTGATAGGGTCAGATTCACTAAGACCAAACTGAAATGTCATTCCAGCATATGGTGGAAGGGAGTGCAGCTGGAGTGAAATAGAAGAGGAAAAGAGAGAATAACAAAATGGGAAGTTAATGGCTGCGGCCATTGTGCTGTAATTTGATTGCAGACTTCAGAGGGTCGGGGCCTCTATAAAAACCCAAGTGTTGTAATGAGAGAGCATAGGGGGTTAGAAATTTTACGGGGACCGGAATATTAACACTGTCAAATTCTAATTTCTCATTAAAATCTGCAGAAAAATATTTACATGCATCTAAATGGAACAGCCCGCAGGCTTTACAATGGCCGAGCTCGGCTTCGGTCTCCCTACTGTGCTTCTTCTCCCCCTTTCTCCGGTCCACCACCACGACTAAAACAAAAATCCGAGTTTTTATCGAGGCCTCGATCCTCTAGGCAATTAATGCCCCCACCTAACAAAATTCAATTCGAATTTTCCCCCTCTCCGGGTTTTTCAAAATTCTCGTCATAAATGGCCATCTGCCCGATCTGCCATGGGGCTCGTATTAATGGCCTCTCTCTGACCTGCAATGGCCACTTTGTTCTGACCATCCTCTGCACTATTGTCCCCTCCATAAAGCCCTCACCTGTAATGGCTGTGTTGCCAGAAGTATTAAAAGAATGCGTGGCCGACACCTCCCTTATCAACCTCCATGACCTTCATCTTTGATTTCTTACACGTAGCCGACCGCGTGTAAATTTTGCCATGCCTTCTCCTTGTCGCAATATAGCTGTTACACGTGCCCTTCACAACTTCCATGATACACGTGGCTACCCATGTGTCAAATTTGGCCTTGCCTGGACATCCACTCATTTATTTTTTGCTATGCTTTTACCCGGTCGTGATATCGCGACCAACAACGCCTCTACTATGTCGAAGTTCCTTGGGGTCGCGATTTTGCGACATGTGAAATCGTGACATGTCATGATTTTGTGACCCCCCCACCTCTGTCTTCACCTTGCCAAAGTCTTTTGCTATGATCTTTGCTTTGCTTTAGCCTTTGGTGCTACCTTCAAAATATGCCACGTGGCAGCTTTTGACTGGTCACGATATCACGACAGGTCACGATATCGCGACCTATCGTGATATCATGACAGGACTCTCCCCTTTTGCCTTGCTCTAAAAACTGTCGTGATATCGCGATGTCACGATATCATGACAGGACTCTCCCCTTCTGCCTTGCTCTATAAACTGTCATGATATCGTGACGTCATGATATCGCAACGTCACGATATCGTGACATCGCGATATCGCGACGACCACGTCCCCTTGCCTCAGCTTTTACAATACTATCGCGATATCGTGATGTCACGATATCACGACGTCGCGATATCACGACGAACTTGCCCAAGTTAAATTGTAGCCCACAGAGGTCACGATTTTGCGACATGTCACAAAATCATGACATGTTGCGATTTCACGACCCCACCCCCTTTGCTTTACAAAACTTCTCCAAACCGAAAATTGCTTAACAAAGCCTTCCCCAAGCTGGAAATAAGTAAAATAAAATGCAAAGTACTTAGAAAATCTAAAAAAATTTTGGAAGATGCACGATTGCTCGACTGCAGCCGGATGCTCCTGCATCAGACACCCGGGGTAACAAGAGAAGTGACCTTCACTTCTTTGTTGTTCGGTCCGCGTCCTTTGTAATATCTCCGAACACTCATCAACCTTTACAACCTGCTCAAATCCCATTTCTTGGAAAAAAATTTTGCCTTCTACCAGACAAATTCTGGCATTGCTGCACACCTTCTCATCCACTGTCTGTAATGGCTTCAACTTGTGCCGCACTCCATTTTTCATCAAGGAGTATGTATTTGCACGACCATCATGCACTACACTCCGATCAAACTGCCATGGCCTTCCCAACAGCAAATGGCAAGCATCCATGGGGAATACATCACACAGGACCTCATCCTGGTATCTCCCAATATTGAAAGTGACTAAACACTGTTCACGGACCCATGCTCTGTGGTCCTTCCGCAACCACGCAATCCGATATGGATGCGGGTGCCTCCTTCTCTCCAGCTGCAACTTAGTAACCATCTCCTCGAAAACTAAGTTATCTGTACTCCCATTGTCTATAATAACATTACAGACTTTGCCTGCACTTTTGCACCGTGTGCGGAACAGGCTTCTCCTCTGCTCTGACTTGTCTTCCTCAATCAACATGGTCCTCCTCACAATCATTGCTTCTCCTTTTTCAGCTTCTTCAGAATGTTCTGAGTCAGCATCTTCAACTGCCACAACAGCTCTGGCAGGACCCACTTGTTTCTTGTTTACTCTCTCGGGGTGCTGGGGGCACTCATATGCCCGATGTCCCTCTTCTCCACAGTGGAAACATGTTCCTCGGAACACTCCTCTTCCATACCCGCGTCCAGATCTACCTCTTCCCCTTGGGTAGCCATTATTCTGAACTTGCGGTTTGGGTTCTTCATCTCCTTCTTTCTGACCTCGGCTGCTGCTAGTCTCTTCTTTCTTCTCTTCCTTTCCTTCCTCTTTCTTTCCACCGGTCTTTCCTCCAGGCCCTCTTCCCTTTTGCTTGTTCTCAAACCTTCTGTTCAGTTTTTCTTCAACCTTCAGAGCAAACTGGTAAGCATCTTCAATGGTGCTCACCCGCACTAGGCTTAGCTCTTCTTGGACACTGGGCCTCAACCCATTAATATAACGGGCCACCTTTTCCTTGCTTGCTTCTAAATGACCGGTTCTGATGGAGATTTTGTAAAATTCCTCTGTATATTCTTGGACAGTTTTGTTCATCTGCCTCAAACTCTGCATTTTTCTTAGCAGATCCAGTTCATAATCCACGGGAATAAACTGTCTCTTCAATTTCTCCACCATTCTGTCCCATCTTGTTATCCGTTCTTTTCCTCTTCTGTTCCGCTCTAGCTGTACCCCTTTCCACCATATACTGGCATGACCCTTTAATTTAGTTTTGGCAAATCTGACCCGCTCGAGATCTTCAACCTCTTCGTATTCAAAATATTCCTCTAAGTCATTTATCCAATCTATTAATTCCTCCGGATTCAAGTTCTCGAAATACGTAGAAACTTCTAACTTCGGCCTCTTCCCGATCTGAGATATGGCCTTGTACAGTCTGGCTTGTGCCGGATCCATAGCTTCTTCTTCTTCTTCTTCAAATTGATTTTCTTCATCCACTTCATCCTCACTGTCTGCATCTCTTCTCGGTTCATGTCCTCTGCGCAGTTCTTCTTGCAGGGCCTGAACTTGCCGCTGCAAAGCCCGGAAATCTTCTGCTGCCATGCCTCTTCCACCCACGGGGTTTCTTCTCGGAGGCATCTTCACCTGATCTCAAGCCCTCCCACAAGTCCTGGTACAACTGCCTCTCCTTCAATGGTCTGCTGTATGCTCAGGAACCACTGGCTCTGATACCACTGACGGGGACCGGAAGATCAACACTTTGTCAAATTTTGATTTCTCATTAAAATCTACAAAAAAATATTTACATGCATCTAAATGGAACAGCCCGCAGGCTTTACAATGGCCGAGCTCGGCTTCGGTCTCCCTACTGTGCTTCTTCTCCCCCTTTCTCCGGTCCACCACCACGACTAAAACAAAAATCCAAATTTTTATCGAGGCCTCGATCCTCTAGGCAATTAATGCCCCCACCTAACAAAATTCAATTCAAATTTTCCCCCTCTCTGGGTTTTTCAAAATTCCCATCATAAATGGCCATCTGCCCGATCTGCCATGGGGCTCGTATTAATGGCCTCTCTCTGACCTGCAACGGCCGCTTTGTTCTGACCGTCCTCTGCACTATTGTCCCCTCCATAAAGCCCTCACCTGTAACGGTTGTGTTGCCAGAAGTATTAAAAGAATGCGTGGCCGACACCTCCCTTATCAACCTCCATGACCTTCATCTTTGATTTCTTACATGTAGCCGACCACGTGTAAATTTTGCCATGCCTTCTCCTTGTCGCAATATAGCTGTTACACGTGCCCTTCACAACTTCCATGATACACGTGGCTACCCACGTGTCAAATTTGGCCTTGCCTGGCCATCCGCTCGTTTACTTTTTGCTGTGCTTTTACCCGGTCGTGATATCGCGACCAACAGCGCCTCTACTATGTCGAAGTTCCTTGGGGTCACGATTTCGCGACATGTCACGAAATCGTGACATGTCACGAAATCGTGACATGTCACGATTTTGCGACCCCCCCACCTCTGTCTTCACCTTGCCGTGGTCTTTTGCTATGATCTTTGCTTTGCTTTAGCCTTTGGTGCTGCCTTTGAAATATGCCATGTGGCAGCTTCTGACTGGTCGTGATATCGCGATAGGACTCTCCCCTTCCGCCTTGCTCTACAAACTGTCACGATATCGCGACGTCGCGATATCGCGACATCGCGATATCGCGACAGGACTCTCCCCTTCCGCCTTGCTCTACAAACTGTCATGATATCGCGACGTCGCGATATCATGACATCACGATATCATGACGACCACGTCCCCTTGCCTCAGCTTTTACAATACTGTCGCGATATCGCGACGTTGCGATATCGCGATGAACTTGCCCAAGTTAAATTGTAGCCCACAGAGGTCGCGATTTCGTGACATGTCATGATTTCACGACCCCACCCCCTTTGCTTTACAAAACCTTCTCCAAACTGAAAATTGCTTAACAAAGCCTTCCCAAAGCTGGAAATCAGTAAAATAAAATGTAAAGTACTTAGAAAAACTAAAAATATTTTGGAAGATGCACGATTGCTCGACTACAGCAAGATGCTCCTGCATCAAAATTGCATAGTGATTGAAAAACTATGCCTGCGAGTTAGTTCTTTGTAAAAATATTATGAAAATTAATGAATGAAATTTACAGATCTGAGTGTGCAATTTTTAGTCCCCATCAAGTGGTATTAGAGCCAGAAGATTTTGAGCATGTAAGCAGAGCACCGAACGTGAGGCAGCTTACACCAGGATCTGTGGAATGGGTGGAATTTGGCACTCTATGCAGTGCTTGCAAGAAGTTTCTGAGTGAAGCTTCAGAGGTAGAAGATTGACACTCTGTGCAGTGTTTGTGGAAGAATGGTGAGAAGACAGAGAGAGTGGGTTGATCAGAAAGAGTTGAGTCCCTATGTGACAGAATAGTGCAGAAGTGAAGGTCACTTCTCCATCTACCCCGGGTGTCTGATGTAGGAGCATCCGATGGCAGCAGCGCAATCTTGCATCAACAAAAAAATTTCTATGTTTTTGCAAAGAAAAATATGTGTCGCTCGTGAAATCGTGACGTCACGAAATCATGACCAAAACCAAAGAACGGGGTAGCGACGGAGGAACATCATGATTTTGTGACATGTCATGAAATCATGACCGTAGCTAAAGAACGAAGGCACGGTAGAGAGACGTCGCGATATCGCGACATGTCACGATATCGCAACCAAGGCAGAAGCAAGAAGGTGTGAAGGAAATAATGTCACGATATCACAACATGTCATGATATCATGACCCGAAGGTGAGGAAGGCAACGACAAAGGTAAACATCGCGATATCACGACATGTCACGATATCACGACCAAAAGGGAGAAGGAGCGCAGGGAAGCCAAAATGTCGCGATATTGTGACATGTCACGATATCATGACTGCAAGAGAAGAAGATGAGGAAGAGAGAGGAGATGTCACGATATTGTGACATGCTACATTTTTGGAAGGCCATTACAGAACGAGGTCAGTGAGCAACACATGGCAGCACAGAAGTCGTAACGGTAGATAGTGAATGGGAGTTGGATGCCAGTTATAGAGGACGTTATGGATTGTAGTTATGGAGCTGAACAGTCGTGGCGCAAGGTGCAGACGAAAACAAATAGTCATGGTAGAAAGGAATCGAAGGGCCACCGAATGGAAGACGAAGAGGCACACCAGAAGTTATAAAAGGGCAAGCTGAGCCATGCACAAGGGGTTGGAAAATAGTTGCAGGCAGAGGTTGTAGTTGCGAGGCCAGAGGGCCATCCTAGCCCTACTTGCGTTGTTTTTCTTCTAGACGACTTCAGAGTTCTTGGGTAGTGTAGGCAGACGTGCCGAGTGTGAGGCAGTCTACACCAGGATTGTGCATGTCACAGGGTTGCGAAGAGAGCGGCAATGTGTTTCTTCCAAATGGGAAGTTAATGGCTGTGACCATTGTGCTGTAATTTGATTGCAGACTTCAGAGGGTCGGGGCCTCTATAAAAACCCAAGTGTTGTAATGAGAGAGCATGGGGGGTTAGAAATTGCATAGTGATTGAAAAACTACGCCTGCAGGCTAGTTCTTTGTAAAAATATTATGAAAATTAATGAATGAAATTTATAGATCTAAGTGTGCAATTTTTAGTCCCCATCAAATATTAATCCTAATATCATATTTTATCACTAGTACCATAAGTATCAAATCTATAAAAATATATCCTCCAAGTTTAGTGGTGAAGTATCTTGACAAAAAATGTTGAATGAAATTGGGAGATTAACTATCATTATGTTTTAAGGAATTGTGAGGCTAGGATAACCATAGTATGAGTGGGAGGCCCTTTTTTATCCTGAGGATGTACTGAGCTATCATATAGTTACACCAACCTTTATTTGACCAAGTGGAAAGTTAGTCCTAATGCATCTACTACTACCCTTGTCATAACTAAACTGCTTGCCCTAGAGTCAATCATGAAGTTGTGCACCAGTTGAAAAGGATCATGCCTAACTTGACTTACTACTAGAATGGACACTTGCAATATTATTGGTTACTACTCTTATTTTGGTTCCCTCTAATATTTCTATGGTTTCCTTCAAGCTCTATTTCTATCAAGGGATAGATGACATGTACAATATTGACCTCATCTTTGGGGACCTATCCAAATAATTGACCATGCTAGATGGTCTTTATGGATTGGTCCTTTAAGAGGACTTTAGTAGTGGTTTAGATACAAATTTATATTTAGCTAATTGATGATTTTTTACCATCTCTACCCTAGGAATGTGCTACTTTCAAGCATCTAGAATGTTCCATTTTATGGTCACCTAAAGGTTTGGTGCATCCTTGTTTAGTGATGGCTTTTTAAGCCTTATACTACCAAAAAATATCATATGTTATATAACATAGGTCCCAAATATAAAATAAATACAATATGATAATAACAAGGTCAAGATGATAATATAATGAGTGGAATAATATGAGCAAATTAATATATATCAAGGCTTATAATAAATCAAATAATATTCAATAATATGTTGAAATATGAACACAAATAGCTTGAATCATACATGTACTATGCATGTAGAACAACTTAAAATAGTAATTACTCAAAATATACACAAAAATTATTACTCCTTTTTCTCTTTATTACTCCTTTTTCTGGAGCATTGTGTCCATAATATAGACAAAGTGATATGACCCTTTGGATACTTGATTATTGCTCTACATATGCCAAATCTCATGACTCTTGGCTTATCTACTTGTCACTTGCATACTTTATGAACACTTGACTCTATAATATATGCACACTTATGCATGACTCTTACACTTCTACTTGTACTCTCTAATCTAGGACACTTGTGCACATATTTACATTACATATTTGCACTCTTATATATAAGACATTTGTGCACATTTACTCAACCTAAACTTGCAATCTAACTCATATGACACTTGTGCATTTCTTACACATTACAACTTTACATGACACTTATATAAAAGGGGAAATATAAATCACACTCTAAACTATGACTCAACTCTAATCTATTATTTACAAATATACCATGAAGTTACCATGGGGGTACATTAGCATGTATCAAATAATATAATATTCTCCAACACCCCCCAATATTACATCATTTGGTTATTGAAAACTTTAGTCTTCAGTCATGGTCTTCATATTTATCTTCAATATTCAAGTGACCTTGCATTGTATATGATAACCTATTTGAGATCCATTAGGTTCATCTTGTTTCCTGAATTTTGCTTCTTTAATTTGTTCTTTTAGTCTTGGTCCCAATTTTTCCTGATTGTCTTCTTGCAATTTCAATTCTTGAATTCTGATATTCTACAACATTAGTATCATTTATCAAGTCTTATTGTAATAAATTTGAATTCATTTTTTTCAAATGGTTCTTCTACTTTTTGAATTTTATGAGCTAAATTTCCTTTTTGATTACCTTCTCTATATTGTAACTATAGTTATTGTTGATGACCATATTGATACTAAGTATGATATTAACATTGTTGACATTGAGATTTAAATTATTTGTGTCATTGAGGATTGTAATGATATTGTTATTGATATTGTATTTATTGTATCGATTTATTTATTTGACCTTACCGATTCATATTCATTTGATTTCCTTGATACTAATTTCTTTGATTGTATCTACAAAAATTTGTACTATGACCCCTTCTCTTACATATTTGATAATATCTTGAATTTTGATTAGATTTGTATCTTGAAGTTGAAGCAATATTACCTTGTGTATTATATTTTGATACCAAGGCATTATTAGTCATTTTATCTTTGACTAAGTTTTCTACTTCATATTATTGTAGAATTTTGACTAAATCATCAAATGTAGTCTGATTACTTAAGACTTACAAAGATGTGACTAGATGTTTGTAGCTATCTAGAAGTGCTCTTAATATTAGTTGAACAAGAAATTTATCTTCTCCTTTTTCTACTAGCATTGATAGCTTTGCTTTTATATCTACTAATTTTTAAATAAAGAGTTCTATACTTTCTCCACTATTGACTTTTAAGGAATACAACTGAGACTAAAGATTGAGAATAGTAGATTTATTTTTTCCTTCAAATATTTTGCATAGTGTATTCCATGCTTCTGTAGAAGTTTCTGCTCCACTTAAGTAAGGTTGTATTTCATCAATTATTCCAAATGTTATCAACATAAGTGCTTTAGCATCACCTTCTTCAAATATTTGTATTTCTCTTACATCCTTATTAGGTTTTGTCTTTGTTCCACTAACTACATCCTAGAGTTTTCTACAACTAGGATTGATTTCATTTTTTTTCCATGATGCAAAATGTGTTCCTTTCAAAAGTTTTTATTTAGAAAGGAAAATTTTTTTAATAGACATAATAGAACTCATTCAAAATAAATTTAAATTTTTTGAGGTAGAAAACATTATAACTCCTAGGTTTAAATAATTTAAATTCACTAATTTGGTTCATATGGATTAGTAAACCTTGACTCCCTAGTTTAGAAAACTAATATAAAATTTATAAATTTTTGTTTTTTATAATCCTTTGAATTTGAAAACCTTTTACCTTTAAAATATTTAAATTTGAAAAATTTTAAAACTTTTAAATTTTTATTAAAATTCAAATTTAAAAATCCTTCAAATTTAAAAAACTTATTAAAAAATTTCAATTAAATGAACTAGTTGAGTTCTTTATCACTCCAAGCTTACAAAATTTTAAAACTTAAAAAATCTAAATAACTTATCTCTCCAAACTTATAATAATTTAAAAATTAAAATACTTCAAAAATAACTTTAATTAACCCTTATAAATCCTAAGTAAAAAATAAACTCCAAACCTTAAATCCAAAAATACTAAATATCAAACTAACCTTTGAGAGACTTACTCCACCTTTGCTTTGACTCGTCCATGCACATATCATTTGCTATTCAATTTATCCTCTACTATGTTTCTCATATGAACCCTCTTCATGCACACCAATTACTTGCAACATGGGTGTTTGCATGCAGTAATGCTAAAAGATATTTCATTTCCCTCTAGAAATGTTAAACTTGAGGTGTTATGTTTGGTGAGTTATCTTTCCTCTAAAATGTAACACTCATAGAATTATAATGTTCTTTAGAACTAATAACCCCCTTTCTGAAGAACACAAGCTTATACTGAGAGGGGGGGTGAACAGTATAAGACCTCTTTTTACTTTTTCCTTTATACTTCAAAATAGTAAAGCAATATACCCAAAGCAATATCAAAGCAATGCACAATATCATCCACAAAGTGACACCAATTTTAACGTGGTTCACCCAGAATGGTTAGGCTACGTCCACAAAACTTTTCTCTAAAAGTTATCTCAAAGTTCTTTGGGAATCCTTCCCAATTACAATGTTTATGAGCCTCGGCCCAAAGGAGATACCTTCCCCCAATCAGAATTTATGAGCCTCTGCTCAAAGGAGATACCTTCCCCCAATCAGAATTTATGAGCCTCTGCTCAAAGGAGATACCTTCCCCTCTGCTCTGGAAATGATCCCTTCGAAGATCAACTGCCTCTACCTCTTGCCAGCACGTGGAACTCCTTTCCACCGAAGACCTCCTGTCCTCAATGCTTAGCCTAAGAGACCTCTGCCTTCTATGATCACGTCCACAATAGCTCAACAACCTGTACCAAACACAGTCAGTCGGTCTAGTACAAGTCTTCCTCTGTCTGTCAGATCTGTCCAACTCTTGAACAAATCAATCCTCTGCATACAAGCCTTCTCAAAGACTTGCCAACTATCCTCAGGTTCTTCTCATAGAACCAATGCACCTCTGTCCTCAAGTTCTCTGATAGAACTATCAAACTCAGCTCACAAGTCCTCTGCTAGGACCTGTCCAAATCTGCTCACAAGTCCCCACCGAAACCTGTCCAAAATTGCTCACAAGTCCCCACCAAACCTGTCCAAAACTGCTCACAAGTCCCCACCGGAACCTGTCCAAAACTGCTCACAAGTCCCCACTGGAACCTGTCCAAGAACTGCTCACAAGTCCCCATTGGAACCTGTCCAAAAACTCAGCAAGCTCACCAAGAAAAACTTTCTTAGTAGGAAATCACAAAGTGAATTGTTAGAGACCCAATGTGATTTTTCAAACTCATAGAAGCATAAAGAGAATTGTTAGAGACTCAATATGTTCTATACTCAAATCCCAATCTCAAAACTCAACTCAAATCAACTCAGCTCAATCTCAATCTCAAATCTGAAAACTCAACTCAATATCTGAAATGGATAGGATAGAATGTTTTCTTTCAAGAACATGAAACCCCAACAATTGCCAACTATGCAAAGAATCACATAACAATGATACTCATGTTCTTTTCACCATCAATTAGGGTTTCAACAACAATGCTCATCAAACAAGGTTTAGTCAACCAACACCATTCAACTCAACATCAACCTTGAAGCATTCAACCAATCATCACAAGAAAAGGAAACAAGTAGAAATCCTTTTCCCTCCAAAGATATTTGAACAAAACAGCCACCAACACAATATCACCAAATGCAAAGAATAACTTGCTCAAATCAACTCAATGGAGTAAGCCCAATATCATGAATCAAGTAAAGCAATAACTTGATCAAACAACCTCTATGGAAGCAACTCAACCATCAAACTCAAAACAGCCAACCAAGGGTTCCACCAACTCAATGCAAGTAGCTAGACTCACAAATATAAACCCTAGTGCACAAAGCTTCCACTATCTCAAACCAAAAATTATGCATTCACCAAAAACTCTCCTTAAGGATAACAATGCATAAGTAGTCTTCAACAAACCAGAAAATAGGATTTACACCTAGCCAAAGGATACCTAGTAGAATACCTTTTCACTCCAACCTTATTTCAGAAAACATACACCAATCATACTCATAAGAAGAATGTGCCCATACCTTATTGGAGTAGAAGATAATTGAACCTTCAAGTTGTCACCACACACAACTCTCAAACTTATAAATCGTTGTCCAAGAAACTCCGAATTTCGTGGCATAAAGACGTTTTAATAAAAACGTGTGTTACTCTAGCAAAGCACCCCCGCGAGACTCGAAACGGTGACCTCCGCCAATGCAGCGCCCAACAGCAGCCTTCGCTGCCACTAGCCCACGCGGGCTACGAAGTTCACAAGTGAACTTCCCTCCACTTCACCCTCGAAAAAACTCCCGAAGACTTTTCAACCGCACGTGCTTCTAAGTCTTCCTTCGATCACAACGAATACAGAGCACAAACACCGCAAATTGCATTCGAGGAATTTCGAATTAATTAGCCTTCCAACCTTAGGAGTTGGAGAATAAATAGTCTCTTCGAAGACACCTTGACGTCGATGGAAATAAAGACCATTTCAAAATTAATCAAAAGTCTTTTCAAAAAGGGTTTAAAAACCCTTAAATAATTTTAATAAATTAAGAATAAAAAAAGGTTTAAAAACCTTTAAGTATTTTTAATAAATTAAAAATAATTTCTCCCTTAATTAATTAAATAATTAATTAATTAAAACCTTGAAGGGTTTTAAATAATAATTAAATAAATAATAAAGAGAACCTCCATTGGTTTTAATAAAAACCATTTAACTTGGTTTTAATAAAAACCCTATCCAACTTGGTTTTAATAAAAACGGTTTGGTTTTAATGAAAAACCCTTGCCAATGGAATCTCTCCGGATTCTCTTAAAAATATTCTCTTGGAATCTTCCACCTTTGAAGCCAACACATCCTCTTAACATTAATGCCATTTCCTTTTGACATCAATGACAACTCATAGACAAGAAGCTAGGATCTCAAACCCAAAATTGCCAACAATCTCCCCCTTTGTCATTGATGGCAAACCATGCTTCTCAACAACACAGAAACTCAACATAAACAGCTCCCCCTGTCTTGAGGCTCTCCCCCTTACTCAAATCTCTCCCCCTTTGTCATCAATGGCAAAGGGTCACCTTTGGGGCTCGGGACTAAGAATGAGCCTCTTAGCTTAGTCCCTCCCCCACCTCCCGATGAGGTGATTAATTCTTGGGTGGGAGTAAAACTCCCATTAGGCACTGATCATCATCAGCGTCTATAACTTCCTTGTCGGGCCTTCTCTTGAACTCTTTGTCCATATTCCTATTCCTATCACTGTTCTTGTTCTTGTTCTCATCCCTGTTCTTGTCCATGCCTTGATCCTTGGACCTGATCATGCCACTGTTCCTGTTCCTGTATTCTGGAATTTCAGCTCTACACTGTCTGATTGTGTGACCTTCATTGTTGCACTTGAAACACTTGACGATGTTGTTTCTCTGAGGTAAACCTGATCTTTGAATCCACCAGTTCTGACCAAACCTGTTCTGACCAAACCTGTTCGACCAAACGTTCCACTGTGGCCAAACCTGTTCTGACCAAACTTGTTCCTGTTATTTGCCTTGCAATAAACTGCCTTGTGCCCAAACTGTTGACAAGAGTAGCAATACCCTTGAAAGTAACTAGCACTTCTAAAACTGTCATTTACCTCCTTCACTTGAGCCATGCAATGTGAAGCCATGTGACCAAACCTGTGACAAGCAAAACATCTGCCTTGAAACTTTCCTTTAATTGACCTCTTAGGTTCTGAAAACTTCTTCTTCTCATTCTGAATTCTGTTTTCTGTTTCTGTGCATCTATCATTCAAGGACTCCTTTTCTGAAATACTTTCCTCATCAGAACTCTCTTCCTTTTGGAGTCTCTTACTAGACTCTCCAACTTGTTCCTTGTGTGGCTTAACAAAACCAAGGCCTGTTTTATCTGTTGTCTTTCTTTGACCTTTGATGAGTGACTTAACCTTTTTGGAGCTATCTTGAAACCTCGTAAAGCTTATCCTTGTACTCTTTAGTTTCCTCTTTCAAAGAAGCCATTTTCTGTTCTAACTCACTATACTCAAGAACCTTAGACTCTAACTCATCCTTGAGTTCTTGTGTCTTAGCCATAGAGAAGTCAAGACTTTCTATAAGATCATCTCTCTCCATACAACATTCATCTAACTTATCCTTGAGTCTAGCATTCTTCTTTCTTTCCTTTTTCAAAGCACTAAGAGCACTAATAAGTTCACCTTCAAGATCTACTTCACCTTCCTCTATATCTTCCTCTATTTGTTTGCTTTTTGAATCATCAAAGCCTTTTTCAGATTTCTTATCACTAGAGGTGCTACCCTTTTCAAAAACCATACATGCATCTTCCTTATAGTTTTCTGAAGCATCCTCATACATACTAGAAACCAAATCATTATTTGTGCAATCATCCTCAAGGTGACCAAAATTTCCACATCTAAGACATTTCATGATAATGAATCTATGTTTCGGTTCTTCCTCTTTTTCTGATATGAACAACATCTCATTTTCATTATCACTTGAAGAACTTTCACTATCACTACTAGAACACTTACTTGCTTTGTCTAGGTAGAAACTCTTCTTGTGCTTGTGAGAATACCTCTTTCCTTGATTGTTGTGCTCATCTTTGTTTTTCCTGTGATGCTTGTGCTTTTCAGAATCCTTGCTCTTAGAATCTTGTTTATCTTCATCACTTTCATTCTTGGGAACAGATACAATCAGTAGCATAATGACCAAACTTTCCACAATTGAAACATCTTATATTTTTCATACTTTTGTGCTTTCTAGAGAACTTGCCTTTCTTTCTGTAATATGCCTCTTCATCACTAGAAGACTCATCACTATCTTGAAGTTGTTTACCCTTGGAATTCTTGGTAGCCTTGAAAGTCGCCTCTTTCTTGACATCAACCTTCACTTGAGTTCTCAACTCAAATGCTGCAAGTATACTATGGAGCTCATCCTTTTTCAACTTATCCAAATCTTTAGCTTCCTCAATAGCAGAAATATTTTCACTAAATCTATTAGGAAGAGATCTTAAAATCTTATCACAAACATCATTTTCAGCAAGCTCAAGACCTAAGTCTTTCATGGAGTTAACAACCTCATCCATACGAAGCATGTAGTCACTAATATTTTCATCATCATTCATCTTGAGTTGTTCAAACATACCTTTGAAGTGTCTCAACTTGGCCTTTCTGACATTTGTATCACCTGTATGAACCACCTTCAATCGTTTCCACATTTCACTAGTTGTCTTGCAGTGAATCACTTTGGTGAGATCTCGCTTTCGTAAGCCTTTCAGGATTGCATTCATTGCTTTTGAATTGCTGTGATGTAGGAGCCTTTCTTCTTTAGTATTAGGACCATGTTCAGGAATAGTGTACTCATCTTCAATCACTTCCCAAACCTCATTCCCAAGTGCCATTAGATGAACCTTCATCCTTGCACTCCAAAGACCAAAATCTGACCCATCAAGAATAGGTGCTGCATTGCCACTTGAATGATCCATTGTGTTCTTTACTAGCTTTTCCTTCAAGTTGTTAAACTTTTCAAAGGCACCTGCTCTGATACCAATTGAAGAACACAAGCTTATACTGAGAGGGGGGTGAACAGTATAAGACCTCTTTTTACTTTTTCCTTTATACTTCAAAATAGTAAAGCAATATACCCAAAGCAATATCAAAGCAATGCACAATATCATCCACAAAGTGACACCAATTTTAACGTGGTTCACCCAGAATGGTCTAGGCTACGTCCACAAAACTTTTCTCTAAAAGTTATCTCAAAGTTCTTTGGGAATCCTTCCCAATTACAATGTTTATGAGCCTCGGCCCAAAGGAGATACCTTCCCCAATAAAAAACAATCAAAATTTATGAGCCTCTGCTCAAAGGAGATACCTTCCCCCAATCAGAATTTATGAGCCTCTGCTCAAAGGAGATACCTTCCCTCTGCTCTGGAAATGATCCCTCAGAAGATCAACTGCCTCTACCTCTTGCCAGCACGTGGAACTCCTTTCCATCGAAGACCTCCTATCCTCAATGCTTAGCCTAAGAGACCTCTGCCTTCTATGATCACGTCCATAGTAGCTCAGCAACCTGTACCAAACACAGTCAGTCGGTCTAGTACAAGTCTTCCTCTGTCTGTCAGATCTGTCCAACTCTTGAACAAATCAATCCTCTGCATACAAGCCTTCTCAAAGACTTGCCAACTATCCTCAGGTTCTTCTCATAGAACCAATGCACCTCTGTCCTCAAGTTCTCTGATAGAACTATCAAACTCAGCTCACAAGTCCTCTGCTAGGACCTGTCCAAATCTGCTCACAAGTCCCCATCGAAACCTGTCCAAAATTGCTCACAAGTCCCCACCGAAACCTGTCCAAAACTGCTCACAAGTCCCCACGGAACCTGTCCAAAAATCTCACAAGTCCCCAAACTGTCCAAAACTCACAAGTCCCCACTAGAACCTGTCCAAAAACTCAGCAAGCTCACCAAGAAAAACTTTCTTAGTAGGAAATCACAAAGTGAATTGTTAGAGACCCAATGTGATTTTTCAAACTCATAGAAGCATAAAGAGAATTGTTAGAGACTCAATATGTTCTATACTCAAATCCCAATCTCAAAACTCAACTCAAATCAACTCAGCTCAATCTCAATCTCAAATCTGAAAACTCAACTCAATATCTGAAATGGATAGGATAGAATGTTTTCTTTCAAGAACATGAAACCCCAACAATTGCCAACTATGCAAAGAATCACATAACAATGATACTCATGTTCTTTTCACCATCAATTAGGGTTTCAACAACAATGCTCATCAAACAAGGTTTAGTCAACCAACACCATTCAACTCAACATCAACCTTGAAGCATTCAACCAATCATCACAAGAAAAGGAAACAAGTAGAAATCCTTTTCCCTCCAAAGATATTTGAACAAAACAACCACCAACACAATATCACCAAATGCAAAGAATAACTTGCTCAAATCAACTCAATGGAGTAAGCCCAATATCATGAATCAAGTAAAGCAATAACTTGATCAAACAACCTCTATGGAAGCAACTCAACCATCAAACTCAAAACAGCCAACCAAGGGTTCCACCAACTCAATGCAAGTAGCTAGACTCACAAATATAAACCCTAGTGCACAAAGCTTCCACTATCTCAAACCAAAAATTATGCATTCACCAAAAACTCTCCTTAAGGATAACAATGCATAAGTAGTCTTCAACAAACCAGAAAATAGGATTTACACCTAGCCAAAGGATACCTAGTAGAATACCTTTTCACTCCAACCTTATTTCAGAAAACATACACCAATCATACTCATAAGAAGAATGTGCCCATACCTTATTGGAGTAGAAGATAATTGAACCTTCAAGCTGTCACCACACACAACTCTCAAACTTATAAATCGCTGTCCAAGAAACTCCGAATTTCGTGGCATAAAGACGTTTTAATAAAAACGTGTGTTACTCTAGCAAAGCACCCCCGCGAGACTCGAAACGGTGACCTCCGCCAATGCAGCGCCCAACAACAGCCTTCGCTGCCACTAGCCCACGCGGGCTACGAAGTTCACAAGTGAACTTCCCTCCACTTCACCCTCGAAAAAAACTCCCGAAGACTTTTCAACCGCACGTGCTTCTAAGTCTTCCTTCGATCGCAGCGAATACAGAGCACAAACACCGCAAATTGCATTCGAGGAATTTCGAATTAATTAGCCTTCCAACCTTAGGAGTTGGAGAATAAATAGTCTCTTCGAAGACACCTTGACGTCGGCAGAAATAAAGACCATTTCGAAATTAATCAAAAGTCTTTTCAAAAAGGGTTTAAAAACCCTTAAATAATTTTAATAAATTAAGAATAAAAAAGGTTTAAAAACCTTTAAGTATTTTTAATAAATTAAAAATAATTTCTCCCTTAATTAATTAAATAATTAATTAATTAAAACCTTGAAGGGTTTTAAATAATAATTAAATAAATAATAAAGAGAACCTCCATTGGTTTTAATAAAAACCATTTAACTTGGTTTTAATAAAAACCCTATCCAACTTGGTTTTAATAAAAACCGGTTTGGTTTTAATGAAAAACCCTTGCCAATGGAATCTCTCCGGATTCTCTTAAAAATATTCTCTTGGAATCTTCCACCTTTGAAGCCAACACATCCTCTTAACATTAATGCCATTTCCTTTTGACATCAATGACAACTCATAGACAAGAAGCTAGGATCTCAAACCCAAAATTGCCAACACTTTCTACCAGAAAGAATAAATACTTTTTCTTCCTTGCATGTTTGTTGGCATTGTCTTCCTCAATAAATTGATGTTTCAACTTCTAGGATCTTCAACTTCTGCATTGTAGGCTTGCTCCAACTTATCCTCTTTGTTAGCACATTGTAATGGCTTCTTAATATCTTTGACTTCTTCAATATTTTTTTTCCAATGCTAGCTTGTATTAAATTTGATTTTATGCTTACAGGTTCATCCTTTCAAGACTATGGTTGCACTTTTAAAGCTAATATCTAATGCAAAACTTAATATTATTATTCATTTTCATTGTTGTAGCTGAATATTTCACTAAATGCTTATCTTTCTGATGCCTCTCCTATTATTCTATGATATCTTTGCTTTTGCTATTCTATGAAACCTTTGTTATTCTTCTATGATGTCTTTATTGTTCTCTATGATGTATCTCCTATTCTTATGTGCATGAACTAGATCAATGCCTTATATGTCACCATCAAAAAACTCAAAGTGGAGGTGGATTCTTTAGTTCAAGCAAGGATCCCTTCACCATGGAAATAGTTTGGTCATATTTACTCAAAAGAAGAATACTTAAATCTAACCAATCAAAATAAAGATGTCCCCATTGATTTGAAGATAAAATGAATTTTCCTAGTGTAGAGGAAATAGCCCAAGTTATTAGGCCATTGGTAGAATAAAAAATATGGGTGCATGAAGTGATAGGTCAAATAGAGAAATTTTTCAACATTGTAAATTTGAGGTACTTATAGTTTATGGAGAATTCCAATAGATTCAATGCCCATCAAAAAATAATGGACATAAATAAAACTAGTGTTGGACAAGTTGTTTGCCTTGTAAATTTATCATTAATATTTTTTATTTTTTGTGTCTTATTTTGCATGACTTAAAAACTTTAACTCCAAGCCTAAAGATGAAGGTAAGAATTTTGGGTTGTACTTCAATCAAGCTAGAAGGCCCCTATGAGCCACCAAAACTATAATGACTCCCCACTACTAACTTTCACTTAAAGCAAATTTTTGAGGGGCACACAAGTTTTGATCAAAGGTGATCAGAATGTTGTGGAAGTCATAAATGAAGGAGATATGCCAAGATCTTGAGAGTCAATGATGTGTTTTAAAAGTAAGAAATTAGTAAATGTCCCAATAATTAGAAGTTTTGGAAGCCTATAAAATAGAAGAGATAGAAGTTTTGACAATCATAGTGATTAGGGAACTAAAGGAGAATTGTTCTCCTAGATAACCATGATATCAATATTTTTGGAAGATATGAAAATTACCAACAATAGGAATTTTTGACCAATATATGGGAAGACATTGGATTTGAGGAAATTGAATATGTGCCAGAGAATACAAGGCTATCACAAACATCTTGGATGAGCTAGAATGCAAAAAACCCCAAGAAGCGTAGGTGAGAAAAATTAATGTAACCCCAAGAAGGGTAGGTGAGATAAACTAATGTGCTCTTATTAAAAGGAACAAGGAATACCTACCAATGTCATCTCAGTTGATTAGATCAAGATTTTATTAAAAGTAGGTATGGAAACTACAATCCTACATCTGATAATTGTTATGGCTAAGGGTATCTCATTCAATTTATAGAATATCTATAAGGGGTGGCTAAAATTGTCAAATCCACCTATAAATTTTGGAGGGAAAATATCCCTATTGTATCTATAAATAACAGTAGTGCTAACTTTAAAAATGATTGTAAATTCTGTAAAGTTTTCCTTTCATTTCTTCTTGTATAATAGTATGCATATTTCTGGGTGGTCTTGTGATCAAGTGAACCCCCAATTCTAGCATAATATCTATAATATTGCTTGCATATATATAAACTAGAGTACTACGTGTCTATTTTGGGTAGCCATTTGTGGTTCTCATGCTCTAACCTATCTATGCTTAATTGCAATGTATATGCTAGAGGGCTACATGACTATTTGAGTAGCCATATATGGATCTCATTCCTTTACCCATCTATTTTATGTGTTTGTATTCCTATAATTCTCATCTACACTCATATATGTCAAGGGGAGGAAGTTTTCACATCAACACATTACAACCAAAGTTGTATAGGGGGATCTTATTTGATTGTTTGTGCATCATCACTGTGTTAGCTTAGGAATATTTTTCATTTTCTCTTTGTTTTCCTATTTTTTCCTAATCCTTCTCCCTCCAAGTTGTTATATTAGTAAATTGCACCTAACAATCACATATTAACAAGGATTCGGTCTTGTAAAAATCTCCTAGGGACCCTCTATTGAGCCAAACCCCATGCTCTTGAGACTAACCCTACTATATTGCTCTATGCAAGCTGTGATTATCCCAATTTTCTTCACTAGGATAATTAGAGAGGAAAATAATAAGAAAAATAAAATTTATTAAAAAATATGGGATGCACCAAAATACTTATAATATTCTTTGAAAAAAATGTTATCCTCTAGCCCAATGAATTTGTTTCCCATTATGAAAGCCCTCTCCATTGATATTTTTAAACCCTATTTCATGCTCAAGTAGCATATTTTTAGTCACATATGATTGCTCCTATCCATTAGAAGTCTTTTTTGATTACCCCCCTTCATAATTATTATAATTTTGAATAGTGAGAAAAAAATTAGTGTGGTTTTAAATAACTTTATGTTTTTCAATAATGTCATCAAGTCATTCACACTCAACTTGAATGAAAGAAATGCCTCATTAAATCACTATAAGTGAATTCTTATTTATGTTTGTTCCTACATACTCGATGTTATTTTTATATAAATAAGGATTATGCTCTTGAACAACCCATGACCTAGTTGTTATTTAACACTATTATTGTGGCACCACTATACAAAAATGCTGTTAAGGGTGGCTAAAATATGGTGGTTATTTATGGTGGTAAAAAATTGCCCTAATAGACCCTAAGAGGGTAGTTTAAAACCATATTGGATTTTAAGGATGACTAAAATACGATAGTTTATGGTGGTAAAAAACCACCCTAATAGACCTAAGAGGGTGGTTTATAACCACCCTTAAAACACTACACAAAAAATAATTTATGACGGTTTTTAACCACCCTAATAGACCTAAGAGGGCGGTTTAAAACCGCCTTAAAACACTACACCAAAAAAAAAATTACGGTGGTTTTAAACCACCCTCATAGACCCTAAGAGGACGGTTTAAAACTACCCTAAAAATCACCCTAAGATATATATATATATATATATATATATATATATATATATATATATATATTTGTGTGTGTGTATTTTCCCATGCAGGGAAGGGAAAAAAGAGGCTTTTAGAAGCGAGTAAGACCTATGATCTAGATATTGAGCTACTATTCCTGATTTACCAAACCTTGTGAAAAAGAGAGGCTTTTAGAAGTGAGCCATTATTCCCGATTTACCAATTGACCCTTTTTAATCTCCTAGGCTAGTCGAAAGTGCCCATGCAAAAAAAAGAGAGGGGGGATGCCAGATGCGTATAAGGGGCTTCTCATGTGGGAGAGAGAAAAGAGAGGTAAGCCCTAAGCAGGTAGCAATATGGGTATGCTTAGGGTGGACCCTAGGAGGCAGGGTTGCATGGTCAATCCATCATAATATCTATTCAAGGGAGATATTTGGTTAAAACCCATTTAATAATTTTTTATTCAATTATTTTGAATCTTGTTAGTTTAATATTGACCATTTAACTGTCTGGATTTTACTATGTTTTATTTATCCCCAATTTGTATTCCTTGAAAGGCTAATCTACGGTATCCCAATTACACCTAGGGTTTGTTTCATATTTTTTGCCCATGGGATAACTTGTTATGTTATATAGATCAAATTATAGGATAATTTGTAGCTAATAATTTTAAAAAGTTAAAAGAATATGGAATCCCTCGAAAGAACATGGAAATTTTTCTAACAATAATTTATATAGGAAACCCATCTCAAGCCTTAAATTTTGTAAGTCCCTCTTCATACCCAATTTTCTTTTGGGCTTTCTTGCTTATGGAAAATTCACACCAAATTTGTTTGCATTGAGTTCTTTAGATTTCCCGTATTGGGTGCCAATTTTTTTAAAATGTTGGGTGACTCTTCAATGTTATAATCTAGAGATTTTTTGTGCAATTCCTTTCAAATTCAAATAAACAATTAGGTGGGAAATGTTGTCCTCTATGCTTATTCTTGTTGTTGGTCAACTTTAGAGACAACATAATAAGAGTGGGTCTTTAGTTGGAAGTTTGCTTGTAGTGGTGTGCTTATGCATTAGACACAGGTCTAAGAGACATAACCATTGAGATAGACATGAAGTTAGAAATTGGAGATCAACTATATTATGAAATGATAGGTGTAATTTTTTTCTTTGAAGTCAAACTAATGGTAGCAAGACTCGAACCTTACTTCAAGTAACATGTAATAACATGTTTTTAGACTTACTCTAGCTAGGATGTCTACCTAGTGTATGATATCCCTTGGTTGGAATAAATAATATTTCACTTTATGTAATTTTGTGTTCCAAATTGGATGTCTTTATTTATGACTTTGAAGATCTCAGTCTAGCCAACAAGCCTAGTGGGGCTATGAGATTCCTTTGTTCCAATGATAGATATTTCACTTTCTCTTTTATATTATTTCAAGTTATATACTTTCTTAGATATATTTTTTTATCTCAGTCTAAATCCCTTTGGTCTGACCAAGGATATTTTACCTTACTTCCTTAATATTTTAGTTCTTAATTTATCAAGAACACCTACTTTTAGGTCTTAACTTAGAAGACACACTTACTTTGGATATATATGTCATATATGAGATGGAACTAGATCCCTAGGCCTGTATTATATGATGACTGCAAAGGATTTGATCTTGGGTTGCACACATACAATCACATCATTTACCATTTTCTCCATAATGCCATAGACTATAATGTTTAATGTTATTAAGGAATTTTATTTCCACCTTGTTGCCCCTTTTAGCGAGTATAGCACCAAAGGAAGTGAGTGAAATAGGCCCATGCATTACATCATGACTATAGAAAATTTTGTCTTGGATCACATACATACAATCACATCATTTACCATTTTCTTCACAATGCCTTGGATTGTAATGTTTAATGTTATCAAGGAAATATCTTTCCATATTGTTGCCTCCTTTTTTGAGGAAACAAAAACATAGTCACTTGAAGAATTGTCTTCCCCATACCTAGTACTTGGTACTTGTATTAGATAGTGGTTATCATCATAATATCTATTCAAGGATTATATTTTGTAACCACCCATTTAATAGATTTATATTCAATTATGTTGGTTCAAGTAATTTAAAATCGACCATTTAACTGCTTGGAGTTTACTATGTTATCTTTGCCCCTTTTTGTTTTAATCCTTGAAAGGCTAATATATGGTAGCCCAATTACACCTAGGGTTTGTTCTATCTTTTTTTCCCATGGGATAACTTGTTTTGTTATATAGATCAAATTCTGGGATAATTTATTGTTGATAATTTAAAAATTTAAAAGAATATGGAATCCCTAGAAAGAACATGGAAATTCTGCTAACAATCATTTACATAGATTGTGTATTTTCATCCCCTAGAATCGAGAACATAATATTGTTCCTAATTTTTAGTCATATATAAAATAACATAAATCCATCAAATTTTGAATTCAAACATCATATAGCAACAACTATCCTTTGTCACCCAATTTGCAAAATAAAATCCTAATAATACACTCACTCTTTCATTCCATAACAACATAAAGGAAACTCACATTCTATGGCTACCTTTACTTTCATGGAAAAAGGTTAAATAATACAATGCAACATATCAGATATCAATTTCTAGTTTTATTTCCACAAGGGAACACAAAGTATGTGTTACAATTGGATTAAATGTCCATAAAGAACTTGTGATTTATTCTTGTGAGACAGTTGGATACAATGTAATGACAACATTGTTAGAGAAAATCTATACAAGCTCTTTGAATTGCAAGTATACCTCTTTCTATTTAGAAATCCATTCTCAGATTTGAGAGATATCCATTGAGGTCCTTATTCACATGGATTAATTCAATAGCAATATTGAACAACATAACTTAGAAAGAACTTATATATATATATATATATATATATATATATGAGAAATGGTCTCTTTTCAAGCTACACAGGATAATTCATGCACAAAGAGATAACACAACTCACTTTTACATGTTGTCATAACAGGTTTGAAATATGGTTTCTAGTACATCCTTTTGTTATTTCCAAACACTACTTAAAAGCATACTTATTCAACCAAAATTGCACAAGGTCTACAAATGGAAACAAGCTAACTCATGTACAAGGTCTAAATCAAGCCATTAAGGCTATCTTGATAGATTTCAATAAATGACTAAAAGCTTTACACATCTATTCCTTACTGCATAATGTTTTAGATTATGCAAGAGGTATGGTCTATTCCTTACTACAAGCTTGATCAAAGCTTTAGAAATTTAAAACAAATACACATTGAACTACCCAAGTGAAAAAATTCCTTGCTCCTACAAGGGGTCTCACACATACCAAATGTGTGGTATCTTGGTTGACATTTACCTTTTTATCTTTATACCTGATACTAGGATGTAATAAAATTTAATTGGATCTATGTATTTTATATAAAGCAAACATGAATAAATATTCTAACATGTATGGAGGAGAACAAGAAAGAGGAACAAATTATGAACAGACCAGTATGGCAATGGGGTAGGCAACCTATGAGACCTATGTGCTACTAAACAATAGAGAGAGGATAAGGGCCAGTAAATAAATACAAGTCAAAAACTCCCCTAGTCACCTTGTATGTCATATAGTTGCCTCCATACTCATCATTCATGTCATTGCTATTGAGGAGCAAAACTCCATGAGCAACACCCATACCCTCACATCCATATAAATTGGGTGAGACCCATACAAATCCACTTAAGTATTCATATTACCAATATCCACATTCCAAAGATTATAGTTACTTCCATTGCTATCCATTCTAAATACAGGCCTAGTGCTCTCTCCCATTTTATAAAGAGAAAAACTAGGAGGAAGCACAGAAGAGATCTCCAAAAATTGATCTTTAAACACCATGTTCTCAAATGGTTACCCATTTCCTTGATTGGAATTAAAAATAATTTCACCAGTGGAATTCCTTGTAACTACAAAACCAAATAGGTTGTTGGTATAGGAAAATCATAGTTCATACCCCTAGGAATTGTTGATATCAACAATGTTATTATCATATCTGGAAACCACTTATTTGGGGACTTCCCACTTGGTTTTGCAACATTAGTGATGTAAACTCTCAAGATTAAAGTTAAAAGTACATAGATTGCATAACCTAGATTACATTTAGTTGATTCAAATATAGTTTTAAGAGAGGAGGAAATATAGTTTTAAGAGAGGAGGAAATCAATTAGAAGAGGTAGAATTAACTAGAATATTATCCATTGGACCATTTTATTTCAAGAAAGCAAAGGACAAAATGTTGTGTACAAGAGAAAAATAGCC
Organism: Wollemia nobilis; assembly: GCA_028583015.1. Lineage (NCBI taxonomy): Eukaryota > Viridiplantae > Streptophyta > Pinopsida > Araucariales > Araucariaceae > Wollemia > Wollemia nobilis. The sequence goes on along the minus strand of JAQPPZ010016717.1, from coordinate 10,292,863 downwards.
ATACATTGCTTTCATGGTTCTTTATCATCTTCTTGCTCACTATGCTTGATATTTTGATCAATTTTCTCTCACATGTTAGACCTGTGGCATGGAAGATAATTATGGTGTATCAAATGTGTTGGACATTTTGAGTCCTTAAGTCAAAGTTGTCATTGATGTCAAGGAATGAAGTCATCATTAATATCAAGGAATTTGTCAAGAAACAAAGTTGTCATGGATGTCCAAGAATAAGCCACCGATGATGTCAAAAGGTCAAGAGGAACAATGCAGAGGTTAAAGGCAAAAGGGCTTCATAATATTTTTAATATTATGTATGCATAAGTTGGGAAAAAGGTTTTTCATAAAAACCCAAGGAGGCTTATTGCAAAGTTAAAGGAAGGTTTAATATTTATTTTATAAAACATTTAAATTCAAAGTGAATTTAAATTTTATAAAACCAAAGGGTAAATTTATAATTTAAAGCAAATCAGTTGTGCAATAGGAGAAGGCCTTAATAAACCAAAGGGTTTTAAAGAATTAATTTATAAAATTTAAATTCAAAAGAATTTAAATCATTTACAAATTAATAAGTCTAAATTAAAAAGCGTCGATGTCTAATAGTTTGAAGAAATTTGAAGTACTGACGTGTATGCATAAAGGAGGGAAACCACTATATAAACCATGCCTTAAGAGGCATGAAAATTATCCTTGCTCGAACATTTTTAAATGTGCAATTGAATTGAGAGATCGTGCAAAAAAGAGAATCGAATCCTTTTGTTTTATGTGCCAGTGAATAAATATAAATATGAAAGCGTCAAAAGTTGGAAGCCATATGGGCAGCATGGCCTAGTGGCAAGAGGGCATTGGCTAGAGTGTTTGGGCGCTAGGTGACCTGCATTCGAAAGGTGACGACAACGTGTTTTGGTGGTTGTGTTGGTGTTGGAAGCACCAAAGGAACGGCACACATTTTTTCTTGGCAAAGCAGGGAGCTTCATAGAGCATGTGGTGCTCTCCACTCCCCAAGCGAGTGCCTATCTCGCATGGTAGTTGGAGCCACGACTAGGGTGTTGGTTGAAGGTTGCATTGTGAGTTCGAATCCCACCAAGGCCAAGGTAATAAAATTTTGATTATTATTTTTTATTGCCTAAAGTTTGACATGAGGTCTTAGGGAGTTAAAAGGGTTGCTTAAAAATATTTTTATTTGATTATTAATCTTTGGTAAATTGGAGGAATAAGGTGCTAGTCTTATTTTAAATAAAGTGTTGGTGTCATTGATTTGTTGAAGGTTTTAAAAGGATAAAGGGAACTTCTTATATTGAGTTATTTTGAAAAGAAGAGTGCATTGAATATTATTTTAATTGGGAGATTATAAGGTGTAAGTGGTAAATTATTTTTGTAAATATTGATGAATGTTTTCTTAAAGATGGTGTGATAAGGTGTATGTGTGTCTTTGCATTTACATTGTATTTTTAGGAAGTTAATCACCTTATAATTTCTTTGAGATTGGAAAAGAAGTGTTTGTGGTTTTGGTAGATTTATGAGATTCCTTCATCATCAAGAAAAAGGTATGAGCACATTCTTCCATAGTTAAGTTGATTGGTTGGTTTTATGAAAAATAAGTTTGGAGTGAAAAGGATTTGATTAGGGTTTCCTTATTGAGTGTGTTTGAGGTAATGCTTCAAGGTTTTCTGGAATAAAGAATTGTTATTAAAACTTTATTTTATAAGCATTGTTGTTGAAGCCATTGGTTGTGTGAAAAACTAGAACTAGGGTTTGAGTATCATTGCTATGTGAATATTGTTTCATAAGTATTGTTTTTGAAGTGAGTTTTTGAGCAAAGAACTTGAACTAGGGTTTGAAAATATCATGAGTATCATTGTAATGTGAGATTTATTGTTGAGCATTGTTGGAAACATTTTGAGTTGGTGTTTATATGCTTGGACTAGGGTTTGTGAGAAATGAGTGTTTCATTGAGTGATTGGTTGAGTAGATTTGGTTGAGCCTAGTCAAGTGGATGTGTGAAGAAATTGTTCAAGTTCCATAAAACAAACTATTATATATTCTAGATTGAGTTGAGAAAGTGATTGAGCATTGAGTTGAATTTGAAGCATATTGAGTCTCTAACAATTCTCCTTATGTTTCTAAGAGAGTGATTCAAAGTAATTGAGCATTGTGATAAGTGTAGAACATATTGAGTCTCTAACAATTCTCTTTATGTTTCTATGAGATTGGACAAGTTATAGAGAATACTTGTAGAGTATATTTGAGCAAGTTCTAGAGAGGACTTGTGAATAGATTTGTGTGATATTTTGTGGAGTACAATACATATTGAGCGATTTGGATAAGTTATAGAGAGGACTTATAGAGCAGATTTGAGCAAGTTCTAGAGAGGACTTGTAGAGCAGATTTGGACAAGTTCTAGAGAGGACTTGTAGAGAATATTTGAGCAAGTTCTAGAGAGGACTTGTGGACAAATTAGTGTGAGATTTTGTGGAAGCTTACAAGGTAGATTTGAGATAAGTCTTTGAGAAGACTTGAGAGTAGATTTGATTGATTTGTTCAAACCTTGAGTTAAGGTTTGGGGAAGATCCAGAGAGTCTATTTGAGATTGAGTCAAGCTTTGAGTTAAGGTTTGAAGATAGAGATTGAGGAAATATTTGTGCTAGACCGAAGGACTGTGTTTAGTGCAGATTTGAGAGTAGAGTTTGGTGTAGATTTGAGGATAGGTTTGTGCCAGACCAAAGATAGATATTGAGCAGAGTTGTACTAGACCAAAGGACTATGTTTAGTGTAGATTTGAGATAGAGCTTTGGAGGTGACAGAGAGCAGAGGAAAGTAGTCTCCAGTGGATAGAGATCCATTATCCAGGGTAGTGAGGATAGGTCTTTTGAGTGAGGACAAGAGTCTTCAGTGGAGAGAGATCCACAAGCCAGTGCAGTGGAGGTAGTTGTCTTCTAGAGGATCACCAGCCAGAGCAGAGGAGAAGGAGTTCTCCTGTGGATAGAGATCCATGAACTTTATTTAGGGGATTGGTGTCTCCTTTGGATAGAGGTCCATAAACATTGTAATAGGGAAAGGATTCCCAAGAGATTGATTGAGAAAATTTTAGTGAAATATTTTCTTCATGGAGTAGCCCACATTGGGTGAACCACGTAAATTATGGTGTCTCTATTGTGTGTGGTGATTTGTGCATTGCTTTGATTATTGCTGTTGATATTGCTATCTATACATTGCATATATTATTTGGGAAAGAAAAGTAAAAAGTGGTCTTATATTGTTAACCCCCCCTCTCAGTATAAGCTTGTGTTCTTCAATTAGTATCAGAGTGGGTTCCTTCATAAGAGTTTAACAACTTTAAGGAAAATCTAACAAGAACACAATGGATTCTAAGAATGTGTCCTCAAATAATTCAGCACCAGTATTTTATGGAAGTGACTATATATATTGGAGTATGATGATGAATAATTAACTAATGGCACTTGGCAATGAAATTTGGGAAGTAGTTGAATTTGGATACGATCCCTTAATTAATCCTCCTACATATAAGGAAGGTAAGCTCCTACAACATTACAATTCAAAAGCAATGAATGCACTTTTGAGAGGTTTGCATAGAATAGAGTCTATGAAAGTTATGCATTGTCAAACTACAAAAGAAATGTGGGATAAACTGCAAAATATATATGAAGGAGATAAGAGTGTAAAGAAAGCAAAAATACAAAATCTCAAAGGACAATTTGAAGCATTAAGAATGAAGGATGAAGAAAATATTAGTACTTATCTACTTCGAATTGATGAAGTTGTTAATGATATGCAAGGACTTGGAATGAAGATTGATTAATATGATGTTTGTGATAAACTCTTAAGAACTCTTCCAAAAAGATTCAGTGAAAAGGTTTTTGCTATAGAAGTGTCATAGGATGGTGATACTTTAATAAGAGACATGTTTCTTGGTATGCTCACAACATTTGAGATAAGAACAAAAGATCCTATTCCCCAGAAGAAAGCAACATTCAAAGCAATAAAAAAGACAAAGGGTAAGAAGTCAAAATCAAGCAATGAGTCATCCAGTGATGAAGAAGCTAATTATGGTAGAAGAGATAAGGACTATAGAAGATCTAGAGATCTAAAATATGTTAAATATTTCAATTGTAGAAAGTATGGACATTTTGCAACATATTATCAAGAAGCTAAGAATAACAATGGTGAAGAAAAATAGTATCACAGGAACAGGGAATCCAAAATATACAGGCACCAAAAGAAAAGCAAGGATGGACAAAGCAGACAAGTAAAGAAGTTCTTTCAAAGGTAAAATAGGAGCTACTATGTGGATAAGGCAAGTAAGTACTCAAGTGATGGTGATGCTAGTTTTTCAAATAATGATAGAGACGAAGTTCTTTTTATGATTGAATAAAAAGAACAAGTTAAGAAAAGGACTCCAGTAATTCTCAAGTGTTTTAGATGTGGTAAATTTGGACATCTTGAAGATAGTTGTACAAGGGATTGTTATAGTTTTAGTGATGATGAATATGAATATACACTTGAAGGACCAGATGGAAACCTTATAATGGTATTAGAAGAAGAAGTAGATGATCCTATAGAAGACAAGTCAATAGAAAATAAAGATGTGGACAAAGGTAAAAAAATAGAGGAATATTCATATAAATATGGATATGATCTCAAGGGAGAACTTATTTATGCTCTTGACACGGTAAATAAGGTAATAAAGCAACACTCTAAACTTGAAATTTAGTTTCAATAATGTGATGAAGAGAGAATATTTCTTATAGAGGGTTTAGAAAAATCAAAGGCTAAAGTAAAAGGGTTAAAGGATAAGTTGGAAGCAAAGATATTAGAATGTGAAAAGTTAGCACATGAAGTGGCACTACTGAGAGAATATTTAGAAGAATCCAAAGTCAAGCTAAAAGGGTTCAAAAACATCTCAAAGAATTTGGATAAGTTTATCAAGATACAAAAGCCTACATCAAGCAAAATAGGTCTTGGATATGAACAAGAATAGGAACATGGATATGAACCAGGAATAGGGATATGAATGAAGACATGAATAGGAGACATGGACATGGAAAATGGTCAGAGGAAACAAAAGGCCCATATAAGAAGGAAAGAGGATAAAGGTAAAAAATAGTGCTTTCTGGGAGTAGAAATACTCCCACCCCAGAATTAACCACCTTAAGAGGAGGTGGGGGAGGGGCTAAGCTAAGAGGCTCATTCTTAGCCCCGAGCCCCAAAGGCAACCCTTTTCCATTGATGTCAAAGGGGGAGATATTTAAGTAAGGGGGAGAGATTTGGTATTTGAGTAAAAGGAGAAAGCATTGAGCCAGGGGGAGCAATGTCCCAAGGGGAGCAGAACAAAAGAAAAGTTAAGTTGTCGGGAAAAATAATTTGGGTTGCCATCAATGACAAAGGGGGAGATTGTTGGACATTTTGAGTCATTAAGTCAAGTTGTCATTGATGTCAAGGAATGAAGTCATCATTAATGTCAAGGAATTTGTCAAGAAATAAAGTTGTCAAAGTTGTCATTGATATCCAGGAATAAGCCACTGATGATGTCAAAGGTCAAGAGGAACAATGCAGAGGTTAAAGACAAAAGGGCTTCATAATATTTTTAATATTATATGGAAGCATAAGTTAAAAGGTTTTTCATAAAAACCCAAGGAAGCTTATTGCAAAGCTAAAGGAAGGTTTAATATTTATTTCATAAAATATTTAAATTCAAATTGAATTTAAATTTTATAAATAAATATTATTTATACAAAGGTGTTCAATGAGAGATGGCCTTAATAAAACCAAAGGGTTTTAAAGAATTAATTTATAAAATTTAAATTCAAATGAATTTAAATAATTTATAAATTAATAAGGTTAAAGGAAAATAAAAAGCGCCGACGTCTAAAAAGTGAGAAGGTAATTTGAGCACCGACGTATATGCATGAGGAGGAAATCAATATATAAACCTATGCCTTAGAGGCATTAAAATTTATCCTTTTGCTCGATCAAATTAATGCGTGCAATTGTGTGAGAACTCGTGTGGAAAAGACAAGCGAATTTCATGTTTTAGCGCCAGCGAATAAGGTTTAAAGGGAACAGTGCCAAATTACCAAGCGCCAACTGGGCAACGTGGCCTAGTGGCAAGAGGACAACGGTTAGAGTGTTTGGGTGCTAGGTGACCTACGTTCAAAACGTGATGGCAACATTTTGGTGGTTGTGTTTGTGTTGGAAGCGCCAAAGGAAAGGCACACATTTTTGCTAGGCAAGGCAGGGAGTCTTTTTGGAGCACGTGGTGCTCTTTACTCCCCAAGCGAGCGCCTAGCTCATGCGGTGGTTGGAGCCATGGCTAGGGCATTGGTTGAGGCTGCGTTGTGAGTTTGAATCCCTTCCAAGGCAAGGTAATAAATTTTGATTATTATTTTTGTGTGTTGCCTAAAGTTTGGAGTTAAAAGGGTTGCTTAAAAATATTGTTAGTTGAAAATTATTTTTGATAAGTTGGAGGAATAAGGTGTTAGCTTTATTTTAATAAAGTGTTTGTGTCACATTGATTTGTTGAAGTTTTAAAAGGATAGAGGGAACTTCTTGCATTGAGTTATTTTGAAAAGAAGAGTGCATTGAATATTATTTTAATTGGGAGATTATAAGGTGTAAGTGGTGTATTATTTTTGTAAATGTTGATGAATGTTTTCTTAAAGATGGAGTGATAAGGTGTATGTGTGTCTTGATATTTACATTGTATTTTGAGGAAGTTTATCATCTTATAATTTCTTTGAGCTTGGCAAAGAAGTGTTTGTGATTGTGGCAGATTTATGAGATTCCTTCATCATTAAGAAAAAGGTATGAGCACATTCTTCCATAGTTAAGTTGATTGGTTGGTTTTCTGGAAAATAAGTTTGGAGTGAAAAGGACTTGATTAGGGTTTCCTATTGAATGTGTTGAGTTAATGCTTCAAGGTTTTTTGGAATAAAGAGTTGTTGTTAAAACCTTGTTTTATAAGCATTGTTGTTGAAGCCATTGGTTGTGTGAAGAACTTGAACTAGGGTTTGAGTATCATTGCTATGTGAAGATTGTTTTATAAGCATTGTTGTTGAAGTGAGTTGTTGAGCAAAGAACTTGAACTAGAGTTTGAAAAGAACATGAGTATCATTGTTATGTGAGATTTGTTGTTGAGCATTGTTGGAAATATTTTGAGTGAGTGATCATATGCTTGGACTAGGGTTTGTGAGAAAGGGTTGTTTCATTGAGTGTTTGGTTGAGTAGAGTTGGTTGAGCCTAGTCAAGTGGATGTGTGAAGTGATTGTTCAAGTTCCATAAAACAAACTATTCTATATTCTGAATTGATTTGAGAAAGTGATTGAGCATTGAGTTGAAATTGAAGCATATTGAGTCTCTAACAATTCTCCTTATGTTTCTAAGAGAGTGATTGAAAGTAATTGAGCATTGTGATAAGTGTAGAACATATTGAGTCTCTAACAATTCTCTTTATGTTTCTATGAGATTGGACAAGTTCTGTGTGGACTTGTTGAGCAGATTTGAGGTAAGTCTTTGAGAAGACTTGTGGACAGATTTGGTGTGAGCTTTTGTGGAAGCTTACAATACAGATATTGAGCAGATTTGGATAAGTTCTTGAGAGGACTTATTGAGCAGATTTGAGCAAGTTCTAGAGAGGACTTGTAGAGCATATTTGGACAAGTTCTAGAGAGGACTTGTAGAGCAGATTTGAGCAAGTTCTAGAGAGGACTTGTGGACAGATTAGTGTGAGCTTTTGAGGAAGCTTACAAGGTAGATTTGAGACAAGTCTTTGAGAAGGCTTGAGAGTAGAGTTGATTGATTGATTTGTTCAAACCTTGAGTTAAGGTTTAGGGCAGATCCAATAGAGTTGATTTGAGATTGAGTCAAGCTTTGAGTTAAGGCTTGAGGACAAATATTGAGAATAAATTTGTGCTAGACCGAAGGACTATGTTTAGTGTAGATCAAAGGATAGATTTGAGAACAGATTTTGGTGCAGATTTGAGGATAGGTTTGTGCCAGACCAGAGATAGAGATTGAGCAGAGTTGTACTAGATCGAAGGACTATGTTTAGTGTATATTTGAGACAGAGCTTTGGAGGTGACAGAGAGTAGAGGATAATAGTCTCCAGTGGATAGAGATCCATTAGCCAGGGTAGTGAGGATAGGTCTTCTGAGTGGGGACAAGAGTCTTCAGTGGAGAGAGATCCACAAGCCAGTGTAGTGGAGGCAGTAGTCTTCTAGAGGATCACCAACCAGAGTAGAGGAGAAGGAGTTCTCCTGTGGATAGAGATCCATGAACTTGATTTAGGGGATTGGTGTCTCCTTTGGACAGAGGTCCATAAACATTGTAATAGGGAAAGGATTCCCAAGAGATTGATTGAGAAAATTTTAGTGAAATATTTTCTCCGTGGAGTAGCCCACATTGGGTGAACCACGTAAATTGTGGTGTCTCTATTGTGTGTATGCATTGCTTTGATTATTGCTATTGATATTGCTATCTATACATTGCATAATATTGTTTGGGAAAGAAAAGTAAAAAGTGGTCTTATACTGTTCACCCCCCTCTCAGTATAAGCTTGTGTTCTTCAAAATGAATTATCAATTTGCATATGGGGTTGTATGCCAAAACAAAATTGAAAATGATTATGGCCACAAGTAAAATATAATATGTAGTTGTATGAATTTTGAATCAAAGATAAATTTCACCTTATATATGATGTGGTCAGGTATAAGGATATCTTCCTCAAGCATCATGGACAAATCTTGGATAGGAGCAACCAAGTATTTCAACTATGTTATCTCCATTCATGAAGAAAATTTGTGCTTTCGATCAGATCTACCCGTATAACTATACTTATTTTTTTAGGAGGTCTATTTGTACAAATAGTGAGGACTATTATTGTGGATTTCACCAGTTCTTGTATTTTGCAAGAAATAATTTGATGGAACCTGAAAGAACTAGATGTTCATGTTGGAAGTGCTTAGATATAGAAACTCTTGTTTTTTCGAAGGTTCATGACCACTTGATTTGGCATAGGATTGACAATCCATATACCAATTTTGTTTTATATGGAGAACAACCCTCTAGTTTTGAAAAATATGCATCGAACACATACTTTGCGAATGATGAATGTCTAATTACCAAAGATGTACAAGTTGACATTATTAGAATTGTGAATGCAAAAATAAAACACCAAATATAGATATATAAATGAAATCAATCCACAATATGTTGCACAAAAGAGATATAATTTTATTGATATAAAATTGGGGAAGCCTTAAATATCCAATGTTACAACATAATCTAATATTTATACATATGTTACAATTATTACAAATCTAGGGTTCTTCAAAACCCTAGGTCAATAAATGGTGGTGTCTTCAAAACTCATCTTTGATCCCAACAGAGTGAGTGGGCTTCTTGATATCCTATGCAGGACCACTCAAGCTTCAACAACTACCAATGAACATGAATCCTAGATATGCACATAGAAAATAGCAACAAGAGTTAGCAATACCTATGAGGTCTCCACTGTGTGAGACCCTCAAAAATAAAATTATTGAAAACCCTAATTGTAGAAACAATATTGTAAATAGATCTAAGAATACTAAAAATTAATGCAATAAACAATTTACCTTGTCTCACGCTAACTTGTTGTCTTCTGATTTTCGTCATAAAAACTGGTGCGCAGATGTCCTAGAAACACATGAGGGGTCCTGGGGCTGCAGAAATAGGGTTGTGAATGCCTGTGGATGCTCGATGATGGCAAGAAGTAACCAGAGGTTCTCATTAATTGTAGGAAGCACCCAAAGGTGCTCGGTGATGGTAGGAAGCACCCAGAGGCACTTAGTTATGGCAAGAAGCACCTAGAGGCACTCAAGAAACTCGAAGAGGTATTATAAGGACTGAGATAGAATTTGCAGAAGCAGATCTGGTTCATGCGAGGTGGGTAGTGATGGATGCGAAGATGATAGTGAGTGATAGAATATGGTAATGGCGAGGATGCTTAGATGCTTGAGATATTAGGGCATAAGGGCTCAAGAAACTCAATAAATCTTAGACTTAAGGACTTCAAAAAATTAGGGTTTGAGTCATCAAAATGACTTCTATTTATAATATCTCCTAGGGCACGTTAGGGTTTCAACGACACAATTTGTGTGGTCAAGATTAAAACATGACGGAGGGTGGATATTAAATCTAGGTATGTGGCATGGATTAAGGTGGATGAATGGCTAGGATTAAATCATGATGGATGGTTGGGATTAATTCATATAAATATATATATATTAAATATATATAAATAAAAAATATAAAATATTATTATTTAAATATATATTAAAAAAAATATATAAATATATATATATATAAATAATGGGTAAATGTGGTGGTAAATTATGGATGTATGATAAGTGGCTAGATTTTGGTGTCTACAGATACCCCTTTTTGTACCGTGTTCTGTGAAACACAATGCGGTGCAAAAATACAAGACACCTGGTTTACCCTGATGTAGAAGCAACTTTCTTGTTGGAATGAAAAGATGAACTTGGAGAAAAAATAATTTTAATTGTGTAGCTTACCCCCTCAATTGGCTAATGAGTGACAAATGCATATCACAAGCCAATTGATATATTTATGTAGATTATTGTGTGAAATGCATGGTGTGATTATGGATGATATGAATGATGTAAATGTGATGTCATTTTTACCCCAAAAGTTGAAGGGGGGTTTTTGTAAAATGTAAGTGATTGATTATGTTATTGCCCTAACAAAAAAGGGATTTTTGCTAAGTGTATATGCCATGATCATGTAATATGTATCCCATTGTGCAAAAAATTGAAGTTAAATTTTGTTACCCCAAGTTTGGGGTGATTCCATGTTGTTGAAGAAATTGTCGTATGGCATCATTGAAATGCAAAGTAATGAAGATGCAATAAGAAAAAGGAGTCAACTTCGGAGGGTCGACTAGTGACTGTCAATAAATTCCTACAATTAGGAGCAATCATCCTAGATAGAACCAGTCACCATGAAGACTGTCAATGTAAAAATAAATAATAATATATGATGTCGTCCATGTTTCAAGCCCCACGAACAAGGCCATCAATGACATATGTAGAGCAAATTGGTCTTGGTATAGTTTCACTCAAAATGTGAAGTACCAAAATTGATTTTTTTTCATACAATAAAATATGTGATGATGAATATAGCCAAGTTTCCTTATGGTAATTTATTCATCTTACCGACTTGCATGGACACAAATCGCTGCAATCACCAAGGAGATAGGATAGACCACTAGATACAAGGTTCACTTGTAATTGTAAATGATCTTGGAAAATGTGCAAATGCAATTATTGATGGATGAAAATGATGTTGGAATGAAGATGTGATGATGATAAATGCATTGGTGATTTTTTTGTATGATTTTGTGAACTTTTGCATTGATTTGGAGTATTCTGAAGTAATTTTGGACAATTTTGTGCCTTGTGGGCACAAATAATAATTAGTCCTCCAAATCAATTCATATATTCATAAAAATTAGTGCAATGATGTAATTGATGATGAAAATTATGAAAATGATCATTTTTTAAAAATTTGAACCATTTTGAACAATTTTGTAACTTGTAATGTGATTTTGCGAATTTTGGTCACGAGCAAAAATTAAGAATCCAAAATGATTTTGACTTTCACAAAATATGAAATTATGATAAAATTGATGTATGTATACAATTTGGAATGAATTGGTGGAGGTAAGATACCTTTTTGGATTAGTTTGTTCTTTTTGTCAATATTGACAACAAACCCTGATGGGCACTTATTGCTCGTGCAAACAACCGCCAAATTTTGGCGCTTTCCAAACATAGGTAGGTGTTTCAGTGCACCTAGGAGTGCCCATGGGCATTTCAGTGCACCTAAAATAGCTATAAAAGGCCTGTAGAGGGGAAATAAAGCTCATTTATGTGTTCATAAATTTTGAAAGCTATGTATGAGGGAGTGGAGTGGAGTGAGTGGAGTGAAGTTGCGGAGGCTATGGCAATGGATGGAGTGGATGTGGCCATGGGAGTAGGTGTGCACTTTACCAAGGTAAGTACTTTTGACCCTCTTTTTGTTTTTGTGCAATTTTTTCTTAATAATGCAATGTATTTGACATTAATACTTTGTGTTGTGTTGTAGCTAAATATATTGGAGGCTCGGCACCGGTTCTCGCCTATCATACCTGGGGTGAGAAAGGCATTGCGATAGGATGAATGGAAGGGGTTAGAGGATGTTGGGTTGGATAGGGTAGCTAAGATAGATGTGTTGAGGGTGGATGAGGGGTCTCTCTCTGACTTGGTAGAGATATGAAATCTAGATAGGGGGACATTTTATCTCCCTAATATAGGGGTCATTGTGACACTTGAGGATGTATACTGCATCCTCAAGTTACCAGTGGAGGGCTTGCATGTCGAGGTTGGACACGATAAGAAACATGAGTTGAGTTGCATGTTTAGATACAGGTGGGAGGATGTGGAGGTGATGAGTGGAGGGATAACATACTTTTCCATGTATGTGGACAAAAAGTTAGATGTCCTACCCAAATTGGTGATGTTCGTGTTGGTCAACATAGTGGCCCCAAATAGTATTAGCTATCGATTCCCATGGAACCTTATTGGGTTGGTGTGTGATATGATCGCTACACCTTAGGTGTATGCGTGGGCTCTTACCTTATTGGTGCTATTGTATCAAGAGCTATATGAGGTGAGAAGGAATAGGTGTCAGGGACTAGGTTACAATTTGCTACTCCAATACTAGGGTTAGGAGCACTTCAGTGTGGTTTGACCTATGGGTTTACCAGCTAAGGGATGGGATAGGGAGCAGCCCTATGATATGAGGTGGTTTGTGGTAGAGTAGGTGCATCCAAGTCATCCTATTTATATGAGCTAGTTGTATAGGAATTTATGGGTTGGATTGATAGTGGCTTAGGTGGTATGGAGGCCATGGAGAGGTGCTATATGGATAGGTTATGGGGAGCATCTATGATGTGTGTGGAAGGCTAGATGGGTGGTTGGGATGCACATGAAGGAAGTGGAGATGATCCAATTTTCATAGGTGCTACGATAGTTTATATTGAGGTAGGAGATTCCTGAGGCACCCATGCTCTACAAGCATCATCGATATGAGACATGTCTCCCTTGTATTGAGGCATGGAGGTCTACTTATGAGGATGATAAGGAGGATCTCCCTGATGTGGATGATGTAGGGACTAGTGATGAGTATGATGCATGGTTCATGACTCAACCACCATAGGTATCAATTTTTATGGTAAATGGGGGTAATGGGGATGGGGATTAGGCTAATGATACTGATGAGGACCCTAAGCATCGAAGGCACATTCGAGCTAGCAATAAAAGGAGGTATACAAGGAGGATAGCAGAGCAGAATCTAGATTTTAGAGGAGATGGAGGGAGCACAGAGGATAGGGATGAGGTTTTGAATGGACCTCTTGGTCGGAGTGAGGAGGATTGGATGAGATTGGAGCAACTGGTGGCAGAGCAGGATGCTATGTTAGAAGATATAGATTCAAATATAGCTAGGCTACGATATGGGGAGAAGGCTCGAGATGCTGATATAGTAGATCGATATATAAAGGTAGCTTAACTATAGGTAAAGCTAGGGGTATGGCCAACTATAATTAGATATTAGTACAGGATCGCAAGGCTCCATGCAAAGCTTCTAGAAAAGAGTCACTGATAGAGACATGATGTACATCGCCTTCAGGCTCGATATGGATATATCTTATTGTTGGAGGATCAACTGATGGAGCATGACATTGGGTTTCTAGATCCACCCTCCTCATCCATATCTAGGTCTACTAGACCTAAGTAGACCTAGTGATTCTAGGCATATCTCTAGATCTAGGGCTCCTTCAGGGTTGTAGGGCTCCTCTTATAGGCACTAGCTAGTGCTTATATGCACTTTTTGTATATGAGCCTTGGTGATCCATTGTATATAGCCTTTGGGATTTCATTGTACATGTGATATATATATATATATATATATATATATATATATATATATATATATATACATGGCTTTTACTTTTATGTTATGCTTTTGTGTGGATGCATATGTATATGGATGATTAATGCATAAGGAATGTGTATGAATGTAAGTGTATATGGATGATTGATGCAAGTGATAGAATGTGTATGAATGCAAATGTTCTAATGATCATTCATAGTTTAGATTTTTCTTGGCCATGTTTTAGCATTGTTGTTTAATCAAGGGCACCAGACTGGTGGCATGTAAGATGGAAGACTCATGAAATGATATGGATGTTGACATAGAAGAAAATATGGATGTTGATATGGAAAACTTATTATTTTGCAAAGACTCATACATACTAGTGGCATCAAACAAACCCACTAAACACTGTCTAAGTTCTCTAAGACCAAATGTGTGTGCAATGAATTCATTTACTGAATTATAATTGTTGGCAATTTTGGGTTTGAGATCCTAGCTTCTTGTCTATGAGTTGTCATTGATGTCAAAAGGAAATGGCATTAATGTTAAGAGGATGTGTTGGCTTCAAAGGTGGAAGATTCCAAGAGAATATTTTTAAGAGAATCCGGAGAGATTCCATTGGCAAGGGTTTTTCATTAAAACCAAGTTGGATAGGGTTTTTATTAAAACCAAGTTAAATGGTTTTTATTAAAACCAATGGAGGTTCTCTTTATTATTTATTTAATTATTATTTAAAACCCTTCAAGGTTTTAATTAATTAATTATTTAATTAATTAAGGGAGAAATTATTTTTAATTTATTAAAAATACTTAAAGGTTTTTAAACCTTTTTTTATTCTTAATTTATTAAAATTATTTAAGGGTTTTTAAACCCTTTTTGAAAAGACTTTTGATTAATTTCGAAATGGTCTTTATTTTCGTCGACGTCAAGGTGTCTTCGAAGAGACTATTTATTCTCCAACTCCTAAGGTTGGAAGGCTAATTAATTCGAAATTCCCCGAATGCAATTTGCGGTGTTTGTGCTCTGTATTCGCTGCGATCGAAGGAAGACTTAGAAGCACGTGCGGTTGAAAAGTCTTCGGGAGTTTTTTTTCCGAGGGTGAAGTGGAGGGAAGTTCACTTGTGAACTTCGTAGTCCGCGTGGGCTAGTGGCGGCGAAGGCTGCTTGTTGGGCGTTGCATTGGCGGAGGTCGTCGTTTCGAGTCTCGCGGGGGTGCTTTGCTAGAGTAACACACGTTTTTATTAAAACGTCTTTATGCCACGAAATTCGGAGTTTCTTGGACAGCGATTTATAAGGTGTGATTAAATTTTATGAGTTTTGGCTTTTGTGATTAGCATTGAATAAAAGCTTAGGAGAAATAAGGGCATATTTCTTTGGATGTATTTTTAAGATTATTCTTTGCTATGCTAAAATTAAAAATGGAGGTATAAGGTGTGAGTCTGTGATTGTTGATTTATTGGCATGTTATGGTGGTTGTGTTTAAAGAAGTGGAGCTAAAAGGTGTAATAAAGGAAGTTTATATTATTGCTCATTTCTTTTTATTCTAACCCTAACTTGGTTGGAAGTTTGAGAGTTGTGTGTGGTGACAGCTTGAAGGTTCAATTATCTTCTACTCCAATAAGGTATGGGCACATTCTTCTTATGAGTATGATTGGTGTATGTTTTCTGAAATAAGGTTGGAGTGAAAAGGTATTCTACTAGGTATCCTTTGGCTAGGTGTAAATCCTATTTTCTGGTTTGTTGAAGACTACTTATGCATTGTTATCCTTAAGGAGAGTTTTTGGTGAATGCATAATTTTTGGTTTGAGATAGTGGAAGCTTTGTGCACTAGGGTTTATATTTGTGAGTCTAGCTACTTGCATTGAGTTGGTGGAACCCTTGGTTGGCTGTTTTGAGTTTGATGGTTGAGTTGCTTCCATAGAGGTTGTTTGATCAAGTTATTGCTTTACTTGATTCATGATATTGGGCTTACTCCATTGAGTTGATTTGAGCAAGTTATTCTTTGCATTTGGTGATATTGTGTTGGTGGCTGTTTTGTTCAAATATCTTTGGAGGGAAAAGGATTTCTACTTGTTTCCTTTTCTTGTGATGATTGGTTGAATGCTTCAAGGTTGATGTTGAGTTGAATGGTGTTGGTTGACTAAACCTTGTTTGATGAGCATTGTTGTTGAAACCCTAATTGATGGTGAAAAGAACATGAGTATCATTGTTATGTGATTCTTTGCATAGTT
The DNA here is from genome assembly GCA_028583015.1 of Wollemia nobilis. Classification (NCBI taxonomy): domain Eukaryota; kingdom Viridiplantae; phylum Streptophyta; class Pinopsida; order Araucariales; family Araucariaceae; genus Wollemia; species Wollemia nobilis. Next base: position 10,276,640 of record JAQPPZ010016717.1, on the reverse strand, counting down.
GGCAATTGTTGGGGTTTCATGTTCTTGAAAGAAAACATTCTATCCTATCCATTTCAGATATTGAGTTGAGTTTTCAGATTTGAGATTGAGATTGAGTTGAGTTGATTTGAGTTGAGTTTTGAGATTGGGATTTGAGTATAGAACATATTGAGTCTCTAACAATTCTCTTTATGCTTCTATGAGTTTGACAAATCACATTGGGTCTCTAACAATTCACTTTGTGATTTCCTACTAAGAAAGTTTTTCTTGGTGAGCTTGTTGAGTTTTTGGACGGGTTCCAGTGGGGACTTGTTGAGTGGGGACTTGTGAGTTTTTGGATAGGTTGGTGGGGACTTGGGAGGTTTTGGACGGTGGGGACTTGTGAGCAGATTTGGACGAGGTCCTAGCGAGGAGGACTTGTGAGCTGAGTTTGATAGTTCTATCGAGAGAACTTGAGGACAGAGGTGCATTGGTTCTATGAGAAGAACCCGAGGACAGATTTGGCAAGTCTTTGAGAAGGCTTGTATGCAGAGGATTGATTTGTTCAAGAGTTGGACAGATCGACGAGATAGAGGAAGACTTGTACTAGACCGATTGACTATGTTTGGTACGAGGTTGTTTGAGCTACTTGTGGACGTGATCATAGAAGGCGAGAGGTCTCTTAGGCTAAGCATTGAGGATAGGAGGTCTTCGGTGGAAAGGAGTTCCACGTGCTTGGCAAGAGGTAGAGGCGGTTGATCTTCGAGGGATCATTTCCAGAGAGAGGGGAAGGTATCTCCTTTGAGCAGAGGCTCATAAATTCTGATTGGGGGAAGGTATCTCCTTTGAGCGAGAGGCTCATAAATTCTGATTGGGGGAAGGTATCTCCTTTGGGCCGAGGCTCATAAACATTGTAATTGGGAAGGATTCCCAAATAACTTTGAGATAACTTTTAGATAAAAGTTTTGTGGACGTAGCCTGACCATTCTGGGTGAACCACGTTAAAATTGGTGTCACTTTGTGGATGATATTGTGCATTGCTTTGATATTGCTTTGGGTATATTGCTTTACTATTTTGAAGTATAAAGGAAAAAGTAAAAAGAGGTCTTATATTGTTCACCCCCCTCTCAGTATAAGCTTGTGTTCTTCAATTGGTATCGGAGCGGGTGCCTTCGAAAAGTTTAACGGCTTGAAGGAAAAGCTAGTAAAGAACACAATGGATCATTCAAGTGGCAATGCAACACCTATTCTTGATGGGTCAGATTTTGGTCTTTGGAGTGCAAGGATGAAGGTTCATCTAATGGCACTTGGGAATGAGGTTTGGGAAGTGATTGAAGATGAGTACACTATTCTTGAACATGGTCCTAATACTAAAGAAGAAAGGCTCCTACATCACAGCAATTCAAAAGCAATGAATGCAATCCTGAAAGGCTTACAGAAAGCAGATCTCACCAAAGTGATTCACTGCAAGACAGACTAGTGAAATGTGGAAACAGTTGAAGGTGGTTCATACGGGTGATACAAATGTCAGAAAGGCCAAGTTGAGACACTTCAAAGGTATGTTTGAACAACTCAAGATGAATGATGATGAAAATATTAGTGACTACATGCTTCGTATGGATGAGGTTGTTAACTCCATGAAAGACTTAGGTCTTGAGCTTGCTGAAAATGATGTTTGTGATAAGATTTTAAGATCTCTTCCTAATAGATTTAGTGAAAATATTTCTGCTATTGAGGAAGCTAAAGATTTGGATAAGTTGAAAAAGGATGAGCTCCATAGTATACTTGCAGCATTTGAGTTGAGAACTCAAGTGAAGGTTGATGTCAAGAAAGATGCGGCTTTCAAGGCTACCAAGAATTCCAAGGGTAAACAACTTCAAGATAGTGATGAGTCTTCTAGTGATGAAGAGGCATATTACAGCAAGAAAGGCAAGTTCTCTAGAAAGCACAAAAGTATGAAAAATATAAGATGTTTCAATTGTGGAAAGTTTGGTCATTATGCTACTGATTGTATCTTGTTCCCAAGAATGAAAGTGATGAAGATAAACAGGATTCTAAGAGCAAGGATTCTGAAAAGCACAAGCATCACAGGAAAAACAAAGATGAGCACAACAATCAAGGAAAGAGGTATTCTCACAAGCACAAGAAGAGTTTCTACCTAGACAAAGCAAGTAAGTGTTCTAGTAGTGATAGTGAAAGTTCTTCAAGTGATAATGAAAATGAGATGTTGTTCATATCGAGAAAAAGAGGAAGAACCGAAACATAGATTCATTATCATGAAATGTCTTAGATGTGGAAATTTTGGTCACCTTGAGGATGATTGCACAAATAATGATTTGGTTTCTAGTATGTATGAGGATGCTTCAGAAAACTATAAGGAAGATGCATGTATGGTTTTTGAAAAGGGTAGCACCTCTAGTGATAAGAAATCTGAAAAAGGCTTTGATGATTCAAAAAGCAAACAAATAGAGGAAGATATAGAGGAAGGTGAAGTAGATCTTGAAGGTGAACTTATTAGTGCTCTTAGTGCTTTGAAAAAGGAAAGAAAGAAGAATGCTAGACTCAAGGATAAGTTAGATGAATGTTGTATGGAGAGAGATGATCTTATAGAAAGTCTTGACTTCTCTATGGCTAAGACACAAGAACTCAAGGATGAGTTAGAGTCTAAGGTTCTTGAGTATAGTGAGTTAGAACAGAAAATGGCTTCTTTGAAAGAGGAAACTAAAGAGTACAAGGATAAGCTTTACGAGGTTTCAAGATAGCTCCAAAAAGGTTAAGTCACTCATCAAAGGTCAAAGAAAGACAACGAGATAAAACAGGCCTTGGTTTGGTTAAGCCACACAAGGAAAAAGTTGGAGAGTCTAGTAAGAGACTCCAAAAGGAAGAGAGGAAAGTATTTCAGAAAAGGAGTCCTTGAATGATAGATGCACAGAAACAGAAAACAGAATTCAGAATGAGAAGAAGAAGTTTTCAGAACCTAAGAGGTCAATTAAAGGAAAGTTTCAAGGCGAGATGTTTTGCTTGTCACGGGTTTGGTCACATGGCTTCACATTGCATGGCTCAAGTGAAGGAGGTAAATGACAGTTTCAGAAGTGCTAGTTACTTTCAAGGGTATTGCTACTCTTGTCAATAGTTTGGGCACAAGGCGGTTTATTGCAAGGCAAATAACAAGAACAGGTTTGGTCGGAAAGGTTTGGGAAGGGTTGGCGAAAGAAAGGTTTGGTCGAAAAGGTTGGCGAAAGGGGGAAAGGTTTGGTCGAAAGGTTTGGTCGAAGCGGTGGATTCAAAGATCAGGTTTACCTCAGAGAAACAACATCGTCAAGTGTTTCAAGTGCAACAATGAAGGTCACACAATCGAGACGGTGTAGAGCTGAAATTCTAGAATACGAGGAACAGGAACAGGTGGCATGATCGGGTCCAAGGATCAAGGCATGGACAAGAACAGGGATGAGAACAAGAACAAGAACAGTGACAGGAATAGGAATATGGACAAAGAGTTCAAGAGAAGGCCCGACAAAGAAATTATAGACACTGATGATGACGAGTGCCTAATGGGAGTTTTACTCCCACCCAAGAATTAATCACCTCATCAGGAGGTGGGGGAGGGACTAAGCTAAGAGGCTCATTCTTAGTCCCGAGCCCCAAAGGTGACCCTTTGCCATTGATGACAAAGGGGGAGAGCCTCAAGACAGGGGGAGCTGTTTATGTTGAGTTTTTGTGTTGTTGAGAAGCATGGTTTGCCATCAATGACAAAGGGGGAGATTGTTGGCAATTTTGGGTTTGAGATCCTAGCTTCTTGTCTATGAGTTGTCATTGATGTCAAAAGGAAATGGCATTAATGTTAAGAGGATGTGTTGGCTTCAAAGGTGGAAGATTCCAAGAGAATATTTTTAAGAGAATCCGGAGAGATTCCATTGGCAAGGGTTTTTCATTAAAACCAAACCGGTTTTTATTAAAACCAAGTTGGATAGGGTTTTTATTAAAACCAAGTTAAATGGTTTTTATTAAAACCAATGGAGGTTCTCTTTATTATTTATTTAATTATTATTTAAAACCCTTCAAGGTTTTAATTAATTAATTATTTAATTAATTAAGGGAGAAATTATTTTTAATTTATTAAAAATACTTAAAGGTTTTTAAACCTTTTTTTATTCTTAATTTATTAAAATTATTTAAGGGTTTTTAAACCCTTTTTGAAAAGACTTTTGATTAATTTTGAAATGGTCTTTATTTCCGTCGACGTCAAGGTGTCTTCGAAGAGACTATTTATTCTCCAACTCCTAAGGTTGGAAGGCTAATTAATTCGAAATTCCCCGAATGCAATTTGCGGTGTTTGTGCTCTGTATTCGCTGCGATCGAAGGAAGACTTAGAAGCACGTGCGGTTGAAAAGTCTTCGGGAGTTTTTTCGAGGGTGAAGTGGAGGGAAGTTCACTTGTGAACTTCGTAGCCCGCGTGGGCTAGTGGCAGCGAAGGCTGCTGTTGGGCGCTGCATTGGCGGAGGTCATCGTTTCGAGTCTCGCGGGGGTGCTTTGCTAGAGTAACACACGTTTTTATTAAAACGTCTTTATGCCACGAAATTCGGAGTTTCTTGGACAGCGATTTATAAGGTGTGATTAAATTTTATGAGTTTTGGCTTTTGTGATTAGCATTGAATAAAATCTTAGGAGAAATAAGGGCATATTTCTTTGGATGTATTTTTAAGATTATTCTTTGCTATGCTAAAATTAAAAATGGAGGTATAAGGTGTGAGTCTGTGATTGTTGATTTATTGGCATGTTATGGTGGTTGTGTTTAAAGAAGTGGAGCTAAAAGGTGTAATAAAGGAAGTTTATATTATTGCTCATTTCTTTTTATTCTAACCCTAACTTGGTTGGAAGTTTGAGAGTTGTGTGTGGTGACAGCTTGAAGGTTCAATTATCTTCTACTCCAATAAGGTATGGGCACATTCTTCTTATGAGTATGATTGGTGTATGTTTTCTGAAATAAGGTTGGAGTGAAAAGGTATTCTACTAGGTATCCTTTGGCTAGGTGTAAATCCTATTTTCTGGTTTGTTGAAGACTACTTATGCATTGTTATCCTTAAGGAGAGTTTTTGGTGAATGCATAATTTTTGGTTTGAGATAGTGGAAGCTTTGTGCACTAGGGTTTATATTTGTGAGTCTAGCTACTTGCATTGAGTTGGTGGAACCCTTGGTTGGCTGTTTTGAGTTTGATGGTTGAGTTGCTTCCATAGAGGTTGTTTGATCAAGTTATTGCTTTACTTGATTCATGATATTGGGCTTACTCCATTGAGTTGATTTGAGCAAGTTATTCTTTGCATTTGGTGATATTGTGTTGGTGGCTGTTTTGTTCAAATATCTTTGGAGGGAAAAGGATTTCTACTTGTTTCCTTTTCTTGTGATGATTGGTTGAATGCTTCAAGGTTGATGTTGAGTTGAATGGTGTTGGTTGACTAAACCTTGTTTGATGAGCATTGTTGTTGAAACCCTAATTGATGGTGAAAAGAACATGAGTATCATTGTTATGTGATTCTTTGCATAGTTGGCAATTGTTGGGGTTTCATGTTCTTGAAAGAAAACATTCTATCCTATCCATTTCGGATATTGAGTTGAGTTTTCAGATTTGAGATTGAGATTGAGTTGAGTTGATTTGAGTTGAGTTTTGAGATTGGGATTTGAGTATAGAACATATTGAGTCTCTAACAATTCTCTTTATGCTTCTATGAGTTTGACAAATCACATTGGGTCTCTAACAATTCACTTTGTGATTTCCTACTAAGAAAGTTTTTCTTGGTGAGCTTGCTTGAGTTTTTGGACAGGGGGTTCCGGTGGGGACTTGTGGGTGGGGGGGCTTGTGGTGGGGGCGGGTGGGGGGCTGGGGTGGGGCTTGGGCGGGTGGGGACTTGTGTTTTGGACGAGGTTCGGTGGGGACTTGTGAGCAGATTTGGACAGGTCCTAGCGAGAGGACTTGTGAGTTGAGTTTGATAGTTCTACGAGAGAACTTGAGGACAGAGGTGCATTGGTTCTATGAGAAGAACCTGAGGACAGATTTGGCAAGTCTTTGAGAAGGCTTGTATGCGAGAGGATTGATTTGTTCAAGAGTTGGACAGATCTGACGAGACAGAGGAAGACTTGTACTAGACCAGTGACTATGTTTGGTACAGGTTGTTTGAGCTATTGTGGACGTGATCATAGAAGGCAGAGGTCTCTTAGGCTAAGCATTGAGGATAGGAGGTCTTCGGTGGAAAGGAGTTCCACGTGCTTTGGCAAGAGGTAGAGGCAGTTGATCTTCGAGGGATCATTTCCAGAGCGAGAGGGGAAGGTATCTCCTTTGAGCGAGAGGCTCATAAATTCTGATTGGGGGAAGGTATCTCCTTTGAGCGAGAGGCTCATAAATTCTGATTGGGGGAAGGTATCTCCTTTGGGCCGAGGCTCATAAACATTGTAATTGGGAAGGATTCCCAAAGAACTTTGAGATAACTTTTAGAGAAAAGTTTTGTGGACGTAGCCCAACCATTCCGGGTGAACCACGTTAAAATTGGTGTCACTTTGTGGATGATATTGTGCATTGCTTTGATATTGCTTTGGGTATATTGCTTTACTATTTTGAAGTATAAAGGAAAAAGTAAAAAGAGGTCTTATACTGTTCACCCCCCTCTCGGTATAAGCTTGTGTTCTTCAATAACCATGGTAATGACTCGAGGCAATCAAGAACCAATGTGTGTGCAAGTGAGTTCATTAAATCATCTTGAGTAAATTGGGTGTAACTTGTTATGGATGAGACCAAGAAGCTAGCTTGTCCTTATGTGCGGTCAGAGGTCTCTTTAAAAGAGACGTGTCACCACGCATGAGCATACTCCACTGCCAGTCAAGTGTCTATAGCTCCGGTGGAGACTAGCTCCATAGTCCAAGAATTTGATCTTTAGGCTTTGGGGATGACTACCTAACCGTCTGACTAGAAATGTAGTACTATCCTTACAGCTTGAGGATCTGTGGTGTGTGATGAAATATTTAGAGCTTTGGGAAATCATATTCTCAACCTAAGTGTGATGATAATTGTACCCTATCCTTACTACTCTATCTTTTGTATTTGGAAGCAATTGTGATAGTGGTGAAAACCACTATTTTTGTGGACTATGTTGCATGATGGGACAAGCAAGGAATACCCTTTTCACTTCGAGGTTCAACCCAAGTATGGTGTTATCCCTCTTTGACACAAGATGTTTTTAAGATGTGAGATTGTGTTTGGTTCAAGAATATTTTGGAGTCAATTCCCAGAACTCAAGATTTTCTTAGTGAAAATTGTGTCTTGGTCCTAAAGAAAACTTGACATGTATTTGGAGGTTGCTTAAAACACTAGGAGTGGTTGAGTGACCAAAAACACCTAGGAATTATGGACATGTGACTTTGCTAATGATAATTTGGATTTATGGAATGATGCAATGAAATGGATGATGTTTTGAAGGTGCCCCTGATTAAGGCAACATGACTTTATTGGACCAATTAATATCTAAACTGAATAAATGATCCCTAATTATGAAATGTGAATGTATGAAAATGTATGTGGAATGTAATGAGCGTAATGTATCTTGTGAAATGCAATTGTATGAAATGAAATGTAATGAAATGTGTGTAATGCAATGTGTGAAATGTGATGTATGAAATGCAATGTTGTTTTTGTGTAATAGCCATGTATATATACATATATAAATCACATTATGCATAGAATGCTCTCAAGTGTATAACATTAAGTGGTTCGAGCTCTTCAACTCCCTCTAGACTAGCAAGTCTATAAGTTCCTTTACCCACTTTTTGAGTAACAATGTATGGACCTAACCAATTAGCTATGAATTTATCATGAAGGTGCGGTAATGCATTGGTATTTTGTTGATTCTCTTTAAGGACAAGATCTCCTACTTGGAATTCATGTAGATGAACTTTGGCATTATAAGCATGTTTTAGGTGGTCTTGATATACTCGTAAATGCTCTAAAGCATTGACTCACCTTTCATCAAGAAGTGTGAGTTGGTCAAGACGTGCTTGTCTAGCAGTATCATCATCTATGAATTCTTACAATGAAATTTATAATGAGGGGATCTCAAGCTCAAGAGGTATGATTGCTTCGGCTCCATAGACCAATGAAAATGGTGTTGCCCTAGTAGGCATGTGGATGCTTGTTCGATAAGCCCATAATGCTAAGGGAATTTGTGTATGCCAATCTCTATGATTTTCTTTAACAAGTTTCTTGAGAATAGCAATTAAGGTCTTATTGGTAGCCTCAACTTGTCCATTTTCTTGTGGGTAATAAGGAGTCAAGAAACTATGTTGGATATTATATTTCTTGCAAAGTGCTTGAACATCCTTGTTCTTGAAAGACTTACCATTGTCTGAGATGATTTTTGAGGGGATACCAAAATGACAAATGATATGATGAAGTATAAACTCCACAATTCTAGGTCCTATCATACTAGTTAGAGGAATTACCTCAACCCACTTTGTGAAGTATTTTGTGGTTGTGATGATGAATGTATGTTGTCTTGAGGAAGAAGGTGATATTTTACCAATTAAATCTAGACCCCATTGTGAAAAGGGCCAAAGGCTTTGAATAGGTTGTAATGCTTGTGATGGTACATGAGTTAAATTAGCATGTTCTTGATATTGCTTACAATGTTTGACGTATGTGCAACAATCTCGTTCCATTGTGGGCCAATAATAACCCATGCATAGAATACGCTTTGCAATGGCCATTCCACTAAAATGACCACCACAAGTACCATCATGAGCTTCAACTATGGCTCTTTGTGCCTCAGTAGACTCGAGATAATGAAGGAGGATTCCATCATAACCATGTCTATACAACATGTCCCCCAAGAGAGTAAAATGAGCTACCTTTTGCTTGAAAGTGCGTTTAGCAGTTCGTGACATATCTGATGGGAGTGTTCCAAACTTGAGAAAGGCTATTATTTGGTTTGACCAAGGCTCACATGGCTCCAAATGGATAAAGCAAACATCCTTTTCATCCTTAGATTCAACATGAACAATTGTAGATTTAGAGATCATTGTAATTATGAGGGGTTGTACCTCTCCTAAGGTATCCTTTGGAATCAATGATCCAAGAGAGGCCATCACATCTGCAAATCTATTAGTCGAACGTGGCAAACTATCAATTTCATACCAATCAAACTTAGAGAGCAATTTCATTGCTACTTCATGGTAAAGCTTAATGGTAGGCTCTTTGCATTGGTATTCTCTGGTTACCTATTTGACAACAAGTTGAGAATCACCAAATATCCTAATACACTTAATACCCATAGCTATAGCTGCTTGAAGACCTAAGATTAAGGCTTCATACTCTGCATTGTTGTTTGTGCATTGGAAGTCTAGTTTGAATGATAAGGGGATAGGCACCCCCTTGGGTGTATGAAACATGACTCCAACACCTTGACCTTTTTTGCACTTAGAACCATCAAAGAATAGTGTGATATCGATATCTTCCTCTGGAATGATATCTTCTTCTTGTTCGATGATAGTGAATACCGAATCATCTGGGAGCTCAATAATCAAAGGATGATCACTAGGTAGTGGAGCTTCCACAAGCTGATCGGCTATAACCTGACCTTTAATGGATTTTTGGCTAATAAACTCAAGATCAAATTTAGTGAGAAGCATTATCCATTTAGCGGTGCGAGTGTTATTGTAAGTGTGAGACATCATATAACGTAGAGGATTTTCTCTAGCTATGACATATGTGGTGTGACTAAGCATATAATGTCTAAGTTTCTTAGTGGTAAAGACCACTGCTAAGCACAATTTTTCCACGTAAGCATATCTGGTTTCATAGCTTACCAATGTTTGACTAATGTAATAGACAACTTGCTCTCGATTGTTTTCATTATTTTGTGCAAGCATTGTCCCTAATGCAAAGTCCATTGCTAAAACATACAGATGAAAGGGGACCCTCAGACGAGGAGGAGCTAAGACTGGTGGAGAAGCTAGGTATTGCTTAATGTCATCAAAGGCTTTTTGACATTCATCTATCCATGAAAATGGCACCCCCTTTTGTAGCAGGTGATTGAATGGCCTACATTTGTCAGAAAGTTGCGCAATGAAATGATGGATTGATTGAATATTTCCTTGTAAACTATGCAATTCCTTCAAGTTTGTTGGGGGAGGCATCTCCATGATGGCCTTGAATTTGTTTGGGTCCACCTCAATGCCTCTTTTGGAGATAATGAACCCTAGTAGTTTTCTAGAGGTAACACCAAAGACACATTTCTTGGGGTTCAACCTTACATTATGCTCTAGAAGTCGATCAAAGACTTTTTCCAATACACCAATGTGCTCTTGTCGAGTTTTAGATTTTTCCAAGAGATCATCCACATAATCTTCGATGATATTATGCATGTAATCATGGAAGATGTATGTCATGGCACGTTGATAAGTGGCACCTACATTTTTAAGGCCAAAGGGCATCACCTTGTAACAAAAAGTCCCCCAAGGTGTAGTGAATGTTGTTTTGTGTTGGTCATCAGGATTTATTCAAATTTGGTTGTATCCTGAAAAATCATCCATGAGAGAAAGCATTTCATGGCTAGCGTAGGTGTCGACAAGAGTATCAATGTTTGGAAGAGGAAAATCATCCTTAGGACACACTTTGTTAAGATCTCAAAAATCAGTGCAAACGTGTATCACCCTGTTAGGCTTACGAATGGGTACCATGTTTGAGAGCCACTCAGGATAATCAATGGGTACAATGAAACCCACATCTAATAGCTTTTGAAGCTCTTCTTTGACCAAGAGGGCAATGGTAGGATGCATCCTTCTAAGTTTTTGTTTGACCGACTTAGCATCAGAGTTTAAGGTGAGATTGTGGACAACCAAGTTAGAGTCAAGACCCAGGCATGTCTTTGTAAGACCATGCAAAAATCCCTTCTTCTTCTTGAGGAGAGCAATTAATTGCTCTTGTTCATCTATGGATAAAATTTTACCAAGTTTGACAATTTGGGGATTATCTGCATCTGAACTAAGGTTCACATTGATAGTATCTTCAATAGACATGTGAGAACCTTCCTCAAGTTGATGGGGAGTTGGGATTAGATGAATGTCATCTATGATGTCATCAAACTCTTCTGACTTATCCTCATCTATGTCTACCTAGAAAACCTCAGGATCTGAAGGTGAAGGTGAAGGTGAAGGTGGAGGTGATGGAGGAATGTAGTTGGTTGAAGCCCTTAACAATTCCTTGGATAGGACAAACTCAAAAAAGGATGGTGGTGAGGAAATTTAGTCCATATCAATAAGACTCATGTCAATAGGAATTGGCTTTGCCAAATCATATGGATTATGGAGTGGGGTGAATAAGTCAATAGGATTCATGTTGACTTAAAGGGAAAATGGATGGTTGGCAAGGGTGAATGGATGGGTGGATCCTGTTTGGCTAGAACCAATGCTAGAACTCTGTTAAACCTGATAACAACAAGCAACACAAATAAATGCAATGTACATGCAAAATTTTTTTTTTTTGTTATGTACATATATTATAAATAAAATGGTCGATGATGATGGATTAATGATATGGAGGTGGTGGTTCACTGGTTGGGTCAGCTTGCTCTTGTGGAAGAAGCAAGTGAAATATGGGTTGATGGATGGGGAACATTCTGAGGTAAAACTCATCCTGTTTAGTGTGTGGAATGATGGGGTTTGATTCCTCTTCAGATTCATCAGAAGCTATTGACATGAGGTCAAATTCTTCATAGATCTCATCTTTGAAGTCATCTATGTGATGGATATCTTCTCCTAAATTCAAATTTAAGCTTTGAAAATCTTGTTCAAGAGAAGAAGTGGATGAAAGTGGATGATAACCTAAACTTGAATGGTCATGCATTTCTCGATATGAAACATCGATAATCTCATGCATTCCCTATTCATGTCATCCTAGGCCATGTCCTTGCCAATTAACAATGTGAAAATATCGAGATGGAAAACTTGACATATGTTGTATATTGGTCAGTGTTGGTGATTTGGGTTCATCTGGGGTAACTAGATTGGATGATGAATCAAGTCCCCCATACATAAAATTAATGCTATTAGGCATTGAACCCATGTTATATACCACTCCTATAGATAAGGGTGGGTCACGTGGGTGACCGTAGTCCTTAGCAGTTTGAATGTTGAGTGGTGTAATTGTGATGTCTTGGACCACATATTCACCAATACCAGGATTAGTGAGGTGGACCTTGACTTGGGATGATGTGGATGGATTGGATGTAGATGGAACTGACTCATGGTTGGCTGATGGTATCTCATAATCCATCATTTTGACTTGTGAGACATTGGTTGATGGGGATGGAGATGGATTTGGTTGGGTGGATAATGATGATTTGGAAGGAGTGATTATGGAAGGTGATGATGTTGATGATGTGGCTAATGTAGATTGAGTTTGACCACATGTGCATGTAGTCAATGGTGATGAATATGGGGGTATGGAAGTGGATGCTTGATGTGAATTGGTGATTGGAAGCTCCTCAGGAATAGGGGCTTTAGATGATGATATGGATGGTGTGGTTGATGAAGTGGTTGATGATGTGAGGAATAGATGAGTGGAAGGAAGCATGGACTCATAGGGGTTTGAGATAAAATTGCAATACTTAAATGGTTCAACATCCATTGGTATGCAATGTACTTGTCCCTCATGTACGTATTTCAAGCATTGATGTAATATGGAGGGGACACATCTCATTTTCCTCATCCAAGGTCATCCAAGGAGTACATTATATGCCATGGACCCTTCCAAGATGTGGAACATAGTATGCAATATTTTGACCCCCACTTCGATGGGCAAAACAATAGTGCCAATTATGGAGCAGAGAGCATCGTTAAATGCTTTCAAGGTGAATGAGGATTTGGTGATGTGGTCTGGTGGAAGCTTGAGATGTTGAAGGGCAGATGTGGTGATGATATTTATGGAGGAGCTGATATCAATTAAAACTCTTTTGAAAGGCTTCCTATCAATTTGAGCCATGATGTGTAATGGAGGATCCACTGATTCCGATGATATTGGTTTGATCTCAAAATCATAGAAAGTGATGGAAGGCTCCATACATGTTTGAATATTCCCCATAAAATTGTTAAATGCATTAGCATCTTGAGATTGAAGTTCAATGGATTTTAGAATATCCATTAATGCTTCACAATGTGGAGGAGATTTTTGGATTAGCTCATATATAGATAGTTTGGTTGAAGCCATTTTTAAGCTTGTGGTTAACCGGCTACTCAATGAGATGATTGGCCTAGATGGATGATTGGAAGGATGAATGGGTTGAGATGGATGGGCCAGAATATGGATTGGCTGGGAGGGATTGGTAGAAAATTGGATGGGAGATGATGATGTGGTAGGTTGAGACACACTTTCCTATGGAGGTATGGGTGGTTGAATAGACTATTGCTGAACATTTTGTTGATTGGAGCATTGTTGTTGACCTTGGGTTACTACATGAATAGCACCCACAAAACCTTGGTATTATTGAATATGATTAACCTGATTAGGAGGAGTCTTGGTATTTGACCCTCCTATTGTTGGTTGTGCTTCCTCATGATGAGGAAGTGGTGTTTGATAAATCCTAAGATTTTGATTTTGTTGAGCTAGAGGACTGTCAAGCTTGATAGCTCCTAACTCAATAAGGTCTTGTACTCTATCTTTGAATTGATGGTAGTTATTGATATCATGCCCATTCTATCTATGATAAGGACAAAATAAATGCTCCCTATAGTGTTTACCATGTTTAGCGGGATCATCAGGTTTGACCTCAGGCAAGGGAAGTTGATTTGTGTCATATAACCTATAGAAAATGGAGGTATAAGATTCAACCAATGGGGTATATTGATGGGGTTGTCAAATAGATTATCGATGTGGTCGGTTTTCCATAGTTGGCACTATGTTTTGACTTGATTGAGTAGTTGAGGGAACCACATGATATTCAATTTATCATGGTTTTTGTTGCATGGGTTGTTGTTGAGCCATTACTAGTTGGCTCATGACCACTTGATTTACTTGATTGGATGAATTGGTCGGATTGGCCTGATTGGATTTTGATTGGCCAGAATAACTTCCTTTATATTGGCCCTTGTTTTACCATTCTTTCTTCTTAGGCTTAAGCACTCCTTGGATTTTTATCTCCTCAATTGTGCTAGCTTGGGCAAGAGCTTCATCAAATGATCTATGTTGTTGTAATTGCAATAACCAAGAGATGGGTTTTAAGAAACTCTTAGTGAACAATCGGGTCAGCTCCTCCATTGGTAGGGAAAATGGCAATTTGGTGATAATGGCCCTCCAATGGTTACCAAAGTCATAGATAGACTCATCATCATATTGTTTTAGATCATAGATATCGGATAATGAGACTTTCTTTCTTATATTGAGGGAGAATATTTCAAGAAATTGGTCAACCAATTGCTCAAAAGTATAAATACTATGGTTGGGAAAATGGTTATACCATTCTACAACATCTCCCCTAATGTTTGAGGGAAGGTTCTAAGCATTAGAGCATCATTGCTTTGAATTCTAAAGCAGGAATGAACAAATGAGCTCACATGCTCTTTAGGGTTCTCCATCCCTTTAAATTTATCAAACTTTGGTATTGTGAAATCTATCGGATATGGTGGTGATGGTACCAAAGGATGAATTGGTTGATTGATCAGTTGATGTAGGGTAGGCTTTTGGTTTATCATGCCAGGAGTATGTTGCATCAAACTGTCAATCTGTTGTTGCATAGCTTGGATTCTAGGGTCCTCCCTAGGAATGTGGAAACCTTGAATCACTTGATGATTTTGTGATGGTGAGGTGGAAATATGTTGAGGTGTAATGAGGTGATGATGACTTGGTAGAGTGGATTGATGTTGATGATAATGGGGTTGATGAAGGAATGATTGTGAATGAAGATATGGAGATGATGTATGAGGGCTTTGGATAGGTTGGCCGATGGGAATAGAATGGGTATGGGTTGGCGGTGGTGTTGGAATGGAAACCATAGAAGATTGTGGTACCCAAGATGGACTTTGGCTAACAAATATGGGCTGAGTGGAAATAGGTTGAGGCTTAGGGTTGATCACCTGAACTTGTTGTTGAGCGTTCTATCACTTCTTAAGAAATTTGTTGAGATGTTCCCATGTTTCATGTATTTCCATATCAGTGGTTGATGGAGTGGATGTGGATGGGATTGATGAGGTAGGTGGGGGGTAAGTTGCAATGGGAATTGCAACTTGATGGGAGACACTAGATGGCATGGACATGGGCACTTGTGAAGCAACATTAACATGTGCTTCATACAAGGGGTTACCATAGATTGAGGTGTATGAGGATGGGATGGATGTGCTTTGGGCACATGATGATTGTGGTATGGACAAATGTTGGGAAGGTGCAGTAGATACCTCAAAAAGAGGGTTATTGTACACCTGGGTAAGGCTTGAAGGTTGGGAGGAGATAAGTTCCTATTGGAAAGAAGGATCATGTCTAGGTGAGTTAGGGATTGGCTCTAAGACATAGTTAGTGGATTTTAAAAGAGCTTCCACTTGTGCCATGTCTATATGGGTGATGTGGTGGTCAATGGTAGGTGAAGATGATTCTATTTGTGGAATGGCCATGTGAAATGATGTGGATGACATAGTGTGTGATGGACCTATAAAAAAATTTGAATGACTTACCTGTATCACACTAGGGGGATTGATCATGGAAGTGGTGGTGGAAGGTGATGATGAACACTCCATTGTTGAAGTGGTTTGATTGGTGGATATTTGATTCATTATTTTAGCTTGATTTCTTGTTAATACCATAAACTAATGAACCAAATATAAAATATGCTAGAAAATAAAATGCGGAATGAAAAACTCATAAAATCAAATAAGCAATCCAATCCTATGTTTATACAACAAAATGTGTCTTACCTTTTTCTTTGTTATCTCATTTTAATGTTTTTGTTTTGTGTGTTTTGATGAACTAATCTGAATTAAAATGGGTAAAAACTATGGCTTGGATGGGCAATGAGATTCTTACTAGTGATGAAATCTAGAAAGTTTTCTCAGGGGTGTCCTAAAGTGTCTAAGGGCAGATATTGGTGGATGGAGATGAAACCCACCATCACTAGATCTCAAGCAATGGTTGGTGATGAAATCCAATACATTACTGTTTAAAGTGATACATGTTGTGTGTGATTCCTTTTAATATTTCTAGTTTTTTATGGTGTACATACAATGTCAGGAATAACTAATTTCATGAGTCTAAATTAGAAGCCAACACCAAAAATATTAATTTCCCCAAAAGAAGTAGAGTACACTACTTAAGACCGCTCTCTAAATAGAGGAGGGTTCATCTACTCTTCCACCTTGAATCACCAAATGTGGGGGTACTTTCAATATACTAATGTTGTTCCTACTTAGACCAGCAAAAGGAGAAATTCCTAACCCTAAAATGCAGACTATTTCATGCAATTAACAATTCATATGAAAATAGAAATGTAGGGTTTTAATTGTAGCACACCAAAAATCATGAAATATTTAAATGGAAATGTGTAATATGTAAATGCATATGCATGCAAAGACTATTCTGATGCCTAAATGCACATTAAAATGATTGTTTTAACATATATATTATGATGTTCATTTTAACACAAAATATGTAAAAACATGAAAAATACGTAAAACAGAAGGGTTAGGGTTTTAGGTAGACTTACAGATAAGCCTATGTATTTACTTCCTCCTCTCTTGAAATACCTCTGGCGGCTTATGAAATACACCTGGGTGTTTCTTGAATGTCCCACGAGCATCGTAGGGCATCTGCACCTTCTACAACTTCTACAATTTTTTAGAAACCTTGATTCTACGAAATTTGTGCGATCCATTCTTATAAAAACCTGCAAGATGAGACAAGAAAGCCACAAGTCAGTTAACAAGATAAATTAAAATATAGAACCCTTAGGGGGTCCCACCGTGATCACCATTTGTGAATGCAAAATCAAATAACACCAAACAATATACATAAATAAATGAATGAATAAAGAAGAATAAACACAAATGATTGCACAAAAGAGAATATTTTATTCTTATTATTAGGCTGGATCTCCAATGTTACAACACAATTGCAATATTGATATAGATGCTTTATTCCAATATTACAATTCTAGGGTTCTCCAAAACCCTAGCTAACAAATAAGGGTGGTGTCTTCATGCTCGAATCGATCTCAATAGAGGTGAGTGGGATTTAGATATCCATAGGTTGGACCACTCGAGTGCTTCAACAGCTTCCAATGAATATATGTTCTTCTCAGATCTGCACACAAAAAATAACAACAAAAGATTAGTAATAACTGTGAGGGCTCCACTGCGTGAGACCCTCAGAAATGAAATATAAAACCCTAGTTGCATAATGAAAATACTATGCACAAATTTGAGAATACTAAAAATAAATATAGAAATAAAATATTTACCTTGTTGATGACTTTTCTTTTTCATTTGTCATTTTGTTGTAGAAATTGGTGCGTAGATATACTAGAGACACCTGAGGTGTAGTGGGGCTGTAGAACTAGGGTTGTGAATGCCCGTGGTCATTGGAAAGTGGAGAGGGAGGAAACTAAAGGGGTTTTGGGACTGAGATAGAAGTTGCAAAAGTAGATCTAGTTCATGTGAGGTAGGAAGTGATGGATGCAAAGAGACGATGAGCGATGGAAGATGGAGTGGTGAGGATGCTTGACTTGAATTGAGGGGGCTTCAAACTTAGGACTTCAAAAACTTAGGGGTTGAGTCATCAAAATGACTCCTATTTATAATATCTCCTAGGGCACATTAGGGTTTCAACGACACAATTTGTGTGGTCAAGATTAAAACATGATGGAGGGTGGAGATTAAATATGGGTATGTGGCATGGATTAAGGTGGATGAATGGCTGGGATTATATCATGATGGATGGTTGGGATTAATTCATATAAATATATATTTATTTATTAAATATATATAAATAAAATATATAAAATATTATTATTTAAATATATATTAAACAAATATATATAAATATATATAAATAATGGGTAAATATGGCGGGAAACTATGGATGGATGACAAGTGGCTAGATTTTGGTGTCTACATGAATGGTCAATGACGCATATGGATTTTGAAAAACCAATTACTTGGAGAGTATACAAGAACTACAAGATAATGATGTTGAGTTCCAATTATCTTATGGAGTGGTTCCTACTGATAAATACTATAGCTTGCTCAAATATGCCAAACGATCATTATACCCAGACTGTACAAATTAAAGAAATCTATCCGTGATCACTAGATTGTATAATCTCAAAGCAAAACATGGTTGGTCAGAAAAAATATTTGGTGACTTATTGGAGCTACTAAAATATATGCTCCAAATTGAAAATATAATTTTAGAGTCCACATATATGACAAAGAAAATGATGAGGCCATTGGGATTACATTATGTAATGATATATGCATGCATCAGTTACTATATTATATATTGGAAATATCATGAAAAGAAGTAAGCTTACCCAACATGTGGTGCATATCGATGGAAATTTGACCTTAATTCACAAAAGGTATGCATTAATGTTCCTACAAAGGTGTCGATGTATTTCCCTATTATACTGAGGTTGAAGAGAATGTATAGGTAAGAAATTTTATTATATTATTATCTTTGTTGTGTTTATTTATTTTAAAAATATTATATGTGGTTGAAGTGAGTTGATTTATTCCTATAAATTTACAAATATTGTGGAGTATATGATGTGGCATTCCTAGCACAAGATTTCAGGTGACAATATGTGACATCTAGTCAACTCCCTAATGTGGAAAACTATACATGTTAAGTGGAAATATTTTATCAATGATCCACACAATGTATGACTTGCAATGACAATCAATGGATTTAACCCTTTTGTTGACTTTACTACTACTTACAATTGCTAGCCCATTTTTTTAGTCACTTACAACCTCCCACCATGGATGTGTATGAAGAGGAAACATTCAATGCTTACCTTGTTAATACATGGCCCCAAGCAACTAGGAAATGATATTGATGTTTATATATAGTCATTGGTTGATGACTTGCACAAACTATGGACTAAAGGAGCAAAAATATATGATGCATTTTCCAATACTACGTTTAATATAAGAGCAATAATTATGTGGACCATCCATAACTTTACTATTTATGGAAACCTATTAGGATGTATGTCAAAGGAAAATGTAGCATGTCCAATATGTGAGGAGAACACCTATGCAGGATATCTTAAATGCAGTAGAAATATCACATACATGGGCCACAAGAGATTAATTCCTCCAAATCATGCATTTCATCATTAGAGGAAATATTTCAATCGTAAAAAAGAGCTTGATAAATCACCCAAACCTTTAAATGGGATAGAAATACTAAAAATAGTACAGGGAATTTCACCAAATTGGAGAAAGAGCAACTCAAATAAAAATAAACATGACACAGATGATGATAATGTATTTGTTCCTATAGTAGGATGGAAGAAGAAATCTATGTTCTTCAACCTATCATATTGGGAGGTACGACATGCAACTTTCTTTCTATATCTATTTTTATGTCTCTCAATATCACGTAATTTTAGTTTGATGTCGCTATCTATGAACAACATCTTCTAGTTCATCACAACTTGGATGTGATGCATGTGGAAAAAAATATATGCAAAAGTCTATTTGGAATACTACTAGGTATCTATAAAAAGTCAAAGGATGGAAAAAATTCTTGTGAGGATTTAAAAATATGGGTATTAGTAACACATTATGGCCAGTAATAGATGGAAACAAGACGTATCTTCCACCAACACCCTACAATCTATCGAAGGTTGAGAAAGAAAGGGTCTATCATACACTATGCAATATGAAAGTATTGTATGGAAATTAGTTCAAATATTATAAAATGTGTCTCTATGAAAGAACTTAAGATCCAGGACCTAAAATCACATGATTGATATGCTCTCATGCAATAACTTCTTTTGGTAGCACTACAATGTGTGCTTGATAAGCCAATGTGACAAACCATTTGTCAGTTGTGCATGTTCTATAGAGATATATACACTAAAGTGGTGTATCCTATAAAAGTAAAGAAATTATTGATAGAGGTCATGGAGATGTTATGTTTGCTCAAAAATTACTTCTTCCCTTCATTTTTTGATATCATGGTGCACCTAATTGTTCACTTGGTGTGAGAGGTACGTCTATGTGGACCTATACAATATTGATGGATGTACCCTTTTGAGAGGTTTGTATGCATTCATCAATTTCATAAACCACAATTTTTCTAATTTTTGTATAGTGTCTCATCTATTCAAAATTATTTGTTTTATTTCTCATAATTATGAATATTTTTAAGGGCTATGTAAAGAACTGAGCTAGACCCGAAGGTTTTATTTTCAAACATTATCTTGTCGAGGAATATGTTTCATGATGTGTAGACTACATGATACGTATGTTGGTAATCACCTTGATCACAAAAACATATGGAGTGATGAGGATGAAGAAACTATAATCAATGGGAGGCCATTATCCATGGTGAAAACTTTGATTTGGATGAAACTTCTCATAAGAAATTCTATCGATGTGTTCTCTTTAACATGGATGAAGTTCATTCTTGGGTAGAGTAAGTAGATGTTTATTTATTGCTATTGTATGTGGCCAAATATTATTTAGATCCAACTATGCTTGAAAAAATTTGGGCCAAACCAAGAATAACTTGAAGAGTATCAAGTGATCCAACCCTCGTGTAGTGAGAGATGAAGGGGTATTACAAAAAATCCATAATACAACATTCATCACTTGGCTACAAGATTAGGTTATTGTTTTCTCTCTTGAATATGATCTTTGATATTTATACTGATTGTTATGTATTGAACATCATGTAATGTTCTACAATCATATTTAAACTATTCTTCTTTGTTTCAATTTCATGGATGTGGAATGCAACATAATAATAATGACTCTAACACAATAAATGATTGGCATGTGGTCCTAGGAAAACTACAACTAAACATTCATGCTATTTTATAAATGGTTATATATTTTTTATGAAAGACACAGAGGAGCAAAGAACAACTCAAAATAGTGGTGTGTATGTCAATGCTACTACTTTGTGCAGATCAAGCACTGGTTCTTCAAATAGTCACATATTATGGTGTTATTAGAGAAATAATCTTTCTTGCAAATCCAGTTACAATACATCCCCATTTTAGGGCTCAGAACATTTGATACAGTTTGTTACATCAACGGATGATACGCTTCTAGTGTCTTCTGCATGCCCACATTTGAAATGGGTGGGCCAAATATGTCGTCGCTTATGTCCATGTGTTTGTAATTCCTTGCTGCCCCTCTGATGTTCTTGGTGGTCAGATCCTATGCACAAAGAAACAACAAATAGTTAATAGCATATGCGGATAGAGGGAAAACATGCAATCCCCAAGGCCTCTGGCTAGTGAATACATAAAATAGCAAAACGATGGTCAAAACATGTCATAATGAATTCAAACTTTTACAGAAGCATAGAAACATAATCAGAGACACATTGCAAAAATAATAGTCTGGAAATCATGCATGGATTTCTAATCGCTCTGGGGTGGGATGATTAGGACTATCATAAAACATGCAAAAGTGACCTTGCAAATGTTCTATCCAGTCCTCCAAAATTCCTGCAAACTTGGGGTTAGACAAAAAGGGGAATTTTGGGACGACCCAGAAGGTCAGATTTGGAATATTCTATCCATATTGTCTCGTATCCGAATGCGCTCCCTATAGGTTAGTAAACGCGTAAAATGATAAAAACAAGGTCAAAACAGGTCATAATGCAATGAAAATTGAACAACAGCATAAGTAAACCAAATAGAACATAATGCAAAAAGAACAGTGAAGAAAGCATTCATGAATTTCTAATCACTTTGGGGTGGGACGATTAGGACTACAGCAGTTTGGGGGGGGCGCCCAAGGGCAGGATGCCCGCAGTTTAAGGTCTGGTTTTGACACCAATCCACTTGGGATGGCTCCAAAACCTCCTAGGGAGTTGTATCAACAAATTTGGTGTGGTATTGTGGCTGATTGCTTAGTTTTTGGGTCGATATTATGTTCTTAGTGTTCACCTGATAACCTCTCTTCCAAAAGAGAAATTAGAGATGTAAGAAGCACAAAAGGAAATGTGGGTATAATTTGGTAGCACTCCATTGCTCCAAATTCTCCTGATCTATCATTTCTTTGGGGTGAGGATGATCACCATTTTATAGACCTGAGGGTCTCCTTTGAATGCGCATGCAAGGGTGCCACTTGGCTTGTCATGCCTTTCTTGGGGAGAGAAGATTCCTCCCTGATTTAGGGCCTCCATGATCAAGGCATGCTTGACTGAATTCCCTCTCTCAGATTTGAAACCGTTCCTCGCAATTGCATGCAATGAAGGTGAATTTGAGTGGCGGATCTGTCAAGGCTTGACTTTTTTCCAGTCAAACCTGCTAATCGTCCCACCCTGGGACGATTGCTGCTAATCATCCTGGGTGGGATGAATAGGATTCTAATCATCCCAGGGTGGGACAAATAGGGAGCAAAGTGCTTAAAAGGTGCCAAATTAACCTCTGACCTTCCAAAACTGATTTGGGAGTGGTTAGGACAACTTTTTAACCTCTGGAGGCTGCCCTAGGGGGTATGTATGCCAACTCGGTCAGTGCTTGTAGCCACATAATCGGGTTGGTGCTATTTTGGTGTCTACACTAGGAAAACTACAACTAAACATTCAGGCTATTTGATAAATGGTTATATATTTTTTATGAAAGACAAAAAGGAGCAAAGAACAACTCAAAATAGTGGTGTGTATGTCGATGCTACTACTTTGTGCAGATCAAGCACTAGTACTTCAAATAGTCGCATATTATGGTGTTATTAGAGAAATAATCTTGTTGGATTACTATGAGTTTTGATACCCCCTATTCAAATTATTGGTTGAATGTTCTTGATATGAGGAATGAATGTAGAAATAATGAAATGGGCTTCAACATGGATAGATTACTTGGCTAAGATAGACTAAAAGATGATCCATTTATCCTAGCATCACAAGACAAACAAGTCTTTTATGTACAATATCCACTTGATAATAGATAGTATGTGGTACTCACATCACCTCCAAGAGGGATTAAAGACACTAAATCATATGAGGAAAAATATGTTAGTGTCTCTAGAGAAACATATTTTATTGGACCTGAAACTACACAAGATGAAAATGCAAATGATGGTAACATTCAATATGTCCATGAAGAATGTGAGGGTACATGGTTGGAAGCATGAACTGGTAGGTTGGTTGGAAGCCTAATTATTGTACTTCAAAAGCAGTTGTCCATCCATTATTTTATTTTCAATTTCAAGTGTTTTTATGTTTGCTATAGTGAGTGGAATACTTGATCCCATTGCCTTAATTTGGAGTACTACTTTTTAAATTTCTTTGCATATTATGGAAGTAGAGATTGAGAATTTTACTAAAAATCTTGGAACTTTCTCATTTATTTGGTACAACTATTCTCACTTTGTATTGGTTGCAATATTCCCTCAACTGATGATAACACTCTCATGATCCCACCATCCAAGGTTGTTTATATGATATTTAAAGTGGCAAAGATGATTTTATCCTCCTTGTTAAACTGAGGAAATGACAACATAGACTTTAAATACCTCAACTAGTGGACAACATGAATCTCTTCGTTGATATTTTTAAATTTGGGTGTTATGAGTGTTTTTGGTTGATGTTATGCAAATCATTGTTACATGTTAACTCTTATAGAGCTTCTTTGTATGTTCCTTTATTTTTGGTAACACTTTGTACTAATTTCACTTTTTGTTTTGATTTTTTTTTGTATTTTTTCTTCTTTATATTTCTTGTATAGCTCACAATTTTGTTTCTATTATTTGTCTATCCAATATTACTCTTTAGGTGTGCATCAGTCATTACTATCATACACTCTATTCATTGTAATTTTACAATCCTATTTGCCATCTTGGAAGCTAATGAATATTAATATATAAATTAAATTAAAAATAAGTGGATAAATAATACACTGCACACTTTTTATTTTAGCATATGTATACAATCTATTTATATTTTTGTATATTTTTGTGATCCATAAGCATACATGTGATTTCCTCTTGTATTAAACTGGTATTGCTAATATCTTGTCGTATCTTACAGGTACAATGGTCAGCCAAGCTAGGAGTGAGGCGAGTAGGTATCTTGAGCATGAGGTTGACCAGTTAGATATTTATGTATTTGATAAAAGTCTTAGGATACCCTCTTAACTCATCTTTGATGGTTGGGGCAGGTAGGGATATATAGACATTTGCCCATTATATGGAGGGCTTAGGTTGTCCAAATGAGGATTGAAACCTTGTGCTATGTTTCAGAATACCCAAAGTGGAAAGACCACCTTGGCACTAGCCCTATGTAGGGACCTTGCAGTTAAATGTGAGGATATTTATATTGTATTCATTTTGCATTCTCTTAGTGGCATGTGGTATCATGATAATATTTTATATTTGATGATGTTATCTTGTCATGACCCTCCCTAGCAAACATTTTGGCATAAAGAAACACTATATTAATTTATGATACTTTAATACCTAACTTAGGTAATTAAACTAACTATGTGATTTTAAGTTGATTTGAAAGAGCACGGTATTACTGACATATTTTCAAGATGTTTAGGATCAGGCACACTCATAGGTGTAAGTAGCAAAATCATCCACCAGAAGCAGGGTACTTGAGGTTGGGGAAATGATGATTAAGACAACTCGAGGGTAACATAGATGGATACCTTCATATATGCATGCATTAATTTAGAAATAATCATCAATAGCTAGCCACCTTGAGCCCCAGTTGATAGCCTAGTAGCTATCATAAATTCTAGAGGCTGAGACAAGTGACTAGGTTGATGGAAATATTCCCTCTTTATCTGTTGCATATGTTTGATTATCTTTTACTTCATCACTATCTGCATTGGTGGTTTAAGGAATAAAAGCATGCATGAGTAGATTGTTTTGAAAACTCCTTGTTTTGTTTAAAAATATCTTACTCTCTACTTTTATAAATAAAAGAAGTTTATTTTCAAAGTGATAATAGAATTTCATTTGATAAATAAAAGAAGTTTATTTTCAAAGTGATAATAGAATTTCATTTTATAAATAAAAGAATTTTATTTTAAAAGTGATAATAGAATTTCATTTGATAAATAAAAGTTCATTTTAAAAGTGATAATAGAATTTCATTTAAAAATAAAGGTTTGATTTATTTTAAATGATAAATAAAATTTCATTTCAAAATAATATTTATTTTATTTTAATTGTTTAAAATGATAATGGGGCTTCATTTATAAACATTAATGATTTTTAATAACAAAAGAGTATATTTTATAAACAATAGTTGATTTAGTTAAGTGATAAATGAACTTTCACTTAAAAATTTGTAAAATATTATAAAGGAGATAATCGAACTCTATGTTAAATGAACTAAGATATTTTCCATTCAAGCAAGCTGCAAGTGGATGGTTGAGTCGATGGAAGGGATGCTACCAGTATTGAATGGAAGGGGTTTCACTTATGGTAGAACTAACCAAAATATTTAATAAATCTTATCTAATGTTGGTAACCATGTAGAGGTAGTTGGGAGAGTTATGGCATATGGTGAGACATGGAAAAAATAAAGAGTTGTGTTAAAGAGGAGAACTCAATGACATTGAGAGGGGTGTTCATTATTTGATGTGAAGGTGAAGAAGCCCTATGATGTTGGATAGAAGATTACTGTAAAGTGCGTAGAATAAAACCTCTAAGCATGGATAACTAGTGTTTCTTGCCCTGTGACGTTGGAAGAAAGACAATTGCAGAGTTTGTAGAAGAAAGCCTCTAAGCACGGATAATCAGGTTGGATTTTGCAATGTTTTTCTTCCCATTTACTTGGGTTATCTGCTATTTTCTTCACTATATCTTCCTCTCTTGCCATACCAAGTTGCAAACTACACTTGTACGTGCATAGTTGTTTTTATTCTTTTTATAGAAGAGACTTATGGCTCCCTAAGTGAGTTTTTAGTACCAAGGACTGGGTTATAGGACGTTTTGTTTGTTTTTGCCTTTTGAGATCCCTCAATGGGTTAGGTGGTGTTTTTGGTTGTTGTGATTGAAACCCCCTGTGTCAAGCGCATAGGTGGATCGCTCAGCAACTCTTTCATGAGCAACTTTACCCCTGCTAATGGGTTAACTTATACACATCTCCTATATACTAGTAACCAGTTCATCATTCCACACCCTTCCTTGTTGTTGATGTTGTTCCATGTATGAGAGTGGCTATTAGAAGATTTTTAGGAGGTGCCTAGTGTCGGTTGATTCAAGAAGAAGATCCATCCATTATGAATGTTGGTCCAATCCCATTTTTTAGCCATTCGTAGCCTATGTAGGTTTTCCAGGTCCTACACGGATGTCCAACTTCGTGATTGGAGGAACCCCCTTCATTTGGTATCCGCGAGGAGTTGTAGCTATGACTTAGCTAGACTGTTGGTTGTGGATTTTATGAGTAAAAAATTTCTAGAACTAGAGTAACATCGTGTTGATTGCAAGTTTAGCTAGATGAACCTTGGATATGTATGATCAGCTTGGGAGTTATTTAAAGTAGTGGAAAACTTTGGTTTATAAAAACAAAAAAGATGATTTATTTTAAATTGAAGTAGTAATATTTAATATAGTAAATAAATAGGACTGTTTATATATTAAAGTAATGGAAAACTTTGGTTTATGAAATGAAAAGAGATGATTTATTTTTAAATTGAAGTAGTAAATTTTAATTTAGTAAATAAATAGAAGAATTTTTTTATAGATTAAAGTAATGGGACTTTGGTTTATAAAATGAAAAGAGATGATTTATTTTAAATTGAAGTAGTTAGCTTTAATTTAGTAAATAAATAGAAGAATTGTTTATAGATTAAATTAATGTAAAAATTTGGTTTATAAAATGAAAAGAGGTGATTTATTTCTAAATTGAAGTAGTAATCTTTAATTTAGTAAATAAACAGAAGGATTTTTTATAGATTGAAGTAATGGAAAAGTTTGGTTTATAAAATGAAAAGAGATGATTTATTTATAAATTGTAGTAAGCTTTAATTTAGTAAATAAATAGAAGGATTGTTTATAGATTAAAGTAATGGAAAACTTTGGTTTGTAAAATGAAAAGAGATGATATATTTTTAAATTGAAGTTGTAAGCTTTAATTTAGTAAATAAATAGAAAGGATTTTTCTATAGATTAAAGTAATGGGACTTTGGTTTATAAAATGAAAAGAAATTTTTTATTTTTAAATTAAGCGGTGAGATTTAATTTAGTAAATAAATAGAAGGATTATTTTATAGATTAAAGTAATGGGACTTTGGTTTATAAAATGAAAAGAAATTATTTATTTTTAAATTAAAGTAGTGAGCTTTAATTTAGTAAATAAATAGAGGGATTGTTTTACAGATTAAAGCAGTGGGACTTTGATTATTAAACAAAGACAAATATGATTGAAGTAAAAACCGTGATCTAAGATGTGCATGTTGAATGACTCTCTAATGGTATTTGAGAGGGGAAACAAAAGTAATGATTCTCTTGTGATATTAACTATGCATTAGATGGTTAGAGACTTGATTAAATTTGTATAGTTGCAATTTGGTAAAGTAAATGTTAGATGCATTTAGAGGCATGCCTATATTGAACCATGAGTGCCCTAATACCCTACTGTATTCAATGATTGATGGAAATACAAGGAGGACTAAAGAGACGAATGGGACTAATGCACCAGTTTGTACTCTACTTACATTTATTTACTTATGCTTAATTAGACTAGATTTGTGGGGAGATTTCCCTAGATGAAATTGATGTATTACTTATTCTTTAAAAGTATGGGGTTTCACCATACTAAGATATATGTAATAAATGTGGAATGATGAGGATTATATCTTTAAATTACTGTAATGAATTTTTTATGTTGTGCTTTAATTTCTCTTTAAATTAATGTTTGCCTTCTTTAAAAGTGTTGTTTCCTTTCAGTATTTGATTGTTTATTTTGTTAGATTTAGTATCTAGTAGTAATCTTGTTTTCTTGCAAATCAAAAATATAAGGAACAAGTTCTAGGATGAACTTAGAGGATGACCTAAGGTATTAAGACCCCTTAGGGTGAATGTAGGAAGACCTAAGGGATTAATACCCTTAGGGATAATGGTAACTAGGTTTGGGGGAATTCTACATCTGAGTTAAGATAGCTCATCGTGAGGACGATATGAATAGGTTAACTCACAATACGCATAGCATACCTACACAAGTTGACTTGTGTATGGTATGGTTATGGGTGTATACCTTCGATTGACTAAGGGTGATAAGTTTATCTCTTCAAGAGTGATGATAGAGATACACTTATTTGCAGTAACACCTTATACCCCTACATAGATGGACTTGTGTTAGGGTATCTAGTGAGATGTAGCTCTTTAGGAAACTTAAGGGATTTGAGAAATAAACCAATAATGAGTCGGTTAGGGATTTATGAATCCCTCTCCTTAGTCTAAAAAAATTCTTATCTTATTTTTGTGTGTTTTATATTTACTTATTTTGGGGCATTACATATCTGGTCTAGAATTTCTATTTCTAGATTTCCTAATTCTATGAAATTAGCTAATGCAAATAGTTGTTGAAGTTAGTGCATGATTGATATCCATAGTTTTTGAATTGATATTTTACTATGCAATATCTCTTAAAGAGATTATGATATGCCCATTTTGGGGGGAAATCATCCAAACAAGTCAATTTTTTTAAAAATAGGATCTCATTCTCAAATTTTCTCATTAAATGAATGATGTTGTGCTTTTTCTTGAACTTTGGTTTTAGTTAAAATGTTCCTCTTGCACCAGAGTAAGTTGTAGTCATCCTTTAGTGTTTACCCTATTTCTATGGTAGTGCACACCTTTGTTATTCTTTCAACCAAATATTGACAACAAAATTTCACAATTGATTGATGTTATTTGTGTTCTCTTCTTGGTCTACAAATTTTTTTAAGGAGAGAATAATTTTATTAAATTTATGGGTTATCTAGTAGCAGAGAAAAATTTAGAAAATGTAATAAGTAGTTCAAAGCATATTTATCAAATCAAGCCTCACAAGAAGAAGAGAAAGAGCAAGAAAAGAGATAGTAGTATTTAATGTCGAGATAGTAGTATTTATGACATTAACAGGTACTCTGACTTTGTTTTTATATGTTTTCTTTTTTAACAATATGTATATGGGGTGGAGGAAGAAAGATACAATATTGAGCATTGGACCATCTGAAATGAGTCAATCCATGTAGGCAATTACCTATTTGTATCTATCACTTATAATAATATATACCATTTAAATTAAAATTGTCATCATAAAAATATTTGCTTATGTAGAAGAAGAGGAAATTTTGATTTGAAATGCAACAATAAGTATAATTTTTCTATTAAACTCTCCTCAAGGGATTAGAGTAAACAACTCTAATTTTTATCATATGTTAGAACTTAGATGTCTACCAGATTATATCAAATAACCTTTGGTCTTCTTATTTCTCTTGACTAGCTTGCGGTATAGAAGGTAACCTTATGTTTACCATGTTGAACCTTGAATTTAACCTTCCTTACATATGATACATTTTAATTTACAAATAAAATCATGAATGTGCTTTGGTTAATATAACCAACTCAGGTACCAATATAATGGTTTCATAAACTAGTGTTCAAGGTTGATATTGCATGGGTGTGGCATAACCTTTAATACCACATATCATATATAAGTTACGTGTTATTTCCTTCATCCACCACTCTACATTTTTTCTACCACTTTTTTTCATTTTCCTTCTTGTATTTTGATTTCACTAGAACATTTCATATTTCTCATTATTCCTTGTCAATTTTGTGCTAGAGAAATCAAATCACAACTCAGGTAATTTGGGTTATAGTTTCTAATTCATTGGATGCTACTGATACAAATATGCTAAATTATGTTGGATTTTAGGTGATTACCATTTGAATTCATTCAAATATTTAAAATGACAACAAGAGTAGTTAGCCCAAACAAGAGCGTAGATGCAGACGTATTGGTGGACTTGGAGCATCCTCTTATCAATCGTGTAGTTGATGGGTTTATCAAAGTGGGTGGGGTAAGTATTCTTAACAACCAATTTTTGTAGATATCTAAAGTTTTATTTGAGTTTTACTATGATTTTCATGGCAATAATAATAGTCAATATTTTTTTGGCTATTATCTGCTTACATTTTATGAGTTTTTGGGCACATATAAGTTTGTGGGAAGCATGGTTTTAGATGCATATTAGTTCTTTAAATGCCACATCTTAAGATGGCTACAAAATTTTATTACAAGGTAAGGTCAACAAAACAGGTCGTTATCATCATTGTTTTGAGTTTTTATTAGGGTGTTATGTTCAGTGTCCAAATAAACTGATTTGACTTTGAATTTTTGTAGAAGAGACCAATAGATCATCCCTTGAGAATACAGTATGAAATCTAGTTTACCTTTGGTCCAATTTAATGTGTTTGGGTAGAAAATTAATGCATGTGTGGGTTTATATTCTTTTTTAAGCTTAGAATATTGGCAAACAAGTTGTACAATGGGGTGAGTGATAGCGTTCAAATATTTTTTATTTATATAGAGTTGTCACTGGCATAATTGTAGTTTTAAGAAATTAAAAGTATATTTCTATGGGTTACCATTTTGCATGATTTTATCGAATCCATTTTCCTTTTGTGGTATATGGCTTGTGCATTTTGCTCTATTTGATGCTTAAGGATATATATATACTTTTCCCTACTTTTGACACAAAAATTATGTTTGTGATATTGGAGTGGTGGTTGTAGTGTACTCAAGGATGACATATGGAATGCAAGAAGCAAGTAGATATATATATATATATATATATATATATATATATATATATATATATATATATATATATATATATATATATATATATATATATATAAATTTTCCCTAATTTTGACACAAAAATTATGTTTATGATATTGGAGTGGTAGTTGGAGTGTACTCAAGGATGACATATGGAATGCAAGAAGCAAGGGGTTATCAAGAATGGGTAATATGGGTGGCTTTTGATTTAGTTATTCTTCCAATATTGAGAATATACCATGAATTTAGAGTGTGACATTTTGGTGTATTGTTATGTATTTGCCATAAATTACTAAAACATGCATTGCTGGTAGGTGTTGTTGTAGGTGCAACAATGTCTCTGTTAGAGCCAAATCCAAGGAATGATCAAGTTGTGCAAAGCAAAGAAACAATCATAAGGAGATCCCTTGCCATTGTTTTTGACTTGATAAGAACCTCTCACATTGTTAACTATGCTTATTTTCATTGAGCTATATATATTATGTCATCCCTCAAATCATAGTATAATTTTGGAAAAGCTTTAATAAATTTAGATTGCATTCTAAAAAAAAGTTAGATGAAATATGAATGTTTCCAATATTGGTTTAAATAAAGGTTTGATAGTTTTATGCTAATATGTGAGACATGAAAGAGGAATATTAATTGTTGCTATTTAATAACAAAATTTTTAAGAATGGATTATTTTGTGAATGTTAACATCGATATGCTAGTGTGGGTGATATATTTATACAAGTTTTCAGGGTTATGCATAGCAGCTATTTATCACCAAATTGGCTAAAATTAGGATTTCAAAATTTGGAATTGGCTAATATTTGGGATCCTTGACCAGGGCCCATTAGCCAAAAATTTCTAGGTGCAATTTTTTTGGGTCAATTTGCCCCAATTTTATAATAATTTGACCATTTTAAGTTTAAATTTCCAACATTGTCCCTAATAATAGTGAACCTTCTACATGCATTTGGACTGATTCGCCAAATTTTTATAAATACATTTTGGGGCCAAGCCCTTATGCATAACCCTACAAGTTGTTTTCAGTGGCATATTCCTATGATTGAATTTCCACCTGATACTTACTTCTTAATTTAATAGTTTTAGTACATTTATTAATGATGTTAATGAGGTAAACTTAAACTGTAGCATTTGTGTTTGAGAAATGCATGGGTGCTTGTTTTATTACAACCAAACTTATATTTTTTAGCATGTCATAAATTTAATATTCCCATAAAAACTCCATTGGATGTTTTTCTATAAAAAAGAGGGGGTGATTCTCTCTCCAATATCTGTTATTGGGGGTGATTCCCTCTATCAAATATTTGTGATGAATCCAATAAACACATCTTGAATACAATGTTGAATCTTAAGCTTTTTATTTATTTATAAGTAATAATAAGAGAGTTGTTTAAAATCGCACTCTTAGTGTCTAATAGGGCAGTTATAAACCACTCTCTTAAGGTAAATTAGGGTGGTTATAAACTACCCTATTATACCATAAGAGGGTGGTTTTAAAATGCCCTAATAGACCCTAATAGGTTGGTTTTAACCGCCCTCGTAATGATAAACTAAGACAAATTTGAGGCAGTTTTAACCACCCTAATATACCCTAAGAGGGTGATTTTTTGAGGTAATTTTTAACTATCATCGTAGGACATGGACTTTTACAATGCCCTCATAGATGGTGGCTGAATAACCATCCTTAAAGATCCTTTTTTGTGTAGTGCACTTTCTTATGGGTCTTTATGCTCTCCAAAGTGTTATGAATATATTTGTCTACTGATGCACATACCTATGACTAAATGTTGTGCATCTTAATTTACATGTTAATACAAAAATATAGGAAAAATTGCATTAGTATGATCAATATCCTTACTGTATATCATTATTTTTTAACTTTAAGATTTATAGTATTTTAAAAAATTTCCACATCTCTTATTTATACTACACATGTATGGTTACTCAATTAAAACCTATTGATAATAAAATTTTAGCATAAACCTAGGGATTAGAAATAATTTACTATTATAAATGAGCCACTATAGGGCTAAATAGATGTTTCTATAGATATGTCTTTTAAAACATGGACTCAACCAAGTACAATCCTTAATTAAGGATTAGAATTACTAATTTACTTTGTTAGAGAATAATGACCACTTTAGATCCCTAGCACTCTTAGCTCAATTGATCTACTAAAAAATTTGATCCACTTCCTCATTGGTGAAGCTTACTTGGGTGACATCATAAGTGGGTGCATTAGACCTGGCTTGCATAACTTAGATAGTCTTCCTTAGAATAATTTGGATTCATTAAATACAACATCATTATTAGAGGTATCTCTCCAACTAGTTAAATCTTGATTTTGACAAATAGATCAAATGTCTGGCTACTATAAAATTTGTTTTCAAAGATCAAATAATAAAACTTATATGCAACAAACTAAAAAATGGTTAGCTTCTTTTCTCTATCAATATTGTAATATTTAATTTTATCATAATATAAAATATCTTCTAAATATATTATGATAAATATTTCCATATTTATAGATGCTATATTTACAAAAATATAATTGATGGTAGTTTATTAAAAAAGAGAGTAACATTTACATTGTAACCAATGGAGAGCCCTTCCCTTCCTTCAAGGGATAGAGGTGGAATAAATTTATTAGTATTTGGATGTGATGACATTTAAGTAGTTGGTCTAAACCTATACCTGGTCTATTTAACTCCTTGTATCCTTTCTCATATCATATACATATTGTTTTTATATCATCTTACATGTTTTAATGCCAACACACATGCTGCAAGTCTTAAAATCTAATTCTCTTGATATATACATGATGTGGTATGCATAATGCTAGTATTATATAACATATTGGACAAAAATTATACATCACAAAAAATCACTTTAAGTGGTTTTTGTACAACATTAATTTTTCCTAGGCACTTTGATCATACTTTGAGAAACTTTATCATGTTAGATGTGTTAGGTTAAGTTTGAGTGTCTTATTGATCACCATTTACAATATTTGATTCTAAAAAGTATTGTAAGTATTAAATTATTTGGTACATGTAGTGGTTCACCACTACCCGCTCATGAAAAAGGTAAAACCTTGATAATCGATGGTTGAATTTTTGTCTAGCCCATGGAGAACTAGCTCAAATAATTCTTAACAATTGAGAATTCTATAAAATTTCATTCAATGAAAGTCCCAATAGATTGCCAAAAGAGCACCAAATGATCCTTCCTTTAGAATGAATCCTAATATCATAGGTTTTACGATCAATAATAAAATGTGATAGAGAAAACTCTTGATCAGTCTATAAAAAATGTCAAAAGACCAAGTAGACATGAGTGCCTGAGTCAAATAAAGTGACAAGGGTAGATGAGCTAAATTAAGGACTTCCAAAATTAAAGAGATGAAGACCACCTACCTAAAGACAACCTCAGTTATTGTTCCATATATTTATTCAAGAAGTATGACTTTGATAGTCATGTGATGATTAGCCATTATGATTAGACAAGTACATCATTCAATGATCAGAATGCCAAGGAAAAGTAGATGGGATTGTTAAATCCAATTATAGACAATTTTAGAGGTAAAATCCTCCCTTACAAATCTATAAATAGGAGTAATGTTAGATTTGCAAAGGATCGACAAGTTTACAACTTTGTGTATTTGTAGGCTTTCCTTTCATTTATCTCTATAAAAATAGTTGTTGTTCTTGAGTGGCTTTTGGGTAATTTCAAACCCTTGTTGTTGGCACAATATTAGTAAAAACTTGGTTGCATTATATATCTATATATATATACACACACATGGGAACCTATATTTATTTTTTGGCCTTTGCCTACAAGCCTATTGTTGTGTATGCGTTTGTGATCTTTTACCCAAGTATTAGATTTAATAATTGTGTGTGTGTGAGAGAGGCCTACATCTATTTTTGGAATTATTCACTTAATATATTCTTATAGGACCCACCTACTCATATATGCATATAATTGGTAGATCTTGATTGCACTTCGTTATGTTGAGGAGAGGAAGTGTTAACCACTAGAACATAGCATTCAAGCTAATTTTTGCAAAAATATCTTAGTGGATCTCTTGGCGCATCACCTCTTTTTATTTTATTTATTGAGTTTACTTATTTTCTTGCACCTCTTTTCCTTTGTAGATAAACTAACACTTTCAATATCATATCCTAACAAGGAGTTGACCTTGTAAAAACTCTTGGATGTCCCTAATTTAGCTAAACCTCATGCTCTCAGTTGTGGCCCGCAACATCACTTTGACATGAAGTGTGATTGTCCAATGTAGGGACAATCAAAGATGACAATAGTACAATGCAAGAATATTGCAAGTCCCTTGTAAATAATTTATAGATATATGTGTCTAAAGTTTTTTAAATATTACGTGTCATGTAAGTATTTAATATGTGTGGAGTTAAGTAAATATTTTCATTTAGTAATAATTAGAAGTTTTCATTATTAAAAGTAAATAAAATATATTTATATTATGAGATATGCAAAGATTCATATTTATTGAAAGAGTGAAGAGTCTAAGAAGAGGAATAGTTTATTGAATTTGAAATGCCAAGAGTCATTGCAAAGGCTATATGTAGAGTAAGTCTATGAGATGTATGTAATGGAAGCTTCATTACTATTTTGGTATTGGAATACTAAGTGAAGTCTATGATTATACTAAGTACTTTTATTGTGTGATACTATTAAGATTGGGATCCTATGATAAAATAGCTAAATTGCTAATAGTGGTATTAGATCCATTATTGTGAGAGAAGCCACTATTGGAAATTTGGTGGAAAAAACCAATATGAAGGAAATATTTGGTAAAGAGAAGAAAATAAAATAATCAAATAAGAGACACCAAGGTGAGGTGGAGTTAGATTTGTGAGTAGAGAAATGTGGGAGGATCCACCATGGGAGGAGAATTGTGTTTCTTCTTGCATTTATGGTTAAACAAGTATGTTAGTAGTAAAGAGTGAAAGAAATGAACGTTTGAGAGGACAAATTGAAGATAGTTTTCAACTTTAAAATAAATATGTATGTTTATTATGAAGAATGCAACCAATAGAAGAATAAGGAAAGATATCCAACAACAAATGAAATGCCTAATAGTCAATCCAATATTCTTGAGAAGATGAATATGGTGTTTTCTGAGTGGGGCCACAACAAATTAGCATGTTGAATATATGGTGTATTTCTAACTAGAATA
Organism: Wollemia nobilis; assembly: GCA_028583015.1. Lineage (NCBI taxonomy): Eukaryota > Viridiplantae > Streptophyta > Pinopsida > Araucariales > Araucariaceae > Wollemia > Wollemia nobilis. The sequence continues at coordinate 10,240,464 of JAQPPZ010016717.1, read as the reverse complement.
TTTAGCCCAAGAGTAGGCAAATAGAGTAGCAGGAGTTTTGAATTTGGATCAACGACAAAGTGAAATAGTAGAGGTTGGAAAGTGAATGCAAAAAGTAATGGTAAATCAAGACATTGTAGAAAGGAAAGTGCAAAGGTCATGATAACAATGTAGACATATTAAAGCATACAATTTATATTCACCTTAAGTTATTTGGAGAAAGGATTAAGTGAAAATTAGAGGAAGGATTTGAAAGAAGGTATTTGAAAAGAAAATATGAATGAAAAGATAAAGGTAAGATATTATTAAAAGGTATTATTAAAATGACAACAAATTTATTTGAAAGTAAAATTTAAAAGTGAGATATATAAAAGAAGAAGAAATAATTAATAATAAATATATCAAAAGAAATTCGTCCAAAGAGACAGGAAAAAATAAATTGAAGAAGAATATAAAATTTGAAGAAAGATATTAACATTTATTTAAAATAAGATATTTTTCAAGAAAAATGTTGAAGAAGAAGTCTATTAAATTGTTGAAAAGAAGAAATGAATTTTATTTGAAGAAAATAAAAGAATTATTAAAAGAAGAAGAAAATTTAAATATTGAATTTGGGAGAAATAAGGATTTCTACTACAAAGGAAATTAATTATATTGAAAAATTTATGAAAGTGTCAAATTGTTAAAATAAGTTTATTAATTATTAAAGTGAGTAGAATTCTAAAATTAATATTGAAAGAGAAAATTATTATTCAAAAGTGAATTGAAAAGAATTGTTGAAGAATTATATTTGAAGGGAATTTCTAGTGCAAGCAAATTTACATCATGACAAATACAAAGATTTTTCTTTCAGAGTCTCAACTACTAAAAGGACCTAACTTCACCCCATGGAAAAATAAGATGAAATCGATATTTATTGTTTACAATCATTGGGAAGCAGTAACTAGAGTAAAACTATTTCAAAAGATGCATTTGAAAGACAAAACAATAAAGTTAAAGATGCAAAATATCTGATGCTAATAACATTTGGTATATCTAATGATATTCAGACACACATAAGTGAAGCTAAAAATTCAAAAAGTATTTGGGATAAATTATGCATAATTTTTGAATAAAAATTTGAAGCTACTATGTTACACTTGCAACCACAATTGTATTCACTAAATGTTCATGATGGTGGAAACATAGAATATTTTCTTAGAAGGATAGAAAAATTGAAATCTAAGCTATAAAGTATGGGAGAGAAAATGGAAGAAAAAATTATTTTCTAAGTTACACTCAGAACAATTCCAAAAACATTTAAAACATTGGTCACATCTATTCAACTACTAAAAAAATGTGGTAATTGATAAATTGGTCAATATGCTTTAGGAATATGAAATAGAAAATAAAGGAACAAATAAAATGACAAATAATGCCTTTATTTAAAAAAACAATTATCAAATAATACAATAAACTCTACTACCTCATCATCGCATTATCAACTTGAATGAAAAATAAGATATTGTTACATATGTAACAAAGGTCATATCACCGGATATTGTAAATATAATTCTCTAAATTAATGGAATCAAATACATAGGCCTTTTCAAAGATAGTAATAGAGACAATATCAGTCTAATTAGTAGTGATATACATGAACAGAACAACAATATCCAATATAAAAAAATCAAAGAGGAAACATGGTCCAAGAAGTACAAGAAATAGAGAACAATGATGAGGAAGAACATGAAACAACTCACAAAGCTCTCATGGGAAAAATAACTATAGATCTATCCATATTTGATAATGCTAGTTTAGAAAATGATAGTACATAATGTATGGACCAAATTTTAGCTTTTGATGTAATGAGCACTGGGAGATAGCAATCACAAGATGCAGAATAATATGAAAGAAAGTAAATCTGCTAGATGACTGAAATATGTTGTAAATAGAAATCATATAAAATAATACAATGTAGCTATGGAGGAAATGAACACTCCATTAATAAAGCTACTGAACTACATTGCACCCATCACCAATGGATGGTGATGTACATAAAATTGTACTATGCTCTAAGCTACACTATCTGACTATGTCCCCCAACTCTATATCTATCTAACAATGAGGTCTTTCTTATATAGGAAGATAGGTTCCTTGGCCAACACTCTACCTAGTTGTGCAAGGGACAACTTGCACATATACAACTTGCACATTGACACTTGTGCATTTATTACATTGCATGAAGTAACTAGATAACTTCCCCCTAAAGTAATCTAATGTCCTAAGTATGTACCTTGGAAGATACATTTACATAACCCAAATGATGGAATAAACTCTATTTCTAACACCCCCTGTATTACATTATTTGGGTATTGAAGACTTTTAGTCTTCAATATGGATCTTCTTCTTCATCTTGATCTTTGTACTCTTCCTCTGCATTCTTTGTAACATGTTCAAGCAAATAATTAGTGTCTCTATAATATGTAGCATTTGTTGATAGAGCTTTCACCTCATAGGCATCTGTGGGTTCTTCCAGTTCTTCAATTTCTTCTATCCTCTGAACCAGGTGTCCTTTCTGATTTCTCTTCTGATATTCTAGTTGAGGATAATTGGTTGGTCACTAAAATTGCTGTTGATGAGGGTTCCTTTGATATTGTTGAGTTTGAAATTGATTCCCATTATTCATCTGATTTCCTTGCTTTCAATTTTTGGGATTGTATCTGCAATAGCTGGTACTATGACCTTTCTTTCTGCATATCTGACAATACCATGTTTTTTATCCTCTTGCTGAAGAAGCAATATTTCCCTGTGGATTATATTTTGATGCCAATGCAGTGTTAGTCATCTCATCTTTCACAGTATTTTCTACTTCATATTCTTGAAGTATATTGACTAGATCATCAAAAGAAGTATCTTTGCTTAAAACCTGTAAAGATGTGACCAAATGTTTATAGTTGTCTGGAAGTGCTCTCATGGTTACTTGAGTGAGAAGTTCATCCTTAACTGATTCTCCTAAGGTCAATAATTTCCCTTTAATATCTGCTACCTTCCTTAGGAACAGTTCTATGCTTTCTCCACTATTCATCTTTAATGAGTGAAGTTGAGTTTGGAGATGAAGGATAGTCACCTTATTCTTTCCTTCAAAAAATTTCTCTAGGCTTGTCCATGCATCTGAAGATGTTTTGGCTGAACTGATATATGGTTGAATCTCATCAGTGATAGCAAAAGTTATTATCATTAAAGCCTTTGAATCATTTTCTTCAAACTTTAGGATTTCAGTTTCACCTGTGGTAGGTCTCTGTGTTTTCCCTTTGACAATATCCCAAAGTTTTTCATATACTAAGATTGCTTTCACTTTATTTTTCCAAGAGAAATAATTTGGACCCTTGAGTAGTTGAGATTCTGCTAGGAAGAATTTGTTTGATGCCATTTGAATTTCCCTAATATCAATTCTTAGATTTTGTGGACTTCCTTATGTCTCCCTAGAGATTTTGGAGTATGATATAGTGCTTTTGTAAAAATATAGTTCAATTTTGGTTGATTTTGTACAAATTTTGTAAAGATCAAAAATCAACTTCTTAACACCTTATTACTCCTATTGAACTAAGCACTTTTCAATTTTTGAAGAGGTTTTAATGTTGGATTTCTTTTGTCCCTTTTTAGAAGTTTTGAGACAAGAAAATTATAATTTTCCAACCTTAGTAAAAAACCTAATAACCTCTTTTTATATCCCTTGGATTGTTTCTAATTTCCAATAAATTAATTTGATGTAGTAACCCTTGTGGCTCCCAAATTTGGAAAATTAGAAAATTAATAATATTTGCAAAATGTTAAAGAATTTAATCCAAGTAGAATTCCTTATTTCTCCTAGGTTAAATTGCAAATATTAATTCAATTTGATAAGTTATCCCTTATAGATTTTGCTTTCAAAATCTAAGATTTAACCTTAGCTTATAACCCTTATATCTCCAAACATGAAAGCAATAATAAAATGGGATTAAACCTTACCTTTTGGATGCTAAATCTCCTCACTGTTCGGTGCTTTCTTTGGCTGGATATAACAACAATATTAAGGTCACCTTTGGTGCTAGAATCAATGGAGATGCCTTGGAATTGCTTGTCTTCAATGTTGGAATGTAGGCACTATAAAAATAGGAAGGTTTGACCTTCAAGACCAGGAGCCTTTAATGCTCCTTCTTCCTTCCTTCCATGTTGTGCTTCGGATGGCTTTGACCATGCTTTGTTGTGTGTTGAACTTTGGACTTTGGGCATCTTTTATGGAGGAATAATCATGGGCTTTGTGACACGTGTCACACCCATTACAAATGAGTGCTCCTCTCCTTCTTTAATGTACCAATTTCTTGTTCAATGCTTCTTGGTCATTCTGTAATGTATGGGCACTCGTGTGGGCACTTGTGTGAAGCTTGTGGAGGATAACAAGTGTCACCACTTCCTTGATATTCCCTGTAACTCCTGCATGAGGTTTCTTGAGTGTTGAGAGATGAAATGGTGCCTTAGAAAGTTTATGCCAAGTGGCATTCAAACTCTCTGCATGAAGTCCTTCCCTGTAATATCTTCCAAGGAGAATATTATAACTCCTCAAATCCTTTCGTATGCCATTCCTTTGCTTTGCTATGTTTCTTGGGCAGCAAGCAAACTTTTCTTTTGTAGGTGGATTGACGATGCGCTATGGAGCTTTGAATGCCGATTTTGGTGCTTCCTTTGGTGGATGATCTTCTCCAAGTTAAAGACCTTGAATGTAGCACCTTTGCTCCTTGTCTTCTATGCCTCCAACGTGTTGATTCCTGTGTAGATTTTTTATGCCTTTTCATAGTAGATGTGCACTCTTTTTTTCTACGTAAATGTAGCTTGATGATAGCCTTATGTGGGCTTTGATTTTGTAGGTTCGTCCATCCAAGATGAGCCCTTTGAGTGGCTCCTTTTTCTTGGGAAGAAGAGTGCTGATGTTCGGCCTTCCTTGGATGATTTACCCTATAGTTATTGTGCCTTTTGAGGCACTTTCAAATATGCTCTTTTTCTATAAAAACCATATTAGAGTAGTGCAATAAAATGTACCATAAATTGTATATAAGGCTTCTTTAATGTACCTTCTTTTGCACTCTTTTTCCAGATCTGAAATTTTGGTTTTGTGGCAGATTTTTTCCTGCAATATAAGGGTTTTGAGGTTGTCTTTTATGAGTAGACACCTTCCCCTTTTTTCTTGGACACTTTGATAACAAATCCAAGCTTAGATAATAGTAGATAGAAGCTCTTTAATTGATGCAATTTTCTGCACTTTCTTTTCTTGCATCTAACCTTGTAATGCTTTGGATTTGAGACTCACCAAGTCTCAATATTTGAAGCTTCTATTTCTATTTTTGGTTAGTTGTGTTCTTCTCCAAATTTTGGAGGATTCTAACCTATTTTGGTGGCTTCACTTGGCCACTATGTGTTGCAGATTTATGTGCTTTAATAGTGTCTTTAGACACTTGATACAGATCAGATTTTGTGCCCTTCAAAAACACAAAACTAATTTCTTTTGAGAGTAGTATAATAGTGCAAATAAATCTAATAGACTTTATTTTTAATGCACTAACAATTTCACCTTATCACTCCAATCAACTCTCAAGATAATGCACTTAATCAAATTTACTACAACTAATCAAGAATAATCTAAAATGAACCTTCAATAATTATTCTGCAATTTCACTACAATTTAGTATTGTAGGACTTAGTCTTCTTTTTCTTTTTCCAAAGTAGATGATAGGTAGTTGATAGAAGCAATTCTAAAATCTAATCAACTCCTAATTAATGTGCAAATGAACCTTAAAAAGAACCTTTTTTTCTTTTGCACTTTTGAAGACTATAATCCAATTTTCTTCTTGCAACTTTAATCCAAATTTAGGTGCTCTAACAAATCTGATAAGTAATCCAATTAATGAATCTACTTGCACCAAAATTTGCTTACCTTTTGAAAGTTTCTATAGCTCTTTTTTCACTTTTGTAGAGGATGTAGATCTTGGTGTCTAGGATCACCAAGTTGTTGCTTCGAGTAGGATCTTGCAGCTCTTTGTAGACTATCCTGAACAACTCCTTCTTCACCAAATGATGGTCTCAAAATTTCTTTCATGAGCCTAGGATTTGGTGGCTTGTTCTCCTCTTGTGTTCTCCTCCTTCTACTGTATATTTGGAGAAGTCTTTGTCTCTGAAGTGGTGCCTTCTTGCTATGAGAGGTAATCTTCAAATATGGTGAGCTTCTTCTATCTTCAAGTCTTCTTTTCAAATTTTGACTTCAAGCAGGATCTTCTTCTAGGATTTGACACTCCTTGCCAAATTCTTCTTCATATATTTGGCACTCCTTGCCAAATTATCCTTCATAAATTTGGCACTCCTTGCCAAATTCTTCTCTTGGGCTTGTTGTATGGTGATAATTGTCCCAAGTCCTTCACTATTAGGGGCTTCTCCTTGGTAGTGGATTTCTCCAATGAGTTCTCCTAAGAACTCTTTTGATGATCTTCAACAAGGCTCTACAAGCCTTTTTCTAGATTCTTCTTGAGACCTCTCCTAGGTCTTCGATCTTGCAGCTTTTGATGGTCTTCCTTGAGACCTTCTCTTCAACCTTCTTCTCCTAGAAGTGTTGGTGGTGAGATCTTCTTTTGGATATCTAATTTTGTTACTTCTAGATTCGAGTAGGACTCTCCTAGTCCTTCTTCTTCTTCCAATATTGGAAGTTCTTCAATGAGATCTTCTCCTGATCTCTTCATTTTTTCTTCAGGTGTTGAGTTGATTCTGAAGAAGATACTCTTCCTAAATTTCTTGTAGGAAGTTTTCCAACTCACTGAATCTTCTTTCCTTGCAACAAATATATTAGTACTAAAATATTTAGTCTACTTCTAAATTAGATATTCTCTTTGAATTCTTCTTCAGGATCAAGGCTTCTGTGGCCTTTTTAGTATCAAGGCTTTTATGGCCTTTTTTAGTATCAAGGCTTTTATGGCATTTTTTAGTATCAAGGCTTCTATGGCCTTTTTTAGTACCAAGGCTTTTATGGCCTTTTCAAGTATCAAGGCTTCTATGGCTTTTTCAATATCAAGGCTTCTATGGCCTTTTTAGTATCAAGACTTATGTGGCTTCTTCTTCAAGGCTTCTATGGCCTTTTCTTCAAGGCTACTATGGCCTTTTTGTATCAAGGCTTCTATGGCTTGTTCTTCAACTATGAAGTTCTTCAATCCAATAATGGAGATCTTTAGTCTCCTGACTTCACCATGATTCTTCACTAGAAGTCTTCTTTCATAGTATTCTTCTCTTGCACAAGGAACTAATCTCTACACTATGAAGGCATACCGACCTTCGGGAAATGAAGTTGGAGTCTCCTAGATTTCTATTGTAGGAGGAGTCCCAATCCTCTAAGAATTAATTTTCTACAACAAAAGAAACTTTAGGTAATAGTTAGAAAATTCTAGATATCTTGGATGATCTTCACTAGATGATTTTTCAATCTAGTGGATTGAATGTTGAGTCCTAGTCTTCACGAGTTTTTCTTGCAACTCTATGGAAAAGACTCTAGTCAAATATAATCTCAGTATTTCTAGAGCTAAGATTTCTTTCAGTCCTAAATTTGTGACTCTCCCTAATTCTACCACCTAGACTCTTCTGAGATTTTTTGATAATGGTTGGTCTAGCAGTGCGTTAGGTTGACAAAAATCTCAGGCTCAATAATAATGGTGGTTTTCCTATTGACCTACTATGGCTAGATCTACCGTAGCTCTGATACCACTGTTAGCTTTTGATGTAATGAGAACTGGAAGATAGCAATCACAAGATGCAGAATAATATGAAAGAAAGTAAATCTTCTAGATGACTAAAATATGTTGTAAATAGAAATCATATAAAAGAATACAATGTAGCTATGGAGGAAATGAACACTCCATTAATAAAGCTACTGAACTACATTGCACCCATCACCAATGGATGGTGATGTACACAAAATTGTACTATGCTCTAAGCTACACTATCTGACTATGTCCCCCAACTCTATATCTATCTAACAATGAGGTCTTTCTTATATAGGAAGATAGGTTCCTTGGCCAACACTCTACCTAGCTGTGCAAGGGATAACTTGCACATATACAACTTGCACATTGACACTTGTGCATTTATTACATTGCATGAAGTAACTAGATAACTTCCCCCTAAAGTAATCTAATGTCCTAAGTATGTACCTTGGAAGATACATTTACATAACCCAAATGATGGAATAAACTCTATTTCTGACACTAGATTGACAAAAAGTGTGTTTATGATTTGAAGTATTCCATTTATGAAAAATATAGTAATGATATAAGTCACTCAAAAATTATCAATAATGATCTAAGAGGTATTAACTATGACTTATTGTATTCAATATGTGATAGTGGTGACATTAAAGAGCACACAAAAGAAGTTGGATAATATAATGAGAATAATTGTATCATAGAAAACAATGACACCAAATTTGTAACAAGGATTGATAATATTAGTAGGACAAATAATATTTACAACAAGATAAAAAATACACATGCATAGAAAAAAGTGTTGGATTGTTTAGAGGTGTAAAACTTGTGGTAATAATAAACAATATTAAAAGACTTTTCAAGAAAAAAACTAAAATTAATATATACTATGGATGGATAAATATAATAGAATAGAATTGCATTATGGATATGGTAAATTGTTTCTACAAAAATATAAATATTTTGATTGATATAAATCCAAAAAGAAAATACAGATCAAAATCAAAAGGAAAATATATATACCAGATCTAGAGTTAGAAAGAATGTAAAAATAAGATTCAATGTCAAATTCAGAGTAAGAAGACCAAAACAAGAATCAAATATAAAGATAATGGATCTTATTCCAAATAATTTAATGAGGGGTGTGATGGCAAGCCGAGATTCACACAACAGAAATTCAAATTAATTCTCTGCAAATTGCTTAACATAGTCTTACAATACAGTTTCCAGGTATAGTTCTTTTCCCTCTCAATCCCAAACTCACCATCACTTTCCCTTACAATTTCCGAGTTTTTATCGAGGTCTCGGCCCTCCAGGAAATTAATGCCCCACCTGAGAGAATTCACCAAAAAAAACAAGAAAATTCCTTCCATCCGCCAAGTTTTTGAATTTTCTTCCATTAATGGGCCCCCTGCCCCGATCTGCTATGAACTCGCATTAAAGACCTCCCTTGTCCTGCAACCGCCGCTTTGGTCAGACCTTTCTTCTGAACCGCCGGCTAACCCATACTGTCCATGCTCTGCAACTACTGTTTTGTTAGAATTTAAAAATATGCGTGGTCGATATACTTGTGGTTATCTCCATTCTTTTTTTAATATATGCGACCGTCAACTCTGTTTTAATTTACATGGCAGTCTGCGTGTCCAATTCTGGCTTTGTCTTCAACTGGTTGTGTTGCTTTATCACACATGGCAGCCACGTGTCATTTTTTGCCTTGCCTGGCTATCCGCATGTAAACTTTGGTCTGTCCTTTTCTTTGGCCGCGATACCGTGACATGTCGTGATATCGCGACCCAAACTACCCCCTGTTCTTTAGCCTGCTTCCTGGCCACGATACCACGACATGTCACGATATTGTGACCCAAACTGCTCCCTGTGCCTTAGTCTACTTCTCGGTCGCGATACCGTGACATGTCGTGATATCACGACCCAAACTACCCCTCCTACGCATTAGTCTGCAAAGCGTCGTGATATCACGACGTCGCGATATCACGACCAAACTATGCCTGCATTTGCTTTTGAAACTATCTCGAACATCACCACGTGGAAACCTTCAACTGGTCGCGATATCGTGACAGGTCGCGATATCGCGACGGGACTCCCCCCTCGCCTTTGCTGAGAAATATCATCGCGATATCGCAACGTCGCGATATCACGATGAAACTCGTCTAAGTCTTGCCATAGCCTTTTGAGGTCGTGATTTCATGACCCCTCCCCCTTGCTTTACGAAACTTCCCTCCTTGCTTCACAAAACTTCCTCCTTGGGAAATAACTGAAAATAAATCAAATGCAAAGTACTTGGAAAATTTTGGAATACAAAGTACTTAGAAAATCTAGAAAAAAAAAATTTGGAAGATGCAAGATTGCTCTACTGTTGCCGGATGCTCCTGCATCAGGGTGTTGGAATTATTACATTATTTGGTACCTTGAAATAATATTGCAAGTACCTTGTAAATAGTTTGTAAATATTTGAGTCTAAAGTTTTAAAAATATTAGGTGTCATGTAAGTATTTAATATGTGTGGAGTTAAGTAAATGTAGGAAATTCTCCCTACATACCTATTTCACTTGAAGTGGTGCTACATTTGGAAGTGAGGGCCAAAAAATATGGGGTCAAAAGGCATGATCCACCTTTAGTCAAGAGGGTAGGAGTTGGCTTCACAATGCAAAATGTAGATGAACATTCATCAAGCCCCATTGACCATTGGATCTCTCATCAATGGTAGGCACTCCTATTCTACATTAAGTAAGTGGTTTTAGGACTCTAAGTCCCATATACTATAAATATTCCATCTAATGGCCTATGTTGTGTTTATTAGAGAATTCCAACACAAGAAAGAAGTCCTTGATGAAACCCCTACAAAATATGTGGACAAAATTTGGAAGAAATAGAAAGAATCATTGGATCATGATAAAAAATACCTTCCATTGGTCTAGAGATAACCCATATCAATCAGGACATGTGGTAGTTGTTCACAAACAAGGAAGGTAACACAAAAGGCAATTAAAAAAATATTTACCATTGACCATCAAGATTGACTTTCATGGCTTGGCCTATCATAGTCACCCATGTGGTAACTATAATGGTTGTCTTCCACATGTATAATCCTACCCTATAAAGCCTAAACTAATCAAGGAGACCATACTAACAACATCACTAGGCAAGACATCCCAAAATGTAGATGAAGGCCTAAAGGAGTTTTGATGTCTAAAACATTAAACCCAATGAGAATAAATGGTACAATCACCTATTAATGCTCCAAAGGGAGAAATGGTAGAATCCACTTCCTTTACAATGCCTTTTAAGCCTATGGTATTAATGGCCCTAGATATAGAGACCTCAATATGGTCGAATGCATACATAGAAGGACCTCAGTCATAGATCAAAAGTTAATTCTTAAGTTCTCTATGCAAATTTTCGAAGGAAAAAATACCCTTTAGTATTAGCCTATAAATAGGACTTCAAAACTCATTGTAAGGCATTGGAATTTGCTTACTTATGCCTCATATCTAGCCTTGTATGCTCTTCACTTTCATATATTCTCATATATATGAGAAAAACTCAAGCCTTAAGTCATCATCTAAGAAGCATTTAGCCTCTTTAGGCCACATGCCTTGTAATTGTTTGATACAATAATTGAAGCTATGAATAACTTCACTCTTTTCTAGTTCTTTGCCTATTTTTGGTTATGTATTATGTGTTATGAAGTGTGTTCAAATTCTAGCTATTATACTATGGTGAATGTGTTGATCCTTAGCTCATTCATGTAGTTAGGGAAAAAAACTTGATCTTGGCACATCATCCCCTCATAGCTTAGGATTTACTTTCTTGTAATTTCATTTTCTTGTTCTTTGATTTTTATTATTTCCCTTTCCTATTATAAATAAACACAAACCTAAGCCTACAAGGTCTTAAATATGTGTAAAAGATCATATTCAATGTGGATTCAACCTTAGTAAAATCCCAAAGGTTATCCCATAGGTATTCTCCTTGTCTATGGAGCTTCTAGTTGTGTTATTCAACATGAATAATAGGTTCCTAGGTGCATCATGCCACTATCATGATAGTCCAAGATATTTTAAGATGATAATGGTCCATTTGGCATACTTGAAAAGATGAGCTTAACACTTTCACCCAATGAGACTAGAAGAAAATTCCTCAACCAAGACTCTGATGAAGGTCTTAGTTGGCCACTTCTTGAAGCATCAAAGATATTCTCCTGGAAAATATATTGTAGAGGGAAATACTTTAAATAAGTCATTCAAAAAAATTTAAGGTTGAGACTCTGGTTAGGGTCTTTGTCTCTGAGCTTTTTGAAGCACTCTCACCCCACTTGGTGACTTTTTCTTGAGAAAAGTCCTAGAAATATATGAGTAGAAGTATTATCACCAAATATTTTTCTAGAGTAAATTTAAAAGAGTTAGTGCTACCCTTGAACTAAATAACGAGGAGGAACCAATGCAAAATCTCCTCTAAACCAACCTCCTCAAATTTTGAATGACAACGTTCCTTTTACCTCACCTACCCTGCCTATTGTATGGGATCTAATCCCTTATTTAGTGCTAAAATCCATACCTTATTTCACAAGGGATGATTCCATCACTTTGATGGAATGTTTGCATCACTTGGTGAGCTTATGTGTGATGCATTTCAATGAGATAAGACACAACCCTAATGTTCCTATTCATATCATTCAAAGAGAAAGTATGAGAATAGTAAATTGACCTCAATCCTCATTTAGTGGAAATTTGGGACTAGTTAGTAAGCCTCCTAATAAATAACTTTAGAAAAATGGCTAGTGAATGCTCCCTCCTCGAGGAACTAACAACCATCAAGAGGGCAACCATAAAAATAATGGATGATTTCAAAATCTAATTTCATAAATCTTGGTAGATAATTCTTGATGAGATCTGACCTCCTCTAAGAATGACATTCATCTATTATTTGAAAGCTTTTAATTTTTTATTTTCCATGATGGTAAAATATAAGGAACAAAACTCATTATTGGTAGCTTATGAAATATCCATCAAGGCTAAGAGTGACCTAATCCAAATAGTAAATTCAACCTCTTGATCACTTTTATCATTGTTTCCATCCATTTAGCCTTCATACTATTTAGTCCTAAGAATCTAAACTGCTATCTATCATATTGCTTCTAGCTCAAGCTTAGGGCAAACCCAAGCTCCTAACCCAATCAAACCATACCCTTGCATTGATCATTATGATTTTAATCTAGATGAACTAAGTATTGTTATGAGAACATTCTCTAACAAGATTGTGACTCTATAAAGGAAGTAGAATAGCTAAATGTTTCCTTATGAAAATTACCCCTATCCTTCTTTCCAACAAGGCAATCATAACTTTTGACCTTCTTCAAATGGGTATCAAAATCCTCTAATTTTGACCAATAGAAATCCTAGTTAGCCACAAGCTTCAACTTAGAAAATAGTACATGTGCTAGTCCCAATCTAACAAATATATACAAACCTTGTTAGGGACTTGCTCACCACTCAAAATAATTATGTGATGCAGGAGCATCCGACGGCAGTAGAGCAATCTTGCATCTTCCAAAAATTTTCCAGATTTTCTAAGTACTTTGCATTTTGTTTTATTTATTTTCAGTTCGGGGGAAGTTTTGTTAAGCAATTTTCAGCTTGGGGGGAAGTTTTGTAAGGCAAGGGGGAAGGGGTCGCGAAATCGCGACCTCAAAAGCTGCAACGTAACATTGGCAAGTTTCGTCGCGATATCGCGACGTCGATATTTCAAAGCAAAGGCGGAGGGGGAAGTGTCGTCGCGATATCGCGACGGGTCACGATATCGTGACCTATCGCGATATCACGGCCAGTTAAAGGCCGACACGTGGCTTGTCATCCGATAGCTACAAGAGTTAAAGAAAGATAGAGAACAAGGCAAGGCAAAAGGGGGAGTGCCATCGCGATATCGCGACAGGTCGCGATATCACGGCCAGTTAAAGGCCGACACGTGGCTTGTCATCCGATAGCTACAAAAGTTAAAGAAAGGTAGAGAACAAGGCGAAGACAAAGGGGATGGGGGTCACGAAATCGTGACCCCAAAGGGCTTCAGCAAAGAAGAGGCGCATTTGGTCGCGATATCGCGGCCAGGTGAAGACAAGGCCAAAAGTGAATAAGCGGACGGTCGGGCAAGGCCGAATTTGACACGTGGACAGCCACGTGTATCATGACAGTTGTGAAGGGCACGTGTATCAAATATATTGTGACAAGGAGAAGGCATGGCCAGATTTACATGCGGTCGGCTACGTGTATGAAAACAAAGATGAGGGTCACGTAAATTGATAAGGGAGGTGTCGGCCACGCATTTTTTTTATTTATTACTTCTGGCAACACAGCAATTACAGGTGATGGCTTTATGGAGGAGACAACAGTGCAGAGGACAATCAGAACAAAGCGGCCGATGCAGGTTAAGGGAGGCCATCAATGCAAGCGTCATGGTGGATCGGGCAGTTGCCCATTTATGGCAAAAAATTTGAAAAACTCGATCGGAGGGAAAACGAACTGGAGATTTTGTTAGGCGGGGCATTAATTGCCTAGAGGATCGAGGCCTCGATAAAAACTCGAGAAAAATGTAAGAGAGGGATGGTGAGTTCGGGATTGAGGGGGAAAGCTGTAGGCCTGGAAATGGCACTGTAAAAACTATATCAAGCAATTTACTAAAAATTAATGTGAAGTTTGTTGTGTGAATCTCGGCTTGCCATCAAGTGGTATCAGAGCGGGAGCTCCTGAGCGTGTAACAGATCACCGAAAGAGAGGCAGTTACACCAGGATCTGTGGAAGGATTTGTGAGGGAAGAAAGAAAAAAAATGCCTCCACGAAGAAATCATGGTGGAGTAGGAAATGTGGTGCCGGCCGAAGACTTTCGAGCCTTGTAGAGACAAGTTCAAGCCCTGCAAGAAGAGTTACGTAGAAGGCACGAGCCCGAAAGGGATGAGGGAAGTGAAGACGAAGTTGAAGAAGAAGACCAATCTGAGGAAGAGGAAGAGGTTGTGGATCCTGCACAAGCCAGGCTGTACAAGGCCATCTCACAGATTGGAAAGCAACCAAAAATGGAGGTTTCTACATACTCGGGAAACCTAAATCCAGAAGAGGTGATTGATTGGATAAATGACTTAGAAGAATATTTCGAATATGAGGAGGTTGAAGACCCTAATCGGGTCAGATTTGCTAAGACCAAGTTGAAGGGTCATGCCAACATTTGGTGGAGGGGAATACAGTTGGAGAGGAATAGAAGAGGGAAGGAGAGAATAACAAGATGGGATAGAATGGTGGAAAAGCTGAAAAGATAGTTTATTTCGACAGATTACGAGTTGGATCTGCTAAGAAAAATGCAGAGTTTGAGACAGACAAACAAAACTGTCCAAGAATACACCGAGGAGTTTTACAAGATTTCTATTAGAACTGGGCATTTAGAAGCAAACAAAGAAAAGGTAGCCTGTTATATCAATGGGTTGAGGCTCGGTATCCGGGAAGAGCTGAGCCTAGTTCGGGTAAGCACCATTGAGGATGCTTACCAGTTTGCCTTAAAGGTGGAAGAAAAACTGAATAGGCGGTTTGAAGGCAAGCAAAGAGGAAGGGGCCATGGTGGAAGAACTGGTGGGAGAACCAGTGGAGAAAAATATAAAGACCCAAAGAAGACTGGTGAAGCCAGTAGTAACCAGGATCAAAGGGAAGAGGATGTTTATCAGCCCCGAGATCAGAACAGCTACCCAAGAGGACGGGGTGGATCTGGACGAGGGTTTGGAAGAGGAGTATTTCATGGGACATGTTTCCACTATGGTGAAGAAGGACATCGAGCATTCGAGTGTCCACAACACCGAGAAAGAACAAACAAGAGGCCTGAGGGTCCAGCCAGAGCTGCTATGGCAGAGGAAGATGTTGAATCTCAACATTCAAAAGAAGCGGAGAGAGGGGAAGCAATGATCGTAAGAAGAGTCCTATTGAATGAGGAGAAGGACACAGATCAGAGAAGAAGTTTATTCCGCACAAGGTGTAAATGCACGGGCAAGGTTTGCAATATTATTATTGATAATGGCAGCACGGATAACCTGGTTTCGGAAGAAATGGTTACCAAGTTACAATTAGAGAGGAAGAAGCACCCGCATCCATATCGGGTCGCATGGTTACAGAAGGACCATAGAGCTTTGGTCAATGAGCAGTGCTCCATTAAATTTAATATTGGAAATTATTGTGATGAGGTCCTGTGCGACATCCTACCTATGGATGCTTGCCATATGTTGTTGGGAAGGCCCTGGCAGTTCGATCGAAGTGCAGTGCATGACGGCCGTGCCAACACCTACTCATTGACAAAGAATGGTGTACGCCATAAGCTGAAACCCATGAAGGAGGTGGATGAAAAGGTGTGTAACAGCTCCAGAATCTGTCTAGTTGAAGGGAGAAAATTTTTGGATGGTTTGAAGCATGAACATTTGTGTTATGCAATAATTCCTAGAATTAGGGAGGAGGAATGCAAAGATACCCCGGTAGAAGTCCTAGATCTGTTGGAAGAATTTCCAGAGATTGTATCAGATAATGTGCCTGAGGGTTTACCCCTAGTAAGGAAGATCAGCCACCATATAGATTTGGTGCCAGGATCAAGCTTGCCAAATAAAGCTGCACACAGAATGACACCTGTAGAAACTGAGGAGTTAAACAGACAGGTCCAGGAGTTGCTGGAGAAAGGATTGATTAGAGAGAGTCTTAGCCCATGTGCAATGCCTGTAGTACTAGCACCCAAGAAGGATGGAGAGTGGAGAATGTGCACAGACTCTCAGGAAATCAACAAAATCACTATCAAATACAGATTCCCATTGCCAAGGATGGATGATATCATGGACAGTTTAAGTGGAGCTGAGTACTTCACGAAGATTGACCTGAAAAGTGGTTATCATCGGATCCGTATCCGAGAAGGAGATGAGTGGAAGACAGCCTTCAAGACAAGAGAGGGCTTGTATGAGTGGTTGGTCATGCCATTTGGGCTGTCCAATGCACCAAGTACCTTCATGCGGTTGATGAATGAAGTACTGAAAGAGTTTCTGGGAAAGTTTGTCATTGTGTATTTAGATGATATATTAATATTCAGCAGAACCCTGGAGGAACACCTGATGCATATCAGGAGGGTTTTTGAAAGGCTGCGGGAGGAGCAATTATTAATAAATCTAAAAAAGTGTAATTTTGTCAAGAAAGAGTTAGTATACCTGGGGTTTGTAATCTCAGCAGAAGGTCTAAAAATGGACCCAGAGAAGGTGAGAGCCATCATCGAATGGCCTACCCCAAGAAGCACAATAGAAGTGAGATCATTTCATGGTCTAGCCAGCTTTTACAGGAAGTTCATAAAGAACTTCAGCAGTATTTGTGCACCTCTCACGAAAACAATGAGAGGGGATAAAAAAGAGTTCAAGTGGACATTAGGGGCTGAGAGGAGCTTTGATGCATTAAAGAAAAAGGTCACAGAACAGCCTGTTTTGGCACTCCTAGACTTTAACAAGGTATTTCAGGTGGACTGTGATGCCAGTGGCAGTGCAATAGGGGCTGTACTAAGTCAGGAAGGCAGACCTATTGCTTATTTCAGTGAGAAGTTGAATGATGCTCAAAAAAAGTATTCAGTTTATGACCAGGAATTTTATGCTATAGTTCAGGCTCTGAAGAAGTGGAGACATTATTTATTGCCAAAGGAGTTTGTTCTATTTACTGATCATCAAGCTTTACAGTACATTAACAGTCAAACAAAACTGAACCAAAGGCACATGAAGTGGGTGGAGTTCCTTCAAAGCTATACCTTTGTACTGAAGCACAAAAGCGGGAAATCAAACAGAGTTGCAGATGCCTTGAGTAGAAGGCAGAATTTACTGATTGAAATGACAGTGGAAGTAGTGGGATTTGAAGAACTGAAGGGTTTGTACCCTGAAGATCCAGATTTTGTGGAAGCCTGGACGGCTTGCTTAACACCTGTTACTATGGACAGGACAAGATGGTTGGATTTTCTAATCCAAGATGGAATGTTGTTCAGAGGAAGTAAATTATGCATTCCAAGGAGTTCCATGCGGGAAAACTTAGTCAAGGAGAAACACAGTGGGGTACTGGCCGGACATTTTGGCCGGGATAAGACAGTTGCCCTGGTGAGTGAAAATTACTATTGGCCGCAACTACAGCAAGATGTGAAAAAGTTTGTACAGAGTTGTAGAGTATGCCAGATGGCAAAGGGTAGAAGACAGAACACGGGATTGTATCAGCCGTTACCAGTACTTGAGCGGCCATGGGAGGACGTCAGCATGGACTTCGTCCTCGGATTACCAAGAACACAGAGGGGAAATGACTCTGTATTTGTAGTAGTTGACAGATTTTCCAAGATGGCACACTTTATCCCATGCCAGAAAACAAGTGATGCAGTCCACATTGCAGGGTTATTCTTCAAGGAAGTGGTACGACTTCACGGTCTACCGAAGAGCATCGTTTCTGATAGAGATACAAAATTTGTTGGTTATTTCTGGAGAACTTTGTGGAAGAAGTTGAAGACAGATCTGAAGTTCAGTTCTGCATACCACCCACAGACTGATGGACAGACAGAGGTGGTAAATAGAAGCCTGGGTAATTTACTGAGATGCTTGATAGCAGATCAACCCAAGGGATGGGATTTAGTTTTGTCGCAGGAAGAATTTGCGTATAACAGTTCAGTCAATAAGAGCACAAATAAATCTCCGTTCCAGATAATATATGGAAACAGCCCAAGAAATGTGTCTGAACTGAGAAAGTTGGATAAGAGAGAAAAGTGCAGTGTCGAAGCAGAAGAATTTGCGAAACATATGAAAAGTCTGCATGAAGAAGTAAGGAAACAAATTATAAAAATGAATACTCAATATAAGACAAGGGCAGACCAGAAGTGGCGGTTCAAGGAGTTCGAAGTAGGAGATGAGGTCATGGTACATCTCAGGAAGGAGAGATTCCCTGCCAAGACTTATAACAAATTGAAGATGAAGAAGTTTGGGCCATGCAAAATACTGGGAAAACGGGAGTCAGGAAATGCGTATGAAGTGGAATTGCCAAGTTGGCTTGACATTTCACCTATTTTTAATATTTTAGATTTAGTGGAATATCATGAGGGAGAGAGTACAGAGTTACCAAGTACAAAATTATGGCAAATTCCAGCATCTACTCCAACCACAGACGAGGTCGAGGAAATATTAGACACTCGTGAAGGCAGAAGCACCGAAACAAACAAGTATTTTGAATATTTGATAAAGTGGAAGGGCAGACTCGTTGAAGATGCAACTTGGTTGTCAAAAATGGAGGTTGACCGCCTGGGTCTTCCCCTAACAAAACAGAAGTGAGGATCACTTTTGATTTACCCCGGGTGTCTGATGCAGGAGCATCCGACGACAGTAGAGCAATCTTGCATCTTCCAAAATTTTTCCAGATTTTCTAAGTACTTTGCATTTTGTTTTATTTATTTTCAGTTCGGGGGAAGTTTTGTTAAGCAATTTTTAGCTTGGGGGGAAGTTTTGTAAGGCAAGGGGGAAGGGGTTGAGACATGTCACGAAATCGTGACCTCAAAAGCTGCAACGTAACATTGGCAAGTTTCGTCGCGATATCGTGACAGTATTTCAAAGCAAAGGCAGAGGGGGAAGTGTCGTCGCGATATCACGATAGGTCATGATATCGTGACCTGTCACGATATCGCGGCCAGTTAAAGGCCGACACGTGGCTTGTCATCCGATAGCTACAAAAGTTAAAGAAAGATAGAGAACAAGGCAAGGCAAAAGGGGGAGTGCCATCGCGATATCGTGGCCAGTTAAAGGCCGACACGTGGCTTGTCATCCGATAGCTGCAAAAGTTAAAGAAAGGTAGAGAACAAGGCGAAGACAAAGGGGAGGGGGTCACGAAATCGCGACATGTCACGATTTTGTGACATGTCACGAAATCGCGACCCCAAAGGGCTTCAGCAAAGAAGAGGCGCATTTGGTCGCGATATCGCGACATGTCGCGATTTCGTGACCTATCGCGATATCGCGGCCAGGTGAAGACAAGGCCAAAAGTGAATAAGCGGACGGCCGGGCAAGGCCAAATTTGACACGTGGACAGCCACGTGTATCATGACAGTTGTGAAGGGCACGTGTATCAAATATATTGTGACAAGGAGAAGGCATGGCCAGATTTACACGCGGTCGGCTACGTGTATGAAAACAAAGATGAGGGTCACGTAAATTGATAAGGGAGGTGTCGGCCATGCATTTTTTTATTATTACTTCTGGCAACACAGCAATTACAGGTGATGGCTTTATGGAGGAGACAACAGTGCAGAGGACAGTCAGAACAAAGCGGCCGGTGCAGGTTAAGGGAGGCCATCAATGCAAGCGTCATGGTGGATCGGGCAGTTGCCCATTTATGGCAAAAATTTTGAAAAACTCGATCGGAGGGAAAACGAACTGGAGATTTTGTTAGGCGGGGCATTAATTGCCTAGAGGATCGAGGCCTCGATAAAAACTCGAGAAAAAATGTAAGAGAGGGATGGTGAGTTCGGGATTGAGGGGGAAAGTTGTAGGCCTGGAAATGGTACTGTAAAAACTGTATTAAGCAATTTACTAAAAATTAATGTGAAGTTTGTTGTGTGAATCTCGGCTTGCCATCATTATGTTGAAGACCCTCATGTATTGTACTATTATACTCTTTATTTTTACCTCTTTAGAATTTAACTCATGTCAATATGGAGTCTTCAGCAACCAGATTCCTCCTACCAACTCAAACACCTATACCCTATACACAATCATAAGCTCAGATATCTAGCTAAGAATATACTATCCAACCTTTGACCACATCATCAATAGTTGGCTCCTTAGTTCTAGAGCAGACCTTAGTTACTTGGAACAAAGTAAACGTATATATTGTGATGGAGGAAGTAGGTCCCTCAACTTTTGGGATACCATAATTATAATCAAACTATATCAATAGGGCTAAAAATAACCCTATTGAAGACCATGGAAATACTAGCTAGCTAAGCCTTTATCATTAGGATAGACCAACTGATAATAAAAAAAAGACCCTGGTGTAATCACTGTCATATAACTAGGTGTAGTATTTTTTATGATTGTAAGAATAGTCTTGGATCCTCTAAAGTGGTCTGTTATAGATCCATCTAGACCTTCTCCATTATAGAACAAACCTAGGCCTCTAATTATGTCAAGAACTATACCAAAGGCTCCTTTCATTGGTTCTTTCAGTGTGGTGGATCATTTGAGGAAATATACCATAGTAATGTCCTTCAAGGACATCCTCTCAATTCTTTAGTGGATGAAGCACTTAGAAGAAGTATTATAATAGTAGAAAACATTGGGTAAGCATAAGTCACCCACAGTCCTACAATTGTCTAGCCTAGAAGTAAGCTAAGCTAATCATATACCTTTATATCTAACCCTAATTTATGGAGATAAGTTGATACATAATTGCTTGATTAATTTTGGTTCCAACACATTGAATCATGCCTAAAAGAGTAGCAGATGCACTTGGGTTAATTTATGAGCCTACTAATGATACAATAGTTTAGTTGGACAACACCTTGATATCAATATTTAGATTAGTTTGAGGTCTCTCCTTGGCTCTCTAATCCTACTATAACCTAAGGATGCTCCAATATATAGTGATAATTAATCTATCATAAACATTTGGCATATGCTCTTTGAAGTATTTCATTGACAAGATTGGAGGATACCTATCCTTGGACTGGACTCACAAGTTGCTTAGAA
This sequence comes from Wollemia nobilis, assembly GCA_028583015.1. Taxonomy (NCBI): domain Eukaryota; kingdom Viridiplantae; phylum Streptophyta; class Pinopsida; order Araucariales; family Araucariaceae; genus Wollemia; species Wollemia nobilis. Next base: position 10,218,963 of record JAQPPZ010016717.1, on the reverse strand, counting down.
CTAGATACAACACTAAGTTGAATATCCTATAATTACCTATCCATATTCACCACATGGAGCAAGTTACCACCATATATCCTAGTGAGGGGCAACCCTACATGGTAAAATAATATTTGTCTAAATCAAATATCTTTTGATTAAGTGCATTCATACATCCCAAATAATAACTTAGATTAGGTGGTAAACAATACATGGGGGTTAGGTTTTTATGGGACAATCAATCAAACTAGGATAGGATAATCCATAACTACAAGTTATGTTGTATAAATTGTAAATTCCCTAAAACAATTTCACAAAATTTATATTTTTCCTTGCAAATAAAGCCTTTTTAGATGTATGGAGGACCATTAGATCCATTAAGGAAAACACAAGGAAGCCCCTATGTTTGTCCAATCAAAATTAAACATCTCTATGAAGATAAATGTCGCACAATATCCATGATAAAATCATCTTGAAAGAATATTTTGGCTAAAGAAGCACTGATCATCTAATCAAAGATCAATGGAAGGTTAATTTATGAGCCTGCTAATGATACAATAGTTTAGTTGGACAACACCTTGATATCAATATTTAGATTAGTTTGAGGTCTCTCCTTGGCTCTCTAATCCTACTATAACCTAAGAATGCTCCAATATATAGTGATAATTAATCTATCATAAACATTTGGCATATGCTCTTTGAAGTATTTTATTGACAAGATTGGAGGATACCTATCCTTGGACTGGACTCACAAGTTTCTTAGAACTAGATACAACACTAAGTTGAATATCCTATAATTACCTATCCATATTCACCATATGGAGCAAGTTCCCACCATATCTCCTAGTGAAGGGCAATCCTACGTGGTAAAATAATATTTGTCTAAATCAAATATTTTTTGATTAAGTGCATTCATACATCTCATAGGTTTTTATGGGACAATCAATCAAACTAGGATAGGATAATCCATAACTACAAGTTATGTTGTATAAATTGTAAATGCCCTAAAATAATTCCACAAAATTTATATTTTTCCTTGCAAATAAAGCATTTTTATATGTATGGAGGACCATTAGATCCATTAAGGAAAACTCAAGGAAGCCCCTATGTTTTTCCAATAAAAATTAAACATATTTATGAAGATAAATTTCGCACAATATCCATGATAAAATCATCTTGAATAGAATATTTTGGCTAAAGAAGCACTGATCATCTAATCAAAGATCAATGGAAGGTAAAAGTACAAGGATGTTTTTGGCTTTGCAATATGATGCTAACCTTTAAACTAAACATATGGTAAATCCATGTCAAACAAGATCTAGGATAAAATTTTACTAAAGGTATAGCAATACCTAATGTCGAATCAAAGACCATCTATGGCTATAAGCAAGACTACCCTATGAGATATTTCATAACCAACTAGTATAAATGATGGCACATGATCCAATACCAAACTATCAAAAGACAAAGTTGTTTGACCCATACCTAGGGACGTGTACCCTAATTATTACTACAAGAAAAATATTCATAACGCCATAAAGGACAACACCTATATAGCACATGTCAAATCCAAGAACGCAAGAGAAAGATCTTCATACTAGGTGCATAAATATAATAGGTGGGATTTATTTGTAGGAGCCTAGGAATTATGCAACCTTCCCAATTAGATGCAAGAAAGGCCCCAGGAGATTTCAAATTGGCATGCCTTCTTGCTACACTAACTTGTGTAGAGTCAATCTATCATTGGAAAATATTCAAAGCATGGGGCATTAACACCGCATCAACCATCTAGAGCATGCAAATCCATTATCTTGGTCCAAGTGCTAGATATCTCAAGTATAGATGGCCATATTATATATTCATGATAACAAATATGGCCAAAATTAAAATCAAAAGGCTCTTCAATTCAAAAAATAGTAATCATTTCAATAAATCTTAAAGCAAGCTACGGCCAAAGCGACAATGGAAAATTCTTGCCACCCCTCCAAAAAAGAAATATTTTGCATGCATGGATAATTTAAACCCAATTTGCACACCAATGACCAAAAGGAAATGATATAATAAGGTAGCCCCTTACAAATGGAACTCTTCCATAATCTATATAGGGCCTTATGAGTTCAAAACGGTGAAGCAGCTAAAATAGATCCAAAGTTAACAAGAGTCCATTTACATAGAAGTGTTCATGAAGCAATGGAAAGGATAAAAAGTAGTTATTGCATATCTATGCCCATAACCAGAAGTTTTTATAATTATTTTGCCACATCCCCATCCAAATCTAGCTAATATATGTCATCCCATGCCCCTCAAACCATGATCCTCAAGTTATTAAGAGTGCGGTAGAAGGAGTGATAGACCCCAAATTGTCAAAGATGAACAAAAGCCTAAAGGATAGGGTGTTGGATTATTTTAGGTAGATCATTTGGATAGGGTCTAAATTTAGATTAGTATTTTGGCTTATTATATGGTGCTCAAGGTTCACAACTACTTTGAAATAGTGTATGCATGTGTTGAACACTACAATCCTAAAGCTTCAGAAACTTGGTCTTCTGATGGGGGTTTCAGAGTCATCATTCATGCCCACCTAATTTGAAGAATATTGATGGGGGAGACATGGAATATTGTTGTGAATTTTGAGAGCACTACAAATCTTTACAATGTTATCTCTGATAATCTTACATATCTATAAGATGAGTGTCATGTTAAAGGGAATAAGTTTTTGAAGTTTCCCTTGGTTATTAATAGCATGAGGGAGAGAAATAGGCATACTACCAAAATGCTAGCATTAATTTTCAATCTATGGGAAGAAAATATATATTCCAGGCCCAAATTAACATATTATATTGATTAAGGATGACACCTAGTAAAGGGTAACCTTTTATTTCCCCACTTGCATTGTTGACAACATTCATGAAGGACTGGTTAAATTCTAGGAGAGCCAAACTTTTTGGTTCTTGATATTTTTAGACAATTTAATCTTATTTCAATATGTAGGTGTGTACCCTAGTCTATATTTGAATACCATGGATGGATTGGGACACAAATGGCCCATTTCCTCTTAGGTAGAGTGCTTGAAGAGGTCCTCCTCCTATTAAAACTTTATAGAAAAAATTTAATCCTAACACTCATAGCCCTGAAGGAACAAAAGCCTAAAAGGCTCTTGATAGACCATAAGAAACTTATGGAAGGTCAGAACCCTATGGATTGACTTTTTTTTGAGGATTCAACTCTCATTATGATGCATCACTTCAAAAATATACCTAGTATCAAAGCATGTAACCGAAAGACTCTTCATGATGTAAGTGCTTCATCAAATGGATTCTATTGACACAACCTTCACAAGTAGAAAAAGTAATACCAATTGTTTCAAGATTCCTTTCAATAATGATGAGATTACCTTGCTAAAGTGGAACACCTGTGACCTCCTAGAGAAGAATCTTGAGGACCTCAAACTACAGATTGAACCAAAGGAATGGAAATATGACCCTGAGAAGAAATTCATGAACTAGCTAGAAAATGTCAAGAACCTAATAGATTTCATTCACAAGTCTAGAACAAACATGGAAGCTCTCTAGAACTCCATAAATGAAACTAGCATGCCCTTGCTGGAGCAATTTCTAGAGCAAGAACTAACACCACCACCAAGGAAGAAGGCTTACGAGACCTTATACACAATCATGTGTATGATAGATCCAAACTACCAAATTCACATACCTAAGTTAAAGTCCCTAAAAAATGAGAGCTAGAAAGAAAAATTCAAAACCTAATAGTAATTCCAATTAAGGATTAATCAACTTACACCTATGTTTGGACAAATATATGAGGACATAAATTTTGAGGAAATATAGGAAAAGGAGTAGATGGGATAAAATGGATGAAGAGAGTGCCTATGTAGGTGAGGGAAATTAAGAGATAGTAGGGGGATTATTACATAGGGTATAACAATTGAAGAGGCAACTTCAAGAGAAGTCACACATATAGAGGAATCCCCTTCAAATATTTCTAACGTCTTAGTGCCCGAGCAACATGTTCTCATTGTTAAACTATGGATTCAGGAATATCCCCTAGCCCATTAATCAAATAGAGGTATGGATTCATCTCATGATGTTATCCCTCTACTTACTAAGAATAAGAAAATGGAATCCTCATAGTCAAGATCTTAGGTTGCTACACTCCAAGTTATTTGTGATTCATCCAGTACCCCTCTCTCTTCCATGTCAATCATTGGTTTCTTTCCACCCATGGTATTGGCCCCACTAGCTTAGGGCTACATCACTTTCCCCTTATTGGTATTAACCCTTTATATAGCCCCATCTACACCAACCTTATTCATGGAAATTCCTCTCCTGAATATTGAGGTTGCATCATATTAGCTTCCTCTTTAGTTACCCTGCATGTCAACTCTCATCCATTCCTAGTCAAATAATTATTTCCCTTTACCTCTTCCCCTTTGTCCCTTATAAATTTTCTATTTGAGAGGACAAATTGATAGTCAAGGGTAGTTGATAAATCAATAGGTCCCAATTTTAGCATCAGGTGTATTACCATATTTCAAAAAAACTAGGAAAGATCCTCTTATTATGCTCAAAAGAAGGCTAAAAGGGAAGTAAGACTAATAAATAAGGGGATCAAGAGCTAATTTGATCCACAAAAGAGAATCCTATATTTTTACCATATGGGTCCAATGGTCTCCAAGCTCAAGGGGTAGATGAAACCACAAGACTACCAAGTGATCCTAGTGACCCTCAATATTCAAGGATTCAAATCTAGGGATACAACTAAGATGGTAGAGCAATCTAACAAGATTATCAATCATGATTTTATAGACCTCAAAAAGAAGTTGATGAAGAGGAAGAAATATCTCAAAGAGGTTATAAAAACCCTCAAGAGCTCTCAACTAGAGATAAAATGGCTTCAAAAGCAAATAGAGTAGCTCACAAGTTCCCATGCTATGACTGCTCTTCTAGAGAAGTAGATGAAGAGTCAAGACTTGTTTGACCATCTCACCACCATGGAGGACAAAATTTTATCTTAGATAAAATTGATCTCCAAAGAGAACTAGAGGAGAAGAAAAAGAAGAGATTAAAATCCTTGCAACAAAATACCATAAGATTGATAAGGGAAATTTATGTTGCATACTTGGATAGCATAGTCAAGATAATTTTCTTATTGTCCTAGTTTATTGAGTTCACTAGTGTATCTTCCTAATAAAGGGTACTACTTTCCCAAGATATCGAATAGTCTCGAGTGGAAATATAAAAGAGAGTGGTTGAGGCAAAAACATTAGGCTCAAATAATCATAGCAAGAAACGAAAAAATATTAGTTGCAAGCATCCAATATTGGGAGAAAATATTGAAAATAATATGGAACACCCTCAACAAAGAGTAGGAAACACATGAGTGTAAGTCCCAAGTACATATCCTATTTGTAGTAGTTATTAGCTTACAAGTCCCACAAACTCTCTAATCCATAAGCATCTACCTTCCCCTTTTAAAGCAATAATGTGTGCAACTTATGGAACTCTAGAAGAAAAGAGGCTAAATTTAAAAAAAGCTAGAGTGCCATACTCCTAAAAATGACATGAATTCCATTGGACAATTAGCAAATATTGAGCTATAAGTCCAACATATCACATGTGAGATAACATGTTTCTCATGTGAGGAGAAAGTCAAGTTCTAGAGGTGCTACTATCACTTTTAGGAAGAAACATCACCCTATAAATAGGAGTGGGAGGAATTAAAGGTGCAAATGAGTAGGTTATCCCTACAATAGTTGTCTTGTCCCATCCCTTGCTCATTTTTCATTTTTCCTTTGTTTATATATAATTTTACCTTCCTTTGGCTTCCAATTTTGACTTTGTACCAAAATCTAAGGAAATAATTTTAAGAATCACCATCTTCAATAGTTTGAAGAACCCCTAGGAGTCACCAAGAGTATATGGAATTTTCCTATGTCCCTACTCTTAAATAGGTGTTCCATTTGAAATCTAGGACCAATAGAAAGGGGGTTGAAAGGTGTGATTCATCTTCATTTGGGAGGGGAAGTGCTAGCTCTATAACATAAAAAAGGAAAACATGCATCAATATATATAAGCTACTGGATATCTCATCAATGGTTGATGGGCCTCCTCCACCTTAAGTAAGTAATGTGAGGACTCTAAGGCCTACAAACCATCAATTTCTCATCTAATATCCCACATTATCTCTACCAATGAAGGCTAGTGCAAGAAAGAAAAAGTACCTAATGAAGCCCCGACCAAAATTATCATATTTTTAAATCAAGATAAAGAATAATTAGGTCAAGGTTATAAAAGGCCCACCATTGTCAAAGAGATATCCTACCTCAATAAAGATATGTAGTGGTTGACTTTCATGGACCATCCTATCATTTTCTACCATTGGCTACCAAGGTTGACTTTCATGGTCCATCCTATCATAGTCACCTACATGGTAGCTACAAAAACCACTTGCCATATATATAAGCCTACCCTATTCAACCTACACCAATCAAGGAGGCAATATCAATAGTGCCAGAAGGCAAGGCATCCTAGAAATAAAATGAAGGCCTAGAGGAGTTTTGATGTCTGGAACCTCAAACCCAATGGAAATTATTTTACAACCACCTTTAATGCCCTAAATTGGGTGATGGAAATAACCACTTCCCCATCCAATAGACCAGAAGCCTCTAGTATTAATGGTCGTAGATCTAGAGTCCTCAATATATATAAATATAGATGTAGGAGGATGGTAGCCATAGAGAAAAAACTAATTCTCAAGTCCTCTATGTAGAATTTTGGATGGAAAAGAACCCTTTAGTCTTAGCTTCTAAATAGGCCTTTAAAACTCATCGTAAGACATTGGGATATGCTTGGATATTCCTCATATCTATCCTTGTATGCTCTTTAATTTCATATATTCTCATCTATATGAGTGGGACTCAAGCCTTGAGTTTTCATCTAAGAAAAATCAAGCCTATTTAGTCCACATGCCTTGTAATTTTTTGATACATAAATGGAATTTGTGACTCACTTTACTCTATCCTACTTATTTTGTGTGTTATCAGTTCTAGGTTAAATTGTATTCAATTTATAGCTAATAGACTATGGTGAATATGTTCATCCTTAGCCTATTCATGTAGTTAGGGGGGGAGAATTTTATCTTGCCACATTATCCCTACATAGCTTAGGATTTACTTTCCTATAATTTTATTTTCTTGTTCTCTACTTTTTGTTATTTACTTTACCTATTGGCAAGAAACATAGACCTAAGCTTGCAAGATTTCAAATATGCACAAAAGATAATAACTGATGAGGATCCAACTTCAACAAATCCTTGAAGGTAACTTTAGAAGAATTATACCCATATTTGAAGCTTTCTACTATGTTGTTCAATGCTAGGCATGGGTGCCCAACCACATCAAGTTATTCTCATGAGAGGCCAAGACATTTTGAGACAACAATATTAAATAGTTATGATTTAGTAATCATTAGAAGTTTGTCATTATTAGGAGTACATAAAATATATTTCTCTTATGATAAATATGAAGAGTCATATTTCTTGGAAGAGTGAAGAGTCTAAGAAGAGGAATAGTTTGTTGAAGTTGAAATGTCAAGAGTCATTGTAAAGGCTATATGTAGAGCAAGCCTATGAGATGTATGTAATGGAAATTTTAGTACTATTTTGGTATTGGAATACTAAGTGAAATATGTGATTATAGTAAAAAAATATATTGTTTTAATAATTGTGAATTATTGTGTGATAATATTAAGATTGAGATACTATGATAAAATAGCTTAATTACTAACAAAAAGGTTATTTATTCATTGTTGATCAAAGGGGGGAAGTTTGTTTTGATGACTTCATTACTCTTCACATACTAAACCATCATTTCAATAATTTATTATCTCTTAATATTAGAGTCTCTCAATATTTTCTTGCACTCTTATTGTCTCATTGGTGCCTTTTGTATATCTCTCTTTTCTAAAATGCTCACTCTCCTTTTGTATGGAAGATCAAGTCCTTTCCCCATTTATTAGCATAATTCCATCAACTATTTTGATACCATCCATTATAAAATATTGGAGTGCCCCTCAAGGACTATGTAGGGTGTCCAAAAACTGATACATAGGACTCATCCTTATTTATTTTTCTTATTTTATTTTTAAATTTCTCTCCTCCATGTTGTGAATTTACTTGTGTACTCTTAGATTCTTAGGGAAAAGATAACAATTTTATAAAAAAAAAAATCTAGGTTCTTTATTGTTTTAATATTGAAAAATAAATAGTAAGTCTTTCTCTCATTACTATTGTAGTAACTATTGTTCATTGCTAATTCTTCAATTGTTATAGTAGATGTTAGTAGAGTTTTTTTTTATCTACTTAATATTTACCTTTTTATTAGGATATACTACTTTTAGTTTTAGTAGAAATTTAAGATCAAAGTTTGTTGTTTATCTTATTTTATACTTAAAATAAAATAGTGCATTATGGAAAAACTAACTCTAACAGTCTTATGAATCATTTTTATCAAACATTTTGCTACTAGGGTTTGGTTAGGATTATTTTTATTACTACTTATAATTTCTATTTTAGTACCTTAATTCTTGGATTAGCTTAGCATCTTCCTTCCTTAATGACCCCACTATTTTTTGAAGTTCTAATAATATGACTAGATCTAAAAAAATAGTAACTTCCATTTCCTTTGAGGTAAAATTTGTTAAGGAATAAAAAAAATCTCATATAAGAACAACAAACACAAGTAAATGTGCTAGTTAATAAGTCAAAACACTAGTTAATAAATGTGCTAGTTAATGAATGTGCTAGTTAATTGAACCCATTATCTCAATCCTATAAACTGTAGTGCAAATTTAGATATGTATAGTCCTTAATTATATTTTTGTTAATGGGTTGACTATTTCTACATAAGAAAAACTTCACTAACATAAACCACTTAGATTGCAATAATTGCACAAAAAACACTTATTTTTTTCTTAATATTTTTATTATAGGTAATTTCATGTATACTATAAATATTTATGAACTAGATATTACAGACACCTTAGACAACATGGTCACTAACATTGATAGTACTTCTAAAACCAAAACACTTTATTATAATTTCCATTATATGAAATATATTTTTCCTATCTCTAGGATTAGAACTCACATCTAAATCCAAATATTAAGATAATATAATTGTATAAATATAACAATTTTTATCTTTAGCATAAATTTTAGGGTCATCACTGCTATCATTATATTGATCTTAATAATTTCCTCTATAAAAAATATTTATCCCAAAATTTGATTTCCTCAATCTACTAATATCAAAACTTTTGTCTTTGTTCTACCAATTGCTAGTTATCCTCTCTAGCAAGATACCACATATCATAATAGTATCAATGTCTCCAACATAAGCTACGTACCTATTCAACAACCTATTTATCCTTTAATAAAATGAAGTAGGAATTCATGAATGAATAATAAATGAAGGTACAATTTACTAAAAAATAACCATTCCTAGAGTAAACAATTATGGATATACAATAATTCTTTTTCTAGATAAAATGCATAGATAATGGATTTAATAAAAATGCTAATCAATAAACAACCCTACATAACCAAAATTCTCTCCAAAATAATTAAATAAAAAATTAAATAGTTCAAGGTGATCCATAGTATCATTTAATAACCAAGGTGGTGGTCAATGGAAAAATGTTCAAAAGTATTCAGCTTTTCAGATCAATCAGGCAGGGTTGCCCTTTGGCTCCATTGTTGTTTGTCAAATTAAAACCCACCTACTACTCCTCAAGATCATCCTCTCCCACCAATTAAATCAAATTAATGTCCAATATAGAGGTGACAATAGTTAGTTTGTGTGCACCGATTCTATTATTACTAGGTTTATCAATTTTATAGAGATTAATCGTGACTCCATAGAATCCACTAAGAAGAAAATATATCCTACCACAAGTTGCATGTCCTAATATAATAAAGTGGCCTTGTAAATAGGGAAGAAATAAAAAGATAAGAACAAGTTGTTGAAAGTTGTAATCTAACTTATGGCTAAAACTAGCATTGTTTAATGTACTTTTGTATAGCCTGACAAGCCATTGTTGTACAATGTAATTAATTATTATACATGTATGACTTGTGGCCTAGGATTAATCTTGTTATGGTTAAACCCAACATGTAATTTGCAATTAACCTAAATCCTACTTGTTATATTAGCTTAGGTTCACTTATCTTTTGGGGTTTTGGCATTAGTATAAATACCCCCAACCACTCCATGCATTTTATCAAAATATCATTATCTTTATCCAAATATAATATTGTGATTATTTATGGTTCTCAAGGGTACCCATTAATTGTGTATAAATAACATTATATTTTGTTCTTTCATGCCTTTTTATAAGATTTAAGTGAAGGGTTTGCTTTTGTTTGTTACTAGAAATTGGTGTGAAATCGAATATTATACTATAGAAAGTATGAAGTGGAATTTCATGTCTATGTAGAAATTTTATTTGGAACCCCAAATCCTTATTCCAAATTTTATGGTGTATTGCTTCTAAAAATTTCATGGGCATTTTCCACATAAGATGAAAATAGGAAATTTTATCACACTATTTATTATTGATCCTTCCAATTATCCCAGAGAATTAGTACTTTTAATCTCTACCTTATTGTAATCAAAGTTTCAATGTATATTTAAATTTCACATAACATATAGTACCTCCTACTCATAGAGAGGCCACAACAATTTATTTGGAAAATAGAAGAAATCTAGTACCTTTTCTAATTTAAGTCTACACATTTTAAATTTCCTCCATGCACCATTATTTTTTAGTTTTTGGCACTCTTTTATTGTATTAGGCATCATATCTCACTTCATGAAGAACACAAGGATCCTACATGATAATGGGGGTTTTAAGGTCATTATATGGGCACTCTTAAGATGGTTTACACAATATGGTCATGTAGAAATATGTGGTGGTTAAGCTTCACTTGAGGCCATGATCAAATTTTTATTGTATTGTATGTATACACTATTTGAGCCCCTGTAATCCTTGTAAAGATATTTTTCTTAGTGTTTTATTCCTTAACCTAAAGGTCTATATCTTAACCTTGACCTACGGATAACTTGTAATTGGGTATAAATGCCCCCTCATGCCAACCATTTATTTATTGGTTGGAGTGTTTTCTATTTTTTTACTAACATAATTTGGTGTCTAAAGGAACCCCTTTTATATCATGTATATTGTGTTTTGTATGTTACTTTTGACATTTGATGGTAATTAATTTATTCCATTCATTTCTAGAAACTACTATAAAATCTAGCATGGTATTATAGAAGGTGTGGATATCCATTACTTGAATGCTTATCTTTGACAAATTGAATTCTATGCCATACCCTAAGGGGAATAATATTTGAAGTAAATATAATAATTATAACAAGTCATTAGAAATTTGTAAAAGTATTTTTGATAAAACCCTAGGAAAACTTTGATTGTGAGAATATCACTAGATTTAGCATATTTGCTTCATGAGAAATATTCATTGACAAGTTCCTTTATTCCTTTTTGGTCATCTATTTTTTAGTTTTTGGTCATATGAATGCCCTAGTTTTAGGATTGAGATTTAAAAAAACAGATAAACCTCATTTATCTTTACAAATTCCTCAAGGCCAATTCCTTTTATATTTTGGCGTTTTATGTCTATTAACAATATATGAGAGTAAAATATTTATGGCAACCATGAAAGAATAAAATAAAAGGTTGAACATTTTCTAACAAACCTTGAATGCTAGTGAAGTCGTGGGTAGGCTTCCATGCGTGGAAAAGACCTCCATGCGACTTGAGCAAGTTGCTAGAATGTTGTAGTAGTATTTTTGCTATATTTTCATGAGAGGATGTCTTGTTTGGTTGTGTTTGATACAAGGTTGTGTAGAGAAAACCATGACATATAAATGAACCATCAATATTTTTGGATTCTCTACAAAATTTTAGGGAGGTTCTAGTTTAGCAATTTTCTCTATTTTTCCTATAGGTGCCTTTTTTCATTGAAATATTTATTCATTTCCCTTCAATTTTTAAATTTTTGGATTAAAAAAGGGAATATTTTGTGAAATATTCCTAGTACAGTAGGAAATGATACATATGATAGGTTATTAAATTATCATGATGCTATCTTGCATCATCATAAGTGGGTGTGTGTGAGAAGGAAAAAATGAGAGGTAAAAGAAGGAAATACCATTTATTAATTTTATTTTTTGTTGATAATATCAAAGGAAACCTGAGCCATAGTGGCTAGTAGAGTCACTTGAGGTATTGGACCTAGAGGGTCATGATTTCAAATCCTACTAGCCCATCTTCTTGGAAAAATTTGATTTCGCACCTAAAATGAGGATGTTAATATATATGACATGGAAACATGTGAAGATAACATGGTACTACATGATGACATGTAAGTTGATATCATTACATAATTTTGGTATGCTTATGATTATGTGGCCTCTAATTATATGCAACCTAATAACATGGCACCTAATGATGTGCTAGATAGCAAATATATCTTAGTTAATGATGTGGTAGATGGTGTGGTAGATGATGTGGAAGTTGTTGACATAGTACATGATGACACAACGTAGGATGTTATAATAAGTGATGATATAATAGGTCACATGGCACTTGTTGATGTAGTATGCAATGATATGAAAGGTCATTTCATGGTAGGGGTTGACATGTTTGAGGCCAACATGGCAAGTAGAATTCCATAGGTCATGTGTAAAAAGGAGTTTACCCAACCATATTCTACCATCTCATCAAACCTATTGAATGTATAATCACATAATCAATAATAAAATTACTAAAGCATAAATTTTGGAATGAATGAGAGAGCAATAAATGGTGTAGTCTATTTTATTGGTTGTAGAGAAAATTAAAGTGAACCAGGTGGTTTATTCAAGTTTATTATTACATTGATAGTGGCCTGCATAGTAAATAATAAGGTGGAAGCCTCTTGTTGTATATAGTGACAAGTAGTGTCATATCATTTATCAATATGCTTTCTAGCTAGTGTCTAGTCGAGAACCCCTCAACTACTTATGCAACAACATGTGGTTTCTGCTCATTCATTGTAAGTACAATTTTTCTTCAATTTTTTTAATATTTTGGAGGAATTTTGTGTTATTTTTATCAAACTTTTGGGTATTATAACATTTATATATAGAATTATTTTGAACCTTTTTTTTTAAATCACACAATTTTTTGAGGTATTTAATCGGTATTATTATTTCTAGTTAAAACTACATTTAATATTTTATATTTTTATAGTAAAATGATGGATTAGCATATTCGCTTTATGAATAGTCTAAACTATGCCACATGGAAAATCAAGAATGAAGGTTTTCTTTTAAACAAGGAGTTGCTCATGTTTGTGATTTAGTAGCCTTAATCGATTGGTTATAAAGAAAACAAAATAGTTATATAGGGATAACAAGGATAAGACTATAGGTGTGATAACTCTTCATGTTGAAAGTATCTATGACACTCAGTTAAGATAAAAATGGATCCCAATGAACTACTTGACAAGTTTTAACGGTTATATAATATTATTAATTCCAGATAAATTAATAGATTGGAGGTAAATAGTTCTATCTTGACTACATATTTCTTTGATATTGTTAATAAGTAAACCAATCAATTTAATAAGTTACAATATGATATCCATATTACTAGATGAATTCTAAAGGGGTAGGGTAGGAACAATAGGCAATGAATAAAGAGAAAAATATTGAGCTTCTCAACATTGTTTTCAATAATGTGTTGGATACATATAAGATATTTATCATTATTTTGGTATACTTTGTGTTAAATTACCAACTTCTCCTCCTATGATAATACATTTGAATTACTTTTTAACCATAAGGATCAGAGATAGAAGTGTAATGCATGTCCTTTCATCAATCAATATCATGCAAAAGAAGTGATCAAGGCTAAAACTAATAAGAAGTTGAAGTAGAATGTGAAGAAGCCCAAAATGCCTTTCAAAAATACAACTTGTAAATTTTGCAAGAAGGAAGGTCACAAAGTAAAGCTTTGTCACATTTTCATCAAGAATCTTGAGGAAGTAACCAAAAAGGGGATTGTTGATGTTTCTTTCTTTTACATAGGATGAGGATAGACATAATGGTGAAACCTTATAAGCTCATATAGTTTTTTATTCAACATATTTCACATCCACTTCTTCTAGTGAGTGGATTATAAATTCAATGGAACAAGGCACATGACTAAGCATAAATATCTTCTATATAATTATAGCATATTGTACTTGGGAGAGTATGTTGTAACTAGACATGACTATTCCTTATCGATAGAAGTTTACAGAGAGGTTAGTATTGGATATTCTTTATTTGATGAGGTTATTCATATTTCTTATGTTGGATCAAATATTTTTTGTTTTGGTCCAATTATTCAATGATCAAATAAATTGATGATGAATTTAGTGTACCTACCTCTAGATATTATGATGAGTCAAACTAGAGGATAGACTAATTGTGGGAGGTGAGCAATTGATACAAAGGTGAATTTGCATTAACCATTAACATCAGGTTACAAAGTTTAAATAAACATTAAAATAACCATACTAGAGAAAAGGGGGGAATAGGAGAAATTAAGGGAAGGGAGAAGAAATTAAAATAAAATTCTCTTGCCGCCCAAAGATGTTGTCGTCCAACTGCCGTCCAGGTAAGGTAAAAGGTAAGTAAACTTACCCAAGGTAAAATACCTTTTTTAACCTTTTACCAATGGTAATTTTCCAACATTCTCCCCCTTAAAGTTGAGAGGACTGACTATACAGTCTCTCAGCTTTATAAATTGAGCTTTAGCCATGCCTTTGGTGAAGATGTCTGCTAGATTATCCAAAGTGCTGCAGTATTGAAGCTCAACTATCTATTGTTCCACCATATCTCTTATGAAGTGATACTTCATATCAAAATGTTTTGACCTTTTGTGGTGGATTGGATTATATGCCAACTGTATGGCACTAATATTATCACAATTCAGCTTTGGTTGGACCAATTTGTTTTTCGCCAATCTCTTCAAGGATTTTCCTCAACCAGAGGATTTGAGTACTAGCATGGGTAATGGCTATATACTCAGCTTCTGTAGATGATAATGCTACAACAGATTGCTTCTTGGAACTCCAAGTTATTAGTCCCGAACCTAGACTAAAACAGTTCCCTGATGTAGATTTTCTGTCATCTATATTACTGCCCCAATCGCTGTCACTATAACCAACTAACTTCACAGAGTTAGACTTGTGGTAATGGATTCCAAAATCCAATGTACCTTTTACATATCGTAAAATTTGTTTGGTTGCTTGAAGATGCAGCTCGGATGGGCATGCCATAAACCTTGATACTAGAGAAACAACATACTGTATATCCGGCCTAGTGTTGGTGAGAAACATTAAACTCCCAACCATGCTTCTGAAATTGGTCATGTCAACTTTTGGTGCTCCATCATCTTTGCTTAGCTGGATTCCATGTCCTGTTGGTGTTGCAACTGATTTGCACTGTTGCATAGCAAATTTTTGAATCATGTCACGAGCATATTTCTGTTGACATATGAAGATCCCATTCTTTGATTGATGTACTTCCATTCCTAGGAAGTATCTCATTAATCCGAGATCCTTCATCTCAAACCGATTCATCATGGAGTTTTTGAACTCCATATTCATTTTATTATTACTACCCATAAATATTAGATCATCCACATATAAACAAACTATGAGGATATCTACTCCATTCTTTCGGTAGTATAGAGTTGGTTCACTCTTGCTTTTTGTGAAACCATACTTGCTGAAATAGCCGTCAATTCGTGAGTACCACGCTCGTGGTGCTTGCTTGAGGCCATAAAGTGCTTTTTTCAATTTATAAACAAGGTTCTCTTTTCCTTGTTCTTGGAAACCTTGAGGTTGTTGTACATACACCTCTTCTGTCAGGTATCCATTTAAAAATGCACTTTTCACATCCATGTGTTGAATGTTCCATCCTTTATGGGCTGCCAAGGAAAGAACAGCTTCTGATTGTTTCTTGTCGAGCAATTGGAGCAAAGGTTTCCTCATAATCTATTCCATATTTCTGAGTAAAACCCTTAGCTACTAATCTTGCCTTGTGCCTTTCAATGCTTCCATCAGCATTGAATTTGGTCTTATAGACCCATTTACATCCAACACATTTTTTTCCCTTGGGAAGCTTCACAAGCTCCCAAGTATCATTCTTTTTAATTGAGGATATTTCCTCTTCCATGGCATCTTGCCATATACTTTCAGTACATGCTTTTTCATAGCTAGATGGTTCTAGCTGTGCAGCAGCCAACAAAGCATAATTGACTACATCACCCCTTGGTTCATGAGACTCATCATCTCCTGACATTTGAAGATTTTCAAGTCTTGACAAAATGTCGTCCATCTCACTAGCTTGACTCCTAGTGTATCTTTGTTGGAAATTCCTATCCAACATTTGAGAAGATGGATGACTCTGTAGTATGCGCTTTCCTTTATTTGTCTCTTTCCTTTGAGAAACTGGATCAATATCCATCGGACTTGGAGCGCTTACAGATCTATGAAATCATTTCGGAGAGTTTGGGGGTGCCAACAAAGAAGTCCCTCTTGGACTTGGTGTACCACTTGATGTACTTGATGAAGATTCCTGATGTGGACTTTGTGGAGGGGAACTTTTTCCACTACTTTTCTTGGGTTGTACAAATGTGGAACTTTCCGAATTAGAGTCAATATCAACAAATTTTTTATGACCCCATTCTCCCCCTTCATCAAAAATTACATCCCTGGAGATAATTATTTTATGTGTCTTGGGATTGTACAATCTATACCCTTTGGTTGATTCACAATACCCTACAAAAATACATGCTTGACTCTTGGGATCAAGCTTCTTTCTCTTCTCCTCAGGAATGTGTGCATAAGCTAAAGAACCAAATACTCGAAAATGTTTGACATTTGGTTTCTTACCGTACCATCCTTCATAAGGAGTGATACCATCTAAACTAGAAGTCGGACTTCTATTTAGAATATATGCACTAGTTCTCACTGCATCCGCCCAATAGTTGTATGTGAGATGCTTTGTCTAAAGCATCATTCGTGCCATTTCAACAAGGGTGTGGTTCTTTCTCTCGGCCACACCGTTCTGTCATGGGGTATAGGTAGTGGTGAACTGCCTTTTTATCCCATTTTGCTTACAATAATTTAAAAATTCATTTGAGGAGTACTCTCCTCCTCTATCGATGCGAAGACATTTGACATAGTAGTCACATTGCTTTTCTACATTATTTCTGAAGTCTATGAAGCAATCAAATGCTTCATCTTTGTGTTTCAAAAATAGATCCAACGACATTCTAGAATAATCATCTATGAATGTTAGAAAATAAGAATTGTTTCCAAGGCTTTTTGTTTGCATTGGACCACGGATGTCCGAATGTACTAGCTGAAGAGGATAGCTTGCTCTCCACGCTTGGCCTCTTGGAAACTTTGTTCTGGAGTGCTTTCCCAAAGCACATGCTTCGCATACCTTCTTATGTTCTTGAATTTTTGGTAGTCCTGTCACCATAGCTTGTGATGTTAACATTTTCAAGCTAGCGGAATTGAGGTGACCATATCTCAAGTGCCACAATTCACTTGGATTTGTAATAGCAATGTTTGCAAGTTGAGCTCCCCCCGGCTCACCAAATTTTAGAGGGAATAACCTATTCTTTGTCATAGGTACTTCGTGATGACTCGGTTACAATTGTTTTTATCAAGGATTGTACATTTTCTTTCATCAAAAACTAATTTGTAATGCTTCTCCATCATTTGGCCAACACTTAACAAATTGTGTTGTAGCCGTGGAGTATAGTATATGTCATTCACTTTTTTAAGGCCTTCTTTTGTTGGAACTTCCATAGCTCCAATGCCTTCAACTTGCAAAGATTTATTATCCCCTAACTTAACATGGGATTTGTAATTTGAATCTAATGTAGCAAAGAGATTTTCTTTGCCACTCATGTGGTTGGAGCAACCAATATCCAAAATCCATGTATCTTTAAGATTTTGATCTGACTGTCCATAAGAGAGAAAAATATTTGATGGACCTTCTTCTTCTCCGTAGAATGAGCCATATTGACTGCTTTGATCCTTTGAAGTCTTTGACCAGCAGTCACGAGCGAAGTGTCCTTGTTTCCCACAATTGAAACAAGTTGTTTTAGTCTTGTTACTTCCTCGTCCTTGATTTCCATGGCCTGCATTGCCGCTTTGGTTCTGATTGGCTCCTCTGTTTTGATTTCCACCTCTGTTTTGATTTCCTCCTCTGTAGGAGTTGCTTTGGCCTTTGCCTCTTTGTTGTTGTCCTCTGCCTCGGCCTCTTCCTTGTCCTCGTCTTGCAGCTTCATTCGAAGTGAAGGCTTTGTCATCACCTCCATAGCTTGTTGAAGGTGCTCCTTGAAGTCTCTCTTCATGTGATGTTAATGATCCAATCAAACTATCAAATGTAAGAGTAGAAAGGTCTTTTGATTCTTCAATTATGATGGCAATGTGATTCCACTTAGGAAGAAGTGTTCTCAACACTTTCTTCACAATTGTTTCAATTTGTGTGTCATCACCTAAAGTTTGCATCATATCAACTACTGCTTTGACTCGTACATAGTAGTCACCGACTCTTTCATTTTCCTTCATTCTGAGATTTTCAAAATCTCTTTTTAAGGTCTGAAGCCTGACTTGCTTCACTTTATCACTTCCTTGGAATCCTTCTTTCAAGGCATTCCATGCATCTGTGGCAGTTAAGTAAGATGCAATTCTAGGAAAGATACTTGGATCTAATGCCGCTTGAAGATGGTATAAGGCAAAAGAGTTATTTTTCTGTGCATCTTTGAAGATCTTCTTGTCGGTTGCACTCAAAGTAGTCCAATCTATTGGAGCAGTGTAACCATCTTCAATACTATCCCATAGTCCTTTTCCTATGAGTAATGTCCTCATTTTGATGGACCAGTACTCATAATTATCCCCACTAAATTCGGGGATTGGTAGATTATTATTTGATCCCATTATTATCTACTAAAACAAGAAACCTTTCTTATATAGTCTTATTTCAAAAATACTTTACAAACTATCAAGCCTTGCTTGATTTACAATCATAAACAACTCACTCTTGTTGTTGTGATTCAGCAATTACAAAATTGTCAACGACTTGTTCATCATCGTCACTGATCAATATAATTTCAGGAGAAGGAGGTTGTAGGATTTCAACTGAATTACAATAATGAGTATATTCAGATCCTTGTGGAGCAATCTCCACTGTGTCGGATTGTTCAAATCTGCTCCCAAAGGAGTTATCTTCTGAATCTGCTTCGTATCCTAGATCAAGATTTCTCTGTTGTGCAATAACTACGTTTTGCAACTGTGAAAAGACTGTATTTATGCCTAGTGTTCTCACGTGCTCATCAAAGCTTTCAGCGTTTGTTCTCAGTAACAAACTACAAAGTGCTTGGTAACATCCTTCCGATCTTATCATTTAAGAAAATTTCCCAAAAATTTTCTTTTACAAAGATTTCCTCTTAGGAAATTTTTCTAATTTTTTTTACCTCTTAAAGCGTAAAATTTTTTTACAACTATTTCCTCTTAGGAAATGTCAATCATCAACTTTAAATGATAAATAAAAAACTTTCAAAAATTTTTTTAAAAATTTTACAGCTATTTCCTCTTAGGAAATGTCAATCATCAAAAAAAAATTTAAATTACCTTAAAGTTTTTTTTCTTTTTTTTTAAAGAAAATTTTCCCTTTTTTAAAAAAAAAACTATTGACCCCGTCGAGGTTCGATCGTGCGACCTCGCGGGCGTCAAGGCAAAGGGTAGCCGCTGTGCTACCGGGCAGATCCGGGAGCATTAGCTGGCTCCCTGTCCTTGTTGCTGGCGCTTCGAGCGTGAAGCAAAAAAAAGGAATGACCCCATCGAGGTTCGATCGTGCGACCTCGCGGGAGTCAAGGCAAAGGGTAGCCGCTGTGCTACCGGGCAGATCCGGGAGCATTAGCTGGCTCCCTTTCCTTGTTGCTTTCACGTCGAACGCGAAGCAATTTTTGGCTTCGCGCTTCGGCACGAAGCAAGGATTTATTTGGGACTTAATAGTCCCACATCGCCTATGCGGCGATGTTTATGCTCTTTAAAAAGAGCAAAGCACACTATGTGCTTTGATTGCCTGCGGGCAATCGCAGGCTGTGAAGAACCTTTTGCCACATGCCGTGCGAAGGTCGCCCATCAATGAACCACCTTGGGCCGCGTGCCACCTCGGGCCACGTGCAGGTCGCCACGTCAACGAACCGCCTCGGGCTGCGTGCCGCCTTCTCCAACGTGCCGCCTCGTCAACGTCCAGCTCCACCAACGCCTAGGGAATCATCGATCTGCTCCAGCGCCTCGAGAATCATGCCGATCTGCTCCTACGGGCCTCTTCGGGTCCTACGGGCTGCCTCGAGATCCATGCCGCCTCGGCTCCTACGGGCTGCCTCGGGATCCGTGCCATCGCCTCGAACTACGGGCCCCACCGCCTCGGGATTCGGGCCGGTCTCGGCTCTCGGCTCTGATACCAAATGTGGGAGGTGAGCAATTGATACAAAGGTGAATTTGCATTAACCATTAACATCAGGTTACAAAGTTTAAATAAACATTAAAATAACCATACTAGAGAAAAGGGGGGAATAGGAGAAATTAAGGGAAGGGAGAAGAAATTAAAATAAAATTCTCTTGCCGCCCAAAGATGCTGCCGTCCAACTACCGTCCAGGTAAGGTAAAAGGTAAGTAAACTTACCCAAGGTAAAATACCTTTTTTAACCTTTTACCAATGGTAATTTTCCAACACTAATTATAGACTAATTTCTTCTACTTTTACCTCTTGGAAAAATATTGTGTGCTTATAGTGGCATAAGTAGATGATAATAATCGACGATGACATCACAAAATTAGATATTTTATAGAATAATGATGTAAGGCATATTCATAGGATTTGCTCTTAAGGTTGATAATTCTAGAAATCCTCTCACATATTCTTAGGCTAAGGGTAAACTTGAGTAAGAAGATGGCATGCTTGCTAAGTATGAGTCTTCGAAGAAGAATCAAACATGAAATCTTATTCATATTTTAGAAGGAAAGAATGTTGTAGGGTGCAAATGAGTCTGTAGACCCAAGTATAGTTTAGATGGTTAAAGGAAGAAGCACAAGGTATGCCTTATTGCTAAGGAATTCTATTAGAAAGAGGAATTTTACTACTTAACTAAATTTAAACTAATTGCTAGAATGGATTATATTTCAATTATTCTATCTATAGTTGCTTTCTATAGTCAGAAGGTATATCATATGAATATGAAGTCTACCTTTCTTCATGGTGCGCTTCAAAATGAGATTTACGTGCAAAAACCATCTAGATTTGAGCTTGAGGCTTATACCCCCTTGTTATGTCGATTGGCTAAATACTTGTATGGACTTATGTAGGTAGTGCATGCTTGGTATGATATGATCCACCCTTTCTTTCTTTATTTTAGTTTTTGGAGAGCCAAATATGATGTTTTGTATCAAACATCAATATGGAAATACTTTAATGATTGTATTATATGTAGATGATGTTCTTATTACGAGCAACTCTCTTACCTTGTTCAAGACATAAAGTCACAAATTCATGTTACCTTTGAGATGATAGATTTGGGGATTCTACACTATTTATTGTGCATTTAGATTAATAGGGCCTCTTGAAGGATCACTATTTCACAACCCAGGAATAATTTATATTTTCTTCATCACTTAAGGATTAAGGATTGTAAGTCTACTCAAACTCCTTTTTCTTTAGAGTTGAAGCTTCAAGTAGATTGCATGACTCCTTTACTGGATGCTATTTTGTACCAATATATCATGGGAGATCGTATTTACATACATGTGATCTAATATTGTATTTTATACAAGCTATTATTCTAGGTATACATAGGCACCTTGAGAGAGTCATTGGACCATGGCGAAGAGGATCATTTGATACAATGAATATACATTATATGGGTATTTATTATTCAATTGGTGCATCTTTGATTTTGATAAAAAAAATTAGATGTAAACTAAGCTAATTATTTGGATGATTGATGCTCCACCATAGGTATTATGTTTGATTATAAGGTTGAAATCCCTTTGTTATTGAGATTGTTAAAATTTTATTAGTATTATCCTTTTAGAATATTGTTAAAATACTTAAACTAAAAAATATTGAGAATACTTTAGGTTTGAGATTAGAACCATGTACCTACTTTAAAACCCTATTACCCATTAGGTAACCCTACTATGGGTCCTAAAAAATCTAGATAAAAAATAATTGTGTGACTTTTTGAAAACTCATAAAAAGTGACCTTTATAAAAATTAAACATCTTCTACCATATGAAACATTGATAATCCTTATGCAAATCTATTTAAATCCTTAGAATTTATGATGATTTTAGTTTGTGAGAATTTCCTAATTTTGTATCAAATAAAACTCTATTTTATTGCAAGGTTCGAATAATTATAGAAACTATTTTATTTTTTATTTTAAATTACTATAGAAATGTCCCATTGTTGAGTTTGAATAATTATAATGGTTGTCTTATTATTGAGTTTGAATAATGATAATATTTTTATTATAGTTGAGTTTTAATAAGTGTAGTTGTTGTCTTATTATTGATTTAAATAATTATAGTAGTTATCTTGTTGTGTTTCAACAATTATAGCCATTGTTTTATTATTGAGTTTGGATAGTTATAACAGTTGTCTGATTGTTGAGTTTTAATAATTATAATAATTGTATTATTATAAGTTTGAATAGCTATAGTATGTTTCTTAGTTTAGATAATTATAGGAGGTGTTTTATTATTAATTTTGTATAATGACAATATGAATAACTACAACATATCTTATGGTTGATTTTGAATAACTATAGTAGGAATAATTGTAGTAGGTGTCTTATTATTATGTTTGAATAGTTATAGTAGGAATAGTTATTAATCTTGAATTAGTGTTGAGTTGAAATATCATAGCAAGTGTCTTCTCTTGAATGACTATAGCAGATACCTTGCTTAGAATTAATGATTAGTTTTAGTAGAATACCTTAATCATTAGTATATGAATTGGTAATATTTGAAAATATGTAATAGAAGTAAATATTTCATATAGTATTATGTTATAAAGACCTATAGAATATCATAGCAAATATACTTTAAAATACTCTTTAAAAAAAAAAGGGGCAGAGGGACATTTGAAAGGGTTACCCTTTACCTTTTTACAATAAGAGATCTATACCTTATTTTGTGCCATCAAAATTTGAACCCTAGTGTGGACTACATCACTCATGTACCTATTGGTTATGAATCTTCCTAAGTACAAAATATATGTGCGCCCTAGACCCAGCCAACATTGAAAGGTTGAAGGAAAGAGATGTCCTTCGGGCTAATCTCCAGAGAGGGTTGGTTCTTGTACTAATATAACAATCAGTGTAAAGCTTAGGGAGAGATATTAACATAAAGATATGGGAAATATGGTTGTAATCCAGAAACATAAAGTGGGGATAAACTAGAAGCTAAAATCCAAATCAAGTTTTAATTAGCATGTAATAGAAATAAAAACACAAGAACCATTCACAGCTTGCAAACATGACTTCCAATAAACATTTTAGCATTCACTTCTTTATCAGGAATTAAATTCAAATATAAAATTTAAACATATCTAACAAAGACCATGAACATAACAGAAATGATAGGAAAAAAGTAATTGCATAAATCACTGATCCAGGAACTAGAGCCAACAATCTTTCAATTGATGCAAAAAATTAAACTCAAAGTTTTTTGGCAGAGTGTCTATCCTCCCTTTTTTACATTAATTTTATTAGTTTTTATAGAGGATTTCACCTCCAAAATTAAATTCTTATCAAACAAAATGCTAGCCAACCAAATATTGGGTATAAAAAATTTCTTCCTCGATAGCAACAATGAATGAATCAATAAATGCATTGGGAAATGACAAGCAATTTTGTCACATGGCGTATCAGGACCTAACGAGAATCATTGGTCAAATATCCATCTTCATGATGGTGCCTTGAAAATTAATATCCACTAAAGTGGACAATGCTTCGAAAATGAACAATATTACACCGGAGTCAAGGGCACAATACTTAAACTCAGTAGTTCTTCGGCAGTGATCCCAGACATATCAATTGCATTGCCACAGGAATTGAATCTACCAGCTTTGATCCTTTTTCAAATAATATCTTCGCTAAAAACGTTAGTGCAATAGCATTTGCTTCCAAAATGATATTTCACTCAAAGTTATGTCTGAAATGGAACTTTATCATAATTTCACCCAAGTTGTGCCCGAAATGGGCTTTCACCTGGACTTACGCCTGGAACGTGCTCTTGCCAACATTTTCACTTGGGACGCACTCAAAAATATATTTCACTGAAAAACTTGGTGAAATGGAAGTTTCGCTTGAAAACTAGGCAAAAGGAAGTTTCGCTTGAAAAGCGGACGAAATGGGAGTTTCACTCCAACACAACCAAAAATAGACTTTCACCTGACACTACACCAAGATATTGCCTAAAAAATTTTTTCGCTAAAGTGTGGGCAAAAAAGGTATTTCACCAAGTTAGGGCGAAAAGAGAATTTCGCAAAGGAATAACACAAAATTAATATTGTTGCCGAAATGTAACTGTCATTTGCCCAATAAAATGCATTTTGGTGAAACTCCTGCTCGAAAAGGAATTTTCGTTGAGATCTTAGTCCTTTCATCTGAGAAGAGATTTTGATAAGAAACAGGGCGAAACTGAATTTCACTACGTCTAGGAGCGAAACTATCTAGGAAGTAATTTCACTGGAAAAATGGCCAGTAAGTGATTTTTCCAATGAAACTCCCTACACATTTAGACAAAATTTTGAAAAAAAAAATAATGTAACAAACATGCTCAAAATGAATTTCATTGGCAAAAATTGCTCTCATATTTTAGGTAAAATTTTACATAAAAATGCCAACATTTCTGGCGGCTCGCGGGGTATTCAACTCGCCTGAATGCAATCGATCCCAAAAATTTATTCATTGGGC
The DNA here is from genome assembly GCA_028583015.1 of Wollemia nobilis. NCBI lineage: Eukaryota > Viridiplantae > Streptophyta > Pinopsida > Araucariales > Araucariaceae > Wollemia > Wollemia nobilis. The sequence continues at coordinate 10,193,848 of JAQPPZ010016717.1, read as the reverse complement.
TCAGAGTCTCCACCACTAGCTACATATAATTACTTACTACTTGTACAAGTGTCTTTCTACTTTTTGAGATGTGAATTTGTGGCTTCATACACTGTAACTACTTCGACCCAGGAGTCCATACTAATCACCTTGCGAGCATTGAGCGTATCCACAATGTATCAAAAATTCTCAACCTACTCCATGTCAATATAGTTGGCCCTCTGGCTAAGTTCCAACAATCCAAACTTGATGTGGGTGAATTTCCTCATTAATGGTAGCACATGCTCTTCGATGATGGGCTCTTCTAAGTCATCAATATTTGAAGTATCATCTACGAAAATAGCCCATATCGTATCTGGGTCTTTCTTTACTAGAATATTCCCCTGATCATCAATGAAACTGGAGAAACCATTAGCTACTATCAAATCAAAGTAAACCAACGAAATGCCCCTCTCATGCTTAAATGTCTCTAGCAACTTGTAGGCTTCTTTAACCAAGTCCAACTTGGAGAAATAACTATGTAACATGATTTTTGCATTTCCCCAAGCATAGACCATTTTGCTCAGTGGGTGGAATCTGAGATCTATTTGAATCATTACCTAAATATTCATTGCCATCTTTAGTTTCAGCTCTAGGTTTTCTTCTGAATACTCCACTACATGTCTGTCATACGAAACTATCGACTGCACTTCCTAAAGGAACATAAGAACCAATGTCACCTTTGTCGCCATCGTCAAACAACTAACTGCAAACCTCCTTAATTTTATCCTTCGTGAGGGTTATTAACTGTGTTGCCTTTGCTTCTAACTGGTTCTGTAGACTCTAGAGCTGGTCCTTCAAGGCCTGGATCTATTGTTGTGCTTCTTGTTGTGTCGCTTGATGCTGTTTAGCTGCTTGCTTACATCCCTCAATATTACCCTCTAGGATTTTTGCTCTTTGTTGCCATTGTTGATATTCCAATTGTGCAAAATTTAGTTGAGCTTTCTATGCATCCAAATCCTCTTCTAACTCCGCTATCTTTACCTCATCCTAGAATAAGTGGTCCTTGTAATGCTTACCGTGCAGGTAGATCGAACTCATCTCCACCTGTATATTTTCCATTTTCTTAGCTACATCTATTTTTGTGAGGTCCTCAGTGATGACCTGATATGATTAATCCTTTGGCATCATCTCTCCTTAAGCTTTTGTACCTAAGGGATCATATTCACAGTATGCGCCTTCATAGCTTCTGGATCGAAAGTCACCTTCAATGGTTTCATCGGGGCTTGCACATCCTTTCGCTTAGGATTCTTCAACCAACACGAAGAACTTTGTTGTGCTTAGTTGATCTTCTCTGATATGGGATGCTTCAGTAGTAACTCCATATTGAAAGCCAATGGTTCCTATACTGCAAAAACTTGAGAAAATGGGAAAAGGGCTAGCTAAGGGTTTGGCTCAATAGAAGGAGCGGAGGTGGAAGGTTCTATAGTTATACTTACCTTGAGAGGGGCTTGCATACTTATAGTGGTGATGGGGTTGGTAGAGATGGAATATGGAACAAATGATAATGGAAGGGAAAAGGATTTGGGGTGGATGTGAATAAGATGAAAGAAAGATAAATGGAGGGAATGGATGAAACTAAGGGAGTATTGATGACTTACGACTATGAAGTGGAGATGGGGACTGCAGAGATGGGTACAGTGAATTGAGTTGAAGTGGAAATGGGTATTGCAGATAGAGAAATAGTGGCCACCAAGTGCTTATTAGCGAGAGAATAAGAAATAAAAAGCATACTTGTGGGATCTGACACCATTTGAACTAGCAATGAAGGCTACTGAATTGCAGACTATTTCTCTTTCTTTGCATTCTCTTCCTCTACTTCCAGATCTACTATTTTCACAATTGGGCTTGATTGTTCCTGTTGAGTCAAAGAGGGTATCTCCTAAAAACTAGTCTGCTCAATTATTTGTGAAGAAAGTGGCTTTGTGCCAAGAGCATAAACTCCACCACTTATAGGCATCTTTATCATATTAGGGAATGGCACCCTTATACCTCCGTTCCTCTTTCTGAGTGAAATTTGTTCCTCAAGCGATGGTTGCTCCTCTTTTTCTTATTTGATAACTACCCCCTCTTCAACCAATGCCTCCTATATTACCATGTCTTCTTCCTTGCCAAGACTTCAGATAATTTGAGGCACCAGGTCAGCAAAAGAGAGGGGCTAGTACTTTTCACAATCATCATCATAAATGAGCAAAAATACCTCATCCATAACCAATGGATAACTTGACCTGGGATTTCCTCAATGGACCCTCATGACCCACTAGTTGGTAATATTTTCATCAGACCAATCAGGTAGCTTTACTTTCATTTGATTGAATAAACCAGGAGGAGGAACCTACTTTGGATGATTCACAAGATCATACTTGATCTCCATATTATAAAAATTATGCCAAGGAGGGAGTGACATCATATTTTCAACATGCCATTCAAGGTCGTGCCTCTTGGGATTATTCCTTTGTCGTAAGATGTCTTCTCGGGGGTAGCAATGAAAATTCTTGGCCTTGATGAATCTCCCCAAAATACCAAAAGGATCATACCGCCATCATAGAGGAATCTCAATCAACCCATGGTCATACAATGTATCAGTGATTAATTTATTTCGCCCGTACTGAGTTACTTTAATATCACAAAATTGGAAAGGCATAGTGCATGTAGCTCTTTTTCCCCTGCTTGTTCCATATGTGTCATTTGTGAAGCCAAAAATTTTGACGACCACTCCTTGTGTCAGCAGAAATACGTCACCCTTCTCCTTCTTGACGACCTCTTCTTTCATGGTTCACTCTATCGCATACCCCATAAATCAACTCAAGGGTGAGACCCAAAAATATTCTGTTAAAATTATAATAGGACTCTTTTCTCGACAAACTCTAATTCCATGAATAAACTGGCAACATTCTCCCAGTTTCATCTTGACAAACTCTAATTCCATGAATAAACTGGCAACGTTCTCCCAGTTTCATATGTCTTCCTCACTGCTATGAAAGAAAAATGAGAATGCATGTGATAGAAAAAGTACCATACCAGAAGGGAATAATTCCTAAAAGTGATGTCTTCCCTACTTTGCACCTTCTACAACTACGAGTGCATTTTTTGAGCTATGAAATCCATCCAATCGAAGAAAATTAGATTTGTAGTTGTTATCATGGCAATCGGGACATACAACTCCACATGTGAAATACACTGCACCAGTGATGCTTGCCACTTATGCACTATGGAATCTGAAGACAATCCTACCATCCATGCCAACATTGAATATAAATTTGGAATCTTGAAATCCCTCAGCAACACTGGTAATTCTGGCAACTCCCCAAAACATGGTATCTTCAACAACTGATTCTTCATTAAATTTCACATGTGAACTATAGACTGGTACCTTTCCTCCTGCTTCGAAATATTGAGATTTTTAAATATGACATAGTGCAGAGGTCTTGCACCACAAGGGAAGGCATCCCTAACCGAGCTATCCAAAATTATGAACAACTTATATCCTTGGGCATTTTGAATAGCTCTCGTAGCAGGATTATAACATTGCACAATTGCCCATACCAACTTGGGATATGAGTGCATGGGCGTACATAGGTACCTAAAAATATGAGAATAGAACAACGTGGTGTATGGACTCTCGGTGGATACCTTCTCCAGAGTGAACTCAACATCCTGGCATAATTTCTCCATGCCCTTGTTTGTAATTACATAGTCACCTATTTGTACCAGGTGGTCGTAGTAAGATGCCAATTTGATTTCTTCCTCTTCCTCCCTTGCCTTTTGCCACCTCTTTTCTAGGTTAGTCTTCTTTTAAGCTTTCTTCTTCTTGGTGTTAGAGATTTTATTTCCCATCTTCAGCTTTCTAATAGCAATAACTTCAAATCTTGGAGCAAAAAAACAATTCATAGCAACTCTACACAGGAACTCTACAATTCTTTTGATTTTTTAAACTAAAATGTTTACCCTTTTATAAGTTTTGAACCACACCCATTGAATTAAACTCCTGTAGCACACCTCCTAATTTTAGGGATACATTACGCTTTCCAATGGTTTACCATTTTTACCCACCTCTTCTCCAAGCACTCTGATTGGCTCTTTTGATTTTTTAATTGCTTTTTTCCTTCTTGGGAGGCGCAACCTATCGTTAACGATTAATTCTAGAAAATGTGCCTTGCTACTTTTTCATCTTGAATTACATTATGGATGCCTTGTTTCACTACTATGGAGCACTGAAAAATAATTTCATTGCTTTTACCAATGAAACATCATGCATTCTAGGAGTTCGTTGAAAAAGTAGGGTGAAAAGCAATTTCGCTCCCTTTCACTCCGAAAATATCTTTTGCCACCCTATTCACCTAAAAAAGGATGCAATTGGGGGTTTATCACTGTCAAATTGAGTTTCACCCTGAAAATCCAAATATGCATGGGCAAAATTGATTTCTTCATCGAAATCACCTTATTCCTTTATTTTTAATTTTTTTCTTTTTTTTTTTTTTCTTTCTCATTTTTTCCCCCTTTTCGCTTTTCTTCTTTTTTTTTATCCAGTGCTTTTCCTAACTTGGATGCCTAGCTTTTAAAAATTGCACAATTTTACTTTCCTTCACCTAAAAAATAAAAAATTTAAAAGCATGGATGCTTTTGACGTCTTTGGTGCCAAAAAAGCACTTTTGGGTGAAATACCCAAAAATGCCATGAGGAGGAATTTCGCTAGTGAAAATGATTTTTGCAAGTGAAATTACCTTTGTTCAATGAAATGGACTTTAGCTCCCTTGTTTTTTTTTTATCCAAGCGGGGCGAAGAAGGCTTTTCACTGGCAAAAATGATTTTCACCAGCGAAAACACTTCTGCTTAGCAAAAAGGATTTTTTCTCCCATCCTTGGTCTAAAACAAAAAATATTAAAAACAAAACTATGTACATATTTGCATTCTCGATCTTGATTTTTTCACTGGTAGTAGACCTTCAAATGAATACCATTGATTGCAATTGACAACACATGGCCATCCATATTTTTTGCAAATAAAATGAGTTAACTTGATTCATACTGAAATTTTGGAATGGGCCTTCCCAAATCACTTCAAACTTATGATGATTGTCCGACTTTACCTTATTCTCATTTCATTTCAACACCATATCGCCTACCTTGAATGCCTTCTTAGAAGTCTTCTTTTCAAACAACTTCTTTGTCATCTAGGCATGTTCCATAAAGCCATCGTATGCTTTCTCCATTTCTTCCTCCAACTGTAAAAGCTGAGCCAACCTTACACTCATGGGATCAAATTCATTGTCTCCATCATCAAGCAATTGTAAATATTGGAGGGCTAGCAATTCAATGTGAATGGGCAAAATTGTTTCTTTATCGTACACCAAATAATAGGGGAACATCTTGATAAACATTTTAACTGAGATGTGATCAGCCCATAAAGCTTGGTTTAGGAACAAATGCCAACTTTGTTTGTTATCACCAAGAGTTCTCTTTAGAATCCGAAGAAGATTCTTGTTTGTAGATTTGGCCAGACCATTTCCCTACGGATAGTAATTTGATGAGATTTTTAAATAAATACCATACTTACCCGTAAACTTACTGATTTTGGCATCAATGAATGGAGTTCCATTGTCAGTTATAATTGCATTTGGGACATCGAAGTGAGTGATCAATCCTACAATGAATGTGATGACTACCTCCTGGTTTGCCTTCTTTGTTGGTATTGCTTCAGCCCATCAGGTGAAATAATCAGTTGTAGTTAGAATGTATTTATACCCGATAGATGAATTAGGATCAATGACCCCAATAAAATCTAAGTCTCATTGTTTAAATGGTGCTTCCACTTGAATTGGATGAAGGGATAATGATGTATTTCTGCTTCTGTCGATATACATCTAGCATTTATTACAACTTTGACTGACTTTGAATGCATCTACAAAAAAAGTGGGCCAAAAATAACCTGCTTTGATGATTTTTAATACCATGGGTCTCCCTGTATAGTGGCATCCTGACAATCTAGAATGAAATTCTTCCAGGATTTTTTGCTTCTCTAATTCTTTGACACACCTGAGGAGAACTCCATAAATATTCTTATAAAACAATCCACTTGGTAACATCACATACCTGAGGACTTGTAGTCTGAATCTCCTTCTATGTGAAGCATTGATATGTGAAGAACACCTTCTTGAATTGAAATATTCGACAAGGTCCTCTATCCAATTATAGTCACCTAGGAAATGATTAGAAATATTATACTCACTTACTGACTCTTTATACTGGTAAATCATGGATTCAAAGGCAGAACTCTTCGCAAACTCATGACATAGTGCTCGGCCTCAAACTAGCTTTTTTGATCAGATTTCAATATCATATTCTTGGATTTTGGAAACCCAACCAGCTCTCTTGTCTCCAAGATCACCCTAGATGATGAAAATTTAGAAATATTGATGAACAACATAAACTATTGTTTTGCTCTGGGAAATAAAATGTCGAAAATTCTTCAAGGACTTCATCACTGCATACACTTGCTTCTCAATGAAATTGTACTTTTCCTGATGTGGTTGGATGACTTAACTCAAGAATGCAATAGGGAATTCATATCCATATTCTCCCTTATATGTGAGCATAGTTGTATAACTTTCCTGCTCACCAACAGCATAAAGGATGAAATCCTTTGAATACTCAAGGTTTACCAGAACATGTGCTTGAGCAATACTTTACTTGATTTCTTAGAATGCTTTCTTCGTTTGCTCTGTCCATTTGAACTTGGTATATTTCTTCAAAAGTTTAGTCATTGATTTCACAACTTGGGTAAAATCTACAATAAACTTTCAAACAAAATTAATTTACCCAAAAAATGATTACAACTCTTTTTTGTTGGCTAGCAATGGAAGCTTCAAAAGAGCCTCAACTCTAGCTAGATCAACAACTAAACCCTTTTCTGAGATTACATGGCCTTGGAGCTTTTCCTCCTTTATCGTGAATATGGACTTCTTCGGATTGATGGATATTATGAACTCTCAGCATTTCTCGAACATTTTTCTTAAATGTAAACTATGCTCCTCCTTGTTATGAGAGAACATAGTCATATCATCCAAATAAATAATAATGATGTAATTTAGTAACTCACCGAAATCTACATTCATCACTCTCTGAAAGGTTTCTCCAGCATTTGAGATACCAAGAGGTATTTTCTGATAAGAAAATGTGCCTTATTTTGTGGTGAATTCCATTTTGTACTAGTCTTCATCCTTGACCCATATCTAATTGTAGCCAGAGAATCCATATAACAGAGTAAATATCTGATCTCTTGCAACTATGTGGATAATATGATCAATCTGTGGCAAGGGATGATGATCCTTCAGAGATTCCTGGTTTATATTATAGAAATCAACACAAAGATGAATGTCTCTATTTTTTTTCCTCATAGGGACCAAATTTGCTACCCAGGTTGAATGCTAAATTGGGTAAAAAATGTTGGCTTCTAGTATTTTCAACAATTTAGATTTCATAAAGACTTCAATTTTGGGATTTATTGGTCTTTGTTTCTGCCTAAAGGGTTTCACTCTTTCCTATAGTTCAATTGTATGATGGATCACATTATTTTTGTAACCTTTTAAATCCGGATAACTCCAAGCGATGATGTCTAGAAATTCATGGTATAACTCCTTGATTTGCTCAAGCCCTCTTGGAGTGCAATCGGTGCCAACTTTGATTAACTTCTTGGGTCCCAACTACAACTCAGTGTACTCCTTCTCATCTACTTTGATCTTATGTTTTTTAGCTCTATCATTCTGATCAAAGAGACTTTCAAGTGTAATCAATCCTTTCGAGATATGATTGTTTCTTAGTTGTATCAGTCCCTCAGCTTCTTCTTCATCAAGTGTTCTTCCTTCCATAGTACTATCCTATCTTATTAGGAATTTTATGATCTGCTCATCACTTTTGAACACTTACCAGTAGATATTCTTATTAGAAATTGAAGGCCTATAAAATAACCTTACAGTCTTTGGTTTCTTCACCACGTGCTCAACTAGAAAAAAGTTGATGACAAGGGATACCAAAATATCAACATGCTTATTATGTTCCCATGAGATCGCTTGGATGTTCAACACTGTATAATCTTCAAACAAATCCTAAAATTTATTTTGTTATACCTTCAAATAGTGCTTCTTGAAGACACAGTTGTTAGTTACTTTATTCACAATCATTTTTGAAACTCCAAAAATTTACAGTTGTTTGATCCCAAGCTTCTCAATATTTTTCAAGCCTATGAATAGTGCTTCATACTTGACAGTTTTGTTTGTACAACTCCAGGTCAATCGGTATGAATAAGTCTTCTATATTACAGAAGGAGAAATGAAAATAATTCCTACTCCTACACCATTTTTGCATCTCACACCATCAAAGTAGAGCTTCTACAACTAATCTAGAATAGAACCTTTATTATCAAACGCCTTCACTTCAGCCTTTTCAGGATTAGTAATGGAGTAACAACCAATCTTAGTTTCCATCATGGCATTAAAATCATGCATCGAAAACTCATATTCTATATGAAGCTCTTATAGAACTTCTTCCATTAAATCCAATTCTTCAAATTCTTAAGTCATCGTGTTGACAAAATTTATGGATTTTTCTTCTTCCTCTATCTTCTCTATATGAAGGCTTCTCATTATAGATTTGAATTCTTTTATATTTGAAAGGAATCTCCAGATGGGAGTATTCTAAAGAAATGTAGCCTCCTAACTTGGCAATTAACTCTCTTGAAAGGCACATACTGAAATACGGCTCCAGATCAACCATAACCACCTCTTGAATCACAGTGATCTGAGGTATTTTATGCAACACAATCAGGATGTCTTTTATGACTCCTCATGTTATTACAGGAGTATCGTCCAATTGTAAAAATATTGGGTTTCTCCTAGTATATTCCATTCCCATAACATCACAAACCACCTTTGGCATGACATTTGTTGCAACATCAGAGTCAATCATGCAGTTATGCACAATCCAACCCTCCATCCTGAGAGACAAGTAGAAAGGGGGTGGCCTATTCTTTCCAATTGTAAAATTGGTTAGCATTTGAGCAAAAATAGTCTGAGTAGTAGTATTTCCCTTATCTTTAACAAACTTTAGTTATTCTTGCAACAAGTCGACTTGTCCAGGAAATTGTAATGCATCATAGAGACTAACCTTGGTGGGAATATTCTTTAGATCCTCAACAATATTGTACATAGATGTGTTGGACTCCCTTCCTTTATTGGCAGTCTCATACTTGCTCTGATATTACTATGTGGCTTCTACCCTTTGACTCTTGGTCAAGGATGGGTATTTGAGGTGTTCTTTTGCATGTTCTTTCATCTCAGCTTGCACTTGCAAAGTTGATGTCTTTTATTACAATTTTTATTTTGCTCATGGAGGTAAGAGATATTTTAATAGGATAGGTGCATCTAGCTTGGGATTTGGAATAGGTGCTTTTTCTTATGCTTATTTTCACTCATTTTGCACCTTCGAGTCATTGGGTACCTTCAATGGCTCCATTTCAACTGGATCTACTGTGACTAGCTTCCTTCCAGCTCTCATGAGAACTAAAACTTGTTCTTCTAAAGGGACCATAAAATTATGATCACCTTCTGTAATCATGTTGACTTTACCACCAGAGAACTATCTGCCAACGTTTGTACATAGTTCAAGTGAACAATGTAAGTTTCTTCACCATGTGGATCATTGCAGGTAGAGAACTAGTATGTTTTATCCAATGGTCCAGCCTCTTCATTCATCAATATGATCGGATTCCTCTCAGGAATCTTGCTGGTTGAAGTTGCTTGCTCTCTAGTAATTGGCAGAGGTTGAAATCTCCTAGGTTGGAAATATCTCTCAGTATGTTTCTTCTTAATCACCATAATCTCATTACTCATCGCTCTTATGGTTGAGTTCATTGATTGCATCTCTTTCAATAACTTATCTTGGGAATCAATATTTGAGGGTGCTAGAGGAGCTGGTAATGGAAGTGGTACAGACAGATATGGCAGTTCTAGGAATGGAACTAGAGCAGGCAACTACAGAATGGAAGGAGTAGGTCATTTCAGGACAAAAACTATCAGGGTTTGAGATAAACTTGTATTTCATGAAGGGACTGGGTACATGGGGGATATTGGTAAATACTGATAAGATGTGTTGGAATATAAATGTTATGGAGATCAAGAAATATAGGCATCAGAATTTTTGGTAGAATCTTACCAATAGCAATCAGATCAACCTCAACCTTTTGCGTAGCAGATTACAAGATTAGGAATATGTCAATGTTGGACTGATGGATAGCCATGAAAATTTTAGAATTGAAGGCTCGAAGGTAAAATAATGTGGCTTATTTGGGAGTCGATCGGAGACCATCGGGGACTCTTTTCCAAGTTTGAGAGAACCTAACATTGAAGTCAATAATTTCCTCCTATGTATACCTTTAAATGTTAGTAAACTGATGCAACAAATAAAAAGGATTCGTTTGTTCATTGAATCCTTTTATCATTAACTCAGCCAACTGATCCCATGTGGTGATAGTGGTAGGTGGTAAGGACCAGTACCAATAAAGCAACTTCCCTTTGAGAGAGAGCATGGGTAATATTACCATGACATCTTCATTTGTGATTCTATGAATGGTCACTAGAGAAGCCACGTCTTGAACATGCTCATAAGTTGTTTTCCTCATACCATCATAAGAAGGGAAAGCCTTCAATGCTGCTAGCAGGATTGGGTTCTGAGCTTACAGATTCAAAGCTTTGGAATAGTTCCAGGCTAGAAATTGTCTTGGTAGTGGTGATGGATTTTGGGCCATTTGAACCAGAGTGTTTGATTGGGGAGGAAAGCTAGTAGCAATGCTAGTAGGACTTGAAGGAACAAAAAACACACTAGCTACCTGTGAATATATTGCAACTGATGAAACAGTTGGAGTGACTAACCTAGGATGCTCTCCTAAGATTTATATGTCAAGCTCAAAGAACTCAACGGGATTTTCTAAATTTTTGACCTTCAATCTTGTGATCATGAAGTAAAGCTTTTGCAACTTCATGTTTGGAGGATTATGGGTAAAACTGAGTCGCCATATGTTCTAATCAGATAATAAAAGATGAACATCAAACCTTATTACTACTTAACGTGGAATTTTTAGGGTCCCACCGAGCATGTGTTGGTCACAAATCTGTCTAAGTATAAAATATATGTGTGTCCTAGACCCAGCTAACATTGAAAGGTTGAAGAAAAGAGATATCCTTCGGGATAATCTCCAAAGAGGGTTGGTTCTCGTACTAATCTAACAATCAAAGTAAATCTTAGGGAGAGAGATTAACAGAAAGAGATGGGAAATATGGTTGTAAGCTAGAAACATAAAGTGGGGATAAACTAGCAGCTAAAATCCAAATCAAGTTTTAATCAACATGTAACAGAAAGAAAAACACAGGAACCATTCACAACTTGCAAATATGACTTCCAATAAACATTTCAACATTCACTTCTTTATCAGGAATTAAATTCAAATGCAAAATTTAAACTTATCTAACAAAGACTATGAACATAACAAAAATTATAGGTAAAAAGTAATTGCATACACCATTAATCCAGGAACCAGACCTAGCAATCATTGAATTGATGTAGAAAATTAAACTTAAATATTTTTTGGCAAAGTGTCTATTCTCCCTTTTTTACATCAATTTTCTTAGTTTTTATAGAGGATTTTGCCTATAAAATTAAATGATTACTAAACAAAATGTTGGCCAACCAAATATTGGGCATCATCAATTTCTTCCTTGATAGCAACAATGAACGAATCAGCAAATGCATTGGGAAATGATAAGTGATTTCATCACATGTTGTATCAAGACCTAGCGGGAATCATCGACTAGATTTACATCTTCATGATGATGCCTTAAAAATGAATATCCACTAAAGTGGACAGTGCTTCAAAAATGAATAATATTACACTAGATTCAAGGGTGTAATACTTAAACTCAATAGTTCTTTGGTACTAATCCAGGACATATCAATTATGTTTCCACAAGAATTAAATTTACCAGCTTTGATCCTTTCCCAAATAAGACCTTCACTGAAAAAATTGGGGCGATGGTATGTTCTTCCAAAATGAGATTTCGCTCAAAGTTACACCTAAAATGGACCTTCATCATAATTTCACCTAAGTTGTGTCCGACATCGGCTTTCGCCTGGACTTGCACCTAGAATGTGCTCTTGCCAACATTTTCGCTCGAGATGTGCTCAAAAATGTATTTCACTAAAAATTGGGTAAAATAGGAGTTTCACTTGAAAACTAGGTGAAAGGGAGTTTCACTTGAAAACTGGGTGAAAGGGAGTTTCACTTGAAAAGAGGGTGAAATAGGAGTCTCGCTCCAACATAACCAGAAATAGACTTTCACCCGAAATTGCACCAAGATGTTGCCTAAAAATTAATTTAGCTAAAGTGTGGACGAAAAAGGTATTTCACCAAGTTAGGGGTGAAGAGGGAATTTTGCAAAGGAACAACACAAAATTAATATTACTACCGAAACATAACTATTATTTGCCCAATAAACTACATTTTTATGAAATTGCTTCCCGAAAAGGGATTTTCGTCAAGATCTTCGTCCTTTCGCCTGAGAAGGAATTTTGCCAAGAAATAGGGTGAAACTGAATTTCATTGCATCTGGGAGAAAAACTATCTAGGAAGTAATTTCTCTGGCGAAATGGCCAGTAGGTGATTTTACCAGTGAAACTCCCTACACACTTAGACAAAATTTTGAAAAAGTTTTTAATGTGACAAACATGCTCAAAATGAATTTTGCTCGCAAGAATTGCTCTCATATTTTAGGTAAAATTTTAGTGTGGCAAGAATGCCAACAATGCCCCAACCATTGAACCAAGGCCTCATTGATAGTTTTAAAATACTATTATTGCATATAGTTTAGAAGAGATAAATTATTATTGTGATGAAACACCTTCCTTTGTGCAAATGCATGTTAGACTTTCTTCTTTATGCATACAAACCTTTATAATATTTTGTAGCTTAGATTATTGTTGCATAGAATATTGCATAGAGGATTACATTTAATAATAGAAGGATTCATTCATGGAGTAACATAGATGATTGCATGTAGGCTTACCCCCTAAAGTATAAATTAATGGATTATATTATAAAATGCTTTGTCCAAAGCTATGATTGATAGAAATTATTATAGTCATAGTGTTATCAAATGTTAAATATTTTATATGACTACAAGTAGATAGGATATCATAGTTTTCTCAATGTACTCTCTAACCCTATTGGTGTTGCATATATGCCATATATATTGAAGGATCGGACACGTCCAAGTAGGGGAGTTGTGTAGGGAAACCCTATGGGATTTATGGTTTGTGGTTAAATATTCTAATGATGACCTCCCTCTTCTTGCAGCTACAATATATATGAATGGTGTACTCAACCTTGTATTCATTGATAATCATGGATGGGACATACATCCTAGGTTTGTGACTCATTTGGGGTTATGATTGAATGAAAATTACTTATGTAATATTTGAATTTATTGAAATATATACTTGAACCAGATGATGTAATTATGATATAAAATGTATCTTTGAAAATATTGTAATTGTATAAAATAATTGTGTTAGTTACTCTAATTGATGATAATGATATGAAATGAATGAAATAATTTCTTTAATCCTTTTTACATGTTTTTTTATAATGTATTACTTTATATTATTTAAAAAATTTAAGGAAATATAATGTCTATAATGCTTTGATTAATCTCTTTTTATATATTCTTATGGAATTTATTTCTTTAATATGTTTCATAATATTTATGATTAGGATATGGTAACTATATAATAAATATGTATATATTAGCATGTATGGATCCCTTTAGAAAATTATAGATGATTGCATTCAATAAATAATGCTTTTAGAGTTATATATATGATCTTATTAAGGTTAGGATACCCAATTGAGTATGTAGTAAAACTAACTGCAACCTATTTTTATCCTCATATAGTATACTTATATTATATCATATTCTTACATTATCCTATTGATAACTTTCCCTATTAATAACCTATTAAATGGCTATTTAATAAGGGGTCATGACCCTCTATAATATAGTCGTTGGATTATATTAATATATATATCCTTCATGGAGAGGGAATCCATATCAATCTTCTTATTCATATCTCCTTTACATATTAGATCATGTATGGACTTTAAACCTATTTGTCCATTATGAATTAGCAATAAAAATGGAAATGTTGCCTTTGGTAATGGAATTTTATTTTTTAATTGTAAGATTATGAAATCTCAATAAGAGGCATCCTTATAGTATCTCATTCATCTTAGCATACAACATACAAATTCATCAATTAGGAAAATATCAAAATTTTGAAATAATTTTTAAATATTAGAATTGTGAAGCAACAAATCTAAAATATAAATTCAAATCTAAAAGAACTTATAAAATGTACTAGTTTTCGTGAATAATAACTCTATAATTATCTTTTAAGACTCTCTCCTAGGAATTTTTGTTTTCTTAACTTAAAAACTAATATTACATAGGAGTAATCATAATTAGAATTTAAATTCTAATTATTGATAAATGAAGATAAATCCTTAGTATAATTGGTTATATAGTTTATTCTTTACAATTCTGTAATAGTCAAAAATAATATTATTATCATTATTAAGTCAATTTTTAAATTATTCTAAATTCAATCCTTGCCCTTAATAAATATTAGGTAACTAGAAAAAATAAATAGTTTGTTCAATGTATGGAAAATTCATTCATGTGCATGTGGCATACATCTTGCTAAAGTTTAGTCTCATCATATTTATTAACTATGATTTCCCCTAATTGAATCAAAATATACCTATCAAACATCCTTCACATTTTTACATTTATGGACCAGTAGGGAAAACATGGATTATAAAGGAATAGTGGTAGACCCAATGAGAATTTTATAAAATAAAGGCATGGTAGAGTTCCTAAATTAACTATTAGAGGGGATATAAGATATATTTTACATTATCCTAGTTTTATTAGTTTATGGGATATCTATATTCATGGAACTCTAAGATATCAATGGATTATCAAATGAGTTGAATAATTTAAACGAAATTATCTAAAATTATATCCACTTTATCAACAATGTGAAGACAATTCTTAGAAATATAATATTGAAACAATTTATTTAATCCCTTTGTAATATGTATCCTTTCCAAGAGCATTATTATCTACATCTCAAAGTATTTTATGATATTTTATGAGACCAATACCAACCTAGATTATAATAGGTTCATGGATTGAAATGAATTAGTTGTATATGAAGCTATGATCTATCGTATCTCTTAGATCTCAACAAAAAATTCATTTACAATTTGTTCTAAATAATTTATGTTGAACTTACATGCATTTTCTCAATACACTCATAGATAT
This sequence comes from Wollemia nobilis, assembly GCA_028583015.1. Lineage (NCBI taxonomy): Eukaryota > Viridiplantae > Streptophyta > Pinopsida > Araucariales > Araucariaceae > Wollemia > Wollemia nobilis. The sequence goes on along the minus strand of JAQPPZ010016717.1, from coordinate 10,178,400 downwards.
CTAATAAATTTTTAATTTTAAAATCAAGAGCCTTCTTGATTTGTTCTATAGTATTTACTTTAACACAGAAAAAAAAAGCCTCTAAATGATTACCACTACTTATAAAGAACTTTTATCATTTATTTATCCAAATTATAAAAATATTACTATCTATCTATCTATATGGCAAATTTTGAATAAAAAAATATTTTTCATATGTTTTTATCACTAAGAATAAAAATTACTCTAGAAAATGACTTTTTCCTCAATAAAGGACATAACATTATTTAATGGTAAAATTCTCTTTTATGCTCGATAAAACATGTAGTATATGTTCCAAAATATTTATCTATTAAATATAAAAAGTAAAAACCAAAAGATGAGATAAAATTTTAATCAAAATAAATTTTGAGGTGGCCAAACAAAAAGCATGAGTATTATTGCACTTCTTACTATTTATTAATTTTCATTTTTGAACTCTACTTTCAAAAATATATAGTATCATTTACACTATACATCAAGCATACATTGATAGAAAATGTAATAATTAAGACTTCAATTACCATTTGTATGTAGTTATTGAAGTTAAAATATCAACTTGACTAACAATATTAGATATAGTTTGTGAGATACATGTTTATATTATATTATATTACTCTTCAATAATTCTTATATTTGAATGGTTTTAAAATATATATATATAAGAAATTATAGTATATATCAAGAATGTATCAATAAGAAAAATAATTATTAACATGATATTAATGAACTGCATGTTAGTTGACTAATTTTAATATATTTTTATTTCAATTTTCAACTCTCTTTCATATTGTCCAAGACATTGCTTGACTTACCATTGCAATGGAAATTATCATCTTATTATCAACAACCCTAAATACTAATATTACAACCATATATTTCTCCTATGTTTGACATCATATAAATCATAAATATTAGAGGCATGTGCTTATAAAATATCATTCCATTAACACACTAAAATACTAGTATTACAACCCTAGAATACATATATATTTTAGCATCATATAAATCATCAATGATAACATAGAACTTGAAGGCATTTAGATCATCCATAGCATTCAATCATAGATTCATAATAAGGAGCTATATTTTCTAAATATAATCCTTTTTAGATATGGAAGAATTATCTATATTCAAAACTATTTCTACACAACCAATGATATAACCTCGGTAAATCACAAAAATTTCTTCAATAAAAATTTGAATTAATAAAAAGAGTGAGTACATTGGTCCACCTTCAAATTTGTATTTAGAGGATTAAGTTAAATATAAAAAAGGTTTCATTTCTTAAAACAAAATACTATTTATATTATATTATATTTATTTATTTAAAAATTTCATATCAACAAAAATATATTTTCAAATATACAAATTTCATAAAATTATTTTTACAACTTCACATGCAATCTTTATGTTTTTTTTAAGGATAATTATTTTATTTCTATGACTTTAGCATTATTCTAATACATTGGGAAAATAAAAGTGATAACAAATATAAGGTAGTTATTTCTTAAATATTTGTCCAAAATAATGCATAACAAATAGAAAAAATAAAAATTAACATCAATTAATAAATAACACTTTTTATCAAGTTCATTTTCATTATCAAAAATGAAAATTGTAAATAAATGTAAATTTTCTTACAGTTACATTTTCTCTATAACATAGAGGATACACAATATTTACATTAGAATAATTTTAAATTTTCATCCAAGATGCAAATACATTATGTATGTATTTTACTAAATTAGTAAATAACAAAATTCTAACATAAGTTTATACAATTTAATCTAACTATGTATTATTCTTAGGTTGAATGATACACCTAAGAGATAGATGGATGAGTCATTTATTGGGATATAAAATTATTACAATGTTTTTTTTTTGGTAAATAAAAGTCTTCATTAATTACCGGGTTTTGCAGGTTAACCCAAAACCTATTACAATATCCAGCCTTCTGCTAAGATTGTAGATCCTAGTCATCCTTGAAACTTTCTTACCATAACTTGTGTTGAATCCCCTACAACTCCTTACTAACAAGGCACACCCATACCTAAACATAATTGTAAACATTACTTACATTGACAGGAAATTGAAGTTTGGAACTTTGCACTTGTGAAACCTGTTGCTTGCACATTTCCTATTCTCTGTCGGAATCCTCCGAGGCTTACACCCTGTTACCTTCATTGCTAATTTGGCATGATTTAGAGGGAAACCCCATAGTTATTACCAGCTCCATGGGGAAAGAACACCCATTCATATTTCTCCTTAATGGGTAGGTTTATTTTCATGACTAATAATGTTTTCCACGTCACGTGGCACACCTTGTGTCCATGTCACCAAACTACCAACATCAACACCTATGTTGGCTAATTTGTCAGCTGACTTGTTGGCCTCACGGTACACGTGACGAGCCCTCCCTGTTCTGTCTTGCCGCAAAAAGGATCCTCACTGCATGGATGACTCCCTCGATTCTCCATGGAGGTTTTTTGCCATTGGTTAGCAGGTTGATGATGTTCATCGAATCACCTTCAATCATCAAGTTACCTTGAGTTTCTTGGGCTACTTGCAACCCTCTCCAAAGAGCTCTAGCTTCTACTTCGTTATTAGTTCTGATTCCCAATGGTTCAACGAAAGCCTTGACCAGATTTCCTTGATGATCCATGATTATTCCTCCAGCTCCAGCTCTTCTTGGGTTCTCCTTGGCTGCACCATCAAAAATTAGTTTAAACCAACCCTGGGGGAGTGGCTCCCAAGAAATCCCATTTCTGGGATTGGGCAAAGGAATGGAAGGTTTGTCCTCAATACCTAAGGCCCGAGCTAATTGTTTTTCTTGGGGAGGAATTGAGTGGTTCTCATCCTCTAAGGTGCTAAGGTTTTCTTTCACAAAGACAATAATCCTGTTGAGGATGGTTTTTGGGTTGTGAATGGTATCCTTAAAGGCTCTATGGTTCCTTTCTAGCCAAATCTGCCAGAGAAAATGATGCCAACATATTTTCCATAGGTACTTAAGTTTTAGGCTAACAAAGGGTTGAGGCCATTGATGGAACACTTCGGATATAAGAGCAGGCTTAACCCACGAGATCCTAAAGGTTTGGAAAATTTCATCCAGGATGGACTCCGCTACCTGGACACTCCAGAAACAAGTGTTGGGTAGTCTCCCATCCTACCCTGCACATGTAGCAACGGTTAGCAATAACCATACCTTTGGATAACATATTATCCATAGTGAGGATTTTTTCTTGAATCACCAGCCATGAAAAAAATGATATTTTAGGAATTAAGCCTTTGATCCAAACCAAACTCGATTGAAATTATTGACCTTCCACATTGAGAAGTAAATTATAGGCAGACTTAACTGTGAAGTCACCACTTTCAGTCTCAGCCCAAATAATGTGATCTTCATCCTCTCCAGAGGGAATAATTTGCTGAGTTAAAATATTATAAAGCTCTTCAGACTCCGCTTCAAAACCCTATACTCTGATGTGTTTCCACCTATTGATATTTATATCTTGCCACATATAATTTGCAACCTTCTTCCCAATATGCTGCTCCATATACTCTTGAATCCTAGCCAAACGAGGGTTCTGGGATAACTCCTCAGCTCTCACCCACCGATCCTTCCAAAAGTCTATTGTTTGCCCATTTCCTAGAATCCATCTAAGACCTTTCTTGACAAGATCCCCGCTCGTGAGGATTACCTTCCAAAAAGCATACCCCCGCTTGCTAGGTTGTCATTAAGGAAGTTCACACCTTGGAGGTATTTCCTCCTAACTATGGCGGTCCATTCATTATCGAACTTAGTCAATAACTGCCACGCTTGTTTGGCTAACAGAGCTGTATTGATATGAGCAACTCTCCTCAATCCTAACCCCCCATCAGCTTTAGGTTTACAAACCTTGTTCCAACCTACTAAATGGATCCTTTTTTTATCCTCAGTCCCTGACCAGAGAAAAAAAATTTGAAGCTACTCAATTTTGTGATACACCTTGCTGGGAGCTCTGAACACTGATAGGAAGTAAATAGGTATACTTTGAAGTGAAGCCATAGTTAAAACTACTTTTCCTGCTTGAGATAACAGATGTCCTTTCCAACATGCTAGCTTTTTTTGGATCCTCTCCAGAACTATGTTCCACATTGATCATTCAGGTTTCCCCGTAAACAAGGGAAGACCTAAATAGGAGGTGGGAAGGGATGCAATCTGACATTCCATGATCCTTGCTATGTTGTTTTGCCTAGGAATGGGGGTATTGATGAAATAAAATTTGCTCTTATCAAAATTCACTTTCTGTCCAGTCGCTTCTTCATACATTATGAGAATATTTTTAATCCTTCTTGCCTCAACCACAGAAGCCAAAGTCAATAGCAATGTATCATCAACAAATTGCTGATGTGTCATCGGGGTAGTTAGCGACGTGGCCTTGATACCAGATATGGGTCCAGCTACCACTGTTGCCTTAATGGTTCTTCCCAAGGCCTTAGCTATGATGATGAACAACATAGGACTTATGGGATCTCCTTGTCTTAGACCACATTTGCTTTGAAAAAACCTGCAGTAGACCCATTAACTAAAACTAAAAAACAAGGCTTAGAAATACACTCTCTTATTAACTTGACCCATTTCATGTTGAAGCCAAATTTTAATAATATTGCCTCTAGGAATTCCTAATTTATCCTGTCATAAGCTTTTTTCATGTCTAACTTTAAAGCCATGACTACTTTTTTGGTCTAAGCGGTTGTATGAAGAGCCTCATGAACAGTAATAACTCCATCTAAGATTAATCTTCCTTGTACAGAACTTCCTTGACTTGGATCAATGATAATCGGTAGAACTTTCTTCAAACGGTTGGCTAAAACTTTGGACATAATTTTATAGGATATATTACACAGTTTAACCGGCCTAAAGTCAGCCATAGTATTGGGGTTGGGGCCTTTAGGGATCAAAGCAATGAAAGTTGAATTGAAACCCCTTGGAATATGATTTGAACTTTGGAACTCCTTGATTGCAGCAATAACTTCTGCTCCAACAATATCCCAACAAACTTGGAAAAACCACGGTGAAAACCCATCCGGCCCAGGAGCTTTGTCAGGATCCATGTTAAACAAATCCTCCTTGATCTCTTCATCTGAAAAATCTATTGTAAGAGACTCGTCAATAATTTCATCAATGAGTTGTGGGATGAATTTAAGGAGAGAGTCCTTTGCTTGGGCATTACAAGCCCGTTCTTCACCCAATAATGAACTAAAAAAATTAACAGTCTCGTCCCTGATCTCCTGAATATTTTGAGTTGAGGATCCATCCAACTTAGTTAAATTTCTAATATTATTGTTGCCTCAATTGCTCAATGTGGTAACATGGAAAAACTTTGAATTAGAGTCCCCTTCCTTTAGCCATAATGCCCTTGATTTCTGCCTCCAATACATCTCCTCACAAGCTAAAATATTATAAAACTCACAAAGGGTTTCTGTATCTTCAGTCCTTGTCGCCTCATCATAGGTTCCATTTTGGATTTTGCTTTCTATTATTCTCAATTTTTCTCCCACTGCTCTCTTATTCTCAAAAATATTTCCAAAGACTTCTTTATTCCATATTCTAAGGTTGTTTTTCACCATCTTAAGTTTTTGAGTTAGTTTGAAGGAAGCACTTCCCTGGATAGGCTGTTGCCACCATTCCTCTATTCATTTCTTGAAGTCTAGATGTTTAACCCACATTGACAGAAATATGAATGGCTTTTTAAAGGAGTTAGCCTGAAATGCCTCCCATAGAATAAGATTATGGTCTGAAGCGCATTTAGGAAGGGCTTGTAACGCTGAATCACCAAACATTGTTGTAGCTTCCTTGGATAAAAAAAACCTGTGCAACCTTTCTTGAATCAGCTAACTTCCTATCCTCTTCTTACTCCATGTAAATTTGGCTCCTTTTAGTCTTACATCCATCAATTCATTTGTGTTAATGAATTCATTGAAGTCCTCCATGCTCCTTGAGGGTAACCCAGATCCTCCCTTCTTATCGGATGGGTAAAGGGGGGTATTGAAATCTCTCCCAATCACCCAAGGAATGTCTTTAAAATCTTGGCTCAAATGCCCCAAAAACTCCCACAGTTCAGACCGCCCTTGGACAGAGGTGGGGGCATAAAAATTTGACATAATCCAATTCTTATTAGTATCAAAATCATGAAATAATATGCTTAAGACTCTTTCATTTGCCCGAATAATACTTCCTTCTATTTTAATAGGATCCCATAAGATCATGAGACCCCCAGATGCTCCTCTCGCCTGTTGAAAGGTCACTTCCCCTTGCTTCCAAATCCTTCTAGCTATAAGTGTTGATTATGCCGCATCTATTTTGGTTTATTGAAGAAAAATGATAGTAGGATTCCAATCCTTCATTATAGACTTCACCATCCTTTGTTTTGGTGGGCCGTTTAGGCCTCTCACATTCCATGAGAGAACCTTCATTTAGACTGTTTGATATTTTTTCCTCGCCCCCTTCCTTGAGCCAAAGGGGGTTTGTCAATTTTGCTATTATCTTGGCCAGGAATAGCTTGTTGTAACAATGTTCTTTGCTTTCCATTTGCAATTTCTTCATTGATTCTCATTCTATAGTGCTCTACTGTAGATATTCTCCCTTTCTTTCTTTCACTTCCATAATCTATCGGAGGCTTGGTGGTTCTTCTAGTCTATTTTGGACTAAAATGAGGGGGCATATACTGTGATAATCTAGGGCTTGAACCTTCTTCCTCATTTTGGGGGTTTTCAATTCCCTCTTCATCCTCAGCATTGTTTTTGTTCACCTCTCCTATCTGGTTCCTAAACATGGGGCTTTCCTTCAAGGAACCTTTTACCGTTGGGCTCGTCTAATAAGGGATAATTTGCTCCACTACCGGATTAGGAGCTACATTCCTATCTCTTGTTTCCATAACTTTGACTCTTGACTCTATTTTTTCCATGTTTAAACTGAAATGACCTGGCAATTTTTCTTCATTTTGAGCATAGCTTTTGGGGCTTTTTGTCATAACTGTGGTGGTCCTGATTTGGATGAGGAATCTAGGGTTTCAAGAAACTTGACACTGATGGTATCATCCTTACTATTTTCTTTTTCAACTTCTAGATTTGCTAGGATATCAAACATGTTCAAGCTAGGATCTTTATTACATACCTTATGATTTTGCCTCCCTCATTATGTTGCTTTCCTTTCTCTTGAATTTTTGCCAGTTCTGTGTCGGCTTGGTCAGCCTGGTTATTCTTAACTTGTCTGTATCATTCCAAGTTAAGATGCGGTCCTTGAAAATTTGGGATCCTTCTCCCATTAGCTTTCTCTAGAAAACCTTTGCTCGTGGCTTCCTTGTTTGCAGTTATTGTCAGACATTGGGCTTGAAGGTGGCCCTGGGTTTTGCACACACTACAAAATGTCGACTTATTCTCATACTCCACAAGCTGAATCCTTAGAAACTCTCCATATGCTAGTTCCACCTGAGAAGGTAGATCAAAATCCAAGTTTGCATTTACACAGATCCTGGCATGCGTCAGTCTAGTCCTTGCCTGATTTGAATGGTCTATTTCCACGAGCTCTCCTATCGTCTTTGCTATGCCACTAAGCCAGTACTCATTAACAAACTGGGATAGGAGGTTTGGTAAGCATACCCAAATGGGTGCTATATTAATGTTCTGCTTCTCAGGGTTGAAATCCTCCCCCCACTTCCTTAGAAAGAGGCTACGCCTTCCTAGAAACCAGGGTCCTCCTGTCAAGATGCACTCTGCATCATCTTTGTTGTTGAGTCTTATCATAAAAAAACCTCTTGACATGGCTACGATTTCTAAGCTTCCTGAAGTTTTCCACTTTGCCGCGGCCCATGAGTGAATAGTCTCAATGTCCGGCCTTCCTCCCAAAAACTTGCCAACTAAGGATAACGCCTCCATATCCAAGAATATTTCCATAATCTCCACTGGCGCAATTAACCTGTTATTGTTTGGTATTAGGGGCGGTAGTTCACCGACCGGCTCCTTCTTTTTCCCTTTCAGCATTTCCAAAAAGGTTGGGCCCTTGTTGCCAACTCCCAAACCCCAGTGAGACCCTTTGTCTGAGGGTTTATCTAGAGGATCTGTACCTTTAGCCTTTTCAAACTGAGCTGACAGGGAATCCTTTTCCTTTCTAGCTACAGCATTCTACCGTACCTCTAGATCTTCTCCTTCCATTGGTTCAAAATTCCTGTGTCATTTTTGCTCCTCCTCCGCTTCCTCCACCGCTCCTCATTCTGACCTAATACTTGTAATATTATAACATAGGAGAAATAAGAAATTCTACTTGAAAATCATAATTTCTATATAAAATTATTACAATGTTATTGATAGTTTTTCTTAACCAATTCATGATCTTTTTTTTTACAAATGTATTTCTATTTTTGTAACCATTTTTATTTTTCAATTTCTCTTTTGCTTGTTCAATTGTCTTTTAATTTTCACAGTTGTTTTCCTTTTTTTTTTAATTCCTTTCCTCCTTTAGTAAAACCCTTGTATGGTCTTCCTATGTTAAGCATTATTTTTATATCATTCTACCTTTCAATATTAAGTGCTTAATTGTTGACATCTTTACTTTTCTTCTTCAACATATGTGTAAACTCATGACTCAATCAAAAGCACCCTCATGGTACTGTTATCATATTATTAGATGACATTGATAATGCATTGCTACAATTTTGAGTTGTAATAGGGTAGATTATTTCATAGGAGGTTCACCTAATTATTTTTTCTCACACATTTTTCATATTCATATCTTTGAACAATTTGATGGCTCTCCCTTTTCCTTTTGAGAATTATTTATTGTTGATCCCTTCTCTAGTTGTATAACTTTAATTTTTATGACTCCCCTTTCTAGGGGTTAATCATGTTGTTTCTTTGTCTTTCATATTTTTAGCTTTATATTTCATACTCTACTAAAGGAATATGCGTGCTAGGACTTGAACCCAGGACCTCCTTGAGTTGAGGTTAATCTAACATAAAGCTTCTAGACTTTCCTTGGATTGGCCTATGGTTTTAGTGTAAGAATTCTCTAGCAATGGGTTATTTTATCATTTTTTGAAACACCTCTTCAATCCACATTATAAGTGCCCAAGAATTGTAGCTTCAACTTTATCATTCATGCAACTTATCAAGATTTAATACTTTGATATCAAAGTTCACTAAAACTAAAGAGTGCAAAAATATGCAAATTTACTCACTTCCATAGCTCTTGTAACACATAATACACAAAATTTGAAAAATACAATTTTATTTGAGTCTAAATGCAAATTCACCATTTAAATATTTTTTTGAATTGTTGTATATAAAATTCTATTACAACTTGAATGACCCACTTATTTTAAAAAACAATTGCTCTTTTTTATAAAAACTATTGTATGTATGTTTACATCATTAATATTTTTAAAGTTTCTAAAAAACAGTATGTAACCTATAGAATTTAAATAAATACTCATTATCATTCATTTATCTTTAAAAGTTTAAAACCTTTGAAGTATAAATAAATGTTCGTTGTTAGAAGAAGCATTTATTTATTTTAAAAACAGCAACTACTTATTCGATGTTAAATTCATTGAATCGTATAGCTGATGAAATGTGGAGGAGAATGCTCCAAATTTTCACCATCTTACGAACATTTTAATTTAAAAATGCAAAGAGCCTCAACTATCATGGAATATGGAGTCTTACGAACATTTTAATTAAAAAATGCAAATAGCTGCCTAAGTACTACAATTCCTCCAACTATCATGGAATATGTAATCGAACTTGCTGGAATCCGTACGCGAAATCTACACAATATAGAGATAGATAGATAGTTGTACTTGGTGATTCCTTTCCGTTCAATACTTCAGTACAAACTCCCTTAAGGACTTCCAGATGCGATTATATAACCTTATTGCTTTCACAATACAGAAATTGATGTTGAGACTTGATATTTTTATCTTTTAAGAAAAGAAAAAAACACACACTTCATGCATATATTGGTGAAATCCGAAGACATCGGCTGCTCATTATTATGTGGAATTTTCATATTTCCAAAGTAACTTTACACAATTTGGGAACTGTATCATATATTTCACAGTGAATAATGATGTCGAATGTATGTCGTAAATCAAGTCGATTACTACTCGAGAGTAAAATGTTGGAAACTAGAAAAGCTGGAGCGATCTGGCCGCGTGTTCAAGTGTTACTATCAACAACAATGAACACAATTACATCTAAACTCGACTCAACCAGCCACTGAAATGTTTCAATATGATGATCTCCTTGAAATTAAGAGACATTGCTACAATAACTCAGTGAAATATAAACCTATGAATTTTTCTGTAGAAAGTGGACTACTCCGGCTTTGGTTCTATTGCTGTTTGATGACATTTATATAACGTGACATGTTGAAAATATGCGTTGCTGATAGCCTCAGCAGAGAGGCTTAACTTACTATCTTGTACATTTGTTTTGTTTTATTTTTTTTGGGTTTCCTGCGAGAGTTTTATTCTCCAACTATTTGATTGTCTTGCACATGAAAATAGTGCCGGTAAGAAATGCAGCTACGATTTCCATGGTCGTAAAGTTCCCTGCATGTCATACCAAGCTCAATATGAGTTCATGGCTCGAAAATTCCAATAGTTTTAGGCTGTGATTAGATAATGTTAAACAAAAGAAAGGATGATAAAAGAGAAAGAGAAGTTCCTTATTATCAGAAAGATTCGTTACAGTGGTGGGAAAATCTGCAGAATCGGAAGTCTGAGAACAGGCGCTGGAAGAAACAGCTCTCTCGTGGGTGGTTATATTGGCTGGATATCGCAGATTAACCATTGAGGCTGTAGCTGGCACTGCAACAGTGGTAGTCTGGTCTTGACATTTGTATCTTATAAGTTCGCCTCTCACGGCATTGAGTTCAGCTTGTAAAGACTGAATCTGGTGCTGAAGGGTGGAGATCACGCCCATGCAGCCGTAAACTGGATCACGTATTCTTGCGTTTGCCTCGTATACAAGACTGTTTGCCGCATCTGCCCTCTGGTTTTCTGGGACCTCCTGCTTACAAAATAACCAATAAGTCTCACAAATAGGGTGCATTGACAATACATTTGTTATTTTATATTTTTCATTGATAAAATTAATTTAGCAAGGAAAGGTCCTAATCATCAGGTTGGAAAGAGTAATGCTAATGCAGGGAGTTGAGAAATAATGGAAAGCAATTTTAAAGTTAGAAAGGTAATTAGAGAAATTGGAGAAATAGAAAAGCATTAAAAAAATTAAAATAGAAGATAATAATTTTAAATAGTATTGGCATGATTTTATATATTTACTCATCTTGTTCTATTAAAATGAAGAAAATTTAAGGTTAGATTAGATTTTATTAAATGAAGTAAGTTGACAGCAAAGCATTGATTATATGAAAAAAATGGATGGTAGGAAATTTGTTATAATGATTATTCGGTCCAATACAATGTAAAGGATAAAAATGTAACCATATAAACTTATAAGTTGTATTGTTGATTATCTTATCTACTGTAAATTATCTTATCTTGTCTGTTGTAAATTATCTTATCTAATGTGATTTACATTAATGAAATGATAAAACTATAAGATAATGTGTATAATTTTATATTATTTGATATAAAAATATGATGCCTTCCAATATATAACCTTTATTTATTTATATTTACACTCAGATTTATCTTATCAATTTATGTGTTTCTATGTTATTTATGTTATAGAATTGATGAATAATTATATGCTTCCACAACGTTTCAAATAAAATAATTTAAGTATTAAATATTTGGTCTTAACACATCTTCAACAAAATACTATCCTTGCTGTATGTTGTTCCGAGAAACATGTATAAGAATATTACATGTTCCTTCAAACATGTTGTATATTTATATTCAGGTCATTTTATATGGTTATATACAATCTAAGGAACATGCGATAAGAATATGTTATGATTATCTAAAATGCATTTAGATAACCAATCTCTTCCAACTTCAATAAAATTGTCGAGGGACGTCATAAGAAGAATAACAGATATTTCTTATATCAGAAAAAAAAACCTTCAAAGGTTTAACAACTACCATAACAGTATACTAAACTCTCCTAAGAAAGTAGTTCACCAACAAATAAGAACAAGACTAAACAATGCCAACAAATCAGACTATTGGCAGAGGGGACAAGTAATAGCTCTACTTATTTTGCGCTGAGAATATAAACTTAATACAGAGATCCGTTCTATGACTAATTCAGGACCTACTTTAGTTTTTGTTCTATGTTAAATGGGCTGAACTTATCCATGTGAAAGATTCAAAATACTAAAATTATAGTTCACAGGAATTGTGGCATGTTTACAGAAACATTTTGTTTCAAAGGCATAGCTGGAGGTAGATAGAGGCACCCCATTATTCATTATTTCTAAAAAGGCACACCAGATGACAGTTGATCCACTGAAATGTTGAACGTAATCTCTTAAATGGGAGATATAATGTGCAAGGTTCATGCTCCAAAACTCCTTAATGCTTGTTCTTGAGATATTCTTGCGACCTCAAGTGTATGCTCACTACGAGTATTTATAAAGTGAAGAGATTTTCCGAAAGAGATTCATGGAGAGCTTCCTCTCAAAAGATGGCCCATTGGAGGCTGGCATATAGTGGCAGACGGTATGTTAAGGTGGAACATTCACCGTTATGGATAATGAAACAGTGACGGTTAGTGTGCAACATTGGCGATCTGTTTCATGAATCTTATGAACAAAACGAATTTTTTTCTTTTATATATAGATTAATCATCAGGTTCAATTCCAGAATGCTGGATATTATAAACCCTGCCCACCCATTCTTGTTAAACATTATGTTATAAGGTAGACCAATAACCCCAAAGGTCGGTCAATCCGTCGGAACAGATGAATTACTTTTATAATGATCAAATTTTTTCAAAAAAGTAGTTAATGATTTGTAATATTTTGCTACAGTTTTAGTATCTCAGTCTGCTTTGGTATTGTTGAGATTTTGTAATGATGGTTGAAAGATTTTTTATGTAAACAGGTTTTAGAAACCCTATTAAAAAAACCCATCCTTATAATATTATTTACCTAATTAAAAAAAAAAAGTTTTGAAGAGGAAGTAGAAGTTTAATATACATCATAAGGAGGATGAGAGAAGAAATATAGTATAGATCACAAGTTGCATTGTTGGAATGAAAAGAAAGAATTTTTTTTTTTAGAATAAGGAGACATTAGAAATTATTATATAATCTCTTTTTGAAGGATATATTATTTTTTTGACCATTAGATCGTAAAACGAAGAAGAAATTGTGGTTCAAAACATGAATTTATTTTATTGTGATTGAAAATGATGAGGCTAAGAAGGAGAAGCATGTAATTCAAATTTTATATATAGAAACTGAGAACACGAATGAGCATACAACTTGTTCTGAAGTTAAGTTTGATCTATGGGTTGTATAGATTGCTCCCATAGAGCATAACAATAATTGTGAGAAAAATAAAGAAATTATTTTTTCTCATAAAGGTGCAAGTAAATAAAACTCTAAATGGTGTTAGATTGATATTCTTCTTACTTATATTCCTCTTACTCGAGACATCCATTGGCTTAAGTGTGGGTGATAGGATATTCATTATTATTCATTTTTCTTATGAAAGCATGGGTGGGGAGATTCTGATAATGTTCTTACTATATGGAATTAGAATCCTAAAGAAAAATTCAACTCACTTTGGACATTTAACATTATTCTTATGAGGAGGATTCACAAGAGGATACAACTTGCTATTATAAGCAATGTTAGAATTAAAGGCACTAATAAATCATCAAATTATGAAGGAATATATAAAACTAAAAACAAGTAGGAAGATCAATTTGTTCAAGTGATGAGATAGAGAAAAAAAGATTAGGTACAATGCTAAAAGTAGTCAACTAATTGTAATTTGTGTCATCAATATCCATGATTGGAGGAACCAATTCCATATCAAAAACTATATCTTCAATTAGTGTTTGCATCCAATCAAAAAGTGGAGGAATATCTACACGATATGAAGACATCATCTAACTAAAAGAGAACCATAAATAGGTGGTATTGAACAAGAACCAATGAGAACCAAATAAACTAGAGGAGGATAAGTAATAAGAACTAAAATAAGTAAAGAAGATTTTGAAGAAAATGTTTGCTCAGACTCACATCTTACCTAATGACAACATATCAAGTGATTAAATCAAATAGTTGATATGTTTTCCACTACTCATTATACCCCACAACAATACATCTTTAACTCTATGGATAATGCATGTTCCACTTCTCCTTAGGAATTAATGGCCAAGTAATTGAACCATATTAATATATAAATTGAATTTTTTTCTCTTATTCATAACTCATAAAGATTCATAGCCTTATTTACATAGGTTGATAAGCTATAGAAAGTATCATTCCATCCAAAAACTTGATCTCCATATGTTTGGAATGAATCATGCAACGAGTCATTTCTAAAGTGACCCTATTATTCCATTTAGCTAAGTCATTTTATTACAAAATGTAATAAATGATCTACTATAAAATAAATTTATGAGAAGTGAGAAAATTCTCAAAGGAATTGCTAGTAAACTCTTCACTGACATTGCTCTTAGATATTTTATATTATTTCAATTTTAATTTTCCACCAATATCCTCAACTCCTTGAACTTTATGAAGGATTGGTCCTTATATTCTATGATCTAAATCTATAGGCACCTTGATATATCATAAATATGATTGATAAAATACTTGTTTTTAGAAATAAAATGATTTGTTATAGATCTTCATAAATGTCACTATGAATAATAGCCAGTGTTCAAGACTCGTGATGAATTTTAGATTTAGTAAAGGAATTCTTGTGATGCTTACACAAAATACAAATCTCACAAGCTCCATTTGGTGGTCGTTTGAGTGAAGACTACCATCCATGTCTATATGAATCATATGCTTATAGGATCTATATAATTGTTGTGACATTACTACTTATACCAATACACATTGATATCATTGACCTTATATACAGTAGCAATGGGGATCCTCATAATTCTCACACATCTAATATAAATCAACACAATATATTAAAGCAATTGCCCTAAAATCATCATCAATATCCTCAACAACACATTCATCAAGACAAAATCCCACCTTATTATTAATTGAGTGATTTGATAAATGGAATAAGTTTGGGATTAATACCTAGAATATGAAAACTTCTTTAAAAATGGAAGAACCGATAATTACATCACCATAACCTAAGACATGCAACTCTGATCATCACCAAGAAAAATTAATATTCATTGCACTACTCACTATAGTTGAAGGAATATATAAATTTTTAGAAATATGCCTCATAGATGTGGAATCAATTATCCACTTTTGTTATGTTAAAATAACAAATATATCTACTATAAGACCATATGTGGACATAAAATGGTAGCCCTCTATTCAACTTGGATACCAGCTAGTGCAGGACTTGAGCACATTGTCTTTGTAGATTACAATAGTTCATCCTTGCTAGCAAGACATCAAGGCTTTCGAAAAAAGGTGCGCACAAGGTTTCTTTCAACTTCATAATTTTGTGCCACCATCCACACATGCTTTGAATGTCATGGTTACTCCATGAGGGGCTGGATTGATTCTAAATTCAACAAAAAAATGTCTAGAGATCCTTGATAATAACAAGGAAGGAACTGGAGTTGGCAAAAGATCTTTAATAAAATTGACAAGATTTTTTTTTTAAAATATGGAATAAGCTCCTTGCTTCTTTTGGAAAAAAATCTCATGATTCAATAGATTAAATTCAACCCTCAAATTCAAAAGATAAATTGGTGTAAAATTGTATTTCTACGTGACCACGCAATGCTGCTCTACACCCGCTCTAACACCATGTTATAATTTGCAATATTTTAAAGAAATGAATGAAATAAAAACATTCATTCAAATCTTATACAAAAAAAAATATGGAAGATATTTGGGAGCATCTATAGACACCATAAATAATTACTATATCTATAAATAATATTACACAACACTATGATAGTTAAATGAGGAGTGTGAAAGGATATTTATAATGATAATTTAACCAAAACCTTAATTACATCCTAAATTTTAACCTAAGACAACATAACAAGAGAAATTTAGGTTAATTACAAGTCATAAATAGGGTTTAACCATGACAAGGTTAACCATAGCCCATAGGGATTACATAATAAAATATTACAAAATAACTAATACATTATAGAATATAATTTCGTAAGACCTAACCAATACATTGTAAAAATTTTGTTCTTGTCCCTAAATCAAATTATAGTTTCAACACTAGGATCACCATTGTGGTCTAAGTATGGCTTGGATCTTCTAAAATAATTAGGATGGATGATTATAAGTTCTCTTGAATTTCCATAGCCTCTAATTTGAAGCTACAAGAAGAGTGCACTACCTCTTTTATTGATGCTACCCTTTACCACTTATCTAAGTCCTTCTATATCTCACTCAAACCCAATCATTTATTGAATTCTTTGTCATAAGTATATGTAGACATCATGTGAGAGTCACTAGTCAATGACCATGTGGGTCCTTTGATATATCAATGATACATACCATACGGGAATTCACTACTCAATTGGATCACCCTATATTTTAACAAATTTTTTATATAGATTGAGCAAATAATTTGGATTAATTATGCTCTAATATTGGGTTTGTTTTTTAATCTTAGATTTAGATTAGTTTCTTTATGTTATATATGATAGTCCATCATATCTCACTATTCTACTAAAGTTAAATATTATGTTGTCAATTTGACCTCCAAAAAATTGATGGGTGCTTATGATTTTGAAGCAATTGGGTATCCCTTAGAAATTTCTAGTCATTCTTCATTGTAACAATCAAAGAATCATCAAGATTTTCCATAATATAATGTTTCATCAACATACTAAACATACTAAACTTTGGATATACTATATTTGATGGCTTTATACTTATGGGATGTTTGATCTAGTCTATGTACTATTAACATAGCAATCTTGACCAAGGTCATGTCCAAGGTATCTTTTGTATAATTATGTGAGCATATTGGAGTAGGATATTGATCCTTGAGGGGGATAACTAATAAGGGTCTCTCTTCATGTCCTCTATTCAACTCAAGGGGGAATGTTGGAATATGTGGTGTTAAGCTTTACTCAAGACCATGAGTGACTTTTATACTACATTTATTGCATACCCCTTTGGGTCTTTGTACAACTTGTATAGGTGGGTTTGTTATAATATTTTATTAATAAATCATAAGGTCAGTTATTTAGTCTTAACCTAAAGGTCACATGTGATCAAGTATTTATATCCCTTGAGAACAATCATTTTTGTATTGGTACAAGTCCTATTATTTACTTTAATGTAATTATTTAGGTGTTAATAGACACCCTTCATATTGCTTTGTACTCTTGTGATTTATTTCTATTTTTTAGGAATGTGTTAATTTCATTCAAGTATAGGAAGCATTGTGAAATCCAACACTAGAATTATGTCTTAAAGCATATCTTATATTATCCTATTCTTGATACAACTCGTAGAAGTTAATATTAGTATTATAGAAAAGGCTTGATCCATCATGAAAGTTTTGTTGATTGCCTCTCAAGTCCTACTTCATAAGCCATGTATCTTTAACATCAATATCCTTTTGTGAGATATTATTTCCTAGGCTAATATCACAATATCTATCTTTATTGTTAAGAAGAGAATAATTGTAGTGGGTTTCTATTATGTATAAATCAATGATAACACCATTGGAGATACATTATGAATTATATAACCCTCTTGACACATTCCTTAATATACCTCAAAAATATTATCACCTCACCTTGACATCATATTATTTGCTAGCATGGGTATCACACTTCATACCATATTTTCTAGGGCGCCTACTCCACATTGTATTCCCCTTGGTTATATCATATTTTTCTAAGTGGACTCCTTCCTTTATATACCTAGGATGGATTCTCCTTCAAGTGACAAAGTACTCAAATATTTTTGAATTACCTTACCTATAACTCTCTTTTTCACGTGGTGAGTCTTTCTTCCATGAATCTATAATACCTACCATTGAAATCAATGGCTAGAATCAATATCAACACTTCTACCATATTGATTTTATATCTCATACTCATCCTAAGTGTACCTTTTAGAAAAGACTAGGTGTGAAGCCTCTAAATCTTCATGATGTTTATGCATGTACAAATAAGAAAATATGGTAATAATTCCTACTTACTTTAAATTTAGCTCTTCTAAATACATCAATCATTAAATCATTTCTTTTTTATTGATAACAAAATTAGAAGTAGTACAATCCAACATAAAGCATTATTTTTCAAATTCCTAACAAAGTCAAGAAATTTTAAACTTTAAAATATGCGTATTGAGGTCCCATCAACTACCATCCCAACATGATCCCACTCATGGGGTAGCTTTTCTCTCTATTGCTTCTCTTCATGTAAGAGAAAAAAAAAGTTCTCTCTTATTAGGTCAAAATATAAATATAATCACTTAAAATAAACTCAATTTCCTTCCACTTAGAAGCTTACTTTACTAAAAGATTAACAATCCTAATTTTCTTGATGTTTAAAGTAAGGTAACTCCAAAACAACAATTTCATCACTCATTGTTATGATAACACTGAGAATTTCCTTAATAATAACATGTCTAATAATAAACAAAGTTTGAAATTATAAGGTACCCATAAGGATCTTCGAATCAACTCTACAATGACTCGCATTATATTCCTCTTAATTTCAAGAATAGCATAGTAGATAGCCACCTCTTGATTTCAAGAATAGCATAGCAGATAGCCATGGATTATGTCAAATTAGTTGGATCTTTTAAAAAAGTATTACATACTATAATACTTATATCATATAGAGATATTAAATA
This sequence comes from Wollemia nobilis, assembly GCA_028583015.1. Taxonomy (NCBI): domain Eukaryota; kingdom Viridiplantae; phylum Streptophyta; class Pinopsida; order Araucariales; family Araucariaceae; genus Wollemia; species Wollemia nobilis. The sequence continues at coordinate 10,159,428 of JAQPPZ010016717.1, read as the reverse complement.
AAAATATGTTGGTAATGTTATTCCCACTCCATATCCCATATGTTTTGTGTTTCCCTTTATGGAATTTGTGAAATATAAACAAGAAACATCATCACTTCAACAATTTTTGAAATTTTGGAGAGAGTGGGGTTGAGCTCTGGCGATTTGGCGATTTGGCGGGAAACCTTCTGTGCAGGCACCGGGCGAAGCTCCAGGGTCTCTGGTTGGAAGTTTCTTCCAGATCCTCCTGTGGATTGATTCTACACTTCTTTGAAGGATCGTTCGTTGCCTTGGGAGGGCCCAATGGGGTCTCCTCCAGGATCTTTCGATGGGCATAAAAGCTCATATGCTGATAAATTAAAAGAAAACCCTGCATCTTCCTCCGATGAAGCTCAACGCAGTGCTTATCAAATGCTATTTAAGAATGTCGGAAAGGGTTTACCCGCAAACAGAGTTAACGGTCGCCTTCCACAATCTGCGTCCGGGCCTAAGATTGTCATAGAACCAAAACCGGTTGAGGATACGATTATATACCGTGCTACCCATGATCCGATCTCGCAAATTCATGGGTATTCGGCCCACTCGAACTTTCTACACACCCGGGTGAGACAGAACTGGGAGCCCATTGGTGAGTACTCTCTATGGCCTATAAGCAATGGGTATTTTATTATTAGTTTCTCTTCTCTAGCAGATAGAAACAGAGCATTTGAATCATAGAAGAGGAGCCACGGCCCGGCAGGATTATTTGTCCAACCGTGGAGAGTGGGTTTTGATCCTCGCATTGAGCCCACGGCTGTCCCGGTCTGGATACGGCTGTATGCTCTCCCAATGGAGTTTTGGGGTGAGCAGATCCTTGAGTTGATTGGTAATTCTCTAGGTAGATTTTTGGGAGTTTCAAGAGATACCATGGAAGGAAATACTGCTGTCTTTGCTAGAATATGTGTAGAAATGGACATTAGCCAGCCACTTCCAACCGAGGTGGAATTGGAGTTGGCAGGACTAACCTGGATACAGCAGCTAGACTATGAAGCCTTACCTTTTAGATGCAGAGTCTGCCATAAGCATGGCCATTTGGCTAGGTTCTGCCCAAATAGCCTGACCACAAAAGCGGAAGCTCCGTCGGGAGCGTCAAATCGCCCCAGAGAGGGTAAGTTCACTTCGGTCAAAGAACCCCTCAATATCCCCCAGGGTTCTGATGCCCAGAAAGATGGCTTTGAACAGCAGAAGCGGAGGAAAAACAAAAAGAGAAATGGCAAAGAGCAGGCCCAAACCAAGCCAACCAATCGATATGAAATCTTCAAATCCCTTGTAGACCAAGAAGACCAAGTCATGGAAGGAGTGGATGGGAATGCTGAGGATACTAACACCCACTCTCATGCTCCTCTATCATCTACTCCTCGTCTTAGAACAGGTGATTGAAACCCCTGAGACTTTGCAACCAGAGAACCTAGGGGCTATGGTAATTCATTCCCCCGCACAACCAGTTATTAAGGATGTCCACATGGGAAGTGCAGAAAAGAACAGAGAAAGACCAGCGTTGGGGATTACCTGGTGGAAAAGAGGTCTAAGAATAGTAATTCCCAAGGAGCTGGTAGAAAATCCAATAAGGATCTAATAGTAGCGCAAGGGGACAAGCTGATCAATGGAGGATCGATGAGAACAATTGACTCGTATTGCTCCCAAGGTTTCCAATGATTATACAATCCTCGGAATGTAAGGGGTTTAAACAAGGAGAACCCATCAATCTGCTGTTCAAAGACTTTTAGGAAGACACAAAATAGACTTTTTGCTCCTTCAGGAAACAAAAATGTCTTTAGATCTTATGTGTAAAATTGCTAGTAGAATATGGAGGGGCGCTGGATATATGGATGTGGCGGCCCAAGGAGCTTCGGGGGAATTGTTACTCTTTGGAATCCTCTCGGTGTGGATAGCAATAGAACATACAGACTTTGGAGGGGTGTTCTCACATCTCTCTTTAAGAATATTGTTACAAATGAACAGTGTTTTAATTACAAACTTCTATGGGGCTCAAAGCATTGATGGCCAGCGGCTTCAATGGAATGTTGTTCATTCAATGAGATCCTCCCGGAAGATTGCGATTGGATTGTTGTTGGGGATTTTAATGCCAAATTATCTGCCAGGGATCAGGAAGGTGGTTTCCCAGTTTTGGATCCAGGGGATAGGCTTCTGATTGCTCAAGTCCAGGCCTTTCACCTTGTTGATATCAAAGGTCCTGGTACTTATTTTACGTGGACTAATAAGAGAAGAGAGCCACACAGGAGGAAGGTAAAACTAGACCGGTTTCGGTCTCGGAGGAAGCATTTGTGAAATGGAATATTAAATTTCAGATTTTGGAAGGCCCAGTTTCAGACCACTTTCCCATTTTACTGGAGGGAGGGGCTATGACAGGGCAGTACCATAAACCTTTTAAATTTGAAAATTTTTGGTTGCAAAAAGAAGATCTCCGAAGAAAAATTCCTCAGTGGTGGGAAGATGGCCGCCCACCTTTTGGGACTGCAATGTTCAAATTTCACAAACAGACTTCAATTTGTCAAGTGTAAATTGAAACAATGGAGGCAAACTAACAAATCGGACTTCCAAAGACCAACGGGCCCCCTTGTTGGCCGGATGGGATGAGGTGCAAAAACATTTCAGGGAAGGAAACATTTCCGAGCACCTTAAATCCGAGGATGATGCTTTGCGCAAAGCGGTTGAGGATATTGATAATCAAGAAGAGATTTACTGGAAACAGAGAGCAAGAAATACTTGGTTATTAGAAGGAGACATAAATACAAAATTTTTTCAGCGTTCCGCTCGTGCTAGGAGACAAATGAATAATATGGATTTCCTTCAAGATGAGAATGGATACTCTTTTGACACTCTTCCTGGTATGCACTCCCACTCAATGGAGTATTTCTCAAAACTCTTTAAGGAAAGTATGGAGCAAGATGGGGCAGCCCAAGATGAAGTTATTGCTGTCATTCCTTCTATAATCTCTCCTGAAGAGAACCAGGCTCTACTTAGACCTATAGATAAAGATGAACTTAAGAAGGTGGTCTTTGGGATGAGTACTGGTAAATCGCCTGGTCCTGATGGCTTCCCTATTGAGTTCTTCCAGGCCTTTTGGGATACCCTGGAGGAAGATGTTCTGGTCGTCACCGAGGAGTCCGTAACCAATAAAAGAATGCTCAAGGCTCTAAATCATACCTTCATTACTTTAATTCCAAAAGGAGCAGTGGGGGGTTCATTTATCTCGATTTTAGACCTATTGCCTTATGCAATGTGATCTATAAAATAATTACTAAGATTATGGCTGAAAGGTTAAAACCTATCCTGCATAATATAATTTCCCCAGAGCAAGGGGGTTTTGTTGAAGGGAGGCAAATTTTGGATGGAGTGATTCTTGCTCAGGAGGCTATCCATACAATGCACCAATCTGGGAACAAAGGAATGTTCATTAAACTGGATATGTCCAAGGCTTATGACAGGGTGGAGTGGGGCTTCTTGGCAAAGATGTTGACTGCCTTTGGTTTCTCTCAGATCGGACAGACCGGGTCATGAGCCGTATTTCTACGCCTTCATACTCTGCTCTTATCAAGGGACTTCCCTCGCCTCCTTTTGGTGCCTCTCGTGGCTTGCGGCAAGGAGACCCTTGCTCTCCTTATCTCTTCCTCATCTTGGCTGAAGGATTGGGTAGACTCTTTCTGAGAAGAAGACTTCAAGGTCAGATAACATGTTTTAAGGTCGGGGCTGAAGTTTTGACTCATTTACAGTTTGTAGATGATACTGGATTGGTGGGAGTGGCCAGCCTTAGGGAAGCAAGAAGAATCAGAGATACTCTAAATGTCTACCTTCGGGCCTCTAATCAAGTCATCAATGACAATAAATCCAAAGTGATCTTCTTCAATATTGATCAACGGTTACAGGACAGAGTTATTGAGATTTTAGGTTTCACTCGGACCTCTCTCCCAGTAGTCTACCTGGGGGTCCCTCTCCATTTCAAAAAACTGAAAATAGATGTTTGGAAGGACCTTTTGGATGGCATCAAAGATAGAATGAACCATTGGTCTAATAGATGGTTAAGTTATGGGGGTCGTCTAACTTTTCTCGCAATCAATTATTCAGGCCATGCCAATTTATAAATTCTCCGTCCCGGTCGCTCCCGCCTATTTGGAAAGAGCTGGATAAAATGGCTAGAAGATTTCTATGGGAAGGTGCCAAGGGAGAGAGGAAATGGGCCTTGGTTGGTTGGGACAAGGTTACCCAACCCAAGGAAAAAGGGGGGTTGGGACTAAGAAGCTCCAAGTTTAACAACAAGGCTTTGGCTGGCAAACTGTACTGGAGGTGGATTTCTCAGCCAACATCCCTCTTCAGCAGAATCCTCTCTAGCAAATACTTGGGTTCCGTCCATCCTAATGATGTGGGCCGCTTTCCACTCGGAAGGTTTTGGATCACCAAAGGTGGCAGGCGCTCAAGCTTGGAGCTCAACTCATCAAAGATCAACTATTTTGGAAAGTGGGGAGAGGGGATAAGGCTCGGTTCTGGATCGATTCCCGGGACCGTAATCCTCCCATTATTGTCGTGTTTCCTGAATTGCAACCGATAAAATCTGCTTTAGAAGATAAGGGATGGATCCAAATTGAGAGCTACTTTAACACTAGTCAATTGGGGGACTACAAGATCATAAAGTTTAAGCGGCTGGATGAGTGGCCAATACCAATCCCTCCGGAGTTGGTACCTACTTTGGGAAAAATCTTGGCGTAACGGTTTCTTACCGGGAGAGATGAGGAGGATGAACCGGCCTCGGGGCTATGGGAGCCTTGGGGTTTATACCGTGAAAGAGGGATATGGTGAGATCCTCCCGCAGCCCCCTCCACACTTTTTTTTTGGTTCATGACTCGGAGAAAGATATGGCATCCCTGTGGCCGGCCGAAAGTGAACTTCTTCGCCTCGGCGCTTTTGCATAATGGAATTCTCACCTATGACAATCTCATACTCAGAGGCATCATTGGCCCTTCCCAATGTGTGTTATGCCACAAGCAGGAGGAAACGGCGGATCATCTAATGTTTGAATGTTCTTTCACACGACATATCTGGAAGCGCTGGTTCTCCCACTTTAAACTTCATGCTAATGGGGTCTTGTCTCGAAACAACATATGGGAAAGCTGGAAGAAAGGTAGATTTAAATCCAAAGCTCTTCGAATTGGTCGGGAGCTTGGTTTATTTTTTATCTGGTGGCAGGTTTGGTTGGAGAGAAATGCCCGTATTTTTCGTGAAACCTTCTCCCCTCTAGAAGGAATATGGCAAGTCATTTGGAGCAAAGTGGCGAAAACGGTTGCCATTCATACCGAGGGGGAAATTCAGTCTGCTTCTGAGCCTTTGGACGAGGGAGCTGTTTTTCAACAAAGGCAGGTGAGTGGTAGTTGGAAACCTCCTCCCCGAAGGATGGATCAAAATCAATACCGATGGAGCGGCTAAAGGCAATCCGGGAAGTGCCGGAATTGGAGTTGTGTGCCGCGATCATGCCGGGTCTTTGCTCTATTGGGAACCGCAGTGGTCCTGGGATGTGCCACAAACAATGAAGCCGAGGCCTTTGCCATTAAATCTGCCTCCTTCTGGGCTGCCAAACAGGGACACAGGAAGATTATTATTGAGTCTGACTCCCAAATCTTGGTGGGTGCTCTTGATTGTATGAGAAACTTTGTCTCGAAAGCTTGGAGGTTGCGGATCTTAGTTTCCCAAATCAAAGAGCTTTGGAGGGAATTAGATGATGTGATACCTGTATATGTGAATCGAGATCTCAATAAGGCGGCCGATTTCCTTGCTAAGATGGGTGCTGAAAGGGAGGTTGGGATGCAACTGCACAATGGACATGCCTGTGGAGGATGCAGAGATCCGACAAGGCCTTGAACGTTTTCTGAAATGATGTGCAGTGTTTTTATGCTAAGGAAGGTTTCTGTCGCGATATCGCGACATGTCGCGATATCGCGACAGGTTGCGCCCTTTCGGCCTTTGGCGGGTTTTTGTCGCGATATCGCGACAGGTTGCGCCCTCTCGGCCTTTGGCGGGTTTTTGTCGCGATTTCGCGACATGTCGCGCCATCGCGGCCCTCGGGGAAGGCGCTTGGTTAAGTTGTCGCGATTTCGCGACGCTTTGGCAATTTGGGGCTAACTGGTAAAATTGTCGCGATATCGCGACACTTTTGCAGATGGAGAGCAAAGTGGAAAATTCGTCGCGATATCGCGACGTTTTGAGAACTGGGCGCCGAGAGGAAAATTCGTCGCGATATCGCGACAGTTTTGAGAACTGGGCGCCGAAAGGAAAAACCGTCGCGATATCGCGACACTTTTGGCGGTCTGGTGTCATAAGGAAAACCCGTCGCGAAATCGCGACAATTTTGGCTTTCCAGTGGATTGGCGAAAACTGTCGCGATATCGCGACGCTTTTGCGATCTGGATGCCATAAGGAGAATTCGTCGCGATTTCGCGACACTTTTGTCGAAGGGTTGCTGGTGGGTGCTGTCGTCGCGATTTCGCGACATGTCGCGATTTCGCAACATGTCGCGTTTTCGCGACTGTTGGCACCGCAGTGGGGGAGCCGGGGTTGACTGTCGCGATCTCGCGACATGTCGCGATTTCGCGACATGTCGCTTGTTCGCGCCCAGTTGACTTCTTTGCTTTGTGTTGTGCTGGGTTGCCTTTGTGCTCTTCTCTTGTAGTGTTGTTTGCTGTTCTTGGTTGGGATGTGTTCTCTCCCGCTTGTAATTGCTCTTTGTATTAATACAAGTTTTTCATTTTTTTCAAAAAAAAAAACAATTTTTGAAATTTTAAGTAGATTTTTTAAGGTAACTATGAATATGTAGGAAGTACCAATAATATATATATAAATATTAAAGAATATAAAAAATAAAATTAATTATAAAAGTAAGTCAAATCAATAAATAATTTTGAAGAAGCAACAAATATGACTTATTGAACTATTGAGGCAATACACAAAGACAATCTATATCTTATCGATGATACTAATGGTGGAAAACATAACATTGTTGATGTCTTCCATAGTACATGGCATTTTGGGAAGCTACAACATTGGTTGAAGTTAAAATAAGAGACTATCCCTATGGAGAAACCCTAACGGTATGTCGTTGGTGTTTAATCTTGGTGACCTAAGTTTCAATCATGCACAGGGGGTCCTTGTTTCTATGCCTCTAGGGAGTGTAGCCCCTAGTTGTGTTACCTATTGTACTTTGCATTACTTCAACAAAAAAATAATGATAATAAGAGACTCTCTCTTGATCTCCATATATACATATATATTTTATTTTTGTACTTGTTGGAATAAGTCATTGAAATAATTTGTGTATCTTATTAATGTTATTATCATAAGTATATGTACTATAATCAATACTAGTAAAATAGAAACTTGTCTAGTTTTTTGACTAAAAATATTATGTGCAAGCACAAATACCTAACAAAAAAGAAGAGAAAATAGTACTCATGAGAAACAAGTGATATCATGAGTATAAGAAATATCCCACATGCGTTATAATAAAAATGTGCATTTAAGAATCTAATTATTCATATTCCATATTAATTTATCATAAGCAAACAAGTTTTCACTCTGATATTTCTCTAATATTATACTCATATGGATTTGGATCCTAATGTTCTTTATTTTAACTTAAGAATAAGGTTTAAAAGATAAAAATTCCATAATAAATCTATCAAAGTCAAATTAAATTTAAATGAATAAAAAATATGAAATTTATAAAAAAAAAAATCATTTAAAATTTGTGCAACAACATAATAATCATAAGTATAAACTATGATCTTCACAAAGGATTAGGGCATTTTTTAAAAGTGTCTCATCTTTTAGGAGCCATATTTTCTTGAAGGGTTATCCAATTCAGCTGATTCTTGACCAACTTGTGCAAAACTTGAATAAATTTAAAATGAGTGGTCATATGAAGTAATTTGAGCAATATTAAGGGAGATATGACCCTACGAAGTTAGACATCCAAAACAAGAGCAATGATGTTTTTTCAAGTTGTGAAAAATAAAATTGCATATATTTGTCAACTAGGATTTAGATGATGAGAGGAGAAATGAAGGGCTAGGACTTCAATGAGGCAAGAAATTCTATTTGGGTATTGAATTTTTCAGCTAAGTTTATTTTTCCCTTCTTTACCTTAGAAATTTTGTATGCAGATTACTATAATTTTTTTATCAAATATTATTTTGTTATAGGATATTCTGGTAAATTTCAGTAGATTTTGAGTTTTAGTTCCTCCATGGACCAATTTATATCTAAATAATTATAATCATCTCTAGTGGTAGATGTTAGTAAGCGCACCAAAGAGGATTGATCCTCGTTGCTCCAAAATAGGGTAGTTTTTGGTAAATTTAATGGGTATTGACCATTGGCTTCAACCTTGAGAAAATGGATTGATATGAGTTGGAAGTCTCCAAGAGTGATTCTATCCTTTCTTCCCAAAGGTTTATTCCTAGCCATTTTTTGTTCTAGGGAAGAAAGAGATAGAATCCTAAAAGGATGTCCTTGGTTTATGGGAAGAGCAAGACTCTTCCTTACTCGTTGGTATGAAGACTTTTGATTTGAAAATGTAAATATATCACTAGTACCAGTTTGGGTTAGGATGTATGGGTTACCCATTGAATTTTGGAAAATAGACACATTCAATGTTATAGGCAACACTCTAGGATAATTTCTTGAGATTTTAGATACTACAAAGGATTGATTCTTCGTTATTTATGCTCAAAATTTGGTCATGATTGATATAAGTAAAGCTTCACCAGAATCAATCATTCTTACATATGGGGATAAGATGTGGATCCAAACCATAGATTATGAAAATATATCTTGTAGACGTAGAAGATATCATGAGGTGGGGCATATAGAGATATCATGCCCGAAGAAAATCCCAACAAAATCATATGTAGAAAACCACAAGAGAAACTTACAAATGGATATGGATGAAGATGTTTTTCAACTTCCAAAAAATAGATCTAGAAAAATGAAAGCAAATAAACAGTGAAGACCAGTAAGGAAGGATATTGGAAGAAATACCAACTATTTTAAGGCTTTATTCTATGAAGAAAAACTAGATCAAATCTTAGAGGATGTAGTATAATAGGTTTAGCATATTAACAAGGAATTGCCTATTCAATATGATCCTGATTTAGGAACAAACATTCTCAATGAACCTAAGGAATGCGTCTCATTAGATTTTGAAGACTTTCTTGAAGTACCATGCACCATTCAAGAGAAAAATGGTAAATAAAATGAAGTGTTAGATGTTAATACCTTTACCATAAATAATAAAATACCAAAAAATGAGCAAGATAAGTTAAAATATTTTATAGTAGAACCAAGAGAGGATATATGATGAAAAATAAAGTTGTGAAATAATATTGAGGAATAGAATAATAAGACCTACTCCCAATACAAACAAGGAAAAAATAGGAAAACCCTCAAATTATCAAGTGAGATCCAAGGAAACAAGAGAAAACATAGAGAAAGGAACACAAACTAAGTTGGTTGAACTTCTTTTTATCAAACAGTAAAATGATATTGGTAATTCACAGGCAAGGCCAATAGCCCCTAATGAGACATTATTATCATCTCATGAAATATAAGGGGTGCTAATACCCCCCTCAAAGTAGAGGTGTATTAGGGTTCTTTGTTTAAGTAATAAGCTTGATATTCTTTGTATCTAGGAAACTAAAATGAAAAAAGAAGTTTCAAAAACTATAGTATGGGCAAGATGTGATGGATTCTGAAGGAGCGACAGAGGGAATTCTAACTTGTTTGAATCCTACATACTAGAACCTATTGTGTATCTATTCATAAAAATAGGCATTGGATAGTCTCTTTATTCACATGCTACTTTGCATATATTCATTTCATCCTTATTAATGTTTATGGACCTACAACTCAGTCAAATAGATTAGAATTTTGGAGTGAGATTGAAGCCTTTATGAGAAGTAAAGACCAAGAAATAGGAGATTTAAATTCCATAACTAATTTGGATGATAATTTTGGAGGGATTAGGAAATTAACTTAAAGTACGAGAGATTTATCAGTTTTTATTCAAAACAATAATCTATAGGAGATTGAGTTTGAAGAAAACAACTATACATGGACCAAAAATAGGAGAGGCCAGAACCTAATAGCAAAAAAAATAGATATATGCATACTCTCATATCATTGGCTAGATGAATATATTTATGCTAAAATTAATACCTTAATAAGGATTGGTTCATATCACTGGCCAATAAGAGTTAAAATGGTGATAAGTGAATTCAAAAAATATCATATTTTAAATATGAGCAGATGTGGGAAGACCATCCTTAATTTGTTGATATGATAGTACAAACATGGAATTCTTCAGGAAACAGTGGGTTGTATGCACTTCCAAAACAAATTAAATTAATGACATCTAAATTAAAAGAATGGAACAAGAACACTTTTGGAAACATTTTTGAGAAGAAAGAAAAACTAAAAGATAAACTTTTAAAATTCCAAAAAGGTGATCATAATAATCCAAGCTTAGAGGAAAGAGAGTTGCTTAGTGAATATCATAATATTTTGAGTAAGGAAGAGAAATTCTAGAGATTAAAATCAAGACAGACTTGGTTAAAAGAAGAAGATAAAAATACAAAGTTTTTTCATAGTATGGCTATAGTACAGAGATCATCATCCAAAATTAGTAGAAATCAATAGAAGTGGTTTGAATTGAAGACCAAAGAAAAATTAGAAAAGAAGTAAGGTCTTTTTATCATCATATTCTAGGATCAGAGGAGTTTTAATTTATTAATGATAAACTTCTACAAGAAGTACCTTCAGTTATAACAAGTGAAGATAATAGAAAACTAATGGGGACTAATACTCTGCAAGAAGTTCATTTAAATATTTTCTCTTTTAATAAGGATAAATCCCTATGTTCGAATGGGCTCTCTATAGAATTTTACTAACATAATTGGGATATAATAAAGGATTCTTTATTGGTGGCATTAGATAATTCTAGGATAATAAAAATACATTCCTTACAAAATAAATGCAACATATCTTACCCTGATTCTAAAAAAAAAGGTGTTGAATTTTTTAATTCATTTAAACCCATAAGCCTATGTAATATGGCAAATAAGATTATCTTGAAAGTAATGGAAAATCGATTAATTCCATTGTTACAAAAAAATATTTTAAAATAGCAAGGAGGATTTGTGAAATAGAGACAGATGAGATCATAGTAGCTCATGAAGTTATACATTCAACGGCTTCAAGAAAAGATAAAGCAATGATCTTAAAAATTTATATGAGTAAAGCCTATGATATGGTTAAATGGGATTTTCTTTTTGCAGTGTTAGAAAAGTTTGGATTTGTGAAGAAATGGTTTATATGGATAAAAGCTTGTGTCTCTATAGTTTCATATTTATTTTTGGTCAATGGGTTAGTAATTGAATTATTTAAAGCCAAGATGGGTCTTAGACAAGGAGATCCTCTATCACCATATCTATTCATTATTATGGCATAGGTTCTAGGTAGGAACTTGAAGAAGACTAACAAATATGGACTTATAAGTGGACTTAAGGCTAGTAATAACATCAACAACATCACCCATCAACAGTTTGTAGATGATACAACCCAATTTGGGAGGGCAAGTATAAACGAGGCTAGAGCTTTGAATAACTTATTAAAGGAATAGAAAAGAGCATCACGAGAAAAAGTTAATAGGACAAAATCCAAAATTTACTTCCAAAACACTCCAACTAAAATCAAAGTAGGATTTTGCAGGAGGTAAATTTACCAATAAATTATCTAGGGTTACCCTTATTTGAGAGGAGAATGACGATAGAATTATGGAATCTATTTATAAGTAAAGATCAAAATAAATTTTTGACATAGAAAGGTATATGGTTATCATTAGAGGGAAGAGTGCAACTAATTAAGTCAGTCTTATAGGCCATTCCAACAAATTTTATGTCATTGTATACTATGCCAAATCAATAGAAAAAAAAATTATCTATATTTTGAAATTTTTTTGTGGTCAAGATTACATGATAAAAGGAAATTTCCTTTGGTTAAATATAGCAAGGTGTGTGATGATAAAATTAGGGAAGGTCTCGGTTTAAGAGTTCTTATAGATGTAAACTTAGATCTTAGGGAAAAAGTAATCTAGATATTGTAAAAAGAGAGTCAAAGACAATAGGCAAGAATTCTTCTAAATATGTTGAGCCCAATGACCCAAGCTTAATATTTACTACATTATTTGTACCAAATGGTTCTACACTTTGGAATGGTTTTAAAAAAATATATTGATCTAGTGATTAAAGGTTTAATTTGGATGGTGGAAACTCGATAAAAAAAAAAATCCATTTGGATGGATACTTGGTGTGATAAAAAATTCACTCAATCTAGATCCAATTTTAAAACCTTGGATGATATTGCTTCAATATAAATATGGTGATATGGTTTCAAACATTTTGTACAATGATTAGGAAGAAAGATACAAATGGAAAGAAGATTTTTTACAAGTATACAAGACATTGATGTTAGGAGGTAGTTGAGTAGAAATATAACAACAGTGATTATTCCAAGGGAAGCCAAGGATAAATTGATTTAGGAGTTGAATATCTCAGGAGAATACACAACAACAAGTGGATATAATATAAAGCACCAACAAAATAGGAATATTGCAAGAATATGGAGAGATATTTGGGATAGCCCAAGTATTCCTAAAGTCAAAATGTTTGTTTGGCTAGTAGGTCATAGAAGAATGTTATCATTGAATAAACTTGGTAAAAGGGGTTTTCATGGTACCTCAAAATGTGTTCTTTGTGAAAATGAGAGTATAGACCATCTCTTGGAACATTGCTCAATAGTTTGGAAACTATGGCAGTGAATTATTAATATGTTTGGTAGATGCATGGTGATCAAAGGTAGAGTTGAAGAATGGTTAAAGCAATGCCAAAGCACTTTTAAAACTAGAGCTTTACAATCAATCTAGGATATATCAAAAAGATATAATACTTTGGATTGTATGGCTAGAAAGGAATAGAATAATATTTAAAGGAAAGGAAAGCAATTTAGAGGTAATTAAAAGGAAGATATTTTTAGCCATAAAGGAGTCTAATCCAACCTTATCAACTCATCCAATTCCTAATCTAGAAGAAGAAATTCTTGATAGATGGATTCAAGTCATCAAATGGAATTATGATGTTGGATACAGGAGAAACAAAAAGAATACAAACTATAAAGTGAAAACCACTAGATGTGGAGTTGGTAACATTTAATTTTTATGGAGCATCTAAAGGAAATCTAGGACCAGCAAGAGGAGGAGGAATAATTAGAAATAACAAAGGAAATATTTTGACTCATTATCCTTTCAATAGTGGATTTAAGATAAGTAATGAAGATAAAGCTTGGGTGACTTTAGAAGGGTAAAAAATATGCAAACAAATAAAATGGAACAAAGTGTGGATGGAAGGTGATTCACTCATAGTAATAAATACATTTTTGAGGAAAGCAAAGGCTCCATGGAATATACAAGACGATATTATTAACAACGGTAGGCATCCCTATCAGTCGGTCTACCTACTCCATACAAATTTATAGAAGTACCTTTAGAGCAAGGGAAGAAAGATGAGGAATCCTACCTCCAAGGGAAGGGAACCACCATGAATAAGACATAATTGTGGAAACTCAAGATCTTGCTAAAGAGTTTGAAGAAATCAGGTTTACACATACGTTAAGGGAAGGAAACAAATGTGCAGATAGGCTAGCCAATATAGGGGTTTTAATTGAGGATCATGAAGTTAAATCCTATTTTCCATGGTTAGAGAAAGTCATAAGTTTAGCTAAAATTGACAAGAAAAATTTGATTGCCTAAATCAAATAGTGATTAAGATTTACTTTAATGTTTTCCATTGGTAATATATGTTTTATTTTATAACATTAATGTGTTTTCATATAAACTATTTATTATATTTTTTTGGGTTGCACTTGTGCTTTAGGAAGGAAACTAACAATTCAGATTTGGTAAAGCAAACTATGATAGTAAAATATGATAGCGCGATGTTTTGGAAATATTACTCTAGTAAGATGCAATGCATGGATAGTAAAGGTGAAGTTTTGGTATTGTGAAGGTTGTTATGGTAAAATGTCAAGAAGGGTGTTGAATTCTAGAATATTTATATTCACATAGAATTTTTTTTTTTAAATAAAAAAAATGAAAATCAAGAATTTGGATATTTTATGTAAATTGTTGTAGGTTTCTAGTTATAGTATCTCAATTGAGATGATAAATTAATCTATTTATAAAATCTCAAGCTCTAAAGAAGTGATTTGTGATTTTTCAAGGGTGGGGGACCCAAGTACAACTCCTTGTTCTCCGAAAAAAAGAAAAAACATAATAATTGTAAGTCTTATTCATGTTTTTCTAGGGATATATGTAAATTCATAACTATTAATGGTAAGGCATACATCATAAACCTTGTAACAAAAATAGGAAATGCATAAAGTTATAAATTATACAAATATATAAAAAAATCAATTATTATCAAATGTGAGTAGTCAAATAAATTTACAATTTATACTCAAAATAATAGATCATAAAGAAAAAGATAAAATAAAATATGTACAATAATCGTGCTTATTTCACTATGACCAATTTTAATTTGTCCAACTTTAAAGCATGAAAATAGCATCCTATATTTATAAAAATAAAAAGTGTGAGTTCTATATTCTTTTCACCAAGTCAAAAACATCCAAACTTGAGTAAGTTATGATGGTAGAACTCACATTATAAATTTATAGGATCTCAAAATAGTTATTTTTAAAATCTTGCTACATGATAAAGGTAATCCTAGTCCCTTAGTGTGATAAAAGTGATAGACTCAAAAGAAGTCAAATAATTTGTGAGTAGAAATAAATTCCATGGTGAAGTTGGTGAAGTTATGGATAGATTAATTTGTAAATAGTATGCACTTTGAAAGATAAAATATGTGTACTATAATAATTTAAAATATATTGGATTAAAAATTTAAAAGTAATAAAGATAAAGTTGACATGGCAAGCATATAGTAAGAGATAAAGTTGAAAATTGAATCTTTACTTTGAGATGATAAAATGGTTATGTCTATAGTTGTAGGTTTATATAATGTTGCACCACCTTCATCTTGATTAAAAGAATTCAAATAAATTAAATGATAAAAATATAAACATAAAATTCAAATATTTATTTTTACTTTTTTAATTAATCTTTGAATAACTAATTTCTAATGTTTGACATATATGTATTATGATATCCTTCTAAAAAATCAAAATACGATTGCATTCCTTACTATCTTATCTTGTATCATTATTAGATTTCAACTAATCATAATTATCTTTCTTATATTCAATAAGATAATAATTAATCTTGATTAATCCATATAAATTCCCTTATTTCTTCTATATTTCTTCTATATGATATAATAATAAGTCACTTTATTTAAATAACAATAATATTCTTGAAAAACTAATAACTGTTATACTTTGAAAAAACTAACTTCTTTAAAATATAATGCAAAACATTCTTTCTTAAAATAGTAATTTTGACTATCATTCAAAATATTTACAAAATTAATACTATGAAAATATTTTCTACTAATATAATTATATCTTCTTCTCATGAATTTGATATCATTCTTATAACAACTAATAAAATTAAATTAAATTTATATAATTAAAAGCATGAAAAATAAATAAATGAAATATATTAATATCACAACATTTATACACTTATAATTTATATTTCAAAATTGTATTCCTTTTAATTTTTAATTTATCCTTTCACTCTTGAATTAATAATGCTTTACAATTCAAAAAAAAAACAAATTTATCTTATATAAGTTTAAGTTGATAATGAACTAGTTTTACTTTGCACTATAAATGATAACTAATTGTAATATGACTTTCTTGCATAGAAAACAAAGGACAAATAATAGTTTTGAAATGTTAAAGTGATTATAACTTAAAACATAAAATACTATCATATTATTTTTAAGCTTATTAATTATGAATATGAGTATTTGTAATGTAAATTTAAAAAAATAATAATAATAATAACTTTTACATGTTAAAGTGGTTGAAACTTAAAGCAAAGATAATATGATATGGTATGTCGTTCTTAAACTTATTAGATATATATATAATTATTAAGTATAAAAATTATTTTAATAAATGAAAGTTTTTTTAATATAAATTAAATTAAACAATAAACTTAAAAGATATTTAACAATATGATTTAAAAATTTATATAAAAGATATTATCTACTAAATATAAATCTTTTGAATTAAATTTCTGAAATGACTCTTTTAGTTATTTGAAATTATATTATTTGATATCAAAAATTTTATTTATGAGATTTAATTACTTTAAACTTTTTCTTCTTGACACTTGTTCTAAACTCCAAATTCTATGGATAAATTTTATAGGTGTTTTTAAGATGCAAACATTATAGAAATTTTAAAGATGTGTTTAAAAGTTTTTTTAAGTTAAAATTTTTAATTAGTAAGTCTTTATTAATTATATAAATAATTATTATAATTTTAAATTTTTATGACAAGATCAAAAAAGGCTAGTAAGATGTTCACTGGAATGGTATCCACAAACTAGGTTTTCTCTTTAAAAAAATCAGAAATAAAAACCCCAAGGAATAGGGTACACTAAAAGCAATAATACGGACAAGACTAGAGCATTGTTGTGGGTTAGGGTTAGCGGAGGAAAGCCCTTTGTTGGTGCTTGGATGGTTAGAATATTGACTGGAACCCTTCAAATCTCATTCTCTCAGTGTGGATCTTGCTCTCCTCTTTGAAGTTATGTTTCTTGGTATGTGCAATTTTTTATTTTTTTGGTAGAATGGATAAGTGGAGGCTCCTCACCTCTCTATTTTTCTCTTTTATAGTGGCTTTTCTATTCGCTTATGGGTGTTCTTTTATTCCCTTTGTCTTGTCTCTTTGGATTGGGCTCTTCTCTTCCCTATGATCTCAATTCTTCTTGGTTGTAATGTTTTATTTGTTGGATTCGTTTATCTTTGTTAAAGATTAGGGTATCCTCTTAAACCCTTTCTTTTATCTTTTATATATATATATATATATATATATATATATATATATATATTAAAATTTATTTTAAAATTTATATGTGAAGTTAAGTTTATAGAATAAAAGGATGTTAATTTTTTTTAAATAAATTCAAATTTAAATAGACTTAAAAATATTATATGTGAATAACAAATATCAATTGTAAACTAAATTAGCATAACATTATTGTAGACTAAAATTCATATTAATTGTGATTTTTTTTTTTTAACAATTACTAAAAAGAATAAATAAATGTTAAAAACTACTTTACCTTTTATTTTATATATATAAACATAAAACTAAGCTAAACTATATTATAATATAGGTATATAATTGCAAGCTTACTTAGTGATAAGGGTTTTGGCCTCTGTGAAAGGTCCAAGGTTCAAACCCCATTCAATATGAGGCGACCGTGATCCCTTATAAAAACCTGTCTAAACTCATTAAAAATATATATACACATTGGAGTAAATCATTAATAATAATTGAAAGCGTAGGTGGTACACCATGCTTACATAACTTACCTTAAAGGTTACTTTTATTTTTTTAGCATACATACGTGTCCTGACGAACTACCAATTAAATAGACAATGCGTTGATATAAGACTGACGTCTATCAATAAATGTGAACGTAACACCCGGCGGAAAAAAGGCTTGTTTATTATACAGGAGAGTTAAAAAAAAGAGAAAAAGACACAGTTATTCCTATTTCTTTCGTGTCCGCTACGCAGGCAATGCAATGTCACCAGTCTGGCTGGAGGACATGAAACAAAATCATGCAACCGGCACAAGCAAATCAAAACGGATGCCATTCTCCATATCTTCTAAGATGCGTGGGAAAGTAGAAGACTTCTAAGATGCCCGAGAAAGTAGAAGAATTCAAAAATCTTCCATGATCAAGGCTTGTTTATTATACAGGAGAGGAAAAAAAAAGAGAAAAAGACACAGTTATTCCTAATTCTTTCGTGTCCGCTACGCAGGCAATGCAATGTCACCAGTCTGGCTGGAGGACATGAAACAAAAGCATGCAACCGGCACAAGCAAATCAAAACGCATGCCATTCTCCATATCTTCTAAGATGCCTGGGAAAGTAGAAGATTTCTAAGATGCCTGAGAAAGTAGAAAATTTCAAAAATCTTCCATGATCAACACAGTTCACGAGGGCCCAATAAAGACAATGGCTTTCTACGAATTCCCCAAAGTCAAAATGAATAAGTAGGTGCTCCTGAAATCAAGGCTATGAGATCAATTTACTATGCCATTATTTCTGATTCATGAAACTCCGAACGTTTCAAAGTAACGCAGCAATACGACAATAACTCATCAAAATCAGGTTTTTTCTACTATTGTATTTTTCCAATGATTTCTTTGTAATATAATAAGTAGCCGTGTTTTAGGTGGGTAGGCGACGACAAGTTGCGTTTCCAGAAGGATAATGCGTATAATTTTAGCCCTCGCTTGCCGTGCTCAGAAGAAACTCATACACCTACAATACGTAGGAGAATACGTCCTATCAAAATCAATTAAATTTTAGCATTTTTATTTTGTCAACAATGCCCCACTTGTGCAATTTTTAAACCAAGTTTGAGTAAGAAGATTAGTCCGAATCATGCAGCTGTCAATATACTGATAAGGTTGCGCAGAATTGAAGTGCATTTAATGACCCAAAACAAGATTTCTCCTGAATGTGGCAGCGATAGATCGATCCATGGCAATATAAAATGTAAAACTCCTACACAAATGGAAGGCCTTAAAAGGGTTTTTCTTGTGAGGAAAGACTTGTTAGTTTCTGTAATTAGAAGTTTGCACAGTTTGATTTTTTTCCTCTTACAAAATATTCTCAAACCTTACATTGCCAGGTGCTGTGTGAAGATACCTTTGAATGGCGTTATTCGAAAAAAAAAATATAAGGGGGGACTCAAATGGTACCCACAAGGCAACCACTCTTGGCAAGACAGTTTAGGTGACCTTACCAAATTGCTGTAAATGTATTATAGAGCAATTTGGTAATTGGGTATACTGTAAATGCTCAGTAGGATCCTCTTAAAGGAATGCCTAACCACTGCAGGCCAGTTTTATTGTTTATTTGAATCCTATAATTGCAATTTTTCTTGTTTTCTTTTTCCTTCAAATCTCTGGTTTATTCCTCTTAAAGGAATGCCTAACCACTGCAGGCCAGTTTTATTGTTTATTTGAATCCTATAATTGAATTTTTTTTTTTTTTTTTTGCCTTCAAATCTCTGGTTTATTCCTAAGTGAAAGTGTTGAGCAGAAACAAGCGTACTAACCCTAAATATTGCATTTTCCAAGCTGGGTCTCATATTCTTTTACTTCCCCGTTTGGGTTTTTGAAAGACACAACGGTTTAACCTTTGGTCTATTGATTAGATGAAAATCTCTGGGTGTTAATGGTTCTTCACATATATATATATATATATATATATATATATATATGGAGGATTCAAGCGTAAATCTGGATGCAAAGAAGTAAAACGAAAGCAAGAGTCTATAATCATAGGAAGGGGTAGGGAGTGCACCATAAGCATTTTGGAGACGTTGCTGGCCCCAAATATCTTGTGAACACAGGCGAACTTCTGAGGCTCGTGAGGGGAAAAATATGGCGAGAAGGGGCACTCCTGAGCGCATCTCCGTCGCAGCAGCTTGCATGCAGCGCATGGCGTTGATGTATTCAGAGGTTTCTGACCGCCCATCATGGCCCTCAATTTGTTCTTCCTCTCAGGCTTTCTCACACGATCAAAACCATTGCCGCTTTCCCTACAAAAACACCAATCCTCATCACTGTCAAATGAAGGCTTTGGATTAATCCACAAACAACCCTAAAATATGCAATCGAGTGTCCTTTTCTCATATAATCGAAGAAAGACTTCACTAGTACTGAAACTGTTACATAACATTAGAAGCAGCATACCTTGCTTTTCACATTCAAGAAGAATCAGCAGATCGATCGCTCCCTTCCAGCCGACGTGTTTTGTATACTTGTCCGCAGAGATTGGAATAGCCAATTTATCCTCTTAGTGTTTTCCTGATTAGATTCTCCTCCACTCCTGACACCTAAACCATCACCAGCAGAATATATAGATTCTATTTTCCCAGAAAGCAATTAATGCAACATCTACTGATAATTTCCGGCGTGTTATATCAGGAAGATCGACACGACTCCATTTTTCCAACACGAAATTTTTGCTACCATGAATATGTTTCAATGCAGAGTATCTACTTTTATTATTATTCTGTCCTAAGTCTTTAACTAAAGCAACCTTCAGTTGGGCTTCATCAGAGAAACCCCTAACCCATTACCATGGCAGCTATCCGGAGAGCTCCGAAGCCTTTTCTTCTCATGTACAACGTCCTGCGATCGTTGAAGCCGATCTTATGTCCAGAATCACGAATTCGCTGGATTTAATCTGCGGCACTGACAATCCAGAAATAAAATCTAGAAGCTTGGTGGGGGCGGAAGAATTTTTATGAAAAGAATGATTTAATATCTGGGTGTTAAGGAAGAGATGAATGCTAACTCAAGGCCTGGATTTTGATGATTACCTCTTCCAAAACTCGATCCAATTTCTCCTAAGTTTCTGACCAACGTTGGTTGACACTGGATTTTAAAAATATATAAAACATATGAACATCTAAATACCATAAATTAGAGCCAACCTTGGCAACAGATAACCAAGGATATATCTGGAGAAGTTTCTTAAATCGTTCAAACAAACCAACCCTAGACAGCGGAAACCAAAATTCAAGAGGCCTGAGACTTCATGGCCGTAATAACAGGAAAATTTTGTACTCACCGGCGGTACAATGATCCGAAAGTCTGCTAGTCAAGGCACCATGTTGCGAAAAAGTAAAAACTGGGGAATTACCTTGAGGCTAGCTAGGATGCCAACTAGGCGTCATGCCTAAATTTGTTTTACAGAAATCAAGAGACGAAGCTTCACGAGGGAATCACTTTTACTAAAAAAATCGAAGTTGACGAACATCAACTTCAATGCTTTTTTTTTTTATTCGAAGAGGCACATCTTACGGTGTATGATTATTTTATTGTTTTAGGCCATTTATTCAAAGGGTCCGTTACGGTGACAAAATAATAGGATAGCTGATAAAATAGGAGAAGATTCATCAAATTGGTACCCTGTTATAGCTGGAGCTAGTGCATAGCATTTTGCCCCGAAATAGCTCTGCTAAAATTTGGTCCAAAATTGGACAATATTTTTCTCTGTAATTCTCTCATCCATCCTTTTACACGAGATGAATAGATACATGGATTTTTGACCTGTCGTCAGTTTACACATGGATTTTTGCATTTATTAGATACAAAGGGGAAGAAAAAGACAACTTTATGGGGGTTATTTGTCATGGGACTATACAGACAACAATGATAAATGATAAGGAGAGTTGCAGATGAAAATGAAAAATTAATCATCATTGTTCCTCTGGGGTCAGTCTAACGTTTTGGTTATAAAGCATCTTTCAGAAGTGTGATCCTCTCATTTTTTTTTTAATACTTAAAAAAAAAAAAATCAATATTGGAGCGGAGGTAGTAGAGCGATCAGTTTTTGTTGAGTGTTTGTTAGCTTGAAGTCAGTTATTTCAATTTGGACTCTTTCTAAAGTCCTTTTACTTGAAATAAAAATCTTACTGAGGTGGGATGGGAGCTTGAGGTCAGCTGTTTCAATCTCAAGCCCTTCTAGGGTCCCCGGAGCTTGAGATCAGTTGTTTCAACCTCGAGCCCTTTTAGGGTCCCTCTTACTTAAAATAAAAATCTTACTAAGATGAGATGAGGACTATAATTATATTTCCCATATCGAACTATACCTACAAAAGTAATATGATAAAAGTCGTTATCGATACTTTTATATAACAAAAAAAAAATCTGTTCACATATGACAGGTTACAAATCAAGTAATCAGAGAAAGCAGAATCATTTACAAGTTGAATAAACTTGCCAAATCACAAGTAATCATAGCATTAATTTAACAATGGGTTGTTCAGAAGCTGACGTCAATGAGACTTTTGGAAGCCACTTAATAATCCTTGCCTGCAAATTACACATTAATTAAGATTACCAACACATCATTTGCCCATCCGTGATCATCTTGTGTTTTATTTCTTTCTTGTTCTTTATTCATTTCTATCTGTAGTCAACGTCGGCCATTATCCTTCCTGTCCTCTATCCTTACAAATCCTCCTCTAAAGTCCATTCCCTTCATAACAAACTTTGGCCCCCAAATAAAGACAAGTTTAGGCCGGTTCAAATCCTGCCAGTTTGGCAAGCGAGAAGCCATTTCAGACCTTAATGTCAAATCATAGAAATCCTTAAAAATCACATTCATACTGATAGCTCGGACTTTCTTGAATGTAAACAAACGTATACTTCTGAAATCAAAGATTTGGGTAGGTCATAAGCAATCAGCTAAAGAATCACGGGCCCAAAGTATATAAATGCCAGCAATGGATTGATCACATTCAGAAACCCACGTTACAACAACATAAAGCAACGTGCACTCCCTCCATAGAGAGCAATAGAGTGAACGTCACGTTTGTATTATTCTCGTCTTTTTTTTCAATGCACCCACGTAAGCGAAAACTGCAGTCATCTGTACAAACAAAAAACAAAAAAATAAAACAATGGAAAACGCCACTTTTGGAGTGGAAGGAGTCTCATCTCTGCTGTTCCATCTTCATGTAAAACGAGAAAATTATTCTCAATCACAGTTTACTACAATATGAAAAAAATGCCACTTTTGGAGTCGAAGAAGTCTTATCTCTGCTATTCACCATCCTCCATGTAAAACGAGAAAATTATTTTCAATGACAGGCTACAGTAAAGTGGGTAAGAGTCAAACCTCCCACATAGCTTTCCGAGGTCAGAGTTAGTTAGTTGGCATTTCATTTGAATGCAACATTACAAAGTACAGCCAGAGCTAGGGCCTCGTTCAACTTTCAACAGATTCACCTTCGCCAACTGAATCTTAAAAAAAAGAAAAGCTACAGTCCAGCGTTGAAACAGAGGCCTGAATTACATAAGCAGCACGTGTGCGAGGGAGAAATTTATTGCAAGGATGTTGGAATTTGTAAGGAAGCGTGATGCGACTATCTAGGTCGTGCAAGCCCAGAGGCAGGTTAACTATGAGTCCTCATCGTTAGGGTAAAGCTTTTTTTTAAGAGATCTAGGTTTAAATTATGGTTTAGAAGGGACAAATGGTTGGTAGTGGGGGAGTGTTAGTTGGTTCATTTTCGTAGATAAGTGGTTGGTAGTGACTGAATGTCTCAGTTTGATTTATTATAGAGTCAGCGTCTTGTTGACTTTATCCTGGGACTTGGGTTTAAACTATGGTTTAGAAGGAGATAAGTGGTTGGTAGTGACGGAGTGTCTCAGTTTGATTCATCATAGAATCAGGGTCTTGTTAACTTTGTTGTACCTAACAAGAGGTTTATAGTGACAGCCACAAGAGTCCTACTCCAATAACTAAAAAAATTAAAACAACGATAATAATAAAAAGATTTAAGTATTGTTTATATAAATAATTTTGGGCTGGTGGAGTGTAATAAATATAATGCAATTAGGTCTAAGGTTCGAAATATAGGTTCAAATATAAAATTATATATTAATAAATTAAATAAGATTAAATAATATTTTTTTATTTATAATGTTTTTTTACAACATTATAAATCAACGCACAATCAATCATGATCTTTGATATGTTTATCAATAAGAAATTTAACACACAACCACCATACAGCCACCATACATCCACCCCTCCTTGGTTACAAAAGAAAATAAATTGATTTAAATTAAATAATAATTTTTATTTTTTATTGTTAAGTCCTTTATTAAACTACTTTATTTTTTATTTTTTTCTTATAACAAAGTCGTCGCTTTTGGTTTTGTAAAATTGGGTAGCAAGTAAGTTATGGGGCCCACTGTACGTGCTAGAGGAGGTTTATTTAATTTCGCCTGCAGAACCTATGGATTAAGTCTACGTAGAAGATATTTAGTGTTTATCGTTTTTTAATTATCCTCGCTAAAGACAAAATAGCACCTTAGAACTTTGCCTGATATCAATTGGATACTTAACTAGGGTTAAGAGCGTTGATAATATCTCTTGGGTTTTTTTTGAACCGTAGCCTGAGAGAATACATTGATCTCTAATTTTCTTTCGAATTAAATTTTAGTGCACGTGAGCTTTATTGTTTTTCTGTTCAACTAAAAGACCAACGGAATCTATAGGTCACATAATCAAGTTATATAACTTGCATGGTATCCTCAAAAGTGGCATTACCTACAGGGATGGGGCTATGTTTAGCGTATTTTTAATGTCTCATTCTAACTTCACTTATTTGTATACTATTATATGGCCTATATGTCTACTATTCCTTTGCTCTTTGACTTCTATTATTGCCCTTAGTTTTAGAGTTATGCAAACCACCACCATGTGCATTGTGTGTTTGGTAAGAAATTATTAGATTGCTTTGTTTCAAGAAAAAAAAAAAAAATTAATACAAGATTTTGAAAGGGTTATTTTTTCATTTACATAATTTAGTAACATTAAGTTATTGTTTGGTGTCATTGGCGATTGAACCTTAGGGATTGAATTTGTGTGAGTTACATTATCTATATGTCTCAAGCATTGAAGCATGGCCTACTGCTATCATTGGGATTCCGACCTTGGTGTGAGCTACCTCATCCATATGTCTCAAGCATTGAAGCATGACTCATTTGGCCAAACAAAGATCTTATAGCAATGAAAAATCAACATTTTTTATTAAAATATATTTTTTAAATGCATTCACACATACTTGATCATGGGTTGATTTAATATTATGAGAACCAAAGACCATGTGGTAACACATGCACAAACGTTGTGGTTTGAACTTGGGTATCCCAAAAGAGAGTCGTAACCATTGGGTTTGAACTTAGGTATCCCAAAAGAGAGCCATAACCATTGGGTTGTCCCAATTGGAAAAAAATTATTATATTAATAAATGTAATATATTTTTTGAAGGTTCATGTTTAAATCTTGTATATCCATATAATATCCTATGGATCATATATTATTATTATTATGTTGATGTAAGATGATTTTTTATATAACATCCACTGCACACCATTATACACACGTCACGATTTGAACTTGAACCTTTTGAACCTGGTGATTAATTTGATTTGATGAGGGTAAGGCAAAGGATGCAACCTTTTGAACCTGGTGATTGATTTGATTTGATGAGGACAAGGCAAAGGATGCAACCTTTGATAAAAGGGTGTAACCTGTTTGAACTTGGTAATTGATTTGATTTGATGATGGCAAGGCAAAGGATGCCACCTTTTGAACTTGATAATTGATTATGGTGGCCAAGTGTCATGAGGTTCATGGTAATACTTGTTGTTGTCGAATGAGTTGTTGATACATGGTAAAGGGTACAACCTTTAACAAAAGGATAGTTTTTTTGAGGATATAGAGATGTTATGTGATTGATGGTGATTTATTTATGAGTGCCCTATTGGGTGGCACCATCATGAGTAGATGAGAGATGATGAAGTGCAGATGTGCAAGGAGGATTAACTCTGCAAAAGGAAACTATGCTTGGAAAGAGGGAAAATTCTCTTCTAAGTGTAGAAGTGGTTTGAAAAATAGGAATATGATCCCTTGATTACAAAATCATGTAGGAGGGGGAGAAAAAATTCTCCTAGTCGTAAATATTGTATGAAAATAAGATGAATTGTGTCAATTATGAATAATGAAATGAAAGGAGATAAAAAACCCTCATTTGATTGCGAAAGATGGATTGGGAGAAGATGAAATTTTCCCAATTGTGAATGATGGTTTGGGAGAGGATGAAATTGCCCCAGTTTGAATGATGTATGGGGATAAGATGAAATTGCCCCAATTTTGAATGATGGATTGGGAGCAGATGAAGTTACCTCAATTTTGAATGGTGGATTGAAAGAAGATGAGATTACCCCTAGTTTTGAATGATGGATTAGGAGCAGATGAAATTGCACCAGTTTTGAATGATGGATTGGAAGTAGATGAGGTTACCCTAGTTTTGAATGGTGGATTGGAGGAAGATGAAATTACCCCTAGTTTTGGATGGTGGATTGGAGGAAGAAGAAATTACCCCCAGTTTTGAATGATGGATTGGGAGCAGATGAAGTTACCTTAATCACTGTGGTGTTATTTCAATTACAATTGTTTGCTTACATCTATCTATATATATTATATTTTTTAATCAAAATTTGAATTTATTTATTAATTATAAATAAAATTATATATAAACTCAAAAATTACACCAAACAGTTTATCATAATATCATAAATTTGATATAGTCATTAAATTTTTTTTGATGTTTAAGTAATTTATCATTCTAATTTTTTTTTTAAAATAAAGTTACAAAAATAAATTATTGATTTTTTAATCATATGTTTATTGATTATAAGCTCAAAAATAACACCAAAAATCTTATATAATATCATAAATTTGATATAGTCATTAAATTTTTATGACGTTTAAGTAATTTATTAATTTAATTTAAAAATAAATAAAACTTACAAAAAAATTAATAAGTCAATGTTTTAAGATTTTCATTATAACTAGCTTAGATATATATAGTATATATTTATTCAACGTTAAGAGATAAGACACTTGAATTACTCATCTCAAGCTTTTTCAAAGCTTAAGGAACCTTGATTTTAATACATATCGACATTGAATAGATATATGTATTATAGATATATAAGCTAGTAGCATCGACAACCATCATTACACTTATTGACTTATTACAAAACACATTGGTCTTTAAAATATCAATTGGATTTAAATGGAAATGTTTAACATAGTAAATATATATTTGAAACATACTTTGACCAATGAAACTCATTTTCTATCAAAATCAACACATTGTATATGCTTATTAAATGATGATAGTATTTTGCTCTCTAAGTTTTCTAAATATCCAATAGGAGTTCATAATTTTGAGTGTATTGTGGAGGATCCTATATTGGAAGTTGCCACCTCAATTGGTACAAGTACTAGAAGGGGCTATGAGTTCTCTCCTTCAACAAATCAAAGGATTTATGCATAGCACTAATGAGATAAGATTTGCATATGATGTTGTTCCTTATATCAACAATGTAGTCTTTCATGTACGTCTTCTTCTTCATCTTGCTCAACTTGGCTCTCATGCATCCTCTTTATTTATTTTTCTATTTGATATTTTATCATTGCAACTCAAACTTGTAATATCATGTGACTCTTCATCTTCATCTTGCTTAATTTGGCTCTCATGTGTCCTATTTCTTCCTTTATTAATTTGTTCTTTTGTCATTATAGTTCAAACTAGTAACCTATCATGTGTCTCTTCCTCTTCAACTTGCTTAACTCACCTATCATGTACCCTCTTTCTTTGTTATTCTATATAGTCTTCTATCATTAGCACTTGAACTTATAGTCCTTCATGTCCTTCTTCCTCTTTATCTTGCTCAACTCAACTCCCATGCATCATATTAGTTTGTTCTTCAATTTTATATTTTATCATTGTAACTTGAACTTACAATATTTCATATACATTTTCTTCTTTACCTTGTTTAGCTTAACTCTCATGCTCTCTCTTTATTTGTTCTTCCATTTTGTCTTCTATCATTTTAGCATCAATTTTAAGTATTTTATGTCTTTCTTGCTCTTCATCTCATACTGCCCTTTTTATTATTCCATCTGGTCTTTTATCATCGTAACTCAAGTTAAAATATTTTATGTGCCTCTTTCTCTTGATCTTGCTTAGCTCAAATATTATATTCCCTCTTTATTTGTTCTTCCTTTTGATATTCTATCATTGTAGCTCAAACTTATAATCTTCCATGTGTCCCTTCCTCTTAATCTTGCTCAAATCAACTCTCATGCACCTTATTTATTTGTTCTTATATTTGGTCTTTTGTGATTAAAGTTTGATTTTATATTTAAATCCCTACACTTAGTTGTGTCATATATTCATTTTCTCTTTAGACATATCTACATGTTAGTGGTATTACATTATTTGGTACCATTGAGTACTATTATAAATATTTAGGAAGTATGTGTGGGGCTAAAGTATGTGTCAAAGTGTGAAGTGTTATATGTTATGTAGTAAAATGTGAAAGGTGTCAAGTGTGTAAGTAACGAGTCAGAAGAAGTTAAGAGTCATATGAGATGTGTCAAGATGTGAAGTAGGAGGTTAGGTAATCATGAGAATCTATCATAATATGAGGTATGTGAAAATTTGCATCCCTTGTGTGTTTGAGGAGAGTAATAGTCAAGAGTATTGAAGAGCTTATTTATGTAAAGTTATATATTGGAGTTAAATCTCCATTCTACGTAATCTGAATGGTTTTTGTAATGTGAGAAAGTGTGATTTATGATTGTAATAGAGAAGAATTTTTGGTGTGCAATATTATGAGCATTGTTGTATGTGATTATTTAATCCTAGAAAAAATTATCTATGAGGTAATTAGGCATATTTGCTAACAATGGTATCAAAGCCACCTTAGTTAAAATGCTATCTTGATAGGGATCATAAAGAGTCGAGAGAGACTTGAGAAAGGATTATGGGAGAGAAGAGATTGAAAGCAATAGATTGGAAGAAAATATTGCTGAAAAATATATCATTTAAGAAGAGACAAATAGGAGGAGTGATATGAGGAAGGAGACTATTTGAATTTTACAGGAAGATATTTGAATATTAGACAAAGATTAAAGAAGGATATATTGAATATTTGAAGGTACAAAGATATTGAATTCTAAACATGACTAAATGATTGAAGCTATAAAGGACTATGTCATAGAGGAAGACATAGTACAACCTATTTGAAGGAGAAATAAAGAGAAGAGGGCATTATGAAAAAGCATCTAGAGAGCGCCTACTTGGAGATAAAACAAGAAGAAGAGGTTACAAACTTGAAAGAGTGTATGTGGAGGAAGCATTACGCATCTAAGTTTCCTAAGAATATTACTGAAGAAGAGTGCTTGTAGTCCATGCTTGAGGAGTAAAATAAAGGAGACTAGCGATGAATATGTAGTCCAAAAGGATACTAGAGATGAATTTTGTAGTCCAAAAGAGACAAAAAAAGTAATATGAAATGATGTGTCATAATTCAATAGCAATAGTGTAGTGAAGATTCTTCGAAGACAATAGATATGTAGAAGGTGATTATAAATTTTTTTAAATGGATGTGGAGGTATCAAAACTATTTTTGGAACATTTGCCCTAGACAAAAGTGATTTGCCTGACAAGAAATTTTTTATTAGTGTCATTGAAGGTAAGATTTAATTTGGATAAAATATTTATTATATGGGGTGTATATTAAATTTGGAGTTGATTATTTGGAGTTATAAGGTGTATTGCTTAGTTAAAATAATAAGGTATTATTTTATGAAATTGTTTGGAGATATAAGGAATGATTTAATTAATTGAAGACTAAAGTGAATGGAGGATAATTATTTAATTCAAGAAGTTAATTAATTAAATTAAATAAGAGGAATTAAGAAACTGAATAATTAATTAGGGAGATATAAGAATATTAAAGGAAAGGAAATTGAATTTTGTTTAAGAAAAAAGAATTTTGAACTAAAAATTTGAATAAGACATGACAATGTTTAAAGAAGAATATGGAATAAGTTCAATTAGAAATAATTGGTATATTCACTCAGGGGCAAGCAGACATGTAACTAGAAATAAGTAATGGAAAATAAAGGTGAATAGAGTACGAAATATATTAATCAACTTGTCTGATGGAGAATGCATGATTATGATATAAGTGCTAGGAATAACTGCTAATATACTCTCAATATCTCAGATGATAAAGCAAAATTTAGTGGTTGAATTCAAAATTATTGAAGAAAAAAATAAATGCATCATTACTAAACAAGGAAAAATCATAGCCACTAGATCCTTCAAAATTGGTCTATTTGCTCTTGATACTCTATCAATTATTTTTCTATAGTAAGAACATTAGAAACAAGAGATATTTGGCATAAAAGTATGGGACATATAAGTGCATCCTATTTGAATGAAATAAATAAATATCAAATGGTGGTAGGATTACCTAGATTAACATGGCAATCTATAGTTTATCCATAATGCCTAGCAGGAAAACATCATAGAATACCTTTTGAATCAAGTTTACACAGAGCTCAAGAGCCACTAGAATTGATATACACAAATTTATGTGGACCAATGGATACTAGTCTTGGAGGACATAGATATTTTTAGTTGTTTGTTGATGACTATTCCAAGAAAATGTGGGTATACTTCTTGAAATTAAAATCTAAAGATTTTAGTTGTTTTAAACAACTTAAACTAGTGGAAGCAAAAACTAGAAGATCAATTAGGGATATTTTTTCAAATAAGGGTGGTGAATTTCTATCAAAATAAGTTGAATCATTCTAATATTAAATGGTATAAAAATACAACTCACTATAGCTTATGCACCCCAAAAAAATTGTATAGCATAGATAAGGAATCATTCTATTATGGAAATGGTATATTGCATGTTGAAAGAAGCAAAACTTGATTAGCAATATTAAAAAGAAGTTGTTCAAACTGCAATATATATACAAAACATATCACCTACAAGAATGCTTAGAAATATTACTCCTGAAGAAACTTGTTCAGGATGAAACCTTCAGTAGAACATCTAATAATTTTAGGATGTAAAGCATATGTGCACATTCCAAAACAAAAAAGAAAAAAATTAGATGAAAACCATATGGGCTATTTCTTGGCTACGATGATGATTCAAATGGATACAAAGTAATTGATCCAATCACAAAGAAAATTCATGTGAGCAGAGATGTGGTTTTTAATGAAGAAAATAAAATCCTTAAATATCCAAAGGTCAATACAAGTCCTATTCTAGACATTTTGGATAAGGAAGAATTTTTAAGTGAAGAATCAGAATAAAAATTATTTAATGAACAAGTTGAAAACTCGGAATTCATAATGTCACCTCAAAGAAAAGAGGAAAAATGGTATATAAATACACTTAAGGACTCAAAGCTAGAACAATTATCAAATCTTACCACTACAAGACCCCTAACTCACAACAAGACAAGAATTAATATGGGTTTAATGAGTTTAGTGGTAGAACCTTCAACTACACAAGCTTCCATAAGATAATAAAAATGGAGAATACTCATGGAATCATAGTAATCAACATTGATGAATAACAAGACATGGGATTTAGTTGATCTACCACAAGGAAATAAAACAATAGGATGTAAATGGGTCTACAAGATAAAATACAAGGCAGATGTTTCTCTTGAAAATACAAGGAATGACTAATTGTAAGGGTTGTACTCAAACAAAAGGAATTGACTATGAGTAAACCTTTTCACATATAGCAACAATGACTACTATTTGTATAATTTGTGCATTAGTAGCACAACTTGGTTGGAAATTATATCATATGCATGTTAAGAGTGTATTTCTTAATGGTGATCTTGAAGAGGATGTGTACACAACCAAAAGGATTTATCATTAAGGGATGGGAACAATAGGTTTGCAAATTTAAAAAAAAAATCATTATATAGAGTAAAACAAGCTCCTAGAGCATGGTACATAAAAATTAATGATCATCTATTTCAACATAATTTTAAAAGAAGTGCATCAGTTTCAAATCTATATATTAAAAATTTGGGTAGAAAGAACAATTCTTGTGGTATATTTTGATGATATAGTAATCACAAGAAGTTGAAAGACACTAATAGATGAGGTTAAAATTGATCCAGAAAAGGACTTTGAAATGACAGATCTAGGAGTTTTACACTATTGTCTTGCTCTAGAAATTTGTCAAAAAGATAATAACATCACATTAAAACAGAGAGAATATGCAAATTCATTACTTCAAAAATACATAGTGACAAAATGTAAACTTAAAGATACTCAAATGGATCAAGGGTTTCAATTATCTAGATATGATGAGTTACCACTAGTTTATGTTGTTATATATTTATAACTAATTGGGAGTCTTATATATTTAATAAATATTAGAACTGATATTTTTTTAGCTATAAATTATTTTTCTAGGTTTAAGCAAGAGCCTAGGTAAAGTTATTGGAAAGAAAGAGAATACTACAATATATCAAAAAAACCATAGAATTTGGATTAAAATACAAAAAAAAAATGTTAAGTTTAACTTACAAGGATATTCAAATTTTGACTATATCGGATCTATAAATGATAGAAAATCAACATCAAGTTATATGTCCCATCTTGGATTAGGACCTATTTTATGAGATAGCAAGAAACAACATGTAGTAGCCCTCTCATAAATAGAAGTAGAATATCATGCAGTAAGAGATAAAGTATGTGAATCACTTTTGTTACAATATATTTTATCAAATATGGGAATCAGAAAGACTCCTACAATACTAAATTGTGATAATCAAGGAGTTATCAAATTAATCAAAAATATTTTGATTCATGAAAGAGCAAAATACATTGAAACTCAATACCACTTTATTAGAGATCATGTTTATGACCATCATATTCATATAAAATATGTTCCCAATGAAGATCAACTTGCGAATATTTTTACAAAAACACTTGGATGAAACAAGTATATGATATTTCAGATTCAACTGTGTACAACAAAATATTTTTACACCAAATAATGTAATACGAGGGTGTGGTAGTGGTATTACATTGTTTGGTACTAATTAGTACTATTGTAAATATTTATAAAGTGTGTGTGTGGCTAAAGAATGTTTCAAAGTGTGAAAAATGTTATGTAATAAAGTGTGAAAGATGTCAAGCATGCAAGTAAAGAGTCATAGGAAGTGAAGATTCATATAAGCTATGTCAATATGTGAAGTAGGAGGCTATGCAATCATGAGAGCCTTTGTCATAATGTGAGGCATGTGAAAGGTTGCATCTCATGTGTGTTTAAGGAGAGAAATAATTAAGAGTATTGAAGAGTTCATTTATGCAAAGTTATATATAGGAGACAAAGCTCCATGCTATGTAATCTGAATATTTTTTGTAATTTGAGAAACTGTGATTTATGAATATAATAGAGAAGTATTTTGGTGTGCAATATTGTGAGAATTGTTGTGTATGATTATTTGATCTTGGATAAATTTACCCATGAGATAATCTGGCATATTTGCCAACACTACATGACAATGTCAAAGAGGTTTGACATTATTTTGATATTTCTCTTATCTATTTGAATAAGGCCCTTGCATGCGTGATTTATGTTTGCTACCTCTCATATATGCTCTTTCATTCTCTTTTTCTTTTTTTATTATGTTAGCATTATATCATTGCCTCAATTGTTTATTTATTTCATTTTTTTTTTTCTTTCCTTTGTGATTCAATCATGTTCACCTTATGTCATGTTTGACACTCCTTTTGATATTGAGGTCTTCATCAATGTAATTATACTTCATCTACATGGCTTGGATTTCAAGGTGACATCCAAAACATTAAAAAATCAATATATTTAAATTTTTAAGTGGAATATACTAACATTTATTAAATTATATACATATGCATATAATATAAATATATAGTTTTTGAATATTTTTGAAATAAAAATTAAAAGAAGTAAAGTTATTAAAATATGCACATATATAAGTACTAAATATACAATTTTTTACACACTATAGAATGAAAATAAAAGAACTAAAAAAATTAAAGTGACTCGATAGTGCCACCATGGTCTTAGGTCTCTACGTTTATCGTAACATCTCGACAAAAAAATTGTAATTATTTAAATTCCATAATTATTTGAAGTTTACATATTTATTACAACTTACATATTTGAAGTTTTGACACTAAAAACATAATCAATATTACGTTGGTTGTAAGTTATTAAAAACTAATTTATAATAGGTTAACATAAATTAATAAATGATAATAGTTTTTAAATATAAGAATAATAATACATAATCAGGTCCGAGGTGTAGACCAATTGGTTCATCCAAACCTCATAAGGGGCGAAGGTCCAAGGTTCAAATCTCGGACCTCGTCGAACTGAACGCTTGTCCCTTTCCTGGTGCTTTCAGTGGCGTAAAAGGTTTTAAATGATTGTGGCATGGTGGTTATAGGGGCGAACTGCATGAAGATTTATGTGGTGGCTTTTGGGGCGGACAGCGCAGAATATTATGGCGATAATAAAAAGCTGGACAGCCTACCCGGAATCATGGCGGCCACCGATTCCACCATGTAAATACCAAAAAAAATAATACATAATCAAGTGGTATTAGTTCAATCGATTAAATTCCTCAATATTTAGGAGAAGACTAAGGTTCAAATCTTACCAAGTGATATATGGATAATATGCCAGCTTTGTTGTAATACCACTATGTGGTGATTTACAGGTGGGACCCATTTCAATCCCATATAACCAATTGAAAAAATAATTAATAACACATAAGCTATAAAGTATTAAAAATAGCATGTTCACTATAAGTTATAACAAGTCAACATAAACTATTAAAATAATGTAGATTAGATATTAATAACATAAGTTTATATTATGTGACATATAGACATCACCATTACAACCCATATGCCTCTCCTAGCTTCCATTGTAGATGTCTCCTATTGTAACAAGGGCACATGATGCTAGTGCCCAATAATAAAGTTGCTGATTAAACATATTCAAGGAGAAAACTATATAATACTATGCTTGGCAATGCTTTAGACAATTATAAGTTTGGTTTTTAACAATCTTAATCGTATTATCATTTTCCTTATTATCATATTAATGATATTATGATAATAAGATTTGATAGTAATGTAATTTATAAACTATTATTTAATAGATTGGTAAAATTCTATTATGACAACGTTTTAGAGTTAGACAGAATATATCACTATGGAATCTAACCAGTACAATAAGGAGGATAACAAATACACAAATAAATAAAACAAGAAATAAATATAAAAAATAATTTTTTTTAAATAAAGGGGTAAAATTTTATTGATAAGAAGACAAGATTACAGAGTATAGCAAAGCCCCTAGCCAAGGCTTAAGTAAGCAACAAAATAAGCTAAACCCACTATACAGGGTCAAAACCTGAAGAAGATAGCAATAACAAACCACATGAAGTATGAATATCCTTGTGGATCAACTCCTAGAGGCATTGAGAGTCTCCATGAGAGACTCTCCTAGTTATCCATAATCCAAGGACTCAAAACTCGAAAGCTTAGAAGTCCTTTTGGCCAAATAATCAGCAATCCCATTCCATTCCCTTGGAATGTGCACAAAGGAGATGAATTTGAACTCTTCACTAATTCTAAGAATTTGAACGGCCACAGAGGTCAACTTCCAATTAACATCCTCCAACCTTTTGTTATTTAAAATATTAACCAAAATTTGAGATTCAGACTCGCAGATGCTCTTGCACCAGCCAAGAGAAAACCCTCTCTGCAAGACCTTCAGAATCACAAGAGCTTCATAAAATCGTTGGAGTGAACACCTTTATAAATGTAAAAGAAAAATTTGACCACACCAGCAGAGTCTCTTCCAACACTGCCAATTCCAGCATGTCCAGGATTACCCTTGGACGACCCATCAGTATTAATTTTTAAAACTCCTCTAAGGGGCAGCCTCCACCTACCATCTCTCCTAACTTTATTTCTAAGCTAAGAAGCCCTACTAGGGCAAGAAGAGTCTACTCCAACCCCAAAGAGACCAAGGGACTATCGTACTTTATCCTCCCTAGAGTCCAAAAGAGGGTTCACATCGCATTTGTTATGGATAGTTTCCTGAACCATACCCAGGATCCTTTGCCATATATTTTGAACAACCAAATGACTACCCTAAAATATGTGGCAGTTTATTTTGAGCCAAATCTACCAAATGATGCAAGAAGGACCCAAATTCAAAGCCACCTAGAGGAATGGGACATTGGTCGAAGGTCTGCCTAGACTACTCCAAAACTCCACCAGGGAGAGCACATGAAAACAAGGATGGTTCCAGGCACTCCATCAATGGTGCCAAATGTCTCTAGCAAGGGAGCATTGGAAAAATAAATGAGAAGAGACATCCTAATTATTACTACCAAGGACACAAATAGAGGGACCTTACCCTCTTCCTCAAGTTATCCCAAGTGAGGTATTTATTCCGAGCTACTAGCCAGAGAAAGAAGTTACATTTAGGCCAAGCAAATCCGTTCCACACATTTTTCCACCATGTGATAGGGAGGCTCCCAAACTTATGCATATCAAGAACCTAGTAGCCATAGGCTACATTGTAGGTTCCCTTGGGATCAAGATTCCAAGATAAACTATCTTTACCCCTCAATGAAGAATACAGCCTCCCTGCAAGAATATAGGCAAGCATATATTTGTCCTCGAAAAATCCTCCCTAGGGCCATTCTTATGGATATTTCCACTTGTACATCTCCATATTACTAAAATATTGGATTGTTTTAAAGTCCTCCACACAAGACTAGCTCACTTCCAAAAATAAATGCTTAGGGAATGTAGCCTAGGATATTGAATCAAGATAGGAGGGTGGCCATCCCAAGAATCCTCCCCAAAAAGAGCATATGATCCCTGATTACAAAACCAAAAAAAAATCCTACTTAATTAAATTAGCCCCTCTTTTCAAAGTGTCCTAGATAACCGAACCTTTCCCAACCAAGCCGACTCTAGGGATCTCAGCCTCATAAATACCTTTCAAGTACTTACAAGATAAGATTTTAGTCTAAATTTGATCTTGATAAGTACACCATCTCCAATAATGTTTTGCAGCCAGAGCCTACCCAAAAAGAGTTTCCTGTCACAACCCAAGGCCTACCTCTTGAATAAACCTACAAATAGAATCCCACCTAACCAAACTCCATTTATATTGAGCAAGTTTTCTAGACCACAAAAACTGTCTTGACAAAGCATCCATGTCCTTAATGAAACAAGAGGGAGTTTTTTGCACAAAATATATGTAGATGGGTAAAGCTTGAAAAAAAAAATTTAAAAGCAACACTCCACACAAAGGAGAGCCATATGACGATCCAGTGATTCAACTTCCTTCTAAACTTATCCAAAATAGACTGCCAAGAAGATCTAGGTAAAGGATGAGACAAAATCGAAATACCAAGATAAATGAAGGGGGGAGTCCCGACCTGAAATATTAGAATTTAAGCAATCCTGGATTGAATAAAAGGAGGGGTATTGAAGAAGAAAATAGAATACTTGTCCTCATTAATCAACTATCCAGAAGCACCAAGATATATGTCAAGAGACCGTCTAATTTTGCCAGCTTCCATGATAGTGGCAACTCCCAACAAAGTAGTTCAGCAAATTGAAGGTGGGAAAGAGGCGGTGAACTACTATCCCACTTTCAACCCTGAATGAAACCATACCTAACCTGAGACTTGAGAAATCTTCCCAACCCTTCTTCCATAATGATAAAAAAATAAGGAGATAGAGGATATCCTTGCCTCAATCCTCTCGAGGCATCAAATAGCTTTGATGACTCATTATTAACAAGAATAGAGAACGAGGAAGAAGAAACACAACTCATCACCCATATAATCCAATCCTCATCAAAGCCAAAAGCAACAAGAAATTTCTGAAGAAAAGACCATTTGACTTGGTCATAGGCTTTGACCATGTCCAACTTAATGAAAATACATTTCTCCTTAGAAGTTTCCATCGAGTGAATAACTTTCGTAGCAATAACAACCCCATCCAGGATTTATCGGCCAGCAACAAACCCACCTTGCTCCTCAGAGATGATTTTTATCAACCATATCTTCAGCCTCTCGGTTATAATGATCTTATACACAACAATGCAAAGAGAAATAGGCCTGAACATATCCAGGGAATTTGCTCCCTCTTTTTGGTAATAAGCACCACAAAGGTAGCATTTAGGGCCCTTAGCATATGTTTGTCCTTTTGGAACTCATGGACCATATCCAGAAGATCAAACTTGATTAAATCCCAAAACTCCTGATAAAACTCAATCGAAAATCCATCCGAGCCTAGGGCTTTCCCTTTTTTCATCTTAAAGACAACATTTTCCAACTCCTCAAGGGAAATTGTACCCATCAAATGCTCATTCATTTCTCTAAAAACAATCAAGGGAATACAATTTAGAATAATTTTTTCAGCCTCTTCATCTGAGAGGGACTCCTTAAAGAGAGAGGAAAAATACTTCCTAATATTTTTTGAAATATCCCTAAAAGAAGAGAGAAGGGCATCCTGATAATTCACAAGAGAGGAAATCATGTTACCATTACAAAAATCCTTAACTGAGTTAAAAATAAGGTCGTGTTCCTATCCCCTTCCTGAAGCCAATCCACTTGAGCTTTCTGTTTCCAAAAAAATTCTTCCCTCAGCTCCCATTCATCAAGGTCTTTCACAGCCTCATATTCCTCAATGAGAATATCCTCTGTGATTCCATGATCTCTGATCTTCCTTGAAGCTTCTTCCACCTTCCTAAGAGCCACCAAATTAGCCAAGGAAAGGTTCCCAAAATTTGGACTATTCCACATCTTCAATTTATGCTTAATGAATTGTAGTCGCTTCATAAATGAATACATAGCGGTGCCATGAGAAGGTTTGCCATTGGTCCACCATCCTTGCATGAAATAATGAATCTTAGAATCCTGAAGCCACATAAGTTGAAACTTTAAGGAAGGATTCTTCTTTAACCCAAACTTAAGAGCAGAGAGTTTGATAGGCCAATAATCAGATCCCCTACCATCCAAAATCACATAACTAGCACTTCTATTATTACCAATCCAAAAACTAGAGATTAGAAACCTATCCAGTCTCTCTAATATGGAATCTTCCCCACATCTTCTATTGTGCCAAGTAAAGATCCCATTATTTGGCTTGATGTCAACCAAGTTCAAGGCCTAGATATGAGCACTGAAGATAGATGAAAAAGGCTCGATACGATCAACCCCATCATATTTCTCCTTCAGACCAGTGATAGATTTGAAATCTCCAACAAAAATCCATGGGTACAAGGGAGCCAAACTTCTCACAAAGCCAATATGCTCCCACAAATTCACTTTACCATTTTAATCAATGGGAGCATACACATTTGTAAGTAGGATGGTTTCACCAGATTCATTATCATGCTCGATCATCAAAATAGACCATATTCTAGAAATCCAAGTAAGAGGAGAGATCTTAACCGGATCCCATAAACAAGCAATACCACCAGCATATCCACATGCACCAATACACTAGAATTGACCCCTTCTCCATAACTTGGGAGAAATATTTAACATACTATCAATAGCCAATTTAGTCTCCTGAATAAACACCACATCCAAATAATGAACACAAACCAAATCACGAATAACTTTTTATCTAGGGATGCTATTCAACCCCCTTACATTCTATGAAAGGATAATCATTTCTAGGGGTTATAAAAATAGGAGTCCAATGTTCTCACCAATCTTGACTCCACCAAAGTCTCCCCCATTAGCTTAATTTCATCCTGGTATTTATTTGACCCACCTTCATATTCTTATCCGAAGCACCTTTTTTAATTGTTTTCTATTGCAATCCCAACATCGTAGGAGTTTTGCAGTCCAAGGATGACTACATCAGTATCTGAGTAGGAGAGGTCATAACTAAATCTGTGCCACTTTCCAAAATATTTTCCCCTGTAAGTCTAGAGCCATCCATATCACCTATACTCGAAACCAAAGCCCTTTGTTCTTCATTTAAACCCCCTAGATCTAATTCCTTAGGTTCCACCTCAAGAAGAGATATCTGATTCGACCTTGTTATATCTGCATCGGGTAGCGATATTTCAAGTATCTCCATTCACTTATCAATGTCATCTAGTATCTCAAAATGGTTGAGTAGAGAATCTAGTTGGCTATCCTTAAGGTCTCTTTTTGCCCTTCTTCCTCTGTTTTAGGGTTTTACAAGAACAAAGCCTTCCTTATCATGATCTTCTTCCTTTATTGGGGCTTCTCCTTTGTCCATATTTTTGTAGATCAAGAGGGCCTAGTATTTGAAGCCACGAGTGAGACAAACTTAGGGTATTTTCTTTGCAGGTGGTCATATTCGTGATAGATCCGAGAACGAGACGAAAGAGCTTTATAGTCAAGTTGTTGAACCCATGTAGTCGATCCAAATTGTATTTCAACAGAATCTGAAATAGGATTGTTTAAATCAATTTCAACATAGATACATGAAACATAGATTACCTTTTTATCCATCATCTATTATGACTGTTCAATCGGCTTCCCAAGAAGAAGGGCAATCATATGCAAGATTTTGTTTCTCCTAAATTCCAATGGGAGCCACAAGAGCCAAACCCACACTGCAACCTGTGATGGTCGCTTCTCTGACGGGTTGAAACCCATATTCTAGGGTTTAAGAAAAATTCCCTCTTGGTTATAGAAATAGGGACCCCCTTCATAGGCTTTGTTACGATCCACAAGACAAGAAAACCACCATAAAATAGCTATTCACACTCAACATCACCTCCACATCACCTTCAAGGTTCCAAGTCTTCCTAACCCAAACCTCCACAAAGGGAATAGAAATTTGGATGCCCATAAATTTTCCAATAAGTGCATGCTTGGTTGAATACTCCACATATTCTACCACCGAGTCTAGTTTAACCACTAGAATCGGCCTGGCTTTACATCATTCTAGACATACATTGTTCTTTAACAAGCTATTCCCAGCATACAATGGGAAATCATGTTCCTTCAAATCATTTTTAGATGAAAAAACATCACTAGCATGCACGCTCTATGACGGGCTTGACACCATCACAACATTCCTCCAATTATTCAGACCTCCTCCAGAAACTTCTGTCATCTCCTCCAGGAATTTTTTTCTCCAACTCTGCCAGGGTTTCTTCTGAATATCTTCAACACCAAAACTCATACCATTTTAATGTTTATTCAAATATAAAAAATAATCTTGATAAACAACAAAAAAAAATGATTAATAGTAACAATTTGATAATTACTCTCAATAATTTAAAAATATGTATTTAAAATTTCATACATGCATAAAATATGTTTGAAAATTTAACTTAAGCCAAACAAGAAGAATAAAAACATTAAGTAGAGAAAAATATTAGGAAATCCTAAAATCTATAATAAAGTCTCAAAAATAATTATTAATTATCTTGTAACTAACATCCATACCATACTCTAAATATATAAGTACAACTGCCATACAAGCTGCCAATACTCTCGCTCAAGGGAATAATTTGGCTCTGCACCTTAGGTCTCTTCTTCCTTTGATAGTCAAATCAGAGCAAACTATCTTTATTCAAGGAAGGTACATCCTTGATATTGATTTTAAGAAAGCTTATGACCACATTGAATGGAGATTCATTATTGCTATGCTCCAAGCTTTAGGATTTGGGCCAGTTTTCATTCAGACTATTGCTATGCTATTCAAAGATGCCTTGGCTATTCTCAATCTAAAAAATTCATAATTTGAAGCAGTGGATATTTTTAGGTCTGTTTGGCAAGTGTATCCTATTGCTTCCTCTTTATATGTGCTTGTTGCTGAAGTCTTTGGTTATCTTTTAGCTACTCAAGATTTTGCATGTCTTATTAAAGGAATTGCTCTTCCAAATAATCAAGGACAACTTATTAATGGTCACTTTGTTGATGACTCCTTTCTTACTATAAGGGAAGAGGATCAATTTGTTTCTAATGCTTTGTTTTGTCTAAACACCTTTTGCATAGCCTCTGGTTCTAGCATACAATGGAGGAAGACCTCTCGCTTCAAATAGTCTCCCTTGCCTATATTGCCTTGGATTCAAGGGTATCATTGGAATTAGATCCCTCCTGGAGAATTTTTTAAGTTTCTTGGTATTCACTTTGCCTTTCAAGGATCTCCTGCTCAACTTTGGAATTATGTGCTTCAAAGAGTTGAAAAGAAACTTGATTTTTGGCTTACTACGAAGTTGTCAATAGTAGGTAAATATTTGCTCTAAGTTTTAGCTACCACTCATGTATACTATTCCTCTTGTTGGGTTCCTTCGCAAGCTTGCTATAAGAAGCTTGAGAAATTCCTTCAATATTTTCTTTGGAATAATTCTTCTAAAATAAAGGGATTTCATAGATTTGCCTAGGATATTTGATATCTTCCCAGAGAATATGGCGGAATGGGTTTACTGGACTATAGATGACAAGGTTTTGCTCTATGTGCTAAGTGGGTGGTTAGGGCTCTAAGGGGAGCTAAATCTTGAAAATTTTTGATTCAATATTTTATTTCCTCTGGTCTTCCCTTAAACTATAGATCATGGAGAGGGTTGGATTTTTCCTCTCTCATTATTGCTCCGATTTTTGTTAATATTTTTGGCTCTTTTTTTATTAAAAGTATATGAAAATACTGGAAACAACTTACTCCTTGGATCTTTTGGAGAGGAGATGGCTTCTGTAAAGGGTTATCCATCAATTCTATGAATATTTGGTAGTCCCTCGTGTTTCTTCATCAAGATTCTTCCTTATTTTGGGTGCAATGGAATCATGCTCAATAGTTTTTCAAAAAAGGGTATTGTTACAATAGTTGATTTATTTTCTCGCCATACTATGGATTTGATCCCATGGAATGAGTTTAAATGCACCTTCAGGCTGAATGGTGTGGATAAAGATAATTATTATATTGTTATTGCTCTCACCCATTTTTCTATGTTGCACAAGATTGGTGTGCGCTCACAACATCCTTGGTGGTCAGACTGGAGATGGCATGTTGACACTCCTTTGATTAATTATAAGGCTCTTTTAGGGTATAAATGGTTATCTCCTCATCTTCCTCTGGTGCCTAATCTCAATCAGCATTGGAACTTATTTTCTACCTATTTTGAGCCCAAGCAATCTTTTTTTGCATGGAGTTTTTTGTGTCAAGGCATTCCCTTGGAGGAACGTTTGAAGCACCTTGGAATTCCTAATTCTAAATTTCCTTTTTGTGGTGTACCTTGAGTCTTGAACTCACCTCTTTTGGAATTGCAGAAGATCTAGGCAAGATTGGAAATGGGTTCTTTCCTTTTTTCCCCATTTACAACTACAATAGTTTCTTGGCTCCAAGCTCTTCTTAGGGATTCTTTTACTTTGTCTCTCCCACTTTTTGAAGTGTGGTAAGTTTTTAGGATTAGCCTGCTCTTTCATATTTGGAAGGTCCATAACAGAATTATTTTTAAATAGTACACACCTTCTGTAACATTTACTCATGCTACCAAATATTAAGTTTTTAATGACATGTGGCTACAAATATGTACTCAAGCCAATAAAGTTGCTATGGAGTTGGATCACTTGCAAGTTCTTCTAGCACATTGAGCCAGTGCTCCATGTACAATCAACTAAATCCCCCTAGAAAGCTCTTCTCAAGAGTATTTTCGATCCCGCTCTTGTCATCAACCTCCGTCATATGCAAGAAGTGCTCATGTAGATAGGTACTGATCCCAGCTCTCACCAGTTAGGAAGTGACCTAATGTTGATATTGCTTGTTTATCCCGCTAGGTTGGGGGTGGGATGATGTTCAACCAATTTCACTTGGGCCAGTTGTTGGTTGGAGCAACATGGGTACTAAAGGCCTTAATCTCGATGCAGAGGGGTGGATTCCCAACGCATAATCACTAGAATTTTATGCAGGATAACACGCCAGGGCACATTACTCCATATGATATATTTTTTTGATGTAATGATCATCATTGATCATGATTGGTAAACTTGTTTTTTATTGGCGATTGTATTTTCTAACCCTTGTCAATGAGGGTTAGTTTGATACCCCATGGGGTGTGTTAACCCACCCACTTTTTTTTATTTTGAAGGCTTTTATCTTAATTTAATGTAAATTTACTTTTTTTCATCAAAAATAATTATTAATTATGATAAATAATACCATAATATATTTATTTCTCATATTTCTTAACCTTGATTACAATACCAACAAACTAAAATATTTTAAAATTTTATGGCTTATGGTGACTAGAAAATAAGATATAGTTAAATATATTATTATTTCAATACCTATAGTTGAATAACAAAAGAAAAAAAATCACTTGAAACCTCCGAGAAAACTTATAATGCAATTTATAATTAGTTTTTCTTACAAATTTGTTAAATCACTCTCTTTTAACAAATTTATTTTTGTATTCATGATGTTAAGAATTTTAGTACTTACATTCTTCAAAATTGTTGACAACATAATTTGGATTTAAAAATACAATATAACTCCTAGAAACTTCAACAACAAGTTAAAAACTAATCTCCTTTGTTATGTTTTTATAGTTTGAGTATTTTATGAATGTGTTTATAATTTATTAATAATATGCATCTTGAACTATTTTATAAAACCCAAATCCAAGTGAACATTTGAAAAAAATGATAATACAGGAGAGAATAGTAAAAGAACATGTCCTTTCACTTTTATAAAATATTTAAAAATTAAGAATATTTAAGGTTTATTTTCAGACTTATGAGAAATATTAAAGCAATTATAGAAGAAAAAATATCATACAAATTTATATTTAAAGCTAAAAAACTTGTTAGGCCTTTGTGGGTATGTCAAGGAAAAATAAACTAAATAAATCCATCCATTTTAATACTTAGATCTATTTAATATCATAAAATATATAAAAAATTGAAGCAACATCAAGATCACACACAACCCATAGTAAAAATTGACAACCATCAAGACCGTTTTTATTATAACTAGATTCCTTTGATTTATCCACCAAGAGCTCATAGAAATCCTAAGTATACACCCCCTTGCCAAATATTTGTGAGCATGTTGATATGACCTCCAATAGTGCATCATA
Organism: Wollemia nobilis; assembly: GCA_028583015.1. Taxonomy (NCBI): domain Eukaryota; kingdom Viridiplantae; phylum Streptophyta; class Pinopsida; order Araucariales; family Araucariaceae; genus Wollemia; species Wollemia nobilis. The sequence goes on along the minus strand of JAQPPZ010016717.1, from coordinate 10,114,542 downwards.
ATCCCATTAAAAGTATTACTTTTTGAATGGGTCCATGATGAGTCTAGCAACAAGTATCACTATGTTGATAGTTTTGTCATCAATTCACACATCTTTATTTAGTACTATCATAGAATGTATTGGGGGTTTATATTGTGCACTAGACAAGATGCTAACTCCCTTCTTCTTTTCCCAAGCATAAGGGAGAAGAAGACTTATCACTTCCATAATTATTGATGTTGATATAATTAGACTATCATGGTATCCACAGTCTAACTCTTGCAAAATTTCTCAATTCTAATGCATCTAAAATTAAAAAAATAAAATAACTAAGCCATCCTACCTTTATCTATTCAAGATCAAGTTAACTATAGATGGATAGGTTTGCTTTTTTTTCCTACAACTATTTTTCTTGTCCATCCTTTCTCTTGAAATTTGATTGATCACTAAATGAATAAAAATTGAAGAAAATTATAGATGTGTGAGCACAAGGATATGATCCCTTATCTCAAAAAATAATATTGGTAAAAATATTGATAAAAATATTTGATGATAATGTGTTGTTGTGAATATAAATTTATATTGTATTATCAATCTCCATGTAAAACAATAATATATACCACCTATTTTACAATATAAATATTACATGTGCCTAACTAAAATGACTTTTCACTTATTAATACTTCGCAAGACTATGGCAACCAAGTTTACTATTAGTGCTTTGTTAATGAGATAGTGATGGATGGGAACCAATCATATTGGTGCACTTCTAAGAATTATTTTTTGTTGAACAATTTTACTAACGAATACAAAATTGAAAATTTTATACTATATTGTATTATTTGTGATCATATAAGGTATGGAGGGAGGAGATTCAAATAACAACCAAACATATTAGTCAACTTTTAAATTTTCTTCTTTTTATGAATAAATTTTTATTAATTTTTTTAATTTCTATTATTATTTGGGATTCAAGTTGAGATAAAGGATGAATGTAGGAGAATCTTAAGATAAACATGTGATGAATATTTGTAGGTCATTTAGGATAGTGTTTTTTTTCTATATTTTTTATATGATACTTATTCAAAAGAGGAATTAATATTTATGGAATTAACATCACCCTTTTCCACCAATCAAGTTTAAAGCCTTGATAGAATTTTTCTTCTACATTACCCATAGTTGTCAACCTCTCACCAATGCCATCACCAAGTTCATGCTATGAGTATATCTAAATCCTTTATTTTCAAGGGGTATCTTGCCTTTGTAGAATCAAAGTTCTTGAATACTGTGATTAGCTATTGTCAACTCTTCATTGCCTCACTTGGTTGAGCCTCTACCACCTTCATCCTCATTGGAAGCACCACTAGAGTGGAGTTGATATTTGAGTGGTCCACCATGGTAGTAGCACTTTATGAACTCTTGAAACATGCTTTTGACACCATAAATATTTTGATGCATCCAATATGGTAGGGGATGTAAATCTCAATTATAGAATGAGGGATTGCTCCTATGGAATATAGGGAGTCATCCATATCAAATAAGAGGAGGGATATGAGCATGTGTATCATTTAGTGGAGTATGAAGGTCTCCTTAGTGTTTGGTTTAGACCATTTGGATGAGCATGTGCATAATATTGGCCTTCACCCTAATGGGTGCTCTATACAAGATCTCATGAAAAGGAGTGTACCCTTTTAGGAAATATTATAACATATTTACCATTTTTATTTTTATTCTATAGATTATATATGATGTAAATATATCTACAAGATTTCATAACAAAGACCTCCAATAATTTAAAAACTACGATAAATAGAAATATAGCGGTAAACCCCTAATCACACAAAATTGCAATACATGGAAATAAATCGGTAAATGCTTTATTTTCTTTCCTTGATTCCATCCATTTTAAAATGTGATAAAAATGGGATATATATCCTAAAATAAACCCTAAAGTGAAACCCTAAATCTTAAAGCCCTAAAGATAAGAAACTACTATTTTGGGTAAATTGTCATTTTTGGCCAAAAAATGCCATTTTAGAAATTCACCAAAAAGCTCGAATAGCCCTCTAAATTAATACACATCATCGTATCACCCATATTGGGCCTTATAGAAAATCTTAACACCTACCCATGTCTAAGAAGTTATTAAATTCTAAATATTATTTCTTCTATTTTTCTAAAAAAACACTAAATTCTATTTTTGAGTTACTAGATGAAGGAATTAGGGCCCTATACAATCGTAAAAAATCATATAGGACATAAGGTGTCCTAGCCACAATATTTTCCTCATTATTATATAGCTCCCCGTAAAATTTCAAGTCATTCCAACGATCGGATCAAAAGTTATGCCCTCTAGAAGATAGGCTCCTGCACCAATATATAGTATTCATAAGCTCAAAACTATCTAAATATTCTTGAGATCCCTATTTTTGGGAGAGTTTAAACAAGATATAGGAGGGTGAATAATCTTAAGTTCAATAATACTTTTATATTTTTAAGAACTTCAAGATGGTATGTGCACTTTTAATTGAGCTTGGAAAATTTTGTGGAAATAGTGAATGAAATAGAAAGGTTTTGGACATACTTGGGAATTTTAAAAAAATCGTGGGTTCTTATTTTAAATGAATGGTACCCAAAATCGGACTAAATGATCACATTTCAATCTAAAAATAATCTCCCAATATTGCATGAACTACATGAATTTGATCATAGTGCTAACTACAAAGTAGATACTATAGTGTTAAGAGCTTTATTGAGATAGGATAATGGACTATAATTAAAAATTATTAGATCCAATGTTATAGAGATTAAAAAAATACCACATGCTATTTTGGCATATCAAAAATAAGTACACATGGTTTCATTCATTTTAATATTACTTGAAATGATATTATCTCCTATCTTATTTAGGTAACTTTCAAAAGTTCTTATAATAGGGGGTATATGATGCCCACGTTTTTCATAGTCTTAATTGTATGGATATATATCTATGTGACCTTTTTTTGACGTGTTTATTAAAATAAAAATCAATATTTTTCTATAGAATTGATCAAATACAATATTCCACAATTTTTAATGATATGATTGAAAGACATTTATTTACAAAAGTGTCATTTATGTTAGTTTTTGATCATGCAATTTAAAAAGGAATCTATTTTAATGAATTATTTTTCTAACATTTAAACAGAGAAAAGGTTTATGTTTGTGCTTATATGTGTCTAATTCAAACCAAGGGAATAATATGGAATGCTCTTGCATAAACTACATATGGTCCTTTTGTGGTCTAAAGCAACTTATATTATGTGTGTGTGGTCATGTCTATAACTATGACTTGTCATACCATAAAATTATTAATAAGGTAGATAATGAAATCAAAGGAATATAATTAAAAAAATAAAATCAATTCAAATAGAAAAATGTTAATTTTAAGAGAACTAAAACTTTGGATCAAAAATAAAAATAATTTAAAATATTCCAATAGTTAAAAATGGGTAGTTAAGTGGTTTGTGTGGATGAGGGGGGTTGATGAGATAGGTTGCAGTGTTAGGATCAAAATGGTAGAATAGAGTTAGTGGAATATGGGGATGTGGGTGAAAAAATGGAAAAAATCATAAGGGAAGGGGGTAAAAAGGAAATAGAGAGCATGGGATGAACATAGAGATGGGAATAGAGATTATTAATGGGTAACTATAAATCAACCTATATTTTTTTAAGAATTTATTTAAAGTTTAATTTAATCAAGTAAATTTAAAAATGAAAATATAGCATGCTAATTTTTAATGCTAATCTAAAAACTCTTCTAATTCAACTTATGTAGTTTATAGGTTGGCTAGGATAGTGTATATAGAATATTTGTCATGCCTATGTTTTTTCCTATGATTTATAGGTACATTTGGTTGAATTTTGCATATAAGTACATGTGTGGTCTCCTTGGGGTTTTTAAGGATGGGATCCATAGCAGGGGATATATGAGCATCCTTAATTGATTAGTTTAGGGTTAATTTACAACTTTGTTGATACTATTATTAAGGATGGAGTTAGGCTCTCCTCAAAGTGCTAATTGGATTTTAATTTGGTGGATGGAGGATGTGGCATTTCATATTTTAATTGAAGGAAGAAAGGATAGTTGGATCTACCTTGGATAGTCCACAAATAATGTGATATACCTAGAGTTTAAATATAGCTAGTCTAAGGCTAGAAGATAGATGGAGAGGCCATGACTAGTTGACTGGAGCAAAATTGGGATGATCCATAATCTTCTATTTCTCTAATTAGGGTCCTAGGAGCCTTAGGGATGACATACACACTTTATAAGAATAGTTTTATAAACCTATGATCTATCTTAGTGTACTCTAATTTTGTGTCTTAGTCATAAGAAGCTACCTTTGTGCAGTAATGATCAATAAGAATTGGTGGGTTGATGGTTGGTATAATCCCTATTCCCTTGGTTAATATCTAAAACATCCAAATAATTCCTTTAGCATATTAGTAATTATAGCTTTTCAGAGAAATGTTTTATGGCACTATGTAAGTTTAGAATATTGTTTTTGAATTATTATACTACCTTGTGTTAAAATATGCATTTGGATAATAGTCCTATATCTAGATTAAGAAGGGTTGAAGAAAGATCTCTCATGAACATTGATAATATCTCACGTAAAATTATAATGACTGTTATAATATTAATTAATATATTTAACCATAATTTATCTAGCTATCTCGAATATGCTAGATAATATTAAATGAATGGAACTTAAATGATTAAAAAATTAAAGTGCATGGTTTTAGTTTTATGATTTAGAATTTTTTTGGATAATAAGGCATGTTTGTAACAACCCAAAAATCAAGAAAAAAAACACACAGAAAGAGAGATTTTTTTTTACTAAGGAGAGGGATTCATAAATCCCTAACCAACCTTAGATTGACTTAATGTTTAAAATCCCCTAAGTTTCTCAAGAACTATACCACACAAGATTCCCCTCATGCAAGTCCCTTCTACGTAGGCATATCTCATGTTATGCACATAAGTCCATCCATCTCATAAATCTTGATGAGCTATACTTACCACCTTCAATCACTAGAAGGTGTACACGCATCTCCATATTCCACACAAGCCATTATATGTGGGTATGATACGTGTACTACACATTAAGCTATCAATATTTTCCTTTGACAAGTTATCTTAACTCTAGTACGATCTTCTAAACCTAGATACCAATCTCCCTAAGGGGGTCTCAAGCCCTTAGGTCATCCTCTAAGTTCACCTAGAACTTACTATTGTTTTTATAACAAATATTAAAACAAGAAGATAAAGAATAGATCTAGATACTAAATCTAACAAAACATGAATCATTACTCAAGCAAAGGATAACTAAAACATAAAGCAATAATTAAAGGATAAACATGCAATAAAAAATATTTAAATACAACTACATTCAACTAATGGAATACAAGGTGCATCAATCATATTGTTCATTTATTACATAAGTATGTATGGTAAATCCCATACCTTCAAACAATACATTACATCAATTTCATCGAGGAAACCTCCCCACAAATCTAATCTATTGCATAATTAAGCAAGATATAAGGTAGAGAGTAAACTTGTGCATCGGTCCATCTTATGACTTTGGTCCTCCTACTCTTTCATCGATCAAGTGAGGATAGTAGGGGATCAGGACGCTCACAGATCAGGATAGACATGCTTCTAAATGCAGTTGTTCATTTTATTGCCAAATTGCAACTATACAAATAACCCAAGCAATTCAACTTTCTAATGCATAGTTGATACCATAGAAACTACTCTTTCTATTTCCCCTCTCATCTACTCATGAGATTTATTCAACCATGCATCAAACCATATGCTCTACTTGCAATAAATGGTCTAACCCTTACTTAACAATCAAATTCCCATACCCTTAATTGCTAAATAATCTAGGTTCACATTTATTATCCAATTAAAGCCAACTACTTTAATCTTCCCATAAACATTTTTCTTCATTTCATAAATTAAAGTCTCGTACCCTTAATATACAAATTATAACCACATTCATTATCCAATTAAACCCAACTACTTTAATCTTCAAATAAACCTTTTTCTTCATTTCATAAATTAAAGTCCCATACCCTTAATATACAAAACAAACCATAATCACATTCATTATCCAATTAAATCCAAATACTTTAATTTTCAAATAAACCTTTTTCTTCATTTCATAAATTAAAGTCCCATACCCTTAATTTACAAAACAAACCACAATCACATTCATTATCCAATTAAATCCAACTACTTTAATCTTCAAATTAAAAAAAAAAATCATTTCATAAATTAGAGTCACATACCCTTAATTTACAAAACAAACCATAATCACGTTCATTATCCAATTAAATCCAACTATTTTAATCTTCAAATAAACCTTTTTATTCATTTCATAAATTAAAGTTCCATACCCTTAATTTACAAAACAAACCAAAATTACATTCATTATCCAATTAAATCCAACCACTTTAATCTTCAAATAAACCTTTTTCTTCATTTCAAAAATTAAAGTCCCATACCCTTAATTTACAAAACAAACCATAATCACATTCATTATACAATTAAAGCCAAGTACTTTAAGATAATGAAATACATTAAATATTCTTTCCTTTCATTGCCCTAAAATCTATATTTTAGCTAATGAAATAACATTAAATATTATTTCCTTTCATTACCCTAAAATCTAGATTTTAGATAATGAAATAAAATTTAAGATTATTTCCTTTTAGTACTCTAAAATCTACAATTTTAGATAATGAAATACATTAAAAGATTCCTTCCTTTCATTACCCTAAAATCTACAATTTTAGACAGTGAAATAGCATTAAATATTCTTTCCTTTCATTACCCTAAAATCTACATTTTGGATAATTAAATAACATTAAATATTATTTCCTTTCATTACCCTAAAATATACAATTTTAGATAATGAAATTCATTAAAAGATTCTTTCCTTTCATTACCCTAAAATCTACAATTTTAGATAATGAAATAACATTAAAGATTCTTTCCTTTCATTACCCTAAAATCTACATTTTAGATAATGAAATAACATTAAAAATTATTTCCTTTCATTACCCTAAAATCTACAATTTTAGATAATGAAATACATTTAGGATTATGTCCAACCAAACATAACCTACACTCCCTCTTACTTAGTGATTTATCGATGACTAACTCTAGCAAAGGGAGGACAAGTCAACATAGGGTGATTTGCGATGTAAAGGGTGACAAGCGCAATAGAGATGGCCTTTTTCTACAGCAAGCCAAAGTACAAGTCGGGTGCTCAGGGTCTCCACGACATCAAAGACAACTGCTATGTAGTCGAAACCTCCCATCATTATCATAGCCCAATTGCGGCTACCGAGCATGGTTAAAAACCCACTGCTATCGGATATGAATATGAACATAAAGAGGGTATTTTATCTCTTATGAACAATGGTGTTTTACCTTAGGTAGATGTCTCACCTCAAGGCCCTCCTATTCTAAGTGATGCCTGAACTTACCAATAGATATTATGATTCAGAGCAGCGATCACAATGATAGGTAAAGTTTGGTACTACCAAATGATCAAACAAGGTATACTACTATACTAGCCAACCATACAAAGGGTGCTTCCATAATGGCCAACCAGAAAAAGGGTGCTTCCATACTGGCCAACCATACAAAGGGTGCTTCCATACTAGCCAACTAGACAAAGGGTGATTAACATGGCCACGTACTTACGATGGCTCCATAGCAATCAACAGTAGGATGGACGAAAGGCCGCCTCACTAGTATTAGCATAAAGTGTTTAAGGAGGAGGTTTGCCAAAGTTTAAAGTATTTGATGCTACAGACGAGAACGGTCTAAACTATGGAATATTAAACATATCTAAACTAGCATAATAGATGTCCAACCTGGTATATTTATTGTTGGTGGTCTACTCGGGTTGCACTCGAGAGTGCTCGTCATCCACATCCTCCTCTCTCCTCTGTTCTCTCCTCTATGCTCTCTTTTATGCTCCCTTTTATACTCTCCTATGTGCTCTCCTTCCTATCCTCTCTACCCCCTTCTCCCATTTGCATCTCTTCTCCTTGGTTTGTGTCCCTCGCATACCCATCATAATTTTCCATCTACATCCGTCAGGCGGTAGGGGCACACACTCCTTCTTCTCCTTCCCAAGGCACTTACCATAAAGAAGCCATCCCTTCATGTCAGAGGGATATTCATACGACTGGTCTGATCAGATTTCCAAATGGTTGCTTATCCCATTCTTAGAAGGATGGTCTTATCATTTTGAATTAAGTGAATTCCCATCATTTCAACTAGTTAAAGTTTGTCTGTAACACTCCAAAAACATGAAACAAGAAAACACACAAATAAAAGAAGAGTTTACTTATATTTTTTTTACTAAGGATAAGGATTCATAAATCCTCAACCAACCTTATACCAACTTAATGTTTGACTTCCCTTAAGTTTTTCAAGAACTATACCACACAATATTACTTTCACGCAAGTCCCGTCTACCTAAGCCTATCTTATGTTATGCACATAAGCTCATCCCTCTCATCAGTCTTGATGAGCTAGACTTACCACCTACAATCGTTAGAATTTTTACACCCATATCCATATACACACAAGCCATTATGTGTGGGTATGCTATGTGTACTATGAGTTAAGCTATCAATCTTGTCCACTGACAAGCTATCTTAACTCTGGTATAATATTCCAAACCTAGTTACCAACCCTCCTAAGGGGGTCTCAAGCCCTTAGGGTATCCTCTAAGTTCACCTAAAACTTACTAATGTTTCATTCTTTTAATATCACAAGAGCATACAACATCTAGATACTAAATCTAACAAAAATGAATTAACCATAAGCAAGAATAATAAAGCACAAGAAGATGAGAAACACTTAAAGCTTTGATGCATCATTAATCTAAAACCTATCATTTTAAATAATAAACAACACTTAATGCTTCTAGACTTCCACATACAGGAAGATGACCAGCCTCCAGTAGATGGCTAGCGCATTCCACATCACTAGAGAAGGCATGGGATGGCTAAAGTTATACAGAAGTGACTTCCAACTTGGTATCTCAAAGGGTTTATGGCACTCATGTACCCATAGTCCCGTTAGTTGCCACGACACAGCAGATCATCCTCTGTTTCGACGACATCTGAGGTACTTCCAAACTAGACTGTGACTAAAATGAAGGGTTCACCTATGGTGCTACTTGACTAGCTTCCTCCTAATACATATAGTCGACTACCCATGGTAGTGGCAAGCGCATTGACACTATTGCGCCTATCTTGCCTAGAGAAGGACGTAGACCACACTGTCAAGCAGTGGCTACACAACACATGAAATGTAGCTCATACTGCCAACACAGTAGCTACACAGTACACAAGGACGTAGCTCATACTACCAATGCAATGGCTACACAACACAAGAACATAGCTTCACACTGCCAACACAGTAGTTACACAACATAAGAACGTAGCTTCACACTACCAATGCAGTGGCTACACAACACAAGGATATAGCTCACACTACCAATGCAATGGCTATATAGCATAAGGACGTAGCTTCATACTTCCAATATAGTGGCTACATAACACAAGGACATAGCTTCACACTACCAATGAAGTGGCTACACAACACAAGGATGTAGCTCATACTGCTAACACAGTGGCTACACAACACAAGGACGTAGCTCACACTACCAACACAATCACTACACAACATATAATAATAAAGACAACATCAATTTACGATGAACCAACTTGGACCGCCTGCACTGCTCGCATGGATGCCCGTTGTCTGCTGCTCTTCGCTCCTTGAGCTCTTCCTCTCTTTGTGCTCCTTTTCTCCTTTGCACCCCCTCACTCCTTAGTTTTCTTCCTTCTACCTAGCTTGCTCCTTTCCATACGTACCTTTTTCTCCTCGGTCCACGTCCTCGCTTACCCATCATTACTTCCTCGACCACCTCTGATAGGTGGTAGGGTGGACATGCCTCTCCTCCTCTTCCCAAGGTGATCACCATAAATATATTTCCCTTCAAATTAGGGGATCTCTGCACAACTGACCCAATGGGGTCTTCAAAGGGCAACCTGGCCCATTATACCAAATGCGATCTTGTCACATTTACGCCTTAGGATCGAACGTTGGGTGAGTGGTGACTTCATAGACACGCCATGGCAAAGACTAAGCCTTGGGGCTTCAAAATAATTGGTTTTATTTTATTATTTTTATATTTCAAGGAAATTTCCCCAATAACAATCATTTGGCAAATGATTACTTCCTTGCTTACTAGAGCTATTAAATAAATAAATCATTTTGTTACTAATAGCATCTATTAGCGTCATTCTAAATGATCGATTGCTCATTTCTAATGAGATCTTTGCTTAAAATAATTATTTATTTAAAAAATATATTTTCGCTTTTTAAATAAATCAAATATTTATTTAAACAATATCCTTTTTGCTTTTTAAATAAATCAAACATTTATTTAAACAATATCCTTTTTGCTTTTTAAATACATCAAACATTTATTTAAACAATATCCTTTTTGCATTTTAAATAAATCAAACATTTACTTAAACAATATCCTTGGTTCTTTTTAAATAAATCAAACATTTATTTAAAAAATATCCTTTTTTATTTTTAAATAAATCAAACATTTATTTAAACAATATCATTTTTTCTTTTTAAATAGATCAAATTTTTATTTAAACAAGCACACATGAAGTTGTGAAGGCAAAATATTTACTCTATGCTTACTAGTTATCAAGGTTAATAATTCTCAAGTAAAATACAATAATGCAAGTGCATCAAATAAATAGGGAGTCTTTCCATCAATCTAATCACCTGTCTCAGCCTCTAGAACTTACGATAGCTACTAGGCCATCAGTTCGGGGCTCAAGGTGGTTAGATATTGACGATTATCTCTAACCGAATGCATGTATGAAGGTATCTATTTGTGTTACCTTTAAGTTGCCTTATCATCATTTCCCCTTCCTCAGGTTCTCTCATCTCTAGTGGATGACTCAATTCCTTCCAATGTCGACCAGACCTGATCCTACACATTGGAAATTCATTAGCAATATCATATCCTTCACTATCTATTTATTATTGTGAGGTTTCTTAATTGCATAAAATTGAGTATTAGTCACATTTGTTAATACATTTCTTTTCCATATTTAAAGGTCCATCTGGGAGGGTCATGACATCCTCCCCAATAGGACTAACACCATCCCTAGTGTTTCTTAGTTTCATATGGCATACAAAATTAAACAATTTGTTACAATATCTCTAAAGTTCATCAAATAAGAAAGGAAAGTGTTTTCGCATATCCACCACTTTCTCCCATGTGGCATTTTTTAGAGAAATGGTCCCATTAGAACTTACACTGCTCAAGGATTTGATTCCTCATAGTCTTAGAGCGAAACGCGAGGATCATTATTGGCATTACTTCGATTGCCTCCATATTTGCCATCTGCAAGTTAGAGACATCCCACACATGTTCAGGGTCAGCAATATATTTTTTAAGCAAATATATATGGAAGGTGTCATGGATTTTTGACAAGTTAGGAGGTAAGGTGAGTTGGTATGCAATTGGGCTAATTTTTTTAGTGATTTCAAAGGGCCCTACAAACCATGAATCTAGTTTTGTGCGACTAGATCACACTTTTGATTGGTTTGACATTTAGGAACACTTTATCTTCCACTGAGTATTCTCTAGGAGTTCTCTTTAAATTTTCATAGCTCTTCTACCTATAAACGACCTCCTTGAGCCTTTGACTGATTACCTTGATTTGCTCTTCCATTTCCCTAACCATTTCTAGTCCAATCATCGCTCTATCCTTCGGGTTGTCCCATGACAGTGGTGTTCTACACCTTCACCCATACTATGCATCAAAATATACCATCCCTAAAGAGGAATGATATCCATTATTGTAGGAAAATTCCACCAATGGTAGATAGTCTTCCCATCGAGACTTGTAGTCCATGCAATACATGCGAAACATATCTTCCACAACTTGGTTTACTTGCTTCGTTTGACTGTATGTTTTAATGTGGTACACTGAACTCATATGCAACTTTGTGCCTATTGCCTAATGTAGGGCTCTCCAAAATTTTAAATTAAACTTGGAATCCCTATCGGATATAATTACCTCCAGGAATCCATGCAGTATGAACACTTCTTTAACAAACCTATTAGCCACCACTTGAGCATCGTCCTTGGTGATCCCAGGTATGAAGTGTGTGATCTTGGTCAATTTTTCAACCACAACAAATATTACATCATGATGGTACCTGGTCTTAGATAAGCCTACAATAAAATCCATTGATATGACCTGTCATTTTTGAGTAGGTATATTATGGGGATGCAAATATCCTATGGTATGTTTGCATTCTGCCTTGACCTTCTAGCATTCAAGCCATAGCACTAGAAAATATGTAATGTCCCTCTTCATTCTCACTCAAAAAAATGTCTTTTTTATATTTTCTCTCATTTTTACTCCTTCGATGTGAGCCATATAAGGATATCTATGGGCTTCTTGCATCACTATATTCCTTAAATCCCCTAATTTTGGTATGATGATTCTTACCTTGTAGCATAAAATGTCATCGATTACCCTAAACTCCTTATTGCTCTCTAGGTCTTTTCTTAACTTGGATTGAATTTCTTGACAATATTCATCCTGATATTGCTCTTTTCTTACTTGGTACATGAGCTTTATGTGGCTTCTACTTATGACTGTTATGTGTCTCCTCCTACTTAAGGCATCTGTAACCTTATTTTATTTTCCTTTAATGTACTCAATTTCAAAATTGTACTCAGCAAGGAACTCGACCCACCTTCTCTACCTTGCATTCAGTATTGGTTGATTAAATATGTACTTTAGACTCTAATGGTCTGATTTTAACTCGAAGGGTCTTCCTACCAGATAATGGTTCCAGACCTTCAAAGCATAAACTATAATGGCTAACTCTAGATCATGAGTATTATTGTTAACCTCATGTTTTTTAAGCTTTCTTGAAGTATAAGCTATTACTAACTCTCCTTGCATGAGCACTCCCCTAGCCCTTCCAATGATGCATCAGTGCAAACTGTGAAGTCTCCTTGAGGATTTGGAATTTTTAGTATTGGTTCAATAGTAATTTTTTGCTTCAACATGGCGAAAGCAGCCTTGCACTTCTTCATCCATTTGAATTCTTTCCCCTTATTCTAGAGATTAGTTATCATTGAGACAAATTTTTATAAATCCTTTATGTAATGTTAGTAATAGCTCATCAGTCCATGAAGCTTCTTACTTTAGTAACATTTATAGTTGTACCTTCAACTCATGCATCTCAATATGTGACATCCTATACGAAGATAGGTGGATGGGTTCCACTCCTGGTATAAGATCAATAGTAAAATTAAATTCTTGCATAGGAGGGAGCCCTGGTAGTTCCTTTGAAAATAAATTTTGAAATTCCTATAGAATTGGGTGTGTCTCAATAACCTCTTCCTTTTGATCTCTTTCAACTTCTCTCGTATTTACAACATAAACAATCCCTCCTTTACTGAGGGTTTTCTTCAACTGCATAGCTGACAACATCTGAGATTTGAATATCCCCTGCTTGCTATAAAATCATAGTCTCTCTTTATTTCCCTCGAAATATTCAATCCATATATCTCAGAAATTTATTACCACTTGATGGGCCTGTAGCCAATCCATTCCTATGACCACATAAAAGGTATGAAGTGGGGTCATGTATAAGCAACCTTCCATGGTTGCACTATCTAAAGTAATTTCCATAATTGGAAAACATTGTTTTATGAAGTAGGTTTATCCAGATCCATACTCAACCTTTCATCCATGAGCTAAATACCCTGCCCTTTTTGACATATCTTTGGCTAATTTACAAGAAATAAAACTATCAATGGCTCCACTATCTACTAGGATATCCATTTGCTTATCGAAAGTCTTACCTTTGATGATTAATGAGGTGGCCCTCTAGCTTTTGATTTCTGGTTGTAACGTAGATCTTATGCATTGGTTACTTTTCTTTGTTGTTGGGCGTGTGTTAGGATCCTCAATCCTAATATTATTAGTTAGTATTAGTTAGTATTATTAATCATTTAATTATTATATTATCAACTTATAAAGTGAACCATCACAACCCTTCATAACATGAACCATCACGTCTCTTCATACGTGAACCATCATGTCTCTTCACCAATGTAGCTTTAGGGTAGATATATATATTAGGTTGGTCATCCATATCAAATCATCCAAGAAGAAGAATAATAAGCATAGATTCTAAGGAGGGAGCCCCCTATAGTGGCAAAGCAATTACAAGGGATCCCCCTTTGAGTGGCCTATGATTACATTTACATTAATTTGTTAATAATTTTATAGTAAGACCTTGGGGTCTTACCATTTGGTATCAGAGCCATGTGGGACCCAGTCATGTGGGAATTGCTCAAAGATATTTATCAAATCACTTATGTGCATGAGTATCAAACTCGGTTTGAGGATATCACCAAACACAACACAATATTGGATGAATCAATTCTCATCAATGGCTTCATTAGGGAATTAAAAGAGGAAATTATGATGGAGGTGACAAGGTTCAATCCTTATACCACGATGCAGACCTATGGATTGGCAAAATTAGCTGAAGATAAAATAAATGCACAACAACGATTAGGGAAACCACTTATGGAAAAATCATTGACCACTTACATCACTCCCAAACCTATGCATAATGGAAGGGCACAAAGCACTTACACAACCCCCAAATCTAATCGAACTTTACAAATTAAACATCTTATCTTTGAGGAGATGAAGTAATGACGAGCAAAAGGACTTCGTGATAATTGTGATGAACAATTTGGACCCCACCATAAATGTGCTACACTAACATTGTATTTATTGAAGGAATTTGATCCATGTCTCTCCATAGAGCAAGTAGATGATGTAGTTGTTTCCGAAGCGACCAGTGCACCTACTCACCGCAATGAAGACAATGAGGTTGATGTGCAAGAAGTGATTGATGTACCAAGCAAGGATGAGGTAGACATACCCAAAGTGATCAATGCTAGCTAAACATACACTCTACAAGACCTACACATACCTTCCTCACCAATAGTGAGTTCTTGCCATATGACCAAACCTATTTGGAACCAACGCAGAGTGACTACACACTCCTTCTTCGTTGGTTCTACAAAGGAACCAAAAAAGGATATGAAATCATTACCATCACTTTTGATGCATCATTTTGAAGTATTTGAGGAACCCCAAGGGTTGCCCTCCCATCGTCATCATGATTTTCCTAAGGGAGATTCTACTATTGTTCTTGGAAACCCCCCGCTAATGCTTCATCCTTCTCAATATCCCTGCCTACGAAAGGATGCCATTAAAAAAGTCCAAGAACTTACACAAATCCTTCTTGGAAAACAAAGGACAAAGCTTCTCACTTTGAGCTTTAAGGACAAAGCTCTTTTTAAGGAGGGTGGCATGTTAGGATCCTAAATCCTAACATTATTAGTTAGTATTAGTTAGTATTATTAATCATTTAATTATTATATTATTAACTTATAAAGTGAACCATCACAACCCTTCATAATGTGAACCATCACGTCTCTTCATACGTGAACCATCATGTCTCTTCACCAACGTAGCTTTAGCGTAGATATATATATTAGGTTGGTCATCCATATCAAATCATCCAAGAAGAAGAATAATAAGCATAGATCCTAAGGAGGGAGCCCCCTATAGTGGCAAAGCAATTACAAGGGAGCCCCCTTTGAGTGGCCTGTGATTACATTTACATTAATTTGTTAATAATTTTACAATAAGACCTTGGGGTCTTACCATTTGGTATCAGAGCCATGTGGGACCCAGTCATGTGGGAATTGCTCAAAGATATTTATCAAATCACTTATGTGCATGAGTATCAAACTCGGTTTGAGGATATCACCAAACACAACACAATATTGGATGAATCAATTCTCATCAATGGCTTCATTAGGGAATTAAAAGAGGAAATTATGATGGAGGTGACAAGGTTCAATCCTTATACCACGATGCAGACCTATGGATTGGCAAAATTAGCTGAAGATAAAATCAATGCTGGTAAGACCCCAAGGTATTACTATAAAATTAGTGTGTCTCTTTGCAATGTTAACATACATCCTTTGGCCCTTGTCTCTTTTTCATTTTCTACTCCTCATCCTTAATCATTGATACTGGAGTTGATGGCTTCTACGGTCAAGATTTACCATTATTGAGTTTTTTGCCTTTCTTAAAGAAGTTCTTGAATTTCTTTTGGATTTCATTCAATTTATTCTCTAGATTCTAGGTGTTATTAGTCTTTCATTCTTGCTCTACCTTCAATTTTATAACCCCATTTCTATTCCTCTTCTCTAGTTCTTGATGTTCCTATTCAGTGAGGTTTTCATACTTATAGTGGAAATGTGACTCTACTTTCTTTGCTAAATCATAAGCCTTTTGCAAGGACTTAGTCTCTTGCATATCTACGTCATGCTTTATCCTAGATTGCAATCCATGGGTAAACTTATGAATCCACATATTCTCATTATAGGAAGGTACATACTTCAACAACTTTACCAGATTTCTATAGTATACCTCCACTAAGTTACTCCCTTGTCTTAGTCTGGCAAACTCTTCAAATTTCAATGCATAGAAGTGTTTCATGAGTAATCTCTTCTTGAATATGACTATAAACTCCTATGGAATTTTTAAATGGTTCAATCTTGGTTTCTTTATAGTAAGTCTCCCACCAATCCAGGGTAGCTCCTTCAAGGTAAATGGTAGCCCAAACCATTTGGGTACCTGATGAATACCCCTTTACTGTGAATAATACTTCTAGCTCTCTTAGCCAAGCTTTAACTTCATCCCCCTCCCCTTATCCATAAAAATTGGAGATACAAACAATGTTTAGGTCTCTCAATATATCTTTTTTTAAGAGGGTTCTTGCTTGCTTTTTCTCCTCCATCAGCCCCTCAACTTGGTTGACCTCTAAATATCTAGCCTGAATTTTTATTTGCCATAGTTTCCAACACTTGTCTTAATTGATCTTGAAACTCCATAATTGTAGTAGTAAGATCCTCTATTCCCACATTGGGAACCTCTGGATCCTCATTCTGTATCTCCTTTTTGACATTACTTTGTTGAGTTTGTCTAGGTGGAGGCCTTTCTATCTTGGACTTGGGTGGCATCTTGATCTGGTTTCCACCAAAAAAAGAGTTAGGTTACAGTTATCCCTTAACTAAATCACTAACTTGACCACAATACAGAGTCCTCCTTTTGCTAATTAGAGGTCTAACTAGGATGAGGTTCCAATGTTAGGATATATTATCAATACCAAAGCCCATACTAAGGTATCTTTAATATTCATCCTTTCTCGAAATCAATTCCATTAGAACCTAATAAGCAGAGACTCTAGGTTACTCTGGATTTCAGCTTATTCCCAAGTGAGCCTCTATTGGAGATCCCCATGTCTCTTTTATAGCACATAATAAGCTCTATACCCTTAAACCTAGAGCTCTAATACCAAATGTAACACCCAAAAAATATAAAATAAGAAAACACACAAACAAAAGAAAATTTTACTTATATTTTTTGACTAAGGAGAAGGATTCATAAATCCTCAACCAACCTTAGACCAACTTAATTTTTTACTTTCTCTAAGTTTCTCAAGAACTATACCACACAATATTCCCTTCATGCAAGTCCCATCTACGTAAGCCTATCATATGTTATGTACATAAGTTCATCCCTTTCATCAGTCTTGATAAGCTAGACTTACCACATCCAATCGTTAGAAGGTGTACACGCATATCCATATCCACATAAGACATTATGTGTGGGCATGCTACAAGTACTATGAGTTAAGCTATTAATATTGTCCACTGACAAACTATCTTAACTCTGCTACAATATTCCAAACCTACTTACCAACCTCCCTAAGGGGGTCTCAAGCCCTTAGGGTATCCTCTAAGTTCACCTACAACTTACTAATGTTTCATTCATTTAACATCACAAAAGCATAAAATATCTAGATACTAAATCTAACAAAAAATGATTTAACCATAAGCAAGAATAATCAAGCATAAAAACAATCAACATTCAAACATACATTAAAAGAATTAAATTCAAGAAACTAAATAAATAAGTACTAAACATAGTAGTTACAATGTTTATTTAGATACATGAGTAAGTATGGTACACCCCATACTTTCCATAATACTTTACATCCATTTAATTGGGGAAATCTCCCCACAATTTAATCTATTGCATAAATAACAAGATGTAAGGTAGAGAGTAAACTTGTGAATTGGTCCATCTCATGACTTTGGCAATCCCGCTCTTTCATCAATAAAGTGAGGATAGTAGAGGATTAGGACACTCGTGGATCTTTATAGACATGCTTCTAAATGCACTTACTTAATTTATTGCCAAATTGTAACTATACAAATAACCCAAGAAATTTAACTTACTAATGCATAGCATTGATCATATAAACTACCCTTTTCATTTTCCCTCTCATCCAAATTGAGAGAGTCAATCAACCATGCATTAGCTCATGTGCTCTATTTGCAATAAATGAACTAACCTTCAATAATTAAAGTCCCATACCCTTAATTTATAAGAAACAAAATCCACACATTTCAATACTTAAAGTAACTACTTTAATTCCCAATAAACATTTTTCTTCATTTCATAACATAAGGTCACATACCCTTAAATCACAAAATAATCACCATTCCATTTCATTTCATAACATAAGGTCCCATACCCTTAAATTATAAAATAATCACCATTATGTTTCATTTCATAACATAAGGTCCCATACCCTTAAATCACAAAAAAATCACCATTTCGTTCCATTTCATAACATAAATTCCCATACCCTTAAATGACAAAATAATCACCATTCCGTTTCATTTCATAACATAAGGTCCCATACCCTTAACTTACAAAATAATCACCATTCCGTTTCATTTCATAACATAAGGTCCCATACCCTTAAATTACAAAATAATCACCATTCGGTTTCATTTCATAACATAAGGTCCCATACCCTTAAATTACAAAATAATCACCATTCCGTTTCATTTCATAACATAAGGTACCATACCCTTAAATTACAAAATAACCATTATTCTGTTTCATTTCATAACATAAGGTCCCATACCCTTAAATTACAAAATAACCATTATTCCATTTTATTTCGTAACATAAGGTCCCATAACCTTAAATTACAAAATAACCATTATTCCATTTTATTTCATAACATAAGATCCCATACCCTTAAATTACAAAATAACCATTATTCCATTTTATTTCATAACATAAGGTCCCATACCCTTAAGTTACAAAATAACCATTATTCCATTTTATTTCATAACATAAGGTCCCATAACCTTAAATTAAAAAATAATCATTATTCCATTTTATTTCATAACATAAGGTCCCATACCCTTAAATTACAAAATAATTATTATTCCTTTTTATTTCATAACATAAGGTCCCATACCCTTAGATTACAAAATAACCATTATTCCATTTTATTTCATAACATAAGGTCCCATACCCTTAGATTACAAAATAACCATTATTCCATTTTATTTCATAACATAAGGTCCCATACCCTTAAATTGCAAAATAACCATTATTTCATTTTATTTCATAACATAATATCCCATACCCTTAAATTACAAAATAACCATTATTCCGTTTTATTTCATAACATAAGGTCCCATGCCCTTAAGTTACAAAATAATCATTATTCCATTTTATTTCATAACATAAGGTCCCATACCCTTAAGTTACAAAATAACCATTATTCCATTTTATTTCATAACATAAGGTCCGATACTCTTAAATTACAAAATAATTATTATTCCTTTTTATTTCATAATATAAGGTCCCATACCCTTAAATTACAAAATAACCATTATTCCATTTTATTTCCCTAAAATCTACCATCTTAGTTAATGGACAAGGAGTAGAGCTTTCACACAACCATTACATAAAATCTATTTTTTAAATAATGAGCATCACTTAAAGCTTCGACGCATCATTAATATAAAAACTATCATTTTAAATAATAAACAACACTTCAAGCTTCTATACTTCCACAGATGGGAAGACGACCAGCCTCCAGTAGATGTCTATCGCATTCCACATCACGAGAGAATGTACAAGGTGGCTAAAGTTTGATAGAAGTGACTTTCGCCTTGATAGCTCAAAGGGTTTATGTTACTCATGTACTTGTAGTGCCTTTAGTTGTCTTGATACAGTAGATCATCCTGAGTGCCAATGACATTCGACGTACTTCCAAACTGGGCTACGACTAAAATGAAAGGTTCACCTACGACGCTACTTGACTAGCTTCCTCCTAATACATCTAGATGACTTTCCACAATAGCGGTAATGGCATTGACACCATTACGTCTATCCTGCTTAGAGAAGGATGTAGACCACGTTGCCAATGAGTGGCTATATAGTTAATGAAATGTAGCTCATACTACCAACACAGTAGCTACACAACACACAAGGATATAGCTCATACTACCAACATAGTGGTTACATAGTACAAGGATGTATATTCACACTACCAATTCAGTGGCTACACAACACAAGGATGTAGATTCACACTACCAACACAGTGGCTACACAACACAAGGACGTAGCTCACACTACCAATGCAGTGACTATTCAGCACAAGGACATAGCTTCACACTACTAATGCAATGGCTACATAGCACAAGGACATAGCTTCACACTACCAACACAGTGGCTACACAACACAAGGATGTAGCTCACACCACCAATGTAGTGGCTACATAGTACAAGGACATAGCTCACACTACCAATGCAGTGGCTACACAGCATACAAGAATAAAGATATCATTAGTTTACGATGAACCAACCTGGACTGCCTACACTACTTGTGTGGACATCCATCATCCATTGCTCTTCACTCCCCGAGCTCTTCCTCTCTTCGTGCTCCTTTTCTCCTTTGTGCCCCTCTCTCCTTCATTTTCTTCCTTTTACCCATATTGCTCCTTCCCGTGCACGCATTCTTTTCTCCTCGGTCCACATCCTCACCTTCCCACCATTACTTCCTCGACCACGTCTGATATGTGGTAGGGTGGACATACCTCTCCCTCTCTTCCCAAGGCGATCACCATAAATAGATTTCCCTTCACATCAGGGGAGCTTCGCGCAACTAACCCAATCGGGTCTTCAAAGGGCAACTCGGCCCATTCTGCCGAATGTTGTCTTGTCACATTTATACTTTAGGGTCGAATGTTGGGTGAACGATGACTTCCTAGACATGCCATGGTAAGGACTAAGACTTGGGGCTTCAAAAGAATTGTTTTTATTTTCTTATTTCTATATTTCAAGGAAATTTCCCCAATAACAATCATTTGGAAAATGATTACTTCTTTGCTTACTAGAGCTATTAAATAAATCAATCATTTTGTTACTAATAGCATCTACCAACGTCATTTTAAATGATCGAATGCTCATTTCTAATGAGATCTTTGCTTAAAATAATTATTTATTTAAACAATATCTTCCCACTTTTTAAAAAAATAAAATATTTATTTAAATAATATCTTTTTTGCTTTTTAAATAAATCAAACATTTATTTAAATAATATCCTTTTTGCTTTTTAAATAAATCAAACATTTATTTAAACAATATCCTTTTTGTTTTTTAAATAAATCAAACCTTTATTTAAACAATATCCTTTTTACTTTTCAAATAAATCAAACATTTATTTAAAATATCCTTTTTACTTTTTAAATAAATCAAACATTTATTTAAACAATATTCTTTTTGTTTTTTGAATAAATCAGACATTTATTTAAACAAGCACATGTGAACTTGTGAAGGCAAAATATTTACTCCATGCTTACTAGTTATCAAGGTTAAAAATTTTGAAGTAAAAGACAATCATGCAAGTGCATCAAACAAAGAGGGAGTCTTTCCATAAATCCAATCACCTATCTCAACCTCTAGAACTTACGATAGCTACTAGGCCATCATTTCGGGGCTCAAGGTGTTTAGATATTGATGATTATCCCTAATTGAATGCATGCCTATATAAAGGTATCTATCCATGTTACCTTCGAGATGCCTTATCATCATTTCCCCTTCCTTAGATTCTCTCGTATCTGGTGGATGATTCAATTCCTTCCACTCTCGAGCGCACCTAATCCTACACATTGGCAATTCATTAGCAGTATCATATCCTTCACTATCTATTTATTATTGTGAGGCTCTTTAATTGCACAAAATCGAGTATTAGTCACATTTGTTAATACATTGCTTTTCCATGTTCAAAGGTCCATCTAGGAGGGTCATGACAATGTCCTATATGAGTTCAATGAATTATGGTTATCATTTCAAACAGAGGAGTCATTTGCTTAATGGGGGTTCTCTTATTTCTTTATATAAAACAACAGTTTCTTTTTTATTTTAAAAATGTTTTCTTAATCAATCTGAAATAAATCACATATTTATTCACAATGAAAACTCTTTATTATCATAAAATAAATCAACCATTTATTTAAAATTGAATGTCCTCAACATTCTAAAATAAATCAATTATTTATTCAAAATGAGATCTCTTCATTATTAAAATAAATTAACTATTTATTTAAAATTATATTTATTTTCTATTTAAATAAATCAACTATTTATTTAAAATTATATCTATTTGCTATTTAAATAAATCAACTATTTATTTAAAATGATATCTATTTGCTATTTAAATAAATCAACTATTTATTTAAAATGATATCTATTTGCTATTTAAATAAATCAACTATTTATTTAAAATGATGCCTTTTTATTATTCTATTTACCAAGGCATACAAGGAGTTATGAAGATAACCTATTCATTCATAGCTCATAGATTATTAAAGCAAATAGTGTTGAAGCAAAATACAATCATGCATGTGCAATAATAAAGAGGGACTCTTTCCATCAATCCAGTCACTTGTCTCGGTCTCTAGAAATTATGATAGCTACTAGGCTATTAGTTTGGGGCTTAAGGTAGCTAGCTATTGATGATTATCCCTTAACTGAATGCATGTATATATGAAGGTATCCATTCGTGTTACATCCAATTTGCCTTATCATCACTTCCCCAACCTCAAGTACCCTCATCTTCGGTGGATGACTCAACTTCTTCCACTTACAAGTGCACTTGATCCTACACATTGGTAATTTGTTAGCAGTATCATGCTCTTCAATATCTATTAATATTGCATAGCTGCTCAATTGCACAAAATCAAGTATTAAAGCATCATCTGATAATACATTGTTTTTTTGTATCAAAAAGGTCCATCTAGGAGGGTCATGACATCCTCCCCCACTAGAACTAAACACCATCTCGAGTATTTCTCAGTTTTACACAATCATTCATAATCAAAACCAAATTATTACAACTTTTAGAGATCATCAAACAAAAAAGGGAAATATTTTTGCATATTTGCCACTTTCTCCCAAGTGGCATTCCGTTCCAAGAAACGGTCCCACTGGACCTTACATTGCTCAAGGGTCTAATTCCTCATAACCTTAGAGCAGAATTTGAGAATTCTTACTGGAATTACTTCAATTGCCTTTGGATTTTCCATCTACAAATTAGAAACATCCCACACATGTTCAGGGTCAACAACATATTTTCTAAGCAAAGATATGTGGAAAATTTCATGGATTTTTGATTTATTAGGAGGTAAAGTGAGTTGGTATACAACTAGACTAGTCTTTTCAGTGATCTCAAAGGGTACTACAAACCGTGGATCCCATTTTATGGATATGGCACACTTTTTATTGGTTTGACCCTTAGGAACACTTTATCTCCCATCGAGTACTCTCTTGGAGTTCTCTTTAAATTGACATAACTCTTCTACCTATTAGTAGCTTCCTTTAGCCTTTGCCTAATTACCTTTACTTGCTCTTCCACTTCTCTGACCATTTTTGGTCCAATCACAATTCTATCCTTTGGGTTGCCCCATGACAATGGTATTCTACACTTTCACCCATACAAGGCATCAAAATGTGCCATTCCCAAAGATTAGTGATACCAATTATTGTAGGCAAACTCTACCAATGGTAAGTAGTCTTCCCAAAAATACTTGTGATCCATACAATATATGCAAAGCATATCTTCTAGTACTTGGTTTACCCGCTCCATTTGACAGTCAATTTTAGGATGGTATATCAAACTCATGTTCAACTTTATACCTATTTCCTGATGAAGGGTTTTCCAAAATTTAGAAGTGAACTTGGAATCCCTATCTCAGATGATTATATCATAAAATCCATGCAATCGAAACACTTGCTTAGTGAATCTATTAGCCACCACCTGAGCATCATCCTTGGTTCTCCTAGGTATAAAATGCATAACCTTAGTCAATTTTTTGACTACTAGAATTGCATCATGATTGTACCTGATCTTAGGTAAACCTACTATAAAATCCATAGATATGACCTGCCATTTCTATGTAGGTATACTATGTGGATACAATATTCCTGCAGGATGCTTGTGTTATGCTTTAACCTTCTCATATTCAAGGTACTGAGCGATGAAATTTGTAATATCCTTCTTAATTCCAATCCAGAAGAAGGTTATTTTTAGATTTTCCCTCATCTTTGCCCCTCTGGGGTGAGTTGTATAAGGAGATCTATGGGCTTCTTACATTGGCTTTCTTGAATACCCTAATTTTGGTATGATGATTCTATATTTGTAGCACAATAAGTTATCTATCACCCCAAACTCCTTATTGCCCTTAGGGTCTTTATCCATTCTAGCTTGAATTTCTTGGAAATATTCATCTTGATGTTGCTCCTTCCTCACTTGGTCCATGAGCTTTATGTGAATCTTGGTTATGGTTGTTATGTCTCTCCTTTTACTCAAAGGCATCAACAACCTTATTCTCTTTTCCCTTTATGTACTCAATTTTAAAGTCATACTCAGTGATAAAATTGATCCACCTTCTTTGTATCACATTAAGTATTGGTTGGATAAGTATATACCTTAGACTTTGATGGTTTGATTTTAACTCAAAAGGTCTTCCTACCATATAATGGTACGATACCTTTAGAGCGTGCACTATAGTAGCTAGCTCTAGATCATGAGTGGCATAAATGACTTCATTATTTTTAAGCTTCCTCAAAGTATAAGCTACTAATAACTATTCTTGCATGAGTACTCCTCCTAACCCTTATAGCAATGCATCAATACATACTTAAAAATCTCCTTGAGGATCCGAAATCTTCAATATTGGTGAGTTAGTGAGTTTTTTTCTTCAACAAGGTAAAAGTGGCTTCACATTTTTCATTCATTTGAACTCCTTCTCTTTCTTCTGAAGGTTAGTTATTGCCAAGAAAATCTTTGATAAATCCTTTATATAACGCATATAATAGCCTGTTAACCCCATGAAGCTTCTTACTTCAGTAATATTAGTACGCAGTGGCCAATTTAGTATGACCTTGATCTTCTCTAGGTCCACAAAAATTCCTTCTACTGATATGATATACCTTAAATAATGCACCTCTGAAACATAGAAATCATTCTTGACTAGATTTTCGTAGAGTTTATTTTTCCTTAGTAACTCTAACATGATCTTGAGATGCTTATCATGCTCCTCGTTCTGAGAGTATATTTAGAAACAAGGACAAACTGGTCCAGGTGTATTCTAAACACACTATTCATTAAATTCATGAAGGTGGCTGGGGTATTAGTCAGTCCAAAAGGTAGGACTGTGAACTCATAATTCTCATACCTAGTCTTAAATATCATCTTGTGAGTATCCTCCTCATGTATTCTCAACTGGTGGTACCTTAACTTTAAATCTATCTTGGTAAACATCATGGCATATCTTAATTGATCAAATAAATATTTGATCCTAGCTAGGGGATACCTATTCTTGATTGTAGATTTATTTATCATCCTATAGTCAATACACAATCTTAAAGAGCCATATTTCTTTTTCACAAATAAATCAGGTGCACCCCAAGGTGACACACTTGGTTTTATCAACCGTTTCTCCAATAACCCTTGCAACTATACCTTTAACTCTTGCATCTCAATGGGTGAAATCCTATAAGGACATATGTAAATTGGTTTTGCTCTTGATATAAGATCAATAGTGAAATAAACTTCCCATACAGGAGGAAGCCCAGGTAAATATTTGAGGAATACATCCTTGAAATCTTGCAAAATCAAATGTGTCTCTAGTACCTTCTTCTTTCGGCCTTCTCCAACTTCATTTAGTTTGATTGTATAGGATATCCCTCCCTTTATAAGGGTTTTCTTCAACTACATAGCTGACAACATCTGTGGTTTAAATACCCCTTGTTCACTATGAGTTTATAGCCTTTCCTTACCTCCTTCAAAATATTCGATCCATCTATCCTAGAAATGGATTATGGATTTATGGGCCTATAACCAATCCATCCCTAGGATCACATTGAACGTATGAAGTGGAGCTGCATATAAGCAACCTTATGTGTCTCTATTAGCTAAAGTAATATCCATATCAAAAAACATTGGTTTACAGAGTACGTCTGTCTAGAACCATACTCAATGATCCATCCATGAGCCAAACACCCTGGCCTTTCTAGCATATCTTTTGCTAACTTACAAGAAATAAAGCTATAAGTGGCTCCACTATCAATTAATATATTCATTTGTTTATCAAAAATCTTACCTTTTAAAATAATTTGTGTGGCTTGCCCCTCGAGCTTCTGACTCCCAGTTGTGGCGTAGATCTGATGCATAGGTTCCTTTTCTTTAAACTAGAAAAATCCTCAAATATTTGGACATAAAAATGGTTGGTGAGGAACCTCTTCTTGAATATGACTATAAATTCCTTCCATGGAATATCTACCGGTTCAATATTAGTTTCCTCATAGTATGTTTTCCACCAATCTAGGGCATCCCCTTCAAGATAGATAGTAGCCCAAACAGTTCCGGCCCCTAAAGATATATACAATATTTAGATCTCTTACCATTTCCTTCTTAAAGAGGGTTCTAGCTTGTATATGTTCTATAGTCAACCCCTCAGCCTGGTTAACCTCAAAACATCTAGCTTGCAAATTTTGGTTTGCAATAGTTTCTAACACTTGCCTTAAGTAATATTGCATTGTAGTAATTGTGGTAGTGAGATCTTCCATTCCTGTATTGGGAGTTTTTGGACCCTCATTCTTGATCCCTTCTTCAACATTACTTTATCAATTTTTTCTAGGAAAAGGCCTTTCTCTCCTGGCCTTCGATGGCATCTTGATTTGGTTTTGACCAAGAAAATAATTAGATTACAACTTCATCGCAAACTGCATTACTAAATCAAACCACATTACAGATTTCTTCTTGCCAAATCATTAGAAATATAACTAGGGTAACGTTTCAAGATTATAATGTATCATTAATACTAAATCTCATACTGAGGTATCGTAACATTCATATTCCCTCGAAATCAACTCCCTTAGATTCTAATAGGCAAAGACTCTAGGTCATCCCAAAATTTAGCTTAAATAATCCTTCATTTGAGGCTCTCGAATCTCTTTCAACACATAAGAAGCTCTATACCCTCGTACCTAGAGCTCTGATAATAAATGTAACAAACCAAAAATTAAGAAACAAAACACATAGAAAGAGAGAATTTTTTTTGACTAAGGAGAGGGATTCATAAATTAAGAACACAAGCTTATACTGAGAGGGGGGGTGAACAGTATAAGACCTCTTTTTTCTTTTTCCTTTATACTTCAAAATAGTAAAGCAATATACCCAAAGCAATATCAAAGCAATGCACAATATCATCCACAAAGTTACACCAATTTTAACGTGGTTCACCCAGAATGGATAGGCTACGTCCACAAAACTTTTCTCTAAAAGTTATCTCAAAGTTCTTTGGGAATCCTTCCCAATTACAATTTTTATGAGCCTCGGCCCAAAGGAGATACCTTCCCCCAATCAGAATTTATGAGCCTCTACTCAAAGGAGATACCTTCCCTCTCGCTCTCGGAAATGATCCCTCAGAAGATCAACTGCCTCTACCTATTGCCAGCACATGGAACTCCTTTCCATCGAAGACCTCATGTCCTCAATGCTTAGCCTAAGAGACCTCTGCCTTCTATGATCATGTCCATAGCAGCTTAGCAACTTGTACCAAACACAGTCAGTCGGTCTAGTACAAGTCTTCCTATGTCTGTCAGATCTGTCCAACTCTTGAACAAATCAATTCTCTGCATACAAGCCTTCTCAAAGACTTGCCAAATCTATCCTCAGGTTCTTCTCATAGAACCAATGCACCTCTGTCCTCAAGTTATCCGATAGAACTATCAAACTCAGCTCACAAGTCCTCTGCTAGGACCTGTCCAAATCTGCTCACAAGTCCCCACCGAAACTCGTCCAAAACTGCTCACAAGTCCCAACCGGAACCTGTCCAAAACTGCTCACAAAGAAAAAAATTTCTTAGTAGGAAATCACAAAGTGAATTGTTAGAGACCCAATGTGATTTTTCAAACTCATAGAAGCATAAAAAGAATTTTTAGAGACTCAATATGTTCTATACTCAAATCCCAATCTCAAAACTCAACTCAAATCAACTCAGCTCAATCTAAATCTCAAATCTGAAAACTCAACTCAATATCTGAAATGGATAGGATAGAATGTTTTCTTTCAAGAACATGAAACCCCAACAATTGCCAACTATGCAAAGAATCACATAACAATGATACTCATGTTCTTTTCACCATCAATTAGGGTTTCAACAACAATGCTCATCAAACAAGGTTTAGTCAACCAACACCATTCAACTCAACATCAACCTTGAAGCATTCAACCAATCATCACAAGAAAAGGAAACAAGTAGAAATCATTTTCCCTCCAAAGATATTTGAACAAAACAGCCACCAACACAATATCACCAAATGCAAAGAATAACTTGCTCAAATCAACTCAATGGAGTAAGCCCAATATCATGAATCAAGTAAAGCAATAACTTGATCAAACAACCTCTATGGAAGCAACTCAACCATCAAACTCAAAATAGCCAACCAAGGGTTCCACCAACTCAATGCAAGTAGCTAGACTCACAAATATAAACCCTACTGCACAAAGCTTCCACTATCTCAAACCATAAATTATGCATTCACCAAAAACTCTCCTTAAGGATAACAATGCATAAGTAGTCTTCAACAAACCATAAAATAGGATTTACACCTAGCCAAAGGATACCTAGTAGAATACCTTTTCACTCCAACCTTATTTCAGAAAACATACACCAATCATACTCATAAGAAGAATGTGCCCATACCTTATTGTAGTAGAAGATAATTGAACCTTCAAGCTGTCACCACACACAACTCTCAAACTTCCAACCAAGTTAGGGTTAGAATAAAAAGAAATGAGCAATAATATAAACTTCTTTTATTACACCTTTTAGCTCCACTTCTTTAAACACAACCACCATAACATGCCAATAAATCAACAATCACAGACTCACACCTTATACCTCCATTTTTAATTTTAGCATAGCAAAGAATAATCTTAAAAATACATCCAAAGAAATATGCCCTTATTTCTCCTAAGCTTTTATTCAATGCTAATCACAAAATCCAAAACTCATAAAATTTAATCACACCTTATAAATCGATGTCCAAGAAACTTCGAATTTTGTGGCATAAAGATGTTTTAATAAAAATGTGTGTTACTCTAGCAAAGCACCCCTGTGAGACTCGAAACGGTGACCTCCGCCAATGCAGGGCCCAACAGTAGCCTTCGCTGCCACTAGCCCATGTGGGCTACGAAGTTCACAAGTGAACTTCCCTCCACTTCACCCTCGAAAAAAACTCCTGAAGACTTTTCAATTGCACATGCTTCTAAGTCTTCCTTCGATCGCAGTGAATACAGAGCACAAACATCGCAAATTGCATTCGGGGAATTTTGAATTCATTAGCCTTCCAACCTTAGGAGTTGGAGAATAAATAGTCTCTTCGAATACACCTTGATGTCGACGAAAATAAATACCATTTTGAAATTAATCAAAAGTATTTTCAAAAAGGGTTTAAAAACCCTTAAATAATTTTAATAAATTAAGAATAAAAAAAGGTTTAAAAACCTTTAAGTATTTTTAATAAATTAAAAATACGCCTTTGGTTTGGTTTGGTTTTAATGAAAAACCCTTGCTAATGGAATCTCTTCGGATTCTCTTAAAAGATTCTCTTGGAATATTCCACCTTTGAAGCCAACACATCCTCTTAACATTAATGCCATTTCCTTTTGACATCAATGACAACTCATAGACAAGAAGCTAGGATCTCAAACCCAAAATTGCCAACAATAAACCCCTAACCAACCTTAGATTGACTTAATATTTAACATCCCCTAAGTTTCTCAAGAACTATACCACACAAGATTCCCCTCACGCAAGTCCCTTATACGTAGGCATATCTCACATTATGCATATAAGTCCATCCATCTCATCAATATTTATGAGCTAGACTTACCACCTTCAATCATTAGAATGTGTACATGCATCTCCATATTCCACACAAGCCATTATGTGTGGGTATGCTACGTGTACTACAAGTTAAGCTATCAATCTTGTCCATTGACAAGCTATCTTAACTCTAGTATGATATTCTAAACCTAGTTACCAATATCCCTAAGGGGGTCTCAAGCCCTTAGGTCATCCTCTAAGTTCACCTAGAACTTACTATTATTTTTATAACAAATATTAAAACAATAAGATAAAGAATAGATATAGATACTAAATCTAACAAAACTTGAATTATTACTCAATCAAAGGATAACTAAAATATAAAGCACTAATTAAAGGATAAACATGCAATAGAAAGTATTTAAATACAACTATATTCAACTTATGGAATACAAGGTGCATCAATCACATTGTTCATTTATTACATAAGTATGTATGGTAAACCCCATACCTTCAAACAATACATTACATCAATTTCATCAGGGAAACCTCCCCACAAATCTAATCTATTGCATAATTAAGCAAGATGTAAGGTAGAGAGCAAACTTGTGCATCGATCCATCTTATGAATTTGGTCCTCCCGCTCTTCCATCAATCAAGTGAGGATAGTAGGGGATAAAGACACTCATATATTAGGATAGACATGCTTCTAAATACATTTGTTCATTTTATTTCCAAATTGCAACTATACAAATAACCCAAGCAATTCAACTTTCTAATGCATAGTTGATACCATAGAAACTACTCTTTCTATTTCCCCTCTCATCTACTCATGAGAGTTATTCAACCATGCATCAAACCATATGCTCTACTTGCAATAAATGGTCTAACCCTTACTTAACAATCAAAGTCCCATACCCTTAATTGCTAAATAATCTAGGTTCATATTTATTATCCAATTAAAGCCAACTACTTTAATCTTCACATAAACCTTTTTCTCCATTTCTTAAATTAAAGTCATATACCCTTAATTTACAAAACAAACCATAATCACATTCATTATCCAATTAAAGCCAACTACTTTAATATTCAAATAAACATTTTTCTTCATTTCATAAATTAAAGTCCCATACCCTTAATTTACAAAACAAACCATAATCACATTCATTATCCAATTAAATCCAACTACTTTAATCTTCAAATAAACCTTTTTATTCATTTCATAAATTAAAGTCCCATACCCTTAATTTACAAAACAAACCATAATCACATTTATTATCCAATTAAAGCCAACTACTTTAATATTCAAATAAACTTTTTTCTTCATTTCATAAATTAAAGTTCCATACCCTTAATTTACAAAACAAACCATAATCACATTCATTATCCAATTAAATCCAACTACTTTAATCTTCAAATAAACCTTTTTCTTCATTTCATAAATTAAAGTCTCATACCCTTAATTTACAAAACAAACCATAATCACATTCATTATCCAATTAAAGCCAACTACTTTAATCTTCAATAAAAAATTTTCTTCATTTCATAAATTAAAATCCCATACCCTT
Source organism: Wollemia nobilis (assembly GCA_028583015.1). Classification (NCBI taxonomy): domain Eukaryota; kingdom Viridiplantae; phylum Streptophyta; class Pinopsida; order Araucariales; family Araucariaceae; genus Wollemia; species Wollemia nobilis. The sequence continues at coordinate 10,082,483 of JAQPPZ010016717.1, read as the reverse complement.
AATTTACAAAACAAATCATAATCACATTCATTGTCCAATTAAAGCCAATTACTTTAAGATAATGAAATACATTAAAGATTCTTTCCTTTCATTACCCTAAAATATACATTTCAGATAATAAAATAACATTAAAGATTATTTCCATTAATTACCCTAAAATCTACATTTTATATAATGAAATAACATTAAATATTATATCCTTTCAGTACTCTAAAATATACAATTTTAGATAATGAAATACATTAAAATATTCCTTCCTTTCATTACCCTAAAATCTACAATTTTAGACAATTAAATAACATTAAATATTATTTCCTTTAATTACCCTAAAATATACATTTTAGATAATGAAATAACATTAAAGATTATTTCCTTTCATTGCCCTAAAATCTACAATTTTAGATAATGAAATACATTAAAAGATTCCTTCCTTTCATTACCCTAAAATCTACAATTTTAGATAATGAAATAACATATTATTTCTTTCATTACCCTAAAATCTACAGTTTAGATAATGAAATAACATTAAATATTCTTTCCTTTCATTACCCTAAAATCTACAATTTTAGATAATGAAAAACATTTAGAATTCTATCCAACCAAACATAACCTACGCTCCCTCTTACTCAATGATTGACCAACGATCGACTCTAGCAAAGGGAGGACAGGTCAACATAGGATAGTTTGCAATGTAAAGGATGACAAGCACAACGAAGATGGATTTTGTCCAAATCAAGCCAAATTACAAGTGGTGTGCTCATGGTCTCCACAACATCAAATACAACCGCTACACAGTCAAAACCTCCCATCATCATCGTAGCCCTATGGCGGCTACCGAGCATGGTTAAAAACCCACTGCTATCGGGCATGGTTGTGAACATCAAGAGGGGGTTTTATCTATTATGAACAGTTGTGTCTTACCTTAGTCAAACATCTCACCTTGAGGACCTAATATTCTAAGCGATACCTAAACTTACCAACAGAGATTATGATTCAGAGTAGCGATCACAATGATAGGTAAAGTTTGGTACGACCAACCAATCAGATAAGGTATACTATGATACTAGCCAACCATACAAAGGGTGCTTCCATAATGGCCAACCAGAAAAAGGGTGCTTCTATACTGGCCAACCATACAAAGGGTGCTTCTATACTAGCCAACCAAACAAAGGGTGCTTAACATGGCCACGTACTTATGATGGCTCCATAGCGATCAGCAGGAGGATGGTCAGAAGGTCGCCTCACTAGTATTAGCATAAAGTATTTAAGGAGAAGGTTTGTGAAAGTTTAAAGGAGTTGATGCTACATGCGAGAACTCATAGCCAAAAAATAGTCTAAACCAACAAATGGAATATTAAACATGCCTAAACTAGTGTAATATACATCCAACCTGGTATATTTGTTGTTGGTGGTCTGCTTGGGTTACACAAAAGAGCATCCATCATCCACATCGTCCTCTCTCCTCTACACTCCCTTCTACACTCTCCTTTGTACTCTCTTATGTGCTCTCTTCTACACTCTCCTTCCTCTCCTCTCTGCTCCCTTATACTTGGTTTACGTCCCCTACCTACCCACCATAATTCTTCATCTACATCCGTCAGGCGGTAGGGGAAAACACTCCTTCCTCTTCCCAAGGTGGTTTCCATAAAGAAGTCATCCCTTCATATCAGAGGTAGCTTCACAAAGCTCGTTCGATCGAATTTCGAAAGGGTGGTTTATCCCATTCTTAGAAGGGTGGTCTTATCATTTTGAATTAAGCGAATTCCCATCAATTCAACTAGTTAAAGTTTGTTCTCTATGAGTTCAATGAATTACATTTATCATTTCAAACAGAGGAGTCATTTTCTTAATGGGGGTTCTCTTATTTCTTTATATAAAACAACCATTTCTTTTTCCTTTTAAAAGGTTTTCTTAATAAATCTGAAATAAATCACATATTTATTCACAATGAAAACTCTTTATTATCATAAAATAAATCAACCATTTATTTAAAATTGAATGCCCTCAACATTCTAAAATAAATCAATTATTTATTCAAAATAAGATCTCTTCATTATTTAAATAAATTAACTATTTATTTAAAATGATATTTATTTGCTATTTAAATAAATCAACTATTTATTTAAAATGATATCTATTTGCTATTTAAATAAATCAACTATTTATTTAAAATGATATCTATTTGCTATTGTAGCACCCTAAAATTGGCACAGTGAAATTGTAATAATTACATTCATCCTAGTAAATAATTTAAATTCAAATTTTAACCTCCCAAACCACCCGTTAACCGTCGGGTAATCTGTTTCCCCCTTTTCTATGCCATTTTTAGAGGTTGTTTTGACCATTTGACGATATCGTCGTCGATCAGACGATATCGCCCCAGATCTGACGATTTCGTCTGGGCTAGGACGTCCAGACGATCTTATTGCAAAACTAATTTTGCACAATTAGCTTATGTTCCAACGGGCCTCTAATTCGGGCAGAATCATGTTTGCGTCGTTAGAGACCCTCCCTCGTTGGAGATCTCCCAAATAGGGATGATCTCCAACCTCCTAACCTCCCTCCTAAGCCTATTTAATCCTAAGCCCTTCCCTTAGCACCCCCCTGGCTAAAATTCCCTGTAACCCGACTGCATACATGTTAAAACATCCTAAGTTTTCATTTGCATTAGTTCTATATCAATTTTTTTGTAGGTACATTGCTATTTTTCAGCCGAAGCAAGCTTACATCGTCGTCGACGAGCCTGTTCAGATCGGAGGCGAACCTGTCGAATCAGAGACGATTTCGTACCAATGCGAGACGATTTCGACTGCAGTCAACATTGAGGCAATCAGTGCCTGAAGTTTGCATTTCTCTACCATTTTTTTGCTATTTTATTCTGCAATTAGCTTAGTTTATTCAGTATTTTATACTATTTTGCATTTTGGAGTTCACCCATCTAGATCAAATGCATGATTAAATCATAATTTTTATTTAATTAGCATAATTCATTCCTATTTCTATGTTTAAGTTTCAGTTTGATAGTGCTACTGTCATTTTATACTATTTCCCTTTGTTATCATTGTTGTATTTTCTGTATTTTGCACCTATTTCTCTGATTGCAGGTCTCTGATGAATTCGTCAGATCTTAGACGATCTTGTCTGATCTCAGACGATCCTATCAAATCAGAGGCGATCCTGACTGCTTCAACATCAGAATCATCATCAGACATCCGGATCAGGTATTCTTCGTTTATATTCTGTAATTTCTCTATTTTCTATCTTTAAATCTATTTTTTGTACTCATTGAATTTGCATCTTCATATAGAATAGCTTAGACGCATTTTGGCCAAACCTAGGATATGAATGCTTAAGGCTAAAATGAACACATAAAACACATTCCCAACCTAGGCGTGGAAACTGCCATTAAATGTTTCCTGGTGAACCCACCATCCATAAAAAAATCATCAAAATACACCTCCCTTGAGAGGCGGGACCTTCGCAAGTCCTCTCAGTCCGAGGTACCGCGACATCCTTTTCACATCCCCCTTCCGGGCATGGATCCTATAGCCTGAAGGTAAGGGTGTGAAAATTTTGGAGCGATACATTTTGGTGAACCCGACGTGAATAACATAGGCATCTTTCTGATTCAAAAATATAAAAAAAAAAACAAATATATATATATATATATATATACAAGAAAAACAAAAACAAATCATTAGTTCAAGCTTGTATGTTTTAGATTCAATTCTAAATAGTAGATATTAAATATTACTTTTAGAAGTACTAAAGAAACCATGAGTTTTTACTCAAATCAATATGAGCCCATCAGTAATGTTGGAAGAATTCAGCCAAATACATTTGTTGATTATGACCAACCTCATCCCTATTCAACACCACCTCCATCACACTTTTCTCATTTTTCATCCTTACCCCAACAGGACAATCCCTTTGCCAATCCTCTTCATAACGATATTATCTATTCTCCCATATATCCATATTATGTTTATCGATCCACATACAATCCTCCTTCGCCATTTCAATATTCTTCTTTCAATACAACACATCCATTTCAACAAGAAAATACTTATTCTTCCAATTCTACCATGTACTCACCTCATGCTTCGCAATCTTCTTGTCATCATTCTACCCATAATAAAGAAAGTAGAGGTGAGAAACCATTAGGTCATTTTATGATGAAATTCTTAAGGCACATATCAAAAACCTCTCAAAAACCTTCATCACGTAAATTTACTAAGCTCAATCAACCAATGGATATAATTCTCAAGTATTTACTTGACACAAATAAGATTGAACTCCCTTCCATAAGACAACCTGATACCACAGTAGATTGGTTTAAACCTGAGCTACATTATGAATATCATAGAGTAGATGGACATATGACACAAAATTGTAAAGATTTAAGATGTGCAATTCAAGATTTGATTGATGATGGTCTTTTTAATATAAAGGAATTACAATATACAACTGACTATAAATCTTCAATAAACAATCAAACTCCTACACAACAAATACCAATAACCAATCAAGACATGGGGATCTCCCAAGAACCCCTATTCAATTATCAACAACAGGAAACCAATCAAATATTGCATGTTAATGTGTCCCTTCATGATGATATTACTAATATTGTAATAGAAACTACAAATGAGCAACCTCAAGTTCAATCAACCCAATCTGATATTCAAGAGATGGATTCCTCATTTGACCAACCTTCAAAACTATCTTTGACGCTAGAGAATGATCCAAAATGGAATGTAAGTATAGAAAGCTCATCTTTAAAATCAAAATCTCAATCTGAAATCCACTTTGATAACCAACAACAAGTGATTAATCCTCAAGCAAAGATATCTCTTTTAGAAGTATTAAAAATTGCTCATAAGGAAATTTTGTTCAAGATACCTAGCCAACAATTTGTTCCTCATCATATTTTCTCTAAGAACATAATTAATGGTTTAAACCCTCTTGAGGTTAACCATATTTCATTCTATGATGAGGAGATTCCTTCCTCTACTCCACAAGAAGACTATTATCTTTACATTACAAGATCTAATAAAGAAATACTTGTTAGAACTATCATGGAAGATAATGGCTTCTCTCTTAATTTATGCACTTATCAATTATTCCAAAAATTCAAAACAAAGGAAGAAGATTTTAATGAATCAAATGTTATTATAAAATCTTTTAACAATGAAATTCAAGAAGTTCAAGGTACTATAATTCTTCCCTTTAATATTGGATCCAAGATCCTGGATACTCCGTTCTATGTAGGATATTGTCCTTCACCTTACAACCTATTTCTCCAGAGTCCTTGGATTCATACGATGAGGGTTTTCCCTTCCACTCTTCACCAATGTTTGAAGTTTGAAATTGTAAATAAAATTGTTACCATACATAATGACCCCAAACCATTTGAAGAATATTTAATGGTTGAAACATCAACTTCTATACATTCTCTATTGTCACAATTATCTTCTATCCATCACTTTTTCATATATGATCATCCTTGTTTACCAAATAACACTCATGCATATCTTTCACATATAATTTCTCCATATTATCAAGAATGGGAATATAGTGATAAGAATGAAGAACTTTCTTATCCTTCTTACATTTTATTTTGTAACATGATCAATTTTACACATATAAAAGTAAAATCTATTGCTACATTATTCTATATTATAACAAAGCTTTTGTTATCACTACCTTTTATTCATCACCTTCTATTCTTACCTCCACCTCAACCAGATTATCCTTCAAAACCTCCTTTGATTTTGAAGCAACCTTAGACATGCTATACTCAAATAACCTTGTATAGTGTATATAGATCATCTTGTATATACCACCAATTTCAATTCATAAATTAAAATCAAAATCCTCAAAATATTCAAAAAAATACTAATGCAACTAAGGACCTTAAAGGTAAATTTGAGCCCAACTGGCTTGGACCATACATCATTACTGCTAAATTTGAATCAGGAGCATACAAATTATCTACCTTAGATGGTAAAGAACTTAAAGAACCCATGAATATTTTGCATCTTAAACGTTACTATGTATAAATTTGGTCATTTCATCCTTGTATATATTTGTTTACAATAATTCAAAATCACTATCTTGTATTTTCTTTCAATTTATAAATTCAAAAACACCAAAAACATTCATAATCATCAAAATCTTCAAAACTATTTGTTGCATTTATTTATGGCACTTGTTAATTTTTTGTTCAAAAACAAAAATCAAAACAAAAAAAAAAAATGATAAAAATATAAGAACAGCAATATGCTTGACTCTTTCGAAACCAAAACAATATAAAGAAGAAAGAGAGAGTCAATATTCTCAAAACTTCTCAAAAAGTATTTATATATATTTTCTTACAAATGTTGCAGTTATATGTTTCAAATTATTTTTTGATAAATTAGCATTTATTTGGAATCCCTCACTTGCACACTCACAAAAATAAATATCTTGATTTTATCTGGCATGATTACTAATCTCTCTTATATCAAAGTCCACAAAATTCAACTAAATAAAGTTTGAGCACAGAGAATTGATCTTTTTATTTACTTAAACCAAGCACATCTTTTCACAATAAAATGATTATATTTGTAATTTCCATGTTTTGCTACATAGTAGAAGTGATTTCTTGAGCGAAAAGTTTCCCCTGCTATCCTATCACGCACATGGTCTAGAATCTTTGAGAATTGGCAAAAGGACACACTCACCCCTACCCAGAATAAAAATCCCTTGCTCTACAGCTAATCTAAGCAAGTATCCCTAGCAAAAAAAAAATACAAAAAGAAAAAGAAGCAAAGTTCAAAAAGAAAAGCAAAAGAAAGCAGAAAGCAAGAAAGCAATAAAATCCCTTTCCCTACCCTTTGAAAAGAAAAGAAGGGTTGATGAGCTTGAATCCCTGGAATTCTCAATTATTCGAAAACTGTGAGGTAAGCCCCATAATAGGTGGTTTGTGCCCAACCCGCTTGGCCTTGGGTAACTCCTAGCGTGGTGATATGTCTGTCACATTAGCGACCTTCTTTTGTGCAGACCTATGTCTGCTTATGGATTAGCTAGCTCTTGATAATCCGACCTACATAGTAGTCTAGTATGGTTATATGCATCTACATCATGGTTAATGAACACTTATTTGGTTTCTTTAAATCACTTGTATCATAGTATCTTGCTCAAAACTGGTAAATGCACAAAGCAATTGTACACACATTTGTATTTGAGAGATTTTGTGTATCATTATGATAAATCAAGATCGAAAATAAATTCACATATGCACATGGGATTCCTTATAAATCTAACTTTTGTCTTCAAAAATACTTTGAAATATTCTTTTTGCAACTTGTCTGGAATAATTCAAGTACAGTTGTTTACCATAAAGACAACTATATAATAGAAAAATTAAAATTTTCTTTCAAAAATATACAATCAAAACATATATATCTGGTTGACTTTCACGACGATGGTATAGTTCCAAAACCAAAAGTGGAATTTTATGCCTAGCGCAAGTCCTCATTTTCATATTTTATGTTTATCAAAAAACAACCATGCAATAAAACTATCGTTTCTTTGGATCGCGATGATGGTATAAGTCTATACCTACATATTCTATGCCTAGCGCAAACCATTGTAACCATTTTTTCCCCATTAATTTAAAAATCATGAAAAACATGACTTAAATCATTCTATTACACAAATTTTGCTTTTCAAAAGCATGCACATTTTCATTATTTCATGTCATTATGTTAACCTTCAAATTTTGCAAAGATGGTATAATTCCTAAGGAATTATCCAAAAATTATCACACTTAGGAATTTATGCCTAGCAAAAAACATTATTTCATGCATACTATTTTTATGAAAATATGAAAAAAAAATTATCATCATCATCATTTGCACCATTGCACCAAAGTCTTAAGACAGTCTCTTAAGCATTATTTTACTTTTAACAATATTTCTATACTAGGATTAGCTTGACGACCGAGTGAGCAGCGACTCCATGAAATGGTCTATACTAGCGACAATGTCCTTTGAAATTATTGTTAGAAGTCTCTTTTTATTTTTTATCACATTTCATCACAAACAACCAATTTGTTACATCAGATTATTTCATTTAAAATATTATAGCATGACATCAAAATTATAAATTTTCAAAATGACATAATTTCATGAATCCTCAATCCAATCATCAAATTAATCAATCAAACATAAAAGCATCATAAACATACACATAACACAAGTCATATGATCAAAAATATCTCATATATATATCAATAGTATATATACATCATCAAAACTGGATTGGTATGCCACAATCTGTACCTCGGCATACTCAATCCTTTATCAACAAAAAAATAATAATACATGCTCTATGTCTCAATTTGTACAAAGTCGTGTAGTGCTCTAGCCTCGAGAACCCCTCGAGCTCTCAGCCTCATCTCCTCCCCCGCCTGAGGTGGACGAGGTGGCCCCATCGTAGTATGTGTAGTACTACAAGTCCTACTCGTCGATTGGGACGAGGTCCTCGATGACCCGATCTTGATCGGATCTGTGATGTTGGCTGGAAGGGGTAGTCTATCCTCCTCTGGCACCAACTGATAGTATAAAGTCTGGTAGAAATTAATTTCGACAATAGCCCATGTCAACTCCCCAGTGCTCGTCCCTCCGCCCCGTGCCCTGAGGCATGCAATCTTGTCTCGGAGCTATGTAACCTCAGCTCGATGTCGTGCAGCCTCCTCCTGTAGGGTCTGCACCTATGCCTAGAGATGAATCGTCTTTGCTTGGAGAGTAGCTGTCTCACCTAGGGCCTCTCTCTCTATGAAGAAGTGAGTCTCACCTCCCTCCTCTCCCTCTGTTATGACCTCTCCTGTGCCTATGGCCTCCTCAGCTCTCTCCTATTGTGACCCTAGGCCACCTCCATAGCTGCCTAGCACTACCTCCCTATCCGACGCACAACTGCATGTATCAGACCCTGAGCCCTCGTCATCCAAGGAGGGCGGATGTCTGCGTACCAGGCATCGTAGCCATCTGCAACCCCTATGTCATCCCCATCCATTGGCTGAATGGGGGCATCGTCAGAGTCCTGACTCTAGAAATGTTGCATGTCTGGAGACTCGCTAACTGTGGTGTTATCTCGAACAGTCCAAGAAAACTCATAATCCCTGAGAGATGGGATCCCCTACTGCAGACCGAACTGTCATAAAACTTGGTCATAGCGATGGAGCTCCACCTCTCCCCTCTCCATCCGAAGCCAGCACACTCACCTAACACGAGCTAACTCCTGTCCGTCCTCGACCCACCCTGGATGCTCCCTCCAAGGCCTCTAGGTGATCTGATCCGGGAAAAGGTCATCTAGTAGTCTCCGAGACATCGAAAGGTTGATCCGCCACTGTGACCCCCTCTGGAGCCACCAGTAGAAAACTTGAGGCCTCTCCCCGTCAATCCCTGTCAAAGGAAGCCCTACCAGCCTTTGCACTACAATGTGCTCCCAGCACCAAACCTGTAGGAGAGATGTCATCACCAGACATTGACCGCCCTTGTACACGACCCCATGCAGGATCCTGTACAGTCAACATAGCACATAGCTGCCCCAAGAGAATCTATAGCCATGGTCTCGCATATCGTAGATCACATATGCTAGCATCCATGGCACCCTACACCCGCTCTGGTGGCACAACAGAAGTCCACCAACTACTCCAGCTAGAAACCATGTGAGTCTAGATGCCCCAGGCATCTGACGTAGTGCCTTGATGTTAACTTCACCCTTCTCCAAGGTGAAGCTCGGGTCACCACACAATCGGCCCATAGCATGGCCCTGATTTTCCGCAGGAGTGATCAATCGTCCTTATATGGGGATTCTTAGAATCCTCCATACATTCTTCAACTCCCCTGTCGGTAGCCGAAAATAAGAACCCGGATACCATCTCTCTGCTAGGGCTGTCAGTAGACCCATATCTGTAGACACTTGTGACATCTCTGCCACATGTTGTAAGTCGGCCTGTGCCAGCTAATCCCGCTCTGCCTGTGTAAGAGCGGCCAAGTCATCTCTTAAACCTCCATACTTCCATTCCCTGCCTTTTAGCAAACCTCTCTACAACATAAACAACAAACAATCATTAATAAACAATTCAAGTAATTAAAAATGCAAGTAAAATAAGTTCAATTTTATGCAATTGATGATATCGTCCACTATTGGACGATATCGTCCCAAATTTGAGCATAATCGTTTTCGATTTTGCAGGTCGAAATCGTCCCTAATTTGACAAAATCGTCCCCCTTTCACCGATTTCGCCCTTGGACGAAATTGGCGAAATTGAGATGATTTTGTCAAAATCGAGACGATTTCTTCTTGACGACATCGATGGCCCAAAAATGGCCGCGATGCTCAAAAATTGATTAAAATTTACCTAAAAAGCATGTAAAATCAAATTAAAGCATTCTAAGTTAAGTCTAGACTCTTACCCGTAGCCCGCGTCGAACCTCTGTTGATCTGTGCGTCGTCTCCACCATTTTTTGCTTTCAGAGCTCTAAAACCAGTAAAATGAACAGTAAAAATGAATTAGGGTTTTACCCTATTTTTCTTAATTTTATTCAAAAATAATTCAAAAATAATTTTGCTTTTTCGTGTTTTTACCTCAAACGTTCGATTTGGGTAAAAACACGGAGGGGGCACCATAGTAAGTTGTACGATTCGACCAAGAATCGTCACCTAAAAATGGGAATAATTTTTGTTTTCTCGTAGATCGAGAAGAACTCATCTTTAACGCATTTTCTTTGGAAAATTCGCTAAAGAGGGGGCAAAATGTAGCACCCTAAAATTGACGCAGTGAAATTGTAATAATTACATTCATCCTAGTAAATAATTTAAATTCAAATTTTAACCTCCCAAATCGCTCGTTAACCGTCGGGTAATCCGTTTCCCCCTTTTTCGTGCCATTTTTAGAGGTTATTTTGACCATTTGACGATATCGTCGTCGATCAGACGATATCGCCCCAGATCTGATGATTTCGTCTGGGCTAGGACGTCCAGACGATCTTGTCGCAAAACTGATTTTGTACAATTAGCTTCTGTTCCAACGGGCCTCTAATCTGGGCAGAAGCGTGTCTGCGCCGTTAGAGACCCTCCCCCGTTGGAGATCTCCCAAATAGGGATGATCTCCAACCTCCTAACCTCCCTCCTAAGCCTATTTAATCCTAAGCCCTTCCCTTAGCACCCCCCTGGCTGAAATTCCCTGTAACCCGACTGCATACATGTTAAAACATCCTAAGTTTTCATTTGCATTAGTTCTATATCAATTTTGTTGCAGGTACATTACTGTTTTTCAGTCGAAGCAAGCTTACATCATCATCGACGAACCTGTTCAGATCGGAGGCAAACCTGTCGAATCAAAGACAATTTCGTACCAATGCAAGATGATTTCGACTGCAGTCAACATTGAGGCAATCAGTGCCTGAAGTTTGCATTTCTCTATCCTTTTTTTGCTATTTTATTTTGCAATTAGTTTAGTTTATTCAGTATTTCATACTATTTTGCATTTTGGAGTTCACCCATCTAGTCAAATGCATGATTAAATCATAATTTTTATTTAATTAGCATAATTCATTCCTGTTTCTGTGTTTAAGTTTCAGTTTGATAGTGCTACTGTCATTTTATACTATTTCCCTTTGTTATCATTGTTGTATTTTCTATATTTTGCACCTATTTCTCTGATTGTAGGTCTCTGAAAAATTCGTCTGATCTCAAACGATCTTGTCAAATCAGATGCGATCCTGACTGCTTCAACATCAGAATCATCATCAGACATTCGGATCAGGTATTCTTCGTTTATATTCTGTAATTTCTCTATTTTTTGTCTTTAAATTTGTTTTTTGTACTCATTGAATTTGCATCTTCATATAGAATAGCTTAGACGCATTTTGGCCAAACCTAGGATATGAATGCTTAAGGCTAAAACGAACACATAAAACACATTCCCAACCTAGGCGTGGAAACTGCCATTAAATGTTTCCTGGTGAACCCACCATCCGTCAAAAAATCATCAAAATACACCTCCCTTGAGAGGCGGGACCTTCGCAAGTCCTCTCAGTCCGAGGTACCATGACATCCTTTTCACATCCCCCTTCCGGGCACGGATCCTATAGCCTGAAGGTAAGGGTGTGAAAATTTTGAAGCGATACCGCTATTTAAATAAATCAACTATTTATTTAAAATGATAACTATTTGATATTTAAATAAATCAACTATTTATTTAAAATGATATCTTTTTTTATTATTATTCTATTTTCCAAGGCATACAAGGAGTTATGAATACAACCTATTCATTCATAGCTCATAGATTATTAAAGCAAATAGTGTTGAAGCAAAATACAATCATGCATGTGCAATAACAAAGAGGGAGTCTTTCCATCAATCTAGTCACCTGTCTCAGCCTCTAGAACTTACGATAGCTACTAGGCTATCGATTTGGGGCTCAATATGGCTAGCTATTGATGATTATCCCTTAATTTAATGCATGTCTATATGAAGGTATCCATCTGTGTTACCTCCAAGTTACCTTATCATCATTTCCCCAAACTCAAGTACCCTTGTCTTTGGTGGATGACTCAAATTCCTCCACTTACGAGTGCACCTTATCATGCACATTGGCAATTTGTTAGCCGTATCATGCTCTTCAATATCTATTAATATCGCATAGCTTCTCAATTGCACAAAATCAAGTATTAAAGCATCATCTGATAATACATTATTTTTTATCAAAAATTGTCCATATAGGAGGGTCATGACAATGTTTTAACATAAGATAATTGAATGTAAAATATGTGTCTTGTATCATAATTACATAAATGTACTAGATGTTATGTTGTTCCTTTTGCAATGATTATTTTTTGTAAAGTTTTAATTAGTTGAATTTTATTGATTGTACTTATGAAGTGGTTCCTTATGAAATGCATTTGAGATTTTTACATTGAAGAATCCATGAGTTATGTGGAAATGACATATTGGGTTTATAAATATTTCAAATAAATCCTTGTGTCTATAAAATGTATTGCTTCATAGTCTTTATGAATAAAAATATTTCTTTTATATATTATAATTTATTCTAAATCACTATTAAAAAATCCCTTAATGACCTTACATATAGTGGCTTTATGGTTTTCAATCTTGATAAATTTTGGATTTGAAATTTAGTCATTGCACTCTTACAAATAGTAATGGGTGTATTATTGAAAGCTGATTTTTATGCTTTTATCTTATCTTTGTTTGTTTTTTTGGTCTAAAATAACACTATTTTATAAGGTTTTTACATTTCCATAAATATGTGTTGACAAGGAAATATGGTAAACTCTAAACTAAATATTAGAATCTACCCATGAAGATTTAGAGATATGTTTTTTTAATACAAGCATATACATTTAAATCTAGCCTTGCTTAATTTTTTGAGGATATTGTAGTAGTTGGGCTAATACCACCACATTCTAAAGGTGAAATCAGTTATGTAAGAGGAGGATAAAGTCAAGTTTGAGATAATTCAAGCTACAAAATTATAGGTTTTGAATGAAAAGTACAATGGGATACCTAAATTATACTTGAATCACCTTATTCTCAAGGATTCAAAATAAAAACCTAGGAATGTAGAGGAAATATTGTGTAAGACTTGATGATGATGATTTATTCAACAAGACTATTGGTGATTTACTAAATTGAAGGGGAGAATTCACTAAGTTGCAAAATGACACATTATCAATTAAAGGAATTCATGTAATTAAATGGATGATTCACCAACTGAATTATCTTAAACATGGATTTCTAGGCATAAAAAATGAGATAACAAACTAAACAATACAATTTCTCCCTTCAAGTGGTGTTTTTGATGACTAAAGTGTACTTGGATGAGCTTTAGTGCCAAATTTGGTTGGTCGAACATCCATTTTCCATAAATATTTTTTCATATTATGTTAACTAGGATTAAGATGCATTAACTATAGTTATAAATGAAGTTAGTATGTTTTGATATAAGTAAGACCTCAAGGATCATTTATAAATGGGTGCTTTTAGTAATTCATAAAATAAATTTTGCTTTTTGAGATTTTAATTTTGTTTGTAATTTCATATTACAATCAATGGATAAATTGAGCATATATATTGAAGATCAATTATAGTTACCTATATTTTTATATTTGAATGAATCAGATTTGTGACTCTACCTATTTATCTCTTTTTAGTCTTTTTTATCCATTGTGTTACAATTTTATTCAAGATTTGATACACTTAAGCTACTATTTCTTCTAAGTATTTCATTTATATTATGTTAACCTAGTTATAATCACTTTGTATTTTATTTTCATGCATATTACTTTGTTTATCTTCTATTTTACCATAAAATATGCAGATTAGAATTATGTAGACAAGCCATTTCGAACATGTCATCAAATCATAAAAATATAAAAAATAACAAAGTCTACCTCATGAGATATGATAAATGCTTTGATCAACCAAACAAGCTAAAGTCTCATCCAAGGGTCATTTAATACCCCAAATCAAATAAATTGTACCCAAGGTAGTAACATCAGTGACTCTTTTGACTAAGGGGTAGTGCTTGATCAAATTTTAAATTTGATCTTTTCCCTCCTAGTTAGCCAACCAACAAACATTTTTGTATTAGAGCCATAATCTAGTAGTGCTTCTAAATCTAGTGATATTGATTGTCATAAATAAAAAAAAATAAGATAGGTATCTAGCTAAGGTTAGCTGCCCATCAAATTAGAAACTTGTCTTTCCAACCCTATATAACATTACTTTAACACCTATCACTTGATGTGATTGGCAATTATGCATTGTAAATCCTCTCAACCTTCCCAATCCATCAACTCACCAAATTCTCCATCCCCCTTGCATGTCTTCCATCCTTAATCACATCCAATTAATCTTATCACCTTTTCATGTAGAATAACACCTCTCTTCCTTTACAAAATTAGTTGGATCCTCCAAAGGTGCCATGGCTTTCTATAAAGCCAACCCTTGAGGTATCCCAAATCATAATCAAATTAGTTAACAAACTTTATCAAAATTCATCCTTGAAATTATTATAAATTATTATAGAAATTTTTGATGAGTGCTAATAAGTTTTCTACCCAATTTACTATTGGTATTTGTATACAATCTCATCAAAATCAAGTCAAGAAATGTGATTGGAGAAGCTTTTGCAAAAGCCATTAGAGTTCATGCAATTTTTGGAGATCTTGTCAATTTGTAGGTCACCTTCAAAGATCTTCCATGACTACATCCATAAGACTGTTAGGGTAGAACTTCCATTCAAGGCTTATCAATTTGCACTCTAAAAATCTTGTTTTTTTTATTGTGCTACTATTTTTTCCATCCATTGTTTGCTATCTTAACATTTTATGTAGTTAGGACTTTTTTCATCTTAATTATCATTTTCTTGTTTATATTATTTATTATATTAATCTTACATCATATCACGGTTCCTATAGCTATATTTATTAGGATTATGTATTTTCATCATTT
This sequence comes from Wollemia nobilis, assembly GCA_028583015.1. Taxonomy (NCBI): domain Eukaryota; kingdom Viridiplantae; phylum Streptophyta; class Pinopsida; order Araucariales; family Araucariaceae; genus Wollemia; species Wollemia nobilis. The sequence continues at coordinate 10,066,952 of JAQPPZ010016717.1, read as the reverse complement.
TTTATAGGTTTTTTAAGTCTTGAAAGTTGTTTTGCTACATTTGTAGGTAAAATATTTGCCAATATATAGTCCCAATAGCATTGATGTCGTCTAGTTTTTAATATGGTCCTTGGAAATTTTTTAAATTATTAGTTTATATCTATAGTCAAAAGCACCACCCCATAGAAGTGCTATAATTAGGGCCATAGATGTTTTTACGAGCACCAAATCTTAGTGATACTTCTATTATCTGGTTTTGACCTTGCAATCATTCATCTATTTTTGGTATTATTTATTTGCATATTTTTTGAACAAGGTTTTAACTAAGGAAGACCCTTTAAAAATATAACATCTTTGAATTTTTCTATGTGAAGGTATCACAAGGAGTAGAATGTAGATTAGGAATTCAGTCCTTTCCATTTGTAGATGAATAGAGTCATTAACGCTTTTGCTTCTAAACACTTCTACAATATTAGAAGAAAAAATCTCCCTATTTCTTTCTAGACCTTTTAGTTTAGGGTGATTTTGGAAAATTTATTTGGCTTGATTGTAGATATTTTCAAAAGAAACATAAAAAGAGACAAAAGAGAACATAGGATAGGGAAAATGATCTTTTATTGTCTTGTAATTCCAAGTTAATACCTAGGTCCATTATTCCATTTTCAAATAAGTATAGACTACATATTTTAATTTTATGCATAGAAATGCCCTTGGATCCTTATCTTAAACATAAATGGAAAAAGTATTATCATTTCCATAATTCAAATAAAATAACACATAGGATTAGGACTTGTTTTTTTGCATCTTATATTTTTCATTTGTAGCCTAAGATAATAGTAGTTCCAAATTAATTTGCTTCATATTAATGCTAGAAAAAAGTAGATCAATCTATAATATTTTAGAAATTAGATACTTTCAAACAAAAAATAAAATAGAAACTTAAACCTCATAATATTTCCCTATATCCGTTGAATTGAAAAAGTATACTGGGTACAACACGAGGACATATCTACTATACCTCTCCCATCCACACAAAATACCCTCTATGTCATCATATTTTGGTCAACCTAACATGAACACCATATGGATCCCATGATTCTTGGTTGGCATACTTGCCTAATATGATCTTAATATATTCTAGGTAAAAGTATAAAGAAGATACTACAAATTTATTTACATTAGATTAAAATATATTAATAAAGATAATAATAACTTAAAACAAATTTATAGTTATATTAGGAATTTTTCTAAATTCTTGAGTAGCTAACATATGAGTTGTTTGTCTATATTGGGTATATAGTATGCTTGGGTTGCTAGCCACCCACATAGGGTCTCGTGTGTACTTACACAAAATATGGAGTATATCATGATGGGATAGTATAAATCATAAGGAGGAATCAATTATTCATCATGTATCCATCTTGACCACATATCTGAAGGTTCTACTTCCATATGTTGTTGATCTTCCATGTATCGTATCTACTCTCATGTATCGACAAGTATGTCTAGAGGGGTTAAGTATATAGGGAACATTTGATATAAAGGGAGGACTTTGAATTATATATGCTAGATCAAGTATATAGAGGTAAGGAGATATAATTTTTTATAAAAATTCTTCATTTTGTTTAAAAAATGCTCAAAATAGTTAAAATTTAAATTAATCCATTTTCTCACTAGCCCGTAAAATCATGACTGGGATATATTACCTAACCCATAGTATCACTCATCAAATGGCTAGCCATATTGATCCTTATAAATAATACCATGATAAATTTCTCATCAATGATAACCTAAATTTTATTCAAGAAGGAAAGGTCCTATATCCTAGATATTCCTCAAGCCATATCCAAGAAGAAGATGGAAATTAGTTTTTTAATAACCCATATGGTATGCTTTCTTCAAAAACATAAGGAGGCCATGGAGACCTTTAAAAGGGATAGTGAATCCCAAGAATATCCTCTAGAGTACAATTCATTATTGGATCATCCTTAGCAACCAAAATCTAGCCCTCTACACTTAAATTAAATGGACCAATATTTTACATATATTAATGTCACTATATCGACACTCAGTGCATCAACCACCGATATACTTGATCTAAACCCATATACTAGCACAAAACCCAATGGATAATGGGATACAAGTTCCTCCTCAAACTCCATTAGTGCAACACCCATCCATACCTACCCTTGAAAAACTATTATAGGATAGTTCTTATTATCCTACATCATAACATATGGAAACTAGTCATAACCTTAATCCAAATGATTCATCTAATGTTCAACCCACAACATCAATTCATAATTCTAATATTGGCCCATTGTATGTCATATTTAGTACCAATCCTAATTCTAACCTACTTAATCATACAATTTTTGCCTTAAGCATAAGACAACATTATAATCCATCAATATCTCATCCACAGTCCACTAGTCAATAAACTCTCTAATGTTTAGCATTTTAGGAACCAGTTATTTGATGTTGATTCTAGCATCATATTCCAAAATATTCCAATAATAACCAAAAGTCTTTTTTCAATAATTACCTTCTATTTCATAACATATATTTTAACAATCGTCATAATGCATGCCCTTCATCTAGTCGGCATACTCTAATCCAATCTCTCTAGAACTTCAAAAATTAACCACTTAGTTAGAGCAATTGAAATAAAAATGGTGGTTATCCAAGATGTTAGGACCCTCCTAACATATTATAATTATATTTATTAGGGGGTGCATCTTTCCAATCGCACCCCATCCTTCATATTTATGCACATTACCATATTCATTTTAGGACATCGATCATCAAATACATTATTTTATATATATTATTGTGGGTTCTACTCCAATACAAATAGTGATTCTTTGCATTACATTCTAAGTATTATTGCAGGTTCTTAACATTTGGTACAGAGCCAGTTTCAACCAGGCGCATTATCTAAATTTTTTTTCCCTTATCTGAGACACTAAGCCTGGTTAATTATTCCACTGCCCTTTGGTAAAGTAGTAGTTCTATTACGTATACAATAAACAAAGAATTTCCTTAACGTGATATCTCACGGGCTGCCTCCAAATTCCTTAGCACAGGCATCATCCGACAGGGTTTCGGACAACCGATCTCCCCACTGTCCTCACGCCGGTGGCATACACAGTCACAGGCACCGGGTTTTCGGAGAACAGGCGTCAAAAAATATAGAAAGTAACAGACCTCAAACAAAATAAAAATAATCTAAGGTTTACATTACGGCGACGTCCAGTTTTACGACGACAAAATAAAAATACCGAAAGTAATAGACCTTAAATTACGACGACGTCGAATTTTACACGGTGATAAAAATTTAAAAAAATAATCTAAGGTTAGATTATCGGCCGTCGTCGAGAAGTTTCCGACCGCCAGAGAGGTATTTCGCCGGATTCAAAAATATATATATATATATTTATATATATAATAATCTAAGGTTTTTCGGCCGCCGTCGACAAAGTTTCGACCGCCAGAGGAATTAAAGTTTTTAATTAAAGTTTTTGGGTTAAACGGCCGCCGTCGAGAAGTTTTCGACCGCCAGGAAATAACCTTATACGTTTTCCTCATCACCGAACCGAGAAAACGTAGAAGCCTTCGGTCCGCTGGGAAAGACGTATAAGCCTTTATCCCACATTACTAAGAAGCACGTGGTCCTCCGAAACTTCGTGCAAACCCACCCTCGTATGCCACTTGTTCGTCATCAAAGTGTGTGCCCTCAAAACAAATCCCTCCGCCAGCTGCCTTGCATTCGCTCCACCCCGCCTCGTGCTTCATATCGGGCCCTGTTGTGCTGACTCACTCCGAAATTCATGCCGGTTCATAATAAGATCTAAAGGCTACTGTTAATAAACAATACCAAATTGCACTATTTCTCTCATCTACCCACTGCAATGGCCGACGGACGACGATCACTGGACTCCATCCACGAGAAACACGAAAGGCTCGCTGAAGAAGTTAAACAGGAAAGAGAGGAGAGTTCCCGTAACATAAGAGAACTCTTCGAGAAAATATTTGCAATGGATGTTAAACTTGATGCCATCAGTCAAAAACAGGCAACAACACAAGCAAACTCAACCAACAACGGGTCATCAAACCGAGCAATGTTAGGAGGTCCACAAACTTCCATTCTACCACGGACGACCAAATTAGACTTCCCAAAATTTGAAGGCGGAGACCCTACAAACTGGATCTACCGAGCAGAGCAATATTTTTCACTAAATCAAATTCCGAAAATACAAAAAGTGCATATCGCCTCTTTCCATTTGGAAAATGACGCCATCCAATGGTACCAATGGTTCGAGAAAACTAATGGCACTCCGATGTGGTCAACCTTTACACAGAACCTATTAGTACGATTTGGCCCTAGCAAGTTTCAAAGCTTTACAGGGGCCCTCACTAAATTATGCCAAACCACTTCAGTAAGCGAGTACCAAGCAGAATTTGAAAGGTTAGCTAATCGAACATCCGGATTAGACGCTGCCTTCTTTCAAGAATGTTTCGTTAGCGGATTAAAAGAAGAAATTCGAATTGAGGTACAAATGTACAACCCTACAAACATGTTAGAGACCATCGGCCTAGCGAAATTAGCGGAAGACAAAATCAAGGCACGGAATCGGTTCACAAAACCAACTTGGGGGAAACAATCAAACACTTATACCAACCCCAAACCAATGCAAAATGGACGAACCCAAAACTCCTACACAACCCCCAAAATTAACCCCGCTCTACCAATTAAACGTCTGAGTTTCGAGGAAATGAAGGAAAGACAAGCTAAGGGTCTTTGCTACCATTGCGATGAGAAATTTGATAGAAATCATAAATGTGCCTCACGAAAATTATATATTCTAGATGCCACAGAGGAAGGAAATTCTACTGAAGAGGAACCTGAACTCGAAGTAGAGGTATTATCCAACACACTTGAAAGTGACGAAGAAAATGCACCAAAGGTTTCCTTCAACGCCCTTGCCGGATTTTCTGCCCCTCAAACAATGCGAGTAAAAGGGTATTTTAAGAAACAAAACCTTACCGTGCTCCTAGATTCTGGTAGCACGCACAATTTTATCGATCCAAAGGTGGCTAGACAAGCAAATTGTTTTATATACCCTTGCAATAACTTCGAAGTGATGATTGGAAACGGCGGAAAAATTGCATGCAAAGGAAAATGCAGAAATATAAAACTAACTATGGGGGTTTATACCATGCAAAGCGACATGTACGTTCTACCCCTAGGGGGGTGCGACATTGTACTAGGCGTACAATGGTTAAGAACCTTGGGCGTAGTCCAATGGGAATTTGATGAACTATGGATGAAATTCACAGCAAAGAACCAAACCTATATTATCCAAGGCCTGAAATCAGGACCTTCCCAAATCGTCAGCTCGCATAGAATGGAGAAAATTATCCGAAAAGGAAACAAAGGAATGGTCGCCCAATTATTTTCAATTCAACCTAGTCACAAAGAAGACGAGACACCAGAGTTACAAAAGATTCTAGACCACCATAAGGCGGTATTCAATGAACCAAAAGGACTACCTCCACAACGAAGTCACGATCACACTATTCCACTATTTCCAGGGCATCAACCTCCTAATATTAGGCCTTATCGTTATCCATACCTCCAAAAGACTGAGATAGAGAAATTAGTACAAGAGCTTCTTACGGCAGGAGTCATTAGACCTAGCAGAAGCCCTTACTCCTCTCCAATTATTTTAGTTAGAAAAAAGGATGGTTCGTGGCGTTTATGTGTCGATTTTCGAGCACTTAATAAAATGACTATCAAAGATAAATTTCCTATTCCGGTCATAGACGAGCTATTAGATGAACTCCATGGGGCAGCTTATTTTTCCAAGTTGGACTTACGGTCAGGCTACCACCAAATACGAGTCAATGAAAAGGATATTCCTAAGACGGCCTTTCGCACTCACGAAGGGCACTACGAATTCTTGGTGATGCCATTTGGCCTTACCAACGCTCCTTCTACCTTTCAAAGTCTAATGAATAAGGTATTTCACCCTTTCCTTCGTAAATTTATATTAGTTTTCTTTGATGACATTTTGATTTATAGCAAAACATGGGAAGAACATTTGGACCATGTTAGACAAGCGTTACAAATCTTGAAGGAAAATCAACTTTATGCAAAAAGATCAAAGTGTTCCTTTGGAAAACAAGAAATTGAATACTTAGGGCATGTTGTCTCAAAGAACGGCGTGATGGTAGATCCTTCCAAAATCGAGGAGGTGAAAAATTGGCCTATTCCAAAAACCTTAAAAGCTCTACGTGGGTTTCTTGGACTAACGGGATATTATAGAAAATTTGTCCAAAATTATGGGAAAATCGCTGCTCCTCTAACAACATTACTTAAGAAAAACGCTTTCAAATGGTCGCCTAAAGCAGACGAGGCCTTTATCACCTTGAAAACTGCAATGTGTACCACCCCTGTTCTAGCCATGCCTAACTTTTCAAAACCGTTCGTCATTGAAAGTGATGCTTCAGGAATAGGAATGGGAGCCGTACTCATGCAGGATGAAAGACCTATAGCTTTTATAAGCAAAGCATTTTCTCCTAAGAATTTAGCTCGCTCTACGTACGAAAAAGAGATGTTGGCAATCGTCCATGCTATTCAACATTGGAGGCCTTACCTTATTGGCCAACATTTCATTATACGCACCGACCATCATAGCTTGAAGTATTTTTTGGAACAAAGGACTAATACCCCGGAACAACAAAAATGGGTTACTAAACTTCTTGGCTATGATTATGAAATTACATATAAAAAAGGCAAGGACAACATGGCAGCCGATGCACTTTCTAGAAAATTTGAAGATATGCCTCAAGTCCATGCTCTTTCCTCCCTTATTCCTAAATGGGTAGATGAGGTGCATGAAGAATGGATAAATGATCCTACTACCCACGCCTTAATTCAACAACTTCAACATAATCCTAGTAGCAAACCTCCATACACTTGGAAGGACAATATATTAAGATACAAAGGGAGGATGGTCCTCATTCCCAATTCAACTTATCGAAAAAAACTTCTTCACGAGTTACATACCTCACCCACCGCAGGCCACTCAGGGTTCTTAAAAACCTATAAAAGAGCCACTACCTCCTTCTATTGGGTAGGGATGAAAAATTACATCAAAAACTTTGTAAAAGAATGTGAAGTTTGCCAAAGACAAAAGGGGGAGACCCTCGCTACTCCAGGATTACTTCAACCTCTTCCTATACCCACCAAAACATGGGCAGATATTTCTATGGACTTTATTGAAGGATTACCAAAATCAGGCGGAAAAACAACCATTTTTGTAGTCGTTGATCGTTTATCTAAATATGCCCATTTTTGTCCAGTGGCTCATCCTTATACCACTAGCACTATAGCCCACCTCTTCCTCGATAACATCTTTAAATTACATGGTATGCCCTCCACAATTATTAGTGACCGTGACCCAACTTTCACTAGCACCTTTTGGAAGGAATTGTTCAAGTTACAAGGTACTCAACTTCGTATGAGCTCTGCTTACCATCCTCAAACCGATGGCCAAAACGAAGTTGTAAATAAATGCTTGGAAACATACCTTCGATGTTTTGTTTCTACTCAACCACTCCATTGGGTAAAGTGGCTTTCACTAGCGGAATGGTGGTATAACACTTCATACCATACGTCCATCAAAATGACTCCTTATGAAGCACTATATGGTCAAACACCACCATCCCTCACTTCCTATATTCCAGGGACTACAAAAGTCCATGCGGTGGAAACAGAACTTGCTACTCGAGATGACATACTACGGATCCTAAAAGAGAACCTACACACCGCCCAGCATCGCATGAAGCAGCAAGCCGATCAACATAGAAGCGAACGTAGTTTTCGCGAGGGGGATATGGTTTTCTTACGTCTCCAACCTTACCGACAATCCTCTCTTAAACAAAAAGGTTCTCAAAAGTTAGCACCCAAATTTTATGGGCCGTATAAAATTCTCCAACGTATTGGGGCCGTTGCTTACAAACTTGAGCTTCCTCCCTCTTCCAAAATTCACCCCGTATTTCATGTATCTTGCCTTAAGCTCGCAGTCGGAACGCATATCACGACACAAACCACTCTTCCGGAATTCTCCGAGGATGGAGTACTTCTAGTCGAGCCAGAAGCTATCTTGGATCGCCGCTCTCGTCACCTTCGTACTCGCGATATCACGGAAGTTTTAATCCATTGGAAAGGTCTACCTTTAGAAGACGCGACGTGGGAAACTCTTCAAGATATCCAGCAGAAATTTCCAAATTTCCAGCTTTGAGGACAAAGCTCTTTTAAGGAGGGTGGCATGTTAGGACCCTCCTAACATATTATAATTATATTTATTAGGGGGTGCATCTTTCCAATCGCACCCCATCCTTCATATTTATGCACATCACCATATTCATTTTAGGACATCAATCAATCAAATACATTATTTTATATATATTATTGCGGGTTCTACTCCAATACAAATAGCGATTCTTTGCATTACATTAACACAAGATTTATCCATTGGATAAAAGTATTCTTATTACTATCTTTATAACTAACCTTTAGGTCCTTTTGGAGCCAATCAATTTCTTCCCCCAAACTTTGAAGCTCATGTGTTTAGATGTATAAGGGGAATGAAAATCCCATTAATCACCTTAGGATGTTTAGAACTACTTATAGTGACATTTCTTATAATGAAATGTTATTTATAAAAACTATTTCCCAAGAGTCTAAGTGTCCCAACCCTAGAATGGTATTATCAAATACCAAGACATTCCTTAAAAATATTTAGAGCCCTAGTCAATATGTTTGTCAAGTAGTTTTCCATTGATATTGAGGACAAGGTCACCATAAGTTACCTTTATCAGCTCAAAATATCCAAAGGTAGGAATGTATTGAACTTACTAGGAATATGGAGAACCCTGGCAAGGAGACTGCAATATGTTCCCCATCCAAGGGACTTACTCAACATATTTATATCAAACCTCCATGGGTAATTATACTTTTATCTATGAATGACTAACATGTCTTCCTTCAAATATGCCATTGACATGGCTAAAAGAGTAGAAACTAATCATTAAATGATAGCAACTAAAAACCAATTCCAAAAAGGAGGAAGATAGTTCTTCCTCTTTAAACCAAAAGGAGTAATACATGAACAAATATATTATCAATGATGGGGTTATAGATTCCCAAACAACTAACATCATTACTACTAAACCTTTAGAAAATTCAACTCAAAAAAAGCTAAGAAGGAGGTTCACCAAATTGGATGAACCTTTTTATACCATTTTAGAACAATTTATCATAGCCAAAATGGTAGAAATCCCTTCAATTAAACCTGTAGAACATGGAAGGAAAAAATCTCCTTGGTTTAAATCAAAAACATATTGTACCTTTTGTAGAGTTAATGGTCACTAACCAATAGGTGTATGGTCCTCAATAATGTAGTTTGTTATCTTATAGATAAAAACCATGTTGTTGTCAATAAATCTAAGCCAACATATTCATCAAATCAATACCTTTGCATTTTTCAAAATCTATTGCCTAACCACACCAATAAAAATAAACAAGGTATAGTGAATAATATCAATTATTGTAACGTACCACCTCCTAATAAAGGAATGATTTGTAATCTTATCGAATCTCATCATGTCAATTATTTTAATGTATCACCTCCTAATAAAGGAATGATTTATACTCTTATCGAATCTCATCATGTCAATTATTTTAATGTATCACCTCCTAAAAACACAAAAATTTACCTCAAAAATGACCAAAAACTAATTAGCCATCAAGCCTACCTTTACCCCTTTGGTCTAAAATTTCTACTCCACCCAAAGGACCTCCCTTGATCATACACAATCCAAAACCAATATTTAATGTATTTTTGATATGCTTTGACAACTCAACAACACCCTAGAAAATATCTCTATCTCAAAACTTCTCAACTCTTCTCCAGCACATTGAGATATTCTTATCAAGGTTTTGAGTGAACATATAGTTCCTCAAGGTTTCAATCCCAATGAGTTCACTTTTATAGTTGGATAAATTAAATTAAATTATAGTAATATATCCTTTTATGATAATTATATCCATTCATCCTCCTTGATTGTAGATCACCTTCACACATTATAGTCCAAATTGATAATAAGTTTGTAAAATGAATTTGAGTCAACAATGGTTTTAGCTTAAATATATGTGGCTTAAAGCTCATTAGTTATTTTAATCTATCTAAATATTATCTAGATAAATATGATCCAAATATTTAGACCTTCAATAATGATAACATAAGGCTAATAGGTCGATTATCTTACCCCTCAAAATTGGGCCTCAAACCCTCAATACCATAGTCTTTATCATACCCTTAGATTTGTCCTATAATATTTTAATGGGGAGGCCTTGGATTCATTAAATGTACATCATACCATCCACTCTACATCAATGTATTAAATATAAATACAAGGGCAAGACCTATAGCATTCCTCCAAACCCCTCAAATATTGTGAGGTGGTTGAGGTCAAAAATAAAAAATCCAATCTATGTTCTCATATTACCAATTATTCCAATCCATATATTGAGACTTCACATTTTAAACTTTCTATTGCTGATGCATTGAGTTTGCTCCATTTACAAGATCAGACTAAACAACATTTAATGGAAATTAGTAATAAATTAACTACATTGGTGATAATAAAATTCAAGTAGTAACCAAATATTTATGGAGTTGGCCAAGCTCCTTCCTTCTCCATGAACATTAGGATTACCTTCTAGTTCTAGTAGTAGAGGAAAAATAATGCAAATAGGAAATTACTCTTTCCTTGGTGGTGAGGCTATCGATGATGAGAATATTGATGGTAGCAATCATTACCTAGATGAATGATAGAATACTTCATGCTTTCGATCGTATATGTATCTCATTACCCAAAAAATATTAGGCAGCATGGGATACCAAGGTAAAGGATTGGGTTTGCATGAGTAGGGTATCAAATAACCCTTGCAAACTAATCTTGGTTTGGATGCTAGGGTATAGGATATATACCCACTTATCATGAGCATTACCCTACTTTTTCTTCTAATGATGAAGGAGAGATTGATTATAATGATCATTATGATAGAGCCTCTCTAGATAGTACTATTGTTTTAAAATAAATGTAAAGGAATAATGATGATTGTGTATCATAACATCTTATAGATCCTAGTGTTTAGAAATTTACCTGATATGTTAGAGTAAATAATCTAACCTTAGAATATTCTAACCTAATCATTGAAAAAAAATTATGATCAAGAGGATGTAGAATATTATCTCACCCAAGATACCCACTAAAGCTATCTAGATCAAAACCAAATTTATTTTGGAGAATATTTCTCCCAAATTATTAATATGATAATGTTACAAAATCCAAACAATGATCAGTCATCCATATACCCTATTATCTTAGACTAGGAGTTCTTCTATAATTTCCTTAATTAGAAGATATTCTATATTTTAATTAAGGAGACCATGATATTAACATTTGGATTCCACACAATCCTATGACCCTCAAGTTATAAAAAGTCCTAACCATAGTAAAACATGACAAATATAAAAGGTTACTAAAGGAATTCAAGGATAAATTTTCTTGGTCCTATACCAATATGCTAGGTCTAGAACTTTCCTTAGTTTTCCATCATCTGGTTGTTACTCTTGATGCAAAATATATAAAGCAAATATTGAGAAAGATGCATCCTAAAGTCACACTCCTAGTCAAGGAGAAACTATAAATGCTCCTTGACATGTGTTTCATTAAATTTATAGACTATTTTGATTAGATTCCAAAAATCATCTCAATTGCTAAGAAAATGATAAGTGTTAGGGTATGCATCAACTTTCAAGATATCAATAACGCAAGTTCCAAATATGACTTCCCTCATCCCAATGTCAACATGATTGTCAATTTTACAACAAGGTGTGAAATATTATCCTTAATGAATGGATTCTTAGGATATAATAAGATTTTAACAACCCACAAAATCTACGCAAGAGAGAGATAATTGTTTTTTATACACAAGATTCACAATCATCCCAATATATTTTATTTCCAGCATTCACAAGTCATTACCACATTGATGTTTAGTCACTATATATGATACTTAGTGGACAAGAGTGGCCAACATCTCATAATATTTGGGGTTCACCTTACTAAACCTCCATGTTTATAAGGATGCTAAAGTGGTCCTCCCACCTTTCCTATACCCTACAAGGTATAGGACAATGTTATCACAGCATAGGGATTATCCTTTAATTCCATAACACTTAAAGGGGGATGCTTATTTCCAAACTTGACCTAAGTCCATCTAGGTAGGTTAATTATATGTAAGCCTTCATGCTTAGTTACCACACCTCCATGGGTTAACTAAGGTCACTATCCCTCAATTGGTAATTAGCATGGTCACTTAAACCTTCTTGTTGAAGGTACCACCATTTTGTCTTATGAATAATTTGGACAACCTTTCTAGTCTTGGAACACCCAATCCTACACATTTAAGGTGCCTCAATTCGCAAGAATCTGGTTGTTGCATACACAACTCCTTCCATATTTGTGAATTCTCCTAGCCATTTCATTCTTGCAACTCCTTCTAGTATTCATGTTTACCCGGTTGTTGCATCAGTGCAACTCCTCCCAAGATTGGGCTATTTGCTTGACTAGGGTTCTAAATGCAGTTTTAGATCCAACCCAAGAACTCATCCAAACCCCAAGATAAAATTTAAGTAAAATATAAATACTCTCCCTATTTAAAACATCATACTTTAAACAATAGCGCTAGAATTGAACATGAGAATTAAAATTTAAGAGCATCTCATCTTACAAAACATAAATTCAACAATAACATCATTATGAAGCATTTCATCATCTGAAATCTACATAAATCTTAATTAATTCAAGTGCTAAGATATAACCAAGGGAACAAGGATCATATTTAAATAAAAATAGTAAATTACAAAACTAGCATTGCTCCTTAAAGAGGTAAAATAGTTGTTCACCAAAGTAGATGTTTTAGACATTATTGATCATGCTCAATAATAAAAATTTCTTACAAAAGAAACTATCTAACTATCCAACTAGAAAGTGCTTCTTTTATGAAATTCCTATTTACATACATCTTAACTTTTCAAATAATGCAAGTCATCTGTCTAGGTAGTCTCCCTTCCATATTCCTACAACCTTCCTCATAAAAAGGGTTGTCCATGAATTCGAGAATACTTAGGTATCATGACAATTCTCTACATAATAGTACATGTAATGCAATTTACCATGTTCTACCTAAATTGTAAGCAACCATGCATATGCATTAAACATACAAACAACCAAGTAGAGAATCACATACTTCTCCCTATAAAGGTTCCTTTACCCACACAAATCTTAGGAACCACTATAGTTAATTTTTAGTTTCTTTCTTCTCGAAAAACAAAGGGGATAATCCCATCCTTCTTCCTATAATGGTTCCTTTACCCACACAAGTCTCAGTAACCACTATAGTTGATTTTTATTTTCTTTCTTCCCTCAAGACACTAGCAAAAATAAAATAACTTTCCTTTATTTAAAGCAAAACACTTCATTCCTAATCAAAACACTTGATTACATTTATTGAATATACATCTTTCCTAAGTTTATAACATTAGAAGGAATACCTCAACTTTTCATTAAATAAAAGAACATATATAACTTTCTTCAGAAACTCTTGCATACATAAAATACAAAGGATTCAACTTCATTAATAGAACTATATTTTTATTATTTTCCATCAAATATGAGTTGTCACAAATATAACATTAAATAGACAATGACATGGCTTACTTTATTACTAAGATTAATTGAGATCAAAGTAATTAAATAAATATCCTTTATATACAACTATGAGCAGCAATACACAAGGTAGTCCATATTAACCAGAACTCACACCAACAGATCTAAACTCTAAGAAGACACAAGAACGTTGGTTCAAGACAATAGAATGCACATGCACCACCCAAAAATTATGGTAACCACGTAATGATAAGGAATGACTGTACCAAACTACCTAGACCAACTCTAAGATCACACAAGTTGGAACTAAAATTGATGATATCCAAAACAACCAAACTAGAAAGCAAAGATACAATCTAGATCTTGAAATATCCACCAAAACCCATCAATATGGGGATTGAAAAAAAAGAATATGAAAAAATGGATGGGGACGTAACCATGCCATTATCGTTACGATGTTTAACATTTAAAACCACAAGAATAACAACATGGTAAAATAAAGCAAGAGACAGTATCACAAGCAAATGTACCAAAGTAAAGTCACAGGTTTAGCACAACCAGGTACATACTTAAAAATATATACCAATCCAAAACATAGCAAAATCTAATCTAATAATTCTAGCATCAAAGAAGATTAATCAGGAAAAACCATGCTATACTTGGAAGATGCTACCTTAGCCTAAGATACTAGTTTGATTTAAAAAAGTATTGCCCTCCTTTCTTTTTTTCCCAGTTCAAGCTCCTCTCTTCAACAGTTTGCTACTTCCAAAATCAGCCCTTAATTATTCCAATAGCCAAGGCACTACCATTGTGCATGGCCAAGATAACGTTTGGAACATTTTCAAGAAGACGTTCCTTACTTTGTCGTATTTACTATCTTGAAATTTGGGCACTTAATAAGCATGATAATATAATTATGAAGGCTTACCAAGCTTAGTGGATCATTATAATTTACTTTAATCTTGATTTAAATTATTTTATTACAACCTTTATTAATATCAATGGTTAATATTACTTATTAACCTTGATATTATTATTCTCAAGTATTAATAATACTAAGTGTATTAATATTCCTTTAATTAATTGATTCTATGCTTACCATACATAAGCATACATGCCATTCAAACACACAATAGCACACACCATTATTTTATCCTTAAGTAGATGGCTATATATATTTAAGACAATCCATTGCTACCACCAACCTATTAAGGAGACTCATTACACAAACAAATTCTTGTCCCAATGGTGTGAGTCATTTAAATGCAATGCAACTATATGAAGGGTATTTTTTTACCCTAAGATGTCGATGAAAAAATCACCACCATCATTTCCCAAAATATCTCTCAATTTAAGTGGTTTATCCATATGATCCCACCAGTGAGAGAACCTGGTCCTGCACCCATAAATATGTTAGCAATACCATATTCCAAGCACAAAGTACAATTACCCACTCATATTGATATCATAAAATGAAGTTATGTAATTAAATATTCACATCAATATATAATTCATTGTTAATAATAATTTTTTTCGAGGGTTGTTACACACTCCCCCCCTTGGACTAAACTTAGTCCTCTATGTTTCCTACAAGTAAGTAAATAAATGTTACATTCAAATAATTATGGAAATTGTTATCTCATTTCTTCAATGTTTTCCCATGTAGCACATTGTTTAGAATATTGGTCCCACTAGACCTTACATTGATCTAGAGTTCTACCATATACAATTTAGAAATATTCCACATGTGAGTAGGATCAGCAACATATTTCCTAAGCAGGGATATGTGGAAAGTATCATGGATCTTTGATAGGTTAGACGGTAAGGTGAGCCTATAGGCTATTGGACTAATCTTATCAATGATTTCAAAGGTCCCAACATAGCAAGGATACAACTTAGTTGATTTGATGGCACTTTTCATGGACCTTAACCTCAAGAAAACTCTATCCCCCATAGAAAACTCCCTTGGTGATCCTTTTAGATCAGTATAGCTCTTTTAGTGATTGGTCTCTTCCTTGAACCTAAGTCGGATTGATTTGAGTTGTTTCTCATATATCAAATAATGTTTGGTCCAATAATCACGTGATCCTTCAAATTATCCCATGATAGAGGTGGTTTGCATCTCTTGTCATATAAGGATTCAAATGGGGCCATTTCCAATGATGCATGGTAACCATTATTATATGCAAATTCCACAAGATGCAAAAACTCATCCCATTTAAACTTTTGGTCCATGCAATACATGCACAAAATGTCCTCTAAAATTTGGTTTACCCTCTTTGTTTGATTTTTTATTTTTGATGATATGCAAAAGTGATATTCAGCTTATTACCCATTGCACGGTGTAAAACCTACCAGAATTTTGATGTGAACCTAGAATATCTGTTTGATATGATCACTTTAGGAAACCCATGTAACATAAATATTTCTTTGGCAAATGTATTTTCCACTACCGATGCATCATCCTTGATGTTCCTTGATATGAAATGTGCAACTTTGGTCAACTTATCAACCACTACTAGGATCATGTCATGTTGGTGCCTATTCTTAGATAAATCCACAATAAATTCCATAGATATTACCTACCATTTCTATAGACGTATATCATGTGGATATAATTTCCCTATCGAGTTTTGATTCTACCTTAACCTTTTGCAATTCTAAACATCTTGTAATGAAACTAGTGTTATCCTAGTTCATTCCTACCCAGTAGGTCTTTTTCATATTTTCCATCATTTTTTACCCTCGTGGATGAGAAAAATAGGGAGAATTATGTGCCTTCTGCATAATTGATCTCCTTAGATCATCAATTTTGGGTATAACTCCTTGAAGCATAAATTTCCATATTTTATATTGAAACCCTTATTCTCTTCAGGGTTTCCCTCAATTTTATCCCAGATTTCTATGCAATACAGATCCTAAAGTTGCATTTTCTTGACCCTATCCATCAAGTCTATATGACTCTAGGTTAGTGTTGTTATATACCTTCTCCTACTCAAGGTGTCTACAACCTTATTTTATTTCTCTTTAATATACTCAATACCAAATTTGTATTCTTCTAAGAACTCTATTCATCTTCTCTGTCTTGCATTCAGCATAGGTTGGGTAAAAATACACCTTAGACTTTGATGATCTGTCCTTAGCTCAAATTGTCTACCAAATAAATAATGGCTCCAAACCTTTAGGGTATGCACAATTACTACCAATTTGAGGTCGTGTGTAGCATAGCTTACCTCGTGCTTCTTGAGTTTTCTAGACTCATAGGCTACTATGACCTCTTCCTAAGACAATACCCCACCCAAACCTTATAGGGAAGTATCTGTATGCATGGTAAACTTCCTAAGAGGATCTGGTATCTTGATAATCGGTGTCATTTTTAACTTTATTTTTAGAGCCTCAAATGCAGCTTCACACTTATTTATCCATTTGAAATCTTTCCATTTTCTCTAAAGTTTAGTGATTAAATAGGCGACCTAAGAATAATCTCTCACAAAATGCCTATAATATCCAGTGAGTCCCATGAAACTCCTAACTTCTATCATATTTATTGGTGGAGGTCAACTTAATATAGCCTCAATTTTCTTTGGATCCACTACAATTCCTTCTATCGAGATGATGTGTCCCAAATATTTTACCTATGAGGTATAAAACTCACATTTGGATAATTTTCCATATAGTTGGTTTTTCCTCAACACCTCTAACACTAATCTCAAATGATGGTCATGTTCTTATTTGGTGTGAAAATTAAGATTTTTAAGAATACTAAGATAAACCGACCCAAATACTTTTGAAACACACAGTTTGTCAAATTTATAAAAGCTTTTGGTGCATTTATCAGCAATAACATTGAGAACTCATAGTATCTGTATTAGGTTTTAAAGGTTTTCTTTTGAGTATCCTCTTCTTGAATCTTTAACTAATGATATCTATATCTCAAATGTATTTTTAAAAATATAGTAGCATCCTTTAGCTCATTGAATAGGTCATTAATACTTGGTAAAGGATACTTATTCTTAATGGTTACCTTATTTAGTATTCTATAATCTATGCATAACCTCAAGGAACCATCTTTATTTTTCATAAAGATACCAAAGCACCCCAAGGTGGCACACTAGGTTTGATTAGACCATTTTCTAACAAGTCTTAAAGTTGTACCTTCAATTCTTGCAACTCAATTAGGGTCATCCTATAAGGTGTTCTTGTAATAGGTTCAACCCCCAACATTAACTCAATAGAGAAGTTGAATTCCCATTGAGGTGGTATTCCTAGAAGATCTTCTAGAAATACATACCTAAATTCATGCAATATTGTATGTTTCTTAAACATTTTCTCATCTCCCTTTTCTCTTGACTTTCCATTAATCTTGACTACATATAGCATACCACCTCTTTTAATGGCCTTATTTAACTACATAGCTAAAAATAAGTGAGGTTGAAAAGAACCTTGCCTACTTTGAACTCTTACTCTCTTCTTATCCTTTTTGGTGTAATCCATTTATCTACCTTGAAAATTGATTAAGGCTCCATGAGCCTTCAACCAATCCATCCCTAGGATAATATCAAAAACATGGAGGGGTATCACATATAAGTTTCATATAGTGGATCTATTGGGTAGTGTTATCTCAGTTGTAGGTAAACATTGATCCACTGAGTAGTTCTATCTAGAACCATGCTTGAATTTCCACCCTAGTGCCAAAAATCTAGGTCTTTTTGGCATATCCCTGATAATGCTAGTGGAAATAAAACTATTTGTAGCTCCACTATCTATTAAAACTTTTACCATTTAGTAACATCTATGTAGCTTATCCATTTAGGTTTTGAATCCTATTAGTGTCATATATTTGATGTGACTACTCCTCTACTCAATGACTCGACTCTGACATTTGGGGACACTTTTTTTCATAATGAGGACTCCCACTTTCTGACATTTGGGGACACTTTTTTTCATAATGAGGACTCCCACTTATGTAGCATCCTATCCTAGGTGCTTGAGATATCTCCTACCTTATTTCCCCCATTTTTTATTTTTGTGCTAATTAATTTTTCTTTTGAGGATGAGCATTGGGACTATCCTTATTTTGAAAATACCTCTATCAATAGTGATCCTTGTTGAATTGTAGAGAATTCTTCAATTTTCTCTACATCAAATTGGTTAGAAAGAATTTTTTTCTTAAAACCCCCAACAAAATCATCCCATTTAAGTTTTATGGCTTGGATATTCTTGCTTGTACTAAACATGTCCCACCATTCTAGGGTTGTATCTATAATATGAAGGGTATCCCACATAGTCTAAGTCTTAGAGGAGTAACATTTCATGGAAAAGAAGGTTTTTCAACTCTTTTAGCCATGACTCAACCACATATCCTCCTTATTTCCCATTAAACTTGGTTACTTTAACATTCTTAAGGTCTCTAGCTAGCTCATCCTCTATTTGGGCCTTTCCCTCTTGTATTTTTTTGATAGGGTTCTCTTCTTGCCTACCCTCTACATTTATAGAACTAGCTTATTTTTTTATCAGGATTTCTATCAATTTTTTTTGTTGCTCCAACCATTATTGAAGCAACTTTACTATGGAGGAGATATTTTATACTCTCTCATATGAATTTTTTGTTCTACTGGTATCCCTATCGAGGTTTGTTGTCCTCTCAGTCCTCTTGCTAGGAGTCATTGCTCTCCTAGTTTTCTTGTTGGAGTCCATAGTTCGTCTAGTCTTTTGTACTACATTTCCCTCTTGTGCAATCGTGTTGGTTTTTTTGGATGAACTTCCTTTTAATACTAATGTCATATTCTAACCATACAAAGGAGTTGAATAGGTTACCAATTTCCTTCAATTGTACCTACAATTAGTTAGTTTCATTCTCCTAATGAACTAACATATACCATGATCAATGTCATGCTTACCTTCTTGTAAGGTGCCTTTCCCAAAGTAGCACATCAAGTCAAGGTTTACCCTAAGTGCACTAACTGGAATATTCAAACCCTATGACCTAGAGCTTTGATACCAACTGTAACAACCCATAAAACCTATCCAAAATAGATATAATTTGTTTATACACAAGTAAGGTTCACAACCATCCCAATATATTTTATTTCTAGCATTCACAAGGTTTTCCCACATTGAGCATTAGTTTCTATAGATGACACTTAGTGGACATGAGTTGCCAACATCCCATATTTTTTGGGGTTCATCTTACTAAACCTCCACATTTATAAGAAAGCTAAAGTGATCCCCCCACCTTTCCTATACCCTACATGGTATAGAACAATGCGACCACAGCATAGGGATTATCCTTTAATTCCCATAACACTTAAAGGAGGATGCTTATTCCTAAACTTGACCTAAGTCCATATAGGTAGGTTATTCAGGTATAAGCCTTGGTGATTAGTTACCACACCTCTATGGGCTAACTAAGGTCATTACCCCTCAATTTGTAATGAACATGATCACCTAAACCTTCTCATTCAATGTATCATCGTTGTTATCTTATGAATGATTTGGACAACCATTCTAGTTATGGAAAACCTAATCCTACATGTTCAAGGAGCCTCAATTCATAAAAATCTAGCTATTGCATACACATGACTCCTTCTAGATATGTAAATTTTCTTAGCTATTACATTCTCGCAACTCCTTCTTGGATTCATATTTACTTGGTTGTTGCATTAGTGCAACTCCTCCTAGGATTGGGCTATTTTCTTGACTAGGGTCCTAAATGCAGTTTTAGATCCAACCCAAAAACTCATCCAAACCCCAAGAGAAAATTCAAGTAAAATATAAATACTCTCTCTATTTAAAACATCATACTTTAAACCATATCACTAGAATTGAACATGAGAACTAAAATCTAAGAGCATCTCATATTACAAAACATAGCTTCAATAATAACATCACTATGAAGCATTTCATTGTCTGAAAGCTACATAAAACTTAATTAATTCAAGTGCTAACATATAACCAAGGAAACAAGCATCATATTTAAATAAAAATGGTAAATTACAAAACCATCATTGCTCCTTAAAGAGTTACAATAGTTGTTCACCAAAGTAGATGTTTTAGACATTATTGATCTTGCTCAATAATCAAACTTTCTTACAAAAGAAACTATCTAACTATCCAACTAGAAAGTGCTCCTTTTATGAAATTTCTATTTACAAACATCTTAACTTTTTAAATAATGCAAGCCATCTGCCTAGGTAGTCTCCCTTCCATCTTCTTCCTACAACCTTCTTCATGAAAAGGGTTGCCCATGAATTGGAGGATACTTAAGGATTATGACATCTCTCTATTTAATAGTATATGCAATGCAATTTACCATGTTCTACCTAAATTGCAAGCAACCATGCATGTGCATTAAACATACAAACAACCAAGGAGAGAATCCCATACTTCTCCCTATAATGGTTCCTTTACCCACACAAGTCTCAGGAACCACTATAGTTTATTTTCATTTTCTTTCTTCTCGAACAACCAAGGGGAGAACCCCATAATTCTCCTTATAATGGTTCCTTTACCCACACATGTCTCAAGAACCACTATAGTTGTTTTTTATTTTCTTTCTTCTCTCAAGACACTAGCAAAAACAAAATAACTTTCCTTTATTTAAAAACACTTCATTCTTAATAAAAACACTTGATTATATTTATTGAATATACCTCTTTACTAAGATTATAACATTAGAAGAAATACCTCAACTTTTCATTAAAGAAAAGAACATATATAACTTTCTTCAGAAACTCTTCCATACATAAAAATACAAAGGATTTGACTTCATTAATAGAACTCTCTTTTTTATTATTTCCCATCAAATATGAGTTATCACAAATATAACATTAAATAGACAATAATATGGCTTACTTTATTACTAAGGTTCACTAAGCTCAAAGTAATTAAAATAAATATCATTTATATACAGTTAAGAGTAGAGATACACAGGGCATCCACATTAACCAGAATGCACACCATCGAGCCTAAAATCCAAGCAAACACAAGAATATTACTTTGAGATAGCAAAATGCATAGGCACCACCCAAGGTTTCCAAACTAGTTATCCAAAGAACAAGACCACATTGGCTGGGTAATGATAGGGAATGACTGTACCAAACTACCCAAATCCAACCCTAATATCACATAGGTTGGAACCAAAATCAATGATCTCCAAAACATCTAAGCTAGCAAGCAAAGATACAATCTAGCTCTCGAAATATCCACCAAAACAACTCAAGATGGGAGTTGACAAAATAGAATATGGAACAATATATGGGGACGTAACCATAACATTGCCCTTATGACAATTAAAATTTGAAACCACAAGATGAACAACATAGCGAAACAAAGCAAGAAAAGGTCTCATAAGCAAATGTGCTAAATGAAAGTCACAAGTTTATCATAGTTGAGTACGCACTCATGAAGATATACCAAGACAAAATATAGCAAAAACTAATCTAATAATTGCAACATCAAAGAATATTAATCAAGAAAAACCAAGCTATACTTCGAAGGTGCTACCTTAGCCTAAGATGATGGTTCAATCCATAAAAGCACTGCCATCTTTTCTTTTTTCCCAATCTAAGATCCTCTCTCCAATAGTTGCCTCCTTCCAAACTCATCCCTTACTTATTCCAATAGCCAAGGCATGACCACCATGCATGGCCAAGATAACATTTGGAACATTTTCAAGAAGATATTCCTTACTTCACCACCTTTACTATCTTGAAATTTGGGTGCTTACTAAGCATGATAATATAATTATGAAGGCTTACCAAGCTTAGTGGATCATTATAATTTACTTTAATCTTGCTTTAAATAATTTTATTGCAACCTTTATTAATATCAATGGTTAATATTACTTATTAACCTTGATATTATTATTCTCAAGTATTAATAATACTAAGTGTATTAATATTCCTTTAATTAATTGATTCTATGCTTACTATACACAAGCATACATGCCATTCAAACACACAATAGCACACACCATTATTTTATCCTTAAGTAGGTGGCTATATATATTTAATATAGTCCATTGCTACAACCAACCTATTTAAGAGACTCATTGCACAAGCAACTTCCTATCACAATTGTGTGAGTCATGCAAATGCAATACAACATATAAAGGGTATTTTGTTACCCTAAGTTGTCGATGAATAAATCATCACCATCATTTTCCAAAATATCTCTCAATTTAGGTGGTTTACCCATATGATCCCACCAATGAGAGCACCTAGTCTTGCACCCACAAATACATCAACAATACCATATTCCAAGCACAAAGTATAATTACCCACTCATATTAACATCATAAAATTAAGCTATGTAATTAAAATTTCACATCAATACATAATTCATTGTTAATAATGAGTTCTGCCAAGGAGGGATGTTACAAATATTAAGGTAGTCCCTAAGGATCATCCCAAAATAAAATTTAGCACCTTGTGGGGAACCTTCCACTAGCAACTCATACCCTTGGGTTTGAAGAAGACAAGGACCTCCTACCAAAGATCCATGACCTACATATTTTATGATATAATGCACAATATCATGGAATATTATATGGATTGTCTTCTTAGCCAATCTCTTGATCAAGAGAATCACATTCACCTTAGACATATTTTTGTAAGTCTAAGGGAGTATATGGTGTGCCTAAAGCCTAAAAAAACATCTTTTGGATGACATGAGAGAAACTTATAGGATGTTTTGTATCCTAAAGGGGCATTGAAGCTGATATTGATAAAATATCAACTATCATCAATATGCCACTCCTTAAAAAGTGAACTCAACTCTATAGTCTTCAAGATAAAATTCAATCCTTTAGGAGATTTATTTCCTAGCTTGTTGACAAGTGTTAGTTTTTACCCAAGAAATTGATAAAGAACATACTTTTTTAATAGGATGATAGATATCACTATGCATTTTATGCCTTAAAATCCTATCTCATATCACCTTCAATTATTACCCCACCTTAACCTCACAAAACATTAGCATTATACATAGATTCCACAAACTATACTTTAGGGGATATGATATAATGTAATTTTCAAAATGTTAGGAACCTACTAATAAAAATAAACACTCTCACACAAATACTGAAAATAAACATATAAACTCACAACACACTTGGAAATAACATGCACATTACAGAAGTAAATTGTAGAAAAAGAACAATCTCACAATAGCACTGAATCGCAAGCCTCTTCGAGGGGGCAACCTCCTTCAATACTTCATTCAATTATGCAAAAAGATACATACAACACTACCTCTCATAGATTTAAGGAATTCCTCTAACAACTAACTCCCAAGGTTGGCTTACATGCAAAATGCCACCTAGGCTAGAATCTCCTACCTACAATCAGTTACATTCTTGAAAAAATGGTTACATAGAAGGGCACCATTTGGCATAGGTGCTTCTTAATCCAAAACTATAATAAAACATTACAAAATATTAACATGGGTACTACCCACATTCCACAAGGAATATTACATCAAGTGTTAGGATGGGGTCCTAACATGCCCTTCCCCTTCAAAAAGCTTTGTCCTCAAAGTTGAAGGTGAGGAAACTGTTGTTGGATTTGGTGAAGAGGTTCCCATGTCGCATATTCTAGTTGTAATCCATGCCACTAGACCAAGACATCTGTGATAACCCATCGATGAAGGGTACATGATATTCGATCAAGAATGCATTCAAGTTCAAGAATGATGGACCCTTCCTCGTCCAACTCTGGAAGTGTAGACTACACCTGCACCTTGTTGCCAATAACCTTCTTGAGAGATGACACATGGAAGACTAGATGAAGTTTGGAACTAGCCAAAAGGGCTAGTTTGTACATCATCACCCCAAGCCACTGCAACACCTAATAAGGACCATAGTATTTGGTGGTAAGTTTTTGACAACCACGCAATTGGAGAGATGATTGTTTGTATGGTTGTAAGTGAAGGAAGACCATGTCACCAATGACAAAGTTGTGTTCGGTACGATGTTGATCTGCTTGTTGTTTCATATGGTTCTGAGCCATGTCCAAATTGAGCTTGAGTTGGCAAAGAATGGAGTCACACTAATGAAGAGTGGAATCCATGGCCTGAACCTTGGAGCTGCCTAGAATGTAAGAAGTTGGAGCTAGTGGAAGCTGACCATAAACTACTTCAAATGGAGTCACCTTAGTGGTAGAGTGATAGGTGGTGTTGTACCACCATTCAGCCAAAGGAAGCCACTTAGCCCAATGAGTAGGATGTTCAGAAGTGAAGCAACGAAGGTAGATTTCCAAGCATTTATTGATAATTTTAGTTTGGCCATCGATTTGAGGATGGTAGGCCAAACTCATCTTGAGTTGTGTCCCCTACAACTTGAATAGTTCCTACCAAAAGTGACTGGTGAAGGTAGGATCCTGATCAGAGACAATGGATTTAGGTATTCCATGGAGGTGAAATATGGAGTCAAGGAATATTTGGGTGACAATGGATGCAGTATAAGGGTGGGATAGGGAACAGAAGTGAGCATACTTTGAAAGATGATCCACTATCACTAGAATAACTGATTTACCTCTGGATTTTGGTAGCCCTTCGATGAAGTCCATAGATATATCTATCCAAACCTGCTCAGGAATGGGCAAAGGTTGAAGTGTGCTTGGAGAACACATAGTCTCACCTTTCATGCGTTGGTAATGATCACATTCAACGATAAATATTTTGATGTCTTTTTCATTCCCTTCCAAAAAAAGGTATGCTTGGTTTGGGTATATATTTTGAGAAAACCCGAATGACCAGCTATGGGGGATGCATGCATTTCATGAAGGAGGAGGTCCTTGATTTGAGACTCAGATGGAATAACCAAATGGTCATGAAACCGTAAATCTTGACCATCCCAACCATAACCTGGGTGGGACTGAGGATCCTCTTGGAGATGGTGGAGGAGAGTTTGCAATGATGAATCCTTGGACAGATCTTCTCGAAGTTGATGAATCCATTGTGGAAGAGGAGTAGAGATAGCATGTAGCATGGCCTGATCTTCATGGAGGTGAGACAAGGCATCGACCACCACATTCTCTTTACCTTTCTTATAAGAGATGTCATAGTCATACCCCAACAATTTGGAGACCCATTTTTGTTGTTCTGGAGTAGCCACCCATTGCTCTAAAAAATATTTTAGACTCTGATGATCAGTCTTGATGGAAAAATATTGACCAATGAGATATGGATGCCAATGGGTGACCACATGTAAAATGGTAAGCATTTCCTTCTCATACGTGGACTTGCCCAAATTTTGAGGAGAAAGTGCCTTGCTAGTAAAAGCCAATGGTCGACCCTCCTGCATTAAAACTACCCCAATGCCTGTGCCTAATGCATCACTCTCGATGACAAAGGGTTTAGAAAAATCTAGCATTGCCAAAATAGGGGTGGTGGTCATAGCATACTTCAAATCGACAAAAGCCTTCTCAGTCGACTCAGTCCACACAAAAGAATTTTTCTGCAACATGGTTGTGAGGGGAGCTACGATCTTGCCATAGTTTTTTACAAATTTTCTGTAATATCCTATAAGACCCAAGAATCCATGAAGTCCCTTCAAGGTATGAGGTTTGGGCCATTCTTGCACTGCCTAAATTTTCTTAGGGTCTACCTGAACTCCTTCCTTAGTGACTATATGCCCCAAATATTCAACCTCTTGCTGACCAAAGGAATATTTTGATTGCTTTGCATAAAGTTGATGGTTAGACAAAAGTTTGAGAGTTGCTTCTAAGTGGTGAAGATGATCCTCCCATGTGCGACTATAAATCAGTATGTCATCAAAGAAGACTAGAATGAATTTGTGAAGATGAGGGCGAAAAATAGAATTCATCAAACTCTGGAAGGTGGAAGGTGCATTGGTCAACCCAAAAGGCATAACTAAAAATTCATAATGCCCTTCGTGAGTTCTAAAGGCTGTTTTGGGAATATCTTCATTCTTGATGCAGATTTGGTGATAACCCGACCATAAATCCAACTTGGAAAAATATTGAGCCCCATGCAACTCATCTAAGAGTTCATCAATAATAGGAATAGGGAACTTATCCTTGATGGTAATTTTATTAAGATCCCGATAATCCACACACAAGCACCAAGTGCCATCCTTCTTTCTGACTAACAACACTGGTGAAGAATAGGGGCTAACACTAGAATGGATAATTCCAGAAGCTCGAAGTTCCTGTATAATTTTCTCAATTTTAGTTTTTTGAGCATAAGCATACCGGTATGGGCGAACATTAGGAGGCAAACTACTAGGAACAAGTTGTATGGCATGATCATGTGAGCACTGAGGAGGAAGTCCCTTGGGTTCCTCGAAGACATGAGCATACCTGTTTAATATACCCTGTAATTGTTGTGGTTGACTAGACTCCCTTTGCTCGGGAGTGGTGATAGCAAAAAGTTGAGCTACCACACCATGGGAAGATTTCTTTAACAATTTTTCCATCTTATGAGAAGAAATAAACTGAATTGCTCCTACCTTTGTGCCATGAAAGGTATATTCCTACCCATCCTAACTAAATTTCATCCATAATTCTACAAAATCCCATAGGACTGGTCCTAACATTCATAACCATTGTGCTCCCAAAACTATATCACACCCTCCTAAGGGTAAAGCAAACATGTCAGACTTGAGATTATAGTCCCCAATTTTTAGCTTAACATTATGATATTTTCCTTTGCATGGTAGGGTGCCACCATTAGCAATCATAACTTCAAAGGAATTGCATGTGGTAATGTAACAGTTTCCTTGTTTGGTGACATGTGGATCAATAAAATTATGTGTGCTACTAGAGTCAATCAAAATGATGACCCTTTGTCCCTTGAAATGGCCAATCACCTTCATGGTTTGGGGTGTGGATACTCCTACTAGAGCATGTACAGAAATTTTTGGTTGGGATTCCTCCTGATCGATTTAGTTGGTCTATGGTTTCTATTTCTTGAGGATCCTCCTCATCCTCAGAAGAGTCCGAAGTGGGAACTTCATCCATATCTAGCAAGTACAATTTTTGTTGCACACACCTATACCCTCTGGTATATTTTTCATCACAATTGTAACATAATCCTTGTGCCTTTCTATGCTCCATCTCCTCGTGACTCAATTTTTTTATAGGTGGAGATTTATTAGTCAAACTTGACATTGGCTTGGTCGAAAAATATGACTTAGATGGAGGAAATTTAGAAGTTCGACCAAGAGCCTTGAATTTTTCCTCTACCAATTTGGCCAATTGTATGGCTTGTGGTAGTGTTTGAGGTCACAACAACTTAACCTTAGCCCTGATGTCATCCTTCAGTCCACTCACAAAACAACTCTGGAAAGAATCAACACTTAGTCATGTTGTTCGATTGGTGAGTTTTTCAAATTGAGTTTGGTATTCTTGAACAGTTGAAGTTTGTTTGAGTTTAAAAAGGGCTCTTGTAAAATCTTCAAACTTGCTAGGACCAAAGCGAGTGAGTAGGCATTGACCAAAATCAGACCATGAAAGGTCAGGTTCAACCTTTCTAAGCCACAAAAACCAATGGAGTGCATCTGATTCAAAATTAAAAGAAGCAATGGTCAACCATAGGAAATGATCAACATTATGAAGAGTGAAATATTGTTCTACCTTACAAATCCACCCCTCAGGATCTTTTCCATCAAACTTGGGAAAGTCTAATTTTGGTAACCTCATCCCATTGTGGTTGGGTATAGCTCATTGGTGGTGGCTTGTACCAATTTCCTCTTGGTCATGTTGAGTTGCGGAACTAGTAGAGACTCTACTATCCAATTCAACCTTCATTGCTTTTTGTGCAAGGGTGAGATCAACTATAGATTCTTGGAAAGAATGGATTTGTGACTGCATTACCTCTAAGTTTTTGTTAAGTGTAGCCAATATTTGGTTGCCCATATTGTCCACTTTGTTTTGAATTTCCCTCTCTATTGCTTGTTGGCGAGTTCCCTCAACCATAATTGAAGGTTTGGATGCTTTTTGTGGGACTTACTAAAAATAGATAGGTAGCTTTTAGGAGTTACTATTTTTAGTAAGGGTCCAAAAAATAGTTTGGAAATTAGGTTGCAACACTGATTTCAAGATAGGGTCCACTTCGATGGCCACTTGATCTGAGCGCTCAATGAGGAGATATACTGACTTCTTTGACTTTTTGTGATCTCCTAGTTGGGTGCAAGTCGATGTCGGGGTAATTTCTTCAACTTGGACTTAAAAATTCATAGGTGGATCCTTGAGGGTATTTGGTGCAAAATAATAGTTGCTTCTACTCCACAAAATTTTGGATCAATTTGATTGACCATTGAGCAGTTATGGCCTTAACAAGAAAAATAAAAAATTACCAATTTTGGAAAATTAGTGCAAAATTTGACCAGGAGCTGCCAAGGACAATTTTATCTGGAATAGAATGTAGAATTGTCTACTAAATTTTGGAGTCAATTTGAGCTTTGAGTGAAGATATATCCCTATTTTTTATTTTTCTACTGGTGAGATCAATTTTGCGTCTAGAGATTGTCTAACTATGTCAACCGTCTTTGCCTTGTATGTTTTGATTACTAACCAATTACTGACTCCTGACACTATTTTGTTCCCTTTTCAGACTATCTATAGCACCTAGTTAAGTGAGGGGTGATTAGGCTCTAATACCTAGGTCTTCACTAGTGTGGGAAGTATTTAAGGAGTTTGCCCCCTCGAAAAGGCTTGTGATTCAGTGCTATTCTAAGATTGTTCTTTTTTTGCACTTTACTTCTATAATGTGGATGTATTTCCAAGTGTGTTGTGAGTTTATATGTTTATTTTCAATATTTGTGTGAGTGTTTATTTTTATTATTATGTTCCTAAAAATTGGTATCAAAGTGATTTCCATGGTCGTTTTCTACTGTGATTACGATGGATTCTACCAATTCAATTGTAAGGTATACAATTTTTGAGTTCAGTTTTTTGTTTGCTAGTTTTTCTTTATTAAAAATATATATATATAATATATATATTCAGCAAAAGGCCAAAACAAAAATTATAGTTATTTTTACAGTAGTTGAGTAGGTTATAAACCCTATGTCGGGGGTTTTAAAATATCATGAATGAGATGTCATTATTGGCTAAGCTAGATAGGCACTTCTTAATCCAAAACTATAATAAAACATTACAAAATATAAACATGGGTACTACCCATGTGGCACAAGGAATATTACATCAAGTGTTAGAATGGGGTCCTAACACAACATTGATAAATGAATATCCTCTCTATTAGTTAAATCATAGTCAACTATGAAATTAGATACACTTAAAAAATATTTGCCTAGTCATAGTATTTGCATCCTAAAATCTTAGGTACTAAATTCTTATCCATACAACCTTTGTTATCATAAGGGTAGATCTATTACGATATCTCATGTTCAAAACTCACCACTCAGGAAGAACTGCTAAATGGATTATTGCACTAATGAAATTGATTTGAAATATATAAATTAGAAGTCTATGAAAGACTAAGTAATTGCTTACAAATTAACAACTACAACCTTAGAATCAACTCAACCCTTAGTGGTATATTTGATTATGTTTTCATTATCAAATAGGAATAATATTAAGAAGACTCTTGAATTTTATACTTTGATGGAAAAAATGTGTCAAAGAAGTCATTTTGGTCACTTTCCAACAACAATTGATCCCTCTTTCCTTTAAGCTAAGCTTCAATTATGCCATCAACATGGCAGAATACAAAGACCTTATTTTAGGATGTTGTGCTACTAAAACCCTTAATATTAGAATCCTCACTATGTATGGAGACTCCTAATTTATCATTAACCAATTCAATAGTTTATACCAAACTGTACATGAAAAATTAAAGCTATACAAAGAAATTTCTAACAAGTTGATGGCTATTTTTAATACAGTTACCATTGATGATATCCCTAGGTCTAGTAATAATCATGTTGATGTTATGGATTTGGATGCCTCTCTAATACCCCTTTAATTGGATGATAAACAAGCCACCATTATCATTAGTCAACTAAGTAATTTAATAACTTTAAATTCTATACAAATATCTTTTGAAGTATTTTCTCTTGAAGCATCCTCATCCCCAATTCTTTGGTACAAGGATATTTATGATTACCTCAAATATGGAACTTTTCTAATGGTCTAAAATACAATGAGCACAAGAACCTTAAGCAAATATCTTATAGAAATATCATCATCAATAATATATTTTATTGGCATACTCTTGTTGGCATCTTGCTTAGGTGTTTAGAGCATGTCGAATCTCAAAAAGTAGTACAAGAAGCTCATGATGAATCCTATATTAGACATAATAGTGGTGTCGCCATCACTAAGAAACTTCTAAGTATGGGTTACTATTGTCCCTCCATGGACAAGGATGCTTATGATTATGTCAAAATGTGGGGTAAGTGTAAGAAATAATATAACGTAATTCACACCCCATCACAAGACCTTCAATCCATCACTTCACCTTGGTATTTCTCCATTTAGGGATTGGACATCATTGGGAAGATAATTTTAGCGTAGCATTATTATTATTACATTATTGTTAGCATGTTGTTATTAAGTTATAACAAGGCCTATTTCAGCCACGGGTGGTTTCGTAACCTCCGAGCCTATTAGGGCATGTAATATCCTATTTAATGCTCTCTGATTAATACAAACCTGTTGATTACTCCGACATGGTATTATAGCACTGGGCACTGGGCACTGGGCACCATCGTATTTGCGGTGAGCTACTACCTGCGTTGTGTTTGAAGAAAATAATTTTTTTTTTAAATATCATTGCGCTATTTTGAGTTTGGTTCGAGATCGACCACCGACGCTGCTTCATTTTTCTTTAAAGCATACGTCTGAGATTAATCAGTCTTGAATTGTCCCCATAGAAGCTCGTCTTCGTATCCGCTTGTAGATCGATAGAACTTGGCAGCTGTAGAGATTCTGACGTCGTGCTTGCCACGATATTTATCTGCTTGCGGATCGATAGAACTTGGCAACTGTAGACATTTTGACGTTGTGCTTGCCACGATATTTATTCACGAATTCAAACAAATCAACTGTCTATTTGAGTTTGGTGTATTGGTATTTTTTTTGAATACCATGGAAGTCGCCGCCACTATGGAGGAGCCACCGGCGAGCTAGTGCCACCAGAACCGATCGCCACCACCTGCACGCTACTCAACGCCACCGTCCAATGCGCCCCTCACATGCCACCAGGCAGAGGTGGAGGCGCGGCCAGGACGAGCTTCGGGCTCGTGCCTTCTCTAGAAAGAGGAGGGCGCCCCCTGATCCAAGCGGATCAGCCCGCTAGCTCACCTGGCAGTGAGCTACGCGGTAGGGCTCGGGGAGCCTTGAGGTCACGGGTTCCAATCCCGTCGACCCCACCGACAACAAAATCAGGTATAAGTTTTTTTATTTAATTTTGATTAAAGTTTTAATTTTTTAATAATTAATATTTTATATTAATTAAGTTGTTTCTTAATTATTATTTTTAATTTAATTAGAAACTTATTTAATTAAATATGAAATATTTTTATTAAAAGATTAAATTTTACTTTTTTCAAAATTTATAAATTGTTAAAATACCATAAAAATGGGGGGATAGAGAGAGTAATTTTTTGAAAAATAGCAATTTGGCGAATTGTAAAAGGTGCATTTTCGGCTGTGCGCCGACACCTAGTGGGTTATTCTTGTGGGCACTTTTTTTGTTGTATGTTGCATATTTGATTTCTTGCACTATAACATTAAAAGTTAAAATCAAATTCACTCCCTAAGTCCCCGAAATAATTAAAACCCATCCGTGCAATTTATTGCACTGCAGTGTTCGGTATTTGTGATACCTCTAGCCAGCACTTACAGGTAAAGCTGTCGTGATTGTGCTATTGTATCCGCCGCCTAATATAGCTGCTACAACGACGTCTAAGCTTGTTCTCTATAAATCGTCGAGGAGAGATAAGTTTGCCATTTTGCATTTTTTTACTCCATCCACTACCCTTAATCGTTCTTGTGTTTAGGCGTAAATCCTGACGAAGTATTCTTCATAGTGTTTAGGGGAAGTTACGCCCCATGCATGAGAAGAATATTCTATGGTAGGTGCCATCAACAAGGCGATTCCCTTTCAGTACTGCTTATGTTCCACGTATCGTATGATCTCTAAAGGTCACCTATAGTTTCCCTCACGTAAGGGCGGGTGATTTTTGTTGATCTTTCTAAATACCTATAGTTTCCCTCATGTAAGGGCGGGTATTTTTTACGGTATAACGGCCTAGCAAAAGGTATATCGAAAGGGGGACCAATTGGTGTTATAAGGAACCTTCATCATGTCTGCAAAACTAATGACTGATTCTCATCAGTTGTTGAAAGGTCCTAATTACACACCATGGAAAAATAAGATGAAGGCCATCCTAGCAATGGATGATTTATGGGATGTTGTATCCGGAGCAACAACCAGACCTTCACCTGTTGCTGGTGCTACAGCTCCATCTAATGCTCAAAGAGACTTTGATAAGCTAGATAGTAAAGCAAAAGTGCTCATCTTGCTTGCTATGTCTAATGAAGTCCAACCCCATATTGCTGACTGTGCAACTAGTAAAGCGGCATGGGATGCCCTTAATACTATATATGAGGGAAAGAATGATTCCACCATTCTATTTCTTCAATCTCAATTACACAGTCTAAGCATGAAGCAAGGTGAGACAGTTGAATTCTTTCTTTGCAGAGTTTCTGAATTGAAAGCAAAGTTGAATTCTTTGGGAGAACCAGTTGAAGACAAGCTCCTTACTTCAGTTGTATTGAGAGCTTTACCTGATTCTTATCGGGTGTTGATCACTTCCCTTCAGGTATCACAACGAAAAGTTACTTTTGTAGAATTGGTTAATATGCTTCAAGAGGAGGAAGCACGCCAACTACAGAGAGATGATTCTTCTAACACTGCTCTCTACATCAACAGGAAAGGGCAAAACTAGAAGAAGGGTAATTTTTAGAAGGGAGGGAATTCACAAAAGGATTCAAAAGGGAAACAAACTCAACAACCTCAACAAAAAAAGAGATATTGCAAGATATGTGACAAAGAAGGTCATGATACAAACAAATGTTGGCATAAGAATAAGCAATCAAAATAGAAAGGCCGAAACAAACCACAAAAGAACAAACAACAAGTGAATGTTGTTGTTGAAGAATCCGACACGAATTCGAGAGAGCCCACAAAGTTCTCATGACTACCACAAGTGTCCAAGCGGACGGATCCTATATGGTATGTTGATTCTGGTGCCAGTAAGCATATGATTGGTGACAAATCATGGTTTGAGTCTTTTGAGGCCAAAGAGGGCAAACCTGTCACTATTGCTGATGATAAAACCTACAAGGTTCAGGGAGAAGGCACTGTTTCAGTCACTCTTCCTGATGGCAAGTGTCAGATTGATAAAGTTCTCTATGTTCCAGGATTGGCAAACAATTTGTTGTCAGTCACACAAATTCTAGACAAAGATATGGTTGTGAACTTTAGTGTTGAGGGAGGCAAGAAGTGTTGTTCTATTACCAGGAGGGGTAAGAACATTGCAACCGCTTCATATAAGCATGGCTTATTTGCCTTAGATACTATCTCTACTCCACATGTTGCCATGACAATCTCTACAAAGGAGGCAACTTCCCTATGGCACAAGAGATATGGACATTTGAGTTCTGGTTACTTACTTGAGCTAAGTAAGTATGAGATGGTTAAGGGTCTTCCTTCCCTTTCTACCACTTTACCAGTTTGCTCTGACTGCTTGGCAAGAAAGCAGCATAGAGTGCCTTTTGAAAAGAGCTCTACAAGAGCAAAGAAACCTCTAGAGTTGGTTCATACCGATCTGTGCGGTCCCTTCACTCCCAACAGTTGCGGGGGTAAGAGGTATTTTTAGTTATTTGTGGATGATTATTCATGAAAGATGTGGGTATTCTTTCTTCAACTGAAATCTGAAGCATTTGGCTTCTTTCAGCAATTCAAGAAATCTGTTGAGAAGGAGTCAGGGACTTCTATAAAAACCCTCTCGCTCGGATCGATGGGGGGAGTTCACCTCTAAAGAATTTTTTGCATTCTTGAAAGAAAATGGGATCACAAGATAGTTAACTATTGCTTATACTCAGCAAAATGGAGTTGTTGAAAGGAGGAATCGTTCCATCATGGAAATGGTTCGTTGCATGCTCACAGGAGCTAGACTTGAGCAACTATATTGGGCAGAAGTTGTCACCACAACAGTATATCTCGTTGAATAGGGCACCCACAAAGGCCCTACAAGGAATGACTCCACAGGAAGCATGGAGTGGTAGGAAACCCTCCATTTCTCATCTACGCATTTTTGGATGTAAAGCTTTCATGCACATACCAAAAGAGAAAAGGAAGAAGCTAGATGAGAAGACATTGAAGTGTATTCTTCTTGGGTATGATGAGCACTCTAAGGGTTATCGTTTGATTGATCCCTTGACCAAGAAGATTCACATAAGTAGAGATGTTGTTTTTGATGAGGCTTTCACATCAGCAAACACATCAGATGTATACCTAGACCTTGTGGAAACTCAAGTTGTTAAATCTCCTTCATCAAAGGTTGGAGGTTCTTCTGGATCTTCTTCAACACCTAAGAAGAAGAATCCAAAGTGGTATACAAATACAATCAAAGACTCTAAGCTATCTACTCCACCGGATTTGACTTTGGATAGGCCTCGTACTCGCAGCATGGCTCGACAGGAGAAAGCCACAACGAGAGAATACTGGGGTTGATGATCTGTGTCAATATTTTGAAGAACTTTTTGTAGATCTGGTGGGAAATACAGAAGATATGGATATTGATAGTGATAAGGTGTTTATGTCTTCCATAGACGATCTTGAACCTGCATCAGTACAAGTTTCTCTCGATGAGCCTCAGTGGAAGGCTGCTATGGATGCAGAGTATAAGTCTTTGATGAAAAACAAAACTTGGAAGCTTGTCGATCTACCGCACGAAAAGAAGCCCATTGGCTACAAATGGGTGTATAAAGTCAAGTACAAAGCAGATGGGACAATTGATAAGCATAAGGCCCATCTTGTTGCAAAGGGCTATGCTCAAAAGGAAGGCATTGACTACGAGGAAACTTTTGCACCTACTGCTCGGATGACAACAATTCGAGTTATTTGTGCTATGGCAGCACAGTTTGGGTGGAAATTTCATCAGATGGATGTCAAAAGTGCCTTTTTGAATGGTGATCTCCAAGAAGAAGTCTATATGACTCAGCCAGAAGGATTTGTAGTGGAAGGCCAACAACAAAAAGTTTGCAAATTGGTCAAATCCTTATATGGCTTGAAACAAGCTCCTCGAGCTTGGTATATAAAAATGGACAATCACCTCCTGTAGCATGGTTTTAAGAGATGTCCGTCAGATGCAAACCTCTATTTCAAGAAATAGGGTTCTGAGATAGTGTTGCTTGTACTCTATGTTGATGATCTGCTCATTACAAGGAGTTCAGAAACTATGATCTCTACTGTCAAAAGAGACTTGTGTCAATCTTTTGAGATGTCAGATCTTGGACTTCTCCATTATTGTCTTGGTCTGGAATTCAGCCAGAAGGAGCACTCCATCAAAGTGTCTCGGAAAAAATATGCCAAGACATTGCTTGGAAAAATATCGCATGAGTCGATTGCAAGCCAATGGCAACTCCGATGGAGACTGGACTTCGATTATCACGATATGATGATTCACCTCAGGTAGATGGTACTCTCTATCGACAGTTGATTGGGAGTCTCATATATCTGACCAATACTAGGCCAGATCTCGTATTTGCTGTGGAACTATCTTTCGAGGTTCATGCAGGAGCCTAAGACCACTCATTGGAAAGTAGCAAAACGTGTTCTTCACTATGTCCATGGCACAATGGAATATGGCCTAGAATACAAGAGGAACAACAAATTCTTCTTACAGGGATACACGGACTCCGACTATGCCGGATCATTTGATGATCGCAAGTCAACTTCAGGATATATTTTTCATCTTGGATCCGGTCCTATCTCTTGGCACAACAAGAAGCAATAGGTGGTTGCTATTTCATCAACAGAGGCAGAATATCGCGCCGCACGTGATGCTGTGTGCAAAGTGATATGGTTGCATCGCATTCTGACAAGTATGGGTCATCCATCCAAATCTCCAATACACTTGTTTTGCGACAATCAGGGTGTTCTGAACCTAGTCAAGAATCCAGTTCATCATGAAAGAACAAAACACATTGACACACAATGTCATTTCATTCGAGACGAAGTTTTGAAGCACCGAATTCAGCTTCAGCACATTCCCACCGATGCTCAAGTTGTAGACATTTTCACTAAGGCACTTGGACGTGTCAAATTTGAATTGTTTCGCAGCTCGCTTTGTATTGCAAAATGATGTAATCAGGGGGGATGTTTAGTGTAGCTAGTAGTTATATTATTTCCCAAATAATGTAATAAGGGGGGATGTTAGCGTAGCATTATTATTATTACATTATTGTTAGCATGTTGTTATTAAGTTATAACAAGGCCTATCTCAGCCACGGGTGGTTCCGTAACCTCCGGGCCTATTAGGGCATGTAATATCCTATTTAATGCTCTCTGATTAATACAAACCTGTTGATTACTCCGACAGATAACCCCCATATTTTTTTATGGACATAAATTTATCATCGTGGCTACTAAGCACTTCATAAATATGTTGAAGCCTTGTCTCTAGCCTCAACAACCAAAGTACAAATCTCCAAAATTATTCTCAAGCAAATTATTTGCCATTATAGCATCCCTTCTATCATAATTTTAGATAATGGCACAACTATTAAGAATAAATATGTCCAAAATATTTATGTAGAATATTAGATATATTATAAATAATCTATCCACTACTACCCTCAAGGTAATAGACCAAGCTAAAGCCTCTAACAAAACCCTTATCAATATCCTTAAGAAGTTAGTCAATAAAATTAGAAGAGATTGGCATCTCTATTTATAGATAGCTCTTAGGGAACATCACACCAGTGCCAAACCACCTAGTGGCATGGTATTTTATGCTCTATTCTATAATTCTAAATAAATTGTATCCTTTGATCTTGAAGTCCCTTCCTTGTGCATTCTATTTCATGATGCCATTTTAGGAGATAAATATCATCTTGCTTGCCATAGCCAACTTGAATTGCTTGATGAAAAGTGGATTCATGCCATAGAGAACCTACAAGTCTACAAGTAATGACTTAAGCAATACTATAACAAGAAGGTATAATCTCAATCCTTTAAATTTGGTTATTTGATCATTAGGAAGAACCAAATAAATACCAACACCAAAATTGAGCTCAAAGGAAGGTTTGATCCCAATTGGCTAGGCTCATACATCATAATTTCCAAGTATGGTCAAGGTGCATATTACCTCACCACACTTGATGTAAAATAACTTAAAGAAGCAATGAACATCATGCATCTTAATAAACATTATGCTTAAAGCTTCAAATTTTATCACTTTCATTATTATTACTTGCTTGTATATATTGTTTATATTTTCTTGTGTCTACTTGTAGAATAGAGAGTCAAGGACTCGTGATGACATGTAAATAATGATCCTAGCTATCTTAGTTATTTTTTTTATAGGTAAATTATGCTTGTGAATGCACCATTTGTCTTCATATGTGAACTATCTATAATTATATTAATAACTCAGAATATGAGAGTGGAAACTTATGATTATTTTTAATTTGTGTGATTTTCCCATAAGTATATATGTCTTCAAGGCATGAGTGGGTACTATAAAACATCATTTATCTTCTTCCATCAACAAATGATCATCTATCCTCTTCATAAAAATCATCATCATTATCCAAACTTGTCATCCTAGTGGCTTTGTATATAAAACTAAGAAATTGAATACTTGTCCTTTCACTTATATACAAAGCATTTGTACTAACTAGTAGGCATCTTGTCTCAACACACATCCAACTCATTTCATCATATCCAAACTAAAAATCCTTAAATCATATTATGTCACCTAATCTCATTATTCTTTCCATTTTGTACCAAAGTTAAGGATTGCTCCCTAATACTCATTTTCTCAATTAGGAACAAAGCATCAAGAATAATAAGTAAGCACACACTGATTCTAAAGTTTACTTCAATTCAATCTCATTAATCCTATCCAAAATCCTTTATATTATTTAATAAGTCATATTATCCCTTTGATCAGTGGTGATTCTAGTCAATTATAATTTTCTTTATTCTACTATTTGCTAGGGATTTGATTCCAATTGGTCCACATCATAAACTCATTATACCTCTCATGGCCTATCAATATCATGGATTTATATTTAATAAAAATAACCAACTATACATGTTCCTTATTAGATACCATTTTTGATGACTATGCCTCCCATGAACTTTTATCTTTGTGTATTTGTACCTAAACTAAGGGATCAATAGTATTTCTCTCTTGTTAAGTGCCAATCCTTGAGGTTGGAAAGGTCATAAAGGATTTTGGTTATAGTCAACATTAAATTAGAATTTGGTAATTGACTTATTAATTGTTTTGGCCAACTAATACCTCATGGGGGCCTTAATTGCGTGTGAATAGACCATCGAATGATATTTCAATGTGTCGGATGTAATTTGGAAGGCTTATGAGGGTTTAGGACCTGAAAGCCAATGGAGTCGTATATGGGAGTCTACACGATGCTATGACAATCTATGGGGATCTACACATGACTACGCATGGCTACGATCGTCTACGCATGTCTACACATGACTAAAAGAATCTACGCATGTCTAGGATGATCTATAATAGTCTACGTTAGTCTACGATAGCCTAGGGGTACCTAGGATGGCCTATGTAAACCTACAAGTATCTAGAAGGATCTACAAGTACGTAGGTATAGTGGTGTGCAACTTTTGGGTGTCTACATTTGCCTCTTTTGTACTATATTGTGTGGAACACAGTTTAATACAAAAATGTGAAGGGTTTGTGCAGAAGTAAAATGGATATAAGGGGAATGGAATCCAATCAAAGGGTATGTAGACACTCGAAGTGTGACCATACAAATCAATCGGTATCTAGGGAAAAGAAGAGAAATAATGGAATCTAATCGAAGGTATGTAGTCGCTCGAAGCGTGACCATACAACATAAACTTGATATCCACAGGGGAAGAAGAGAGGAAGGAAATAAGGAGAAGAGGAAAGAGATAAAAAAACAATGCTGGTAAAGGAAAATGAATGACTATAAGTGCAAGGATGTGATTTTGCTTGAGAACGACAACTTTTGACTCCTTTGCTTTTGCGACCAGATCAACGTGGTCCAAAATTATGATTAGGACAAAAGCCTAACTAAATATTTGATGTTGATTGATTGATGAGAACATGGTGACAAGTGTCAAACCATTTGAGTTAGTTTAACATTTGGATCATCAACTCGTGACCAGATGAGCATGGTCGCGAAGTCCATTTCCAAATGTTGTGCTAGGATTAATCAAACGTATCATCCATTATGTACTCGACGTACATGAATGCTAGATTGACTTCTACATGGAAACGTGTAACTCTCCTGATGTAACCCATGTCTTTTAGGGATTGAGATTATAATCGTATGATAATATTTAGTAAAACTTTTCATAGATAAATGTGCTAACCATGCTTTTGGATTTTCAATGTTGTGGTTGCATGCAAAGCTGACTTTGGATATGAATACCCCCTCAAACGAGGAATCAACAATGAGGCGAATGAAGTGTGATGAATTGATGATGCAGCGATTGATAAATGAATATTAATGCATGATGATTATGAATGCAAATGAAGTGGAAAGACAAGTTTGTAAGTTTCCTAGGGTTTTATGAGACAAATGCCTGCTTTCCTAGGGTTTTGGGGGTGTTTTGGGGTGTTTTGGCTGAATTCTCCACCCGAGGAGTGAATTTGACCTAAATCGCCACCTAGGGGGCAAATTGGGTTCATTTCACCCCTTGAGGGGTGAATCGGTGATAAATGCATATGTAAGCCCTAATTTTCTTAGAATGGGCTCATTTTGACTTTGCACGACGACGAGAAGTGATTTGCAGAAGCATCCAACGACACAAGGAGAATGAGATTGATGACTTTAGGAGCGACAATGATGAGGGGACGCAGAACAGCTAGCATCAAGCGTGAGGACCCATCAGTAAGTGTTCTCTTGCTTTGTTTTTGTTTTTGTTTTAATTTTCCCAAGAAATGTGAATGAAGGGGGAAGGTTTTCATCCCGATTTAAAAAAATTTGTAATTTTTAATGGAAATTTGATACCATAGTGGTAGACGAGCCAAATGGGTACCCAAAAATGTGATATGTTTCAAAATTAGACTTGTTTTGTCGTTGATGTGACAAGGTAATGGGTAGAGTTGATATGACGTTTGACTGTCAGTTTTTGAAGTAAACGGTGTACTGATATTAAAATGTTTTTGCATTTTTTCCGCTAAAGTAAGAAATTGGTATTTCGTTATGCGACTATTTTATTTTATTTTACTTTGTTTTATGTGATTTTTGAATTTGTTGCTTTTAGGAGTAATATATCAAACCTAGACTGTTATATTTGACATGTTAGGCATAAAATTTTGGAAAACCAGTAAAAATTTCACTGTAGAAGGGCAAAATGGGTGTCTAAAAAATTTTATTTGTTTTGATAAATGACTTTGTTTGGCCTGCATTTGATTTGCGTGCCCAGGTGTAGAGTAGTGTTAAACTAAAAATAAGCTATAAAGAGCCCGATTTAGACTGTACTCAACGTCTGTTTGAACTTTCACCGCTAAGTGGGAAAATGGGTATCTAAAAATATGACTATTATTTTTAGATTGTGTGTCTAGATATGTGTTCGGTTTTGGTGTGTTTATGACAAAGTTGATTGTTAGATCTGTATAGATTGATGAATTGTTTTTAAATTTTATCAACACAGTTATCGATAAGTGGGCAAATGGGTATCCAAAAATGATATTTATTTTTGTAGATGTTGTTTTTTGGATTATGTTTGATTTGTGTGTCAATTAATAGGTAGTTGTAAATTTGAATTAGGTTTTTGGGAGTCCAAATGGTGTTGTTTGTCATTTCAGTTCGAAATTTTGCCATGAAATATCAAAATGGGTGTCCAAATGTGTGACTGTTATGTCGATGTATTTTTTTGTGTGTTTTGTGCATTGTTTTAATTTGAAATGTGTGCCAAATTAAATAGGTTTAATTTGAAAATTATGATTGATGTAGTTTTGTTTGATTGGATCGATTGGATTGTTATGTGGATTATTGATGTGTGTTGTATTGTGTTTTGAACAGGTGAATATGCTTGAACCCCACCATCGGGTGAGGAAGTTTAAGAAGGGTTTCAAGGAGTTGATGGCGACTAAATATGATTTTTCATGGTTGGATGACATACATACATGATGATTTATGGTGTTACACTTGCAATAATGTGCATGATCTAATATTTTAAATTATGGAGTAGTAGTGTTAACTTCTCAAGTCAAAGCAATATTCAAGAGCAATATGTTCTAAGATCATAATGTTGTTTTGATGAACTCTATATGCAATACTCTATATTTCCCATTTGAGAAATCAATTACACTTTGATAAAGGGAGTTTTATACTCACTCTAAAAAGAGAGAGCAAGAAGAAAACATGAGACCTAGTCATATAAAATCTTGTCCTTGAAAAAATCAACCTAAATCTAAGAAGGATCTTGTTGAGAATACCAACATAGATATTGTACCAATATATAAATAGGCATAGGTATCTCCGTCTCCAGCTAAAAATCCTAATGTTGCTTCTTAGCACCAATAAGGGAAGTTTCTAACCCCAAAAATGCATCCCTAGATAGATTAATCTTTCCATCACTTCCTAAGAAAGAGTGGATAAAAGTTACTCGAATTTGTTAGATTCTCATCCAAAAGGGAATAAAACTACTACATTTTCAAGATATTTGGATCTCACTAAAGAAATTAATAAGAATTCCTCTAGGTTGAGGATGTTTTATGCCTTGTTCTTTCTTGGATAATTTGACTTATTAAAGGATGTATTGAAGGGAAATCCTACTAATGACCTAGTTAATAAAAAGATGAAGGATAAGGTAACAATCAATATGGTGGCCTAGAATGTAGAGGTTTACATAGAAAACCCCCAGGTAATGAAGAGGAGACCCAAACCTCTCCAAACTTTATCCATTTTTTATTACTTTTGGGTTAAAGGGTTTTATCTTACATAATGATATAATTGAATTTAATGCTACACTCTAAATCATATCCATAGTAGTAGCCAAAATTCTCAATGTAGAATTCACCAAGACTCTTAATAGTGTAGTCCATATGGATGGATCAAAATATAATATGTTTATATTAGCCAAATATTTGGTTCTGATTTTCCATGATTATCTAAATCTTATAGTGGTTCAAGAGGTTATAGTAGTGGATCTTCCACCATTATTTATATTGTTGTTGTGTAGATAATAGATAACCAAATTATCTAGGGTATATATTAATGGATCACACTCATATGAAAGTCCCTTACAACAAAATAATTATTTATATAAAGTATCAAAAAGGTGAGTCCATACCACATTGAGCCTTTTTAATAATTATTTTTTGTGTAATATAGTGTGTATTTCTTTGAAAACAAGAACTAGATCTAGTTTTAAAACCTAAGCAAAGGAGATATATAATGAATCAAAAAATTATTGGGGAATATAGGTAAATACTATAAATATTCATGAACACTGGATGAGGATATTGAGTATGTTGGAGTATATTACATTATTTAGTACATGCTAATGTACCCCTATGGTACCTTCATGGTACATCTTGTAAATATTAGATTAGGGTTGAAGCTTAGTTTAGAGTGTGAGTAATATTTTATGTAATGTAATAACGTGCAATAAATGAACATGTGCTATGTAAGTATGTATGTGAAGTAGGGAAAAATGGTGCACCAAATTATGATAAACAATATGTGTATCTATGTCCTATTGCGTATGAGCATCAAACGGAAGCATGCAAGTAAGATGGAAAAGATAGCAAATAACAAGAAATGAAGCAAAGTAAATCGACTTCTTATTAATTAGGTAGATAAAATCCAGGTTACAAAATTTCCCCTTTGAGGGCTCAAATGGATGATACAAATGTTTACAAATCGGGTTCCCAAGGATCAAAATCCTTCAAGTAACTCGGGTGCACATCCAATGTCTTTCCTCGTACCCACAATCGAAGTGGGCGGGCCAATGCTGTCTCCACTTGTGTCTTTGATCATTTGAGGTCCTATGCTCCTTCCCAATGTCATCGTATAACCTGCACCTACACACAAGGAAACAAGAAATGTCAAATAGCAAGTGCGTATGATGAAAAACATGCAATCCCCATAGGGCCAAATAGACTA
Organism: Wollemia nobilis; assembly: GCA_028583015.1. Taxonomy (NCBI): domain Eukaryota; kingdom Viridiplantae; phylum Streptophyta; class Pinopsida; order Araucariales; family Araucariaceae; genus Wollemia; species Wollemia nobilis. Next base: position 10,022,811 of record JAQPPZ010016717.1, on the reverse strand, counting down.
GTAATGATAATATGCATATCAAATCAACTCCAAATGACTTGAAATTATAGAGGGATGTAAAAATAATATTTTGGGAAGATATCACCAGAAATTGCACCAAAATTGAGTCCGATGGTGCCTCGTAATTGCAATGACCGTTCGCAACCTACAAAACCCAAAGCAAACAATTTATGCCCCTACACATATCCAAAACACATGAAAATTGGATAGAATACATAAAATAATATTTTAAGAAAACCCATTTGATCAGATTTGCAAAATCAGTGACAGTTTAGGTGTTTCTCCAGATGACCATCGTAGACCTGCATGAGACCCTACAAAACACTAAAATTGTAATATCTCGGCCAATATAACTCAGAATGACCTGAAATTTGAACTGCAGCATAATATGAACATGTAGAAAATAACTAATTAAAAATAGTAAAAAAATTGTTGCATATATTTATATTCATCATAGGGTGGGATGAATAGGACTATCACAAATTGGGGGGCGCCCGGGGTGGGACGCCCATCAATTCTACCTAAATTTTACCACCAATTCCATTGAGGATTGATCCAAAACACTATGGGAGGTATTTTCATCAAATTTGAGGTGGAAATTCACTCATTTTATAGGGTTTTGTGAACAAATTGTGCCTCTTTGAACCACTCGATAACCTCCTTCGCTAAGAAGAGATTTTGAGGGAAAGAGGGCACAAAAGGGTGAGGGGAAATCTTAGCAGCACTCCATTGCTTATCCTAAAACTCCTCTCTATATTTTGTGTGGAAATTAGATCCACTTTATAGCCCAAGGAGGCTCATGTGCAAAAGGGCATGCAAGGGCATGCATGGCAAGAGGTGCCACTTGGCCACCAGGGTGGCATGCATTGGAGGGGGAAGAGAATCTCCCAATTTGGCCTCCATTATGAAGCATGTCATATGTTTGCTGCGTGCTCTGACCCGCATGCTAGGCTAGGTAGGGCAAATGGTAGTTTTTGGGTGCCATTTATCCAAAATTTGACTTTTTGGGGTCAAACTTGCTATTCGTCCCACCCTGGGATGAATGCTGCTATTCATCCCAGGGTGGGACGAATAGGATCTGTATTCATCCCAGGGTGGGATGAATAGGAACAAGGAGCCAAAAGGTCCCAAAAATGGGCCAAAACCTTCCAAAACCTTGCCGAGAGTGGCTAGAACCATTGTATGACCTCTGAGGGCTGCCCTAGGGGCTATGGGATGTCAATTTAGTCATTGTTCATGGATGCCTAATCGGATTGACCAGATTTTAGTGTCTACAGATGCCCCTTTTTGAGATGCATTGTGTGTAGCACAATGCTGAGCAAAAATAGATGACTAAAATGTTCAATGATTAAGGTTATTCAGTAACCTAACCAACTTTAGATGCCCCAATCATGGAAAGAGCATGCATTCTTGAATCCTTGCTTCTGACTCAGTAAAGACATTGGTCTTGGTTTCTCTTCAGCTTCCAGGTATGCTCAGGGGACTTATAACCCTAGGCGTTAGAGAATACCAAGTATTTTGGTAACTTTTGAGGTGTACCAATAGGTAGGTTCATCTACACTGTTATGTGCTTAATTTAAATTGTTGCTTGTTTGCTGCCCCAAGTAGGGGCATGATTGTCTTTGTCAAAGATTCATTGAACGAACACAATTTGCATGATTGAGTGTTTGATTGTTGATTGTGATTATGAATTTGTTAAGTATGACTACCCCCTCAAGCGATGAGTTGATGAGGGAATGACCAATGAGAAAAGCGATGAGTCACTTGACCCATATGACTTTTGTTAAGGTTGCCTTCAGTTTTACTCATTGAAAATTGGAGCAGTTTTGAAAGGATTTTGATGATTTTATTGATGTTTCATGGAAGAAAGGAGTGGAAAACTTCATTCCCATGGGGCGGTCCGACCATAATGGCCTTCTTAGGGATTGAAGTAGTAACTTTTCAATGCATCCATGAGAAATTTGGGTTCCATCTTGATCCTGAGTGAATTCCATCATATTTGACTTGTTTTTGGTGGGTATTGGACCCTTTTCTTTGGTTTTATGTTGTTTTTTATGTGTTTTAATTGTTTTAATTTTTTTTTTTGGTTTTTGATTAATATATGTATATATATTTGACCAATGGGCTTATTGGATGCCATTGGGGCATTTTGAGTGACCAAAGGGTTTATGGATACCTTTGGAGCCTTTTGGGTTGACCAAAGGGTTTATGGATACCTTTGGGGCTTTTTGGGTTGACCAAAGGGTTTATGGATACCTTTGGGGATTTTTGGGTGACCAAAGGGTTTACGGGTACCTTTGGAGCTTTTTGAAATTGATTATTTAATTGTTTGATTGTTGGTTAGGGGAGGTATGATACCAATAATGCCCCAGTTGATGTTTAAAAATGTTTGCTTGATTTTGAATTTTGATAGTTTGGAGCATTAGACGCATGATGTGTTATGATTTATGGATGCATTAATGGATGCATGTGTTGTACTATGATGTTATTTGATGATATGCAATGTGTGTATGCATAATGAAATGGATGATCTATTGATGTGTATTGATGGAATATGAACACTATATGACATACTATGTTAGCACCATAGACTGTATAGAATTCATCAATTCATGTGTAATGTTGTCATGAGACTATGTGATGGATTTGTGAAAATGTAAACTGACATACATGTGATAAAATGGTATGGAATGACATGAATAGTAAGATGTTATAGGATGTATTTGAGGTTTTCATGAGACTCAAACACTCTAGTCAACTGATCAAAAGTTATATACTAACCATGCAAGACTTTTTGACAAGGTATGAATCTGCTAGGATGACCAAGATACTTCATATCCCTGTGTGTGCAAGTGAGTTCATTCTTATGAGATGCATAAAGATACCACCATTTCTAGATAGGCTATCCACCAAACCTGTAATGAGGATCACCCTATGAATGTCATGATCCTAGGTTTTGTACTTAGTAGGATTAGACCACTAGGTAGTATAGGCTACCAAAATCTAGCTCATCCACATGCAAACATTGGTCTGTACACACGCCAAAGGCTAATGTGATAGACATATCATCATGCGTAAGGATACCACCATTGACAGATAGGCTATCCACCAAACCTATAATGAGGATCACCTTATGGTTTTCCAAATGCTGAGAATTCTAGGGATTCAAGTTCAACTCCCTTCTTTTCTTCAATTTTATTGGGATACTTGCTCATATGTAGTGATGAAAATCACTGTTTATTTTGTATTTTGTTTTCTTTGAGCAAGGGATTTGGGAAGTGGTGATAACCACTATTTATTTTGCTTTTGATTTTTATTTTTGCTTTTTGAGGATTTTGATTTTGACTTTTGGGAATTTTGATTTGGATTTTTGGGATTTTGGGAATTGGGATTTTTGATAGTGGTGAAAACCACTATTTATTTTGGGGAATTGGGTAGGGAAGAGCTTGTCCTTTTTCCAATTCTCAACATTCTTGAACCATTCACACAAGGGGATGAGTAGGATGACCTTTTCTCTTAAAGCAACCTAGACCACTTCGTGGGTTTCATATTTCCTTGTGCAAAACTTGGATTTATTAATGTGTAAATGTGTTGGGATTTGTTGTATACAAGGTATAATCTAAGCAAGACTCTACCTCCTAAAAATCATGATAGCTTTCTACAAAATCTGAAAAGAAAACTAGAGATGGTTGAGTGACTAAAAATCCTAAGGACATTCTAGAACAAATGACTATGTGATGGGAATAGACACTACTATGAAAAATGGAAAATGTAGGTGAAAATGATAAGTGGAAAATTGAAATGATGTGGATAATGATTTTGACATAATTATTTTTGGAATGATGAATAATGTACAGTCTTAGTGCTAGACATGTATGAGCAACTCTAAAGTGCAAAGTGCCATAATGAGTATGCCTAATGCAGATGATTTTGATAATGCAATGAGATGCGATGTAATGAAATGCAATATGATATTTTTGTATTTTTGATGTTTTGATGATGTTTGAAGATGCAATGCGATGCAATATTTTTGTATTTTTGATTGATATATATGATGTTTTTGATTTTTTAAGATATATATGTACATGTGACCAAGGGTTATTGATTGGGGTATTTGTGATATTTTTTTTGTGACCAAAGGGCTTATGGATACCTTTGGGGCATTTTGGGGTGACCTATATGGTCATAGACTACCTAGGAGCATTTTAGGTTGACCAAGCGGGTTATAGGTACCCTTGGAGCATTTTGGGGTGACCTAGATGGTCATAGACTACCTAGGAGCATTTTAGGTTGACCAAGAGGTTATAGGTACCCTTGGAGCATTTTGGGGTGACCTAGATGGTCATAGACCACCTAGGAGCATTTTAGGTTGACCAAGTGGGTTGTAGGCACCCTTGGAGCATTTTGGGGTGACCTAGATGGTTATAGACCACCTAGGAGCATTTTAGGTTGACCAAGTGGGTTGTAGGCACCCTTGGAGCATTTTGGGGTGACCTAGATGGTCATAGACCACCTAGGAGCATTTTAGGTTGACCAAGGGTTGTAGACACCCTTGGAGCATTTTGGGGTGACCTAGATGGTATAGACTAGGGTTTTAGGTTGACCAAGTTTAGAACTTGGATTTGGTGACCTAGATGGTTATAGACCACCTAGGAGCATTTTAGGTTGACCAAGAGGTTGTAGACACCCTTGGAGCATTTTGGGGTGACCTAGATGGTTATAGACCCTAGGAGCATTTTAGGTTGACCAAGTGGGTTGTAGACATCCTTGGAGCATTTTGGGGTGACCTAGATGGTCATAGACCCTAGGGGTGTTATGGGTTGACCAAGTGGTATGTAGATACCCTTGGAGCCTTTTGGGGTGACCTAGATGGTCATAGACTACCTAGGGATGTTATGGGTTGACCAAGTGGTATGTAGATACCCTTGGAGCCTTTTGGGGTTACCTAGATGGTCATAGACCACCTAGGGGTGTTATGGGTTGACCAAGTGGTATGTAGATACCCTTGGAGCCTTTTGTAACTTTGCTTACTTTGTGTTCTCAAGAGGAAGGTGCAATACCTCGTATACCCCTAGTATTTGTGATTATCAAAGGAAGTGAGGAAGGTGTGATACCTTTAGAATCCCTAGTTAGCTTCATGTCTTGTGATGTAAATAGTGGGGAAGGTGTGACACCTTGGATACCCCCAATATGTACTGTGATTGATGCAATGTTATTGGCTTGGCTAGGAGGAGTGATAGAAATTGACTCCCCCTATTTTGGCAAGGAATTTTGGGTAATACCAATATCTTGATGGGGTAGAATGAGTGACCCACTCATGGATAAAGCTCCCTTATCAATAAGATCTTGGACCTTGCATCTAAAAACATGACAATTGCTAATGTCATGCCCTCTCATTCGGTGATAGAGGTAAGAATGATCCTCCCTGTATAGTTTAGATCTGGGCCTATTTGGGTTGAACAAGGGTATGTCTGGCAAGATGATTGCCTTTGTTTCTTGCAGGTTGTGAAATATGGTTGACATGGGCTCAGATAATGGAGTCCAGGTATGATGTTGATGTCTTAAATGAGGTGACCATGGTGGACTCATTTTATGAGACCATAGGGTTGTATGCATCTCAGTCACCTGTTTAGGTTGCTCCTCTTGACTCCCATCTGTAGGTAACAGATCTTGAGATATGTCAATTTGTTGATTGTTGATTTGAAGATCATTCTTATCAAACATATCCTGTACTAGGTGTTTGAACTTGAAGCACATCTACACATCATGCCCATTTTTCCTATGGTACTTGCAGTATAGGTCTTCATGATATGTTTTGGGCTTTGGTGCATTTGGATTGATAGGTCGAATTTTAGGTGGGTTAATTGCTTTTGCTGCACACAGACGCTCAAATAGAGAATCCATGGACTCAGTAATGGGTATAAATTATCGCTTAGGGTGACGTTGTTGGTTTGGCCCTTGATTTGTTTGAGACTTAACATTGGACTGCACAGGAGTGGGTTGGTCTTGACAATCAAGGGGTTGAGGTTTTAGACTACTCAACTGTAACTCAATGCTTGTGAGTCGATTCAAGATCTATTGTAAATCATTGTGTTGTTGACTCACTTGTAACTCCACATTGGCTAGCCTATCCAAGATATGTTGTGGAACTAGTGGAGGCGATGTCTGGATGGTTGTTGAGGAAGTTGGATGGCAACTAATAGGTGGTGGAGGTGGATCAAAAGTCCTCAATGTCTGAGCAGATGTGGATGCTTCATGATGATTGGATCTAGTGAGTATATCCACATGTTCTTGTTCTTGATTTAGCTCATGCTCATGTTCCAACTCAGAGTGTTCAACTATGGTAGTTGGATTACCCCCACTTTGGTGTAGGGGGTACACATGTTCTTGATTTTGTGGAGATGTTGAGTGAGATGGAGTAGGTGTGACCGAATCCATCAATGGTATCTCTTGTTGTATGGATGGAATGTTGGATGGAGTTGCAAGTGGCATAGATGGATTTAGAGGACTTTGGTTCTCTGTCATCACATTGATCATTCCCACAAACTCATGAGAAGATGCATTTGCATTTGGACAAGTCATGGCTACCTCATCAACTTGTCCAAGGTGATCTGCTTGGCCCCCATGCTCAGGGGGTGCATCAGGAATGCTATCAATGGGTGGCAACTTGATAGGAGGATGACCTAGATCCTTGATCGACTCGATGATAGGTGTGAATGCAATGTTGGGTACTATGCACTCATCGAGTTCTAGGTGGGTCAATTGAATTGTGTCCTCAAGCATGATATGATCTGATTCATCCGTATCAACTATGGGCTCTTCCTCCTTTTTGGTAGGAGTGGGAAGGTCTTCTACAGATGTATTGATGATAGCTATGGGAGCCTTTGTAGTTGGCTCTTCTGACTCTTCCTCGCTTGAAGAAATAGATGATGGTACTAGCGGTGGTGAAGGTAGCTTCATGACTAACCATGGGGTTGCATCTGGACTCTGGATAAGGTCATTGGGTTTAGTGTCCAAGTGCATGGGTGATATAGTAGGCTTTTGTGGATGGTCCACCTACTTATAATACTTGAAGGGCTCTGGGTCAGCATCGATCACATGGACCTTACCTTCATGAATGTATTTAATGCATTGATGCACTATAGATGGAACACATTCCATGTCTCTTATCCATGGCCTTCCAAGCAGTATGTTGTACTGTCTTGCACCCTCCAAGATGTAGAACAATGTAGGCACAATATTTTGTCCAACTTCAACAAGTAGGATTATTGTGCCCATAGTGGAGGATAAAGCATCGTTGAATGCTTGTAAGGTGAACTTGGATGGTACAATGCATGAGGATGGAAGGTTGAGCTATTTTAGTGAAGTTATGGTAATAATGTTTATTGAGGAACCTGTGTCAACCAATACTCACTTATAGGGGAGCCTATTGATACTCACGATGATGTGCAAAGTAGGATCTAGTGAATTGGTAGGCACAGGTTTGACCTCATGATTTTGAAAGGATATAACATGATTCTTGTACATTTGTATGTATTCCATAAAGTTGGTGAAAGCATCAGAGTCATGAGGTTGTACCCCAATGGAATCCAAGATCCTCATGAAAGGTTCCCAATGTTTGGAGGACTGTAGTAGAAGCTCACTCATGGTCATTTTGGCTGATGGTGCATGCGAACTTCGTACAGGCCTACTCTGGGTTGCTAGCACTTGTTGGATGGGAGTTCTAGGTGGTGAAGACCATGATGTAGAGGGAGTGTAGACCTCCCTACTAGACCCCTTGGAAGGCTGATTATATCTGGTTTGGGACTGGAATCGGTGTTGGCTAACCGAATAATCCACTTGATCATGTGGATAACCCATTGATGTTCTCCTGGTAGAGGTACTTTGGTGGTCGGGTCCTCTGAGTGAGGAGTTGATCTCACGATGACTTTCAGGGTGTCATGTAGGAATGATGAGATCTTCAGGAGAATAGCGAAGGTAACTACTATTAGGGCTCCATGTAGGAGTGAGGAGATCCTCATACCTATAATGATGGTGCTCAGGGCCTCTCCTAAAGTTTTCTGCTTTTCTGGCTCGTGGTCGAGCTCGACTATGCATGGTTGTCATGATGTGTTGACTAGGCGAACCCTGAAGGAAACCCACACTAAAGAAAATTTTGACTTCCAAAAAATGTTATAAGTGTTATATATCAAAATGATCAGTGCGATGAGCTGATCACAATGGGCTAGGACTCCAAAATCTGACTTCTGGGTCAAAATTTTGTATTTTTGAAATATTTGGCCAACCGAGGCCCATGGGGAAATGCCCACTTTTAGGAATTTTTGGAAATTTTTGAACTATGAAGAGTTAGGACTCAAAATTTTTGTGAGAGGTGCAGAAGGAGCTAACTAAGACAACAAAATAAATTTGGCAATTTTTGGAGTTGTCTAGACCATTTTATGACAGTTTTAGTGTAGTTTTTCTCTATTTTCGGCTTCAAAAATAGAGTAATCATAAAACCAAAATAATTTTTTTGTTATAGCTCTGATTTGCACGATTCTTGATCCGTTGGATGCAGAATCAAAAAGTAGATTTTTATTTAATTTTTTTTGAAAAATTAGGGTTTAGTCCTAGATCTAGGATCTTATGTTGACTACCCAAACAATAAGGAAACACCCAAAGTAGACAATATGATTATCTCTTTTAAGGATTGGATGTATATGATTATCTCTTTTAAATATTAGAAACACATAATCAAATGATCAAAGAAGCACACAAGCAAACAATGTGATTATCTCCTTTAAGTTTTAGATGTGAATCCCTAAGTTGTTTTGTGTGTTTCAGATGTGTTGTTTTGCTCTTGCTTTCTTGTTCTTGTTTTGGAATTAGAATGAGGGAACTCAACCAAAGTGGTGACTAGGAACACTAGTGCCAAACATGATTTCTCAAAAGAGTCTAGGGTACACCGCTTAAAACCCAGTGGGGGGTTCACCTAGCTCTTCCACTCTGAAATAGTGTTTCCAATAGTGGGAGGTAGTTTGAACATTAGTGACCTATTCCATCTTGAGAGAGTGCCCTATTCTATCTAAGGCATCTAGAGGGCAAGCTGGTGGAAGGAGGTGAAATCCAACATCACCAGTCTGAATTGGAGGTTGGTGATGAAATCCAACCTTACCAATGTTATTGTGATACGTGCAAGTGTGTGTGGTTCTTTTTAACTTAAAAGAAAGCAAACAAGGAAGCACTCGATGATCCTTCACTAGATGCATGCATAAGGTACATTTTACTTTCAGAAATTTAGTATAAAAAGAACTCACAAATGTATCTAGAAATGCAAAACCCTAAATGTTAGCCTACCCATTGGGTAGGCTACAAGCAAGCAAACCATAGAGATGCATTCCTACTTTGATTTTCTTTGATTTTTCTCCTTTTATATGTTTTTGTTATTTTGTGTTTAAGAAAAAGGAAATATAACTTTTAACCTTTCTAAACAAGCAAAATATGCGAGAAAAACCAAATAAAATAGTTTCTAAAAGTGAAAAATAGAGATGGAAGATTTAGATGCCTACCTCATCACTGCCAAAACTTGCTATTTTTGGAATTCTGATCAGAAAACTCTCTAGTTTCTATTCACTCTAGGGTGGGATGAATAGCAGGTCTACATTCATCCTAGGGTGGGATGAATTCGCATTCATCCTAGGGTGGCATGAATAGCAGGTCAAGGTTCGTTTCAGTCTAGAACGAATAGCACCTACAACATAAAAATATGAAAAATGAGCTCCAAAATTCACCTAAAGCAAAAGGGACTAGGTCCCACCATGATCACCACTGAATTAGGGAAAAATGGTGCACCAAATTATGATAAAAAATATGTGTATCTATGTCCTATTGCTTATGAGCATCAAATGGAAGCATGCAAGTAAGATGGAAAAGATAGCAAATAACAAGAAATGAAGCAAAGTAAATCGATTTCTTATTAATTAGGTAGATAAAATCTAGGTTACAAAATTTCCCCTTTGAGGGCTCAAAATGGTTGATACAAATGTTTACAAATCGGGTGCCCAAGGATCAAAATCCTTCAAGTAACTCGGGTGCACATCCAATGTCTTTCCTCGTACCCACAATCGAAGTGGGTGGGCCAATGTTACCGCTACTTGTATCTTTGATCTTGATGTCTTATTATCCTTCCTAATGCATTTTAATAACCTACACCTACACACAAGGAAACCAAAAATGTCAAATAGCAAGTGCGTATGATGAAAAACATGCAATCCCCATAGGCGCCAAAAGACTAGTAATGAGAATATGCATCAAATCAACTCCAAATGACTTGAAATTTTAGAGGGATGTAAAATGAATGTTTTGGGAAGATATCACTAGAAATTGCACTAAAATTGCATCCTATGGTGCCTCGTAATTGCAATGACCATTCTAACCTACAAAACCCAAAGCAAACAATTTCTGCCCCTACACATATCCAAAACATATGAAAATTGGAAAGAATACATAAAATAATATTTTAAGAAAACCCATTTGATCATATTTGCAAAATCAGTGATATTTTAGGTGTTTCTCCAGATGACCACCGGAGACCTGCATGAGACCCTACAAAACACTAAAATTGCGATATCTCGGCCAATATAGCTCAGAATGACCTGAAATTTGAACTGAAGCATAATATGAACATGTAGAAAATAACTAATTAAAAATAGTAGCAAAATTATGGACATATTTCTATTCATCATAGGGTGGGACGAATAGGACTGTCACAAATTGGGGGGCACCGGGGTGGGACGCCCACCAATTTCACCTAAATTTTACCACCAATTCCACTGGGGATTGATGCAAAACACTATGGGGGGTATTTTCATCAAATTTTGTGAGGTAAATTCACTCATATGGTAGGGTTATGTGAACAAATTGTGCCTACTAGTTCACTCACCGAAACCTCCTTCGCTAGGTAGAGATTTCGAAGGAAAAATGGGCACAAAAGGGTGAGAGGAAATCTTAGAAGCACTCCATTGATTATCCTTAAAACTCCTCTCTATATTTTGTGTGGAAATTGGATCCACTTTATAGCCCAAGGGGGCTCATGTGCAAAAGGGCATGCAAGGGCATGCGTGGCAAGAGGCGCCACTTGGCCACCGGGGTGGCATGCATTGGAGGGGGAAGAGAATCTCCCAATTTGGCCTCCATTATGAAGCATGTCATATGTTTGCTGCATGCTCTGACCCGCATGCTAGGCTAGGTAGGGAAAATGGCAGTTTTTGGGTGCCATTTGTCCAAAATTTGACTTTTTGGGGGTCAAACTTGCTATTCGTCCCACCCTGGGATGAATGCTGCTATTCATCCCAGGGTGGGACGAATAGGATCTGTATTCATCCCAGGGTGGGACGAATAGGAACAAGGAGCCAAAAGGTCCCAAAAATGGGCCGAAACCTTCCAAAACCTTGCCGGGAGTGGCTAGAACCACTGTATGACCTCTGAGGGCTGCCCTAGGGGCTATGGGATGTCAATTTAGTCATTGTTCATGGATGCCTAATCGGATTGACCAGATTTTAGTGTCTACAAGTATGTGTAGGAAACGTATGTGTTATGTGAGTAAGTGTGCAAGTGTAATGTGAGGTTATGTGCACAAGTGTCTTATATGTGGGTGTGCACAAGTGTCCTTAGATTAGAGTATGCTAAGTGAAGAGTCATGTGTAAGCAAGTGTCAAGTAGAGAAGCCAAGAGTCATGAGACGGCATATGGAAAGGAATAGTTAAGTATCCAAAGAGTCATTCTACAATGGTTATATATTGCTCCATAGAGGATCATTAGATATAGAGAAGAAGTTATCAATATCATTATCAAGAGTCAAGTACTATATTTGTAAGAGAAAGAGGAGTAATAAAGTTTACATACATTTGAGAAATTAATATGTAAGTTGTGCTACATGCTTTGTTCATGTATGATTTAGGCTATTTACATTCATATTGTTGCTTATTAGTGAATGTTATTTGATATATTATAAGCCTTGATTTACATATTAATTTGCTCATATTATTCTATTTACATCATTATCTTGATCTTACTATTTTGTGGCTATCTAATATTTGGTCCTATGGAATTTATCCTATGATTTTTATATTGATATTAAGGCTTAAAAATCCATTAGAGTAGGGAACATACATGGTCATTGAATAGTTGGATAAGATTCTAGTGTTGAGAAAATAAGAATTTAAAAATTTTGACTAAATATAAACCCTATATTTTATCGATGCTTGATGTAGAAATATGACATGTCTTAAATTAGGTCTAATCAATCAATAGAATGGGATAAGGGACTACTCCTTGAGCATAAATTTTATTTACACCATGAACATAGTGAAGTATAAGGCTTTGCATATTGGATTATATAAATCTAAACAACTAGGATTCAAAATCATTAGAATCTATGGCAACCAAATTAGTTGTAAAATAAAGTATACCCTTATGCTCAACAAAATAAAATTGGTTTAGTCTTATAAGCATATGGTCTAGGACCTAATGGAATATTTTGATGTGGTCATCATTCACACAATGTCAAGAGACTAGAATAATTTGACTATTATTTACCCAATAAGGAAATCAATTTAATCCCTCCAATGCTCGATAATCTTGATAACTTGTAGGTATTTTTGAGTGATCAAGATATCATGAACTTTTTTATTAATGAATCATGTGCTAAAGTCAACAAAAATCTACATTACTGAAGATCAAATAATCGATCTAAAACGTAATTACATCCAAAATTCTTGATCTTTAGTTTATTTTACACTTATTATGTGCTAAAGAATAGAAATGTGTAGAATGTGTCATTAGACTATAGGATGAAAAATATTATTGCGGAAAAATCTCTAAATTCTGGAAAGAAACTCTCATATTTAGAGGTACATGATTTTCAAGAACTTTGCTCAAAATTCAATGACTCCATAGCATGGGATTATAAAGGTTTGAAAACCTTTATAAATTATATAACTCATAATACCATTTACCTAGTCCTATATTCTAATCCCTCAAGTACAAACAAATGCCAATCAATCTAGTAACATTAGAACAAGAATGAAAAAGGAGTCAATGAAGTTGCTAGAGGAAAAAATCATATTTCCCATCAAGCAGTTCATTTGGGTGGTACACCTAATTCTAGATAGAAATAGAAGTGGTAAAGTTTACTTGTATATGGATTTCAAAATTTTGAATAAATCTTCTTTCAAGTAACATTACCTTGTATTATACATTGATTAGATATATTAAATGGTGGTTACTTCTAAGATTCTTTCTTTGTTAAAATGGATTCTGAGATTTCAATCAAACTTGAGTAAAAGATAAATAACAACTTAAATAGTTTTCATAACTAAAAGGGACGTTTTTACTTACCAAGGGATGCCATTTAGGCTATCAAACATAGGTGTCAAATTTTAAAAATACATGGATATAAACTTTGAGGGCTTTATAGAACTATAATCTTGATCTATGTAGATGAGATTATTATATATGGAATAGATAAAAAGGATCATCTTAGCCATTTGGAGGTAATATTTAAGATATGCAAGGATTTTAGGATATCCTTATATTCTAAAAAATAAATCTTCGATATTGCAAAAGGTAATACTTTAGGACATATCATCTCAAAAGATAAATTAATAATGAATTAGGATGGGATTAAGGCAATCATCAATTTTCCCCTTCCATTAAACAAAAAGACAATCCAATATTTTATGGGAAAATACATATTGTAAGAAAGTTCATTTTGAACTATACAAAAAGAGTTAAACCCATAATAATAGTGCTAAATAAGGATACAAATTTTCATGGACTAAAGAAGCTAAGAAACCTTTTTAACAAATAAAGTAAACCAACTCATAGGATCTAGTGTTGATCAATATAGACTACAAAAAGTGACTTGTTCTATATGTGATTGGTATTGAGGAGAGCATTACAGTAATAGTTACCTTAAAAATAATAAAGTAGGACATACAATTACTTTCATGAGTCAAATGTTGTTCGGTTATGAATCTAGGTATACTTTCATTGAAAATAAAGTGAATGCAATCATGAAAGCACTTTGGAAGTTTCATCATTATGTTTATAAAACCAAAAAAATCAGATATGTTATCCATTAAGATGTAAGAAATTGCATTCTACAAGGAGAATGTATAAAAAATACCAAGGTAGGTTTTAAAAATCTAAGTGTGTGATATTGAATTTATGTCCACTAATTTGGTAATAGGAAGAGCTCTTTGTGAGACTCTCATACAGAGTCATTCCTATAAGTATGTTGCCTTCTTATAAGAGGGAAAGCAACAAATATAGTAATAATAAGAAGATCACAATCCAAGTTAGATTCAAGAAATTTTATATTTTTTAAAATAGGAAATATCCTTAGGGAATAGACTTAGATCAAAGGAAAGGATTAAAATTGTAAACTTGTTGATGGTGTTATAATTGTACTATTTTTAGAACTTGGAAATTGAGATTTGGCCCCAAATAATTTTGTATTATGACTTTATGGGTGTGGAGCACTTACTTTGCCAAGTTTTTAAAGGATTAGTAGCACTAGAATCATTTTGTGCTCTAGAACCCATGAAATATTTTTTAAATGAAGTTTATGCAAAAACACTCTATGTTACTACAAGGTAACATCACCTATCATTTCCCCACTTCTTGCAAATAATCTTTCATATGGGCCTCTAATTTCGTAGAATCCTTTTCCCTAAATCTACTTCTTGTAAAGTTAAGCCTCCTCCTAACATCCACCCTATATTTACCTGTTGTCACATTCTTTCCTCCACTTGTTAAGGCACATTTTCCAAAATATCATATACATTATCAACAACCCATATTTAATTCTGTCACATACCCACTTTTTTACTCATACACACATAATTATATTGCACCTAACTCATTTTCTATAATTTTTTACCTTACCTTCATTTTTTCACTCTCACCCACTTGTTTGATGTGTGTGTGGTGTCATTCTCTAGTTTTTTGAAGATTTTTGGTAACTATTCTAGCCAAGTTATTTTCTTAGTAAGGTTTTTTCATTCCTTATTGGCAAGTTTCCCTTTCCCTACCATATTCCATTCCTTGACTTTAGATATATGATATGTGTGGTCTAGCTATACAAGTCCCTCTTATAAAATATTTTAGTTCTTACCTTCTTCTTGCAATTTTCTATTTTCTTTATGCTTTTTCTAACTTTCCCCATTATTAGAATTGTTTGATTTAGTACCTTTATATATGAATTTTATGTCCTGGTTATTTCTTGTGTCATGTTAATATTCTCCCCTCATATTTTATCATAATTTTTTTTCTCCTTCTAGGAAATATTAGTATGATTTGAGTTTATGGACTCAATATTTCCTTCTCTTTATATATATTTGGCAAGGAATTTTCACATAATCTAAGGGTGTCTTATGTCTAAAGCATTAGTATAAAGAAAAATATTTTGCAAAGTAACTCACCCTACTTCTTATATTTACAAGTTTTTTTTCATGTTTTTGATTAAATCTTTAGGTCCTTTCATAAAGTTTCAACCTAAAAATAGATAGTGGCCCTTATCTTCCATTTTGATTTAGATTTTCAAGTATCACCTCTAAGTGCCCATGCAATATTTTAAAGTCCCAGAATATTTCTAAGTATGGTGAATTAAAAAATTATAGACATATCGACTCAATGTCTATTCTAGTCATAGTCCCTTTAAGCATCTCTTCTATACATGGGCTGAACTCCATATCAAATAAATCTCATCTGCATGTAAATATTTGTATATTTGTTCTTGGAGATAACTTATTTTCTCAAGTAATTCCATCCGTCATGGGCATAACCCTCAGATCCATAGAAATCCATGTGAAAATAAGGTTTGGTAAGGTAATGCTTGCTAAATGGTTTTCTCTATATTCTATAGATACGTATGAGTCTTTCTCCTATCAACACTCTACCATCTACAAAAAATATGAAGTGAGAGGAGACCAAGGTGGTTTTTTAGTTATCGAGGATAACCAACACGGATATGGATATGGAAGACTATGAGGAATTGGAAAGAGATATTGACATAAGAAGAAATGTATGACCCCTTGAGAGACTCCAAATTGGCCAAATT
Organism: Wollemia nobilis; assembly: GCA_028583015.1. Lineage (NCBI taxonomy): Eukaryota > Viridiplantae > Streptophyta > Pinopsida > Araucariales > Araucariaceae > Wollemia > Wollemia nobilis. The sequence goes on along the minus strand of JAQPPZ010016717.1, from coordinate 10,006,709 downwards.
ATTAATCTTTGAAGAGACCTTCTCCTACCCTAAGCTAGTAATTATTTACACTAGATGCCTAGATAAAAAGACCAAGAACCTGGTATCCACAAAAGAGAAGATTTTTACCTCAATCAAGACTTTAATGATTAGGGTTATATTTAGTCTAAAATTTCCCTCTAAAATAAAATCATCACTTCTAAAGGCTAAGGTAGTAGAGACATGGAAGAAAAATCTAGGAACACTTTTTAGGTTCATTTTTAATCATTTCCTAAAAGAACCTAAGCAAAATAATTTCCATACAATAGTAAGAGCTCCCAAGGTCTATTTTAGGGAGGATATTTATGATGCAATCATGCTGCTCAACAACATGGGAGGACAACCCAAGTCTAAACATTTTAAGGCTTGAATGTTTCTAATTTTAAAGCTCATATTTTAAGACAATATTATCAACCAGGGTAACTTGATTTACTATGAGCTATTTAGCTAATTATGCAATATCCTCACTATTAGATTATTTTATATGATCTAATGTTTGGTTTATAATATTTAAAATTCATTCCAAATAAATAAGAGTTACATATCAAGAGAAGAATTGAACAAAGGTTGTAAATTCCCTTATACTACCTTGCATTCCATGCTAAAGGTTGGAAGGGAAGGAGATTTTGTATATGTTAATTTCTTAAGGTGTATTTTTTAGATCATGACTAGGGATAACAACAAAATATTTTTATAAGAGGAAATGAATTTTATACACCCTTATGTAGATTAGTTTGTGTAGCATGCATCATATTCATATATTAAGATATTCAAAGAAGTAAGCAATTTGGTGTCTCCTACCATCAAGCTCATAGTTTACCTTATTCCTAGGAAATTCTATTAACATTAACTCATGCTCCATCAAAGGATTACTACCAAGCACCTTAAGAACTAGTAATTTTCCCTTTTCTATTAGTTTATATGCTTGTAAGTCAACCAAATACTTGAGCAACATGGAGGCGGAGATCCAACATTTTAATTTATTGCCTATGTGTAAGATAGAAAACTAGAAGAGGTGTAATCAAGAAAACTTACTTTGTAAGGGTAGAATTTGTCTTTGAACATCAAGAGGATAAAGAAGACTTAAAAGCCAATTGTGATGGTGACCAAGGCATGAACAAAAATTTAATTGGGACTTGGATCTACAATTATTGATTGAACTTTGCAATGGAAAAAAATGATCAAAGAACCAAAGGATTTCAAGTGATCATCTCGAGGGATGGTCACTGAAGAATATTTGGAAGTTTCATCATCCACTAAGTTTATAAAGGAAATACCCCATACCTCTAACCACCTCCATAGAGGGTATTCTTATGGACCAATCCTCCTTTGGTGAGGAGGCAAGATTCAATGTAGAGGCCGTAATTTTAATAATTTGTACTACCAAGGAAGATTTTCCAAGTGGATCACCCATTAATTTGTTCACACCAAAGTATAGATAAGTGACTAAGTGTTGACTAGTACAAAAAAATAATCCCCATAATGGTATTCCTCAAAGAAAAGTTTCCAAGTTGATCTCATGGGTTCATCACAAAGGAAAATACAAGTAGGATGGAGATAAAATATTACTAAAAATGGTAAAATAGATAGGGATGATGGAGGTGATGAGGACAACCAATTGAAGTAAAAGTGGAAGTTGTTGCTAGAAGAGGGAAATAAGAAGAAGAAGAGGAACAACAATTGTTATAAGGAGACCCATAATGATGTTGTACAACGTATAGCCCAAAATATGAGGAAATTAGTTGAAGGGGATTAAGGAGAAAATACCTTGGCCTTGGAAAAATAGAGGATAGAAGACCATGAGGAATTCTTGGCATAGATGTTAAAAATATCAACACCTAGATAAAATATAGAGGTAAATTGATCTCTCTAATTTGTTCAATGATGTTCTAACAACTCTATAGCATAAAGTTCGTATTAGATACTTATTAGATTATTTTATGATGTTAGATAATTATTACCTATTAAGTAATTATTACACCTTAGGTTATGTTAGATAATCAGTTGTTACACCTCATGGGAGGTTGAGAGAATCTAAATAGTTAGAGATGAATGTGAAACACTAAGAGTATCTTGAGAAAACCAAGAGACATAACATACCATTGCATAAATATACGTTTACATATCTGATGTGGTTAATGGATACAATAAAACTTTGTATTTCAAGTCTATGTTAAAAGTTAGCATTGGTATCAGAGCAAGTCTTTCTTGGAAGATTTTTCCTAGAGTGTACGTCAAGAATTTTTTGAGTTCCCTTGTAGTTTTTGGTGAGATTTTTTTAACCTTGGTCTTGCTTTGAATATTTCCCTATAATCATTTTTTTCTTGGTCTTTTGCATGACTTGCAATACATGCTCTCCTAAAAAATAATTGTTGTTATTTTTACTTCATTCGCCTCTATCTTGTAACACTCTTCTCCTGTAATTTTACCTCCATTGCTAAGAGTTCTTTTAGATTTGTTGTTCCCACCTTTATTCAAGAGAGTGTTTTATTGGAGGTTTAATTGTATTATAGTGGTAAAATAACATTTTTTAGGTGAGCACAAAACCCATGGGCACCATATGATACATATTCTAATCCCACTAGTATTGTATGTATATCCTCAAGTAATTTTGCATCTTCTATATCAACCTTTAAAATAACCTCTACACATGTTTTCTCCAACTCAAATAATATAAACAAGATAGAAACCATCTTTTTGAGGAGTCAGCTTACCTCCTAGGTGTCGAGGAATTATCTATACAAATGTGTCAACACCATTCAGACATTCAAAGTAAAAGAGCCTTAATCTCCCTTAAAATTTTATGATGAAAACCTCATTCCTCTTAATCATACTATAAAATATTATAATATCATATTCATTCAATGAGATTTCCTACACAACCCATTTCCACTTATCTGAGGAAAAAATGATCTCAGTGCTTGTATTCTTCTACATATAGAGTAGCCATTAGAATTTTGAAGGTAACCACTGAGAATTATGGTCACCATATGTGCAATCCCGATATCTACTTTATTTTTTTTATTACAAATACTATAGGATGGTCTTTCACTATTGAGGCTTGTATCTAAAAATAGTCATTGCAAAAAATCAAAGTGATGTAATGAGTGCAATTGAAATTGGTTATAGTGCATAGCCATGGTGCGTAGACACCACATAGTCTTAGCAACCCACACGTATGCAAGTGCAAGAAGAAAGGAAGGGCATTGGTATCACCAAAGAATTAAAATAGAGGAGGATGAAGAACATCTAGAGAAGAGGAAGGTAGGATTTGAGGGTTTGAGTGATGCAAGGTTATTGATTCCCTATCCTTTCTACATGGATGACTTTGATTTTCTAGTGGTAAAAATATTATGCCTCACAAGTTTTGAATTGATGGTTTTTTAGTCAATTTTGGTAGATAAATAGCCTTAGGCAACATCGTGTAGTATGTTATTAAAATCTCCAGTAGGGAAAGGTGTAGTGAATCTAGTTTTTAGGTGGAATATTCCTAGTGGTATGTGGTTTACCCATGTTTTGTGAATTAGTGTTGATGAAGAGCATTGAGGGGATAGGAAAACTTTTTTAGAACAATTTTATAAAGGTTTTGTTATTTTTTTTAGGTCTTACATTGAATAAAAAAAAAAGCATTTGGATTTAAAATTAACTAATTAAAAATATATTTTAAAAAAATCAAGCATATTTAAGAGGGTGTACTAAACTTATGAAGTCAAGGGTTATTAAGAGTAAAAAAAAATTATGTGATGTAAAGTGTCTAAGTGTTGATCAGTAAAGAAATATGGTTATATTTTTAAAGTCCAAGTCAATGTGAGTTGTAAGCTTTTCATAAACATTAAGTCAAGACTCCTATTATGAGAGTAGTGTATATTGTCAATGATGTGTTGTAAATGTTAGGCTATTATGCCATAGTATATCATGTCTAAGTGTGAAAATAATTATATTTATAATTAGTCAAAGGTCAATGTTTTATATTGAAAAGGTGTTATAGTCAATAATTTAAAAAAAATCAAGAAGAAATGTGAGAGTTATGTGATAGTGTGATGAGGAGTAATTGTATCTTTAGGTGTCAAAATAATTTATAATTTATCAAAAAAATATTTTCAAAATGTTGGTCTATAGTTGAAAGGAATTATATATGTGCTTAAGCACATTTGTAGCATTTAGTATAAATGGTACCTCTAGCTTGCATTTATAGGTAAAGTTATCACGTTAAGATACTATGTCTAGAGCCTAATATAGATGTCAAAATAATGTCTAGGCATTAACCCTATAAATTATTGGGGAGAAATAAGGATATCATTTTTTTTTGTTTCTTTTACTCTATTGTTTTACCATATATGTCACTATTGTTAGACATAAATCTTGAATTTGAGGAAATCCAATTATATAGGGCATTTATGCCTACATACAAGGATTTATATTTAAGTAGGTATCATTGATAGGATGAATCCCTGTATGTACTACCTTGGTACCTCGTATCATTCTCTTTCACATACCTTAAGGTTTATCTCATGTACGATCGCATATATCAAGAGGATTAGCTTCTTCTATGTATTGATGGGTATCTAGGAAGGGCATGTATATAGAAATGTTTGGTATATATTGGTGGTATATTGAAAGGGGAACCATTTGGAAGACATAAGGAACTCTTACCATTATGTTGAATAAAAAAATTACAAAGACTACAAGAAGAAGTGTTTTAAATGAAAAATGCAAAGAGGAAACAATCTAAGAAGTAATTTGAAGTCCAAAAGTGTGTAATACCATATAATAATCTTTATTTCAAATAAGCTAGTGAATGTGTAGAGAAAAATCTAAATTTTAAAAGTGTATGACACCAAATAATGATCTTTATTTCCAAGAAGCTAGTGAAGATGGAGAGAAGCAAGTTGAAGTTCAAAAGTGTGTGACACCAAATAAAAAAAATTATTTTCAAGAAGGTAGAGATCTTTATGAAGATGAAAAAATCTTAACACTAAGGATCTACTTATGAAAAATTCTCAAAGAATCTAATGCTTGTTAAGACTATTTTGAAAATGATGTTACATTGCTTGTAGATGTTGTGAGGATGGTATACATGGCATTAATCACTCTTGATATCTTTAAGCATAAAAGATAAGGAAAAATAAATGAAATATTGAAGGACAAGCCTATTATGGAAAATGTTTGTTTGACACAAGCAATATTAATCCCATGATGGAAAATGCTTGTTGTGACAAGCAATCTCAAGTCTATGACAAAAATATTTGTTGTGATACAAGTGATCTCATCAAAAAGATAGACTTGAACATTGTTTTGTTGAATTTGAGCATCATGATATCATTCTAAAGCTTGTTGATTAATTTGGTTATGACAAAGGCCATATTGCTAAAGACCATAGTGATGATGAAGAGTTTAGGTATTTGAATGGTGTTGGTGTTGGTCATGAAAAATACCATAGAAATGATGAATAAATTAGGTGCTTTAAAAAGTATGACAAAGGAATTGGTTCAAAATTAATGAAACAAATAGGATATAATGGCATAGGATTCAGAAGGAGTGGGAAAGGTATAAGAAATCTCATAAAGCCAATGTAAGGCCTAAGAATGAAAGCATTGGTTATGATGGTAAAATAGAAAGTGGTAAGACCATGTTTGTGAAAATAGAAACCTATACAAAGGATGAAATTCCTAGAATAATTTATTGTAGTCATTGTGGACAACCCAAACATGTGATATCTAAGTGTTATGATTTGCATCCCTGTGAGACTTATGGTGAGAATAGTCACTCTTAGAAACACTGTTGGCATAAATATAAAATGGCCAACAAAATACATGTTGATTGTGGATGGATAAATGTGATAGAAGGGGATAGAATAAAAGAAGTTTCGAATGTTATCCTCAGAAGAGAGCAAGGATAAGATAGAATTTGGATGTTTAGAGAGACCACAATTTATCAAATGTAAGTTTCCCTATTGAGAAATGAAATATTGAGATTCTTTAGGGAGGTTTAAAAATAAGAGATTCATCATTTCTACATAAAAATTTATAGATGTGACCCGAGCTATGCTTGAAAAGCCTATAGTGATAAAGCCTATAATGAAACATCATGTGGAGGATTCTAAATGTATGGTGGAAAGTGTCATTTTATCATGTTGTCTAGTAGGAAAGCAACACCAAGTATTTTTTGAGCTCAACACTCATAGAGCTAAAGGACCGTTGGATGTCATACATATCAATTTGTGTGGATCAATGCTAGCCACTTATAGTGGATATGGGTGCTTTCTACTCTTTTATGATGATTAGTCATGAATAATGTGGGTATATTTCCTACCACTCAAATTAGATGCCTTCATAATTTTTTTATGTCGGGGGAATATACATCCTAAGGAGCTTGAATCTCCTATTGTAAGGAATGAGTCAAATAATAAAGTTCACAAAGAAGTTCCTAAAGATAATCTAAAGCTAGAGCTAAAGCTAAATCCAAATTCAAATCCTAAGCCAGATCTAGATCCAAAGCTAGATTCAAAGCCAAAGCTAGAGCAAAAGCTAGTGCTAGAGCCAAATCTAGAGCCAAGCCATAATTTTATTTTTACTATCCTCAAAATTAAAGGGGATGGTACTTTTTGTAAAAGGTGCATTTTTAGTCATGACCAACACCTTCAAATATATTTTACGAAATAAATAAGGGTGGGTGTTAGATACTTATTATATTATTTGATAATTATTACATGTTAAGTAATTACTACACCTTAGGGGATATTAGATAATTAGTTGTTACACCTCATGGGAGATTGAGAGAAGATGAATAATTAGAGATGAAGGTGAAGCACCAAGAGTCTCTTGAGAAAACCAAGAGATATAACATATGATTGTATAAATAGATGTATATAGATCTGGTGTGGCTAACAGAGTGTAATAAAATTATGTATTTTAAGTCTATGTTAAATGTTGTCATGTCTCAAACCAAGTGTGGTATACAATAGAGGGAGGAATAATCTAACAATGAAGCAATTTTTTATCAATCTCAACACTCCATCTGACAATAAATTGACAAAGGAAGACTTCTATATTGTTATGCATAATTTTCCCACTTTAGATTTTATGACAATATTGGGCTACTTAGGTCAATATTTGATCTCATGGAGTATAACTTGAGGGATCTGCTCACCATGAATGTTGGGATGGAAAAGGAGAAAGAATGTATGAATAATATATTTAACAAGTTTGGGGTGATAAATATTGGAAAGAAATATTTTGAGTCCTCTAAGTCTAAGACACTACAACTTAAGAAGGGTGTCAAAATGTCTGATATGACTAAGAAAATTATAGATGATATCAAGAGGGAAAAGAATTATATAGTAGTACAAAAAGAGAAATCTAAAAATATTGTGATGGATATTGAGAATATATACAGTATTACCATGACTAAAAGAATCTTAGTTGACATGGTTGAAAATTTATACAAAAATATAGGGAGATGGCAAGTAAGGCTTGTCTAGTATATATAAGGCATAATCAAATGTTAAGCAATTTGTAGGCTCAATAAAATGCAACTCATGTAGAGTATAATTCATATAAGCTATGTTGGTAGCCTCTGACAACACTATGTAATATATAGAAAATAGAGTGGAAAAATGCAAAGACTTCCTTCTTCATTGGTTCCTTCCTTTTTCATTACACTTTGCTAGGAGTGAGAGGGATCATTTTTTAATAGATTTATTTATAGAGTACATGAACCTTTCTCTAGGGAGTTGTACATGTGGCAAAACATGCTGACGATTTTCTATGGATATCCTAAGTCAAGATAAGGAATAAAACTCTAGAGTAATCTATTGAGGACTACAACAAGTTGATTAGCAAGGAGACCAATCAAATAATTAAGATGTATGGATGTCTCTAAGGGATAAGCATTAATGTTAACTTGATAGCTTAAGTTATTAAAAATACCAAGGATATATCTCTCATGGGATTCAACTCAAAATGGAATCAAATTTTCCTAAAGTTTAAAATGTTTGATGAGGTAACTCTTAGCAATCTTGGTAGGTTTTCCTCTATCAAAATTTAGCTACCAAAGTTGATTAAACCTTGGATGCCATCAAGAAACAAATGAAGCATAAAAAGATATGGTTGATGATAGGGTGCAAAGCATGGAAAAGCCTAACATGGAGTTCCTCAATGCACAACTTAGAATTTGGATGAAACACAACAAAAAAATCAAAGAAAATATGATTAAAGGAGTCATTTCTTAGTGAGCTCATGGCCTACCCTTTCTTCTCCTTCTAGGAATATTTCAAAAAAAATTATTTATGATGATATTTTCTAGTAGGTTAGGTGTACTCTTTGTAAAAAGCATAATTAGTTTATTAGGGAGTTAGATAAGTGTTATTTATTAAGTAGTATATGGTTAGAACTAGTTAGGGCAGTTACTCCATGTAACCAACTAAAATTTTATTAAATATAATGAAATGGAAGGACCAAGGATCTAGATTATTGGTTTTATAAAACCTATTTATTTTGGCTATATTCTATGGTAATTGAAGAAATAGAATGATTCTATTCTAAAATTATTCAGAACATTTATATGGTGTGAGTGTTTCTCACTTTTAACTCTATCCATGCTTTTGAAGGTTCTTTATATCTATATTGAGGTGTACATTGATTAATCATTTTAATTATTGTTTAATCAAGTGGCTTTAGTAGTGTTGGGATATATTACATTATTTGGTACATGCAAATGCACCACCTTGGGTACATCCTTAGATTAGGAAAGAGTGTCCTAGTTTAGAGGTTGAGTATTTACTTTATGTAATGTAAAAAATGCACAAGTATTATTAAAGTGTGCAAAGTTTTTTGGTATTGTAAATATACATAGTTTTCCATGTGCACATAAGTCCATAGAATAGGAAGTTGGAGAGTCTCTAGAAGAGTTAAATCCAAGATTTCTCCATATGACAAGTCAATTTACATCCTATATGTATAGGATATGACATGTTTTATAATATGGAAGTATGGATACTTGAGATCCTTGATTCAATAGAGATACATTTTCATGAGCATTTATTAATGGCAATTTTATGAGTTATAGTTGAAGTTATTGCTAAGTATATACTTTCAATATATTATTATTATTATTATTATTATTATTATTATATATTGTATTGCAACTTTATTTTGATCTTTTGGTTGATTTTATATTAAGTATTTAGCTTCAAAAGCTAAGAGTGGTATTAGAGCCACAACAAGGTTTTAAATTGCACAGGTTTTAAAGTTACAAAGGATATTTCCACTGGTTAAGGAGAAACTAGTGAAGTTAAAGGAAATACCTCTGGAAAAGAAAACCATAGAAGTTTGGAGATTTACCTATTCTAGGAGCAAATTCAAAATAGGATATTACAGGTCTTGAAGATAGACCTTGACGTTGAGGAGATTGAGAGACCCAAGAAGGAGGTCCTATTGGAGAGTTTGAATATTGAAGGAGATTCCAAATTGCAAGTTGGCTAAAGTATTTCCACAAGGTTGAAGGAGAACTTGTGAAGACTAGGACTTAGCATAGAATTATTTCCACTAGTTTTGAGAATAGTTAGTGAAGTTTATTGTTTTTAGAATTTTGGAAATTTAAATGCAGTTGGTCTAAGATTTTTGTTGCATAAAATTAGCTCTCAGAAGTTGAGAAGCTTCCTACAATAGATAGAGAATAATTTCACCTTCGATTGCCTGAAATTATATGTGCTTTCCTCATGCAGGGATTAGTTTTGAGTTGCAGCAAAAGAATAGATATTAAGGTTTAAGGAGGTCCAAGAAAGAAGGAACCATTGGAGATTGAAGGAAGAATATTGAGGAGAACCAAGAAGAAGGTCTCATAGGAGATTGAATATTGAAGGCTGCAAATTGGAAAAGTTGAAGAGACCCAAAAGTGGTCACATTGAAGAACTTCCAGATTTGGAAGATAGAAGATTGGATATTGAAGATTGAAGGTTGCAGATTGGAGAAGTTGAAGAGACCCATAAGTGGTCACATTGAAGAACTTCTAGATTTAGAAGATAGAAAATTAGAGATTGAAGTCATAGAAGGACTAAGAAAAGGTCCTATTGCAAAATTTGGAAGAAGCATATTTTGGAGATCCAAGAAATCAAGGATAAGTCTCATTGAAGTTTTGAGGAGAAGAGTTGAGGAGATACATAATTAGAAGATCTAAGAGAGGTGGTATAAAGATAATTTCAAGAAGGATAAGAAGGCTAGAGGAAGCCTTATTGAAGAATTGGATAAGCAGACATTGGAGAAATCTAGAGGAAGAAGAAAGCTAAGTAAGGAGAAGGAGAAGACGGCTAGAGAGAACCTTATTACAGAATCGTAGAAATGACCATTGGAGAAGTTGAGAGGAAAGCTAAAGAAGAAGGAAGACAAGCAAGGAGAATTTTTTGATAAAGAAGTATTTGGGATAATTAACGTTATCCGACAGCAAACCCAAGAGGGAGAAGTTTTTGGCAAGAAGTTTACCAAATTTTGGAGAAGAATTTTGAAGATATCAAGACATTCATATTCTTGAGGAAGAAAATAGTGAAGGAGATCATATTTGGAGTCAGAATTTAACAAGGAGGTTGAAGGAGAAATGATATTGAATAGGCCATAGTTTTGAGAAGTTTAAGGACAGCCACAAAAGGTTTGAAGGCTGAATTGAAAAGAAGGTTTGTTATTTTTCAAGGTAGAAGTTGAATAGTTGTAGGACAGTAAATTGAAGGAAGTATAGAGCTACAATTTGGAGAAGATTTGGGAAGATTTTGAAGTGCTCTTGTATAGGATATTGAAGGAGAACTTGATAGCGAAAGAAGGTAGCATTTTGGAGATTTTTGTTGTAGTTTTGGACAATGAAACAAAGAAGGAATTGATTCGAAAGTTGCAGAAATTTTTGGACAGCATTTGGGCAGCATTAATAGCTATAAATTTTAGCATCCGTGAGAACATATTTTGAGGATATTTGAAGCCACAAAATCAGTTTTTTGGATAACATTGAAATTAGGAGAAGATTTGTGATTTTTGAGAACTCAGGGATAGATTTGGAAGAGCTTTGGGCAGAAACGCACAGGAGGATTCAGCAGCATAGTTGCTACAAATTTGGGCAGCAAGAAAGCAGTATTTGGGAATTTCTCATAGCTACAAATTTGGTAAGATTTAAAGCAAAAAATCAAAGGGAAGTGAAGGGAATTGAAGGTGCAAAACTTATAAGATCAAAACAACAAAAGGGTGAATCAAATCACCAAAGAAATCAGCTGAAAAGGAAGATCGAAAAGGTATGCATTTTTGGTGCTACATAAGTTTATTATTGGAGTATCAAAACCAGTCTACATTAAGTATTTAAGAGTGCCATATTACTTCTATTAAATCTGAAGAAGGAAGTTGAAAAAGGAGTCTTCAAGCAAAACGAGTTGATAGCACTTGCATCAAAAATCTGCAAGATCAAAACAGCAATGATTTAAGTTAAAGTTTACTTGAAAATGGAAGAATAAGAAGGAAATAACATTAATATTAGATGTTTTTAGCCAATAGAAAATGTAGATTTATTATAGTTAAAATAAATAGTACAAGAATATTTTTCTAAGAATATTGAAGACTAAGTAAGGTATAAAAGTAGAGCATATTTGTAAGTGTCGAAAGACACTAAGAAGCCACCATTCAAAGGTGAAGTAAAGACATTAGTATGGAGTAGTGAAGCACCATCATAGCTTGATGTTGAAGTGCCAACTTTCAAGGCACATTCACCACAGTTCAAGGTAGCACTACTATTGCTCAAGGAAGAGCCACCATTGCTCAAGAGAGAGCCACCATTGTATAAGGAAGAGCCACCATCAAAAACATAAAGCACATCCATCTAGTTGGAGGTCCAATCTTTGCCCAAGAAGCTCAAACGAACATAAACAAGATTTTTCAACAAAGGAAAGTGAAAGAGCTATGTAGAGAAGATAGAAGGTTTTAAATTAGGGTAAAACTCCAAGCAATAATGTTGGAGGTAACATTACATGCAAAAAGGACAAATGTGAACAAGACAAGGCGCTGGAACAGACAAGTCAAAAGAATTTTGCGTATGGTGTGTTGTCTTTTTAATAATGTTATCTCAAATATTACCTTATGATAACATAAGAGATCCACGAAGGAGTTGTTTCCATGACCTTCAAGGTGGTGATTTAGATTCATTAAGATATGATGTTTAGAATAATTAGTCAGAGTCTAAGTACCATAATAAAACTAGATCAAGGATCTTGATCATAAAATGCTTAAGAGCATTAGACTAGTAATGATAAAATATGAAAACCCTTGAAATAACTAGATTTAAAGGTCACAATCACTAGACTTTTATTCCAAAGATACAAATATAAGGTCTTTAAGTGTTATACAACAAACCAACCAACTCTTTAGAAGTTCATGTTGTAACTTGAGTTCCTAACTCTACTAACATTGATAATAAGGTAGTCAACTTAGAGTACTTAACATGAATTAACCAAAAATTGCATTTCTAATGCCTTAATGTATATTAAATAAATTGAGTTCCTATCCTTACTAAATTTTATAAAATGTTAAGAAGCATAAATTCACTAGTTTGAATGAGCCACCAACTCTTTATATATATAATGTAGCAATGTGTGGATGATACTTCTAAGACCACAATTTCTATGAAACAACCTGAGTCTATATTCTACCTAACTTCTATAACATATTTAAATTATAACAAGATATAGATGATACTCAAAGACCTACAATACCAGTTCAAATGAGATACTAATCCTTAAAAAATTCAAGTTTTAATTAAATGTAGATTGTACTTATAACAATCTATACTTTATCCCTCAATACTTCACCCTAACTCTTGAAAACAATAAAGAGAAACAACCCACAAACAAGCATTCCATGCTACAACTAACCTATCAAGTTGAACCTTTGAGGAAATGCACTATGATTTTAGCTTTATTGGTTAGGCTTATAGACATATTGTTTAAATGGTTTCAAGTCCTCTCTAGGTATAGGTTCGTGTATATCATCTAAAGATAGTTGATTGAAAAGTCAAAGGCCCCTTAAAAAATTTCAATGTTTTTAGGGGACATGGATTTGACCAATTTGATCGATGTATGGTAGGGGATGAGCATTGCCCACCGCTTCACTACCTCATGGTTATGCGATGGCATAAACTAAATAGTGCTCAATTTTTTTAGCGTCAGGACTGAAAAAATGTATGATGTTACACTGTACATATTTTGGGTTTGGTTAGAAGTAAATAAAACAAATCCATCTATTATTCTATATACATGACAATATTGTAACATTGGCAAGTTGTCATGTCTGTAACTTATTCTTAAATACATAGTAAATAAAACAAATCCATTTATTATTCTATATACATGACAATATTGTAACATTGGCAAGTTGTCATGTTGTAACTTATTCTTAAATGCATGGTCAATTGCATGGCCGAAATTTAAAAAATAAAATGTAATTCATCATGAGGAGGCATACAATAACATGAGCAAAGCTCCTCTTTTTTAGTTCTTGGACACACTTAGTAGATGTAAATTGTCGTACTTATTTCATTGTTCTCAATATTCACTATTAACAAGGCCTGTATTTTACTCATCTATATTTACCTAAATTCTAACTAATGATCACCAACGAAGAAGAGAAGGGAGTACTTAGGAAAAACACGATGCCTCTTAGGGTATTTATTGTTGTTTTCGTCGACTTTACTCCATCGCTTGGCAGATTGAACCTTATATTTATGGATGGATCTCAATCTATAGCTCCAACTTATGTTGAAGTTGCAGGAGGGAGCAATGGCACCAAATTTGAACAAGCAAATGCAAAATTTCATTTCCAAAGTTTATCACAAGGTAATATTTCTCCTTCAGATGTTGTTATCTTGTTGAGTAATTTAATACTACATGTTCTTGGTTGGAAAGCCATACACTGGTAGGGTATTTTCTAGGTCGCATCCCTGGCGAGACCCTCCTTCGAAACTGGATTTAACAAGCTTGGCATGGCATCAAGGTTGATGGTATCTAGAACCTCATCAAAGGGTTCTTTTGTTTCATTTTGCTGACCCTGCTCAGGCTAAAGCGGTCCTAAGCCGCAGGCCATAGTCTGTTTGTAGCTCCTTGTTGCTTTTTTAGCCCTAGACCAAGGACTTTTTAGTCATTAATGATTTTTCCTTACGGGTTTCTATTTGGGTTGAATTCCCTGGTCTTCCTTTGTCGCTTTGTCCTTACTATCATAACCTTGTGGTCCCCATTGGTCAATTTGTTTGTTGTGAAATGGATAAATATTATGCCTCACACCCTCAAAAGCATTTTTGTGTCAAATTTGATCTCTCTAAAGACCTTAGGAGACTGTTGATATCCACGTTGGTGAATACAGGTTTAAGCAACGTGTTGTCTATATCAACCTGCCTAATACATGTAATCATTGCCAATCAGCTACCCACAAGATAAAAGACTATCCTCTAATGGCGAACAAGATTAAAGCTAAGGAGACGGTTGTGGCTCTTGTTACTACTAGCTCTACCCTTGCTTCCAAAGGGGGGCAAGAGGAATGGATGGTAGTCCAGAAGAATGGTAAGAATAGAAAATATGTAAACCCTACGATTGCTCCCAGCAGCTCATCTCAACCCCCTGTGACATTTGCACCAGCTGGATATGGTGTGGTGGTGGAGCAGCATACCATGCAAATGATGGCACCAGTGCTAGGGATTCATAGGTGGTTGAGAGTGTACCACCAACTAGTGTTTCCTTTGCCAAAATTGTTACTTCTTCTGCTCCTACTCAACCTTTAGATTCTTCAGTTCTACATGTCAATGTGCAGCCTTCCTCGAGCATCATAGAACCTGAATAGGCTTCTATCAATGGTTGAAGATCTCGTAGCCCTCCCCAGGGAGACCCCTTGGTTCACCAGGACAAAAGGTGTCAAACAAAGTTTTTGAGAGTCAACCATGAGCATTTTCTCAATAATGCTTATGATTCTCTTTCTAACCTCGAAGACGTTGAAGATGTAGGACATATAACTCTTGATCGATTTCCATGATTTTTTATCATGGAATGTCAGAGGGATGACGGACCCAGTCCGCAAATCCAAGATGAGATTGCCTTATGCTCCAGGTTTTATGATATGTACTCAAGCCAACAAAGTTGCTATGGAGTTGGATCACCTGCAAGTTCTTATGGCGCACTAGGACAATGCTCTGTGTACAGTCATATGGGTCCTCCCAGAGCACTCCTCTCAGGAGCGATCCTGCTCTTGTCTTTGGCGTCCATCATATGTAAGAAATACTCCCGCAGACAGGCATTGGTCCATCTTATGCCAAGTTGGAAGGTGGGATGATGTTCAACCAATTTCACCTGATCCAGTTGTCAGTTGGGGTGGGTAAAGCCTTAATGAGAAACACGATGTGGAGGGGTTCTAATTACTAGTATTTTATGTAGGATAGCGAATGTGCTTGATGCCAGGAGCATCCGAGGGTAGCAAAGCAATCGAGCATCAACCAAAATTTTGTTGTTATTTCTTTCTAAGTGTTGCAAATGTATTTTTTTCCTAAGTGTTGCAAATGTCGCAAAATCGCGACACAAGGCAGAGAAAACAAGGCCGAAAGACACAAGGTCGTGAAATCGCGACCATCGTAGAAGAAACAAAGGTGCAGAGGAACAAAGGTCACGAAATCGTGACATGTCACGAAATTGCGGCCTTAGCAGGGGAACAAAGGCGTGGAGGAACAAAGGTTGCGAAATCACGACATGTCATGAAATCACGGCCTAAGCAGGGGAACAAAGGCACGGAGGAACAAATGTCGTGAATTCGTGGCCTTAGCAGGGGAACAAAGGCATGGAGGAACAAAGGTCATGAAATCGCGACATGTCACGAAATCGCGGCCTAAGCATGGAAACAAAGGCGCGGAGGAACAAAGGTCATGAAATCGCGACATGTCGCGATTTCGCGACCAAAACGGGAAAACGAAAGCCGATAGAAGAAACTGTGCGATATTGCGACATGTCGCGATATCGCGGCCAAAATGGAGAGAGAAGGTGCAGAAAGGAAATGGTCGTGATATCATGACATGTCGCAATATCGCGACCAAACAGAAAAACATGCACTCCAACTTTCATAAAGACGTCCCTTCGTGTGTGGCAAGTTAGCAGCAGTAAAGCAGCAGTTTCAAAGGAGGATTTCAACGGGCATGTTGGCCACTCGCGCAGGATATCTGGAGACGCGTTTATAGCAACTAACAGCAAGTAGCAGAACGAGAAGAAGATTCTGTTGGGTATGGCAGCCAATCGTGCACCTCACCTAGAGTCTCATGAATGCAACTTTCCATAATTGTCCCAAGTGGCAATTGTAGATCATGGGAAGTTTGACAGCATAGAGGATCGGGACCTCGATAAAAAACCCATGGATTATAATGAGATGGGGTTGGCAAATGGCAGTTTGGCTGTATATTCTTGTAAAATTCTTTCGAAGTATGAAATAAGAAATTGTTGTCTCTTGTCTCTCTGATTTTCTATCTTGTTTAAGATCTGTTCTCCACCAAGTGGTATCACACCCATGGTGGATCGAGAAGTGATCCTTAGTTCTGATCTTTGGGAGGAAGACCCAGGTGGTCAACCTCTATTTTTTTGACAACCAAGTTGCATCTTCTATAGGTCTGCCCTTCCACTTGATCAAATACTCAGAATATTGTTTGTTCCTTGTGCTTATGCCTTCACGAGTATCTAATATTTCCTCAATCTCATCTTTGGTTGTGTTAGACGCTGGAATGTTCCACAATTCTGTGCTTGGTGCCTCTGTACTATCTCCTTCATGGTATTCCACTAAATCAGATATGTTAAAAACATGTGAAATGTCAAGCCCACTTGGCAATTCCACTTCATATGCATTGCCTGAATCCCGTTTTTCCAGTATTTTGCATGGCCCAAATTTCTTCATCTTCAACTTGTTATACGTTTTGGCTGGAAATCTTTCTTTTCTGAGATGGACCATGACTTCATCCCCCACTTCGAACTCTTTGAACCGTCGCTTTTGGTCTGCTCTTGCTTTATACTGAGTATTCATTTTTGTGATTTGTTTCTTCACTTCTTCATGCAGGCTTTTCATCTGTTTTACGAATTCCTCAGCCTCTGCACTGCACTTTTCTCCTTTATCTAATTTTCTCATCTCGTAAACGTTTCTTGGACTGTTTCCATATATGATTTGGAATGGAGATTTGTTTGTACTCTTATTGACAGAATTGTTGTATGCAAATTTTGCTCACGGCAAAACTAAATCCCATCCCTTGGGTTTATCTGCTATTAAGCATCTTAATAAATTACCCAGACTTCTATTTACCACCTCTGTTTATCCATCAGTTTGTGGGTGGTATGCAGAACTGAATTTTAGATCTGTCTTCAGCTTCTTCCACAATGTTCTCCAGAAATACCCAACAAACTTTGTATCTCTGTCAAAAACTATGCTTCTTGGTAGACCGTGAAGTCATACCACTTCTTTGAAAAATAACCCTGCAATGTGAACTGCATCACTTGTTTTCTGGTAGGGAATAAAATGTGCCATCTTGGAGAACCTGTCAACCACCACAAATACAGAGTCATTTCCTCTCCGTGTTCTCGGCAATCCAAGAATAAAATCCATGCTTATGTCCTCCCATGGCCTTTCGTGTACAGTAACTGCTGGTATAATCCCGTGTTTTGCCTTACGCCTTTTGCCATCTGGCATATTCTGCAACCTTGCACAAACTTTTTCACGTCTTGCTGAAGTTGCGGCCAGTAGTAATTTTCATTCACCAGGGCAATGGTCTTATCCCAACCAAAATGCCCATCCAGTCCTCCGCTGTGCTTTTTCTTGATTAAGTTCTCCCGCATGGAGCTCCTTGGAATGCATAATTTACTTCCCTTGAACAACATTTCGTCTTGGATTAGGAAATCTAACCATTTTGTCCTGTCCACAGTAACAAGTGCCAAGCAAGCCGTCCAAGCTGCTACAAAATCAGGATCTTCAGGATAAAGACCCTTCAGTTCTTTGAATCCTACTACTTCCACTTTCATTTCAATCAGTAGATTCTGCCTTCTACTTAAAGCATCTCGCAACTCGTTTGATTTCCCGCTCCTGTGCTTTAACACAAAGGTATAGCTTTGGAGAAACTCAACCCACTTCATGTGTCGTTGATTCAATTTTGTCTGGCTGTTGATGTACTGCAATGCCTGATGATCAGTAAATAGAACAAACTCTTTTGGCAACAAGTAATGCCTCCACTTCTTCAAAGCCTGAACTATAGCATAAAATTCCTGGTCATAAACTAAATACTTTTTATGAGAATCATTGAGCTTTTCACTAAAATAAGCAACAGGTCTGCCTTCTTGGCTCAAGATGACCCTCTATTGCATCGCCACCGGCATCACAATCGACCCGAAATACTTTGTTAAAGTCTGGCAGTGCCAAAACAGGTTGTTCTGTGACCTTTTTCTTTAATGCATCAAAGCTCCTCTCAGCCCCTAAGGCCCACTTGAATTCTTTCTTATCCCCTCTCATTGTTTCTGTGAGGGGTGCACAAATGCTGTTGAAGTTTCTTATGAACTTTCTGTAAAAGTTGGCTAGACCGTGAAATGATCTTACCTCTGTTGTGCTTCTTGGGGTAGGCCATTCTATGATAGCCCTCACCTTCTTTGGGTCCATTTTCAGACCTTTTACTGAGATTACAAATCCCATGTATACTAATTCTTTCTTGACAAAATTACACTTTTTCAGATTTATTAATAACCGCTCCTCCCGCAGCTTTTCAACAACCCTCTTGATATGCATCAGGTGTTCCTCCAGGGTTCTGTTGAATATTAAGATATCATCTAAATAAACAATGACAAATTTTCCTAAAAACTCTTTCAGTACCTCATTCATCAGCCGCATGAAGGTACTTGGTGCATTGGACAGCCCAAATGGCATGACCAACCACTCATACAAGCCCTCTCTTGTCTTGAAGGTTGTCTTCCACTCATCTCCTTCTCGGATACGGATTTGATGATAACCACTTTTCAGGTCAATCTTCGTGAAGTACTCAGCTCCACTCAAACAGTCCATGATATCATACATCCTTGGTAATGGGAATCTGTATTTGATAGTGATCTTGTTAATTGCCCGAGAGTCTATGCACATTCTCCACTCTCCATCCTTCTTGGGTGCTAGTATTGCAGGTACTGCACACGGGCTAAGACTCTCCCTAATCAATCCCTTCTCTAGCAACTCCTGGACCTGCCTGTTTAGTTCTTCAGTTTCTACAAGCGTCATTCTATGTGCAGCCTTATTGGGCAAGCTTGACCCTGACACCAAATCAATATGGTGACTGATTTTTCTTACTGGGGGTAAACCCTCAGGCACATTATCAAATATGATATCTGGAAATTCCCTCAATAGATCTTGGACTTCTGCTGGGGCATCTTTGCATTCTGTATTCTTGACTCTAGGAATTAATGCATAACACATATGTTCATGCTTTAAATCATCTAAAAAATTTATTCCATCAACCAAGCAAATTCTTGCACTGCCACATACCTTTTCTTCCACCTCCTTCAGGGATTTCAACTTATGACGCATTCCATTCTTGGTCATAGAATAGGTGTTGGCTCGGCCATCATGAACCGCACACCTGTCAAATTGCCATGGCCTTCTCAGCAGCAAATGGCACGCATCCATGGGCAGAATGTCGCACAAAACCTCATCACTGTAATTTCCAATAGTAAATTTTACCAGGAACTGTTCATTGACCAAAAATTTGTGGTCTTTCTGCAACCACATGATCCGATATGGATGCGGGTGTTTCTTTCTCTCTAGTTGTAGCTTTGTAACCATTCCCTCTGAAACTAGGTTATCTGTGCTACCATTGTCAATGATAATGTTGCAAATCTTACCCGCGCATTTACACCTTGTGCGAAATAAGCTTTTCCTCTGATCTGTAGCTCCCTCTTCATTCAGCAGGATTCTCCTTGCAATCATTACTTCTCCTCTCTCAGCTTCTTCAGAATGCTCAGACCCAGCATCTTCATCAACGACTACTACTCTGGCATTTCCTTCCGGCCTCCGATTATTTCTTTCTCGCTGCTATGGGCACTCATATTGGTGATGTCCCTCTTCACCACACTAGAAGCAAGTCCCTCAAAATCTTCCTCTTCCTTGACCTCGTCCAGCTCTGCCTCTTCCCCCTCGGTAACCATTATTCTAATTACAGGGGCGGTCTGTATTTTCTCTCCTTTGTTCTTGATTGCTGCTACCTTCTCCATTTTTCTGAGAATCTTCATTTCTTCTTCCATTGTTCCTTTCGCCGGTTCTTCCGCCACGACCTCTTCCTCTTTGCTTGTTTTCAAACCTCCTATTGAGCTTGTCTTCAACCTTTAAATCAAATTGGTAAGCGTCCTCTATGGTGGTCATCCGGACTAGACTTAGTTTTTCCTGAATGCTTGCTTGTAACCCATTAATGTAACGGGCTACCTTCTCCTTGTTGGCCTCTGAGTGGCCTATTCTAATCATTATTTTATGAAATTCTTCCGTGTATTCTTTCACGGACTTGCTTGATTGCCTCAATCCTTGCATTTTCTTCACAGGTCTAACTCATAATCACCAGGGATGAACTGCCTCTTTAGCTTTTTTGCCATCCGTTCCCACTTAGTTATTCTCTCTTTCTCTCTTTTATTTCGCTCCAGCTGCACTCCCTTCCACCAAATGCTAGCATGACCTTTCAGTTTGGTCTTTGTGAATCGACCCTATCAGGATCCTCAACCTCTTCATACTCAAAGTACTCTTCCAGATCGTTGATCCAGTCGATCAATTCCTCTCGGATCAAGGTTCCCGAAATATGTGGAAACCTCCATCTTCGGCCTCTTCCCAATCTGGGATATGGCTTTGTATAGTCTGGCCTGAGCCGGATCTATTGCTTCTTCTTCTTCCTCAGGTTGGTCTTCTTCTTCATCATCTTTCTCTTCAGTACCTTTGTCTCTTCTTGGCTCCAATCTTCTGCGCATTTCTTCTTACAGAGCTTGCATTTACCGCTGCAAAGCTCGAACATCTTCCGTTGCTGCCATGCCTCTCCCACCAATAGGATTTCTCCTTGGAGGCATTTTGCTCATCCTATTCCAAGCCCTTCCACAGATCCTGGTGTAACTGCCTCTCCTCCGGCGATCTGCTACACACTCAGGAACTACTGGCTCTGATACCACTTGGTGGAGAACAGATCTTAAACAAGACAAAAAATCAGAGAGACAAGAGACAACAATTTCTTATTTCATACTTTGGAAGAATTTTACAAGAATATACAGCCAAACTGTCGTTTGCCAACCCCCTCTCATTACAATCCATGGGTTTTTTATCGAGGTCCCGATCCTTTGTGCTGTCAAACTTCCCACGATCTACAATTGCCACCTGGGACAATTCTGGAAAGTTGCATTCATGAGACTCTAGGTGAGGTGCGCGACTGGCTGCCATACCCAACGGAATCTTCTTCTCGATCTGTTGCTTGCTGTTAGTTGCTATAAACGCGTCTCCAGATATCCTGCGCGAGTGGCCAACATGCCCATTGAAATCCTCCTTTGAAACTGCTGCTTCACTGCTGCTAACTTGTCACGCACGAAGGGACGTCTTTATGAAAGTTGGGAGTGCGTGTTTTTTTGTTTGGTCGTGATATCGTGACATGTCACGATATCGTGACCATTTCCTTTCTGTGCCTTCTCTCTCCGTTTTGGTCGTGATATCGTGACATGTCGCGATATCGCGCTGTTTCTTCTATCGGCTTCCGTTTTTCCATTTCGATCGCGAAATCATGACATGTCACGATTTCACGACCTTTGTTCCTCCGCGCCTTTGTTTCCCTGCTTAGGCCGCGATTTCGCGACCTTTGTTCCTCCGCGCCTTTGTTCCCTTGCTTAGGCCGCGATTTCGCGACATGTCACGAAATCGCGACCTTTGTTCCTTCGCGCCTTTGTTCCCCTGCTTAGGCCGCAATTTCGCGACCTTTGTTCCTCCGCGCCTTTGTTCCCCTACTAAGGCCGCGATTTCGCGACCTTTGTTCCTCTGCACCTTTGTTTCTTTTGCGATGGTCACGATTTTGCGACCTTGTGTCTTCCGGCCTTGTTTTCTCTGCCTTGTGTCACGATTTCGCGACATTTGCAACACTTTAGGAAAAAAATACATTTGCAACACAGAAAGAAATAACAACAAAAGTTTGGTTGATGCTCGATTGCTTTGATCACGACATTTTCTCGATTTCGTGACATGTCGCAAAATCGTGACCATCACAGAAGAAACAAAGGTGCGGAGGAACAAAGGTCGCGAAATCGCGACATGTCGCGAAATCACGGCCTTAGCAGGGGAACAAAGGCATGGAGGAACAAAGGTCGCGAAATCGCGACATGTCGTGATTTCGCGGCCTAAGCAGGGGAACAAAGGCGCAGAGGAACAAAGGTCGCGAAATCGCGACATGTCGCGAAATCGCGGCCTAAGCAGGGGAACAAAGGCGCGGAGGAACAAAGGTCGCGAAATCACGGCCTAAGCAGGGAAACAAAGGCGCGGAGGAACAAAGGTCGCGAAATCGCGACATGTCGCGATTTCGTGATCGAAACGGGAAAACGAAAGCCGATAGAAGAAACGGCGCGATATTGCGACATGTCGCGATATCGCGGCCAAAACGGAGAAAGAAGGCGAAAAAAGGAAATGGTCGCGATATCGCGACATGTCGCGATATCGCGACCAAACAGAAAAACACGCACTCCAGCTTTCATAAAGACGTCCCTTCGTACGCGGCAAGTTAGCAGCAGTTTCAAAGGAGGATTTCAACGGGCATGTTGGCCACTCGCGCAGGATATCTGGAGACGCATTTATAGCAACTAACAAGAAGCAGCAGATCGAGAAGAAGATTTCGTTGGGTATGGCAGCTAGTCGCGCACCTCACCTAGAGTCTCATGAATGCAACTTTCCAGAATTGTCCCAGGTGGCAATTGTAGATCGTGGGAAGTTTGACAGCACAGAGGATCGGGACCTCGATAAAAAAACCCATGGATTGTAATGAGAGGGGGTCGGCAAACGGCAGTTTGGCTATATATTCTTGTAAAATTCTTTCGAAGTATGAAATAAGAAATTGTTGTCTCTTGTCTCTCTGATTTTTTGTCTTGTTTAAGATCTGTTTTCCACCAGTGCTTCGCCAAAGCACATTATTCCACATATTCCCGACGACAATGAATTATATGCTCTTTTTTTATGAAATGATCTTCAATGATCATGGTTGGTAGCCAACCTTGTTTTTTTTGTTGGCAGCCTTATTTCCTATTTATTTTATTTTTATTTTTTTGTGTCAATGAGGTTAATTTGTTTCGCATAAAGTATATTAACCCACCCATTTTTTAAAATGTAAAAACATTTGTTTTAATTTAAATTAAAATAACTTTTCATATTTAAAAAAAAAAAAAAATCTAACTAATCCATACCTTTGAGTCATTTATTATAGCCTTCTTGAAATGGAATAGATTATCTAGTAAAACTGACGCAAAAACTCTTCAGTTGTATTTGAAATTAAATGAGAATGGCCACAGTTGGGTTTTATTTAACCCATACAACAGGATTCATCTGTTGTGTGAAGTAATATACTAAGAAGTAATATGACATGAACATCGTTGACGTCACATAGAAACGGGATTGACAACAATTGGTGTAGTTACAGTGTGGTTTCCATCAGAGAAGATCAAGCTTCCAAACACATAGTTTTTAACAGTCGATGCAGTGGGCTTCTCTGTCACCTTTAGTTCCACATTCACGGCAATGCTCTTCTGAGCTGCTGAAAACACCAATTTCTCGGGAGATACCTTGATTTCGACCCCTTTAGGAGAAACAACAGTTGCATTGTACGTAGAATCAACAGGACCCACATTCGTCAAGGTTCGACCTACAGACACAGTCCCATTCAATTTGTCTATGGCAATTGATGGATAGTTGAGGTTGCTGATGAGGTCCGCGCTGGACTTCTCTGGACAGACGAAGGATTTGTTCCCAGTAATGCTACCAATTTGGGTTCTGTTGTATCCATAATAACATAGGAATAAGAAATGGTCATTGGGATCGCTGTCGTAGACTAGACCGGGATCCAAGGCCTTCATGGGTTTGAGCTCTCCTGTTCCCAAGTCGAATTCTGTGGCCTTGTAGCCTGTGTCGTTCGTTATATGCTCCTTTGCATTATTTATCGTCGTTGCTGCGTGCACAATTAAATGAAAAGTGGATTATAATATAAGCTTCAAAAAAAAAAAAGGGTCTTGATAATTGAGGTCTCAATACCTGTGGTCATGAGTGCAGATTTTATGGCAGAGACGCTCCATGTGGGGTTGACGGATTTCACGAAGGCGGCAGCTCCACTGACGTGGGGACAAGCCATGGATGTACCCGAGATTATGGCGTAGGAAGAAGGCTTTTCGCCTGGAGGTGGATCGCTGTAAGGATTTGCGAGTGTCCATCCTGCCAGTATGTTTACTCCCGGAGCAGAAATGTCTGGCTGTAACCAGAAACGGGGATGGTTAGCTCGTAAGAGGCTGCAATGTAGATCATTTGCGTTTATAGAGGGGAAACGAGGCAAATAAATTTAATATAGTTGGCCTTCGAGAAAAGTTAAAAAAAAAATGACAACAACATTAAACTCAGATCATACATCAATTTCAAAAAATAAAAATAAAAAATGGAACCAAATTTTATCATAGGAATATGTCATGTGTCATTGGAAATAAATAGCTTACATAGATCCCTTAAAAAGGGAGAGGGCCAACTATCCCATACACTGAACAGGTCAGAAAGCAAGAGAGCCAACAACCCCACATATGAACCGATTATAAAGAAAAAACCAAGCAAATAAATCTAATATAGTTGGCCTTTGAGGAAAGTTTAAAAATGACAATAGCATTAAACTCAGACCATACATCAATTTTAAAAAGGAAAATGAAGTTAATTCTCCAAATTTTCAGGGGACACCGTGGGCTTTGGCTCTTTTTCACGAGGTTTAAAGTTCAAACAGTGGTATGGGCGAGTGTGAGAGGGGTAGCTGTGTGGTGGTTGTGTTTTAAATTCCTTATTTGGCTCTTCTTCACAAGGTCCAAGGTCCAAATTGTGGCATGGACGAGCGTGTGAGGAGGTGGGTGTGGTGGCTATAAGGTTCACATTGTGGCATGGACGAGCGTGTGAGGAGGTGGGTGTGGTGGCTATGTGTTAAATTTCCTATTGATAAGCATAGCTCTCCGTTTTAAAAGGGGTCATAATTGGGAAGAGATTGCTCAACCCTTGATCGTAAAAATTTATCACACCAACCAAATCTTAAAAAAAATTAACTTGACAAACTTGACAATTCTTCTATGGTGTTAGTCAACATCGAATAACTTGCCTTGAGAATGTTTTCGGTGAGTTTATTAGGACCACGAGCGGAGAATTTAGCAACGACAGGAGATGGCTTGAAGCCTACCACAGTTTCTGAACGAAGAATGGCTGCAGTTGCATCTCTGCTCATCATGATCAATCACATCAACACATCAGTTTGAGGAAACTAAAGCAGTGACTATGGAGAGTGATAGAAATATGTAATTTGAGAAAGAATTACTTGGCAGATTTTATGTAATCAAGGATCTTTTGGCCGTCCTTCTTTGAGACTTGAGAGGCAGGCAACTCATAAATATTAGGGAGATACTTGTTTGTGTCATCAGCTATGATCATTGCCACGCCGCCCGAACTTTTAACAGAATCACTCTTGGATACTCTGCTTTCATCCACCGCATTCTGAAAACACAACACAATTTTACCCTTCGCCTTCGTAGGGTCAAGAGAATCGCTTGTGCAGCGCCTACAATGAAAAAACTTCCCTGTCATAAAAAAATTGTGCTCCATGCAATAACACCATCAAAACACAAAACCTTGTTGTTTAAACGACTATCAGAAGTATTAAGCAGAGAAGATATTAATGTGGAACAAAATTTTATCATAAGAATATTGGAAATCAACAGCGTGTATAAAGCAAGAGAACCAACTACCCCACACATGCAACAACTTTTGTTTTGTAGTACAAAGGAATCGGTTACATCCAGTCATCTTTTAGTTACGACTATCACAAGTCTTGGGTTGAAGCAGAAAAGATATTAATGTGGAAAGAAATTTTATCATAAGAATATGCCATTGGAAATAAACAGACTAATATCACATGAACCGGTTAGAAAGCAAGAGGACCAACTACCCCACACATATAGTAACTTTTTTTTGTAGCACAAAAGAATCGGTTACATCCACAGTCATTTTTTAATTAATAGGGATGATGTTAATCAGAGCACAAACGAACACTTACCCTGCAGAATCATTGGAAATTTTAGCTGCTGCAATGTCCCCTCCATAGACAATGGGATATAAGCCATCGCTGAGATTGAAATAGTTCAATGCTTGTCCCTGTTCAAACAAAATAAGTAATTACGTTCATGAAAGGATTTGAGCATCCTTAAGGTTAGAGAGACATAGCCTGCAAAAAGCTATGAAGAAAAGTTACCTCAAATGTTCTGTTGTCGCCCAATATCACCTCCGAATCAAAGAATCTGTCAACTGTGCTCGCTGCCACAGTCAGAATCCATGGTGCGGAATTAACTACTGTGTAAGAATAGGGTCCATCGTTCCCAGCAGAACAAACAACAAGAATTCCATTCTGCACTGCATGAAATGCACCTATGGCTATGCCATCTTCCAAGAGATTTGGCGTCAAGAACGAAGGAGCCCCCAGAGAAAGAGATAATATATCCACGCCATCCTTGATTGCATCGTCGAAAGCTGCCAGTATATCGGCATCAGAGCATCCGGCATCGGAGCAGACTTTGTAGGCAGCAATTCTGGAAAGGGGAGCTCCTCCTCTGGCTGTTCCTTTTGCCAACCCATAGAAACTTGCATTGGACACTGCTCTTCCTCCTGCAGTTGTGGCAGTGTGACTGCCATGTCCGAGGGAGTCCCTTGTAGATTCGTAGAACACAATTGGATTTGAAGACTCGTGTCCTTCGTTACTTGGTCCTGTGTAAATGAGAAATTTTGCTTCCTGATCCATGGACACAGAGGATCCCTCGCCATAGTAACGTGCACCAATCAGTTTCCTACGTATTAAAAGAACGAGAACGTGATAATATGAACACAACAACCGTCAAAAAATTTCATTAGATTTTGAAATTTGCCTTTTCCCTATTTATATTCACCTCTCGGAGGGAAAAACTTGGAACTGTTGATGATATTGATTTTTATAGGTCAACAACAATGAGCTTATAAAAACAATTTCAATATTTGAATTAAGTATTTTATTGTAAGATTTTTTAATCTAATATAAAAAAAACCGGGTTGAGGGGTACACCTGGGTGGAACAAGCTTCGTGTAACGGAAAGTTCTGGCTCCCAGGGGATACGAGGGTGGGACAGGCCCTGTGGAACAGAAAGTCATGGCCCCCAGGGGATACGAGGATGGGACAGGTTCCGTAGAACGGAAAGTCCTAGCCCCAGGGGATACGGGAAAGGGACAAGCCCCATGGAATGGAAAGTCCCGGCCCCCAAGGAATATGTTTTCCTTACCAAAAGACTGACCCCCAAGGGCTAGGTGGATTGAGAAGTGCTGGTCTCCTTGGGCATTTACCAAGAAGAAATCTACCAAGAAGAAATCCAGGTTCAAACCTTGGAAGAAGCCTGTTGCAAAGGTAGTAGTCTAATCTAAATCCTTTAAGTGCACGTTTGATCGAGGATGATGGAATCTCGAACACCTAGTGGTCCAATTCACGCCAATCTAAGTGGTCTAATTCACGCCAAACTAAATAACAATAAAATGAAATATGAGTTTAAAAGACAGCCCCAAAATTTAAACCCTACTCAATAGTAAAAAAAATCTTCAAAAATAAAAGATTTCTTAAAGAAAAACTAAAAAAACTATAGATATTACATATTCCCAATGTATTAAAAATAAATTTAAACAGCCAGACTTGTCTTTATGACTTCTACGAACGCATTATCTTGCTCGCATCAACATCAAACTAACGAATATAAACAGGAAGTAGCCGCATTTATCTTAATGTTTTTAAAAACTAATCTGTTCATAACAAACAAGCTACCCAATTTCATCGCTTGCCGTTCACGGAATTAAATAGCAATCATAAGTGTATAACTTGCTTATTAGTTTAACAGAATTTAAATAGCAATCATAAGTGTATAACTTGCTTGTTATTAAACTAATAAGCTAATAATAAGGCCAAGACTTTATCACGCATGATGTTAGATGAATGTCAATAAAAAAAACTATGAAAACTAATGGACATAAGCCACAAGCGTCATATGCTGAAAGAAGCTCCTCCAGTCCTGCAAGCTTTAGTTTTTTTAGAAGGTTCAAGGTTCAAAAACGTAGTGTAAGTGTGTGATGCAACAGTGTGATTTTTTTAGGAGGTTCAAGGTTCAAAAACGTAGTGGAAGTGTGATGGCTTTTTGGGTGTGTGATGATTTTTTTGTTAAATTCTCTATTGATAAGTATAACTCTCAACTTTAAAAATAATCAAAAAAAAAAAAAAAAAAAACTACTTAAAAATTTCTCACAATAACCATATAAAAAACTCCTCCGAAACAGACACGTACGTATAAAATGATTTGTTTAAGCGCAACAAAAGCTAAGCAACTTACCTGTTACAATTAGATGAGTTGAAGTCTTCTCCTTTGACGCACTTGCCTTTCCACCTAGAAGGGATGGGTCCCATTCCCTTGTCATTGAAGCTTTCCAATTCTGGCCACACACCTACACGCCAAGGAAACTTTAGACCACTTTACACCAAATTCACCCCAATTGTCATAAATTCATGTATTTTCAGGGGCACTTTTGCTCAGCTCCACCTGTGTCAAGCAATCCTATGATCACATCGCTTGTGACAGGAGAGTCCAATCTAGATCCTAGACTGCCTTCTGCATAGCCTGGATCCAAACCCAGAAAATCCCATGATCTTGTTGTATGCAGCTTGTGCATCCTGCTAGGGAATACCGAAACAACTCCTGCCATTGCTGCACAATAATAAGAACGACGAATAGTTAGCTTTATGAATCATTTTCCTTCTGTTACACATGTAGAATAATGTTAAGAACAAATTTCTCTTTTTATCTCGAATGCAGCAATAATATGAAACAAAATTCCAACATAAGAATATGTCACTCGAAAGAACAACATCACATAAATTAATTAGAAAGCCAAAAGACCAACTACCCTACACATGTTGCTATAGGACTCTATAAACTTTTCCTATGACCACCTAAGATTTAAAAAAAAAACAGAACATACAAGCAATGGCTTCGGCTTGTTGCTTGGAAAGAACTGCCGAGAATCCATTGATGGAGTGCGTGTAAGAATAGAGCAGTAACTGCCTAGCGACCTTGAAACTGCTCAATATCCAAAAATCACACCAAAAAAAACAGTTTTAGCTTTAGCACCGAATGCCGATTGAGATAGCAAAAATACATAAATCCAAGGCCATTAACGAGCATTATTCTCACCTTCCAACAGCAGAAGCCAGCATGTTTAGATGGGAGTTTTTGAGATAGCCTCTTGCACCACCTATAGAGGACCCCATGTATACTACATAAGCCTGCAGAAACACAAGACCAAATTACTTTACCCCACCAGATAATGCCACAGATAATTTGAACTGTTTTAAGGTATATTGAAAGTAAGACAACATTAGACCTGTCTCTGAGACTCTGCACAACATGCAAAAAACCATAGCATGATAATAGTTAGGGCAGATATCCTATAAGCTTCTCCCATGGTTACGCTTCACAAGGACTTGTTCCAAATTCCAAAGTAGGAGATGCAGGCCTTAAAGTATGATTATATTCTTATATAAAGACACCATAGAACTTGTTGAGAAGCTTAGAAAAGAATCAATTGCAGTGCAAGAAATGATGAAGAGTGTGAGTACATCAATTCTTGTTGCTTCAAGCCTTCAACAATACTACATCACTTTTCATTTGGCACGCCATCTCGGAATTCTCAGATATTCTGAACTGCGTCGGACTATCATGTCAATGGCTAAAACATTTCTATCTATAAAACATTTTTATCTATTTGACAGGCAAATTTTTTTTATCAGACAGTCTGTTCCTTTTAGATCCGTGGGTCCCCCGGAACTTGGATATTACTTCTCAGAACAAACACCACGCAACCCGCATGGGCTCAACCAAACAGACAATGATACGTTTAAATCAAAAATATATATATGTGGGCTGATTCGTTTAAAGGTAGGCAATGATGGAAATATTTTTCTCCCTTTCTCAGATATTTTGTGTGGGTGGGGAATAAGAACGGGAGTGCCGTGTAAGTAGCATCTAAAACCACCTATAAAATGGTAAGGCTTTATCCCCGAGTGTTTTTGTAGTGAGGTCCACGCGAAAGCAAGATACACAAATAGCCTTGATAAAAATTCGAAAACTTTTATAAATCTTAATTTTCTTTTAGTGTTAGATTGTGGTCCTTCAACTTATAAAAAGAAATATATTGTGTGACACATATTATTTGTAGAACTAAAATTCGTTAAATTTACATAATTATCAATTAAAAAAAGTAAAAGAAACAAACTCATATTATTACCAATTAAAATTAAAAATAAAAATAAAAACTAAAACTAAACCTATATTAAAGAAAAGATGCACGAGTATAATTATTTAATCTTCTTATTTAAAAGCACTCGGAACAAAACCTCCCAACCCACCATTGAAAAGGACTCTTACTTACTTTGAAATCAAGTAGAAGGAAAAAATCTTCATTGCTTAGATAAGGACTAGCTCTTATAGGTTTAGGTTTAGATGTGAAACAAGGAGATGGACAACACCCAAAGAACAATGGGAAGAAAGGATATGTACTTTATGCAGCACAGGGGCAGTAGAGATAGAGGAACACTTTATCTATAAGTGCCCGAGTTTTTAAACATTCGTGGCAAATACAAAAAAACACTTGGAAATGGGTCTATGACAAAGTTATTTGAAGACAGCAAAATAAAAAAAAGTTGAGAAATTGCTAACCCAAATCAGCAGAAAAAGGAACAGCCTTCTCAAAAATATTAAAGATCATATGATATGATTTGAGAAGTTGTACTTCCATATTTGAGATCCCATAAACTATATTTAGATCTCCCGGAAGTAATCAAAATCTTAAATTTCATTTCAAAGAAAAAAAAAAAAAAACAGGCCTTGCACTCCCAATAAAAACCTAGTATTCCTAATAAGAGTCCGAACACGGTTAGTTATAAACGCTTTTTGAATGAGATAAAAGCCCAGCCGAGTGAGACCGTAGGGAAGGCCGAGCCCCTTAAATAAGGCTCTGCTCAATAAAAGGATAGAGTAAAAACAAAGTTAATAAAACTTTTATGGTGTAATTTGTTTTTTATTTTTATTTTTTTTGGGTTATATAAGAGAGTTGGTCATAATTATATTATTTTTAATAATTTTTAGTAATTAACAGGCGCAGGGTTCAAATTATAGTGGTTGCTTCCATCAAATTTATTTCGCCTTGTTATTATTGACTCGACGTGAAGGAAACCATTGATCGCTCGAGGTATCATCATCATCATTTTGGTGCACATTCAAAAGATTCAGATCAGATTACTCTTACCTCCGAGATTTGAACCTGAGTGTCTTTTTGACCCGCCTTCGATTTATTTTTTGGGTTACATAGAAGAGTTGGTCACAACCATACTATTTTTAGTAACTAACAAGTGCAGAGTTCAAACCACAGTGGTTGCTCCCACCAAACTTATTCCGTTTTGTTATTGTTAACTCGCAGGGTTCAAACCACAGTGGTTGCTCCCACCAAACTTATTCCGTTTTGTTATTGTTAACTCGACGTGAAGGAAACTATTGATCGCCCAGGGCATCGTCATCGTCAGTCTGGTGCACACTCAAAAGATTCAGATCAGACTACTCCTACCTCTGAGGTCTCCGAGGTTTGAACCTGAATGTCTTGTTGATAAATGTTTGGTTAGACAAACACTTACCAATCCACATAACCCTTAAGAACCAAAAAATAAATGGGTAGTGTGATAAGCCCTTACGACAGACACATAAAGCTAAGCAATCTCCTCCCACCGATGACCCCTCGTAAAGCCGAAAGCTATACTTATCAATAAAAAATTAACAAAGCCAAACACACGATTTAAACCTTAGATCTCCTAAAAAACCAAACATATTCTTTCACTTTAATACTTTTCTTCAAATAACATAATTCTATATTAAAATTTCATTCACGTTAACCTCTCTACTTTCATCACCAAAAAGATTTTTTCAATGGGCCTCTCACGTCATAAAAGTCGTTTAAAACGTGCTTTAATAGAATTTTAGTTATGACTTTAGTTAGGTTTAAATTTAATCATGTTATAAGTGTGGATGGGATGGTTTAATATTTTGTGCAATATGTTTAATTAATAATATTTTAGAATAAAGTTGAATGATTGTTTTTAATTAAATTTAGTATAAGTTTTTAGTATTTTATTGAATAATAAAATTTATATTAAATATATAAATTATTTAATAGTTGTTTTAATTTATGATATTTTTTAAATACAAATATAAATATAATATAAACCGTCAATTTTTAGAATGTTTGATTTTTATAAACATCAAGTCAAGATTCATATTTGTTAAAATAGTGTATGTTGTCCAGCGATGTGTTTTTAGTATATAGTGTTTAAGTGTAAAAAGATTCATAGTTGTAATTAGTCAAAGTTCAAGAGATTATATTGAAAAGGTGTTATGGTCAATAGTTTATATAAAAAAAGTTAAGAAGTAATGTGAGAGTTATGTGATAGTGTTGTGAGGAGTCATTGCTTTTGGAGTATCAATAGTTCGTAATGGGTCAAGAATAGTTTAAAAATTGTTGAAAGAGCTCAGTATTGTTGGTCTATAATTGGGAATCATTTTTCTACTTTGCACAAAAATCAAACATATGTTTAATCGCACATGTAGTATTCGATATAAATGATATTTGTGTTTTCATTTACAAGTAAAGTTGTTGCATTAAGATACTATGTCTATTGCATAATAAAGTTGTCATAATAATGTTTGGGAATTAACCTTATAAATCATCAAGGAGAAATAAGGACATTATTTTTTTGTAATTATTTCACTCCATTTTTTATCCTATTCATCATTATCATTAGATGTACATCTTGAAATTAAGAAAATTTAAGTATATGGGGAAGTTACACCCACATACAAGGATTTCTCTTTAAACGTTATTGATGGGGTGAATCCTTTTTCGTACTACCTTGGTATCGCATATTTTTCTCTTCTATGTACCTTAAGGTCTCTCTCAAGTATGACAACATATATCAAGAGGACTAGCTTATTCCATGTACCGATGGGTATATAGGAAGTGTAGATATATATAAAGGTTTAGGTTTGCAACTTTGTTGAAGTGTGCTTCCCAAATAATATTTGAGTGCTTACTAGATGGTACACAAATGTGTACCATGTGACAGAGGTTATCTTGCAAATTAAAATCAGAAACATGCTTGTCCACATGAAGGGCTTCGTATGAATTTGCAAAATCAAAATCTACTTCATACAAGGTGGACCAATTAGAATTATCAAGCCCACAAGAATCAAGAATGGTAGTGTGTACTATGAATGGAGGTTGGCTCAAATAATCTACTACTAAATTGGCACTCCTTTTCTTGTGCTTGATGATCAAATGAGATTGTTACCATTATGCGTCCCACTTCTAATTTCATTCCTTCGTATACTTGATTTTTGAATGAACTTTAGAGGTCTATGATCTATATGGATGATGGTTCCCTTACCCAAGATATAGTGCTTTCATTGTTTGCATGCTTGGACAATGGAATAGAGCTATTTGTCATATATAGGGTATTTTCGAACTGCTTCATTGAATGTTTTACTGTGATAGACAATTGAATTACCATGTCATATGAGGGAAACTCCTAATTTTTACTCTAATGCATTAGTCATTACCTTAAAATTTTAATGCTTATTAGGTAGGGAAAGTGTAGGAGTTGAATAAAATTGGTCTTTCAATATCTAAAATACCCTTTATTATATATTTCTCCAATGGAACCTCAATTTGGCACCTCCATTGGTTACTTGGTGTAGTGGCCAAGCAATATTTGAGAATCCCAATACTAATATTTAATAGAAATTGGCAAGATCCATAAATCTGTGAAGCTTTATTTAAGTCTTTGAGCTAGTTCAATCTCTAATTACTTGAATCTTTTCACGGTCAACATGAGCTCCCTCTTTGTCAATAATATATCCAAGGTATTGAATCTTCATTATGCCAAATCAATACTTCTCCAAATTAACATATAGCTTGCAACTTCAAAGATTTTAAAGTACTTGGTGAACATGTTTTAGATGTTCTTTGCATGTCTTACTAGATGAGAATGCTATCTAAGTAGACTACAACAAATGAGTTGGTGTAGGGATGTAGGATGTCATCCATCATCCTCATGAATGTGGTAGGTGTATTGGTCAAGACAAAAGTTATAACCAACCACTAAAATAAACCCTCCTTGGATTTGAATGTAGTCTTCTATATGTTAGTAGGCTTTATGGATATTTGATGATAGCCAAATTTAAGATTAAATTTGGTGAAGAACTTTGCACCATGGAGTTGGTCCAAGTCATTCATCTAAGGCAATGGAAATCAATTCTTCATAGTATTTTTATTTGAAGCTCTATAGTCAATATAGAGTCTCCACATTCAATCTTTCTTTAAATACAAGATAGATTGTTGCATGATGAATCACTTAGTCTGATGTGTCTCTTTAAATAAATTCTTAAATCTGCCTCTTGACTCGATTATTTTCAAGGGCTGGTCTATGATAAATTAGTACATTAGGCAAAGGAGAACTAGGAACTGAATCATTAGAATTATTTTCTTTGTAATTAAATGGAATCCCAATTGGTTACTTGAACAAGTCATGATACTCTGCTACAATATAATCCTTTTACATTTGGTGTGTAGATCCTATGATCAATATTGCAACAATTTTCCTTCTACTTTGTAGCTTGATCGTCAATCGAATCAATTTATTTAGTTTCTCTATCATCTTCTTGCATCGTTTGGCACTAATTAAGGAAATAGTGGTAGGAGAATATACCTTTGGTATCTTGAAGCATTGACCTATGATAATGATGATGCCACTTTGGGACCTAGATTCATACACACCATACCTCTTACACATAAATGCTTGGACTAAAATCACATCACAAATATTCAAGTGCATGACATCACATAAAAACTCATTTTTTTGGAAATATTGAGTATATTGAGTTGTCATTGATGTCAAAGGATGCATGGTACTCAAGGCAGAAATATTGTTCAAGGTTGATGAGGTTTTAAGGTTGGACAAATTATTACAAAGGAATTTTATTGCAAAGAAAGATAATTATTTTTAAGGATTATAATATTTAAATACCAATATTTAAATATTATAAAGAGATGGACAAAGGCTTGAGCAAGGACAAATTTAATATTTCAAAGGAACAAAGGTTTAAAAATATATATTTTTCAAATGGACAAAGGTTTAAAGACAAAAGGATTTAATATATCAAAGGGCCAAAGGTTTTAAAAATAATATAATATTTAATTTAAATATTCAAATGGGTTTAAGTTTAAAAGGTGCCAAAGGCAAGCATAAAAGTCAAAAATCGAAACGCTGATGTCCATGGTGAAAATGAAAAGACACATAAATGGAGGAGCAAAAATCATATGCAAAGCTAAGGTTTTAATTGTGCGATTCGATATTATTCCAACGCATTATTTCTAGCGAACGAAGAGGGCAAGGAGCACAGTGAGAAAGTTCATCGTTGGGCAAAATCTGAAGTAGAAAAATAATTGGTTGTGCATCTTGGTTACCACCCGTCGGTGTGTTCCAGTTGGTTGGTTGACCCTTGGTAGGGCGTTGTTGTACTAAGAGATAGAGGTTCGAATTCTACCGTGAGGTTTTTGGTGTGTGATTTTTTTGGTTGAAGCTACAAAGGATACAAATATTATCGCTAAGACATTAGGTTTCACCTGTTGGGCTAGCTTAGCTGATCGGAGGTCCTTTGGGAGAGTGTTGTGTTGGGCAAGGTGAGGAGATCGAATCTCCTACACAACATTTTGATAGTTTGATTTTAGAGGTAAGGGCAATAATGTTTTAATTCTTATTAAGTGGGATTCATAAGGTGCAACATTAATAATTATTTTGTATATTATTTTTTGAGTTAGTGGGATTCATAAGGTGTATGAGGATAAATTGAAGATCGTCATTCACACATTGTGTTAGGTGTATTGGGATAAATTGAAGATTGTCATTCGCACATTGTGTTAGGTGTATTGGGATAAATTGAAGATTGTCATTTGCACATTGTGTTAGGTGTATTGAGATAGATTAGAATTTATCTTTTGTATATTGTGAAAGTAGGAGTTATAAGGTGTGATTATGGTTTAATTTTTAAATGTACTTTTGCATGGTAGAAGAAGAAAAATTAAGGGCTTAGTCACTACTAAAAGCTTTATTTAGGGAGACTAAAAGGAGTCATAAAACATAATTTTCAAGCCTTCTTATGCACATATTTTGAGAAGGGTTTTAATGTGAATGATTTGAAAGAGAGATTTACTAACTAGTTTTTGAGTGGGACAATAAAGGGAAATAATTTTTTGCAGCAATTTTTGAAGGTATATCATCATCAAGGCAGTTTTAGAGGT
The DNA here is from genome assembly GCA_028583015.1 of Wollemia nobilis. Lineage (NCBI taxonomy): Eukaryota > Viridiplantae > Streptophyta > Pinopsida > Araucariales > Araucariaceae > Wollemia > Wollemia nobilis. Next base: position 9,969,945 of record JAQPPZ010016717.1, on the reverse strand, counting down.
ATGGTGATTTAATTCCTTCTTAAGGTGGTTGATTTGTCATATGGTTGGAGGTATAAGGATTGATTGAGTGTGCATTGCTTTGAATGAAATTGAAAATATATGTGCTAGGGTTTGAGAAAAAAATTGTGCATTATTGTTGAATAAATTTGAAAATATACTAGCAAGGATTTGAGAGCAAATTGGTGCATTAACTTTGAGTCATATTGGGAATGAACTTGCAAGGGTTATAGATAAATCTTATGAAGCAAATCTATGCATTAGTTTTGAGTGATATTGGAAATAAATTTGCAAGGGCTATAGACTAGTTTGGCGAAGCAAGTATGTGCATTGGTTTTGATTAAATGATGGAAGTACGTAAGAAGGTCAACTATCAAGTGCTAGACTAGAGTATCCTTTTGAATGCAATGAATGTGAGACATGTGAAAGAAACAGACTTATGAATGTGAGAAGAACATATTGAGTATTTGTAATGCATATCATTCTCTATATGTTCATGAAGAAAAATAATTCTAGGTAGAATATGTCTGAATCACTTTAGTAAAAATGAGAACTTTTTGGAAAGATATATGCAATTGTTTCTATGCAAGAATTAGGAATTGTTGAGAAGGTTTTGTGAGCAGGTTGAGTAGAGTTTGTGAGCAGGATGAGCAAAGTTTATGAGCAGGATTTGAGACTAGATTTGAGCAGGTTATTGAGGTATATTTGAGCAGGATTGAGGCAGATTTGAGCAGTATTTGTGAGCAGGTTTGAGCAGTGATTTGAGAAGGATTATAGAGCAAATTTGAGCAAGTTTGTTTGAGGTAGATTTGAGTAGGATTTGTGAGCAGGTTTGAGCAGTGATTTGAGTAGGATTGTAGAGAATATTTGAGAAGGATTGTAAAGGATATTTGAGAAAGTTTGTTTGAGGTAGATTTGAGCAGGATTGTGAGCAGATTTGAGAAGAGTTTGTGAGCATATTTGAGCAAGCCTTATGATTAGTCTTGGCAAATTTGAGCAAGCCTTGTGAGTAGGCATGGAGAAAATTTGAGCAAGCCTTGTGAATAGGCTTGGAGCAGATTTAAGCAAGCCTTAAGAGTAGGCTTGGAGAAATTTTGAGCAGGCTTTGGAGTAAACCAAAGCAAAGGGGATTAGTGTCTCCTATGGACAGAGGTCCATAAACTATATTAAATGGGATTGGTGTCTCCTATGGATATAGGTCCACAAACCAGAGCAAAGGGGATTGGTGTCTCCTATGGATAGAGGTTCACAAACCAGAGCAAAGGGGATCCTTTGGATACATGTCCACAAACTAGAGTAAAGGATATTGGTGTCTCTTGTGGATAGAGGTCCATGAGCTAGATCAAAGAGGATCGTTGTCTCCTATGGATAGAGGTCCATGAACCATAGCAAATGGGATTGGTGTCTCCTGTGGATAGAGGTCCACGAACTAGAGCAAATGGGATTGGTATCTCCTATGGATAGAGGTCCATGAACCAGAGCAAAGGGGATTGGTGTCTCCTATGGATAGAGGTCCATGGACCAGAGCAAAAAGGATTGGTGTCTCCTGTGGATAGAGGTCCACGAACCAGAGCATAGGGGATTGGTGTCTCCTTTGGGTTGGTGCACATAAACATTATAATAGGGAATTGGTTCCCAAGAGATTTGTTGAGAAAATTTATAAGAAATATTTTCTCCGTGGATGTAGCCCATATTGGGTGAACCACATTAAATTTATCTTATGTGTGTGATGATTTGTGTATTGTTTCATTATTACAATTGATAATATTGGATAATACTGCTTTGGAAAGAAAAGTAAAAAGTTCTATCTTATAATGTTCACCCTCCCTCCCAGTATAAGCTTGTGTTCTTAAATTGGTATCAGAGTGAGTTCCTCCATGAAAGCATAACAACTTGAAGGAAGATCTTACAGAAACACACATGGCTCATAAGGAAGGGTTTTCATCAAATAAGATTCCATTGTTTGATGGGACTAACTATATTTTTTGGAGTGTGAGGATGAAGACTTATTTGATGGCACATGGATATGATACATGGTAATTTGTTGAAAATGGATTCACACCATCTACAACTCCTCCTAAAGATGCAAGTGGTAAGAAACCGTATGAAGATAATTCCAAGACAATGAGTGTAATTTTGAGTGGGTTATGTGAATTAGAGTTTGTGAAATTCATGTAATGTACTTCAGCAAAAGAAATGTGGGATAATTTATAGAGAACATATGAAGAAGATGACAAGGTCAAATTGGCAAAAATTCAAACATGCAGAAGGAAGTTTGAAGACTTGAATATGAAAGGTGATGAAGATATTACTATGTATCTACTTCGTGTTGATGAGGTTGTCAACACTATTCATGGACTTCGAGAAAATATTGAGGAATCTACTACTGTTCAAAAAAAATTGAGGTCACTCCCTATAATGTGTGATGCAAATGTTTCAGCAATAGAAGAGATGAAGGATCTCAAAAAATTAAGTATGGATGGGTTACATGGAATTCTCACAGCCTATGAGATGAGGATAAAAAAAGAACAAACAACAAAAAGAGAGGCAACATTCAAAGCTTCAAAGAAGGAAAAAAATAAAGAACAAGAATCAAGTGATCAATCAAGTAGTGAAGAAGAGGCTAACTTTGTGAGAAGAAATAAGAAGGGTCCCAGAAAATACAAAAATATGCAGACTGTGAAATGTTTTAGTTGTGGTAACATTGGTCACTATGCAGCTAATTTTCCACAAAATGGAGGTAGTAGCACTGAAGAAGAAAAATATTACAAGAAAAAGAAGGAAAGAAAGTTTTATTATGAAAAGAAAAATAGGCATGGTCAAGGTAAGCATGAGAAGAAGATTTTTCAAAGGCACAAGAAGAGTTTTTATGCTAAAGAAGAAAGCAGTACTTCAAGTGAAAGTGATGAAAGTTCCTTCGATAATGAAAAGGAAGAAATCCTATTTTTTGTCATAGAAGAGAATGAAGATGCTCATGTTTTCAAAGACCAAGAAGAAGAGAAAGAAGATGCTCTTGTGATTAAAAACCTAGAAAAAGAGAACCATTAGGATTTCTTCCTTTTCATTAGCATCTTCATTCTCTTCTATGACCATCACAAGAAAAGCAAGAAAAGCAAAGAAAGAACCATGAGATCAAGTCAAGATGAATATTTCTTCCAAGGTTATTGTTTCTCATGTAATCATTTTGGTCATAAAGCTATACATTGCAGGGTTCATGATAAAAATTATTATGGCTTCAACAAGAGAAATTTCAAGTCATTTGCACTTTCCAAGGACTGCAACATCATGTGTTTCAATTACAATATTTGGTCATAAAGCTATACATTACAGGGTTTATGGTAAGAATGATTATAGCTTCACCAAGAATTCATTTGCACCTTTCAAGGACTACAACATCAGGTGTTACAATTGCAATAATTTTGGGCATAAAGCAAAGTGGTGTAGAACAAAATTTTTGGAACTTCCAAAGACAAGCAAGAAAAAGGATGCTCAAAATGTTCAAAGAGGTATGACTTCAAAAGTTTGGAAAAAGATTGAAAAAGAAGAAGAGCATTGTAATTTGGGAGTAGCTTTACTCCCATCCCAAAATTGATCACATAAAGGAAAGGAGGTGGTGAGGGGGATAGGCTAAGTGTCTTATTTTTACGCCCAAAGAGCCCTTTGCCATTGATGTCAAAGGGGGAGAGAATTCACTCAGGGGGAGCAGTTTGGGAATCCAATTGCAGTCAAAGGAATTTATTTATAGGGTTAACATCAATGACAAAGGGGGAAATTATTTGAAACATTGAGTATATTGAATTGTCATTGATGTCAAAGGATGCATGGTACTCAAGGTAGAAATATTCTTCAAGGCTGATGAGGTTTTAAGGTTGGACAAATTATTACAAAGGAAGTTTATTGCAAAGCAAGACAATTATTTTTAAGGATTATAATATTTAAATATTATAAAGAGATGGACAAAGGTTTGAGCAAGGAAAAATTTAATATTTCAAAGGAACAAAGGTTCAAGAATAAAAAGATTTTTCAAATGGACAAAGGTTTAAAGACAAAAGGATTTAATATATCAAAGGGCCAAAGGTTTTTAAAATAATATTATAATATTTAATTTAAATATTCAAATGGGTTTAAGTTTAAAAGGTGCCAAGGGCAAGCATAAAAGTCAAAAATCAAAGCGCTGACGTCCATGGTGAAAGCGAAAAGACACATTTAAATGGAGGAGCAAAAATCATATGCAAATCTAAGGTTTTAATTATGTGATTTGATATTATTTTAGCGTATTATTTCCAGTGAACAAAGAGGGCAGGGAGCGCAGTGAGAAAGTTCATCGTTGGGCGAAATCTAAAGCAGATGAATAATTTGTTGCGCATCTTGGTTCCCACCCACCGATGTGTCCCAGTTGGTTGGTTGGCCCTTGGTAGGGCATTGTTGTGCATAGAGACAAAGGTTCGAATCTCGCCGTGAGGTTTTTGTTGTGTGATTTTTTTGGTTGGAGGATAAAGTTGCTAAGGATACAAATATTACCGTCAAGCCCTTAGGTTTCACTCGTTGGGCTAGCTTAGATGTCCAGAGGTCCTTTGGGAGAGCGTTGTGTTGGGCAACGTGAGGAGATCGAATCTCTTGCACAACATTTTGATAGTTTGGTTTTTGAGGTAAGGGCAATAATATTTTAATTTTTATTAAGTGGGAGCGATAAGGTGCAACATTAATAATTATTTTGTATATTCTATTTTGAGTTAGTGGGAGTCATAAGGTGTATGAGGATAAATTGAAGATTATCATTCGTATATTGTGTTAGCTGTATTGGGATCAATTGAAGATTGTCATTCGCACATTGTGTTAGGTGTATTCGGATAAATTGAAGATTGTCATTTGCACATTGTGTTAGGTGTATTGAGATAGATTAAAATTTATCTTTTGTATATTGTGAAAGTAGGAGTTATAAGGTGTGATTATGGTTTAATTTTTAAATGTACTTTTGCATGGTAGATGAAGAAAAATTAAGGGCTTAGTCACTACTAAAAGCTTTATTTTGGGATACTAAAAAGGATTCATAAAACATAATTTTCAAGCCTTATTATGCACATCTTTTGAGAAGGGTTTTAATGTGGATGATTTGAAAGAGAGATTTACTAACTAGTTTTTGAGTGGGACAAGAAAGGGAAATTATTTTTCGCAACAGGTTTTGAAGGCACATCATCATCAAGGCAATTTTAGAGGTATGGTGATTTAATTCCTTCTTAAGGTGGTTGATTTGTCATATGGTTGGAGGTATAAGGATTGATTGAGTGTGCATTGCTTTGAATGAAATTGAAAATATATGTGCTAGGGTTTGAGAATAAAGTTGTGCATTATTGTTGAATGAATTTGAAAATATACTAGCAAGGATTTGAGAGCAAATTGGTGCATTAAATTTGAGTCATATTGGGAATGAACTTGCAAGGGTTATAGACCAATCTTGTGAAGCAAATCTATGCATTAGTTTTGAGTGATATTAGGAATAAATTTGCAAGGGCTATAGACTAGTTTTGTGAAGCAAGTATGTGCATTGGTTTTGATTAAATGATGGAAGTACGTAAGAAGGTCAACTATCAAGTGCTAGACTAGAGTATCCTTTTGAATGCAATGAATGTGAGACATGTGAAACATAATTATGAATGTGAGAAGAACACATTGATTATTTGTAATGCATATCATTCTCTATATGTTCATGAAGAAAAATAATTCTAGGTAGAATATGTTCGAATTACTTTAGCCAAAGAAAGCACTTTTTGGAAAGATATATGCAATTGTTTCTATGCAAGATTTAGGTTTGGTTGAGCAGATTTTGTTAGCAGGTTGAGCAGAGTTTATGAGTAGGATGAGCAAATTTTGTGAGCAGGATTTAAGAGCAGATTTGATCAGGTTATTGAGGCAGATTTAAGCAGTATTGAGGTAGATTTTAGCAGGATTGAGGCAGATTTGAGTAGGATCTGTGAGCAAGTTTGAGCAGTGATTTGAGCAGGATTGTAGAACATATTTGAGCAAGTTTTCTAGGCAAATTTGAGTAGGATCTGTGAGTAATTTTGAGAAATTATTTGAGCAAGATTGTAGAGCATATTTGAAAAAGTTTGTTTGAGGTATATTTGAGTAGGATTGTGAGTAGATTTGAGTAGAGTTTGTGAGCAGATTTGAGCAAGCCTTGTGAGTAGGCTTGGAGTATATTTTAGCAAGCCTTGTGAGTAGGCTTGGAGTATATTTTAGCAAGCCTTGTGAGTAGGCTTGGATCATATTCAAGCAAGCCTTGGGAGTAGGCTTGGAGTAGATTTGAATAGGCTTTGGAGTAAACTAGAGTAAATGGGATTGGTGTCTCTTGTGGATAGAGGTCCACAAACCAGAGCAAAGGGGATTAGTGTCTCCTGTGGATATAGGTCCACAAACCAGAGCAAAGGGGATTGGTGTCTCCTATGGATAGAGGTCCACAAACTAGAGCAAAGGGTATTGGTGTCTCCTATGGATACAAGTCCACAAACCAGAGCAAAGGGGATTGGTGTCTCCTATGGATATAGGTCCACAAAATAGAGCAAATGGGATTGGTGTCTCCTATGGATAGAGGTCCACAAACTAGAGCAAAGGGGATTGGTGTCTCCTATGGATAGAGGTCCACAAACTAGAGCAAAGGGGATTGGTGTCTCTTGTGGATAGATGTACACTAACCAGAGCAAAGGGGATTGGTGTCTCCTATGGATAGAGGTCCGTGAACTAGAGAAAAATGGATTGATGTCTCTTATGAATAAAGGTCCACGAACCAGAGCAAAGGGGATTGGTGTCTCCTATGGATAGAGGTCCGTGAACTAGAGAAAAAGAGATTGGTGTCTCCTATGGATAGAGGTCCACAAACCAGAGCAAAGGGGATTGGTGTCTCCTGTGGATATAGGTCCACAAACCAGAGCAAAGGGGATTGGTGTCTCCTATGGATAGAGGTCCACAAACCAGAGCAAAGGGGATTGGTGTCTCCTGTGGATACAAGTCCACAAACCAAAGCAAAGGGGATTGGTGTCTCTTGTGGATAGAGGTCCACAAACCAGAACAAAGGGGATTGGTGTCTCTTGTGGATAGAGGTCCACAAACTAGAGCAAAGGGGATTGGTGTCTCCTATGGATAGAGGTCCACAAACTAGAGCAAATGGGATTGGTGTCTCTTGTGGATAGATGTACACTAACCAGAGCAAAGGGGATTGGTGTCTCTTATGGATAGAGGTCCGTGAACTAGAGAAAAAGGGATTGATGTCTCTTGTGGATAAAGGTCCACGAACCAAAGCAAAAGGGATTGGTGTCTCCTATGGATAGAGGTCCATGAACCAGAGCATAGGGGATTGATATCTCTTTTAGGTTGGTGCCCATAAACATTATAATAGGGAATTGGTTCCCAAGATATTTGTTGAGAAAATTTATAAGAAATATTTTCTCCCTGGATGTAGCCCACATTCGATGAACCACGTTAAATATGTCTTTTATGTGTGTGATGATTTGTGCATTATTTCATTATTGCAATTGATAATATTGGATAATACTACTTTGAAAAGAAAAGTAAAAGTTTTATCTTATACTGTTCACCCCCTCTCAGTATAAGCTTGTGTTCTTCACATTTTGTGAAGGGTTTGATGGCATAAGAAAGGATATATTGTTGAGTGATACAAATTTATCTCCCTTCTAACCATCCAATATTATATAGTTATGTTTGTGATGTGACAAATGGATTCAAATCCTTCACACTTTTAGTAGAAATTATATTCTTTTGACTTTTGCTATCAATAATAAAATGTAATGGATTACTCTTAACCCACATTTATGAGTGAAATAAGTGGTCCTCCTTTTATGACTCCTCTATTTGGAACATGTGTAGTGGCAATAGTCACATTTAGTTTGGATTTCATATTATGATTCCCTCTATCTTATACATGTGAATGTGGAAGCGATGATGCAACGTATGTAGATGATTTTTGAGTGACATGAATGTCTCTCCCTTGTTGTAACCATCCAACATTATACGATAGTGTGTGTGGTGTGAAAAATAGAATCAAATCCTTCACACCTTGAGCAAAAATTATATTCTTTTGACTCCCACTATCAACAACAAAATATAATGGATTACCCTTGACCCATATTTATAAGTGAAATAGGGTGTTCTCCTTTTGTGACTCCTATATTGGTAGAGTAATATTCAATAATTTGGGATACTTACCTTTTTCCTACACTAGGTAGAATTTATTACATTTACTTTTTACCACTTACCATATAGATATTTACTGTTTCAAATATCTAATGGTAACTATTGGTTAGTCCTAAAATATCCTAGGGTAACTATTCTAACTTATCGCTCCATCCTTTGAGCGTGTTGGTTAGTGATAGTTTAGCCTAAATTAGTTAGCATCTATTTTGTAACCTATATAATCTATAGGGTTCTCTATGCTAAATTTAATTCTTGATTATTATTTCGTGAGAAATTATCTTTGTCATCATCTAGCTTAATCATCATTGGTATCAAAGCCACGAAGAGCAGCACTCGGAGCGAATATGGACAAGGCGAACAACGATCCATTCCAACTGGACCAGGGGCTCAAATATCGATATATGGGACCCCTTGGACAAGATCCACATTTCGAGGCAACATCGCTAGAACCTACATGAATCCCGAGGTGGATCCAGCATAAAAAATCAAGGCATTTGGAACCTGCACAAATTTTGAGGTAATCGATTGACATCATCTAGAATGCTTCTCGAGGTGTTTGGGATCTGATAATATGACTAGATTTGGCGGATCTGACCTGAGGCGATTGATCTGGATGACATGAATCTCGAGGATTGATAGTATGACACACTAATTAGATCTAGCGAATCTGACATGAAACCCGAGGCGATTGACATCATCTGGTGGATCTGACATGAAACCCAAGGCAACTGACATCATCTGGTCGATATGATAAGCTAATTTGGATGGTACAAATCTCGAGGACCATCTGCTGGCACTAGATCACTTTTTGAGGCATTGATTGGACCTTTTGGTATGGCAAAGGGCATAAAATTTGAGGTGGAATCTTCTAGTTTTTAACGAATTACGGAGAGACACGTGGCACCTTCTAAAAGCGACACATGGCAGTGATCAAACCCACCACGTGGCGCGCCCATGGATGTTTGTGCATCCTAGCAAAATCGCTCCTTGATCGCCCAAAGGCAGTCATCGACGTATGTGTGGCTTACATTACTTAAGCCACACAATATCGCCATCACGGGCGATGTGGGATAAAAGATCCTATGAAGTTTATTTTTAAAAAAACTTCATTTGAAGCATGAAAGTGCTTCAAATAAAACAAAGTCACCTATGGCTAACGGATCAACCATAGGGACCGACTGGAAAAGTAGCACCAGTCTAAGTCGCCCACCCTGCGAGAAGTCATGTGATCGAATCTCGATGGGATCCAAAGGTAAATAAAAAAAATTTGTATTTTTTTTATAATTTTTTAGTTGTTTTTTTAATAATTTAATATATTTTTATAGATATTAAATCATTTTTTTCATAAATCAAGTGATTCTTTTATAAAAGTATTTTATTATTATAAATTATTCTAGAAATTTAATAAATTAATGCATTAAAATTGAAATTCAAAGGAATTTTTTTTTGTTTTCTCCAAATCAAAAGCGGATAAGAGAAAAAAAAATCAGCAGAGCATTTTTTTTGCAAATTAAGACTCCTAACAATTTTTTTCTCCAAAATTTTCTAATCCATTGTTTTGGAAGAACAAATTTATCTCATGAAGAAGAAGCCTTGGATCACAAAACTCTTCATCGTCAAAGAGTTATAAGAAAGAGGAACGAACTTCGATGACAAACAACAAGATCCCATTTTTGTCGTATGCTTTGAGAGTATCGAAGAAGTTTACCTCATTTCCTCACTTATACTGATCCTTGGAAGGGGTTGGACCGAAGTTATGGTCCCATGAGGATTAGGGAACCCTTTGATCCTAATGCCCCTCCCATATTTGAGTGTTGAAGACTAAAAGGGTCCACTAAAACCAAGTCGTGTGTCGACTGGTTCTGGAAGCCTTTCAAATGCGGGTCGTGTGTCGACTTGTCTTGGAAGGAGTGCTAGTTTTGTTAATTTTGCAAATCAAGGGGGGAAGACAAGACATTGTACTTATTTGCAAAATTGTAACACAAAAGTGAGGAGCACTTTAAAACAAAATCAAACTTGTTAAATTTGCAATTGTTTCATGCCCCATTCTTTGCAAATTTGGAAAACAAGAGGAGACAAAATATATCAAATTTTTGCACAACACAAATCCAAATTTTGTTGCAAAAAAAAAAATTAAAAGGTGCATTTTCGATTTTACTCGACACCTTCATTGGCAAATTATGTGCATTTTCGATTTTACTCGACACCTATGTGATAAGAACTTTCTGGGAATTCTTGTTTGATTATTGCATTAGTTTTTGCAATTATAAGTCATAAAATCAAGAACACTCAAACCCCAAAATTTCACAATAAATTTGTGTCAACCATTTCATAGGTTTAAAGCCAATTACACTTGATATTCTCTCCTAAAAACAAAAACCCTTAATTCACTCTTATTTGTTTGGCTTAATTTCCTCAAACTGACTATTCCTCTTCAAGAGGATTTTCAGGCAAGTGTCATTAAATATCTTTTTTTTTTAATAAGTAACTAGAATTTTATATACAAATTGGATTTTTTAAGAGGATCCCAAAACCTTATAACAAAAAGAGTCGTAGCACCGAGATTTAAATAAATTCCTTAGTACATGAAAATAAACACAAACTGTAAGAGAAAGGGCCAAAAACAACCCTTGAACCAGTAGAAAGACCAGATTATAGTACCAACTAGTGAGGCCCACTTCACGAAAATATCATCCTCCCATTACGGGCAGTCTGGGATCCTCCCAGGGGTGGATACAGTAGTTTAGGATCCTCCTAGGGAAGGATACAATAGTCTAGGATCCACCCAAGGGTGGATATAGTAGTCTGGGATCCTCCCAAGGAAGGATACAATAGTCTGGGATCCACCCAGGGGTGGATACAACAGTCTAGGATCCTCCCAGGGGTGGATACAGTGCATCTGCCCAGACTTGCGTAGGGAGAGTGGGAAGGCCAAAAATAGCCTGCAACCAAAAATCTTGCTCGAAAATCAAAAGCAAGGAATTATAAGAAAACTGGAGAGGATCCTCGCCCAGGGATGGCTCGGGATGCAACCCAGGGTGTAGCGGGGCAGCAAGCAGTTGCACGAGCAAAGCAACAAGCAACATTGGGATACAAGCCAAGGATCAACAACGGGACAACCTGGGAAATGGCTTTAGGGTCCTCAAAGAAAAAAATGAGAAGCCTCTGCAAGAGCCTGAAAAGTGGAACAACACTACTGGGGATATCTACAGGCCAAGATATCCCTATGCACAGCAAGGAGAAATACGAGGAAGCTGGAAGGATCTAGGGAAAATAACAACAGGTGCAAATACAGGATCCCGAAAGCCAAAAAATAAGGAGGAAGGAGGGGCCACAACTGCAAATACACTAATCTCCCCCTAGACCAGAGAATACATAAGGAAGCCCCCACCACTCTAGCAGAAAGGACCAGGAACCACCATCCTTGCTCACAAATAGATCCAGGGAACTAGGACCAGGAGCCCCTGAACATGAGCTAAAATGAACAACCTGAGGATCCCAGGTAGGAAGCAACAACAGACACAAATATGGGATCCTAATAAGCCTAACCTGGGGGAAACAGGGTTTGCATACACTGATTATGGGTCCCCCCCAAGATCCATACATGCAACAGAAACCTTGGGAACCCCAGAAGAAGGGACCAAGATCCCCCATCCATGCTCATGGACAACTTCAGGGAACTGGGACTGGGACTGGGAACAACCCAGGCAGAGGAAGAGGCCCACCCCGAAGGCCAACCAATGCCCTAGGTGTCCACAAAATCGTAGATCCAATAAGAATAAGCCTTCGAATAGGAAACCAAAAAGGGCCCTACCCAATGGGACAGGACCAGCAGCAACCACAGGCATCCCAAAGAGGATTCATTAGCAAAAGAATAAATTGGCCCCCCCATACCAACCTCGAAGCAGAGATGATATCACAAGATGCACCAAGAAGAAGTCGAACTCCCAACCTGCCACCACCACCGACCAAGGAAGCCCTGGGAACCGAATCCACAAAAAAACCCTGTAAAAAACCCCAGGGGAAAGCCTAAGGGAGAACGGGGAAGGGATCCCGAAAACATGCAGGAAACCCTAGGAGAACCCTAGGATGCACCAGACCACGGGCTCAGGCAGGGAAACCCTAAAACTACTAGGAAAGGAGTAGAAAGTGGAGAAGGATCTCCCCCGAGGGAGATCATCTGCTACAAAGCATTCCCAGAGCGGGACCCGGGATGAGCCAGGGACTGGGCAAGAACCAGGGGAGGGGGAGTAGGACCCTCCCCCTTGTAGTTTTTCTGTTTTCATATCATTAAATATCTTTTTGAGTGAGTTATCTTTCATCTCTTATTTTTTTGGCTTAATTTCCTCAAACTGATTATTTCTCTTCAAGAGGATTTTTAGGCAGGTGCCATTAAATATCACTTAAGAGTGAAAGAAAGATCATCTTAGTACAAAATATAGGACCTTCATCATGGTAACTATCAAATACTTAAATGATACACAATTGCTAAAAGGTCCTAACTATCTAGCATGGAAAACTAAGATGAAAGTCATCCTGACTATAGAGGAAATGTGGGATTTAGTTGATGGCATTGAACCAAGACCCGTATCACCAGGAGTATATCAAAAAGCATGGGATAAAAAGAACAATTGTCTTCTTATGTTGATACTCCTAGCAACTACTGATGAGATCCAACCTCACATAAGTGAAGCTAAAAATAGTAAATATGAATGGGATGCACTTAGTGCCATTTTTGAAGGGAAGAATTAATCAATTGTTCTAAACCTTCAAACACAACTTCATACACTCCATATGAAGTCAGGTGAATTAGTAGAACTTTTTCTCTACAGAGTGTCAGAACTGAAGTCTAAGCTCAATGCTTTAGGAGCTAAAGTAGAAGACACCATTTTGACTTCAGTAATATTTAGGGCTCTTCCTAAATCCTATAAAATATTGATTACATATCTTAATGTATCACAAATATTAGTCACCTTTGTGGAGTTAGTCAATTTGCTTCAAACAGAGGAAGCAAATCAACTCCAAAGTGATGAAGTGTCGAATAATGCACTTTACTCAAACAATCAAGGTGATAAGAAGAAAAGAAACTTTCAAAAGGGAGGATCATCTTCAAAAGGTAAGAGAAAGAAAACTCAAAAGAGGTTTTGCTCGCATTGTAAAAAGGATAACCATGACACCAATCGGTGTTGGTTTAAAAACAAGCAAAACAAGAAAGGCAAAGGCACATCACAGAAGCAACACAAAGGCAATATTGCTAGTGAAGTGTCTAATTTTGATTCTGATTCTGGTTTAGAAAAAGCACACAGAGTGCTCTTGGCTAAGACAATATTGTAGAGGGAAAACAAATTTGTCACCTTAAGCAAGCACCATTTCCTCTCTCTTTTTTAGGCTTCATAAATAGCATAAGTTTTTGTTTGAAGTACTAGAAATAAAGGGGTGATTGTACCTCTTTTAGGCTTCATAAATAGCAAACTCTCATTGTTTGAAGTACTTGTAACAAAAGGAGGGAATTTTCTGGTGAAAAAATTGCCTAGGAGGCAATCTTTGTACAATCCTTCACAAAGCTTTTTGAGTTGCACATCTTTTGCAATTAATGGGGGATAAATATTTCTTTTCTTACTTCACACAGATTTTTGTAAAAAGAGAAAAAAAACTTATAAGGGTGCATTTTCGGCAACGATCGACACCTTAGTCACACTTCTTTCAAAAATTTCATTACATGTTTTGCAACAAGGGGGGAAACTTATAAGGGTGCATTTTCGACAGTGACCGACACCTTAGCTACCTTATCAAAACTTTTGCAAAATCATATTGTAACCGAATGAACCTCGTATGAAGTGATCTACTCTACTACACCTAGTGGTTGCAGTGGCTGGTTACCCATGCAATCCGATTGGATGATAAGATTACAATAAGGACATTCGTTGATGTGAAGACAAAGTGAGGAATAACCCACTTTTTTCTTAGAAGCAACCAGAGCACTGTGATAGAGCAAGAACCAGTAGTTCAACATCTTTTTTTTTCACTGTATTGGGACAATTATATACATTACCCAAATAATGTAATAAGGGGGGATGTTAGAGTAATATTCCATAATTTGGGATATTTACCTTTTTCCTACACTAGGTAGAATTTATTACATTTACTTTTTACCACTTACCATGTAGATATTTACTATTTCAAATATCTAATGGTAAACTATTGGTTAGTCCTAAAATATCCTAGGGTAACTATTCTAACTTATCGCTCCATCCTTTGAGGGCGTTGGTTAGCGATAGTTTAGCCTAAATTAGTTAGCATCTATTTTGTAACCTATATAATCTATAAGGTTCTCTATGCTAAATTTAATTCTTGATTATTATTTTGTGAGCAATTATCTTTGTCATCACCTACCTTAATCATCATATATTGCAACATATGTGGTGATAATGGTCTCATTTATTTTGGATTCCACAATTCACTTCCCTTTATCCTCAACTTGTGGATGTAGAAGTGGTGCAGTGGATGTATATGGTTGTGAATCGACAAACAATGAGTAAATTGCTTAACACTTCTTCCTCAAATTTTGGTTTATTTTATGATAATTACACCATTTTCTAATATTGTTCTTTGGGGGGTTTTTTTCTTGTGATTATTTTTCCTACTTCCAATTTTATATTTTGGAGATGACTCCCTTTGTCCTGATTATTTGGAGAGTCACTCTTGCCTTTCTTTGGTTGGTACTTAGTGTTTTGGTTTTTATTATTTGCTCCTCCTCCTTTTCTTTTTTATTTTTATGCTTTTACTCTAATTTGAAAATAAGTTTTCCTATCATAATGTTTTGAAGAGGTACATGTCCTCTTGAATGTACCATTGCAACCTACTACAATACTTAAGGATTCAATATTATTTGATATCATGAATACCTAGTTTTGCTAACATGGAATAGAAAGCATCAGTATAATCTTAACCAAAATTGGTATTTACCTTGATGCAATTGTTGCCATCGCATGTATTGGTCTTCACAGGCTCCCATAGTATAATTTTCTTCCTTGATAGCCTCTATGAAATGATTCCATGTGAACACCACTTCATATTCATTCTCCTCCTTGACCCTATTACAATATGCTTCCCATAAATTTTGAATAGGTAATGAAGCTTTCAAAAGTACAAAATTGATTTTCTTACTATTGGTGAATTTATTTATAAATAAAAGTGAATATAAGTGATCCAACCAATTTTCTAGGGTATCAACATTACTTTTTCCTTCAAAATTAGGAATATAAAAAATCACTTGCATATTAAAAGGTGTGGGAGCACTGAATGGTGCTAGGGTAGTGAAAGGTTGTGTGGAGGAGATTGTAGAATTTACTGTAGGGAGTAATTAAAGAATTGAGCAAATTGATCCATCAATTTATTCCTCTTTTTCATGAGGGATTCATTCAACATCTCTTTGAAAGGATCAATTATCTGAATGTTGTCCTTTCTAGTCTCCACCTAAGATTGTTTAGAATGACAAGGGGGTTGATTAGAGGGATCTTGTGTCTGATACTCAAACTTTTGATATCCTAATATTGTGTTTATGGACTCACTCAAAATATAGGTTGCTTTGATACCACTTATTCAAAACAGGATTTTGACTAATTTGAAACTCACATTTTTTAGTTAAGGAAGATTAAGAAATAATGCAACTCAAAAATAACACAGTATAACAAAATAAAATAAAAAATGGAATAATTTAGGGTCTTGAAGACATGTATGTTATCCTTAAAACTTTGTTTCATTCACCACAACATTACCATTTGGAATAAATTAGGGTCTTGAAGCCACATAGGGTGAAAATAAAATGACTTTGGATGACCATTATTGAGTAGATAATATTTCAAAAGAAACAGTTTGTTATATGATCTTGCTCGAAACAAGATGTCTAAAGAGTTTCTATACTTTGTTCGTAGGCAACTATTGGATATCACAAACCAATCCAATATTTTTACTAGAATAAATTATCCATTATAGTTATAATTATCCTATGTATATTGAGAGCCTAAAAGAACAATATCCCAAAGACTATTTAAATTGACTAAGAAAGAAAAATCCTCACTGATCTAGACCATTCAAGAGTGCCACCTTTTTTTGAAGAAGATATTATTGTGTTGAAGTCACCTCCAAGAATCTAAAGATTGTAACTCATTATTAAATTTGACATGAATAAAATGAGATCCTTTTAATGTCTTTCTCAAAGAATGTCTATATTTAGAGCATATACACTTACAACTATTCTTATATTTTTTCCTCTTTATTTAAAAAATATCAACAACCTAATTACTTCTTGCTTCTAGCAATTGTCAATCCCATCTATGATTGTCCCCTAACATTGTAATATCTCTTAAAGATCCCATAGCAAAGATTATTAGACAATCCCACACTTTCCAAATCTTTATAAATACTTTTTTACATTCTTCACTACCTTTTTTTTTTTGTATTAAAATAAATTTATGACACTAACAATCTATTAATTATTTGATAAATTCTTTTTTTGGGCCATATTCATACCCTAAATATCCTAAGATACCATACTCATCATCATTTTTCAATTCTTATTTATGGGTATAGCCCCACTTCTTGTTAACACTTCTAATACTTGTTTCTATTTTTTTCAAATCAATATCCCTTTAGGTTTCTTTTTCTCTTTGTTCATGCTTCAAGGGTCTTCCTCTTCCTTTTCCATTCACAACAATATTTTTGTCCTCATCAATATCTTCCACTTTTGCATATTGTTCACAATTTAACTTATCAATTGTAGAAATACATTGCCTTGGAGATATTGAAGAGTATGCCATGAATTTGGGAATAACTTATTTTCTATGTTGCCTTGAATACCCTAAATTATAAGGGTTCATCTCCATAGCACTTACTTTCTCACGAGACTCTTAAAACCCTAAAGTGTGATACATATTTTTAATACTATATTTTTTATCATGTTTCCTTGAAAACCTTAAAGAGCAAGGGATAATCACTAGACTAATTTCATTTTTATTGTAAGGAGATGATTTTCTATTATTTGAAAAGATTGAAGATGACTTACCTAGATTAAACATAGCCCCTTATGCCTTCTTTGCTTTGAAAATTGACTTTTATCTTTCTTTACAACTTTAATTCTTTCTATATTTAAACATACAAATTGCAATTTCTCATCCCATACATCCTTCATTTCTTCAAATGGTTGTTCTAAATAGACCATGATGACCTTTGTCATCTAATGAGCTAGAGGGTTTATTTTATAACTTTTTGGGACTTGAAATTTCTTGATCTATGTCATCTTATACTATAATATGATTCCTTTAATCCATGTTTGAGTTTGTCTCATGGCCAAAACTTTTTTTGTCTTTCTCATTCATTTTTACTTTACAATCCCTTGCCATGTGTTCAATTTCAAAATATTTACGACATTGGAATACAATATTTTATAATCCATTTATTGATCTCATTATCTTGATTTAGATTTAACCTTTAGATTTTAGCTAAGGTTTTGAAATACCCATGGCAACACATATTCAAGAATGCATCCCTTATCAGTAGTTGACCCTTATTGAATGAACATCCTAGAGTACTATTAATATTCTTCAAAACCTCCTTATGGATAACCCGAAATGGTATTCCAAAAAGGCTAACCTATACTAGAATATTTTATAGAGTTTGGTCTCCATAAAAAATTCAAACTCATATGCCTTAAATGCTAGTTGTCTCTTCCTCTAAACCATGGGCTATTAAATTCATTATTTTGTTCATGATTCTTAACTAAAGAACATGATGAAAATAAATTCTTTTGAAAGAAAAGTCATTGAAGAATTTGAATGCTACCCCCACTTCCATTTAATCCACTTTTAAATCTTTTGAATACATGGTTAATAAATTTTGAACTTGTATATTAATCCTTTTATTTTAAGAACCATTATATCATGCTCGATCATATCATTGTTGATAGTCACTTTTAGTGCATCATGTGTTACCTATATAGGGATTACTATAGTTTCATTCTTCCTTTTGTCCTTGATTGGTTAAATATTACTTCCCCAAGTAGGACATCCTTTATTCTAGCTAAAATTTCTTTAAATGACATTTCTTTCTTGCCACTCAGATTTTCTCATGAGAATCCTTTATTTTTTAAATTTCTCAAATAATCTTGAGAAACAACTTTGAATGTGAGGCTTGCTCCTTGCTCACAATATAAGGCTCTACTTGCACTCAATTCCTACTCATATTAAATTTCATCTATTAAATTTGAACCTTGGTTTATAGTGTCAAACTCATCACCTCCACCACTTCCTTCAAAGTTACATTAGAGTGTTAAGAACATATTTTTTGTTAAAATATTTTCATAACGACAAAAAGATATACTTCATTTTATAAAATTATATTCTCTCATAATAAAATAAAGGAGGTGTGAAGATTTTTCCTCGTATTTTTAACACATACATCATAATTTATAACAAATTAAATTAATATCAAACTAATATAAATCTTTGATTTTAAAATTTAATTTAATAATTTTTAAATATAAAAAATTTAAATAAATTTTTATTATTTTTTAAGTAAGCTATGTGTGGCTTCTATTGGGGGGCAATCCTATTAAAATAACAAAACATTACATTATTATGATTACATTGCTATCAAGTTAAATAAAACATATTCAACTTGTATTTTTATCAAATAAATTCTTCATTTGCCTTTTTATCAAAGATATTTGTCATCTTCATCAAACTACTACACTTTCACTATCAACTCCTTATATCATTTTTACTAAGACATAAAATCTCACTCGTTCAATTGCCTTCTAAAATTTAAATTTTTCCAAGATGAAATCAATACCATGAATGCTAAAATATTTTCTACCCAATTTCCATATCTATAAATATGTTGTCTATAACAAGTTGTCAATTCCCTAATACCTCTTTTTTTAGGGGTATTATTCATGCCCCTAATATTTCAAGATATCATATTTTTTTGTTATACAGGGGAATCGACAACATCTCCATCATTTTATCCCCATGGTTTCAAGATATCATTTTCATAATCACTTTTTATTATGGGTTTAGGCCCTCTTATTGATAACATTTTGTGGTATTTGTTTTTATTTTCCCATGTCAACTTCCCTCTAAGTTTGTTTTTCTATTTGCTTTTGCTTCTAAGGTCTTCCTCTCTTTTTCATCCCTACTGGCACTTTCATTTCATCAATCTCTTTGATTTTTTCACATTGCTCATAATGAGACTTATCATCTATAATTTTTTCTTGGTTTAAAGGATTTTAAGTGCAAGGAATAAACATTTTTTTCTTTATGTTGCCCTAGAAACCCTAAAGTGCAAGAACACTCCTCCATAACCAATTATCTTCTTATGTTGCCCCTAAAAACCCTAAATTGCTATGGATTTCTTCCATCCTCGTTTCCTTATTATGTTGCTCTTGAAACCCTAAAGTGCAAGGGATAACCTCTACACTACTTTCATTTCGATTGTCAAGAGAGGATTCCATTCTAATCAAAAAAAATAAAGACAAGTTATCTATAATAAACTTGAATTCTTTTATTGTCTTTGATTAAAAAATTTCCTCCACGTCTTCCTTTACACCTTTAATCCCTTGTAAACTTGAACTTGTATTTTGCACTTTCTCATCCATTGTATCCTTCTTTGTTTCTTCTAACGGTTGATCTGGTGGCCTTTTAAATATGATGTTGTAGGTAGACTTTTTTTACCTCTTTGTTTAGAGTGGAATATTGGTGATCTAATCTATATTCTATTATAGTATGATTTCCTTACTTCATCTTGAAGTTTGTTTGATGACCAAAATTTCTCTCTTTTTTCATCATTTCACTTTGTAATCTCTTTCCATGTATCCAGTTCCATAAAAATTATGACATTTGAATGCAATGTTTTTATAATCCACTTATTAATCTCATTCTCTTGATTCAGATTCAATCTTAATACATTTTATCAAATGGTTTGAAATGTCTATAGCAACACATATTTGAGTATATATAGCATGTTTTTACTCCTTAGTAGTCGGTCCTTCCTTAATGAATTTCCCCAAGATATTTTCTATATTCTTCAAAACTCCTTATTGATGACTTGATATGGAAGTCCAAAAAGCCTAATCCACACTGGAAGCTTTTTAATAGTTACTATCCCAATAGAAAAATTATCACTCCATGGTCTTAAATAAAGGGAATCTCTTCCCCTAAACTATGGGCCACCACCTATTATGTTATCCCTAATTTATGAACTAGAAAGGATGATAAGGAAAAAAAAATTGAAGAAAATTCAGAGTAATTTGACTTCAATTCCCACTTTCACTTGATCCAATTTTGAATCTCCAAATACCTTGTCTAATATGCATAGAACCATTATATCATGCTTGATCATCTCATCCTTAATAATCACTTCTAGTGTAACATCTGCTCCTTGAATCAAATTTGTCATATACTTGCTCTTTCTTTTAGCTTCAACTCGAGCATCCATACGTATTGCTAGGGTATCCTAACTTCCCATTAGGGCTTTCAAATATGATTTTCTATCCATGCTACCTAGTAGAACTTTCTCTTCGCTCCTATCTTGCACTCACACTCGCACTTATCTTCACACTCACTCACATTGACATTCACACTCGCTCTCACTTACACTTACACTCACTCACACTTGCACTTGCACTCACTCACACTTGGACTTACACACACTCGCACTCGCACTTTCACTCACACTTACACTTGCACTTGCACATGGATCGCACTCACACTTTTTTTAATTGGTTATATGGGATTGAAACGGTCCCACCCGTATTACATCATCACCATAGTGGTATTACAACAAAACTTGGATATTATCCACGTATCATTTGGTAATATTTGAACCTGGGTCTCCTCCTTTAATGTCGAGGAATCTAACCATTGAACTAATACCACTTGATCAGCTCGCACTCACACTTGCTAATACAAATATTCAAATAATCAATATAAAATTAACTTTGATAACATTATATCTTAAATTTGTTAAGATGGTCTCCTTATGTCCAAAAAAATGAAGAATCTTAAAAGTTTTTAAAAATATAAACATTTTCAACTAAATACACATCAAATCTTTTTCAATAAATAACATACAATTTAATTTATAATTTTTTAGAAGATAATATATATTGTTTCCCTAGCCAGGAGAGGATAAATATGTTCAAAAACAAAATTATTAAATAATATTGAGGAATAGAATAATAAGACCTACTCATAATATAGGCAAGGCAAAAAGAGGAAAACCCTCAAATTATCAAGCAAGATCCAGGGAAGCAAGAGTTAACATAGAGAAAGGAACACAAACTAAGTTGGTTGAACTTCTCTTTACCAAACAACAAAATGATATTGGTAATATGCAAGAGGGGCCAAAAGCCCCTAATGAGACATGATTATCATCTCATGAAATATAAGGGGTGCTAATGCCCCCTCAAAGCATAGGTGTATTAAGGACCTATGTATAAGGAATAAACCTAATATTTTTTGTATCTAGAAAACTAAAATGATAAAAGAAGAAGTTTCAAAAACTATGAAAGTAGTTTGGGAAATATGTGAATGGGATTCTATGGATTCTGAAGGAGTGGCAGGGGGAATTCTAACTTGTTGGATTTTCTAGAACCTCTTGTGTAACCATTCATAAAAATAGGTATTGGATAGCCTCTTTAGTCACTTGCTACTTTACAGATATTCGATGCATCCTTATCAATGTGTATGGACCTACAACTCAGTTAGGAAGATTAGAATTTTGGAGTGGGATTGAAGCCTTTATGAGAAGTAAAGACCAAGTAACCCGTTTCATAATCATTGGAGATTTTAATTCCATAATCAAGCTGAATGAAAATTTTGGAAAATTTAGAAAATTGACCCAAAGTATGAAAGATTTCTCAGCTTTTATTCAAAACAACAATTTATGGGAAGTTGAGTTTGAAGAAGACAACTATACTTGGACCAAAATGGGATAGGCTAGAACCTAATAGCAGAGATGCATTCTCTCATATCATTGGCTAGATGAAGGAACTTGTGCTAAAATTAATACCTTAACAAGGATTGGTTCAAATTACTAGCCAATAAGAGTTAAAATGGTGGTAAGTAAATTCAAAAAAGATCATATTTTAAATATGAGCAGATGTGGGAATACCATCCTCACTTTGTTGATATGATAGCTCAAACATGGTATTCTTTAGGTAATGGTAGGTTGTATGCTCTTCCAAACCAAATTAAAGTTATGACATCTAGATTAAAAGAATGGAACAAAAACACCTTTGAAAATATTTTTGTGAAGAAAGAAGAACTAAAAGATAAACTTTCAAAACTCCAAAAAGGTGATGAAAATAATACAATCTCAGAGGAAAGGGATTTGCTTAGTGAATATCATAATATTTTGAGTAAGGAAGAGAAATTTTGGAGATTAAAATAAAGACAGACTTGGTTAAAAGGAGATAAAAATAAAAATAAAATTCATAGGATGGCTATAGTACAGAGATCGTCTTCTAGAATTAGTAGAATTAAATCAATAGAAGGGGTTTGGATTGAAGATCAGAGTGAGAAGTAGAAAAGAGGCAAAGTCGTTTTATTAGAATATTCTATGTTTAGTAATGATAAACTTCTTCAAGATGTTCCTTCAGTTATAACAAATGAAGACAATAGGAAAATTGATGGAGCCTATTACTCTAAAAGAAGTTCATTTAGCTATTTTCTCTTTTAATAAGGATAAATCCCCTAGTCTATATAGGCTCTCTACAACTTTTTACCAACATAATTGGGATATCATGAAGGATTTTTTATTGGTGGTAGTGGAACAGTCTAGGGTAAAACAATACATTCCTTATAAAATAAATGCAACTTATCTTACCCTAATTCCAAAAAAGAAGGATGTTGAATTGTTTGATTCTTTTAGACCCCTAAGCTTATGTAATATGGCTTATAAGATTATTTCCAAAGTGATGGCTAATAGATTAAGGCCATTGTTAGACAAAATTATTTTAGAATAGAAAGGAGGATTTGTGAAAGGGAGACAAATTCTAGATGGGATCATAGTAGCTCATGAAGTTATACATTCAACAACTTCAAGAAAAGAGAAAGCTATGATCTTAAAACTTGATATGATTAAAGTCTATGATAGGGTTAAATAGGATTTTCTTTTTGCAGTTTTAGATCAGTTTAGTTTTGGGAAGAAATGGGTTAGATGGATTAAAGCTTGTGTCTCTACATTTTTTTATTCAGTGTTGGTCAATGTGTTAGTGACGGAATATTTTAAAGCCAATAGAGGCCTTAGACAAGGAGATCCTCTATCTCCTTATTTGTTCAATATTATGGCAGAATTTTTGAGTAGGAACTTAAAGAAGGCTTACAAATATGGGCTTATAAGTGGACTTAAGGTTACTAATAACATCGATAACATCACCCATCAATAGTTTGTAGATGATACAACCCTTTTGGAAGGGCAAGGATAAATGAGGTCGGAGCTTTGAATAACTTTATAAAAGAGTATGAAAGATCTTTAGGGAAAAAAATTAATAGGAATAAATCCAAAATTTCTTCCTTAACACTCCTACGAATATAAAAGCAAGAATTTGTAGGTTGCTTCAAATGGAAGAGGCAAAAATTGCTAAGAACTTATCTAGGGGTGCCTTTATTTGAGGGGAGAATGAGGATAGATTTATGGAATCCAATTATTAGTAAAGTTAAAAATAAACTTCCATATTGGAAAGGTAGATGGTTATCTTTAGCAGGAAGAGTGCAGTTAATTAAGTCAGTCTTACAAACCATTCCAACATATTATATGTCATTGTATTATGTGCCAAAATTAGTTGAAATTTTTTTAAACTTTATTATGTGATCCTTTTAATGGTGAATTTTACATGATAAAAGGAAATTTCCTTTGGTGAAATGGAGCAAGTTGTGTGATGACAAAACTAGGGGAGGTCTTGGTTTAAGATCTCTTACAAATGTAAACTTAGCTCTTAGAAGAAAAGTTATCCCGGATATTGTACAAAGAGAGTCAAAGACAATGGGAAAGAATTCTTCTAAGTAAGTATGTTGATCCCAATGATCCAAGTTTAATATTTACTTTATTCTCTCTTCCAAATGGTTCTGCTCTTTGGAATGGTTTAAAAATATCTATTGATCTTATGATTATAAGTTTAATATGGGTGGTGGGAATTGGAGAAAAACATTCTATTTGTATGGATACTTGGTATGATAAAAAACCACTCAATTTAGATCTAGTTTTGAAACCTTGGATGAGATTGCTTCAAGACAAATAAGGTGATAGGGTTTCAAAAATTTTGTATAAGGATCGAGAAGGAAGATACAAATGGAAAGAATATTTTTTTACAAGGATACAAGACATTGATGCTAGGAGCCAAATGAGTATAATTATAAAAAATGTGATTATTTCGAGGGGTGCCAAGGATAAATTAATTTGGAAGTTGAAAAGCTCATGAGAATACACAACAAGAAGTGGATATAATGTTCAACACCAACATGATAATAATGTCACTAGAATATGGAGAGATATTTGGGATAGCCCAAGAATTCCTAAAGTCAAAATGTTTGTTTGGCTTGTAGGTCATAGAAGAATTTTATCCTGGGATAACCTTATGAAAAGGGGTTTTCATGACCCCTCTCAATGTGTTTTATGTAATAAGGAGGAGGAGAGTATTGACCATCTCTTGGGACATTGCTCAATAGTCTGGAATATATGGCAATGGATTCTTAATATGTTTGGTAAATGCATGGTGATGAATACCATAATTGAAGATTAGTTAAAGCAATGGCAAAGGACTTATAAAAGTGAGGCTTTATAGACAATATAGGATATATCAAAAGATACAAAACTTTGGGCTATATGGATAGAAATAAACAAAATAATATTTAAAGGAAAGTAAAACAATTCAGAGGTAATGAAAAAGAAGATATGTTTAGTCATAGAGGAGTCTAAACCAACCCTATCAACTCACCCAATACCTAACTTGGAAGCAAAGAATCTTGATAGATGGATTCAAGTAATTAAATGGAATTATGATGTTGGGTACAAGAGAAGCAAAAAAAAGTAAATAATATAAAGTGGAAACCACCAAATGTGGAGTGCGTTAAATTGAATTTTTATGGAGCATCTAAAGGAAATCTAGGACTAGTAGGAAAGGGAGGAATAATTAGAAATAATAGAGGAGAGATTTTGTCTCATTATGCTTTCAGTTGTGGATTTAAGATAAATAATCAAGTTGAATCTTGGGTGTATTTAGAAGGGTTAAAAATATGTAAACAAATTAAATGGAATAGAGTATGGATGGAAGGTGATTCTCTCATAGTAATAAATGCAATTTTGAGGAAAGCAAAGGCTCCTTGGAACATACAAGAGATGATTGTGGGAATTCAATATCTTGCTAAAGAGTTTAAAGAAATTAGGTTTACACATATATTAAGGGAAGGAAACAAATGTGCAGATAAGCTAGCCAATAGAGGGGTTTTGATTGAGGATTGTGAAGTTAACATCTTTCCATGATTAGAGGAAGTAGAAAGTTTAGTTGAAGCTGACAAAAAATGTCGATTGCCTAAATCAATTAAAGATTAAGATTTACTTTAATGTTTTCCATTGGTAATATCTGTTTTTTTTTGTAACAATAATGTGTGTTCATTTAGACTATTTATTATAATTTTTGTGGTTGCAATTGTGTTTTAGGAAGGAAACTAATAATCCAGATTTGGTAAAGCGGACTATGATAGTGTGATGTTTTGGAAATATTACTCTACTAAGATGTAAGGCATAGATAGTAGAGGTTAAGTTTTGGTATTGTGAAGGCTGCTATAGGAAAATATCAAGAAAGATGCTAAATTCTGGAGTAGTTGTATTCTTACAGAGATTTGAAAAGATCCAAAAAATGAAAATCAAGAATTCAAACATTTTATGTAAAATGATGTAGGTTTCTAGTTATAGCATCCCAATTGAGATGAGAAGTGTTTCTATTTGTAAACTCTCAAGCTCTAAAGAAGAGAGATGTAATTTTTTAAGGATGGGGGACCTGATTACAACCCCTTGTTATCAAGCAAAAAATATATAATGTTTTCCCTAGGAAAAAGTCATAATTTTATGGTGAAGAAATATGAAATTACATTCTTCAAATATTTTTTTGGCATTTCTTCAAAGCTTCAATAATGACGTAAAAATCAAATTACTTATACATCATATCTAGCTATCTCTATTAGGCTAACTGCTATCCTTAGACACCTTCCCAAATTGTCAAAATATCCTTTAAATCACTAATTTATAAGTTAAAACAACATTGGTTTAATTGGAGCGGATTAATCTCTCCGGATAGATATACAAACCAACTATAGTGCATTTCCCTCACAGAATTTCTATACTAAGCATGTACCTAGTTCAATTTGAAGCCCCTCCTTTGAGAGTTTGTTTGCTTTCCTATTCAATTTTCTATAAATATGCCAAAAAGGAAAAGCTTCACTTTGATCCACAAATTCCTTTATTTTAGAGAAGATGGTTTGTAGAACCATGTTTTCCATCCTGAAAACATTACCACCTTCGTAAATTTTAATTTTTTGTATTCCTTTTGATTCTTCCAACTAAACCAACAATTTGAGTGCCATAATTTCAACATAATTATTGGAACCTTCTTCCAGTCCAACCTTGAATTTGAAATAATGAGAGTTAGAAATATATAGTAATCCTCCTACTCCACAAACTCCAAGGACCCTCTGTCTAGCCCCATTAAAAAATTCCTAGGCCCTTGATTTATCAATCTTTGAAGGGATGATTTTTCTTAGTACCTTTATTGTTGTCAAAACCTTATAGTTATTGAAACTTTCGATGATTTAGGAGGAGACCCACCAAGTAGGTTTCTCCTGATCTTGAAATATTCTTGCTTTCCTAGATAACCATACTCCCCATGACACAAACAATGAGAGAGCTATAAAACCTTTGTATGACCTATTTTCAAACTAAGATTTCAAGCACTCTCCTAATAAATCTTATTTCCATAATATAGGAAGCTTTAATTGTGCTATAACCTCCTTCCAAACCTTAGTAAAGGCATAAGCTACCAATAAATTTCAATTGTTTCATTGTTTGACTTACATAAATGACACCTTCCTAGACCATTTCAAATTCTCTTTTGTAATACCTCTCATGTTAGAACCTTATTTTTCATGGCAAGTCATATGAACAATCTTATCTTTAATAGGGCTTTGTGCTTCCATAGTGACTTCCATCACCATGTTGAATCATCATTTCTATCTTCCAACATATTCTTATTCCCCAACTTTGGAGTGTGCTCCCCTATAGCTCCATTCTTTATCCAAACCAATCGATTAGTTTCTTATCATAACTTGATATGTCCATGTTTAAGTCTCCCAACATATTATTTCCATTTATGTGCCTCCTGGACTTGAAATCTTGACATTGTTGCTTCCTCTCATCCCTGTCTCCAATTTGTAGATGATTCTGGGTTAGCTTCTTGGGCTAGAGTTCCAATCCCTTGAGCTCTTAGGGTATGAATTACATTATTTGGTAGTCTATGCATACCACCATAACCAATCCAAGGGTTTAAGCCTGGTATTATCCCTAAACTATTCCCTATTTTTCTAAGTAAACGTATCACCTATAATATAAAAGGCCTGAATCATTGTCTTCTAATAGATTGAAATATTATGGGTTTGCTTTGCTGGGGTCCTTATTCACTCCTTGACTGTGAGTGACTCTAAATACTTTTCTTGTATGATCTTATTTCATAATCTTGCCTTTGATATTATCTTACAAAAAAAACTTGGTTGCTAGAGTCTTACTAGTCAATAAGGTGTTCGTAAGTCCTCATCCTCCATTTTCCTTGGTCTTGGCTAAGGATTTCCATTTAATTAGGGGAATACCTTCCCTTTCCCTTTTTCCCGTGCATAAAAACTATAGCTTAAATGTCTAATATTATCCAAATCTCTTTTGGTGTATGAGATAAATATTACCAATATATTGGTATCGCCTCCAACATAGACTTGACCAAAGTCAATCTCCCCTCAAAGAGAGTCATTTGTTGCACCATATATTAATTCTTCCTTCCACCATATTTATCATCCAATTCCAATCTTGTTTAGTGTAGTCATTAGGTTTAAAAAAGAACCCCAACTATGTAAACCCCTCTTGAATATCAAATTGTTAAAGGGGAAGGGTTGACCTGTTAATTTGGTTTGATCCTAGTCCACACTGTTAAAAGAGATGCTTGAATTATGTGCATTAATATGCATACCTATTGCTAGGTAGAAAAAATCTAAATATTGGTTTAACTTCTCTATAACTCTTACTTTTCCATCCGTGAAAAGGAGAACATCATCTACAAAAAGTAGACAAGTGACTTCCACTATTCTACCAATTCTAATTTCCTTTACTACTCCTACACTCTTGTATTCTAAAATAAACCTACTTAATCCTACAACTACCAGAAGAAATAATAGCAGGGACAAGGGGTACCCTTGTATTATCCCCCGAGAAGATTTGAAGAACTAAAAAGCCGATCCATTAACCAAAACTACAAAAGAAAAAGAACAAAGACACCCCATAATCTAGTTCATCATTTGCACACATAACCCAATATAAGTAAGTATAATCCTTAAATATAGCCAATTTACTCTGTCAAAAGCCTTAGACAGATCCAACTTCATCACCATTACCGATAATTTATTTGATTTTAAAGTATGAAAACTTTCTGAGCAACACCAATTACTTCATGAATTTATCTAACATGCAGGAACGTGGACTACTCAATAGATATAAAAGTAGAGAGGAACCTTTTAATTCTTAATGCAATTAATTTTGCTATGACTTTTTACACACAAATGCACAAAGAAATGGTCCTAAAATCATCAAAGGAAGAAGGATTGACCTTTTTTGGAATAAGATCAATGGAGGTAGAGTTGAATATTGCATTTACCCTTTATTTATTTCTAGACTCCACAATATTGAATAGGTTAGACTCCAAAAGGTATAGAACTCGATAAATAATTCCATAATCTAGGCATTAGGTCCTAACCTCTTATTTTTTTGGGAGAAGGTTGAAACAACTTTGAGATTCTCCTTTGAGACTAAAACTCACCATTGGCTTCATCGTCTATAAATCAAGGAAAGAGAAGCTATTTAGACTATTTCAACTATACTAATTTGACTAGGATCCTTGTATAGTTAACCAAAATGCCTTACCCTATTTTTGTTATTCCTTTAAAGGAGGATACTTTACTTCCATCTTGACCTTGTAGCTCCCAAATTGTATTTTGTTGTTTTCTATGAATTTGTGAAGCTATGGAAAAATTTAGTGTTCTCATCCCCATTTGTAATCTAAAGTGCTCTACTTTTGGGCCTCCATTGTGGTTCTCTCTTTGCCAACAATACTATCTTCTCTTGTTCCAAACTTTTGTATTTAAGCCTTATTTCCTCATCCAATTCTTTTTTGAAGTCATCTGCTAGATACACTGCAAGCTTCTCCTCAATCTCCCTCAAGTTTTGCTCATCCATCAGTTTCTTTTTATAGGCTCACTGAACTACTGCTACCTTAACCCTTTTTAGATTTGTTTCAAACTGAATTCTAGCATATTCTCTAGACTAGGATCAAACTTCACGCATGCTAATGACTAGAGTTACACAGTTGTCTTCTTTTAGCCACTCAAAATTAAATTTAAAAGGACATGTGACTTTTCCTTCTCTTTTGCTATAAGAAGCATGATGGGGGAGTGATTAGATTCTCCTTTGACTTCAACCCAAGACTTCATTCTGTAAGTGCCATTCACCAAACTCTCAACTACTAAGAATCTATCCATACTCTTAGAAATTCTATCAACCCTCATCCTTATGTTTCTCTAAGTTAGGACCAACTTTATAGGTTCTAGGTCTACCATCCCCTTGGCTTCAAACTTTTGGATGAAGTAATCAACCAATGGATTGGTTCTAGCAGTAGTACCCCACACTTCACTCCTAGAAAGAGTTAAGTTTAAATCACCTCCTAAAATTAAATTATCATCTTCTATAAACTTCTGATCCATAAGCTTATTCCAATATTGCATCCTATCTTTATAGGGGACATAAATGTTCACCAATGTCACTATTTCCCCAAGCATCATTGAAAAGAATTCAATCCCTACTCCTAAGTCAAGCAATGCAAATTTGATTAGCCTAAACTGATTTACCTTTCACCTTGTGGCCACTCCTTCTAAGGCCTCTACAACATCAAGGGCCAAAAATTCCTATCCTTAAGCATTTTACTAAGATATTATATCACTTCCATAGCTAACATTTTTGTCTCTTGAATTAGTAGAATCTCCAGATTATGAATTTCTTCCAGCCTACATAGAGCAACTTTTTTGTTGAGCTGCCCATCCCCTGGATATTAAAAGAGAGAACTTTCATTGATTAATTGTGTCTAGGATCATCCTTGTTGTAAGGATCCCCTTTATGGATGATTGTTTGCCTTATTGAACTTCATAGAGGGCTTTATTCTTAGCCAATGAAATAAAATATCTTATGTCCCTCCCACTAGAAAGACTCCCTGCCTCCATGTCTTTACTGAGGCCTCCCCCAACTCCTCCTTCCCTTAGTCCTATTATTCCTTTTAGGGATCGTAGGGGATACCTATGGGTTTATGGGGACATAGAACCTTCCTAACCATAAACAAAAAGAGGTGGGGAAGCAATTTCAAAGCGGTTTACCTATGAAGAATTACTAAAAAACTTACTAGAGTCTAAACCAAGATTTGGATCTACTACCTCCAAGGAAGAAGAATTTGAGGGTACTCCTTGCCCCTCAACTCCACCCTCACCTTCTTCTAGGGAAGACTTTGTTTTACATACTGGTAAGTCTGGGTATTGGTCAGTTGAAGGACTCAAAGGAGAATTACTCATAATCTCATATGAGGAATGCAATTTGGCAATAATTTCATTTTGAAATCTTGTATCTAGGTCTAGGAGCATGACATCCAACTTTTGCATTAAGATTCCTAGCCTTGCTTCAGTTTAAGATGATTTTGAATCCATCACTTAATCTGACACAAAAATTTTCATCTCCACCTTCTCTGCATCTCCTGTTCTTCCCTTGATTCCTCTAGCTTGTGTTCCTTATGCATTGATTCAATAATATAACCAATATGTGAGTCATGTGCTTGAAGAAAAAATTGCATCTCATTCTCACCCTTAAATACCTCTCTCTCTACCTTATGATGCCAAAACTTCCTCAAAAAAATAAGAGAACAATCCCTCACAATATGCCCATAATTATGAAAATGTGCACACCTAAAAGGCACACCAATGTAGTCTAGGGTTTGAACATGAATCCTTTTGTTATACTTCAACACAATTTCCCCCACTAATCTATCTCTCCAATCCACATTCAACACAATTTTCCTTGCTAATGTGTCTTTGTCTCTCCAATTCACATTAACAATAATCTTGGCCATTGTCCTCAAGCATGAAGACTGACACCTCTTGTCTACCTCCAAGAAAGAACCAATGCAGTTGCCTATGGCTTGAAAAACATCTCTAGACCAAAATTCTAGTGGCAACCCCAATAACTTTACCCATATAGGGTGAGTAGGTATATAAGTGGTCTTAGGGTCAAAACAAAGGTATGTTTAAGTAAAATTTATATTTTTTTGTCCCAAGGGGGACTACGCAATGGTTTGGACTTTGACTCTTCTTCAAAAGGTCCAAGGTTCAAACCGCAATGTGGGCGAGTGTGTGAGGGGGTGGGTGTGTGTTAAATTCCCTATTGATAAGCATAGCTCTCAACTTTACATGGGGTCATGGTTGGGAGGATACGGCCCAGCCCTGTGCGTTAGTCGTAGGGATTTATCACACTAACCAAATAAAAAAATATATAATTTTTTTCTTTAAAGATAATATATACTTAAACCCAAGAGTACTAAAATATCCCAAAGATTTGATTAAATCTATAGTTAATTGTGAAAATGAGGATTGGTCATTTGCTTAAATTGCTTTGCATTGATCTAAATATCTTTCATTTTGAAAAACTTCAAATACATGCTATTGACAATTTTTTTTAATGAGTTATATGGGATTGAAACGGGTCCCACTTGTATTACATTATCACCACATAGTGGTATTACAACAAAGCTTTGATATATCCATGTATAGTTTGGCAAGATTCGATATTATCCATGTATTAAATCTATAGTTAATTGTGAAAATAAGGATTGGTCATTTGCTTATATTGCTTTGCATTGATATGGATATTTTTCATTTTGAAAAACTTCAAATACACGATATTGACATTTTTTTAATGAGTTATATGGGATTGAAACGGGTTCCACTTGTATTACATTATCACCACATAGTGGTATTACAACAAAGCTAGGATATATCCATATGTATCATTTGGCATGATTCGATATTATCCATGTATTAAATCTATAGTTAATTGTGAAAATGAGGATTAGTCATTTGCTTAAATTGCTTTGCATTGATATGGACATCTTTCATTTTGAAAAACTTCAATTACATGATATTGACAATTTTTATTAATGAGTTATATGGGATTGAAACGAGTCCCATCTGTATTACATTATCACCACATAGTGGTATTACAACAAAGCTTGGATATTCGAACCTGGGCCTCCTCCTTGAAATGTTGAAGAATCTAACAGGTTGAGTTAATGCAATTAGGAGTGTTAGGTTGAGACATTACATAAACTCTTAGATATCATAATGCTATATTTAAACTAATTTTTTAATACAATAAGAATAACAATATCGTGTGCAACAGTTCAAAGTTTGACTCTTCTTTAGGAGGTCCAAGGTTCAAACCACGTTGTGTGTGTGGTTGTGTGTTAATCCCCTATTAATAAGCATCTCTCTTGGCCTTATAAGGGAGGGGATTGCTAAGCTCTATGTGTCGATCGTAGGAGTTTATCACACTACTCGAATAAAAAAATATTTTAAAATGAAATATTATAAATTACAATAAAAAATATGTAAATTAAAAAATAATATTTAAAATAATTTTAATATTATAATTTTTGAATTATAATTTTTGAATTTTTGGATAGTATGAGAAACCCATACGACCAACACTTAGGGTTAAGCATTACCATCCCAGCCATGACCCCTCATAAGGTCGCAAGCTAAGTTTATCAATAGGAAATAAACACACACCACACCCATGTTGCGGTTTGAACCTTTTCGAAGAAGAGCTAAAGCCCAAACCGTTGCGCTGTCCCTCGAAACAATATAGTAATTTTTTATTACAAAAAATATTGGTTTAAATAAAATTAAAATCTATATATCTGTTGGTACTTTACTGGCAAGTTCCCTCAATCCTTGAAAGGAGGTTCGAGGTTCAATATTGAAAGGAGGTTCGAGGTTCAAGCCTGACGGCCTACACTAGATACACAAAAAACCCTGAGACTAGCCTAAGGGGTATATCCAAATGGGACATGCTTCGTAGAACGAAAAGTCTTGAGCCCCTAGGGGATACGAAGAACGGTTTTCTTAATTAAGGTTTTAAAGTCCAAGGGGACAATGCAACGGTTCAGGATTTGGCTCTTCTTCGAGAGGTTCAAGGTTCAAACCACAACATGGGCGAGTGTGTGAGGGAGTGAGTGTGTGGTGGTTGTGTGTTAAATCCCCTATTGATAAGCATAGCTCTCAAATTTATAGGGGTCATGGTTGGGATGAAACTGCTCAACCCTATGCCATGGTCATAGGGTTTCTCACACTAACCGAAAAAATTAAAATCTATATATTTTTTTATAAAATTGGTTTGAATGTTGAAGAATCTAACCAATTAATCTAATTTAATAAGATTAAAATTTCAACTTATATAATTAATAAAAATATTAATATAAAATAAAGATAATATATCCGTGTGATTATGGTCCTTGGTCTATTGGTAAGGATGCCACTTGCATTATCGGTGATGTGACCCGGATTCAATCCCCACGACGGATATTTATAATAAGTATTATATATATATATATATATATATATATATATATATATATATAGTATGTATGTGGGGAAAACATAAGAGGTTACCGAAGTGAAATGAATAAAATGAAATATTTTAATTACGTCCGCGAGACCCAACTATGGTCTATGGGATCTCAAATATGGAAGTACAACTACTCAAATCATATCATAAGATCTTTAATATCTTTGAGAAGGTTGTTTCTTCTTCTGCTGATTTGGGTTAGCAATTCCCCAACTTTTTTTATTTTACTGTCTTCAAATAACTCTGCCATAGACCCGTTCTCAAGTGTTTCTTTGTATTTACCACGGA
Organism: Wollemia nobilis; assembly: GCA_028583015.1. Taxonomy (NCBI): domain Eukaryota; kingdom Viridiplantae; phylum Streptophyta; class Pinopsida; order Araucariales; family Araucariaceae; genus Wollemia; species Wollemia nobilis. Next base: position 9,935,427 of record JAQPPZ010016717.1, on the reverse strand, counting down.
TATCTAAAAAACTCGAGCATTTATAGATGAAGTGTTCCTCTATATCTACTGCCCCTATGTTTCATAGAGTACATATCCTTTCTTCCCATTGTTCTTTGGGCGTTGTCCATCTCCCTGTTTCACATCTAAGCCTATGAGAGTTAGTCCTTATCTGAGCAATGATGATTTTTTCCTTCCACTTGATTTCAGTGTCTATATACACTTTTTCCTTGTGGTCATACGTTGGATTAAACTTTGCAATATAATATTGTCTTTTCTTGCTTGCATTTTTCCACATTCCACTTCTAAACTTTTCATTCACATAATTTTTTATGTCTTTGTTGATATTTGGGCATTCTGTTGATTTTCCAACGTTTCATCCATTTTTTATTTTGTTTCATCCATGTATTCTTCCACCTATGCAACTCTTCATCCCTAGCTACCCTAGGCCATATGTCGTTTTTCATGTTTTCTATTTTTTCAAGTAACATAACAACTTGGTCATAGCAATTGCTTCTAAAGGGAACATTCCAATTTTAGCTAGAATAATTTCATAAGGGGTTGTGGCCTTAATTTTGAGAAAATTTATGATTAGATATTTTGAATCCTTTCCATTTGCCTCAATTTTGCATTTGTTGTGCCACTAGCCTCGCAACCATACAACAAAATCAGTGTAACAAGTAGGCCAAATAAGACCTTGGTGGTCTTCCAGTCCCATAAATCGACATTCGTACACCTGTTTTGAAGTGCATATAGTGCTTTCCAACCACTTTGAGTTCTTTTCATCCTACATGTATTCCAATTAAGTTTGTCATGAAAGTCTATGTCTAGGTATTTGTATTCTACTACCACCTCAAGCGGTTCTCTTGCAAACTGAAATTCGAGTTGTTGTTTCTTCTCTTTTGCTGAAAAAATCATAATTTTTATTTTGCTCATGTTCACCTGCATCCCAACTTCCTTACAAAAGAGTTCTAGAGCTCAAAGGTGATATTCTAGATCTTTGGTTGTTTTGGCCATAAGAATTACATCTTTTGCATACATGAGGAGTTTTACCACATATTTGACTAAGTGCACACCCTCTCCCCCAAATTTTTTTATCCATTCTTCGAACTTGTCAATGCACAACCCAAATAAGGTCGAAGATAGAGGACAACCTTGTTTGACACATATGTCACTACCAAAACATTTAGATAACCCTTTTGTGTTCTGATTCTAGCCTTTACATGCTCATATAGTCTATGAATTGTGAACTGCTGCCCTGCTGCCCTGTAGTGAATTGGAACCTCTAGCTCTTCCATTATGCTCCATAATTTTTTCCTTGGCACTGTGTCAAATGCCTTTTCAAAGTCTACAAAACAACAAAAAACCTCTTCTTTTTTGTCCCATATTTTTTCCACTATGTGTCTGAGTGTGATACAATGATCAATAGTTGAGTGCTTGCCCCTTTACTATCTTTCCCTTTTCTTCTGCCCATATGTTGATCCTACGCTCTATCATACTCCCAAACAACTTTGCAAAGAGAGGGTTTATCATGATAGTTTGATAGTTTGAGGGCTTATTTACATTTCCATTTTTAAACAAAGGAATGGTCAAGCTAGTTGTCCACTCGGTAGGGAAGCCATTTTGTATGACCTCATTGAATTTTTTTTTGATCTGCGATGTGCCAGAATATCTACCCCCATTTTATATGCTCTGCTTGAAGATTGTCTATGTCACGGGCTTTACCAGTTGCTAACTTTTTTATCCCTTGAATAATGTCTTCATTTGTGAAAAGTTCTTTCTTGACAATGATAGTAGGGGGTGTCTCCTACTGGTTACTACGCTGATACAATTGTTTTGAATACTCCAACCACTGATTAACTGTTATGCTATTTTCAATTTGCATCATTTTCACGCTTAGTTCCTTCCAAAATTTCTTTGGTTTATGCTTTCCTAAGTAAATCAATTATTTCATCGTTGTTCTAGTGTATTTTTTTTTTTTGCCCTTACCAATTTCTCATATGCTTTTCTATTTGCTCTTGTTTTACCCGTTGGTTCCTTTAGTAATCTTTGCGCTTTTTTGCAATCTTCATCAAACCATGGGTTGGTTGGAAAGCTATTTCTTTCTTTCTTTTTAGGTTTAGCTCTCTTGCATTTATTTAGAGCTTCTTGGATAACGTGAATTAACCATTCACTCTTACTATAATCTTTGCTACTGTGAGGTAGTTCTTCCCTTTCCTATAACTCGTTATTTAATACTGCTCTAGAATTTTACCGATTTTCATCTGTTAAGAGAATGTTTCCCTTGTGAGGATATTTATTTTGATTGCCTTGCAAGTGTTTTTCCCTTGGTTTGTCTCCATGCATTCGAAGTTTCATAACAATTGGGTTGTGATCTAACTTAAGTTCCACTGGAGAATCTTCCACTTCTAGCTCCTTTATTTTTGGTATGTAATTTTGTGAACATATTACATAGTTTATTACACTTTGTCCCTTATATGTTTTGCATGTATACTTTCCTGAATTTTTTGATTTGTTCATCCCATTGGAAATAATCAAGTTGTGTATGCTGCAGAGGCCTAACAACTCTTCTCCATATTGCGTGATAACCCCATGCTCATCTTCTGAAGTCCTGGTCCATGTTGATTTTCCTCTTCTGGCATCCAAAGAAGATTAATCTCAATATCTTCGCTACGTTCTAGAATGTTAGCTTACTTATTTGTTGTCCTTGTCCTTGCATTGAAATCTCTAATTAATATAATATCCCCCAACCACTGTTGATTTTCCTCTTTTGGCATCCAAAGAGGATTAATCTCAATATCTTCGCTACCTTCTAGAATGTTAGCTTGCTTATTTGTTGTCCTTGTCCTTGCATTGAAATCTCCAATTAATATAATATCCCCCAACTTACTGTATATCGAAATGTCTCTGTTTAGGGAGGAGTATGGGTCTTCTCTGTTAAGGTCATGTTTTTTATAGAATTTAGAATTCTTTGGAGCAAAATACTATGTTGCTATGTTAATAACTGACTTATTTTCTAAGATCTTTATCCAGATGTACTATTTGTTTTCATCTTGTTTTTTCAATATTAATGACCCTATCCCATTCCTCTTTTATTAAAACCATAATACCCCCGTGCCGTTTTCCATTTTCCGCTACTTCATTCCATATTGCTATTTTTTTGTATCCCACAAATTCTGGAGTCCTACATCCATCGTGTTCATGTTTTTCCATCAGTATGATTATATCTTTATCTCTAGCAATGGGCCTTAACCCAGGTCCTCTTCTCCAAGGGTAACCTCTACAGTTCTAACTTACCATCGTAAGATGTTCTCGGGCGGGCCATACTCCTTATTTGTTTTGGATTTGTTTAGATGTGATGTATGACTTTCCATTTCTTAAATATGCCCGTTTCCCTTCATTCCTTGCTACCCTCACCTTTTCCCATTCTTTATTTCTTTCTTCCTGTTGTAAAAATGTCAGGTCGTCATCTAAATAGAATTGTGACCCTCTCATCATGCCTCTATTTTTTAGTGACCTTGTTTTATCTTCGTAGCTCATCAATGTGACCCAAATATGCCTATCTCTACCTCGTTCTTTCAGCCTACCAATTTTGCTTGTTTTTTTTATTTGACCTTTCAATTGTAATCGATCTGAAAAGAAGTCCTTGGTTAAACGATTTGTGTCTTCCTTATCCCCATAATCTTTCAACCATTTGATGATTATATTTGATAACTTCTCATGTATTTCTTTCTCTTCTGTTATTTGAATTTTTACTTGCTTCTCTATCAACTCTTTTTGTTGATTGACTGGTTCTTTTACTACTTGAGACCATGTCTTTGCCTTTGCTAATTCATTTCGCAGCTCATTTTCTCTTCTTTCCATGTTTTGAAGTGTTTTTTGTACCTCTTTTATTTGATTTGCATTTGTTTTTTCCACCTCTATTGCATCATTGATTGGGGGGTGGATGGCTTGTTTGAGGACATGCCACACTGACCTATGTTTGCAATGTTTTGTAGCTTTGACACTTGCTCCTTGAGTTGGTTGTTTTCCTTTTCCAGCCTCCGAATGGTGTTTATAATCTCATGTGATTTAGTATCTCTTAATTTCTCCCTCCTTTCCATGCAAGTTTCTCTTTCATCTTCATTAGCTTGGCATAGGTGTCAAACAAGGTTGCCCTCTATCTCTGACCTTATTTGGGTTGTACATTGACAAGTTAGAAGAATGGATAAACAAATTTGGGGGAGAGGGTGTGCACTTAGCCAAATATGTGGTAAAACTCTTCATGTATGCAGATGATGTAATTCTTGTGGCCAAAATAGCCAAAGATCTAGAAGATCACCTTCAAGCTCTATAACTCTTTTGTAAAGAAGTTGGGATGCAGGTGAACACGAGCAAAACAAAAAGTATGATTTTTTCAGCAAAAAAGAAGAAACAACAACTTGAATTTCAGTTTGTAGAAGAACCGCTTGAGGTAGTAGTAGAATACAAATACCTGGGCATATACTTTCATGACAAACTTAATTGGAATACATGTAGGATGAAAAGAACTCAAAGTGGTTGGAGAGCACTATATGCACTTCAAAACAGGTGTAGGAATACCGAGTTGTGGGACTGGAAGACCACCAAGGTCTTATTTGGCCTACTTGTTACACCGATTTTGTTGTATGTTTGCGAGGTGTGGGCTAGTGGCACAACAAATGCAAAATGGAGGCAAATAGAAAGGATTCAAAAATATCTAATCACAAATTTTCTCAAAATTAAGGCCACAACCCCTTATGAAATTATTCTAGCTGAGACTGGAATGTTCCCTTTAGAAGCAATTGCTATGACCAAGCTGTTATGTTATTTGAAAAAAATAGAAAACATGAAAGATGATAGATAGCCTAAGGCAGTTAGGGACGAAGAGTTGCATATGCGAAAGAATACATGGATGAAACAAAATCAGAAATGGATGAAACGCTGGGAAATCAACATAAATGAATGCCCAAATGTCATCAAAGACATAAAAAAATTATGAATGAAAAGTTCAGAAGTGGAATGTGGAAAAATGCAAGCAAGAAAAGACTATTATATTGCAAATTTTAACCCAACGTATGACCACAAGGAAAAAGCGTATATAGGCGCTGAAATCAAGTGGAAGGAAAAAATTAGTCATTGCTCAGATAAGGACTAGCTCTCATAGGCTTAGATGTGAAACAGGGAGATGGACAACACCCAAAGAACAATGGGAAGAAAGGATATGTACTCTATGCAGCACAGGGGCAGTAGAAACAGAGGAACACTTCATCTATAAATGCCCGAGTTTTTCAGATATCCATGACAAATACAAAGAAACACTTGGGAACGGGTTTATGGCAGATTTATTTGAAGACAATAAAATAAAAAAAGTTGGAGAATTGCTAACCCAAATCAGCAGGAGAAGGAACAACCTTCTCAAAGATATTAAAGATCATATGATATGATTTGAGTAATTGTACTTCCATATTTGAGGTCCCATAGACCATATTTGAGTCTTGCGGACTTAATTAAAATCTTTCATTTTATTTCATTTCTTGCATCTAAAGTCTTGATGCCCACATGAGTGGTGTGGTTGTGGGACTGTAAGTTTCCTCATCTGAAAATTCATTTTGATGACCTCCATTATTTGGTGGTTTGACGAAAACTCAAAAAAAACATTCTCATTGACCAAAAAAAAACAATAATATTAATTTTTAACTATAAAAATTGATTATCTACAACGATTGTATGCCCTTTCTAACGTTTGACTCTCCCTCCTACCATTATAACATCTCCCATTCCTCTCATTCTTGTCGTCTATCAATTATGGCATTCCTATATGCTTAGATGCTGTTGTTGGTCCCTGTACCTGCGTCTTATGGGGATGCCTTACATCAGCTACCTGATTTATTTAGGAAATTTGCATGTAATAGCAGCTTGGTTTTGCTAATAAAATTTCCACATTATTCATCACGGGTAAAAAACATAAGAAATATTCATCACGGGTTAAAAACATAAGAAATGTTTACAAAACGTGGCAGCTCCGCCTCGCTGAACATTCCTATTTGACCCCATTTTGCATGGTTAAACATTCCTATTTCACCCCATTTTGCATGGTAATGTGATAAACAAAATGGGGAAAATTCCCAGAGTCTTAGAGGAGGTTTATGGTGACAGGGTTCAAACCCTGCGGCAGCTCATTCTGCAACTTCTAGCTCCCGCATTATCCCATGCACCCTGCGAATGCGGAGGGCCTGTTGAAGAACATTTCATATTCTGTGCAAGGTGCGATCCTTCAGGATACCTCTTGAGGGACAACGACCACGCGGAGTATTGGAAATTGTTGGAATGCAGCTACGGAGTGGTTTCGAACATGGCACCTTCAACTCAGTTGTTTATGCTGGAAAACCGATGGACACAACGTCAGGTAAGTAACTAATCTTCGTCAGTTTCTTCACAGACATCAATCTATGAGTCCAGTTCCATGGACATTTGCAGATTGTAATTAATTTATTAAATCAAATCTCGGTTCCTTCAAATTTCAAAAGAAATTTAACGAGCGATTTTACTGACATTCGTAAGAGAAAGCATTAGGATATAAAACCAACTTTTAGTTTCGTCAAGAAGCAAGTTCTTTTTTTTTTTGTTCTTTTTAAATTGCTTGAAAATTGAGGATTCATTGCGAGAGGGGGAAAAAATTGAATCTCGACTTCAGATTATTGTTATTATTTTATTTTGAAAGCAAATTTAGTTCATATTTAAAAGATAATTTTTTTCGTACTACTAGATTGTAAGGCTCTGTTGTTTTGCTCTCCTTGTCCAAATCTTAAACGAGGTCAGCTTTGCAATATTTAAGCTGAGATTAGTAGACTCAGTATCATCTCTTATATGTTTTGTTAAAGCAAATTTCTTCAATAGTGGAACATAGCAGTCCCTTGCCAAACTGCTTCACCCACTTGTTAAAAATGCTCTGAGGCTTTATATATAGCTTAGATTATAATATACAATGAGTGGAAAATTTTAAAGCCTAATTATTTAATAGGATTCTCCCTTAATGATTTGAAATCACTCAGAAATGCAGATCCTTTAGGAGTTAAACATTCACATATCATTTTCACAATGTCCCTTCACTTTTTACTTCCTCAGTTTCTACCTCAATGGCATTGGAATAATCTATAGATGTCCAATGTTTGCTTTTATTCTTTGACTCTCTTGTTAACATTGTGGCCTTGAGGAACCACATTTATCCTAACCCTACTAGGACCATGATCAATGTCCATGCCATAGTAGGAAAACTTGGACTCAGCAAAATCGTGGCAAAAATTTGGCCAGTAAAACGTTGAACAAAATATATAAATTCATAAAAGGTATACATTGAAATTAGAGAGCTAGGAAGTCAATCTTCTATTAGACTTTCATAAAAGGAATATAATTACAATTCATGAGAGTTAAATGATCATCAATGATATAAAAAATTAGCAAAATATAACATACACAAGCAATTGTAACGTGCTTTTTGCTTTTCCTCCCTTGACCTCAAGCTGGATGCTTGGACTCGAACTATTGATTCCTTGGGAACATCTTCGACCAATGCTGTAGCTTCTGTTGCTTCCCTCCCCAACTCCTTGATTTCCTCCTTCGTGAACATTGGGCCTACATTTTTTAATTTCATTGCTGCAGCTTCCATTGCTTCCCTCTCCAACTCCTTGATTTTCTCCTTAGTGAACATTGGGCCCACCAATGCTGCAGCTTCTGTTGCTTCCCTCCCTAACTCCTTGATTTCCTCCTTAGTAAACATTGCTGGATGATTGGACTTGAACTATTGATTCCTTGGGAACATCTGCCACCAATGCTGCAGCCTCTGTTGCTTCCCTCCCCAACTCCTTGATTTCCTCCTTAGGAATTATATCATAATATGTAACATTCTATTTCTTTGTGCACAAGTTCTGCACCAAGAGGTATCCATGCCATAAAGGGACGAGATAAAGAGAAAATGGAATTCATGTTGAAGACACAACCATGATCTTCTACCTGCATCACATTACCAGAAGACACGTATAAGTGTCTTCTCATGCTCACACCAAACACATAGAGTCAAAAAAACATCATTATTTTGGAGACTGTAACACGATGGTGGTATTCCGCAGTTGAAGTAAGAGAGAATGAATGACCAAGTGGATTAGCAAAGCAACTCATCAACTTGTAGTTTGAGTAACACTCAAACGGTCTTAGGTCTCAATCCAGATGGTCTACAACAAGTTGTCTTCACCCTTGATGGCCTTGCACAACACAACAATTCATACGACCTTGTCTACAATCCAAACAATCTTGATCACACTCCAGATGGCTTGCCTCTAAGTTAGACGACCTTAACCTTGCATGGGACGACTTGGGTCCAAGATCCAGACGACCCAACACAGTGATCTACAACAAACAAAAATAAGTGGAAATAGTTTGGATCATCTAGCTACAACAATAACAATTAGATACAAACACATGCATAAAGACTACACAATTTTGTATGACCATGGCTGAATGGTATTATTATTATCAACAAGAATACATGTCTGTATGTAATACAATTATCTCCGTACTCTCCTTTGTGTACTCTCCTATATGTGTGTACATCCGTACCTGCTCAAATGAATGAGGGATCCTATTTATACTTTTGGAGGATAGTTACTCCCTCAACTACCTACTTGACACCTCATCACCTTTTACATAATTTGTCATACATTTGTATTTCATTTCCATCTACTTCATACATTTGTCATACATTTCATTACTTATACATACTTTCACTATTACTTCATCGTACGTGTAACAAGACATTGCAATAAATTCAAAACTATTACATTCAAAATTGTATGTGTGCGTATATGACTTCGAATGCACTTATTCTATGTATGAGTACGAGGTGGTACATGTGATTGCGCCATGTCAGAACTAGTATCTACATCTGCCCTCCCCTCTAGATTGGTTGATGTAGGCAGGCAAATTGATATGTATGCGTAATTAGTAAATAACTTTTGTCATTTTGTGTTATTTTGTAGTTTGTCGAAATGTGCATATGTATAATTAATAATGTTATAAAGTGGCAATGTAATAATGTACATGATAATGTGTAATGTTTAGTGAAGTATTAGTAATGTATGGACAAGTCATAAAGTGAGTCATCAAATGAAATGTAAATGTAAGTCAAATACATGTCAAATGTAATTTAAGAAAATGATGAGGTGTTAGGTAGTTGGAGGTTGCAACTACTTTTTAGTTATATAAATAAGACACTTCCCTCATTCATTCGTGTGATGGTAGTAATTGTGGTTAGCCGAAGTGTGTGGTTATTGGGTAGTGTGGATGTTGTCGGGAGGCTGGTTGGTGGTTGTTGGCTGAAGTGTGTAGGTGTTGGAAGGAGATATTCCACACAGATGTATATGTAAGAAGATGCTTTATGGAGTTAACCATATAGGCCATTGGTTTTTTTTCAATGAGTTTAGACAGGTTTTTATGAGGGGTCCCAGTCCTCTCATACTGAGTGGGGTTTGAACCTTGGACCTCTCAAAGAGAAGCCAAAGCCCTTACCACTATAGTAAGCTTGCAACTCATATAGGCCATTGTTAATACAAGATTTGCTCATTCATTTATCATCTGCTATTGTTATTGTATGTATATTGCATGTGTTGTCATTGTTGATTGTTGTAGTAGATAGGTTTTGTATTGTTCCTTTCAAGTTTCAGATGTAGGGTGAAAGTTGCACACCAAGTGTTGCTGTTCAAGTGATGCTATTGTACAAGTGATGTTGCTATACAAGCAACTGTTGTGAATGCAGTACAAGTGAAGTGTCTTGGATGATTGTTAAATCTGTCATTCAAATTGTTCCTCCAAGAGTTGGAGTACAAACCACTATTCTACATTTGGCGTTGTTGCTGTTGTCGTTTAATAGTGAACCAACTTAATGATATATGTAGAAAGGAAATGGGTTGGCAAGCAAGTCATGTAAATTTGTGTACTGTGTAGACAATCCCTAAGGCTTCCTACTCCTTAGTGGTGTAGTTATTCTTTGCTCGTGACAACAACCGACTTGAGAAGTATATGGGCTGATCTAACTCATATTGCCCCTCTTGAGCAAACCTACATTCAATTTCAAAATTGGACGCATCCACATGGACATGGAATGAAATTCTTTCTCCCAATCTGGAAAGACCAAAATGGGTGTGCAAACCAACTTTGCCTTTAACTCCTCAATCAATTTCTTGTGCTTCCCTGACCTCCTTAAAGGAACACCTTTGCATGTGAATGCGTCACGAGAGCGTGGAACTTGTGCAAAGTTTTTAACGAAGTGCTGGTAGTACCGAACATGCCCCAAAAATGACTTCAACAAACTTATGTCTTATGGTTCTTCCATGCTCATTGCGACTCAAATTTTGTCAAAATCGGTCTTCAACCCCTCTTTACATGCCACGTGTCCTAGCAACTTCCCCATACGACACCAACAACTTGCACTTCTTTGGATTCAAGGACAATCGAGCATTCATGCACAACCGCATGCAATCTTCCAGCGCCTTCAAATGCTCATCCTTTCTTCCGTATAACAAGCAATCATCCAAGAACACTTTGAATTTTCCTGTTGACATTTGTTCAAAAATGTACAAGATAATCCTTTGAAACATGGTAGAGGCGTTGCACAAACCAAAAGTACCCAATATGCCCCAAAATGACTTCAACAAACTTATGTTGTATGGCTCTTCCATGCTCATCACGAGACAAATTTTGTCAGAATCGGTCTTCAACCCCTCTTTACATACCACGTGCCCTAGCAACTTCCCATACGACACCAACAACTTGCACTTCTTTGGATTCAAGGACAATCGAGCATTCATGCACAACCACATGCATTCTTCCAATGCCTTCAAATGCTCATCCTTTCTCCCGTATAACAACCAATCATCCAAGAACACTTTGAATTTGCCTGTTGACATTTGTTCAAAAATGTACAAGATAATCCTTTGAAACGTGGTAGGGGCATTGCACAAACCAAAAGGCATTCGGTTATATGCATAAATCCCATTTTCTACTACAAAAGTGGTCTTCAATCTATCTTCTTCAGCAATATTGATTTGGTTGTATCCCTTGAGAATCCATCCAAAAATGAATAGATCTCGTGACCTACTACTTCTTCTAGGATTGAATCAGTAAAGGGTATTGGAAAGGGATCCTTGATGGTCACCACATTCAAACTCCAAAAATCCACACAGATGTGGATTTGGTTACTCTCCTTCAAATTGATGATGATAGGTGACACCCATTTGCTCACCGTCACCTTGAAGATTATTCCCGCATCCAACATCTTTTCTATCTCTACATTGACCAAGGCCGCATACTTTGGATTCATTCTATACGACCTTCTCCTTACAGGTTGCACACCAAGAACCAACAAAATCTTATGCATGCACAACTCAGGTGGAATCCCTTGTAAATCCTTGTATGTCCATGCGAAGACCTCCTTGTACTGCATGAAAATTTTAAAAGTTGTTGCTTTTAAAACTAGGTCCCACTCGTCCCCGCAATGGATTATTTTCTCCTCCTCTCCTTCGTCGAGATTCACCTGCACCATCTTCGGTCCTTCATACTTTATGGTGTTAGGTTCAGTTGCCACTTTTGCCACGTCAAAAGGATGTGTTGGCTTTTCATCAATTTGTGCATTGCCAACACTATACTCTGCAAAGTTCTGTGGAAAGGTCATCTTTTCTTCTTCCACTTTCACTGCTGGCTTGGCACTTTGACTGCATTCACCGACCTCATATACGCTTCTAGGTCCTTCATTTTGAACATCTTCCTCTACATTAATACACATGCAAGTAGGTTGGAAAACTTCATAGTCTTCCATCTGCCAATGTAGAAGTCCGTTGTCTGAGTGCCCTTCATCCTTCGTGCACTCTTCTAACTCCAACACTCCTTCGTTTGGTTCTTGTCTGTTTGCATGATCTTCCTCTTCCGATGATGAACTTCTTGATTTGTTGGATGTTGCCAATTCTTCACTCACGGACTGATTCTTCAAATTAATTACATACTTGTGTTGGCCTTTCTTGAAAGTCAAGCGGTCCTTCTCCCAATTGTGGTTCACTTTCGCTGTGCGTAACCACCCACGTCCCAACAATGCATCGTAGGCTAGTTTTTGCATAGCAATAACCACAAAATCTAAAATGAACATTTGGTCAACAATCTTCACTCTTTGTGCAATCAAGACTCCTCTCATTTCAATGCCATACTGATTTGCGCCATACAGCCAAAAGTTGGGAGACCACAAAAATGGTGCCCCCAAGTCCTTCCATGTCTTTTTAGGCAATACATTCACACTTGATCCTCCATCAACGATCACTTGCGTCAACTTGTGATTTAGCAACTCAATATGGATCAGTGTTGGCTTCTTCTCGGCATCGATCATCAGGACTGTTGGGTCAATGTACTGATCCCTTGCTACTTTCCTTGTCTCCAGTTAGCATCGTGGCTCTTCTACTCTCCTTGTCCACACCATTTCTCCAACCGATCGTATATAGCTCTAGACCTCTAGTATCATGCACAGTAAACTGGACACCTTCACTTCAACATTTGTATCCAATACTTGCGTTGCCAATTGTTGTGTTGATGTTTCCTCATCTTTGGCGGTGATGGGTTCTTTTTTATTCTTGTGACTGAACTTCTCTTGATTGGTCTTTTGCATTTCTTCCTCGATTTGCACATGTGCTTCCTGCCATTTCTCCTTCTCCTCAGTAGGGTTTAGGTACTGCTCCATTCTCCACGCTTGTTCTTGAGTTACTGCCAGCACATGCTTCTCCATGTGTGTTTTTTTCTGGTCCTATTGAGGCTCCTCTATGTCAATAAAATTGACATTTTGTGAGTTACTGTACTTGCCTTTTTCGAACGTTTTGCCTCCTTGTGGTTGCTAAGTCTGTATCATCTACACATCATTTCATTGTTGTTCCCATTTCCTCCTGTTGTTGGAGTGTTTGTATAATTGCGTGGGAAGTGGCCCCACTCTTGACATCTTTTGCACTAAATGATTGGCCTCCCATCATAATCATATTGCAATTGTCCCTCACCTAGTGCGATTCGGTTTCCTTGTTGCGGTTGTCTTTAGTATTCGCCACTTGTTGCTCCTTGTCCCCTTTTGCACCATCATTGTCTGGTGCCTTGCACTTCATAGGTTAAACGAGCAATCCGCAACAACATGACCTACAACTTCATAAATATTGCAATATGCCTTCTTTGGACAATTGACATTGGTGTGGCCTTTTGATTTACAATCAAAACACCAAATGTCCTCTTTTCTTTTCAGCCTTCATGTCATTTATCATTCATTCTAGGTCTTTTCACATGGCTTGGATTGTGGCACTAAGGTCATCACAGTCACTATCCAAATCGTCGTCCCGATCGTGACTCATACTTCCTCCTTCGGCTGTTGTTGTCTTCATTTCACTTTCTAAATTCAACACTCTATCAAATGCTTCTTGATAAGTGGTTGGTGGAACCACTTTCATCTTCTTAAATCTTGGCAGCACTCCATCTAGGAACCATTGCTTCTGTAGCCCATCTATCAATTTGGCCTCCATCTTGTTGATGAGTTCCTTTAGATGACGATTATATGACTTAATGTTTTCATCCTTCTTCAACTTTGTTGAATAAATCTCTCCAATGATCTTTGTATCATCACAAAGCAGTCTGAACTCCTTATTGAATTCATTCTTCAACTCTGCCCAATCCATGAAGGGTTCATCTCTCTTTAAATGCCAATCAATCGCTACTCCTCGCAATGTTGTTGGGAACAATCTCAGCCATGTATCTTCATCTGTAACTCCATTCGCCTTCCATATTGTTTCACATGTTTCAATATGGCATTTGGGATCCTCTCTCCCGTCTCTTGTAAACTTCGGGCACTTTTGCTTGCCCGCAGCTGTAACAATATTTGCCATTGGTGGCTGTTCGTCTCCACTCAACGAACCTTCCGTTGACGACTAGTCGTCTGCAAACAATCTTCGACCGCTTCCTTGTGCACCTACACTCCACGATCTCTTTCGTGAGTACATGAGCGTCGGTTCTGGTCTTTCAAGCACACTCTCCCATGGTTGCCCTTGTGCTTGACTCTCGTCCTCCGCACGTCTAGGCACTCTCCCCTGCACTTGTGTTGGAGTCACCAGTTGCTCCGCCTCGTCCTATGCACAATCCACGTTGGCGCTTCCTTCACCACTCGCACAAACGTTCTCCTTGGCCCAATCTTCATTTGCACGTAGTGCCTCCACTTGCGCGTCGTCCTCCATCGTCAAAAACAATGTTTGCCACCTTTCACGTCCTTCGTCCGAACTTCCCTCCTCTTGAGGGTTCCACACTCGCTCCACCTCTGGCGCTCGTATCTCTTCGCCAACAAACTCTGTTAGCACTCCACCATCAGCATGCAAGTCTTCCTCGCCAACATGCAAGTCATCCACGTGCTCTGCACGTCCACGCTCTCCTCGCTCTTGCTGTTGTGCGATCCTCAAACTTCGTCTTGTCGGTTGTTCTCTCGTCCTTCAGTGTCCATGTCTCCCATGTCCTCGCATCAAGTTATCTGTCAACCACGCCTCTCGTCAACAAGCTCCATGCGGTCGCTGGTTTGAACTTCAGACGAAAATAGCTCCAAATGTAGCATGGTGGTGGGTATTTCACAGTTGGAGAAACAAAGAATGAATGACATAGTGGATTAGCAAAGTAACTCATCAACCTGGAGTCTGAGTAACACTTAGACAGTCTCAGGTCTCAATCCAAACAACCTACAACACAATTGTCTTCACCCTTGATGGCCCTGCACAACACAACAAATCAGACGGCCTTGTCTATAGTCTAGACGGCCTTGATCACACTCCAAACGGCTTGCCTCTCAGTTAGACGGCCTTAACCTTGCATGGGACAGCCTGGGTCCAAGATCTAGACGGCCCAGTACAGTGATCTACAGCAAACAAAAATAAGTGGAAACAGTTCGGATCATCTATCTACAACAATGACAATCAGATACAAACACATGCACAAAGACTACACAATCTGCATGACAATGGCTGAATGGTATTATTATTATCAGCAAGAATACATGTCTGTATGCAATATAGTTATCTCCATACTCTCTTGTGCGTTCTCTCCTATGTGTGTGTGCACATCCATACCTGCTCAAATGAATGAGGGGTCCTATTTATACTTTTGGGAGGTAGTTACTCCCCCAACTACCTACCTGACACCTCATCACCTTTTACATTACATTTGTCATACATTTGCATTTCATTTCATTTCTAACTACATGACTCATTAATTATACGTACGTTAACTAGTACTTCATTGTACACATAACAAAACATTACAATGAATTCAAAACTATTACATTCAAAATTGCATGTGCGCGTACTTGACTTCCGACGCACTTATTCTATGTATGAGTATGAGGTGGCGCATGTGATGGTGCCACGTCAGAACTAGCATCTACACAGACAAGATATAAAAAGCTAACGCTTGACGAAGAAGCGACCATCCAGTCAAGGAGCTTTGTGCTTTCCAAATAAAATGACCTCTCTTTTACTATCTGCCTTCTGTGTTATTAATTTCTCACCTCTTGTTTACTTGAGGGGCAATGGAAAGAGAGTGTTTCTATTGAGCATACACTTCGTTTGGAACATAACTGTCAAAGATCTTTCCATTTAACCATATCCAATTTTGTTAATAATATTGTGAGTAATTTAACTTCAATTAAAACTTTAAAAAACCATCCTTGTGGGATCATTTTTACAAACCTCTTGAAGCGCTGGCCTATCAATTGAGACCGGAACTTGTACATGATAGAAAACTCTCAATAAATAGCATCGTTCCATTTCTTGATTCGACAAGTCTCCCAATGGATGTTCTTTTTCATAGCCTATCTTTTGCCTGAAAAGAAAGATATAAATCCAGGCTGGCATTTTGGAGAAGGGAAAATTCATAGAGGTTGTGATGCTAAATCCCAAGCATCACGAGGTTCTTCAAATTTCCATGGCAATGAATTTACCAAGCATCAAGATTGGTGAGCTATTAATCCAGAAAAGTTTAGCATCCTCAATGATATCACACTGCTGGAAAAGTTTTTTAATTCCTTGATGTATTCTGCCAAAGAGCATCACTGTCTACAGCTCTCACCACCTACTTACCAGCAGGGACAGCACCTTGTATCTGAATTTTAAGAATTTATAACCACCCATGTTCTCTGGGAACATTGCAGATCTGCCAAGCTACAAAAGGGAGTTCTTTAAGTATTCCTTTCTTGATCCAAAGAAAGTTTTTGAGAACCTTTTCTGTCATTAGATGTGCCAACTTTGAGGGATGCATTTTATAGTTATTTTCCCAAAACAGTTGTTTGATTAAACTAGTTGATATTTCTTTATGCGTGCATTGTTAAATGAGCATGTTAGGAAAAGAAAAATAAAATGGAGAGGAAAAGCTAAAGAGAGAATATGTATTCTGTATAATCTTTATGATATTAAAGGTAAAAATTATCTTTTAGGTCTTGATCTAAGCGATATGTCTAATTTGCTTTTGGTAGTAAGGGAAATTTCCACTTCATCATGTATATGGTAGTTCAATGTTTTGTACTTCCTTTTGTTTTGATCCTTTGATAAATCTCTGACTAAAGTGGGCTTGCCAATCCATCTGATTCAGAATTTTTAAATTCAAAGTGTATTATAAAAGTTATGTCACATAACTTAATAGTATCAAGGAAATTTTACTTGTAAGATAAGCATCTTATCCTCATCAAACACGAGTTGAAACATTTTATAATTATAGCAGCATTATCCTTTCATGTCTTGATACAAGGACAAGTTTGTTGCTAGAGAATTCACTAATCTATATTCCTGCTTTCAGATTATTGAGAGGGCTATAGAGCTTTGCTTTCGCCAAGCAACAAGGCCTTGTAATGTAATTTGTTTTGGTTATCAACAGGTAAATTTACAAATATCCTGACCTTCTTCATAGCTAGTCATTGTAATACTTTTCTTTTTGGTTATTAAGAATATTACTGTTGCAAATTTAAGTGCAGGTTTGGTAAAATTATCAATGGTTTTGGCTTAATGTTCTCTATTCCTATTGTGGATAACTAAAATGTTATTTGTAGAGAAAATTAGCAATGTAGTCGAGTGAAATCCTAGTAGCTTGGTGTAAATTTTACATGACACTATTATGCTCAATTAATTTTTTTGTGGTCTTTAGGATATTAGTTAAGCATGTGGACTGATGGTTTATCTTTTAGCCTTGGCCAAATCATAGTGATTCAGCTTCCACATCTTCACCTTACGCTATAGAACGTGCTAGTTCCAACTCTGCTATAATGCTTCTTAATTCTGAGGCTTGGACGATTCTTCTGTCTAGGGTGAGCACTTGCTATTTTAAGTTTTGAACTTACGTTTCTGAGGTCACATCGTATTACTCGGACTGTTTTATTTATTCACATTCTTTATTTCAGTTAAGATTTTATAATAGCTTTGATATTTGTTTCATAAACTATGATCAATTTGTCTAAATCCTTAACTAAGCAGCATCTAGCTGAGGCAGTTGTTTCTATCTCCAGATGCATATTTGTTATCTCATATGAATGTTGTCCAAGTTGCTTTGTGTGTATTTAGCATAATTCTAGGAACTAATTGACTCAAAATACAGGTTGGAGACATGTTCATGCTTCATTTGCTTTTATATACGTCCATATTTTATCCTATTCCCAGTAGTTCATATTTGCAAATTTGTGGAGTTCCTGTCAGCAGCTTGGTTTCATCTTGTCAGCCTGATGAATTAGTGCAAATCAGGCCTGAAAACCATGATGCCACTGAAATCTGCAAAGCTTCTGGTGAGTTTATTTATTTTTGCAGGCTACATATCGTCTTCCTACTATCTACTTGATATGTTTATCTGCAAAGTGTAACTACCCCAGTGCTTACAGCATTGGGTATATTCAAGGCAAAGAATATTTGATGCCATGCTGATATTTGGATAAAGTTGTTCTTTTAGATTTTTGACATTTTCAGAGTTTATTTATTTATTTAGTTTTGATTTAATTTTTGCCTAAGGCTGCTTTCAATTTGTTGTCACATTTACGCACCATGTGTTGTCAATTTATGTATCCATGTGTTTCATTGCAAAGAAGCTACAATTGTTGCATAAAATTCCTTTTTTTTCCACAATATTGTTGACACTGAGCAATGCTGAACTGTTTCTTCATGCATATAGAGAGGCAATAAAACCAAGTATTATATTGCATGAATTAAAAAGTGTATGTCTGACTTAGTCTTCAGCTGTAGCTCTTCCCCTTCCCATCCATGTGAGAAAAACAAGCATTTTAATTCAAGTCTCCATATTTGTAGAAACAATGTACATTTTGATAAGTAGGAATTTAGCATGCACCTGAGTTGCCAAATAATGCAAAAACCTATGAAAATAAAATTACAGTCAAGATCCTTCCAAATTTACATTACATCTTACTTTAAAGAAGTAAGACAAACAGACAGCCTCATCCCAAACTTTGCCACCAAGCTGGCTACCAAAGTATCCCAGGGTCCCCTGAAGACGATACTGAGAAACCAATGATTGATCTGGAAACATATTTGTCTTGCAAAGTAACAATCCCAATTTATGTGCATCATGTCCTTTTGCCACATTCTTCACAGAAATCGTTAGAGGCTCATTCTTTGTTGCTTTTGTTTGCAAGCTAATTGCTGGAAAAGCACCTGCTACTTAAACAGGTTTGAGCTTGAATTCAAGGGTTGAAGTCCAAATGCTTATTAGTTGTGGCACCTTAAGGAATGCTTTTGTCTGCTTTTCTTATGATCTTAATGGCATAGCATGGGGTTGACATACCTGCTGTATCCTACAGTTTATTTGCTGATTTTAATAACTTGATTTGCAGTGTATGGTAAAAGCTTGGACCTGCCTACAGATGTCAGATGATGTGATTGGGAGTTACCGTACTGGAGAGAGTTCTATTTTGGATTATTTAGATTAACGTAGATCAATAGGACTGAAGTACATGGCTAGTGCAGGCGCTAGTTTGGACGTGGTGCCATCTCAAGCGCCACCTCGGAGTTAATGGAGTGCGTATGAAGTCAAGTACGCACAATGAATTTTCTTTTTTTGGTAGGTTAAAATTATATTAAAAGCGGGTTTTGAAAGGACCCCAAAACCTTTTTACAACAGGTCAACCGACCAAACCAAAGGTCAAGAACAATCAATTTGAAAAATCCCGCCCAGCGGGAAATAAACAGTTTGGAAAAACCCACCCAGCGGGAACAGACAAATTTGAAAAATCCCGCCCAGCGGGAAACCACCAATTTTGAAAAATCCCGCCTAACGGGAAAACATGCAGGATGAAACGTAGAGTTTGAACATCCCGCCCAACGGGAAACCACCAATTTGAAAATTTCATCCAACGAAAAACCAGTAGGAAGACGGATTTGAAAAACCCCGCCCAACGGGGAAACCAACAGGATGATGAATTTGAAAATCCCACCCAGTGGGAAGCAACCAAAAACCACCAAATTGAAAATCCCACCCAACGGGAAAACTAGCAGGTTTGGAAAATCCCGCCCAACGGGAAAACCAGCAGAAAAAATGAATTTGAAAAACCCCGCCCAGCGGGAAAACCAACAGGTTTGGAGAGTCCCGCCCAACGGGAAAACCAGCAGAAAACCGGATTTGAAAAATCCCGCCCAGCGGGAAAACCAGCAGGTTTGGAAAATCCTGCCCAACAGGAAAACTAGCAGAAGAACGGATTTGAAAAATCGCAACACTGGTATCCCGCCAACAGGAGTACGAGGAAGTTGGAAAGAGCCAGGGACAACAACAACAGGCGCAAAGAAAGGATCCCCGAAAGCCAAAACTGAAGGAGGAAGGAGTGACCACAACTGCAAGCGCACCGAACTCCACCCCAAGACCAGAAAATGCAGAAGAAACCCCAAGCATTCCAACAAAAAGGACCAGGAACCCACCATCCTTGCTCACGAACAGTTCTAGGGATCTGGAATTGGGACTGGGAACAACTCAGGAACAGGAAGAGGCCCCCCAAGGCCAAGAACAAGCTCTGAGAGTCCACCGAGAAGCAGGACCAAAAAGCAGAAGCCCCCGAACAAGAAACTAAAACGAAAAACCTGCGAAGCCCAGGCGGAAAGCGGCAGTAGGCACAAAGATGGGATCCTTGGAAGCCTAAACTGAGGGAGCCAGTGGTTTGCATGCATTGATCACAGGTCCCCTCCCCAAGATCGAGACATGCAATAGAAAACCCTAAGCACCCCAACAGAAAGGACCAGGAACCCCCATCCTTGCACACGAACAACTTCAGGGAACAGGGATTGGGGCTAGGAATAACTCAAGCACAGGAAGAGGCCCCCCCAAGGCCATGCAAATGCTCTAAGCGTCCACCAAGCAGCAGATCCAGCAAGAAGAAGCCTTCGAACAGGAAACCGAACATGGCCCCACCCAAAGGGACGGGACCACCAGCAACCAAAGGCATCCCAGAGAGGAGTCACGGGCAAAGAGGAAACTGGCCCCCCCAGACCAACCCCGATGAAGTGAGTACCCCATAGGACACACTAGGAAGCAATCGAAAACCCAACCTGCAACCACCATAGACCGAGAAAGCCCTAGGAACTGGATCCAAGTAAAAAACCTGTGAAAAAACCCCAGGGGAAAGCCTGAGGGAGATTAGGGAAAGGATCCCAGGAACATGCAGGAAACCCTAGAAGATCCCTGGGAAGCACCAGGCCCTGGATTCAAGCAAGGAAACCCCAAAACTACTGGAAAAGGAGCAGAAAGTGGGCAAGGATCTCCTCCCAAGGAGATCATTTGCTACAAACCATTCCCAGAGTGGGATGACCTGGGATGAATCAGGGACTGGGCAAGAACCAGGGTAGGGGGAGCAGGGAGAGGGAGTAGGTCCCTCCCCCTCTCCTCGTCCCAAAGTAATTATGTTTTATCTCTTCGAGCACGCACAAAGAATTTTGTCATGTAATAGTTTTGTCATTTTGAGTTGTTTTGTTACATGTATGTAAAGTGTTTGACAAAATGTCGTATGTGTAATTAATGAAGTCATGAAATTTAAATGAAAGATAAATGCATGTGAAATGTAATTCAGCAAATGATGAGGTGTCGTGGTAGTTAGTTGAAGGGAGTTGAGGATGCATCTACCTCTCTGGTAGTATAAATAAGACCCCTCCCTCATTCAAATGGAATGGTACGAGGGTGTAACCAAGCATGTATTCTTGAGTACAAGTGTAGATAATAAGAATATTTCCATTCAGCCATTATTGTGCAGACTTATGCTATTGTTATGCGGGTGCCTGTGAATTGCTCTTCTTCTTATACAATGTTGTACATGACCGTTTGAACTGTTTCCACCATTGAATGCTTGCTATAGATAGTTGTGCAAGGCCATTTGACTTCTAGACTAGCCCGTTTGAACTGCTGTGTTGTGCTGTTTGACTCTGTGACAAGTTGTCTAACCCATGTTGTGTGTGCAGGGCCATCTAGGCATATTGCTTGTTGTGTTGTCTTGTGCAGGGCTGTCTGAGGGTGTATTCCAAGACATTGTGGTTTCTAGATTTGCATGTTGATGCTCAGTGTTGGAGATGCTGTGTGTTGCTGATTTTTCCTATCATCCTTCATTCTTTGTTCCTTCAATTGTGGAAAACCATTGCTATGCTACATTTTGCGCCGTTGTCGTTTGAAGTTCGAACCAATGACCACATGGATATTGAAGACGAGAGAGGTGGATGACAGATAACCTGATGGGAGGATGTGGGAGATGTGGACGCGTGAGGACAAGCAAACAACCAACAAGAAGAAGCCTAAGGATTGCGCAACAACAAATGCAAAAAGATTTTGAACATTCACGTGTAGGAGTTCTATACTGGAGGCAAGGAGTTGCATGTTGGTGGCAATGAGTTGCATGTCGATGATGAAGAGTTGCATGGTAGTGGCAGAGTAACTGACAACGAGTTACGTGATGATAAAGCAAGCCG
Organism: Wollemia nobilis; assembly: GCA_028583015.1. Classification (NCBI taxonomy): domain Eukaryota; kingdom Viridiplantae; phylum Streptophyta; class Pinopsida; order Araucariales; family Araucariaceae; genus Wollemia; species Wollemia nobilis. Next base: position 9,913,420 of record JAQPPZ010016717.1, on the reverse strand, counting down.
TGCAGAGGAATTGCATGATGACAGAGTTGGTGGCATGCAAATTGTTGAAATCTTGGCAGAACTTGCTCGCAAAGGGATATGTGTGTTGTAAGTTGAACGTGAGTGGAATCCTTGGGAGGAGGAAAGTTTGAGCGAAGGATGTGAAGAAAGGTGGAAGACGCTGTTTTTGATGATGGGGGATGATGCACAAGTGGAGGTGCAACATCCAGATAGACCGACCAACAAGAACATTTGCGCAAGCGGTGAAGGAAGCAATGTGGATCATGTGTAGGACGAGGCAGAGCAACTAGTGACAATCGCACAAGTGCGGGGAGAGTGCTAGAGGTGTGGAGGACAAGAGTCAAGCACAAGGGAAACTACAGGAGATTGTGCTTGAAAGACTAGAGCTGACGCTCGTGTATTCTCGAAGAAGATCGTAGAGTGTTTGCAAATGGCTAGTTGTCAATTGAAGGTTGGTTGAGCGGAGAGGAGACCAACGAACAACCATCAATGGCAAATATTGTTGCAGTAGTGGGCAAACAAAAATGCTTGAAATTCACAGGAGACGGGAGGAAGGATCCCAAACGCTATTGTAGACACCTAAAAGTCGCACATGCTCAATCATAGGCCATCGTAGACCGCTGTAGTCATTTGTAGGCTATCTTAGTCATCCGTAGGTTCCTAAACCTACAAAACTAGGTAAAACGCCTCCAAAACGCCTCCTGCCCACTAGGAGACCACCTATTAGCCCCCTAAGGCTACTTAAGCCCTCCCCTACACCTAATTGGCCCTCATAGGACCTTATTCCTATCAAAAAGCCTAATTAGGTTGATTAGTGATCTAATTCTTCATTGACATTTGATTAAATGCACTTTTCACTTAAGTAGGATTAATTAGGGTTCTAAACCAAGATTAGCCCTAAGCACACTCCCACACATGTGTGCACATGAGATTAGTTAGGATATTTCCAAATATCCTAACTAAACCCTAACCTAACCTAGGATCTAATTAACCCTAGTTAATCCTAACTCTTCCTCACACATGTGTGAGGAGGATATATTTCCCTAAGGTATGAGGGTTTGACACCTATTCAAACCCTAACCTAACTCCAGCATGGAGTAACTTCAAGGGTTGTCTATCTAACCCCTTTTCCTGACCTCATATTTTTCTATAAATAGAGGGCTCCCCCTCCCATTCTACCTCTCTCTCCCTTTCAGTCACCTTACAGAAGCTCTGCAGAATTCCGACCAGAATACAATCTGTGACATATCTGCACCGTACACACATCATAATATCATGTCAGGAGCACATCCGGACAAAGATTCTACAGCAGAAAGTACCTGGAGCTCAATTCGCCCCTTGCCCTGCGATTCCGGACTTCAATTTGCCCCTGCCATGCGAATTGACCCTACAACAGGCCTGCAGTAGCAAATCTGTCAAGTACACTTCTTCTCATGTTTTTATAGTCATTTTTTTAGTTTACATCACTTTTATTTGCGTATTTAATGTCGATTTGTCTTCTTCAAAATTGGGCTTGACTAAGGCAAGCCCCCAAACACACTAACTCTCTTTTTCAGGTTCCAAACAGGTAAGTGGAAATATCAGCAGCAAAACTACCGGTGGCATGCATTACAGCTATATCGGAATGTGTGGAACGATATGGGAGGCAAAATAGTAATGGATTAGGATGCATGGCTATGACTGTTCTCAAAGACGTTATGTGGCATGGTGTAGCATGGTGGTGAGTATCCCAAAGGTGGAGGAACAAAATGACAGATTTAGAGGCCAAGCAAGACTGTAGTCAATGCAATTTCACACTGGCTCATCTTCCACTTGAACAACAATCAAATGGCAATGCACTTGTATGCCAGTCAAGTGACAATGCTCTTCTACGACAGTCAAGTGATGCACTTGTATGATTTGCTATGGTCTTCGCTTGTATGTCAGCACTTGAACGACAACTAACGTGCTCGCTTGTACGATGCTTGGCAAGTGACTTGTATGATAGTTCACTCACTTGAATGACACTCTACAATCCACTTGAATGACGCTTCCAACTACTCCACTCATACGGTGTAGAAATGAAATTCAACATATTGAAACTCAATTCCATTTCTACTTAAATAATTCTATGGATTTGCTTGCAGCAATTAGCAATAACAATGCATGCAAAAAACATACAATAATAGTAGATGATAAATAACTATGATCAGCTTTGTATTAACAATGGTTGTAGAGTACTAGCATTACATATACAGTTTGCAAACCCTATGCAAAATACTCTTCATGCCCTTGTCATATACAGCAAACAACACCCACACATTGCGGCTCTCACATTCAGCTGTCACACACACACACACACATCAACCAACTCCACAGTTACATGACTGCATACATGACTCAACTGTATTATACCATACGCGTCGGCCACCACCCTATGCTCATACGCACCAACCTTCTATATTGAATGAATGAGGGGAGGGACTTATTTATACAACTAGAAATTAGTTGCACCCTCCAACTACCTAACACCTCATCATTTCCCTAAATTACATTTCATATGTATTTAACTTGCATTCACATGACATTTCCCACCACAGCATAAACTAATTTATGACTTTGTAGACATACATGACTTAACATTACATTATCACGTACAATATTACATTGCCACTTTATAACATTATTAAATATATGTATGCACATTTCATCAAACACTTTGCATACAACTACAAAATAACACAAAGTACCAAAACTTATTCACTAAATACAAACATATCAATTTACCTGCCAACATACGACAACTCTTGTAAGACGTTTTGGATAGTGACTTCTCGTACAATATGGCTGCAAGTCTTCCAAACTTGCACACAAAACTTGGTACACACACAATCTACCAATCTACTAGCAGCAACAAAATCACACAGAACACTTCATACAGAGCAAGGATGAATCATCTTTGTATTACTCTACCTCTATGGCATTCACATTACAGAACACCTACCTTGGCAATACAATGCAACAATGGATACACAAACTTTACAAGCCTGGATGCTCTCTTACTCTGCTGTGTCCTCGTCTAATACATGGTACTATGGTGCTCTCATGGTGATACTACACAATTGAATGGTGGTCCTATCTAACTTTGGGGCTTGGTAGTTGTCCACAATTCCTACTCGGGACACCTCACCCGTAACTACTCCATTCGTTGCAATTAATCAAACAACGACGTCATCACCCTTGACGTCATGCTACAAAATTGCATTACACTTGCATTTCATTTCATTTCATTTACATTCACATTTACATTTACATTCACATTTACATTTACATGTGCATTTCACACTTATTACTACTATGTACACTATTTCTTTGGCTAGTCAAAATTAGCTCCTACACACGGCGATTGATTGGCATCTAAAAGAGAACCACCCTTCACAGATTGGATTAAGTTGAAGACAAAATTCAACAAGGAATTTTGATTGCTTTGCAATGATATGAAGATCATTGGAGAATTTTATTCGATGAAGTAGAAGAAAGATGAAAATATTAAGTCTTACAATAGCTGTCTAAGAGAACTCATCAGTAAAATGGAGGCAAAACCATCTGAAAAGTTGCAAAAGCGATGGTTCTTGGACGAGTTGCTGCCAAGATACAAGAAGATGAAAGTGGTCCCACCAACCACATACCAAGAAGCGTTTGATCATGCACTAAACCTGGAGAGCGAAATGAAGATGGTAGTAGCAGGCGAAGTATGAGTCACGATCGAGATGATGATTCTAATAACGATCAGGATGACCTCAATGCTTATCCTTCTTAGCTATTAGTTGATCATGGTGTTTGATCTGATTTTTCACCTCCAACAATTGCTCTCTCACTACACATTCTAAATTCAGGTGTTCGATCAACTGGTCCTAGTCCTCTTGTGCCTTGATCTTTTCCTCAACCTCCTTTCTCAACCTTGCCAGTTCTGCTTCGGCATCCTCCTGCACCTGTCAAAGTCGGGCCTTCATATCCTTCAATTGGTTAGCCTACTCTACATTCTTCTCCTAGAACTTCTCCAGTCCTATGGCTAACCACTGAATCATGTATGCTAAGAAATTTATTCTTGCATACGATTTAACCATTTCAGGTGCAAGCTTGATGTACTTGACACCTACTTCCTCCTCCGAATAAGTTGCCAAATTCCCTTTAGTGATGTATACATATGGCGGATGTTTGTAGAGTACTTGAGTTCATTTAGGCAGGTTATTCAATCCCAACATTGATTTAACACTATCTTCTAGCTCCCATGGCTGCGTTTGATGAATCTCGCCAAACTTCTTCATATCCTCATCATCTTGAGCCCAGTGCACCAATTTGCCCAACTTGTTCTCCAATCTCAGCTACCATAGTCAACACTCTCCTACGCATTCTACTTTGAACTCGTTGTGTACTCTTTCAAACAATCTAGTCACCTCAAAAAATGCATCAACCTACTCATTAATCTGTTCTCCTAGGACCAATGGTCTCCGCAAATTCGACACTTCAATGATGAAATGCTCACTCGCATCTTCTGCTAGCTACATGTTCGTGTCATTTGCTGTGGTCGTTTCCTCTACGTCCTCTCCACCATGACTTGTTAGGTTGATCGGACTTTTGGTTGCTTTGCCCTCCTGATCTGGCTGTTCTGCACTAGTAGCTATTACTTCGGCCACCGTTTCGTGCTCTCTTCCTGCTCGTTCTCTAACGGTTAGCTCCCCTCGCCTTTCTGCCACAAGTTGAGCTCTAATGCAGTCTCCTTTCCTTTCTCCTTTCTCTCCTTCGACATAGCTAGTGTTGGTGCCCCCTCTTGTGTTGTAGATATGATTTCAATTTGCACGTCCTCATCCAGTGGGGGTGATCCCCATGGATCGACTTGCTGCGCAAAACTGCAATAGCGCACCATCAAAACTGTCGAGTGAGTTAACATTCTCCACTTGAATACTCCTTGCACCTTCCAATGCAACATCCACTATAGTTTGGACCTTTGCATCCACATCTACAACAACCGGTTCTTGTGCCTAGTGTGCAGTCCTCTCCAACTATTGTGCTCTCCTCTCCATCTGTTGTCCTACTTACACAACAACATAGTTACGAAAATCGCAATTTAAATCGCCGATTTGCTATTATTTCCATTTTTTTGCAAATGCCAAATCAACTCGCCTCGAATCGCCGATTTGCTGATTTTTTGAAAAAATCGACCGCAACTACATGCGTAGAGGCTGCGGCTGATTTAGCTAATAAGTGTTTTTTTTTGTCTTTCATTTTACTTGTTGCAAGGGAAGAAATGAGTTTGCCTACCTACTTCCACACCGACCCAAACACGCTAGGGCATTCTAATAGCGAGCGGATTGCGATTTGTGGTTTGAAGGAATTTGGCAGCTAGCAACAACTGCCCAAAGGATTCATTCGAGGTAAGAAAAACTTTTGAAAAATCTTTTTATTTATCTCCAAGTTGAAACTAGGTTTAGTCCCTCGTGAGCTTGCCTTAGAGTTGCGTTCACTTCCCCCTCCATTACACATCTTTGCAATTTCCCATCCAGTCCAATCTTATACAAGAAGTTGACAATCAACTGAAATGGTGCTTATTTGATGATGACCTTCCTTTTTGTTGCCGTCATCTCCTTTGGCAAATCCCGTGTCTAGAAGTACTCTCCAATCAACTTGTACCATGACGATAACACACTGATTGCAAACAAATGAGCGTAAGGAAACTCATTTGGCACTCCTCCCTCCAAAGGTTCTCCTGAGTGAATCCTTGACAACTGATCCAACTATCACGTGCTTCTTTTGGGTCTCACCACCATCGGGAACACAAACTTCTATAAAGTGATGAGCCACCTGCTAACTCATCCATGGATATTCGGTTTATTAATTAGATACAACTATGCTTGATGATCCATGTAGAAAACAAAAGGGTTGGCCAACAAGTAATGCTTGAACTTCTGAACGACATAGACCATCCCTAGAACTTCTCTCTTTGTTGTGTTGTAGTTCTTCTTAGCTTTGGACAACAATCAACTAGAAAAATAAATGGGCTAATCTAGCCCAAACTGCTCCTCCTAGGCCAAACTGCATCCAATTGCCAAATTAGACGCATTTACATGGATGTGAAACTCCTTATCCCAATTTAGAAACACCATAATGGGCGTGCAAACCAACTTCGTCTTTAACCACTCAAAGGAACATCATCCATCCATTTGAAAGGAACATTCTTGTGCGTCAGTACATCCAACGGGTGGAGCACTTGGGCAAAATTCTTAACGAACCTTTTGTAATACCTAACATGTCCTAGAAAGGACTTCAATGAACTCATGTCGTATGGTTCCTCCATACTCATCACGATGCGAATCTTGTCAGGATCAGTCTTCAGCCCTTCCTTACATACTACGTGCCCCAACAACTTCCCATACAACACCAACATTTTACATTTCTTAGGGTTCAATAACAATTGAGCATTCATACATAGCTTCATACATTCTTCCAACACCTTCAAATGCTCATCTTTCTTTCCATATAGCGACTAGTCATCCAAGAAGATTTTGAATTTCCTTGTGGACATTTGTTCAAAAATATAGAGGGTTTTTCTTTGGAATGTGGCCAGGGCATTACATAGACCGAATGGCATTTGATTATATGCATAGATGCCATTCTCCACCACAAATGTTGTCTTCAACTTGTCCTTGGCTATACTTATTTGGTTGTAGCCGAAAAATCCATCCAAAATAAATAGATTTCATGTTCAACAACTTCCTCCAAGATCAAATCGGTAAATGGAATTGGAAAGGGATCCTTAATTGTCATAGCATTCAAACTTTGGATATCTACACAAATGCGGATTTGGTTTGCCTCCTTCAAGGTGATGATAATCTGACACCCACTCACTCATCGTAACCTTGAAGACTATCCTTGCATCCAACATCTTTTGAATCTTTGCATTCACCAAGGCTGCGTACTTGGGGTTCATCCTATACAGCCTTCTCCTTATTGGTGATGCACTTGGAACTGATTGAATTCAATACACACACAACTTTGGTGTTATCCCTTTCAGATCCTTGTATGTCCATGCAAAGACGTCTTTATACTGCATACAAATTTTCAGCGTTGCTACCCTCAGCACTGGGTCCGAATCATCTCCGCAATGAATTATCTTTTCTTCACCACCCTTGTCGAGGTTAACCTGAACCATCTTTGGCCCCTCGTAATTTATGGTGTTAGGTTTGCTTGTTGCTTTCGCCACATCCAACCACATCCAATGGGTGTGTTGGCTTTTCATCAATCACAACATCACCAATGGTATACTTTGCAAAATTCTTTGGGAATGTCCACTCCTCCTTCTCTTCGTCTTTTGGTGCAGAGTTTTTCTTTCTTACTGTTCTCGCCGATCTCGTACACAATATTTCTTTTTCTATTATGGTCCTTGTCCTCTGCTTGAATGTAGAGACAGTTTGGCAGAAAAACTTCATAATCCTCCATTTGCCAATAGAGAAGTCTACTATCAAAGTGCCTTTCGTCCTTCGTGTATTCTTCCAATTGCAACACACCTTCATTTGGTTCATGTCCGTTGTCATCATCCAAAGATGAACTCCCCGACTCATCAATTGTTGCAAGATCCTCACTCATGGATTGGTTCCTCAAATTGATCATATATTTGTGGTGCCCTTTCTTAAATATTAGGCGATCCTTCTCCCAATTGTGATAAACTTTTTCCATGCGTAATCATCCTTGTCCCAACAATGCTTCATACGCTAGTTTTTGTATGGTGATCACAACAAAGTCCATGATAAACTCCTGGTCAACTATCTTCACCTTTTGAGCTGTCAAGACTCCCTTCATCTCAATTTCGTACTGATCTACACCATACAATTTAAAATTGGAGACCATAAAAATGGTGCTCTTATCTCTCTCCAAGTCTTCTTAGGCAATACATTTACACTCGACCCTCCATCTATGATCACTTGGGTCAACTTATGGTTTAGTAATTCGATGTGGATTAATACTGGCTTCTTGCCAACATTAATTATTAACACTGCTAAATTAATAAGTTGATCTATTCTTTTTGCAATTGCTTCTTGTTGGCACTACGACTCCACTACTCTTCTTGGCCATGTCATCTCTCCTCCTGTTGCGTAAAGCTTCAGTATCGCACTAAGTAAACTTGACACCTTCACGTCAACCATTGTATTCAATACTTGTGCCACCAGCTATTGTGTTGAGTCTTGACATCTCTTCTTTGGTGATTGGCTTCAACTTTTTCTCCCGGAGGAGTCATTCTTTCTTGGCCTTTTTCATTTCTTCTTCTACTGCATCATGTGCTTCTTGCCATCTCTCCATGGTAGGATTTGGGTATTGCTTAGCCTTCTTCGCTTGACCCCTCGTCACTACAAGCACATTGTTATCCGTATGTTGCTGGTCTATTGGAGGCTCCTTAATGTCAATGAGATCAACATTCTGCGAGTTACTCGAACTCGCCTTCTTTGGGCAATTTGCCTCCCTATGATTGCCTGGACCATGCCATCTACACATTAATCCATTGTTATTACTATTTTCAAGATTCTCCCCAATTGGCTGATTCTGAGAGTTCCTTGCGAAGTTATGGAAAAGGGAAAAAGCACACCATTAGTTACATGCAAGGTGGCAAGGTGGCATTTAATATTCAGTTATGCATGGGTGCCCGCTAACTTATAAATATGTGCATCGAGGAGGCTTGAGCATTGTAGTTTGCTCAATGCCTAATGGAGAAGGGAATGAAGAGTGCACATATGGAGTTGAAGGCGAGTATTAGGAACCTTCTATTAAAAATAAACTCATTCACATAAATATTGCAATTAAAACAGAATTTCATGAAATAACAGTATATTGCAATACAAAATGTAAATGCAGAATTAAAACAATCTCACAAAACAACACAGAATTGCAGGCCTCTTCAAGGGGGCAACCTTCTTCAATACTTTCATTAATTTGCAAAAAGATACATTCATTCATGGATCCATGTCTTTTAAAGATACACTTCATGCAACCCTAACCTAATGCTCAAGAGTTGGCTTACATGCAAAATTCCACTCGAGCTAGAATCTTCTACCAAACATCGGTTACATGAAATGGCCCCACTTGTCTAGGTGCCTTACGTGCCACATACCATTACAAAGTATTACAAAATAACTTTATGAAAGGGTCCCCACGTTGGAAGGGGGTCATTAAATAATCATATGAGAATTACAAAAATAGTATTAGGTTGGAAGGACACAATGTTGGAGGATGTAGTGTTGAGTGAAGCGTGCAAGGGTGTTGGTGACATTGCATCATCAACATAGGAGTTGCCAACACAAGAGAAAAACTGTTGACGGAGAAGTGTAGAATTGACGAACATGCCCTGAGGAGAAGCTTGAGGTATTGATGGAAGGAAGAAAACTGCGAAGGAAAGTGCAAAAAAGAGGGTTTTGCAAGAGTAGAATTACAACCGTACAATTGTATGAACAACCAATGAAGGGGAAATTTGCAGAAAATGTGAGAGGGTTTGTAGGTGTGCAACTGTACGGACAAAGGTTGGAGCCAGCGGTGGAAAGACCCTAGGTTTGTGTGCAAGAGACAAGTGCAGAAGATGTGTTGTACAAGCGGTGGTAGAAGGGCCGTACGAGCATCAGGGTGAACGACCAAGAGAAGAAGATTACCATCGTTGTACAAGTGAGTGAGTTGTATGGTAGCGCCATACAGATGAGTGCAAAGGTTGGCTGTATAAGTGAAGGAAGCGACACTACCATACAAATGCATTTCAACAGGTAGTGTCGTACAAGGAAGTGATTGAATCACTGCTGCACAAGCAAACTGATTACCGTACAAGCAGAAGTTGTGTACAGTAGAGGTTGTACAAGCAATAGGTGGTGTACGATAAGTGTCGTACAAGCAGAAGCAAAAATCAGTTGGAGATGCTAAGAAGTGAAGGATGCAGAGACGTCCAATTATCAAAGTAATGAATTTGTTGAGTGAAACTGTAGGAGAGGGGTTCCACCTGACTTAATGAAGTAGGCGAAACCTTGTTCTCGTGGAGGTGGTGTCGAAGGAAGTGCAAGAAGAGGTCTTGCAGAGCACATTCGAGGAAGGGAGAGAGAACGTGACCTAGACATTGAACGAGGAAGCAGTAGGCATGCTAGACATTCTAGAGAAATGCCAAGGACTAGCACATCGGAGGAGCAAGAAGTGGCCTCAAGAGGGGGAAAAGAGCGAGGGAAAAGAGAGGATGATAGTGTCCTTGCAGGATATCACATGGGTACAACTAGCAGGAGAGTTTCGTCGGATATGGTGGGAAAAGAGTTCGAAGGATCATCCGTTGAGGACAACATTTAAGGATGCAGGAGTGAATTTTATACTGCATATTCCAAAATTTGACAAAGACTTCTTTAAGAAGTATTTGCTGCAAATGCTGTAGACATACAATCCGCAACATAGTGCAAGTAGAGTTAGAGTTGGTGACTAGGAGGTAATAGTGGTGTTCTTAGCAAGCAACTTCAGAAGGACGTTTGGGTTGCCAAATCAGGGATTATTGGTCAAAAAGGAGTTAGTAGACATGAATAGGTTTAGGCAAATGATCTAGGAGGTCATCGACATCACTCCGGAAGAGGCGGAAAAGTTGCTGAAGCATGGGAGCCACTAAGTGAAGATATATCAATTAAAGACGCCGAAACTGTAGTGTGCTATGGATGTCATCATGTCAAAACTCGTGGGCGAGCAACGAGCCCCGAAAATTCTCACTTGGATCATATCCTATGTACAGGGGATAATAGCTGGCATAGCATATGATTGGGCATTGTACTTGTCTTATTGTATTAGGAATTTCTTGATTTGGTATATAAGGATTTGTTAAATGACTTTCCACGCCATTGCATTGTTGATGAATGTTGCGACAAGCAAAAGTTCGATTTCCAGACTTGAATCCTCTTAGGGATATTTTGGAGCAAGCACCAACAAGTTTTAGGTGGACCAATGTGATGCCACTAATAACGCCTAGCCCTCCAGTAAGGATAAAGATTGAAGAGAAAGACATAGGAACCCGTGGAAGATGAAGGAAGCGATGATTCAGAGGGAGTTGAAGTGTAGCGAAGGACAAAACTGGTGCAAAAGGAGAAGAGGCATAGGAGGTTAGAGTAGCAGTGGACAGAGACTCAACCTCAGGCACACCATTGGTCGAAAGAGCAGCAACTCCCATAGTAGGCCATAACAAATGTTTGTGGCAATGTAGAAAGGATGGTGGAGGGTAGAAGTGAGCAATGTGGAAGATCATGGAGAGCAATGCAACAGGAAGATCTTGCATAGATAGGGAATCAAATTGTGCAAGGAGGCATTGGAGGTAGACGAATGACTCAAGAGAGGGTCGTAGTAGATGAGCAACAACCTAAGGAGATTGTTTCATAGGGTGAACATGGAGATGAAACGAGAATAGTGCAACAACAGGAGCCAATCGTTGTTGTGGATGTAGAAGAAGAGATAACAACAATGGATGCAATGGAAGGTGTAGGAGATGAATAGGTAGAAAACATCAATTCATTTGACGTTTTCAACACCCCAGGACCTTTGGAGGAGCAAGAGGATCCATGTGGATCATCTCCATTGGATGAGTATGTTGATTTTGAAATTACATATCGACAAGGAGAATAGTACCAACGGAGCAAGAAGAGAAGAGAAAACAATCTATATCACAGTTTCAAATTTTTTGCACAGGAGAACATAGTCAACTATTGGAAGAATAAGAAAGAGTGTGAGAAGCAGTGATTGAAAAACAAATTGTGGATGCAACACGACTGGTACAACAGGTAAGGCAACCTTAAGACCAATTAACCTGAGAGGTGATGGTGGAGAAGGTAAAGAAGAAACAACCATTGGAGATGGTATAGACATGGAGTTGGATGCAAGTGAGCATTTTCTCATAGAAGTGCCGAATTTCAGGAGGCCACCAACTCTAGGGGATTGTATCAATTTAACAGGTTGATTCCTTTTTCAAGAAGATGTCTTGAACCTTGGATAGAGCAAGGATGGAGTTCCAAGTTGGGTGTGTTGGAGAATGGCAACTGATGGGTGAAAACAAATTAGGCAAGTTAGTGCAATGGGCTTAGGATAAGGAGAAGATGAAGCTTGCCGATGTTCATCAAAAGCAACCATGGGAGCTGGAGACTGGCAGTGTGCAGAGTATGATTGGAGTGGAAAACCTACCAAAGGGAACTCTGACAATCTGTAGGCAACTAGCAAGGGTGTATATTGATGAGGCAAATTTGGCACCTTGTCCAACAGATGAAGTAGGTGTGAAGTATGTGAAGCTTGCACCTAAGTTAGTGAAGACGTATGCTAGGATTAACTTTTTGGCATACTTGATTGAATGGTTAGCCATAGGAGTGCAGAAAATCCATGAGTCAAAGGAGGAACAAGCTAACCAATGTGAGGAGAAACTTCAGCAAATAAAGAACACAAAAACAGAACTAGTAGTGCTCAGAAAGGAAGTTGAGGAACAGGGTGAGCTAATCGGACAACTGAAATCTGAGTATTCATTGAGGGAACAACTCTTGGAGAAGAAGGAGGAAACAAAGGTTTGCTATTAACTAATTGTAGAGAAGGATGAGTAGTTGGCAATTGCAGCTAGGCACGAGGAAGAAATAACAAGGAAAGAGGCGGAAGTCGCATTTGTGAAAAGAGAAGAAGAGATATTGGCAAAGTTAGTAGAAACCGAGCAAAGAGCAAGCAATTGTGGAATACAGTGGAACTGGTATCTAAACTATGCCAAGAGGCTCAAGGGAGAGACGAAAACCCTCAAGTTGTAGATCAAAGAGATGGGAGGCATACTTGTTCCAACTCCTCAGCATTAGTAGAATCCTAGCCCCTAGGAATAGATATAGTTGTTGACGAGGACGTCGACCAAGCTAAAAGGGAGGGCAGATGTAGGAGCTAGATCTAGACAACAACTGAAGTAAACGTTGTACATAGGAAATAAGTGCAAATGTTGCACAAAATTGTAATGTAAATCAAATGTACATGAAAGTCAAATGAGATGTCAAATGAAATGTAAAGTCAAATGTCATAGGTTAAAGTATTACATTTGTAGTGTACATGATTAAGGAGACAGTTGAGTGGTGAGGTGTCTAGGGAGGTTGTTGCTTCTACTTGCCAACCAAAAAGCATAAAAGGACCCCTCCCATTCATTGTTGGGTAATGAAGGGTACGAGAGAGCATTGTGCATCCGAGAGTACGAGGATTTCAAGATTGGATTGTGACGTAAGAGCATTCTGTGCGATTTGTGTATAATGCAAGTGCTGTACAGGCATTGAAAATATAACGGCATTCCATTTCTATCCGTGTGTGTGCATGTTTGTCTAATGACATTGTTGTAGTAGATTGTTAGGTTGTAAATGGCAAGTTCTGTGTGTGCAGGAAGTTGCAGTCCAAAATAACTGTATGAAACTGTTGTACAATTGTTGCAATCAGAGTGCTGTACGAGGGTTGTCAAGAATGCCGTACGAGGGAGAATGTCGTATGAGGAGTATTGAAAAAGTTGTTGTCGTACAGTCATTGTCAACATATAGCTGTTGGGAGATTGTCGTCTGAGAGGATTGTGACCATGCTGTACAGGTGTTGCCATACAACACTTGATGTACAAGTGCAAGTTGGTAACTTGTACGAATAGAGTTGCCGTACAAATGTGGAGAATGTCTGAAGTTGGACCAGCAATGATTGCAGTCTCAGTTGGTTCCTAGGATTTGTCATTCCAATTGTTCCTCCAACTATCGGAATACTCACCGCCATGCTACATTGAGAGCCACAAAATTTGGTTGGTCACCAAATCATTCTCTCAAAAGAAAGGTATAAACTATATTGAGACATCTGCCCAATTGCTAATATGGATACCATTTTACCTTTTTGATTTGTCTTTCACATCATTGTAGTTTCTGTTGTAAGGTTATTGAAATGGATATGAAGTGCACTTCTCTCCATGGTGATATTGATGGAAAAGTCTATGTGGAGCAGCCCCCTGGTTTTGTCAAGTATTCAACTTGTTTGTAAGTTGAAGAAATTTCTTATGGGTTGAAACAAGCACCTAGAGATGGTTTAGAATATTGATCATTTTTTGACACTAATCTCTATAACATGGATGTCAAAGATGATCTTTTGCTTGTACTGTGGATGATTATTCTCAAAGACAATAGTCATGATATGATTCTTGGCATAAAATGTAAGCTATGAAGGCTTTTGAGATGACTGACGTGGGATTGTTTAACTCTTTTTCTTGGGATCCAGATTTCACAACAAGATGATGTGATTTCCCCCCTTTCAGCCTAAATATGCTGTGGACTTCTTGCTGAAATTTTATGCGGAAGATTGCAACCCTTTTTCTCCCCTATCAATTTGAAGTTACATTACCTGCATGTTGTACTTCTCCAAAGTGCTATGCTACTTTTTACGTGCAACTTGTGGGCAGTTTTCAAGTCGTATTCTCCCCTATTTATTTGGAGTTATATTAAGGTTACCTGGATATTGTACTTCTCCAAAGGGTGATGCTACTTTGTACATGCAACTTCTGGGCAGTCTTCTCTACTTATCTCACAGTAGACCAAATATTGCCTTTGTTGTTGACCATGTATCCTGAGTTGTGAAGGATCCAAGATAGTCTTTGGTAGGCAATGAAGTGAATCTTTATAGCAAGAGAATCTACCTGTTTGGGAGGTTGTGCTCTTGTGGGAGAGAAGCTGCTTTGGTTGGATACGTGGATTCCTACATCAGATGGATATGTGGACAGGTGATTATGATAAGTTCACATTAGGAACCTTTTGTCAGCTTGGTTTGGACCCAATTGCTTTGTCATGTAAGAAGTAGGCAATGGTTGCTCTATGTTCCACTGAGTTTGAGTATGGAGGATTCATCTGTAAAAGGTAAAAAGTGACATGGATTTTTGAGTGTTGATGGCTGAGATTGGGCTTCAGTAGATCCAGTTGACACCTTATTATGATAATCATATGCATCAAAGTTGCTTAAAATCTAGTTTACCGGGCCAAGACCAAGCACATGGAGGTCCTCACTTGTCCATAAGACCATATTTAGTAGTTGACCTGCAAGATCATGTGATTACTGTAGGGTATTGCCACACTAAGAAGCAGATTGCTAATGTATTTGTTAAGCAGTGACAGGGGTACAGTTTGTGAAATTTAGAACTCTGTTCAGGCTAAAGGAAGTTGCTATTAAGTTTAAGGTGACATTTTAGTCTATTGTATAACCATGACTTGTGGCCTGTTTGTTGCCAAATTTGGCACCTTAGGACTAGTGATAAGGTTAAAATAATTAGGGTTTTTCATTTATGTTGACATTATTTAATCAAATAGGGTGCATTAATGTGATGTATATGTAAAGAGATGGGTAATCTTACTTTAGTATAATTCATTCAGTGTTATTGTTCTCGTGTTGAATGTTAGTGAAATGTTTTGGTTAAAAACATACACTTCATTGATTATCCTGCATGGAATTTACTTTCAATCTGCATGATGGTTTGTTTTTAGACTCTCATGCAAATGATTGGAGTATAAATAACAGGCAATACTTTGTCTTGTTTTGGTAAGTTCATCTGCTTTTACGTACCAATTATTCTATTGAACTCAAATTTGGATGATTCCCAAGAGAGTGAAACTATTTTATCACTAGATCACTCAACACTTGATAACTCTACATGCTTTGTTACAGATAAGGTATTTTTTTTTTTCCAAATTTTCTCATCTTGTTTCCTCATCAAGATCCTTCTTTTGCCACAGGTGGACATATAAAGACCTAAGAGTCTTCCATTGGTGTTCTTAAATCCATTGCAAAAGTTTTGATCAAATGAATTTGAAATTTTGTACTTAGTTGCAGTCCTGTTATCAAAGTGAAAAATACTGATGTGACTTTCTTTGACCCGTCTTAAATTTTCAGGTATCAAAACCGAGGTTGCATGGTCTCATGTCAAAAATCAATCTCAACTGGAAGACCTTAGTCATGAACCTGTTCAGTTGACCGAAGGGGCCAAGGTTCCCAGTATATGTGCTTTAAATATGTCTGATAAGATGAAGAAAAAGAGACCTTTCACAAGATCTACTGGGCTTTGTTTTAATTTCTCCAATACAACAAGGAACAGGTCTGGCAAGTATAGTTCTGGACGAAGTTGCATGGGTTTGCAGAAGAGACCATTCACCTCAGAACATTGGACAGCGGGATGCAAGAAATTGAAACCTAACATTGACAGAATTCCATTGGACTCAAAGGAATACCTTGTCAATTCTTCTACAGTTTGCGCGTCTGGAGATTACTCTAACGTGTGTTATTCCTCAAAGGTTGCAGCTTGGGATTTCCACCATGCTGGGGATATATCAAGAAATATAAGAACTCTTTCTACATCGTCAAAAGAACACACAGAAATGGAATCAGTTGGTCTGCCTCGAAGCTATTTCTATTTGAACAAAAAATGCCCAGTTCATTTGTGGTCTGGTTCAAAATCTGATTTTACACATAATCAACATCGACATCTAGAATGCTTAGAAAAAACAGAAACTGAACCGAGCTGTTCAAAGTCAGAAAATATTTCTTTGGAAATACATCACTCTTCAGGTGTTAATGTTGCAGAAAAGGGAGGTCGGAGGAAAAGACCTTCGAGGCTTTTTAGTTGGCAGCGCCGCAAAATATATAATTCCCAAGAAAGGTCCCTATCAACACAGAATATAGAACATAATAACAGACTGACAGAAAGCACAACTGAAGGGAATTCAAGAATTCAGGAGCTGCACTCAATTTCTGATTTTTTTAGTCCCTTGGAAAACCATGGGAATGTAAAGCGTCAGGGCATAAGATCTCAATGCGTTGCCTTTTCAAAAAAATTGCTAAAAGAACATAATATTGTAAGGAAAACTGTAGATAAAGCATTGGGTTCTGACCAGATATTTCCTTTGGGGTCAGATATGTTGTCATTGGATGGAAGAGCAGACAATGATCAGAATGCAGATGTGCTTCAACAAAATAAAGAATATAAATTGTCAAGCTCCAAGGATGAGCATGTAAGACAAAACGGAAATGTTGATAGTATTTGTTCTTCATCATGTTGCCAAAGCTTAGGCAACAGGATGGTCAGTTCCAATCAAGATCTTTGTGCTATTCATGATCATGCTTCCTACTTGAAGAGCGACACTCTATATCCTAATTACAGACGTAAAAAATATTTCATGACAGGCAGAAATTGCATGCTTGGTGCTTGTAATACGAGAGCTCAGAAGGATGACAAGACTTATGAAATGCAGATGCAATGTGACCAGAAAAAGCAACAAATGTATTCTTTTGGCAAGTCACATGTTTCAGAGATTTTTATTTCAAAGTTAATTGCCAAAGCAGAAAATCCACTGGATTTTGAAGAAAATGTTAAGCCAAAGCACCAAGGCAAACTGATAAGTAATGCAAGAAAGGTAGAGCATCAAATTATCTGTCTATAAATATTCCACTATCTTGGATTAAATTGGGCCTCAAAGTTGTTGGTGTTCGTTAAAGTGTGCTAATTTTGCAAGTTAAGATACTGTGAGTATGCTCTTTGCATTCTTTCTCAAAGTATCTAGAAAATTGTTTTTGCTTTGTATTTAAATTTTCAGTTTTGGCTGTAGTTATATCTCTATTTGTATTCTTGCTTTGAACTGGAGCTGAATCCCCAATGGAATCAATATTACTTAATGGAGAAGAGAGCTATTAGTTTTGATACTTTGATGTAAACTCTGATTTCCTGCTCCAGGTAATAGAATTTCATTAGCTGCACATGCACATAATGAGTCTTTTTAAGTATTTTCATTGCTTATACGTACAACATCAATAGCGTTGCTTCTCCTCTTTAGATCCAGGTGATACAGTCTAACCCAATCTTTAGAAATGGGAACAGCAGAAAACTTGCAAAACAATGCAAAGAACAGAAGATGGCTATCAAAACTGATTCCATGCACTTTTCATTATTGGGTATAAACAGATTTTACAAAGCATATTGGTGTTGCAGAATAAGCCACACATCATGCACAGTGCCAAAGAGCTGCATATGCAATTGAACAAATTGATCTGTCTAACTTGCATGCAGTTTGCAGAGTGTCTGAGACTGACTTATGGAGAACACATTAGACGAGAAAATAATCTGCAAAAGATGTCTTGGAGAACCACTTGGCCTGTGTTGGCAGAGTGCCTTTGTTTTCGAACAAGTAGCAGGTTGCTTCTTTTGATTTGTCCGAGTCTGAACATCAAATGGTTGTTTAAAACCTGGAATGGTAGCCTTGGGATAATTTATGAAGCCTTTTTCTCCATGTTGGATGTCTAATACAGCTTGGGCTGGCCTAGGTTGAGAACATCATGGATGCCAAACTGAGATGGTGGTATGTAAATGTAGTTCAAAGAGCAATTGGAATCTCATAAGGTGCTAAAGTTTGGAAGCCATAGTGTACTTTGGAAGAAAAATGCCCCCTATAGATATGGGGATCACAGTTGCATCTAATGTCCCATTGCTTGTTCTGCCGATGATAGATGTAGAGAGCATGAACTAACATCTGATTAACCACAGTCTGAACATCGGTTTGTGGATGGAATAAACACAGCTGACAACCAAGGAGCTTCCACAATGGTTGTCAAAATTGACTGTGGAAAGCATGACTTGTGATCAGGAATGATAGGGAATGGAAGCTCAAGAATTTCAAGTAGAATATGGGGATACATCGTGAATACACAGTCAAAATGATGGTGCTTAGAGCAGTACAGGGTAATATATGGAAAACATTCTGTCTGTGATGGAAAGAGGTCATGAATGGGAAGCTTATGTGGTAAAAAATAGACCAAATGGAGATGAAAACACTTGTAGACATTTAGTTCAAAATGGCTAGCAAAATGACCCAGATTTGAGAAAGTACAAAGTTGAGACCTAGCTCTTATACCAACTAACATAGTCTAACACAGTTAACAAGAAATAAGAATAATGGCAAACTTACTCAAAAATGTAGACATGGACAGAAGATAGCGATAAAATATGATATCATATAGTTTTTGTTATTGGCTATAAATAAAGTTGAGTAATCTTGGTGCTGGTAGCATAAGCAAAAATGTAAAGTTCCCCTCATGTTAACTTAGACCAACTTCTAGTCAAGGAAAAACCTAGTGATCTGGGCAAACTATACGCAAAGATATTTAGAACAAAGAGATATTTACAATGAATATAGCGCTTAAGTAGAATAGCAAAATTCTTGAATTAAGCCCGTAATCAACAGGCCATTATACTTTGTAAGGTAAGGTAATCTAATTTTTAAGCTCACAGCCTAGCCAACATGCCTAACCGGCATGTGAGATTTCCTGATCTGGGCAAAGTATACGCAAAGATATTTAGAACAAAGAGATATTTACAATGAATATAGCACTTAAGTAGAATAGCAAAATTCTTGAATTAAGCCCGTAATCAACAGACCATTATACTTTGTAAGGTAAGGTAATCTAATTTTTAAGCTCACAGCCTAGCCAACATGCCTAACTGGCATGTGAGATTTCCTTTTGGGAACATGGAAATTTTACAGTTTACAGTGTAATATATATATTAGTTACATACTTGTAACGACCCTTTCTCAAAACTTCTTTTAAAGTGAGCCCCATCAATCTGTCTAAACTCAAGGTACATATAAGAATTGCTAAGTCATCTATTAATCAAAAAAAGAAAAATCTTACAAAAATCTTGTTTGAAACATCAAAGGTGTTTGTACATTCTGCCATCCAAAGGGAAGGCATTTACCAACTTCCGCAACTTCTTCATACCTGTCCCTAACTACCCTTACATGACAGCTCATCATGCATGACATTCTTTTTATTCTCACACTAACAAAGTCCGCAATTTAACACATCACGATATTTTAACAAACACTTGCATGCAAATTACACAAAATGACAAAACTTATGTACAATCAAAATTGGTGTGCATACTTGTCTCCGTAGGAGCTAGTTCTGACCAGCCTCAAAAGAAATAATTTCAATAATGAAAAAAGTTTAAATGTGCACAAATGTACATGAGAATGAAATGTAAATGAAATGAAATGCAATTTTGTAGTTTGACGTCAAGGGTGATGATGTCAGCATTTGATAATTTGAATTTGTAATGTACAACAAACATAGGAATTAAGCATATGCGAATGGAGGGTAGTTAGTGATGAGGTGTCCCGGGTGGTAGTTGCTGTTAACTACCAGCCCTCAAGGATAAAAAGGACCCCCCATTCATTTGGGAAGTACCATGCAGAGTCTGTATCATCGAGGGTGTCTGTGTATTGTCTTGTGCAGATAGGTTTGCAATGCCAATGCCATACAGACAATATTAATGCAATGACTATTCATCCTTCATATGTGTGTTGTATGTATTCTATGTGATGCTATTGCTGCAGTAGAGTAGAATTGTAGGTTGTTGTTCCAGGTTTTTTGTGCAGGTACAAATCCAAAGTTGCAGTCTTGGATTGTCATATGAGGAGTGCAATACAAGTGCTTTCCGTACAAGTCGATTGCAAGCTTGGAACTGCCATACAAGTATTTGTCGTTCAAGTGCTTGCCGTACAAGTCACTGCATTACAAGTCACTTTGCTGTACAAGTGGATGTTGAGCAACTTGCCGTACAAACAAGTGTTGATCAAGTTGTCATACAAGTGGAGATGCTGTGCAAGTGTGAAGTAATGCTGACTATAGTCTTGGTTGGCTCCTGAATTTGTCATATCAAATTGTTCCTCCAACACATTGGAATCTTGGAGTACTTACCACCCTGCTACAATCTCCGTACACTCTTGTTTACGCTTGAGGTGGCACCATGTCATAAGTGGTTGCTACAGTGGTAAGGCTTGGCAACACACTAAGAAATTGTTTGTTTACAAGGAATCATATGATTTAGCAGGATAGTTTGAACTTTGAACCTTCTTAATGCATGCCCAATCAGTGAGCCCAAGATAGATCCCAAACATTAGACTCATAATGAGCAATGGGTTAAATAAGACAACCAATGAGCGACATCTTCAAGTGCATATCTTGAAAGTGTATTTGTAATTATTGATGGTCTAGGACTCAAGGGGAGGCATACCCTTAGAAAGTCATGACTAAGAAGCAGACTTGAAATTAAGAGATTAACCTGTAGGCTAACTCCCAAGTGTGGATAGATTGTTGTGATCCCAACATGATCATCTCTCTAGGAATACTAGAACTTGGATAGAGCATTTTTGGAGGTGTAATCATAATGATTGTCCTTCTAAGATTGACCACAACTTGCTGAATATCACAAAACCAAGGAAGCACATTCAATTGCCTTCGCAAACACTTGGTATAATAAGTAAGAAGAACTGCAATATTAGCAAAAAACAATATAGAAACCAGGATTGTTGAATTAAGTCTTCAAGCTTATGGATACATGCACCAAAAGAGTTGGGGACAAAAGACACAGTTTCTTATCCACAATGGTATGCTTAACCTCATTAGTCATTCGAAATCAGCCAACAAGTATCTCATAAAGCCTCGTAGTAGTTGTAATAAGGACCTAAGAGATGTCAATATGATATAGTCTCTAGAATATCAGGTTTATGATATTGTGTGGAAGGCCTTTTTAAAGTCTACAAGACAGTAAAAGACCTTAGAAGACCACTGCTGTGTGTCTTTAATGATGGCTTGGTGAGTAAAAATGCGATCAATATTTTGGAATATCTCTTGAATCTTGGTTAAGCTCTTGCAACTGTTGAGAGAGCTTCATGTTGAAGACTGACATAAAGCTTGGCAAATATTCGCACAATCATAGTGGTCATATGGCTGTTTGTCTCTGTGCTGTCTCTGGCTTTCTGAATTTGGTGAATGCCAGTGTCTTTTATGAAGTCATCTTTTTTGTAAATGAGAACTGGGAACTTTAGGTGGAACTTCAAAAGGAAGATGGGGACTGTTATTAGAAAATTCTATAGTAAGGCAGAGTGAGTTAGGTATCTCTGTAAGATTTAGAAACTCTCAAGCGTTGTTGATTTTCTTGGTACGTAATTTCTAGGGGATTCATGACTACAACTTGATGCTTACAGACAATAGCAAATGACGTGGAAATTGATGTTTTCATCTGTGTTTAGTTGTCTTGCAGATGTCTTTGCTGGTTGATGTTGCATACAAGACATGTGGACATAACAAACACGCTGATTAATCGACGGTGTATTTTTTACAATTCTAGTTTCTCATACCATGGTGGTTTTCCCTTGAATTGTATCCTTTATGTATGAACTTTTGATTTTAGCTTTTACAGTTCTGGTGTTATTTTAAATGTATTGCTCCTGTTTGTGAGCTTTGTAATTGATGGTGTTTTCTTCCTTGATGTAGTTGCATTGTTTGTCATGGGAAATAAGGTAGGGAAGTGAAATATGTATTTAGTCTTAAAAGTTATATGACAAGGAGTGGAAATGGTTATACTCGTGTCTATTGAAATGAGGAAGAAAAACTGTATGCAGTGCAATTTTACTTGCTAAAGAGAATCCAATTTATGGCTTTGGGCTTTTACGTGATGCTTTGGGTATTTTATATGAAAACTGTATGCCATGAAATTTTACTTGCCAAAGAGAATCCAATTTATGGCTTTGGGCTTCTAACTGATGCTTGATATGTTATCCTGAGCATCTATTCATGTTTTTGTGTTTTGCACTTGGACTGAAATTAGGTTGCTGAACTTATAGGATGAAATTTGCATTGACAAAATGGTGAGGTTGAGATGATCAATGTCAAGCAGTTGGTTCTCAATATTCCTTATTTAGAGGGTTGGGCTTGAATGTTTGCTGCTCTTATCATAGAATCATATCAAAATGTAAATGTACATTCATACAGAGTTTATTATTTTGAACCACAGGTGCAAATTTCATATATATGTATTTAGTTGATGTGTTAGGATTTTAGTTATTCTCCACAAATAGTTATTTGAATAATACTTTATTAAGTTGCTTTGCACTAAAGGTTGCTGAGTTTTTAGTGCTTCCTATTTTCTGCATGGAAATCTGATTCTAAAAAACCAAATGTAAGAAATGTTGGTGAAATTATTATTAATTACCTCAAGTTTGATATCTTGACCTTAACTGCAGTTCAGACATATTAAATGTGGTCAAACCAAAAATTTCTGGCTCAAAACAACTTTTGGCCATTATTTTTGGGCTACCTATTTCGTGCTTACATGAAAACATCAGTGCAAGAACTGGGGGTTGTGAATCATTATGCCAGTAAGTTAATGCTTCTTGCCTAGATATGTTCAGTAGTCTTCTCCATGCATTTCATTCACTTTGTATAAGACACTGGAGGTTTGTCTTCATAATGTTTTTTTTTATTTGCAGCATTTAGCTTCTGGGCATGGGTAACGTTGTGTTAATGAGTCAGCTGGATTATGGTGTTTAGGGCTTATGTTACATAACTTCAAAACAAATCTCCTTCACTGTCAACTGATGAATATCATGTGAACTAAGAATTTCTTTGTGCAATAAAATATGGTTGTAAGTAAATATTAAGAGTGAATTGCATACAGCCAAGAAAAGGTTACGTTGGGATAAGCTTCTGTAACTATGATCCCTTGTTCAAATTAACACTAGTGAATGAAAATAAACTTGAGGACCCAAGGGGATAAGGTCATACAAGATTTCACAAGGTCTCTCAAACCTTTGCATTTAGCAAAAATATGTCTGCCACAAGTGTTAGGAATCAGGATAGAGGGTGCAAGTGAACAGCCTGGTCCATATTAGAGTGGAAGAGACAGAATCTTCCAATGATCTTTACTTTGGATTTAGATTTTGAACTTGTAGTATGTTTTGTTTTTCCTAAACTATCCATTTTCTCATGCACTAATCATTGGTTTTCAGCAGATTATTCATAGATATCATGAACTTAGGAACATATATGAAAGAAAACAATTGACCTTGATACAGCATTTGAAACACATTCAGTTTTATGCAATGACTTTTCTTTGATCTTCTTGTAATATGTCAATAGATTTTAGAACAGTTCCTATGGCTACTACTTTGCTATATACTTACTTTCCATAAAATTCCTTACAGTGAAGAAAAATTTATATATTGAAAGATCCAAAAAGATCCTCTCTAGCCTCTGTTTGATGAAACATTTTGATTGAATTAAACGCAGATGTTAAATTCCATTTTGCAACAGTTCTTATCTGCTGTATCTATTTTTGTTGATTTTTATGGCAGTCTGTATCAGTCATGACCTCTTGTCTATGTTGTATTGATTGGGCAGCAAAAATGCCGATGTTCACCATGTGGTAAACATGAATTCGACAGTACTGCTTGGAGGCCCCTCATTTCATCCCATGCAGCTTTGAATAATATAGCTGTAAAAAATTTGTTGTCTCCCATGTTGCTTGCAACCAGACTTTTGCATCTTGCTTAGCTTAAGTTTGCTAGGTAGTGAAGTCATAAGATACTTTCTGGGATACAAAAGGTGCATCCTCCTTCGTTTGAAAGAAACACCTCTTGCCTATGTTCATCCTCTTTAATTTTATATTCATCAAAGTGGCAATCTTATAAAATGTTTGCTATGTAGGAAGATAAAATGTCTCTCGAACCACCGAGTTTTGAGATTACAGATTAAAAACTTGGCCAATTTGTTTCCCAGGTATTTCGAGATATTTCTTCAAAGGCCTTCATGACACTCATAAAATTACAGTTCCAGACATGGAGTCAACCTCCCCCCTTAAAAAAGATTGTGTCACCGCAGAATACTTGGATGTTTTCAAATTTTTGCAAGGGAGCTTTGAATAGTTAAATTACTGAACCTGCTTGCTATTGAGTTATCATGTGGTTTTGATTGCTTCTTATTGTGGTGCTGGTTTCCGTTTCCACATGCTTAGTTGAGCATCTGAGTAGGCACTGGAATTAGTTTGTTCTGAGTAGGCACTTTAAAGTTAAATGATATCTATTTTTGAAATGTGTGCATAGATTTCTAAATTGTTGAGACTACAGTGCAAATTTAACATTTAGCCAATGTGGAATAATTAAATATGCTTTGTAGTTAATGCTCTGGTATGTGCTTGTTTTAAAGGGCAAAATTACAGTCTTGTTTATGGATTTTAATTTGCAATGATTATTGGTTTCCTGTTTTCTCTTTTTGCAGAAATTGGAGTCTCTTATCCATGCTAAAAGATCTCATCAGTAATGCTCAACATTGTCAATATGCAGAACTTCTTACACGCCACTGCCCAGATCCAATTGAGCAAGCAAATGAAGTTTCTATGCCATCTTCAAAGGTGAAGGGTTAAAATCATCCTAGGTTTTATGAAACAAATTCTTACTCCTTTAGAAAGCTTAGATTCTTTGGCTATAGAGCACCGATGATAGAGGGCTCATTCTTTTGTTTTTTAAAAAATGGTCTTGTACATGGATTACAGTTCTATATATTCACATCCATAGTTACTGGATAAAATATCTGTAATGATCAAATTTTTTGTTTGATTCTTTTTCAAAGGTGTAACATCAAGCATTTATTGTGTGTATATAGATTATGAACTTCATAGGCTACAGCCCAAGCAGGGGCTAGTGACTTGATTTGTGGAGAATAGCAGTTATCTTTTGCTCAGCCTAAATTAGCCTATATGGAGCCTTTTCTTCTATCTAATTAAAAAGGACATCAAACAATATCGTTTTCATAAATTTAACATCATTTTTCTGCATAACATGGCATTTTAATGTAATTGTGGACTGCTGAATTATATCTTGTAAAAGAATGGTAGTTATATTTGTAGTGCAGCTTTAATTGAACAAACATATAAATATTTGGGTAAGGGAATGCCCAAACAACTGGTGCAGGAATATGTTAAAGATCATCTCTTTTGGATACCTGCACACAATAACAAAACATCAGCACAGTATTTAAACATTAGTAAAAGAAGACATTTTGGTCTAGTACAGTGGAAGACCATCACCAAACCACACAAGCACCTTCGATATTTGTTACTAGAAAGTCATTGCTAATTTGGGACGTCATTGACTTGCCTCCTCTTCTAACTGGAAATAATCCACAAATGAGCAATATCAATTACTCGTAAATCTATTCTTAGAATTATGACCTTTGTTTTCATAGTGTCATCTTTATGGTATTTACAGGCATTACCTACAAGGACTGACTATAGATGTTCACCTGGGGATAAATATCATGGGATGACTTATTTGCCTTAACCACAAGGGAATGACTTATATTTGTCAATTTAGAAGGTCAATAGTTGCTATTTCCATGGGATGACTCACATGTGTCAATTACGTGGGAACTTGCACATACAAATGGGGCCAGTGCTTAGCATCACCATCGGAGGGCTTGTGGACGTCAACAATACAATGCTGATGTGTGTGTCAAGTGTCAATCATGCATATATAAATTATGAAATGTAGAACAATATTTGTAACCAAGCAATTCAACATTCATAGTAAGCAACCTCATTAATTTCTTATCAACAACATTCACTGTTTGTCAAAGTATGGTAGTTCTATTCAAATAAGCAATTCTGTCATGGATGTAAGTTGATGTAACCCCTCCCGTAAAATACTTAATATTAGACCTTTAAATTAGATTATAATCTTATATTATTATAGGATATATTTACCTACTCTATTAATAAACTTAGGAGGGGTCATAACTTTATATGTTATTACCTGTTGGCTTGTGTGTGTGCATTTTCATTCATTTATTTTTTATATTGTACCATATATTGAGTCTTTTATGGATTTCCTGTACAGGACCTATTTGTCCCTTACAAGTGGCATCCAAGCCGCATTCTCAAATTAATGGTCAGCTTTGATTTGTTATAACTTACTGGGACTTTTTTTTCGGTGGGGGTTAGGGGGAAGGATGATAGATACATAGATATTCATAATTAAATTTATAGACAAGACAAAAGAATGTCGGAATCATCTTGATTCTGAATTAACTAAAGAATTTGCTTGGGACACATTTGAAAAGCTTTTCCAAGGCAAATGGTCCAGAAAGTCTTAGATGAAGAAAGGTTACAATAGGAAATCACATGAATAAGGGATAGATTGAAAGGACAAAATGATGGATTACAGGGATATAATAAAGCTTTGTCATTGATGCACATCAATATGGTAATGTCATTTTGCTTTTAAGATGGGCTAAGACATAACTTCCCATTCTCTAGGGAACAACCCTGAAGTTAATCTGATAATTCTGTTTCTTTCACAGAACTGTTTTACCATTGCTCAAGAACACATCCATAATTACAAACACGATATCAAATAATAAATAGAAATACGTGTATATACTAGTTCATTATATACTGCATTGCCCTTCATAATTTTTGTTTGATACCTATACAGCTGATATGAGTTTCACATTATGCAGATAACAGACCATGTTTTTTCGATGGAGGGCTATGAAACACAAGACAAAGAAACATTGTCTATTCCTCATGGGACAACTGATAAAGGTAATAATCCTCTAGCGTTTCACTTGGCTTCCAGTCATCGAGCTGTACAAAGACATATTGGTCAACATGCTAAGAGCGTTTGTTTAATTCATTGTGAGAACTTAAATGAGCGACGTTTGGTTAAGGATTGCAGTAACTTAGAATCTTGGCATGGGACTCTTGCAGACTACTCTGATGAAGAATACCATGCAACTGGTTCCTTTCCAAAGCATTCCTGCATGCATAGCCGAAGTGTGAAAAGAAAACGTGAAGATCATTGTAATTCAGAAATAGATGATGGATGGAATTCAAAATATTCAAATATACCTGTAGATAGCAATGAGGAACTGATAATTGGTCTACAAAATGAACATATTAAATCATACTCCAGCCATAAAGAAGTTGTTTCATTTATTTGGGCTGTTTGCAGAAGGATTATACCTGAACCTTTACTTGGGTCCAAATGCAACTGGAGAGCTTTAAGAAGCAATCTTGGAAAATTTGTGAGGCTAAGAAGATTTGAAAATTTTACTCTCCAGCAATGTATGTACAAGCTTAAAACATCTCACTTTCCTTGGTTGAATGGAGCCACTTTAGCTTGCCAATGTTATGCTTGTTTGAATAATTTGAGTGACAGATACCCAGGATATTTTAATGACCATGCGGAAAACAATGAGCGATTGACACACCACTGTATCACAGACACAAATAAGGGTAGGAGATGTTCACAAAAAACTCTTTTGCAAGAAAATATTTTAGCAAACTGGATATTTTGGCTTTTCTCAAGCCTTATAGTGCCTCTGATTCGAGCGCACTTTTATGTTACTGAGACAGAGAAAGGCAGGCAAAATGTCTTTTACTACAGGAAGAATGTTTGGATTAAGATATTGAATGGGGCGGTAAATGATCTTACCATAAAAAATTATGAGAGTTTGAGTGCTGCATCTTTGGCTACCATATTGCAGAAGAGATCTCTTGGATTTTCACGTGTTAGAATTCTTCCAAAAGCAAATGGTGTCAGGCCTATTGCAAATCTTGGTGCACCATCTGCAACATGGCTTCAGCTTCACATGGACACAGAAAAACCTGCTAAACAGAGGAAGACAAATAGATCAGCAAATAACATGCTGATTTTGGACAGAAATAACAGGGGGAAAAGTTGGAAACAAATGGATTTCATTGAGAAAAATATGTATGTTTCTATAGATGATTTACTGATAAAAGGTAATCAAGATGCAGAGGTAGAACATAAATGTGGATCTTCGACTTCTGATCAACTTATCTCTGATAAGTCGAAGAAGGGAAAATTAAATTTTAATGGATTTGATTCTAAAGTCAAACTGGCTTTCAAATCTGTAAATTCTCTCCTTTCTGATGTACATCATTGTTTAAAATTTGAACAAGAAAATCGTCCTGAGAGTTTAGGGTGCTCTGTATTTGACTACAATGACATTTATCTAAAGTTAATGCCCTTTGTTTTGGGATTGAAGGATTATTCCATGGGTCTCCCAAGGCTATATATTGCAGTATGTGATGTGGCACAAGCATTTGATACAGTTGACCAAGACAAGCTTCTTGGCATGATACAAAACATAGTACAAGAGCAGTACTTTGTACAGCGATACACAAAGGTTTCATGCACAGTAAAATCAGTCAAAGTTTCATATGAAAGACGTCCTGTTCCAGAGAAAAGTGCAAGATTTGACATTTTTTCAACCAAATACCCAGCCAAGCATTCCCAAAGCATTTTTATTGATCAGGTATTGTTCATGCTTGTGTGCTTCTTTCGTATGGTTTGATGACTAGACTAACAATAATATAAATCCTTTTATTTTTTCTTTACGTACTGCATTTTAGATTTACAGACATTTATGGATGCGATAACAGTGTAACATCCCTCTTAATTTATTTTATGTGTCTTATGCCATCTTGTTTAAACAAATATTACTTGCTTTTTCTTTTTTCCCCAGAAAGCTCTTGCTTGCTATCATTATACATGAGTTGTGGTTTGCCATCCTGTATATGCCTTTTTTCACATATGCAACCAATATTTATGTATTGCTTTTTAAACTTAAAAGACATTTATGGTTGAGATAACAATGTAACATCACTCAATTTATTTAATGCTGTCTTATGCCATCTTGTGCAAAGAAATATTTCTTGCTTTCTCTTTCCAGCGAGCTCTTGCTTCTATCTTAGTACATGAGTTGAAATTTGGCACCCTGTCTATGCCTTTCTTCACATGTGTGACTAATATACACAAGAAATGTACATCACTTAATAAGGAGGAAGGATTAAAATTTTTCAAAAGTCTTGATGATGTCATCAATGGGTAGGTCCTCGACTTTGTTCATTTCTGGTTGGTATTTTGATTTCCTCGACTTTGTGCAAGCTTGGCTTCATTGGCATCTTTGTGGCAGAAGTCCTGACTTTGTTTCGTTATGGTACTCCTTGTACATTTTTAGACTTTGACGTCATCGCTCGAGGAGGTTCGGCTTTATGATTGGGCCATGTCTTTGCCAAGATTTATGCCCAACATTAGATGTGCTTCTATCACATAGGTTAGAGGAGGAGGGGCATAGGGCCATGGGCCAAGTTGGTTTTCGGCAAGACCACCAGACCACCGATCATATCCTAGTCCTCAGAGCTATTATTGAGGAGGCACGTTCCAGGTCCTCGGAAGTCTATTCTGCTTTGTTGACTTCAGGAAAGCTTTTGACACAATGCCTCGACATTTACTTCTTGTGAGACTTTGGAAGGTTGGCATCTTTGGACAGCTTCTGACAACAGTTTGGCGGTTGTATGAGATGGTGAAAGGATGGTTTTGTTCTCCATAGGGGCTTTCAGACAACATTCTCAGCACCATAGGAGTTAAACAAGGTTGCCCCCTTTCTTTGACACTCTTTTGGATCTTCAATGAGGAACTTGAGTCATTTATCCAAGAGAAGACACAAGCAGAGGACGATTGCCTTCTCCACCATGTGCTGATTTCTATCCTCTTCGCTGATGACGTTGCCCTTCTAGCCTTGACCCCTGAGGGGCTTCAGCGTCATCTGGGTACTCTAGCTGCTTTTTATGACTTGAGAGAGTTGACAGTTAACCTTTCTAAGACCAAGGTTATGGTGTTCAATGCTACCAAAGAGGCTTTATCCCATCTCCACTTATATCTTCAAGGGCGGGAGGTGGAGATCACCACCTCATACGTGTACTTGGGGGTTCTCTTCACTGGACCCACCTTTGGTTTGAAACCTGCCGCTCAGGCTTGAGTGTGTAGGGGGTATGTAACTTTGTCTTTGCTCGAGAGGAGTTGCTTGAGAGCACATTTCTTGGATATTCCAGTCAAGATGAGAATATTTAACGCCTTGGTCAAGCCAACTATTACCTATGGGTCAGTGATTTGGGGTCCCAGTATTGGCCCGACTAAATGGTCTCGTGTTGAACGAGTACAAGCACTTTTTCTTAGAAGATTCATCCGTTGCAAGGGCACGGTCCCTCATTCTATTATTCTAGCTGAGTTTGGGGCCTCTCCTCTTTGGCTTGAGATCATCTTTTTGATTATCACCTATATGCACAAGGTTCGTACTTTGGGAGATACCCCCTCGGGTTGTAGACGGTACCCTTACCTTGCCCTTCGTTCCTTGATGGATCTCTCTTCGAATTCTCGAGGTGTTCGGAGGAGCTGGTACTTTCAGGTCTCTACACTTCTGGCCAGTATTCAGATTCAAATTGGAAGACTTTCCCCTTTTTCCCTGGGTCCTCTTCCCCCCTCTTGGAATAATATGGAGAAGCTACTACAAGAGATTCGAAAGGATATTAGCTTACAATATACCAGCTGCACATGGATCTCTCTCGCTGTCCCGCTTCCCCCCAAATTGTCTTTCTACCATGAGCACTTCCTTTAGATTCAAGATGACAAGATAGTCCTCCCACAGAATCTTCAACAACACACAATGCATAACATTCGGATCCCGATTGGACAGCTTAGAGTGTGCTTCCACCAACTTTGAGTTGAGTCAAATCACCATCTTCCATTGGAGGAGCAGCTTTGCCTTTTTTTCTCCTTGGGAGAAGTAGAAATATTAAATATTACATCACTTTATTTTTCGATGTACTATCTACTATGAGATCCTAGGTAGATTTCATTGCCTTTGCAGGGATAACTCTCAATCTCTATCCACCTTCTTTAGATACTCGGACCAGCGGTGTCTCGCACTCTTCGTTAGGGAGGCAACTCAATTTCGTCGACAGAGAAGCTCTCCTCCAGGTGGCTCTCGCCCCCCTCACTCTCAACCCATCACAACCTACTTCACCAGCTTAGATAGATTGAGGAATACCGGACAAAAACGTTGTAATTTCCCCTCCTCGCTCTTGATCAGTGCCATAGCCCGTTAGCCTATCTTTGAGCTCCTGTAGGCTAGTCGGAGTAGTGATAAGGAGTTTTGAGTCCTTCCGAGGGCTCTGTTGGGTGATTCTGATGGAGTTACTCTAATTTTGGCAGTGTCAACTTTGGTCTACTTCATTCCACATTTGCAGTGTTCGGGTTGCCTTATTTGATGAATTTATTCTGTTGCTAAGGTTGGGCGAAATATTTGAAAGTTATTAAAGTTACTTTTTAATTAAAAATGATCAAATGACAAAAAAAAAGTAATATTATGTTTTTTTTTAAAAACAACGTTGTCCTACTAGGCCAAGGGGGGGGCGTAGGAGTTCTTAAGGCAATAAAATAATATTATATTGAAATGTGTTTGGAGCCAAAAAACCTAAAAATGAGGCATGGGGTTTATATTGGAGTTTTGGAGCTCATTTGCAGCATCTTCTTTCTGGCAACATAACAGAACTCTGTCAAATTTGCTTAAGCAATTGCAGACTTTGGCTTTTGGAGATGAAAACCTCCATTGGTATCACTGATTTCGGGGGTTAAAGGTCCTCCCTAGTCAATTCTGGGTGTTTCTACTTCAGGGGACACAGATTTGAGCTTGATTTGCAGCAGTAGGGTTTGTGATTTCGGCAACTTCAGTGGGTGTTTGAGGAGATCTTCTGGGTCTTTTACTTTTTGGTCATTTTCATCTGGGTATGCTTCAGTTTAGTGTTTTGTGGTGTGATTTGAGGGTTCTTGGAGCTGGCCGTACCATTTAGGAGTGCATTGGAGAACATGTAAAGCATTCATATCTCTTAATCCGGGAATTTTCTCTTTTTGGGTTTCCTAGCATATGTTTTCCAAGTTTGGACGATGAGAATGGAGGCATTTTGATGAGGGTTTGGAGCTGGAGTGAATTTATTTTGCTAGCCGTATCTTTTCCAACAGGCCGTACCATTACCTTGGGAAGTGTGAATAAATTCAGTCAACTTTCAGGTGTGTTTGCTGTCTAGACATTGGCGCCTAGCTTGTACAAGATTGTTGCATTTTACGGCATGTCATTCGAAGCCCGTTTGATGAAGTTATGAGCATTTTGGCGTGTGCAGTTGTGTATGGTTCATTTCCAGATTTTTGTATTAGACCTGTATTTGCATTTCCAGGTCAGAAAATGGAATAAAATAATGTTGTTTGGTGTTGGGTTTCAGTTTGTTTCATTCCAGTTTATGTTTATGCAATTTAGAGTTTTTTCTTTATGCATATGTTCACACATTATAAAGCACAAAAACCCCAAAACAATTGCATATAATACCTATCAGCAAAAAATCTGAAGAAGCACAAAAAAAAATCAGACATTACAAAAAACGGAAATAAAGAAAAAACCCTTAGATATTTTAGAGCAGCAAACAGGGGTGCCTATTACAAATGTCCCTTATTGGCCCATTTAGACAGAGGCAGGGTCACTAGACAGTGCACCCACAGTTTGTTGGGACCCCAGATTAGTGATGGGTAGAGACAGATCATGGATTTCTTCAGCATAGATTCTTCGACCTCAATTGTTGGGAGAGGCAAGTTTCTAGGGTTGCTGGAGAGTGCCCCCTTTGGGCTGCTCCCCCCCTCCTCTCCCTTTCTGTTCTTCTTGGCGTGCAGTCCACAATTTCTTTTGGATTGCAGCCCACCTCTTTCCTCTCTTCTCTATTCCCATTCCCTTTTGCCTGCTTTTCAAGCCGTGTCTTTGTATTTATATTTGTTTCTTCTTTGTTGGGCGTTTTAGCCCACTCGTTGGTAGTTATTGCTGTCCTTTTTATAGACCCTTGGGTCTTTTTTGGCCCACTGTGGACATTAATAATATTTCATTTCATTAGATTTTTTACATATGAATTCTTCTTGTTGCATTGTCCGCATACATTATATTAAGTGGTTCTGCAAGGTTGTGGCATGTCTTTGGTATTCCATGCCTTATTTAGTAACTAACATATTATGTAGATGCCCACGACCATGTCTTGCATCCATCTGGAGTATTTTTGTGCATGATTTGTACATTAGTTGTACACAACATTAGCAATTGGTAACTGATGACATCCAGAAAAGAACCTTGGTTATTAGGCAACAATATTTACTTGAAAGGAGAAAAAAACCCCTAAACCCTAGACTAGGGTTTAGGGTTTAAACTTTAAACATTGACAGCTGAAAAAATGGGTTTGCATACATGGTTATCAGGCAGCAATTTTTACTTAAAAGGAGAGAGAAAAAAAAACCCTGAACCCTAGACTCTAGACCTAGATTTTTAGGTTTCTAGCTCAAATGCAACAGTTGTGTGTCTGTTGCATTTCGTTTTAATCTTTAAAAAAAAAAAAAACATGCTTGAAATAGAAAAAGAAAAAACAATGTTAGGAGGTGAAGTCACTATACAGAGGGTTTAAGCCTGCAAAGACTGTTGCTAGACGTCTAGGCAGCAGTACTAGACGTCTGCAGCAGTACGAGACGTCTAGGCTGCTAGACGTCTGCAGCAGTACGAGACGTCTAGGCTGCTAGACGTCTAGGCAGCAGTACTAGATGTTTGCAGCAGTACGAGACGTCTAGGCTGCAGACGTCTAGGCAGCAGTGCCAGACGTCTAGGCAGCGCTGCTAGACATCTAGGCAGCAAACATCTAGGACAGACGTCTAATCGCGGAAGACGAACGGGTTCAGGTGCCTTCCTTGGGAGCTGAAACGAACAGTTTTTTGGAGGCTTCCGTCGGGAGAGGAAATGAACAGTTTGGAGTCTTCCTTCTGCTCTATAAAAGGGATGTGATCCCTTGCATATGTTAATGTTGGTGAAAACGTTGAAAGACGTGAATGTAAAATTTGCTAAAAATAATAAAAGGAGAAGTTGCCATTGCCCCGTGGTTTTTCCTGCACATTGCAGGTTTCCACGTAAATCTCTATGTTACTTGTGTTGCTGATGCCCTAGTGTGTTTTGTTTGGTGTGGTAGCAGGTAGGTAGACCCCTTTCTCTAGTTTGCAACAGGTAAAAATGAAGGAAATTGAAAAAAAAAAAAAACTTTATACCGTTTTCTCTACATGTGCGGCTATGGCCGATTTTTTGTCGTGGCAATCCCGATATTTTCAAAAAATCGCCAAAATCCAATTTTGATGCGACTTGACTCGGATTTCTGGCAGGCTCAGAAAAAATTAGGAAATCGGCGATTTTTTGGCGGTTTTCGTACCTATGGTAAAAATATTCCCATAGATGGTATTAGATCTATGAGACTGTGCCCTCAGAGAAAAGCTATTGTGGGACCTCCAAAAATCCATGGATAGATAGATCTCATCCTTCATATAGAAAGTTACTGTACATAACATGCTGATGTCTAGGGCGTCTATTGCATGTAAATGAGATTTGCAAGAAGTTGGAAGAATTTTACTTCTGTCATGATGTATTAATTTTCCATACACTAAAAAATTTGAAGGTGTTGGCTGCAGTATTTTGTTCTACTATTAGAAAACTTTAGATTCTATTGTGTGAAGCATATAATTTGGTAAGTTCCTAATGCATTTGAAAATTGTGGTGAAGCATATAATTTGGTAAGTTCCTAATGCATTTGAAAACTGTGGTGAAGCATATAATTCGATAAGTTCCTAATGCATTCGAAAACTGTATCTGACATTATTGGTATTTTATATTTCAGGCATTCTGTAAAAGCATTAAAAAGGATGAATTGTTAGGCCTTATGTATGAGCATGTCAAGAGAAATATCCTACAGATAGGTCCTCACTTCTACATACAGAAGGTTGGTATACCGCAGGGTAGTGTGCTTTCCTCTCTGCTTTGTTCATTTTACTATGGAAGTCTTGATAGAAACAGGATTTTGCCTTTGCTCGGGCTTACACAGAAGCAGCATATTATTGTTTCACCAAAGACAACATTTATGGATTGCTTAGTTAATGGAAATCTATCTAGTAGTAAATTGTGCAATAAACATTCTCTCATAGAAGTTGATACAATTTGCTTTAAGAAAATGTATAAGATTTCTAGTATCACTGCAAGGCATTCAAGAAGCAGGAGAATTGAGCAATGGAAGTTAAATGCAAGCTTAAATGGTTATGCTTTCAATGCGCCCTCTCATTGCTCTTCTGATAATATAAATGAGGATAAACTTAGAAACTCAGATTCTGTACTACCGAACTCTATGTTACTAAGGTTAATTGATGACTTGCTATTCATATCTACATCAAAGGAAAAGGTCATTTCTTTTATTGCATCTATGCATATGGGCTTCAAAGACTATAACTGTTATGCAAAGAAGTGCAAGACTTCTCTCAATTTTGAGATGGAACTTGAAGGGGAGAAATTGGTAAAAAATGTCTACAAGAGCAAGGATGGTTCTTGCTTTTTACGGTGGAGTGGTTTACTTATCAACTGTCATACTCTGGAGATCCAAGCAGATTATACAAGGTTATTTCCTTTGATCTTCCTTTTATTTTGTCCTTGTTCTTGTGGCAGATGATTGGAAATTTTAAATGCGTTATCTCCTTTTCATATATGCTATTTTGTGATTTCTTATGAAGGAGTTCCCAGATATCTTCCGTCTTTCAACTCTTTCTTTCTAATGAGAAAGGACAATCTTTTGGCTTGAAATTGTGTAGAATGTCATGCTATGGTTTCTCCTTTGAAGTCATATTTTGTGTCCTTTCATTGATCAACTTCTTGGTGTAAAATAGTTTCATCTTTCTAGTGCATATTACTTCAACTGGGGCTATCATTGATAACAGTGACATGTGATCTATGTAGGATGCTTCATATCTCTACTGAAATCATCTCAGATAAATCATCTTACTTTGTATCTTGAACAGGTATTGTGTCTCTCACATTAGTTCAACGCTTTCTGTTAGGAGACAGAGAAACCCAGGCTACCATCTCATGGTGAAGTTGCGCCAGTTCATGCGACCCAAGTGTCATCCTATATTCTATGATTCCAATATCAACTCACCAAGAACTGTACGGTTGAATGCCTACCAGGCATTTTTGCTTTGTGCAATGAAATTCCATGCATATGTATGTTCAGTTCCATCTGTGGGAGCATTTAGTCCAAGTTATGCTTTTCAGACAATTATGAAGTCAACAAGGTTGGTAGAATCTTATCTTTTGAAAAATATCTTGTTAGTTGTCTTGCTTGTTTGATAACTTGAATAAGCAGAGAAAAACCCCAACAATGTTATGGCATGTCTAAATTACACGTTATTCTTTTCCTTTTGAAGCCATTGCAGTCCGTGGGACCTCAGTGGATTTTCAGTTATACTTTTGGTAGTATACTAATTTGAATAAAAGAAATGAGATAGTATCTAAAATTAGATCTAGAAATGTCATGTATAGGTCTCTGTTTACCTATTTAGGTGTACGTGTGTGTTTATAGAGGAATAGATAGTATGTTTAGAGAGGTATTTGAATCCACGAGAACTTCTCTTGTAGTCTAATAGTATTTCAAGGTATTGAAATATAATAGTCCAATTGTATGGTATCTGGATTCTTAATCTTCATCCCAACCATGCCTAGTACATAATCTTCAATTACATAGACAACATATTTTTATTAGAATCCTTTGACCTAGATAAGTTGATTACACCCAAAAAGATTAGACAATGCTTCTTGTTTCCACATGTCTCATCCCTTCTCACCCCTTCTTCCCTAATTCTCATAGAACACCTTATCATGAAACATTTTTCTTCTCTCCCCACCACTGTGATTATAGTCACCATCTTAGTTGGAAAACTCGCAACTTGACACTCCAATTTTGGAGAGTTTCTCAGCAATTTGGGAAAACTTGGCAAAAAAACAAATTGAAGAAAATAATTTAATTAAAAAGAATACATTTAAAACAAAAATTGGAGAGCTAGAAAGCTGATTTTCTATTAGATTTTTGTAAAAAGTGTTCAATTACAATTCTTGATCATCAAAGCCAACAAAATACAACATACAAAATATCTCAGCGGGTTTTGGATTTTGCATTTTCCCCCGTGTGGCCGAGTTGCGCCAAATTCTCGGCAATTTCTTAGTGACTTAAATTTCTTGCAAGAAAATTGGGAACTCACAAGAAATCAGAGAGTTTTCTATCACCATACAAGAA
Organism: Wollemia nobilis; assembly: GCA_028583015.1. Lineage (NCBI taxonomy): Eukaryota > Viridiplantae > Streptophyta > Pinopsida > Araucariales > Araucariaceae > Wollemia > Wollemia nobilis. The sequence continues at coordinate 9,875,508 of JAQPPZ010016717.1, read as the reverse complement.
AGTCTTCTTCCATATGCTTTGACTAGAATGCAATAACAAGCTTGACTATGATTAGTTGATCCTTTACCTCCAATGGTATGAACTATGAAGCAGCACACCTTACCATTAATAATTTCATAAATGTAATGATACAAATTTGTTCAGACTTGTAGTAAGAGAAGAAATACTTAGTGCTGTAAATGGTTTTAAATTCCTTACTTTTAACAACCAAAAACTTGAGATAAGGCCCTTTTACAACCCGTATGTTGAAAAGAAAAAGGATGATCAACTTGCCCAAAGACCCATACCCTAGAACATGTAAACCAAATAATAACCACAATGACAGAACAAGTAATTTAGCAATAACCCTATATGACCCACTCAACAAAAAAGTCAGAGTTAGGAGTAGGACATTCTTCTAATGTTGACCAACCCACACTTCAAAAGTTAAGAGTTTAAGACATTCTTCTAATACATTTTTTTTAATTGATCAAAATTAATTAAAAAATAATCTCTCTCTATACTTAACCAAGATGTGTCCCCCACAAAAAGGCATTTGAGTAATATGAACATCCAACATGTCAATGCTAGAGGAGGAAGAGCTTTTAGCATAGGCACCAGCCATTCAGGTCCCAAGGACATTTCAAAATTTAAAAGACATGTTAGTCTCTTAGTTGTCGAATTCACAAGATACCTGTCCAAATGAGCTTCTTGTAAGGTCATGGAGGTTTATGTTTGCAAAAGCAATGGAGGAGGAAACTGAAAGGCCCAAGGTTGTTATGATTGAGAAGGATGTAGACAAGGGTCTACATTTAGTCTCTTCTTAGCTTTCCCAACCAACTCCTATGGTAGGCAGAGATATTAGTCAATATATGGCTTGGGGTGGATAAATTGTGCAGTTTTGATCCCAAATGGTCTTGCATAGGTAGATGAGTAGGTCCATATAAGCCAAACAAGTCCGTGTGGGTTGTACATATGTTTTGTTGTTATGTTGTGTGAGAATAACTGATGTAATAAATAGCATGTGATGTATATAGTTCTTTAGGGGTACATTTTAGTTATTAGTAGGGTGTGTAGTTGAGCAGGTATGTTAGTTGCCCTCTGTTAACCTCCATCCATGGGATAATATGTACACCCTATTGTCTAGGCTAAAGCATCATGAGAGCACATTCAATATTGTGTGTGTTGTATGCTCGACCAAGACATATTCTAGAGAATGTTTTGTAGATGCTTGGGAATGAGAGATACAATACATTATTTTCTATATACTATGTTATATATTTGGTTTTGAGTTGATCTGCGATTGTTGATCTAATACAGCTTGTATTTGAGGATGAAACTTCACACTAGCTTGTGTAGATGGATTTGGCATACCTTTTAGCATGAAGAGAGTGGCTCCCCATTCAATATCCCTTTTTCTAAGGATCTTTTCCATTCTGTTAGATGAAACTTGTTGTGGGTAAAAGTCTTTCATCCCCCTCAAGGTCACAATTTGGCCATCCTTCTTAAATTTCAGCACCAAAGTTTTGTAGTTGATGTAGCATCCTCCCAAAGAATGCCACCATTGCACTCCCAAAAAAGCGTGGGGATTGCCTCCCATAGGAAAAACATAAAAGTCCTTAACTATTTTATGTTTCCCAAACTTAATCTCAACTTGCCTACACACCTGATTACAAGTAGTAATGCGCCCACTTGCTTCTTTTACACCAAAACCAGCAAAACTCTCAACTGTTAAATTCTTTTCAGTCACAAAAGATGCATCAATGAAGTTGTGAGAAGCTCCTCCATAAATCAACACAACTACATCACTATCACCAATTTTTCCAGCCACTTTAAGAGTAGTAAATTTTGTCTCACCAAAAATAGTAGCAAAAACAACTTCATCTTCATCCACCGCTTGAGTTGGAGGCTCACCCATTTCCATCTCAGCATCTTCAGCATCTTCAAATTCATTTTCAGATTGCTCACCATCATCTTTTCTTCCTATTTCATCATCATTAGGCACATAAAATTCTACAAGATAATTCTGCCCTTTACCTTGACATTGATGGCCAGATCCCCATGGTTTATGGCATGAAAAACATAAACCCTTGCACTGTAACTCCTTTCTTGTTGCTTCATCAAGCCTAGGCCTTTGCTGATTTTGATTTTTAGGTGGCTGATATGACCTATTCTGCTGTTGGTTTGACCTATTCCAAGGCTGTCCACCTTGGTTTGACCTATTCAGCTGTTCAAATTTAGTAGGCTGCCCCCACTTGGATCTGCTGCTCCCTTGTGATGATTCCAAGTCCATAGCCCTACTAACAGCTTCATCTAGGGTTTGGGGCTTAAATGCTTTCACCCAACCCCTAATAGGATCCAATAATCCCTTCACAAAGACGTGGATTATTCTATCTTCAGGTACATCAGGAACCATAACTGAAATTTTCTGAAATTCTTCCACATAACTTGCCACATTTGTTCTTTGTCTAATGGAGGTCAACTCATCAAAATAATCATTTTCATCAAGCCTTTTAAATATGTCCAAAAGTCTATTAGTGAAAACTTCAAAAGAGTCAATTTTTCCATGATCCCTAGTGACCAATCCATGATGCCACCAATCATGGGCAACACCATCAAAATGTAATGCAACAAACTGTATAGTATCCCTCTCAATCATAGGTTTGAGGGCAAGATAAGATTCCTTTTGCAACCAACCCCTAGCAGTCATTCTTTCACTACCATCAAAAAGAGGGAGTTCAACCTTACCAATTTTGTGATCTAAATCATTCTTCTTTCCATGGTTCCTTTCCTCTATACCTCATGAAACTCTCAAAACCCACTGTTTCTTGAAAATCTTCCGGCATAGTACGAAATTCAGTCCACAATGTGTGCATCTCATTTGCCTCCATTTCTGCCACAACCTCAACTTCTTGGGGCTGAACGAACATGGGAGTAGAAGGCTGCCAAATCCTTGTACTGCGGGGTCTAGTAATGTTGCGAGGGTTTCCTCCCTGAATGGAAGATTCCCCTTGATTCACACCACTAGTTCCAGCATTATTGGGTTGCCCTTGATTTGCTGGTATTTTGGCTTCCCCTATCTGTGCAATAACTTGAGTAATGATGCCCGACATGCTAGATTGTAGTCCGGCCACAACGCTGGTTTTTATCATTCTAGCCATCCGTTCCTCCATTTCATCAGATTCTTTTTCCTGCAACAGATTTCTCAGGTCTTCTCCCCTCAGATCCGGATCCCGTCATATTTTCTTCTTCTAATCTACTCTGACTCCTGGTTTGCACCACCATCAACTACACAGGCTGGCAGGAAACCTGCTCTGATACCACTGAAATATACCAACTAAAATTTGTAGAAAGTAACAACGAAATTGAAACTGAAAATTTTCTGTTTTTTTTTAAAACCCTAATTTCAAAACCCTAGTTACAGAAAACTGAAAGAAACACAACAAAATGGCGGTAAAGTAATTTTGATTTTATTGCCAAACCTCAACAACAAACAACCCAGAATAAATACAAACAAGTGCACCTGATTCCAGCTGATTACAATTCAGAAAATGGCCCAAAGGGCTATTTACTTGGCTGCAAAAAGGGCCAAATGACAAGATCTCCACATAGAAAATTTCCAGAGTTTATTTCGAACCCTCAAGGGCTGGATCTATGTCCCAAGAGCCCAATTACACCTCCAATTCGCAGAAAATGCCTTCCCTAGGCTGGGCGATCCACCTAGAGGGAATAAAACCCTCAAAAATAGCAAAACAAACTCTCTCAAACTGGACGTCCCACTTGGAGAGACTTCTCCACCTTCAGCACAACAAAAGTTCCACTTCTATGGCCTTCTAATTCCTGATTTCTCCATTTATACGAATTTCACACAATTTGCAGCACAAGTACAAACCCTAGATGGATTTGTCAACAAACAAGGTATTCAAGCTAGCTGGCCTAGCTCCTCCAATGGCAGATCCACCAGAAACCCTGATCTCCAAGAGATATATCCAACAATCTCAAAGAGCCAAAGAATATTGCCTCAGCAACGATTCTTCCAAGTCCAAATCAATTTCCAAATCAACTCCCCTACAAATGAAACCCTTATCCTCCTTTTATACACAAACCATAAGGGAAGAATAGATTTTAACCCTTAGATTTGAGATAATCCAACGGCTGGGATATAATCTTGCATTGAGGTCACTTAAACATATTACAAATTTGTCACTCCACATAAAGGCATAAATTAATACCTTTTTCTAACCCAAAACTCATTCCAAACACTTAAATAACTTTCCTAACCCATATACTAACATTTGAACTTGCCAAAACACATTTATTAACCCTTATAACCCTCATTTTAACCCCAAAATATGACAAAATACCCTCAATGACGACCCAACACACTCAAAACACAAAAAACCATATTTACAATGCAAAAATTATTTTGGGACATTACAAGAGGCTTGGACGTGTGACGGGTTAGGTTAGACGGACAAGTCTAGACGTCTGCAACTTGGGCACTCATCCTTCAGTCTGCAACTCTCCTTGCTTGTTCCTGCAACAACACAACACAACACACCACGATGTTCCTCCTCGTACCAAGCAATGATCAATACCTGCAACACAACACTATACACTAGATGCAATCACAAATAACACATGCAATCTAGAACAATGTTTGCTGCATGACAGATCTGCATTTATGGACAAGTATGGATTGATTACAAAATGAAATAGGGGGGTATTTATAGGTAAGTCCACGTAGTTACTGTTGGTTACGAATCTGCCATGAGGAAAGGATTTTTGGTTAATGCGCCCAGATTCGCCCACCAACATGAAAGGCCGGAAGGAAGAGATGCCTTCCGAGCCAATCTCCGGAGAAGGCCGGCTCCTTTTTGGGGGGTTGATTTAAGCTAAAGGGAACAGGAAAGAAATAAAGGAACGGAAAGAGACAAATGTACAGAAAGAGATACAAATATGTCCAAAGGTTGGTGGGGGGAACTAACAAAGACGGGAACACACCAATCACCGCTACTTACCGCATACAAACACAGAGCATGACAAGGAACCGCAAAACCTAGGCGTACTTCCGATACACCAGCAAGCCGTATGCACAGCCTTCAATAGCTCCCTAGCAAACATTCCCTACAAGGAACTAACAAGCTAGGGATCGTATCAATCACCGTGATACATACACCGACAGGGTAGAAAGTAAACCTAGAGATGCCAGAGCTGTGTATATGTGTTAGGTAGAGAGTTTAACCGCACAGACTTCAATGGCTCCCTAGCAAACATTCCCTACAAGGAACTAACAGCTAGGGATCGCATCAATCACCGTGATACGGGCCAGCAACGTCACACACAACCGATGGAACTGCTACCAAATTTATAATGAATGCTTTAAATAATGAAGTACATAAGGTGCTTTAAGCAAGCAATGCTAGAGGAACCCGATCGCCAAATGCCAAAGTGAATTAACGAGCAACGACACAAGTGGGCCTAAGGCATATAATGAAAGACAAGATAAAAGAATAAAGATAGTAGAATAGTAACCGTGCATACAGATTGTATTTATAAGGTATAGTACGCATACAAGTAAGTACAGTAGTTCCCTAACAAACATTCCCCTTCCACCCTTTACAATGAATTTCAGATGGGCTTTTATAGCCCGAGTCCCACTTGTTACATTAATGGGCACAGTAGTCCCGACCAAACATGAGCCGACGTGAGCGGCGAAAGAGCCGCAAATGCCGACCTTTTGTCGGATCGGGCTGTACCCGCAGATGGTCTTCCCGGAATTTGGACAGCTACGTGGCGGAGTGCCGGGTAATTCTTCAAGTCGGCAGGCTTGCTAGTAGTCGGAGCAGTGAAACCTCGCATCAGCTTTGAATGTGGCTATTAACGCAGCGGTGCAGCAGCCCATGCTTATCCCTTTTGGTCGGCAGCCTTGGTTCAAATCCCGAAGCCGGACACTTGTCCGATGATGGGTTATGCTGTGTGACACATGCCTGCCTTAGAGGGCATTCTATCCATCTTTGCTTGGGATCGGGGCTCCTTGGGATGCGTGCAAAAATCAGTGCAGTCTGGGAAGGCCTTCAAGCCTTGGTCAAATTCCGGGTTTGTTCCCCTACCGTACACTCGTCAAGGGCGCATTCCCGCTCCGTTGAGAAGTCGAATCGCGCACAAGCGAACACCGGTGTCCGCCGCCATATGGACTCGCTCCGGCATTTTACCTTTTTTCTCGCATTGACCCGTCGCTCGCAAGGCAAGGTGCGCCTAGAGGTGGGGCGAAGTGCGAACTTCGCACCAAAATCGGGCGAAGTGCGCACTTCGCACCAAAATCGGGCGAAGTGCGAACTCGCACCAAAATCGGGCGAAGTGCGAACTTCGCACCCGCACTTAGCCAATTTCGGATAGACCCGCCGGAAAGCCGGAAAATCAACTCGGGGAACTCCATGGAAAAAAGGGGGAGAGAAAGAGAATGGGAAAGAAAAGGAAAGGGAGAGAAGCGAGAAAAACGGAAGGAGGAAAAGAAGAGCAAAGACCGTTACAAAACAACATTGAAGACATTGCACCCCGTGCAAAAATGTGACAACATTTCCGGCGGCTCGCGGGTGTCGAGCTCGCCTCGGCGCAAAGAATCCATGCCTTCATCCTTTGGGTGCAGAGGAACTTGCCTCCCCCGCTCTTTTCTCGCTTCTAATCGTTTCTCCTTGCGGCAACCGTTCTTCGTATTCATCTTTGTCGCCGCCTCACCGCATCTCCTTCCGAAAGGTCTCCATTTCTCGCTTCGCCTCGCACATGCGAGTGTACGCCTCTTGGGCTGAGTGCCATGCTTCCGCTTCGAATGGCTTGCGGTCAGCCTATGTCTTCTAATGCTCCGTGAAAAGCAGCGACCGCGTGCATGTCGATGGTGAGGTATCTTTTCTCTAACTCCCGAAAATAGGAGCGGATCCCGGAATATCTCGGACACCATCCGAGTGACTCGACCGTCTTGAATTGGCTCTGTCCAGCCTATCAATTTCAGTCAGTATCCGCTTCAAAGGATCGCCAATTCCTCTTTACCCGATCTAGGGTAAGGAGCTCGCCATTCTCAACAAAACCCGGACACCCAAGTTCTCGTAAGAGCGTGAAAGGGGGCCGACAGATATCTTTTTCATGCCCGAATGCATCAAGCATTCGTCCGGCCACTCTCACCTCTTCAACTTTTCTAAAATATTTGTGCAAGGTCACCCTTGCACCTGCCCATTCTCGCAGCCGAATGAGGACACGGGGAAAAAGGACGCCGCCGCGCTCGCGCTCCTCGAAGGTTTATCGCCGTGTCCAGCCATTGCTTTGCCTCGGCGCTCGCCTCCTCTACCACAGAGCTTTCCCGGCGTAAACTTCTTGAATCCCGGATGCGAAGTCCAGGACTGCCATCGCCTTAAAGGTATGGGGCTTGCATTCCCTCAAAGAAACCAGCCCTCATTTCCTTAACTTTTGTCTTTGAAAAGACAACCGCTTGAGATGTTTTTTCTCGCAAGCCGCGATCGTGCTCGCTTCAAAGACTCCCGGAGCCGAGAAATCTGCTCCGAGGCCGCTTTCTTTCGGTTGCGGCTCGTTGTCGAGAAGCGGCTAGCCGGGCTTTGAATTCATCTGCTTCTCGCCGCGCCGTCTACCTGCTCAGTGGACCTAGATAGGTCCTCTTCAAGTTGCCTTACTTTGTCCCCGCAACGCAAAAAGTTCTTCCCCGCTCCTCCGCACTCTTGACAAAGAGATTGTCGCCTTGCGCATGATCGTCTCGAATCTCATACTCGTTTATCAATGTCATCAAAGCTTTTCTCCTTTGTCCGGAGCACGTAGTCCGCCTTAGTCATTTCTCGGAGAGGCTTCTTCACTATTGGGATTATTTTCTCCGTTGTAATCACTCTCCTTCCGAAATCATACTTTGCGCGTTTTGCCGGGCGGCTATCTCTTCATGTCTCCTCCGCTTCTGTGTCTTGGCGGAAAGAGACGTAATACTCTACGGCTCTCGCTGCTGTGGGCAAGTCATCCGAGTTCGGAGGTCGTCCATAAAATCTGGTTCCCCAGCCTTAGGGATCCGCCGAGACGTCTCTCCTGCGGGGATGGGATCAGGAGGAACCGGACAGACCTTGGAAGAATCGGTCGCTTGTGGGGGCGACCGGGAAACGGAAATGGGAGAGGCCGAGATTGTGAGGGTTTGAAGCGGCTGAGGCGGAGGATGTGATGGTGAATGGACAGCCTCAACACTAACCTCGGGCGAAGGGTTTGGAGTTGTGCTCAGAGAAAGAGAGACGTTAGGGTTCTGAGCAAACTGGTCGAAAGAATGGGGACCGCTAGAAGGGCGCGGAGACGGGGAGGAGGATGTGGTCATGGCTCGCCCAGATTGAGCGGGGGACTGAGTAGAAGTAGAACTGGGTGAGACTAGAGAGACAGGGACAGCAAACGTACCTGCGGGCTCCGCCCCGAGCCGATGCCGGGTGAATGTCTTCTCTTATTGTCTCGGCGGCCGGCTTGGGATCGCCCAAAGGAACCGCTCTCGCGGCGGCAGGACGCGGCCGCGGCTCGCGATCGGTCGTCTGCACTATCGTGCTAGGTTCGCCCGATTTTCTCAACTCTCCTCCGCTTCTTTTCTTCCGGAACAACCGTCGGATCGTGGGAAGGAGACGAGCGAGTGCAAGCAGGCGCCGATGCTCCCACGGTAAACTTGTACCGGGTTTGACTTGCGTAAGGTCCGCCGCAACCGGTCTCGCGTTTCCGGCGGTGCCGGTGCTTTTCTTGCTCGAGGAAGTGCCTCGGCGCCGCCTCGGCTAACTTTTTTCGCCTTTTCGTGCGCCGCCTTAGGAGCCACGAACCGCATTGGATCGGCTCGGTGTACTTGTCGGGCCGGCGCCGGCAGCTGCCGAAGTGTACAATCGTTTGGGAGGAGACCCACTTTTATAATCCTCAAAGGGGCCTCTGGGAACGTAACCTTGATATGCGAACGGCCGCCACTGTCATGATGCCGGTCATAGAGAACCGAGAAGTCGTCATCTACGGCCATGTTTCTCCTTGTGGATTTATCGTGTCGCGTGCGGCATCTCATTTTCCAAAGATTCAATAATCTTTTCTTTAGACCAGCTTAAGGCCTCGCAATCTTGGACAGAAATTTTTTGAACCCCGGAGATGAGAAGTGATGGTCCCGGTTTCTCTTGGGGTCATATGTCACCTCCTCGCAAGAGAAATCCCGCCAAGGGGGAGAAGCTTCCATTAATTCAATCTCCCACCAAGGTCCACATGGACCACGTCGCATCTATCTTCGGTTATGTCCCGGGGCACAGATGTGCAAACTTTCCCCTTATCCCATGAGGGTCATACTTCCAGCGCTGTGGCAGCAAAACCAGGCCAATCCGGGACAGCGCTTGCCCTAGGTAGACATGTTGTCCTACCTCAATAATCTCAACATTGGCCCAGGAAAGAGGATATTGAAAAATCTGTCCTCTTTTCTTCCCTAGGCCAAACTCTTCTTCCACATAGTCCATCTGTCGGGCAACTTCCATCCCGAACGTATGCTCGAGCACCAATAGGGCAGCAAATAGGGTTTGCCCTTGAATCCGTAGATTCTCGATCACAATCCCTCGCGCTGCCTCGAAACGTCCCCGAGCTTCCGATTTATCAAAGCACTCGCCATTTCTCTCTGGGACGGGGGATTTCACTTTCGGTGAAGACTGACATGACGAATCCCGTAAAGTTGAAGTTGAACTTGTAGTAGGACCCTTTCCGGTATAAGTCATCCGTCCAGTTATAGACGGGCTGGGGTTCTCCCTTCTCGTTAACCTTCTTCAGGTTCAGGATCGGCATTTGGGGGTGCAGATGGTACAAGCAAAGCTGCACTGCAACGGAATCGAAACGAAAATTGGTTGACCGGCGCTTCGGATCTTCGACAGATCGGAATGAATGGCGTAAGCCACCACCGCCTCGCCGAAAGAGATGGGGCGTTTCCGCTCCGCCGCGCCGCCGGTTCGTAAGATTCTCCACACAGAGGCATTCTCGCTAGCGCCACCTGGTACGGGTGTACCACTCATCGGAGTCGCAACTGAGGATCCATGCCAAGATGGTATATAGATACTTGCTCGAAATTTTACCAAAGGCATGGGGCCGCCGGCCATTGTCCGTCGGAAGCGGGCGCTCACCTCCGAATTGAGGAAATCCCTCATTCGCTTGGTGTGCGTGAAACGTCCCGCTTGTTCGCCCAAATTGATTTTTTCGAGGATGGTGCCGGAGTCATACTCCAGCCCCGGGGCGAAAGTCGGTCGCACAGCTTCCTCGCAGCAGGCGAACAAGGGTTTGCCGCTGGAACCGCAGATTTGCCGGAAGCCGGTTTATAGTGTCCGACAATTAAGTCTATCACCTCCGGCATTGGTGGACAGGAGGGCACATGAATCAAGAGGTTTGATTTGTACGCCGCTCCAAAATGATGGGAGGGCGAAACCTTGTCACCCCAGCCTCTCCACATTCGCTCTCACCTGAGTTAGGCTCATGGAAAACGAGCCGTCCACATATCCTGCCATGTAATTCACCGGAGGTGGTGGGGATTGCCCACGCCGTACCTTCTTCGTCCGGGCCTTTGACTTTTTCTCCGGCGGAGGATCGCCTTTGAAAACTCCCCGGCCGCGGCAAATCCTCGGTTCATTGCCTCACTGGATCGCGCCGACACGTGCATTTTTCCCTTGTCCATCTCTCCGAGTCAGCAATAATGACAGTTCAGCCGTCTCGCAACAAATTTCGCTATCGAAGAATAATTAGCACCGTCCGAGGAATAATCTCTGCAAACTGGAATGTTGGCATGATTCTCGACCCCCTTTTCTAGATAAAAACAGCGCCATTAATGCAACGCAAGAGGGGTAGGTCGGCTGAGTTAAAACCCTTGGTGGCCGCGCAAGAGAACGTTTAGGAAAAGACGCGCCCTGCAGCTCGTCCCTTGCTTTTTTAGTTGCGTTTCGCTTGAAAAACGCGCAATCATTAACTCAGCGTTGGGGACCGCACCATGGCCGACGTTGCTGCCACCACTTGGGCACGCTGATCAAGACAAAACCTTCGGTGCGGAAACCCACATTAAAACAAGTGCAAACGCGCCTTGGGCCCAGCTTGGGGTTTTTGAATTTTTTTTTTTTTTTATTATTCTTTAAACCGCGTCCCAATATTGGCCCGGAAAACTAGGCGCAGCCGGGCTTCGCCCGGTTGGGCACGGCCCGACCTCGCCGGCGAAGTCGGACTTCGCTCGACTTCGGCGAAGTACGAACTTCGCACCAAAATCGGGGAGGGACTTCGCACCAAATCGGGCGAGTACGAACTTCGCGCGAAGCGCGTGCTTGAACCGTTCTACCTCTCGTTTAGCCGCGCCCAAGGTTTGGGCGCGATCCGGGTCTTTGCCGCCTTTGATCTTTAGATGGACTTCGCACGGCGCCGGCCGCTTTGTTCGGACTTCGGCCGAAACTTGAGGCGAAGTGCGAACTTCGCGCGAAGTTCGCACTTCGCCTAAGTTTTGAGCGCAGCCGCGCACTTCGCACGGCGCCGGTCGAGTCGGACTTCGGTGCGAAGTTCGTACTTCGCACAAACTTTGCGCGAAGTTCGTACTTCGCACGAAGGGTTGCGCAGCTGCGAACTTTAGTCCGCTTCACCTGTCGGGACAAACTTCGCACTCGGCCGGGTCGAAGTCCGCGTCGCCGCGAAGTCGGACTTCGGTCAACACTTAGTCGATTTCCGCTCTTTTTCTCCTTTCTTTTTCTCGCATAGCCGAACTTCGCCCCTCCCGCGGGCAACGATAGACTTCGTTGCGAAGTCCGTCTTTCTCTCCCATGCCGCATTTAAGCTCAAAGAAGGAAAAATAAACCGAATGCTAAAACTGGAAACTATACATGCGGGGAAAAATAAAAACACAAGGCAAAATTTTTACAGGAAGGGCCACTCGGCGCCTTCAACAACGATAAAGCTTCAAGTGGAACCCGTTGACGGGGATGGGGAGGAGCCGACCCTCCATATCCGAAAGTATGTAGGCATTGAACCGATTCACCCGGCAATCCGATAAGGGCCCTCCCGTAGAGCATCAAATTTTCCATGATTACCCGGTTTTGCCTTGTATGAGTCCCACTTCAACACTGTGTCCCCCGACTTTGAAAACTCGCAGTGGTGCCTTTGGCAAACCAGCCTTTAGTGGCCGCAATGTGATCGGCGAAGGCCTCGGTATGCACTTTCTCTCGTCTTCTTCCAACCGCAGGAGTTGGCACAACCTCGTCGTCTACCGGGTCTCCGCCGCTCCCCGTCTTCGTCAATCATCCACATGGCGGGGATTTCAATGTGTGATGGCATAACAGCTTGCTTGCCATAGACGAGCGCGTAGGGGGACGTCTTGAGGGATTTCTTGAACGCAACTCGTCCGCCCATAGCGCCCGGTTCAGAGCAAGTGCCAAGTCCGCTTATTTTTTTCAATGGTCCTCCTGAGAATTTTCAGGAGGTTCTTGTTAGTAGACTCGGCAAGGCCATTCCCCCGCGGGTAGTAATTAGAAGACATCTTGTGATAGATGCCAAGGCCGCCGGTGTACTCCGTGAGTACAGCGCCTACAAATCCCGGACCGTTGTCCGTCACAATCGACTCGGAACCCCGAAGCGGGTAATCGTGCTCTCAATGAACTCGATGACCGTTTCTTGGTCGGCGTTCTTGGTCGGGATCGCCTCCGTCCACCGTGTGAAATAGTCGTAGTCGTGAGAATAAACTTGTGGCCGGCGGAGGAGTTAGGAGAAATCACCCCAATGAAGTCCAGACCCCATTGCCGGAACGGAGCTTCGGCTTGAATCGATTGAAGGGGCAGGGTGCTTTTCTGCTTCGCCAAGCATACCTCGCATTGATCACACTTGGCACAGACCGCATACGCGTCTGCGAACCGAGTGGGCCAATAGTATCCAGCCCTTATTATTTTTAAGGCCGTTGGCCTTGAAGAATGGTGACCCCCGTGCATCCCGTAATGAAATTCTCCGAGGACCCTAGGCTGGTCAGATTTTAAGACGCACCGCAACAGGATGCCGTCAATGTTTTTGAAGTAAAGCCCCTCGGGCGAAGAGTGTACTTAAGTGCACCTAGCCGAAATCTCCTTCGTTGTGAGGCGTTCAGTGATCGGGACATCTTCCGGCGTAAGTATCTCACCAGCTCATCCGTCCAATCACTCCCCTCCGGTAAGGAGTTGGTTAGGTAGACGCGTGTCGATGTGTCCTCCCACTTACAAAGCGGAGATGCCGGCTACAGCGCTTCGGGCCAATTCCTGACACAAGGCTCGGCCTCTGATAAGCTTGGTGGGCCGTACTTCGATGTCAAACTCCTGGATCTTGGCAATCCATCCCGCTCTCTTGTGACCCGGTTCCCCTTGCAAGATGAAACTGCGAACATCGGGATGAATCACAAAGACAAGGGTCTTACTTTGGGAGACAAAGTGCCCGAGCTTTCAAGGGACTTCATGACCGCATGGACCCGCCGCTCTATAAAATTGTACTTCTCTTCGTGTGGCGTAATCACTTGGCTTAGGAACGCAATGGGGCGCTCCTCACCGTCGCCTCCCTTCCGAGTCGGACTGCAGCAGTAACTTTCGGGTTCTCCCACCGCATACGTGATGAAGTCCTTGGAGTAGTCCGGGTTTGTCAACACCGGAGCTTGCGCAACTCGAGCCTTGATTTCCTCGAAAGCTTGCTCTCTCTCATCACCCATTCGTAAGGTGTATCTTTCTTCAACAATTCGGCCATAGGCTTGATCACCCGTGCGAAGTCCGGAATGAACTTCCGCACGGAGTTAATCTCGACCGAAGAAGGACCGCAGACCTTTTTATCAGGCAATGGCGTGCTAACGAGGGCTTGTGCTCTGTCAGTGGTCAATGGCGAGGCCTTCCTCGGAGATGACATGTCCCAACAGCCTTTCCTTCCTTTACCGCGAAGACGTACTTCTTCGGGTTTATAGAGATGCCGAATTCTCGACAACTTTCAAATATCCGCCGCAGTGCGAAACATGATCTTCTCGTCGGTGAGAGAAAATAATCATGTCATCAAGATAGATGACAATAATCTTGTTGAGCAGCTTTCGAAGGCCAGGTCCATGGCCCTTTGGAACGTGGCACCAGCATTGGATAAGCCAAACGGCATGCGCTGATAGGCGAACGTCCCCCACTTGGTGGTAAACGCCGTCTTATGCTGGTCTTCGTCTTTAACCCAAATCTGGTTGTAGCCGGAAAATCCATCTAAAAGTGAAAATCTCTGGGCTCCAAAGAACGATATGCAAAATTTGGTCGATTTGGGGAAGCGGATAGTGGTCCCGGAGGGAAACCCGATTTAGGTTTCGAAGTCGACACGTAGACGTATGTCGCCATTCTTTTTCCTCACGGGCACCATATTCGCGACCCAGGATGAATGTTTGATGGGGTAGATGATCTTGGCCTCCAAAGATCTTCAAGAGCTCGGTCTTCATCATGGCCTCAACCTTTGGATTTACGGCCCTTTGCTTTTGTCTGAACGGCTTGGCGCCATCCTCTAGCTCGATGGTATGCCGGATGACAGATCCGTCATACCCCTCAAATCTTCGTAGCACCAGTGCCACGATGTCGGGGAACTCCCGGCACAATGATCTAATCTGCACCCGCTCCTCCGACGTGCGATCTGCTCCGACCTTGATGGTTTTATCGAGTTCGAGCTCCGTGTCAAGATATCGCCTCGGGTCTACTTTGATCCCGTGGGATATGGCTCGTCATTCCGATCAAAGAGACTTTCTAATGTAATCACTCCTTTTGGGACGTGATTATTCCGTGAATCGTATCAACCCCTCATATTGCTCGTCATCATGGTCTCTACCTTCGATTACACACACTTCGTTAATCAGGAATGTGACGATCTCCTCGTCACAACTGAATACCCGCTGTAAGGTATCCCTATCGTGCACGTAAGGCCCGTAAATGGTGCGGACCGGCTCAGCTTCGGACGACGTCTTCACTGAACGCACTCGCTCCAACAGACGCTGTAATATCCGCGTGCTTGTTTCTCTCACGCGATATTGCCTTAACGTTCAATGAGTCAAACGATTCCATCGTGTCCCGCACCCGATTGCGGTACGCTCTAAGATAGTGATGCTTAGACGCGCATTTATTCGTAACTTGATGACACACTAACTCTGAATCTCCGAAAATTTGGAGATGCTTGATTCCGAGCCTTTCCGCCTTTCGCAGACCTAAGCACAGGGCTTCGTATTCCGCCGAATTGTTAGTACAGCTCCAGGCCAGCCCGTAGGCATAGTCCCTCTGGACTCCGGTTGGAGAAACCAGGAGGACCCCTGCACCGGCGCCATTCTTGCAACGGGCGCCGTCAAAGAAAAGCTTCCACAGCTCTTCGGGTGCAGGTCCTACCTCCTTCGCAACGGACACGTCAAGCTCCTCGGCCTGCTTAATGGAATAACAGCCTCTGTCATCCCGATTACGGCATTAAAATCCCGCAACGAGAACTCGTCTTCTAGCCGTAGCACTTCGAGAGCTTGCTCGGCCGGCTCTACTCGTCACCGCTTCTTCTTCTCGACAACCGGACCATGCAGCCATCTCTCCGCCGGTATCTTGTCTACTAGAAAAGGAGAAGGCTTCTCATTGAAAATTTTTAGTCTCCTTCCTTTGAAGGGCACTTCCATGTGTGAGTAGTCTAGAGACAGGTACTCGCCCAACTTCGCAGTGAACTCCCGAGAGAGACACATGCTGAAGTAAGGCTCCATGTCAACAATCATGACCTCTTGGATGACCACAATGTCGAGAGCTTTGTGCAGCTGGATAGGGATGTCCTTTATGACACCAACCGCCTTGACAGGGTGCCGTCTAATTGCAAAGACACCTTGGCTGCTCCGCGTGTATTCCATCCCGATCTCATCGCAGACGGCCTTCGGCATCACAACCGAGGAAGCACCGTAATCCACCATGCAGCTAGGAACTATGTGCCCTTGCATCCGCAAAGACAGATAAAAGGGTGGCGGTCCTGCTCTTCCCGTGGTGGAGATCGTCAAAGGTTGAACCAGACAGCAGCCGCATCCGCTTGCCGTTCTTCATGTTTTTTAGTGATTCTTGCAGCAGATCTACTCGGCCCGGAAGCGTATGGGCATCGTACATGCCGATTCTCGGCAGAGTCTTCTTTAACTCGTCTACAATGTCGTAGCCCGAGGTACTAGCTCCTTCTGCCGGTTTAGCCGGTTCATACTTGGTCCGGCATCGTTGGGTGGCCTCAACTCGCCGTCTCTTGGTCGAGACGGGTACCTCGCCTTCTCCCTGGGCTTGTTCTTTGGTTTCGGCTGGGGGCTGAAGTACAGGGAGCTTAGCGGGAGTTGGGGCCTTTGCTGGAGGCTTAGCTGGAACAGCAGCGGTCTTTGCTGGAGAAGGTTTAGCGGGAGCTTTATCTTTGGATGCCTTCTCCTGGGCTGTGTAAGGCCACAGCCGCTTGTACGGTGGCAGCCCATTGGGCCGCGGTCTTTCTCTTCTCGTGTATACCCGCAAAGGTTTAGCCGTGTCCGCAGCCTTTCTTTTCTTCCTTGGCGGGCGCCACCGGGTTCTCTTCCGGCAGTGGCAAAATTGGCCTCACCGTCCAAGATCATGTACAGCCTCATCATCTTCTATAGTGCCGCCGGCCAAGGTCCGGATGTAGTGCCGGTGCAAAGTGCAATCTTCCTCCGAATGCGGGTCATTGCAAGTAGTGCACCGCTTGACTCCGGTCGGGAGGACCAGTGGGTCATCTATAGCAAGATTTCTGAGGCGGACGCCTCCGCGGTTGGTTTTCCGGGGCTTTATCTTTTGTCAATGCCGGCGGCGCATACGGCCTTCTAGGAGCAAAGTCCATTTGGGCCTCGCTTCTTTTTCATAGTCTGTCATGTCATTCGACATGGCATGATATCCGGAGGCCAAAGCCCGCACTTCTTGTAGAATCGTGTCTCGGATGCCGTCAGTCGGAGGCGGCAACTGTGCCGGTGGAGGCAAAGCGGCCAATGGAGGAGGGTTAGAATAAGACGCATACTGCGGGGGAGCAGGAAGCGCTGGGAAATGCGGAGCGGGAGGGGGCGGATGAGGGTAATGCAACTGAGGCGGGCCGTATTGAGTTACGACCGGCGCCGGATTCCACCGCGGCCGGGGCCGCTGCCCCGAAGTAGACGGCACACCACCGTGAGCGTAAGGATACCGCGATCTTGGAAAGTCGGGATGAATCGGCTCCCGCACTCGGACGGAAGCCCGCCGATGGAGATAATGTCGCCTTCACTTGTCGGGCAGCCTTCAGACAAGCGTGTGGAACTCGTCAATTCGGGCAATCTTCAGCAAGAGGCATATGTCCGAGTTGAAGGACCTCGGATAGTAGTGAGCAGCCATGCCGGCCGAAGGCCGAAGTTCGCGAGGTACCCGTTTCCAGGATCTCGCAAACCTAATGTTAAAATCGTACACCTCCTCTTGAGGATGCCTCCCGGATTGCTTGGAACCGATGCAAGAGAGAGGTAGGATCAGCGGACTCGCTGCATCCTTTTACGAGCCTCCCGGCAAGCCGGGCCAACCAGCTGATGGATCCCTCTCGCGCACGATCTCCACCAAGAGAGAAGCTTTCCCCTCGTGGAAAGGGCCGCAGACGGGTCTTCACACTTTCATCGGTGATGGTATGCAGTGCGGCCGTGGCAAGGATGTCCCGGATGTGCTCGTACGCCGTCTTACCGTAGCCGTCGTATGTGGGAATAGACTTTAAAGCAGACAGGGGGCACAGCCTTGTCGACCGATCAGTGGCCAAAGGCCCTCGTAGAGTCCACCGCCGGGAAGAGATCATCGTCATTCGGCTGTTGATCACCCATTTCTTCTTCTTCTCCGCCGTCGGTTGTGTACTCGGTATCGGTACTTTCCGAGGATACAAGATTTTCCTCTTCCTCGGCCTCTTCTACTTCGTACTCGGCTCTTCCGACCTCGCCTCGGCCTCTTCTTGGATCTCACCTCGGCTTCGTCGAAATGAGCTCGCGGATCAGCCAGCCCGGGTATCTCGCCTCGAGCGTGGATGTCTAGTTCGTAGAACTCAAGCGGGCTTCTCGGATTTCTTGTTCGCCACCTTCTCGTGTGCATGAAGGTGACCGGACCGGTCTTCTAGACTCGGAGGATTTGTTCGTGCAGTAGTCGCCAGTGTTCGGATTTGGAACAGCAATGAAGCGAACACCGGTGCTTCGATTCTCGTCTGGGGTGAGAAACTTCCTTGTCTCACCAAGAGCTCGAGAACCGTCGCCGCCGGTGAAGACCGATCGTAAAATCTCTCGTCGGATGTGGGACCCGTGTTCCGCCGAGCGTGCGCAGAAACCGTTGCGCTAGGTGGAAACCGGATGGGCACTCTTTCTTTAAATCGTGGGACAAGCGTCCCACCGGCGTGCTGCGAGAAACCGTTGGTTACGAATCTGCCATGAGGAAAGGATTTTTGGTTAATGCGCCCGCATTCGCCCACTCAAAGATGAAAGGCCTGAAGGAAGAGATGCCTTCCGAGCCAATCTCCTGAGAAGGCCGGCTCCTTTTTGGGGGGTTGATTTAAGCTAAAGGGAACAGGAAAGAAATAAAGGAACGGAAAGAGACAAATGTACAGAAAGAGATACAAATATGTCCAAAGGTTGGTGGGGGGAACTAACAAAGACGGGAACACACCAATCACCGCTACTTACCGCATACAAACACAGAGCATGACAAGGAACCGCAAAACCTAGGCGTACTTCCGATACACCAGCAGCCGTATGCACAGCCTTCAATAGCTCCCTAGCAAACATTCCCTACAAGGAACTAACAAGTAGGGATCGTATCAATCACCGGATACATACACCGACAGGGGTAGAAAGTAAACCTAGAGATGCCAGAGCTGTGATATGTGTTAGGTAGAGAGTTTAACCGCACAGCCTTCAATGGCTCCCTAGCAAACATTCCCTACAAGGAACTAACAGCTAGGGATCGCATCAATCACCGTGATACGGGCCAGCAACGTCACACACAACCGATGGAACTGCTACCAAATTTATAATGAATGCTTTAAATAATGAAGTACATAAGGTGCTTTAAGCAAGCAATGCTAGAGGAACCCGATCGCCAAATGCCAAAGTGAATTAACGAGCAATGACACATGTGGGCCTAAGGCATATAATGAAAGACAAGATAAAAGAATAAAGATAGTAGAATGTAACCGTGCATACAGATTGTATTTATAAGCAGAAGTACAGCTACAGTAAGCACAGTAGTTCCCTAACAAACATTCCCCTTCCACCCTTTACAATGAATTTCAGATGGGCTTTTATAGCCCGAGTCCCACTTGTTACATTAATGGGCACAGAGTCCCAGCAAACATGAGCCGACGTAAGCGGCGAAAGAGCCGCAAATGCCGACCTTTTGTCGGATCGGGTCGTACCCGCAAGATGGTCTTCCCCGGAAATTGGACAGCTACGTGGCGGAGTGCCGGGTAATTCTTCAAGTCGGCAGGTTGCTAGTAGTCGGAGCAGTGAAACCTCGGATCAGCTTTGAATGTGGCTATTAACGCAGCGGTGCAGTGCAGCCCATGCTTATCCCTTTTGGTCGGCAGCCTTGGTTCAAATCCCGAGCCGGACACTTGTCCGATGATGGGTTATGCCGTGTGACACATGCCTCGCCTTAGAGGGCATTCTATCCATCTTTGCTTGGGATCGGGGCTCCTTGGGATGCGTGCAAAAATCGGCAGTGCCGGGAAGGCCTTCAAGCCTTGGTCAAATTCCGGGTTTGTTCCCCTACCGTACACCCGTCAAGGGCGCATTCCCGCTCCGTTGAGAAGTCGAATCGCGCACGAGCGAACACCGGTGTCCGCCGCCATATGGACTCTGCTCCGGCATTTTACCTTTTTTCTCGCATTGACTCGTCACCGCCAATGGCAAGGTGCGCTCAGAGGTGGGGCGAAGTGCGAACTTCGCACCAAAATTGGGCGAAGTGCGCACTTCGCACCAAAACTGGGCGAAGTGCGAACTTCGCACCAAAATCGGGCGAAGTGCGAACTTCGCACCCGCACTTAGCCAATTTCAGATAGACTCGCCGGAAAGCCGGAAAATCAACCGGGGAACTCCATGGAAAAAAGGGGGGAGAGAAAGAGAATGGGAAAGAAAAGGAAAGGGAGAGAAGCGAGAAAAACGGAAGGAGGAAAAGAAGAGCAGCACTGTTACAAAACAACATTGAAGACATTGCACCCCGTGCAAAAATGTGACAACAGTTACTGCAACCAACCTGACTCAACCGTCCCAACCGCCTATGCTTAACAATTCAGTTTCCAGCGTAATAACTGTCTTAGACGTCTAACACAGCCAGTCCAGACGTCTAACTAACTGGACTAGACGTCTAACTAATCAAGACGTCTAACACAAATGACGGTTGCGTTTGTCCTTTTGTGTAGTTTAAACTAATCAGTCCGTATTCATTAGATCGGTTGATTGTACATTGCAAAACATTACATTAAATGACATACATTATCAAAATTGCTGTACATAGTCAAAATTGTGAATCTTCATAGGACATTCTTGTCAGACAGCTCAGTAATTTATTTCTGCTTCGAACTGTTGTCTACATCTATCCTCCCCTTCGAAGAAGTTGATGTCCTCAACGACTTTCTCCACTCGCTCTGAGGGGTCTCAACATCTTTGTAGGCTGCAGCTTGAAGTGTCTCCTCCAATTCTTGTACCTATGTTTGAAGAGCTTCACGTTCATCCCGAACCCACTTGGCATAGTTGTAATACTTGGCCCATTCGACTCCCAAGGTATTGGCACGATCTTCTGTCTCCTGG
The DNA here is from genome assembly GCA_028583015.1 of Wollemia nobilis. Taxonomy (NCBI): domain Eukaryota; kingdom Viridiplantae; phylum Streptophyta; class Pinopsida; order Araucariales; family Araucariaceae; genus Wollemia; species Wollemia nobilis. The sequence continues at coordinate 9,854,717 of JAQPPZ010016717.1, read as the reverse complement.
AGCCTTGACAACAGTTCAGCCTCCCGCTGTAAGAAAAGTTCCTTCATCCGCTGTTCAGACACTGTGGAAGAAGATTAAAGCTTCTGTGCCAATTCTGTTTTAAGAGCTGCCTTGCGCTGTTGTGCTTGCAGCAGTTCCTTCGACAAGGCTGCCTGCTCCTTTTGCCAAGTCTCTTCACGTTGTTTCATCTCCTGTTTCCAAGCTAGTTCACTCTGGTTCTTTTGAGCCGCTAATGTTTCAGTCTGCTGGATCAACAGTTCCTTAGCCTCCTTTTGCTTCAACACTTCAACCTTGAGTTCGATAATTATTTGGGCACGTTCTTCCAGCTGAGTGCTAAGTTTCTCCAATTCCCGTTGCAGTTCCCGAATCTGCTGCGTAACATCATTCATTTGAGCAATCCCTTCTTCTAGAAGTTGCTTCTTCCGTTGTAATGCTTCCTGTACCACTTGCAACTCACAATCTATAATCTACTTGGCCAAATGCAAGTATTTGATTCCTTTTGCTAGCCAACACAACAAGTGGGCTAAGAAGTTAAACTGGCTATACATGGGCAGCAATTCGGGTGCCAGCTCCACTTGTGATCCCCGTGGAGTGCTGGGAAGGAGGATTAGTGTTGTGGCCATAAACATACACCTGTGCTGACTCCAAGTAGAGGATGGGTGTTTTCTTCGGCAATTGTTCCATTCCCTCCATTTTTGACAAGTGTGTAGTGGGCAGCGTCCAAGGCTGAGCTTGATAGATGCTGGAAATATCTGCTCGCCAAGGACACTGTGTGGCCCATTTTACCAATCTGTCCAGCTCCTCTTCTGCCATGAATTGCCACTTCTTCCATTGGCCAACACAAGTTGCGTCAAACTGCAAGTGTAGATTATCCATTATCTCCGTTAGCTTGGAAAAACAATTTACCTCCTGCTGATCTATAGTATTTGACCGATCCATGAGATTGGGCAGCTATACCAAAAAAACATTTGGACCATGCATCCTCATGTTCCTCCTCTTCTTCTTGCAACATCGCCTTCCCCTTCCCGGAGAGGTCGATGGGCTTTTTGGCTGCTTTCCATTCTGTTACTACAGACTGTTTTGGAGGTACTTGAGCCTGGCTGCTGTCACCTTCTGTCCCAACAACTTGCTGTGATACTTCTGTCTATGGGGCTGCTCTCCCTTCTCTACAGAAACATTCTCTTAACAGATGAAAATCGACAGAATTTTAGAGCAGTATTAAATAACAAGTTACAAGAAAGGGAAGAACTACATCACAGTAGTAGAGTATACAGTAAGAGTGAATGGTTAATGCACGTTATTCAAGAAGCTCTAAACAAATGCAAGAGAGCTAAACCTAAAAAGAAAGAAAGGAATAGCTTCCCAACCAACCCATGGTTCAATGAAGATTGCAAAAAAATGCGAAGATTACTAAAGGAACCAACGGGTAAAACAAGAGCAAACAAAAAAGCATATGAGAAACTGGTAAGGGCAAAAAAAAAGAATACACTAGAACAAGGAGGAAAGAATTGATTTACTTAGGGAAGCATGAACCAAAGAAATTTTGGAAGGAACTAAGCATGAAAAGGATGCAAACTGAAAATAACATAACAGTTAATCAATGGTTGGAGTATTCAAAACAACTGTATCAGCGTAGTAACCAGCAGGAGACACCCCCTACTATCATTGTCAAGAAAGAACTTTTCACAATTGAAGACATTATTCAAGGGATAAAAAAGTTAGCAACTGGTAAAGCCCGTGACATAGACAATCTTCAAGCAGAGCATATAAAATGGGGGGTAGATATCTTGGCACCGCAAATCAAAGAAATTTTCAATGAGGTCATACAAAATGGCTTCCCTACCGAGTGGACAACTAGCTTGACCATTCCTTTGTTTAAAAGTGGAGATGTAAATAATCCCTCAAACTATCGAACTATCATGATCAACCCTCTCTTTGCAAAGTTGTTTGGGAGTATGATAGAGCGTAGGATCAACATATGGGCAGAAGAAAAGGGAAAGAGAGCAAAGGGGCAAGCAGGTTTTAGGCCCAAGCACTCAACTATTGATCACTGTATCACGCTCATACACATAGTGGAAAAAATATGGGACAAAAAAGAGGAGGCTTTTTGTTGTTTTGTAGACTTCAAAAAGGCATTTGACATAGTGCCAAGGAAAAAATTATGGAGCAGAATGGAAGAGCTAGAGGTTCCAATTCACTACAGGGCAGCAGTTCACAGACTATATGAGCATGTAAAGGCTAGAATCAGAACACAGGAAGGGTTATCTGAATGTTTTGGTAGTGACATAGGTGTCAAACAAGGTTGCCCTCTATCTCCGACCTTATTTGGGCTGTACATTGACAAGTTAGAAGAATGGATAAACAAATTTGGGGGAGAGGGTGTGCATTTAGCCAAATATGTGGTAAAACTCCTCATGTATGCAGATGATGTAATTCTTGTGGCCAAAACAGCCAAAGATCTAGAAGATCACCTTCAAGCTCTAGAACTCTTTTGTAAAGAAGTTGGGATGCAGTGAACACGAGCAAAACAAAAATTATGATTTTTTCAGCAAAAAGAAGAAGCAACAACTCAAATTTCAGTTTGCAGGAGAACCGCTTGATGTAGTAGTAGAATACAAATACCCGGGCATAGACTTTCATGACAAACTTAATTGGAATACATGTAGGATGAAAAGAACTCAAAGTGGTTGGAGAGCACTATATGCACTTCAAAACAGGTGTAGGAATGCCGAGTTGTGGGACCGGAAGACCACCAAGGTCTTATTTGGCCTACTTGTTACACCGGTTCTGTTGTATGGTTGCGAGGTGTGGGCTAGTGGCACAACAAATGCAAAATGGAGGCAAATAGAAAGGATTCAAAAATATCTAATCACAAACTTTCTCAAAATTAAGGCCACAACCCCTTATGAAATTATTCTAGCTGAAACTGGAATGTTCCCTTTAGAAGCAATTGCTATGACCAAGCTGTTATGTTACTTGAAAAAAACAGAAAACATGACAAATGATAGATGGCCTAGGGCAGCTAGGGACGAAGAGTTGCATAGGCGAAAGAATACATGGATGAAACAAAATCAGAAATGGATGAAACGTTGGGAAATCAACATAAATGAATGCCCAAATGTCAACAAAGACATAAAAAATTATGTGAATGAAAAGTTCGAAGTGGAATGTGGAAAAATGCAAGCAGGAAAAGACAATATTATATTGCAAATTTTAACCCAACGTATGACCACAAGGAAAAAGCGTATATAGGCGCTGAAATCAAGTGGAAGGAAAAAATACTCATTGCTCGGATAAGGACTAGCTCTCATAGGCTTAGATGTGAAACAAGGAGATGGACAACGCCCAAAGAACAATGGGAAGAAAGGATATGTACTCTATGCAGCACAGGGGCAGTAGAGACAGAGGAACACTTCATCTATAAATGCCCGAGTTTTTCAGATATCCGTGACAAATACAAAGAAACACTTGGGAACGAGTTTATGGCAGATTTATTTGAAGAAAGTAAAATAAAAAAAGTTGGGGAATTGCTAACACAAATCAGCAGGAGAAGGAACAACCTTCTCAAAGATATTAAAGATCATATGATATGATTTGAGTAATTGTACTTCCATATTTGAGGTCCCATAGACCATATTTGGGTCTCGCGGACGTAATTAAAATCTTTCATTTCATTTCATTTCATGTCCCAAAGAGACCTCTCCTCTACCATTTTGACTACTTATTTAGCTAGAGTTTCTGTGGGTACTAATATTCCTGTTGTTCTGGCTGCTTTTGTTGCGAGAATATCCTCAAAGGAAACAGCCCGCAGAGAGGCAGCGAAGGAAGTGGCTGTAAATACGGATTTCGGGGGTGCTTTTGGTGACATCGCATGAGCCCAAAAATGAGCTTCTGCCAAATATTCCTTAGGTCCAATCTGCATCGCAGTATTGGTTCCAGCTGCGACATTCTGCAAAACTGAGGGGATTTCAAAATCAACTTTTTCTCGGTGCACATTCATTTGCTGTTCAAGGCTGCGAGCTATCTCTCGGCTACAAGCAATCTTCTCCGCTGTGATATTTCACATCGAATTTGGGGATACTGATGGGGGTTGTATGTCAAATCGTCGTTTCTTCTTTGTCGGCTTGGGCACTTCTGGTGATGATGCAACAACTTGCTTTTTGGGCCCTATCGCCTTAGCCAAAGGTGGTGCAGTATTCTCCCCTTCTGAATCAGTCACTAGCCTCTCTTGGTGTGACGGCTTGTGGGAGATCTGTTTTACTTGTGGCTTCTTTATCGGTGTCTTCTTCTTCGCTTGTGGTTTGGCATCCTTCTACCGCAAGATGGTCGGGACCAAGTCCGGAAATTGCTGAGGTGGTTCAAAATCTGGGATCTGCACTCCTGCCCTGGAGGCTGCATCCAAAAGTAGTCCAATGGCGTGAAATGCCATTGAAAAATTCTTTGTGGTTCACATCAGAAAATTTTGAATGCGAAGTGCCAAATGAGTTGCCCAGTCATATGCCACTCCTTGTTCTATCCCTTGCAAGTATGGAATTAGCCAAATGGGAAGATCTGAGCTTCGTTGTTCGCTTGACAATCTGGCCATCAGGACATTCATAATACACTCCAAACCCTTATTCCGTAGTTGTGGCTGCTTAACTCCCCTGTCGCCGTGAGTGGCTAACATGGCATCCACTTCCTCCTCTTTCAGAGTAGTGATACCCAATATCAACTGCGGAGTTTTCTTGGGATCGACCCGCTCATTTACCACTGGTTTGCCCTTCTTTGGAAGGCCAAATGTACGTCTAAACGCGTCAGGAGAAAATTCAATTGCCAGGGTTTGATCACCAACGCGTACTGTGCTGGTATTCTGTGGTGCGTTATAAGTTTGCAACATCTGCACCAAATTTTCCTTGAAGAAATCCTTCTCGAAACTTTGGACCTGCAAGATAAAATTAACTCCTGGGTCTTTGATCTTCATCTTCACCGGATCGTTTGCTGGTGTCTTTGCCCACCATTGCCGGCAAAAATCTCCCGTAGTGCAAATCCAAGTGATCTCATCAATCGAGACCTGATCCTTGCTGCTTTGTTGGACTTCTCTGGTTTTCCGAGTGGATACTTTTGCTTGTACAACCTCACGTTTACCTCGAGTTTGCCCCTTGTTTGGGCTCGACACCTGTCTGCGCATCGTATCTTCATGTTCTCGATGATGACAGAGTCTCTTAGCAACGATTGACTCGGGGACCGCTTTAGATCGGATTGGAGCTTGTCCAGATTTCTGGCGACTCATGGTTTCCCCTCTTGGACGGGTTCTGCACTTAGACGTCAAATTGCTCCAGACGTTGTAACCTGCTAGACGTCTGTCTCCTCTGGACGTCAAATTTCTAGTTAGACGCCTGTTTCTTAGACGTCTAAGTCTTCTTGCTAGACATCTAGGTCTGTCGGCTAGATGTCTCCTCCTCGGACGTCTTGGTTTCCTGCTAGACGTCTTCTCCTTAGACGCCTATTATTCTAGCTAGACGTCTTCTCCTCGGACACCTACTTCTCCATCTAGACGTCTTCTGGTTCTGCTGCTTCGACGGGTGAATGCACAGACGAATGCCCTAGGTGGTTTTCTACAGGTGGCTCTCCTCTAGACGTTACAGACATGGATGCTTCGCAGCCAGACAATGGACGAGCTCTCTTTTGTACAACGCAGTGTCTGCCTGGGAATTGTGAGATGGAGTTGCTGCACTTGCATAGAAAAGAAGAATTCTCCATAAAGCGTGCGACTGCTAGGCTGAATGGCGTCTAGCTTCGTCTTGAATAAATTGTGGTGCGCTGACAACCCTACCTCTGCTCCAAATCTCTTGCGCTCCTCTTGCGTTTCACCTGCACCCTATTGAAAGCGAATGAGCAAGAATGCCCAAGCGCTTCCAATTTATAGGAACCCTGCCGCCCATGCAACTACTTGCGTAACTGCCACCTAACACCCAGTCATCTGCATGTGCGCCACGTCGCCAGTTTTTACATGCATAAGACGTCTAGCGTCTTTTTTCTTATTTTGTCTTTTCGCTTTTTTTGTCTTTTTCCTTGTTTTTGTCTTTTTCTTTTTCTTTTTGTTTTATTATATATATATATATATATTTTCAAAACTGCGCTTTTCTTTTTGTTTTATTATATATATATATTTTTTGTTTTATGTATCCGATGTGTTATCTTCTTGGCGCTGACTACCAGTTCCGAAACTGCTGAAATCATCGCCGTCTACCTGTGCTTCAGCCTGTTGGCGATTCCACGATTTCCGTGACTACTGGGAGTTTTCGTCCGAGGCTGTTCTTCATGTCTCGCAATCTTCGTTGAATAATACGCCAATCTGCACGCTCATCTTCTTCTGGCTGATGACGCGTCCCCTGGTCAGTCGTCTGGTGATTTTCCGTCTCTGCTGACATCATCTCGTCCTTCCTGACGGGTTGTATCAGCTTGTAGACGGGTTTGGTCCAGCCAGACGTCTGTAAGACGGATTCCTCCACCGTTTAAACGTGTAACTGCATTGTTCAGACGGGTTCTGTAGGGTCTAGACGGGTTGACTCATCGTCTAGATGGTTAGGTTCATCTTCCAAGCGGACTCACTTAGTTCTTCCGTCACTTCGTTGGATTATCATGTAGTCATCAAGGTAATGGAACATAGTCCCTTCTTGCTCCTGACGGTTGGCCATCCTACCACTGGGATAATGATTTCCTCTTCGCCCAATGTTTCGATAGATCCTCCCTGCCCCCTGGCCTCTACCTTGAAGTCTATCGATTTGACGACGGACGACTGCCCATCCTTGGTCTATTTGTGCTTGATTAAGATTAATCAGCACTCAACCATCAACCGATGATGTATGATTGTATGACCACCCAATTGCACAATCTCTTCTAAACGTACAACTTACTCACAATCGTACAATTGTTCACTGGCAGCAATTGTTCATTCACCAAACGTACGATTCATAGCAATTGTGTGATCCACAATTATTGCTATAATGAAGTATTGCAATTCCCAACCGATCTAAGGTATGAACTCTTCTGCAATTGTCCAATCCCAACTTACACACGATTTATTATTGTATCGTACAAATCTTTGAACTGTGCCACTGCTCAAACTGTACAAACGAACAATAACCACCATGCCAACTTCCATGCAATATTCATATGAATAGTTATTCTCCATGACCATCCTTCGTGCGGTCCATTGGAACTATGTTGGCTATAGCTTGTAGAAGATAAAATCCTATACCAAATCCTACCTATTGATGCATATAACGATTTGCACAAAAGCTATAATTAACAGAACGCTCAAACATAATAAAATGGTCAAAATATCCACACATGCACAAACAAGATTGGATAAATGGCTGCATTGATATTTATGGCTGCTACAAGCAACATCATACGGATGTAATTACAAAATGTGCCAAGTTTGACAACCATGGCAATCACATAGCATAATTACATTTGCATTCAACACTACTGCATTATGGCAATAATAGGTTCAACATGCATTAATCTATCTCTGCATTACTGGTTCAATAACAGGTTCAACATCCATTTCAGCAATCTTCTTATCCTTACTCTGCAACTGTTCTTTATTTTTCAACTGTTCTTCCTTATCTTTCAGCGGTTCCTCATATCTTTTCAGTTGTTCCTCTTTCTCCCTCAGTTGTTTTCCCTGTTCTCCTAGCTGGTCTTTGGTGACTTGCAATTGCTCTTTTTGAGCCTTCAGCTGTTGTTTGAAACCCTGTTTCATGCCATTCATTTCAATTTTTGTTTCTTTCTGTCTTGCTTTTGCCTCTTTTAATCTTTTCAATTTATTCCTCCATAGCAGCCATTTCTTTTATTGCTGCTTCTGTTTCTCCTTTTTGTTCTTTCGCTTGATGAATCTGCTCCAACCCTACGGTAAGCCACTCTATCCAATGTGTTAGAAAATTATACTTACGGAATAGAAATGCCAGTTCAGGTGGTGCTCTCCTATATTCCACTTCTGCTGTATCTAGTGGACACTGTCGAAAGCGACTTGTATCCATGTACACTCTCGGAGGCACTCTGTAGTTAGTCTTCATTCCTTTTGGTAACTCTTCTATTCCAATCATGCTTGTTACCTCTCCAGCTGGTGATTCCTAGGGTTGCTTTGCATAGATTTTAGTGAGCTTCCTTATCCTTTCTTCTTTTCTCACCCACTTCATTACTTTATCCATTTCATCATAGGCTCTAGCCTTCCAATGTCTTAACTGTCCAACACAGCCCAACCGAAACTGCAATCTTGTATGATTGAACATATCCATTATTCTTCCAAAGAACTCATCTACTTGATCGTCAGTTTCTTCTCCTTCTTCGTCAAATAACCCAAAAGTGGGTATTTCAATCATGAAATGTGTCTACAACCATTGACTGGTTCCATCCTCTGCTTCCTGTTGGTTGGATTGTGTATCTCTGTTGTCACCGGACTGCGTTTCTTCAATTCCTCCCTGCTGGCCAGTTCGTTTTGCAGCAATCTCCTCCCGGTCTATTTGGTCTGCAGCAGTCTCCCTTTGATCTATTTGTTTTGTAGTTATTTCTTGTTCATTCTCTGGTTGTTTTTGTTGCTCAACAATTTGCTCTTGTGATCCCTACAATGGATCACGTGATTCCATATATTGCTCCCGTGACCCTTCCAATGGATCACATGGTTCATCATTGTGTTCTTCATGCAAATTCTCTTCATTGGCCGATTTTTCGGCTATTGCCTCCTCTCCTTAAATTTAATTAGTGGCTGCTTTTTATCCTACGGTTTCTTAGGCACAACCACTACTTTCTTTTTGGATCTTCCATTTTTCTTTTAGATGGTGTCCCTACATCCTTTAACCATATCTTTGCTCCTATTAATTCAAATTCATCCACGACTAGCAAGGTAGGTGACCCACAAGTCTTCTCTTGTCATGGTCCCTCCGTGTGTTCTAGTAGATCTATATCCATTATGTCCATTTCCTCCAATCCTATTCCAACCTCCTCAATTGGATTTGTTGGCAATATTTGCTGCTCAATTGTTCTTGGAAGTTGTTGCTGCTGCAACATTGTCTTCTCCTGTTCTCATTGTCTTCTAGTTTGAACAGGACTTGTTGACGGTCCTTCTTCCTCCCTTGGATGCAATGGTTGCTCCTGCAACAATTTTTCAGAAGCTGCTCCATTGTTTTCTTGGTCCAAATCCAGCCTTCTTCTCTTACGTTGATAGTGTACCTCTTCCTATGAAGCCTCACTTTCCTCTATTGCAACTGCTTCTGGTTTCTTTGGATTCTTCTTGGATTTTGGCTTTTCTAGAGTAGGCTTCTTTATTGGTATTGTTTTTGCCCATCTCAAAATTTAAGGTTGGTCTTTCGGAAAATCCCTTGGAGCAGTTAGTCCATAAAATAAAATATTAGCCTGAGATACTGCATCCAACATTACTCCAATTGCATGCAACGTCATGGAGAAGTTCTTCGTTTGCCGCTTTAGTAAGTTTCTAATTCTATGTGCCAAGTACGCCCCCCAATCGTAATGGACACCTTCCATGATGCCCTCTATGTATTGTGCCAACCACACAAGAAATTTTAATGATCGTGCTTCTCTTGACAGTCATGCCATCACAATGTTCATGACACATTGCATTTCCTTTGTCTTTACTTGGCTCTACTTGATTCCATGCCCTCCTAGACCGAAAGATTTGGTGACATCCTCAAGCTTAATCGTAGTCATTTCATGAATCAACCTATGCCATTCAATTTGATCCACATGTCCTTTTTTTACTTGTCTTCCACCCTGCGACAACTTGAATGTTCATCAAAAATTCTCTACGGAAAATTCCACCTTGAGGTGTTGATTCCCAACTCGGACAAAAGTGCAATCGTTCTTCACATCATAAGATTGAATTATCTACAAGTATTCATGGAAGAAATTCTTGTTGAAAACAGGAACTTGTGCAATGACACTCAATCCTGCTTTCTCCAATGTCGCCTTTAATTTATGGTTTGTTGGATTCTCTTGCCACCATTTCTAGCAAAACTCTCCTGTAGGTTGAGTGAATGTTATATATTTTAGTGCCAATTGTTCCTTGTCTTCTTCACTTGGGTGGTTGCTTTGTTTTTCCGACGTCTTTTCCTTGTGAACTTCACTCCAAAGTTTTCTTCGTTGTTGTTGGGGGGTTCCTTTTGATGCTCTTTGGGGTGTTGCATTTGTTTAGCCATCCTATAACCATGTCCACCACCACGTCCTCGCCACGATTGATAACCACGTCCTCTCCAAGGTCGATAACCACGCCCTCTCCTTTGCGGGTATTGGACTAGTTCTGAGCTTGTAAATCTTGGATCTTCTTGTCTTGGCCAATATTCCCTTTGGTGCGATGGACCTGGTGAATGCTCAATTCTTCGTCCGACGATATTCCATATGTGCTCATGGAAGTCCCTCTGCTCATACTTCATCGACGTTCAACTTGCTCGGCTATTGCACAATCAATCGTACCATAATACAATTTACCTCGTGCAATCATACAATCCTTGTTTGCTACAACCGTACGCTTCCTTAACTGTTGCAACCGTACGCTTATTTGTTGCAATCGTATGCTTCCTTATCTGCTGCAGTTGTACGCTTCGTATGTACGGTCGTATGACTCCATGCGTTGTACAGTAGGAACTTTGTAGCAATTTTTCTAGCAACTCCACCAACACTTCACCAACTTGCTTATTGGCCAGCTTTACTCCTTGGCACAGTTTATCATACCCTAACTGTATTCCTTTCTATGAAAACCCTAAGGAAATATTCTTGGGTAGTAGGTACCCTTCTTTGTACAATTTCTTACAGGGGTTGAAAAATTTTGGCCTATTCTTGCCCAGCGTTTACCCTTTTCTTTCGTTTTTTTTTTTGCAATTTTTTCTAGTGTTGCACAAGCCCTTGTTTCCCAAGTCCCCTCTGCTTCTTTTTTGACGAAATTTTCGTCCTCCTGCAAGGTTTAATGGCAACTAGGGTATTTTTCAAATCCTAACTTCTTTCTATTGTAGATGAGCTTTGCATACATCCCCGATTACGTCCTTTGTGTGGTTCTTCTTAGCGCTCTATACTTTCCTTCTCTGCTACTTCCGTGTTTCCCGCTTTTCTCCTTGGTGTCGGTGTAAATTTTAAATTTGTCTTGTGCGCTTTTTATAACCTCTTTTTGATGGAAACAATTATAACCGTTTTTTGCATGTTTGCAAATGTCTGCCACCTCAGTGCTTGCATGCGTTTTTTATTTTGTTGTTACTTTTCTCTTCTTTTTTATTACTAGTTGTACAATATGTTCATTCCTACTCTGCTGACATATCGGGGCCATCTTGCGAGTTGTACGACAACATTAACTTGCACCTGTATGATCTCTCCTATTTGCGTATCGTTTTGTTGTTCCGGGGGTTTCCACAACAAAAGTTGTACGATTTCCCTCCATGAAGAAAGTCGTACGATCTCCTCGTACAATTTTCTTCATTATCACCTATTGTATGATTGTTTGTTGTACGGTTGCGTCCTTCCTACGACATTGTACAATTGTTACCTTCCTCCAACATCGTACGATTTGCAATTTTACGGTTCCCTGTCGGACTGTTTCTAACCATACGATTTTTATTATTTGGCATTTTACGATTTGTCTTTGCCTGAGTTGTATGGTCCCCAATCATACGATCATCTTTCTCTTCCTAACTTGTACATCGACGGATCATACGGTTGTCTTGTTCTGGACTCATACGATGTTTCGTCGTACAAGTACCTTGCTGTTCTTGACTTGTACAACCTCCCGATCGTACGGTAATCATTTGGGCAACTTCTACTTTGGTACCCATAGAATAAATCTGCCTCCAAATTAGGTGAACGAGTCCCCCTGACTCCTTCATCGACTTGCTAAGCTCGCGCTTGTCTTGGAGAGACTTGTTCTCCTCTTCCTTGAGCATTTCTTCCAAGGCCTTGCATTTGTGCCATGACTCCTTGTCCAACTCTTGGGTGAATCTCGTCAATTTGGGTTAGCCCTATTTCAACTCGTATCTGCCCGAGACCCGTCTGATGTATCGGTGGTTGCAACTGACTTCCGTGGTAAGAATAGAGTCCCCAAGAAGGTTCAATTGGTCTACCTCAAAGGGTACGTCCAACTTGTGTGTTTCTTACTAAATTTGTAGAGGGTCCTTCTGCTTCATTGTGCCAACTAGGCCATCTAGGGGTGGGGGGTCGATTTCTTCTCCTCGAACCACTGTAGGGAAGATCAATTAAAATTTCCCCTTGATTAGGTTGGCTCAAGCCCCCATGACAGCTTGGTTGCCTCCCCAAGATGCTTGAGTTGCCTTCTTGTTGTTGCTCTTGTTGTCCACTTGTTTCTCCTCTTTCCCAAGTACTGGGGGTTATTTCAACAAATTCTATGTTGGCAAAGTGCCCTTCTCGATTCAGAGTCCTCTGTGATAATTGCCTTAAGGGCCTCAATCTTCGATATGCTCGTCACAACTGTCTAGTCCATATTCTTTCCTCGAAGTGCCTTTGTGTTTCACAATCTACGAACACTTCTCTATACTATTCCGAAAAATGAGAACTAGTACTTGAATCATTGCGATGATATTCTTGTTGCAGGGTCCATCCAGGCAATGTTTCCAAAATCCTTTGGAGTCTCCTCATGATGATTTCTTTCTTTATTCGTAGGAGCCAATTCCTCTTCATATTCTTCTATTCCATCCGCAAATCGTACATGCACCCGTATTCTTCTCCTCTCCCCAAGGTGAGGTTCCAACTCTTGTTCTATAATTGGCTATGCTTCCTCCCCTTTTGCAAATAGCCTTCTCATCCTTGCATCATCCTCATCCTATTGAGGAGTTTGATTAGTTTGGGTTGCTTCTTGTTGTTCGTCGAGCTCTTCTTCTTGCCTTCATCCCCTTTCTATCTATTCCATGGCAATAAACAAACATTGCTCTTTGTAAGGATTTAGTTTAGGCCCATTTACTGTTTTGGGAACTTCTATCCCGTCCAATTTTTGTAGTTTCACTGCATTGTTTTCCATCATTTGTAAAACTTTCAAAGGACCAAGCCATATGGTTTTCAACTTCTTTGGCTTGATTTCTCGTTTACCATTGTACTTCAAGACCAAGTCACCTTGCTTCAATTCCAACTTTCGAAGGTGCTTATCACGCCACAACTTCCTTTTCTGAGTTGTTTCAATCGCCCATTGTGCCATAACCCTCTTCTCATCTAGTTTAATTAGTGTCGTAAGCCTGAAAGCCTCCTAACCGATTCTCTATGGCTACCCTCAAGCTAGGTATCAGGAATCCTACTAGCACTACTACCTCTTGGCCATACATCAACTGGAATTGCATATGGTTTTTTGTGGGTTTAAAAGTTGTTCCATATGCCCATAGGACTGATGGAAACCTTTCCTCCCAATCAACTCCTACTCCATAGATTTTATAAAAGTGGAGACCAAGATTTTGTTTGTCACCTCCACTTGCCCATTTGCTCTTGGGTAATACGGGCTTGACAATGAATGCAAAATCTTGAAATCCGTTGTCAGCTTTTTGATGACTTCGTTCACAAAGTGACCACCCCTGTCACTTGTCAGTTGAAGCGGAATTCCAAATCTTGTAATCACCAGCTCATACAAGAATCAAGCTGTACTTTTTGCCGAATTATCTGGTTGTGCCCTTGTCTCTACCCATTTTGTCAGGTATTCTGTTGCTACCATGTTGTGCCGACACTTCCTTATTTGAGTTGTTCTCAATGGACCCACAAAATCTAAACCCCATCTCATATAACTCCTATGGTTGAGAAGGGTGTAATGGCATAAAATCTCGGCGTAATGGTTTTCTTGCCCATTGGCATGTATCACACTACATATTCTTTCGCATTGTGAAAGAGGGTAGGCCACCATAGTCTTGCTAGAAGCACTTTCCTTGTAGGCGCGTCTGGTCCGATATGCCCTTCGACTAGTCCCTCATGAGCTTCTTTTAGTGCTATATTTACTTCTTCCATTACACGTCTTCTCAAAATTTCGTCTGAGCCCATTTTATATAATAATCTTGCTATCAACTAAAAGGGTGCTGACTTTATTATCACCTTTCTCTTTTTTTCTGCCGACATCTCCTTATGCAGCTCTTGTGGATAAGTACTCTCTTATTTATTTGTACCATGACGGTACAACACTTATTGCAAACAACTGATTGTTAGGGAACTCATCTAACACTCTTGCTCCTATAGGCTCCCTTGAGCAAATCATTGACAATTGATCCACTATCACATGTTTCTTACTGGGTCTAACCACTACCCGTAACACGACTTCCTGCAGCGTGATGAGCCACCTGCTAACTCGCCCTTGTATAACTGGTTTATTTATCACAAGTACAACAGAGCCTAGTGATCAACATAAAAGGCAAATGGGTTGGCCAATAAATAGTGGCTATGTTTTTGTACTGCATACACCATCCCCAAAGCCTCTTGCTCTGTTGTCCTATAATTTATTTCTGCTCGTGACAACAATTGACTTGCAAAGTAAATAGGTTGTTCTAGCCTAATTTGTCCTTCCTGAGCCAACGTGCATCTAATTGCAAAATGGGACGCATCTATGTGGACATGAAATTCCTTGTTCCAATTTGGAAACACCAAGATGGGACTACATACAAGCTTCGCCTTCAACTCTTCAAAGGCTCCTTGATGCTTTGCCATCCAACTAAAAGGAACATTCTTTTTTGCTAGAAAATCTAATGGATATGACACATGGGCAAAGTTCCTGATAATCCTTCTATAGAACCCTATCGATCCTATGCTCTTCAATGAGCGTCATGTGGTTCCTCCATATCCACAATGACGTGAATCTTGTCAGGATCAGTCTTCAACCCTTACACACTGTGTTCTAGCAACCTGCCATAAGGCACCATTTGATGGCATTTTCCAGGATTCAAAGCTATCCAGGCATTCTTGCAGAATTTCTTGCACTCCTCCAATGGAGGTAAATGCTCCACTATTTTGCCATATATCAACTAGTCGTCCAAGAAAGGTTTGAACTTTTTTGTTGCCATCTGGTCAAATATGTATATGATAATCCTCTAGAATGTGGCTAGGGCATTGCATAGCCCGAATGGCATTCTATTGCAGGCGTAGATGCCATTTTCTACCACAAATGTGGTTTTCAACTTATCTTCCTCTACAATGCTAATTTGATTGTAGCCGAAAAACCCATCCAGAAATGAGTAAATCTCATGTCCAGCTACTTCTAGAATGGAATCAGTGAATGGGATAGGAAAGGGATCCTTAATTGTTACTACGTTTAGACTTCGAAAGGCTATGCATATGCTGATTTTATTTGCTTTCTTCTTCAAAGTAATCACAATTGGTGATACCTAGTCGCTCACTATGACTTTGAAGATGATGTCGACATCCAACATCTTTTCTATTTCAGCATTTACCAAAGCCGCATACTTTGGATTCATCCTAGAGGGCCGCCTTCTTACTTGTTAGGCCCTTGGCATTAATTGAATTTTATGAACACATAGTTCTGGAGGTATCCCTTTCAAGTCCTTATACGTCCAGGCGAAGACATCCTTGTATTGTAAGAAAATTTTGAAAGCTACTGCTTTCAATACAGGATCCCAATCGTCTCTGCAATGGATTATCCTTGGATCTTTCTCCGTTCCTAAGTTCACTTCTACCATCTTCGGTCCTTCATATTTTATACTTTCCGGTTCCACCTTTGCCTTTGCCACATTCGCAGGATGTGCTGGTTTTGCATCAATCTTTGCATCGCCAACTGTGTATTTTGCAAAGTTCTTAGGAAAGGTCTATTTCTCCTCTTCTTCCTCTATCTTCTTGCTGGCTTCCATCTTCTCATCTTAGGTTTGTAGAAAGGGATTTTACATATTCCCAACAGTTCCCTTTCCACGTAATAAACTATAGATCTGCAAGCATTGTAGTATAGCAATAATAATGCACAGAAATCTGCAACAACAATAAATAACAGCAGCAATAACAGCAATGGTAGTTATCAGTAATTACAGTAGTTTTTATATTAATAATGGCATGAGTGATACAGCATTATAGTTTCAGCAATACAATCTACAGCCAGCATATTCTTCATGACTGTACACAGAACTGGACTGCACTAACCTCTGCATGACTGCCCTGCAATACCTCTTCTACGTATCAACCATTCAACCCTAGGCTGAACATCCTTCATGGCTGCATATAATACTGGACTGTATTATGCACATAGGCATCAATCCTCACACGTACCAGTCTGGAGCTACTCTAATGAATGAGGGGGGTTTATTTATACACCCACAAAGTAGTTATGTTTTCCAACTACCTTGCAACTACCCTCAAATTACATTTCATGTGCATTTGCTTTGCATTACATTTCATTTCCACTACATGACAAAATAACCTATGGCTTATAATTTAGCCGACATACATGATTTTATTATGACGTGCAATATTAAATTGCACTTTACAACATTATTAAATATATGCACGTGCATTTCGTCAAACACTTTGTGTGCATTTACAATATAACACATAATATCAAAACTGGTTCAGCAAATAAGGATATCTCAATGTGCCTGTCTACATCTATCCCCTCCTCTAAACTGGTCGTTGTCCTCAACGACACGAGCTAAACACTGGGAATAGAAGTACTGAGCAATGTAATAGGATCTCTTGTCACGCTCCTTCCTCTTGTTCCTGTTCCATATATCTTTGGCAGTAAACTTTACTTTAGACTGCTCACAACATTTGATTCTCTGATTGTGCACTTCTTCTGCTACAAGCAATTGTAACATCAGCATGATCAACATTCTCTGAATAGGCACTTCACTTTTTGCAAAAAGCCATATCATCAGCATGAGCAATGCCATCAACATCATGAACATGATCGGTAGTGCCCTCCGCCATCTGTGTCGGGGGTCAAGGGGGCGGGAGTCCCTTTTGTTAGGGTAAAATAAGGTAGTGTATTGCATTACACTACGTGGGGTTATTACATTTACTTTTCTATGTAATTATGTAATTACCATGAGATATTTTCCTCATGGTTAAACTAGGTAAGTACCTAAATATCCTATGTTAGCTATTTAGGTTAGTGTTATGGTTAGAACTCTCTACCTAGGTTAGTAGTTAGCTACACGTCTCTCCTACCATGTTGGTTAGCGAGATAGACGTTAGTTAGTTGATTATTATTTGTTATAAATACTTTGTGCAAACTATTGCCAAAGCTAATGTTCATTTGATTATTTCATCTGAATAATATTGCTCGCTCCTCACTCACATTGGTATCAAGGGACAGCGTCCCTTGCGGGGTCGAGGGGCAGCGCCCTCGCGGGGTTCGGGGCGAAGCTCCGAAACCTCAATGGCAAAACCATTGAAAGCATCACTGTCCAAACTAAATTTTTCTTCTCATCCACCATTTGGAAGCTTTCATTCAACTCATTCAAACTGCTTTCTTTTAGCTCTAATTCACTGCTTTCTTGATCCAACTGGCTTCTTATCAACCTCTGGTAGACATCTCCCTTGTCGGATTGTACTTCTGATGGCAACTGTTCTGATTGCTCCGCCTCAGACGGATTGATAAGTTTGACAGGAACCATGTCTAGAAGTCTAGGACAACGGGTTATACGACTCAAACGGATAGACGTCTTGGACAAATTGCACACAGGTAGACGTCTCAGACGGGTAAGGGTAGACGTCGCAAATAGATGGGCTAGACGTCGAGACAGGTTGCTAGACGTCTGGGACGAATGGCCAGACCAGACGAACGACCAAACAGACGGCCAGACGACTAGACATTTGGACTGACGGATTGCCAGACGTTTGGGTTGGATGGCCAGACGTCTGGACTGACGGACGGCCAAACGTTTGGGCTAGACGGCTAGACGTCTACGCTAGATGACTAAACGTCTGGACTGACGGGCGACCAAACGTTTGGGCTAGACGGCTAGACGTCTGGGCTGACGGACTGCCAGATGAGTGGTTTGCCAGACGTCTAACTCCTTCAAACGGGTAGATTTCAGACATGTAGCCTCCATACGGGTTCTCTTCAGACGGCTCCTCCGACAGATGCACTTCAGACTTTTCTACCTCAAACGGTTCTTGCTCAGACGTCTGTACCTCAGACATCTTCTTCTCAGACGACTCTTGCTCAGACGACTCTTGCTCAGATGTCTGCACCTTAGACATCTCCACATCAGACGACTCTTGCTCAGACGTCTGCACCTCAAACGTCTCCTTCGTCGCCATCTGACTACATTCTCTAGTTGTCCGAGTCTCCTTCATCGGGGAGGTTTTTGCATCTCTTTCCCAAGTCAAGACATAATCCAAAGCCTCTTGGTATGATCTTGGAGGAAATACCTTCATCTTCCTTTCATACATGGGGAGAAGTCCATCTATGAACCACATAATCTTTGATTCCTCTGAGTGGCCTTTCTCCACATAGTCAAACAACCTACTCACCCTTCGATTGTAATAACAAACAGGCTCCTTCTCTCCTTGAATGTTATAATTTTCGTCAGTATCATATGATCGAAATTCTTCCACAAATGCATCACGCAACTCTTCCCATGTCTGGAACTTAGCTTGCGTTAAGTATATGTACCAGTCTATTGCAAATTCTTGAAATGTTGTAGGAAACCACGTCCTCCAATCGTCTTCATTGTTTTGCCCAATCGCTTTCCACTCCATAAGGCAAATTCTCCAATGCCTAATCGGGTCTTCCTTCCCTTCTCCTATGAAAAGTGGCAAATTCTCCAATGCTTTGGTGTCTATGTTATCCATTGGTGGGGTTCCTGCTATGCTGCTCCTCGTCGGGTGTTTTTAGTCTAGGTACCTTTACTCTCACCAAACAGTCTTCTCTTGACTTCCTGTGCGTCCTTACTTCGCGACTTCCTTCGCTGGGATGTTGATTGTGGCCTTGGTCTTCCTTCTTGAGCCCTCGCGTGCTGTTGCTCTGGTGCCTGACTCTCGTCCTCTGCACTCCTTTGCAACCTTCCTGTCGCGTGTTCAGGTATTACCATCCACTCAACATCTCAATGTCTTCCTTACATCAATGTTTTCCTCGACTCTTGGTGATCCTTGTACCTGTTCTATCGTTCCTCTCAGCAATGCGTCGTTCCACTGCAGACGTCTTAGCCGGCAGACGTCAGGCCTGCAGATGTCAGGCCTGCAGACATCAGGCAGTAGACATCAGGCCTGCAGACGTCAGGCTGTAGATGTTTAACTACAGATGTCAAACTGCAGACGTTTGCGACTTCCACTTGAATCTCACTTAGATTTTTCCCTCCGATTGGCGTGCACGTCTTTTAATCTGCAAACACAAAAAATTCCGGTACGTCTTCTCCTCCGTCTTCGCACTGGGTTGATCTTCGTTTGCCCGTCTTCCCAAGGGTTTCACTTCTTCAAACCCTATGTCACCACTTTGGACCCAATTTCGTAATAGCAACGGCGCCATAATGTAGAAAGGGATTTTACATATTCCCAACAGTTCCCTTTCCATGTAATAAACTACAGATCTGCAAGCTTTGTAGTATAGCAATAATAATGCACAGAAATCTGCAACAACAATAAATAACAGCAGCAATAACAGCAATGGTAGATAACAGTAATTACAGTAGTTTTTATATTAATAATGGCATGAGTGATACAGCATTACAGTTTTAGCAATACAATCTACAGCCAGCATATTCTTCATGACTGTACACAGGACTGGACTGCACTAACCTCTGCATGACTGCCCTGCAATACCTATTCTACGTATCAACCATTCAACCCTAGGCTGAACATCCTTCATGGCTGCATATAATACTGGACTGTATTATGCACATAGGCATCAATCCTCACACGTACCAGTCTGGAGCTACTCTAATAAATGAGGGGGGGTTTATTTATACAGCCACAAAGCAGTTATGTTTTCCAACTACCTTGCAACTACCCTCAAATTACTTTTCATGTGCATTTGCTTTGCATTACATTTCATTTCCACTACATGACAAAATAACCTATGGCTTATAATTTAGCCGACATACATGATTTTATTATGACGTACAATATTAAATTGCATTTTACAACATTATTAAATATATGCACATGCCTTTCATCAAACACTTTGCGTGCATTTACAATATAACACATAATATCAAAACTGGTTCAGCAAATAAGGATATCTCAATGTGCTTGTCTACAAGGTTTGTGAAGTTTCCTCTGTTTGAATATAGAGGTAGGCGGGTTGAAACATTTCATATTCCTCCATTTGCCAATGGAGAAGTCCACTATGTCATCGATTGTCATCTTCACTACACTCCTCAAGGTACAACATTCCCTCCTCATTTGGCTCGTATTGCTCTTCCTCTTCTGAAGAACATCCTGGTTCATCAGTTGTGGCCAAATCTTCACCGATTGTTTGATTCCTCAGGTTGATCATAAATTGATGCTGTCCCTTTTTTGAATGATGATCTTTTTCCCAATTGTGATTCACTTTGGCTAACCTTAGCCATCACCTTCCCAACAGTGCATCGTATGCTAGCTTCTGCATTGTAATCACAACGAAATCCAAGATGAATTCTTGGTCAACAATTCTTACTTTTTGGGCTGTCAAAACTCCTTTTGTTTCAATTCCATACTAATAAGTGCCATATAATTTAAAGCTAGGCACCCATAGAAATAGAGCCCCAATCTCCTTCCATATCCTCTCTAGGAGTACATTAACACTTGACCCACTATCTACAAACAATTACTTGTGTCAACTTATGCTCCAATATTTCCATATTAACTAATGCTGGCTTTTTCCCAAAATCAATTACTTGAAGTGATTCTTCTTCTGTACTTCCTCCACTGGCTGGCTCCATACTTCCATCACCCTTTGAGATTGCAATTCCTCTCTTATAGCTGCTTGCAATGATGGTATGACACCCAATAGACTTTCTACTTTACCTCCACTGTCGTATTTAACACTTGCACTGCCAGTTCTTGTGTTGACACTTTTTCTTCTCAGCCTATTGGCTTTTTCAAGTTCTTATGCTTTGCCAATCTTTCTTGTTTGGCTTTCTCCACTTCCTCTCCAATCACCTTCTGTGCCACTTGTCATCTTTCCTTCTCTATGTTAGGTTCCGAATAATTATCCTTCTTGGCTTGGCTCCTTGTCACGACCAATACATCCTTTTTTTTTTTCCTCATTTTCCGTAGGAGGTACATCAATGTCAAGAAAATTGTCATTCTACGAGTTGCTTGTACTCTCCTTTGGGCAATTGACCTCCTTGTGGTTGTCTGGGTCACACCATCAGCACATGTGCATCACGTTATTTCCTGCTGGCCCATTTGTTTGAGGGGTTGGGCAATTCTTCGCAAAATGCCTTCATTACTGACAATTGCGACATTGTATGATTGGTCTACCCTTCGAATCATATTGCAACTGATTCTAACCTCCTTCTCAATTGCCTTGGTAAGGCCTGCCTCCTCGGCAGTTATTCCTATAACTACCACTAGTTGCACCTTGTTCGTTCCTTTGGGTATTCGATTTGTCCTCTTCCTCTTGCATCATAAAAGTTTGGTGCCTTGCCCCCTTTAGATTAAATGGACAATTAGTAATCTCATGTCCTAATACATCTCATATATTACAATATGTGTTCCTAGGACAATTCACATTAGTGTGTCCCTCGGACTTGCAGTCTGTACACCATATGTCTTTTTGATCTTTCTTACCTTTACCCTCAACTTCATCATCTTATCAAATTCTTTTCTAAAGGATTGGATAGTGTGACGAACTTTGTCATTTGTATCGCTATCCAAATTTTCATTCTTAGGATAACCTACAATTCCGGTTGCTATCTGTCTCGCCTCACTCTCAAAGTTCTTTGCTTTTTCTAATGCTTCTGCATATGTTGAAGATGGAACTACCTTCATCTTCTTTCTGTAATTAGGCAATAATCCACCAATGAACCATCTCCTAATCAAACTATCAGCCAATGGCATTTGCATTTTATTAGTCAACTGCTTCAATCTTCTATTATATGCTTTAACATCTTCATCTTTCCTTGTTTTGTAGCATATATCTTAGTGATGATCTCCGTATCATCCCTCAAGGATCAAAATTCATTTATGAATTATTCTATCATAGTATTCCATAGTCGAAATGTTGGTGTATTTTATCTTTTCAAATACCAATCTATTGCAAGTCCTCGTAACGTGGTAGGAAATATTTGCAACCATTCATCAGGTTGCTTTACCCCATTTGCTTTCCAAATGGTGGTACATGTGCCAATGTGCCTTACTGGGTTCTCTTTCCCTTCTCCAATGAAGGGTGGATATTTCTGTCTGCTCACTTTGGTGGCAATTTTGCCATTGTTGGACTTCCTTCGTCGTCACTTGACGATAGCTCCCTTGGGATTTCTGTCCAATGTCTTTCTGCTATTGGTGGCTCTTCTTTCTGTGGTTCTTTTGGTGCTTATGTTCTTGGTATTTTATTTTCTCCTAATAGTCGTCTTCCCACTTCTTACCCGTCCTCATTGTGCGACCTTCTTCGTTGATAAACGAGATGTGGCTCTGGTCTACTTCCCTGAGTCTATGTGTGGTTGTTCTAGTGTTTGGCACTCCTGTCCTCTGCACCCCTTGGCAAACTCCCTGCTTGCTCAGGTTTCACCATCCACTCTCTATTTCCTTGCACACTTCCTACGTTAGCATCTTCACTTGTACGAACATCTTCTTCAACTCTCTTTGTACCTCGTCTTCTGTACTTAACAGTAGTGTTCCCACCTCTCAATTTCTCCTCTTTTGGAGTCCACACTTGTTCTAGTACTGGTTTGTCCGTCTCCAGGGATTGAACTTCCGTGTTGTTCACATTCCCTCTTTGAGCGATCCTTGTGCTTCTTCTTACTGGCACCTGATCCTCTTTGCGATCTCTTCTCCTACGCCCTCATAGACTTGTATTTGTCATCCACCCTTATCTCCTTCACACTATTGTCCTACTAAATCAGACCCTTCTCGTTCCAACAATGGCAACGATGCCAAATGTAGTTCGAGTGGTTTTATTCCAAGTAAGGGAGGTGGTGACAGTTTTAAGAATGGAACACTAAAACCATCAGCATTTCCACATTCCAAACTATAACTGTATAGTCTCTAAACCATACAATTCAATCAACAATCACAGTCATCAACCATACAATGTATGATCATGCTATCACCCAATCGTACAATCTCTTCTTAACGTACAACTTATTACAATTACATGCAACAATTGCTCATTCACCAGACGTACGATTCATAGCAATCATACAATCCACAATTATTGCTATAATGAAGTATTGCAATTCCCAACTGATGTAAGGTATGAACGCTTCTGCAATTGTACAATCCCAACTTACACACTTGATTTATTATTGTATTGGACAAACCTCTGAACTATGCAATTGCTTGAACCATACAAACGAACAATAACCATTATGCCAACTTCCATGCAATATTCATATGAATAGTTATTCTCCACGACCATCCCCCGTGCGATCCATTGCAACAATATTGGCTATAGCTTGTAGAAGATAAACACCTATAACAAATCCTACCTATTGATGCATCTAACCATTGAACAAAAGCTATAATTAACAGAACGTGCAAACATGATAAAATGGTCAAATTATCCACGCATGCATAGATAAGGTTGGATAAATGGCTGCATTGATATTTATGTCTGCTGCAAGTAGCATCATACGGATGTAATTACAAAATGTGCCAAGTTTGACAACCATGGCAATCACACAGCACAATCACATTTGCATTCAACACCACTACATTACAGCAATAAAAGGTTTGCCATGCGTTAATCTATCTTTGCACTCATTCGCTCCTGGAACAACAATGATAGACTCAAAAAATTGAATGGGAGGCCTTACAATGACTGTCCCTGGCCATTCCGAGAGGTTCCTGTGAAAGCGCACTATTTACAACTGCCACCCCAAAACCGTCGTTCGACAATTTTAACTTTACTTCCTAAAGTTTAACTTTGATTTTTATTAAATCAATTTCATTTGCATTTTCCCTAATTTTGGCTAATTTCACTTTTAATTTCATTTGAATCTAATTTGCATTTCATGCTAATTACATTTCATTTAATGCGAATTTCATTTCGCATTTTGCTTTTCAAAATTACAAAAACTTGTCAAAAAGCATACAAAACTTGTCAAAATCTGCAATTTGACGTCTATACAAAATTTTCTTTTTCTTTTTCTGAGAGGCATATTTACCATCTACAACAAGTGAACCACCTAAGCCTTTGTACAAGTAATAGTAACTCTCTTGAATCTCATAATAAATTAGACACTTGAAGATGAAATGGTCTTCATCTTCCACCTCCAAGACATATCCAAGATGATATAACATGCCCTCTCAAGGAATATGGTGGTTTGTCCCCACTCACAAATGGAGCACAATTTGAGCTAATCAAAAGAAATCTTGAGGCTATGTCCAATCTCATTGAATATAATCAAGATGAGTAATAATGCCATAATCAATCTCATCAATTGTTTAGTGTAGAAGGCCAACATAGGACTGAGTAATAATGCCATACTCAATCTCATCAATTGTTTAGTGTAGAAGGCCAACATAGGACTAAGAGGGTGAGATGCAACAACCCAAAAGATTTGAATATATTGTTGATAAACATCATCTTTGACTGCTTGATTAATCAACTTCACATTAGGAAGAAGGTAGGGAGGAATATTTAAACAGTATGTGAATAGAGGTAAGCATTTATGGAGATGCCAACTAATTGAAAAAGAGAAATAACTTGAGTACCATGCACAATGACAACCAAAAATGCTTCTAGAGGAAATCCGTTCTAAGGAACAAAGTGCCAAATATGGGTAGCCCTCTTGACCTGAGGTGCAATCACCCATGCATCTACAGTGATGAAGCTAAAAAATAATTTTGGAGATGCTGTCAAGGTGAAGAGGATGAGTGCCAAACTTAGTGTAAACAATACATTATGGAATTGTTCCTTGTAGGTAGGCAAATTGATATGTCTGCATAATCAATGAATAAGTGCGTTGGAAGTCAAGTATGCACACATTAAGAGTTTTGATATATTTGATGTTATAAAGTTGTGATGTAATATTGTATGTGACAATGTGTAATGTTAAGTGAAGTATTAGTTATGTACGGATAAGTCATTAGTCATAAAGTGAGTCATGAAATGAAATGTAAACATAAGTCACATGCATGTCAAATGTAATTTAAGAAAATGATGAGGTGTTGGGTAGTTAGTAAGTTGGAGGATGCAACTAACTCCTTAGTTGTATAAATAAGACCCTTCCCTCATTCATTCGTGTTGTTGGCATAGAAGGAGAGGGTACATGCTAGACAAGTTACAGACTGAAGGTATATACAACAGAGGGTAAACACACACAGCAGACATTGTATATGACGAAGAGAGATCATCGTAGTTGCATTGTGTATGCCAAGAGAGGTGTGCATTTGAGATATTTTGCACAAGATCATAAGTAATTGTAGAAGATGTCGAACACATTTTATCTTATAGGCTCTCATTAATGTAATATTTGTTCATACTCATTCATCATTTGCTATTGCCATTGTGTGTTCTTTGCATGTATTGTTACTGATGATTGTTGTAGTAGATTAGATTCAGTTTGTTATTTGTATTCTTTTCAAGTCTTGCCGTACAGGCCGTCCAACTTAGTGTTAAGTCGTACAAAATAGTTGTCAAGCCGTATAAGGAAGTTGCTGGGCCGTACACTGAAGATCCTAGGCCGTCAAGATTGAAGGCAAGCTGTCTAGATAGTACCAGCCATCTGGAAAAAGGGCAGGCCGCCCTATTCTCAGACTGGGTCATCTGAGGCTGGAAGTAAAGCATTCAGAGGAAAGGATATGATGTAGGATGTACAGCCTCATCATTACAAGCTTGAACATTGAATCTGTGAATCCAAATTGTTCCTCCAAGCATGGATTACAACCACTATGCAACATTAGGCGCCGTTGCCATTTAAGTTCGAACCAGCACTGCGTGAAGCTTGGAGAGGTGGATAAAAGATAACTTACTATGAGGACATGGGAGATGTGGACGTGGAAGAGCAAGAGATCAGACAATATGCAGAAGTCTAAGAATTGCACAACAACAAGAACAAAAAGAACGTGGTTGTATTGAGGAAGACTTGCATGTTGCCAATGAAGGACTGCACAAAAGAAGAATATTGACAAAACTTGTTGGTCAAAAGATACATATACCCAAAGTTGAACAAGTTTGGACTCAAGTGTTGTTGGCATGGAAGGAAAGGTTGGCATGGTATTGAAGTGTTGTATCTAGTCATCTGAATGTTGTTGCAAGCCATCTTAATTGCTTAGCTGGGCCAGCTGAATGCTGTTGCAGGTCGACTAAACTACTTAGTCAGATTGTCTGAATGATTATGTTAGGACCCCATCCTAACCTTATTATGTAATTACCCCCTTCTTAACTTAGGGACCCCATCTTAATAATATAATGCAATGTGTACGTCGCATTTGAGGCGCCTAGACAAGTGGGGCCATTTAATGTAACTGTTATAAAGAATGTAACTGCTTGTTTGGTAGAAGATTCTAGCTCGGGTGGCCACTTGCATGTGAAGCCAACCCTTGAGCGTTATAGTTAGGGTTACAAAGAGTCTTTTAACAGGCAAGGGGGCATAGATGAAGGCATCTCATATTCTGTTGTATCGGAGCTCTGCTTCTAAGGAGGTTGCCCCCTCGAAGAGGCTTGTGATTCTATAATGTGTTCTTGCTTTCTACAATATAATCTGTTGCATTTCCATTTCATCTTGCAATATTGTTAATTTCAAGCTCATTTTCTATTATTATTGCAATATTGTGTGGATGTGCTTTTATTTTATTGCAAGGTTCATAACAGCTTAGCCATGTAGCACGGTGGTGAGTATTCCAATGGTGGAGGAACAAGATGACAGATTTAGAGGCCAAGCAAGACTGCAGTCAATGCAATTTCACCATCACTCATCTCTGCTTGAACGACAATGTACTTGTATGGCAGTCAAGTGACTAGCACTTGAATGACAAGTCTTGTCTTCATTGGAATGGCAAGTGCTTGTACAACATGCACTTGTATGGCAGCCACAACAACCTAATTGTACGGCAACATCAATAACTCACTCGTACAACAAGCACTTGTATGGTAGTCCTCCCACTGGAACAACACAATGCAATACACTTTCCAAAGCTTCACTTGTACGACAATTTCTGTACGCGTTTTTGGAATGCAACTTCTTTGTACAAGGTTCTTGGCTGCAACTCTCCCAAACCTGCACACAGAACTTGATACACACAATCTACCAAACTACCAGCAGCAACAATATCACATAGAACATATGCATTACACAGATAGAGGATGAATCATCATTGTATTACTCGAAGACATGAAGCACATGACCCAACAGGAGCATGTTACCAATTTAAGAAGGTAAACATATATTTAAAATTAGGAGAATTACAAGTCCCAAACACAATAGAAAAATGAATTTAATGACTTGGTTATGTTATGCATTTCCATGCAAGAAAAACAGTGGATTTTCCTTGGGGGTGCCCATGAATAGAGGAATGATGGGGTGAGCCTATTTTTTTGTTTACATGCGGAATTTGCAGATATTGAATTTGAGAGATTATTGTGGAAAAATTGTAGCAGGTACTCCTAGCACAGGAGGTGGGAGGTGGCATATTGGTAGAGTTGTGAGTAACAAAGACCTTTATTTCCAAATTTTTAGTAAGACCTAACAAACCATTGAGTTACAGAAAGAACAATATTAAACTGGATCAAAATTTCATCATAGGAATATGCCACCAGAAACAACAGCTTATATAAGAATAAGAGCATCACAATCAACCAGTTAGAAAGCAAGAGGGTCAACTACCCCTCACACACGTGCCATGACTTGATGTTAATAGGGGCGAGGGACCCACATAAGCAGGACTAAGGACTTGCACAACTTGCACACAAGCAAAAAGCCACCTCTTTTGTATATAAATATCTACAGCAGGGACTAAGCTACGATGTGGCTCCCTTGTTGTCTACTAAGGCAGGGTAAATGTAGCATCCAATTTCTTTTGACCATCATTGACCTCAACAATTTTAACCAATAACATGAGTTTATTTTTAATTTAAACATATTTTTTTCGTACCTCCTCATTGTTGAAAAACTAACAATATTTTTCAATGCATCATAACCTTTAAATTATTGAATTTATTTACTTGTCAGGTATCAAATATATAATATAGAACTTTAGAAAAAGTCATTTCACTGTAGCATCAATGTTAACGTTGACAAAATGAATCTAGAGTTGTCTAGAACACTTCTCTATCATCTTATACTGCTGTCATGTGTTAACAAATTAGTATCTTCATTGTTTAAAATATATTAACAAAAAATAACAACAATTTCAAAGCCCGACTTTTTTTTGATGATGATCAACATTGTTTTGAGGAGGGCAAACTATGTGATGAACGCTTGATAGCTAATATTTTTATAAAAAAGATGTCATAATATCATTAATTTACTTATAACTATATTAGCTTAATTTCAAGGACATTTTACAATTTTAAATTCCTTTTGCATTGCATGTGCATGTCCTTAGCAAAAGCTTTAAGGAGAACAGGTATTAAAGAGTTACGAAATTCTATTAAGGGCATGGAATAGATGCTATGCAACTCTTGTTCTACATGTACTAATACACATGTATTGTGTTTACACACACACAAACAAAGATGCACAGATGGAGACACATGCAGGCACACCCTTATCCCTGCTGCTGGTGATTTTTACCTTAGAAGAGGAAGTCATCTTAATGCAGTAGGTATGGATGTAGCTGAGAAAAACATTGAAATTGAAATCTAATATGGTTTGTTATAGATGTAATGTAGTCATGCAATTTTCAACTTAATATGATAAGAAATATTTAGTGGCCTAAACATTTATATAAATTTTTTTAAAAAATGTTCATTTCAACTAATTTAATTTTTGATAGAATGGTAGAAAAAAAATCAGTGGCTTAAAATTGGCCCATTAAATGGCCTTTGGTAGTGTAGCTTTCATTTAAATATGGTTGTTACATTTGGATCTGCTCTAACTTGAAAATTTGAAAGAACGACAATTCTAATAGTGTAGTCATGCTCCTTTTAATCTTAAAGTCATACCCATGTAGTGCTATTTATTTTTTTGTATATGGCTCTTCATTCGTTTCTTGTGAAACTGAACATTTTTATTTGAAAATCAATTCATTACTTATCATTGATCCAGCATATTGTTTGTTCCTGCAGATATATGTATAAGCTCATGAAGCAAAGAATTCATAATATAGGTGTCAAGGCAAGCATTCGTCCAATATTTTCACTGCATCAGAAGGAAATAGAATGGCTTGGTTTGTATGCTTACAAGAAGGCTTTACAGAAAAAGCAATCTAGGTACAGGCAACTACTCTCTTTTGTGGAAGCTAAATTGCATAGTTCAAAGTACCAAGATCTGGTTGAATCAGCAGATTTGCATTCTGCAGTTGATGATTGCCGTTCTTCTATGTTCTGGCAAATAAAATATTAAAACTTTTAGATGACTGTACAAAGGAAAATGGATTTTCTTTACATTAAGACCATGTTTGTGTCTATATTGCAAAAGGTAGAGATAACCGGTCCATTTGAAGTATTCCGAATAAAAAACAATAGAAGCATTTAAACTTCCTAATTTATATTCTGGTGATTTTCACGAGATATGTATATAAAACTTGCATACTTTTACAAGCATTGGGGTTGATCAATGCCTCTCTGTTGTATTAAACATTTTGGAGACTTCCCTCCTCGTCAACATGGAGGATTTCTTTCTATGTTTTGAGTTTGTAATAATTTCATTTTATATAGTGGATTTTTGTTTTCTACCACTTATTTCACTTTCCCTCAATCTTAGATTTGCAGCAAATGTTACTATTTTCTTTGGATCTTTTGCATCTCTCCTACATATTTGGGCAAAAAAAGAGAGAACAAGACCAAGTGGCCAGTACTTTTGAATGTTCACTCCATTTTGTGTTCAGACTAATAACTATATTCTGAGATTCTGTGATTTAGGGTACTTTCGTATTAGTAAATTTGTGTCCTTTGGTTTGATGCTTGTATAATAAAATAGTTGAAATTTATTCCTATAATATCTATGCATCTTTTTTCTAATGGGTTATATGGGATTGAACCGGGCCCCACCCGCATTACATCATGACCACATCATGGTATTACAATAGCTTGGCAATTATGCATGTATGGTTTGGCAAGATTCAAACCTGGGTCCCCTCCCTCAAAGTCAAGAAATTGAACTAGTTAAAATAATGCCATTTGATTATAATATCTATGCATCTTATTTTATGTAATAAGAATAATTGTACGATATGCAAAAAATGGCCATCTAACACTTCTTGTGGCAGCTAGGTGTCATTTTCTGGTCTTCGCACCTAATTCAACTACTCAGTGGATATTAGTAGATTGTCAACAGATGATATTTGTGCATTTACCTTGCATTGAACATGGAACCTGCATGGTTTGGTTTGAACAGGCTAATAAAAAAGATACAATTGAAGAGGCTGGTTTGTTTTATGTTGTTTCCCAACAACTGTTCTCTTCAAGATTTCCGCTAGAATTTGATTTGGATTGAGAGTGATGAAAGTGTATAGCTGTCAGAAATAAGATACAGCCCTCTACCTACCGCCTAGATTAATTTGATTCAATACTTGTAAGATTTCATGTCCTTTATCTCTGGCCTTTAGAGAAGTGCATTAATACTCTTTGTCCAAGTTACTTGTGATTGTTTTTAATTGAAGTTGGATAAAGCTGAGCACAATGATGTGTGATGTGTGGACATAGCAACTCACATCTATGTAAAATGAAACAAATTATTGTTTTCCATCTATTCAACATCAAATGCATAAAATGCGCATCATTATATGATCCAAATTTTGGAAGCAATATGGGCAAATGCATATCAGATTGCATTTAAATTAATAAGTTATAAAAGGGAAGGGAAAGAGCAATAGAGGAATACAGAAACAAATCAAATGAAATCTAAATCAGAAATATTTTGAATAGATAAACATAGTATAATAGATCTTTGAGAAGGGGTGTAAACTACGGAAATACTAAACAACATAGTTTTGTAAAACTCTACACAATGAAAAATGGGAAGGTGCTATTGGGAGATGACATCCAATAGCTACTAACCATTGGTGACAATTCAACTAAAGTTGATGTTAATGCGGAATGTGCTAACAGGTGGTCGTTTCTATGGTTCAGATTCAAGAGGGTATGGCTTGTAACTCACAACTTTCACTTGTTATATACATTTTCATAAACCACAATGAGTTCCAAAATGTGTTAGTTTGATGGAATCCATTTACCCTTGATTTTGACTCCCAAACTCTGCATTGATGGATTCCAAATTTACATTTTACAATTTTGAACTTAATTCTGTTCCAAGTAACCCAGCTTGAAACTACCATGACCTAAATAGGTTACCCCTTTTTGAGGAGCAATGGCCTCAATTGATACAATCTTTTAGATAAGGTTTTGGGGACTTACTATTTTTTTGGT
The DNA here is from genome assembly GCA_028583015.1 of Wollemia nobilis. Taxonomy (NCBI): domain Eukaryota; kingdom Viridiplantae; phylum Streptophyta; class Pinopsida; order Araucariales; family Araucariaceae; genus Wollemia; species Wollemia nobilis. The sequence goes on along the minus strand of JAQPPZ010016717.1, from coordinate 9,823,135 downwards.
GCTTGGCTAACCATGTTGGCTATATATATATATATATATATATATATTTTTGTTAAAAATGGTGTAAGACCCCTTAATAAAGGGGTCCAATGTTTCTCTTTGACGCCTTAAGTCTCTCTTTTTAAACATGCAACCACATCTTATGATCAATCTTGTAACAATATGTATCCTATTATTGTTATGTGGATGTTTGTACTTGACATTGGTTTTCTACAATATATCTTGGAGTTGATGTTAAATGTGTCAAATCCATTTGACAAATTGGTTGCTTTATTTGCTTCCTTTTTAAGAAGGGTGGAGCCTGTATTGTTATAATTGGTAGAGCCATGTCCATTGGGGGTCAATGGTTAGCATCCTAAGAACACTTGAAAAAAGTTCTTCCCAACATTGGGAAGAACCCTATTTAAGCTATGATGTATATATGGTAGGCTCTTATTCCACGTGTTGCTTGAATTTGTACATATTGAAATGTCATATGAATTAATAGCTACATTTATCTACCTGTCGAAGGAAAGTCAGTTTGGCTATGTTAGTGCCCATCATGAACTAGAGGCTAAACTAAACATGTTTACAAACTTCCTCTCTCTTTGATACAATGGTATGTGGCATTCCACATGTTAATTATTGTGTAACTTGTAATATCATCATGAATCTTTAGCTTATAGAATTATGTTTGTAGAATTACTAAGGTTTTCTATCTATCAAAATATCTTGTAACTTTGTTAAAATGTGCATGCCAAATAAATGTTTCGTGCCCTTGGTAAATAGAGATGTCCCAAATGACAAATAATCCCATCCTTCATAGGGTAGTTAGACACGTTTTTCGTATAAGTAATATCTACAAAGTCAAGGGTCACTATTATATATTTAGGGCTAATTGCAAGTCTCATGTTTAAAGAGTCAAGGACAATGGTCAATGCCCCAACAAGAGGTTAACTTAGCAATTAACAACTTGATTGTTATGTTGGCTATCTATGTGGCATTGATAGACATACGTTTAACTATTTTTATGACATTCATTCTATGACTTTGTATAAGTGGTAAATGTTCAATATGTAGAATGTTTTCTTCCACAAAATATAATGCTTTCACTCTTGGAATGTTTGGAAAATGACAAAGTTCTTTACTATATATGGGCTACCTTCAAATTGCATTGTTGAATATCTTATTGAGACAAGCAACAACATGCCCATGTTGAGTAAGGACTACTTCAAGTGCACATTATGAGGCATGAATTTTTATCTCAAATGGCAGTTCTAGGGTTAAAATAATTATTAGATTGATGTCAAACAAATGCAATGCTTCATTTCTTTGACTCCTCTCTATCGGGTCTTGGGTTATACAAAATTCTGACTCCATTTATTGTTTGATTCAAGTGATGTGGAAGAAGCTTGACATAAACTTGCAATAAAAATCAGTTGGACCTAGAAAGTGAAGCTTTGTGAGGGTCTTCAAGGCAAACTAGTCTTGAATTACTTGAATCTTATTTGGATCCACATGCAACCCTTCCCCACCAACAAACATGCTTTCAAGCTGATATACATTTTATGTTATGCAAGGTATCAAGAACTTGTAAACATGCTCCCTACTACATATTTTGAAGATTATCAAGACCTCTTATAGTTTGCCTTTGTTATCAAATAACATGCTTTTGTAAAGCTTTCTACAGTAAAAAAATCAAAGATACACTTGAGAGGCAAAATCGTTCGTCTTCCAATAGTAATTACAACTCAACATCAAAATTTAACCACTTGTGCACTTGGTGGTGTTGTAGAATGTGTTGAAAGTTGACAATGCCAATTATTCAAATTTTAGAGGTCATTAATTTTTTCTCATAACCTGGGTTTATCATCATTATATCTTCTCAAAAATTGTAAAGTGAGCTTTGCATGTAAGAAGATTGATGGAATTATTGTGTCACTGGTTTCAACCTCCAAATTTCACTTTGAACACTTAAAATTTACATTTTAAAATTCAAACCTTGTATCAAGTCCAACTAACCCTTAGTCCAAACTATCATGTCGTTGATATGCATATCTTGTCAAAACGTAAACATCATTGCAAGGCCTTCAATTAGCAAGCTCATAAGAAATATTATTTTAATAATAAAGGTTTCCTAAATTAAGATAAAAAGTCAAATGGAAGCTTTAAATTGTGAGTTGGAAAATCAATTAAGCCTAATAAATAAAGAAAATTAAAGTTTTTGAGAACTGAAAATGACACATATACAAACATACACTAGCATGAGCAAACATCTTAACAGGCCTACCCTACCCTTACCTATAAATGAAAATATTTCATCTGTATTGATGTGATAAATATTTATGTTGAACTATGTTGATTACAAATAGTCTAAATAGATGTTAAAGGACCTGGAGAGGACTTTGAATTTAACTCGTCAATTTTTAAAAATTTAAGAGCAAAATTGGTTTTAAATTTACATATATGCATGGTTATATCATTGTAAAATCACATATCAAACGACATTAGCTTAGCCAATTAAGTTCCTTGACTTTTAGGGAGAAGACCGATGTTCAAATCTTGTCAAGCAATACATACATAATTACCAATTTGTAATACCAATATATAGTCATGATGTATTACAAGTGGGTTTGTTTCAATCCGATATAACCCATTAAAAAAAATCACAGAAGCTAAAGATACGCTAGCATGAACAAACACCTTAACAGGCCTACCCTTACCCTTAGTTATCAAATTCATCGAATTTTTTAGTTGAAATTCGAAATTCGTCGAATTTGAAATCTTAACGAATTTATTCGGCGAACAAACCCTAAATTCGACAAAAAAAATTGGGTCGGCGACGTAGAAGGGAAAAACACCTGCGACAATTTATTTTTTCATAACTTGTAAGTTGTAAATATGGAAAAATGTACACTTTTTTTTTGGTTTGCGACCTCTGCATGGTTAATATAAATTTAGATTAAAATCATTCAAATTTATAATATAGATTTAGTTCAGAACTTCTTTTTGGCGATAATTTACAATGCAAAAAACCTGTCTTACAATAAAACTCTAGGGCACTGTCAGAAGTAATTGTGCCTATTTATTAGAAATAAAGAGGAACGATGTAATTTTGGAAGAATTGTCTAATAGTACTTCCTATTCCACATATTACAGGAAATCCCCAACTCTACTTGAGTACAAAGAGTGATCAGTATTTTGAGGTAGTTGGAATTGGAGTGAGAGCAAAGGATGTTTCATGCAGTTCCATTTCCTCACTGTTAGCAAACAGTTTTTGCTGGGAAATCAGGCAACTATTACGGTACAACCTAATATTCTTAGGCTAACAAGAGTCTTAACACAAAAGCGTAATCCAAGCCAAAGCGCACAAGAACACAAAAAATTCTTAGAGCTGAATAACGTCTTTAGTCCCTGACAGGAAACACTTTTTATATCAACTTCTAAATCTTAGTGGTAGAGAAGATGAGAATATTGAATAATATGATTGGTTCTATATTTATTGCACTTTTTCATTAAAAAAAAAAAACAATTCTTAGCTTGGTTCTGACAACATGGAGTGTTTAATGAAAGGTTTCAGGTAACAAAATGCAAAATTATTATTTTGAGATTAAATGAATGGAAGGAAAGAAGACAAACTCACCTAGAAGTAACCCAACATGCATACGAGACTTGGGTGATGAATAAAAGTAAGATAACAATGCACAATCCCACTTTAGACGAGTATGAAGTTGATATAAGCACCAATGAAGCCATGAAATTCAATGGGGGCCTTATTCACAACACCCCTTTTATCGTTATATATTCGTATTTACTAAGTCACTTGTGCATGGCAATGAAAAAATGTTGTGTATATACTAAGTTTATATATTCGTATTTATTATATATCGAATTTTATTCCGAATTTTTAACATGTCAAATTTTTTTCAAACTTTAAAAGTGTCGAATTCGACCTCGAACTTGGTAACTAAGCCCTTATCTATAAATGAAAACATCTCATTTGAATTGAAGTGATAAATCTTTATGTTGAACTATGTTGATTACAAATAGTCTAAATAGATGTTAAAGGAGCTAGCGAGGACTTTGAATTTAACTTGTCAATTTTAATAAATTTAAGAGCAAATTTGGTTCTAAATTTACATATATGTGTGGTTATATCATTGTAAAATCACATATCAAACGACATTAGCTTAGCCAATTAAATTCCTTGACTTTTAGGGAGAATATCGATGTACAAATATTGTCAAACAATACATACATAATTACCAAGTTGTAATACCAATATATAGTCATGATGTAATACAAGTGAGGTCTGTTTCAATCCCATATAACCCATTAAAAAAATCACAGAAGCTAGAAACAAGATATATAAATGAAGAGGCCTTGGGAAGAACAAAGTTATGATAAAATCCTTAGTTGTTACAATGAAAAAAAATTAGTTATCAATCTTGTCAAGGACTGAATGACACCAAATTTTTGCTACAATAAAAATGGTATCTCAATTAATTTAGGTTAGAACTTCCAACAAGGTATACTTATATTATCCATAGGATTATCTCCAAATATGTCCCAATTTGTTTTTATTATTTATTTTCTCTCCTTAATGTTGTATTATTTTATTATTAGCTCGTGTTTTTTAATTTGATTTTTCTTTGCCTGAGTAATTATTTGGATCTTTTATAGTTATTATTATTTTTTTAATTTGTTCATTTATTTTATCCTATAGTTTTTCACATTTAATTTATTTTATTTCGGTATATTATTTTCCATTTTTATTATCATTTAGTTATTTTTATTTTATTATTGTTATATAGTTGACTTTATATATGTTGGTTAGCTTTATCATATGTTTTTTTATGCTTATGTTGATGCATCATGACCTTCATGTGGATGTGTGTTGATTTGGTGATACGATGGTCTACATGTGCCAATCCCACCATGAGGATGGTTACATGTAGATCTTTGTGTTTATCAGTGCCTATGTTGTGTGGTGATTCTCATGTGCTTATGTGGTTGTATCATGACCTAATTGTGACTATGTTTTGGTCTAGTGAAATGGTAATCATAAGGCTTATATTATCTTATTTTTAGTATGCTTATGGGGCTTAGAGGGAGGTAATGTGGTAAAACCTTACCTCAACTATGGTCTATCCAAAATGGATGTAGACACTAGTGGTGCCAAAAACCTTTATCGAACCTATTAGAATGATCATGTGATGTTGAAAGAATGATGACTATACTTGATAACTAAATTGATGATATAATTATATGAGTTACCTTTGAGGAATTATTGTTTATTATCTAGTTGTGGAATGTGTGGGTGTAATGTATCTTTAATTGTAGGATTATGAATCCAGATTGGCTTGTGCTTGTACATTTATGGAAGAAAACGTATCTATGATTAAATGGTTAGAGGGGTGAACCTAAATGAATTATGAATTTTTTGTTAGTTACTAGTAGTCTCCTTTATGATTAATTGGATAGAAAACCATCATGTTATTTTACATGTATGAAAAATTATTAGTTATAAAATAAAGTTGGATGACTCTCTATATACTTTATAAGTGCACCTATAAATGAATGAAATAAAAATTATAAGCCATGCTTCAAATATGTTAGTGAAATTGTTAAATTTGATTAAGTTTTACTCTTAAAGGAGTTCTAGAATCTGAAATCTAGTGGTACCAACTATATTCTTTATGCAAACCTAATGGGTGCATCTTCATAAGACACCACCATGGAAGAGCGATAACAAATCAAACTTAGCCCTTGCCATCATCCCTACACCTTGGAAGGAGTTTAGTCTTGGCTTTTGACCTTAGATGGATTAGATGGATTTTTCATATATCCATTTATGTTGAGTGGATTGTAGTTGGAGCAAAATCAAAATCTATATTAAGTGCATAAGCCCTTATGGAGCCAAATTAGAGAACTCCTTGCCAAGTTTCCATCTAGAATGAATTATTACATCAATGAGGAAATTCTCTCATGACTATTCCTACTGTCCTCAATGCTAAGACCATTGATGCTAAAAATTAGCATTGATGCCATATGGAATGACACCCTTTTGTTAAGTGACATGCTAACACCAAGACTACTGAGGTTGGTGATAAGCCTAGATGTGTCTCCCCATCAATTGGAATTGGTTCTAATTAAAAAAATTGCATGAAGAGAAAAAGTCTAATTGGCACTCGAAGAATATCGATGTGGTGGTCAAAGGATATTGGCACCAAAGAAAGATAAGTCAAAATCACCTAAATTGGGTGTAGCACAAGGTATAAATGGAACATACTAAAGCAAATTGGATCTAAGGCAAGACCAGTGCCATGTTGGATGTTGCATCGTAAATAGACATAAAGGCATCCCTTTGGCTAAGATGTTTTATGGGTGCTAAAAACCCATGGGTTGGTATTAATTTGGTGTAGCGAACCTAAGAGAAAAGAGTGACCTCCATTCTCTTTGAACTAGTTTGAACTTAGAACTTTGATAATGTCAGTGATGGGTGTTTAACAATTTTGGATAAGCATTGTACCCAAGTTCAAAACTTAGGTATTGTTTGAATGAACCCATTACTTAGGTTCCCAACCTTTGGACTTCCTTTATGTTTTGATAATTAAACTTCAAGTCTCTATTGTGAGCCCATAAAAATGATAGAAAAATAACTTATAATTGGTTTGGGTAATGTTGAGTACCCAAGTTTAGGACTTGGGTAATGCTCTACATAACATGTATTTGCCTTATTATCATTTGGGTGCCCAAGCATGGAGCTCGGATAATGTCATACTTGATACACACTCACCCCTTGTATCACCATGGCTTGAAATTGAAACAAACCTTAGGATTGCATCTACCTTTAGATAAGCATGACATCACTCAAAATATAAACATGGTGAACCTCTAGTAGAATCCCAAGGTGTATCCTTTTTTGCAATCAATTTTAGTTGACTAAAGGGAGGCTAGTCAATGTGCTATCTATCCATGCATATTCATTTAAGAGATTAGACTTTGATTAAATGAGTTCTTGTCTAAGTTTATATGACATTGAAAATCAATCTACCTCTTTGCAAGTTTAACTTATATGGCATGAATTTCAAGATAATTAGTCTTATTGTTTTGGACCTTCAAACAAATTTGCATCAAATGTTTGTAAACCATTGGTGACCAAGTTGGAAACTTGGGTAGATACTGAACAAATATTTTTATAAACAAATATCAGTCTTATGCAAAGCAAACCTTAACCTTTGGAGCCTTTGGCTTTGTTGATGAGCTATTATGGAAAGAGTTAGTTGTACAACATTTTGAAATCATCGAGCAAGTTTTAAGAGTTGAGAATGCAAGGCATTGAAGAAGGATTTGATAGAATTATTGACTCATAAATTACTATTGAGTAATAATTCATCCTAGGAGGTGTAATCGTAGACCGAATTGGTTCTTTTGCTAATTATTCTTGTGTTAAGAAAAATATTTTAGATGTTGTTTTTGGTGCCTTAGTAGGGTATTACATGTGGTATTAGAGCTTGAGTTAGAACTCTTGAACCACAATTTTAATGAGTTTACCTCTAGCGAAGTATTGCATATTCGATTAATTTTGATAAAAGTTTTGGTTCACCTAAGGATTTGGAAAAAGAATTGAGTCACCTAAGAATCTAGAAGAACTTGTGGATCATCCCAGAAGAGGGAATTCATGGAACTATCCTCCATACTTGTATCACTAATGTTCCATCAATAGAAAAAAATATTGGCTTGGATGGTAAGGAATTTTTTTTATAGAATTGAATCATTTTAGGAGATTTTGTAAGACCCAAGAGACTGTGTAAAATATTTTAAGCAGTCATGAAGACCTAGAAGAGATCATAATCAAGGAGCTTTAGGAGTAAATAACTTGATTAAAGGGAGCAAATATTAGAGGCCATTATAGCATCATTGCTATTATGATGAATTGACTCTTTGTGAACCCTAATGAAGGATGAAAATAAGGGATCAATAAAATGAATGTTTCATGGGACCTTAAAGGATTAGTGCCAAGTGGTGACAATATAGAAGTAGTATAAGGAATTACCACCAAGGAAGAAGAAAAAAATGGTTCCAAGTACAAATAGTGTAAATGATCAACTAAGGATTAGTGCCAAGAAGGAAAGTCAAAGGAAGATTTATGGAAAAGCAAGAAGCGATGAGAGCATGGATGACACTAATCATAATTATTGAGAAAATTAAAGTAAATGCTAGGAAATTTAATCAAGGAAAAAAGGAAGAACAATAGATCATAATTATAATTGATTTGAGTACATAAGAGGTAAGTTAAGTGAGAATTTGGAATATTTATTAGAATGCGAGTTAGACCATATGAATGGAACCAACTAGTTAGGCTATAAGAAGTGCCAACAAAAGATAGCATAGGAGGAGTGACACCCAATTATTCTTGCCTATGGAAAAATGGTTACAACATTTATGAAAGAAAAGTTGTGTTTAGATCTACTTAAGGCTTGATGAATATCAAAGCAAGATTTCTTTTAATGCAATAAAATACTTAAGGTATTTGGAAGGGGCTCTTTATGCATACATACTAGAGCTAGTGTGAGAAGAGTAGTTGTAGTTGGAAAATAGTTATGTTGTCAAAGAATAAGGGGATGTAGAAGATGGACGATGTGCCAAGAGTGCTATGATAATTATAGAAAATAAATGTGGAGCTATGATCACCATTGGTTATGGATCTCCCTAATGTAAATTTTGGCATGACATTGTCAAGGATGATAAGTGCCACCTACAAAAATAATGGGATCAATAAATATACCTATATTATCCGCCCATAGAAATATTACATAATACCTTATATACTCCAATGCATAGGAGACGAGGGATATAAATGATACATGGGATGATAATAAGGTGGTATTTACCACACAGATGGGATGGTAATTTTATATTGGTAAGAGATCCCAAACATTCATAATTTTAGGAACTTGACCACTCTATTACTCAACCACTACCATAATGACAAGATATAACTAGATAAATTTCATCCCATTAATGGATAAATAATGAAAAATATAGTGGGATTTTATATGAAGGGGGAAAAACCTAAGAAGTATGAGAAGAAGGTAACGGTGAAGGAGGCATGTGAGGAATTGAACACATTGCCCAACTCAAGGACTATAGCAATGGCCATTGTAAATCCACTAAAACATTTGGAACAAAAAGCATAATGAAGTATTGTAGGGCTACAATAATGATAACAAAAAACAAAGTCGCTTATGAAATGCTGGTGTAGGGGAAGAAGCATAATGTCAATAGTTTTTTCTTAAAATTTTTAAATGAAAATAGAAAGGAGCTAAAGAAATAGGAGATGCAATTTAATAACTAATTTTTTTTTATCCTCTACACCTTTTTCTTCATGAACACAATTGTTGGGAAGGTGATGATGCATGTGTACTCAATGCAACCATGCATGGAAATTAAAGTTAGGTACCATTTAGTGGTCAATATTGATGCAGCATCACCATATGAATGGGAATTCTAGGGAACAATAATAAATAGTATTATATTTGGGTGAGAGCACATACCCCTAATTAGTGCCCAAGAGTTTACTAGTACGTAGAATTGCTTATGGAATTGGTGTGAGTTGGTTGACAATTGATACATATTTAAATCCTACAACTTGAAGAAGATACATGTGGGGGTACTTCTATAATATATAGACTATGTAACCATGAAATTTTTTGTGTAGATGGTAATCCCCACATGCATGATCATCCAAAATATCCAAGAGGATCAAGAGGTTGAGGGCTAGTTAAAAATATTTTGAATGCATAAAGAAATTTTTGATGCATCGAATGAAGTTAGGGAGACAAGAAAAACATGTGCAAAGGAAGAGATTGAAGAGGAGAAGATACAAATAATAGAGGTTGTAGCTATAGGAGAAATGCATGTGCCTTTAAGAATAATGCTAATTATAATTCACTACCATTTTTGACAACTCCTCTTGGTGGCAAGAAGAGGAGACTAAATTGAGTTAGGGACACAAATTTAGAATCTCTAGCATCTGAGAAATCCCAATATGTAGCAATGCCAAAATATTTAGAGTATCCCACATAAAATTAGACAAAGTATATTGGAGCATATCGACTTGCATGATCTGATAAAGAGGAAGCAGTGCCAATGGAGGCACTAGTTGTTGTTGGTGCAAAAGTAATGTTATGAGAAGTTGATTCACAGATGGTATTGATTGTAAACAAGGAGAAAATTATTTTCCATCTATCTAAAGACTCATACAAATAAGGAGAAAAAGAGAAAAAGGGATTAGAGGAATTGGTAGTTTTAACCATTTTTCTTCCACTAGTTTTATTGAAGATTTGTAGTGTAGACAATGCTTGAAGTGAGGTCAAATGGTATGGGTCCCTTGAAAACAACAAACATGGATGCATTAGCCTCATTTCCACATTGAATTTCTAAGTGGATTCTAGAGTGACATGAGGCCCTTAAGAAGTCCCCAAGAGTTTTCACATTTTAGGTAAGCCCTAACTAGTTTGTGTAAAGGACGACGATGAAAAGAGAAAGGATGCTTGCTATGAACATGAGATAGATGAATATTAATAAAAATATCCTAACCACCATAGTGATGCAAGATAGTTTCCAATAGGACCTATCCAATGATGCTACGAGGATATTGTTGGTAGAGGATCAAATAAAATAGATGGTCAATGTGATTCAAAAATTCAAACCATTAGTATCAGTAGGAAGTGATCCTCTTCTAAAACAAATATTGTTTAGTGCCATCATAGGTCTAATCCAATGGCCTTAAAAGTTACAAAAAACATTAAATAATTATTTATGTGAGTAGATGGAGGAGATAAGGTTGATTCTACAACAATCACATTGTTGGCTAGTCAAAGTGTTGGACACTTAGAAAAGTGTAATGACTTAAAAGCTTAGCTGAGGTGAAGGACCAGTTAAGGCATTTTAATCAAGAGGTCAACCAAAAACACTATGCCCTAAAATAGTAGTTTAAGGGGAATATGGTGATCTATCGACCATGCTAATTTGTTCATAAAACATACCTAATAAAAGGTCATTTATCTAATGGACATCATTAGAAAACACAATAGAAAATGTGTAGATTTTAAAGAACTTGAAGGTGTTTGTAGATATGATAGAGTCCTTGATGAAGCATTGAATGAGAAGATTCTTAAACATAGCCAAACCACCCATGAACTTTTGTCATAGAATCTAGATGATTCCATGGTGGCCATTGAGAATAGAATGACTCCTAACCATTGACATATAAAAATGATAAAGATGCTCATTCAATGGATTGAGATACATGGAAATATTATCAGTTAGTACTCAAGCCTAAAGTTTCCAGGTTCCTTGTTGAAGTACCAACCAAAGCATTAATGAGGTTCATTATCCTTTTAGTTGTAAAATTTTCAAATTTTTTTGTTGATTTTGGGATACCACATAGTTACTTGGAATTGAAGTCAGAAAAGGGGCCCTAAGTTCATTGGTACCATCCCCTAAATTACCACTATAGGAAAGTGTTTTCTAATGTTTTGGTACAATATGTTACGTAGTGGAATCATAGAGTATTAGTTAGAATAAAATATGTTTAGGTTGGGGCCAATTTATTTAATTGACACCAAATTTGGTTGGTTCCATGCTAACCACTAATAAGTATGACCATTTTATAAGCACCAATGGGGATTATAATTGTACATCAAGGAATATTTTCTAAGGTATCAAATGATAATAAGATAATGTGTAGTTAGGTGCATTATTGTGTACTTGTGTGCTGTGTACTTAAATGTGTTTGCTTTTATTGTAAGAAGTATACAAGTTTTGGTTGAATTTACTCACAATAATCCCTATTATAGTTCTATAAAAATTTATCTTCAGTCTTAAAGGACTTATTGGACCATTGAATGGAAAATATTTTAAAGTTTTGAGATAAACATTTCCCACATGTTTAACTAATATGTAGGAGGGAGTTCTTATAAGGGTAAGGGGATGTAATGTCTTCTTTTTTGACCCCTTGACAAACTAAAACTTTACACCTTTAAATTGTCCACCCTAGACATGAAATTGAATGTTGCATGAAGGTATTAGAAAGGGATACCATGTTTACTCTCGAAAGGATATGAAGGCAATTAGTGGGTGGTGGGAGGAATTTTATGGATACATGGGAGAAAAAGGATAAAGAGAAATAGGAGGGACATAATAGAGGGGAACAATGGAGATGAAAGGGGAATGCACCAATGATAATGGAGAATAACTCTAAGAATGAGATTCAACCATGATGGACCATATTTGGTAAGAATAATTCCTAAAACCTGAGTAAGCAAAAATTTAAGGTAAACTCTCACCAACATATATTAACCTTTAATATCTAATCCAGAAAATAAATAAAGGAATCTAATGGGTAAAAATCATTATTCCTCTTTTTATCAAATCCCTATGGTGTGAAATAAATTTGGTTTGGTGCTTTGCTTGTTCTAAATCAAAAGTTGTGTTTGGAGGTTTATATGTTGTTTTTGAAGTATTGATTTTATTATTAGATTTTCAATATTAGTATTATTTCCTTGAATTTTTGGCATGATTCTCTATGTGACTTTTCAAATCAATAGGTTGTTGAAAGTATGGTATGACATTCTAGTCCTGTTGCTTTCCAACCTATAGATTTTGGGTATTGCTTTTGAATAGGTAAACTATTTTATTCACTTTTTACATGATACTTTATGTGATTTTTTTAACCAATAGGTTTTTGAATGAATGGTATGCCCTCTTGGTCCTATTGCTTACCAACCTATAGATTTTATGCATTACTTTGGAATGGAAAAATTGTTGAATGTATTGTCTAACCTTTCTAGGTCTTGTTGCTTGCCAACTCACATAATTTTGTGTGATGCAAGAATATGTAATATAATAGATTTGTATTTCAAACAAGGGGTTAGGTTAAAGGGTGATAGACCTATCAAATACTGACTTGAAGAAAAATTGTAGCTTCTTCATGTTAAATGTCATAAGAGAGAAGTGGGGGAGTGCCTCTTATAAATGAATTCTGGAGCATGTATGCCATTTTCAAGGTTGGATAAGTAGGATTTATATAATTATGGAGTAATAATTTCTCCAAGTATAGAGATAATCCATATTAGGTGACCTGATCTACTAAGGTTGTTAGGAGAACAAATGTTAGTGCAACCAGGTTACATGTACTTTTGTTTTACTTCAAATCCATCCTATATTTTATGTCAAAGCAAGTGCAAAATTTTCAAAGAGGGATGCAATCCATAGATCTAGAAATAGCTAGAGTAAGTGTGACTTATCTAATGATGAATGCGATTTATATATCCAAATCATGCTTTGAGGATGACTGACTTCAATGTGAGATTCATGTTCTATGTGCTCATATTACAGTAGTAATAATATAATCATGTGTGTGGTTTCTTGCAATATGCTTTTCCTTTTGCACTTATGTTGATGCATCATAGTCTTCATATGAATATGTGTTGGACTAGTTAGAAGATGATCTACATACACCAATCCCACTATGAGGATGGTAAAGTGCAGGTCTCTATGTTTATGAGTGCCTATATGGTTATATGGTGATTCTCATGTACTTATCTAGTTCTATCATGACCTACTAGTGATATTGCTAGTCTGATCATATGGTAAACAAAAACCATACATTATCCTAATTTTGGGATTTTTATGGGGCTTGGAGGGAAGCAAAGGTGGTAAAGCCTTATATCAATTATGGTTTCTTATAGATGAAGGTAGTTTTAGGAGTTATTACATCATAGACCATGTGTGGCATAACCACCCCTCATAAGGTACATGCATATAGTACATGACAAGATAGTTGTAAGGTGGTTTGAGGATTTGTTATACCTAAATTAGGCATCCTATGTACTTAAATACCCTTCATTACCATAATGTATGTATTAGAATAATTGAACTTTAACATGTGGTATCAGAGTAGGTAGAAGGAAGAACGAATTATCCTTTTGATCTTCCTCTAGCTTCAACACAAAGATAGCCTAAGGAACACTCTATTTAAAGGAAGAAGTGTGAAGTTTGAGAAAAGAGGTTTCAAAGAAAAATTACCTTGTATAAGAGTTATTTCCATGAAGAAAATTCCATGGTATATTCAAAATATTTTAGGGTAGAACATTCTTATGAAAGATAAAATATTTCAAGTAAACAACTAGGCCAATTGAGGAAAGAAAAGGAAGTTATTGAAAGCTCCATAAAATATTGAAAAAAAGATATTGAAAAATCCATAAAATTTTACAAATAAATCCATTGAAAAGATCCATAAAAAGAAAATGAAAATGGAGGAACCATTAGAGTTTTAAAAAAATAATTACAAATAAGCTCTTACCAATCATAAAAAAATATATTGTTTTGAAGTATTAAAAGGATTACAAAGACCCTTCCAAATTATAAAGGATTCTAAAAAATAGAAGAAGAAGCATTTATAGCATAAATCTCTAAAGAAAGGCCAAAATAAAAAAAGAAAAAATATTACACAAAAAGTATGCAAGGAAGTGTATAATAAAGAAGGTAACAAGTTATTTTTCTATTAAAATTAATGGTAAATCATTAAAATCCTGCCTACCTACACGAGAGAGAATATGACTAGAGTCTTTTGCCAATAAAATTGCACCAACCAAACAAGAAGGATATTAAAAAATAAGGACAATGCTATATTGTAACGTGAAGGTATGTTACTACACCATCTAAACTAGAGAATAGCCTCTCATAGATCACATGGAAAAGACATCCATGAAGCACTCTAGATAAAATTGTAGGGAAGCTAAACAATAAACTTCATCCTTATCAAAAAAAATAAAGGGACAATTCAAACTTAAAAATAGCAGCTCAAGGGCATGAAGCAATATACTTCGCATGAGAACACTCAAAATTGAGCAACTAAAATTGAAAAAGAAACAAGTTGAACATTGAAAGTCACATACTCCATAAAAAAATAAATAGAGAACCCATGTCTCTATGAAGCATCCTTAAGGCTAAAGGTATAAACATATTGAGAAATAAGTAGCTCCTAAAGAGAGAATGAGGAGCTTCAAGATTCACAAACTTGGAAGATAACACAAGTAAAGTCATCCAAAGAAGAAGAGCATAGAGAGAATGATAAGAAGAAAGGACCCACAAAATAGAAGATAACATACAAAAATGTAAAAGAATGTAAATTAAAAATGAAGGAAAATAGTCTTAAAGTCAGCAAAGTATTGTGGTTACGAGAAGTCACGTGTCACTTAAAGGAAAGTATAATAAATATTAGAACACAAAAGTGCATCCCCAAAGAAAAAGAAGCCAGGACAAGAAATAACCAAGATGAAGGTAAAACAACAAGGATATTGTTAAAAGGATAAATTCTCATTACCAAAGTCCACAAATCAGGCATAGGTTTACCTCAAATATCATTTCAAGGAATTGAAGAGAATTCAAGAAAATAGTGAGGAATATTACAGTCAAAGCCATCTCCAAAAAGGAAGGTTACAAGGATTATGGTGAAAAATCAAAATATAGTAGACTTAGATATCTAAGATGAATACAAAAGAAATAAGTGCTTGAGTGACCTAGAATGTCTCATTAAATGTAGATATGACAAATTGAAAGAACATGTTTAGAGTAGAAAAGGCTCTAATATGACAAGATAAAGCATTAGAAAATAAGTTTTTAAATACTTTCCAAAGGATTCAAAAGTTTTAAGATATCCTAAGAGGACTTAGATGAATAGCTGGTGTTTTTAAGAAAATATTATTGAAATAGATAAACATGTAAGTAGAGTGACCTAAACAAAGGCACACAAGTAAAGAAAATAACACACTACATTAATAGAGTTTCATCCATTATAAAGACATCAAGTGGCTCATATGATTATCCCACATACACTAAGGTAAGATTTATCAAAGCCTATATTATATTCATCCCCTCTTATTATTGTAGGAGAAAAAGAAGAAAAATATTTTTAAGGAAAGAATATTTCAAAAATAGAGGAAGAAATTCTTTTTGAAACTAATATTTTTGCCTGGTAAGACAAATTGTT
The DNA here is from genome assembly GCA_028583015.1 of Wollemia nobilis. Classification (NCBI taxonomy): domain Eukaryota; kingdom Viridiplantae; phylum Streptophyta; class Pinopsida; order Araucariales; family Araucariaceae; genus Wollemia; species Wollemia nobilis. The sequence continues at coordinate 9,807,093 of JAQPPZ010016717.1, read as the reverse complement.
TATTCATTTGAAGCATACAAAAAATTATGAGTATAAGAATATATATACTCATTTGAAAGAGTTTTTCAAGGCATACTTAATAAAGGAAGAATATGTGAATGTTTACCATGGCGAGTGGAGCACAAAAGTTTTTGTTGCCAAATTACCATTTTTTGAGGGGAAAAAATTATGCTATCTAGAAGACCAAACTCATAACACAACTTGAGTTTGAAGAAGTATGAAAAGAAGTATATGGAAGCACTTCCTGTCCTACTACAGAAGGAGAACAAATACAGTTTTACAAGGTTGATAGAAATACAAGACTAATCATGTTTGGAGTAGAATATGAGTTTTAGGTATACATCATGGATAATACCATAGATAAATATGCATGGGAGAAGTTGAAAATAGAATTTAAAGCCAAGAATAAAAATTAGATTCTATTCCTCCAAATTCAACTCCATTGTCTAAAGATGAAGAATGGAGAAAATTTGGAATCATTCATGAGGAGAATAACATAATTGTGAGCATCATTGCAAGCATTAGGAACTTAGGTATTTAATGAAATATTAGTTCACATTATTCAATTATTCCCATAAAAGTACAATGTTTTATGGCTACACTAAATATCACTAAGTAAGCACCAATTTGAGAAGCTAATGAACCCACTTTAAAAGGTAGAGACCTTGCATACAAAAAAATAAGAAGAATAGTTACTAGTTATAAGTCAAATAAGGAAGCAACCATTTAGAAGAGGTAAAAGACCTCCACAATGCTTCCAACAAATAAGCAATTTTTAAAGATATCAAAAAAAGAGAAATGATTCTTAAAGAAGTAATTTCAACATGCAAAAGATGTGTGAACATTATGGAATAAATGGACACACCATAAGGGAATGTTGGCATATTCTATTAAAAATGGATCCCCTTCATGAGAGATGAACCAATAGAAAAATTAGAATTGGAGAAAGATACATAAAAATAATGTAGTTGAGGAGAATCAAATTAAATAATAAGAAGAAAAGAATCAAGAAATTGAAGAAGTTTTTGTCGCACAAGGAGATATGAGAAAACACAACAATTTTTGGTATGATTCTAAACATATGATAGGTCTATAAATTTAGAAGCACCCAAATCATCATATAAGAAGAGTTCCATCAATTGATCACTTCAACTAACGAACCAACACGAGGCAACATCGATTGGATGAAAAGGAAATTATTACAAGCATAATCTATGGAATACCTCTAAAGAAAGGAATTTCAATACATTCTAGAATGAATATGGTACATTCAAAGTTAATTTATTTTCTACTCACTTTTCCAAGTATAGAGAAAAGCATCTACAAGATGAATGGCCTATTGTGAAGAAAGCTTTAAAAAGGTATGGGATAGCTTGCAAACTAGATCTTGCAAAAAAATATTATCTATCTTTGCAATTTGAACAAGATATCCATACATCATTATAAAATCCTAGGATCTCATAAAACTATTATCAAGAAGTGTACCAACACTACAAGCAATCAAGATATTGAATGATAAGATGCATTGTGATATCATCAATATTGACAACACAGTTCATGATGAAGGTGAATTTGTTAGACAAAGATAAGGATCATTCATCGGATTAAAAAAAATGTGTATAATTGCTAGATATTACATTAAAAATAAACATCATATTTATTGTATCACAAAAAAAATAGATAGGCTATATCATAGGTATTTGAATATGTTCAAGCATGGAGTGCTTCTGGTTGTGCTAAGAGGTCATCACTACCACTTTTATGGTCACTATCCCTTACTAAATAGGGCATTACCCATCATTGGAATCACTGGATTCCTCATGTAAGTTTCCTTGGAGCTTAGGAGATGTGAGATCTTGCTTAATATCTCACCATACTACCTCAACTACTTCTCCTGTGACTAGTAGCTCATGCAGAGAATCTCTTATTTCAACTTGGGATCTTTCCTCTCTCTGAAAACTTATATCTTCTTGTGGACTTTCCCTTGCTTAAGGTAATTATTTGCTACTCTCACTGATTATACCCAGGTCTCTCTACCATGTAACATATTACTACTCAAGTCATTATATAGTGTTATACATCTCTTAAATGATCTATCCACAAAGCCTTCAATTATGTGCTTGCAATACCTCGTACTCCTCCTACAACTGCTGTACTTGATATTGAATAATTTGTTGCATTATACCTATCTATAGTGGAGTGGTTCCTACCAATTTCTCTTCTACCACTCTACCTTTGTTTGAATTTGGAACATCCATATAAAAGATATAAATTCTATCCTCATACTGTATCATTATTTGTATCCTACATCGACCTTCTGCTATGCGAGGCAACTCTCTTTTTTCAAGCTATGGATACACTAATTACTCCAATTGGTTGGCTTCTACTTATCGTTCCCACTTAATTTCTAATGGTACTAGTTCATGGTTACTTGGAGGATCCTATCTTCCTCATCCTCTACAATTTGGTTCATCATATCTATGAACCTTACATGTACTTACATTCGCATTATTTCACCAAGGTGAGATACCAATTATTGCATTTCTACAATTCGTATTGCCTTCTCCCCATATATAAATAGGTGTGTGATTACCATATCATATTACTCCAATGGTGGATATTTATTGTGTAATGGTGCTTCTTGAGGTTCACTCGACTCAAATCTATTGCTATTTTCTTTCAATTTCTTGTGTCATGAAGAACATGCATTGAAATATATCATACTCCTCCATATGCTAGTGAAGAAGTCTGCTATCAGATCAAGCTTCATATTCACTATAGTCATCCAAGTATAGCATCCCCTATTCATTAGGTTCATACTCTTCTTCACCTAAATAAATGCTCAACTCATCTATCATGGCAACATCCTTACTTATTATTTGATTCTTTATGTTGATGATATATTTGTGTTGTCCCTTCTTGAATGTGATTTGATCTTTTCCTCAATTATGATTAACTTTGACTACTCATAGCCTGCATCTTCTCTAAAGTGCATCATATGTAGGCTTTTGCATCGTTATCACAACCAAATCCAATATAAATTCTTGGTCAACGATTATCACTTGTGTTGTCAATACTCCTTTTGTTTTAAAGCTATACTGATCAGAACCATACAAACATAAATTTGGTTTCCATAGGGATGGAGCATCAATATCTCTCCAGTTCTTTTTTGGTAGCATGTTCACACTGGATCCTCCAGCCACAATCACTTGTGTTAATTTGTGCCCCATTATCTTCGTATGAACTAATACCAACATCAATCATTAAGATGGTTCGATCCATGAAATAATCCTTTTGTTCTTTCTCCTATATAGGTTGGCTCTCAACCTCCATCACTTTCTATGGTTGCACCTCCTCTTCCATCGCCTTATGTAACAATGGTATGGATTCCAATAAAATAGCCATATTTATCTCGATGGTTGTATTCAAAACTTGTGCTACTAGATTTTGCACCATTGACTTATCTTATGATGAGCAAGGATTATTTAAATCCTTTTTCTCTACCAACCTTACTTGCTTAGCCTTCTTGGCTTCTTCTTCAAGTACCTTCTTCACCACCTGCCATATTTTCTTCTCCTTGGTAGGTTTTAGGTAAGTATCTTTCTTGGCCCTACTTCATGTTACGACTAGTACTTCTTCCTCAGTTTTCTATTCCTTCACTAAGGGTATGTCAATATCTAAGAAATTCATATTCTACGATCCACTTGAACTCGCTTTCTTAGGGCAATTAACTTCTTTGTGGTTCCTAGACCACACCATCTATACATATGTATAGTATTGTTTTGTTTTGACTACATCATTTGAGGAGAAGGATAGTTCTTCACAAAATGCCCCTAATCTTGGCAATTGCAACATTGTATGATCGATTTTTTTTTTGAATTATACTGTAATCAACTTTGGCCTCCTTTTTGATTACCCTAATTTGGCCTTCCTTCTTGTCAACTATTCCTATAATCTCTGTTGGTTGCAGCCTGTCCAATCCCCTAAGTTTTTGGTTTATCATATTTATCTTTAATAATTAAGGTCTATTGGTGAAATTTTGTATTAAATGGACATTCTACCACTTTGTGTCCTTGCATATTACATATGTGGCAATATTCATTTCAAAAGCAATTTGCGTTTGAATACCCTTCAACCTTACATTCTGTACACCAGATATCCTTTTGATATTGCTGTGTATCTTTCTTGGCTTTTCTTATGATCTTAGAAAATTTCATATGGAATTATTGAATGATATAATGTATTTTATCTTCTTCACCGCTATCTAAATCTTCATGCCCAGTATGTGCTGCGATTCCCACTATCATCTGCTTTACCTCACTTTTAAAATAATTAAATTTTTTTAGTGCTTCCTCATAAGTTGAGGATGTTACTACCTTCATATTATATTTGTATCTTGGTAGTATCCCATCAAGAAATCATCGCTTCACTAGTGCATCTACTAGTGGTATTTGCACCTTATTGGTTAATTGGTTTAGTCACCAATTATATGTCTTTACATCCTCATAAACACCTTGCTTTGTGGTGTATATCTCAGTGAAAATATCACCATCATCTCTCAAAGGCTTGAATTCTTAAATGAAGGTATTCTTCATTGTATTATATGCTTGGAATTATGCTGTATTATCTCACTTTAGATACCAATCTATTACGAGTACTTATAGTGTAGCAGGAAATAATTGTAATCACTCTTCTAGTTGATTTATACCATTTGATTTCCAAATGGTTATGCATATCTTGTTGTGTATTTTTGGGTCCTCCCTTCCTTCCCCCATGAAGGGTGGGCATATCTACTTCCCTAATTTCATAGCTATACTAGACATTGTTGGATCTCCTTCCTCATCATTTGAGGTATCTTTCAAAATTCTAAACTGATTCCTTCCTTGGTTGGGTGTTCCACTACGCTGCTCTTTGTCATATGTTTCTATCTGTGGTACCTTATTTTCACCAAATAGTCATCTCACAACCTCTTGTGTGTCATCACTTTGTGACCTTATTTATTGGAATGTCGACTATGGTCCTGGTTCTCCTTATTGAGACCTCATGTCCTATTTCTTTGGTGCCTGACTCCCATCCTCTGCACCCCTTTGCAACCTTTATGTAAGTTGTTTAAGTGTTACCATCCACTCACTATAATATTGAATAGTTATTCCATCAATGTCTTCACTTATGTCAATGTTCTCATTGATCCTTGGTGGTTCTTGTATCCTTTCCATCGCATCTACCAATCTCTTCCACCTTTCAGTATCTCCTTATGAAGTTCATACTTATTCACTTACTGGTTTATTCATTGAGTTGTTCACGGTATCCCTTTGAGTAATTCTTATGATCCTTCAAACTAGTATTTGCTTTTCTCTTTGATCTCATATCCTACATATTCATAAACTTGTATCTATCATTCACCTCCAATTGGTTCTTACTCACCACTTGTCACTTGCAAACCCTTATCAATTGTAACAATTTTGACCTAATTATGATAAAAATGGTGTCAATTATCAAAATTTAATTAGATAACGATACCAACTATAGCATAAGAGAGAGTATTCATAGAGGGGGAGGTTATTTAGGAGGTTTGGATATGGATCCCAAGGTTTTGTAACAACTTTTTTTCCAAATCGTACAAGTGTATGATTTACAACTTTCACAAAACTGCTTGCACGATTACCAAATCATACAGTTGTATGATCCAAATTGTATAATAGGATGGAATATATGATTTACCACTTGGTCAATTTGCTAAAATTTGTTTTTCAATCCAAATTGATCAGTTTTGTAATCATTCTCTTTAGAACCTTGATTTTCCTTAATTTGCAAGTTTGAACTACACAATTGCACTTCCAAATTAGGCAATGATCATTTCTACGATTTTGTGATCAGGATGTATAGTTTCACCAAATCCTTGCTAAATGTTTCATTCATAGATTTTTTGATTTGCATACTGTTATTCTATTTGGGTTGTCTTTCTAGTGTAATTTTCAACATAGTTTACAACATGCAAACCCTAATTCGTTGCCATTGAATTATTATCATCATCAATATTTCTAGAAATTGATAATAGCATAATAATATTTTTGTAGAGCAATAATAATGTGTAAGATCAATTCCTCAACATTCCCTAGGGTTAAGAGTTTAGAATTAGTATAATTCCATTGTCACAATGTCCCTATTCCACACCATTCTAGCATACTTGCATAGAACACACAATCTGGAATTAACATCCATATGCACAATAAAATAACAATAAATTACAACTGTAATGATACTTTCATTATTATGGCTGAATATGTTTGTACAATTATCAATGAAAATCACAATGAACAACCATGATCAAAAATATGAATTAACTATTGACGAATAATTCAAAACTATCAATCAACAACACCGACCATAATAAAATTGAACGGGATGTCCTTATAATATTTTCCCAAGCCATTCCAAAGTGGTTCCTAAGACAACCACCATTTACAACTACCATCCCCGTAAACAACCAACTTGCATTAAGGTCTTCCTAAGTCTAATTTGATTATTATCAAATTAACCTTAAATGCACATTTCACTTAATTTCATTCTAATTTTGAATTGCACATTTATGACATTTGTACAATTACCCCTAATTGTACATTTTACAACTCCACATGTGTACAATTGGGCTAACTCTATATATGTACATTTTGACAAACTATACATCTAGCAAAATTGATAAAACTTAACAAAATTGTGCAAATATTGTATTTACTTTTTCTTCTTTTGGGAGGTGGATTTGCTGCCTACAATATGCCCTCCCCCTTAAAGAAGCTTTGTCCTCAAATATTGAGGTGAAAACACTACTATAATAGTTGATGGAATGACTCCTACGTAGCATATTTTTGATATAGTCCATGCCATTATACTAGGACATCAATGAGAGTGTAGTTGCAAAGTATGTGTGTATGTCAGTCCAAACTCAAAGTGAAAATTATATTGAGAGTAGTTGAATTAGTGATTTCAAGGTGGAATATTGATCACTTCTCCTTGAAGCTGGTGGATCCATTAAGAGAGTGGAGAAGAGGTGGCACATAATATAGCCTGATCCTTATATTGGTAGTATAGTGTATCAACAACTACATTATCCTTGTCCTTGTTATAAGTGATATCATAGTTGTACCCCAATAGTTTGGTAATCCATTTTCGTTATTTTAGAGTAGATACACATTGTTTGAGAAATCACTTAAGATTGTGGTGGTCTATTTTGATGGATTTGTTTTTTTGAATAAGATAATACCATTGAATTACATGTAGGACCACCATCATATCCTTCTCATAAGTCAATTTTTTTAGGTTTTTATAGGATAATGCCTTACTAATGAAGGCCAACAACCACCCTTCCTGCATAAGCACTACACGAATTCCACTTCATTAGAGATCACTTTCAACCACACATGTCCTAGATAATTAGGAATAAAAAGGATAGGAGTAGAGAAAATAGCTTGCTTGAGTAGTAGAATTGCATGTGTAACATGTTTTGACCATAGAAACAAGTTCTTTCACAACTTAGCCATTAAAGAAGATGATATCTTCCCATAATTATAAAATTTATTTTGATAATATGTAGTGGGGCCTAGGAAACCTCAAAGAATTTTGAGATTCTTTGGTTTAGAATATCCTTGTATGGATATAATATTTTTAGGATCCACCTTGAAACCTTTCTTTGAAACTATATGACCTAGGTATTCCACTTCCTCCATACAAAAAAACAATTTAGGTCATTTAGTGCATAGTTGATTATCAACAAAGAGTTGTAATGTCTGGTCTAAATGTTGCAAATGTTTCTCCCATATATGTCTATAAACCAAAATATCATTGAAAATGACTAAAATAAATTTATGAAAAAATGGTTGAAAGGTTGCATCCATGAGATTAAAAAGTGGAAAAAAAATTGCCAAGATCAAATAATATGACAAGAAATTCATAATGGCATTCATGAGTGCAAAATGCTATATTTAGAATATGTTGTGTTTGTAATATGCTCTAATGATAACTTGAATGAATATCTATATTTGAGAAGAAGAGAGCACTATGGAGTTCATCCAATAACCCATCAATGATGGAATAGAAAAATTTTCCTTGATGGTAATTTTGTTTAGTTCTTTAAAATCCACACAACCACCAAGACCCATATTTTTTATGAGCCAAGAGTATTTGGGAAGAATATGGGCTAATACTCAGTCACATAACCCCTATCGCTAATAAATCCTATATCATATTCTCAATTTTAACCTTTTGCATATGTATATATTGGTAGGGATGAATTTATGATGGCAAGATTCCAAAAATAAGCTTGATGACATGATTGTGGGAGCACTATAGTGGCAATCCTTATGGTTCTATAAATATATGGGTATGTTTATCCATAATTTCTTGTAATTCAGTTGACTAAACTATATCATCGATATATGGGTCCTATAGTACCAAAAAATATGCCACCACCCCCTGATATGGTTTCTTAAAAAGTTTTTCCATGCAATGTAAGTTGATGAATTAGATAGGACATGTGGTCATTCCTAAAAAAAAGTACTACCTCCCATGTTCTATAAATTACATCCACAACTTAGAAGAGTACCATACTATCGAGACCAAGATGTTAATTCATTGAGTTTCTAATATAATGTTGTAACCCCCAAAAGGAAAATAAAATATGTTTTCCTTGAGGTTGTAGTCAACCGTCACCACTTTTACATTTTTTTCATTTTTCCTTACATAATAGATTATCCCCATTGGCAATGATGACCTCAAATTTACATGAATAAATGTAACAAGCTACTTATTTAGATACTTGAGGATCAATAATATTGTGGGGACTACCATAATCAATGAGGATGATAAGTTTTTGGTATTTGAAATACCCCACCATCTTTGTGGTTTGGGGAATATAAATCTTGTCTAATGCATATACTAAAGTTTTGGGTTGGGGGTTCTCTATCAGTTCAATATCTTTAGATTGATCTACCTCTATTTGATCCTCCATTTCATCATGTAGTTCCTTGGTGGAAGGTTCTCCCACATAAAATAAATATAGTTTTTTATATACAAACTTGTGGCTCAAAGAGTATTTATCATCATAGTTGTAACGTAGACCATGTGCTTGAGGTGTCTCCATTTCTTTATAGGCAAGAAATTTATCCTCGGGTGGTTTGTTTCCTAAGTTTGGTGATGAAAAATATAACAATAAGGTTTGAGAATATGGTGGTGTAAAAGTATGCCTTTGTGTTATTAATTTATCCTTAATCAGCCTAATCCTATAACTACCATCATGTTGTATGGCTTGAGCATTTAAACCTCTGCATAGACATGTTACTTTAATCCACTAATAAAAAAACTTTGAAAAAACTTGGCACTCAATCCCCTAATGCAATTTTCTAGCTTTTAAATTTATCTAGTAAACATGGACAAATATTATCCTCTTAACTTGTTGAAGGGTCCTATAAAAAATCATATTAACTAGGTCCAATATGAGTGAATAATTCATTTTTAAATTCAAGCCAAGTGAGCCTTGGATTCATATTCTATAACCATTGGAACCATAGGAATCCTTCATATTATAGGTTGAAATATGCAATTGGAAGATTATGATTGTGGGGAGTGGCATGAAGAGAAAAATATTGTTTATCTAGATACAACCAATTGGTTGGATCATCACCATAAAATATTGGTAAGTCCATCTTAGGAATTATTTGATTTATATTTATAGGCAGGGTGTGTCATGCTCCTCTACTAGAACTAGAACCTTGACTCCCTAATTATTATATTTCTAGAGCATCACATTTTGAATTTAGGCATATTAAACAATTTTTGATGTCATCAATTTTATCCAATTTTTATAATTTGGATAAAACCTAGAGGAATGTTGACTAAGAAGCTTCAATTTGTTTCACTTGTTCACCCAACCAATCTAGTTTTTTAGTAGTTCTAGTACCACTAACCAATTGTCACTTTAGTGTCTCCAAAAAGGTTTATCAAAGTTATATATCAAAATAATTGGCTCAAAGGGAGGATCAATATGGACTATACCATAAAATAATAATTTTCAAAAGTAAGGTTTTGAAAATGGGTTACTAGAGTCAGGTCTCAAAACTGTTAGCTTGAAAAGAGGATTGCAATGGGCTATCTCTCAAAATAGAAATTGTATCCTTCTTTGGCCCTTTTTTACTCACTGGTGGACTACTACAAACTAACTACTCTGAATATCAAACTAGATATTCTTTGCATTGTTACATTGGATATTCTTTGCACTATTAGACTAGATATTATCTACACTAATCACTATGTATATTTAAAGTGTTCAAACTACCTCTGTTCAAGATACCTGGTGTGTTTTAGTGTGCTTTTGTAGCGAAACTTGACTATAACTATAGTATCCTCTTCTAAAAGGACTTAAACAACGTTTTAATAAGTACAACCTAAGTTAGGGTGTGTCTAATTTTATGGTCTCTCTAATATATGATCTCATTCATGATTAGTGGTTGGAATAATATTTTAGACCTCTAACTATAGAGGGTTCCACCATACCCATAGTTACACTATTCATCTTCAAGGGCACATGATTTAATTTTAGTTTAACCTAAGATTATATTTCAATATACCTTATAGTACATGTAAGTCTAATTCGATGGTATATTATGTCTAATTCTTGGATGCTAATGCACTTTTACTACACCTCCTTCACACACCACTTTATGGATAAATGTGCTAAGCCAAAATGATAGATCTTCATAATTTAAAAAACCCTAGAACAAAGTTTCTAGCTTTCTCCACTAAATATATATGTATATCTATTGGAAAGATACTTTAATGGAAAATGAATAGAATAAGAAATCACATAATAGAAAATGGATGGAAGGACAAGAACTTCTACAGCTATTATGAAACATAGCCTTGGAAAGAGCTTTGATATCACTTGTTAAGAAACTTTATATAAAAATAAGCGTAACCAAAGTAGCAATACAAAAATTAATGGAACTGATAACAAATTAGATTTAACTAAATGATCACAAGAATGAAAGTAATAGAAGTGCTCATGAAAAATAACTAAATAAAAATACCAACAAAATTATATTAATCGAGTGAAATAGATATTGTAGGTCTCATCAAGGGGAAGACCTCCTTAGAATTAGAGTTCTAATGCAAAATGAAAATATTGAATACCTTCTACTCCAAACCCATGTCCTTATATAAAATCGTATTTACCCTAACCCTTATCCTCAAGGGTTATACCACATGAAAGAGGGGATCCAAGCCATAAATATTACTTATAATTAAAGTAAAGGTCACATCATAATGTGCCTATTTACACTAGGCACCCATGGTGTAAATATAACACAAACACAAAACAAGTACATAGTGATAGTTGTGTTATGATATGATCCTAACGCGTAAGAAAAAACCACCCACATATGCATACAAAAGAGGTTTGACACAATGAAACAAAATTTCATATGAAGGCTATACCAATTTTCCATTAATTGAAATATGAAGGATACACTCAGAGAGCATATATCTAGAATTTTTCAAATTACCAAAAGATGATTTTAAATGGGCCCTAGGCCCCTATTTATAGCAAAATATTCACCCTATTCACTTTAGTGTAAATATTTTACTGATACAACTTATACCAAGATGATAAAAAATGTTGTTTTTATATGATATTTACATGGGTAAGCCACAATTAATATTGATTTATTATAAATTTTGACATATCAAGGGAACTGAAATAAAGGTAAAGGTAAAATATCACTCTGATTATAGATCAATGAATTGCTAATCTAGTTTAGGACAATTATTTTTATTGTGTTTTGGTCTCAAAACCTATCAACTCTCATCTACTTGTCTTGGGATATTGTGCTCATATTGCATAGTGACTATTGTTAAGCCACTTGTAATATCAAATATAGTACGTTGTACTATATTTTTGGAAATATGGATGGATTCCAAGCTTGGTTGGTGAAGAACCGTAGAATATTTATATTTAAGAATAAAAATGATGACCATGTACTTGAGACATTTAATTGGATGGTAGTCCTTACAATGTTGTCCATTCTACATCTAAAGGGATCTTGACACTTTCTAGATGAAACAATGCTACTTCTAGATTGTCATATTCCTCCTAAGATAGGAATTGCTTTTACCTTTTTCAAAATATTTTTCATCCTTGTTATGATACATGGGATACCAATTATTGCACATGTTGGTGAGGACCCTTTTGCTTGAGGTATAACTTTTTTTTCACTAGTCAAGTGTACTCATCCTTAATAAGATTATGCCTTGATCCAAAAGAGGACTTAGAAGTTCATATTTGATAAGCTTGATAGATTATGATTTCTATAGGTATTCTTCAAGTATGTCTATACTAGCTTTTTGGGGTGTGAAATTATCTATATTAGCAAGTAAGTTACAATAAAAATGGGATGATAAGTTTCTTTGACAACTCAGTATTTGGTAGGGCTTGAAATCGATTGAATGTCTCTCCATTTCTGGGTGTTGACTCCCATTGTCAAAAAAATTTGCTCTTTTATAGCATGTTCAAAAATAGTGTTTTTAGATGCCCCAACAATAGCTAAGTGGGTTGTGGAGATGGTGGTGAACATAAAAATAGAGGATGATTTAGAAAATAGAGAGGTTTGGATTAACCACATGTATGAAGCCATTGTGGGCATGAATTATGTGGTAATAATCTAAGTGGAGATTGGTGAAGTGAATGTAGTTGTAGAGAATATGGTGGTGTTAAGTTATGTGATTGCACCTATAGTAGGTGGAGGTTATGACATGATAGATAAAGGAGAAGTAGAGGAATGAAAGATATGAGAAATGAAGGGGAGAGAGCAAAGATAGTAGAACATGGAATAGAAGAGGAAATATTAAAAATGGTCGTGGTTGCTTTTCTCACCTTAGAAATGGTAGCTCCCATTTATGCCACTTATTCATTGGCTAGAAATTCTTGGGAAATAATAGAACCAAGGGAAGGATTGCTATCTAAGGGAACTATTATTCCTAGGTACCCTTCTTATCTAGATTTTATTTTACTTCTTCTTCACTCAAGTTCCTTTATTTTTGAATTGTAGGTCTATTCTTATGGATGTATATGGTCTACATGTTCTACCCAAGTGGTATTCGCATGAATTTGGAATTGGGATCATAGTCCCATTGATCCCTAATTAAATTTAAGCCATAATTATTTAATTTATACCCAATGTATTCTACACAACCCCCTTCTAGCCTTTTCCAAAGCTTTTGTAAATTAGGTCTAATTATTGCACCACCTCTAGTGCAAAGGCATAGTCTAGAATAAATGCTAGGAGTATAAATTCTTATTTTGTGAATCCATACAATTAGATGAATGAGGAGTATGCCCCCAGGTAGAAATATCTAATTTATTTTTATTTTTCTCACATGAGAGCTCTATATGATGGAGATACTCTAGGGAATCCTCCTTCCAACTGGTCCATGATATGCTTATACACCTATATATTAAAATTATATGAGGTTTTATGATGTCTAGAACAAGGAAAATCTAATGCCACAAATACTAGGAGGTGTTCCCTAATGAGTCTAGGTTGTCTAGTATTAGGTTTGGGAATCACTCCCTTTAGTGTATGATCAACTAGACAAAATGAGAAGGAAAACTAAATATCCTAGAATTTTAAAAATGGGTAAGTTGTTAAAATATATATTTTAATAGGAAGGTAGTACAATAAAGCAACTAGAGATACTTGGCTACCTCTAATATGACATACAACATGCCCAAGTATTACTTATGAGTTGATCTATCTCAGATCATATTAGAAACATGATTACAAACAACATTCCTTGAGCAACCTCATTGAAATATTATAGCTTAAATGGTATTTTGAACCCTCTAGATTCCTAGGAATTATTCATTTCTCATAGTACAAATATTTTTAAAATATATTGATATTTCAAATTAAAGAATTATATCTACGATCTTGAGGGGGTATCTTGTTAATATTTTCATTGGGTATTTGCATCATGACCCTAATAGCTTTTGGTTTGATTAAAATTGGAGGAGCATATTATATTTATGGGATAATGGCTTTGGTGGTAGTATGTGAGCACATGCATATTCTAGCTCTAAGCCCATACCCTTGGCATCAAGAACTGACCCATCCCAAAATTCCATAATCTAGCAACTGTCTAAGAATCACTTGGATTGATCTTGTACCTCCTCAAGGATTTTTTTTTTGAAATATTCAAGGGAAAATTTAACATATGGGTCTTCAACACCATAATAGATGGTTTGGAACATATCCCTATTTTTCTATTTTTAGTTTATTTGACCAATGGAGGAGTGATGACCCTTTTATCCTTGGCCTTCAAATATTCCCCAACTTCTAACCTATCTATGGTGGATGATTTTCTTGGAATACGTTGTGAGCTTGTTATTTCACTACTAAAATTTATTTCTCTAGATTCATACCTTGTAGTATATTTATATTGAATGACACAACTTGCCTTGGATTCATTATATAGTTTTTTGGCAGATTTTGGTGTCTTTACAAGTTGATAGTTCTTAATTTTTGGTAAATCATTATTTTGTGTCAAAAAAATACTATTTTGATTGAGAAATTAGTATCTATAGGGGTAGTGTCAATGAATAATTTAGTTTTAATAAATGGGATGTGAGGACCATAGTTGAAAAAACTAAAATTGTATTAGAATCAATAAGACAAATCAATTAGGAAAAATCAAGAATTAGGAAAAATTGAGGAAAAAATCAGCCAAAAAAACCCAAAGAAAATGTAAATTTTCATTGATTTTTTTTATGCATATCATAATGAATTAGCATTGTGTAGATCATATTTTAATGATATAAGACTATAAACTTAAACTACACATAAAAGTGGCAAGTGGTACTAGCTTAAAATCTTAAAACTACACATGAAAGTGACAAAACACATATTGAATAAAGAAGTTTTAATGCATCCAAAATTAAAATATTCTTATATTGATTTTAATATAAAAAGGCAAAAATTACAAAATATGTCATGAGTCATGACAAATACAATATTTCAAGATATTTGAATATCTATTCCCTTTTCCCTAGTAGAAGGTGTAATCTCTCTTTTTCATTGTACCTATGCTTCTTCTTGTGCCTTGGTTGCTAACACCCATCGAAACCCATGTCAAGGGTCAAGGGGGTGGGAACCCCCTTGTGGGACCAAGGGGTAGTGATCTTCATGTGTATTCTAACATGGTATAGGATGGGATCGAGGGGTAGCCTGCTCGCAGGATTTGGGGTAGCACCCCAAAACCTCAATGGAAAGACCATTAATACCTTCACTATGTGAAATTTTTCTTCTTATTTACATTTTGGTGTAAAAAGGATGCTATAAATACTAATATGGGACTTTAAAAACTATAGGCTGAATGAAACATCAATAAATTAACCTACTGATGATTGTGATTGGTTTTAACTTTTTGCTTGGGTGGCTGTTGGTGGCTGCTAGATTCCTTCAAACTATAAAAACTCCATTGTTAGGATGCATTTTAAGTTTTTTTTTGGTGTGGTAGCAAGTAGGCAAACCTCTCTCTCAAGTTTGGAATAAGAAAAAAGAGGAAAAATAACAAAATATTTTATACCATTTTCTCTACCTATATGACCACAACCAATTTTTTGAAAAAATCACGATTCATGATTTGTTTTTGCAATTTTTTGAAAAAAGCCAAATTTGATGCCAATTTAATAAATTTATCTTTAAATTGTGAAAAATCAGCCTGAATTGTGATTTTTAATCACTTTTCCTAACTATGGTGAGGACTATGTATAGGTTAGGTGATGATAAATCAAAGGAAAATGGACTTGACAAAAAATATGGAAAGGGGAATACTTATTTATGGTGGGTGTGGGTGATTGTTGTTGAATCACCATTTTTTGAGATAGTCTAAGAAGGTTTATAGCCTGATGACTCTATAGGAACTAGGGCTTTAGTGATAAAGAAAATTACCTAACTAAGAAAAAGAGGAAAAATTGGATTATTGGTCTATAGTACGATTTTAGAGAGATAGTGGAGGGTGAATGTTAATTGCTTGTGCTAGCAATCCTTCTATTTGAAATGAATTGAGGTGGCCTTATCTTCTTTTCATTGCTAGGATTTAGTACTAGTGGTGCCAAGGTTTTTTGTCACTCTTTCGATGAAGTGGTATGTGCCTTTGACAATAACACCTAATTACAACAAGATTTTTTGACCAATCAAGTAGTAATTTTGTAGGGTTTAACTGTGTCTTAGATGCAAGTCTTATAATTTTGAGTAGAGAGGTTTTGAGGTCTTTGAATACATAGGAAATAATAAAGTTTCTAATTATTTTTTCTATCTCAATTTATATTTATTGTCAGTATTCCTTCGTGCATGTGAAGTTATAAACCCTTGTAAATAAATTCATGCTTACCCATTTAATGGTTTGTTAGAGTCTTCATTGACATCAATATGATAATATTATTTTATCATATTTCCTCCTCCATGATGATGAATTCATGTTTTATCTTTATTATTTCCTTTGGACACTAGGATTTTTAGGCCAATCTCAGCATGCCATCTCATGGTCTGATAAATTATATTGATCATCGATAGATTGATGACTTGGTGGTGGTGTTAAGAAATTTGCCTTGATAGCAATAAATATTTGGATGCAATAGATCATTAAATAATTTATAAATATTTGGTAGAATCTAGATGATATCATCATGACATGGATCAATTTATCAATGAATCATTGACTCAATTAGTGAATCATTAGGTTTCATACTTAGCCAAATTAAAGTCTATTTTCATATTTTTCATTTATCCATATAAATTTTTAAAAAGGAAAATTGAAGATGAAGGGAACTAAGTGTCTCTTTTAAGAGTTTCACCTGATAGAGAAAAGGGAAAAATAATATGAGGCAAAAAAAACAAAGGAATCAACAAAGAGAACAAGTGGAAATGGGAAAACAAAAAGAAGAGAAAATTATTATGTACACCTTTTACACATTTATTTTCTTTTTGTGACTACATTGGGCATAAGTGCTACCCATTAACTAATATGGATGGATCCTTCCATTATAGTGTGACTAGCCTATACACATCAGGTTTTTGAATCTTGACTATCTAGTAGGGTCTACTCTAGAAGAATTGAATTTTCCATGTTGCTTGGGATTCATCCTATCTTCATCCCAATTCATTACTAGGTCATCTATCTTGGATTGGGTATATGTAGCCCTCTTTTCAAAAACAAAATTTATCCTTTGTTGGTAGCACATGAGATTCTAGAAGGATTTTTCTCTATATTCCTTCAATTGTAGTAGAGCATTGATGTGGGCATGTAATGGTAATATGTTTGTATCTTCCAATTATAATTATTGAAATGCTTGGAGTGAAGGGAGTTCTAAGTTCATGGGTAGTACTACTTCCAATATAAGCACTAGAATATATGGATAAGTTCTAATAGAATCCTTAGGGATGACCCTATAGGCCCATACTAATCTCTTAAGCTTGATGTGCTAATGTCTCTTTGAATTAGTAATCATCCTCTTTAAAATTTAGATCATGTTCCTATTAGTGCAGTTTGCTAAGACATTTCCCTAAGGGTAGTAGTTCAAAAATATTTTTAAAAACCCATACTCTATTATCCATTGAAGCAATTTTATACATTAAAGGAGGTGACATTATCTATGATGATCATAGGTGATGCTCCAAACTTGGTTATATTTTCTTCCAATAGTTGGATGATAGTTTTTTGATTTACTACTTTGATTGCGATATCCTCCACCTATCTAGTAAAGTAATCAATAGCTATTAGTACCTAGTCATGCCTTGCACTTGACATAGGATTTATTTTTTAAATTAAATCCAATCCTCACTACTAAAATGATTCTATAATCACAACTAGTTTTAGAGGAATACACACTTTCTTTCTCTATTCTTATAGAGGTGGCATGAACTACAATTTCTCATCAATAAAAAATAATCAGTAAATATGGTTGGCTAGTAATAACCTGTCCTTAGGATCATGTGAAATGTCATTTGAGCAAAGTAGTGACCTCCTTTATTTTTGAAACTATGATTTAATTCATGGCCAAGACTAACATTGTATGATGTAATACTGGATAGCCAAGGACACTTATTTTACAACATATTATTGTAATATTTTATTATGTAAGCCCTATGGGTCACAATTAACCTCGTTAAGGCTAAATCCATCTTATAAACATGTAATTAACCTCAAAGTTTTTCTTCTTATGCTTGACATTAATTTATTTTATGTATTTGGGAGTTTTGGTATTGGTATAAATACCCCCCACCACTCATTTGAAATTATTAGAGTGATGTGATTCTTATCCACGAATAATATAGTGAATATTTATGGTGCCTATGGGTGTCTATTAAGAATTTATTACATTAGAGTATTTTTCTTATTAATTGTTATCACACTACAAGTTGGGGGGGCTGTATTAAATAGGAGGTTAGAATATTGGTTATAACCAATATGTATGGTTATAACCTACTAGCATATTTTTAAATATGGTTATAACCATCTTGTATGTTTATAATCTATTGTTATGTATTTAAATATTTGATATTTGGATCAATGAAAGTGGTTTTTAATTGTCTCACATTGGTATCAGAGCTTGTTATGATCAAGTGAAGAGAGAGTTTGTGAGAAATTATAGGGTTTTGAGAGGAGCTTATTATAAATGAATACTCCTACCCTACCCTATTTTGAGTGAGAGAGAGATCCAATAGAGTGTTAAGACACTCAATATTGGACTCTCTACTTATTTCTTCTAAATCACTCCATCTACCTCATCCCATCAATGTGGGATTTCATTCTATGAGAGGATATACCATTTAAGATAGTGAGAAATATAGTGATAACAACAAACCATTGGAATACTATATTTTCAACAAAAAATCCTAAGAGAGCAATGAGGGGTTCAATGATGACATCAAAGATGAACTAATCTATGTCAAGAGCAACACATTTAGGTTTACAAAGTTATGATTTTGGCTCACCAAAATTGTATTAAACATTACAAGGACAATAGTGCCTGCAAACAATATAGCCATATCAACAACCTCACCTTTTAGTATTGCAATTTTCTCAATGTAAAAGAGGAAATTACATTCCTAATAGATCGACCATAAGATAACTAAGGGCCAATATAAAATGGGGATAATTTTTGTTGTTGTTGTTCACCAAGTGATACTAGATGCAATAGAGACACATAATCATCATTTTCATAGTAGAGAAAAAAGACTCTAGCTAAACATGTCCTTTATGGAGTTTGGGTATTTTTTTCCTATGGCTTCTACTTCTTCAAAGGCACATGCATGGTAGTAGCCAATATGCAAGTACTTTCTACATTGGAATCACTTGAACAATTTTTTAGAACCATCCCATATGATCTAATGCTAAAACTGCTAAACATTACCTCATCCATTAGATTTTCTAAAAGTGCATTTAGAACTAACTTACACAATCAAGCACAAGATTAGCATAGTCATCAGACATAGTGGTAATTTATATGTATACATGTTGAAAAATTGAAGAAGGAATTGTAGCTGAATTGACATCAACGTAAATTTGAAGACTTTCAAGCTAGAGGTTCCAAGTTGAATTTCTCATTTACACTTTTGATTGAAAATTATATACATTTTAAAGGGTTATAAGTAAAATTTACCTTTTCAAAGCTTGAAGAAAATAGTAGAAGAGTTGGAAAATAGAAATAAAGTAAAAATTTTGAAGTAGAGGTCAAGGGGTCAAAATGTTAGGAACCTTCAGATAAAAAAAAGCATTATAAACAATAGCAATGTAAAAATGAATGGAAATGTGAGAAGTAACATAAGTTCTTATAAAAATTAGTGAAAGGAAACATAGAAAACCTATATTATTGCAATCTCTTCAAGGGGGCAACCTCCTTGGAAGTAGATTTTATTTACAATATGAAATATGGATGATACATTCCTTTCTTGTTCTTATCTCTATATAGATTCATATTTAAAAAATAAGTAACTATTACATCATTACAATAAATCTTACTTACATTAAAGTAACTATTACATCATTCTACTACTTGCATCATTATTAATTTCTACTTGTATTAGAAATAGCAATTACATATATTGGGCCAACACACACTAGGTGACCATGGTGCAAGATTATATATTGATAGTTAGGATAGGGTCCTAACATGCCCTCCCCCTTAAGAAAGATTTGTCTTCAAAGCTTGAGGTGAGGAAATTACTACTGAAGTTGGAGTGGCTCCTAGATAGCATATTCTTGTTGTAATCCATACCATTGAACTAAATCACAAATAAGTGTATGGTTGCAAAGCATATGTGTCTATCAGTCTATAAAAATTTTGGGTTCCAAGATCATTGAGCCTTCTTCATCCAAATATGTAGTGTTGATTGAACCAATGTAAGAATTCCAATGTCATTTCTTAAGGAGGTTACATGAAAAAATGGATGTATGGGGGAGGAGTCTAATAATTCAAACTTGTAGGATACAAGGCCAATTTGTTATAGCACCTTAAATGGTCCATAGAATTTAGCTACTAGCTTTGAATGACCATGTAGTATCAATGATGATTTCTTGTATGGATGTAAGCATAAAAACACCATGTACTAAAAATTTAAATTATGCTCCAAGTAGTGTTGATTACCTTATTGTCTCATACAATTTTGTGCCATAGCCAAATTATCTTTGAGATGTTAGATAAGTTAAGCATATTCTCCTAAGAGTAAAATGTATAGCTTGAACCTTGGAACTTTATAGAATGTATGACAAAAGATATGAAAAGTGTGTTGATAGATCAATTCATATGGTATCATCTTGGTGGTAAAGTGATGAAATATTATACCACCATTCAGCCAATGGAAGCCATTTGATCCACTAAGTTAGTTGCTCAAATGAAAAAAAAAAAAAATTTCTAATCACTTGTTAATAATTTTTGTCTACCCATCTGTCAGAGGGTGGTATGTCGAGCCCATCTTGAGTTGTGTACCTTATAAGGTGAACGATTCCTACTAAAAATGACTAGTAATGTGGGTTATGGTAAAAAATAATGGATTTTAGCATACCATAGAAGTGAAAAATAGAATCAAGAACTATGTGGAAAATTTGATGGGTTTTATATCTACCTCACTTTAATTAATTATCAAATCCACGGTGTTGTTCGAAGGCTATATGAACTAGGAATAGTTTAGGTAAGGTCAAGTCTAGGTCTTATACTCTAAAGTGAAGAGCAAAAGACCCTGATAAACTAAATTTAGAAAAACAATAATACATAATGATGCAGGAGCATCCGGTGGCAGTAGAGCAATCTTGCATCAACAAAAAAATTTCTAAGTGTTTGCCTTGATGTCGCGATATCACGACAGAGAAAAGTGTCGTGATATCGCGACATGTCGCGTTTTCGCGACTCAGGAAGGAGAGAGAAGGCACGGAGAAAAAATGTCATGATTTCACGACATGTCACGAAATCATGACCAAAAGATGAAAGAAGGCGCAAGGGAGGAAAAGTGTCGCGATATCGTGACATGTCACATTTTCATGACCAAGGGACGAGAGAAGGCGCAAGAGGGAAAAGGTGTCGCGATATCGCGACATGTCGCATTATCATGACAAAAGGACGAAGCAAGGCGCAGGAGTGAAAAATGTCATGATTTCGCGACATGTCACGAAATCGCGACCGAAACAGGAGAGAGAGGGCGTCCAAAGAAAAATGTCACGATATCGTGACATGTCGCGATATCGTGACCAAAAGAAGACAGGAAGGGCCAGAGAAGAAAATGTCACGATTTCGTGACATGTCACGAAATCACGACCGAAGAAGCGAAAAGGAAGCCAGGAAGAAAACTATCGCGATATCGCGACATGTCACAATTTCGCGACCCGAAGCAGAGAGCAAAAGTAGAAGGCAAAGCTGTCACGATATCGCGACATGTCATGATTTCATGACCCAAAAGGCGAAGAGAAAGCAAAAAGCAAAGATGTCACGATATCGCGACATGTCACGATTTCACGACCCGAAGAGGAGAGAAGGAAGCAAAAAGCAAGATGTCACGATATCGTGACATGTCATGATTTCGTGACCGAGAAGGAAGAAAGAAGAGAAAGGAAGATGTCATGATATCGTGACATGTCGCGATATCATGACCCACAGAAGAGGAAGACAGTGAAAAAGAAAAATGTCGCGATATCGTGACATGTCGATATCTGACCAAAGGAGAAGAAGAAAGAGAAGGAAATATCATGATATCAGACATGTCAGGATATCATGACCGAAGGAAAGAAGAAAGAGAAAGAAAATGTCAGATATCAGAATGTCATCGGACCGAAGGAAAGAAAGTTGCGAGGAAGGAAAATGTCGTGATATCATGACATGTCACGATATCGTGACCCAAAGAAAAGAAATGTTACAAGGAAGAATGTTGCGATATCGCATGTCACGATATCATGACCCGAAGGAGAGAAAAGCAGCAAGGAAGAAAAATGTCATGATATCATGACATGTCGCGATATCGCGACATACTACGGTTCTCTATTCGAAAAAGCTTGCATTCCTAGATGATGTTTTTCGAGGTGGTCAAGGCCTCATTAATGCATGATTTCTTGCTCGGTAAGCTTGCTGAGCATGGCGGCCATTCGAAGACTGTGCCCAGAAGTCAGACGGCTCATCAATGCATGTATCTGTGGCTAACCCGATGGTAGTTGCTAGTTAGGGAAAGATGTAAAGGTTCAGTCAGGCAGGATGTATTCTGGTAGATGGGTCATTAATGGCCTAGAGGGTCAGACCTGGAAAGAGATGGAGACATGGTTATAGAAGTAGGTGGTGCATCAAGGAAAAGGGGGGCTCAAAACTAGAAACTATGCTTGTTGGCTAGTATTGTAAATTTTTTTGAAAGTTTAATGAAATGAAAGCTTGAGTGATTCTCTCGTGTCCCCATCAAGTGGTATCAGAGCGGGAGTTCCTGAGTGTGTGAGCAGATCACCGAAAGTGAGGCAGCTTGCACCAGGATCTATGGAAGGGTTGTGAGAAGAGAGTGAAGAAGAATGCCTCCATGAAGAAACCATGGTGGTGGAAGAAATATGGTGCCAATAGAAGATTTTAGAGCTTTGCAGAGGCAAGTTCAGGCCCTGCAAGAGGAGCTGCGTAGAGGACTTGAACCCAGAGGAGAAGAAGGAAGTGAAGATGAAGTTGATGAAGAAGAGGACCAGTTTGAGGAAGAAGAAGAGGTTGTAGATCCTGCACAAGCCAGGTTATACAGAGCCATCTCTCAGATTGGAAAGAGACCAAAGATGGAGGTTTCTACGTATTCTAGAAATCTTGATCCAGAGGAGTTGATTGACTGGATCAATGATTTGGAAGAATACTTTGAGTATGAAGAAGTTGAAGATCCTGATAGGGTCAGGTTTGCCAAGACCAAGCTGAAGGGTCATGCCAGCATATGGTGGAAGGGAGTACAGCTGGAAAGAAATAGAAGAGGAAAGGAGAGAATAACCAGGTGGGATAGAATGGTAGAGAAGTTGAAGAGGCAGTTCATCCCAGCTGACTATGAGATGGATCTGCTAAAGAAAATGCAAGGTTTGAAGCAAGCAAGCAAGTCTATTAAAGAATACACAGAGGAGTTTTACAAGATTGTAATCAGAATAGGCCATTCAGAGGCCAACAAGGAGAAGGTAGCCCATTATATTAATGGGTTACGAGCAAGTATTCAAGAGGAGTTAAGCCTGGTCAGGATGACCACCATAGAGGATGCTTACCAGTTTGCCCTGAGGGTTGAAGAGAAGCTGAATAGGAGGTTTGAGAGCAAGCAAAGAGGAAGAGGTCATGGTGGAAGGACTGGTGGAAGGACCAGTGGAGAAAAATATAAGGACCAGAAGAAGGCTGGTGAGACCAGTAATACCCAAGAGCAGAAAGAGGAGAACACCTACCAACCCCATAATCAGAACAATGGTTACCCAAGAGGGAGAGGTAGATTTGGACGTGGATTTGGAAGAGGAGGATTTCGTGGAACCTGTTTCCACTATGGTGAAGAAGGACATCGAGCATTTGAGTGTCCACAACATCGAGAAAGGATGAATAAGAGACCTGAGGGTCCTGCTAGAGCTGCTGTAGCAGATGAAGGTGTTGAATCAGAACATTCTGAGGAGGCAGAGAGAGGAGAAGTTATGGTCACTAGGAGGACCCTATTGAATGAGGAGAAAGGATCAGACTAGAGGAGGAGCCTGTTCCGCACAAGGTGCAGAAGTTCGGGTAAGGTCTGCAATATTATCATAGATAATGGTAGTACTGATAACTTGGTTTCAGAAGAAATGGTTGCCAAGTTACAGTTAAAAAGGAGAAGACACCCGCATCCATACCGGATTGCGTGGTTACAGAAGGACCATAGAGTTTTGGTCAGTGAGCAATGTTCAGTGAAGTTCAATATTGGGAATTACTGTGATGAGGTCCTGTGTGACATCCTGCCTATGGATGCTTGCCATTTGTTGTTGGGAAGGCCATGGCAGTTTGATCGGTGTGCAGTGCATGATGGTCGTGCCAACACCTACTCAGTGACGAAGAATGGAGTGCGCCATAAGCTGAAGCCCTTGAAGGAGGTGGAAGAAAAGGTATGCAGCAGTGCTAGAATCTGTTTAGTTGAAGGAGGAAAATTTTTGAATAGTTTAAAGCATGAGCATATGTGCTATGCATTAGTTCCTAGAGTTAGGAAGGAAGAATGCAAGGATACCCCTATAGAAGTCTTAGGACTGTTAGAAGAATTTCTAGACATTATATCTGATAATGTGCCTGAGGGTTTACCACCAGTGAGGAAGATCAGTCACCACATAGATTTGGTACTAGGATCTAGCTTACCCAATAAGGCAGCACATAGAATGACCCCTACAGAAACTGAAGAGTTGAACAGGCAAGTCCAAGAGTTGCTGGAGAAGGGACTGATTCGGGAGAGTTTGAGTCCATGTGCAGTACCTGCAGTACTAGCACCAAAGAAATATGGAGAGTGGAGAATGTGTACAGACTCTCGAGCCATTAACAAGATCACCATAAAGTACAGATTTCCATTGCCAAGGATGGATGACATTATGGACTGTTTGAGTGGAGCCAAGTACTTCACCAAGATTGATCTGAAGAGTGGTTATCACCAGATTCATGTCAGAGAAGGAGATGAGTGGAAGACAACCTTCAAGACCAGAGAAGGTTTGTATGAATGGTTGGTCATGCCATTTGGGCTGACCAATGCACCAAGCACATTCATGCGGTTGATGAATGAGGTATTGAAAGAGTTCTTAGGCAAATTTGTTATTGTCTATTTGGATGATATTCTAATATTTAGCAGAACCCTGGAAGAGCATCTGATGCATATCAGAAGGGTTTTTGAGAAGCTACGGGAGGAGCAGTTGTTGATTAATCTGAAGAAATGTAATTTCATGAAGAAGGAGTTAGTGTACCTGGGATTTGTCATCTCAACCGAAGGTCTAAAAATGGACCCAAAAAAGGTAAGAGCTATCATTGAATGGCCTACTCCGAGAAGCACGACTGAGGTAAGATCATTTCATGGTCTAGCAAGTTTTTACAGGAAATTCATTAGGAATTTCAGCAGTATTTGTGCACCCCTTACAAAAACAATGAGAGGGAATAAGAAAGAATTTAAGTGGACCTTAGGAGCAGATAAGAGCTTTGATATGTTGAAAAGGAAGGTTACAGAACAACCTATTTTGGCACTTCCAGATTTTAATAAGGTATTTCAGGTAGACTGTGATGCTAGTGGTAGTGCCATAGGAGCTATTTTGAGTCAAGAAGGTAAACCTGTTGCTTACTTTAGTGAGAAACTCAATGATGCTAGAAAGAAGTATTCAGTTTATGATCAAGAGTTTTATGCTATAGTTCAGGCTCTAAAGAAGTGGCGACATTACTTGTTGCCAAAAGAGTTTGTTCTATTTACTGATCATCAGGCCTTACAGTATATTAATAGCCAAGGGAAGCTAAATCAGAGGCACCTAAAGTGGGTTGAGTTTCTACAGAGTTATACCTTTGTGTTGAAGCACAGGAGCGGAAGGTCCAACAGAGTTGCAGATGCCTTAAGTAGAAGGCAGTGTTTGTTGATAGAAATGAAGGTGGAAGTGGTAGGATTTGATGAACTGAAGGGTTTGTACCTTGAAGATCCTGATTTTGCAGAAGCTTGGAAGGCTTGCTTGGCACCTGTTACTTTGGACAGGACCAAGTGGTTGGATTTTCTGATCCAAGATGGGATGTTGTTCAAAGGAGGTCAATTATGCATTCCACGGAGTTCAATGAGGGAGAATCTGATAAAGGAGAAGCATAGTGGGGGACTAGCTGGACATTTTGGTCGAGATAAGACCATTGCCCTTGTTAGTGAAAACTACCATTGGCCACAGTTGCAGCAAGATGTGACTAAATTTGTGCAGGGTTGTAGAGTCTGTCAGATGGCTAAGGGAGTGAGACAGAATACAGGATTGTATCAGCCATTACCTGTGCCAGAGAGACCATGGGAGGACATCAGTATGGATTTTGTTCTTGGCCTACCAAGGACACAACGAGGGAGTGACTCCATTTTTGTTGTGGTTGACAGGTTTTTGAAGATGGCTCATTTTATTCCATGTCAAAAAATGAGTGATGCAGTTCATATTGCAGGCTTGTTTTTCAAGGAGGTGGTACGCCTTCATGGTCTACCCAAGAGTATAGTATCTGACAGAGATACCAAATTTGTGGGTTATTTTTGGAGAACTTTGTGGAAGCAGTTGAAAATGGATTTGAAGTTCAGTTCTGCATACCATCCACAGACTGATGGACAAACAGAGGTGGTGAACAGAAGTTTGGGTAATCTTCTAAGATGCCTGGTAGGAGACAGGCCCAAGGGATGGGACTTGATCTTGCCACAGGCAGAATTTGCTTACAACAATTCCATCAATAGAAGTACTGGTAGATCCCCATTCCAGATTGTGTATGGGAACAACCCAAGAAATGTTTCTAAATTGAGAACGATGGGTAAAGGAGAAAAGAGTAGTGCTGAGGCTGGAGATTTTGTAGAGCACATAAAGAGTTTGCATGAAGAGGTAAAACAACATATCAGTAAGATGAATACTCAGTACAAAGCCAAAGTCGATCAGAAGCGGCGTTTCAAGGAGTTCCAAGTGGGAGATGAGGTCATGGTTCACTTGAGAAAGGAAAGGTTTCCTAGAAAAACCTACAACAAGCTGAAGATGAAGAGGTTTGGACCATGCAGGATCATAGGTAAAAGAGATTCGGGAAATGCCTATGAAGTGGAACTGCCAAGCGAGCTGAATATATCACCTATTTTTAACATTGCAGATTTGGTAGAATATCATGAAGGAGGTAGTAGCGAGACATCGAGTATAGAATTGTGGAGTATTCCAACATCTACCCTAGCAATAGACGAGATCAAGGAAATACTAGACACTCGAGCAGGCAGAAGTACCAAGAATAGGCAGTATTCTGAATACCTGGTCAAATGGAAGGACAGGCCTATCGAAGATGCAACTTGGTTGTCAAAAGTAGAGGTCGACCACTTGGGTCTTCCTCCAATAGTACAGAAGTGAAGGACACTTCTCAATCCACCTCGGGTGTCTGATGCAAGAGCATCCAGTGGCAGTAGAGCAATCTTGCATCAACAAAAAATTTCTAAGTGTTAGCTTTGATGTCATGATATCATGATAGAGAAAAGTGTCGTGATATCATGACATGTCACATTTTCATGACTCAGGAAGGAGAGAGAAGGCATGGAGCAAAAATGTCATGATTTCATGACATGTCACGAAATCATGACCAGAAGACGAAAGAAGGCGCAAGGGAGGAAAAGTGTCATGATATCGTGACATGTCGCATTTTGTGACAAAAGAGAGAAGCGAAGAGGAGAAAAGTGTCCGATATCGCGACATGTCGCATTATCATGACAAAAGGACGAAGCAAGGTGTAGGAGTGAAAAATGTCATGATTTCGTGACATGTCACGAAATCGTGATCGAAATAGGAGAGAGAGGGTGTCCAAAGAAAAATGTCATGATATGTCACGACATGTCAGATTTCATGACAAAAAGAAGATAGGAAGGGTCAGAGAAGAAAATGTCATGATTTCATGACATGTCACAATCGAAGAAGCAAAAAGACAGCCAAGAAAGAAACTATCATGATATCATGACATGTCACAATTTTGTGACCCAAAGCAGAGAGCGAATAGAAGGCAAAGCTATCATGATATCGCGACATGTCACGATTTCGTGACCCAAAGAAGAAAAAAGAGTAAAGTAAGATGTCACGATATCGTGACATGTCACGATTTTGCGATTGAAATAAAGAAAGAAGAGCCAAAAGGAAGATGTCACGATATCGTGACATGTCACGATATCATGACCCGAAGGAGAGGAAGACAACAAGAAAGAAAAATGTCGTGATATCATGACATGTCTCGATATCATGACCCGAAGGAAAGAAAGAGAAAGAAAAATGTGCGATATCGGACATGTCGCGATATCACGACTCGAAGGAAAGAATGCTGCAAGAAAGGAAAATGTCATGATATCGTGACATGTCGCGATAAAGGAAAGAAATGTTGCAAGGAAGGAAAATGTCATGATATCACGACCCAAAGGAGAGAAGGGCAGCAAGGAAGAAAAATGTCACGATATCGCGACATGTCGCGATATCGCGACATACTGCTGGTTCTCTGTTCGAAAAAGCCCGCATTCCCAGACGATGTTTTCCGAGGCGGTCAAGGCCTCATTAATGCATGATTTCTTGCCCGGTAAGCTTGCTGAGCATGGCGGCCATTCGAAGACTATGCCCAGAGGTCAGACGGCTCATCAATGCATGTATCCACGGCCAACCCGGTGGCAGTTGCCAGTTAGGGAAAGATGTAAAGGTTCAGTCAGGCAGGATGTATTCTGGCAGGTGGGTCATTAATGGCCTAGAGGGTCGGACCTCGAAAGAGATGGAGACATGGTTATAGAAGCAGGTGGTGCATCAAGGAAAAGGGGGACTCGAAACTAGAAACTATGCCTGTTGGCTAGTATTGTAAATTTTCTTTTGAAAGTTTAATGAAATGAAAGTTTGAGTGATTGACTTCATCCCCATCACATAATCAAAAGGTAAAAAGGATAAGAAGATAATAGATACACACATAACACAACATTTTACTTGGGAAATCCTTACGAGAAAAAACCTAGCATAGTAATATATCTTTATTATATAAAATTAATCATCTCTAATAAAATAATGTTCATCTGTCATATCACTTTAAACCCTAATGCAAGTGCAATTAAATAACAACAACAGAAGAACAAATTTTACAATACCATGGGAATAAAACCATGGGTTCAAATATTTAACGATAAACAACTTGTATGGGTCTAAAAATAGCTTAAAAAACCCTAAAAAATACCAAAACCCAATGAGGATACATGGAGAGTGTCTAGTACCTTTTAGATTTAACCCCACTAGAATAACATGGAAATATTCAACATGTTTTTGATATTTTTCCACTTGTTGAATACTTTCCATAGGGACAAAAAAATGCCATTGTCAATTGTTAAGGACAAACATACCCATAGAAATTCTACACCAAGAAAACTTCTGAGTAGGTACCATCTTTGTTAATGAATCAACAACATTATCCTCTGTATTAACTTTATCTAGCATCACCCCATTCCCTTCAATCATCTCTCTCATAAAATGGTACTTAATATCAATATGTTTTGATCGATCATGAAAATCAATATTATTGGCCAAAAATATTGCACTCTAACTATCATTGTCAATTCTCACAACCTTCTATTTAAGACCAAATATTGAACACAACCTCTATAGCCACACTATTTTTTTATAGGCATGAGTTGCTGCAATGCACTCTACCTCTATTATGGATAAAGCAACCATTGATTTATTTTTTCTCATCCAACTTGCTACCTCTTCAAATAGTCTAAACACATAAGCAATCATGGATATTCTCTTGTCTATATCTCTAGCCTTGTCAACATCCACGAAATCTTGTAGATTTCCAATATTACTATCTCCAATTTTTCCTTAGTAATAGATACCATAGTCTAAATTTCCATGCATGTATCTGAAGATCCTCTTCACAACAATCCAATGTTCCTTTCCTAGATTGGAATATATCTACTAACTACTCTCACTACATGTGCAATATCAAATATAGTATAGACCATTGCATACATTAGACTACCAACAATGCTAGCATAAGGAACATGATGTATTTCTTCAATTTCCTCATATGTTTTAGGATACTGTTCAACAAATAACTTTTGACCAACAAGATATGGAGTACATACTGGTTTACAATCATGCATCCTAAACCTTTGTAGTATCAAATCAACATATTTCCTTTGATTTAACCACAACTTTCTATTTGCACAATCCCTTATTATTTCTATACCCAAAATAAATTTTGTAGCACCCAAATCCTTCATGTCAAATTCAAAATATAACTAAGATTTTAGAAAATATATCATCTCCTTATTGTTACCAATTAACAATATATCATCTACATACAAAACAATGATAGCATAAATTTTACCTTCTTGTTTAAAATACACACATGGATCTGCTTTATTTTTTCCAAGCCCAAGTGTCAAAATAAACCTATCAAATTTTTGGTTCCACATTCTTAGAGATTACTTCAAGCCATAAAGAGACTTTTTCAACTTGCATACCAAGTCCTCCTTACCTTTTATCCTAAAGCATTTTGGTTGTGACATATATATGTCTTCATCAAGTTCACCATGTAGAAATGCTATATTTACATCTATCTATTCTATTTCAAGATCAAAAGCAACAAAAATAACCAACAAAAATCTAATTGAAGCAAATTTAGCCATAGGAGAAAAAATCTCATTGAAGTCAATTCTCTCAACTTGAGAAAATTCTTTACCCACATGCTTTAGGTGAGTTGGAGAGGGTAGGACAATCCTCCAAGTGAGGTCCCTGGTTTGAATCTCCACCCTACCAAATGCACATTGGGTATCCAAATTCCAGTTGATTATGCTGGTGCGGTTAGGTCCGGGTGCAACTCCCGATGATTTTGATGGTGTAAAACACCCTGGTCGTGGTTTCTCATACCAAGGCATACCTACAAGGGGTTTTTGCTAAATTCAAAAAACAATTGAGAAAATACATTTGCTACCAGGTGAGCCTTGTACGTCTTTAAATTTACTTCTAAATTGTACTTCTTGAATACCCACTTACAACCAATGAGTTTTCTTCTAGGGGGTAATTTCACCAGGTCCCACATCTAATTTTAATCGAGGGACTCCATTTATTTCTCCATAGCCCTTTTTTAAAACTTATTCTCACTTGACTGAAGTGCCTCCTTTATAGTCTTGGGTTCTTCATTAGTATTTGATATATTAAATGTAGAACATAGATTTGAAGGGCTATACCTTTCTGGGAGTCTTCTCACTTGATCCGATCTCATCAAACTTGGAGTTCCATGTTCTACATCTTTAGATTCCTCATGTTATTCCTTTGAATTTTCCTCTTTAGACTCTTTGTAGTTCATCTTATTCTATAGCATTAGGTTCTATCATAGGTTCTTCCTCCTGTTCCAATTTTACTTGAACTATTTTAGGTTATGTTCTTGGTTGCATTTCATGTTTTGAACCCCCTTTTATTTCTCTAAATATCACATTATGACTGTAAACAATTTTCTATGTTTTTGGGTTCCATAACTTATATCCTTTAACACCAATACTATAACCAATAAATATGTATTTTCTAGATTTTTAGTATAGCCTAGTCCTTTTCTATTTTGGGATGTACATATAAGCATCGCAGCAAAAAATCCTTATATGACTAAGAGAGGGTTTCTTACCAATCCACACTTACTATGGAGTCTTGTCCATCAAAGATGAGGTAGATCTATTGATGAGGTAACAAGTAGTTAACACAACTTCTACCTAGAATTTCCTTTCTAACCCAACACCACTTAGCATGCTTCTGGCCTTATCCATCAATGTTCTATTCATCTATTTTGTAACTACATTTTGTTATGGAGTATACGAAGTTATTTTCTACCTTTATATTCCACAATCCTTGTAAAACTGCTCAAATTCATTAGAGAAATACTCACCACCATTGTCACTTATCAAAACCTTTATATTTTTCTCTATCTAATTTTCTACAAGAGCCTTAAACTCTTTAAATTTATTGAAAATATCAGATTTATTTTGTAAAAAATATACCCAGGTCTTTCTTGAAAAGTCATCTATAAATGTAACAAAATAGATAGATTTACCTAACAATGGTACTTTTGAAGGTCCAAACACATAACTATAAACTAGATGTAAAATTCCTTCAGATCCTGTAGCACTACTAGGAAACTTGACTCGAGTTTGCTTTCCAAAAATTAGTGCTCATAAAAATAAAAATTTAATTGGCAATAAGAAATTCCTTTAGCCATATCTTTTATTTTTAATGTTTGAGAGCCTTTCTCACTAATATACCCCATGCATTGATGCCACAATATTGTATTTGCTATAGGAATACTCAGAGCCACTTCTACTATATTATTCTCCTCTACAACTGAAGAGTTATTGCAATTAATACTTACAATGCTAGCCTCAAGTCTGAATAGAGTTCCTATACAAACTTCCTTTGCCAACACCAAGACTCCATGAACCATCTTGCAACTATCCTTATTGAATACCAAAGTCATACCCACATAATTTATCTTACTCATGGATATGATATTACTTTCCAAACCCAAAATATGCAACACACTAGGAAGGGTTTTAATTATTCCATATTTTAACCTCAACTTGACTCTTCCTCGACCTATTGTTTTATATTTCGAATTGTATCCCAAAAATAGTTCACCTCCATTTATATTTTCATATTCATAGGAGTCATATGAAAAGAAGCAGCTACGTCAATCAACCATGAGTCATGACATTCACTTGAGTACACTACAGTTAAGAATAAATCCCCTAAATATTCATTTGTGGTCTTCATTTCTATAGAAGTTCCTTCATTAGATGATTGGCTATTATCAACCTTTTTAAATCTACAATATCTTTTATAATGCCCTATTTTACCACACTTCTAGCATTTCCTCTTTTTTGGAGTAACATATTTACCCCTAGATCTCAATTTCCTTTCTCTTGAATTATTTTTTCTTATTTCTTGAGAATGACCTCTCACAACCAAGACATTCTTCTAATGATAATCGTCAATTTTTTTTGTCTCATTTCCTCAAATAGCAATGTTTCTACTATATCCTCTACTTTCAATGTAGAAGTAGTATTGGTGATAGTCGTAACTAGGTTATCCCATGAATCAAGTAATGAATAAAGTAAAGTAATATACTTTTCCTCTTCATCCATTTTTACTTCAACAGATTTTAATTGACTTACCATAGTGTTAAAAGCATTTAAATGTTCATCCACAGAGTTACCATCATTCATCTGAAGTAAATACAACTTCTTCTAGAAAAGGAATTTATTTAAAAATGACTTTATCTGATACAAAGTTCTCAACTTATCCCATATAAAAATTGCCATGGTTTCTATCAATACATTCAATAATACCAAATTAGATAAGCACAATTTAATAGAACTCCTTACCTTCCTATCAATATTTAGCTAATCCCCATCTGTCCTTGATGTTGGTTTTATTCATGAGACTACAATCCATTTATCTCTATCAACCAATAGATCCTCAATCTTTATTTTTCATAACTCAAAATTTTATCCATTAATTTTTTTAATCTCTACCTGTGTGCTTCTTGTCATTTTTCTTCACCCAGATTCTTTTGTGGATGACTCATACTCAAGAATTAATTTATCATAGGTTTGAAACCCTTACTCCTTGAACAAAACTAAAAAACCTATCTCTAATACCAAATGAAGAGCAAAAGGCCCCGATAAACTAAATATAGAAAAATAGTAAATATAAAATCAAAAGGAAAAAAGGAGAAGAAGATAACATATACACACATAACACCATATTTAAAAACCCTTATGAGAAAAAACCCATCATAATAATATCTCCTTATTATATATTCTTAACCGTCTCAAATACAATAATATTCATCTCTCATCTCACTTCAAACCTTGATACAAGTGTGATTAAATAACAACACAATACCATATTTTAAAATACCATGGGTGAAAAACCATGGGTTTAAATATTTAACCCTAAACAACCCATATGGGTCTAAAAATATCTTAAGAAACCCTAAAAATTCTTGAAACCCAACAAGGATACATGGAGAGTGTCTAGTACCTTTTAGAGTTAACCCCGCTAGAATAACATGGAAAATATTCAACATATTTCCAATATAAAGCAACTAAAATATATAAAAGAACAAATTCTAGAAAAAAAGAGAAATAACTATGCTAAGAAACATCAAATACTAGAAATAAATGTGCTTACAATAGAAAGGAAAGAGAGTGCAATCATAAAAGTTGATTATAAAATAATGCATTCTTTAACAACACATTATAGCAGTAACAATATCTTCCTCTTCCTCAAACTAATTCACTATCTAGTTCCCCTAGGAGATTAATTCAAATATCTAATTAACTCTCATAAATGTTAGGAAATAAAAGAAATTTTATTTATACTATAGCTACAACATAAACAAAATGCATTAAAGAAATACCTTCCACATCGCCTAGAGTGGGCCCTTCCTCTATAGCATTGTAGAAAGGAAATGTATAACTCAACTCACTCCAATAGATAGTTTCTAGAAGCTTCAAATCAATATTTCATTGTAGTTTTTTAGCAAATAAAAGAATTACAACAATCAAATTTATACAATAAACTATAATAACAATAGTAGTATCAATATTCTACAACCCTATTACATAAGACTACATCCATAATTATAGATGAGGAGGATAATATACTCCCTTTGCCTTTGTTATCAGACTATTATAAAAATAATATTATTAACAATTTTACTTTAGCAAATGCGAACAAAATAAGGTGTAACAGGTTCTAATTTAGCATGACTACTTATGTTAGATCTATAATTACCATGGTTATAGGGATGAAAACAATATATTCTAGTTACGAGATAGTTTACTATGATTATTTATGGAAAATAGGTCTACCAACATCCACATATGGCTATCAACTATGCTGAGTCAGTAGGCAATTGAATTGCTATTGATGCCAACACTAGGAGGCTGGTGGAGTGATAGATCCCTAGTTGAATTGGTAAGGACACACCCTAAAAGTATACAATGTAAAAAATATTCAACCACATCCTCTATCTGAAGAACACAAGATTATAATGAGATGGGGGTAAACAGTATAAGACCAACATTTAATTTTTTTTCCCAAATAATATTATCCAAATTTATCAATGGCAATATCAATAGCAGTAATCAAAGAAATGTACAAATAATCACACACATGAGAGACAAAGATTTAACGTGGTTCACCCAATGTGGGTTACATCCACAGAGAAAATCTTTATTCTAAAATTTCTCAACAAATATCTTGGGAATCAATTCCCTATTACAATGTTTATGGGCCTCTATCCAAAGGAGACACCAATCCCCTATGATATGATTTGTGGATCTCTCTCCACAGGTAAAATTTATCCTCTTTGCTCTTTTTTGTGGATCTCTCTCCATAGGAGAACTCTTTCCCCTTTTATCTGGTTTGTGGAACTTGATCCAGGAGAACTCTATCTCCTCAACTGGTTTGTGGATCTCTCTCCATAAAAGAACTCTATCTCCCTAGCTGGTTCATGGATCTAACTCCATAGGAGAACTCTTTCCACTTGCTCTAGTTTGTGTATCTCTCTCAATAGGAGAACTCTATCCCCTTTATCTGGTTCATGTATATCTCTCCATAGGAAAACTCTTTCCCATTTTATCTGGTTCATGGAACTTGATCCAGGAGAACTCTATCTCCTCAAATGGTTTGTGGATATCTCTCCATAGAAGAACTCTATCTCCCCAACTGGTTCATGGATCTCAATCCACAAGATAACTCTTTCCCCTTGCTCTAGTTCATGGATCTCTCTCCATAAGAGAACTCTACCCCCTTTTCTCTGGCTGGTGATATTCTAGAAGACTTCTACCCCCATTGCTCTAGCTTGTGGATCTCTCTCCATAGGAGATATCTATCCCCATAGAACTAGATAATGAATCTCTATCCACTAGAGACTACTATCCTCTTTGCTCTATCACCTCCAAATCCTGATCTCAACTTTATCTTAAATATACACCAAAATCTATCCCAAGTCTAGCATAAATCTACTCTAAATTTGCTCAAATATGCCTCAAGCCTTAACACAAATCTTGATCAAATTAGCAACCAAACCTACTCTCAAATCTATCCAAATCTACCTCAAGCCTTAACACAAAGCTTGAACAAATCAACAATCAAACCTGCTCTTAATTCTATCTCAAATATGTCCTCAAGCCTTCTCAAAAGACTTGCTCAAAATTGCCTTCAAGCCTTCTCAAAAGACTTGCTCAAAACCACCTTCAAGCCTTCTCAAAAGACTTGCTCAAATCTACCTTCAAGCCTTCTCAAAAGACTTGCTCAAATCTACCTTAATGCTGCTCACTTAACCTGCTCAAATATTTCCAAAATTTGCACACAAACAAAGCTTATATATTTTTTCAAAAATGCTTTCTTCAAACAGATATATTCTACTCAAAATTTGTTTAACCTCTAGAACATATAGAGAATTATGTACACTATCAAAATTCCAATATGTTCTTCACATTCACAAATATTGCATTCAACTAATCCAATATTTATCTCTTGAAAAGTCCTTTTCAAAATAAATCAACACAGTATATATCTTGTTTTACAAAATTGGTCTATATCTCTTGCAAATTTTCTCTCAAAGATCAATCACCCTCATGCATAATTTCCCTTCACAAAACCCATCTCAACTACTTCCACAATATCTCTCAAACCAATGTTTAAAATATCTCACAAAGATGCACTAACTTGTCTTTAACCCTAACACAAGTAGCTCATAATATCTAGCACAAATGTCTCAATCTCTTTCAACAATAGAAGCACAAATTATTCTCAAATTCTATCCCAAATGTTTCCAAAATATTCAACTATAAAGCACAAATCCCAACTCAAATATTTCCATATCAAACAATCCTTTTCACTCCACCTTATGTTCCAAAATATTTCTCAAAAATACACCTCAAAGAAGGAGAAACATGCCCATACCTTTTATTTACTTTGATGAAGATATGTCACAAATCCTGTCTCACAAATAACCAATCCTTATTGTGCCACTTCAAGGGTTAGATAACAAGATTCTATTTCAAAATATCCACATGAATTTTCCCTCAAAAAGGTGCTCAATGAAATATGAAAATAATGTTCTAGGACTCTTCTTTTGTTCTCAAGGATAATGCACTAAAGCTCAACAAAACCCTCTCAAAAATTTGCTTTTCATAAAGCAAGAATTACAAACAATAAAATAATATTTTGTACCTTTTATCTCCGACTTTCATAAAATAATTTCCAATCTAATTAATGTCCAAGAACAAATATTTACAATTCTAAATAAACCATTTACACCTTATCACTCCAACCTTTGCATATATAAAATAAATGACAACAATACCCTTAAAATATTATGCAGAAATAAATTTCCCCTTATACCTCCTATATGCAAAAAATATACACCAAATCACATCCACCAAACACCAAGCATAGCCAACATTAATCAACTTAGAGAATACCTTAAAAAATTAATCTCCTTGCTGGTGCGAATGAGAATCGACCCTCCAACCTCAAACTCCTAAGCGCAATGCTCGACCGCTAAATCTAGCCAAGCGATTGAGACCTAACACGTGGCCTCCACCCTTTATCTTCTGCCATGTCTGCCAAAAAGAGTAAAACTCCTCAAAATTGACACTAGGAAGAATCGAAACATGAACCACTTCCTACTATGTCTTAGCATGAGTCAAGATGCCGCTGGGCCACCCTGGTAGATGATGATAATGCATGAACAATTACAATTTATTCGTTATGATACGCGCTAATCGAAACCAATCACTGTCCTCTCTTTTTATTCACTGTCACTCTATGCATGGGGTACACAAATCAATTTAAGTATTTCCAAAGCATTTAGGAGGTATTAATACATTTCATTCACGCTTTCAATGACGTTGGCCCTCCTTTGAATCATGATAAAAAATTAGACGTCGACCCTTCTTTAACTTTTAAGAAGAATAATTTAAATTTTCTTTGGCACCTTGAAACATTAGACTTAGGGTTTATAATATTTAAAAAATATTATAATAAACCCTTTTATTTGCCTTGGATATTTTTTTTACCAATAAGTAAATTTTGACTTTCCTTTGCAAATTGGAAACCCCCTTGGGTTTTTATTTACCAAATAAAACCTTTGTCACTATCAAGCTTCCTTAATAATATTTAAATATTACAATCCTTTTGAAGAATTCTCTTTGCTTGCTTTCTTAACCATGGGAAAATATTTTGTCTTTGCCACCATAAAATATTTTTCTTTTGCAAGTACCATCATGGTAAATGCCTCATCTTTTCTTACTACCATATTGCCTTAGACCCTTAGAAAAATACCATCAACTTGTGACATCAATCCTTTGACATCAATGACAACTCATCATCCTCAAATTTCCAACACTATCACCACCTACTACCATATTAAAATCCACCCTATCATCCTATCATTTATTTCTAGTAGGGCACTATCGTATCTAGTTCCTGTCAACTATTGTCATGTCCAAAATTAATTATGTAGTTGTGCATTTAGCGCCTATTGAAGTCTTCATTTTTGGTGCCTAGGTGTGACATTTGAAGAACACAAGCTTATACTGAGAGGGGGGTGAACAATATAGCGCCCACTTTTTACTTTCTTTCCAAACCAATATCAATTAATGTCCTTAATTGCAATAACCAAATATAGCAATGTGCATTAATAACTTAGATAGCAATAGTAAGCAAGAGCACAAGTCACCACACACAATTGAGACACAAGATTTAACGTGGTTCCCCCAATGTGGGGTACTCCACAAGATAATCTCCTTATAATATTTCACACAGAAATAAGGATCCTTATCCAATACAATGATTACTTTGATCTGCTCAAAGCTAGGCAATACACTGATCTGCTCAGGTAGGCAATCCACTGATCTGCTCAGCTAGGCAACACACTAATCTGCTCAGGTAGGCAACACACTGATCTGCTCAGGTAGGCAATCCACTGTTTCGCTCAACTAGGCAACACACTGATCTGCTCAGGTAGGCAATCCACTGATCTGCTTCAACAAGCTCACCAAGAACTTGCCCAAATCTGCTCTAGCAAGCTCACTAAGAACTTGCTCAAATCTGCTCAATAGGCTCACTCAAAACCTCATCAAATCTTCTCAACAAGCTCACCAAGAACTTGTTCAAATATGCTCTAGCAAGCTCACTAAGAACTTGCCCAAAACTGCTCAACAAGCTCACTAAGAACTTGCTCAAAATCTGCTCAACAAGCTCACTAAGAACTTGCTCAAAATATGCTCAACAAGCTCACTAAGAACTTGCTCAAAATCTTCTCAAAATCTGCTCAACAAGCTCACCAAGAACTTGCTCAAAATCTGCTCAACAAGCTCACTAAGAACTTGCTCAAAATCTGTCCCAAAACTATCCACAAAGCTGTCCAGAAATCTATCCCAAAAGCCTTCTCAAAGGCTCAACCAATCATGCTCAAATAGCACTCAAATCTCATCCACAAATCAAAGGCAAGGCTTAAATATGAACTCAACAATGAATGGTAATACACTCTTCAAAGGATGACAACTATGATCCACAATGATCTCAACTCAAATCAATCTCATAGAAGCATAAAGAGAATTGTTAGAGACTCAATATGTTCTATACTCAAATCCAATATCTTTCTCAACTCAAAGCATCAGAATATAGAATAGTTTCTTTTATGGAACTTGAACAATCACTTCTCACAATCACTTGACTAGGCACAATCAACTCAACTCAACCATTCATCTCAAGGGACAACTCTTTCTCACAAAACCCTAGTCCATGCATGTATCAACAAACTCAAATGTTTCCAACAATGCTCAACCATAAATCTCACATAACAATGATACTCATGTTCTTTTCAAGTTCTTTGCATAACCAATGGGCTTCAACAACTATGCTTATAAAACAAGGTTTAAACACAACTCTCAAACCAGAAAACCTTGAAGCATTTCAACCAACCACTTTCGAAAAGGAAACCACAATCAATCCTTTTCTCTCCAAT
This sequence comes from Wollemia nobilis, assembly GCA_028583015.1. Taxonomy (NCBI): domain Eukaryota; kingdom Viridiplantae; phylum Streptophyta; class Pinopsida; order Araucariales; family Araucariaceae; genus Wollemia; species Wollemia nobilis. The sequence goes on along the minus strand of JAQPPZ010016717.1, from coordinate 9,766,784 downwards.
GATATTTCAGAAATCAACCACCATAAACAAAGTCAATGGAGAATATTGCTCATACCTTTTTGATGCCTTATTGGTTGTCCACTAAATCTGCCACACTCAACAAACTTTGAAAAAAGAACAAAACACCTTCACTTTTGAAACCCTTTACAAAAATAGAAATATCTCTTTATATACACCTTATTTCTCCCTCTAAATAAGTTAATCAAATAGCCCTCGAAATAAGCTTTCCAACGATATATAATATGATATATTTCTAAAAAGAAAAACACCAAAAATTTCTCTTTTTCCAAAAGTGGATCACAACCCTTATTCCTCCTAGAAATAATAGCAAGCTTACAAAACCTTATAACTCCCTATCTCTAAAAAATTATTTTTCATACACCCAAAGCATTCACAATATCAACTATGCAAGGCGCTTCTCATAAATACCTTTAATTTCGAAATCGTGGCCTTAACCTTTGAAAACGTTTCACAAAAATTGATGAGCACCTTCACACCTACGGGAGTCGAACTCTGTTCCTCCTTGCTAGCGTTGTGAGATGCTAACCACGTGGGTGCAAGCCCACATTGGGAATAAATCCCAACCTTGCTGTATAAACTGTGCTAGATTGTTCTTAAAACGAAAAACGTTTTCCACCAAAACTTCTGCCCCTACGGGATTCAAAACGCAGACCTCCCTTGTGCCAAAGTTATCTCTTGCCAACTACGCTGTGCTGTCCAACGTGATGTCAGGTCTAGACGTCCTCAATTTTCTTTAACCCTCAAAAATGACTTCTTTATTTTTTCGCCTTCCGCTTCCTCCATGCATGAATTACTCTTCGATTTTCTCAACCTTGGCATACTCAATAGGCAAAGTTTTTAACCATTATATATACACATTATAATGCTTCGAAAGACATCGATGGATTATAATCAAACCTTCATTCTTTTGGACGTCGGCGATAATAAAATATTAAATTTAATTTTAATTTTAAATTTAAATTTTAAATAATTTAAAATTTAAACTTAAATATTTAAAATTAAATATCTCCTTCACCGGGGCACCTTTTTCGATGAAACGAAAAGCCAACCTGGGTTTTAAGAAAAACCCATTTCAAATCTGCCATCCATGGTTTTAAATAAAACCTTTTATTTTGCCTGCCTTGGTTTTCACAAAAACCTTGTATATATCCATGCTCTCCAAAATATCATAAATGCTTATTTATGAAATGCCTTGGCCATCAAAACTCAATGTGATCCATGTGACATCAATGATCCATGTGACATCAATGACAACATAAAATAACTCAAATTGCCAACAATCTCCCCCTTTGTCATTGATGGCAACACCTCTAATGCAAATCACCACAATCACCGCAAAAACCATCTCTGAGAAACAAAGCTACTCCCCCTGACTCAATACTCTCTATGGAGGCTGCTCCCCCTAACTCAATGCTCTCTTTTTTTCCCCCCCTAACTCAATGCTCTCCCCCTTACTCAAATATCTCCCCCTTTGACATCAATGGCAAAAGGGACACCTATGGGGCTAAAAGATATGACTCTTAAGCTTAGCCCCCTCACCACCTTCTCTCTTGAGGTGATTAATTTTGGGGTGGGAGTACTTTTACTCCCATATTACATTGTTTCTTTCCTCTATCAACTTCCTTCCATGTTTTTCTGATATCCTTCTCTTGATGAATTACTTGATCTTCTTGTCTTGAACCTGTTTGACCTTCTTGCCTTGAACTTGTTTGGAATTGAGTCCTACACCATTTTGCAATATGTCCAAAGTTATTGCAATTAAAACACTTGATATTGTAGCCTTTGGATGGTGCCCAAATCCTGAATTCTTTCTTGAAATGATTTCCATATCCATTCCTTTCTTGAACCCTGTATTGTGAAGCTCTGTTTTCATGACCATTATGACCATGACCTCTGAATTGTGTAGCTCTAAAACCAAAACCATGTTGCTCATTATATTTGCACTGAGAAGCTCTATGACCAATCCTGTTGCATAAGAAGCAATGTCCCTGAAAACCATACCTTCTTCCTTTGAAGTTTCTTCTAGCAAAATCAAACTTCTTTGATCTATAGACCCTGCAGTGTATAGCCCTATGTCCAAATCCATTACAAGAAAAACAATGTCCTTGAAAAGTCCTTTGTTCATGCCTTGGTTCCTCATACCTTTCTTGACCATTATCCTTATGATCATTTTCAACTTGTGCATTGCATCCTTGAACCTTCTTTGTGGTATCCAAATCTTCTTCCTTAACTTCTTCCTTGCTTTCTTCTTCAAGAATTTCTTTTCCTTTTGAACTTGATTCACCTATCTCAAAACAAGATCCAAATTGGATATTTGGAGCCATAGGAGCTTTGGAACTTTCTTCATGAATCTTAGGTGCTTCCTTGCTTTCATCTTTTAGAACTTCCTTTCCTTTTGAGTGTGATTCCCCAAACCTGAAATATGAGACCTTTGGTGCTTTGGAAACTTCCTCTTCTTTTTCTTCATTTGTGTCAAGTAGCAAATTGGCATCCATATTTATTGTCTCTGAAATACATGTTTCCTTCTTAGTGAAAATATCTTGACCTTTTGAGTCATGTGATGGATCAAACTTCTTATGTATGGAACATCTCAATTCTTTTAGATTCTCCTTAACCTCTTGTAGTTGCTCATGGATTTCATTGAAGTCTTCCTTTAGATCAACTAAGACATCTATCTTTCTTACACTATTCTCTTGTTTAACTTCTTTTGATCAGAGCAAATGTTCTTCTTCTACTTATTTTATCCCATAGAAAAACCCTTCTTCATCTTCACTGTCACTAAGATCATTATCATCTTCTATAGCAAACAAACTCTCATGATTTCTTTGACCATGCCTATTTCCTTGATGTGTCATCTCATCTTCACTATCATTGAAACCATTGCAATATCTTGATCTATGATCTCTTTGACCACACACAAAGCACTGTTCTCTTTCACCTTCTATTCCAAGGAATAGATGTTCTTCCTTTTCATCATCTGACTTGTCTCTATCACTGTGATCTGAGCTATCACTTGCTTCTACAATGTAGTAAGATTTCTTTGCCTTACGAAAATTTTTCTTCTTCTCATACCTATTTTGCTTGTATCTATCATCTTTGTCATGCTTATGCTTTCCATATTCTTTTCTTCTGTGACCCTATTTTTCATCATCACTATTTTCTTCATGTGGACACCTGTGTGCATAGTGACCAAAATCACCACACTTGTAGCATTTGACTTTCCTCATATCTCTGTAATTCCTTGAGTCCTTATTCCTTTTGATGAAGTTAGCTTCCTCATCATTATCTGGATCTCTATCTATCTCTAGAAATTTTCCTTTCTTATTATCTGAAGCCTTGAATGCAATATCTTTTATTGGAACCTGATGCTTACTCACCCTCATCTCATAAGTTGTGAGAGTTCCTTGTAATTCTTCCATTGTTAGCTTGTTGATATCCATTGTTTCTTCTATTGCTAAAACCTTTGCATCATACTTCATGGGAAGTGATCTCAAAACCTTTTGAGTAACTTTTGATTCTTTCATCTCAAATCCTAGGCCTCTCATGGTGTTAGTAATCTCATCAACTCGAAGTAAAAACTTTGCAATATCTTCAGAATCTTCCATTTTCAATTCCTCAAATATTTTTCTATGAGTTTGTAGTTTTTCCAACTTTACCTTGGAATCTCCTTCATAAGTATTCCGCAACTTGGTCCACATTTCATTAGCTGAATTACATACCATGACCTTTGCAAAATCTATCTCACGTAGCCCACTCAAAATACAATTCATTGCTCTTGCATTGATCTCAACCAATTTCTTGATAGTCTTATCTACCTCGGGATCACCTTCAACCTTATACTCTTTTTCAACCATCTGCCATACCTCATAACCTTGTGATATCAAGTAGTTCTTCATTCTCATGCTCTAGAAAGCATAATTGTTACCATCAAACAGTGGAGCCTTATTTGTAGATGATCCATTCTGTGAAGCCATCTGTGTTCTTGTAGAATCTACCCTCAAGTTGTTAGCCTTTTCGAAGGAACCCGCTCTGATACCAATTGAAGAACACAAGCTTATACTAAGAGGGGGGTGAACAGTATAGCGCCCACTTTTTACTTTCTTTCCAAACCAATATCAATTAATGTCCTTAATTGCAATAACCAAATATAGCAGTGTGCATTAATAACTTAGATAGCAATAGTAAGCAAGAGCACAAGTCACCACACATAATTGAGACACAAGATTTAACATGGTTCCCCCAATGTGGGGTACTCCACAAGATAATCTCCTTATAATATTTCACACAAAAATAAGGATCCTTATCCAATACAATGATTACTTTGATCTACTCAAAGCTAGGCAATACATTGATCTACTCATGTAGGCAATCCACTGATCTGCTTAGGTAGGCAACACACTGATCTGCTCAGGTAGGCAACACACTGATCTGCTTAGGTAGGCAATCCACTGATCTGCTCAACTAGGCAACACACTGATCTACTTAGGTAGGCAATCCATTGATATGCTTTAGCAAGCTCACCAAGAACTTGCCCAAATATGCTCTAGCAAGCTCACTAAGAACTTGCTCAAATATGCTCAATAGGCTCACTTAGAACCTCATCAAATATGCTCAACAAGCTCACCAAGAACTTGCTCAAATATGCTCTAGCAAGCTCACTAAGAACTTGCCCAAAACTACTCAACAAGCTCACTAAGAACTTGCCAAAATCTCAACAAGCTCACTAAGAACTTGCTCAAAATATGCTCAACAAGCTCACTAAGAACTTGCTCAAAATATGCTCAACAAGCTCACTAAGAACTTGCTCAAAATATGCTCAACAAGCTCACCAAGAACTTGCTCAAAATATTCCCAAAAAGCTCACTAAGAACTTGCTCAAAATCTATCCCAAAACTATCCACAAATCTGTCCAGAAATCTATCCCAAAAGCCTTCTCAAAGGCTCAACCAATCATGCTCAAATAGCACTCAAATCTCATCCACAAATCAAAGGCAAGGCTTAAATATGAACTCAACAATGAATGGTAATACACTCTTCAAAGGATGACAACTATGATCCACAATGATCTCAACTCAAATCAATCTCATAGAAGCATAAAGAGAATTGTTAGAGACTCAATATGTTCTATACTCAAATCCAATATCTTTCTCAACTCAAAATAAAGAAAAAGGAGAATAGATTGAGACAAATTATTATATTCTCAATCTTTCCTTTCAACTCAACTCAAATCAGAATATAGAATAGTTTCTTTTATGGAACTTGAACAATCACTTCTCACAATCACTTGACTAGGCACAATCAACTCAACTCAACCATTCATCTCAAGGGATAACTCTTTCTCACAAAACCCTAGTCCATGCATGTATCAACAAACTCAAATGTTTCCAATAATGCTCAACCATAAATCTCACATAACAATGATACTCATGTTCTTTTCAAGTTCTTTGCATAACCAATGGGCTTCAACAACTATGCTTATAAAACAAGGTTTAAACACAACTCTCAAACTAGAAAACCTTGAAGCATTTCAACCAACCACTTTCGAAAAGGAAACCACAATCAATCCTTTTCTCTCCAATGATATTTCAGAAATCAACCACCATAAACAAAGTCAATGGAGAATATTGCTCATACCTTTTTGATGCCTTATTGGTTGTCCACTAAATCTGCCACACTCAACAAACTTTGAAAAAGAATAAAACACCTTCACTTTTGAAACCCTTTACAAAAATAGAAATATCTCTTTATATACACCTTATTTCTCCCTCTAAATAAGTTAATCAAATAGCCCTCGAAATAAGCTTTCCAACGATATATAATATGATATATTTCTAAAAAGAAAAACACCAGAAATTTCTCTTTTTCCAAAAGTGGATCACAACCCTTATTCCTCCTAGAAATAACAGCAAGCTTACAAAACCTTATAACTCCCTATCTCTAAAAAAATATTTTTCATACACCCAAAGCATTCACAATATCAACTATGCAAGGCGCTTCTCATAAATACCTTTAATTTTGAAATCGTGGCCTTAACCTTTGAAAACGTTTTGCAAAAATTGATGAGCGCCTTCACACCTACGGGAGTCGAACTCTGTTCCTCCTTGCTAGCACCGTGAGACACTAACCACGTGGGCGCAAGCCCACGTTGGGAATAAATCCCAACCTTGCTGTATAAATTGTGCTAGATTGTTGGAATAAATCCCAACGTTGGGAATAAAATATCATAAATGCTTATTTATGAAATGTCTTGGCCATCAAAACTCAATGTGATCCATGTGACATCAATGACAACATAAAATAACTCAAATTTCCAACAAAGTTTTATTTAGAACCATATTCTATACTATTTTTGGTGCTCCTACTACAATATCCACAACTTGATAATCTTTTTATCCCCTAAAGTTTGGTATTTAATTAATAAAATATCCTATTTTATTCCTCTTAACACATAAGATCAATCTTCCTATCATACTACTACGTTAATCCTAATTACTACATTTAATCAAGCACAAATACAAATGATAAAGGAAATCATGGTAAAATAGGGTAACAAGAAGGAAAAAAGGTTGTACAAAAGAGGTATTTCTAAGCCTCAACACTCCCCATGATCTATTGTGAGGCATGTCGTAATGAACCCAATTTTCTTCTAATTGAAAAATTCTTCTGTAACTCTTCCCTTATTATTATTTAATATACTATAGTCCTTGCAACTTATGCTAGGGTATATAAGGGAGTCTCCTAAAATGAATTTTGAGTTATCCCAGGTACACTTTTAGGATTAGGAACTAGGAATACCTTCCTTTATATCATTGCCTCATCTAATAAACCTTAGACCTAGTTGATTTATTCATTCCTTTGTTGCAATATTTTTTAGTTTTTTCTAGTCTTGTCTATAGAGCATAGATGATCAATCTAGTCCCTCCCAAGTCTAAGATACCAAGATCTCCATTATATTATATTAATGGTTCATATTGACCTATTTTTGAACTAAGTGTGGAAGGTCATGTAGTAATTGCTTCAAAGGAATCTTCCCCCTTGTCTAGATGTAAAATTATCTCAAGGGATGTAGGTTGTAGTGATTCCTCAATAGACATTGCCTCCCAAGTACTACCTAACTCTTCCTGTTGGTTTTCTTCCTAGATTAAGGTATTTGGTGATCCTCCTTTACTATTGCTGCTAAGAATTTTGATCTCTAGTAGAGAATATCCTTTAGAATATTATTGTGTTTGTAGGAAGAGTTGTTGTTTTTTCTTCTACCTAGCTACCTCTACTCATATTTTATCTCTAGTTCTTCATAAGAAATAAAAATTTCCCTTTTTCAACTCTTATTTTCTAAAACCTCTAGGTTTCTATACATTCTAATTTATTGTTTTCTTTTGATGTGTTTAATTTTGATGGTTTCTTGTACGTTGCTAGAGGAGACTATGGTTATTCTTCTAGATACACATTCTCTTGGGATTCCTGCTTGACCTTATACCTTGCGCATTTATGTTCTTTAGACATAGACCTAGGGATTTTGTTAGATATTTTATATTTTTGAAGGATCTTGGAAGCCTTATCCAATGCACACTTCTTTCTATTGGATTTAAAATATTTAGTCTCAGAGGATTACAAAGCCTGAGAAATCCTAGGCTCCAATAAGGCCTTGGAAGCACTAGATTTCTCTAATATCTCAACAAAATTAGTGTTTTCTTATTCTTCCTCACTATCATCCTATAGTACTTGGTCCTTTGTCCCAAATAACTCAACCATATTTTATTTCTACCTTCATCAACCCAAATATAGTGACAACAAATCAATTAGATTAAGCCATGGTGTTTAAGCTAGTATTTTCCATCTCAAAATATTTCAACCATGTCTTGTAATGCAATATTTAGGTAGTAAGATAGATTAATATGAAGCTAAAAATTATGCTCATTGTGTCTCAAATGAGTAAGGATCTTCAAATGTGTTCCAAACAAAAAAACAAATTGTCTATCACATGTAGGGAATTTCATTACCCATAGGGCAAAAATTTCCTAGGTCCTTGCCAAAATAGTCCTCTTCAACCCTTTATAATATTTATGACAAGTATCATAACTAGGGATGGATCACCTTCCCATTTAAATTGATTGAATAGTGTAGAGGGTGCTTTCCTGGTTTGAACGAATTCCTGACTAGAAAGTGGAATACTATAAACTTGACTCAATAGTCAAGTTCACTAAAATAGTTATACCCTTAACCATAAAAATTCCTTCCTATAGGCTTGGTGTTAGTATTTTAACAATCTAACATCATGGCAATAAAACCTATAGAATATCTACAACCACTTTAAAATTTTAAAAATGTATGTAACTTCTAGATTCTATAATATCTCTTCTGCATTATCTAGTTCAAATGTTCTCTTTTGGACCATAATATTGAAGAAGAGTTGTAGAAAGGGTAAATTGGTACACAAGGCCAAATTCATAAATGGTGATTTCAAGTTGCAGGGGTAGTAAAAAAGGTTATGGACTTGTTCCTATTCATGCATGCATGGGAGAAAGTTGATTGAAGTATCATCAACGCAATGCTATATTTCTTAGAAGGTGGTAGATCCTTCACTAGTTTCCTTCCCAAACTAATGCCTACCACTTGCATGGTGAATAACCACTGTCTGTTCTTGAATATTATGCTAAGAAATCACACACATGATAAGAACATGCTAGATTTTAAAATTATTGCAACATGTATTTTCCCATGCATGAACTGCACCCCTTTCCTTTTTAAAAAAATTTGACACATCACCTAATCTTATCCTCAAATCCCCATGTATATTTTTTAATCCTATTTTTTGCATGAAATCTATGCTTTCTACAGATCACTACCACATGGACCATATGATCAACTGGAAACACAAACCTTGTCTAATTCTAGTCAGTGTATTAGTTACTATGAGCTTTCTAGCACTGCCTAAATAAGTTTGATTCTCAACCGTGCAATGGGGAGAGGGAACCAAAAAAATCTAATGCTATGTACAATACTTCCAAACAATAGGATCCTTTTACAAGCCTTCTTCAATTGCAACACATATCATGAATTTACTATAATCATGGAAAAGTTTCTAAATTAAACAATAACAAAAGGAGAATTACATACCTTGCTAGGAAATATGAATCATGATGCTTCAAAGAAGGTAGGAACATGTGATTATACCAAAGTAAGATATTGGGATTAAAAATAAATCATACATGAGTGCATACACATATTTATTTATCTATTGTATATATATATATATTATCATAGAAGAGACTACCATTTTTGGTTTTCAATCTACTTCTACCTTGGCTACATCCACAAGGGATTTTCATAGCAAAGAATTTTAATTACAAGACTAGCATACCAAAAATAGGTTTTGATACTAGCCTTGGCCCAATGGCATCCCTAAAGGAGTTTTCACCATTGGATCTAATATATTTTTTTATTTTTCCTTTTATTTTTCAATTAAGAAGAGACATAATTATCCTTCATTTATAATGGAAGAGGAGGCTTCTCCCACAATGTACATATCATACTAAGAAAGTAAACGAGTAGAAAAATCTTCCTTTGATATTGGTTTGTGATACAACTTCAAACAATGTCCATTTACCATAATATTTCATCTTGATCCATCAATAGGTAGTAGTCACACAACATCATTATCAAATATTTGATCAATCTCATATGGAAATAGCCATCATGTTTAGATATTTCTCTTGAAGTTAAGGTAATGTGAATCAAGAAGTGGTGCTCAATCACCTAGCTAGTACTTGTTACTCTTGATATGCTTATCATGTCATGTCTTTTATTGTTGCTAAATGATATTTATCTGATGAAGAGCATATAGTAATAGCTTGTCAAGCTTATTAAGCTATGAAATACTTTCCTATTGTACCTATGACAACTCAATACCAACATCAATTACAGTTTGTAGTGTTTAAAATTAAAATTTAATGGGCAAGATGGGTTTCTTACCATAAACTAAATCATATGAGGTAAATATAGTGATGGATTTCCAAGTGAAGTTGTAAGCCCACACTACTTTTAATAGTTTATTGGCCCAATATTTCCTATGAGAAGCAACTATTTTTTTAAGATGTTTTCTAATTCCTTATTGGTAACTTCTATTTGAGCATTGGATTAAGGTTGATATGGTGAGGAATTCTTATGTTTCAATTGGTAAAATTTCATAAATGCATGAATGAAATTTGATGTAAACTAGGGATTTTGATTAGGCACAATTGCATGAGGGGCACCAAAGCATTGAAATATTTGATTATATAAGAAATTGACTACTTGGTCCTCATGAGCATACTAGAGAGTAGTTACATGACCCATTTTGTTACATAATTTGTACACACTAGGTTGTGTTTCTTCCCTTGGGATGGAAAATCAATGGATCCAATAAAATCTATCCCTATTTTTCAAATGGATCCAAGACCACCTAAGGTTGAAGGTGCATCTTGTTTTGTGTAATACATTTTCCTATTTGTTGGCATTGATTACAGTGGGATAATTACTTCTTTACATATTTATGGAGTGAGGGTTAGTAATATCCAACTCCTAGAATATTTTATGTAGTTCTCTTTGCTGAGTAGTATCCTCTAGAAGGTTCATCATAACATTCCCAAAGGATGTCATAGAATTCATATTCCCTTAAACACCTATGCAAAACATGATCAATCCTGCATTTAAATAATAACCTTTTAATTCATTGGAACAATGAAAATTTTCAAATTAATTGACATATTTCATTATTGATAAGACGAGAAAGGATATTCCTAGCTAGAAAATAGTTAGTAATATCTATAAACCATGGTGATTGTGTTGATATTGCAAATAAATATTCATTAGGAAAATAATCATTCACTAGTTATTTTTCATAGTAGTGTTTAGTCTTGATAGAAAGTTAGTGACTACATTGGATTTACCAGGTTTATCCATGACAGTGATGCCAAATTCTTGTAGCAGCAATAACCATCATATCAATTGTCCACTTACCATAGGTTTATTCATTAGATACTTAATTTTAAAGTGGTCAATATGCACATATACAAGATACCCTATAGTATAATGCTGAAATTTGTTCATGGCGTAGACTATTCAGTTAATTTTTTTCTAATATAGTATATGACATAGTTTTTCTCATTTTCTTCTTCTTGACAATATTGGATAATATTACATTATTAGGTACATGTTAATTTACCCCATGTTACCTATGGTATAATGTAAATATTAGATTAAGGTTTGAGTCTATAGTTTAGGTGAATGATTTATATTTCCCATTTATGTAAGTGTTTATGTGTAGGATATGCACAAGTGTCATGTAAGTAAGAGTGCAAGTGTATAATGAGATAAAGTGCACAAGTATCATGTAATTAAGTGTGAAAATATGTAATGTGAGGATGTGCATAAGTGTCATATATTAGGTGTGCATGTAGAAGTGTAAGTGTCATGTAAAAGAGTGCAAGTGTCATAGAGTTAAGTGTGCATGTAAGTAGAGAGTCAAGAGTCATGTATATGAGTGGTAATATGAGAAGCCAAAGAACATGAGCTTTGTCATATGGAGAGTAATAGTTAAGTACTTGAATATTTATATTGTATAGCTATATTATGGAGACAAAGCTCCATGTATGCTGATTGAAGAAATGGATCTAAGAAGATAACATTCAAGCATTAAGAATATTAAAGCTTGTGTGCATATTTTGAGCAATTCATCTATGAGTTTCTTCATGTTTTTTCATGAATGATTTTGGCATTTTTACATTCATATTTGATATTATTTTGAATGTTTGTATTTTTTTTTGTTAAATTAAAAGTGGGCTTTTGTCAAGGATCCCAAAACCTGATTACAATGGAATATATTGCATCAAAGTACATCAGATTAAATTAAGGCAAGGGCAGCCAAAAGGAACAAATAAGGAGCACGCAATAGGACAAAAAATGAAGGTGCCATCCTTTGCACTAGAGGAAGGCACTTTCCTTTGCGCCAGAGGAAAACATCTTCCATTGCGCCAAAGGAAAAACGGGCAGGAAGGGAAGGCCTGCCAAAAACCAAATTTGAATCAAAAGGCGTAAAACAAGATTTTGAAGCTCACAAAGGGTGGGAGAAAGTGTTATACCACCCCAATGACTAAATGACAATTTGAACCTTTCCCAAAGGTGGGAAAAGAAACAAAGCGATAGATTAAAAATTGAAACAACCCAAGGGCGGGAAAACCAAAATTTTTGAATGTTTGTATTATTTATATTGACTGACTTATTTTGAATGATCTTATATTTGATATTACTCAAGATATAGAATGTTGAGACTTAGATAATATGGATTAAAATCCAATAGTGGTATTGGAGCTACTTAAAATAGTCTCTATTGCTATAATTGGAGGAAGTCTTCGGTGTGAATTTATATTTAGAGTCACGTGAAGAAAACATAGACTCAAATTACTACAAATTTTGAATTTTTAGATTGATATTTGATAAAGGCCCAATTATTATATGTTGGAGTTTTTCCACTCAAAAAATAAGTGAAGACTAGGACTCAACTTATTGATTGAGGGGACAAATCAAGAGTCACCCTAATTTTTGGATTCTCTTTGAAGATAGAGAACCACATATTGAGTGATCAAAAACCACTTGAGAAAACTATTGAAGAAATCAAGAAATAACCTAAGAAGAAAGAAGAAAGAAAGAAGAAAAATTAAGTGACAAGAACTCGGGCTTGTACTTGAGAGAGAAAGAAGAAAAATAATTCAAAAGTACTCAAGCTAGAACCTAAGAGAGAAAGAAAAATAAAAGGAAAAGCTCAGGTAATATCCTAAGTAAATTAGAAGAAAATAAATAAGAGAGAAATTATAAAAAATTTCTACAAAATATTTTTTAGAAATATTATTTTAAAAAGAAATATATTTAGAATAGCAAAGCAGAAAGCAAGTGCCTAAGGAAGATAATCAAATCAAGAGCACTATAGCAAATCAAGTAAGCTAAAGTTCTGTAAAAAAAAAAGGTAAGACAAAGCAATATCAAGCAATCCAAATAAGAATAGAGTGTCTAAGTAAGGAGTTCCTAAGTATTTTAGGCAAAGCTAAAGCAGACTAGAGCACCCAAGCAAAATAGATAATCAAAAGCATTAAAGGAAGTCGACTAGAGCATCCAAGTAAAGGAATCTAACTGGAGTGGCTGAGTAAAGGAAGCAAACATGAGCATATTTGTGAGGGCCCCATGAATATTAGTTTAGCCAAAGTAATATTTACAAAAGGTACAAACATAAGTGCTCTATGAATATTAGTCTAGCCATAGTAAAATTGCTTGAGAAGCACAACCAGGAGTGCCTGAAAAACTAAATTGGATAGAATGATATTGCCTAAAGAGCATAGTTGTGAGTTCCAAGACATAGTTTTTCTAAATGAGGACATCAAGGTAGCATCTACTATATACATTGTTGCTATCGCAATCACAGAAAGGTAACACATTGGACAACAAAAATGGTCTTGAATGTTACACATTAGTATAACGTTCATCACTGGTTGTATTATTTATTAGGCCACGTTTGACTATGAGAATTTTTTAAAGTTGAAAATATTGTACCCTAATTTGCCAAGTGGAAGACAAGGTAAGTGACATTATCTTTATCATTTAATATATATTAAAGTCCTAAGTCAAGGTTTAATTGAAGTATAGAAAATTCAAAATTTTAAAGTGATATTTAAGTGGGAGCTAAAAGGAATTAAATTTTTTAGAAAATAATATTTAGGTGGGAGTTATAAGGACTTCTACCACATTTATGAAATATTGAAATTTATATTTACAATTAGTTTTTTTGCAACTTATTTAAAAAATTTGATTGTTGAATTTTTTTATTAAATATTTGGAGAGATAAGGATTTCTACTCCAAAAAGAAAAAATTGATAATTTGAAGATTTAAAAATTAGAAGAATTTAATTTAAAAAATTAATAAAGTAGGGAGATAAAAGGTTTGCTACTTCAAAAATTTGAAAATTTGAAAATTTGAAAATTGCAAATTTATTTTTGAATTTTTATGACAAAGGGAATTTGAAAATTTTGAAGTTTTAAGGCATACTATTCCAAAAGTTTCAAACTATGGATATAATAAATATTCAAGTAGAAAATAATACATCATCAAAAAATATGTAACTCATTTACAAAGAAAAAAAAGAGAGTGTCCTTAATATTGCATCAATGGTTGCATTATTTTTCAAGAATACTAATGATTATGATTGCAACACTATGATTTGGAAGCAAGGATTGAAATATAAAGATGGATATTATAATCATTTGAAATGTAGTCGTTGCAATAGAATTGGGCATATAGAAGCAAGATGTTGGAATATTTATTCATGTAAAATGTGTGGAATAAAAATCATTCTCCAACATTTGTCGATATAAGGAAAACAAATATGAAAATCTAGAAAAAATATTATTGATGAAACTAGACAATATTCTTCAAAGTCTTATTTTCAGGGCTCATCAGTATGGACCAATTGGATGCTAAGACCCTACCAAGGATATTTCTTGGGTATGATGAAGAGTCAAAAACTTCTTGACTAATGTATCCAATCACCAAGAAATTACATATAAGTAGAGATGTGGTGTTTGATGAAGCTTGTAAAACTAAGTCAAATACCAAGGATTATAAGGAGACTAAAGATTCCACATATATATATTGGATATTGATGCTGACTAAGAAAAATAAAAAACCAAAATTTCTCCCATAAATTTGAAGAAGCCCAAAAGTTTCTATAGGCCTTGAAGAGTCACTATGATTGTTGGACTTCCTAGAATGTGAAATGAAGTGTTGTAACATAATTTTCTATATTTTAAATGTAAAATAGAGTATTATAGTTGTAGGATATTGTGTAAAAATATTTGTAATAATTTTTATTTCGTTTGGAATGTAAAACACATTCTATTCCATTCATTTTGTGAAAAACATGTTTGTTGTCCTTGTTTTTCTGAAACTTGTAGTCAATTTTCAAAGCTCATAATTTTTTTTTCACAAATTTTATTGTGTATGTGATATACCATTGGAAAGGTATTTTTTTATAGAATTCAATCCCAAAATTTCATCAAATTATGAGCAATTTTGGTCCTTCAAAATTAGGCTGTTGTACACTGCTAAAAAAATTGCTGCATTTTTTGTTGCTACAAATTTTCTTGTTACGTTTTTTCTGAACTTTGTGCTCTTCATTTTTGGGTCAAATAATTCATTTGGAATTATATATTGGTTGGTTTTTGGGTTTTAGTGAACTTAGATTCATGGTTAGTCTAACATTTTATCAAGTTCTTGGACAAGTTCATTGAAGAAAAACTTCATTTATTGTTGCTTGAGTCTAATGGCCAACTTCAACAACTCATAACCCATTCCATAATTTAACGGGTAATATTATGATTATTAGAGCATAAATATGAAAATATTGTTAATTATAAAATATATTTTAAAGGTAGTGGATAACGGTTATGAAGGACCATCTTATTGGAACACATTACAAGGACTGATAGGACAACAAAAAGGGAAACAAAGAATAACAATTCATTAACCCTATACCATATTCAGTTTGATCTTGACAAGAGTTTATTTCCATATATTTCTGCTACTACATCATCCAATGAGTCTTGTAAGTCTCCTCAAGAGGCTTACCAAAGAGGTGATCAAGTGAGAATGGTAATTTTGTAGACCATGAAGAAAGATTTTGAGAATCTGAAAATCAAAAGGTTGAAAGTGTGGGTGATTATTGTGTTAGAGTGAAGGATGTGGTGAACAATATGGCCACCCTTGGATAGAACTTGAATAAATAGGTGGTAGTGAAGAAGATATTAAAATATTGTATCCCTAAATAGAGTCATGTTGCAATAATTTTTGAGGAGAGTAAATATTTGGCTACATTTATATTTGGTTGTCTAGTTGAATCTCTTATGTCACATCTAGAAAGACTAATAGAAACTAGTAAATAAAATGAGGAGAATAATTTTAATTTGAAATTAAATATATTTGAGAATGATGAAGTTAGTCCAAGCAAAAGTAAACACACACATGGAAGAGGAAGAAATAAAAATTACTCAATAGGTAGAGGAGGAAGAGGAAGATAAGTCATTGCTATTGAAAGAGGATATGTAAGGGCTGATAAAAAAAAAATGAATTCTATGATTGTCATAAAATGGTCCACATCGAGTGCTATTGTAGAGTGAAGACCACAAATGGAGATATAAGATTTCACTATGCATGTAAGGATAAATATGCACAAGGTAATTTGTTTTTGACTAGTGACATGGCTAAAAAACCAGTCAAGAAGTTTGGTATCTAGGTTCTGGTTGTTCTAACCACATGACTGGAAAGAAAGAGTTATTTTTTGCTGTGAATAAAAATTTCAAGACCAAGATTATTCTTGGGAATAATAATGCTTTGAATGTGGCTATAAAAGGCACCATGGAGGTTGGCACTAAAGAAGGTACAAAGAGAATTCATGATATCTACTATGCTTCCAATTTGAAGAATAATTTTTAGAAAAAAACTATAAATTTGTGTTTGATAACAATGCATGTATCATTTATAATAAGAATAATAGAAAATGTATGGTCACCATTGTTCCTATGACAAAGAACTAGATGTTGAAGTTTGGAGGAAAAGGGAGTATGAACATGGCACATTTGGACACTTGAATTTTAAAAGTTTAGACTTTTTGTCTTCAAAAGACATGTTAAATGGACTACCTAAGATTAGAGAGCACAAGGGTGTGAAGAATATGCGATTGAAAAGCATGCAAGGAAGGAGTTTCCAAAAGGAAAAGCATGGTGGGCCTCATAACCACTTCAAATTGTACATTATGATATTTGTGGATCTATGCAAACACAAATTTTGGGTAAGTCTTCATATTTTTTCACATTCATTGATGACTTTTCAAGTTGGGTATATTTTTTGAAACACAAGGATGAAGCTTTTTACAGGTTCAATATTTTCAAAGCATTGGTTGGGAATGAAAGTGGATATAAAATAAAGTGTTTGATAAACTATTGTGGAGAAGAATTTTGTTCAAATAAGTTCAATGATTTTTACAAACAATATGGCATCAAGAGGCAACTCACTACTACCTATACACCACAACAAAATGGGGTAGCTGAGAGAAAAAATAGAACCATTATAGAAATGACAAGAAGCATGTTGAAGAAAAAAGGTTTGATCAATTCTTATTGGTCTTATGCAGTTGATATAGTAGTGTACATTCTCAATATATTCTCCCCAAGAGAAATACAAAAGAAGACTCCTCATGAAACATGGTATGGCAAAAAACCAATTATAAGTCATTTGAGAGTTTTTGGTTGTCTTGCATATGCACAAGTGAATTAAATGAGAAATAAGTTATACCCCAAGAGTGACCCATGCATTCTTGTGGGATATTCTAAAACAAGTAAGGCATATAGATTGTATAATAAAAAAACTCACAAGTTTGTAGTCTTTAGAGATGTGATTTTTGATGAAGGGGGAGTGTAAAATCATAAAAAAATTACAGAAAAAATATATGATGTTGAAGAAGATAATAAAATTGGGAGATAACCTTCAAATGTTCCCTCTACTCCTCCAAGCCCACCTAGTAGCCCATCAACAAGTTCAAAGGAGACTACACCAAGTTCAAGCACAAGCAACTCATCTACAAGTCCCACCAAGAATACAAATAAAGGAAAGATAATATTGAAAGCACATCTAACCAACCAAATTATGGACAATAAATTTCAAAGGAGGTTAACAAGAAGCCAATTGCAAGAGTTGGACCAAGTTGTTTCAAGATTGGAAAAGCTCCAAATGTATGGTGATGATGAAGAAGAACCAAAAGGTGAGTTGGTGAATTATGCTATATTTTTTGAAGCTAATTTGGAACCTTCATGTTAGGAATATGCTTGTATTAATGATTTTTGGGTGCATGCAATGAAAGAAGAAATTGAGTCCATTGAAAAATTACACTTGGAAACTTGTGGAATTACCCAAGGATAAAAAGGTTGTTGGATCCAAGTTGGTCTACAAAACAAAGTTTAATAGTGATAGAAGCATAGAAATATACAAAGAAAGGCTGGTTGCAAAAAGATTCACTCAAATATATGGTGTGGATTATGAAGATAAATTTGCCCCTATTTCAAGACAAGAGATTGAAGAACACAAGCTTATACTAAGAGGGGGGTGAAAAGTATAAGACCACTTTTTACTTTTCTTTACTCAAGCTATATAATCCAATATATCAATGCAATGTCAACAATAGTAATCAAAGCAATGCATAAATCACCACACACAATAGAGACACCAATTTAACATGGTTCACCCAATGTGGGCTACTCCACGGAGAAAATATTTCACTAAAATTTTCTCAACAAATCTCTTGGGAAACCTTTCCCTATTACAATGTTTATGGACCTCTATCCAAAGGAGACACCAATCCCCTAATCAAGTTCATGGATCTCTATCCATAGGAGACACCAATCCCCTTATCTAGTTCATGGATCTCTATCCATAGGAGAACTCCTCCTCTACTCTGGCTGGTGATCTTCTAGAAGACTACTGCCTCCACTACTCTAGGTTGTGGATCTCTCTCCACTGAAGACCTCTATCCTCTCTACCCTAGCTAATGGATCTCTATCCACTGGAGACTACTATCCTCTACTCTATCACCTCCAAATATTGCTCTCAGCTCTATCTCAAATCTACACTAAACATAGTCCTTTGGTCTAGCACAAATCTGCTCAATATCTATCTCAAATCTACACTAAACATAGTCCTTCGGTCTAGCACAAATTTTCTCAATCTTTATCTCAAATATGCACTAAACACAATCCTTCGATCTAGCACAAATCTGCTCAATATCTATCTCATATGCACTAAACACAGTCCTTCGGTCTAGCACAAATCTGCTCAATCTCTATCTCAATTCACTAAACATAGTCCTTCGGTCTAGCACAAATCTACTCAATCTCTATCTCAAATATATCCTCAAGCCTTAACACAAAGCTTGACTCAATCACAAATCAACTCTTCTAGATCTGCCCCAAACCTTAACTCAAGGTTTGAACAAATCAATCAACTCTGCTCTCAAGTCTTCTCAAATACTTACCTCAAATCTACTCTACAAGTCCTCTCTAGAACTTGTCCAATCTGCTCTACAAGTCTTCACCAAGACTTACCTCAAATCTGCTCTACAAGTCCTCACTAGAACTTGTCCAATATTCTCAACAAGTCTTCACCAAGACTTACCTCAAATATGCATTGTAAGCTTCCACAAAAGCTTACTCAACTCAACTCACTCTATTATAGAAAACCTCTTCAATCACACAAACAAGCTTCACATAGAATATTGTTTAATCTTACAAAAATATATAGAGAATGGTTAGAGACTCAATATGCTTCACACTCACAACAATACTCAATCACTTTAATACTCTTTTTTTTAACCATAAAAACATATAGAGAATGGTTAGAGACTCAATATGTTTCACTCTCACACAACACTCAATTACTTCCAAACTCTCTTCAAATCAATTAAGAATAAAGAACAATTTGTTTCACATAACTTGAACTATCACTCCAACACTTCCAATCAACTAAGCCCAAACAACTCCACTCAACCAATCACTCAATGAATGCTTAGTCAATAATGCTTATCAAACAAACCTCACATAACAATGATACTCATGATCTTTCACAAACCCTAGTTCAAGATAGTTCTCAACTTCACATAACAATGATACTCATGATCTTTCACAAACCCTAATCAAGCATATGAAAGTTTACTCAATATTTCCAACAATGCTTATCAAACAAGGTTTTAGTATCAACTTTCATTCTAGAAAACCCACATCAATCAACATTGGATTTCTCAAAACCAAACTCAACAATGCTTATCAAACAATCCTTTTCACTCCAACTTAGCATTCACAACATCCAACAATATTTCACTCACAAGGAAGATATGCCCATACCTTTGTTTTGAAGAAGATTTGAATCTCAAAACCTGTCTCAATCACACTCACTCTTTTGCCAATCTCAAAGGTTAGATAGCAAAAATTTATCCTTAATATTTTCTTTCAAAATATTTCACCAAGTCAAAATATCAAAAATCAACTATGCCTTATTTCTCCTCTCAAATCAATTTTTATAATATAACTTTATTTCAACAAAACATCTAACACCCTTGGCACCCTTATAACTCCTTTTAACCACTTAAAATTCAAATACACAAATTAAAACTTTGCATACCCTTTTATCTCCTTTTATAACTCATAAACCCTTTTAACTATGCAAATTTTAATAATAAAAACCTTTAGGAAATTAAAAATTTAATTTCCACCTTTATGCATTTCGTGTGCAATGTCAAACCTTAGCAAATGAGTGCATACCTTTTAATTGCAACAAAAAGGGTTTCGATGGGTTTCAACCTCATGATCCCCTTCTCCCAAGCACCTCCGCACAATGCATGCCCACCAAGTGGGCTGCGTGCCCACACACAATGAACGAGGCTCACGCCTCCCTCTTAAGCTTCCTTCGATGATGCGAACAAAATGAAAACCAACTCTACCTTACCCAAAACACTATCGCATGGATTCAAACCCATGACCTATCACTTACGAGTGACTTACCACTGCCCTCACTACCAACTACACTACCAACACCTTGTATTTGAGAAGTGCACTCCACTAGCACTTATGCCTTAGTCTTCCTCCTTAAAGCTTCTAACACATGTGATTCCCTTTAGACCTTTGGCACACAAATTTATTTTTCATTCAAATCGATCGCATGGATGATTTTTACCAAGGTGGGTTCTTACCCCCTTTTATATGCATGGCAATATCTTCAAACATGTCGATGGATGAAATAATTCGATTTCGAATTTAATTCGAATTATGGCCCTTTAAATTAATTTAAATTTAAATTTTACCTTTAGGTAAAATATTTAAATTTAAATAATTTAAAACTTAGGGCATTATAAACTCTCACATGGATCTTTTGGAAAATAATAAATGTATCACTCCACAACCTTTGTTTCTCTTCACACCAAACTATAACCAAAAAATATTATAATATTATTATTTTTATCAACTTGCTTCTTGCCTTGCTGGAAAAACCACTGGAGGACATTTATAACACCGGAATTTGGACATCAACCTTTTGACATAAATGCATGGATGACATTGAAACTTGGTCATCATCCTCATGACATTAATGATGACAAACCTTGCTTTCTTCTTTGACATCAATGACAACAAACCTTGCTCATATTTCCAACAATCTCCCCCTTTGTCATTGATGGCAACCCATTTTTATTTTACCATTTCCTTTACCTTTTCTATTCTGCTCCCCCTGAGAAACTGCTTCCCCTGATTGAATGCTCTCCCCCTAACTCAAATCTCTCCCCCTTTGACATCAATGGCAAAGGGTCACCTTTGGGGCTCAGGGCTAAGAATGAGACTCTTAGCTTAGCCCCTCCCCCACCTCCTCTTGAGGTGGTTAATTCTGGGGTGGGAGTATTTCTACTCCTAGCAAGCACTGATATTTACCTTTGTCCACTTTCTTCCTCAACTGATCCTTCTGATTCCTTTGACTATTCCTGTTCTTGCTTGTCTCTAGAATTTTTTCTCTACACCACTTTGTTGTATGCCCATCATTATTGCACTTATAACACTTAATGTTGTTATTCCTTGGAGGTGCAACTATTTTGAAGTTTCTTCTGGTGAAGCCATATCCATTTCTATCATGAACCCTACAATTTACTGCCTTGTGACCAAACTGATTACAAGAGTAGCAATACCCTTGAAAAAGATGCCTGTTTCTAAAATTCCCATATTCCTATCTTCCATGTGTCCTGCATTATGAAGCCTTGTGCCCAAACCTATGACATGAGAAGCATCATCCATTGAAACTACCTTGCCTTGACCCCATTGGTCTCTTAGTCTCTTCTACCCTGTGTTGCTTCCTGTTCCATCTGTTCCTCATTTGTGCATTGTTCCTTTTCCTGTTGAACTCTTTATTGTCCAACTCATCCTCAGAAGTCTCACTTTCTCTTACACTCTCTTCTTCTGAAGCTTCTTCTTCTTCAGAGCTTGAGATTGACTCCTCTCCTTGTTTTCTTTGTTCCTATTCAAATCCAAGTCCTATTTTATTTGATGAACACCTCTGTACCTTGATAATCTTGTCTATGGTTTTTGAGCTCTTCCCAAACTTGTGTAGCTTATCTTTAGACTCTTTTACTTCCTTCCTTAGTGAAGCTACTTCTTGCTCTAACCTTTCACACTCTAAAACCTTAGCTTCTAACTTTTCTTTAAACCTCCTTGTCTTAGAAATTGAGTTGGTTAGGTCCTCTATAAGCTTTCCTTTCTCTTCATCACATTCTTGAAATTTAAGCTTGAGTTTTGAGTTTTGCTTTCTTACCTCCCTTAATGCATCAAGGGCATGAATAAGCTCACCCTCAAGATCAACTTCTCCTTTCTCTGATTCTTCCTCTATTTGTTTGCCTTTGGGATCATCTTCATACTTTTCTGACTTGTCTTCTATAGGATCACCTCCTTCTTCCTCTAATGCCAAGAGTAGATTCTCTTCTGGTCCTTCAAGTGTATCTTCATATTCATCATCATTGAAACTAAATCCATTCCTTGTACAACTATATTCAAGATGACCAAAGTTACCACATCTAAAACACTTGAGAATCATTGGTGACCTTTTTCTAATCACTTATTTTTCTTTTGCTAGAAATAGTACTTCATATTTATCATTATCTGAGGAACTTTCATCACTATCACTTGAGCTCTTACCTACCTTGTCTGCATAGAAACTCTTCTTATGCCTTTGGAAGAATTTATTTCCTTGCTTGCCTTGTCCATCCCTACTTTTCTTTTGGTACCTATGTTTTTCTGTTTCCCTATTCCTATGATCCTATTTTTCTTCATCATTGCTATTTCTAGCTTCTGGACAATCAGATGCATAATGACCATACTTTCCACAATGAAAAAATCTAACTAATTTCGTACCTTTATACTTTCTTGAGTCCTTGTTTCTTTTGCCATAATTTGCTTCTTCATCACTGGATAACTCATTGCTTGAATCTGACTTCTTACCCTTTGTCTTCTTAGTAGCTTTGAAGGTTGCTTCCTTCTGAGAAATAGGTTCCTCTTTTATTCTCATCTCAAAAGTTATGAGAATGCCATGTAATTCATCCCTTGTCAAAAGATCAATATCTTTTGATTCTTCTATAGCTAAAATATTTTCACTAAACCTTTTTGGGAGTGACCTTAAAATCTTATCACAAACATCAGATTCTTGAACTTCAAGCCCAAGTCCTTGCATGGAGTTAACAACCTCATCTACATGAAGTAGGTATGCAACAATGTTTTCTTCATCCTTCATCTTTAGGTCTTCAAATATTCCCTTGTAATTTCACAACTTTACCCTTTTGACCTTTTTATCTCCTTCATATATACCTTGCAACTTATCCCAAATTTCCTTTGCTGATTTGTAGTGCATAACCTTTATAAACTCTATTTCATGCAAACCTTTCAAAATTCCATTCATTTCTCTTGAATTGTAATGATGTAGAAGCTTACCATATTTATCTGTAGGTGGAGTAGCTGGTGGTATGTATCCATTCTCAACTACTTCCCATACCTCATTTCCAAGTGCCATCAGGTGAATCTTCATTCTCATACTCCAAAGTACATAATTGTTCCCATCAAACAATGGTGTTGAATTCCCTGAAGATCCATCCTTAGAATCCATCTGTGTTCTTGTAAGATTTTCCTTCAAGTTGTTAAACTCTTTTAAAGGAACCCACTCTGATACCAATTGAAGAACACAAGCTTATATTGAGAGGGGGTGAATAGTATAAGACCACTTTTTACTTTTCTTTACTCAAGCTATATAATCCAATATATCAATGCAATGTCAAAAATAGTAATAAAATTAATGCATAAATCACCACACACAATAGAGACACCAATTTAACATGGTTCACCCAATGTGGGCTACTCCACAAAGAAAATATTTCACTAAATTTTTCTCAACAAATCTCTTGGGAAACCTTTCCCTATTACAATGTTTATGGACCTCTATCCAAAGGAGACACCAATACCCTAATCAAGTTCATGGATATCTATCCATAGGAGACACCAATCCCCTTAGCTAGTTTATGGATCTCTATCCATAGGAGAAATCCTCCTCTGCTCTAGTTGGTGATCTTCTAGAAGACTACTACCTCCACTACTCTGGTTGTGGATCTCTCTCCACTGAAGACCTTTATCCTCTCTACCCTGGCTAATGGATCTCTATCCACTAGAGACTACTATCCTCTACTCTGTCACCTCCAAATCTTTCTCTCAACTCTATCTCAAATCTACACTAAACATAGTCCTTCGATCTAGCACAAATCTGCTCAATATCTATCTTTAATATGCACTAAACATAGTCCTTCGATCTAGCACAAATATACTCAATATCTATCTCAAATATGCACTAAACATAGTCCTTTGGTCTAGCACAAATATTCTCAATATCTATCTCAAATCTGCACTAAACATAGTCCTTCGATCTAGCACAAATATGCTCAATATCTATCTCAATCTACATAAATTGTCTAGCACAAATATGCTCAATTCTCAAATCTATCCTCAAGCCTTAACACAAAGCTTGACTCAATCACAAATCAACTCTACTAGATCTGCCCCAAACCTTAACTCAAGGTTTGAACAAATCAATCAATCAACTCTGCTCTCAAGTCTTCTCAAAGACTTACCTCAAATCTACTCTACAAGTCCTCACTAGAACTTGTCCAATCTATTCAACAAGTCTTCACCAAGACTTACCTCAAATCTGCTTTACAAGTCCTCACTAGAACTTGTTCAATCTGCTCAACAAGTCTTCACCAAGACTTACCTCAAATATGCATTGTAAGCTTCTACAAAAGCTTACTCAACTCAACTCACTCTATTACAGAAAACCTCTTCAATCACACAAACAAGCTTCACATAAAATCTTGTTTTAATCTCATAGAAACATATAGAGAATGGTTAGAGACTCAATATGCTTCACACTCACAATAATACTCAATCAATTTTAATCTCTCATCAATTTTTTTACCATAGAAACATATAGAGAATGGTTAGAGACTCAATATGTTTCACTCTCACACAACACTCAATTACTTCCAAACTCTCTTCAAATCAATTAAGAATAAAGAACAATTTGTTTCATAGAACTTGAACTATCACTCCAACACTTCCAATCAACTAAGCCCAAACAACTCCACTCAACCAATCACTCAATGAATGCTTAGTCAACAATGCTTATCAAACAAACCTCACATAACAATGATACTCATGATCTTTCACAAACCCTAGTTCAAGATAGTTCTCAACTTCACATAACAATGATACTCATGATATTTCACAAACCCTAATCAAGCATATGAAAGCTTACTCAATATTTCCAACAATGCTTATCAAACAAGGTTTTAGTATCAACTTTCATTCCAGAAAACCCACATCAATCAACATTGGATTTCTCAAAACCAAACTCAACAATGCTTATCAAACAATCCTTTTCACTCCAACTTAGCATTCACAACATCCAACAATATTT
Organism: Wollemia nobilis; assembly: GCA_028583015.1. Lineage (NCBI taxonomy): Eukaryota > Viridiplantae > Streptophyta > Pinopsida > Araucariales > Araucariaceae > Wollemia > Wollemia nobilis. The sequence continues at coordinate 9,741,148 of JAQPPZ010016717.1, read as the reverse complement.
CACTCACAAGGAAGATATGCCCATACCTTTGTTTTGAAGAAGATTTGAATCTCAAAACCTGTCTCAATCACACTCACTCTTTTTGCCAATCTCAAAGGTTAGATAGCAAAAATCTATCCTTAATATTTTCTTTCAAAATATTTCACCAAGTCAAAATATCAAAAATCAACTATGCCTTATTTCTCCTCTCAAATCAATTTTTATAATATAACTTTATTTCAACAAAACATCTAACACCCTTGGCACCCTTATAACTCCTTTTAACCACTTAAAAATCAAACACACAAATTAAAACTTTGCATACCCTTTTATCTCCTTTTATAACTCATAAACCCTTTTAACTATGCAAATTTTAATAATAAAAACCTTTAGGAAATTAAAAATTTAATTTCCACCTTTATGCATTTCGCATGCAATGTCAAACCTTAGCAAATGAGCGCATACCTTTTAATTGCAACAAAAAGGGTTTCAGTGGATTTCAACCTCACGATCCCCTTCTCCCAAGCGCCTCCGCATAGCGCACACCCACCAAGTGGGTTGCGTGCCCACACACAATGAACGAGGCTCACGCCTCCCTCTTAAGCTTCCTTCGATGGTGTGAACAAAATGAAAACCAACTCTACCTTGCCCAAAACACTATCATGCGGATTCGAACCCGCGACCTATCACTTGCGAGCGACTTACCACTACCCTCGCTACCAACTGTGCTACTAGCACCTTGCATTTGAGAAGTGCGCTCCACTAGCACTTATGCCTTAGTCTTCCTCCTTAAAGCTTCTAACACATGTGATTCCCTTCAGACCTTTGGTGCACGAATTCATTTTTCATTCAAATCGATCGCATGGATGATTTTTACCAAGGTGGGTTCTTACCCCCTTTTATATGCATGGCAATATCTTCAAACACGTCGATGGATGAAATAATTCGATTTCAAATTTAATTCGAATTATGGCCCTTTAAATTAATTTAAATTTAAATTTTACCTTTAGGTAAAATATTTAAATTTAAATAATTTAAAACTTAGGGCATTATAAACTCTCACATGGGTCTTTTGGAAAATAATAAATGTATCACTCCACAACCTTTGTTTCTCTTCACACCAAACTATAACCAAAAAATATTATAATATTATATATTATAATATTATTATTTTTATCAACCTACTTCTTGCCTTGCTGGAAAAACCACTGGAGGACATTTATAACACCGGAATTTGGACATCAACCTTTTGACATAAATGCATGGATGACATTGAAACTTGGTCATCATCCTCATGACATTAATGATGACAAACCTTGCTTTCTTCTTTGACATCAATGACAACAAACCTTGCTCATATTTCTAATAGAGATAATTCAGATGGCTCTTTCATTGGCAATCAATAAACAGTGGAAATTTTATCACATAGATGTGAAAAGTGCATTCTTGAATGCTTATATAGATGAGGAGGTTTATTTTCAACAACATAAAGGATTTGAAGTGGAAAGAAAGTAAAACCATGTTTATAAATTGAAGAAAGTATTGTATGGATTGAAGCAAGCACCTAGAGCATGGTACTCAAAAATTGATTAGTACTTCCAATATTGTGGTTTCAAAAAATTAAGAAAGACCCCACACTCTATTTCAAGAATGAAGGTGATGATATTATTATTGAGTGTCTATATGTTGATGATTTGATCTACAGGGGAATTAGTTCCAAGATGATGAATGATTTTAAGCATGCTATAATGAAGGAATTTGATATGAAATATTTAGGACTAATGCAATACTTTCTTGGTGTGGAAGTACATCAAGGTGGTGGAAAAATTTTCATTTGTCAATCAAAATATGCAAAATATATGTTGAAGAAATATGATATGTGGTGAGCAAAAATTCATGTCCCGAAAAACATTCATTTCTCTTCCATAAATTATCAATCCGGTAAGTCCGTAAACTTATGAGTGTCACGCACAGTATATGCTTGTAGTGTTGGGGAATAAATCCGGTTGTACCTTATTTAGTTTGGTGGGGGATGTTTGTGCATTTCAATTTCAGCCAAACTAAATAAACTAAGTGCAGAGAAATTAAATAAATAAATTACAATGCTGGAAATAAAATGCTGAAAATAAAATATACAGGAAAATAAATACACACACAACTAAATTAATTAAAGCAAGAAATAAAGCAATAAACTAATCTACAGAAAACAAATAATAGAAATAAATAAGGGAGGACTACTGCAGGGAGTGGGCCCAAGCTCCTGCAGATAGTCCGCCCAACTAGCTGCGTAGAGCTTGCTCAAGTAAGAGGAATTGCACTCTTAATAAATTTGACAAGGAAATAAAATAAAATAGTTCCTCTATTAAAAATTCATCGTCCTTTCAGGGAAGACCTGTGCATTTATACAATGCACAACCTTCCTCTGTTACATTTTTAGGCAAGTCTATTTCAGACTTGCAGTTACAATAGATATGTTGTAAACATTCCAGCCAAACAATCCTAACAATCATGCACTAATAATAACAATCACGCACTAATTTTACCCGTAGGATAAATCAGGCGTATTCTATTTTTATCAGAACATGTATGATATCAGTAATAAATCCATTCGCGTGTTTGTCCATCTTAGTCGCCAATGCAAAATAGATTATTTTCTTGATTTGTCACATTGTCTATTCATGCACATTGATTCATCGGATAATTGTCGCTATGTTCTGCTCATGAGAAAATAATCCTCACCTTGTAAAGTTTAACCGGTCAATCACTTAATAATAGAGGTGCTTTATTTAGTTTAATAACAATGCATAAAATATCTCTCCCTTTTTCTTCACGTGCTTTGGTAGCTATCCCAACTTGGTGCATATGACGTGGAGTCAACGGTCAACATGGTCCCACTTGCCCTCTTGGTCAATCTTGCAAAGTATGGAGGTGTGGAGGCACCTTCTTCATGAGGAAGGCACCTACTTTTGTTGGGTGCCTTCTTCATAAGGAAGGTGCCTACTTTTGTTGGGCGCATTCTTTATAAGGAAGGTGCCTACTTCTGCTGGGCGCCTTCTTTATAAGGAAGGCACCTACTTCTGTTGGGCACCTTCCTTGAAGAGGAAGGCACCTGCTCTCATGCCTTAGTCTCCGAAAGTAGAAGTATGCCAGGTCCAAGTGGATGTAGACTGGAAAACACCAAATTAGTACCAACACTTGCATTTATACACATTTCCCACTAAAAACACCAATCAAGCATAATACTAGATTTTCTATCAATTATATGCATAAGTTATATAAAAATACATCTCATATGCTAATTAAACCAGTAATGATGCCCCTTAAAAGTGTATATAAAATGAGCATTTCTGGTGCTCATCATCCCCCCATGCCTAACATGTGCCACGCCCTCGTGGCACCAAAAGCGGAAGTTATCCCTCTCGCAGGCTGACCATGCCTAAATATTGTCATGTTCTTGTGACAACAACCCCTGGGATATATATTTTTCTTTTATTTTTCTTCCTTTTTTTTTCAATGGCCTTCAACACCTTTATTTTTCTGTCGTTGAGCGCTGCTATTTTTTTCATTCAGCACTACTGTGTTTTTTCTTAGTACTATTTTTTTTATTCAACACTGCATTTTTTTTTGTTTATTCAGCATTGCTATTTTTTTTCTTCTTCTTCCATTGAGTGCTGCTATTCTTCACCCATCGAGCGCTGCAGCACTAGTAGAAGTCCAAAACACATCCTGACTAATCATTGTGGACAAATAGTTAAATTGTGACCACACTGTTTAGGGCAAATGACCACTGCACTAATTTTTTTATAAATGCTGGCATTTTCCAATGTTGCACATTGGTCATATTTGGTGAGACCAAATTGGTTTAAAATAAGTGCAGTCACCAGCTGCTACTTTTACCCACATCTAAAATGTATTTGACATCTCTAGAACCTCCTTTGTGGTACATAGTAGCATCATTTATCTGTGTTCGCTCAAGTCGGCTGCCATTGTCATGAGGCGACAATGAAAATGATGCCAAATTTATTCACGTAGATGCCATAGCCTCTTTTTTTTTTCTTATATCCGAGGCATGTCATGTGTTTGAATTCTAATGGGAGATTTTGAAAAACTATGGAGGCATCGGCTGGTATTAGCATAGAAATGATTTTAAAATAACTATACACATAATTAACAGGAAAATCAGTACATACCCGGGTGAATTTTGTAGAACCTGATGTATATGATGCTGGTGGTGTGAGACATCTTCACGTTGGTGCTCTTGGAGATTTTATTTATTTATTTTTCTCTCTGAATGCCTTCTTCCTCCACACCACTAATTATCATTGTTCTTCTTTCTTCTGTAGGTGTGGATTTAACAAATCCAGCATCGTAGCCATAATTTACCATTTTTTATTCTCCCCCGCTTAAATTAGTGATGCCCTTGTCGCTAGCAATAGGTCCCTCTATGCAATAGGTCTGCAGCCCTCCACACATCAGGTCCCACACTGAACAACAGGCACCCCCATCCAAGGGAGAAGAAAATCGCTTATTGGTGCCTTCCTCCAAATGGAAAAAGGCACTACCGTACTGGGCTGATTGTAGGCACTCTCTTCTTGGTGGGAAGTAAATGCCTTTTTCACTTTGTCACACTCCTAATTGTAGGGCATGGGATGTCACATCTGTTAGGCCTAGTTTAAGCCGGCTCTGCCTACAGATTGTGTTCATGGCCATGTCCTACGAAACTATACACACAAAAATTGGAAAATAGGAATCATGCCTGTGCCTGAGGCCCTAGCTCTTAGGATGCCTTCAGATTGCATTCAGAGGGCATGATTACCTACACACACAAAAGTAGGAAAATAGGAGTCATGACTCCATGCCTATTAGGCCCTGGCTCTCAGGATGCCTGCAGCTTGCATTCGGTTCATGATTTCTTGCAAAGCAATAAGAAAGCAATTTTTATGCTAAGTAGGACATGTTCTATGCATTTTTTTTTTTAATTGGGAGGATTCACATTTTTTTTTTATCAAGGCACCTCTACTGTATGCCATCAAGGCACCTCGTCACTTATTCCTTTTTTTTTTTTTGTCCCTTGTGCCATCGAACCACCTAGGTGCGGGAAATGGATCAAGGCACCCTAGATGTCAAGGCGTCTACTTGCTGTGGAAGGCACCTTCAATGTATGGTGCCTTCTTGATGCGGAAGGTGCCTCCAATGTATGGCGCCTTCTTGATGCGAAAGGCACCTCCAATGTATGGCACCTTCTTCATGCAGAAGGCGCCTCCAATGTATGGTGCCTTCTTGATGCGGAAGGTGCCTCCAATGTATGGCACCTTCTTCATGTGGAAGGCGCCTTCTTGATGATCAAGGCATCTTTCACTTCATTTTTATTTTTTATTTTTTCACGTATCCTCCCTTTTTTTTTCTTTTCTTTCTCTCTCTTCTTTTTTTCTTTTCTTTCTCTTTTTTTTTTAACGAATGATTGAACATTCATCCAAGCTACTGGTATGGTATGGGGTCTCCCCCATGCCGATGTCTGATCCACTCTCACAAATGTGAGGCGATTGTTAATGGAGCTCATTGATCGTTACTCGAACATTGTCTCGGCACTCTACTTTGTACGTGGTGTAGCATCTTTGACTCCGCTCATCATTTACTCAAGTTGTAACAGTCACACACCTTGCAACAAAACTTTCCCAAAGTTTCACAAGCACCTTAGACTAGAAGCCTTTCACTTGATCAGGGTTACTTAGCCTGCCTTCAAGTGCTAATGTTTCCAAGGTAAAACTCTGCTAGCTTTCACCTGTTAGATTGGATGCTACACGATCAGGTACACGAGATAGTTCGTATAGTGTTATTACGAACTCCACGTATAAATCTCAATTCATGAAATCTTCATAGACACCTCCTTATTTTTCTACATCGCACTTCATGTTGTCCTGCAAAACATAAAAGAAAAATCTAAACTAAAGGCATTAAAATAAAATTCTAACTAATTTTTTTTTTTAATTTTTCATTTTTTTCATTATATATATAATTTTTTTTATCTTCTGATTACTTCTAGGCTCCTCCCTTGCTTTATTTAGTGACCGGTTGGAGATTTCTCATTTCCCTTCTGGACCAACCTGGTCCTAGGGAAAGAGGATACTTTCTTCCAACAAGTAACAAAAATAAAGCTTCTATATTTTTTTATCTGCATTTTAACTTGGAGCCTTTTTCAATAGAAGATATTTTTTCTCTTTTTCATGAACACTGTAAATAGTGTTCATTGTGTTGTTGGTGGCAATAATGAAGGTGGGGTCTCCCCCATGCCTACATCTGAACTAGTCTTCTAAAAAAATCATCAATTTCATTATCAACTAGTTTGATGTGTTGTAGCATGAGAAGAGCAATTTCCCCCTTTGACCTCAAAACCAATTTTTTTCAACATAATGGCAAAATGTGCAGGCTGGAAAATGACTATCTACGGGTTGGCAACTTGGAGAAAACATGGCATAGCAGTATTTAAAAAAACACATGCTAGTTTTTGATTCACCAGGTCGCCTTAAGCGCAAGTGAAGAGCATACTTCATAACAAGATGTTCTTTTAAAAATTTTGCTCTGTCATTTTTCCTGCTATTAATTTCATCATTAAAAAAAATTTACCAATACGTTGCAAAAAGTTCAAGCTTGTAAATTTTTTTTATCGTTAAAACTAAGCTTCTAGAGGCATAATTTTCCAATGGTTTCTATATAAAAACACATCCCTAAAAATTTTCAACTATCAGACCTGGGTTGTGCTATTTCTTTGATTTCTTGAAACCATTGAAAATATGATGGAAATCCTTCATTGCCAGATTTTTCTAATTTTTTCAACAACACATTTTATTCCTACTTCTACACTTAATTTGGTACATCAGGTTCATTCCCACGTTTACCTGAGAAGCTAGAAAATGCAAACAGTTGCCTATGGGATTTGGCTCTGACTGTGCCGACAACTATTTTTGGCCTATAAAAGGGCCCTTGGTGGACTCATGCTTCTCAGATAAAATATTTACAGGTGATTTCAAATAAGCTTTTTAATTGACCTGTAAATCCTAACACTACAGTTTGACACTCCCCGACAACGGCGCCAAAATGGTGAGCAAAAATTCATGTCTCGAAAAACATTCATTTCTCTTCCATAAATTATCAATCCGGTAAGTCCATAAACTTATGAGTGTCACGCACAGTATATGCCTATAGTGTTGGGGAATGAATCCGGTTGTACCTTATTTAGTTTGGTGGGGGATGTTTGTGCATTTTGATTTCATCCAAACTAAATAAACTAAGTGCAAAAAATTAAATAAATAAATTACAATGCTGGAAATAAAATGCTAGAAAATAAAATATACAAGAAAATAAATACACACACACCTAAATTAATTAAAGCAAGAACTAAAGCAATAAACTAATCTACAGAAAATAAATACAAAAATGAAATAGGGGAGGACTACTGCAGGGAGTGGGCCCAAGCTCCCGTAGATAGTCCACCCAACTAGCTACGTAGAGCTTGCTCAAGTAAGAGGAATTGCACTCTTAATAAATTTGACAAGGAAATAAAATAAAATAGTTCCTCTATTAAAAATTCATCGTCCTTTTAGGGAAGACCTATGCATTTATACAATGCACAACCTTCCTCTATTACATTTTTAGGCAAGTCTATTTCAGACTTGCAGTTACAATAGATATGCTGTAAACATTCCAGCCAAACAATCCTAACAATAATGCACTAAGAATAATAGTCACGCACTAATTTTACCCGTAGGATAAATCAGGCGTATTCTATTTTTATCAGAACATGTATGATATCAATAATAAATCCATTCATGTGTTTGTCCATCTTAGTCGCCAATGCAAAATAGATTATTTTCCTGATTTGTCACATTGTCTGTTCATGCACATTGATTCACCGGATAATTGTCGCTCTGTTCTGCTCGTGAGAAAATAATCCTCACCTTGTAAAGTTTAACCGGTCAATCACTTAATAATAGAGGTGCTTTATTTAGTTTAATAACAATGCATAAAATATCTCTCCCTTTTTCTTCACGTGCTTTGGTAGCTATCCCAACTTGGTGCATATGACGTGGAGTCAACGGTCAACATGGTCCCACTTGCCCGCTTGGTCAATCTTGCAAAGTATGGAGGCGTGGAGGCACCTTCTTCATGAGGAAGGCACCTACTTTTGTTGGGCGCCTTCTTCATAAGGAAGGTGCCTACTTCTGTTGGGCGCCTTCTTCATAAGGAAGGTGCCTACTTCTGTTGGGCACCTTCTTCATAAGGAAGGCACCTACTTCTATTGGGCACCTTCCTTGAAGAGGAAGGCACCTGCTCTCATGCCTTAGTCTCTGAAAGCAGAAGTATGCCAGGTCCAAGTGGATGTAGACTGGAAAACACCAAATTAGTACCAACACCTGCATTTATACACATTTCCCACTAAAAACACCAATCAAGCATAATACTGGATTTTCTATCAATTATATGCATAAGTTATATAAAAATACATCTCATATGCTAATTAAACCAGTAATGATGCCCCTTAAAAGTGTATATAAAATGAGCATTTCTGGTGCTTATCAATATGAAAAATTATGAATTAATTTGAACACCTGTGGCACATGGAGGTGTGTTGTGTAGAGATGATGGAGAAAAGAAAGTTGATGAAAAATTGTTTAGAAGCATTGTTGGGAGCTTAATGTTCCTTATTGCAACAAGACCTGATATTGCATTTAAAGTTTCACTTGTATTAAGGTACATAATTGAACCTTCAAAAAACCATATGAGAGCAACCAAGAGAATCTTGAGGTATGTCAAAGGAACCTTTAATTTTGGTGTACATTATGATGCTAAAAAAAAAATGGAGCTTGTTGGATACAATGACTCAGATTGGGGAGGTTGCTTGGATGATAGAAAATCAACTTCTAGAAATTATTTTTCACTTGGTTAAGGAGTGATAACATGGAGCTCAAAGAAGAAAAGTATTTTTGCTTTATCTTTTACAGATGCAAAATATATTGTAGCTACTACAAAAAGTACACAAGCACTTTGGTTGAGAAAGGTACTTGAAGAGATTGGTGAAGTTCAAAATAGTCCAACAACAATTTTTTATGACAACACAAGTGCAATTAAAATTGCAAAAAATCTTGTCCATAATAGTAAAACTAAACATATTTATTTAAAGGTTCATTTCATAAGAGAGATGGTGGAAAATAAGGTTGTAGATTTGAAATATTGCATCATCAAACAACTTGTAGACCTATTTACCAAATGTATCAATAAAGAATAATTTTTGAGATTGAGAGATAAAATTGTATCACCACTCAACATCAAGGGGGATTATATTTGATATTGATTTTTATTAATAAAAAGAAAAAACCAAAATTTCTCCCATATATTTGAATAAGCCCAAAAGTTTTATAGGCCTTGAAGAGTCACTATGACTATTGGACTTCCTAGAATGTGAAATAAAGTGTTACAACATCATATTCTCTCTTGTAAATGTAAAATAGATTATATAGCTATAGGATATTATGGACAAATATTTTAATACTTCTAAGTTCGTTTGCAATGCAAAAAAACATTCTATTCCATTCATTTTGTGAAAAAAATGCTTGTTGTCCTTGTTTTTCTTGAAACTTTAAGTCAACTTTCAAAGCTCGAAACTTTTGTTTTACAGCTCTGTTTTGTGCATGTGACACACTGTTGAAAATTTATTTTTATCTAGAATTTACTCCCAAAATTTCATCAAATTATGAGCATTTTTTGTCCTTCAAATTCAAACTGTCATGCGTTGCTATAAAATTTCTCCATTTTTTGCTACGTTTTTGCTACACTTTTTGTGCTCTTCATTTTTGTGTTAAAGACTTCAATATTAAATTGTGAGAATAGGTGATGATGATATATATTCAGATGTATAACTTCATTAATAATCTCAAGAAGTTATTGATGAACCTATAGCAATTGGTGAATAGGAATATGTTGTGCCTACAACTCCAAAACAATGGAGAAAGATATAAAATGGCTCACTAGTACCATCATAGATTCTAAACTTGAAGCATCTCTTGAAATAAATTACACATGACCACATAATAAAAGGTGTACACATTAGGAAAAAAACATGGTCTTGATGAATTTAGTGATGGAATTTGTTTTTTAAATATCTAGCAAAATTTATTGTAAAACAAAGTAGATCTAAGATAAACTATGTTGTTATGGTAATAGGACTAGTTTGTCATGTTATCCAATTTTAGTCACATAAAAGGTGTGTCTTCATGGATCATATTTGTATCATTGGGTGTGATATTTTGAATTGTTACACACTTAGTGGATGTTTTATAAGGTATTCTTAACATGGAATGAATTGGATTCATCCCACCAGACGTGCCATTCTTGAACTATTGACATTGAAGAGTAGGATGATCAACAAGATCATGCCTATACATGCCCTTCATGGTCAAAGTCCTTGGTAAAAGGGGTTTGTTAATCCACTTAATCTAAGGATTCAACATAGATCCCTACTCTTATGAAGACTAATGAAGATCATGAATCCGAGTAGTCGCCTTCTTCATGGTTGTTTCTTTTTGGTTGTCCTATATGGGTCTTTCATCCCTTGTTTTTTCTTTCCTATGAGTTTTCCTGTTCCTCTTGGTAGTGTCCTAGGGAGAGCTCCTCCCATATTTTTTTTATGCCTTCATGCTGCTCCAAGACGATCTCTTGGATTTAGCTAATTCACTGGGTTTTGATTGCTTTTGGTCCCATGGAGACCATCGCTTTCTGCATCCACTTTTGTGAAAGGTTTTGGTGTCCCTTTCAAAACCACCTCCATTCAATTAAAATAAATATAGATCCCTATTATTCTATGTTAATGTAATCTACTATAAGGTAAAATAATAAAGTAAATTCAAAAATTAAACATTGGAAGGTAAGGATGTGAGAGATTAAAAGTAAAATACAATTGAAAACTATAACAAGGATAGTTTGTTGATCAATTAACCAAATTAGGAAAGCTAAAAATAATAATATAAATCCATATTAGATGTGATACTAAAGTGGAAAAGGACTAGAAATCAAATATAGGATAAAACCACTCACACATGCATGGAAAAGAGGCCCAACATAATGAGACATAATTTTGTATGAAGGTTACATCAATTTTCCATTAATCAAAATATGAAAAATACATTCAAAGAGCATAAATTTAAAATGGGAACTAAGACCCAATTTATAGAAAAATATTCACCCTATTCACTTTGGATAAAAATACTTAACTAGTGTGAATTATAGCAAGACAACACAAATATTGTTATCAAATGAGATGCACTTGGACAAGATGTAAATGATGTCGATTCATTGTAAATACTGACAAAATGAAGGAATGATGACTAAGTTCAATGAATTCCTACTATGGCATATGAGTTATCTATTTTTATTGTGTTTTAATCTAAAACGTTATTGGTTATTATCTTCTTGTCCTAGGTAATTATTCTTCTATTGCATGGTGACTATTTTAAATCCACTTGAAGTGTCAAAGGTAGTACATCATACTGCACCACTTCATAAGAATAAAATTAATAATTATAAAGAAAAAATTACAATGAAATATGCAAAATAATACTGAACACTTAAGAATGAATATCTTCCTTTTAGTCTCTAAGGAGAAAGGTGCAATAAAATATTTAGAACAACTAGTTCAAGATATTTAGTGATCCTAATCAATTTGAGCTTAAACTAATGATGAGTATTATGACCTTTAATGCTACAAGTTTTTTAAAAAGGAGGAAAATGGTGACCCTTATAAAAAGGAAACTGAACTTGATAATAAATTTATTGGAAGCGATAAAAGTTGTTGGTTTAAAATTTGAAAGTAAGAAGTTACTCCAAAATAATAAATAAATTCCAATGTTGATGCTTCCTATGAAGATACCGATAATTCTTCAATACTTCTATTAATGATACTTCCAATGCTTCTCATGATAGTATTGTACATAATAATAATGAGCATTCTTAAAAAAATATGCTTGATGCTAAATAAACCAATAAATGGCACTAGATTCACATTAATTAGAAGTAAAGGTTAATTTAAGTTATAGTATTGGAAGAAAAAACAAATCGTAAAGTCTTGAATTAAGCTTGAAAATTTAATTAAGAGAAAATGCACTATTTATTTTGTTAGCTTATTGTTGGGCACTGAATTGACATCAAGTTTTACTTGACACTGCAACTATCTATCTTCCAATTCTCTGTCTAGGCTTGCACCCGATAGTCACAACTCAACACTCAACATTGGATGGACCAAAGATAACTTCAATCCAACCTCCAGAGTAGGTTGGTTCCTTGTCAACTTAGTAAGATGTTGACTCAATTAATTCTCAATAAGGTTTTGAAGAATAGGGTTAGAAAAAGATTTAGGGTTAGAGAAATATGCATTAATAGTGGATGGATAGGCTAACATCATAGGCATCTACAGCAGAAACCTCCTACAAACTATTTCTAATGTCCCACACTCAATATTAGCAGCACCCAAAACCATGAAATATTTATACATTAAAACAGAAAATAGATATGTGTTGCAAGAAGCAATTCCAATATCCAATATATTGATAATCCAATTTAGTAGAATAGACCAATAATCAGATTTAGCAAAAATAAACTTCCTACCAACACAGATCTAACTATGAAAAAATTTCAACTACCTTCACAACTAGTAATCCAATGAAAATAGAATGAACTAACCATTACAACATTGATAGAAATGCAATTCACAACTTCAAACCTCTTAATCAAAAGATAGCAAAGATAACATATCTTGAGTCAAAAATCAGAGTAATGCTCCTTCCATTAGTTTACATAATGTATTTACATAGTAGGGAAAGCAAACATACTAGAGCCAACCCTAAAAAATGAGGGTTCGACCTCTATTTATAGTTTACAATTGAAATAATTAAAAGACACATTACACAGATTAAAACTTTGATAACTCGGTAGAGATCTTTGCTAGAATTATCTCATTTGATGGTGAAGTCCAGGAAATCCACTGGGAGTAATCCACCATGGCAGCTCAACTCTATAACTTGCTAGTTTATTGATGCAAGTTGGGCTTCAATCCACTATGAAAAAAATTTGGACCACTCATCGTTCTTGGAAACTCCTTTTTGTAACAGATTTGCAACCATTATGGTTCTTAATCTTGAAAACCCTTCGACACTTCACCTTCTCACATTCAAAATGATTGTTCTTGAATTTGGCAAGATTCCACCTTTATACGCAACAATAGTGTCAACAAAATCTCAATCATCGATTCTATTAATGGACGATTGTTATCAAATATCATAAATGATATGTAAAGTAGTGGGGAGGAAAAAAAACACCATTCCACACTTTATCAATTTTGATATCATCTTCGATGGTTTGGCCAGTAAAATCAAGTTTTGGAAAAAAATGCATTGATGTATGAGTGAAATGGAGTCTTTTTTTAATCCGCTCACTTAGCCTTTAAAGTTCTTCTAGCATCCCTGAATTTGAAAATTGATTGAAATCTGCTCTTAAAAATTATGCCACCAGATTTGACTCAACTTGACTATGAAATCACCAATCCACACTAGAAGTAGTGTAAATAGCCCTTGTCACCATTCCACTACCTTTACAATGCTTTCGACCTTCTTATCATCATTCTGCTCCACCTTAGTCTTGGAACTCAGTGGAATGCATCTTATCAACACTTAGTCGTTGGAGCGCATGAAAGAAAGAAGAATCGCTATTCCACACTTTGGAACGCACTGACATCATCAAAGCTCAAAAATTTTACAAATTGGACACCTCGCCAGAATATACTATCAATTACACTAGATATCGAGCGGAATCGAGTTCTTAGCTTGTTATGGCAAAAAAACTAAGTTTTGAGTGGATTGGAGATCTCTTGTCATGGATCCACTCCAAAATACTCTATGACCTTAGCAAAATAGAGATTTCATGCATAGAATAAAATTTTCAATGTTTTCTAAGGATGTGGCCATTTTGGGCCTACATTCTGGCATATCCTGGTGGATTTACTCGTAAATCCATCAAAATAAAAGTCTTATCCATTGGGCATCAGGAGTCAAAAAATTGTCAATCTTCAAAAAATGCACAAATCCATCAAAATCAAAGTCTTATCCATTGGGCATCATAAGTCAAAAAATTGCCAATCTTAAAAAAATGCTTAAAAGAATAATTTCCATATGAACACTACCCTCTGAAAACTTTATGGACATCCTAGAGGATAAATGTTCATATCGAGATCATGTTGGAACCACAAAAATCTCCATCACTCCCAAAAATGCACCAATGCTTTAGCAAAAACACAACTATGTTCTCCTTTTAAAGCTTCTTCAAAACTAATGATATGAACACCTTCACAAAAAATGATGTTCTTTGCATCTCTCTGACCTCATGCTTTTATTATTTCCTTTTGACAATGTCAGAGTAAAAAAAAATCAAACAAAATACAAAACTTCTACATGACTACAAAATGTACAAACAAAAATATTCTAAGCTTGTGTCTCGAGGATTTGCAACAACTTTGTTTGGTTCTTCATCCTCCTACTAAGCTTCTTCTCTAGCATTATCTTCTTGCTCTTGCTCAACTTCTTCCTCAGGTGATTCCTGCTCTTTATTTCCCTCTTCAACATCTTTTCTAAACAATTGCACCATTAACTTCAGGGTTTGTAGGGCCTGTTTCCAAACTATTTTAGAGGGGTTGGAAGTTTTATTTAGCTACTTATGAATGTACTCTAGCTCACAAATATCCTCATAGTTTGTAGCACTTCCTTTATTTACCAAGTCTTCCATGAGATATCTGAGCTTGGTAAAATCAATAATTATTTGTGAAGCTTGTTCCTGGTCAATTGGCTCTTCCAGAGCATCAATCTCAGACTCATCATGGAGGCTCTTGGCAACACTCTTTTCAATCTCTTTTACTGATAACAAGGTGTTATATTCCATCCATAGACCTCTAAAACCATTATGAATCATTTCTTTATTTATATCCACTACATCCCTGATCATATTTTCAACCTTATCAAACAATAGCCAAGCCTTTTGGAGCATTTTGTGCTTCTTCACCACAACTCTGGCAACAATTCTAGCAATATTCCATTCCTTGTTAGGAATAGGCTTAGAAGAATCACTGAGCCTACTATCTTCCAACTTGTAAATTTGCTCAATTGAAATCACCATGGGTTGTAGCTCTCCAGTGAAGCTATCCAGATATTTTTGAACATTATGAAGTAGGTGAATGGCATCATCCATGTAATCAATAATAGGTTGTAGCTCTGAGCATTTTTCCAGAACTTTAGATAATAGTTATTTTCTTACTTTCTTTAGCCCTACCTTAGAGAAACCTAAAGACTTAGCCTTTGCAATCTAAAGCTACTGCTTCAAGCTCTGTATTTCCTTGGCTTGTTCTTCATTTTTCTTCTTTTGTTCCTCTATTTGCTCCTTGAGCTTATTGGCCTCTTGAAATTTATCTTTCCAGTTCTTAGCTTCCTTTTTGAGAGATTTCTCTATTTTTTTTTGGTTGGTGATTTTTTTTCATGATTTTCAATTATCTGCTCCAACTTGTCCATTTTCTCTTTGTATATATCACCTTTGACATAGAAAGTTTCCAAGTGAGCCTTAGCTATCACCAACTCATCTTCAGTAGGTAACTGCTCAATATCTTCTATGTATTCTTCTAGATGGTAGTCTTGAGTAGTCATTTCAGTATTAGGCTTACTTACTAGAGGAATAATGGATCTGGATGTCCTCTGCCTAGAAATTGGATCAACAAACATGCTTTTCCTCTTCATTGCCATCCTCTTGGAAGGTTTGGACAACTTCTCTGCCCAAAAATCTTGAATTTTTTGTGTAGCTTCCTTCTCCTTTTGCAAAGTTGCTAGTGTAGGATAACTCACAGGAGGAGGAGAAGAGGCTATAAGGTATGAGAGAGTAAAATCAACAGCTGACAATGGCTTGGTAGAAGTGACTACCACTACTATTGCAATTGGCAAACTCATGGAAACTATAGTGAAACTCACTAAAAGGTGAGTGGGTGCGGATGTACTAGCTTTATTTTCAAATGATGAGGGAGGTTGAAATGATAAGTATGGAATTATGGGAGATGATGAAGGGGAAATTTTAGATTATGAGGAAGGAATTTGAGGTGAACTTGGAGGAGATGGGTTGGTTTACCCCTCAGTGTTTATTGATGAAATAGGTGGTGAACTATGAGGGGGAGAGGGCACTCTAGTTACAACCTCTTGCTCAAAATGGGAGGGAGATTTCTTTGGGGAATCTAAAGGAGGAGGAGGAGAAGAGGGGATAGAGACCATACCTTCACCTACTAATGTAGGGTGTTCTGGAGCTATCTCTTCACCTTGCTATTGTGTTTGTTGTATCAACTCTTCTACAATTGAAACAGGGATTTCCTTAATAATTTTATCCTTATCCAACTTTTATTTCTTAGAAATATCCTTTTTAGCTTTTTTTTAGTGCCCTTTTGGTATTTCTTTTAAAGACTTGCAATGTTGTTGATTTATTATTTTATGTATCTTCTACAAAATTTCCTTCCTGTAATGGTTCCTCCTACAATGTTTCTTCATCAATAGGATTTAGCTCCACTGTGGCTACAGTGGTGAAACTTACTAGTGTGAACACAAAGTCCTTATCCTTCTTATTCCAGTCTATCTCTATAGCAGGGGGCTTTCCACCCAGGGCTAGGCACTTGGGCCTACTTGATATTTGAATGACTGGTGTGTTAATAGCCCTCTCATAGGAATAATGCATCTTACTCATTAACTATGCTCCTTTTGGAAAATTCTCTAATTGTTCAGTTGAGGGTTCAAATGTCTTCAAAACCTCAATAGTAGTTAATGAGGTACCAACTCCTTCTTCTTGAGCCTCTTCTTGAGAATGTGGGGATGGGGAGTCTGACCCTGGTTGTGGTGTCTTATAAATTAGCACTATATTCTTTGGGTCTTTTGCTTTCCAAGTTGCGATATTCTTGTCATATCTATCAAAAAATTCATTGTCAATCACCAATCCAAACTTGGATTTCTCTTTTCCAATTTCAACTCTCATCCTCCACTAGTCTACTATCTTGGCTTCATTCCATTTATTTTTACCTTCAACATCTCCGATGGTAGACTCTTGCAACTCTTGGCTTTCGTCACCTTTCATTTTGTTCTCAACTTCTCTAATGGTAGACTCCAATAACTAATGTTTTTCATTCTTGTCTGAATCAAAATCAACAACCTGCTCATAGAAATTTAACCATGGAGGAAGTTGTTGCATCTTGGCAACATTCCACTCCAAAGGAGCATTTTCCTTATTATTTCTACCCTGTTCAAAATGAGGCCTAGATTTTTTCTCAAATTTGTAGGTCTTCTCTCCATTTAGGGCTATGTTCCTTTTGTAGAATATATCATCTGGGTCATATCTCCATCTCTAGGGAATGTAGAATAGGCCCAACCTATCCAAATACTAATCAATTTTCTCACCTTGCCCCTTCTTGGTGATGGTTATATCATCAACACTATGGTAGGTCAACAAACATTTTCTCTTTCTCCTAGAGCCATAATTCATGTTTATAAATTATGCTTACCTCAAATATTCTAGGATGAATAATATTTCTATAACAAAATGAGGTAGTAGAAAAGGCTTACCAGTGAAGCCATATAGTCTAATGACTGTACCCTATGTAAGGATGTACCAATCTCCTTCTTCGACACCTTCTGTTCTTAAAAATTTCTTGGCCAGCGGTGGTAGCCTAGGGCATTTCCCATACATTATCTTCAATGTTGGCCCTAGAAATTCCAAGTTAAATATATAAAAGGACTCAGTGCTCCTTAGATGAGAGGTCCAATAGTAAACAAGAATAGGGTCTCCCTTATAGTTCTTTTCCTTGATTGGAATCCAGGGCATCATTTTCCTTGCAGCAACAAAGAACATCCAAACCAGGATTGAGCAATGCCAAAAAGAGGGTGAGTCATAATTCCTTTTCATTCTCACTAATTGCTCATGTATTCTTTGAGCTAGGAAATCTAGCCAATAAAAGTAGATAACCCTAATGCCTTTCTTTTTTGCATCTTCCTCATACATTCTCTCATTGGAAATGCAGTATGTAGTGGCTATTTGCCAATCTATCACTAGTTGGTCAGAATCCAAACCCTCCATACAAGATAGCATGGAATAGAGCTATGGGTTAGCAAATTGGTCAAGGGGTATTGTAACTTCAGGCATTTCATCTTCATCTCTTATTCTTATAAACTAGAATTGAAGCCATATTTCTATGACTTTCTTTTCTTTCGAAGCCATCAATGAAGTGTAAACCCTAGCTTGTTCTGCTATATCAAATTTTTTAGACTCTAAGGATGGACTCACCCTTATGGAAAAAAATCATGGCAAAGTTATTTGGAAATGGTGAATAGTGGTGTGCCATCAAGAGTTTTCACTATCCTCTTCTTAGGGTCATAAAATTTAATCATTGCAGAAACTAACTCAGGGTAATGGTGAACAAAATCACAGATGTAAGAAAATAAGAAGGATTTTATAGCAATGATACCTTGGGGTCAAATTGGTCTCCCTTCAAAGTATCTGAATTCAAAATTATTTCTCAATAAGGTCCTCCTTACTTGAGTCATTACTATGTCTACCAAATGCTTAGTATGGTCCACATGGCCATCTAGCTCTGATCCCCTTTTCTGTACTTCTGTTAGCACTTTCTTAGGAGCCATTTTTGTCAACAATTTTCAAAATATTTTCTTTGGAGTTTGCAGATAATTCTTAGCTACTCTTTAGCTATTTTCACTTAGCAAGCCTTGCTTTCTACAAATGAATGTATTTAGCATTTTTAATCCTCCATGCATGCAAACCTTCTGCCATAAATGCGCCCACTGTACGAACTACCCATTGGCATGCTTTTCAAATTAAACTCATTCCTTTCGATGGCTTGGAGATGTTATGCTAATTTTTGATTTATTGAAATTCAAACACCTTTCTACAATCACGGTGACACTCATCATTTTATTTTCCTTTGAAGCAGTGCAAGAAACTCAAGCATTAATTTGCGAATATTTGCACTTTTAGGAAGTGGTGTGGTACGAAATTTATTTTTTGCTCAAAAGTATTTGTGAACTCCAATGGATTAGAAATTTATTATTTCACTTCCACCTTAGTCTCTTTAGGAGTGGAATATATGTGTGTGGCATTCCGTTGGCACTCTAGTTCATTTGAGGGCAAATTAGAGCTCATTCATCATTGCGCTATCCCTTTAGTGCATTTGAGTGTGGAATGAAAATTTGCTACCCTTTTGATGACACTAAGATTATTTTACAACCTTTTATTTTTCATTTATATATATATTTATAGCATTTTATCAAAAATGAGAACTTCAAAATAAAATGGAATGAATATGGTATAAAATATGTACATATGTTACAATGAGATATATTTCAATCAAAATAGATTTTAAGGTGAAAACCATTGATCGAAATCAATTGTATGTTTCCTTCAAGATCTTCAAGCTGGAAAATATTGGTCTCTTTAACCTCTACTATCTTGAAAGGGCCATCCCATAAGGATTCAAACTTATGATGATGTCCTAGCTTAGATCTTTCAACATTCCAACTGAGTACAACATCTCCAACCTAGAATTTCTTGAACCTTACCTTCTTGTCAAACCATGCATTGATGTCAACTGAATGCTTTTGAAAATATTCATATGCCTGAGTTCTTTTCTCTTCTAGATGCAGTATGTGTGTCAACCTTATTTCCACTAGATTTTCTTTAGATTCCTCTTCTGTGTTTATCATCTTGAGTGTTGGAATCTCCAAATGAACATGTAACACTACCTCTTTATCATATACTAAGGCATAAGGGGAGGTCTTGATGGAATTTTTAATAGTGATTCTGTATGCCCATAGAGCTTACTCTAGCAATAGGTGCCAACTCCTTTTATTACCTTCCAATGATCTTCTCAAAATCCTCAACAGATTTTTGTTAGTTGATTATGCAAGTCCATTTCCTTGGGGGTAGTAGTTTGAATTATTCTTTATGGTAATGCCATACTTGCTTGAAAAATAAATATATTTGGCTCCTATGAATGCTGGTCCATTATCACTCACCAAGGCTTCCAGAACACCAAACCTTGAAATCAAGCTTTCCATAAAATTAATCACCACTTCTTGGTCTGATTTCTTTGTAGGAATAACTTCTACCCATCTGGTGAGGTAGTCTATAGCAATCAGAATGTACTTATGCTCAACTGAGGAATGTGGATTAATAACTCCTATAAAATCCAACCCCCATTGCTAAAATGGTTCTTCCACTTTAATTGGCTTAAGGGGAAATGATGCATTCCTTGTTCTTCCCACATGCCACTAGCACTTATCATAGGCTCTAGTAACTTTGAAGGTATCTTCAAATATGGTAGGCCAATAATAACCTTATTTTATAATATTCAAAGTTGTTACTCTTCCTAAGAAGTGTCCTCCAGATAGTCCTCTATGGAACTCCTCTATGACCTTTTATTTTTGATCATCTTTTAAGCACCTAAGGAGAAATCCATCAAGGTTCCTTTTGTATAGCCCCTCTAGCAATAAGACATAATTCAAAGCATGAATACTATATCTTCTTCCCTGTGATGCATTAATATTATGAGGGCATACCCCAGTTTGAAAGTATTTAGTCATCTGATCTACCCAGTATGATTCACCTGATTGTAATTCTTCAATCTGATCATCTACTGTTGCCTGACAAGCTATCATTTCTACTAAATTTTTTGCTTTTGTCAGACCTTGGCATATGACTCTGTCTTTTACTAGCTTGGTAGGATGGATTTACACATCATATTATTGGATCTTAGTGATCCAACCAGCTCTCTTATCTCCCAATTCACCTTGTAGAATAAAACTTCTTACATCTGGATGAACAACATAAACCAGGGTCTTGCTTTGAACCAAATATTGCCTAAATTTTTTCAATGATTTCATTACAGCAAATACTTGTTTCTCAATGAAATTATACTTAACCTAATATTCATGAAGAGTCTAGCTCCAAAATAATATAGGGTGTTCCTCCCCTTCATCATTCTTCTGGGTGAAAAGAATAGGGTGTTCCTCTCCTCAGCTCCATAAGCATAAAGGATAAAATCTTTTTTGAAATATGGATTTAATAGCACTAGAGCTGTAACAATGGACTGTTTGATGATTTCAAAGGCTTGCTTTCTTACTCCAGTCCAAATTAAATCTACATATTTCTTCAACAATTTAGATATAGGCCTCACCTTCTGAGCAAAGGTAGAGATGAATTTCTTGACAAATTTTATCTGACCAAATAAGGAATACAAGGCTTTCTTGTTCACAGGTAGTGGAAGAGCAAGAATGGATTTGATTCTATCTAGATCAATGGCCATACCTTCCTTGGAGACCACATGGCCTAGCAAATTTCCCTCATGGACTGCAAAGAATGACTTCTTAGGATTGAGGGAGATGCCAAATTCTCTGCACTTCTAGAAGATTTGTTCTAGGTGTGCCAAGTGGTCTTGCTTGTTGTGGGAAAACACAATCATTTCATATAAATATATTAGAATGAACTTGTTAATCAGCTCCCAAAAAGCATAGTCCATTGCTCTCTAGAATGTGGCTCCTGTATTAGATAGCCCAAAAGGCATTCTTTGATATGCAAAGGTGCCCCATTTTGTGGTGAATGTTGTCTTAAACTGATCTTCATTCTTCACCCAAATTTGGTTATATCCAAAGAAACCATCTAGCAATATGAACATTTTTGCCCCTACCACAATTTGCAAGATTTTATCAATCTATGGGGGTAGTAGTGGTCCTTAAGTGAGGCTTGATTGAGATTTCTAAAATCTACACACAGATGAATGTCACCATTCTTCTTCCTTATAGGTACCAAGTTGGCTACCCAGGTTGAATGTTTTATTAGATAAATGATCTTAGCCTTTAGCAACTTCAAAAGTTCCTCTCTCATTATGGCTTCGATCCTTGGATTCACAGGCCTCTATTTTTGCCTGAATGGTTTTGCATTAGGCTCTAGCTCAATTGTGTGTTGGATGACCTTCTTGTCATATACTTTGAGGTCCTTATATGACCAAGCTACAATGTCTTGGTAATTTTGGCATAAAGCTTTGATATCATCCTCTTCCTCTGGAGAACACCGGATTCCAACCTTGAGCTTCTTTTCTTTTTCTATTTCAACTTATTTATAGATTTTCTCATTGACTTCCATGGATCTGATATTTTTCTTGTCTTCATTGTCAAACAAGCTCTCTAGAGTAACCAAACCTCTAGGTATGTGATTTTTCTTGAGTTGAATGACATCATGTTGATCAATATCTTCTGGATTTTCCTCTTGAATAGTGGATAAATAGGCTTCTCTCACCAAAAAATCAATGATTTGTTCATCACTTTCAAAGACCTACCAAAAAATCTGCTTATCTAGCACTGCAGGCCTAAAAATCATTTTGATCCCTTTGTATTTCTTAACTCCTATGTCTATAGAAGGGTTGAAGTTATCTCCCCTTACTGCTAAGGAATATGCCAAGGTATTCTTTCCTCTAGGAATAAAATTAATGTTTAGGGTATGAAAGGATTCCATAAAATCCCATACCCTATTTCTATATGCTTTAGGGTAATGGTGCTTACTACTGCACCTTTCCCTCACCTTATTTACTATCAATTTAAAGTCACCATATATGTTTAAGATCTTAATACCCATGCTTTCGAATTGCATCAGTCCAAGGCATAGAGCCTCGTATTCAGAAACATTGTTAGTGCATGACCATGTTAGCCTATAGGCAAAACTCTTTGTCCCTTCTGATTGGGACTGTAACACTACACCAACACCAACACCATTTCTACATCTGGCACCATCAAAGTGCATGGTCCATATTTTTTTTTCTCTTAGAGACTAATTAGATATAGCAGGAACCTTTTTCTCTATCTCTACAAAAATATTGTATGTGCCCATACCTATCCCAAACTGGCTATAATCCTCCCTAAAAGGTAGTTCATCTTCAATTTCCAACTCCTCAAAGTTATCCACAAATTCAAATTCCTCTAGAGGAGTGAGATTGCACATGTCCTCTTCAATTTTTTCAATATGGTAAGATACAAGCTTCTTAGGTGTTATTCTTATCCTATTTCCTTTGAAAGGAATAACCATGCTAGAATAGTCCATATACATGCATCCACCCAACTTTGCAATGAATTCTCTTGAAAGGCATAAGCCAAAATAGGGCTCTAGATCCACCACTACTATTTCTTGTACTATAGTTACCTCGGGTGCTCTATGTAGCCTCATCAAGACATCTTTTATCACTCCCACTATTTTCATAGGTGTCCCATCCAATTGCAAAACTCCAGGGCAAGATCTGGTGTATTCCATACCCATTTCCTCGCAAACTACTTTAGGCATAACTATGGTGGATGCCCCTGAGTCAATCATACAATTACGGACCACCCAAACTTCCATCCTTAGAGAGATATAAAAAGGAGGGGGTTTATTATTTAAAACAATAGGGGATATTTCTTTCTTTTTAGAGGGTATGCTGAGGATTGTGGTGGCCTGCTTTTCCTGTGGATATTTATTCAAGGAAGCTTTTAGAAGGTCTATTTGGCTAGGGATGAAGAGAGTATCATATAGACTAGCTTTAGATGGTATCTTCTTCATTTCTTCCACAATATTGTATTTGGATTTGACAGAAGTAGGTCTCTCAGGCCTTCTCTTAGGCTCACCATATTTTCTCTTATACTGTTGAGTGGCTTCGATTCTCTACCTTTTGGTAATGGAAGGGAACCTAAGCCTCTCTTGGGCTTCATTCTTAGACCTCATTCTATCTCCCTTAGTTTCTTTCTCAAATATCTTGGGAAGACTGACCTCTTTTTCTTTGGCCTAGGGAATAGGGAAAGTATCACTGCTTTGGGGAGGTGGATCACTCTTCCTCTGAGAGGGAACCTAAAATTGACCCATCTTCTATGGATAAACTTGCAGTGTTTTCTTTCCTGACCTTGTCATAATAGCAATAGGTCCATCCTCATCAAGCTCTTTTCCAACCATGATTTGTTCTGGATACCAGAGCATATTCACTCTTCCTTTATGATTCCTTTTTGCTTTCTCCATAGCCTGTTGTACATGGTGTTGGTACATAACACAAGATTGTGAGTCATGAGGATCATTGCACACTAAACACCATACATTCACCATAACTTTTTTTGAAGAACATTTAGGCTCTTCATATGCTGCATTTACTCTGACCCCAGTACTATTGCTAGGACCAGGTCTTTGATATTTATTCACATAAGAAAATATCCTTTGTTGAGACCTCTCCATCTCTCTCTTTTCCATTGAATTCATCTTGTTGCTAAGAGTTTTCAAAGTATTATGTATATCAAGGATGACAAAAAATTCTTGTGGAATATTGAGAAGGAAGTGGAGGGAAAGGAGTTACAAAATATGGTGCTTTTGACTAAGGAATGGGAGTCATCTATGGGAATGGGGATGACAAAGGAGGAGGGTCCATATAAGATGAAGAAATATTTTGACTTTGGACATTAGTGATTTCCAAATTGTAGGGCAACACAACTTTTGGAGGTAATCTTCCCACATTAATAAGGACATTCTCTACATGAACAACCATATTATAGACCTATGGGAAGGTTTCCACTCCAAATTATTGGGTTTGTAGGCCTAGATATGATCCAAGAGCTCTGATATAATACATGTAAGCAAGGCTTGCAGCTAGTCTAGTTGCAGGGGGAATTCTCTTCCAGGTCCTGTTGAACCTTAAATTAAAATCTGAAACAGTTTCTTGTTGATGTTTCTGCATAGATGTGAATTGATTAAGGAGGGAAAAAGGGTCAGTAGACTCATTAAATTCCTCCACAAAGGGCTTAGCCAATGCTACCCATGAGGTGATGGTATTGTCTTCAAGGGTCCTAAACCAATGCAAAATATTTCCTCTAAAGGATAGGGCTAAGATTCTGATAATAACATCTTCATTTTTTATATTGTGAATTACTGCCAGATTCATAATATCTTGGCAGTGCTCATATGCAATTTTTCCAAATCCATCATAGGTGGGAATAGCCTTAGACACAACTTGAGGAATATCATGCATTTGGGCTAGTCTAAGGGGGCCAATTGTATTCCAACTGGGGTACTTCTGCAAGGGTTGATTTGGAACTGCATTTTGTGCCATGTTTCCAGGTGTAGCTCCTGTTGGAGGGGTTGTTGGATTAATTTCAGGATTCTCTTTGGGAGGATTTTATTCTGAATGAAAATATTGGTTTAAATTTCTTATAATAGTAGACCCTCTATAAGGTAGCTCATAGTAGAAAAAGAATTATGGGTTATTTCTCTTGAATGACCTGGTATACATGAAAAATTATGATCTATAGGGATAACACTTTTTCTGGGTTAACAGACCAGGGAGTCGCTAGGTGAATTTGCTAATCACCACTTAGCAAGGTCAAGATAATTCACCAAATATTGATTCCTTCGGGTAAAGATAAAAAAAAATCATATGATGGGTTTTAGTGTTTCTTGCAAATAGGTCCCATCAAGCATGCCAAAAACTATTGGGCATTGAATTGACATCAAGTTTTACTTGACACTACAACTATCTATCTTCCAATTCTCTGTCTAGGCTTGCACCCGATAGTCACAGCTTAGTACTCAAAATTGGATGGACCAAAGATAACTTCAATCCAACCTCTAGAGTAGGCTGGTTCCTTGTCAACTTAGTAATATGTTGACTCAATTAATATCAATAAGGGTTTGAAGAATAGGGTTAGAAAAAGGTTTAGGGTTAGAGAAATATGCATTAATAGTGGATGGATAGGCTAACAACATAGGCATCTATAGTAGAAACCTCCAAAAAACTATTTCCAGTGTCCCACACTCAAAATTAGCAGCACCCAAAACCATGAAATATTTATACATTAAAATAGAAAATAGAGATGTGTTGCAAGAAGCAATTCTAATATCCAATATATTGATAATCCAATTTAGCATAATAGACCAATAATATGATTTATCAAAAATAAACTTCCTACCAACACAGATCTAACTATAAACAAATTTTAACTACCTTCACAACTAGTAATCCAGCGAAAAGGGAATGAACTAATTATTACAACATTGACAAAAATGCAATTCACAACTTCAAACCTCTTAATCAAAATATAACAAAGATAACACATCTTGATTCAATAATTAGATTAATGCTCCTTCCATTAGTTTATAGAATATATTTACATAGTAGGGCAAGAAAATGCACTAGATCCAACCCTAAAAAATGAGGGTTCAACCTCTATGTATATTTTACAATTGAAATAATTTAAAGAGACATTACATAGATTAAAAATTTGACAACTCAGTAGAGAGATTTGTTGGAATTATCTCATTTGTTGGTGAAGTCTAGGAAATTCATTGGGAGTAATCCACCATGGTAGCTCAACTCTGCAACTTGCTGGTTTGTTGATGGTAGTTGGGCTTCAAGCCACTATGAAATAGATCTGGACCACTCATCGTTCTTGGAAACTCCTTTCCATCGTATATCTACAACCACTCTGGTTCTTGATCTTGAAAACCCTTTGACACTTCATCTTCCCACCTTCAAACTGATTGTTCTTGAATTTGGCAATATTCCACCTTTATACATAGCAATAGTGTTAGAAAAATCTCAATAATTGATTCTCTTAATGGACAACTGTGATCAAATATAAAAAATGCTCTGTAAAGTAGTGGGGAGGAAAAAAAACATCATTTTGCACTTTATCAATGCTGACGTCAGATTTGATGGCTTTGGCCAACATAATTGAGTTCTGGTAAAAAATGCATTGAAGTATGAGTGGAATGAAGTCTTTTGTTAATCTGCTCACTTAGCCTTCAAAGTTCTTCTAGCATCCCCAAATTTGAAAACTGATTGAAATCTACTCTTATAAACGTGTGCCACCAACTTTGAATCAGGTTGACTACGAAATCACCAATCTGCGTTAGAAGTAGTGTAAATAGACCTTGTTGCCATTTTACTACCTTTACAATGTTTTTGACCTTCTTATCGCCATTCTTCTCCACCTTAGTTTTGGAACTCAATGAAATGCATCTTATCAACACTTAGTCGTTGGAGTGCACGAAAGAAAGAAGAATTGCTATTCCGCACTTTGGAATGCGTTGAAATTATCAAAGATAATTTTTTTTGTAGATTGGAGACCTTGCCAAAATCTGCTGCTAATTACACTAGATATCAAGCGAAATCGAGTTCTTAGCTTGTTATAGAAAAAAACACTAAGTGTTGAGTGGATTAGAGATCTCTTGTCACGGATCTGCTCCAAAATACTCTATGACCTCAGCAGAATAGATATTTCATGCATTAGAATAAAATTTTAATGTTTTCTAAGGATGTGGCCATTTTGGGCCTACACTTATGATACTCTAATACTTAATATAAATCATCACAAGATATAATATAATTAACCTAATATCTCATAACATAATAGTAAATTGAGTAACTCATAAGAATACTCACATAAACATGCTCATAATATTGCACATGAAAAATACTAAAAATGCTATTGAATAAAGGTCTACTAATGCAAGTATAAAGCTTTGCACATTCGATTCACCTTCATAATATTACAATGCTTAGTCACATATATATAATTGTATGTGAATCTTCATATGTTGCACTCTTGACTTTCACTCTTAATAACTCTTCATTTTCTTATTCTAAGGACACATGTGCACACATACATATTAACCATTGTTCACATAAACAATCGTAACACTTGCACACATATTTACATGACAATTGTGAATTTCCTACACATTATTACATTACATAAAATATTAACTCACTCACTAATATAGGACACAACCCTAATCTAATATTTACAATAATGTACCAAGGTGGCACATTAACATATACCAAATAATGTAATATTCTCTAACACCCCTTGTAATACATTATTTGGTTATTAAATACTTTAGTCTTCAATCAAGGTATTCATATTCATGCGATCCTGGATATTGAGCTCCTTTGTTATATTTTTGCCTTATTTTGAATTTTCTTATCTTCTTCTTCTCCTTGCTTAACCTTGTCTTTGGATTTAGGTTTTCTATTATGATTTCTTCTCTTCCTCTTTCTTCTTTTCTTTTTCTACAATTTCATTTGTGATATATCTGATGATATACCTCCTAATAATTTAGTTAGTAAGTCATCACAATAATATAGCTTTGATCTCAATTATTCCTCATATGCTTTGTTATCTTTCTCAACTTGTCTCTTCCTTTGAAAAATCTCAAAACTAATTAATGATAGATACATCACTAAACACTCTTATGAAGAAAATATAATGGTGTTTTGAGAATCCCACCATGTCCTAATTGTTTTTCCATGAAGATAGATTATAAGAGATGTGAAATTTCCTTATTTTGCTTATTTGAGAAACAAAGTCAAAATTTCTTTTAAAACATCAAACATTTATTTATTTTCATTAAAGTCACTTATTAAGTTTTGAGAGTAAAATTTAAGTGCATTCAACATGTCTTCACTATCCTCATTAAATGTATTCTTAACAATTTATTCCATGATATACAAAATAATTTTAAGAATACACTTGATTGTCACGATCCACCTTGGCAGGACTTGCTATATAAGATGGACTATATATTAACAAATGATGTTTAATGCTTAGCTTTGTTGTTTTTGATGGATATATGCTTTTGTTGTTGTGTGTATTTTAAATAAGGATATGGTACTAATGATGCTCTACTTGGTTGTAGGATCATGTTTTATTGTGGGTGGACAAGAGAATTGGCCACAAGGAACAAGAGACCTTATTAAAATGGAAATGATGATGATGACTTGTTCATAAAACAACTTAGGATAACATGTGAAGAACACAAGCTTATACTAAGAGGGGGGTGAATAATATAAGACCAATTTTTACTTTTATTTCCCAATCAATATTATGCAATATACCAATGGAAATATCAATAGCAGTAATCAAAACAATGCATAAATCACCACACACAATAGAGACACCAATTTAACATGGTTCGCCCATTGTGGGCTACTCCACAGAGAAAATATTTCACTAAAATTTTATCAAAAAATAGCTTGGGAAATATTTCCCTATTACAATGTTTATGGACCTCTGTCCAAAGGAGACACCAATCCCCTAATCAAGTTCATGGATATCTATCCATAGGAGACAACAATCTTCTCAGTTGGTTCATGTATCTCTATCCACATGAGAACTCCTTTCTCCTCTACTCTGGCTGGTGATCTTCTAGAAGAACTACTACCTCCACTACACTGGCTAATGGATATCTATCCACTGAAGACTCTTATCCTCACTAAAAAGACCTGTCCTCACTATCCTGGCTAATGGACCTCTATCCACTAGAGACTATCATCCTCTATACTCTATCACCTCCAAAGCTTACTCTTATCTTTTTCTCAAATCTGTACTAAACATGATCCTTCTATCTAGCACAAATCTGCTCAATCTCTGTCTTTGGTCTGGTATAAACCTATCCTTAAATCTACACAAAAATATATCCTCAAATCTACACTAAACATAGTCCTTCGGTCTAGCACAAATTTGCTCAATCTATATCCTTAAGCCTTAATACAAAGATTGACTCAATCACAAATCAACTCTACTAGATCTGATCCAAACCTTAACTCAATGTTTGAACAAATCAATCAATCAACTCTGCTCACAAGTCTTTCTTAAAATAATTACCTCAAGTTTGTCCACAATTCCTCTCAAGGAATTATCCAATTTAATATCAATATCTATCTTCAAATCTATATTGTAAGCTTCCACAAAATCTCACACCTATCTATCCACAAGTCTTATCCAAGACTTGCCTTAAATTTGCTCAACAAGTCTTCACAAAGACTTTTTCAATCTACTCAAAAAGTCCTCACTATAACTTGCTCAATCTACTCAACAAGTCCTCACTATAACTTGCTCAATCTGCTCAACAAGTCCTCACTAGAACTTGGTCAATCTACTCAAAAAGTCTTCAGAAAGACTTACCTCAAATATTCATTGTAAGCTTCCACAAAAGCTTACTCAACTCAACTCAACTCAACTTAACACAAAATTCTCTTCAATAAATTAAACAAGCTTCACACATAATCTTGTTTAATCTTGTAGAAACATATAGATAATTGTTAGAGACTCAATATGATTCACACTCAAAAATAATCAATCACTTCCAATCTCTTTCTTAAATCAATTTAGGATATAGAACAATTTGTTTCACAGAACTAGAACTATCACTTCAATACTTCCACTTGACTAGGCTCAATCAACTCCACTCAATCAATCACTCAATAAAACACTCCTTGCTTACAAACCCTAGTCCAAGCATATGAAAACTCACTCATTTATTTTCAACAATGCTTCACATAACAATGATACTCATTTCTTTTGCACAAACCCTAGTTCAATATAGCTCTCAACTTCACATAACAATTATACTCATGTTATTTCACAAACCTAGTCAAGTATATGAAATCTTACTCAATATTTCTGACAATGCTTATCCAATAAAGTTTCTAGTATCATATTTCTTTCCAAAAAACCAAACTCAACAATGCTTATCAAACAAGGTTTCTTATCATCAAATTTCACTCAGAAAAATATTTAACAATAAAATTCAACAATGCTTACCAAACAATCTTTTTCACTCTAAATTAGCATTCATAACATCCAAAAATCACTCTCAAGGATAATATGCCCTTACCTCTTGTTTGAAGATGATTTGACTTCAAACACCTGTTTCAATCACAACCACACCTTAGACAGCGCAAAAGGTGCCTCGACGGGTTTAAAACTTAGAATCTTTCCTAGTCAGGAACCTTAGCAATATGTGTGCCTACCACGTGTCAACACAAAGAAAATGGCTTACATATTTCCTTTGTATTCCTCCTAGCGCATAGTATTTATCAAAACACTTTCTTCACTTTGCAAAATGCAAACCCATAGGATTCAATCCCTGAACCTCATGCTTACCAATGACTTGGCACCTCCCTTGCTGCTAGTTGCACTATAGAGTGCCTTGGGATATGAAACACAAAATTCCTTTGCTTATCTTCTACCTTGCACACCCTTCGAAAAACACATGATCACCTATTTTACCATGCGCATGAAAATCACACTTAACACATCGATCGTGGATAATTAATGCCTTGGGTCTCTTCCCTCCTTTATATGCATAATGTGATGTCTTCGACGATGTCGACATGATTAATTTGAAAATTTGAATTATAAACTTTATAACCCTATCTTTAGGGTTAGCTTAATTAATTTATAAATTAACTTATAATTAAATTATAATTAATTTACAATTAACTTAATAACTTTAAAAGTTAATTAAATTAATTTATAAATTAAATTATAATAAAACTATTATAATTAATTTATAATTAATTAACTCTTTGGGTCTTGCACTTTTTGTTGAGCAAGGTGCAGCAAAAGAATTGCAAAAGTATTGTCATTGTTGTCAACATAGACAGATTGATGTAGTTGATGCAGTTCAGAGGTCAGTCAGATCAAGTGCAATGAATTTCAAGGAAAACAGAGGTGACCCAGATTCAAAAATTGGCAGAAAAAGACAAGGAAGAAAATTGTCATGATATCGCGACATGTTTTCTGTCGCGATATCACGACAAAACAGAGGAGAGAGAAAATGCAAGAAAAATTGTCGCGATTTCGCGACATGGCCGAGGAGAGAGAAAATGCAAGAAAATTGTCACGATTTCGTGACATTGCCGAGGAGAGAGAAAATGCAAGAAAAATTGTCACGATTTCACGACATTGCCGAGGAGAGAGAAAGTGCATGATGGAAATACATGGCACAAAGGTGTAGTGATTTCGCTACAAATAGGAAGTGCAGAAAACAAAGGTGTAGCAATTTCGCTGCATGATGGAAATACATGGCACAAAGGTGTAGCGATTTCGCTACAAATAGAAAGTGCAGAAAACAAAGGTGTAGCGATTTCGCTACAAGTGAAAAGGCACAAACAAGAAGATGTAGCGATTTCACTGCATGACAAAATGTATGTAAACAAAGGTGTAGCGATTTTGCTACCAGTCAAAATTGCAAAACTGAAAGATGTAGCAAGTCGAAAGCACAAGGCACAAAGTCATCGCGATTTCGCGACATGTTCCATTTTCACGGTTGCTGGCAAAGAAGAGTGTACGGAAGCAGAAAGCATCATGATTTTGTGACAAAGCTGAGGATGACGTCAGCAAAATTGAAAATGTCACGATTTCGTGACAGAGTGCAAGGAAAGCAGCTGGAAGCTGAAAGTGTCGCAATTTCGTGACAAGAATGATGATGATGTCAGCAAAAGCTGAAAGTGTCACGATATCGTGACAAGGTGCAAGGAAAGTTGCTGGAAGCCGAAAGCGTCGCGATTTCGTGACATGCTTAAGGATGACGTCAGCAAATGTTGAAAGTGTCCCGATATCGCGACAAGGTGCAGGGAAAGCTTTCAAGAGCCAAAATGGTCACGATTTCGCGACAATAAGGGCATGAGTGGTAGGGCTACAGAAAGTGTCGCGATATCGCGACAGGTAACAGTTTGGCGGGTAAAAGCCAAAAATGCATGCAAGGTGACACGTGTCAGAAAAAGCAGACAGGAAAATCATGCAGCCAGTTACATAAAAAGTAACTGATGTCAGATCTGCAGTTACAGATTGACAAGTGTTAGTCATGCACTAGAACAGCTGTATATTCTTGATTGAAAAAGCATTCGATGCATCACATATGCAGTTTCGAAAAAGCATTCGAAAAGTCGTATTTGAAGAAATTGAAAAGCCGTATTTGAAGAAATTGAACAGCCGAATATGAAGGATCAGAAAAGCTTTCAAAAAGATGTATTTGCAGCATTTAAAATAGTCGTATTGCAAGGAATCGAACCACCGTATTACAGGGTTTCGAACAGTCGTATTGCATGGATTCAACAGCCGTATTGCAGGGTTTCGAACAGTCAAAGTGCATGGAATCGAACAGTCGTATTGCATGGATTCAACAGCCGTATTGCAGGGTTTCGAACAGTCGAAGTGCATGGAATCAAACAGTTGTATTGCATGGATTCGAATAGTCAGAGTATGTGATTCGACTGCATGCAGGATTGATAGGTTATAAAAGAATAGTCGTACAGAGAAGATGTTGCTGCTGTAAGAGGGAAATTGCTGTAAAAAGAGGGTTAGAAAAGAGTTAAGAGAAAAATTAGTAGAGCCGTGAGAGTGTGCAGAGTTGAGTTAATTGCAGACAAGTCAGAGTCGTGCATGAAGTGAAGACATTCTTATGTCATTTTAAATTGAACAAAATTGCATTCCAAGTTGGTGCTTGGTACTAGGAGTTGGTGCTCCATCTGTTGCAGCAAAAAATTAAGGGGTTGGTGCTCCTTCCAGTAGATGCTGGTAAAGTATTTATAAAATTGGTATTTTGCAAAGACTGGATTTGGATTGGAGTCCAAGCAATCATTTTTGAGGAGTAGCCAAATTGGTGAACCTCGGTATATTGAGTGTTGTGGTGTGCTCTCTTGTTCAATCTATTTTTCTTGTTTTCAAGTTCTCTTTATTTCATATTAAATGCTATAGATATAAAAATTAATAGCTACACTGATTCACCCCCCCCTCTCAGTGTCATTGTGTGAATATCAATTGGTATCAGAGCAAGGTGCCTTGTTCAAGCTTAATCAGCTAAGGAGATCTTGGAAGAAACAATGGCAAGCGGTGAAGGATTCTCATCCAACAAAGATCCCTTATTTGATGGAACAAATTACACTTTCTGGAAACTCAGGATGCAAACATATCTGAGTGCATTGGGATATGATATTTGGGATTATGTAGATAATGGATACACAACACCCATTACTCCTCCAACAGATACTGCTGAGAAGAAAAAAATTGAGAACAACTCCAAAGCTAAGAATGACATAATGTGTGGTCTTGTTGACAGTGAACTGATAAGAGTCATGAGCTGTAAATCAGCAAAAGACATGTGGGATAAACTGAAGAGCATCCATGAAGGAGACAACAAGATCAAGGAAGCCAAGCTGCAAACTCATCGAGCATAGTTCGAAGCACTGCAAATGAATGAATATGAGAACATAGAGGCTTATATGCTAAGAGTCAACGGAATCATTAATGCAATCAGAGGACTCGATGAAAAAATTGATGATGCAGTTGTTGTGAAAAAGGTTCTCAGAACACTGCACAAAAGATTTAACTCCAAAGTTTTTGCAATAGAAAAGGCAAAAGATCTAAACAACTTTAGCTTGGATGAGATGCATGGTTCCCTGATAGCATATGAAATGAGAATAGGAAAAATCAAGTCTATAGACAGAGAAGCAGCTTTTAAAGCACACAAGAATATAAAAGCTAAACATGAATCTGAGGATGAAGAGACACTGGATGAAATAAAAGCTAATTTTGTTCGGAAACTCACAAAGGGAAAAGGAAAATATAGAGGAAAGCTACCTTTTAAGTGCTTCAATTATGGAGGAGTCGGTCATTTTGCAGCCAAATGTCCAATGCAGGAGAAAACCAAAAATGGTGAAGGCTCACACCAAGAAAAAGGTGACTAGAAGAAGAAACAAAATTTTAGAAAGAACAACTTCAAGAAGAAAAGCTTCATATCCAAGAATGTCAGCACTTCTGAAGAAAGCTCAGATGAAGATTCTGAATAAGAAAAAGGTGAAGCTCTGTTCATGGCACTTGAAGAGGAAAGAACAGAAGAAAATTAGGAAAGTGATGAAAACTTTAAAGATGAACATGAAGTTTATCTGGAAGGAGAATTGGTTGCTGCACTTGAAGAGTTAAGTGTTGAAAGGAAAAAGAACAAAAAGTTTTCAAGAAAACTAGAAGATGCCACTGACATAATAAACAGTTTAAAAATACAGAAAGAGGAATTCAAGAAAATGTCTGAAGTTCTTGATGAACAATTAACTGTAAAGATAGTTGAATGCAGCAAGCTAGAGGAAGACATGGTTAAGTTAAGAATGCAGTTAGAGGAGATGAATAGAAAATTAAACTGTTTTCATAAGTTTGAAGAAAGTATTGTAAAGCTGGATAAAATGTTATATAACCAAAGGCCTTCCGACATCAAATTTGGTTTAGGCTTCGATGAAGGAGAATCATCAAAGGGTTCAAAGGCCTCGAATGTAGAACCCATAAAGAAAGAAGAAAAGATCAGGGTTGATCTAGAAAAAACAAAACATGCCCAAGAAAGCAATAATGCCAGACTCAAGAAGAGTACTGACAAAGATGGCTTCATAAAAGTCACACATCCAAGAAGGAAAAGATTTATGGCTCCTACTTCAAACTGGCAAAGACCGGCACCCAGGTTTAATCATTCCTTTTTTGGTTACTGTTTTAAATGCAATGCTTATGGCCATAAAATTTTAGATTGCAGGCATAATGTATCTCAAAGGAATTTCACAAGCAGAAATGTTTTTTCTCCTTTAATGAATTATGCAGTTGAATGTTATAATTGTCATAATTTTGGACATATTGCTAGAAATTGTAGAAGCACTTTTACAACAAATAATTATCAGGGTAGAAAATCTCAACCAAGTGAGTTGAAACAAAACAAGAAATTTCCTGAAAAACAAGTACATGCTAATGAGAAGACAAAGGCAAAACAAGTAGCCAAATCTATCATCAAACCAGAATGGAAAGAAAAGGAATCTTTAATTGTTCAGACTACCTTTAAAGCTCAGAACAAATCTGCACCTTGGATACTTGACAGTGGTTGTTCCAGTCACATGACAGGTGATAAGCAGAAATTTGAGAATTTGCAGAATTATGAAGGTGGTTCTGTGAAATTTGGAAATAATGATGGAGCAAAGATTGTTGGAAAGGGATCAGTCAAGATCAGTGATGGCAATATAAAATCAAAAGAAGTCTTGTTTGTGATTGGTATGAAGCATAACTTACTGAGTGTAAGTCAAATCTGTGACAGAGGTCATGATGTAATCTTCAAGAAGGAGGGCTATGAAGTTAGAGAGACAAAAAATGGAAAGATAATAGCCAATGGACTGAGAAATTCTTGAAATCTATATACACTTTCAGAGACTTTAGAAGGAGCTTGTTTGGTTGGTCAGAAAGAAGAAAACTGGCTGTGGCACAAGAGACTCGGTCACATAAGCTTTGATAATCTGGTAAAAATTAGCTCAAAAGGGGCAGTAAGAGACATACTAACTATTGGTAAACCTTCAAACAGTATTTGTGAGTCATGCCAAAAGGGAAAACAAACCAGAGCCACTTTCAAAGCAAAAGAATATTTCACGAGCAAGCCATTAGAACTAATTCACACTGATTTATGTGGTCCCATGAGAACTGAAAGCATAAATGGACACAAATATTTTATGCTGTGTATAGATGACTACTCAAGAATGACATGGGTACTATTTCCGAAACTTAAATCAGAAGCCTTTGAGATGTTTAAAACCTTCAAAAATCTTGTTGAGAATCAATCAGGAAAAAGAATTAAATGCCTAAGATCAGACAGAGGAGGAGAGTTTATTTCAGAAGAATTTGCAGAATACTATCAAAAATATGGGATAAGAAGACAATTTTCAGCAGCTAGAACACCTCAGCAGAATGGTGTTATAGAAAGGAAGAATAGGACAGTGCAGGAAATGGCACAGACAATGCTGGCTAAGAATAAAATAGTTGAAAGATTTTGGAAAGAGGCAGTACATACTATAGTTTAAATTCAAAATAGGTGCATGCTAAGACCACATGAAAGCAAAACACCTTATGATTTGTGGTTTTGCAGAAAGGCAACAACAAGACATTTCAAAGTATTTGGCAGCAAGTGCTACATCAAACGGACTGAAGATAATCTCGATAAATTTGAAAATAGAGCTGATGAAGGTATCTTTCTTGGTTACTCAACAAAAAGCAAAGCCTACACATGTTACAACAAAAGGCTAAAGAAAATTGTTGAGAGTGCTGATGTGAAAGTTGATGAAGGTAGAGAACAAGAAATTACTTATCAAGAAAACTACCCCATCTATGAAGAAGTCATTGAAGGTGATGATGAAAAGGAAACAGATAAAAATAAGAAAATTGATCCAGATGGTGTAAAAACTGAATCAGAAGAAGAAGAAAACAGGAAATTTAAAATAGGCAACTGACAAAAAAATCATCCAAGTGAACAGATTATTGGGGATCCCAAAGATGGTATTCAGACAAGAAGAGCAGCAGTGCGGAACTATTCTCTGTTATCTAGCATTGAACCTAAAAAAGTTGCTGAAGCAAGCACTGATGAAAGTTGGTTGAAGGCAATTAATGAAGAACTAGATCAGATTGAGAAAAACAATACCTGGGAATTAGTACCTAGACCAACAAATAAAAACATAATTGGCACTAAATGGGTTTTTTGAAATAAATTAAATGAAGATGGATAGGTTGTCAGAAATAAGGCAAGATTGGTCTGTAAAGGCTATGCTCAGGTTGAAGGCATTGATTTTGAGGAAACTTTTGCACCGGTAGCCAGACTAGAGGCAATCAGAATGTTTCTGGCATTAGCAGTTCATAAAAACTTCAAAGTATATCAAATGGATGTAAAATCAACATTTTTGAATGGAAAACTGGAAGAAGAGGTTTACATTGAACATCCAGATGGCTTCCAACTTGGTGAAAACCCATATTTTGTTTGCAGGTTAAAGAAAGCATTATATGGTTTGAAACAGGCACCCAGAGCATGGTATGCAAGGTCGGATAATTATCTAATTAAATAAGGGTTCAAGAAAGGTTTGGTGGACAGCAACTTATATGTCAAAACAGAGAAGGGCCATCTTATTGTTCTTGTTGTTTATGTAGATGATATAATATTTGGCAGACAGCATGGATGAATACTGCAAAGACATATCAACTAAAATGAAGAAATAATTTGAGATGTCTATGATTGGTGAACTTTCTTATTTACTAGGACTGCAGGTCAATCAAAATGAAAAAGGCATTTTTATTTCTCAAGTTAAATATGTAAAAGAAATGCTGAAAAAGTTCACAATGGAAGATAGTAAACCGGTTAGCACTCCCATGAAAACATTGCAGCAACAACATGCTGTACTCAGATATTATGGATGAGACAAACGTTGAAAGATATTGGTATTCATTTCAAAGAGCCAATTTCAATTAAATGTGATAACACTAGTGCTATCAACATATCCAAGAATCCAGTAATGCATTCAAGAACCAAACATATTGCAATCTGATATCATTTCTTGAAGGATAAAGTTGCAGAAGGAGAGGTCAAATTGGATTTTGTTCCAACTACAAAACAAGTAGCTGATATATTCACAAAACCTTTGCCAAAGGAAGTATTTGAATACCTTCGAAAGAAGTTGGGAGTAGTCACACCACCCAAGCACTGACTAGCTATGGGAAACACATTCTCAGGGGGAGAATTCAAACTTTTTAAGTCTGAAAATGTTGTGCATAGACTCAGGGGGAGTCTGCAGCAACCCTTTGGTATTATTGGCAAAGGGGGAGAAGAAATTGAGAAAGTTTGCAGTGTGTTGCCAAAAATTCCAAAGGGGGAGATTGTTGAGCAAGGTCAAGCAAAATAATTGCAAAAGTATTGTCATTGTTGTCAACACAGACAGATTGATGTAGTTGATGCAGTTAAGAGGTCAGTCAGATCAAGTGCAGTGAATTTCAAGGAAAACAGAGGTGACCCAGATTCAAAAATTGGCAGAAAAAGACAAGGAAGAAAACTATCGCGATATCGCGACATGTTTTCTATCGCGATATCGCGACAAAACAGAGGAGAGAGAAAATGCAAGAAAAATTGTCGCGATTTCGTGACATGGCCGAGGAGAGAGAAAATGCAGGAAAAATTGTCCCGATTTCGCGACATGGCCGAGGAGAGAGAAACTACAGGAAAAATTGTCGTGATTTCGTGACATTGCCGAGGAGAGAGAAAGTGCATGATGGAAATACATGGCACAAAGGTGTAGCGATTTCGCTACAAATAGGAAGTGCAGAAAACAAAGGTGTAGCGATTTCGCTGCATGATGGAAATACATGGCACAAAGGTGTAGCGATTTCGCTACAAATAGGAAGTGCAAAAAACAAAGGTGTAGCGATTTTGCTACAAGTGAAAAGGCACAAACAAGAAGATGTAGCGATTTCGCTGCATGACAAAATGTATGGAAACAAAGGTGTAGCGATTTCGCTACTAGTCAAAATTGCAAAACTGAAAGATGTAGCAAGTCGAAAGCACAAGGCACAAAGTCGTCGCGATTTCGCGACATGTTCCATTTTCGCGGTTACTGGCAAAGAAGAGTGTACGGAAGCAGAAAGCATCGCGATTTTGCGACAAAGCTGAGGATGACGTCAGCAAAATTGAAAATGTCACAATTTCACGACAGAGTGCAAGGAAAGTAGCTGGAAGCTGAAAGTGTCACGATTTCACGACAAGAATGATGATGACGTCAGCAAAAACTGAAAGTGTCGCGATATTGTGACAAGGTGCAAGGAAAGTTGCTGGAAGCCGGAAGCATCGCGATTTCGCGACATGCTTAAGGATGACGTCAGAAAATGTTGAAAGTGTCGCGATATCGCGACAAGGTACAGGGAAAGCTTTCAAGAGCCAAAATGGTCACGATTTCGCGACAGCAAGGGCATGAGTGGTACGGCTACAGAAAGTGTCGCGATATCACGACAGGTAACAGTTTGGCGAGTAAAAGCCAAAAATGCATGCAAGGTGACACGTGTCAGAAAAAGCAGACAGGAAAATCATGCAGCCAGTTATGTAAAAAGTAACTGATGTCAGATCTGCAGTTACAGATTGACAAGTGTTAGTCATGCACTAGAACAACTATATATTCTTGATTGAAAAAGCATTCGATGCATCACATATGGAGTTTTCGAAAAAGCATTCGAAAAGTCGTATTTGAAGAAATTGAAAAGCCGTATTTGAAGAAATTGAACAGATCGAATATGAAGGATCGAAAAGCTTTTGAAAAGATGTATTTGCAGCATTTAAAACAGTCGTATTGCAAGGAATCGAACCGTCGTATTGGGGTTTCGATCAGTCGTATTGCATGGATTCAATAGCCGTATTGTAGGGTTTCGAACAGTCGAAGTGCATGGAATCAAACAGTCGTATTGCATGGATTCAACAACCGTATTGTAGGGTTTCGAACAGTTGAAGTGCATGGAATCGAACAGCCGTATTGCATGGATTCGAACAGTTAGAGTATGTGATTCGACTACATGCAGGATTGATAGGTTATAAAAGAATAGTCGTACAGAGAAGATGTTGCTGCTGTAAGAGGGAAATTGCTGTAAAAAGAGGGTTAGAAAAGAGTCAAGAGAAAAATTAGCAGAGCCGTGAGAGTGTGCAAAGTTGAGTTAATTGCAGACCAGTCAGGGTTGTGCATCAAGTGAAGACATTCTTATGTCATTTTAAATTGAACAAAATTGCAGTCCAAGTTGGTGCTTGGTACTAGGAGTTGGTGCTCCATCTGTTGCAGCAGAAAATTTAAGGGGTTGGTGCTCCTTCCAGTAGATGCTGGTAAAGTATTTGTAAAATTGGTATTTTGCAAAGACTGGATTTGGATTGGAGTCCAAGCAGTCATTTTTGAGGAGTAGCCAAATTGGTGAACCTCAGTATATTGAGTGTTGTGGTGTGCTCTCTTGTTCAATCTATTTTTATTGTTTTCAAGTTCTATTTATTTCATATTAAATGCTGTAGATATAAAAATTAATAGCTACACTGATTCACCCCCCATCTCAGTGTCATTGTGTGAATATCACTTTTAATATTATAATAAATTATTATAATATTATTTGGCTTGGGCCTTCCTTTTGCCCTTTAAACCTCATATGACCACCTGGGAGAAAACTTCCTTTTGCACTTGATTACAAAACCTGAAACTGATGTTGCTCACTAAAATTGATGCTCGCTGGTGCTGACTTCTTGACATCAATGACAACAAAACCTGCTCATATTTCCAACAACATGGACAAATACCCTTCATGTAGATGCATCACATTCTTGTTTGGGACTCATGTTCACACCATTGGACCAGGATGTTGCTTGCAATGAGTCTCCTTAAAATGAATTGGTGATAGCTCAGTCTATCTTAAAAGAGAGGCCTCCCACTTGAGGATAAAACAATGGTGTGAAACTTCAAGGAATTACATTGCATTTATTTAAGACTTTTTGTCATGAAATAGTTCCTTCCTTGTTTTGCTAGAGGTATTTCAATGCTAATGTTTATGTATATATAAGGTTCACTTTGATTTATGCTTTAGCCATGTTGAGGTTGGATCCCCTTGATTATTCATTATTATATTTTCATAGCGTTAATGGAGCTACCTTAAGTCTTTAATGAGATGCTTAATTATTTTCCTCCTTACTTCATGAGTGGCTCTTGTTTGAGGTTGGTTATGGGAGATGGAAAATGCTCTTGGAATTAACCTGCAACTCCATTCTTAAAGGTGCTTGG
The DNA here is from genome assembly GCA_028583015.1 of Wollemia nobilis. Lineage (NCBI taxonomy): Eukaryota > Viridiplantae > Streptophyta > Pinopsida > Araucariales > Araucariaceae > Wollemia > Wollemia nobilis. Next base: position 9,699,633 of record JAQPPZ010016717.1, on the reverse strand, counting down.
TATTTACCTATCATAACCCAAAATAATCATCCCAAATTTCTAATATATTCAAGAACATTATTTTTTCCAACTAAACATGGCTTGGAATCTACTCGAAATATTAGTATCCCTTAGATCAACTTATAGTCTCTTTTCCTCGTGAGATCAATTCATTTCTATTGAATCTAACACAAGGTATAACCATCCCTACAAAATACATATATATATCTATGTAAGTGTACTTGGTAAAGTGCAAGTTTAAGCTATCAATCTTATCCTTCCAATGAGCTAGCTTATTCCCTTCAATCTATCGAAAGGAACACGTCAATCTCTACACCCTACATAAGTCCATCTATGTAGGTGTACTAAGTGTGTTGGAAGTAGGCTATCAATATCATCTCCATGACAATCTAGTCTTACCAATAGGTCTCACTCGATGTTGAAAAATAAATATATTAAACTAGCAAATCTCTATCCATGCCACTAAGATTCTTCATTAAATGATATTATCCTTAATGAAACAAACCTTAACTATTCCTTTCCTCTATTTACTATTGAAGAATTAGCTTGTCATAATGTGTAATTTCTTATAAGTTAACTATCATCACAAATGCACATTAAATGCCCCTCTATAGAAGTTATCAAATATCAAATAGGTCTTTCTTTTAAGATATGTTAGGGTTATGCATAGTGGCTATTTATCACCAAATTGGCTAATATTAGGATTTTCATAATTTGGAATTGGCTAATATTTGGGACCCTTGACCAGGGCCCATTATCCAAAAATATTTGGGTGTCAATTTTTTATGGGGCCAATTTGCCCCAATTTTATAATAATTTGACCATTTTAAGTTTAAATTTCCAACATTGCCTCTAATAATAGTGAACATTCTATATGCGTTTGGACACTATTCACTTGGATTTCAAAACTGATTCATAAAATTTTTAGAAATATATTTTGGAGCCAACCCCTTATGCATAACCCTAGGATATGGCATACAAAAGAATCATTTGAGTTCCTTTTTAATCCATGGCCCAATTTATTCCAATTGCATTATTAAAGTCAATCATGCAAGACCTATAACTATCCCATGAAGATAATGACAAGTAATTAATGCATAACCATGAAAGTATAAATCCATAGTGATATACCCATTTATTTGAAAAGCATAGCAATTACATTATCATTACAATCATAGTGCATCATAAGAAAAGGAAACATCACACATAATCTCACAACAACTTGTTTATCCTGGGAACCCTCATGGGGAATAAACCCAACCTTGAAATGTTTTCCTTCATTTTATTCATAAAGTATTTGGTTCCTTACATTGGGTAAAACACCCCATAATACCTTTTACATCCAACTAAGGATTTCCATAGTCTTTATGACTTTACAACATGAATTATTCCTTTAATTCATATGTATAAGTCTATCCATAATTTGAATCAAGTTAAATCATGATGCCTTTCCTTTTTCTTTTTTTATTTTTTTTTTATTTGTGGAAAACATCCCAAAAGGGATGCCACTTTCGGGTAAGACCCAAGGAGGCAGGGGTATCCATTCCGCCAAAAATGCCCAGGACTCGGACCTGGCCTACCACCTTTGACATACTCAAGGAGCAAACAAACACACAAAACCAATTTAAAAATAAGTAAATAAATAAGTAAATAACAACAAAAATAATAAAATAAAATAAAAAAACATGCTCCTTGAGTGTGTCAAAAACAAAAGCACAACCAAACACGCACAATAAGATAAAAGAAACCACAACACAAACCACATAGAAAAACACAAGAACCACATAACAAAACACAAACAAGACAAAAACAACAGAACACTACAAAGACATAACCCAAAAAAAACATGAAAAATAAACACAACCAAAACCTAAAAAATAAAAAAATAAAAAACAACCAACAACAGACAATAAACAAAAACAAAAAACATAGAAAACACTCACACATAAAAACACGAATTAACACAAACAAAGAGAAACCCAAGAACAAGAACGAAAAAAACACAAGAACAATAACAAAAAACATAAAAAAAACACAAAACAACAAAAACACAAGAACAACAAAAAACAACACAAAGAACACAAAAACAAAACAAAACAAAAGAACCCACCCACCTTAAAAAACTAAACAAAAAAAAAAAAAAAAAAAAGAAAAAAATTGAACATAACAATGACCTATCTAGACCGAAGACTATTAAGGCAAGAATCAACAGAGGAAACAAAATAAAGAATAGAATGAGCTAGGGAACTAAAAAAACTGAATGAACCAAAGAGAAGCAAAAAAAAAAACAAGAAGAAACTAGGTACCTTCAGAACTGGAGCCATCCAAAGAAATGATAGAAAGAAGAGCTTCCCTAATTTGAGAAGCCCACCATCTAGGAGGGTGGCCATAACAAGTAAGATCACCTTTGTCCAAAGCCCAATTAGCTAAAGCATCAACACTCTTGTTTTGATCTCTCTGACCACATGATTGTAATCAACTTTCAAAAATCCCATCTGGATTAATTGAATCTTCTCAATAATTCTTTTTATTCTCCAATCCACCTTATGATTCTTAGAAGGAGTCTTCAAGAGATTAATCATAAGTTGAGAGTCAGACTCAACTAACACCTTTTCCCATCCAACCTTAGTAGCCTCCTGAAGGCCTCTGAGGATACCATACCCCTCAACAAGGTTATTGGAAAGAATACCCAAATTCTCAGCAAAAGTAAAAACCAGGGAGCCATCTGAAAGTCTACCAATTCCTCCCACACTCAGTTTTCCAGGGTTCCCTCTAGAGGCTCCATCAGTATTGACTTTTCCAAAATCCTTAGGAGGAGGTTGCCAATTTCTTGTCCTATCCATCTTACTAATACTCACATTCCCTTTAAGTTGGTTGCCCTTAGAAGATTTAATCTTCAATATTTGCATCACTTGATCCCATCTTTGGTGGGAGTTTTGGGGGTGATTAAGGAGTTGATGGACTGATTCAACTAAGTTGGCTATGGTATTTTGCCAAATATAGTGAATATCCTTCCTATCTTGATTAAAAATTTGGTTGTTCCTTTCATTCCAAATATTCCAAAGAAGAATGGTAGAACCCATCCAAACTAACTGCCTAATAAAATGATCAACACCCTCTTGATTAGGCCAATCCCTCCAAAGTTGTTCAAAAGTAAAAAAATTGGACCACTGTAAGCCAAGTAAAGTGGCCATTCTCCTCCATAGCTCGGAGGCTAAAGTACACTCAATAAAAATATGGTTGAGAGTTTCTACATTCTCTTCACACATTTCACATCTAAAAGGGCCATGAAAACCATGCTTCATAAGTTGCTCACCAAGAAGCACCCTACGATGCAATAAAAGCCAATTAAAGAACCTCACCTTAGGCCAGAGCTTTTGAGCCCACAATCGAGAAAATATGTCAGAAGAATGGTTGGGATTATTATGGCATAAGGTCAAATAACCTTGAGCAACTGAATACTCACCCTTAGTAGTGTTGTTCCATCCAAAACAATCTTTTTCATGGGACCAAGAGAGGGATCTCATATGAAGGATGCCTTGGATATCTTGTCTTTGCCTTTCTAGGATTTGAATAGGCCAGTCCTCAATAGGGATCCAATATCTACCAACCTTTGAATTACCAGTATGGTACCGACAGTAATTAGCCACCTTTATCCAATTAGCTCGGTGAAGCTCCTCCATCCAAGGCCTCCAATCGGGAAACCGAGTTATCAAAGGCTTGTGACCATCCCAAGAATCTATCCAAAAATTTGCCCGTTGACCATTATGAATGATCCAAAATAATTTTTTCTTTATCAAATCCTCACCAGTCTTAAGAACTGCTAAAATGGGAGAACCTTTGGTAGGAAGTTGATAGCGAACAAGGTCTTCAGGACTTTTGTTCTCAGCATATTTAGCATGGAGATTATTGGCCCAAAGAGCATTGGGGTTATGCAACATCCTCCAATATAATTTAGCAGCTAAAGCTTTGTTGTTATTAATAGAAGACCGGAATCCTAACCCCCTTCACTCTTAGGAAGACATAAAGTATCCCATTTCACCAAGGCCCATTTTCTTTTCTCCTTAGTACCACTCCAAAGGAAACGATGACTCGATTTGATCCAATTCTCGAAGAACAACCTTTGGGATATTCAAAATGGAAGAAACATAAATAGGAATAGCTTGAAGGACTGATTTTACCAAGGTGATTCTACCCCCTTAAGAAAGCCACTTGTTGGTCCACTTTCCAATTTTCTTCTTGACTTTGTCCAACAACCAATTCCAATATTTATTTTTCTGCCTTTGAATATTTATGGGAATACCTAAATAAGTGATTGGAAGGGAGGTCTTCTTATATCTTAATTTATCCAAGACCATGGATTCCTGTCTAGCAGAGCAGTGAAAGAAAATAACTTTAGATTTGTCTTCATTGATCAACCGCCCAGATAGCCTTAGAAAAACAGCTAATGATTTGCTTAATATTAGAAGCTTCCTTAACTGTAGCTTTACCTAAAAGAGTAGAGTCATCCACAAATTGAAGATGAGAGATAGGTCTAGCTCCATGAGCAATGGTAACTCCCTCAAGGGTTTTGTTTTCCCTCTTTTTGGTTATAGTCCTACCCAAGCATTCAACAAGAATGATGAATAAATAAGGGGATAGCGGGTCACCTTGCCTAATACCTCTGGAAGCTAGGAATGACTGAGAAGGCCTGCCATTGATAAGAACTAAGTAGGAAACTGAAGAGATACATCCCATAATCCAATCCATCCAATCCTTAGAGAAACCAAATTGCCTCAAAACTTTGATAAGGAAGTGCCAATCCACTCTGTCATAAGCTTTGGATAAGTCTAACCGAATGAACATGGAAGGAGATTTTTGCATATCCATGGAATGGATGGCTTCCCGAGCAAGAACTATCTCATCTACTATTTGACGTCCTTCCACATAACCCCCTTGCTCTAGGGAAATAATCTTATGCAAAAGAGGCTTCAACCTTTCTGCCATGATTTTAGTAATGATTTTGAGAAGAACATTACATAAAGCAATAGGTCTAAAAGTTGAGATATGATCAACCTCTTGAGCTTTTGGAACAAGAGTAATATAAGTTTTATTGATAACCTTCAAAATTTCTTTGGCTTTCCTGGCTTCTTCCACCACCTCTAATAAATCAACATGAAGGATATCCTAGAACTCTTGGTAGAACTCAATGGGAAAACCATCAGGACTTGGGGTTTTCCCTTTTTGCATTTTAAAAACTACTTGTTGAAGCTCATTGATAGTAATAGGAGCAGTCAAAATAGAGTTCTCCTCAGAAGTGATAAGAGAAGGGATTGCTTGAAGAACATTTTGTTGTGAAGTTGAGTCAAGAGGAGTAGCAAAAAAAATATTGGAAAAGTAATCAACAACAATAGAGTTCATGCCATCCCAAGTATAAACAACATCTCCAGAATCTGATTTTAAGGAAGAAATAAAGTTGTGAGATCTTCGAGCTAGAAGAGATTTGTGGAAGAAATTTGTGTTTCGATCTCCTTCTTTGAGCCATTGAATTCTAGATTTTTGCTTCCATAAGATTTCTTCTCTTTTTCCCATTCCTCTAACCGAGTTGTGAGTTTAATTTCATCTGCACTTCTCTTCTCTGTGAGGCCATCTAAATGGATTTTCTTATTCAAATTTTCAAGATGAGCAATAACTTCATGTTTTTTTTATGAACATCCCCAAACTCTTTCCAGCTCCAAGTCTTGATTTTGGATTTAATGTATTGCAGTATTTTGGCAAAATAGAACATCTTAGTCCCATGCCTAGGTTTACCTTCCTTCCACCATTGTTGCACACGAGGTCTGAAGGAAATGTCTCTAAGCCACATTAATTGAAAACGAAAAGGAGAGAAACTCACATTGGTTTTCCACATTTCCACCATGACCGGCCAATGATCCGAACCAACATTATTAAGAGTCTTCACTTTAGGAATGTGACCATGGATTAAGAAATTTTTAGAGAGCAAAAACCTATCCAATCTCTCCATTATACAAGCTAAGCCTTGCCTTCTCTTAGACCAAGTCATAAGGCCATTATCTGGTTGGATATCCACAAGATGGAGGTTTGCAATATATTCGCTCATGAGGTCAGTGCTTTTGTCCAAATTTCTATTTCCCCCCTTTTCTCATCCAGAGAGAGGATGGTATTGAAATCTCCTCCGATCAAGATCCAAGCTTTAGGAAAATGAGAGATAATATGAGTAATATCCTTCCACTGTCTTCTTTTTTCCTCCAAAGAAGTCGGAGCATAAATAATAATGCAGAGCATAATTTGGTTGGAATGTCTACTTTGAATAGCTATAGCCAACAAACCCCAACTGCCAACCATATGGTGAATAACTACCTCTTTTGGGTCCCAAAGACAAGCAATGCCACCCGAAGTCCCTTGGGAACTGAGGGAAACCACTTTTCCAACTGGCCAAATTTTACTTGCAATTGAGTCCATATCCTCCATTGACATCTTTGTTTCTTGAAGGAAAACAAGATGTGGATGATTTATCTGAATCATTCTTCTAATTTCATTTTGTTTTGAAAGACTCCCTTTGAGTCCTCTAATATTCCAAGTGATGATCTTCATTAATACCAGGGCTAAAAAAGTTGGGAAGGGCATTAATCTTACCTTCCTCTACAAGCTTTTCACCTTCTTTTACCATATGATATTGATTGGTCTTGCGACTTGCTTTTTGATTAGAATCCATCTTCAATTTTTTTCCCTATTTCTTGACTTATTCCAATTGAATCTGAGATGGCTTCTAACCTTGAAGAATGCTCGTACATAGCCAAAATTTTACTAGATGGTTCAATGGAGTCTATATTGGGACCTGCATTATTTGAAGTTTTGACATTTGAAAGATTGTTTTTCTTGTGTAAATTTTCTCCCTTTTTTTCTGTTGAAAACCTTTGATTTGTTGGTTTGTCTCTCGAGTTCTTCCCTTCATATTTAAATTGTGTTTCTAAGATTTTAGTTTCCATTATTTCCTCTTCCTCACTTGGGACATCATTTGTGGAAAGGATTTCAAACATATTAGCAGATGACTTTGATTGATCCTTCATAACTGGTTTTTTCTGAGTGTTCTTCTTCTTAGGTATTTGGAAACCTACTGAGTTTATATCTTCTTTCTTTTGATCAAGAATTTTATTTGGGCAAGCACTGGCCAAATGACCATATTCATGGCAAATTCTACAATGAAAAGGAATGTTCTCATAGTCCACTACTTGCTCCCAAGTGTCTTCCCCAAATTGTAATGTGATATTTTTAGGTAGGGGTTTGTCAAAATCCATTAAAACACAAATCCGAGCATAAATAATATGTTCAAAATTTTGAGTACAATCATCAGTCATCATAAAAGTTCCTAAAGAGTTTCCAATTGAAGAAAAAATAGTAGGATTCCAAAATTCAATAGGGAGGCCAAAGAGTCTAACCCACACGGGAGCTATAGAAGGCATCTCTTCTTCGGCTTTAAATTTAGTATGCCAGGGCTTCATGAAAAGCCCCGCCCTTCCAAAAAACCAAGGACCCCCTTGAAAAGTTTTCTCTCTATCTTCATTATTAGAAAATAAAACAAGAAAATAACCATTTGGATAAATAGAGATTTGTAACTCACCTTTAGTTTTCCAGCTTTTTGCAGCCTAGACTTTGAAAGCAGATAGACTCGGACGAAAACCCATGAACCGACAAATTAGTCCTCTTTTTTCCAAATCTTCAATGCCAGTCTAAATGTTACCCATATCAAGCTTAACAATAGGAGTTCCATCAACTGCTTTAAGACATCCTGACTCCATTTTCTTGGGATCAATCTTAGGCATTCTTAGAGGTTTATGGGAAGCCCTAAGATTGATATTAGCATTGGGCTGAGGCTGTCCACCATGAAGGGCATCCCTAAAATTCATTTTTGGGGCTGAGTCTTCGAAATTCTTACCCTTGACAGGGGTTTTCATAGTAGAATTATTTTGTGGGTGCACCTTAGCACCAGATTCACTTGAGATATGAGCCATTTTTTGATCAACTGCTTGAAACTTGTTTCGTGATCTCTTTAATCCTTGCCCTAGACGTCGTGGAAAGGTATGGTTTTCACTTTTCTTTTGTGCAGCAAATTGGAAGCCGTTGTCACTCAAGTTCATAGTATGATCTATTGAAAGACAAATTTCTAACCCATATTGGATCCCCTGCAACATTTCCCGCTAAAATATTGAGCATAAACCACAAAAATATTGGCCGCTAGGGCCCGAAGGCCCTAAAAACCAACCTCTGGAGCCGCTTGCACTCAACCCAGATGAAACCCTCGCATAGCCGCTTGCCAAATATCTCGTTCACACATAGGGATGCGCTAGGATCTGTGTTGCTCCAAATGATATGAAAATTGGTGGAGACGTTCTAGGGTTTTTCAGGCATCTACCCTCAAAATTTTAGCTCAATCCGAGTCCGGATGAGTGAGATATGGCCGAAACGAGTTCGATAGTTTGGGCAGTCCTGTAAAAAACCTGCTTACATCATTTTTCTAATGCCTTTCCTTTCCACATAAAAGAAATTCCAAATTTCTTATGGTATTACATAATAAATATGACCTACTTTCTTATGGTATTACATAATTTCTTATTGTATTACATAATAAATATGACACAATATAATTCCAAATTCAGATTTCATAAGCTCAATATGGTTCTAGATTCAAATTTCATAAGCACAATATGGTTTCAAATTTAGATTTCATAAAAAAAACTAAATCAATTAAAATATCCTTACATCCTCTCTTAATTCAAAAATTTTAAATATTCCTAAATAAACCTTATTTATTTATTTTAAAAGTTGTGGGCTCCGTACCTCACAACCAATTAATTCCTAGCCACTATTTTTTTCCAACGATATTCCAATAACCATCAATTCTTTGATACGTAAGGAACTAAATTAACACAAATTTTTAAAACTATCATAGCTCAAGTAAATAAAATACTAATGGATATAGACCAAATCATGAACCAACTATCTTCACAACATTGTTTTTGTTCAATAACCTAGGGTGCTTCATCATGAGATTCGAAATAAAACTATCCAATATTTTCCAAGACTAGTGAGATAATCTCATCTCTTTAGACATGAAGATGGTATGTTAATGCAATGCCAACAGACTTCAATGCTATCATACCTCATCATCAAGTTACACTTATATCATTAAGCCATCTTCCTTATAATGAAAAATCTATGTTCATTATCCTTTCTCATTACTAAAAAGAGGATACAAAGTTACATTTAGCATAGTTTTAAAACCTTCCAAACTATGACTAATAACACAAGGAAAAATCGTGTCTTCTATTTATTGAAAACTAACTCCATTAGGGATTACTCCAAGAAAGCTAAGGTCTCATCAATATATACAACAAACATAAAGCCGCTAAGGTTTTCTACGTGCATCCACAATCCATTCTTTGTGTTTTTTGGCACATATAAATACTCCATGATAAGCTAATGCTTTACCAAAAACATATAAATAAATATTTTAAATTTATCATCATAGCCTACAGTATTCTTCTATACACAATTTCCTTAACATGAGCCCAAACTTCACCCACTATTTTCATAGTCCAAGCCCATACTATTGGAGCAACTAGGATATATATGGCTCTTCAACCAACCATTCATTGTATAGCATAAAAAACTCATAGTAAATTTCATTACAACCATACCATTCAAATTAAACATAATATAATGAATATTATTGTAAACTATGGGAAAACCACTTGGTTATTCTCCATCCCAAACTTCAACATTCTCAATTGAATGCTCTTACAAATATTAGGTACTTTACTAATTTCTTATCACCAAAAATTTCTAGAGAGGGTCCAACACTCCTAAGAGCATTGATACACATTCTCTAAAGTGAATATACTAGGTATAAATTTATTATTTAACACATAATGTGGTACTCAACAAAATCGAGAGGTGTATAAACATTATGTTCAATATTTAAATAAGAGTTATAGTTAAACGATTATTACCATGGAGACATGATCTAATTTAAATTGGGAATATAATTCTAATGTTTAGAGCCCAGTCATAAAAACAAATTCTCCAAAAAATCTACTTGATAATCATAAGATAAATCCAAAAACATCTTTCGATGAATTTTCTCAAATTTTTTGAGGCTTGCTTGCTCCCTTCTCCTTTCATCATTTCTTCTTCCAAAAAATCTCCTTTCTCCTTTTTTATTTATCCTCATCTGCATGATCCTCAAGGATGGTAACTATTTTTCTCCCCTTGCCTGATTCAGTTGGATCATTTTTTGAGTAAGTGTTATCTATTTATCCATGACGCATGTCCTCCTCTTCCTTCAAAACATGTCGAAGCAATGATCCCCCCTTCAATACTCAACAACAAGGTTATTTTTAACTATTCAAACCTAAATATCTATCCTAAGGTTTTTACCACCTTCAACACACCCTTTTTGATTTCCACCTCAGTAACAAGCTCCATCGTAGAAAAAGGTAGAATTCAGTTAATCAAAACCAAATAATTAAGTCCCTACTTAATGAATTTTTCTTCTAATTTGTATTTAAATTTCATGAAGAATGAAGTAAGAAGCTTTACTAAAAATATTAATGAAATACCTTATTCATTATAATTTCTAACAAGCATAATTGCACTCTTCCCTAATTTAAACCAAAGCAATAATGCCAATCAAAAGACAAGTTCCCTTATATATTTTATTTAAAAAAATAGATAATAAACTCAAACACTTATTATTTTTCTAAATGAATCATTCATATCAATTAAAATTCCATCTAAGCTAATATTACCATGCAATAAACAAGTTTCATATTAACTTGGTATATTTTCTTCCTGCAACTCGTGATATGTATCTACATGAAAGAGCAAATATCCATGTTGCCCTTGAGTAGTTCGGTGAATGAATCATCACATCGTTGTCATTTACCATGGTATCTCGTTCTTGGTGGCTAGTTATTTCTTCCATCCACAAGAAAAAAATATTCTTGCAAAAGTGCATCTATTATCAACATCATATTATTCCTATATATTTATATTTTGTAGAAAACTAAACATGAATAACCAGTCATCCATCAATAAGATACATAATATTATCCTATAAAATATTAGCCTTGCAAAAATAAAACATGAAATAGTCAATCATTTCATAAAAAAGATATCACATCAGATCACAAATCCATCATATGAATAAGTTTTCCAAGGGAGGGTCATGACATCCTACTCCCCTTAGGCTAAATATAGTCCTCTATGTTTCATTAAAGTCAAATTATTAAAAAAACTGGTATGTCTTATTTTCAAATAGGAATGGAAAATGTCTCTACATATCTACCACTTTATTCCAAGTAGCATTTCTTTCAGAGTAGCGGTCACACTGAACCTTACATTGTTCCAAAGTCCCCTTCCTCATTTCCTTGGAATGAAACTCAAGGATCTTCACTAGACGCACCTCAATGACCTCTAGGTCTACCATATGTAATTTAGAAAAATCCCATACATGATCAAGGTTAGCAATGTATTTTATAAGCAAAGATATATGAAAGGTGTCATGAATATTTGACGAGCTGGTTGTTAAGGCAGGTCTATACACCATAGGACTAATTTTTTCTATGAATTTGAAGGGTTCAACAAAATGAGAATCTAGTTTTATATATTTTATGGCACTCTTATTTGGTCTCACCATTAGAAACACTTTGTCGCCCACTGACAACTCTCTTGGTGATATCTTAAGATTGGCATAACTTTTCTAATGATCTGTAGCTTCTTTAAGCTTTTATTTGATCATCCTTAATTATTACTCCATTTACATGATCATGTCTAGACCAAGTACAACCCAATCCTTTGGATTATCCCAAGACAAGGGTGTCCTACACCTCCTATCGTACAAAGCTTCAAAAGGAGCCATGACTAAGGTCAAATTATGACCATTATCATAAGAAAATTTACTAGGTGCAAGTAGTATTTCCATCTAGTCTTATGATCCATAAAATACATGTGAAGCATGTCTTCCAACACCTGGTTCACCCCTTTTTATTTTCTCATAAGTATCTGTATGATACATATAACTAATATTTAACCTGGTACCTATGGTATGGTGTAGGACTTGCCAAAACTTAGATATGAACCTAGGGTACCTATTATAAATGATCACCTCTAGAAAACCATGAAGCCTAAATATTTCCTTGGAAAATCTATTAGCCATAACCACGACATCATCCTTGGTATTTCTGGGTATAAAATGTGCAACCTTGATCATTTTTTTGACCACAAAAAATATTGCATCATGTTGAAACCTGATTTTAGGAAAACCTACAATGAAGTCCATTGAAATAACCTACCATTTCTGCATGGTTATGTCATGCGGATACAATAGTCCTGTAGGGTGTTTGTGTTCAACTTTAACCTTTTGGTATTCAAGGCATTGAGCAACAAATTTAGTGATGTCCTTCTTCATTCCTGGCCAGTAAAATATTTTTATTTTTTCCTTATTTTGGCTCACATTGGATTAGAAAAATAAGGGGATCTATGTGCTTAATTCATGATCATTTTCCTTATATCATCTACATCAAGAATTACTACCTAATCCTTAAAGCATAAGAAACCATTTTTGATGCTAGAAATCCTTGCTTTCTTTAGGTTTTCTTTCCATATTTACCCAAATTTGGCTACCGTTTACATCATGATACTGCATTTATTTGAATTGATCCATTAGATCTACATGAATGCGAGTCAAGGTAGCAATATGTATTCTCCTACATAGAGCATCAATAATTTTTTTTTTCTTTCATTTAATGTATTTGATACCAAAATCATATTCTGCGAGAAACTCCATCCATCTTCTGTGATTGAAATTGAGCAAAGGTTAAGTAAATACATACTTCAAACTCTGATGGTCAATCCTCAATTCGAAGGGTCTTACCACTAGATGATATCATCATATTTTAAGAGTATACACAACCACTGCCAATTATAGGTCATGAGTAGCATAGTTGACCTCATGCCTCTTGAGTTTTATTGATCCATAAGATACAACTACCCCATCTTGCAAAAGTACTCCATCCAAACCTTTTAAATATGCATCAGTGTATACTAAAAAACTACCTTGAGGGTCTAAAATATTTAAAATGGGCACTGTGGTGAGCTTTTGTTTGAGTAGATCAAAAGCTACCTCACACTTATCTGACCACTTGAAATCCTTTCCCTTTCTCTAGAGATTAGTTATTGTAGATTCTATATTGGAGTAATCTTTCACATAGTGCCTACAATATCCAATCAAACCCATGCTCCACACTTTAGTCATATTTATGGGCACTAGCCAATTCAATATAACCTCTATTTTCTTGGGATCCACCATGATCCATTTAGCTGATATAATATGTACTAAGTACTACACTTTTGACACATAGAAGTCAAACATAGATAAATGACCATAAAATTGATTTTTTCTTAGTAATTCTAGCATGATTCTAATATGCCTGTCATGCTCCATCCTATTCTAGGAATAAACCAAAATGTCATCCAAAAATATAAGGATGAATCAGTCCAAATGCTTCCTAAAGACACTGTTCATCAGGTTCATGAATTTTTCTAAAGCATTCATTAGTCCAAAAGGTAGAACTGTAAACTCATAGTATCCATATTGATTTTTAAATATTGTCTTATGGGTATCCTCTTCATGGATTCTTAATTGATGATATCCAGATTTTAGATTGATCTTTAAGAAGATGGTGACATCCCTAACCTGATCAAAATATTTGGGTAGAAGATATCTGTTTTAATGGCTGCCTTGTTGAGCATTCTATAATCTATGCACAAACGCAAGGAACCACCCTTTTTATTAACAAAAAAAAATAGTGCATCCCATGCTAACACACTCAGCCTGATAAAAACCTACTCTAGCAACCCTTGCAATTGTACCTTCAACTCTGGCATCTCAATGGGATTCATCCTATATGGAGCCCTATGAATAGGCTCTATCCTAGGTTTCAACTCAATAGTAAAATCAAATTCTTGTTTTGGAGGTAGTTTGGGTAAATCCTTTGGAAATACATTCCTAAATTCTTGAAGTATGAGGTGTTTTCCAAATACCTCATCCTTCTTTCCCTCTTAAATTTTATTTATTTTAACTACATAAATTATTCCACACTTTTTAATGGTTTTCTTAAGTTGCATTAAAAATGTTAGATTTTGATACAATGTGCAATGGGAGATAGAAATCACAAGATGTAGAATAATATGAAAGAAAGTAAATCTATGAGATGACTAAAATATGCTATAAATAGAAATGATAAAAAAAGTACAATGTAGCTATGGAGGAAATGAACACTCCATTAACAAAGCTACTAGACTACATTGCACCCATCACCAATATATGGTGATCCACACAACACTATGCTACTACCTACAAATGATATGAGCTACTCTATATGTTTCTATATATCTGCTTGTTATAATGAGGTATTTTTATATAGGAATATAGGTTCCTTGGCCAACACTCTACCTAGTTGTACAAGGGACAACTTGCACATATACAACTTGCACATTGACACTTGTGCATTTATTACATTGCATGAAGTAACTAAATAAATTCCCCTAAAAGTAATCTAATGTCCTAAGTATGTACCTAGGAAGGTACATTTACATGATACAAATGATGTAATATAATATATTTCTAACACCCCCTATATTACATTATTTGGGTATTAAAGACTTTAGTATTCAATGTGGATCTTCTTCCAATGGATGGCTTTGAAATGGTTCTATTTTTTCAGCTACTTCAATATTCATGTCATGGATTTTGATATTTTCCATCTCTTTATCCCTTGATGTCAGACGTCTTTGATGAACAATTATTCTCATGATTTTACATGTCATGAGTGAATCTGAATAGGTTCTTCTCCTTTATTTTGTACCTATGTAAGACCTATTTCTCTATCCTTCATAAGTATCAACCTTGATCTCAATGTTAGTAGATCCATCTAAAATGAGTTCCTGTAGATAAAAGTTTATTCTTTGTAGTAATCTTCTTTCATAGCCCTTATAGTACCTATATTTGAAATGATATGAAAATGATGAGTTATTTGTCCCATAACAATATTTGCATGGATGGAAACTCCAACAATTGGTCTTTTCATGACCATATTGATTGCAATAGGTGCACAATAGAGATGATATTATAGTTTTGAATTCTATTTTAGGAATATCATGTTTAACTATCTCCTTGATAAGACCTAACCATATGTACACAATTGAAGCTATTCCATATTTTCATTTTTGTATAAGGTCTTGTTGATCATTTTTTTCCTATTTTGGGTCTCCTTTGTTACATAGTAATTAATTTCATTAGAATCACTAGATGAATCTTCCTTTACATAACTATTAATTTCAGAACTTATTTCACATTGTATTGGTTCTTCCTTTTATTTTCCCTTTTCATAATTGTAATCCATTAGGTTTTTAATACATATTGGTATTTTTATTATTCCACTTATAAGAGTGTTGCTTAGAATGCTAGTAGTCATTTGTATTACTTGAATTCTTTGGGATTGAGTATTCTACCTTGTATCTCCCTACTCAATGCTTATGAAATCTCAATTAAATATATAAGCTTATTTTGATGAAACCTTTTATCAATACTTAGGTTTGTAGGCTTCCTTATGTCTCCCTAGTAATGAGAGTATATACAACTAATGGAATTTTAGATTTTGTAGAAAGATTATATCTTCCCAATGGAATTGCAACTTGACAATATTTGATAAATGCTGATATCACCAAGTTTTGTAGAATGCCTTATGAATCCCTAGTGTTTTTGGATAAGATTTAGTGCTTTTGTAATATGTAGTTCAATTTTTTTGGTTGATTTTGTAAATTATTTGTAAATCTCAAAATAAACTTCTATTAACCCTCATTTCTCCTATTGAACTAAGCACTTTTCCAATTTTGAAGAGGTTTTAATGTTGGATTTATTTTGTCCCTTTTTGAGGAATTTTGAGACAAGAACATTATAAAATTCCAACCTTAGAAAAAAATCTTAATAACCCCTTTTTAATATTGCTTAGAATTTGATTAATGTTTCTAATTTTTAATCACTTTAATTTGGTTTTGTAATATTTATAGCTCCCAAATATAGAAAATTAGAACACAATAATATTTGCAAATATTTTTAAAATCAATTTCCACTAGAAACCCTTATTACTCCTAAGTTTAATATTGCAAATATTATATTTATTTGATAAATTATTCCCTTTGAAATATGGATTTCAATATGGTTAAATTATTCTAAGTTTAAACTTAATTTATCAATATTATAACTCCCTAAAAATGAAAGTACTTTTATAATAAGAATAATCTTACCTTTCATTATGTAGAGATCACAATCATCGATGCTAATTTACAGTGTCCAGGGACTGCTATATTAATGTATCTTCTTTGGAAGTTTCCTCCAATAGAATGCTTGGAACCTTCCTTGATTTTAATGCTCCAAATATGACGTTTATTAATCTCTATCTTTGACCTCTTCGGACCAGAGCATTGAAGGCTCTTCTCATTGTTTCCATGCTATAGTTCAACTCTGTATGCGATGACTTTAGAGTGTTGAATGTGGATACGTGAATGCAATTGAAGTCCTCAGTCTTAGATGCCCTTTCAATGGAATAAAATATTGATTTAAGTACCAAGTGGCACATATATTTTCTTCTTGAGCGCCTGAGAGATGAATGATGCTAGATGACACTTACAGCCTCCTGTAAGTAACACCTGGGAGTTACGTTCTTTAGGTGAGCACTTTTTATCTTTGTAGACAACTATATCATACGTTCTCAATGTACCAAACTACTATTAGTAACATTTATTTGACCAATATAAGCGCTCATGGATGGAATATTAAGGTTTTAATCCAAGTGATAAGTTTCACTTCATCCTTGTACATGGGTATTTACTCCTTCAACGTAACCCTTCACTATCCTTATTAGTAGAGCTTGGTATTTTCAACTTCTTTGCTAAAGATATTTTTGATTGTGCCTTGAGTGAGAAGCAATGCTATGGTGAAGCTTTGACGGAGCCTTGGTGATGCTCCAATAACGGTGTAGAGTGCTCCTACGTATGTCTTGTTGTGCTTGCTTTCCTTAAACCTATTATGCTCCCTTTGTAGACCTAAATATAATGCTTCTCCCTTCTTTGCTCTTGTACCTTTATTGCTTGTAGGTTTGGCTGTCTAAGAAGTAAGGAATATAACCCTTCTATGGTGCTCTTTTGCCTTGCTTAGAGTGTACAATGTTAGAGTAATATCACCTTAAGCTTACATGCAAGTATTTAGTTGTCATTGGTTGTTTTACCCTAAAAATATTGTACCTTTGAGGCACCTTCAAATCTACACTCTTTTCATTATAAACCAGATTAGGGTATTGCAATAAAATATAATGAATTTATGTATAAAATAACCTTTTATTGCTCCCTCTTTTGCACTCTTTTTTTAGGTCTGAATTTCTGGTTTTGTGGCAGAATTTTTGAACGCAATGTAGGTGTTTTGAGGTTGTCTCTTTGTTTAGACACCTCCTAATTGGATACTTTTATGATAAATCCAATCAAATATAGAAGCTCCTTATTTTATGTAATTTTATACAGTTTTCTCTTTGCACCAAACCCTGTAATGCTTTGGATTTGAGACTCATAAAGTCTCAATATTTGAAGCTTCTATTTCTGATTTCTGTTAGTTGTATTATTCTCCAAGTCTTAGAGGATTATAACCTTATTTTGGTGGCTTCACTTGGACACTATGTGTTGCAGATTTTTTTGCACTAATAGTGTCTTTAGACACTTTATAAAATTCTGATTTTATGCCTTTCTCAAGAACACAAACACTAAGCTTTTTGAGAGTAATATAGTAGTGCAAATGGACCCACTAATATTTCACTATTAATGCACTAAAAATCACACCTTATTACTCCAATTAACTCTTAAAATAACTTATAAGTACACTTAATCAATTTACTACAACTAATAAAGAATAATTTGAAATGAATCTTCAATAATTATTTTGCAATTTTGTTGCAATTAATATTGTAGGACTTAGTCTTATTTTATTTTTCCAAAGTAGATGATAGGTAGTTGATAGATGTAGTTGTAATTTTGTAATCTAATAAACTCCTAACTAATGTGCAAATGAACCTTAAAAGGAACTTTTCTCTTTTTGCACTTTTGAATACTGTAATCCAATTTTCCTTCTTGTAGCTTTAATCCAAATAAGGTGCTTTAACAAATCTAATAAGTAATCCAATTAATAAATATAGTTGCACCAATAGTTGCTTACCCTTTTGAAAGCTTTTGTAGCTCCTTTTATGCTTCTATAGAGGATGTTTATCTTGTAGAGGATGTTGGTGTCTAATATCACCAAGTTGATTCTTCAAGTAGGATCTTGCTGCTTAGTTTCTTCTTCACCAAAAAGTGGTCTCAAACTTTCTTTCACGAGCCTAGGATTTGGTGGCTTGTTATCCTCTTGTAGTATCCTCCTTTTTATTGTAGATGCTTTTGAATTCTTTATCTCAGTAAATGAAACCTTCTTGCTATGTGTTACACATCAAACATAGCAGTCGATTATGTTATCAAAATATGATTTATTTGTTATTAATATGAAAAGTTTGTTTTAGTTTTGGATCATCTCATTATTCATTTTTATCACTTGCAATTATGTAGAGTACTCAGACCTCCAAGTAGCAAGGACCAGACCTCCTGAAGTGGCTTGATTTATTTGATTTAATTTCATTCATTCCTTCGGTTATAATTTTTTGATTTAATCTATTTGCAATTCAATATTTCGTTATGTTCAAAATCTATGAATGAATGTTATTTGAATTATATCTTGGAAGGATCAATACTGGAGAGGCAAGGATAGCCAAAAACTTGCAAGTGGTATCAGGTTGGTTCGATCTAAAGATGCACAAATAAGCTATTATGGTATATTCGTTAGGACTCTATCACAATCCACATGTGCAACCAGCTAAGCACGGGAACTGTTCGCTACCAAGGTCGGGTTTCTCTTAGTAAATTGCTAGGGCCATCAAAATGTTGCAAGCAACTACAACCAATGCTTCCATTCCATATTATGTAGAAATAAAACATTATCAAACATCTCTGGATATCCATGTAAAATCAACATATGTCCTCGGGGGTAGTGGGATAAACATCATTTTCACACTCATCACGAAATATTTCAGTAACCCACAACAAACAATGAGGGTCACAAGCAGAAATAATATGATATAAATGTTAGAAAACATCCTCGAATTTCCAAAATAGTTGAAGAAACACATAATATTGTAGCACGAGCTGTTAGCCAGTCATAGCGCAAGAAAATAAAATTATGAAACTATAATATAAGGTATAAATTTGCAAGTTTTATTTTAATTTATGTTTCTTAGGATAAATATACCACATCTAGTGGGTAGTAGGAAGAGGAATAGTTAATAATATGGGGGTCACATCTTCTAAGGTGTGACTTCAGTCACATGGCCAGTGGTTCCTCACGCGCTAGTTAGAATTAGTTACATCATTTTGTACCCTCCTCCTGATTGGTTTTGGTTGTTCTTGCTATTATAGTTGTGTCTCGATTTTTCTTGCTATTATAGCCACGTCTTGTGTCCTCCCGTGTCACGTGTCCTTTTGTTGTCATATTCATCCTTTCCGTACCCCTTGTAGTATTATCATCACATTCATATCGTATTACTGTGGTGTCCTTGTCCATAGCATCCTCATAACCAATTAGATCTAAGTGTCAACTCAAGACCTACCTTATTTGATATGTCCCTCATGCGTTCATGTCCTTGGTGGTCCAGTAGTCTTCACGCCTTATGGTGTTTGGTGGTGCTATCATGTCCATTGAGGCTGCCTCGTGTTAGGTCGAGCATGTCCATCTCTATGTTTAGCCCATTTGTGGTTGTTATAGTGTCTCCCAAAGAATATTTGATGACTGTTGTGCACCAAAAAACTTGTGAGCAATTGGAAAATTCAAAATTAGCCATTGGGAAAATATTCAAAATTCCAAATACCGGTTGGAGCTTCAAATTTCAGTTGAAAAATGTTGGACATTTTGAGCCCCTAAGTCAAAGTTGTCATTTATGTCACCATTGATGCCACTATATGAAGTCATCGTTAATACCAAATATTTCAACATGAAATAAAGGGGACAAATATGGTTATTTGATATCCAGGGAGAAGGCAAAATTTCAAGTAAAATAGTGCAAAAGACAGAAGTTAAAAAGGAGTTATAATATTTATTTTATAAATTATTTAAATTCAGGATGAATTTAAATTTTATAAATAAATATTAAAAGGTACTTTATCAAAGGTGAAATATTATAATGGTTATTATAATATTAGAAGTGCCATGGTGAAAACCCAAAATAAAATATTTGTAATTTTCATTACAATATTTTATATTGCAGAAGTGGGTTTATAAAGTCTAAAGATATTTCAATAAATCCAAAGGTTGGATTTAAAGATTTAAACAAGGTATTCAAAGTTTTTATTCCATTGACATTATAGAAGCCAAAGGGAAGCACCGATGTTTTTGAATTATTGGAGATGCATTTAAATACCTTTTCCAAATTTTATTTCTGATTATCCTTGCTCGAATAATTAATTTAGTGGCACATGCGAAAACGAGCTCGTGGCTTAAAATGTTTGAGAAGGCAAGCACAGGATAACGTGGAGATAGACCAACTCCAATTCACATTGGGCAGTGTGGCCTAGTGGTAGCTTGGAGAGTGTGAATATTTTGGTAGCACGAAGGTCATGCGTTCAATTCTTATGAAGAGTTTTTGGTGGAGTTTTGTGGAAGCACCCAAGGTGCACATTTCTAAATGTGGGCAAGGAAAAGCACAAAGAAGAAGCACGTGGTACTGCTCCCTTTGCGAATGAGCATGTAGCTCATGTGGAAACCTTAGCCACGGATAAGGCACTCACGGTGTGAGTAGGTCATGGGATCAAAACCCCTTGAGGTAGGTATGAAATTTTTAATTACGTTTTTATGGTTTATGCCCTAAGGTTGGAGTGATAAGGTTGTTTTAGAGTTGATTAATTTTTGATAAACCTTTCTATTAAAGGTTGTGGTGATTGATTTTTGAAGGTGAAAGTTTTGTTGATTATTTGAGTTCTATAATCTAGAAAGTGTTGTTTTGAGAGTTATGTTTTAGGAGGTATAAGGAGTTATGATAAAGTGTTAATTAAGATTTATTTTTGAGACTTGCTAATTATTATTTTTAAGGGTTTTATTCTAAAAGGACTTTGGTGGATGTGAAAATTAAGTTGGAGTAAAAATATGTATTTAAAGTTATATTTTGGATCGTGATTTTAATTAAAAGTCCTCTAACCCTTATGTGAGTTTGGAAAAAATATTTTGTGAAGTGTGGCAGATTTTGTGGACAACTCCTTGGCAACAAAAAGGTATGGGAAAAATTCTTCTCTATTGAGTTGGTTGATTGGCTTGATTGAAAATTAATTTTGGAGTGAAAATGAATTGATTAGGGTTTCCTTTTCAAAAGTGGTTGAGTTAGTGCTTCAAGGTTTTCTAGATTGAGTTTTCTGATTAAACCTTATTTGATAAGCATTGTTGGTTAGACCATTGGTTGAGTTAAGTGTTTGAGTTAATGCTTCAAGATTTTCTAGATTAAGATTTGTGATTAAAACCTTATTTTATAAGCATTTTTGTTGAAGCCATTGGTTGTGTGAAAAACCTGAGTTAGGGTTTGGAAAGATCATGAGTATCATTGTTATGTGAATAATGTTTTATAAGCATGGTTGTTGAAGTGAGTTGTTATAAAATGAACCTGAACTTGAGTTTGAAAAGAACATGAGTATCACTGTTATGTGATAGTTTTTATTGAACATTATTGAAAATATTTTGAGTTGGTTGATATATGCTTGGACTAGGGTTTGTGATAAAGGGCTATTCCTTGATATGATTGGTTGAGTAGAGTTGATTGAGCCTAGTTAAGTGGATGTGAAGTTGTTGTTCAAGTTCCATGAAACAAACTCTTCTATATTATGATTTGAGTTGAGATTGAGAATAAAACATATTGAGTCTCTAAAAATTCTCTTTATGCTTCTATGATATTGAGTTGAGAAAGTGATTGAGCTTTGAGAATAGAACATATTGAGTCTCTAACAATTATCTTTATGCTTCTATGTGATTGAGTTGAGAAAGTGATTGAGTTTTGAGTATAGAACATATTGAGTCTCTAACAATTCTCTTTATGTTTCTATGAGATTGAACAAGTTCTGTGTGGAATTGTTAAGCTGATTTGAGGTAAGTATTTGAGAAGAGTTATGGACTGTTTGTGTGTGAGCTTTTGTGGAAGCTTACAATATAAATATGGTTAATTCCTAGAGAGGACTTTTTGAGCAGATTTGAGTAGGTTCTGAGTGGACCTGTTGAGAATATTTGAGCAGGTTCACCTGTTGAGTAGATTTGATCAGGTTCTGAGTGGACCTATTGAGCATATTTGGACAAGTTCCTTATGGACCTATTGAGCAACTTTAAACAGGTTTTGAGTGGACCTATTGAGCAGATTTGGATAGGTTCTAAGTGTATCTATTGAGCAGATTTGATTAGGTTCTAAGTGGACCTATTGATAAGATTTGAGCAGGTTCTGAGTGGACCTATTGAGCATATTTGAGTAGGTTCTGAGTGGACCTATTGAGCATATTTGAGTAGGTTTTGAGTGGACCTATTGAGTAGATCTGTGCTAGACCGATTAGACTGTGTTTAGTACAGTATTGAGATATATCTTTGGAGGTGACAACGAAAAGAGGACAGAGACTCCAGTGGATAGAGATCCATCGGCCAATACATTGAGGACATGTATTATAAGTAAGGACAAGAGTCTTAAAGTGGAGAGATATCCATGGTCAGTAAAATGGAGGCAATATATTCTACAGGATCACCAGCTAGAGTAGAGGAAAAGGAGTTTTTTTGTCGATAGAGATCCACAAACTAGATTTAGAGGATCAACATATCCTTTAGACAGAGGTCCATAAACATTGTAATTGGGAAATATTCCCCAGATATTATTTGAGAAATATTAGAAGAAATATTTTCTCTATGGAGGTAGCCATATTTGGGTGAACAACGTTAAATCGGTATCTCTATTGTGTGTGATGATTTTTGCATTACTTTGGTTATTGTTATTGATATTGCCATTGATTATATTGATTAATACTATTTGGGAAAGAAAAGTAAAAAAGTGATCTTATATTGTTCACCCCCCTCTTAGTATAATATTGTGTTCTTAAATTGGTATTAGAGCCGATTCCTTCGAAAGAAGTTTAATAGCTTGAAGGAAGATCCTACAAGAACACAAATGGCAAAGAAAGGCAAGAGTAGAAGCATGAGACACAAGAAGAAAAGAACACCTTTGGTCATGAAAAAAAGGAAGATGAGTTTAATATTGTTGTGTTGGGAGGAAAAATGGAAATATATTCAAGAGATGAATCAAGTAATGGAGAAATATCCAGATTGATAAAGTTTTGTACTAGATGTGGGAACACATGTCACCATGCAGTTTATTTTCCACAAGAATATTTTGTTTGTGGTCAACTTGGCCATGATGCAAGATATTGTATTGGGTTTAGTTGCAGTGAAGATGACGATGATATTCTCGAAAATGAAATTCTAGAGGTTGGTTTAAGAAAGGATAACAAGGACAATCAAAACAGATATAAATAATAAACTCTACTTTCAGTAATAAAAGAAAAATAAGATGCCTCAAAAAAAGAAAAATGGAAAGCCACTCTTAAGGAGATTATTGAATTGAAAAGAGAGAATTTAGAATTAAAGGCTCAAATACAAGAAGATGAGAAATGTAAGACAAAGCTTCTACATGATATCTCTAACTTGAGAGATAAGGTTGAAAAAGCAAGAAGATTCGAAGAAGGTATGATTAAACAATAAAAAGTAAAAGAGATATAATGTGAAAGGCTTATGATTACTCTTGGAGAACTCAGGATTAAGGGTTCAAACTCAAGAAGATGAGAAAGCAAAAGCAAGGTTTCTATAGGAACTCACTAATTTCAAAATCAAAGTTGAAGAGACAAGAAAAATTGAAGAAGATATGATAGAAAAATTAAAAAAAAAAGATCTAGAGTGTGAAATATTAGAGCATGAGATAGTTTCACTAAGAATGGAAGTAAAAGGTTCCAAGGAAAAGCTACACAAGTCTGAGGAAAATTTAAAGATATTATAAATGATTATCAATGCAAGTAAGTACTCAAATGATAGTGATGCTAGATTTTCAGATAATTATAGAGATGAAGTCCTATTTATGGTTGAAGAGAAATAACCAGTTAAGAAAAAGACTCCAATTATTCTCAAGTTTTTTAGATGTGGTAGATTTGGACATCTTGATGATGATTGCACAAGTAATGGTTATAGTTTTAGTGATGATGATTTTGAAGATGCACTTGAAAGACTAGATGAAAATTTTCTAATGGTATTATAAGAATAAGTGATTGATCCTATAGAAGATAAGCCAAAATAAAGTAATGATGTGAACAAAGGCAAATAACTAGAGGATTATTCAGCAAAAAATGGTTATGATCTTAAGGGAGAACTTATCTATGCACTTGAAACGATAAAGAAGGTAAGAAAGCAACACTCTAAGATTGAAATTTAGTTTCAATAATGTGATGAAGAAATATTATTGCTCATAGAGGATTTAGAAAAATCAAAGGCTAAGGCAAGCAAGTTCAAAGATAAGCTAGAAGCAAAGATATTGGAATGTGAGAAGTTAGCACAAGAAGTGGCACTACTAAATGAAGATGTAGAATACTCCAAGAATAAACTATACAAGTATGTAAACAATGCAAAGAGTGTGGATAAAATATTCAAGATACAAAGAGGAGCAACAAACAAGATAGGTATTGGTTCAAAACAGGTTCAAAATAAAAGGGAAGAAGAGTCTACTTCAAGTCTTGAAGAAGAAAATTCAAATGAAGATACATCAAAAGAAGATAGTGTAAGTGGGAGTGAGACATCAGAGGATGAGTTGTACAACAAATATTTCAACAAATACAAGAGTAATGCACAAATAAGATACATATGGAACATCAATTAGAACAGGAGACCAATGAGGTCAATAAAAGGAAGCTTCAATGGAATATGTTTTTCATGTCACAAGTTTGGGCACATGGATTCACAATGCAGGACACATAAAAGATAGGAATATGGAAAAGGACAACTTTTACATGGGTATTGCTACTCATGTAATGAGTTTGGCCACAAGGCAATGGATTGCAGGGTTCATGACAGAAGAAGATATGGTTTCACTAGGAGAAATCCTAAGACATTTGCACCTCCAAGGAATAATAACACTAAGTGTTATAAGTGCAATAATGATGGTAACACAATAAGATGGTGTAGAACAAATATTCCAAAAATATGTATGAATAAAAATAGGAACATGAACAAGAACATGAATATGAACAAAAATAGGAATATGAACAGGAACAAGAATATGAATAGGAACATGAACAAGAACAAGAACAGGAATATGGATGAGAATAGGAACATGAACATTAATAGGAATAGGAACATGAATGAGAACATGAACAAGAATAGGAACATGAATGATGTCAGGAACAGGGATGATGACTTGAACAGAAACAATTAGAGGATTCAGAAAACTTAGATTAGAAGGGAAAAAGATAAAGGTAAAGAATAGTGCTTTTGAGGAGTAGAAATACTACCACCCCAAAATTAACCACCTCATGAGGAGGTGGGGGAGGGGCAAAGCTAAGAGGCTCATTCTTAGCCCCAATCCCCAAAGGTGACCCTTTGCCATTGATGTCAAAGGGGGAAATATTTATGTATTAAGGAGAGAGTTGATATGGAGAGAGATTTTATATTTGAGAGAGCATTGAGTTAGGAGGAGCAATGTCCCAGGGGGAGCATAAGAAAAATAAATATTAGGTTTCAGTAAAAGGATATGGATTGCCATCAATGACAAAGGGGGATATTATTGGACATTTTGAGTCCCTAAGTCAAAGTTGTCATTGATGTCACCATTGATGCCACCAGATGAAGTCATCATTAATACCAAATATTTTAGCAGGAAATAAAGGGGATAAATATGGTTATTTGATATCCAGGGAGAAGGCCAAAGTTCAAGTAAAACAGTGCAAAAGATAGAAGTTAAAAAGGAGTTATAATATTTATTTTATAAATTATTTAAATTCGGGATGAATTTAAATTTTATAAATAAATATTAAAAGGTACTTTATCAAAGATGAAATATTATAATGGTTATTATAATATTAGAAGTTCCATGGTGAAACCCAAAATAAAATATTTGTAATTTTCATTACAATATTTTATATTGCAGAAGTGGGTTTATAAAGTCTAAAGATATTTTAATAAATCCAAAGGTTGGATTTAAAGATTTAAACAAGGCATTCAAAGTTTTATTTCTATGGACATCATAGAAGCCAAAAGGAAGTGTTGAAATTTTTGAATTAAGTGAGATGCATATAAATACCTTACCCAAAATTTATTTTTGATTATCCTTGCTCGAATAATTAATTGAGTGGCACATGCGAAAACAAGCTCATGGCGTAAAAGGTTTGAGAAGGCAAGCACAGGATAACGTGGAGACAGATCAAACCCAATTCGCATTGGGTATTGTGGCCTAGTGGTAGCTTGGAGAGTGTGAAGATTTTGGTAGCACGGAGGTCGTGCATTCAATTCTTATGAAGATTTTTTGGTGGATTTTTGTGGAAGCACCCAAGGCAAGGAAAAGCACAAAGAAGAAGCACATGGTGCTTCTCCCTTTGCGAACGAGCGTGTAGCTCATGTAGTAACCTTAGCCGCAACTAAGGCACTCATGATGTGAGCAGGCCATGGGATCAAAAATCCTTGAGGTAGGTACACAATTTTTAATTACATTTTTATGGTTTATGCCCTAAGGTTGGAGTGATAAGGTTGTTTTAGAGTTGATTAATTTTTGATAAACCTTTCTAAAGGTTGTGGTGATTGATTTTTGAAGGTAATTTTTTTGTTGATTATTTGAGTTCAATAATCTGGAAAGTGTTGTTTTGAGAGTTATGTTTTAGGAGGTATAAGGAGTTATGATAAAGTGTTAATTAAGATTTATTTTTGAGACTTGTTGATTATTATTTTTAAGGGGTTTCTTATAAAAGGACTTTAGTGGATGTGAAAATTAAGTTAGAGTAAAAAGGTGTATTTTAAGTTATATTTTGCATTGTGATTTTAATTAAAAGTCCTCTAACCCTTATGTGAGTTTGGAAAAAATATTTTGTGAAGTGTGGTAGATTTTGTGGACAACTCCTTGGCAACAAAAAGGCATGGGTAAAATTCTTCTCTATTGAGTTGGTTGATTGGCTTGATTGAAAATTAAGTTTGGAGTGAAAAGGAATTGATTAGGGTTTCCTTTTCAAAAGTGGTTGAGTTAGTGCTTCAAGGTTTTTTGGATTGAGAGTTGTGATTAAACCTTGTTTGATAAGCATTGTTGGTTAGACCATTGGTTGAGTTAAGTGTTTGAGTTAATGCTTCAAGGTTTTCTGGATTAAGAGTTGTGATTAAAACCTTGTTTTATAAGCATTGTTGTTGAAGCCATTGGTTGTGTGAAAAACCTAAGTTAGGGTTTGGAAATATCATGAGTATCATTGTTATGTGAAGAATGTTTTATAAAAATCGTTGTTGAAGTGAGTTATTATGCAATGAACTTGAACTTGAGTTTGGAAAGAACATGAGTATCATTATTATGTGATAGCTTTTGTTGAACATTGTTGGAAACATTTTGAGTTGGTTGATATATGCTTGGACTAGGGTTTGAGATAAAGGATTATTTCTTGATGTGATTGGTTGAGTAGAGTTGATTGAGCCTAGTTAAGTGGATGTGAAGTTGTTGTTCAAGTTCCATGAAACAAACTATTCTATATTTTGATTTGAGTTGATATTGAGAATAGAAAATATTGAGTCTCTAACAATTCTCTTTATGATTCTATGAGATTGAGTTGAGAAAGTTATTGAGCTTTGAAAATAGAACATATTGAGTCTCTGATAATTCTCTATATGCTTCTATGTGATTGAGTTGAGAAAGTGATTGAGTTTTGAGTATAGAACATATTGAGTCTCCAACAATTCTCTTTATATTTATATGAGATTGGACAAGTTTTGTGTGGACTTGTTAAGCTGATTTGAGGTAAGTCTTTGAGAAGACTTATGGACTATTTTTGTGGGAGATTTTGTGGAAGCTTACAATACAAATTTGGTTAAGTACTAGAGAGGACTTGTTGAGCAGATTTGAGCAGGTTTTGAGTGGATCTGTTTAGCATATTTGAGCAGGTTCTGAGTGGACTTGTTGAGCATATTTGAGTAGGTTATGAGTGGACCTATTGAGCAGATTTTATTAGGTTTCAAGTGCACCTATTGATCATATTTGGACAAGTTCTATGTGGACCTATTGAGAAAATGTGGATAGGTTCAGAGTGGACCTATTGAGCATATTTGGATAGGTTGTTGGCAATTTTGGGTACCTTGAGTACATTGCCTTTGCCTAAGTTTAGTTGTTGTCATTGATGTCAAGGAGCTATTGGTAGATGTTGTTTTTGATGTCAAGGAGTTCTTGGAGAAATTTTTTTCTATGTCTAAGGATGTGTTTTGATGAAGGTTTCAGCTGGTTAGTAAGTCTCCAAGAAAATTAGAGTAGCCCAGTTGCAAAAAATCTAGAAAAATATAAGTTAGAAAAAGTTTACAGGCTACTGGAAAAACTGTCACGATTTCACATGTTTGAGGAGAGAGAAAGTTTGGCCAAAACTGTCACAATTTCACGACATGCAGGAAGGTAGAGGCAAAGTGGGAAAAAGTGTCATGATTTTGTGACATGCAGGAAGGCAGAAGCAAAGCATGCAAAAGTTTCATGATTTCGTGACATGCAGGAAGGCAGAGGCAGAACGGGAAAAACTGTCATGATTTCGTGACAAGTTTCAAAGAAGTTGTACGGATGCAAAAAGTGTCACGATTTTGTGACAAGTTGAGTTGGCAGCTTGCAGTTGGCAGAAGCGTCACGATTTTGTGACAAGTTTTGAAGAAGTTGTACGGATGCAGAAAGTGTCGTGATTTCATGACAGGTTGAGTTGGCAGCTTGCATTTGGCAAAAGCGTCGCGATTTTGTGACATGTTCCAGTTTCGCGAGCAGTTGACAAGAAAGAGCTTAAGGAAGTGAAAGCATCGTGATTTTGTGACATGTTTCATTTTTTCTAGTGCAAACCAAGAAAAGGATGCAGGAGCAAGAGGTGTCATGATTTCACGATAGAGTTGCATGATGACATCAGCAAGAGGCAAAGGTGTCGTGATTTTGTGATAGTAGTAGAGAAGAGGGTTTGAAGTCCAGAGCGTCACGATTTCATGACAAGAATCATGATGACGTCAGCAAGAGGCAAAGGTGTCATTATTTCATGATAGCAATGGAGAAGAAGATAGTGAAGTCTAGAGCATCACGATTTTGCGACAAGATTCATGATGATGTCAGCAAAGGCTGTAGTGTCATGATTTCGTGACAACAAACCAAAGAAGGTGTACGACAGACAAAGGCGTAGCGATATCATGACATGTTTGAGTGTCACATGAGAAAAGCCATAGAACAACAGAGGTAGTTGAAGCCAACGAAGTTAACCTTGGTCGACGAAGTATAAAGTTTTACAGCCGACGTGTTAGAAGGTTGAACAGCCGACTATAGAACCAGATTTCATCTTGAGATTGTGAATATAAAAGAGGACTGTTTGAGCAATTTTTGAATGGATTTTTGTGTGCATTCGAAGTGAGGCATCCATAGAGTTAGTGCGACAAGTGAGGTTTGATCATCAAAAAAGTAGAGAACGAAGTTCGACTGCAGCATTAGAATGCATTTCACTGAATCTGATAAGTGTCGAAGTCTATGCTATTGTATGCACGAAGAATGTGCTGTTGAAAATTGTGTAAAAAGAGTGAGCTATTGTGGTTACACATAAGTGCATAAGTTGTTGTACATTTGAATACTGTAGTATTTGTGAAGATTGCATTACTATGGTTGCACAGAAGTTGAGAAGATAGTGTGGTTGTAATTTAAGAAGACTGTGCTGCTGTAGTTGTGCAGACAGTGTAAAGTTGTTCTCCAATCAAGTGCAGAAAAGAACAAAGGAAGAGGACAGAATTGTGCCAGACCGAAGGACTGTGTTTTGGTGCAGAAAAGAGGACCATTTTGTTGTGACAGAGTTGAGGACAGAGATCTCCAACTAGAGCAAGGAAGACAGGTGTCTTCTATGGAAAGAGTTCCACTTGCTAAGGGAAAAAGAGATAGAGGTCTTCTAGAGGATCACTAGCAAAGCAGATTTAGGGGAAGGTGTCTCCTTTGAGCTGAGGCTCATAAAAATTGTAATTGGGAAGGATTCCTAGAGGTTTTGATATAACTTTTAGAGGAAAAGTTTTATCCGTGGAGTATCCCACCTTGGGTGAACCACGTTAAATGGGTCTTTTATGTGTGATGCTTTATGTCTTGTTTAATGTTATGTTGATGCCATTGCTATCTGAAATTAAAATTATTAAATGGTTTTATCTTATACTTTTCACCCCCCCTCTCAGTATAAGTTCATGTTCTTCAATTGGTATCAAAGCAGGTCTCTCCAAAAAAATCCTAATAGCTTGGAGAAGGATCTAACAGAGGAACATATTAATTTAGAAAAGGTTGAATTCGATCTCAAGAGTGAATTCTTCTTGGCCTTGAGAAAGCTTGAGAAACTCAGGGAAGAGAATTCTATTCTTAAGCAACATTGTCAAGAAAAAGAGATAGCAAGATCAGAATTGGCTCAACATATTATAGATTTCAAACTTCTAGCTAAAGAAGGGAAGAAGATTGAACAAGTTCTAATAGAGGTTCTAAAAGGAAAGGTAGCTGATTGTGAGAAACTAGAAGGAGAGATTATGTCTCTTAGAGTGAAGTTAGAACAGTCAACTCTCAGAAAAAAATTTTCGTGTGAAAAGAAGGATGGCATCACCATGTATGAAACAGGGTCTTCAAGCAAGAACAATCTTCACTCTGAAGAGCAATGGATTCCAGTTGATCGCAAGAAGAACAAACTTCCAAGGCATCAAAACAGGTTACATAACACCTTCCATGGATATTGTTTTTCTTGTAAAAAACTTGGTCACATAGCTATGCATTGCAATAAATCCTTGAAGAGTCATAGTAAGGAAAATGTTAACTCATTTGCACCGCTTATGAATAAAAATATTATGTGTTACAAGTGCAAGAATTTTGGGCATATAGCAAGGATGTGCAGCTTGGATAAATTTAGTTTTGAGTTCTCAAAAAGGAGGAATGAGATAAAATCTAAGTCAATGATAGTTCAAACTACTTTTCATGCTCAAGAAAAAGTAGAAAAATGGTATCTTGATAGTGGTTGTTCAAAACATATGACTGGTGAAAAAGAAAAATTTCTATCTTTAAAAGAAGCAAACAGAGGAACAGTCAGTTTTGGAGATAACAGGTCTACAAAGATCTATGGTAAAGGAACTCTTAGTCTGGATGGGAAATCCAAAACAGAAAATGTGCTTTATGTAGAAGGGCTAAGACATAATCTACTTAGTGTGAGTCAACTTTGTGATCAAGGGCACATAGTATCTTTCTTTTCTGATAGATGTGAGATAAGTAAAGAATTAAATGGAAAACTTATTGCTAGAGCTACAAGGACTCCAAACAATATTTACATGCTGAGTGAGATAAAAAAAGAAAAATGCCTTCTAACTCAAGAAGATGAGAGTTGGTTGTGGCATAAAATATTGGGACATTTGAGTTTTGATAATCTGGTCAGTATTAGTAACAAGGAAGCAGTTAGAGACTTGCCCAAAATAAAAAGGCCCCAAAACATCATTTGCGGTCCTTGTCAACATGGTAAACAGACCAAAACCAGTTTCAAATCGAAAGGGTATACTTCGTCAAATCCCTTGGATCTTATTCATACTGATTTGTGTGGTCCTACCAAAACTTAGAGCATTCAGGGAGATAGCTATTTCATGCTGTTTATAGATGATTACTTGAGAATGACTTGGGTTACTTTTCTCAAAGAAAAATCTGAAGCTTTTGAAAAATTTAAAATTTTTAAAGAAATGATTGAAAATGAGACTGACAAGAGAATAAAATGTTTAAGATCAGATAGAGGAGGAGAGTTCACTTCAAATGAATTTGTGGAATACTGTGAACAACATGGAATCAAAAGAGAATATTCAGCAGCAAGAACTCCTCAACAAAATGGAGTAGTTGAAAGAAAAAATAGAACTATTGAAAATATGGCTAGAGCTATGTTAGATGAGTCAAAACTTTCAGACAATTTTTGGAGAGAAGCAATAAATACAGCAGTCCACATCATTACCAGGGCTCAACTCGTAGTTAATCATCATAAAACTCCCTATGAGCTGTGGAAAGGAAGACCAGCTACAGTTAAACACTTCAAAGTGTTCGGGAGTAAGTGCTTCATTAGAAGGGAAGATCAAAATCCGGGTAAGTTTGATCCTAGGTGTGATGAGGGAATTTTTATTGGATATTCCAGAAAAAGTAAGGCCTACAAATGCTTCAACAAAAGAACTCATACAGTTGTAGAGAGCATAAATGTGACAGTAGATGAAAAGACAGGAATAAGAGAACCAGTCAAAGAACTCAGTGATGGAATCTGTCAAGAAGAATTCAGAGAAGTGTCAGATGAAGAAGAGGAAAGACAAAAGCTGCTTCCCAAAACTCCTTCACAGTATGTTCAGAAACATCATCCCAAAGACTTGATCATTGGTGATCCAAATAGCAGGCAAACAAGAAGAAGAGTCATTTCTTCACATGAATCTACAAATGTTTCATTGTTATCTCAGATTGAGCCAAAAATTTTTAGTGAAGCATGTACAGATGATTTTTGGGTACAAGCAATGGATGAAGAGCTAAATCAAATAGAGAAAAGTGAAACCTGGGATTTGGTTCCAAGACCTAAGAATAAGAATGTCATTGGCACAAAATGGGTCTTCAGAAATAAACTTAATGAGGATGGAAAGGTTGTCAAGAACAAATCCAAGTTAGTTTGTAAAGGGTATGCTCAAGTCGAAGGTGTTGATTTCGAAGAGACGTTTGCACCTGTTGCTCGTCTTGAAGCGATCAAAATGTTTTTGGCCCTGTCTAGTTTCAAATATTTCAAAGTGTTTCAAATGGATGTAAATTCTGCTTTTCTAAATGGAGTGTTGGATGAAGAAGTCTATATATAACAGCCAGAAGGTGTATCTCTTTCAGAACAGCCAGACTATGTGTGTAAACTGAAAAAGACACTGTACAGGTTAAAGCAAGCACCCAGGGCTTAGTACTCAAGGCTTGATGGGTATCTTTATGAACAAGGATTCATGAATGGCGTGGCAGATTGCAACTTGTACATTAAGAATAAAGGCGATGATATGATTATCATAGTTGTTTATGTCGATGATATTATTTTTGGGGGAAATAATACTCAGATGTGCAAAGTGTCACGATTTCACGACAGGTTGAGTTGGCAGCTTGCATTTGGCAAAAGCGTCACGATTTCGTGACATGTTCTAGTTTCACGAGCAGTTGACAAGAAAGAGCTTAAGGCAGTGAAAGCATCATGATTTTGTGACATGTTTCATTTTTACTAGTGTAAACCAAGAAAAGGATGCAGGAGCAAGAGGTGTCATGATTTCGCGATAGAGTTACATGATGACATCAGCAAGAGGCAAAGCTGTCACGATTTCGTGACAGTAGCGGAGAAGAAGGCTTTGAAGTCCAGAGCATCATGATTTCATGACAAGAATCATGATGACATCAGCAAGAGGCAAAGGTGTCACGATGTCACAATAGCAATGAAGAAGAAGACAGTGAAGTCTAGAGCATCGTGATTTCGTGACAAGATTCATGATGACATCAGCAAAGGCTGCAGTGTCACGATATCACGACAACAAACCAAATAAGGTGTACGGCAGACAAAGGCGTAGCGATATCGCGACATGTTTGAGTGTCGCACGAGAAAAGCCACAGAATAGCAGAGGCGGTTGAAGCCGATGAAGTTAACCTTGGTCGACGAAGTATAAAGTTTTACAGTCGATGTGTTAGAAGGTTGAACAGCCGACTATAGAACAAGATTTCATATTGAGATTGTGAATATAAAAGGAGGACTGTTTGAGAAATTTTTGAATGGATTGTTGTGTGCATTCGAAGTGAGGCGTCCACAAAGTTAGTGCGACAAGTGAGGTTCGATCATCGAAAAAGCAGAGAACGAAGTTCAACTGCAGCATTAGAATGCATTTCGTTGAATCTGATAAGTGTCAAAGTATGTGCTGTTGTATGCATGAAGAATGTGTTGTTGAAAACTGTGCAAAAAGAGTGAGCTGTTGTGGTTACACATAAGTGCATAAGTTACTGTACATTTGAATACTGTAGTATTTGCAAAGATTGCATTACTGTGGTTGCACAGAAGTTGAGAAGATAGTGCGGTTGTAATTTAAGAAGACTGTGCTACTGTAGTTGTGCAGACAGTGTAAAGTTGTTCTCCAATCAAGTGCAGAAAAGAACAGAGGAAGAGGACAAAATTGTGCCAGACCAAAGGACTGTGTTTTGGTGCAGAAAAGAGGACCAGTTTGCTGTGACAGATTTGAGGACAGAGATCTCCAGCCAAAGCAAGGAAGACAAGTGTCTTTTGTGGAAAGAGTTCCACTTGCTAAGGGCAAAAGAGATAGAGGTCTTCTAGAGGATCACTAGCAAAGCATATTTAGGGGAAGGTGTCTCCTTTGAGCTGAGGCTCATAAACATTGTAATCGGGAAGGATTCCCAAAGGTTTTGATATAACTTTTAGAGGAAAAGTTTTATCCATGGAGTAGCCCACTTTGGGTGAACCACGTTAAATGGGTCTTTTATGTGTGATGCTTTCTGTCTTGTTTAATGTTATGTTGATGCCATTGCTATCTGAAATTAAAATTATTAAATGGTTTTATCTTATACTGTTCACCCCCCCTCTTAGTATAAGTTCATGTTCTTCATAGGTTCTGAGTGGGAATGTGTGGACCTATTGAGCATATTTGAGCAGGTTCTGAGTGGATCTATTGAGCATATTTGAGCAGGTTTTGAGTGGACCTATTGAGCAGATTTGAGTAGGTTTTGAGTGGACCTATTGAGTAGAGCTATGCTAGACCGACTAGACTATGTTTAGTACAATATTGAGATAGAGCTTTGGAGGTGATAGAGCAAAGAGGACAGAGACTCTTGTGGATAGATATCCATCATCCAAGACATTGAGGATAAGTCTTCTGAGTGAGGACAAGAGTCTTCAAGTGGAGAGAGATCCACAATCAGTGCAGTGGAGGCAATGTCTTCTAGAGGATCACTAACCTGAGTAGAGGAGAAGGAGTTCTCCCATGGATAGATATCCACAAACCAGATTTAGAGGATCAACATATCCTTTGGACAAAGGTCCATAAACATTGTAATTTGGAAATATTCCCAAGATATTATTTGAGAAATATTTAGAAGAAATATTTTCTCCATGGAGGTAGCCATATTTGGGTAAACCATGTTAAATCTGTGTCTCTATTGTGTGTTATGATTTGTGAATTGCTTTGGTTATTGCTATTGATATTGCCATTTATTATATTGATTAATACATTTTGGAAAAGAAAAGTAAAAAATGGTCTTATACTATTCACCCCCTTCTCAATATAAGCTTGTATTATTCAAAAAATAGTCATTGGGAGATATAGTCATGAGGAATAAATTACAAATTCTGCATCATAGTTAGAGCGACAGTTAAAGTGGAGAACAAACAATTTTTGGCCAATTTGACAAAAAAAAATTAGAAGTAAAAGGTAAAATTGATAAGCAAGATTGCTTGACAAGTGTATGAGTGAAAGGTGGACCAAAGGACCAAATAGTCGATTAACCAGCTCGAATAATTCAAATGAAGGGATCCTAAAGTTGCAAAGAATACCTCTATAAAATAAACATACAAATTATACTTCTCATTTACGCATTAATAGTTTTGATCATGATCATCCACTACCTAACACCATGGCTTCCAATCCTTCCCCTAATTCTTCCCATGAAAACCTCACACATGAGGAAACAGGGAATCCCAATACCAACACCCCGACCATGCAAACATTAGTATACAACATGAAAAAATTGACCACATTAGTGAACCAACTAATGGAAAAACAAAGCCAACCAACCCCTCCTAACCCAAATATAGGGTTATGCATGGTGGCGAATATTTGCAAATTGGGCGAATATTAGGATTTTAAAAATTGGAAATTGGTGAATATGAGGACCCTCGACGTCGGCCCATTTGCCTAAAATTTTTAGGATCAATTGTTTCTTAGGGTCAATTTGCCACAATATATATCCAAACATAGGCATATTTGTACTCATTGGAAATATATTTTCAAGCTTGATCTAATGGTGGTGTTTTTAGGAAGTTATAAGATGATTTAATAGGTCAAAAGTGGCCCTAAATATGATCTTACATTTTAGGGCTTAAAATACCCCAAATTTTGGTGTGAAGATGCTCGATTTGATTTGCTTAGTATTATCCATGATTCAACTTGAGTTGATTAGGATTTACCATTTTTTTACAAGTATATTTTGATTCCAACCCCTTATGCATAACCCTGCCCAAATCGCTTCCATAGACATTGGAACAATGAGGATCAGGATGGAGAAGAAGTTTATGAACAACAAAGAGGTCATAATGGTAGTACCCAAAATTGCTTCAATAGACAAAGGAATAATGAGGATATGGATAGCAAGGAAGTTTATGAACAACAAAGAGGTCCTACTAGAGGCCCCCAAAATCGCTTCCATAGACATAGGAATAATGAGGACCAAGATAGAGATGAAGTTTACCAACAACCAAGAGGTCCTAATGGTGTCAATTTCCCACACATTGATATTCCCACCTTTTAGGGTCATGATCCATGTGGTTGGATAGATAAAATGGAAGGCATTTTAGACTTATACCAAATTCCCAATTCATAAAAAGTTCCTTTTACTTCCTCCAAACTCGGTATTGAAGATTATCAATGGTTTGCATGGCTCAAATGTGAGAATAGAAAGACAATATACTGGGATGATTTCACCACACTTTTCCTTAAAATATTTTATGAAGGATCTTCACCTTCATACATGGTTTGGTTGTTATCACTTAAGAAAATAGGATCTGTAAGGGAGTATATTTTAGAATTCACTAGTCTGCTCTCCTACATAGGAAACTTACCATCCAATGTGGTGGTGTCTACTTTTAGAAATGGGTTGAAATAGAATATTCAAGTCAAATTTGACCTACAAGATCCATTTTATTTAGATAATTGTATAAGTATTACCAATTGGTTTAGAAGAAGGTGCAATTGGGGACATCTATACAACGTGATTTCTATGGTCAACATCAATACCGCAACACCTCTTTTTGTAGAGATGATAAACCATCAAGATATTTTTGCTATAATTATTGCAATCACCATCCAAAATATCAGGAATGTGTACCATGAATTTTTTTTCAAATCGAATATGTTGACAAGGAATATGAAGAGAAAATAGAGGATAGCAACTCAGTTGATTTTTCCATAAACGAAGACCAAATTGAACCCGGGGAGGCAATAGTTGAAGAAGATACTGTGGAAATTTTAGTATATGCTCTTATGGGTTTATCAACTCACCATACAATCAAGGTATCAAGATTCATTCGATAAAGAAAGGTAATTGTGTTGATCGATTCAATAAGTACTCATAATTTTATCAACACAAGGATTGCAAGAGCATTAAACTTGCACATTAAATCCTCCAATCAAGATAAATTTTAGGTTATAATTGCAAATGGGTGAAGTGCTCAATGTATAGATAGAACATCTCCAATTTCATTGTAAATGGGAAGTTATACTTGGCATGGGCCTCTTTTTGTCATGAGTTTAGGGAATTCAGAATTTATATTGGGAGTAGAATGGTTAGAACAAATGGAAACTACATTTTGTTTTAATTAAAAGCAACACTTTGTGGAATGGAAAGAAAATGGGAAGATAATTCACCTCCAAGGAATTCCAAAACCTCCATCAAAGATAGTAAGTTCTCACAACATGGAAAAAATATTAAGAAAAGGTAGTTACAGATTCATTGCCCAAGTTAATTGTATGGAAAAGCAAGCACAATAGATTACAAAAATCCAATCAGAAGATCTACAAAATATTGTGGTTAACTACGAAGAGGTCTTCCAAGAACCAAAGGGACTACCTCCCAAAATATCCCACGACCATGCCATACACTTTGTTCTAGGGAGTCTTCCTCCTAATGGCCATCCTTATTGATATCCTCAATCTAAAAAATAGAAATTGAGAAAATTATCCAAGAACTATTAGAACATGGAGTCATCCGTCACAACACTAGTCCCTATTCTTCACTAGTAGTTATGGCCTGTCGTAAAGACAATTCTTGGTGTATGTGTTCAGATTTTCATCCCCTTAACAAAATAACCATCAAGGATAAATTCCCTATACCAGTTATTGATGATTTAATAGATGAACTACATGGTGCAAATATTTTTACAAAGTTGGACTTATGTTTTGGGTTTCACCAAATCATATTTAGGGAAGAGGATATCCCCAAAACAACTTTTTGTACTCATGAAGGTCACTATGAATTCTTTGTCATGCCTTTTTGTCTCACTAATTCCCCATCCACATTCCAAAGTCTCATGAACCATGTGTTTCATCCATTATTTTGCAAATTTTTCCTAGTATTCTTCGATGACATACTCATATATAGTAAATCATGGAATGATCATTTGTTGCATATGGAAAAGGTTCTTCATATACTACACAAGGAAAAACTATTTTTCAAACGCTCTAAATGCTCTTTTGGTGTTCAAGAAGTGGAGTACCTGGGTCATGTAGTTTCTCAGGAAGGTGTTAAAGTGGATCCCAATAAGATAAAAGTAATTCAAGATTGGTCCTTACCTAAAAATATAAAGAAACTTCATGGTTTTTGGGTCTCACTGGCTACTATCGCAAGTTTGTGTGAAACTATGGAAAAATTGTAGCTCCTCTCACAACTCTTACAAAAAAGGATGCTTTTCATTGGTTGAAAGTATCCACTCAAGTATTTGAGGCTCTCAAAGAAGCAATATGTACTACTCCAGTATTGGAAACTCTGAATTTTCACAAGCCATTCATGATCGAATGTGATGCTTCAAGAATGGGTATTGGGGCAATATTAATGTAGGAAGGTCATCCCTTGGCATTCGAAAGTAAACAACTTTCGGGAATTTTTTTGGGAAGATCCACATATGAGAAAGAAATGTTGGCTATTATACATGCAATGGAGAAATGGAGACACTACTTAATCAATAACCACTTCATTATTACAACCAATCATAGAGTCTCAAGCACTTTCTAGAAAAATGATTTTCTTATCCAGAACAAAATAAGTGTTTAACAAAATTGTTGGGATATGATTTTGTTATCGAGTATAATAAAGAGAAAGAAAATGTGGCAGCTGATGCATTATCACAAAAATATGAAGATGAAGTAGTTATTAATGTGATTTTTGGTCCTTTTTCCCAATGGGTATCTCAACTACAAAAAGAATGGTTGTCTAATACCTATACTGCTCAAATAATTTAGGAATTGTTGTTGGGTTCATCCAAGTATCCTCTTTTTTCCTATGATGACAAGGTGTTAAGAAGAAAGAATCGTATTTACATTCCACACAATTCTACAATCAAATCAAATATTATTGATGAATCACATGCTTCTCCATAAGTAGGACATTTAGGTTTTTTGAAAGCCTATATGCAGATAAAACAATCATTTTGTTGGAAAGGATTAAAAGAAGAGGTCAAACAATGGGTGGCTGAATGTGAAATATGCCAATGCAATAAGGGCAAAACAATCAAATCACTAGGATTGCTTCAACCATTACTTATTATAGATCATAAATGGAAACATATTTCAATGGATTTTATTGAAGGTTTTCCTAAATAAGAAGGAAAAATAGTAATTTTCATGGTCGTAGATCACCTCTCCAAATATGCTCATTTCCAGGCTTTACAACATCCATTTTTAGCAAGCAAAGTGGCTAAGGTATTTATGGACTCAATTTTCAAATTGCATGGAATACCAAAAAATATTGTAAGTGATCATGATCCCATCTTTATGAGCAATTTTTGAAAAGAATTATTTCATCTTAGTGGCACTAAATTAAATATGTCCTCTACATACCATCCACAAAAAAATGGCCAAATTGAGATGGTTAGCAAAATTTTGGGTACCTATCTAAGATGTTTTGTTCAGGATAAACAATATCAATGGAGTCATTGTATTTCCTTGAAAAAATGGTGGTACAACACTTCATACCATTATTCCATTAAGATGTCTCCATTTGAAGTAATTTTACAAAGCCAAACACGTATGCTGAGACCTCATCACATCCAAGAATTCCTCATCAAATGGTAGGACCTACTTGAAGAAGATTCTACAAAGGAACCTGAAAGTATTTTATAGACATTTTTAGATTTGAGGACAAAGCTTTTCGAGGAGGGGAGCCATGTTACACATCAAACATAGCAGTCGACTATGTTACCAAAATATGATTTATTTGTTATTAATATCAAAGGTTTTATTTAGTTTTGGATCATCTCATTATTCATTTTTATCACTTGTGATTACGTAGAGGACTGAGCCCTCCAAGTGGTGAGGACCAACCCTCTTGAAGTGGCTTGATTGATTTGATTTAATTCCATTCATTCCTTTGGTTATAATTGTCTAATTTAATCTATTTGCAATTCAATATTTAATTATGCTCAGAATATATGAATGAATGTTATTTGAATTATATCTTGGAAGGATCAATACTAGAGAGGCAAGGGTAGCCAAACCCTTGCACTATGAGAGGTAATCTTCAAGTATCCTAGCTTTGGCAAGCTTCTTCTATCTTCAAGTCAAATTTTGACTTCAAGCAAGATCTTCTTCTCAAGATTCTAAATATCTTGAGGTCTTCTCAAATTTGGCACTCCTTACCAAATTCTTCTTCTTCTTTTGGGCTTGTTGTCAAATGGCGATAATTATCCCAAATATTTCACTATATTCTGTAGTGAATTTATCCAATGAGTTCTCCTTTGATGATTTATTTAGTAAGGCTCTCAAAGCCTTTTACTGGATACTCGATGAGACCTCCATAAGGTCTTTGATATTACAACTCCTTCTAGTCTTTCTTGAGATCTTTGCTTCAATCTTCTACTCATGGAAGTGTTGGTGGTGAGATATTATTCTAGATATTATAATTTTGTTGCTTTTGGATTCAAGCAAGACTCTCCTAGTCCTTATTGTTCTTCCAATATTGGAAGTTCTTCAATAAGATCTTCTCTTCATCTATTTATCTGTAATTTTACTTTAGGTGCTATATTGATTTTGAAGAAGATACTCTTCCTAAATTTCTTGTAGGAAGTTTCCCAACTCACTGAATCTCCTTTCACTACAAAAAAGTGTTAGTACTAAAATATTTAATCTGATTCTAAATCATATACTCTCTTCTGGAGTCTTCTTCAGGATAAAGGTTTCTATGGACTTTTTAAGTATCAAGGATTTTGTGGCCTTTTTCAGTATCAAGGCTACTATGGCATTTTATTCAAGATCAAGGATTCTATGGATTTTTCTTCTGGAAAAAGGCTTCTATGGAATTTTTTCTTCTACGAAGTTCTCAATCTAGCAATGAAGATCTCTAGTCTCCTAAATTCACCATGACTCTTCTCAAAAAGT
The DNA here is from genome assembly GCA_028583015.1 of Wollemia nobilis. Classification (NCBI taxonomy): domain Eukaryota; kingdom Viridiplantae; phylum Streptophyta; class Pinopsida; order Araucariales; family Araucariaceae; genus Wollemia; species Wollemia nobilis. The sequence goes on along the minus strand of JAQPPZ010016717.1, from coordinate 9,657,797 downwards.
CTTATTTCGTAGTATTATTTTATTGCACAAGGAACTAATATCTGCACTATGAAGGCACATAGAACTTTAGGCAATGAAGATGAAGTATCCTATATTTCTATTGTAGGAGGAGTCCCAATCATCTTAGAATTAATTTTCTACAACAAAAGAAACTTTGGGTAATAGTTAATAAATTCTAGATATCTTGAATGATATTCACTAGTTGATTTGTCAATCTAGTGGATTGAATGTTGAGTCCTAGTCTTCATGATTTTTCCTGTAACTCTGTGGAAAGACTCTAGAAAAATATAATCCTAGTCCTCACTTGTGGCTCTTCCTAATTTTACCACCTCAACTCTTTTGAGAGTTTTTGATAGTGGCTGGTCCAGAAACGCATCAGATTGACAAAAATCTAAGGCTCAATGATAATTATAGTTTTCTATTGATCTACCATGGCTGAATCTATTGTGGCTAGATCTACCATATCTTTGATACCACTATTAGCTTTTGATACATTTTGCAATGGGAGATAGAAATCACAAGATGCATAATAATATGAAAGATAGTAAATACGTGAGATGACTAAAATATGCTATAAATAGAAATTATGGAAATGAATACAATGTATCTATGGATAAAATGAACACTCTATTAACAAAGCTACTAGACTACATTGCACCCATCACCAATATATGGTGATCCACACAACACTATGCTACTGCCTACAAATGCTATGAGCTTCTATGAGCTGCTCTATATGTTTTTGTATATCTGCTTGTTACAATGAGGTGTTTTTATATAGGAAGATAGGTTCCTTGGCCAACACTCTACCTGGTTGTACAAGGGACAACTTGCACATATACAACTTACAAATTGATACTTGTGCATTTATTAAATTACATGAAGTAACTAGATAATTTACCCCTAAAGTAATCTAATGTCCTAAGTATGTACCTAGGAAGGTACAATTACATGACAAAAATGATGTAATATAATATATTTAAAACAAAAAAGAGGATCTAGGGTTGAAAAGTACTTTGTAAGCTATAGAATCTCTGTCTTTCCTTGAAATTCTCAGAATATTCCATCCACCTTTCCTGGAAATTGATTATAGTCTTTTGTGCTTGAAGCCAATCCATCCCTAAGACTACATCAAAAGCATGTAGTGGTTCTACATAAAGACATATAATGGTCATACCACTAGGTAAGGTAATTTTAGTCATAGAATAACATTGATCCATAGAGTAGGTTTGTCCTAAATAATACTTGAAATTCCACTCATGTGCCAAGATTCTTTGCCTATTCAATATAACCTTAATCAAATTAGTTGAAACAAAGCTATCAGTAGCTCCATTATCTATAATAATTTTGATATCTATAGTTGAAACAAAGGAATGGCTTGCCCTTCTAGATTTTGACTCCCTATCACTACATAAATATTATGAGAAAGCTCCTTGCATGCAGGTTATTTGTAAGCTAGTTCTTTTCCTTTAGAACTTGATCTTGCTCTGAGAAAGAAATGATTGGCATAATGTGTACCTACACAATAAAAGCATCTATCCTTGGGTCCTAGATGTGTTTCTACTTCTGTACTTCTACTTTCACTGCTAGTGGAGGGTTAGACTACCCTTGAAATGGTGGCTTGCCATTATTTTGTTATGGTTGTTATTATTTTCCCAAAATTTCTTCCTAAACTTTCATTGTTTCCTATTATTTCTTTTGTCCTTCCCTTGAGAAATTTTGCTTGTCTATTATTTCTCCCACTTTATGAAACCTGCACTATTTATTTTCCTAAGTGCCTATTTTTCTTGCTTGGAAGATCCTTCATATTCAAAATAAGGCTTTAAATAAGTCCTAGCTTTCCTATCCAAGTTGTAAGCCTTCTGAAGGGTATTAGGCTATGCATATTTACTTCATACCCTATCCAAGGATCTACCCCAAAAATAAATTTACGAATCTTCATCTTCACATAATACACAAGCACATAATTTAGTAGTTTAATAAAATTTTGATAATAAGCCTCCACTATCTTATTTCCTTGCATAAGATTGGTGAAATACTCAAATTTATTTGCATAAAAATACTTTGTAGGGAATATTTACTTAAAATTTGTGATAATATCCTCCCATTTAAGGTCAACTACCTTGATTCCTTTTTCTATTCTAAAATTATCCCATTAATATAGTCCAACACCCTATAAATGTAGGGTGGCATAAGATATTCGAGTTCTAGTGGAGTAATTATTCATATTGCAGAAGGTTTTCAATTCCTTTAGCCATGCTTTAGCTACATCACCACCTTCCTTTCCAATAAACTTGGAGGATTTTACATGCTTCAAATAATTTTCAATTTCTACTTCTAACCATTTTCTTGCCTGTTGTGCCTCGATAAGAGGTTCATTAGCCTATCTAAACCTAGAACTCCCAACTTGTGAATCTTGATTTACTATGGTTTCCAATAATTTTCTCTATTGTTCCATCTGTTCCCTAAACAAATTAATTATTGAATTAAGGTCTTCCCATCCATTAGTAGGATTACTTGTACCTAAATCGGGGGTCCCATCCTGAACACTAGTCTATTATGTTTACCTATTCAATGAGACAACACTTACCCTCCTTGTTCTTGGTGCTATTATTATTGGTCACACACAAGAAAGAGTTGGAATTAGGTCACAATTCATTCTCTACATTGAACCTCTATCACTAAATAAATACTTAGTTATCTTAGATAAACAATAGAATTGGGTACCATCAGCTACCCTAACCCTCATGAGGTAAAACCCTTTTAATGATTGTATACCTACTAAATATCTTATTCACCTAGTTTGGTTATACCTAGGTTTTATTAAAGGAAGATTATAGTCCTATGACAATGAGATCTAATAAAAATATCGTAACCCAAAATAACCATCCCAAATTTCCAATCTATTCAAGAGTAATTTTTTTTTCAACTAACATGGCTTGGAATCTACTCGAAATCTTAGTGTCCCTTGGATCAATTTATAATATCTTCTTCTCATGACATCAATTCATTTCTACTGAATCCAACACAAAGTATACCTATCCCTACAACATACATATATCTATCTAAGTGTACTAGGTAAAGTGCAAGTTTAAGCTATCAATATCATCCTTCCAATGAGCTACCTTATTCCCTTCAGTTTATCAAAAGGACCATGCCAATCGCTACACCCTACATAATTCCATCTATGTAGATGTACTAAGTGTGTTGGGAGTAGGCTATCAATATCATCTCCATGATGAGCTAGTATTATCAATAGGTCTCGCTCAGTATAAACAAAATGAAAACACTAAACTATCAAATATCTATCCATACCACTAATATTCTTCATGAATGATCTTATCCCTAATGAAACAAACCTTAACTATTCCTTTCCTCTATTTACTATTGAAGAAGTAGCTTGTAATAACGTGTGATTTACCATAAGTGAACTATCATCACAAATGCACATAATAAATCTGACCTACTTCAACTAAACACAAACTGATTCCAAATTCAGATTTCATAAGCTCAATATGATTCCAAATTCAAATTTTATAAGCACAATCTGGTTTCAAATTTAGATTTCATAAACACAAAATGAATCAATTAAAATATCTTCATAGCCTCTCTTAATTCATAGTTTTTAAATATTCCTAAATAAATCTTATTTATTTCTTTGAAAAGTTGTGGGCTCCATGCCTCACAACCAAGGAATTCCTAGCCACCATTTTTTTCCAGTGATGTTCCAATAACCATAAAATATTTGATACATAAGAAATTGAACTAACATAACCTTTTAAAAATTTCATAGCTCAAGTACATCAAATACTAATGGATAGACTAAATCATGAACCAATTGTCTTTAAAACTTCATTTTTGTTCAATAACTAGGGTGTTTCATCATGATATTACAAATAAAACTATCCAATATTTTCCATGACTAGCGAGATAATATCGTCTCTTCAGACATGGAGATGGTATGGTAATGCTATCATACCTCATAATCAAGTTATGTTTATCTCATTAAGCCATCTTACTTATAATAAAAAATCTATGTTCATTATCCTTTATCATTACTAAAAAGAGGACACAAAGTTACACTCACACGGTTTTAAAACATTCTAAATTGTGACTAATATCACAAGGAACAATCTCCTCTTCTATTCATTGGAAAAGAACTCCATCAAGAATTACTCCAAGCAATTTAAGGTCTCATAAATATCTATAATAGACATAAAGCTGCTAAGGTTTCCTACATGCACTCACAATGTATTCTTTGGGTTTTGTGGCATGTTTGAATAATCAATTGTAAGCCAATGCTTTATAAAAAATATATGAATAAATATTTTAAATTTATCATCATAGCCTGCAATATTCTTCTATACACAATTTCCTTAACATAAGCCCAGACTTTACCCACTATTTTCATAGTCCAAGCCCATACTATGGTAGAAACTAGGATATATATATGGTGCTTCAGTCAACCATTCATTACAAAACATAACAAAATCATAGTAAAGTTCAATACAACCATACCATTCAAAATAAACATAATATAATAAATAGACTTGTAAACTATGGGTAAACCACCTGGTTATTCTCCACCCTAGAATTTAGTGTTCTCTATAAAATTATCTTATAAAAAATAGATACTTTACTAATTTATTATCACCAAACGTTTCTAGAGAGGGTCCAACACTCCTGAGAGCATTGATACACATCCTCTAAAGTGAAGTTCTACTGGGTATGAATTCACTATCTAACACATAATATGGTACTCAACAAAATTGAGAGGTGTATAAACATTATGTTCAATATTTAAAGGAAAGTTACAGTTAAATGATTCTTACCATAGAGACATGCTCTAATTCAAATAAGAAATATAATTCTAATATTTAAAACCCAATCATAAAAAAAATTCTCCAAAAATTTACCTGATAATCGCAAGATAAATCCAACATCTTTCGATGACTATTCTTGAATTTTCTTAGGCTTTTTCTCTCTCTTCGCCTTTTTTCATATCATCTTCCATAAAATATCCTTCCTCCTTTTTTATTTCTCCTCCTTTTCATGCTCCTCAAGGATGGTAGTTATTTTTCTCTCCTGGCTCAATTCAGTCAGGTCATTTTCTAAGTATTATCCATTTGCCCATGATACATGTCCTCCTCTTTCTTTGAAGCACGTCGGAGCAATGAGCCCCCCATTCAATACTCAATAAAAATATTATTTTTAAATATTCAAACTTGAATATCTACTCCAAGGTTCTTACCACCTTCAACACATTTTAGTATTATTCCCTTTTTGATTTCCACCTTAGCAACAAGCTCCACCATAGAACAAGGTAGAATTCAATTAATCCAAAACAAATCATTCAGTCCCTACTTAATGAATTTCTCTTCCAAGTTGTATTTACCTTATGAAGAACTAAGCAAGAAGCTTTACTAAAAATATTAATGAAATACCTTATTCATTATAATTTATAATAAGCATAAATGCATTTTTCCGTAATTTATACCAAAGAAATAATGCCAAACAAAAGACAAGCTCTCTTATATATATATTTTTAAAAAGGAATAGATAATAAACTCAAACATCTATTATTTTTCACAATGAATCATTCATATCAATTAAAATTCCATCTAAGCTAAGATTACCATGCAACAAATAAGTTTCATATTAACTTGGTATATTTTCTTCTTGCAACTCGTGATATGCATCTACATGAGAGAGCAAATATCCATGTTGCCCTTGAGCAATTCAGTGAATGAATCATCACATATTGAACCTTTTATATGATATCTCATTCTCGATGGCTAGTTCTTTCTTCCTGAAAAAGTGCATATCTATTAGAAGCATCATATTATTCCTATATATTTATATTTTATAGAAAACTAAACATGAATAAATAGTCATCCATCAACAAGATACATCATATTTTACTATAAAATATTTGTCTTGCAAAAATAAAACATGAAATAGTCAATAATTCCATCAACAAGATATCATATCAGTTCATAAATCCATCACGTGAATAATTTTTCCAAGGGAGGGTCATGACATTACCCCCTTGCATTTAAAAGGAAGATGTTGGTTTGAAAAAGTGGAATGTTGAACGATAGCAAAGAGGATAGAAAGTACTAAGCAAAATTTTGATGCATAGTGCAGGTGGTGGGCGAAGTTAGAGTGAAAAAATGAATGTCACCCTTTTATCTTCTTGCTATGGATTATAGGTAATGTCCATAGCCTTTGATGATAATATTGCTTGGGTTGGTTTCATTATTCTCTCTTTGATTGTTGTGAGGCCACTATGCTATCGGTTACCCTGTGTATGCCTTCTTGTTGCTCTTATTTTTATCTAGCTCTTACTGATTAGTATGATGACATATTTTTGTGATTAGGTTTTGGTTTTATTTTATGCCTTGGGTTGCATGCTTGATTTTTTCAAGCTCAAAACCCATTCTCCTTGCACGGTGAGAAAGAGAACGATGAAGTGGTAGTGCTTGTATTGAATGCTCAACTTATTGTTGTTTTACCTTTGTTGATTGGCCCTTACATCACTTTATTTTTTCTTGGCTTTGAATTTGAAACCTTTTTGGCATACTATTTTGTTGTGTTTGGTAGATGCTTGAGACTCTTGCATGAATGGCTCCCTCCAAGATTTTATTCCCTAAGCTAAGGTTGACTTAGGTGAATACTTTGGAGTGTGTTGTAGATAGGTTTAAATTTTAATCTTCAGTTTGTGCATAAGCTTTAGACTAAATGATAAATCTCTCAGGTTGTGTTAAGCCTAATATTAGATTTAGAAGATTTAATCTTTCAAATTTTATATTGCTTTAATGTTAGATTAATGTTTTAATATTTCAATTTTATTAAATCTTATTGATAGATTAACTGGAATTAATATGTAGATTTTAGATTAAATTAATGATGGATTTAATTGATTTAATATTTAGTTTCTCTATTAATCTAATGATATATTAATTGGAAATAATATTTAGATTCTAGATTAACTTAATGATGGATTTTATTGATTTATTATTTAGTCCCTATTAATCTAATGATAGATTAATTGGAATTAATCTTAGATTTTAGATTAATTTATTGATGGAATTTGTCATGATCCTCCCTTAGCTGACTTTATGTCACAAGAAAACAATGCATTAACCTATGATGTGGTGATACCTAGTTTGAATAATTGAACCAACTATATGATGTTTAGTTAATTTATAATGGCATGATATTGCTAACATGTTGTCAAATGTACAGGATCAGGAGCACTCATAGATGGAACAGGCAAAATTGACCACCAGAAATGAGGGTACCAAAGATCAAGGAATTATGATTAAGGTACTCGGAGGTAACATGGATAGATACCTTCATAGACGAAAGGGATAATCATCGATGAATGATCACCTTGAGATTTAGTTGATAGCCTAGTAGCTATCGTAAAATATCTGGCTAAGATAGGTGATTGGGTCGATGGAAAGACACCCTCTTTGTTGTTGTGTAAATTTTTTTGCTCTCTATTGCATCATGGCTTGAGTGGTTTGATGATTGGGGTTTCTATAGGAGAAAAATCACAAGATGTATATAGATGCATAATTTAAACTGCCATGTTGAAGTAAAAATAGCACATAACTCTTATGAAGGAAAGCAAATTAAAATTATATTTCAGATAAAGATTTCTTAAAATTAATTGATGAAGTGTTAATTAAATAATGTTTGGCTCATTGGAGCTTATTAGTAAACTTCAATGTAATTAACAAATGAATTTTATTTTAAATTAATTAAAAGTGTTCTTTTTAATGATAATTGAGAATTCATGAAAATAATTTAATTAATTGAAATAAATGAAAGAGAATTCATTTTAAAAAAATAATTATATATCTGTGTAATAATAGATATATTTTATTAAAAAGAAAAAAAACACAATAATGAAATTGTGTAATTAAAAGATATATATATTTTTTAATGTTGGTAAATATCAAAAGAATGATATTTTAAATTAAAAGAGCCATCATTCATTTTTAAGAAGATGTCATTATCCCTTTCCATATAGAGTAAAACCTATGAAGTAGCCTAAGGCTACTAATTTCCAAAGATGGGAATTATGGGAGGAAATGCATAGAGGATAGGGTACGATGCATTGAAGATAGGGGCTCGGGATTCGAGAGGACGGTGGATGGACCACATAGGCGGAGAGGCACGTAAGGTTCTAGGGAAAAGAAGAAAAAAAGAGAGAAGAACATAATGTATGGAAGGAAGGAGGATGCAGACCAGCGAAAGCAGAGGAAGGAAACACGTCGCAAGCAAGGGAGAGAGAGAGAACCAAGATGCCACCAAGTTCTAGCCATAGAAGGATTAAGGTTGGAATTTTTATGCTTTAACCTATTTAATTGCATGCATTGTTTTGGTGGAAACCGAATGGTTATACTACCTATAGCATGAGAGGTCTTTTTTGAGAATGGAAACCACCCACGTCTGGATTTGTAGAGCACTGCAAGTTGTATGTTTTAAGAAGCCACCATATGTTGGTAATGCACTGTATGATTTTAAGAAGCCACCATATGTTTATAAGGTGTTGTATATTTTTAAGAAGCCACCATATGTTGGTAAGGCAATGCATGTTTTTCAGAAGCCACCATATGTTGATAAGGCACTTAATGTTTTTAAGAAGCCACCATATATCTTGGTAAATCATTGTGTTTTTTAAGAAGTTGCCATATGTCTTGGTAAGGCACTATATGTTTTTAAGAAGCCACCATATGTCTTGGTAAGGCATTGTGTGTTTTAGGAAACCACCATACATTTATAAGGTTATGTGTTCTTAAGGAAACCACCATACTTTTCAAAGTAAGGTGCTGTGTGTTTTTAAGAAGCCACCATATGTCTTGGAAAGGCATTGTGTGTTTTAGGAAACCACCATACGTTCCAAAGAAAGGTGTTGTGTGTTTTAGGAAACCACCATACATTTCAAAGAAAGGCACTGTGTGTTTTAAGAAACCACCATATGTTTTGAGGAGCACTGGGTGTTTTAAGAAATCACTATATATTTTGGTAAGTGTTGTGCATAGTAAAACCAGAGGATTGCTTTAGTGAATCTTGAGTGTGTTTTAGTGAAGCCATAGGATGCTTTAGTGAAACCTGGGTGTGTTTTAGTGAAGCCAGAGGATGCTTTAGTGAAACCTAGGTGTGTTTTGGTGAAGCCAAAGTATGCTTTAGTGAAAACCAGAGTGCGCTTGATAAATGAGCATTGAGCATGGTTGAAACTGCGACATGCTGAAGGGAGCACTATGGGGATCAAGGGCAATGGATGTCCGAGAGCATTATGGAGTCGATAGTGCTGAGTAACAGAGAGCGCTATGCTCCAAGAGTGGGAACTTTATTAAGGTAGATGTAAGAGCAATACCATCTTCTATATGCTTGAATGCCAGGTATTCGTAGAGGTTGTAGACTTTGTCTTGTGAAGGTGTTGTGTAAGGTTTTATTTAGAAAGGAACCTTAGTTTTATAAAGATTTCATTAAAGAATTTTAATTAGAAAGAACCTTTAGTTTATATGAAATTTTATTAAAGGTTTTTAATTAGAAAGGACCTTTGATTTATATGAAATTTATTAAAGGCTTTTAATTAGAAAGAACCTTTAGTTAATATGAAATTTCTTTTAAGGTTTTTAATTAGAAAGGACTTTTGATGTATATGAAACTTTATTAAAGGTTTTTAATTAGAAAGGACCTTTGATTTATATGAAATTTATTAAAGTATTTTAATTAGAAAGAACCTTTAGTTAATATGAAATCTCTTTAAAGGTTTTTAATTAGAAAGGACCTTTGATTTATATGGATTTTATTGAAGGTTTTTAATTAGAAAGGACCTTTGATTTATATGAAATTTATTGAAGGCTTTTAATTAGAAAGGAACCTTTGATTTATTTATATGGAATTTAAGGAAGGTTTTTAATTTTAAAAAGAAACTCCTTTGATTAAAGTTGATTATCTTAGGAGTTTTAAATTAAAAAGGATGTGGATTTATTCTTTGATTTGAAGTTATGGGGCTTCACTTTAGGGAATGAAGGGAATGATTGTTTTAAAGGTTAAAGATATGGGACTTTAATGCTTTAAAAAGTATTCTATTTATTGGAAATTATAGATTAAAAAGGATGTAGATTTATTCTTTGAATTGAAGTTATGGGGCTTTGATTTAGGGAATGATTATTATTTTTTTGTTAGATTAAAAGTGGGTTTTTGTCAAGGATCCCAAAACCTGATTACAATGGAACAGATTGCATCAAAGTACATCAGATTAAATCAAGGCAAGGACAACCAAAAGGAACAAATAAGGAGCACACAATAGGACCAAAAAGGAAGGTGCCATCCTTTGCACCAGAGGAAGGCACTTTCCTTTGCGCCAGAGGAAAATGTCTTCCATTGCACCAAAGGAAAAATGGGTAGGAAGGGAAGGCCCGCCAAAAACCAAATTTGAATCAAAAGGTGCCAAACAATATTTTGAAGCTCACAAAGGGCGAAAGAAATTTCTAGACCGCCCCAACCACTAAATGAAAATTTGAACCTTTCCCAAAAGCGGGAAAAAAAACAAAGTGATAAATTTAAAAATTGAAACAACCCAAGGGTGGGAAAACTAGAAACCACCCTTGGGAAATAGAGAATTGAAGGAAAACAAGCATCCCATGTAGGGGAGCCCTAGCAAAAACATAGAAGGAACAAAAGCCTATAAAATAGAACTATAGTGGTTCAACAACAAAGGAACACCCTAGGCCATAGGGTCCTTTAGCAGAAAAGGAAGCCTTTGAGAACACCTACCCAACAAAGGAAGCAGCAGTAGCAGAACGACACTTCTAAAGGAAAGGACGAGAAAGTGCCATAGTAATTCAAGAGAAAGGAGCTTCAAAGATGCATGACTGCAGGCATTAAATCACAAAATAGAAAACAACAACCATGCATCCTAGACAACCTTCAATAGCTTCAGGACCACAGAAGAGGAAGTCCTATAAGGAATCAATGATAAGAAAAATAGAGGCCCTTGCCAGCCATGAAAGGAACTAAAATCCTGTAGGAACCACCACCTCAAACCCAAAGAGCAGAGTCATAGTAGAAAGCACATGGGCAACCCTCAAAACCCAAAAATATGTTGTGCAAAACTGCTCATGAAGCCAAAATTCCTCAGACCCGCCAAAAGCAGCTTCAAGGAAACAAGGAGGAGAACCTACAAGGATTCAACAACAAAAATACCAGAGGCTGCAAAGCCACAAAAGAAACTAAAATCCTACAAGACCCACCACCTCGAATCCAAAGAGCAGAGTCACAATATCAAGCATGTGGTCCCTCCTCTGACCAAAAGGATGTTGTGCAAAATTGCTCAAGAAGCCATAATTCCTTAGACCCAACCATTCACCACTAAAGATACTCAATGAGTATATGTCAAGAAGACTTCCAAAAACAACCTGAGAAAACCCAGGAAGAGTCCCAGGAAAACAATCCTAACACCAACCTAGATTTCAGACACTAGAGGAAAATGTAGGATAGTGGAGCAAAGGTGGAACATAGGTTTTCCCACCATAGGGTAAGGGAAGGAGTAGAACAATGGAACAATGATCTCCCACACAAAAGGAGATCGTATGCAACACCTTCCAGTCTAAAATTATGGAAAAAGGATGTTCCAAGGAAACTGGAAAAGGATCAGGGACCTAGGATAGGGCCAAGGAAGGGATGCAAGAAAGTGGAACAATATTTTCATAGGAAGTCACCTGCAGAGCCCCTCCCCCTTCCTCCTACAAAAATAATTCCATAGGGAATGATTATTTTAAAGGTTAAGGGTATGGGACTATAATGCTTTAAAACATGAATGAATTTGATTGAAGTTAAGCCTTGATCTAACTAGCAAAATATGGATGACTCTCTAAGGGAAATTGAGAGGGAAAAATAAAAGTAAAGGCTCTTTTATGAAATTAATTATGCATTAGATGGTTAGAAACTTAATTGATTATTGTATAGTTACAATTTGGAAAAATAAATGAGTAGATGCATTTAAAGGCATGCCTATCCTGAACCATGAGTATCTTGATCCCCCTACTACCCTCAAATATTCGATGGGAAGCTTGGAGAAGTAAGGATTTCAATGGAAATAAGTATAGGTAATGGCATATCATGTTGATTTATTTATGCTCAAATATATTAGAATTGTGGGGAGATATCCCAATGCGGTTATTGTAATATTCCTTAAAGTAAGAAGGATTTACCATGCAAATTTTGATGCACTAATTTTTTATTGGTTTAAAGATGTTACCTTTCCTTTATTTCTGTATTTGGTTATGTTATGTAGTTGATTCTCTTTTAGTGTTAAGTTTGATTTATTTTCTAGATGCTTGGTGATTGCTTTCTAATGTGGTGGTAACTTGATGTAATACTTTTGGTTGTTTGATGATAGAAATCTAAGTGTAGAGTTCTAGGGTGAACTCAAAGGTGACCTAAGGGAATTAAGAACCCCTTAGGGTGAACATAGGTAACCTAAGGGAATTGAGAACCCCTTAGGGTGAACATAGGAGACCTAAGGTAATTGAGACCCCCTTAGGGAGGTAAAGGACTGAGTTGTGAAGATATTACATCTGAGTTAAGATAGTTCGTTGTGGAGACGAGATAGATAGCTTAACTCACAATACTCGTAGTATACCTAAATAGACTAATTTGTGTATGGTATGGAGATGCGTGTATACCTTCGATGGACTGAGGGTGATAGGTCTAGCTCATCGAGAATGATGGAATATATGGGATTATCTACAGTGACACATTATACTCCTACACAGATGAATTTGTGTTAGGGTACTTCATGAGATGTAACTTCTAGGAAAACATAGGGAATTAAAAATTTAGGTAAATTTTAGTTGGGGTTAGGGGTTCATGAAGGGTTCATGTATCCCTCTCCTTAGAAAAAAGAAAAAAACTCTTTCTATTTTTGTATTTTTTGTTTGTGTGATTTTTGGGTCGTTACAGACTTAATTGATTAATATTTAGTTTCTCTATTAATCTAATAATAGATTAATTGGAAATAATATTTAGATTTTGGATTAACTTAATGATGAATTTAAATGAAAATATTTAGTTTTTATATTAATATAATGATAGATTAATTGGAATTAATATTTAGTTTATCTACTACATCTTTTCAAGTATTCATGTCCATATCCAGTGCATATTTAAGTTCAATCATTTCCAAGGTGTCTCTTGGTTCAAATTCACGTTTGGTTTGTGTGATCTTGTTCAAAATATTAGAAACCAGATCAAGGTGATCTTATATATCATTGGTTGTGGCATTTCCAAGTTTGATATGGCATACAAGTCTATGTACCAAAGGATTTCTTGACACGATGACAATCATCAGTGATATTGGGATATGATAATATTTAGAATCTTTGACATACACAATAAGGAAGCCTCAGACTATTCAAATGCCTCCAACCTTGGGTGTTTAAAATATGACCATTGTAACAATTATCTTCAATGTAGCAAAATATCTCCAAGCCATTATCAGTGGTGTGTGCTCGTTGGAAGACACTTTGCTTGAATTGCTTTGGATCCACATTGTCTTGATATGGCACTATTGGAGCTGGAAACTCTATAGCTCAAAACCATTATCAAATAAATTGTCATTGAGTATGAATTCAATCCTTTCCTTCAAATATTTGGTGGTAGAAAATTTGATGTATCACTTGAATTGATCTAGTCTTGGGGTGATGAGAGAGTCATGGTTCATGGCCTCAACTTCACCATCAATGTTTGCATGCTTGCAAAGGTGACTGGTCTCCCTGATGATGGGAAAATTGTATAGCATGATAAGCACTCACTGGTTGATAAGATGGGTTACTTCAGAGATAAGGACAAAAATATAAGAAGACAAAAAGGAAGAATCAATAGAGAATCCCTTTTGAAACCATGGAATAAAGTTATGATACCTATCCTTCAATACTTCACGATTGATAATACCAATTCCACCCTCAAGAGATTTCACCTGGATTTCCTAAACCACCTTAGAGACATAAAATTCACCAATGTGTCAAACTGATTGTTTAGGTCCTTGGAGCATTCAATATTCAATGTTAGGAAAGGAACCTCCATCCATTCGACACATCAAGATATTCACCTTATCATGTACAAGCATGTTTTTCAAAATGATGCTAAAAAAACCATCATATCCTACATAAAAAACCCTTCTACATATCCTTTAGTCTAAAATTTTATCCAAGGGAGCCTCCATATTGATGCTCTAACTAATGACACTACCCTAAGGAATGCCTTTGGTGATTCCACTAAAATTGGTAATAAGATGGACTTCGGCTCTAACTCTAGAGGTACCCCTCCTTTGATGAAGATGAGGTCCAATGTTGTTCTTCTTGGATCATGTCGTAGACAGAGAAGCCAAAGTCAGCTATTATCATAGAACAAGACCAGGAGATAACAGAAGACTTGCCTGTGCTGAAGAAGAGATCAAAGACCGAAGGTATTCCTGCTCACTCTTTCTCCTAGAAGGGAACTAAATATCTAAGTGGGTCTTTAAGCCTAAAAGTCCTGGAGGAGGTGCTTAAATCTATATTTAGAGCCACTAATATGGTCTGTTATCTTCTCCAACAAGCAGTGACTATGATGGAAGATATCAAAAATTAGAATGAGGGGTGTCAAAAAGTGGCTGACGATGTCCAAGAGGTATTCGAGGATACTGTTTAGCCATGTCTACCTGTGAGCCAACTATTTATTTTTGCTTGGAATTTTGGGGGTCCTCTAGCTATTGCTCAGGTGATTTTTTTGCTCTCCACTATTTCTCCTATTGGTGTCTCTCAAAAATGCCCTCCTTCAACCCCGTGTTTTTTGTTTTTAACCTGTGGAGACTCTTTTTGGTTTCTTTAGGTTGTTTTTTATCATGGTATTGTGGAGAATAACCTCTTTTTATATCCACTAATGTAAAAGGTTTGGAGCTCCTTTCAAAATCCCTTACTTTGATTAATAAAAAAATATAGATTTAATTGATTTATTCTATATATTAATCCAAGGATAAGATTTAATGGATTTAATATTGAGATTTTTCTAATGTTATATTTAATGAATATAATATATCCAATTATTTAAAACTAACGATAGATTTAATGGACTTAATATTTAGATTTGTTACTACTATAATGTTAGTTTTAATGAGGATAATATTTTAGGTTGATTGATAAGCTAATGTTAGATTTAATGGTTATAATATTTTAGTGATATATTCTTTAGATTGTTGGAAGATGATATTTAGATGGTTTTACTTATCTTTGGAATTGAAAATATTTGTGGAAAATATTTTGGGAAACAAACATGGGATTATTATACTTGTGTTTACTATATTGAATTAAAACATATAGAAATATGGCTTTACACTACTTCCTCTTCTAATTGGTTCGATTATTCCTACCACTTCAAAATTATTGCTAATGGTACTACTTATTGATTTATTATTTCATTTGGAGGGATATATCATTCATCCTCCTCTACAATTCGTTCCATTATGTCTACAAACCTTACATGTAATTGCATTCACATTATTTCAGTAGGGTGAGGTACCAATTCTCACCTTTCTATAATTGGTCTCACCTCCTCCCCTTCTGTAAAGAGATGTGTGATATCCATATCATCATCCTATTGTGGTGGATCTTGATTATTTGGTAGCACTTGTTGAGGTTCGCTAGATTCAACTATTTGTTGTTGTCTCATTTTGATTTCATGTGACATGATGAACATACATTGAAATATCTCATACTCCTCCATCTATCAATGAGTAAGTCCATTATCATATCAGGATTCATCCTCACTATAATATTATAGGTACACCATCCCCTCTTCATTAGGTTCATATTATTACTCACCTAAAGAACTGCACAACTCATCTATCACAGAAACATCCTCACTGATTCTTTCATTCTTCAGGTTAATCATATATTTATGTTGTCCCTTCTTGAACGTGATCTAATCCTTTCCATAGTTGCGATTAAATTTGGCTACTCACATACAACCTCTTCTTAGAAGTGCATTATATGTAGGCTTCTCCATAGTAATCACAATGAAATCCAAGATAAATTTTTGGCCATCTATTTACACTTGTTGCATTTTCAATACTCCTTTTGTTTCAATGCCATACTGGTCAACACCATACAATTGAAGAACATGTGCTTATACTGAGAGGGGGGTGAACAATATACAATAAAATTTTTTGCTTTTTAACCCAAATAATAGCATCAACAATATTAAAGTAGTAAACATCACACAAAGCATCACACACATGAGAGACATGATTTTACGTGGTTCACCCAATGCGGGCTACTCCACAGAGAAAATATTTCTTATAATTTTTTCTCAAATAAATTCTCTTGGGAATCCTTTCCCTACAATGTTTATGGACCTCTGTCCAAAGGAGACACCAATCCCCTAAATCAAGTTTATGGATCTCTATCCATAGGAGAACTCCTTCTCCTCTGCTCTGGCTGGTGATCCTCTAGAAGACTACTGCCTCCACTACACTGGCTTGTGGATATCTCTCCACTGAAGACTCTTATCCCCACTCAGAAGACCTATCCTCACTACCCTGGCTAATGGATCTCTATCCACTAGAGACTACTATCCTCTCTACTCTATCACCTCCAAAGATCTATCTCAAATCTATACTAAACATAGTCCTTCGGTCTAGTACAAATCTGCTCAATATCTATCTCTGGTCTGGCACAAATCTATCCTCAAATCTGCACCAAAATTTGCTCTCAAATATGCTCTACAAGTCCTCTCTAGAACTTGTCCAAATATTCTCAATAAGTCCTCTCAAGAACTTATCCAAATCTATATTGTAAGCTTCCACAAAATCTCACACAAAATCAGTCCACAAGTCTCCTCAAAGACTTACCTCAAATCTGCTCAACAAGTCCACACAGAACTTGTCCAATCTCATAGAAACATAAAGAGAATTTTTAGAGACTCAATATGTTCTATACTAATCACAATCTCAATACTTTCAATCACTCTCTTAGAAACATAAGGAGAATTGTTAGAGACTCAATATGCTTCAAATTCAACTCAATGCTCAATCACTTTCTCAACTCAATTCAGAATATAGAATAGTTTGTTTTATGGAACTTGAACAATCACTTCACACATCCACTTGACTAGGCTCAACCAACTCTACTCAACCAATCACTCAATGAAATAATCCTTGCTCACAAACCCTAGTCCAAGCATATAAACATCAACTCAAAATATTTCCAACAATGCTCAACAACAAATCTCACATAACAATGATACTCATGTTCTTTTCAAACCCTAGTTCAAGTTCTTTGCTCAACAACTCACTTCAACAACAATGCTTATAAAAAAATCTTCAACAACAATGCTTATAAAACAAGGTTTTACATAACAACTCTTTATCCCAGAAAACCTTGAAGCATTAACTCAAACACACTCAATAAGGAAGCCCTAATCAAATCCTTTTCACTCCAAACTTATTTTCAGAAAATCAATCAATCAACTCAACTATGGAAGAATGTGCTCATACCTTTTTCTTGATGATGAAGGGATCTCATAAATCTACCACAATCACAACCACTTCTATGCCAAACTCAAAGAGGTTAGAAGATAAATATTTCTCACAATGTAATGCAAAAACTCAATTACACCTTATCACTCCATCTATAAAAACAACCATCAACATACATAAAATATTTTCCAAATAACACCTTATAATCTCCCAATTAAAATAAATTTAACATCCACCAAAATTTAACTCAAAAACCTCTTTAATTAAATTTTAATAGCAAGAAGAACTTTGGCAAAAATCAAATCCACTTTCCTTATAACTCCAATAACATAAATCAATTACCAAACAAACAACTTTTCATTCTACCCTTATAACTCCCTTTATACCTTAGGAAAACATTAGGCAAATAAAAATTTATTTAATAAAAATAATACCTTTGCCACTTATGAGATTCGAACCCCCAATATCTGCCTCCTCGTGCACCCTAGCCATGGGCTAGACCACCACGTGTGCTAGACGCACGCTTGGAAGATTAAGAGCACCTTGTGCTCTTTCTTCTAAGCCTAGCGCTCTAAACGAGCACGTGCCAAAATATTTTCCTCCTTAGTGCTCAAGACAAACATGCCAACAACCTCCACGTGAATCGATCATGGTCACTTCCACTCCCAACGCTCTCACAAAATGCGTGCTACCAATGGACCACACTATCCAATGGGAGTGAGGCCTTAAGCCCTCCCGTTTCATCTTCTTCCTTGCACTAAAAGACAACATGAAATTTGTCTTCTTCCTCAATGATTGCATGAATAACTCTTTTCTCTGTCGCATGAATATTAATCGATGAAGGGTAAGTTTAATGCCCCTTTGGCATAGTTTTTATATATGAATTTCACCTTTTGACATAGACGTCGGTGCTCCACTAAATTGATGACGTCGATGCTTTTTTAAAACCTTTATAATTTATAAATTATTTAAATTCTAAAAGAATTTAAATTTTATAAATTATATTTATAAACCTTTGACTTTAATAAAAATTAAAGCCTTCTTGAGATAAAATTTAAACCTTTCTTTGTACTCCATTGATTTGATGAAAATTATTCTACCACCATGGTTTTAATAAAAACCTTAATAAAACAATATTTTGACAACTTTTCTTCAACTCTTCGCATATTAGTGTACTCCATGGTATTAATGACAACTTCATATGTTCACTTGGCATCAATGACAACTTCTCATCTTGACATCAATGACAACTAAATGAGCTCAAAATGTCCAACAATCTCCCCCTTTGTCATTGATGGCAACCCAAATTATTTTTACCAAAAACTTGACCTTTCCTTTGTTCTCTCCCCTGGACATTGCTCCCCCTAGCTCAATGCTCTCTCCAAATACCAAATCTCTCCCCCTTACTCAAATATCTCCCCCTTTGACATCAATGGCAAAGGGTCACCTTTGGGGCTCGAGGCTAAGAATGAGCCTCTTAGCTTAGCCCCTCCCCCACCTCCTCTTGAGGTGGTTAATTCTAGGGTGGGAGTCTCACTCCCAGTTTTTCTCGAAGATACTCAAAGGTTTCCTTTGAAAGTGGCTTGGTGAAAATATCTGCTATCTATTCCTTTGTAGTAATATATTCCAACCTGACTTGTTTATCTATCACCTGTTCTCTCAGAAAGTGGTACTTAATCAGAATGTGCTTTGTCCTGGAGTGCATCACTAGATTTTTTGAGATACTTATAGCACTTGTATTATCACATAGTATGGGAATAGGATGATCATGCTTTATCTTGAAGTCTTCTAGAGTTCTCTTCATCCATAACACCTATGTACAATTGGCTACTGCTGCAATGTATTCTGCTTCTATTATAGATAAGGATACTGAAACCTGCTTCTTACTTAGCCAAGAGACTAAACAGTCTCCAAGAAAGAATGCTCCTCCACTTGTGCTTTTTTGTCATCAATGCTGTCAGCCCAATCTGCATCTGTATATGTTATCAGTGTGAAACTATCACTTTTGGGATACCAAAGCCCAAAATCCATAGTCCCTTTTAGATACCTAAAAATTCTTTTTACTGCTGCCACATGTGTTTCCTTAGGAGCTGCCTAAAACCTTGCCACTAATCCCATTGATTGTACTATGTCTGGTCTTGTAGTTGTAACATACAATAAGCTACCAATCATAGATCTGTATAATCTCTGATCTACCTCTGGAGATTCATCATCCTTACTCAACTTGCATCCTGTGACCATGGGGGTACTTACCGGTTTACAATCTTCTAACCTGAATTTCTTTAACATTTCTTTTATATACTTGGCTTGTGAGAGAAACACCCCTCTTTCTGATTGTGAAATCTGAAGTCCAAGAAAGAAAGATAATTCACCAAGCATAGACATCTCAAATTCATTTTGCATGTTCTTAGAAAATTCTTTACACATCTTATCATTGTTTCCCCCAAAAATTATGTCATCAACATAAACAACCACTATTAGTAGATCACTCCCTTCATTTTTGATATATAAATTACTATCTGCTATTCCTTTTCTGAATCCCTGTTCCTGAAGATACTTATCCAATCTTGAGTACCATGCTCTCGGAGCCTGCTTTAGACCATACAATGCCTTTTTCAATCTGCATACATGATCTGGTTTATCTGCTAATATGAATCCCTCTGGCTGTTCAATATAAACTTCTTCTTCTAGAACACCATTTAGAAATGCTGACTTGACATCCATCTGATATACCTTGAAGTTTTTGAAACTTGAGAAGGCTAAAAACATCCTTATAGCTTCAAGCCATGCAACTGGAGCAAATGTCTCATCAAAGTCAATTCCTTCTACCTGTGCATAACCTTTGCATACTAACCTTGCTTTATTCCTGACCACCTGTCCATCTTCATTTAACTTGTTTCTGAATACCCATTTTGTGTCGATCACATTTTTGTCCTTTGGTCATGGAACAAGTTCCCAAGTTTTTCTTTTCTCTATCTGATCTAATTCCTCATCCATTGCCTTAATCCAAAATTTATCCTCACTTGCCTGAGTGAAGTCTTTTGGCTCAATCTTAGATAGCAAAGAAAAATTTGCTTGTTGAGATGGTTTTATTATTCTTCTCCTTGTCTGTCTTTCATCTGGATTCCCGATGATTTGCTCTTTTGGATGATGCTTCTGTACATACCTGGATGGAGTTTTGGGAAGAAGTCTTTGTGTTTCTTCTTCTTCTTTATCTGATTCCTCACAAAATTCTTCTTGACAACATCCATCTTCTTGATACACAATTTGTTGAACTGGTTCTCTTGAATCTATCTTCTCATCAATTGTTACATTTATACTTTCCACCATAGTGCGTGTTCTTTTGTTGAAGCATCTGTAGGCTTTACTCCTTGTGGAATAACCAAGAAAAATTCCCTCATCACATCTTGGATCAAACTTGCCTAAGTTTTGATCTTCCCATCTTATGTAACATTTGCTTCCAAAAATTTTGAAGTGTTTTACAGTGGCAGGTCTTCCTTTCCAAAGCTCATATGGAGTCTTGTGATGATTTACCCTCATTTGAGCCCTAGTGATTATGTATACTTCTGTGTTTACAGCTTCTCTCCAAAAACCATCTGATAGCTTAGATTCATTTAACATAGCCCTAGCCATGTTTTCAATAGTCCTATTTTTCCTTTCAACTACCCCATTTTGTTGAGGAGTTCTTGCTGCTGAGTACTCTCTCTTGATCCCATGTTGTTCACAAAACTCTACAAATTCATTTGAAGTAAATTCTCCTCCTCTATCAGATCTCAGACACTTAATCCTTTTGCCAGTTTCATTTTCAATCAATTCCTTAAATGCTTTGAATTTTTCAAAGGCCTCTGACTTCTCTTTTAGGAAGGCTACCCAAACCATTCTGGAATAATCATCTATAAATAGTATAAAGTAGCTCTCACCCTGAATACTTTGTGTTCTGGTAGGACCACATAGATCAGTATGTATTAGGCTCAATGGCTCAGATGACATATATCCTTTTGACTTAAATGTTGTCCTAGTTTGCTTTCCATGTTGATAGGGTGCACAGATTGTGTTTTGAGGTCTTCTTATTTTGGGTAAATATCTGACCATCTGTTTATTGCTTATGTTGACTATGTTGTCAAAATTCAAGTGACCCAATATTCTATGCCATAACCAACTCTCATCTTCTTGTGATAGAAAGCACTTTTCCCCTTTGATCTCATTGAGCATGTATAAGTTGTTTGGGGTTCTTCTTGCATTGGCAATGATTTTTCCAGTTTCTGATTTTCTTATCTCACATCTATCTGGATGGAAAGTAACCATGTACCCTTGATCACAAAGTTGACTTATACTCAACAGATTGTGTTTTAACCCTTTAACATACAATACATTTTCTATTTTTGTTTTCCCATTATCTAAACTTAGAGTTCCTCTTCCACCAATCCTTGTTGATCCATTATCACCAAAACTTATTGATCCTCTATTTGTTTCTTTTAGTACAATGAATTTGTCTTTGTCTCCTGTCATGTGACTAGAGCAACCACTATCAAGATACCATTGTTCTTCTTTATCCTGAGCATGAAGGGTTGTTTGAACTAACATTGATCTAGCCTTAACATTTTCCCTTTCATCTTTCCTAGTTGTTGAAATTGTTTTTCTAGACTCAGGAAGTATCATTTTACACCATCTAGCCTTGTGCCCAAAATTATTGCATTTGTAACATATAATATCATCATCCATGAGAGGTGCAAAGGAATTGAAATTTCTATTGACATTGTTTCTTGCATGATGAATACAATGTACAACTCTATGACCATATTTATTACAAGAAAAGCAATGACCATGGAAGAAATTATGTAACCTGTTTGGATGTCTTGGAGTTTGTGGTGAAGTAATCTTCCTCTTGTGATTAACTCTTATCCAGGGTTCTCCTTTGCTTTCTTCCTTTCTGATATCCTTTGCTTGCTTATCCTTGTTTGAGGTTTCTACTTTTTGAAGACTTGATTCCTCTTTCTGTTTCTCATATTCTACATCTTGTAGTACCTTGATCCTTTCAACTTCATTCCTTAGGTGGACAATTTCTGCTTCCAATATTTCACATTCTGTTTCCCTGACTCTCAATAGATCTGTCATGTCTTGCTCAATATTCTTTCCTTCTTCCACCCTAATCTTGAGTTCTGTGAGATTTTGAATAAGTTCCATCCTTGCTTCTTCATCTTCTTGAACTTTTTCCTTCAAGCTTGAATTCTTCTCTCTAAGTCTTTCCAACTTTCTGAGAGCAGCAAATAATTCTTCTTTTATATCAAACATAGTCTCTTCTTCATTTTTTGAAGTCATGTGTGCTACTGATGGATCCTCCTCCAAGTTGTTAGTCTTTTCATGGAGGGACCCGCTCTGATACCAATTGAAGAACATGTGCTTATACTGAGAGGGGGTGAACAGTATACAATAAATATTTTTGCTTTTTAACCCAAATAATAGCATCAACAATATTAAAGTAGTAAACATCACACAAAGCATCACACACATGAGAGACATGATTTTATGTGGTTCACCCAATGCGGGCTACTCCACGGAGAAAATATTTCTTATAAATTTTTCTCAAATAAATTCTCTTGGGAATCCTTTCCCTACAATGTTTATGGACCTCTGTCCAAAGGAGACACCAATCCCCTAAATCAAGTTTATGGATCTCTATCCATAGGAGAACTCCTTCTCCTTTGCTCTAGCTGGTGATCCTCTAGAAGACTACTGCCTCCACTACACTAGCTTGTGGATCTCTCTCCACTGAAGACTCTTGTCCCCACTTAGAAGACCTATCCTCACTACCCTGGCTAATGGATCTCTATCCACTAGAGACTATTGTCCTCTCTACTCTATCACCTCCAAAGATCTATCTCAAATCTACACTAAACATAGTCCTTCGGTCTAGTACAAATCTGCTCAATCTCTATCTCTGGTCTAGCACAAACCTATCCTCAAATATGCACCAAAATCTACTCTCAAATCTACTCTACAAGTCCTCTCTAGAACTTGTCCAAATCTGCTCAATAAGTCCTCTCAAGAACTTATCCAAATCTGTATTGTAAGCTTCCACAAAATCTCACACAAAATTAGTCCACAAGTCTCCTCAAAGACTTACCTCAAATCTGCTCAACAAGTCCACACAAAACTTGTCCAATCTCATAGAAACATAAAGAGAATTGTTAGAGACTCAATATGTTCTATACTAATCACAATGCTCAATTAATCTCTTAGAAACATAAGGAGAATTGTTAGAGACTCAATATGCTTCAAATTCAACTCAATGCTCAATCACTTTCTCAACTCAATTCAGAATATAGAATAGTTTGTTTTATGGAACTTGAACAATCACTTCACACATCCACTTGACTAGGCTCAACCAACTCTACTCAACCAATCACTCAATGAAATAATCCTTGCTCACAAACCCTAGTCCAAGCATATAATCTTCAACTCAAAATATTTCCAACAATGCTCAACAACAAATCTCACATAACAATGATACTCATGTTCTTTTCAAACCCTAGTTCAAGTTCTTTGCTCAACAACTCACTTCAACAAAAATGCTTATAAAACAAGGTTTATAACAACTCTTTATCCTAGAAAACCTTGAAGCATTAACTCAAACACACTCAATAAGGAAACCCTAATCAAATCCTTTTCACTCCAAACTTATTTTCAAAAAACCAATCAATCAACTCAACTATGGAAGAATGTGCTCATACCTTTTTCTTTATGATGAAGGGATCTCATAAATCTACCACAACCACAACCACTTCTATGCCAAACTCAAAGAGGTTAGAAGATAAATATTTCTCACAATGTAATGCAAAAACTCAATTACACCTTATCACTCCATCTATAAAAACAACCATCAACATACATAAAATATTTTCCAAATAACACCTTATAATATCCCAATTAAAATAAATTTAACATCCACCAAAATTTAACTCAAAAACCTCTTTAATTAAATTTTAATAGCAAGAAGAACTTTGGCAAAAATCAAATCCACTTTCCTTATAACTCCAATAACATAAATCAATTACCAAACAAACAACTTTTCATTCTACCCTTATAACTCCCTTTTTACATTAGGAAAGAAATTAGGCAAATAAAAATTTATTTAACAAAAAATACCTTTGCCACTTATGAGATTTGAACCCCCAATCTCTACCTCCTCGTGCACCCTAGCCATGGGCTTGACCACCACGTGTGCTAGACGCACGCTTGGAATATTAAGAGCACCTTGTGCTCTTTCTTCTAAGCCTGGCGCTCAAACGAGCGCATGCCAAAATATTTTCCTCTACAGCGCTCAAGACAAACATGCCAACAACCTCCATGTGAATCGATCATGGTCACTTCCACTCCCAATGCTCTCATAAAATGTGCACTACCAATGGACCACACTATCCAATGGGAGTGAGGCCTTAAGCCCTCCCATTTCATCTTCTTCCTTGCGCTAAAAGACAACATGAAATTTGTCTTCTTCCTCAATGATTGCATGAATTACTCTTTTCTCTGTCGCATGAATATTAATCGATGAAGGGTAAGTTTTAATGCCCCTTTGGCATAGTTTTTATATATGAATTTCACCTTTTGACATAGACGTCGGTGCTCCACTAAATTTGATGATGTCGATGCTTTTTTAAAACCTTTATAATTTATAAATTATTTAAATTCTAAAAGAATTTAAATTTTATAAATTATATTTATAAACCTTTGACTTTAATAAAAATTAAAGCCTTCTTGAGATAAAATTTAAACCTTTATTTGTACTCCACTGATTTGATGAAAATTATTCTGCCACCATGGTTTTAATAAAAACCTTAATAAAACAATATTTTGACAACTTTTCTTCAACTCTTCGCATTGTTCCTGGTGGCAGTAATGGTGTACTCCATGGTATTAATGACAACTTCATGTGTTCACTTTGGCATCAATGACAACTAAATGATCTCAAAATGTCCAACAACAATTGAAAGCTTGGTGTCCACAATGATGGAGTGACAATATCTCTCCAAGTCCTTTTTGGTAGCACATTTACACTAGATCCTCTGTCCATGATTACTTGTATTAACTTGTGCCCCAATATCTTCATATGGATTAATGTTGGTTTCTTTCCTCCATCAATAATTAATATGGTAAGATTCATGACACATTCCTTTTGTTATTTTTCATATATCGGTTGGCTTTGGACCTCCATAACCTTCTATGGTTGTATTTCTTCTTCCATTGCCTTATGCAATGATGATATGGCTTCCATTAAACTAACCATTTTTA
Source organism: Wollemia nobilis (assembly GCA_028583015.1). Lineage (NCBI taxonomy): Eukaryota > Viridiplantae > Streptophyta > Pinopsida > Araucariales > Araucariaceae > Wollemia > Wollemia nobilis. The sequence goes on along the minus strand of JAQPPZ010016717.1, from coordinate 9,631,969 downwards.
TATTAATGGTTGTATTGAAAACCTATGCTGCCAGATTTTATACAATTTCTTTATCTTCCAATGTGCAAGGCTTTTTAAACTCCTTTTGCTCCACAAGTATTGCTTGCTTAGCCTTATTTGCTTCTTCTTCATGTACCTTCTTTGCCACCTTCCATCTCTACTTTTATTTGGTAGGTTCTAGGTAAGTGTCTTTCTTAGCCTTACTCCATGTCACGACTAGTACTTCTTCCTCAATTTTTTCCTCTTTCACTAAGGATACATCAATTTATAATAAATTCATATTCCATGAGCCACTTGTACTTGCTTTCTTAGCATAGTTGACTTCTTTTTAGTTCCTTGGACCACACCATATACACATATGTGTAGAATTATTCTGTGTTGCTAAGGAGAAGGACAATTTTTTGCATAACACCCCCACGCTTGGAAATTATGTTATTGTACGATCGATCCCTCTAAATCATACTATAATAAGCTTTTAACTCCTTGTCCATTACCCTGATTTGGCCTTCTTCCTCTTTGACTATTCTTGTAACCTCCACTAGTTACAACCTATCCACTCCCTTGAGGCTTTGGTTTCTTTTCCTCGTCTTGAATTGTGAGGGTTTGCTAGAAAACCTTTGCATTGAAAAAATATTGTACCACTTCATGTCCTAACACATTACATATATGCCAATATTTATTTTAAGGATAATTCACATTTGTGTAGCCTTCAAACTTACATTCTGTACACCAGATATCCTTATGATCATGCCTTGTCTCTCCTTTGGCTTTATTTATTATTTTATCAAATTTCTATTAGGATGATTGGATGGTCTAATGTATTATCTCATCTTCACCACTATCCGAGTCCTCGTGCTTAGTATGTATTGCAATGCATACCATCGTATACTTTGCCTCACTTTAAATTTTTTTACTTTCTCCAGTGCTTCCTCATATGTTGATAATGGCTACCTTCATCTTCTTGTATAAAGGCAGTAATCCATCAAGGAACCATCACTTCACTAGTGCATCTACTGGTGGTATTTGTATCTTATCTGCTAATTGATTCAATCAATGGTTGTACATTTTGATGTCCTCATCAACACCTTATTTTATAGTGTAAATATCCATCACAATATCACCATCATCTCTCAAGGATCAAAATTCCTCGATGAAGGTATCCTTCATCGTATTCCACACTCTAAATTGAGTTGTATTCTCTCACTTTAAATACTAGTCTATTGTGAGTTCTCATAGTGTGGCAGGAAATAGTTACAGCCATTCATCTGGTTGGTTTACACCATTTGCTTTCTAGATGGTTATACATGTCCTAGTATACCTTGTTGGGTCTTACTTCCCTTCTCCCATGAAGGGTGGACATATTTATTTCCTTGCTCTCATAGCTACGCTAGTCATTGCTAGATTTTCTTCCTCATCACTTGATGAGGTATCCTATGAAATCCTTGATTGATTCCTTCTTTGGGTAGGTGATCCACCATGCTACTCTTCATAAAATGTTTCTATCCATGGTACCTTATTTTCAATAAATAGTCATCTCTCAACCTCCTATGTGTCCTCACTCCATGACCTCCTTCACTAGAATGTTGACTATGGCCTTGGTTCTCCATCCTGAGACATCATACCCTATTTATTTGGTACCTAACTCCCATCCTCTACATCCATTTGCAACCTTCCTATTGCTTTCTTAGGTGTTACCATCCACTTTCCATATCTTCATATAGTTCCTTCATAAACATATTCCCTTACATAAATTTTCTCATCGATTCTTGGTGGTTCTTGTACCCTCTCTTTTGTATCTATCAACAACATATCCCACCTCTAAATATTTCCTTCATCTGAAGTCCATACCTATTTGATTACTGGTTCATTTGTAGAGTTTTTCATGTTCTTATTTTGAGAAAATTCTCCTGCTCCTTCTAACTGGAATTTTATCCTCTCCTTGATTTCATCTCCTATGTCTTTGCACACTTGCATCTATCATTCAAATATAATTTATTTTTACTCACAAATTGCCACTCATAGGTTCCTTTCAACTACAATAGTTTTGATCCAATTATGATAAAATTATCAAAGTTCGCTTAGGCAACAGTGCCAAATGTAACACATGGGAAGTATTCCTGGTGGAGGAGGTGAATTGGGAGGTTTGGAGATGGATTCCAATGTTTTGTAATAGCTTTTTTCCAAATTGTATGTGCAATTTGCTAATGTATGATTTATAACTTCTTAAAATTGGTTGTTTGGTTCTCATATTGTGCAGTTATATGATCCAAATAATACAATAGGTTAGCATGTATGATTTTCCACTTGTGAAGTTTGCTAAAATGTTATTTTCAAGGCAAAATCAACAATTTTATAAATGTTTGCTTATAAATTCTTGTTTTTATTATTTAGAAAGTCTAGTGAAGCAATTGTATTACCAAATTGGAAAAATTGATCACTTGTATGGTTTGGTTTGGTTAACTATATAGTTGCACAAACTCTTGCTAAATTCTCCACTTACAGATTTTCCAATTTACTCATAGATTCTCTTGTTCGATATCTTCCTAGTGCAATTTATACTAAGTACCATAACATGCAAATCTTAATTCACAACAATAATAATATACAAGTTAATTCACAACAATAACAATATACAAGTTAGTTCTCCAACATCATAACAAGTTGTGGGTTCACCAATAATGTAATTCCATTGTATTCTCACTAATATATCACACCATTCTGGCCATACTTGCATAGAACACACAGTCTGGATTCACCATTAATATACACAATAGAATTCACAATAACTCACAATCCATAATATTATTTCATATTAACATGGTTGAATATGTATACACAATTATCAATACTCAACCACAACTCTCATCAACAACATGCTATGAACAGTAAACGAACAACCATTGAACAACAACAACTATCGGTAAGCATGAACCACATGAATGAACAACCATAAAAAATTGAATTGGGGGCTTATAATGCTTGCCCAAGCCATTCCAAAGTGGTTCCTAAGACAACCACTATTTAAAAATGCCACCCTAAGACAACTAACTTGCATTAAGGTTTCCCTAAGTCTAATTTGATTATTATCAAATTAACCTAAATGCACATTTCAACTTAATTTCATTTCACATCTAATTGCACATTTATGAAATTGTACAATTACACCCAATTGTACATTTACAAACCTACATTACACAATAAGCAAATCGTACCTTGTACGTTTTAATAAAACTGTACATTTGATAAAATTGACAAAATTGTGCAAATCCAAACTTATTTCTTCTTCTTTTGGGAGGTGGGTTTGTTGCCTACAAGACCCAGCTCCATCATTGGCCATATTTTTTAGCAGTTGGGGTATCTTTATGATATTTTTTAGGGAACATGCACATTGGCAACTATATTGTGACCAAGGTTAGGATAATTACATCCTAGGCAACTTACTTCATCAAGGCTATTGCTATTACATAAACTCTTCTTCTTGCTTGGACATGTTGCCAATTATGCTCGACACAAGAGAAAGCACAATTATGTACTTTTTTAGGGTGTTCCAACAATTATATTGAATACAATAATGATCACAATTACATGAATCAACCTAAGACATATTTTTTTCTCTGTACAACATTGAAGTAGTACTTCAATTGAGCTCGTGTTATAGTGGGGATTCCATCGAGTCGAGGGTGTTATCGATACACAACTCCACTTTAGTATAGCAAAAAGAATGTGAGAATTAATGCTAGTGGGAAAAGTGAGGATACTACTCAAAGTGCACATTATGTTAGACCCTCTAACACCACCAAGATCCCTCTTGGCACACAACTAACCTAAGCTCTATGTCTGGAAAGGAAACTATGCTGTCTAGTAGCATAGTAGCATAAGGCTGATCAATGATTGGCCCTAATACCAACTAGGCTGGGCTCGATAGCCAAGTCATCCAACCTTAGCTCTGATACCAACTGTAATAGGATGGACTTGTAGGGTAATTTCCCTATAGCCTATTTGATACCACGTGTGGCTAAACTGGCTTTAACACACCACAAACTATGTTGTGGGTATCTTGGAGATGTAGTACTTACATAATACAACAACAATAGAGCATGAAAACAATAATTTACGCATTCAATGGTTAGCAAAAACACACAATAAAGCCCAATGCATCAATATGCATGCACCAAAAAATCTAACAATCTACCATCCACACAAAGAACACATAGAAACTGGCTTGAAAGCCTTAGCTTTATTATCAATATAAAATGGGAGGGGATCAATGGTCCAAATCATTACATATTAGCACAAATACCTTATAATATTTGCATAAGGATGACTATGCAAAAGGGGTGCTTGATGGGCTTGTAGACCCTAAGATTATAAGTGCATCCAAACACCTAACACCCTACTATTAACGACAATACAACGACACAATAAGGCATAAATTTGAGGTGAGAGGTCATCTAGGATGGGTGCTCTTAGAATAGGATGAAGGCACAAAGCATACACAACATGATACAACACTCTTGGAAGGCATCAAGGCATGAAATGCATTTGGAATGAGATCTATATCTCATTGGCACAACAATACTCCCAATAAAGTTTATTTTAAGTTGAACCTTGAGCTCGAACTAGGTAACAAGGAGATGAATCGTCTATCCCACAGACCAAGCCAACCATCCTCTGGTGTATCTTGAAGCCTTACCTATATTTCCATGGTCTCACCCATGGCAGGAGATGAATACTCTCCATGAGAGTAGTGGTAGGGTATCAAGACGTAACCACCCTACCATAATTAGTGTCAAGGCCATGTATTGAAAACCAACTGTACTTCGAAGATGCATAGGGATGGTTTGAACACTCGATCTCCCATTTATTAGTGTTAGGATCATGTACTAAAAACCAACTATGCTACAAGGCAAACCTTTTCATGTTTATATTGTTAAGTAAAGATTAAACTATATAAACATTCATTTTATGCATAAAAAAAACGTTCTTTTACATTAAAATGTGTTAATGCATTAGTAATATATCTTTTGTCACATTTGTTTTTGTTTTTAAATTAAAAAACATTAAATCAAAATTAATTAAATATATATTTTGAAGAATGTTTAATATTATATAATAAATGGAACAAGAATAAAATTAACAACCATAGTGTTGTGACTATTTCACAACCCACCTAATTATTTTTTTGAATTTGTTTGCAAAGTTTTGGTTGTTGGTTTTGTTTGTTGTTAATTAAAATATTTATTCTATTTATTTGATTGTGAAATGTTTAAAATTAAAAATAATTTAACTTGTTTTAAAAATGATAAGAGTTAAAAAGGCTTTTCGAATTTAATGACTTTTATAATTAAATATATTTAATAAAATTTTCATTTTGAAAAAGATATTAATAAAATGGGTTTTGTTTGCAGGTTATAAGGTAATCGGCGGTTTACGAAGCGACTTCAAGGAAGTCAGAGCAACTGCACTTGGGCACACGGTTCGAGGCCTACGCTTAGAGAGGCGCATAGGGGTGTGAACGACTCATCACTCATTACATGATGAGTTTGTATTAATAAGACACTCATGGTCAAATTCCTTGAAATTGGCACATCATCATCGGGAGCACGAATAAAGTATGGAGCAGTGTTCAAGCATGAAGACTTGGATGGTTTCACTGAGCATTGATCGAATTGGGATATGATTGTACCTAATGGCGGTAGAGGAGAAGTTGGCTGCTCCACCACAGTGTGACACAGGTAGTGTAGGAATAACTATACAATGGATCTCACACGGATAATGAAATGAAATTCCTCAAAGGAATGTTGATCGATAGTTAGTTTGAACAGTGGAGATGCATTGAGAATGAGCGAATTGATTTTGAATCTAAGTGTGAAATAGAAAATGTCACCCAATGTTTAAAGGATTTGTCCAAATAAGTTTCTCATACATGGTAGCTATGGGGATTACATCATGATTTACCTCTCCAGATATATTCACAACAAGCGAAGTCATCTAAAATTAGCAGAGATACACACTATAATCAATGAAGATAATAGTTCCGGTTTTAATTTAGTCTCTGAATTATGGTTGTCATAACAGTGACATGTAGTTTGGTCGTGAATAATCTACGGTGTCATGGCAGTGGTAACCACGATAGCATCCAATAGCAGTGGCGTGTGAGAGGAACAATACATTCCATGCATAGTAGTTTTTATTTGTGTCACATTCATGTGAAGTTAACCGACCAACGAAATTAATCACAGTGTCGTTCATAGTCTACGTTTAGGTTTGTATTCAGATTCGTGTACAATGATGCTATCGCTCACCATAGTTGTCTGTGAAAACGATACCCAAACGAAAGTTAGTGAAGAATGAATTGCTAAGGCTACAAAGATTTAATATAGTTGTTATATGGCGATTGTAAAGGATAATTTGTTACATACATCCAAATCTTCATCCAAGTCTTACATTGGGGTAAAAGATAAGAAATGAGGACGTGATGTAAATAAAGGCCTCCAAAATTATTTCATTAAAGGAGGATACACAGTCCATTATACATAACAAACCAGACTATGAACGATTTCATTGAAAAGGAATTATGAAAATTTGTTCTAAAATCTCGTTATGGAACTGAGCAAAAACGAATTGTGAACGACCATAACGAAGTTTTCAAGATTATAAACAAAAGATGGTAAGACAAAGAACATGTCGGACAACAAAAAAATTATAGAGGAAAGAAAAGGAAAATTTGAAAGGATGTCCGAAGAGAAATCTATTCCAAAAAAATTATAGAGGAAAGAAAAGGAATATTTGAAAGGACGCCCGAAGAGAAGTCTATTCCAGGTTACAGAGAAGGAGAATAGAAAGCCAGTGACAAAGGTTTGTTTTGGAATATTGCGCTATAAGGTTTTATCAGTGAAATATATCATTTTATTATATTGGAATATGCATTAAAGGTGTTCCATAATGTTAATAAATTTGATTTATTTCGAATTACTAAAGTTTTCATAGAAGATTGCATTCCATTTTTATTTGATTGAGAGATTTCTGATTAAATTAGGTGGGATTTAATTCCAAGTAAATCTTTGTTTATTATTTTGTAACCTGGAGCACTGCTTTATTGTTTTATTTAATTTATTTTAATTCTAAAGTTTAAATTATAAAGCCCTAATTCATATTATAAAGGTTGAAACTTTATAATTAGGGTCTTATGCTTATTTATTTTCCAAATATTTAATTTAATTGATATTTGGGTGAATAAGTATTATATTAATGGAAAGATCATATGAATTTTAATTTTAATATTATGAAGTTACAAACTTTATAATTAAGATTTATATACAATGGTTATTTAAAGCAATTTTAGTTTTGGTTCGGAGAAAATTTAAAATTATAAAATTATTCATAAAGTTCATGTTTTCAATGAATTTTATAATTTTAAAAGTTTTCATTTTCAAGCAATAAATAAACTTACCTTAATGAAAATTAATTTCATTTAACGTAGTTAGTTATATGGCAGCCAAAAGGCCATTATTCGAAGCATATAGATTAATTTAATTTCATCAAAAGGAAGGATTAATTTATAATTTACTTTAAAGGATATTATATTTGAAGGTTAAATCATTTGGATTATGTTTCTTTCATGTTTAGAGCAATATATAGATCAATTCATTCATCATTTTATTAAGTTTTAAAATTCAATCACTTGCATAGCATCATAAAATATTACCAACACAGACCTCTTGTTAATAGTTATTTGCAAATAACTAAGGTATTCTAAGCACTTATTTGATACATTTTTATAACACACAAACACGCATTAAGTGAAGGAACCTTGGAGAAATGTTTATTTATTTACAAGAGAGGGTTTTCATTTGAAAATCCTAACTGTGATGGGGATTTTGCAATTGGGTAAAATTTCCACTCAACAAAATTGCACTAGAAGGAGGGCCTAAAAGGTAAGATTTTTAATTTTTAGCATTTGAAATTGTTCAAATTTATTTCGAGTTAAAAAAAATTGCAAATTGAAGGATGTTATTTAATGCCAAGGTTTAATTAATGCATATCTTTTGATTAATTGTTAGTCATTTCATGCTTATTTGCAAGATATATTTCTTTGACTAATAAGATTGACATTAAAGTTGTGTTCTTTAAAGTTCACTAATGGCATTGTTTACTTCAGCAAAGAAAAGAGCTGCATCTTGGATAGGTGATTATTATAGCAATTTAAACATGCCTATTCATCAAATTCTTGAAGGTGTAGAAGTTTGTTTACCCAGGTTTAGGCATGATGTGGATCAAGCTAGGGAACATATTCAGAGATACAAGAGCGTGTTAATTCATTTGCAGCTTATGTAGGGAGATGTTCCTTGCAGGTTGTTTTCTTACCCATTGGATGAAGTTGCATTTGAGTGGTACCTACATTTACCTGTAAGTTCTACCACTTCTTGGGCTAAACTAGAAGAAGCATTTCTCAAACATTTTGGAAAGTTGGATGACCCAGTTATGATGTTAAATCAATTTTTCTCTATTTGCAAAAACTTTAATGAACCCATGAGATCATTTAATGATAAATTCCATAGGTTGTATATCAAGGTGGAGACATATTATATCATTTAGAAGAAAGAGCTACTCAAATATACATGGGAGCCTTAGATCACGTTACTTCTATGTTTTTGGAGAAATATCTTAAAATTACATCATTACCTAGAGCTTACAATGAGGCAGTGACATTTGAACAACAATTGATTTCTCAAGGTGTCAATATGGATAACTATACAAACTTAGACCTAAAGCTCACAATCAGAGTTCACAAATGAGTTAGGTTGAGACACAATCTTCTTCTATGATGATCTATTCATCAAGAGTTATGGATTTCAACCAATACCACTCATCCCATCTGATACCCTTGAACCAAATGAGGTCTAATCATTGGGATAAAATTGACCATCCAAATGTCACAACTACCTTAGATGTCGAGAATGAGGTGCAGGTTTCAGAGTCAATACCCATCAATGAACATTGTGATGATCAAGTTAATCAAAATATAGAAATTGGATTAGAGCCATTATTCACAAAGGAGGATTGGGATAATCTTATAAAACAAAATACAAAAATAAATCCTACTTAAGAAACCCTTGTCTCATCAAAGGATGCATATGAGGAAGATGAATTTCTTGAAATTGAGGAGGATGAATCTGAGAAAAATGATTTTTTGAAATTAAAGAAAATAAATTTAAAAATGAATTTGAAGAATACTTCCAACCAAGTAAAGCTAAACTCATAGATTGGTACTTTTTCAATGCTTCCCCTCTAATATTATTTCATTTGAAAACCATATCCCACTTATAAAGAGGAAACCTAAAAAATTTCTCACATCCTTTACAAATAAAATCTCTTTGATTTTTATAAAATTCAAATGCTATACTTTCTTGAATATTCAAAGTGACATCATACATAGGGATGTATTACAATGTAGTATTTATGAGTTGCAATCTTCCATCCATGGTCAAGAACTTACCTTTCCAACCTACCAAACATGATTTTATTCTATCCAAAATTGAGTCTAAATATTCTTCTTATTTCCTTTATGAGACAAAGAAATAATCAAATATATTGATGGAAAATTTCTATTTTTAAACCCTAAAATGTCCATAATAATATGTTGTATATCTAGGATAGTGTTAATTAAAAAGACACTAGATTTTGTAGTATTAACCAATTTTCCAACATATTTATCATAACACGATAATAATGATTTAAAATGAATGACATCATAAAGTTAGGGATGACCTAAAAGAAAATTATCATCATCAAATTGGAGATGAGATTTGAAGGGACCATTTTTTGCAAGCTAAAAAAATCTGATTTTCCTTCTATTTTATCCTTCGATAAAGCTATTTCTAACACCTCCATAAGAATAATAAATAGATGAGGAGATAGTGAGTCATCCTTTTAGAGTCCACAATATGACTCAAAGTATTTAGTAAGTGGTATATTGACCAAAATAAAATATTCGACATGTCATAAAATCATCGAGTCCATTCACACCAAGCTTAAGCAAATTTTTTTTTTAGAATATTTTATAGAAAACTCCATCAAATACTATCAAATGCTTTGTTCAAACCTAATTTCATAAGCACATCCAAAAAATTTCATGAAATGATGAGAATGTATGATCCATCAACAGTTTTATTACCATGAACAAAACCACCTTGTTTCTCATAGATAACACAATATAGAATGCTTTCCATTTTGTTTGTCATAATTTTTAAAATGATATTATAAATCATATTGCAAAGTCTTATTGAAAAAATTATCAAAATATTTTATCTTGTTTTTATTAGGAATGTTAGCAAAATTAGATTTCATTTCTTATCTTAATTTAATGTGAAATAGCAGGTTAGTATCCCTCCTAAACCATGTGTTTTATCTGAAAGCTTAGATTAATGAATTTTGGAGGTGCAAAAATTCTAGAAAATGACTAGAATGGAAATAACTTGAAAGCTTAACAATTCTGGAAATGGACCAGAATAGAAATAAAACTAAAATGAAATTAGCAGAAATTCTGGAAAATGACCAAAATAGAAATAAAAGAAACTAAAATTCTGGATGGACCATAATGAAATGATTGAATGCTTGAAATAAAATGAACTTAACAAAAATGAATGAATAAACAATGCAGATTTGGTTAGCTAAAAAGTCAAATTCTGAATTAGTTTAGCAAGCTCCTCCCTGCAAAATCCCAAGTTATGAGGTAATCATAAAACAACCTGAATTAATGTACCTATAACATAAGCACAATACCATTAAATCAAGTGCAAGACTCAAAGGAAATAATAGAGAAACTGCATCATCTTGACATTCGCCTATTGCAACCCATTTCATGGCATAAGACAATGGCTAGAAGTCACTAAAATGCAGAAATGATAAGACACTAAAAATGTTAGTTTTATGATTAGAAACCCTCCTTTTGATTTTTCTCACAAAAGTTTGCTACCCTCTCAAAATCTAAAAAATGCTCTTTCTTATTGCTTTTCGAAATGTTACATCATTTCCAGCCCCCCTAAACAGGTAGGATAACAAGGTATAAATAATGCTTAGAAGTCCTTTCGCTTCAACTTATTTCACAATTAAAATAATAAATGGATATAATAAAATAATCCATCATCATTTTCTGTGATTTAAAACAATAAAATAACACTTCTAAACATTATTTTAAACAATAATAAAACCAAAAGCATAATCTTACGTAACTCCTTATGTATCCCCTTTATCTTATCACATAGGCATTCTACCCAAGAACACCCCTTTGCACCCATAAAAATGAATAATAAAAAATATTTAACTATACCTTATAACCCCAACGATCTTAGGCTTCCTTTAAAATATTGAATATAATCAAACAAAATTCACATTAAAATAAGGTAGACCAATCTCATTCAATGAGATTTTAGCTGTGCTCTTCGAAACCAAGGCCCGATGGTATCTCTTCGAAGCCATACCAAACGTGCCCAAGGATTGAGATGATGTCCCCCATCTTGGGCACTTTGGTTTCCATATAACACAATGAGGACATCATGCCATCAACGTAGCCATGGTGCTGTCAACACCATGTCATGGTGGTACGATCGACGCAACCATGGTGCTATCAAAACAACATCGCCATGGTGCTGCGTTCAATCACAACCATGGTGCTATCAACACCACGTTAGAGGGCTACCATTGAATCATCCATGGTGCTATCAAACCTTCACCATGGTTTTGCCATCGATCCCAGCCATGGCACTATCAACACCACGTCAGGGGGCTACCATCGATGCAGCCATGGTGCTGTCAACCCTTTGCCATGGTTGTCGAGCTCCTTGCTCTCGCACTCACGATATGCAATACCAATGAAAAAATTTTCATGCTCTCAAGGTAGACCTTTATCTCCATCGATTAGGGTTATGAGCTTCCCTAATAATGTTTCTTTATTGGCTTGTTTGATGGCATGCCTCTAGTTTCAACCGTTTCACTATCAAATCTGGTGCCTTATGTGTTGTCCTCTTGAAACCCTAACACTATATTTGGACCACTTCCTCTTTTGCCAGTGTTATGTAGCCTCGAACGTTTTCTAATACCCACCCTTGCCTTAGATCATTTTGAATAGTCACCATCGCCTTATCCTGCAATCAAACATAACATGGTCAAACATATTATTATCACATCCTTTGTAAAGTATATTATAATAATATTATTATAATAATATTTTAGAACATCATAATAATATTACTATTATATACATAATATAATTAGTGTAATTATATTAAGTAGATAATAGCGTATTATTTTCTATCACAATTTATTTGTACCTTTTGTATCCTATTCTTGTTTTAGGTAATTTTTTAGTCAAGCCTTGCTTTATTAAACACATTCCATCACCTTAGATAATATGAAGAACATTAAACTTTATTTATCAAAATGGATTTTAATTAATTTAAGCATTAATGTCTAGATTAATTAATCATTAAATATAAAATAACTAAAGTAATTAAAATCATTAACATAAACGGTCAAACATCACTATTATTACAAGCCAAAGAAAACCAAAAACCTTAAATACCAAAACATGACAAGTGGGTCCCTAAGAAGCTTGGGGTGGTTGTGGAAACTCCACAACAAAATTGCAACTCTGCTGGGAAATGCTCCTGAGCATTTCGGTGAGAAACCAAAAATAAAATTTGAAAACACACTCCAAACCAGGAAGTAGAAAGCATCAACAAATGCATAAATAATGTCAATAGACTCATAAGAATAACAAAATATTAGAATCATGCAATATTAACTGTGTGTGTGTGAAGTACTCCACACCTTATTGTTTGTAACTTTTATGCATTGCATCACCAATTTTACTTGACTAGAATTATCACAATGAATATGGAGAGCTTTGAGGGTAAAAATTTTATAGCATGGGTAGCACATTCTATGGTGGCTTGGGCAAACACCTCAAAAATTTCTAACCATATTAGGATCAAATGTGTGTGCGATGAATTCATTGACCAGATCTAGAGCTTGGTTATGAGATGTCATCATCAAGGGTCAGTGTGTGCAAGTGGACCTTAGAGCTTTGGGGAATCGGATTCTCAACCAAGGTGTGATGAGAATATAACCCTATCCTTTACTACTCTCATATTTGACCAAAATAATTAAACCGGTTATGGATGAGGTCATCAGACTAATCTATCCTCATGGCAGACATAAATCTCAACCTTGTGGGAGTCATATCACCAGGTATGAGTGTACTACATTGTCAGTCAAGCATCTATAGCCCCGGTGGAGGTTAACCCCATAGTCCAGTCTTCTTTGCTTGGCTTTGATCTATATATATATTTTTTCTTAAAGAATTTTGGGGATGACTACCCATCCTTTTGAGGGACAAGTAGTACGATCCTTACAATTTAGTTTATAGTTTTGGGGAATCGGATTCTTAACTAAGGTATGATGAGAATTTTACCCTATCCTTACTACTATGATTTGTAAATCATGCTAGTGGTGATAACCACTATTTTATGAGCATAAATATTGTAGTGGTAAAAACCACTATTCATGGACTATGTGTAGGGCGGGATAGACCAGAATTATATTTTCACCTCACATCCCCATCCAAGTATGGTTTCATATTATTTTACCCAAGATGTTGGACATGGACAAAAATGTGATAGACCCACGACAACTTCGGCAACAGTTTCTAAACCTAAGATCTTCTTAGTGTTCTTTGTGCCTTTGATCCCAAGATAATTGGACTTCACTTTCAGTGTTTGGGTTTAGCATATGGAGGTGGATTGGTCATGATGTTTATGTGATAAGAATGTGCCCTTGAGACATGGGTGGATGATATGCAAAAATCAAAGACTTCATGCTTCATGAGCTACAAACAATATTCACATTTTCAAGCCCTTTTGCCATATGATTCCAATGTTTCACATCCTTTTAGTCTTGGTTGACATTCGTATACACATAGGCTGACATCTTACTCTTACAATCAAATCCAAAACTGGACAACCTTGACACACTAAAAACTCCTAAAATCAAAGAAAACAAAATAAACAGGAAATAAAACTGACAAGACAAACAATCAAGCAAGCTTATTAGTGTACATATAATACAATGACTCTACCCTTAGGCCTGAAAATAATGCTTTAAATGAAGGCCATTGATGGGTAAGGCCAAATCCTTTCCATCCAAGGTTTTTAATCTAAAACTATTTTCACCTAGGACTTCGGATATTAGATAAGGTCCCAGCCACAAGCAATCAAATTTTTCATGTTCTCCTCTTTTCTCATGCCTTTTATCCCACAACAAAACTAAATTTGAAGCTTTGAAGGCCTTAATTTTGGAACGTTTATCAAACCACCTTTTTATTATGTCTTGATGTTTGCTGAAATGAAGCATGGCTTCCTCCCTCTTCTCATCAAGATGCATTAATTGTGTTAATCTGGTTTCAAGTTTATTATCAGTCCCAATATAGTCTTTTATAAAATGTAAAGTTTGCAATTTCAGATTAGTGGGAAAAATAGGATCTTGCCCATAGACTAAGTGATAAGGAGATGTCCCAATTGACTCCTTGCTTCTAGTCCTATCTGCCCAAAGGGAAAATTTTAACTTACTATGCCAATCTCTAGGGTTCTTTTCAAGTAATTTTTTGATTATGCATAATAAATTTTTATTTGATGATTTTGCCAAACCATTGCCTTGGGGGTAATAATTGGAAGAGAATTTTAGACTCACCTTATTTTCATATGCCCAATTTGCAAATTCTAAAGAGGAAAAGGCAGAACCATTGTCACTTACTATGGAGTTAGGCATTCCAAAAGCAGTGACTATGTTTTCCTCTAGAAATCTAATCACAACCTCGGAGGTGGCATTCTTAGTAGGTATAGCCTCTATCCACCTTGTGCAATAATCAGTAGCGATGAGGATGAACTTATGGGAATCAAATGAGTTAGGATTTATCACCCCAACAAAGTCTAATCCCCATTGTGCAAATGGTCTCGTCTCTACCACTGACTGCAATGGCATTGCTGCATTTCGCTCTCTGTTGGCTGCCACTTGGCATATGTGACATGTTATTACATGTGTATGTGCATCTTTAAACAAGTGGGGCCAATAATACCCAGCTCTAAGAATATAGTGTGTTGTCGCATTTGCTGACCCGTGTCTAGTTCCATACTTACCATGGAAGTCTTTGAGTACTTGGGTTGCTTCCTCTTGAGTAATACAATGAAGAAAAATTCCTTCGTGATTATTCCTGTACAACACACTAGATTTAATAAAAAATCTAGCTGATTTTAAATGTAGTGCCCTGCGTTGAGTGGAATTCAAATGAGAAGGGCACTTACCATGCAACAAAAAATATACAATATCTACGTACCATTCCTATGTAGTGATATCATTAACCTCATAGTTTTGGCACGTTATTGAAGGGTCAATTTTTGTGATGGCCTTGACCAAACCTTGTCCATGCACTATCTTCATGGGCTTTATCTCTAAGTCAAATTCTTGAAGGGTAGAAAGCCATTTCCCCCTTCTTTCACCTAGCTCACTCTATAAGAACATGGACTTTACTGTAGGGTCAGGAACTATAGCAAAAAATTTACTATGCACAATGTAATGCCTAGATTTTTTTACAGTTTTAAACAAGGCATACATTTGCTTGTCTAAGACAAAATACCTCAGCTTTGCGTCCTTCAAAGGAGAACTCAGAAAGGCTATAGGATTTTCAATGTTGTCTTCACTTTTCTGAGTTAACACACTTGCAAAAGAATGATCTGAAGCAAATGTGTAAACATAAAATGGTTTAGAATAGTCTGGACTAATGAGAACAGGGGCTTTGGAAATAGCATCCTTGGTGCTTGTGAAGGCATCCCTTTTCTCACTGGTCCACTTTATCGAAACATCCTTTTTTAGCATATCATTTAGGGGCTTGGCAATCTCGGCAAAACCTGAAATGAATTTTCTCACAAAGTTAATCTTACCGAAAAAGGACCTAAGCTCCTTTTTGCTATTGGGATGAGGAATATCCTGGATAGTGGCTATCCACTCTGGGTCTATAGAAATCCCATATTTCAAAATGACATGCCCTAACAACTTACCCTCTGTTACCCCAAAGATGCACTTTTTTGGATTTAGGGAAATTCCATGTTCCCTGCACCTTTGGAGTACTTTCCTCAAGTATTTAACATGATATTCCCTCTTCTTGGAGAAGACAGGGATATCATCCACATAGAAAATAATGCACTTACCAATGAGCCCCTTGAATGCAAAATCCATGGCTCTTTGGAAAGTGGCTCCAGCGTTCAACAAACCAAACGACATCCTCCGGTAGGCAAATGTTCCCCACTTCGTGGTGAAGGTCGTATTCATCCTATCATTTGGATGTATGAGAATTTGATTATATCTTGAGTATCCATCCAAAAATGACATCATTTTAGACCCATTTACCTTTTGGAGTATCTCGTCAATGGTGGGTAATGGGTAATTGTATTTTTGGCAAGCTTTGTTCAAATTTCTAAAGTCTATGCACAACCAAATTTCTCCACTCTTTTTCCTAACAGGGACAAGATTAGCCACCCATGTGGAATGCCTAATAGGGAAGATGATTTTGGCTTCCAGCAACCTCTTCACTTCCTTCTCTATCAAGGGCTCTAGGATTGGGTTAACCATTCTTTACCTCTATCTAAAAGGCTTGGAATCAGGCTTCAGAGGAATAGTATGCATGATTACATTATGGTCATATATTTTCAGCTCTTCATAGCTCCAAGCTATGCAATCAATGTACTCTCCTAAAACCTGAGCTATTGACTCCTTCTCTCATTGTGTGCATGCCTTTGCAATGAACACTTCACGTGGATCTACTGCACTCCCCAAATTGACTGAATTGCATGATTCCTTGGGGGATGGTATTTTTCTTTCCTTTTTCTTTTGATATCCAATATCAAACAACTTTTCAAGAGAGGCCCTATCACTTGGCATCTCGTTCCATACTCTGGTTGTTCCTACTTCTACTTTCCTCCTCTCTTCTTCGTATATAACCTGATTTTCAAATATACCAGAATTAGTAACAAAACTAAAAATATGTCTATCACTATCAAAGACTTGTAAATTCGTGACATTGTCTAGTATGGAGGGGCAAGGCACTAACTCTATGGAATTTTTTTTACATTTTTTATGGTCGATAGGCGAAAGCATGTTGGCCGCTATGGCTAACGAATCAGCCATTTTATTATTTTTTCTTGAGATGAGGGAAATATTGAAAGCATCAAACTCATTAATTAATTCCCTCACTCTGGTTTTATAGAGGTTCAACCTCTTGTCTCTATAGGTATACTACTCCTTGACCTATTTGACTACTAACTCTGAGTCTCCCGATGCCTTAAGGCACTTTACCTTTTCTCTTAGGGCTAACTGAAGTCCAAAAATTAGGGCTTCATACTCCGCCACATTATTGGTGGCTGGGAACTATAGTCTGTAGGCAGCAATCAAAGGATTACTACCAGGACATGTGAGCTCTACCCCAGCTCCCGCACCTTGTTTTGATTTGGACCCATCAAAATTTAGGGTCCACACCCTCTTGTTTTCTTCCGATGTACCATGGTAAATATTATCATTTTGGGACCCTTCGGCTATGTCTTCTATGTCAAAATTGTAAACCCCTAATTCTATTTCAGTAAATTGAATCTCATTGGGTTTATTATACTCTGTAATCATTTCCCTAAGTCTAGGCTCTCTGTCTACCCAGATTTGGTTTGCAACTCCTCTCCATGGCAACCACATATGGGAGGAATCAGTCACCACATAACCATTGAGATTTATGCTCCAATCTCTGCCCAAAACCATGCCATACTTGGCAGCAATATTTAGCACAAGGATATCCATGTAATGTTGGACCCTAGGCTTTGAGTTGATATGAACTAGGACATATTTTACAACACCTACTACATCCACCATAGATCTATCCAATTGGACCACCTTATTATTCGAATGAATAGGCTTAAGTCCTAGATTTTGGATTATCTCAAGAGGCATGATGTTGGCTGAGGCACCAGAATCAATCAAATAGTTGTGTAAATTCTTGCCTGTGATCCTAACGATTATGAGAAAAGGGGGTACCTCTTGTTTCTCTTTCCTCATAGAAAGTTGGGGTTCTATAGATTTAACCTCATGAATTTGACTCGGGGAATTCAATCTCTTCCCCCTATTTTATCTGCCCCAACAATTGAGAGACCTCATACATTGAGATATTGGCCTTGGTCCTTTTCATGTCTTCTTCCAAGTTATAAGTGGATGTTCTAGGATTTGACACTTTTGGCATTGTCCTAGGTGCTTCCAAAAATGGAGGTGGTGGATTCACATCACCTTTTGTATCAGGAGGAACTAAAGGGTTTTTTGGGGGAGTAGAGGATGTTTTGGGATCCTTAGAACTCCTAGTAAAATACTTGTGATTGGCTTTCCCAAAATGTCTAGTGGCCTGAGCTTCCAAGGCTTCATCCTCTTCCTCTCTTAACACATTCATATCTTCCTCCATCTCATCATTTTCTAAATAATGAATAACTTCAGACACCAAAGCGTCTGACTTTCTATGGCAATAGTGATGCATTTCCTCATCACATGACTTTGACTCATCACAATCCCCTAACGCATCAGCCTGATTGGCTATCAGATTGGGTACGTGCCCATTGTTAGGCTGCGTATTGTACGATCTTGTTCTCCTATGGCCATGGTTTCGATTGGGCATGGGATTTTGGGAAACTTATTTTTGTAATCAAATGATGTCATTGCCCTATTTGATGGTCATTCTCTTGAGATCTTCCAGCTCATAATTGGAACCTTGTGGTTGGGACATGACAAACCTAGATCCAATGACATTTTTGACATTAGAAACATCTGGATTAGGCACTAAGGTTTGAATCTGGGTGTTTTAGGTCCACCATGGACCCTTTTCCTACAAATGTGCAAACATGGGATACACATTTGAGGACTGAGTACTACTCACCTCAAATCTTGGTAAGGTTATCTGATTAGTAGCCATCATTTGTGGAGTGGGTGGAATGGCAACATTAGGGTATGTCAAAAAATATGGAAGCGTGGGAGCAAATGGGTATGACTGATGATATGGCAAAGCATTCATAATGGGCATATGAGGTGTCACAAATTGATTCATCATGGCAAATTGATTGTAAGGGCCATATTGCCCTAAAACAAGAAATTGAGGCATAGTGCCACCTTGCGGTGTCATTTGCTGCTTAGTAGTCATGGCTTCAACATAGGCTAAGGCCAACGTTGTAACTTGAGGATTTCTCCTAGTAAACATGGTTGTCATCGGGTCTAAGGCTATGAGGTATAATTGCAATGCCACAGTAGCGTCTATTGCAAAATGATGAGTCACGTTTGTGTAAAGCTTTTGGAATCTGGCATTAAATGTTCTGATAGGTTCATTAGGATACCTCTTGCATGACATGAATTGGTTATACATGATGGTAGGATCTAGCAATGACCTAAATTGATTAACAAAGGCAGCTTCCAACTGGGCCCAAGATGTAATGGACCCTACAGGAAGATTCCTATACCATTCATGAGCCATTTGGTCAAAGCTATTAGGGAAGAGTCAACAAGTGACGTCTTCATGATTGACTCCCTACCTAATCATATGGTCCTTGTAAATTTGAACATGCTCTTCAGCTAAAATGGGACCATCATGGATAAAATTAGGGATAGACCTCTCAAGGTGCCTAGGTATGTCATGGACATCCCTAGGTATACTTAACGGAGAACTTTGGGTACCAAACCATGGAACTGGTTGTTGCTGCTGCTATTGTTGGGCCATATTAACCAAAGATAATGACCCTACTAAAGCAGTTGACACACTCGGGATGATGGATATGGGTACACTTGATGTAGCTCTTGTGGTGGAACTAATGGGTGCACACCCACTAAAGGTATTCAGATTCAGAGGTCTGAGAGCTAGCCTTTCCAAATCTTGGTAAAGCGTCTCTAAACCTAATGTATCAGAAGGCTCAGATGGGATTTTGATCCCTTGGATTTTGTATCTCGGTTTCCTAGGTTTGGGAGAAAGAATTTGAAAAATGGTTTCCTCAGTGGTTTTAGACCTAGTAGCAATGCGTCTAGGTGGGTCCATCTTGAGAAACTTAAATCTATTCTACTAAGGTTTCTCACAAACTAGTCAAGAGTAACATGTTGCACCTACAAACACAATATTGTTGAACCAAAACTGACCACGTTAGCATTAGCAAAAAAAACTAAATCACAAAGCATAAAATAAGGCCCTCCTTCTAGCACCAAGTATGTTGAGTGTATATTTTTCCCAATTGCAAAATACCACCACATGCAGAGTATTGAATAGAAAACTCTCTCTTGAAAAGAAACCAAATGACAAACATTCAACTTCTCCAAGGTTTTGGTAAAATATCTAAAATATTACAATAATACCAGAAATAATTCAATGATGCATGTGACCATAAACAAGGGGCCTTTGCTGGTTCTAAACAATGCTTATTGATTGAAAGATCTAACTGAAAAGCCAGTGTAAAATAAAGACAGTTCTTTTTAAGGGTTTTTTTAAATTGATGCTACCCTGAATCCCTGTTAGTAAAGTATTTTATCTTCACTTAAAAGGTTTCAAATGATAAAATGTGGAATTGTCCACTTCATTTTAATGCCCATGCCTTTAAGATGAAGTAAGTTTTAGATAGTTGGGTTCATTTTATCTTCCTTATGTTGATGCCACTACCCTAATAGTAGTTAGTAGAAGTTAGCGTGTTAGCAATGTTGGCAAAATTAGCTTTCATTTCTTATCTTAATTTAATGTGAAATAGCAGGTTAGTATCCCTCCCAAACCATGTGTTTTATCTGAAAGCTTAGATTAATGAATTTTGGAGGTATAGAAATTCTAGAAAATAACCAGAATGGAAATAACTTGAAAGCTTAACAATTCTAAAAATGGACCAGAATAGAAATGAAACTAAAAGAAAATTAGCAGAAATTCTGGAAAAGGACCAAAATGGAAATAAAAAAAACTGAAATTCTAGATGGACCAGAATGAAATTATTGAATGCTTGAAATAAAATGAACTTAACAAAAATTAATGAATAAACAATGCAGATTTGGTTAGCTAAAAAAGTCAGATTTTGAATTAGTTTAGCAAGTTCCTCCCTGCAAAATCCCAAGTTATGAGGCAATCATAAAACAACTTGAATTAATGGACCTGCAACATAAGCACAATACCATTAAATCACGTGTAATACTCAAAGGAAATAATAGATAAACTGCATCATCTTGACCTTCGCCTATTGCAACCCATTTCATGGCATAAGACAATGGCTAGAAGTCACTAAAATGCAAAAATGATAAGACACTAAAAACATTAGTTTTATGATTAGAAACCCTCCTTTTGATTTTTCTCACAAAAGTTTGCTACCCTCTCAAAATCTAAAAAATGCTCTTTCTTATTGCTTTTTGGAATGTTACATCATTTCCAGCCCCCTTAAACAGGTAGGATAGCAAGGTATAAATAATGCTTAGAAGTCCTTTCGCTTCAAATTCTTTCACAATTAAAATAATAAATGGATATAAGAAAATAATCCATCATCATTTTCTATGATTTAATACAATAAAATAACACTTCTAAACATTATTTTAAACAATAATAAAACCAAAAACATAATCTTATGTAACTCCTTATGTCTCCCCTTTCTCTTATCACATAGGCATTCTACCCAAGAACACCTCTTTGCACCCATCAAAATAAATAATAAAAAAAACATTTAACTATACCTTATAACCCCTATGATCTTAGGCCTCCTTTAAAACATTGAATATAATCAAACAACATTCACATTAAAATAAGGTAGGCCAATCTCGTTCAATGAGATTTTCGTTGTGCTATCGAAACTAAGACCCGATGGTATCTATTTGAAGCCATACCAAATGTACCTAAGGATTGCGATGACGTCCCCCCATCCTGGGCACTTTGGTTTCCATATAACCCAGTGAGGCCATCACGCCATCGACACAACCATGGCGCTATCAACACCACATCGTGGTGCTATGATAAATGCATCCATGGTGCTGTAAAAATGTTGCCATGGTGCTGCATTTGATCACAGCCATGGCACTATCAAACCTTCACCATGGTGCTACCATCGATCATAGCCATGGTGTTGTCAACACCATGTTAGGGGGCTACCATCGATGCAACCATGGCATTGTCAACCCTTTGCCATGGCTATCGAGATCCTTGCTCTCGCACTCATGCTACACAATACTAACGAAAAACTTTCCATGCTCTCGAGGTAGACCTTTATCTCCATCAATTAGGGTTACGGGTTGCCCTAATAATATTTCTTTGTTGGCTTGTTTGACGGCATGCCTTTGGTTTCAACCGTTTCACTATCAAATCCGGCACCTTATGTGTTGTCCTCCTAAAACCCTAACGCTATCTTTGGATCGCTTCCTCTTTTTCCAGCGTTACGTAGCCTCAAAAATTTTGGAATAGCCACCCTTGACTTCGATCATTTTGAATAGCCGCCATCGCCTTCTCCTGCAATCAAATGTAACATGGTCAAATATATTATTATCACATCCTTTGTAAAGTATATTATAATAATATTATTATATACAATATAATAATATTACTATAATAATAACATTTTAGAATAAAATAATCATAATAATATTATTATAATAATAATATTTTAGAACATTATGATATAATCATAATAATATTATTATAATAACATTTTAGAACATCATAATAATGTTACTATTATATACATAATATAATTAGTGTAATTATATTAGGTATATAATAGCGTATTATTTTCTATCACAATTTCTTTGTACCTTTTGTATCTTCTTCTTGTTTTAGGTAATGTTTTGGTCAGGCCTTGCTTTATTAAACACATTCCATCACCTTAGATAGTATGAAGAACATTAAACTCTATTTATCAAAATAGATTTTAATTAATCTAAGCATTAATGCCTAGATTAATTAATCATTAAATATCAAATAACTAAAGCAATTAAAATAATTAACATAAATGGTCAAACATCACTATTATTACAAGCTAAAGAAAACCAAAAACCTTTAATACCAAAACATGACAAGTGGGTCTGTTGGAACAAAATCTGCCTTGGGTTGTTTAGTTGTGCCTTAGATTTTGTCAACATTGAAAAGACGAGAAGGTTTGAGACTTTTCGCCTGATCTCCAGAGAAGGCTGGTTCCTTGAAGTTTTTTATGGGAAAAGGGGAAGGAAGTAATACTGAAAGAGAGGGAAATATAGCCGAAGCTAGATCTAATATATGGTGCAGATTAGACAACAACGAAGACAGATTTACTTACTTCTATCCAAAGCATTTAAACACATTTCCATGCAAAAATTATATAATTTCAGATATGATTTCTAATATTTCATTTAACATGCGTATATATTAGATTCTCATTCCAACAATATGATTTATGTATTGCGAAAGTTCAGATATAAGAACAAACTCAATTTACAATTCAATATTGTAAGCAGAAATAAAGAACATTAATACATACACTTGCACGATATGAACCAGAAGCCAATGGGAGATGTGATTTTATTGCTTGTATTCGAAGTACATGCATTCGGTCTTGTAAACGTCCAAGAGCCGACCCTTTTTCTGGAGTCGCTCACCCCTATATATACCCTAAAAGAGTATCTTTTTCTAAGTACATCTTACTATTTTACAAGCAATCATCTGCAGTTTCTAATAATACACAACAAGTCTTCTATGAATTAGATATCTTCTCTACAGATTAGATTCTAGACAAGCCTGTCACATTTTCAATCATCTAGCAAGCCTGCTCTATCCTGGATTTCTGATAATCATGTCAGAAATCACTTCTTGGTGTCAGTGCATGCCTTTGATTGCCAAAAATACATTTTATTCCTTTACAGTTGGTGCATCGTGAAATCGCGACATTCTTTCCTTGCTTTGCTCTTTTGCCGCCTCCAGCCACGAAAATGAGACATGTCACAAAATCATGACATTCATCTCTTGCTTTGCTCTTCTGCCGCTTCCAGCCATGAAAATGAGACATGTCATGAAATCGTGACATCTTTATGTCTTTTCCTTCATTTCTTCTAGGTGGTCGCGAAAATGTGACATGTCACGAAATCGTGACATTCTTTCCTTGCTTTGCTCTTTCTCTTCTCTTTTGGCCATGAAAATGCAACATGTCACGATATCGTGACACTTTTTCTTTCTTGCTCTTTCTCTTCTCTTTTGGCCGCGAAAATGCAACATGTCGCGATATCGCGACACTTTTGCCTCCTTGCTCCCTTCTTTGCTCTTGGCCACGAAAATGCAACATGTCACGATATCGCGACACTTTTTCCTCCTTGCTCTTTCTCTTTGCTTTGGACCGCAAAAATGCAACATGTCGCGATATCGCGACACTTTTTCCTCCTTGCGGTGTTTTGCTTTTTCTTTGATCTTTAGCATATGGGCCACTTCGGTCTTCTTGGAAAATATGCAAAAAGGTGCATCAGCTGTTTTTCTGTAGTTAGTCACTTTTTGACTAACATTCTTGGCGCCTTCCGGGGGATTTTTTGCTTGCAAAAATTTTGAACCAGGCCTTCATCCATTGGGAAACGGAGTCAACAACGCAGTTGTAAAAAGAATCTTTCAGAGAAAGACAAAGAACACAGGAAAATGCACTTAGATTAAAAGTGAACATTACCTCGTCAAAACTCCCTCTATACCTTAGTATCTCTATTCAAAAAAAATGTCGACTTCTGATTGGCTACGACTGAAATTTTTTGTTAAGGCCGAAAAATGGTAATATTTACAAATATTGTCTGAATATACTTATATTATATTGTACATATAATTCCTTTTCTGCTTTCTCAACAGAAATATAACTTTAGGTGAAATGCATTCACCGTGATGGGAAGAACCAATCCATCTTGATCTTTCAACTCGAAAGCATTGAACTGTTTCTCTGAAACAATTTCAAATGGTCCCTCCCAGAAAGCATCGAATTTATCATGGTTACCTGGCTTAGCTTTCTTTACATTCCATTTCAAAACCAAGTCTCCCACTCTAAATTTTTTGGCAGTTGTCTTTTTGTTGAACCATCCTTCAGTATCTGCCATATGCTTTTTATTGTGATTGTATGATTGCTCTCTTTGTTCTTCTAACTGTAAGAGCTGCATTGCTCCTGCAACTGTGTGTAGAATTTGGTCACTCTGAGGTAGCGGGTAATGATCTTTGAGTGATGCTCTATTCAGATTTTTGAAATCTACACACAATCTGATATCTCCATTTTTCTTCCTGACTGGTACCAAGTTTGCCACCTAGGTGGAGTGTTTAACAGGGTATACTATTTTAGCTTGAAGGAGTTTTAGCAGTTCTTGTTTCATCAAAGATTCTATCTTCGGATTCACTGGTCTTTGCTTTTGCCTAAAAGGCTTAGCTCCTTCTTCTGATTCTATGGTATGTTGAATAACATCTTTATTGTACACTTTTAGATCACTATACACCCAAGCTATGATGTCGGGGAATTTTTTACACAATTCTCTGATCTGGTTCACTTCCTCTTCTGTACAACTGATTCCAACCTTAATCATTTTGCCTGGCTCCAACTCTACATCTTTGTATCTTCGTTTATCGACCTTGATTTTTCGGCCAATCTGCTCTATCATTGTTATCAAACAGGCTTTCAAGGGTGATGAGACCCTTAGGAATATGATTGTTTTTTAAGCTGAATAATGTCCTCTTCCTCTTCATCCTGCAGATCCCGGTTGGCTGAGCAATTCATTTCATGGATTAAGAAATCCAGTATCTGTTCATCATTTTCAAAAACTTGCCAAAAAATATTTTTATCGAGCACTGAAGGCCTGTATATAAGTCTAACAGTTTTAGACTTCCGAATAACATTACTTACAGGACAAAAATTAGCTCCCACTGAAGCTAACAAATCTGCGTGGGTATTCTGTTCTCTAGGGATAAACTTTATATTTAGGGCCTCAAAGGCCTCTAAGAGATCCCACACTTTGTTCCTGTAAGCCTTCAAATAATGTTGTTTACTTATACATTTTTTGGTGACTTGATTCACAATAAGTTCTGAATCTCCATAGATGAGTAACTGTTTGATTCCCAATTTCTCAGCCTTTCTTAACCCTAAGCACAGGGCCTCATATTCTGCTACGTTATTGGAGCAACTCCAAGTCAACCTGTAAGAGAAAACCTTTTCCTCTCCGATGGGAGAAATCAAAACTATTCCGGCACCAACTCCATTCTTGCACCTAGCCCCATCAAAGAAAAGCTTCCACAATTGATTCACAGAACCATCCTTTTCTAGGGAGGGTATCAATTTTCTTTTTGGTTTCTCAATAGAATAGTTTCCTATTTCTGTTTCTATCATGGCATTAAAATTCTGTAGAGAAAACTCATCCTCAGCTTGGAGCTCTTCTAATGTTTCTTCCATTAGATCTTCTTCTATTGTTTCTTCAGTCATCATATTTACACGGTCAGTTTCACCAATATTTTCTACATGAAACGTAGATGGTTTCTCATTAAAAATCTTGACCCTTCTACCTTTGAAAGGTATCTCCAAATGAGAATAATCTAAGGATAAGTATCCTCCTATCTTTGCTGTGAACTCTCTGGATAGACACATACCAAAATAGGGCTCCAAGTCTACGACTACTACCTCTTGTATGACTGTCATCTGAGGCATTTTATGCAGCCGTATGGGAATATCCTTTATCACTCCTATAGTTTTTACTGGAGTACCATCTAACTGTAGGACGCCTGCACTGCTCCTAGTGTACTCCATTCCCATAATATCACATACTGCTTTGGGTATCACAGTGGTAGCAATGCCTGAATCTATCATGCAGTTGTGGACAACCCATCCTTCCATTTGAAGGGACAAATAAAAGGGTGGTGGCCTATTCTTACCAGTGGCAGACGTCAAGTTCGTTAGAACCATTTTTGAAGATGATGCAGTCCCACCTCCATTTTTCATTGTTCTTAGGGATTCCTGTAGGAGATCGATTTGACCTGGGATTTGAAGAGCATCATACATACTTGCCTTAGAAGGAGTCTTTTTCATTTCCTCTACTATACTTGAATGTAGGTGAATCAACTATTCTTTCTCTTTCTTTGGCAAAAGTTTCATATTTATTTTTGTATCCCTGGGTAGCTTTAGTTCTTTGCCTTTTTGTCAGCGAGGGGAATCTCAACCTTTCCCTAGCTTGTTCTTGGGTTTCATTTTCCCCCCGAGGAATAAATTCTTTGTGTGTTTCTTGCCCTTGAATTTTGGTTGGAAACCGATATTTTCTTTCCTGAGGGAGACTTCCCTTAGGAGTTTCTTTGGGAACTTCCTTGGGAGCAGGGGAAACATTCAATGGTTGAAGCTCTTTAGGGTCTACTTGCAGTGGTTTCTTACCTGATCTTGTCAAAACTAAAACCTGTTCTACTGTAGGCATCATGAAGTTGTGGTCCTTCTCTCTAATTATATTTACATGGCCTTTCATTTTTTCTTTACTCTTTTCAACTGCTATACTTTGTACATAATGTTGGTGTATCATACACGAACTTTCCCCATGTGGATCGTTACATGTAGTACACCAAAAGTTAAAATCAGTGGGAGGCTCCTCGGCCTCCACTGTCTCATTTGTATATACCGTGCTCGGTCTCTCTTGTCCCCTATTGCTTGATTGTGTTGCATCTCTTGTTACCTGAGGGAACCTCCTTGGCAGAAAATTCCTTTCAGCCTCTCTCTTTTTAATTGATGTTATATCATTTGCTAGATTTTTCATGGTGTCTAGGATAAGAGTAAGCTAATTATCGGGGACTTGCTGAGGAGGTGGCGCAGGTAATGCAGGTATAGCAGAAATAGGAGGCAATGCCAAAGGAATTTGAGGCATTGGTATTGTAGGTACAGAGGGTGATCCATTCCATCTTGGAAGATCTGTGAACTTCGATTCAGCAGAGCTAGGAG
Organism: Wollemia nobilis; assembly: GCA_028583015.1. Taxonomy (NCBI): domain Eukaryota; kingdom Viridiplantae; phylum Streptophyta; class Pinopsida; order Araucariales; family Araucariaceae; genus Wollemia; species Wollemia nobilis. Next base: position 9,603,953 of record JAQPPZ010016717.1, on the reverse strand, counting down.
AAGCAGCATGAGTAGCCTAGGGAATATCAGGAAAAATGGGCATTATTGCTTTGGGTGGATACCTTCCGGTGGCTATGAGATCTCTCTCTGCTATATAAGCTTGTTGATAAATGGCAGGGAATGTGAATATTCTTGACTGTCGTATTATCATACTAATATCTGAATCAAAGGATCTCAGATAGTAATATATTGCTTGCTCTTCTGTTGGTTTCAATCCTTGAGGAACCCTTTCCCAGGTCCGACTGAAATGGATATTGAAGTCTACAATTTCTTCTTGAGGATGTTTCCTTATGATCGTGAACTGGTTCAATAAGGAAAATGGATCTGCATGCTGATTGAATTCATCCACCAACTTTCCAGCGAGCTCTGCCCAGGTGGTAATTGATTGAGGAGGGAGTGCACGATACCAATAGAGCATTTTACCCTTCAGAGAGATAACTAGCAATCTGATCATCACATCCTCCTGTGTGATGTTATAGGTTGCAGCCATTGCTGCTACATCTAAGCAATGTTCATATGTTGTTTTTCCTGTTCCATCATATGAAGGCAATGCCTTCAATGCTACGCCAGGAATTTGATTCTGGGCTGCTAAATTTAGTGGACCAGTGTGGTTCCATATAAGATAAGATGGTGGTGGAGGAGCGGCCATTGTAATTGCTATATTCGTCTGAACTATTGGGGTTGTAGTAACAGTTGGAGATGAACCAATGATAGAATATGGCAAAATAGAGGGTATAATGGCGCTATTATTGGTAGCAGGTGGATTTGATCTTGCGGATAAAATTGGATTCACTCTTAAGCTACCAAGATGTAACTCGAAGAACTCAATGGGCTCTTCTGAGTTTTTTGATTTGGATCTGGTTATCATATAAACATATACTAGCTTTAACCAGGTCTAAAAAGATAAGGTATTTTTTGGGTCTATACCTTCGGACGGAGTCGCCAGGTGATTGGGTTTTTGATTCTAAAGATCAGAGGCAAAACACCAAACCTTGTAAAAATAATGTGGGATTTAGGGTCCCACCGGGCATGCCAAAAACTGTTGGAACAAAATCTGCCTTGGGTTGTTTAGTTGCGCCTTAGATTTTGTCAACATTGAAAAGACGAGAAGGTTTGAGACTTTTCGCCTGATCTCCAGAGAAGGTTGGTTCCTTGAAGTTTTTTATGGGAAAAGGGGAAGGAAGTAATACTGAAAGAGAGGGAAATATAGCCGAAGCTAGATCTAATATATGGTGCAGATTAGACAACAACGAAGACAGATTTACTTACTTCTATCCAAAGCATTTAAACACATTTCCATGCAAAAATTATATAATTTCAGATATGATTTCTAATATTTCGTTTAACATGCGTATATATTAGATTCTCATTCCAACAATATGATTTATGTATTGCGAAAGTTTAGATATAAGAACAAACTCAATTTACAATTCAATATTGTAAGCAGAAATAAAGAACATTAATACATACACTTGCACGATATGAACCAGAAGCCAATGGGAGATGTGATTTTATTGCTTGTATTCAAAGTACATGCATTCAATCTTGTAAACGTCCAAGAGCCGACCCTTTTTCTGGAGTCGCTCACCCCTATATATACCCTAAAAGAGTATCTTTTTCTAAGTACATCTTACTATTTTACAAGCAATCATCTGTAGTTTCTAATAATACACAACAAGTCTTCTATGAATTAGATATCTTCTCTGCAGATTAGATTCTAGACGAGCCTGTCACATTTTCAATCATCTGGCAAGCTTGCTCTATCCTAGATTTCTGATAATCATGTCAGAAATCACTTCTTGGTGTCAGTGCATGCCTTTGATTGCCAAAAATACATTTTATTCCTTTACAGCTGGCGCGTCACGAAATCGCGACATTCTTTCCTTGCTTTGCTCTTTTGCCACCTCCATCGCGAAAATGAGACATGTCACGAAATCACGACATTCGTCTCTTGCTTTTCTCTTCTGCCGCTTCCAGCCATGAAAATGAGACATGTCACGAAATCGTGACATCTTTATGTCTTTTCCTTCATTTCTTCTGGGCGGTCAAAATGTGACATGTCACGAAATCGCGACATTCTTTCCTTGCTTTGCTCTTTCTCTTCTCTTTTGGCCGCGAAAATGCAACATGTCGATATCGCGACACTTTTTCTTTCTTGCTCTTTCTCTTCTCTTTTGGCCATGAAAATGCAACATGTCGCGATATCGCGACACTTTTGCCTCCTTGCTCCCTTCTGTTGCTCTTGGCCACGAAAATGCAACATGTCGCGATATCGCGACACTTTTTCCTCCTTGCTCTTTCTCTTTGCTTTGGACCGCAAAAATGCAACATGTCGCGATATCGTGACACTTTTTCCTCCTTGCTCTTTCTCTTTGCTTTTGACCACGAAAATGCAACATGTCGCGATATCGCGACACTTTTACCTCCTTGCGGTGTTTTGCTTTTTCTTTGATCTTTAGCATATGGGCCACTTCGGTCTTCTTGGAAAATATGCAAAAAGGTGCATCAGCTGTTTTTCTGTAGTTAGTCACTTTTTGACTAACATTCTTGATATAATCATAATAATATTTTAGAACATTATGATATAATCATAATAATATTATTATAATAACATTTTAGAACATCATAATAATGTTACTATTATATACATAATATAATTAGTGTAATTATATTAGGTATATAATAGCGTATTATTTTCTATCACAATTTCTTTGTACCTTTTGTATCCTCTTCTTGTTTTAGGTAATGTTTTGGTCAGGCCTTGCTTTATTAAACACATTCCATCACCTTAGATAGTATGAATAACATTAAAATCTATTTATCAAAATGGATTTTAATTAATCTAAGCATTAATGCCTAGATTAATTAATCATTAAATATCAAATAACTAAAGCAATTAAAATAATTAACATAAACGGTCAAACATCACTATTATTACAAGCCAAAGAAAACCAAAAACCTTTAATACCAAAACATGACAAGTGGGTCCCTAAGAAGCTTGGGGTGGTTGTGGAAACTCCACAACAATACCTATCATATATGTCAATGAAAGTAGTATTCTTGTAGTATCATACAAGTGCCATGTACCAACAAACACATTTGTCACTATAATAGGGTAAACTAGGAGAAACCAATCGACACCATGTACAGACGTATGTGTTTGATCCCAACGCTAATGTAAACCACAAAATAGGTATAGATGTACACTATGAAAATCAATTATGTCTATCCAATATTATGGGAGGGCCTAGGGGATGCAAACCTATGCCACTAAAAATATGCAACTATATGTTCCCAAGGCCAACTCACACCTAATTGTTGATAATGGATGTGTTGCTTGGCAAGCCATATCCACCATTATATAGGGTATAAAAATATAGAAGCAACAAATGGATGGGCTACATACACATTGTAAATATCCTTAGGAGAGGGATATCTTATGGAAGGGAAAGTCACTATGCCCCTATTATAATGAGGTTCACCACTATAGTATTTAGTTAAGTGAATTTTTCAACAAGGCACACTTGCCACTATAGTGAGACATCAATATGATAGAAATGATCATATATGAGCTATGTACAAGTTAGAACTTTCCCTAGAGGAAGGATATCCCATGGAAGGAAAATTCTTCATACCCTTGCTATAATGAGGTTTGCTACTATAGTATTCGATCAAGTGCATTGCTTGACAAGACACACTTGCCACCATAATGGGATACCAAATGATTGATTTATTGTAATGTTTGATTATTTTTATTTTTTTATGTTACATGAAAATTTAAATAAAAATACCTTGGTGTTTTGACCACATACCATATGGGAGATGGTGTGGGTTGTATTAAGGTGGTTTGCTTTATAGCACTTAAATGAGGGTATTGATATGAGGAAGAATTTGAAGACATTAGGGTGCCCATTACTAGAAAGAGTGATATCATTTTGAAGTAAGGTCTACAAAGCACATAAAAAGTTAGTAGTAATAAATGCTAGTAAAAATGGACAAAAACACCAAGAAACAATGTAACAATGCAAAAATAGACCATAACAATGTAGAAATAGATCCAAATAGTTAAAGTCATTGAGATGACTACTTTAAAGAGAAATAATAATCTAGATAGGAAGACATAAAATAAAATATATATAGATGTGTGAAACTGAGGAATTTATAGGACTGATGCACATAGATATATAGTTAAAGTAGTCAAGGTTAAAACAATGTATCAAAGTCAACAAGCAAACCAAAAAATACAAAGACTATATAGATATACCAAAGTGGGCTATATTTAGATGCATGGAATTGGTAAATTCATCCAACTCAACTCTATCCATTATTTATATTTTTATTGCACCAAAACCAAAAAACTCTTTGATAGTATATAGACCAAGCCATTTCTGAATAAAATTGCCCTTGTGCTTCTTATGCATATTATCAAGCTTGACGACCAAGTCCCCAACTTTGTAATCACAATGGTAGAATTTATTATTATATTTTTGATAACATGACTCTTATAGGTCCTATTATGCTCAAGAGCACATATATGCATCTCATAAAGATTAGTAAGTCTGGAAAGATAGGTCTCCTTATACTCCTACTGGTACTCTTCATGACTCAATAGATTATGAAGAGAAACATGCAAAGAAGGCTATTCAATTTCAAACAACAAAATAGATTTAGGACCATTGACAAAAGAAAAGGGGTTGTCCCAATGAACATCTAAATACTAGTCCAATATTATTTTTAAAAGGTTCATGTCGTAAACCATGATGTGGGATATAACTTTAAGTAACAATCATTCATTAATTCTTTAATTATATTTTTTAAAATATTTATCAAAATTTTATTGATAGATTTAGCTTGATCATTCTCTTATGGAGAGTAATACATGGAAAAGTAGTGCTAAATACCTAATTGAGAAGTCAATTCTTGCATTTATTTATTTTTAAATGGATTACCAATATAAAAAATGAGAGTAGACAAGACACCAAAGCAAGACACAAACTGATTAACAATAAATTTAGATATGGTGAGAGTTGTTTTATTTGTCAATGACATAACTTACACCAATATTGTAAAATATTTTATGGTTGTGATGATAAATTTGTGTCCATATGAGGACATGATAGAAATAGGCCCAATAAGGTCAAGATACCAAGTGGAGAAAGACCAAGGAAACTCGATGGGATGAATAACCTGGGTAGGGGAAAGCATTTCATCTTTGTGGAACTAACACTTTTTGCAATATTTAACATACTTATTGGTGTCACGTCCAATTGTTGGCCAAAAGTAACCCATTCTTAGAAAATTTATGGGCTATGTATGACAACTAAAGTGGCCTCCATAGTCACTAATACGGACATAAAATAGAGCCTTACGTAGCTTGGATTTTGTAAGGCATTGTAAGAGAAAATTGTTTGGAAGATGTAGTATAGGACTCAGCCAAGTACAACATATCTAAATGCTCTCTTATAAATATGAGATAACTACTTAGAATTAGATATAGGTGGATAATATTGATCATTAAGGAATATTAAAATATTTCCATACCAAGGATCATCAAGAGGGATTTGACAATCAATACCCTTGATCTCAATTGTCTATACATCCACTAGGCCTTTATTGATTGAAATAATAGGTTCATCATGAAATTTTACCATAATTATTTTTAAAAGTATTTTCATGTGGTACAAATTTACTAGCCGAAGTGGCAAGGGAGTCAGCCCCAATATTCTATCCCTAGGAGAATTCTTGATGGTAAAGGATAAAAACATTTATCAGATTATTATCCACTTGGTGGTAAGGAGTCAAATGGAGATCTTTGATAGCATATTCATCAATGATTTGATGAACAATGATTTGAGAATAACCTAACAACTTGATGTGTTCAATGTTCATACATTGGGTAGTTGGGAGTCTTAAAATTAAATCCCCATACTCTAAAACATTATTAATAATGCAAAGGAAGTTCAAGTATAAGGTCATAGGTACAACTAGACCATTTGGAGACTTCAAAAAGATACTAGCTACCCCAAAATCATTTCTTGCTCCATCAAAGTGAAGTATCCAAGTGCCAAGGTGGAGGTCTTCATTAGATTCTTGATAAGAAATATATGTCAACTTCGGATTTAACTTTTATTTCATGGCATCTCTAGATATCCTCATGAGACTCCCAATGGGATTTTTCTTGTTTTATAAGTTCATAGGGAGGGGAATACTAAATAATACTAGAGGCAATAAAGAAAGGAAATATGACAAATTTTTGAGAAGTAAATGATATTACCATTATGTACTTATCACGTAGTGCCTCTTTTGGGGGTTTTTGAACTAGATCAGGAGCTTCTACCAGTTGATCACCAATTACACAAGATTTAAATTTTTTTATGAAATAATATAGAGATCAAATTCTTGCATTATAGTAATCTATTTTTTTATATCAGGTATCACTAGCGATGTAAGGATTTTATAGTAGGTGTATTAAAGGGTTAGTTTTAATGATCACATAAGTAGTCTGATACAATATATAATTACATAACTTATCACATGCAAAATAAATATATAGGAAATCCTTTTCCATGGGAGTGTATTGAGTTTTTGTCAAGCATTTTTTGATGAATATCGTACATGACATACTCATTGTTATCATATTATTGAATAAGGATAAATCCCAAAGAAAAATTAGTAGATAAATTATACAATTTGAACAACTTATTCAAGTTGGATTGGCATAGAGTTGAGAGCCACAAAAAGAAAATTTTTGAATTAAAAAAGGCCTTGTTACAACTTTCATCCCATTTTTTTTTTGTTGAGAAAAAGGGGTTGTACTTGTGTCCCCTACCATTGAAAAATCACAATTATCTCCTTTAGAGCTTTAGATTTTATAAACAAATTCAATTCTTATATCAATTGAGTTGCTATAGCTAGATACCTACATATTTTTTCATAAAAAGTCTCAATTCTTGATTTTTATTTTTTGGATATTTTTCATTTTTCTTTGTAAATGTAATTATTCTAGAATTAAACATCCTTCTTCTTTAGAATTTCTTGTAGTAGCATTCACAATACCTGTAGACACCTAAAACGCGTCATGTCGAGGGTGACTACTCATATGGACATGCTACAAGACCATATGGAGGATCTTGGATAGACTCCAAGATAGAGCAGTGGTTCTAACCACTCAATTTAGGCATTTTGGCCTAATCAGTCTGAACCACAGCCCAGACCTACGGTCTCCAGTCTAAACCATGGTTGACACCTACGGTCTGCAGTATGGACCACAACTGTGACCTACGGTCTTAACTAAAGTTCAGTTAGGCCTTCCATCCGAGCCAAATTGGTTGGAATGACCAAAATATCTAGAAGAAGGTAGTTGAAGGATGAAATATTCCAGAGGCTTCCATCCCAACTGTCCTAACCACCCTTCTTGGTCTTGGCTTCTCCATGAAGCCACCCCTAGCCCTAGGGGCATGCTATAAATACCCCCTCCAAATGGGAAGAAAAAGAGAAGCAAGCATTGGAGATTTGAGCAGCGAAGCCCTGGCGAATTGTACACTCAAACTGAGTATACTAAGAGATAGAGCTATTGCACTTAATCCCCGACCCTTTTGCCAACATTCATGATGAATTGCATTATGGATGCCCTAGGTGCCTAGGAGGATCAAGAAACGCAAATCCGGGAAAACGAAGGCCCTTCACATCGAATTGACCACCAAATCAGTCTGAGGACAACAAAGGCGACCCTTGAACATCAATTTGGACAAGGAGATCAAGCCCACTACCCCTGATTTTGAGGGTAAACCTATCAGAGGTCAAACCATGGCTGTCAGCCATGGTTCACAGTGCAGACCGCTCACCAGAGCTATGGTTTGCAATAGGTGATAGATCACCTTACTCTTTTCATTTTTGTCCGGTTAAATAGGTTAGATTAATCATTTCTTAGGTTTAATTGTAGTTTAGAAGAATTCTGACCGTAGGAATTAGCTTAGAATAGATAGTTCATGCTTTGCATTAATTAGGATATTTGTGGATCTTTTATGCACCTCTATGCTTCTATTTTGTTATCTGATCCATGCATTATTTGTCTAATGATCTCCTTTATGCTATATTACAAATCTTGATTCAATTAGCATAGTTTAAAGGTTTTCTTTATGTTTTCTTGATTATTAGTTTAAATGGCATTATCATGTATGTTTCCTTAAAGGGCCTCATTATGAGAGGCTATCTATCTTTTTGATCATGTGTTGTTGTTTCTTGATCGTAGGAAGATAGGTACAAGAGGAGTCCATATCATAATCCTTCCACATCATGAAGAAGGGGGTCAACTCCACCCCAAGGCAGTTTGCGACTAGTCAAAGGGCAATATTAATGCGCCTACCCTATTGAGGGCATTGGCAATTGTATAAACTGTATCATCATTCAAGTGACCCTAAGAGGGGCATATTTGTAATAGAGATTCATTCATAATCAATATAAGAAATATCATTTTGTTGAATTTATGCAATGTGTCAAGCTTTTACGCTTTTATGATGACTATAGATTAATACAGTAGATAGGTGCATGCTTTTTGCTTATGTCAGAAGGCGATCACGGTGGAACTCCGCATTTGTAGCCCCTGAGTGCTGACATTCTTGAGTTTTCTTATCTCAGGTGCTAACCATAGCTAACAACTATGGTTATTTGTTGGCCCATAGCTTTCACCCATGGTTCACACTGCAGCCCGTAGACCAGAGCTACGGTTTACAGTAGAAGCAACAGACAATAGAGAAACCACTTGGCATCAGATCTGGAGCTGAGGTAGGCTCTATTTTTATTCTCTGTTCTATATTTTCTTCTCTATGTTTTTATAGTGAGCTTTAAATCGATTGCAAATTAGGTACACTAAAAAAAAGGGGTGAATGAATAGTCCTAGTTTGCTTTCGCATTCCTTCCATTAGAAAGGCGTTGCTAGGAACAACGGACCTCTGATTGTAGTCCACCCTAGAATATAGTGACCTTGATAAAAATTGAGTGGTCGTTTGCATGCTTGAGGCCCAATTAGAGGCCATGTCATCGTAATCGCATTGTCATAACATCATGTAGGACATAGCATGCATAGCTTTCTAAATTTGAAATGTTCCTTTTCTTTTTATGCATATCATGTAGGAATGATCATATGAATGCTCTTTTATGCATTTGTCTTTATGCAAAGTAAAATGAACCACACACACCATGTTTCATTTAAACATCAGTGGCATTGGGCTCTCACATCCAACCCATTTGATTGAGACCAATAGTGGATGTCATTACCATTTGGTTGGCTCATTTGAAATTGTATTATCGGGACCCGCTCATTGCCAAGGCCGACCCAAGAACTGTCCTATCCATGCAAAATAGCATGCACTCATCTTCGAAAGAGTGTATCACTACGCACGGTGTGTTGGGTGAGGGTTGGTAGTACCTATGCTACCTCGTTGAGTATGGACTTCATTCCCATATTTGGCTTGTGCGAGTATATAGGTGAAAGCCAATTAAACTGAGAATAAAATCCAATGATTTTGCAAAACACGTGAGAGTTTCTCATACTGATACAACACATTTTGAAACAACATCAAATAGTTTAGGGCTCATTTCAAAATTTAAAAATAAGATAAGCATCATTGTATACCTTGTTTGATAATAAAAGATACATCTAGACGTTAGGTACACTATGGTGGATACACGGGGTGGTCGACAAAGGTGCAAGCCTGAAGCCAATGACCAAGCCCCAACCGATTCACAAATACACGTGTCTAGTCCTCAACCACATGAGCAAACCGAATGACGTTCGATGAGCATTAGAGGAGACAACTCGACATGAGGGGATCCCATTGAGCGTACCCCTGATAGACTAGCATCAGTGCATTCTGTTAGACGTAGATTAGAGCATGGAGCTTCTCAGCCTGAGGGTGCTCCACTCGAAAGCCATTATCGAGACCATAGTGCACGCGCATCCATGGGATCGACCAAAGAGTATGTCATGCAGGGGACCAGATTGGTACCCATTCACACTAAGTCTATAGGGTGTACTATACCCCCACCTTCTGAGTATAGAAGGAATAGAGATCCACCCATTCAGGGGCAAGTAGATGGGCTCCCTACTGAGCGCAAGTCTACCCATACTCCCATGCGTACTATAGCATGCAAGATCACCATCGATATGTCGAAGGTGGGAGCTAATGGAACACCACCCCATGAGAGGTGGAGGTCTAGACAGCTAGATGGTCTAGGTAGTGTGTTAGAGCAGCTAGGCTGCAAGCCTTCGGCTCCGCCCACTCGTGCTCCGAGTGAGCATAGCGGGAGCACCATTAGAACTACTAGAGAGCATGGAGAGGCTTCTAAGCACCCTCATGTCTCACGTCCACCATCCATGCATGGTGGCACATAGCACAGGACATAACATGATGTCGATGCCATCTTCACAGATAGAGGCAAAGGCACAACACATCAGTTCGATGGGTACAGAACCCACAAGGTCGCTCGTACAGAGCAAGCATACCAAAGGCCTCCTATGGCTGACCAGGTCGAAAGATCATATCGACTGGCCTCTGAATAGAAATGCCAACTCCTCCAAGATCAATTGGAGGATGCTCACCTAGAGAGGTAACGCATTGAATATGAAGATCTTCAAGCATAGAGGCTCACTAGATAGAGGTTGTATGAGCAGCGCTTGCACGAGGAGCGCATCCTCATCCAGAAGGAGCATGTAGAGTAGGAAGATAGGTTGGCTAGGGCTGACCTATATTCTCAGGATGAGCATAGAGAGTAGGTGCATAGGAAGGCTCTTTCGCAAGCCGACATGCACCATGAGCGCGTAAGCATTCACACTCATATCACTACCCATCAAAGAGAGCGACCACCCTCGATCGACAATCAGAGGCAACAACATTATGAGGAACAAGAGGGGAACAGATGCAACCAGGAATATCCTGAGAGTTCTCAAGCTGAGGAGGAGGAAGAGCAATGCCCTCCACCTTGATAGAAGAGGAGTGTACCTCCCAGACCACCTCCATGCTGACTTAGGGAGGAGGACTTTCTATCTTCTGAGGCTTACAAAGCTTTGGCCGAGAAAGTCAAAGCAATTGAGAAACAAGGCATGGCTGTCCAAAAGCTGACATTGAGGAAAATTCACAATGAACCTTTAGATCCCTCGGTGCCTATGCCCCCATACCCTGAGCATTTTGAGATGCCCAGGTTAGACAAATTCAAGGGTGATGAAGAGGCGCAAGAACATGTCATGAGCTTTCTGGATGCTTGCTTCTAGATAGAGAACAATGATGCACTGTTATTGCGTACGTTTGTCATGACACTCTCTGGGCCAGCCTGAGAGTGGTTTAATCAGCTAAAGAAACATAACATAACAAATTTTGAGCAATTAGTTGATGCCTTTCTTGAATGCTATTCCTTCGACATCAAGAAATAGGCCAACCTTTCCGATTTGGCTGCGCTAGCTCAGCGCGATGATGAGCCAATAGAATAGTATGGGAAGAGGTGGAGGAGATTAATGGCAAAGTTGCCATTCTTGATTCCTACCATAGAATTAACCCGAATGTTTACAAAGAGTTGTGCCAAGCACATCTCGCTACTATTGCAGCTGCAGTAGTATGCTACATTCGAAGAAGCTTTGGCGCAAGCCAAGGTAATTGAGGACATCAAGTTGCAGGAGGGCAACTTGAAGCTCAAAACTAGGAAAGAGGGATATAGGAAGAGTACCTCAAAGCAACAGGGCAAGCAGGCCCATGTGAATCAGGTGGTACTAAATCTCCAAAATGAGGATAAGGGGCAAAAGAAATAGAATTATCAAGCCCATCCTCCTCCTGCGCAATATGACCAATGCAAGAATAACTACAAGGGCAAGAACAAAGAGCAACGCCCACCTCACATATTCATGCCATTGATGGAATCATTGACATCAATTTTTTGTCAGCTCTATGAGGCCAAGGCAATAAGATTACCCAAAGTCAAGATGGTTGATCCTAATCAGCCCAAGCCCAAAGATTATCAGGAAGATCTATTTTGCATATTTCATAGAGCGAAAGGCCATGACATCGAGGTATGTTGGTATTTCAAACATATTGTGCAAAATATGATAGAAAGGGGAGAGCTTGTGGTACCAGGCAATCCCTAGGTATCGGACAACCAAAACATGGGGATTTTTAAAAATCCATTACCAAACCATGAGGCACCCCATAACCACGCTGGCCACGTCAATCAAGTGCGAGTCGAACCACCTACCCAGGGGTTCATCGGCATGGTCAATGTTGTTACCAGACATGGGAGGTACGAATGACTGAATCAACCTCATGCTCCCATTCAAATACAGGCCATGCCCTAGCAGTGATAGGCACAAAATATTCTAGGCCCACCAACGAGACCGATGGTGACCATTAGGAGCAGGCTGGTTCAAAACCTGCAGATGACTCCTACGAAGTTGTCAATATATGAGCTTATACAACAGTCCCCTAGGCACAGGGAGACTCTTATGGACATTCTGAGGTCCATTGAGGTACAGTCCCAGGATGCACAGGCATTCACAAACTTCGTGGGGCACGTACAATAGTGCCAGGAACCAATGATCCAATTCTATGATCATGAAGTGAAAATGGTTTCTGCAAGCATGGCTGACCCGCCACTACATATCATTGCATGTGTTAACCACGTGCCATTCAAAAGGGTCTTGATTGACACTGGTTCATCGATCAATATAATCATGACTAAGGCACTGCACCATTTGAAATTGCCTAAATCACTCATCGTACCAACCACCTTTACATTGAGAGCATTTAACGATGCACTATGCTCTATGGTTGGCATGATTGTCCTACCTATTCAGGTGGGACTAAAGACCATTCCCGTAATGTGTCACATGATAGAGGGTGCCTTGTAGTATAACATCCTACTGGGGAGGCCTTGGATTCATGAAATGCATTGTGTTCCCTCGATATTGCATCAGTGTGTCAAGTATATACATGAGGGACAAGTTCACATGGTTTCATCAGATGAAGAACCATTCAAGTTCATGAACTTAGCAGATTTTCCAGGGGGCTTCGTACTCCCATCAACGCACTTGGACATACGACCCACGTCATCGGTAAGGGTTCCAAGAGGTAAATAGGTGGTGCATGTTCAACCATCGATATCTGTATCAAATAGATCTGAACATACCACTACAACTTCTCTGAGATCGAGTGCATCAACAATGCATCGGGATGATGAGAAATTAAAGGTAAAATTGGGTAGGAAAGAAGCAAAGAACGTGCCCGAACTAGTCATCATTGAGGCTGCCACTCCCATGGAGGTGGAGGAAGCCTAGGATCAAGTCGAGGAGGCACCTCAGCCTACTTCTCCTACATCATCAGTAGGGTCATCCACACCATGGGTGACTGTTCACCTAGCCAATACAGGTCTGGGTGAATATCTTGTGCAAAATGTGACCTTTGGTCCTATTTTAGAGACTACACAAGACATGGGCCGATCGATAGCCCATCGATACCTAGTTGGATCCATAGTACCATTGGGTGAGCCACCCAACCAAACAAACTTCATCTATGTCAGGTTGGATCAAGTTCCAATGTGAGCACCCATGGAGATGGATGATGAGGAACAGTTCATGGTGAACGTTCGGTACTTGTCCAACCCAGAGTATGCCATGCACATTTTTGAGCTCTATCATTGGCATGGATACGACCTTGGTATTTTTGAACAAGGACGAAGAACCCCTCTTGAACTACGTTATCAATTGGCAATTGATAGGTTTGGATTGGGATTGCAGATTTAGGGACATGATGATTTACTCGCTGCATCATTGGATCATTTATACCTGAGTCTAGGGGATGACATGGATTTTAATCCATATCATCCTAACATGTCTAGTCTTCGGGGCAACAACCCAATGGTGTCAGTCATCACCATTGAGAGACCGGAGCTTGAACATGAAGAGTTCTCAGAGCAGAACCCCAGAGGCAACCTGGGTCATCAAAACCGTATCACAATCGATGATACTGGCATGCAGGGGCACAACCCCACCATTCTAGGTGATCTCGAGTCAGGAGATATTTGTAGTGAATATGGAGAGGAGTCCACCTCCAAAATAAGTGGACCAAGTTATGATGCAGATGGCGAGTCCTCAAATAATGATCAATCTGAAGAGGAAATTGATCGAGCCTTCGTGGTTTCGGTATTTCTATGCCATTTGCTGCCTAGAGAGCAATTAGATGAGATACAAGAGCATTTCATAGTCGATAGTGATTATGAAGATGAGATAGAGTAGGCCTACTTAAGGCCTCATCCAGCTAATCTCCCAATATTTATGGACACGATAGAGTGGTCTACTCATAGTAGCAATCATAGCGATGAGGTTGAGATGACCGATCCGAGGCTAGTATATCCACTACATCTATTGTCTATGGAGTCGGAGTATGTTATAGAAGAAGTGCCTCTTAACACTGATCACTCTGAAGAGGAAGCAGAGCCAGTTTTTGCATCGATGTCATATATACGATCATTTTATCCGGTTTATCTGGATAGTGATGATAGTGACCGTAGAATCAGATACATGGGACCACATCTGGCAGATCACCCCTTGCATATGGGGGGAAGTGAAGGATTATATCTGTATAGTGATGATGAGGATTCATTGGAGATGGCCTATTTGGGGCCTCATCACCTACGTAATCAGAATCCACCTCGGGGTCCACCACCTATTACAGCTACAGGTTTGCATCGAGAGATTAATCTCCAACGTCGCCTCAGGGAAAGAATAAATCTGGAAGAGGAATATCAAAGACTCTTTCCCCATCCACCTACTTATGCTGAGCTACTTGAGCTGAGAGATCCCATTTTGTAGTTAGTGCACAGAGAGGATCCAGTTGTTCGGGCATCCCATAGGGAGGACCCATTCGTCCCCATACCATCTGAGCTAGATCTTGGGTACGAAAGCTACACAGATGATGTAGAGTTCAGTCCATGTGGTCTTGGAGATCAATTCCATTCCATCAACATGGTCTCCATTGATTTGACCACTCCACTCCACAATCCAGTAGATCCATCCAAACCATTGCATCTAAACATGGATGCTATCGATTGGGATCATGCTGATTCACCAGTAGAGCCTGAAGACTTCTTCCCGAATGAAGAGATGCTGCAACCATTTCATTTTGGACTAGGCTGTGCTTATGATGTCTATCATGCTGAACATGCTTCCGATGAAGAACATATAAATCCAGTTGATGACATCCATTTGATCCCTATGCCTCATCAGCTTGAGGAGGGATCCCATATGTCAATAGAGGAAACCTTCAAAGTGGATATCGGTAATGACCCCACCAATCCAATGAAGGTTAAATTTGGAATGAGTCTCACTCCAGATGAGCATGCTAGCATCATCCCTCTATTGAAAGAGAGACCTAACCTTTTTTCTTGGACATACAAAGATATGCCCGGTCTAGACCCAAAGTTGGTTACTCATAACCTTTCGCTAGACCCATCCAAGAAGCCCGTCAAGCAGAAGCTCAAAAAGATGCATCCAACAGTAGCCTTAATGGTGAAAGATGAATTGCAAAAATTGTTGGATGTAGAATTTGTCATTTCCATCGACTATCCAGAATGGGTATCCAATATGGTGCCTGTAGGAAAACCAGATGGAAGGATCCGTATTTGTATAGATTTTAGAGATCTCAACAAGGCAACACCCAAAGATTCATTTTCGTTGCCCAATATCGATGCTCTAGTAGACTCTACTACCGGTCACGAAATGCTCTCCTTAATGGATGATTTTTTTGGTTACAATCAAATTTGGATTAAGCCCGAAGACCAGCACAAAACCACGTTTATAACACCATGGGGAACATTTTGCTACAAAGTTATGCCATTTGGTCTCAAAAACGCTGGTGCCACATACCAGCGGGCCATGACATACATTTTTCATGACTATATGCACAAAATTCTTGAAGATTATATCGATGATTTGCTAGCCAAGTCATTGCTATGAGAAGAGCATGCGGAGGTCTTAAGAAAAGTCTTCGATCGCCTGATAGAGCACAACGTCAGGCTGAATCCTAAGAAGTGCGTATTTGGCGTAACTTCTAGAAAATTACTAGGGTTCATTGTCTCCAAGAGAGGCATCGAAGTAGACCCAATGAAGGTCAAGGCCATTTTGGAAATGCGTCCTCCCACCAATATTAAGGAATTAAGGAGCCTTCAAGGCAAGGTAGCCTCGATAAAGTGATTTATCACCCAACTATCGGATAAATGTCGACCCATGAATCGACTGCTACATAAGGGTGTCCCATTCAACTGGGATGAGGACTGCAAGGCAGCCTTCACTGAGATAAAGCAATACCTGGCGACGCCACTAGTGTTAGCTCCACCAAGGCCAGAAGAGCCTTTTCTGCTATATATATCGGCAACAGACTTTGCGTTAGGGACCATGTTGGCCCAAAAGAACGTACAAGGCAAAGAGCAAGCCATATATTACATTAGCCGAACCTTGGTGAGTTACGAGCTAGGATATGCATATGTGGAAAAACTATGTTTAGCAGTAGTGTTCGCTACCAAGAAATTATGGCACTACATGTTAAGTCACATGACATATGTGATATCAAAACAAAATCCTTTGCAGTATATGATGAGCAAGACATATCATAATACACGTACTACAAAGTGGATCATGCTATTGATAGAATTTGATCTGGAATTCATAAGCTAGAAGTCCATTAAGGGATAGGTCATAGCAGATCAGTTAGCTGAGGTGCCACTGTCCAACAGTAGGCCTCTAACAATCGAGCTTTCGGATGATGCAGTGTTTGTAGTATCCAAAGCTCTCAAACTCGAAGAACCAGAGAACAATGCTGATATGACTCTGTTCTTTGATGGTTCAAAGTGTGAGCAAGGAGCTGGTATAGGGATAGTGTTTTTCATGCCGCAAGGAGCTCCAATGCCCTTGTCATTCAAACTAGACTTCCCATGCACCAACAATAATGTTGAATATGAAGCCCTACTTTTGGGCCTCCATACAGCCATCGCCATGAATATCAAGAGACTAAACATCTTTGGTGATTCCCTGCTCATAATTAACCAAGTGAAGGGACTATTTTAGTGTCGATGTTTGGTACTGAAAGCCTACAAAGATCTTGTTGCCACATATCTAGCTAAACTAGAATGGTACGACATCGAGGCAGTCCCTCGTTCATCAAATAGGTTCGTAGACACCATGGCATCTTTGGGATCCTTGATCCCTCAGAATTCATCTATCGACTTCACTACCATCCATGTCAAGATGCTCTCGCATCTTATAGTAGAGCGTGCAACCTTTGATAACAAAGAATCAGTCAACATGATTAGTGTGGAACCAAAAGTTGATTGGTTCTACAAAGCTGAAGACTTTCTCAAGAAAGCACCTTAGGGGTCTTTAACCTCCTAGAGTCCTACGGGGAGTGGCACCACCATTCACCACCAGGTTGTTTCCTAGTCTGCATTTGCAAAAGTAAATACGTAGGGGGTACAGGTTGTCTTAGCAGTCGAAGTTGAGGCTCATCAGAATTGGATGTCACAGATTCAAGACTTCCTAAGACTTGGTTTTGTCCTGGAGGGACTGTCACGTGCTGCAAGATGCACATTTAAATAGAAAGTGACTAAATATGTCTTGATAGGAGATATTTTGTACCACCAAAGTTATGATGGAGTTCTCCTTCATTGTCTTGAGCCCCAAGAGTCATCTTGGGCAATTTTAGAAGCTCATGATGGTACGTGCGATGGCCATTTCAGCGGCATGGCCATCGTCAAGCGCATCCTTCGAATGGGTTATTATTGGCCCACTATGGAGAAGGATTGCAATGTATATGTCAGGAAATGCATCAAATGTCAGCATCATGCTAATCTTACGCACCTGCCATCATAGGCCTTACAGCCCATCCAAGCGGCTTGGCCATTTGCTCAGTGGGGGTTTGATCTAATTGGCAAGATCTCTCCTCCATCATCAAGCCGACATACATTCATTATTATGGCTACTGAGTATTTTACAAAGTGGGTGGAAGCCATTCCCTTAACAATGACCACTAGGAGCTCGCATAGCAGAGTTCATAATGGAGCATATCATAAGTCATTTCGGGATACCATCCAAAATAGTTTTGGATAATGGAACTTCTTTTAAGAACAAAACTGTGCGAGCTTTAACATCTAAGTACCACATCAAACATAGTTTTGCAACTCCATACTATCCATAGGAAAATGGGCAAGCTGAGGCCTCAAACAAGACTATGGTAGCCATCTTGAAAAATATAGTGCAAGAACACCACAAGGATTGGCATATACAACTGCCCCTTGCATTATGGGCTTATAGGACTAGCATTCGGACTCCCACTAGGGCGACTCCATTTTCACTAGTATATGGCACTGAGGCCATTATGCCCTTAGAGTTGGAAATTCCAATGCTGCGCATCACATTGAAAGAGTTCATCGATGATGACACCGCATGGCAAGCTCGACTAGACCAATTGATGCTACTGGATGAACATCACGTGAATGCCTTGGAGCATCTCCATGTCTATCAGGAGTGATTAAAACGTCCACCAGAGAGACTTTGAAGTTGGGGATCTTGTGCTGAAAGAAAACCAACAGAACTTGAATTTGTCGCCCGATATGCGAGACAAATTTATGGCTAATTGGCTAGGACCCTATATCATATCTAAAAATATTGGTCCGGGTACCTATCGCTTGACGTCGCTAGGGGGTGTTGAAGAGCTTGAACCTCTCAACATCATCCATATTAAGGCATTCTATGCTTAGAGAGTGTAGCAGAAAAGGCTCCAAAGGCATCTGTAAGCCCTTTGGTCAGTCAAAAAGGCACCAAGGATTTCTAAAAAATTGCTTGGTCAACCCAAAGGCTCGAGAGTTCCTATAACTACTCGGTCATCCCAAAAGGCTCCAATCTCTCATTCGAGTGATTTGGTCATGTGAAAAAGCTCCAAAGGTATCTAAGCCCTTTGGGTCAAAAAGCACCAAGGATTTCTAAAAATTGCCTTGGTCAACCCAAAGGCTTCGAGGGTTGCTTAAAGCCACTCGGTCATCCCAAAAAGGCACCAAGGATTTCTAAAATTGCTTGGTCAACCCAAAGGCTTCGAGGGTTGCTTAAAGCCACTCGGTCATCCCAAAAAGGCACCAAGGATTTCTAAAAATTGCTTGGTCAACCCAAAGGCTCTGAGGGTTGCTTAAAGCCACTCGGTCATCCCAAAAAGGCACCAAGGATTTCTAAAAATCACTTGGTCAACCCAAAGGCTCCGAGAGTTCCTATAGCTTCTCGGTCATCCTAAAAGGCTCCAAGCTCTCTTGTTGAGAGTTTGGTCAACTAAAAGGTTCCAAAGGCATCTGTAAGCCCTTTGGTCAATCCAAAAAGCTCCAAGGATTTCTAAAAATCGCTTGGTCAACCCCAAAAAGCTCCAAAGGCATATATACTCATCGTTTGGTCAAATATGAAAGCTCAAAAATTCATAAAAATTTGAAAATATATAAAATTCCAAAAAAATTGGTAAAGCATAAAATCCAAAAACATTTGCTTTTGCAGTTTGCATTTTCATACATGCATTCACCTCATCATATTGCATTTAGGCATTTGTCATTCGTTGCATTCCACAGTAGAGTGTAATGTGTCTATCAAAATCTTACAAATGGTCGCACGTTTGTGTTTCAATCATGCACCCTTGCATTTATCATAATTCATTGCATTCATACACGATACCTGTTGCGGAGAAATATGTATGTATATTAAGTTTTCCAGTCATTCAAACATACCTAGTGGGTTCTTTAGATATTGTAGAAAGCTTGCTTTGCTTTTATAGATGAGGTCATTAGTTGGGATAGTGCTTCAACATATCAGGATCCCATCACTAAGCAAAACAATATAAAATCCTGCTAAGACAAGAGATGATGAAAGCTACGAAAGCGGTCTTAGGTATCTAGAGAGATGGGTTTCATGACCTGCTTATCTTGCAAATAGTTCGGTCTAGAGTGGTGAACTTTGGCAAAAGGACAAGAATTTCCCCTATAAATCCCAAAGTTACAAAGTGTAAATTTCAAAGTACAAAGTTCAAATCAAATGTAAAGTGACATAGTGAATCAAAAGCACTATAAAAATCCCTTGCTCAAAGAAAATGGTAACACATGGACTAACAATGATTTTTATCACTACATATGAGCAAGTAAGAAGGGTGAGAACTTGAATCCCTGGATTGTCCACCTTTTGAAAGCCATAGAGTGATCCTCGATCGCAACAATGGGTTGGAAGAGTCCCACCTACAATCGGAGGGGTAGTTCTATTGGGTGATCCCCAAACGTAGCAATGGGTTGAAAGAGTCTCGCCTGCATTTGGAGGGGTAGCCCTGATCAATTTGCAAGATGAGCTAGCTCTAGGTGCCTAGGTTTGTCTAGTTGTATAAGTCTAATCAAAGCTGAAACAAGGATGGTACGATCGTATGAGGAACCCTATCTCACATATGGGTTGAAAGAGTCTCGACTGACATACGGGGTATGCTTATGGTCTATCTAAAAATACTCACATGCACACACAGGGATAATGAATAGTTGGGTCTGTCATGGCAAAAGCCTTGTCCAATAAAAGCCTTGTACAATTAGTATGTGATTTTTGGAGAAGTCTACTAGGGTGTTTGAGTCTCATGGAAAACCTCAAAAAGTTCTCTAATAGCAACAAGATACCAAATATCATTAGACATAAAAAATGTGAGTCATTCATTTATCAAAATGCATTTTACAAAGCACAATCAAACATATAGGATAGATACCGCATGAATATCAAAAATGATGTTTAGACGGCCACTGACTATATAGTGCAACAAAGAAAAATATACATAATGACATATTCATTCATTAGCATTATACCAATCCATTTCACTGCATTTCATATATGGGTGATTAATTGATTAAGTTCTTGTAATGAGAATTATCAATTATTTTGCATGATTGTTATACATTCCGTGGTGTCATATTTTAAAATTGATATACACAGTTTACATTCATTCTTTATGTTTTAAGTGATTAAAGCATACAGGTTCATTCCCATTAGATTACGATTATGTACATAATGCATTACCATACATTGCATAGCATACCATAACTTCATAAAAATGAATGCATGCCCACAAAGCAAAAACAAATATGCATTCAAAATAAATAGTGCATCCATATGCATGCATCATACATGGCACATCTAATCATCTAGATCACTGCATTTCATCAACATCATCATAAATAAGATAGCTATCTAGTGCATGTCATCCATACATCACATCATATAAACATAGCATCAACATAAGCATTGCATCCATGTGCATCAAATAAACATAAAATCAAAAATAAATAATCGATACACATTAATGAGCCATAAATGATCAAGTCAATATATATATATATATATATATATATATATGTGTCCAAAAGAGTACATAGGGAGTGTATCAAAATGCTTATAGGCTACAAAGTGTGTAGGTCCTCGACCTTACACCCAAAATAAATATGGCATATCAAAAATATAGTCTACATCTAGCAGAGCCTAGATCTAGTCTGCTCCCCCTATATCGGAGCTCTCATCGCCTCCCTCAGCACTATGCTCTGGAGCCTACTCTCCTATCTGCTCTGGCACCCATGGTGGGTCTTGTTGTGGATCTTGCCTACCTCCAAATCCTAAGGTACCTAACACATGAGAAATTGGTAACTACAATAGGCTAGTCCTCTGACCGGTGGCCCCTAAAGTCTACCCTACATCTCTAGGCCTGGCATGCGATGTCACACCATGTGAGCTAGAGGACCTATGCATCCTCTCAGTCCTATGAGTCCTGTGACTCGAGCTCACCATAGACTATCTCGAGGTCCTAGACCTGGTCCGTTGAGACTCTGAAGTGAAAGGATCCTCAGGAACCTATAGCCTATGCATCTCAATGTAGTCAGCTAGCTGATCAACGTGAGCAAGCTAGGCTGCGTGCATCTTGTTGGTCCTCATTACCATGATGCGTAGTCGCTCTACCTCAGCCATTAGATCTTGAACACCTACTAGGGTTGTCACTGGTGTTGTCATAGGCCCCATAGTAACCTGAGGAGGTGACATAGCCCCCCTCGATACCTGAAAGAGATCCCTCTCCACCTCTGCTATAGTTCGCTATGCCTGGGCTAACTCTAGTGTAGTCTGTAGTCTCTAAACCTAGGCCTCTACATCTATGGCCCATGTAGTAAGATCCTGTATCTGACCCTACACCTCAGTCAGGCACCTATCCCTATCAGCTACTCTCACCTCTAGAGTGGCGATAGTAGTATCTCACTCTAGTTGCTATGTATGGAATCATCCGAGCTGACTCTACAAGTCAGCCACCTAAGCTAAGAGTAGACCCTCTGTACTATCGGGAGGGACCTCACCCTCCTCTAGAGCCTCCTCATCTAGGTCAATCTTAGGAGCCTCCTCGATGGTGGCCTCTGCACCCTAGCCACCCTCTATCTACTGGTGCACCCTATGCCCATCGAGATCCACCTCTACCTCTACCTGATCTGGCTCTCTACCTAGAGGCCCTATGTCATACCATATAAACATGGACCACCACCCATCATACTCTAGAGTGGTCCTAGTAGTCTCAACTCTAGTCTCCTAGTAGTCATCAACAACATCTCCTAGAGGCTTAAGAATGATCCACTATAGATCGTGCTCCATGACCAAGCATCTATATCTAAGTGGGATATCTAGAATATCCTGTATGAGCCCAAACTATCGTAGGACCTAAGAGTAGAATTGGTACTCTCAAATCTTGGCCTTATGATCGATCAACCATCTATCATGGTGCACCTGTCTCAGCCACTGGCCCTCCTCCGACCATGTTGGGCAATCCATATAGGGCCACCATTGAACATCGTTCGGGCCAAGTGTCATGAATTGAGTGATGTAATGTTGGACATCACCAGCATGGATCCGACTATGGGTACCCTCCTCCTCATGAGGCCAATAGGTGGCATAACACTGATGCTCATCAGCAATAGAAGTGATGCATAGTGGAAGATCTATAGGATGCTCGATCCGGATGTGCTACCACCCCCAGATCTGTAATAGAAGACTATAGTTGAGGCCCTTATGGCTACGCTCAGTAATATGATACAACTCCTTGTAGAGCTGACATAGTAGGGTGCTCCCCCATGATAGAAGTAATGGCTCCTCTGCAGAACTCTGAAGAACCCTCCAAGTAGTGGACAAGAGGTTCTAGGGAATCCTCATGCTCGAGGAGTCTGGAAGGACAATCTGTACTATGAGGTGCATGAAGAGGGCTTCCCATGCAGAGAAGACATCCTCGTGATACCACTCGTCGATGTGCACCCCTCCATGGTCAATCGCGTCCTGAGCATCCTCGCTCTGGTCATCGAAGATAGAATAAAAAACAACCTCCTTTACCCTAGAGGTAGAGGAGATGATGGCCTCGCCATCAATGGGGATCCTGAAGATCCTATAGACATCCTCCAAAGTAATAGTCATTTCACCTGTAGGTAGGTGAAATGTGTTGGTCCACGCATTCCAGCGTCGGGCCAACGTAGTCAGGTAGGCTTGATCTACCCTAATAGTGGGCAGATCCATGACATAGCCAAACTCGACAGCTCAGAACCAATCTCGGTCATCATCAGATAGAGCCTCATGGAGAGTCTTTAGAATGTCAGGCTCTCGGGCTCTAGAAGTCAACCTCTGAAATAAAAAGCATAATGTAAAACAAAATCTAGCTAAATAGAGCTAAAAACAATGCTAAAAATGATAAAAAAATATGTAGTTGAAACCTGCGGTCCCCAATTTGCCAATTGGGAACCGCAGCTGAAACTGGGTCCCCAATTTGCCAATTGGGAATCATAGCTACCAGCTACGGTTTAGGAGAGGCACCCATTTTGGGTACCCTCCTAGTCCACTAAGTCACAAAATTAAATCCTAAGCTAACCTAGACTAGTGGGGTTCATTACCAGCAATTTAGTGAGGTTCATTATCTGCATTACTTAATGTGGTTCATTTTATTGGTATTGAGTGTGAGGTCTCGGTTTTGAGTTACCTTGCCCGCACCCTAGCCTCGGCTAGTAGATGGCTGATCAGGATCCACCATCGAGGTAGATGAGTGTAATTACGGTAGAGTGTGGTAGCATTTCGGATCAGGGAAGGTTCTCTCACTCTCAGAGCTCTCAAATTGCTAGTGCTTGCAAGAAAATAATGAAAAATTTCAAATGGGAATTCAATTTATAGGTTCTCCTAGTCTCGATGAACCGCAGCTGACACCTACGGTTCTAGAACTAGGGTTTTCCGCCCGTAGGTCTGACCCGCGGTTCCCAAAATTTGAAAAATTAAATCGTAGACCGTACCCATGGTCCGTAGCTAGCATTAAATGCACTCAAAACCCATCGTGGGAAGGTCTAAAAGAGCAAATTAATGACTCCCATTGGATAAAAATTCAAAATCAATGATTAAAATTGCAAATTTGGTGATGTTAAAAGCACCAGGATCAATCAAATAAATGCAAAATTAAAACAAAAAAATCAAATAATTAAAAACCAAATGCGCCTCGTATTCAGTGATTTATCCTATACACTTGGCGGTTGCAGCGAGTTGCGATCCATGCAATCCGACAAGATGAGTAAATCACCATAAGGACATTTGGGGAAAAATTGTCATTTCTTTTATGACATCTTTCAGCAAATCATCGACAAATATGATTCAACACAAGTCTAATTGCATTTGTATCATTTTGATTCCTTAAGATGACTATTGCAGCCTGATTGCTCCATGGGATAGAAATGTGCAAATACTACTAAGAGTTGCAATCATAAGTTGAACTAGGCCTAGCCAAGGCATTAAAAGGCTCGAATCTAAATTTGTTCAGGATCATTCATTATGGTCAAGCGATTTCGTCGCTTCATACATTGTCATTACCCTCATCGACTCATCGCTTGAGGGGGTAGTCATAATTTCATAATCATAATCAAAGTCAGCAGAAGATCCCTGAGATCGTAGATCCCCTGATCTTGTCAAAATTGTGTTCATTCTTGTGAATCATTGTCAACAGCTATCATAAGCTTCCCCCTTTGCTTGGGGTAAACAACAAATATGATAATTGGTTTGTAACTCTCATCCTTCGGATTTATGGGTCAGAAGATACCCATACTTGGCATTGATGCTATCCGAACGTCTGATGACGAGTGCAGACTTGTCAAAATGTAAGCCTTTCACGAGTTGGAAGCAATGATTCTAAGATGCATGTCCTTTTGCTGGACCTGGGGCATCTAATGTTGATCCAACTAATGATCATCATAGAACCTTAGGCATCATTTTAGGATGTATATTTTTTCTCAGCGTTGTTCAATCTCACAATGCATCTCAAAAGGGGCATCTGTAGACACCTAAAATGCATCATGCCGAGGGCGACTACTCATATGGACATGCTACAAGACCATATGGAGGATCTTGGATAGACTCCAAGATAGAGTAGTGGTTCTAACCACTCAATTTAGGCATTTTGGCCTAATCAGTCTGAACCACAGCCCAAACCTATGGTCTCCAGTCTAAACCATGGTTGACACCTACGGTCTGTAGTCTGGACTGCAACTATGACCTATGGTCTTAACTAAAGTTCAGTTAGGCCTTCCATCCAAGCCAAATTGGTTGGAACGGCCAAAAGATCTAGAAGAAGGTAGTTGAAGGACGAAATATTCCAGAGGCTTCCATCCCAACTGTCCTAACCACCCTTCTTGGTCTTGGCTTCTCCATGAAGCCACCCCTAGCCCTAGGGGCATGCTATAAATACCCCCTCCAAATGGGAAGAAAGAAGAGAAGCAAGCATTGGAGATTGTTAGAGTTAATGTAATGTGCACTATGCCAGTTTGACACTTGTCAGTTTCATTGAAAAGTGTCATGTTCATCATATAGGCCTCCTGCCTATATATGTAACACATTTTGTATCAATAAAACATCCCATAAGTTTTCCCTCCCGACATTTTATATCAGAGCAGGCTTTCCCCTGCCTGTGAAACCCTTTGAGGGGGGATTTCCCTCATGGAAATCTTCCCTCCCCCTCATTTTTTTCCCTCTCCTTTCCCCCATATTTTTTTTTTCGTCAAGCAAGGGAGTATGCTCTCCATCGTTGATGGATCAAAAACCAGAAGCTTGAGAAAAAATAATGGCGATAAAGAATTTCTTTAGTGAATTATTTTTCTCCTAGTTTTAGGTTGATATTTTTTAGATTGCTGGTGCAGTGCGTGTTCCATCCCATCTCTGTTGAGAGTTTGGTAGATTGAAAGTTTATTTTTCCTGACGAGCATGTTATGAGTTCTGTTATTTTTCAAGGCCATCACGTACAAGGAGATTGGACATGCCCTAAATGTGGGAATGTGAATTTTTCCCTTTGATCAACATGCAATAGGCATTCTTGTGGTACACATAAACTTGCGGATTTTGTTTTGCATAAATCAGTAGCAGTAGCAGATCTCACCGTCGTGGTCGCTATCGATTTTCTATGAATGGCCAGTGATCTGCTAGGAGGACGGAGGAGCGTTAGGGTTTGGGTCATTTATCGTAGCCATGGTGGAACAGATGAAGAAAGATTTTCTGAAGCAACCGCACCAGCATAAAAATTTAAGTGCTCTCCGCCATAGTCCTCGCCAAAAAATTGCACAAGGTAACTCGTTTGAAAACTTGGATTGAAACACGACCCTGCAGTTGCACCATGCCTCGTTTGAGTAAAGGTGCCAATGTTGCTGGTTCTATGCACTAAAGAAGCTAAGATACCCACAACGTTGGGCTACTATTCTATAGGAAAAAGCTGAGACGACGAGGGCGATTGACATTGGCCAGTTTTGTGTACAGCGGTTGATTTTTTTTATGGATTTGTTAATTCATGATGGGCATGTTTTGTGGCTGAGAGGAGCGACGATTCGCTTTCGACAGTGGCGGGATATTTTTTTTCGTATCAACAACAGTCGAAGATATCCGAACTGCTCGGTGGGAATGAGATTGATGGCTGTGATTAAGCCTGTATTTTTTTTGCATGCGGTGTTTTGCATGAGAAAATCTGATGCAGTCGATGATTTTCATCTTTTGCACTTACTGTGCACTTCTCGGGGGCAACAACCTCTATTTATCATTCCATTGCAAGCATATAACTGCATTATTTTTGTCACCAGTTTGAGCCTCGGTGCAACCAAAACCTCAACCCTGCCTCTGTGCTTGCTCAGAGAGCACGGTTAATGAAAAATGCCTGGATATGAGTACATTTTCACGGACTTCCTTTTTATGCCTTGTATAGGGCTATGCAGGCTGTAAATCATGGCGAGCCATAGGAGTGGAGGAGTGATGAAAGGATTTGTTTAGAAGGGATGCTGATCTACCCTCTGCCTGAACTGTGGAGTTCTCTTCTATGGAAGGCCAGCTGGTGAAATTTTTTCATCTACAGTCCTGAAAATCCCAAACAGCAGATGGCAGATCGAGCGGTGGTGATAGATAGGAGATTTTTTGGGCTGGCATGGTGATGATAAATTCGAGAGCCCCAGGAGGAGGCTATCGAGTGGCAAAAATGCAATGGCCATCATGCTTGTCACCATGATGAGACGAGCAATGCATAAAGGATGTGAACAATGCATTTTGTGTATCTCTCCAATACAATTTTTGAAGGGTTTCCTAATCGGAGGAGGCGGCTATGCGATGACCTAAAAGAAGGCTTGATAGGGCATACGATGTTCCCATTATCACCCACTGCAATCCCTACAATCACGCCATCTCTACATCTCCGTGTGAGAAAGCAATCATACCATTGAAGTCCACAATAATGATGGCATCGTAACTCATGCCCTTTAGCTGCTCGGTGCACTGGAAAATAAATATGGATCATGCGATTGGTGTTGGCTAACCATTGCATTATCACTTCCCGTTTCTCCATGATTAGAGTGAATGTGGTCATGCAGGCCACGAGTGTTATCGCATCACAACGCACCACGAATTTTTCTATTTGCTTGTAGGTGAAAGCAATGCCTAAAGAAGTGTTTTGCATTTTAAATACATTTTTTTAATGTGTGAGGGAAAATAGTTGTGCATGCTTTATTAAAGTGGAGGGGACCACTTTGTCTTATTGGGAAATTGACTGCCAGTTGTAGGCCCATGTAATTCCCTTGCGAGGGAAATTTTAAGACTGTGTTCATTTCGCCTGAGAGCGATGCCGCTATTGAGCGATGTTGTCTTTTTTCTGCCTTAGATAGGCATGATGTTTTTTTTCCACATGATGAAGGCCCCTTTGATGGTGGAATATAGGGGTATTTATAGTCGTTGGAAACGGTTTTCCATGACGGACACAATGGTGGTGTCATATTCTAATTTTGAGGCTGTTTCAAATGAGTTTTTTAGCCTCAAAAGTTTTTTTCTACCTTGGAGTGCACTTTCGGTTGTACCCGACACTCCCAAGGTAATTTCATATGTGATCCTTGTACCTAGTGATATTTTTTATACACTTGGTGAATGCAGTGACTGGTTACCCATGCATTTTGGTGGGATGACATGGTCACCATAAGGACACTTATACTAGGGACTACAGACAAAGACACCCTAGACTCTATCCGAGGTTTTTTCCGGATCTACTTCTGAAGACTATAGACGAAGACACTTTAGAAGATTCTCTTCTTCTTCTCTCCTCCTATTTGGATCTATGGCTCATTTTATTTGTATTGAGTGCATTTTCAACAGAGACCGACACTCTTATATGTCTCGTTTTTCCTTTAATTAGGTGCATTTTCAGCCAAGACCGACACCTTCTAGATTGAGTTCACCATGAGGAAGGATTTCATACTCATGGTGAATCTAGTTAGTGACCTACGAGAGGCAACATCCTCTGAGGATGACCTATAGAGGCAACAGACCTAGAAGTGGCTGACCCTGAGGCACCCATGATGACCCTAAGGCACTTAGACGGCTGACCCAATGGCAACAGACCCATGGAAGTGGCTGACCCTGAGGCAACAGACCGAGATGTATACACAGTGAATCTAGCATTATTTACAGTTGGAGAGCCAAGAGCACAAAGCACGAGCCTAGACCAAATCAGCAATAAAAGAGGATGATAGGTTGTTTTAGAGAAGTCAACATTAAGGGGGAATGTTACCTAATGTTGACTTGTTTTTTTCTTTAGTTAGGATAGTGCACATTAAGGGGGAATGTTAGAGTTAATGTAATGTGCACTATGCCAGTTTGACACTTGTCAGTTTCATTGACAAGTGTCATGTTCATCATATAGGCCTCCTGCCTATATATGTAACACATTTTGTATCAATAAAACATTCCATTAGTTTTCACTCCTAATAGAGATTTGATCAGCGAAGCCTTGGTGAATTGTACACTCAAACTGAGTATACTAAGAGATAGAGCTATTGCACTTAATCCTCGACCTTTTTTCCAACATTCATGATGAATTACATTATGGATGCCCTAGGTGCCTAGGAGGATCAAGAAACACAAATCAAAGAAAACGAAGGTCCTTCACATTGAATTGATTGTAAAATCAGTCTGAGGACAATAAAGGCAACCATTGAACATCAATTTAGACAAGGAGATCAAGCGCACTGCCCCTAATTTTGAGGGAAAACCTATTATATGTTAAACTGCGACTGTCAGCCACGGTTCATAGTGCAGACTGCTCACTAGAGCTACGGTTTGCAACAAGTGACAAATCACCTTAATATTTTCATTTTTGTTCAATTAAATAGGTTATATTAATCATTTCTTAGGTTTAATTGTAGTTTAGAAAAATTTTGACCATAGGAATTAGCTTAGAATAGATAATTCATGCTTTGCATTAAGTAGGAAATTTGTGGATCTTTTATGCACCTCTATGCTTCTATTTTGTTATCTGATCCATGCATTATTTGTCTAATGATATCCTTTATGCTATATTACAAATCTTGATTCAATTAGTATAGTTTAAAGGTTTTCTTTATGTTTTCTTGATTATTAATTTAAATGGCATTATCATGTATGTTTCCTTAAAGGGCCTCATTATGAGAGGCTATTTATCTTTTTTATCATGTGCTGTTGTTTCTTGATCATAGGAAGACAGGTACAAGGGGAGTCCATATCATAATCCTTATACATCGTGAAGAAGGGGGTCAACTCCACCCCAAGGCAATTTACGACTAGTCAAAGGGCAATATTAATGCGCCTACCCTATTGAGGGCATTGGCAATTATATAAACTTTATCATAATTCAAGTGACCCTAAGAGGGGTATATTTGTAACAAATATTCATTCATAATCAATATAAGAAATATTATTTTGATGTATTTATGCAATGTGTCAAGATTTTACGCTTTTATGATGACTATAGATTAATACAGTAGATAGGTGCATGCTTTTTGGTTATGTCAATACCAAAATTCCACCTCTATTGTCTATGCATTGCATCTTAGTAGAGTAATATTTCCAAAACATTGTGTTATCTAGTCCACTTTACCATATTTGGACTATTAATTTTCTTAACTACAACCATACAAATTGTAATAAATAGTTTAGCAATCTTAAAAAGTTGAAAGTTCATTATTAAATCTTATCAAGGAATATTTGCATATAACTAAACTATGAGTCATTATATAATACAAGTGGAATTCATTTTAATCCTAAATAAACAATTAAAAAATATTTTATCATTTTAACAAGTTATGAAATGAATCTCATTCATATTATAATGACATTTTAACAAATCATAATGGTATTATTTTAATAAATAATTTAATAGTCTCAAAAAGTTGAAAGTTCCAATCCATACTTTGTCCATAATCCAACCAACAACCAATAAGTCAAATAATCCATTCAGCCATGAAGTCCATATGATATTATCTTCTTCTACTTCAATATACAAAACTTCTACTTGCTTCATGAAATCATAATCCACTTTACCAAATATGGACAATTGGTTTCCTCCAATGCATTCTATAAATGGATCCCCTAAAAAATATTGTAATCCTCTAGAACATTATTTTGATTTTGCTCCTTATAGATTTTTCTTGTTAGCTTTAGATAAACATATTACTTCCTCTAACCATGTAAAATATAATTTAACTTCATGATCCTCTATTAAAACCCCTCTATTGGCTAGCCTATTTACACATTTGTTGCCTTCCATTAATGTATATGTAAACCTGATTTCTTTAAACTCTGTAGCAAGGTATTGTATTTCCACAATGATATCTTGTATGTTCCATGGATCCTTTACTTTCCTCAAAATTGCATTTATTAATATTAATGAATCACCTTCCATCCATACTCTATTTCATTTCATTTATCTACATTTTTTTAATCCTTCTAAAGCTACCCAAGCTCTAGATTCATTATTTGTCTTAAATCCACTATTGAAAGTGTAACCTGAAAAATCTTACCCCTATTATTTTTAATTATTCCTCCTCCTTCTACTGGTCCTAGATTTCCTTTAGAGGCTCCATCAAAATTCAATTTGACCAATATTTCTTTCAATGAAATTTCATTCCAATTGAATTTAATGTCTTTATTAACTGATTGAATGGATAAGTTTTAAAATCTAATATAGGGAAAAATATCCTAATAACTCCAAGCTTCCCAAAGAAGGATTTAATATCTTTAACAATTTTATGGGGAGGCATAGCATCAAGGGATTTGATATTATATTTATTTACATCTATCCCTATATTGGACACCATAAATCCTAGTAGCTTACCATTGATAACACCATATACACACTTCATAGGATTAAACTTGACTTTATAGTAATGTAATTGGTCAAAAATGATACAAAGGTTAGCCAGGTGGTGTTGAGTGGTGTTTTAACCCGATTGTGAAAACACACTCTCCTGTAGGATCCGAGTCCTAAATCCTCTGCTTGCAAAGAAAACGATTTCTCCAAGGTTCTTATTATGCTGATTATTAATTATCAAGGATGCCGTTTAAAATGAAATGCTAAGAACACCTTAGGGTTTGCAAGTGGATGTTAACAAGGGGCACTGTGGTTTATTAATTTTGAACTTTCAATGGACTCAAAATGAATAAAATCTGCTTTAACCTTTAATTCTGATGGATTTTCAGTGATTTATTCAAACACAGTAATTAAACCGCTGAAAATAAAATATGGGTTTGAAAAGCAAAGACAAAAGTAAACAAAAGTAACAATAAAAATAGATTACAATCGTAAAGTCGTCACTAATCTGATGAAACCGAAGATACCGAGGCTTTCTACATGCAACCTAACCTAATGAACCCGCACATCCACACAATCCAAATAGGCCAAAGTGAGTCTCGAGGGTTTCGTGGTAATTCCAGAAAATAGGCATTCGCATGAAGCAACCAAGAGATCTTGCATTAACTTCACCTAAAAACCTAAGAAATCTGGAAGGGAAATATAAACATTAAATCATGCATGCAAAAGTTACTCCTTCTTTCTCATCCAATAAGATGCCAACTCTCTGTATTTGTATTTAAATGATATCTCGATTACATTCAAAAATGTTCCAGGTGTGAAATAAAATCCCTGAATAAAAAGAAGGAAATTGCCCAAGTACGGGCCCGCAATAGCACAAAGCCTTCGTCTCTGCAACTCCGTATTCGGCAATTTCCAACCCCTTCTTCGATTTGCAATTCTGGCTTTATAGCATTGTTATGGCTCTTCGATTTCCTCCGTCGCTTCATTTCCTCTTCCTGTGGGCGACCCTTCAAATTCTTGCTTTTTCCCGCTTTGATTCACGCTCAAATTTGGAAACGCCCCGAAATTCGCCTCTCGCATGTAACGTCCCCGCAAGTTTGACACCTGTGCGCCACGTGTCGTGCTTTTCCTGTGCCCTGTGTAACGCTTACTGCGAAAAAATGACAAAACTGCAAGTCTGCCCGTTCATCTTCCCGGCCGCGAAATCGCGACATGTCGCGAAATCGCGACATGCTTTCCTGCCGTACGCGTCCAACGGCTTTTCGTAGCGATATCGCTACCGTTCTGGCCTCGAGCTTCCTTGGCAACTTTATGTCGCGATATCGCGACCATTATCATCCTCTTGCCTTCCTTCGACAAACCGTCGCGATATCGCTACCGTTTTTATCTTCCGTACGCCTTGGCAAAACTTGTCGCGATATCGCGACGTTTTTCCCTCGGACCTTCATGCAGCTTTCTGTCACGAAATCGTGACCATTTTCTCCGTCCGTACGTTTGCAAAACACGTCGAAATCGCGACACTTCCTGAGCATTTTTTGTTGCAATCTTCCTTTCACTTGAAATGCGTCGAAATCGCGACACCTTTCATCATCCGTACGCTTCTGCAAAACTCGTCGTGAAATCGTGACGTTTTTCCCTTTCGGACCTTCATGCAGCTTTCTGTCGCGAAATCGCGACCATTTTTCTGTTCCGTACGCTTCGGCAAAACACGTCGCGAAATCGCGACCATTTTTTCGTTCGTATGTCAAAACCCGTCGAAATCGCGACCATTTTTCCGTCCGTACACCTTTGTTGTAATCGGTCGCGAAATCGCGACGTCTTTCCTCATCGAGTCCTTTATTTTCCGTCGCGATATCGCGACGTTTTTCCGCTTCGTACACCTTTCCAAAACACGTCACGAAATCGCGACACTTTTCATCACCCGTACGCTTCGGCAAAACACGTCGCGATTTCGCGACATCATTTATTTTCTTCCCAACAGCATGTCACGATTTCGCGACACCTTTTCTTCTCTCACATTTGCCATTTTCTTCCGCGTCTTACAACCTTTTCTTCCTGGTCACCGACACGTCACGATTTCGCGACACCTTTTTCTTCCTGGTCACCGACACGTCGCGATTTCGCGACACCTTTTTCTTCCTGGTCACCGACACGTCGCGATTTCGCGACACCTTTTCTTCCCACCGACACGTCGCGATTTCGCGATAGTTTTTTTGTTTCGTTGCCGTTGACCGCGCTGACCGCGATTTTCCGACATGTCACGATTTCGCGACAATTTTTGGCTTCGGTCGCGATTTCGCGACATGTCGCGATTTCGCTACTTGTCGCGATTTCGCGACCCCTTTCTACACTTGTGCATTTTCTCTTTTTTTTCAATTCTGGCATCTGGGTCACTGAGATCCTTCCCTGTGAGCCTGCAAAAAGGTGGGTCCCCAATTTTGGGGTGTGTTGTGGATCAACCACAACAAATGGCGACTCTGCTGTCAAATGCTCTTGAGCATTTTAGTAAGAACCCAACTCGAAACATATCACAAACTCGTAAATACATGTTAGCACATGAGCAAAATAACAAATGCCCAAAGATCAAAAGTACATGAATCATCAGAATCATCAAGTATTAGCTCAGTGTGTGCAATGTGTTTTCATTCCCTATCGTTTGAAATTGATCAACATTCCATTATCCGTTTTGCATGAATGCATATATGGGATGGTGAATGATTTGTGGTCCTAAATGAATGAGCTAGAAGATTTTGCTTTTCCTAATAAGCATGATCATTCTTCTACTATTATGTACAAGCATTCAAGATTGCCAAACCCTCTTAGGACCCACAAGTTCATTTCCTTATTGTATCCCAAAGTTGGTTATGAGTCCCTACTATTTAGAACCCATGTGCAAGTGAATGTGAAATCAGAACTTTGGGGAATCAGACTCCCACCCAACCGAGATGAGAGTTTAACCTTATCCTTACTATTCTGATTTAGAGTTCATTACCTCACTTTAAGCAAAATAATTAAACCAATTATGGAAGAAATGGTCATGCTAGTCTAACCCTCTAGACAATCGCTGGTCTTGCTTTTTTAGGCAAGACATGATGCCATGCATGGGCATATCTAACCCCACAATCCAAAACTTATCTCCATTTCTTTGGACCTTGGGGATGACTACCCATCCCTTGCAGAGGACAAGTAGTACGATCCTTACAATCCAAAATAAAGATGAGATGGGAAAAATTTATTTATTTATTTATTTCTTGGACCTTGGGGATGACTACCCATCCTGGTTAGGGACAAGTAGTACGATCCTTACAATCCAAACCTTAGATATAAATCATTAATTCTATTGCTTAAACCTTGGGGATGACTACCCATCCTTTGCAAGAGGACAAATAGTACGATCCTTACAATCCAAGACTTACTATGAAATGAGACATAAGAGCTTTGGGGAATCAGATTCTCAACCAACCAAGATGAGAATTTATGCCCTATCCTTACTACTCCATGTGGGTCAAATCAAAGCTTTGGGGAATTGGATCCTCAACCTAAGTTTGATGAGGATTTAACCCTATCCTTACTACTCTGATTTTAAGCTTTAAGCTTTATGGAAGTGGTTAAAACCACTGTTTTAAGGATCATGTTGCATAATAGGATAGACATGAAAACCACTTTCGCTCAACCTTTTCTTCCAAGCTAGGTTTTGATCATTTTACTCAAGATCCTTTTTAATTTATGAGACGTGCTTGGTTCTAGATATCTCAAGACTCAGCTTCCAACCTTAGGAGCTACTTACATATATGTTATAACACAACCCTAAGAGGATTTGACATACTTTCATGGCTTGTACATAAGATGCATATGCAACTAAAATGAAATGTATGTGAGGTGAGATGGAATATGAATGCATTACTTCTTGAATTGTGAATGAAATGATTTGTCATGCAAAACTGATTCTTTCATATATCACAAAGTCAAACAATATAACTTAAAAAGTTTTATGCTACTTGTGGAGCTTTTACAAGACAATTCCAATATTTCATATTCTCCTAATCCTTAAGCATAAGTTGACATCTCAATTTTCTATTATTATTATTATTATTATTATTTATTTTATTTTTTTTTAAATTAACACACATGTCAATTGAAATCAAATCCATAATCAAAATCCTAACTAAACTAACAATCCTAAACAATAAAAACAAAATCTGAAAATCCTTCACCAACACCAACAGAATAATATCAAAGTCTCACAACCTAAGGGCTAAAATAATGCTTTAGAATCTGCCCATTAACTGGCAAGGATGAAATCTTTCCCTTCTAAGGTTTTTAGCCTGAAGGTGTTCTTCCCAAGAATTTCTGAAATCTGATATGGGCCTAACCGGAGACAATCAAACTTTTGATGGTTTCCTTTTTCCTCATGTCTTTTGTCCCATAGTAACACCAAATCTGAAATTCTGAATGATTTAACTTTGGCCCTTCTATCAAACCATCTCTTGATGACTTCCCGGTGTTTGTTCATGTGATTCATGGCTTCTTCTCTCTTTTCATCCAGGTGCAATAACCGGCTCAATCTAGCTTCAACTTGATCATCTCGTCCCCATGTACTCTTGTATGAAATGTAAGGTCTCGCAGCCTCCAAATTTGCTGGAAATATCGGGTCTTGCCCATAGACCAAATGATAGGGAGTATTCCCTATAGATTCTTTCACTGGTCCTATCTGCCCAAAGGGCAAACTTTAATTGACTATGCCAGTCCCGAGGATTCTTTTCCAGCAACTTCTTAATAGTATTCAACAAATTCTTATTTGAAGATTCGGCCAACCCATTTCCTTGAGGATAGTAATTGGATGCAAACTTTAAGCTCACTTTATTATCATATGCCCACTCTGCAAATTGTGTGGAAATGAAAGCTTTACCATTGTCACTGACAATAGAATCGGGCATTCCATATCTTGTGATAATTTGATCCTCAAGGAATTTAATCACAACGTCTGTGGTGGCGTGTTTAGTGGGAATCGCTTCTGTCCACCTTGTACAGTAGTCTGTAGCTATCAAAATAAATTTGTGAGAGTCAGAAGAATTTGGGTTAATAACCCCGATAAAATCCAGTCCCCACTGTGCAAACGGTCTCATTTCAACTACAGGCTGCAACGGCATGGCTGCATTTCTTTCTCTATTTGCAGCCACTTGGCAGATGTGACAAGATCGCACATGAGCATGCGCATCTTTGAATATATGAGGCCAGTAATATCCTGCTCGCAGGATTTGGTGTGTCGTAGGATTGGCTGCACCATGACCAGTTCCGTGCTTGCCATGAAATTCTTGCAACACCCTGGCGGCTTCGTCTTTGCTCAAGCATCTCAGGTAGATACCTTCATGATTTTTCCTGTAAAGCACACCCGACTTTATCAGATAGTTAATAGATTTAAGCCTTAGAGCTCTCCTTTGTGTTGAATTCAAATTAGACGGGCACTTACCACTCAATAAAAATTGCACAATATCAACATACCACTCCTCCTTAGCCATGCATTCTCGTATTTGAGCATTGACCTGTTATTTGCGGATCATTTTCTGCGATCGCCTTTGCCAGTCCTTGTCCTCGAACTAGTTTCATTGGTTGGATTTCGAGATCAAATTCTTGGATGGTTGCAATCCACTTTCCTCTCTTTTCACCTAGTTCATTCTGCAAAAACATGGTCTTGACAGCAGAATCGGGTACAATGGCAATAATTCTGCTGTGTACGATGTAATGCCTAAATTTTTTCACAGTTTTAAAAAGTGCGTACATTTGCTTATCAAGGATTGAATACCTTAATTGGGCATCTTTTAAGGGGGCACTTAAAAATGCAATGGGCTTTTCGGCATTATCTTCGCCTTTTTGGGTTAATACACTCGCCAAGGAGTGCTCCGATGCAAAAGCATAAATGTAAAAAGGCTTGGAATAGTCTAGGGCTTATCAAGACCGGGGCTTTGGAAATGGCGTCTTTGATATTCTGGAAAGCCACTCTACTTTCCTCGCTCCATCTTACGTCCACATCTTTCTTGAGCATCTCGGTTTAGAGGTTTAGCTATCTCAAAGAAAGCTAGAAATGAACTTCCTCACAAAATTGACTTGCCCAAAGAAAGACCTCAATTCTTTTTTACTGTTCGGGAGAGGTAGGTCTTGGATAGCTTGTATCCTTTCTCGGGTCGATGGATATTCCCTCCTTTGAAATAATGTGACCTAGCAGCTTTCCTTCCGTCACTCCAAAAATGCATTTCTTGGGATTTAATGAAATTCCATGTTCCCTGCACCTTTGAAGCACCTTCTTTAAGTCTTTAACATGATCCTCTCTCTTCTTCGAGAAAACTGGGATATCATCCACATACACGATGATGCATTTGCCTATTAGTCCTTTGAATGCGTAATCCATGGCGCGTTGAAAAGTTGCACCAACATTTAATAGTCCGAATGGCATTCTCTTATATGCAAATGTCCCCCACTTGGTAGTGAAGGCTGTTTTCATCCCGTCATCCGGATGTATAAGAACTTGGTTGTACCTGGAATATCCATCGAGAAAGGACATCATTTCTGATCCATTTACCATTTGCAAGATTTCATCGATTGATGGCAATGGATAATTATCTTTCTGGGAGGCTTTATTAAGATTTCGAAAATCTATGCACAGCCTAATCTCTCCACTCTTTTTTCTCACTGGAACGAGGTTAGCCACCCAGGTTGAGTGCCTAACGGGAAAAATGATTTTCGCCTCCAACAGTCTTTTAACCTCCTTTTCGATCAAAGGCTCCAATAGCGGGTTAACAACTCGCTGTCTTTGCCTAAAAGGCTTGGAGTCTGGCTTCAAAGGTATGGTATGCGTGATAATGTTCTGATTGTAAGTCTTTAGCTCATTGTAGTTCCAAGCAATACAATCTATGTAATGCTTCAAAGCTCGTATTATATTGCTCCTTTCTTCCTCTCGTACATGCCTTTGCTATGTACACCTCCTTTGGATTGTCCGCACTCCCCAGATTAATTGAATCGCATGTATCTTTGGGGAGCGGGACTCTTTTTCTTTTCTTGTTCTTGCATTCCATGTCGAACATTTTTTCTAATGAAACCACGTCTTTAGGAATTTTGTTGGATTGATACGCAGCTTCACTTTCTTCTCGTTTCATCCTCGCCACCTTTGTTCCTCATCGATCACTTGATTTTCAAAAATACCCGAGTTTGTGACAAACTTGAAGATGTGCCCGTCACACTCAAAAACCTGGAAATTCTTCACATTATCGTGTATTGATGGACAAGGAACCAACTCAATGGAAAACTTTTTACATCTTTTTATATCCATCGGGTTTAACATGCCCGCGGCGACCGCAAGAGAGTCTGCTATTCGATTCCCTCTCCTAGAAATAAGGGCTATGTTGAATGCATCAAACTCCTCCATGAGATCCATAACCCTAGTCCTATAAAGGCTCAGTATTTTTTCGCGGCATGTATACTGTCCTTTGATTTGCTTGACAACCAACTCATAATCACCCAAGACCTTCAAGCATTTAACATGTTTGCTCAATGCTAGACGTAAACCGTAGATCAATGCTTCGTATTCTCGCCACATTGTTTGTGCAAGGAAATTGCGACTCGTAGGCAGCCAATAATGGTTTACCTCCCGGACCAGATGAGCTCGACTCCAGCCTCCCGCTCCCCGTCTAGATTTTGATCCATCAAACTTGAGCAACCACGTGTGATCTTTTTCCTCAGAAGAACCACCATGACACACTTCTTCTTTAAGTTCATCAACAGCTTTCTCAACATCAAGAGCATAGACCCCTAGGTCTGGCTCATAAAACTGAACCTCATTCGGCTTGTTAAAATCTGTTATAATCTCCTTAAGCCTCGGTTCGTTTTCCACTCGATTTGGTTAGCAATGCCCTTCCATGGCAGCCACATATGCGAGCAGTCTGTTGCAAAATAGCCATTCAGCGTTTTCATCCAATCTCTCGCAAGTAACATTCCATACCTACTTGGGATGTTAACCACCAAAATATCTACAACCTGCTGGACCCTGGGTTCAGAATTTAATTGAATCTTGACATCATATAAGGTCCCTACTACATTTACCTCTGAACGGTCCAATTGCAAGACCGTGCATTTGGATGAAACCGGTTGTAGACCCAACATTTGACATATCTCCGTAGGCATGAGGTTGCTAGTGGCTCCCGTGTCTACCAAACAGTTATGCAAGTTCTTACCCGCAATTCTCATAGTTAATAAGAATGGCGGGACATCCCTTCTTTCCTTTCGCAAAATCAGGTGGGATTCAGCTCTTTTTTCCTTCCACATCGGATCGGGTGAGTTCAAAGCTCTTATCAACGCCTCCTTTTGACCAGGCAATTTAGCTGCGTCCAGGAATGAAAGGCTAGATTTGGACTTCTTCATATCCTCCACTACGTCATAATTTGGTTTTTCGAATTTGACCGTCTTCTGGACGTCATTAGACATTTCTCTTCTGAGTGGAGGGGGAGGGTTGTTACTTGCCTTTGTATCTGGAGGAAGAATAGAACCGTTTGGAGGTGTTGATGAGGTTTTAGGGGCTTTAGACTTACTCCTCAAATGGTACCCATGATTCCCCTTTCTAAAATCTCGAAAAGCTTGCACCTCTAGCTCCAAAACTTCATCTTCTTCCTCCTCGCTCTCACCCTCTTGGTGATATACTGTTTCCATCACCATAATATTTTCATCTTGCTGATACGATGGATCCTCATTTGATACCAGTTCCAAATCATCAACTTGTGCCTGAAGACAATGAGTGTATCTAGCTATCTCAGGACAATTCCTTTCATTGTGTTCTTTTGTGTTATGTAACCTGCACCCTCTTTCCCATGCCAAATCTGAAAGATTCAAAAGAGAATTGGATTGGCCAGGGCCTGTAAGCATCTAATTGATTAGCAATGGGAGCAGGAACTCCCCCATTGTTTGGCTTAGTGTTCCAATGGCCTCCCTCTATTGTTAAAATTCTGACTTGGGTGAGGGGCACGGGACTCATGCTTCCGCCTGTTGAACTCTGTCATTACTTAGTTTATGCACTAGTTTCTTGAGCTCTTCGACTTCCGAAAAGACATCCTTCGGTGGAACCACATTGTTATTAACCCCCATTGGATTTGCATAATTGATGGGGTCTTGATTCCACATTTGGGTGGGGTTCTGAGGAATTGGATTCCCAAATGGATTGATACCTTGAATTGGGATTGGATTCGAAACAGGAACTATGGCTTGAGGATTGACTTGACTAGTTTCCTGCGTAGTTGATTGACTGTTCTGCAAAAATGCAGGAACAGGTGGAATGGCTGCGATTGGTTGGATTGGAATGGGTGCATATGCGGGTGCTGATGGATACGGCTACGGATATGGGAATGCGTTCATACTTGGCATTTGTGGTGCCATGAGCTGATTTGCCTGGGGAACTTGACCATATGGAGCACCCTGTCCCAACATAGGCATTTGGGTAAACCCGTAGCCTTGCGGTGTCAACTGCTGCTCAATAGTCATGGCTTCATTATAGGCCAAAGCAAGCGTGGTGACTCGAGGATTACGCCTTGCAAACATGGCTGTCATGGGGTCCAATGCCCCAAAATATATCTCGCAAAGCTACCGCAGGATCGATGGCAAAATGTCTAATTGCTCTGTTATAGTTCTTTTGGAATCTCTCGATTAAACATTCGGATTGGTTCCCCTTGGCCCCGTTTGCATGTAATAAACCGATTGTAAATAGTTGCGGGATCTAAGGGAGACCTAAATTGATTGACAAATGCATTTTCCATTTGTGTCCAAGAGGTGATTGAACCAGCTTGGCAAGCATATATACCATTCATATGCTATTGGATCCAAGCTCATGGGGAAAAGTCTCGCAGGCTACATCTTCATGCTGAACTTGCAGCCTAATTAAAACATCTCTATAGGCTTGGATATGTTCTTCTGCTGTTCTTAGGCCATCTGGCTTGTATTTAGGCAGAAATATTTCAATGTTCTTGGGGATTTCATGGATATCCCCAACAATATTCAAAGGAGTATTGTTAGCTCCATACCAAGGAGCTGCTGGAGCTTGAGCCATTTGACTCAGAATTGATGTAGACAGACCTACAATAGCAGAAGAAATGTTACAAACTATAGGCACACTAGGGGCAACAGATACTACTGGCGTAGGTCCACTCGACGTTCCTGGAGAAAACAGTCCTTTTGCTACCGGAGTGCTTACGACTTGCTTGACTTTACCCTTGGGAGTACAAGTAAGGTCGTGAAAAATGGTTTCTCCGGTTGTTTGAGACCCGGTCGCAATACGGCGTGGTGGGTCCAAACTGCCCCGAGGAAACCCTCGGCTAGTTCGAAGAAAACCCTCAACAAACAAAAAAAAATAGTGTTGCACTTTAGCCGTAAATTATTTCGGAATTAAATTAAAACAAAATATTCAGATATAAAAATTAAAATAAATAAACCGATCGCCCTCCTTCTAGCGCCAATCTGTTGAGTGGTGTTTTAACCC
Organism: Wollemia nobilis; assembly: GCA_028583015.1. Classification (NCBI taxonomy): domain Eukaryota; kingdom Viridiplantae; phylum Streptophyta; class Pinopsida; order Araucariales; family Araucariaceae; genus Wollemia; species Wollemia nobilis. Next base: position 9,561,722 of record JAQPPZ010016717.1, on the reverse strand, counting down.
GATTGTGAAAACACACTCTCCCGTAGGATCCGAGTCCTAAATCCTCTGCTTGCAAAGAAAAACGATTTCTCCAAGGTTCTTATTATGCCGATTATTAATTATCAAGGATGCCGTTTAAAATGAAATGCTAAGAACACCTTAGGGTTTGCAAGTGGATGTTAACAAGGGGCACTGTGGTTTATTAATTTTGAACTTTCAATGGACTCAAAATGAATAAAATCTGCTTTAACCTTTAATTTTGATGGATTTTCAGTGATTTATTCAAACACAGTAATTAAACCGCTGAAAATAAAATATGGGTTTGAAAAGCAAAGACAAAAGTAAACAAAAGTAACAATAAAAATAGATTACAATCGTAAAGTCGTCACTAATCCGATGAAACCGAAGATACCGAGGCTTTCTACATGCAACCTAACCTAATGAACCCGCACATCCACACAATCCAAATAGGCCAGGTGTGAGTCTCGAGGGTTTCTGTGGTAATTCCAGAAAATAGGCATTCGCATGAAGCAACCAAGAGATCTTGCATTAACTTCACCTAAAAACCTAAGAAATCTGGAAGGGAAATATAAACATTAAATCATGCATGCAAAAGTTACTCCTTCTTTCTCATCCAATAAGATGCCAACTCTCTGTATTTGTATTTAAATGATATCTCGATTACATTCAAAAATGTTCCAGGTGTGAAAGAAAATCCCAGAATAAAAAGAAGGAAATTGCCCAAGTACGGGCCCAGAATAGCACAAAGCCTTCGTCTCTGCAACTCCGTATTCGGCAATTTCCAACCCCTTCTTCGATTTGCAATTCTGGCTTTATAGCATTGTTATGGCTCTTCGATTTCCTCCGTCGCTTCATTTCCTCTTCCTGTGGGCGACCCTTCAAATTCCTGCTTTTTCCCGCTTTGATTCACGCTCAAATTTGGAAACGCCCCGAAATTCGCCTCTACATGTAACGTCCCTGCAAGTTTGACACCTGTGCGCCATGTGTCGTGCTTTTCCTGTGCCCTGTGTAACGCTTACTGCGAAAAAAATGACAAAACTGCAAGTCTGCCCGTTCATCTTCCCGGTCGCGAAATCGCGACATGTCGCGATATCGCGACATGCTTTCCTGCCGTACGCATCCAACGGCTTTTCGTAGCGATATCGCTACCGTTCTGGCCTCGAGCTTCCTTGGCAACTTTACGTCGCGATATCGCGACCATTATCATCCTCTTGCCTTCCTTCGACAAACCGTCGCGATATCGCTACCGTTTTTATCTTCCGTACGCCTTGGCAAAACTTGTCGCGATATCGCGACGTTTTTCCCCCTCCGACCTTCATGCAGCTTTCTGTCGTGAAATCGTGACCATTTTCTCCGTCCGTACTGTTTGCCAAAACACGTGAAATCGCGACACTTCTGAGCCTCGATTTTCATTTTCGCGATTTCGCGACATCTTCCTTGTACCGTACAACTTTGCAAAATGCGTCACGAAATCGCGACACCTTTCATCATCCGTACGCTTCTGCAAAACTCGTCGTGAAATCGCGACGTTTTTCCCTTTCACCTTCATGCAGCTTCCTGTCGCGAAATCGCGACCATTTTTCTGTTCCGTACGCTTCGAAAACACGTCGTGAAATCGTGACTATTTTTCTGTTCCGTACAAAACCCGTCGCGAAATCGCGACCATTTTTCCGTCCGTACACCTTTGCTGCAATCGGTCGCGAAATCGCGACGTCTTTCCTGTCGCGATATCGCGACGTTTTTCCGCTTCCGTACACCTTTCCAAAACACGTCACGAAATCGCGACACTTTTCATCACCCGTACGCTTCGGCAAAACACGTCGCGATTTCGCGACATCATTTATTTTCTTCCGAACAGCATGTCACGATTTCGCGACACCTTTTTCTTCCTGGCCACCGACATGTCACGATTTCGCGACACCTTTTTCTTCCTGGTCACCGACACGTCGCGATTTCGCGACACCTTTTTCTTCCTGGTCACCGACACGTCGCGATTTCGCGACACCTTTTTCTTCCTGGTCACCGACACGTCGCGATTTCGTGACACCTTTTTCTTCCTCGTCACCGACACGTCGCGATTTCGCGACAGCTTTTCTGTTTCGTTGCCGTTGACCGCGCTGACCGCGATTTTTCGACATGTCACGATTTCGCGACAATTTTTGGCTTCGGTCGCGATTTCGCGACATGTCGCGATTTCGCTACCTGTCGCGATTTCGCGACCCCTTTCTACACTTGTGCATTTTCCTTTTTTTTCAATTTTGGCATCTGGGTCACTGAGATCCTTCCCTGTGAGCCTGCAAAAAGGTGGGTCCCCAATTTTGGGGTGTGTTGTGGATCAACCACAACAGGTGGCTAGAAAACTTTTTAAAATTACGCAAGAGGTCATCTACATAAGATTCCACTATATTTCCTATAAAGTCATGAAATACCATTATCATAGCTTGTTGATAAGTAGCACCAAAAATTTTCAACCCAAAAGGCATGACAACATAACAAAATTTTCCCTAAGGTGTAGTAATAGTTGTTTTGATTTGATCCTTAGGGGAAATACAAATTTGGTTATATCTTGAATTGCAATCCATCAGAAATAATATTTCATACCCTATAGTAGAATCTACTATACCATCAGTAGAGGTAAAAATAAATTTATCCTAAGAACAATCTAGGTTGATATTTATAAAATCACAACAAATTTGGATAACATTCTTTTGTTTCATTTTCACAAGAACAATGTTAGATACCCATCCTAAATAATCAACATGTCTAATAAATTAGCATCTAATAACTTTTGAATTTTAATTTTGCATAGGTCTTGAATGAGGGGAAATAATACCGTTCGTTTTTGTCAGACAAGATCGGTGTCCTCATAAGTAACAATGTTATAGACAACCAAATACTCATCCATTCCAAGCATATTAGAATATTTTCAAGTAAAGACATCATTGTAATCCTTAAGAAAAGTAGTAAAGGTGGATTGTTCTTTGGTAAATATTCATGTTTTAATTTTAACTAAGCATGGTTGCTTGGGGGTGCCTATGTTAATGTCTATGGTAGGTTAGACATTCAAGCCATTGCCTTCTTAAATTGGTCTAGAGTAAGGGGAAAATTTTCTAGTTTAGGATTAATATCAACATAGCAAACATAGTTTGACCATTTATGCCTTCCTCATTTATGATTAGGTTCTTGAAGGAAAACGTTTTTATGATATTGTTGGGGAAGAATTTATCTCTAGCATAGAAGAATTCTAAGATATCTTTATCATTAGGCAAGAAAAAAAGAAAGAGAACATTATCAGGAATTTGAACTACTAGTTCTTCCAATAACCCTTTCCCCTAAGCCTAGAGAAGATATGAGCATGAGATTGAGTATTGAGATAAATAGAAATATGATTACTAAGGTATGGTATGTTAGCTTTTGAGGTAGATTGCAATGGGAGATGGCAATCACAGGATGCAAAAATATAAGAGAAAGTAAATTTATGAGATTGCAAAAATATGCTATAAATAGAAATGATGGAAATGAATACAATATTGCTATGGAGGAAATGGACACTCCATGCAAGATGCTACATGACTACATTGTACTCCATCACTAATGGAGTTACACAGTAATACTACTACTACCTACTGTCTTGTCAATATCTTACAATGAGGCCCTTTTATAATGGAAGATAGATTCCTTGGCCAACACTCTACCTAGTTGTACAAGGGACACCTTGCACATTTACAACTTGCACATTGACACTTGTGCATTTATTACATTGCATAAAGTAACTAGATAACTTCCCCCTAAAGTAATCTAATGTCCTAAGTATGTACCTAGGAAGGTACATTTACATGATCCAAATGATGTAATAGACTCTAACTCTAACACCCCCCTATATTACATTATTTGGGTACTGAAGACTTTAGTCTTCAATATGGATCTTCTTCTTTCAGATGCTCTTTGACTTGTTCAGGTTCATCATCTTCTTCTATCTATTCTCCTATATTGTTCTCTCTGTGAGTATCTTCATTTGGTTCTGCTTCTTCCTCTGATTGTTGATGGTTGAGTAGAGCATGGTGCAATTGTCCCCTCATATTTTTTATTTTGATTCTTTTGCACTTGCCTCTATGATGTATTGGTTCTTCATTTTCTTCAACCTGTTCTTTTGGAAATGTGTTAGCATCATTTTGAAATATAACAATGTCTTGTGAGATTTCCATTGAGTCTAGGATATATGTGTTCCCATGGATTGATCCTGTTGCTTCTATCTCACCTTGATTCAAGATAAGACATGTATTGATGCCATTCATATATCTGAAGTTGACCATATAGTTGTTTTCCACCAACTTGCTTACTGAAATGAGGTTGAATGTTAATCCAGGAATATACAATACTTTTTGTAGCAAAATATTTGGAAATGATTTGCTTGGTGTTACACATCCATATCCATGAATAGGATAGGTTTGGCTATCTGCAATTCTTAGTCTGTAACCTTTGATGATTTCAAGGTAGTCAAACCATTGTAGATTTCCTGTCATATGATGACTTGCACCTGAGTCAATGTACCAAGTGTTATCATGCTTTGTGGAGTGATTCTTGTTAGAGCAATTTTTGCACTTATTGCATGATGTTCCTTTTTCCATTTGAAGAAGTAGAAGAAAAGAGTGAGAATTTTGGTAGTATACCTTATAGCTCCCAATATTAAGGTATATGTAAACCTTTAGAGTATATAGGCTTGATTTGATAAAATCTTTGTTAACTCTTAGGTTTTGTAGACTTCCTTTTATCTCCCTATTGATGAGAGTTCACAAACCTAATAAGTTTTTAGGTTTTGTAGCAAGCTTACATCTATCCAATGAATTTAGAACTTGATAATTTTTTATGGATGCTAATATTACCAAGTTTTGTAGAATGCCTTATGACTCCCTAGGATGTTTTGGATAGGATATATGATCAATATAGTGCTTTTGTAAATTGTAGTTCAATTTTGAGTTGATTTTGTAAAATTTTGTAAACACCAAAAACAACTTTTCTATCTCCTTATTACTCCTATTGAACTAAGCACTATTTTCAATTCTTTGAAGAGGTTTTGAAGTTGGATTTATTTTTCCTCCTTTAAGTGTTTTGAGACAACACTATTATAAAAATCCCAACCTTTGAAAATTTTAATAAACCTCTTTAAATACCCCTTTTGGTTGATTTTAATGTTTTCTAATTTCCAATTCCTAAATTTGATGTTGTATTCCTTATAACTCCCAAATTTGGAAAGATTAGAAAATAATATTTGCAAGTAATTTAAATTTCAATAATAACCCTTATTTCTCCTTGATAACCTTTTGCAAATATTAATAAATTTGAAATATGCTTGCTTAATAAATCTCTAATGTTGAATATTGCAATAGAAGATAAAATGTTCCCTTATAACTCCAAAAACCTTATATTAAAAGCAAGCTAAAAATCAACCTTTACCTTAATAGTCCTTCAATGTTGTGCATCGATAGATTCGTAGCTATGTGTTGTGTAGCGCTCATGGGCAGTCAAAGCCCTCTTTGATCGATGTTAATTCACTCCTTGATTGGTGATCCTTCTCTTCTACAATTGATGTTGAAAGATACCTTGAAATATGCTTTGTAGGGCTTCTCCGAATGCAAGTATTGTTCATTGGTTTTATGATAGCATCTTAAATATTTTTCTTACACCGTTGAATGGTGTATGGCTTGAAATAGCCATTTTATCTGAGTAAGCCTCAATGCTTAACTTCATTTGACTTCTCTCTTGCTTTGCTCTATTGCATTCTACTTCACACTATTGTATTCTTCTTCGTTCTCCAAGATCGATGTCTTAAGTAAGATGGGCTTCATGACAAGTGTCACATGAAGCGTTACAAGGTAGGTGTCTTCAATGTACCTTCAATAATTATGAGGTTGGTGGTAACCTCCAAATATTCTTAACTCCCTCCAAATGAATGTAACTCCCTTTAGGTGAGTGCTTGGGTCTTCATGAACGTTGGGAAGCTTAGAGAATTTGTGCCAAGTGGCACTCAAGGCTTGTGCATGCAAGCCTCCTTTCTAATACTCCAAATATGAGCTTGCAACCCTAATTCTTCCTTTATCTTTGCACCCTACGTGAGCTTGCTATGTTTCTTGATATGCAAGCTTCCTTTTGCATGTTGGCTTGGTGAGGATGATGGATGGCTACAATTGGATTGCTTCATGGTTCTATGGCACACTTTTGAGCTTTCCTTTTGGTGGACATTCACTTCAATGGATACCTTAGGTATAGCTCTTATCTCTGCACCTATTTGTAGGTTTTGTAGCTCATTTTTAATGTCGATTTGTGCCCTTCTTCAATGTTGGTTATAATAACCAATAGGTAGCCCTTTTGCTTTATCTTTTATGTAGATAACCTATCATTGAATGCTACCCTTTTTTCTACGTAAGCATGAGTGATAATACCTTATTTCAATGGCTCCATTATTGCAGGTGATGCATTGCTTATAGGGCTGGATTTGATGGAGGAAAATAGTGTTTTTAAACACCTCAACTCTTGGACGTGTGAGCTCTTCGGTGGCTCCTTCCTTTGATCATAAATCTGCTGATCATGTGAGCTCTTTGGTGGCTCCTTCCTTTGGCTACAAATCTACTGGATAAAGACGTCCTTACTACCCCCTGTAAATAGTAATACTTTTGTTCTTCCAAGGAACAAAAGAGGTGCCTTTTGTAATAAGTATATCTTGCACCAAAATGAAGAATTTTTTTAATCCTTCTTGCTTCTTCTTCTTTGGATGATAGTCAATCCAAGCTAATGAAATGTTATTTTGAATAAGGATTCCTGCACTCTATGCTGAAAAAGAAACCCTTATATTCTCCTTGAATCTTGAGACTTCCAAGGTCTCGATTTGAGGCTTCCTTCAAGGACTTCAATGGTGGTTTTCTACTCCACCTTTTTGCTTGTAATGGTGGCTTCTTTTGGCCATGAAAGTGCTGCAAATTTTTTATAGTTTTTGTGCTTTTTAACAACACAAACTAATTGAGAGCAACTAGTTAAAAAATCAACTAGAATGGTGCTTAATAGATGCACTTTAAATGGTAACAATAATTTCACCTTATTGCTCCACTAATTTCTCAAAAATGCTCTTAACAATTCCACTACAACCTTTCAAGCATAATCTGGAATAAATTCTTACAAATTTCACTACAAACACAGTTGTAGGATCTAGTCTTCTTTTTCAAGATATAAGATAGGTAGTTGATTGTAACTTTGGAAATCTAATCAACTCCTAATGTGCAAATGAACCTTAAAAGGAATTTTTCTCTTTTGCACTTTTGAAGACTGTAATTCAATTTTCCTCTTTGCAACTTCTGATCTAATATAAGGTGCTTTAAAAAATCTGATAAGTAATCCAATTAATGAATTTACTTGCACCAATAGTTGCTTACCTTTTTTGATAACTTTTGTAGAGGATGTAGATCAAGCTTGTTGCTTTAGATTTCTACAACTTTTGTTAGCTTTTTCAAAAATCTCCTCCTTCACCAAAAAGAGGTCTCAAACTTTCTTTCACGAGCCTAGGGTTTGGTGGTTTGTTCTTCTCTAGTAATATTCTCCTTTCTATTATGGATTTAGAGGAATATTTATGCCTTCTTGAAAGGTAATCTTCAAATCTCTCGACTTTGACAAGCTTCTTCTATCTTCAAGTCTTCTTGTCAAATTTTGACTTCAAGCAGGATCTTCTTCTCAAGACTTTGAATGTCTTGAGGTCTTATGTATCTTCTTATTCTTCTTATTGGGCTTGTTGTCGGATGGTGATAATTGTCCCAAATATTTCCCTTATCATAAATTTTCTCCTTGATGGAGAATTTCTCCAATGAGTTCTTCTAGGAACTCTTTTGATGATCTTGCTTCAACAACAAGGCTCTCCAAGCCTTTTTCCTTGAGACCTCTCCTAGGTCTTCGATTCTGCAGCTACTTTGGTCTTCCTTGAGACCTTCTTCTTCAACTTCTGGAATTGAGATCTCCTTCCTGGATCTCTTGATTCTACTGCTTCTGGATTTGAACAGGACTCTCCTAGTCCTTCTCGTCCTTCCAAGAATGGAAGTTTCTTCAATGAGATCTTCACCTAATCTCTTCACCTTCAAGTTTGCTTCAAGTGTTGGATTGATTCTGAAGAAAATACTCTTCCTAACTTTCTTGTAGGAAGTTTCCCAACTCACTGAATCTCCTTTCCCTACAACAAATGATTAGTACTAAAATCTGAATCTACTTCTGAATTAGGTACTCTCTTCTGGAGTCTTCTTCAGGATCAAGGCTTCTATGGCCTTTTTTCAGATCAAGGCTTTTGTGGCCTTTTCTTAGATCAAGGCTTCTATGGCCTTTTCTAGGATCAAGGCTTCTATGGCCTTTTCTTAGATCAAGGCTTCTGTGGCCTTTTTAGGATCAAGGCTTCTATGGCCTTATATTAAGGCTTCTATGGCCTTTTATTCTGTGAAGTTGAATTTATCGATGGAGATCTTCAATCTCTAGACTTCACTATGACTCTTTCTCCTAGAGTCTCTTCTGTAGTATTCTTCTCTTGCAACAACTAATCTCTACACTATGAAGGCACTCCGACCTTCGAACAACGAAGTTGAAATCTCCTAGATTTCTGTTGTAGGAGGTGTCCCAATCATCTGAGAGTTAGTTCCCTACAATAAAAGAAACTTCAAGCAATAGTAAACTTTTTAGATCTCTTAGATGAGCTTCACTAGTTGATTCATCAAACTAGTGGATCAAATGTTGAGTCCTTATCTTCACGAGTTTTTTTTGTAACTCTATGGGAAGACTCTAAGCCAAATGAATTTCACAATTTCTCTTTCCAGTTTGTTCTACCAGACAATCTTAAGGCAATAAAATTCACATGCAATGGGTTCAATGGAACATCCGGTTTGCAAAAATCGAAGCTATGGTGACTGGCCCTATTTTAACAATAGTACTTTCTCGAAGCTCTCCCTACCACCTTGATTCTTCTGAAGATTTTTGCAAGAGCCTATGCACTGTGGCAAATCAAGGTTCACAAAAATTTAGGCTCAATAATAATGGTGGTTCTCCTCTCAATCTATAGTAGCTAGTTCTACTGTGACTAGATCTACCATGGCTCTGATACCACTTGTTAGCTTTTGAGGTAGATTGCAATGGGAGATGGCAATCACAGGATGCAGAAATATAAGAGAAAGTAAATTTACGAGATTGCAAAAATATGCTATAAATAGAAATGACAAAAATGAATACAATATTGCTATGGAGGAAATGGACACTCCATGCAAGATGCTACAGGACTACATTGTACTCCATCACTAATGGAGTCACTCAGTAATACTACTACTACCTACTATCTTATCAATCTCTTACAATGAGGCCCTTTTATAATGGAAGATAGATTCCTTGGCCAACACTCTACCTAGTTGTACAAGGGACACCTTGCACATTTACAACTTGCACATTGACACTTGTGCATTTATTACATTGCATAAAGTAACTAGATAACTTCCCCCTAAAGTAATCTAATGTCCTAAGTATGTACCTAGGAAGGTACATTTACATGATCCAAATGATGTAATAGACTCTAACTCTAACATGGTCTTATTTTCTTGCAAATTTTCATTAAATCCATTATGACAACCCTAGTTTTAAGTTCAATAGAAAAGTTATTTTTTATTAGATGCTTTGTAGGACAAGAGGGTGTAGGATTGATCAAATCATCAATCCACTTATTAGATAACTTATTTGGATATGAAAATAATTTTAGATCTAGAAATAGACTATCTAGGGTGGCAGGGAACACTTGGATGCTCTTGATTTCCTCCAAATATATAGAAATCAAGATCACCATATTTTGGGATGGTCACAATTGCGAAGAAATATCCTTCTATATGTTGAATAGTTTGGGCATGGTTAGGGTTATATAGGTCAAATATTCAATAGGGACTAATAAAAGAAAAGGAATAGGCCTAATGTTAGGTAAAAAATTAGAACTTGCTAGGATTGCTTCTTTTTAAGGCATTCCTAGTGCTATTGGGGTATTTTTAATATACAATGAGCCAACAATGGAGTTTGGTTCGAGATAGGTTAAAATAGTATAGGCATGAATGCTTTTAAAAATAGAATAGTCAACATGATAGATTTGAAACTAATCGATTTTAACCTTTAGTAAATGCCTAAGCAAGGAAATAACTCTTGTTTCACCTCACCTATGCAAAGGTTTTGAAGTAGAGATAACAAAAACATTAGTTTATCTATGCCTATATAGCCTATATTTGTATTTATTACATTCAATATTCCTACACATATAATAGGACAACATATTATTAATATGTATTGCATAAAATATATATATCAAGTTGATTATCACTATCATTTAAAAGAGGAACTTCCACTGAACCTACTTAATAACGACCTACATCCACCTCAAAAATAGGATTAATAGAAGGAGAATTCCTAAATCTCAATATTAAAGGTTTGATTAAAATCATTATCTATACCACTATACTCCTCCTCATCCATGCTTTCATTATCTATACCAAGTGTTACTTATTTTAACTTGGAAACATCATCATGGGCTTTATGTAATATGACCAATGTTTGGTAAAATAAAATATGATATTCTCTTTGTTTAGGATTTAAAAATGGAGGAAATTCATCAACTACCTATTGATTAAGGGTAGTGATAAAATCCATATTAGGTTGATCATATTCATCTTCATTTTAATCTTGAGGGCATTTCAAGTGGAATTCAGGGTACCCCTTGTATAACTTCCTTCTAAAAGTACATTGAGACTTATGTTCATAAATGGAAAATTTCCATGTTCCATTCATGCAAGGAATAAAAAATACCATGACTTGGAGGAAGAAGCCCCAAGGATATAGATATTTCTCTAAGGTGAAAAATTTAGCATCATATGCATACTTAACCACTTGAAAAGCAAAGGAGGCTATGGATCTCATATTACTAGTCCAAGATCTACATAATAGCATGTTATAGTTGATTTAAAAACCATATACCATAAAATTAACTCTTACTTCTTTAGGCCCAATTTAAATTGGAAACCAAATGCAACCCATAGGATCTTGGAGTTTACCATAATAAGCATATCAACAACTTCTAGTAGAAAGGACATTTTATCTAGATATATTCAATTTATCTGTCAAGGACAACAATATAACACATGCATGATTTCCTTCATCAACCAAATCCCTACAAATTGCCATATTGTTATAAAAAACTATTATCGCTAATGGTGGGTCATGAGCCCTTGCTAAATAATCAATAACAATAAAATTATTCAAAGTGAATTTTATAACCAAATCAAGGCTAGTATGTGCATCAACATAAAGGTTTTATCTGTGTGATTGAATACACTAGAATTCATAAGATCCTAGAAGGATAGGCATAGTATTGATAGTCCTTGGTCCAAGAAGCTCCATTTCATCTAGTAAGTCTCTTAACCTTTGTCTTTGATAGGGAGATGTCCTAAGGAGTTCTAAGTATGGGACCTTGCAAAAATTGTATGTAACTATTTAACAATATACCACACCTTTTTTGCTCATATTTATTTTCAATAGTAATTATTTGGAATGCGTGCCATCCTATCATGTCTCTACTATGGGAACCATTATCATCACTATTAGCAATGTGTCATAGTATTTCATTGTTTTCAGTAATGATAGGTTTTGTAGACTAGGTTGAGGTCTTTTTAGGAATATATTTTTATAAATTTTGATGTTTCTGTATTTGTAACAAGTTCCTAGATGACCAAGGGAGGGTTTGGGATTTTATCAATAATAGCAAGATTAACCATTGATTGAATAGTTCTTTTAATCTTTCTTTTCTTTTTCTTCCTTAGAAGATCACTTATTTTTATATTGAGGTGAAATCTAAGTCATTGAAATAATTTTTTTTTCTAAATATTACTTTATTTATCTTTACAACTCTAAAATATTAAAATATTGAGAAAAATTTGGTTGAATATAGATGTACTCACAACTTGGGCCAGGTTGGAAAAATACTTGATTAATTTGAGAAGTATTTTGAGAATTCCTAGCTCCAAAATTTATATTTTTGGAATAACTACAATTTATATTTTGATGATTTTAACTCCATCCTTAGTTTCCTTGATTAGGATTATATCCTTTATTTGGATAGTTTTGTTGATCATCCTAATTAAAACCTTGACCCTAATTTTTGTTCATACCTTGTTGTTGATTGGGAGCTTGTTGCTCATGGTTGGGGAATAGGGTGTATAAATACCCAACCTTTTATTGTGAGGATGATTATGCCTCTTTTGGAATTTTTTTTTCTTTCATGAAATAAAACAATCCTATAAGTGTTATCTTGATCAATATTGAAATTAGGGCCAAATTCATTCCTAGGGAAAAACTTTCACAAATATATGCAAGTGGAATTGTCATGACCACATGTTCCATGTCAAAAAAAATCTTGTTAGCATCATGCCATGTCAAATCTTGAAACCTATCATTGATATGATAGTTTTTTAGCTTAAGAGCTGGGTAGATTTTTTGAATATCTTTGTGTGTCCATTGAAGCATCATAATATTAGATTTTGAACCATCCCCAAATCTACTTAGCATGTGGACATAGGATATCCAACTATTTCTATTTTATGGGAGGTATCTTGGACATCTACATTGTAAATCCCATGCCCTATAGTATTTTTATTAGGGTTTTTAGTATTTATGGTATTTTGGCCATGCTTCTTTTCCAAATGTTTAAGGATATTAACAAAATGGATAACTTTTTCAAGGAAAGGCAAAACACAAGGATTTTATTCCTAGATATTAGCTTGAAAATAGGGTTTAAGCTTATTTACATAATTGTAGTAGCCTCTTCAATTAAATTCATATTTGCATGACATTTGAGTCTTTTCCCACATTTTGTGGAAATCAATAATAGATTCATTAGGTCCTTGTTTTATGTTTATAATAACATCCATTGCCTCCATAAAAGTCATATCATCATCAAAATCTTATTTTAACTTTTTAACAAAAGTATCTATGGAGTCAATGGAATGCTTAGGGAAGGATGCAAACCAATCAAGAACATTTTCTACCAAATCCCTAGTCATTAATCCCTATGATATGTTGTGAACCTATCTATAAATATTTGAGCTTTATTAGTCCCATCCTAAAATAACTTGGACACATGCCTAAATAGGTCAATAATTTCCACTTCAAGGGCTATAGTTTGACTCATAATTTCCCAAGGTTGGATGAATTGATGCAAGTAAACCCTCCACAAGGTTAGTATGGAGATGAGAAGGAGAAGGAGGGGCATTCGGGTTCATGATTAAGGGAGGAATAACAACTTGTACTACAATGTTTCTATTAGCACTCAAATTTTGAGTCAAATTAATTATGAAATCTTACATTTGCTTGGACGATTCCCTCCCAAAAGCTTCCATATATCTCCTAGAAGATTCTAATTGCTTTTTAGTATCATGAATATGACTATGTAGTTGATAAGCCAAAGCTTCCCTAAGGTTCATCATGTACATAGCCAACTTTTCATCATGAGGCTTACCATGAATATTGGACTCAAATCTTGAGTCATATTAATTATCAAATCCTACATTTTCTTGGATGATCCCATCCTAGAAGCTTACATCTCTCTCCTAGAATATTTTAATTGCTTTTTAATATCATGCATATGACTATGTAGCTAATAATCCAAATATTCCCTAAGGGTCATCATGTACATAGCAAACTTTTCATCATGAGGCTCAACATAAATATTGGACTTAAAATTTGAGTCATATTAATTATCAAATCTTACATTTGCTTGGATGATTCCTTCCTAGAATCTTATATCTCTCTCGTAGAGGCTTCTAATTTATTTTTAGTATCATGCATATGACTATGTAGTTGATAAGGCAAATATTCTCCAATGATCATCATGTACATAGCAAACTTTTCAACATGAGACTTAACATGAATATTGGACTTAAATTTTGAGTCATAATAATTATCAAATCCTACATTTGCTTGGATGATTCCTTCCTAGAAGCTTACATATCTCTCCTAGAGGATTCTAATTACTTTTCAATATCATGCATATGACTATGTAGTTGATAAGCCAAAGATTCCCTAAGAGTCATCATGTACATTGCAAAATTTTCATCATTAATTGTTTTTTAGTACCATGCATATGACTATATAATTGATAAGTCAAAGATTCCCTAAGGGTCATCATGCACATAGCCAACTTTTCATCATGAGGTTAACCATGAATATTGCACTCAAATCTTGAGTCATATTAATTATCAAATCCTACATTTGCTTGGATGATTTCCTTCTAAAAGTTTCCATCTCTATCCTAGAAGCTTTTAATTGCTTTTCAGTATTATGCATATGACTATGTAGCTAATAAGCCAAAGATTCCCTAAGGGCCATCATGTACATAGCCAAATTTTCATCATGAGGCTCAACATGAATATTGGACTCAAATTTTGAGTCATATTATTTATCAAATCCTACATTTGCATGGATGATTCCTTTCTAGAAGCTTCCATCTCTCTCCTAAAAGCTTCTAATTATTTTTTAGTATCATGCATATGACTATGTAGCTGATAAGCCATAGCCAAATTTTCATCATGAGGCTCAACACAATATTGGACTTAAATTTTGAATCATATTAAATATTAAATCCTACATTACTTGGATTTTTCCTTCCTATAAGCTTACATCTCTCTTCCAAAGGCTTCTAATTGCTTTTCAATATCATGCATATGACTATGTAGTTGATAAGCAAAAAATTCCCTAAAGATTATCATGTACATAATCAACTTTTCATCATGAGCCTCAACATGAATAATGGATCTCAAAGACTCGAATGTGGCTTGCAACATTAACATGCATGTTTGTCATGTTGTGATCACCACATTTTAGGATGATCACGGTCATGATGTGAATACCTCGTTAAGACGTTGTTCGGGTTCATCATTGTGCTCAATTTTGGATCTTAGGTAGTGACATTTGGCTTATCACATTAGCATGCATGTTTGTCTTGTTGGATCATCACATTTTTGAGGTGTGCGCTCATCTTTACTGCCTAACACTGAATTTCCTACAAGTTTTTGGGAGTCGCCCAATAGCTTGTATAAAAAAACCTAAGATTATTAGTAAGGTTAAATATTTAGGGAGTGGTTTTTGGGAGTCGCCCAATAGCTTGTATAAAAAAACCTAAGATTATTAGTAAGGTTAAATATTTAGGGAGTGGCATCTGGCTCACGACATCAGCATGCATGTTTGTCTTGTTGGATCACCGCATTTGGCTCACGATATAAACATGCATGTTTGTCTTGTTGGATCACTACATTCTGAGGTGTGCCCTCATCTTTACTGCCTAACACTGAATTTCCTACAAATTAAGTTCCAGTAGCTTGTATAAAAAAGAATCTAAGATAATTAGTAAAGTTAAATATTAAAAATCCTGAAATTTCTTGAAATACAATTATTATTATTATCATCTTTTTACTCTGGTTTATGCTTATAGCTAGAACTCAATCCTTTATAAAGATGAGGAAATGAAAAAAAAAATATGGGCCAAATGTGGTACTATCAAAAGATTTAGCCAATTGCAAATTGTGTTTTTATCTTTCTTAATCTTCAAGTGGTCTTAACCACATAAGGACAATCAAATAACCAAACTTAACTTCCCATGCTGCTACTTCTCAATATAGCTTTACTCTTCATTCGAATCGAAGTTAACAAACATTTTTATAAGCAATAGTGGGCATAAAGTTCTGTACATAGCTTGGATCATTCAGTTCGTCACGTACAGATAATAGCTATACTTATTCGCTAGTTTAAGCATCTCTTAAGGATATATAATTTCCATATCCTAGCGCATTCAGGGGGATATCTTATGAAACAAAAGATACCTCTATGAACAATCATACTGCAGTCTCTGTATGGGCGGATGCTCACTATCCTATACATGCATGCACCAGAGACTAAACAGCAACACAAACCATATCATCTTTGCACCTTCACGCCATAGATTTCAACGCCTGTTCTACATCTTGGCCTTTGAAGCTCAGATTCGAAAGCGCGACCATCAGCTAAAAAAACTGCTTCTTTTCCATGTTTAAATAGTACCAAAGTTTCGCTTGCGTAGGGTGTTGGCATAATCCAATAACTTGTCCGGGTGGGCGAGGGCTTTCTTCACGCAGGGCTGGTCGTTCATCTTCTCCATCCACTCGTTCATGTGCGGGCACTTGGAAGCGTCCGGCAGCTTCAAATTCACCAGACGCTCTGCCGCCCTTAACCACGCCACGTACGGTGCCAGAACTATGTCTATGAAGCCCATCCGATCCCCCGAGAAGAAGGGCTGCCCTAAAGATATCGTCGCCAGCGTGTTGTCCAACCTTATGAATTCCTCCACCAGCTCTACCTTCGCCTTCTCCTGCTCCTTCCCCTTTGTCTTCACAATTCCCCCCACAATACCAAAAATCTGCACCGCAAACAACAATTAGATAAAGAACACAAACAATAAATTTTAATTGTGAGACTAAATTTCGTGGGGATAGTGCAATGCGTTTTGGTTTTTTTTGAAAGGTTCAAGGTTTAGTCCGTTCTGTGGGCAAGTATGTGAGGGGTAGGTGTGTGGTGGCTGTGTGTTCAATTCCCTATTGATAAGCATGGGTTTTCGCTCTTCTTTGGGAGGTTTAAACCACTCTGTGGGAAGCTCTGTGGGGAGTATGTGAGGGGGTGGGTGTGTGGTGGCTGTGTGTTAAATTCTTTATTGATAAGCATAACTCTCAGCTTTACGAGGGATCATGGTTGAGAGGGAGGTTCAAAGTTCAAACCAACCCTGTGGGCGAGTGTATGATGGGGCGGGTGTGTGTTAAATTTCTTATTGATAAGCATAGCTCTCAGTTTTATGAAAGGTCATAATAAACTCTAATCCTGTAAATTGATCATAAGGATCTCTTACGCTAACCAAATAAAAAAATATAACAAAATTTTAAATGAAGTTTACTGATCCACAATAACATATCATATCGTGGGTGCCTTAAAAAAAGAGTTGTGAGAGGGAGGATGTTTACCTTTTTGTCTATGAAATCAGCCCAGAAACGAGCGAGCGCCCGGTCATATGGATTCTTTGGCAGAAAATCGGACCCGTCCATGGAGGACCATGTTTCGTCGATGTATTCTAGAATTATGGAAGACTCGGGGATGGCTCTTCCGTTGTGGATGAGCACGGGGACCTTGTTCAGTGCAGGGTTGTAATTGTGCAGAAACTCGCTCTGGTTCAGATTTTCTGTCTCAATCACTTCGTAATCAATCCCCTTGTATTCTAGCGCCAGAATCACCCTCATGCAGAAGGGGCTAGCCCATTGCGTCAGAAGCTTTACATGGCTCTCCTCCATAACCCAAAACACAAAAAAAAAAAAAAGCTAGACAAAATTCTTTCCTTCTCCAAACAACAACAAAGCTGTGTTCTATTGAAAAACTAGACTAACTATAGCGAGACAAAATTCTTTCCTTCTCCAAACAACAACAAAGCTGTGTTCTATTGAAAAACTACAGTAACTATAGGCACAATTATTCAGAGGGTGGGTTTACTTTTTTATAAATTTGTGTGAGTTCCTTATAGGCTTCTGGAGTGGGAGAGAGGCACTCAGGATGTCGGTTTTCTCCACAAGATTCTCAAAATGGCAAAAAGGAAGTGGTGTGCTCTAATTTCCAATTATGTGAATTTGGTCATAGGTAGAAGGACCCACAGCTTTCCAATTAAAATATCTGATTCCCACTGGTGATGTACAATGTTATTCTTCTTGTTCTCCATAGTGCACACTTTATCTTTATCTTTATTTTGGAAGCAGCTGGAATCAACAGCTTTACCTTTTGACAGACGGAGTGTTAGCTATGTTCTACTTATAAATCAATTTCAGTAAATTCTTCGTAACGAAGTTGTCAAAGCAGCGTAAAATTAATAGGTGGTTTATCAAATTGTGTGAAAGCAGCAGCTCATGTCCAAGGGAAAAGATTACAATAAATCATGATTGTGGTCTTTTTACTTTGGTGGTACCTATCTTCTTCTTTTAACGGTGTGTGGCGGAAGCATCGGACTCTTTTGTGCTACACCTAAAAAGCAGAAAATGCCTCCGCCGGAGATAATGATCAAATTATTCCTCCTCATCATGTCATAAAAGTGGTCTTTCAAACCCATTCAATAATTTCCTTGATGTTTGTCTGTATTCTTCTGAATGCGAATTGCTTTTACTGTGCACTCGTCGCCTTCCTCGATGATATTGCTGGATATATATATATATATATTTCCAAATTTGTTTAGTGCTGTGATATGATATTTACGCTAAGCTAATATCTGATTCTTTTTCTTCCTTACCATACAAAATGTTGTTTACGCTTTTTTAAAAAGAAAAGAAAGGAAAGAAGCATCCATCGTGGATATGATTTAGTATTTTAACAGCTCAGGCATTGGATATTTGTAGCGCAGTTAAGATTTTTGACAAGCAATATCACTCGAGGAAATTTTAACCTGTTCTTTGGAGTCTCCAAAGCTTATAGAATGTAAAATTACCCACAATTTTTAATATTTTATTTATAATAAATAAATTATATTTTTTCCAGTTATAAGTACACATAAATTATATTTTTTCCCTTTATAAGTACACCTGGTAGGGTGGTTTGAATTTAAGTTTTTAAAAGAAAAGAAAACTCAAAACTCTAATTAATGTGTATTTTAATATATAAAAAACAGCTCTCATGTCTAAGGGATTTATTAAATGATACTACTCTAAATGATTGTAGTTGGGACAATTTATAATCATCACTCATAAACTAGCCTTACTAGTATAAATATATTCAATAAGAAGTAAGTATAAATAATTTAATATTTTTTTAAAAATTATTTTTTTGATAAAATTATATAAGTTTTTATAAGGATTTTTTTTTACCCTTTATCGATTTGTGCATGTCATTCTTGCAAAGGGGCCATCTGTATCATTCCAATTTTATCTGATGTTTATTTGACATTAAAGTTTAAAAAAAAAAACCAAAACCCTTATCATAAACGCACAATTAATTTTAAAATTTAAATTTTAAACAATATACTTAAATCATTTAAAAAATATTAGATATATTTTAAATTAAATTTTATTTTTATTAAAATAATTATAATTGTATGGATGGATATTAAAAAAGATTGAAAAATAGTACTTTTATTTTATATATACGAAAATCAGAGGCTGGGCGATATGGACCTCCAGCTCCATATTCTTCACATTTACACTGCCGAAGACTAAGACCAATGTCTTAAAGAACTAGTTATTATTTTAGTTCAAGTGAACTTGATTTAAAAAATAAATAATTAAATTCATTTAGGTTACATTTGACTGTGAAAGTAATAATTGTGAGATTAAGATAATGTTTC
This sequence comes from Wollemia nobilis, assembly GCA_028583015.1. Classification (NCBI taxonomy): domain Eukaryota; kingdom Viridiplantae; phylum Streptophyta; class Pinopsida; order Araucariales; family Araucariaceae; genus Wollemia; species Wollemia nobilis. Next base: position 9,542,290 of record JAQPPZ010016717.1, on the reverse strand, counting down.
ATCTATGAATGTGAATTATAAATAATATGTATATTTATTTGAATAAATGTGATTTTAAAAATCAGGAGATGAGAAATTAATAGGTTTTAAGATTTAATTATTATCTTGTTTTTAATGTGTACTCCTAACCACCGTGGTTAGTGTGTTGGTTTACAGGGTGTGATAATCTCACCCGTTTTTTTTTTTAGCGTGATTGAACATTATTTTATTAATATAATTATATAATTATAATTAATGCCCAAATGTCAACAAAGACATTAAAAATTATGTGAATGAAAATTTCAGAAGTGGAATGTGGAAAAATGCAAGCAGGAAAAGACAATATTATATTGCAAATTTTAACCCAACGTATGACCACAAGGAAAAAGCGTATATAGGCGCTGAAATCAAGTGGAAGGAAAAAATACTTATTGCTCAGATAAGGACTAGCTCTCATAGGCTTAGATGTGAAACAGGGAGATGACAACGCCCAAAGAAAAATGGGAAGAAAGGATATGTACTCTATGCCGCACAGGGGTAGTAGAGACAGAGGAACACTTCATCTATAAATGCCCAAATTTTTTAGATATCCGTGATAAATACAAAAAAACACTTGGAAACGAGTTTATTTCAGATTTATTTGAAGACAGTAAAATAAAAAAAGTTGGAGAATTGCTAACACAAATCAGTAGGAGAAGGAACAACCTTCTCAAAGATATTAAAGATCATATGATATGATTTGAGTAATTGTACTTCCATATTTGAGGTCCCATAGACCATATTTGGGTCTCGTGGACGTAATTAAAATCTTTCATTCATTCATTAAAAAATAAATTTTATTTTAATACTTAAATAATTATAGTGTTGTATTACTCTTACATCCACAACCACAAGCACATTTAATTTTAAAAATATTTTATTTTTATTTATTAAATTTAATGCTCTAGCTCAACTTCTATATAAAAAGAGACAACTCTCCATTTCAAAGGATCATGGATTTTTTTTTTGTATTCATCATAAAATATCTTAAAGACTTTTATTTAAAGTTCAACTATTCATGACTTGATTGAAATAGACATAACTACTAATTTTTGGTTGGGGTTAAATATTTATGGTAAGTTGTTTTGTTGACTTTATTTTTATTGTTTTAAATATTATATTTAATTTAAAATCATACTTGCATAGAAAATCTTGTAGTTTGAACCTTGCATTTGTTAGTTACTAAAAAATTGCCAACTTTCTTAAGTAAAAAAAAAATAATAATAATATCCACATCAACCAAAAAATATTTAATTTTTTTACAAAACATTCATTTAGAAGGATGAAGGCACTATGTTACACATGGTGTGATAAAAAAAAAATCATTATAGAAAATAAATCTTTATAGCTATTTATTTATTTTGCCTAGATATCATCAATTAGGAAATTAGAGATATAGATGCAATCTAATGATAACTCTATAATTCTTTGTATTATATATCCTATGCATTGCAATATTAGGTTTAATTTTATTATTTTTTAATTATGATTTTTATAATATATTTAATTTTTTAATTAGTGGTAAAAAAGTAAGATTTTGAAAGGTTCCATAATATTTTATATTAGAGGAGGTAGAGAAAGATAAGGTCAATTAAGCACATGTCATCCTCCAAGGCCAAAAGAACAAAAATTAAATCCAACAACTATCCAAGAAGGTAGACTTGTCCACCACCCAACAGGGTATAAAGAAGAATTTTTTATTCAACTTTCTTTTAGAGGTACCAATGATCCTGCTCTATTTTTGCATAATATTGGAAGGGTAGAAAATACATCAAGATGCAGATAACAAAACCCCAATCCAAGAGAGCAAGGGTGAGGGCACTACACCAAGCACATTCCTTGAGAACAGAAACCATCAAAGAGCAGAAGGACCAGCCCCCAAAAAAGACCCCCTAGAGAGAGGATCACTACAACACAAAGGAGATATCATCTAAGCACAAAGACAATAAAAAGGTCTATTGGATAGGTAGGTCCAATTCTTCTAAACCAACAATTGTCATTAACCGTGGAGGGAAATTGTCTTCCCAAATTTTGAATTGGCCACTATTCACCCCCAAATTAGCCATAACATCATCAACCTAGTTACCTTCCCTATAAATATGCTCAATTTTAACTTCTAACATACCTTACAGAATCTTCTACAAATCCCAAATGATGTTCAAGGAGTCATCTTGTACGAGAAGTCTTGTGAAGTTCCTCTCAAAAACCTAATGAAAACCTAAGAAAAGTGTCTTAGCTTCAACTAGGTGTTGATTTGAATAACCTCACCATTATCATTTCTAATAACATACCCTACACCAACTCTCTCGGGTTATCTTTGATAGCCCTATCAAATTTCAGAATGACCCACCCTTTAGCTAGTTTATGTCATCTAGTAACCAATATTTTTTGAATAGTGGATAAAAATTATAAGACCCTAGATTCAATTTCCAACTAATAGCAACCCCTTTCTCCACAACTTTCTCCCTACCATTTCTAGCAGCAAAAATAACCATATTATTCTCAATAGCAACTTTAATCCTTCTAAATACAAAGGATTCATCCCTAGCAATATTATTGAAAGTTCTTTTGTTCCTCTCCCACTAGATTCCCCATAAAAAATGAGGAAGAACTAGATACCAAACCTTAGTGAGACTGTGACTAATGAAGGGGGATTTCTACTAAGTGAAAATTTCCTTGAAATTTCAAGGTAATGTCCACTTGAAAAAAAAAGAATCAAGTAAAGCATTGAAAACATTATTTGAGAAATCATAACGGATGAAAAGGTGATCCACAGATTCAACATCCTTAGAACACAAGAGACAAAATTAGGAAAATGTAAGCCTTTCTTACATAATTTTTTTTTGGTAATATTAAGAAAAAGGGAGGGTTTTGAAAGGGAACCCACAACCTTTTACAGAGAAACCTACCACAAAGGCAACCATATGATAAAACCACAAAACACAACAAAAAAAGAGGCACTCCAAAAAACATCAAGGAAATTATGGAAAAAATAATCAATGAGAGAATCGAGAGAGTTCTACAACATTAAATCAATTTTGTGGGTAATATTACCAAACATTTGAGAAACCTCCTCAACATAATCTAATGCCATTTTTACAGAACTTCAAACCGTGCGCTGCTTTATTTCCAACAATTTTAAACTATGTAAAAGTGCACTCTTTTTCGTAGAGGCTTCCCCTAGAGAATAAACATCAGCCACCATTTTATCCTTAAAAAAATCTTTTGGAAGAACCTCGACGTCATCCTAGAGGGATAAGGGAGAGGACTCTGCCACATCCCTCTTTTTACCACTCAACTATAATGACTTATGGGTGCCACTACCTTCCTCCATGCTTATAGAAGGAGGACCCCCCATCACAGGAGTGACTGCTAAAAAACCAGAGAATTCTTAACAAACTCATAAGTAGAGCTCTTAACCATAGATTCCCTAACTCCTTTAGTAGAAACATGAACCTTGCGAGAGATCTTCTTCGGACTAGAACCCATAGAAGAGGAGTAAACATCCTCAGAGTCCTCACTCAAACTCTTCGAAGCCACCAAAGCCTGGCCAGATGTAGGGATTGGAAGGGCATCCAAAGACTTCAGAATATCCTCCATCGTGACCCCTTTCTTACATAAATTATCAATAGTTAAAATTTTATTTTTCAAAAACAACCACAAAAAATACAATCTTAGGGACCAAATGAGGATACCAAACCCTTTCCACTAGAAAATATCCTTCCTTGGACAATGTTTGGGTCTCATATGCAGTCTTGACAGAAAATTACCTTTAGGAGAATGAATCCATAGAAGAAATTCCCTATCATTATACTAAGGAAGATAATACTGTTACAACATGTTTAAATTTTCCAAACTCTGAAGGATATGAAGATCAACTATATGTAAATTTAGATGCTTCCAAATACTCTTTCCATTAGTGATGATTATATAATCAATTAATTTTTCTCCATATTTCAGTGACAAAGGAGCCTTCAACTCATAAAACTTAGGACTAAGAAAGAGGGGTTCAAGAAGAATCCAAGTATCCTCCCAGAAGAACACATCCTTGCCATTCCTAATCTACCACTGCATCCCCTCCATAACCAAACTTCTGACCCTCAGCAAACCATTCCAAATTATAGAGCCCCTAGGAGGAGCAACACTTCTAAAAGAAAGAATGTGATTTTCTAGATACTTAACTCTCATAATATCTTTCCACAGTTGATCCTCCTCAACACATAATCTCCAAGATGTTTTTGCAATCAATGCCTTATTGAAAAAAACAAAATTTTAATCCCAAGACCACCTTATTTCTTAAAAGAGCAGAACTCATCCCAAGAGACAAAGGATATAATATTATAATTCTAGTTTTGATTTAATTTTTATTTTTATTGAAAAATATTTTTTAATAATAAATAAATAAATTGTATCAAAAAGTAAGATTGTTCAATTATATGGTTAAAAATATTTTGAATGTCTTATATACATAAAATAAAATAGTATCTTAAAATTACATTTTATTAACTGACTTTAAATTACTAAGAAAACCTCCACATAAATATTAGTTCAACTCAAAATTAAACAACTGAGGATGGGAGAATTTTTTTTTTATTACAATATATATATATATATATATATATATATATATATATATATTCATATATTTCATTTATATAGCTTTAATTTATTCTACATCTCTTTTTTTTGTTTGTGGAAAACACCCCAAATGGGATGCCACTTTTGGGTAAGTCCCAAGGAGGCAGAGGTATCTATTCCACCAAAAATACCCAGGGCTCGCACCTGGCTTGCCCCCTTCGGCACACTCAACGAGCATGCCTAAAACAACAAAAACAATAACAAACAAACACAAAAACACAAAAAACACAAAAAAACACAAAAAAAGACAAAAACAAACAAACAAATAAAAAATAAAAAAAAAAAACCACAAAACAAACAAAAACAACATAAAAGCATAAAAACAACAAAAAAACTAAAAAATAAATAAAAATAAAATAAAATAAAATAAAAAATAACAACAAAACACAAAACACATAAGAAAACCATAAAAACAACAAAACAACACACAAACACTTAAAAAAACAAAAACACAAAACCAAAAAAAAAACATGAAAAACAACAAAAACACAAAAAAACAACAAAAACACACAAAAAAAACTAAAACAACACAAAAACAAAATAGTACAAAAAAACACACACCCCTCAAAAAACTAAAAAAAAAGGAAAACAAAAAAACAAAACACAACTACGACCTTTCTAGGCCAAAAGACTTTTAAGGCAAGATTCAATAGAGGAAACATAAGAAAGATATGTCTAAGCTAGGGAACTAAAATACCCTGACCGAACCAAAGAGAAGCAAAAACAAAGCAAAAAGGAACTAGGTACCTCTAGTACTAGAGCCATCCAAAGAAAGGATAAAAAGTAGAGCTTCCCTTATTTGTGAAGCCCACCATCTGGGAGGGTGGTCGTAGCAAGTAAGATCACCTTTGTCCAATGCCCAATTAGCTAAAGCATCAACACTCCTATTCTGTTCTCTGACCACATGATTGTAATCCACTTTCAAAAAGCCCATCTGGATTAATTGAATCTTCTCAACAATTATTTTTATTCTCCAATCAACCTTATGATTCTTAGAAGGAGTCTTCAGAATATTAATCATGAGTTGAGAGTCAGATTCAACCAACACCTTTTCCCATCCAACCTTAGCAGCCTCTTGAAGGCCTCTGAGGATACCATACCCCTCAACAAGGTTATTGGAAAGGATACCCAAATTCTCAGCAAAAGTGAAAACCAGGGAGCCATCTGAAAGTCTACCAATTCCTCCTGCACTAGCTTTTCCAGGGTTCCCCCTAGAGGCTCCATCGGTATTGACTTTTCCATAATCCTTAGGAGGAGGCTGCCAATTCCTTGTTCTTTCCATCTTGCAATTACTCACATTCCCTTTAAGCTGGTTGCCCTTAGAAGAGTTAATCTTCAATATTTGCATCACTTGATCCCATATTTGGTGGGAGTTTTGGGGGTGATTAAGGAGTTGTTGGACTGATTCAACTAAGTTGGCAATGGTATTTTGCTAGATATAGTGAATATCCTTTCTTTCTTGATTGAAAATCTGGTTGTTCCTTTCATTCTAGATATTCCAAGGTAGAATGGTAGAACCCATCCAAACTAACTGCCTAATGAAATGATCAACACCCTCCTGTTTAGGCCAATCCCTCCAAAGTTGTTCAAAAGTAGAAAAATTGGACCACTGTAAGCCAAGTAAGATGGCCATTCTCCTCCATAGCTCAGAGGCTAAGGTACACTCAATAAAAATATGGCTAAGAGTTTCCACATTCTCTCCACACATTTCGCATCTAAAAGGGCCATGAAAACCATGTTTCATAAGTTGCTCACCAGTTAGCACCCTACGATGCAATAAAAGCCAAGTAAAGAACCTCACCTTAGGCTAGAGCTTTTGAGCCCACAACTGAGAAAATATGTCATAAAATTGGTTGGGATTATTATGGCATAAGGCCAAATAACCTTGAGCAACTGAATACTCACCCTTAGTAGTGTTGTTCCATCCAAAACAATCTTTATCATGGGACCAAGAGAGAGATCTCATATGCAGGATGCATTGGATGTCTTGTCTTTGAATTTCTAGAATTTGAATAGGCTAGTCCTCAATAGGGATCCAATATCTACCAACCTCTGAATTACTAGTATGGTATCGATAGTAATTAGCCACCTTTATCCAATTAGCTCGGTGAAGCTCCTCCATCCAAGGCCTCCAATCAAGAAATTGAGTTATCAAAGGTTGGTGACCATCCCAAGAATCTATCCAAAAATTTACTTGTTGACCATTATGAATGATCCAAAATAACTTTTTCTTAATCAAATCCTCACCAGTCTTAAGAACCGCTAAAATGGGAGAACCTTTGGTAGGCAATTGATAGCGAACAAGGTCTTCAGGACTTTTGTTCTCAACATATTTAGCATAGATATTATTGGCCCAAAGGACATTGGGGTTATGTAAAATCCTCCAATATAATTTAGTAGCTAAAGCTTTGTTGTTATTAATAGCAGATTAGAATCCTAACCCCCTTCATTCTTAGGAAGACATAAAGTGTCCCATTTCACCAAGGCCCATTTTCTTTTCTCCTTAGTACCACTCTAGAGGAACCGATGATTAATTTGATCCAATTCTCGAAGAACAACCTTTGGGATATTCAACATGGTAGAAACATAAATAGGTATAGCTTGAAGGATATATTTTACCAAGGTAATTCTACCCCCAAAATAAAGCCACCTATTGGTCCACTTTCCAATTTTCTTCTTAACTTTGTCCAACAACCAATTCTAGTATTTATTTTTCTGTCTTTGAGTATTGATAGGGATGCCTAAATAAGTGATCGAAAGGGAGGTCTTCTTATATCTTAATTTATCCAAGACCATGGATTCCTGTCTGGTAGAGCAGTGAAATAAAATGACTTTAGACTTGTCTTCATTGATCAATTGCTTGGTAGCCTTAGAAAAATAGCTAATGATTTGCTTAATTTTAGAAGCTTCCTTAACTGTAGCTTTACCTAACAGAGTAGAGTCATCAAAAAATTGAATATGAGAGATAGGCCTAGCTCCATGAGCAATGGTAACTCCCTCAAGGGTTTTCTTGTCTCTATTTTTGGTTATAGTCCTACCCAAGCATTCAACAAGAATGATGAATAAATAAGGGGAGAGGGGGTCACCTTGCCTAATACCTCTAGAAGTTGGGAATAGTTGTGAAGGCCTACCATTGATAAGAACTGAGTAGGATACTAAAGAGATACAACCCATAATCCAGTCCATCCAATCTTGAGAGAAACCAAATTGCCTCAAAACTTTGATAAGGAAGTGCCAATCCACTCTGTCATAAGCTTTGGATAAGTCTAAATGAATGAACATAGAAGGATATTTTTGCATTTCCATGGAATGGATGGCTTCCTGAGCAAGAACTATCTCATCCACTATTTGATGCCCTTCCACATAACCTCCTTGTTTAGGGAAATAATCTTATGCAAAAGAGGCTTCAACCTTTCTACCATGATCTTAGTAATGATTTTGAGAAGAACATTACATAAAGCAATAGGTCTAAAAGCTGAGATATGATAAGCCTCTTGAGATTTTGGGACAAGAGTTATATAAGTTTTATTGATAACCTTCAAAATTTCTTTGGCTTTCCTGGCTTCTTCCACCACCTCTAATAAATCAACATGAAGGATATCCCAGAACTCTTGGTAGAACTCAATGGGAAAACCATCAGGACCTGGGGTTTTCCTTTTTGCATTTTAAAAACCACTTGTTGAAGCTCATTAATAGTAATAGGAGCAGTCAAAATAGAGTTCTCCTCAGAAGTGATAAGAGAAGGGATCGCTTGAAGAACATTTTGTTGAGAAGCCGAGTCAAGAGGAGTAGCAACAAAAATATTGGAAAAGTAATTCACAACAATAGAGTTCATGCCATCCCAAGTGTAGACAACATCTCTAGAATCTGAATTTAGGGAAGAAATAAAGTTGTGAGATCTTCGAGCTAGAAGAGATTTGTGGAAGAAATTTGTGTTTCGATCTCCTTCTTTGAGCCATTGAATTCTAGATTTTTGCTTCCATAAGAGTTCTTCTTTTTTTCCATTCCTCTAACTGAGTTGTGAGTCTAATTTCATCTGTACTTCTACTCTCTGTGAGGCCATCTAAATAGATTTTCTTATTCAAATTTTCAAGTTGAGCAATAACTTCATGTTTTTTTGTTGAACATCCCCAAACTCCTTCCAGTTCCAAGTCTTGATTTTGGATTTAATATATTGCAACCTTTTGGAAAAATAGTACATCTTAGTCCCATATCTTGGTTTACCTTCCTTCCACCATTGTTGCACTCGAGGTCTGAAGGAACTATCTCTAAGCCACATTAACTAAAATTGAAAAGGAGAGAAACTCACATTGGTTTTCCAAATTTCCACCATGATTGGCCAATGATCTGAACCAACATTGTTAAGAGTCTTCACTTTAGGAATGTGACCATGGATTAAGAAATGGTCAGAGAGTAGGAACCTATCCAATCTCTCCATGATACAAGCTAAGCCTTGCCTTCTGTTAGACCAAGTCATAAGGCCATTATCTGGTTGGATGTCCACAAGATGAAGGTTTGCAATATATTCATTCATGAGGTCAGTGCTCCTGTCCAAATTTCTATTTCCCCTCATTTTCTCATCTAGAGAGAGGATGGTATTGAAATATCCTCCTATCAAGATCCAAGCTTCAGGAAAATGAGAGATAATATAAGTTATATCCTTCCACTATCTTCTCTTTTCCTCCAAAGAAGTCGAAGCATAAACAGTTATGCAAAGCATAATTTGGTTGGAATGTCTACTTTGAATAGCTATAGCCAAAAGACCCCAACTACCAACCATATGGTGAATAACTACCTCTTTTGGGTCCCAAAGGTAAGCAATGCCACCAAAAGTCCCCTGGGAACTGAGGGAAACAACTTTTCCAGCTGGCCAAATTTTACTAGCAATTGAATCCATTTCCTCTATTGACATCTTCGTTTCTTGAAGGAAAACAAGATGAGGATGGTTTATCTGAATCATTCTTCTAATTTCATTTTGTTTTGAAAGACTCCCTTTGAGTCCTCTAATATTCCAAGTGATGATCTTCATTAATACCAGGGCTAAAATAGTTGGTAAGGGAATTAATCTTACCTTCCTCTACAAGCTTTTCACCTTCTTTTACCATATGATGTTGATTGGTCTTGCGACCTACCTTTTGATTAGAATCCATCTTCATTTTTTTTCCCTATTTCTTGACTTACTCCAATTGAATCCGGGATGTCTTCTAACCTTGAAGAATGCATGTACAAAGCCAAACTGTTGTTGGAAGGTTCAACAGAGTCTATCTTGGGACCTGTATTATTTGAAGTCTCAACATTTAAAAGATTGTTTTTCTTGTGTATATTTTCTCCTTTTTTTTGTTGAAAACTTTTGATTTGTTGGTTTGTCTCTGAGTTATTCCTTTCATCTCTAAATTGTGTTTCTAAGATTTTTGTTTCCATTATTTCCTCTTCCTCACCTAGGGCATCATTTGTGGAAAGAATTTCAAACATATTAGTTGATAACTTTGATTGATCCTTCATAACTAGTTTTTTCTGAGTGTTCTTCTTCTTAGGCATTTGGAAACCTATTGAATTTGTATCTTCTTTCTTTTGATCTAGAATTTTATTTGGGCAAACACTAGCCAAATGACCATATTCATGGCAAATTCTACAATGAAAAGGAATGTTCTCATAGTCCACTACTTGCTCCCAAGTGTCCTCCCCAAATTGTAATGTGATATTTTTAGGTAGGGGTTTGTCAAAATCCATTAAAACACAAATCCGAGCATAAATAATATGTTCAAATTTTTTAGTACAATCAATAATCATCATAAAAGTTCCCAAAGAGTTTCCAATTGAAGAAAAAATAGTTGAATTCTAGAATTCAATTGGGAGGCCAAAGAGTCTAACCCACACGGGACCTGTAGAAGGCATCTCTTCTTCGACTTTAAATTTAGTATGCTAGGGCTTCATAAAAAGCCCTGCCCTTCCAAAGAACCAGGGACCCCCTTGAAATGTTTTCTCTCTATCTTCATTATTAGCAAATAAAACAAGAAAATAACCATTTGGATAAATAGATATTTGTAACTCACCTTTAGTTTTCTAGCTTTTTGCAGCCCAGACTTTGAAAGCAGATAGGCTCGGACGAAAACCCAAGAAATGACAAATTAGTCCTCTTTTTTCCAGATCTTCAATGCTAGTCTGAATGTCACCCATATCAAGCTTAACAATAGGAGTTCCATCAACTTCTCTAAGACATCCTGACTCAGTTTTCCTTGGATCAATCTTAGGCATTCTTAGAGGTTTACGGGAAGCCCTAAGATTAATGTTAGCATTAGGCTGAGGCTGTCCACCATGGAGGACATCCCTAAAATTCATTTTTGGGGTCGAGTCTTGGAAATCCTTGCCCTTGAAAGGGGTTTCCATTGTGGATTTATTTTGGGGGTGCACCTTAGCACCAGATTCACTTGAGATCTGAACCATTTTTTGATCAGCTTCTTGAAACTTGTTTCGTGATCTCTTTAATCCATGCCCTAGATGTCGAGGAAAGGTATGCTTTTCACTTTTGTTTTGTGCAGCAAATTGGAAGCCATTGTCAATCAAGTTCACCGCATGATCTATTGAAAGATAAATTTCTAACCCATATTGGGTCCCCTGCAACATATCCTGCTAAAATATTGAGCAAAAACCACAAAAATGTTGGCCACTAGGGCCCGAAGGCCCCAAAAAACAACCTCTGGAGCTGCTTGCACTCAACCCAGATGAAACCCTCGCACAGTCGCTTGCCAAAAATCTTGTTCACACATAGGGATGCGCTAGGATCTGTGTTGCTCCAAATGATCTAAAAATTGGTGGAGACGTTCTAGGGTTTGTCAGGCATCTACCCTCAAAATTTTAGCTCAATCCGAGTCTAGATGAGTGAAATATGGCCGAAACAAGTTTGATAGTTTGGGCAGTCCTGCAAAAAATGTCCTATCCCTCAAATATTTGAATATCACTTATTCCACATCTCTTATGGATCATATAGGTAAATAATTTCTTTCTTATCCTCTTAATAGGCTCTATTAAATTACATGTAACAATATTCTTGCAACTTTTAATTTATTTTTCTTTCTCTTTGGTTTTTATAACATTCTATATATTTTATAATTTGATGTGTTAATTAGATTCCACTAACAATTCAAATATTAGGTATCATAATAATTTATTTGTATTGTATATCAGGCTGAATGATATATGAAAACATATGATATTTTCAATTATCCGCATTATCATTTTAGTTAATTTCAAATATTAATCAATATTAAATTGTTTGATTTTGGTAAGGTTGGTTTTTAGGACCCTTATCTCCTATCCCTTTTATTTTTTCCTCAAAAAAAAGCTATAATTTTATATTAAGTAAATATGAAATTACATTCTTCAAATGCCTCTTTGGCATTTTTTCAAAGTTTAAATAATGACCTAAGAATTAGGTCACTTATAAATCATAACTAGCTACCTCTATCAAGCTAAGTTATGTCCTTAGACACCTTCCTAATTTTTCAACTAATATCCTTTAGATTATTGAATTTTGAGTTTATTGAAAATTTTGCTTTAACCGTACTTGCTTTAACTAGAGTGAATTAATCTCTCAAATAGTGATATGGACCATTTGTAGTGCATTACCCTTATTGAATTCTTGTACTAAGCATTTACTTGGTTCAATACATAGCACCTCCTTTGAGAGTTCATATGATTCCGTATTTAGTTATCTATAAATATTCTAAAAAGTAAAATCTTCATTTTGATCCACAATTTCTTTTATTTGAGAGATGGGTCATAGAATAATATTTTCCATTCTAAAACACTAAGCATCCAATTTATTACCATCTATGAGTCTCTATAAGTTTAGTTTTTTTGTATTCCTTTTGATTTTGCCAAATGAATCAACAATTTGAGTACCATAATTTCAACATAATTTTTAAGAACCTTCTCCCAATCTAGCCTTGCATTTTAAATAATGAGAGTAAAAAAATATAGAAAAATTCCTAATCCAAAAACTCTAGGGACCCCTTGTCTGGCCCCATCAAAAAATTCCTAGGCCCCTAATTTATCAAATTTTTGAGGGATGATTTGTTTGTTTACCTTTGTTATTGTAAAAAACTTATAGTTATTGAAACTCTCGATGACTTGGGAGGAGACCTACAAAGTAGGTTTCTTCTGATCCTAAAAAATTCTTACATTCCTAGATAACCATACTCCTCAAGACACAAAAAATGAGAGAGCTATAAAACCTTTGTATGACCTATTTTCAAACGAGATTTTAAGCACTCTCCTAAGGGATCTTCTTTCCATCCTATAGGAATCTTTAACTATGATGTAACCTCCCTCCAAACTTGTCTATTAAAGGAGAAAAATACCAGTAAATCATGGTGGGATCACATCCCTATTTTTCTAATGCATGTTTGATTTAACTAACTGTTGACTATTTCTATGATTTATAGATTCTTAGTCTTAACCATATCGACCTGAGATGGTCCCTATCTAAAAACCAGCTTAGCCTAATATGGTCCCTGACCTGAGTCAAAATACCTATGGATATACATTTTAGCATCAAACATAGGTCTTGACTATTAGTATATGTGTTGGTTTACTGTATTTTTCTTGTTTTTAAGAAAGAAATAAAAAACAAATATATAAATATATAGCGTAGCAGCAGTTTAGTTAATTTTAAATCTATCAAAATTTGATTATATTAGGTTGATATGGTCTCTATTTGTGATCATCTCAGGTCGATATGGTCCCTTGTATGTGACTATCTTACCAAGATATAGTCTCAATATTCTTTGTTGGTTTGCCTGCATTGCTACCTATAAACGATAGATACCCATTTAGGTAATACTACATTCTAAGATTACATCTTGCATTAGTGAAAGTTATTGTATGTTGTTTACCTTTTACTTTTTTTTAAATAATAAAAAGAACTCACACACACTCATGAGGCATTAAAACATCATTCAATTGGATTTCATCAACAACAACTGATAGCAATCACGAAATGTGGGTATTCATCTCCCATTATGAATTTTCCCGCTACATGCCATAGTAGCTGTCGCAAGTGGTTTTTTAGATTTCATCACCGAAAAGCACCTCCTATTGGGTGTGTCCTGAAGTAGGTCAGGTTTAGATGCCCTTTATCCATGGGGCTTAATAATTAGTGGAACACAACTATCATTTGTATCCAAGCCTACATGAGGGTGAAGCAAAAGCTTGGTTGGGTAAGTAGAAGGATTTATATAGTGTGGCCCCTTCTTTTGAGGGGGTTGTTTATATCTATAGGGATATTGATTAGCATCTACCATCATAGGAAGCCATATGGACTTTTTGTGTCATATTCCTTGATAGAGGTTGTGCACAAATTACCTTTCAATAGTGGTCATTCAGTCCACCCTAGTCATATTAGGAATAGGATTTTGATAAAAAAACACATAAAAAATAAAAACAATACAAAAAAAATAAACAAAAAAAAAAATCATCAAAACTAAAAAAAAGAGAAGAGAATACATTGCTTGATTTTCTTTGTTTACTATGTTTGGGTAGTTTAGAAAGTGTACACCATTTTCATAGCTTATGGTTGTAACACACAATCAAGGTCAATTAAGAGCAACCACTACTGAACCAACATAAGGAGCAATGGATCACTTTCAAATTTATCCATAAGACCTTATCATACCTGAGTGTAAATCGGACCCTTAGGATGCAAACATCACCTATCATCACATCGAACCTAATTGGTTGGTTGTTGCTATTCAAAATCCACTCGCAGGTATTTATTACGATCATGATATGGATTATACAAACCAATCTACCTTGCATTATTTCTATAGGTAAAAATACCTTTAAACTAAACTAACTAGGAAGTCATTACCATGTATCCACATCCTGACTCATATTGTGACTCCATTAGATTAGGATCAAGAGTACACTCCACATCAATATAGGGATGCTCAAGATGCCACAATTGAACACCCATGGATGAACCGTAAGTATGATAATGTGGACATGTACACCACTCGAGGTCATAATAGGCCTTCCATGTCAGCTCATGCATTGATGGAGGGTGATCTTAATCATCCCTCTACATATTATGATAAATATCCCGATCAAGTATGTTGTGCTTTGGCACAAACAACTTACATGAAACTCATCCTACATCACCAATATCAAGTCAATGCTACCCCTCGTGACCATGGAAAACAAGTTATAAATATATCTGAGGCTGAAGCACAAGCCACACTTGCATTACCAACATACGTGTGAATCACCCTTACATGATTGACCAAGTGAATCAATCTCATGAAGCACCCAGGTAAAATATTGATCACCAACAATAGTTGTAGCGAATAATGTATCATAGGTTACCCATGCTAGTGCATCAAAGGAAACCAATCCAACATCAACCAACTCACCAAGCACAACACCATAATATTCCACCTTGACCAAATCAAGGTGGAATATTATGGTCTTGTGCTTGGTGAGTTGGGTGTGAAGCATCTAAATCTACTTCACACCCAACATCATACCACCACCCATTCACTATCAAGAACCTTATTCACCCCAACAATACCATTATAAACAAGAGCATGAAACCTATGAGGAACCACATCCAAAATATCATAAACAAGTCAATACATATCCTAAGTTAAATTATTATGAAGTGCCTATTGATAATACTTATCAATAACCACAAAACCACCAAAACCTACCACTTCCACCTCATCAAGGACAAAGGTGAGAAAATCATATCATCTCACTGAAAGCCTACAAAATGTTGACTGACCAAATCAACTCATTAGAAAAATAAACCTTGGGTGTGGGTTACCAAAAATCCACATTAAAATAGCTCAAAAATCAGCCACTCCATCCATCCATTTCATCACCTCCATACCGACCTCACTTCAAGATGCCTAAGCTGGAAAAGTTCAAAGGTGATGAATATGCACAAGAGCATGTGATTAGCTTTATGAATATTTGCTTCTATATTCAAGATAGTCATCCCTTAATTCTCAAGATAATTCTCATAACACTTGTTGGGGATGCTTTATAGTGGTATAATTATTTACCATGCCATAGCATATACACCTTTGAAAAATTGGTTGATGCATTTTTAGAATGCTTTACCTTTATCATTGAGAAGAAGGCTACCCTGATTGACTTGTATAACCTTCATCAATTTGAAGATGAGCCAATCATAGATTATGGAAATAGGTGGAGAGTAGTCATAATAAAATTGCCCTTCACCTTACCCATAATGGAGCTTACTCACATGTTTACTAGAAGTTGCTCAAAATAGATTTCACTCTTGTTGCAACTTCAACAATATCAAACTTTTGAGGAAGCCCTAGCTCAAACCAAATCCATTGAGGACATAGAGGTCCAATAAGGAGACATTAAGTTCTAAAATAAATAATGGATTGGAAAAAATGCTAAGGGAAATCAACTCCAAAAATAGGTAGCTCCGGTGAACCAAGTCATTTTGAGTACCCCTAGGCCCTCAAATCAAACCTTGTCTCAACCACCTAATTACCAGGCACAATCACCACCTACACAATACCACCCACAAAAACTACAAAACTGGCCATCATCACAACCAAATTCATCTACCTCTATGGTAATCCCTTTTGAACCATTAGAATCTCCCTCCCATGAGGAACACAAAAAAGGAACATATGACATCACCACCACATGATCCCTTGCCACCTACCGCATTCACATCTAACTCATACAATCCACCTCCCACACCCTCCATCTCCACCATTTTCATAACATATACCCATATTAATCCTGTTCCTTAGGAACCACCTCCTAACACTCAAATCCCATCACCATCCACCAATACATCTCCATCTACTCTTCCATCGCAAGTGATTATTCATATGACTAATCCAAGCCTAGGGGAATATTTAGTTCAATATGTTACATTTACCTCCTTGATTTAGTCGATCAGAGACTTTGGTAGGCCTCACAATGTGCAACTACCTATAGGCACCATCATCCCCCTCAAATACTCTCTAAATCAAACAAACTTTGTCTATGGAGGCATTGATAATTCTATGGATGTCTCTCTCATACCGGAAGATGAAGACTCATTTCTTGCTAATATAAATTATCTAACCCATCCTTTGCTCTACGACACTTATATTGATACCATTGTAAGGGGAATGACTTGGGTAACTAACAGTAGGGTCCTCAAACCCCATTAGAACCATGTTATAAACTACCAACAAATAAGTCAGGGTTAGGATATTGCATACGCATGCCTTATGTGCTTCTAGTAGATCCCCTTTAGCACCTCAACCTAGGTCTTGAGGAAGACATTAATGGCAATGATTATGCTGATCTTGGGAATACTCACTTGTTTAGAAATCATATATAAATCACTACATTAGTTTTTGATGATTTATACTCATTAGATTAGGAATCAAATGACAATTGAGAGGCATTATCTATTACCTCAACTAGTTTAGAAGAAGAATCCACCCCCATTGAGTCTCTCATAGATGATCTTGGCAAATTTTATTTTTTCTATTCCCTAACTAGTAGCTCATTTGGTGAAAAATTATCCCACTCAAGGATCCAATCATACCAGTTCCACCTAGGGCTCATCCCATCATTCTTATTCCACCTCAACCACCCCCTGCACATTTGCACCCACCCATTTTTAACTACCTATTTCTACCTAAGAATGTAGTTCATCCACCATTCATCAACATGATCTCCATTGATCTCACCACACCACTCATTTACCTTGATAACCCATCATAATCGTTACCCCTTTATATTTATCGAAATGCTCTCCTGCCATCTCTCATTGAGTTCCTTCCTTATGAGAACATGCTACAATCATATAATCTTGCATCGTAACCAACCTTAGCATTTCTCCAAAGATGATATAGAGTCAAAAAACACATATAAATATTTTAATCTAGTCTATGACATTAATTTGATCCCCAATACCCCTCAATTAGAAGAGGGATCTGGCATGTTAGTAGAAGATATGATCGATATAGACATCAAAATTGATACTAAACATCCTCAGATTCTTAAATTAGGAAAAATTCTCTTAGATATAGAATGAGATATATTCACCTCTTTTATAATAGAGTATAAGTGAACTTTTTCTTGGTCATATAAAGACAAGCCTGGACTAGACCCAAACTTAGTGGTTCACAATTTGATGCTCGATCCAGTAATAAAACCTATCAAGCAGAAACTTTGCAAAATGCATCCAACGATAGCCTTAATGGTAAAATATGAACTATAAAAATTGTTGGATGTAAGCTTCATCCAACCCATTGACTATCCTGAATGGGTCTCTAATATGGTACCTATGAGTTAGTCAAATGGGGGTTTCACATATGCACAATTTTTTGGGATATTAAAAAAGTGAGCCCTAAGGATGAGTTCCTGCTTCTAAGAATTGATACAATCATAGACACAATTGCATGTCATGAAATTATTTACCTCATGGATGTTTTCTCTAGCTACAATCAAATTTATGTCAATCCTGATGATGAGATCAAAATAACTTTTACCACACCATGAGGGACATTTTGCTACAAAGTCATGGCTTTTGGTCTAAAAAATGTTGGTGCTACCTATCAATTGGCATTGACATACATATTTCATGACTATATACATAATATTATTAAATATTATGTTGATTATCTGCTATAAAAATCTTTACTGTATGGTCACCATATCGAGGTTCTATGAAAGGTCTTTGATCGCCTACTAGAGCATAACGTGTGACTGAATCCTAAAAAGTGTGTTTTTGGTGTAACATATAGAAAGATTTTAGGCTTAATTGTGACTAAATGAGGTATCAAGGTAGACCCAAACTAGGTTTAAGCAATCTTAAATATACCTCCCCTCACAAATCTTAAGCAACTTCATAGCTTACAAGGGAAGATACAGGCCATAAGATGTTTCATAGTGCAACTATCAGACAAATATCGGTCGTTTAACAATATTCTACAAAAGTGGTGACCTTCCATTGGGATTAATATTTCCAAAATATATTTGAGGATATCAAGCAATACTTGGTTTCTACACCAATATTATCTCCTCTACGACCTGGTGTACCTTTTCTACTTTATATATTAGCAACTGACTTTGCTTTAGGAACTATGTTGGTCCAAAAGAATGAGGTAAATAAGGAGTAAGCTATTTATTACTTAAGTCACATCTTCATCTCTTATGGAATAAAATATTCTTATGTAAAGAAACTCTCCTTAGTGGTGGTATTTGCCACCAAGAAATTCGTTATTACATGATCAATCAAACAATATATGTTATCTCCAAGGAAAATCCTTTGTAATATATGATGAGTCAAACATATCATAATAGTCATACTACAAAGTGGATCACGCTCTTGATGAGTTTGACCTTGGATTAATTAATAAAAAATCTATCAAAGGTTAGGTCATTGTTGACCAGATAGCAGAAGTTCCTCTTCTTGACGATAAACCCCTTACAATCAAGCTACCTGATGATGCAATCTTCATATTACCTAACTTAGAAGAGCCAGAATAACCTAAGAAAAAAGTGGATCTCACATTGTTCTTTTATGGATCCTAATGTGAACAAAGGGGTGGCACTAAAATTATATTTTTCATATCACAAGGGACTCCAATTCCTCTTTCATTCAAGCTCAATTTCTTGTGCACCAATAATAATGTTGAGTATGAATCTCTCTTGTTGGGGCTCCAATTGGATCTAGCCATGAATGTCAAGTGACTAAGTATCTTTGGTGATTCAGATCTCATTATCAACCAATTCAAAGGGAATTACCAATTTAAAGACCCATTATTAAAGAAATATAAAATCCTTATGGACAAATCCCTTTCAAAACAAGAATGGTGTGACATCAAGGTTGTCCCTCATTTCAACAACCACTTTGTGAATACAATGGCTTCCTTGGGATCCCCAATTCCATAGAATCCTTTTGACGATGTCACAAGTATCTATGCTAAAATTCTCAAGCAATCCATAATTTTACAAGAGTCTACTATAGAAGAGCAAAGCATCCAACTACGATGAGCATAACCATATCAAGATTGGTTCTCCCAAATACACGATTTCCTAAAACTTGATAATCTCTCTTTTGGATTATTGCATGCTACCAAGCATACATTTAAGCAAAGGGTAACTAGATGTATCTTTCTAGGAGATATATTTTATCATCGAAGTTATGCTGATCTTCTTCTTTATTGCTTAGAACCCCAAGAATCTACTTGGGTCATTCAAGCTCGTGATAGTACTTGTAATGGCCACTTTAGTGACATGGCTATCACAAAGTGCATCCTTCAAATGGGCTATTACTAACCTATGATGGAGAGAGACTATTGTGCTTATGTCAATAGGTATATCAAGTGTTAGTATCATGCTAATATATCACACATACCTTCGTAGGATTTACAACCGATACATTCATTGTCATATTTTTCACAACGAGGCTTAGATCTAATTAAAAAATATTACCCCCATATTTGGGTTGACACACATTCATTCTAACGATCATGGAATACTTTACCAAGTGGTTAGAAGTTATTCCCTTTACCAATACACTATAACTACACATTGCGGAGTTTATGCTGCATAACATCATATGTCATTTTGGCATTCCATCAAATATTAATTTAGATAATGGAAAACCATTTAAAAATAAGGATTTTAAAGCTTTGTGCAACAAGTATCATATCCAACATATCTTTTCAACTTATTACGATTTCTAGACTAATGGACAAGCTGAGGCATCAAATAAAATGATTATTGCCATCCTTAACGAAATAATCAAAAATCATCACAAGGATTGGAATCTACAACTACCTCTAGCACTTTGGACTTATATGATGAGCATTAGAACACCAATCGATGCAACTCCATTTTTGTTAGTATATGGTGCTAATACCATCATTCCACTGGATCTTGAAATTCCCTCATTGCACATCTCATTACAAGAATTCATCGATGATGCCAGTGCACGATAGACTCGTTTGGATCAACTTAATCTTCTTGATGAACGGTGTATGAATGATCTTGAACATCTTCATGTTTATCAAGATTGTATTAAGTGAGACTATGATACAAAGGTTCATTCTAGGGAATTTTAGGTTGAGGATTTTTTTCTAAATAAGAACTAGCAAAATTTTGGCATATCTATTCATTTGTGTGATAAATTCATTGTAAATTGGTTGGGACCATTTATCATAAAGTAAAAGCTGAGACTGAGAACATACCGGTTAGCTACACTTGAGGGTGTTGAGGAACTAGAACCACTTAAAATTCTCCACCTATAAGCATTTTATGCATAAAAAAAACAAAATTTTAAATAAAAACACAAAAACATAAAATAAAATCACATTAGGCTAGTTGCATGATCTAGTGCATTGAATTAGGCATTTTTTTGACATAGTTCCATTCATATCATTTTACATTGAATATTTCATGTGAAATAATGTTTGTATGAAGACCACTTGTTTTGATGTAATCTCTTTTATCTTAAGCATACACCCCATTTAATTGTTCATACACAATCACATTTCCATGTTGCCTACCCACTCATTGCACGCTCCCAAGTAGTTGTCCCAAGGTGTCCAATAGGATATTTCTATCATTCACCATTCCTAGTTTATATTTTAAATTTCTTTGCACACCATCTTGATGTTTGGTGATAGAATAACACTTTGGTTGTACTTTATTTATTTCAAAATACCAACACATGCACACAATCTTAATTACGATTTTTCACAAGGGAAGATGACACTACAAAGTAAGTATAGCCTCAAAAGTAAACATTTTTCCTTGATCATCCTATCATTTGCATGGTCTAAAAATATAAGAATTTACAAAATGACAAGCTCATATCCCGTTCCCCCCAAAAAAAAATCCCCTTTCTCCTCTACAAAATGAGAAAGTCCCAAAAAGCAATAAAATATCCTTGCTCCTCCAAAAAACGAGCAAGTTCCCAAAAAAATTGCTTTGCTCCTCTACAAAATGAGAAAAATTCACACAAAAGAAAAATTTCCAAAAATCCCCCCCCCAAAAGAATAAAGAGCTTGAAACCTTAAAATTATCAGTTTTTGACAACCATGGAGCAATCTCCATCGAGGCTATAGATGCCTAACTAGCAATGGAGTAGCCTTTCATGTGGTAACCCATATATCACATTAGTGACCTTATTTTATATAGACCAATGTTAGCTTGTGGTTGAGATATATTTTTATGGCTTGCATACAAAGTAGTTCAGTCTAACCAAGTAAAAAGTTAGGATAATGAACCTCACTATGCACACACAAGGATATTGAATATCTTGGTCTTCCTAGTAGATTTTTATCTTTCAAATGCTTGCATGGTTAGGAAATTACTTTTGATTGGCCAACTAGGGTGTTTGAATCTCATGTAAATCCTCTTATTCACTTGTGACTTCTCATTTTTTGCCATCATTGCATATCTTGTCTTATGTACCTTTCATTTAGGTGTATGTCCTTGAAGAATTTTTTTACATCTTACATTATGAATCTTATACATTTTGTAGTACCTACACTTTAGTTTGTATTATTTCTAAGATTCATTCATTATATTCCATTATTTACACATACAATCATAGTTTGCATTGTCATATATCATTAGTATATTATAAACATTATTAGTTATATGCATACATCTATACACATCTATCATTACATTCATTCATCAACAAATACACACACATATTCATAAATCCACAACACAATAGACATCAATAAAAGGAACCATATCATATATATAAATAATAAGTACATCAATGGTACAAAATTATTGTAGGCTACAATGTTGTGGGTCCTTAGACCTCACATCTAAAATGAGCTAATAAATAGGAGCACTCATTAGGTTGACCATGCACCACCACTCTCACCACTACTTTCAACCTTATCTCTATGATACTGCATGGATCCGCTATTCCCTAACCTCTGGGATGTACCTAGAAATTCAAAATTAGGAATAGGTGGGGCTACTAATCGCTCTCCTAAGGCTTTGCTTCATTGATTTTGCTAAGACTAGGAGGATGATGGCTACGATGGTAGTACTCCACCTAGTATATACACTCAATCCTCCATTAGCCCAACATAGTCTCACTCTATCTGATATTGAGCATGATATGTGGCCACCATAGCTCATAGCCAAGTCACCTCATCTATGGTCTTCCCACCTAAGGATGCCTAGGACTACCCAGTCATTGAATCTACCACCTGGGTCCACAAATCATATCACCCTGTTATGAGTCTAGCTTACTCCTATTGAAGTCTCTACACTTGAGCCTACAAGGTGTTCCTCTCCTTTGACCAACCCTACCATCACTACTTTTTTGAATACCAATAGCTTTTATCAATAGCATGGGTTGTATTCATGTCTGTATGCTACCATTGGATTATGTGAACCTACTCTCTCAAAGCAACAATCTACTCCTATGGGTCCTCCTCATTAGCCTCATCACCCAAAACCTCAATGGCTCCCTATGATGATCCCTCCACATCCCTATCCACTCGGTTATGAACTCATAATTATGCTAGATCCTCCATTGCACTAGCCTCTACCTCCCCTCCAACTACTACCCCTCCCTAACACACTCAAGCTATCCACCATGCATCATAATTTGGTTTAGTCCTAGGAATATCTATGTCTACATTTGTCAAAGCCTCATCAACCTCATCCCCTAGATATTTAGCTCATGACCATGCTAGCTGGGTCTCGCTAGTCCTCTACCTATAAATAATTAGATCCTCAAGAACACCCTATCTAACCCTAAGTTGTTGGATTACCTATAAGTATTGGAAGTACTCATGCTCTATCCCATGTCAGCCTATTAGACACCTATTGCACTACACTCACCTTAAGTGATTGACCTCCTTATCCTAGGTAAACCCTCACTGCCATGGTATCTAGATAACTTATCCTGGTTATAGTCCAACAAAAGTCTCAACATAGTGGAGCAAAATACCCTAAAATATATGGCTCCTACCTACTCTCACTCATGTAGAAATCACAATTTCATAAGAGATATTACGATCTACTATATCCCTATATTTAGTCCATGGCAACCTAGTCAGTTGATCAACCTAAAAATACTGCCATCCCCATAACTATAGGAGGAAGCTAAATCTTAAGCCCAGTTAGCCGCAATTTCAGATCTTGTACAACTCCTTGTATAGCTATGTGAGCAATATGGTGCCCCATACCATGATCTTAGGATCCTCAATCAAGTTCATAATAAGGTCTAGTAGGTTCCAATGCAACCTTGTTCCAGAGGAGTTTGGTAGGATAAAATTAGACATTAGTGACATAAGCACTGCCTATATAGCTATCAATATGCCTGTATTATATTTAGTACCAACTCACACACCATCACTATCAACATCACAATTCATAAGGTACAACTACTCTCTGTATAATTATTGTAATATTGCATCTCACTAACTAATCGAGGTAGTAAGAATTGACTCTTCCTCTATAGGTATCCATAGAATTTGGTAGATGTCCTCAAGTGTAAACATAATATCACCAGTGGGAATGTCAAAGGTGTTTTTTTGGCTATCCCATCTATCGATCAGGGCTATTAGGTAGTATTGGTATGTGTGAACTAAATCCAGTCAAGCCATGTGCTAAAGGCTAAGCTTATTTAGCCACTCCCAATTATCCCTAGATAGAGCATCACACATAGTCTTTGTTGGACATTTTGAGTCCCTAAGCTAAAAGTTATCATTGATGTCAAAAGGATCTATGTAAGTAAGCACTGTGATTTTTCTCCACAAAGAGCTTCATGAGAAGCAAAGGTTTTGATCAAAGGTTCCAAAAGGAGCTTCAAGGGAAGCTTAACAAAAGGTTTTTATGAAAACCAAGGAAGGCAAGGAAAGGTCTTATTTAAAACCAATGGATGCCAGATTTGAAATGGGTTTTTCTTAAAACCCAAGTTGGATTTTCATTTCATCGAAAAATGTGCCCCGGTGATGGAGAAATTTAATTTTAAAGGTTTAGTTTAAATTTTAAAATTAAATAAAAGGTTTTTCCCTCCTTTCTTATTGGCACCACCAACGTCATGAGGGAAATGTTTTTTTTTTGAAAAATAATTTGAAAAAACTTGTATTAAAACAAAGATCATTTACAAGTTGGGATGAGACTTTTCCCAACCTTAGCCAAAGAGAACCCATGTTTACAACACTAAAAGAAGATTTGCATTGGAGCCAAATATCTTAAACCATATTTCTACAATGACTGTTCACCTGTTTACAACTATAAAAGAAGATCTACATTGAATCACAAATATCCTAAATAATATTTTTGGAATGGTTATCCAAATTAGCTAAGCACTGGATTTGCTCACCAACCTACCTAATCATCTCATCCTCAATAGCCATGTCACTGTGCCACTGAACCCCTACCTCCTTCTCGGTACCCATCTTAGCCAGGAATTCTACCACTTTATTTAGATCTCTACTCACATAAACTGGAATCACATCATCTAATTCCATTCAGAATTCCTTAATTTGAGTGATAAGAATCCTCAACCTCCATGTTTTCAAAACAAATTTCCTCATGCAATCTAGAGCTCCAACCATTATTTGAGAATATGATTCTAGGATTATCCTCCTGTGACCTTGTTTTATTACCCAAATAGAAGCAAATTTGATAGCTAAGGCTTCTACTTCATTGTTTGTGGATCTTCCAAAGCCTTGCAGTTCCCAATATAGCACTATTTCAACATGATTTCGGCAAACCACTCCAATTCCAGCTCTACCCGGATTGCCTTTTGCAACTCCATTAGTATTAATTTTAATCTAACCTTTTGGGGGTGGTTTCTAGCTAGCTCTGTCTTGCCCCTATTGCACTTCAACTTCCTTATACATTTCCCCAATAACAACCTGAGTTTACTCCTTAGCATAGACTACCACAGTTTCTGTGACTTTGCTCCAAATGACCTGCCAAACTCCATCTAAAGAAGAAAAAGTTTTTCTAAAAATTTTGGCATTTCTCTCCAACCACACTTGCTACCAAATGAAGTTTAATCCAAGCTCCCAACAAATACAAAGAGCTTTATATTTAAATCTACCCCTCTTCCATCTTTCCCAAGTATTAATCCGATTCAAATCACCATTAACTTGAATTTTATAATATAAAAGCCATCTATCCCAAATCTGGCATGTGAATGGGCACTCAAACATCAAGTGATCACCTGTTTCCTCACTCCTGTAGCATAAAACACATTGAGATGGACCAATGATTCCCATACATCTGATATAATCAAAAGTAATAATTCTATTATGAATGAACTACCAGGCCAAAAAGTTTACTTTCGGCCAACCCTTGGACTGCCAAATCTTTCTCCAATCCTCAACCTGATATGTATGAGGATGAGGCTCTGGAAGGATCTTATTAAATCCATCCTTAAATGTGTAGACACCAAGGCTCCCATAGCCCTAAGCTAATTCATCCTCCTCATATCTACCTGTGATAAATATTTTTTCCAGGATTTTAGTCATGATGGGTGTCAAATCTAGAGGGATTGAAATTGGCCACTCATCCAACTTCTTAAACTGCTTAAACTTATAATCCCCCAACTGACTAGTGTTGAAATAAATTTCAATTTGGACCCACCCCGTGGTTTATATGGATATTTTTATTGGTTGTAGTTTAGGAAATTCAACAATGATAGGTGGGTATTGATCCGATGAATCTGTCCAAAATCGTGCCTTCTCCCCTCTCCTCACTTTCCAAAATAATCCATATTTTACTACCTGAGATCCTAACTTGAGAGCCTACCACACTAAGGATCCATTTCCATCCAAAGAGAAATGACCCACCTCATTTGGGTTTACCTATCCCAAATATTTACTAGTTAAGATTCTACTGAATAAAGAAGTTGGTTGGGAAATCCACCTCTAGTAAAGATTTCTAGCCAAAGATTTATTATTTAAGTTTGATCTTCTCAGTCCCAAACCTCCTTTTACCTTGGGCTGGATTACTTTCTCCCAACCTACTAAGGCCCATTTCCTCTCTCCTTTTACTCATTCCCATAAAAATTTTCTAGCCATCTTGTCCAAATATTTCCATATGGTATGTGGGGCAACAAGAATAGAAAATTTATAAATTGGCATGGCCTGAATGACTGACTGTAAAAAAGTTAATATACCCCCATAGCTTAACCATTTGTGAGACCAATTATTAATTCTTTCCTTGATACAGTCTAAAATATTCCTCCAGATATCTATTTTTAGTTTTTTAAAATGCAAAGGGACCCCCAAGTATACCACTGAGTGATAAGTCCTTGTGAATCCCAAGATCTCTAAAATTATGTCCTGAAGCCTTTGATCAATATTGAAAAAGACCACTTTGGATTTTTATCATTAATGACTTGGTTTGTAGCCCTAAGGTAGACATTAAGTGTATCTCTAACCATTATTGCTTCCTTGAAGCTAGCCATTCCCACCAATCCTGTGTCATCCAAAAACTATAAGTGAGTCAAAACTTCCTCACCCACCTTGATACCTGTTAGCAAACCTTGTTGTCTTCTTCTAAACATGAGTCTACCCAATCCTTTAGCCAATATGATAAAAATATAGGGAGAGCAAGTATCTCCTTGATGAAGGTCTCGAGTATCTCCAAACGGTTGCGAGGGAAGACCCTTGATTAACACTGAGTATGTCAAAGTAGAAACACAACTCATGACCCATTCTATCCAATTTTTAGAGAAAGCAAAGGATGCCATCATATTTGACAAGAAGCTCCACTCCACCCTATCATAAGCCTTTGACATATCTAATTTTATGAACATTCCTCTATTACGAGATGTTTGCATTGAATGGATTGCCTCCCGAGCTAGAACCACACCATCCAAGATCTGCCTACCCTTTACAAAACCCCCTTGCTCCGAGGAGATAATGCTATGTAGAAGAGGTTTTAGCCGCTCAACCATTACCTTTGTGATTATTTTATATATGACATTGCATAAGGCAATAGGTCTATAATCTGAAATATGTACCCCCTCCTCCCATTTTAGAATTAAGGTAATGAAAGTATGATTTAATGCTTTAAGCATTCTTTTACTACCTTTGGACTCTTCTATAAAAACCATTACATCCTCCTCCAAGTTATCCTAGAAGGCCTGAAATCCTCAATTGGAAAGCCATCTAGACCTAGTGTTTTTTCGGTGCTTATTCCAAAGACTACATTCTTCAGTTCCTCTCTATCAATGGGTTTAAGTAGGGCCTAATTTTATTCTTCAGAGATAACAGAGGGTATGACAACAATAACATTTTTTGAGCCTCTTCATCTTGCACCATACTTTCCTTAAATAGTTTAGAAAAATAATCCATTGAATGGAAATGCATACCTGGAATTGTATCAAAAGAGTGTTCATTATCATCTTAAAGATATTCCATGTTGTTCATCTTTCTCCTAGCACAATCAGTCCAATGGAAAAATTTGGTATTTTTATCACCTTCTAATAACCAAGTGGTTTTTGCTCTCTGTTTCCAGTAGGTCTCCTCTTGTTTGTCAATGTCCTCAACCACTTTATGCAATGCATCATCCTCTTATTTGAGCTGCTCTATAATTGTTCCTTCCCTAAAGTGTTTTTGAACCTCATCCCATCTGGCCACCAATGGAGCTCTTTGGACCTCGAAGTCTGTCTTGTTAGCTCACCTTCATTGTTTTAGTTGATCTTTGACATAATGAAGCTGTTTGTGGAATATAAACATTGATGTCCTATATGTTGGGCAACCTTCTTCCCACCACTGTGGAGTTTTATTTCAAAGTTCCTCTTTTTGTAACCAAAAGTTTTCAAATTTAAATGGTTTGTGATGCTGCACTGATCCCTCCTTTCAACAAAATGGGAAAGTGATCTGAAACTGGACCCTCCAAAATCTGATATTTTATATTCCATTTTACAAATGCCTCCTCTGAAACCAAAAAATGGTCTAACTTCACCTTCCTACTATGTGGCTCCCTCCTCTTATTAGTCCAAGTATAGTTGGTTCCAGGGCATTTAATATCCACCAAGTGTAATGCCTAGACTTGGGCAATCATAAGTTGATCCCCTAGATCCAAAATTTGGGTTCCCCCTTCCTGATCTCTAGAGGATAATTTACCATTAAAATCCCCAGCAATAATCCAGTCTAACTCTTCCCTTGATAATCTCATGTTATGCACAAATTTACATTGATGCATCTGACCATCTAGGTTTTGAGCCCCATAAAAAATTGTGATTAAAACATGTTCATCTATGACATTATTTCTAAAATTTGATGCGAGAACACCCCTAAAAGCTATATGTTCTATTGTAGTCCATTTAAGAGAGTTCCAAAGAGTAACTATCCCCCCTTAGGCCCCTTGGGCAACCACTTCCATATGACCAGCACCCCTCCAAATTCTGTTAACTGTTTTACACATAAGATCCAATGATATTTTTGTCTCCTGGATAAGAAAAACATCTGTTTTACATTTTTCTAAGAGTCTTTGAACAGGAGATTGATGGTTTCTACTATTTAAACCCCTAAAATTCTATTATTGTATAATCATTGGTTACCTTGAGAGCAGTAAAAATATATTGGCCTAACTGATCCTCCAGTGACTAGTTTGTCTCCTTGAACTACTATCAATTCCTTATTTGATTTTCTACCCACTCCTTGAGAGCTGTTATTTTTTTATCTCTTTTCTACATGATTTATCCCTAGAGTTGGCCTTTCTCTATTATTTTCTGCTATGCCCATGATGACATCCTTAATTATTGGTTGTTATTGGTTATGCACTATCAATACCCCTACACTCTCTGATTGCGGTAACTCACTATACTCAATTACCTGCTCTATGATGGGGGGAGATGAAAGAGCTGTTATTATTTTCATTATTCCTATCCACTCCTTCCATGAATTGTTCTTCTTATTGGTCCATTAGTGTCTTAAATATCTCATACCTATTGGAGGGCTTGAGTTGGGTTTGCTCTTTACCATATTTTTTCTTTTGCCTTCTCCTTCTTTTGGGCTATTCAAAACCATATCCTTGTGCTTATTTACCCTGAGAAATATCGGTTGGTTATTTTTTGGTTGTTGAATTACCTCCCTTAGGAAGATTTGGTATTCCTAGAGAAGCCTCCATTTTTATGTTCATATTATTTGGGCAAGATCGGGCCAAATACCCATATTTTTGGCAAACTCTACATCTAAAGGGTAATGCCTCATAATCCAGTTGTTGAATCCAAGATAGTCCTACAAGTTCAAGTTCCATATCTATCGGTAGAGGCTGGCCAAGATCCATTTCCACACATAATCTTGTATAAATAGTTGTATTTCCTTCTATTGTGTCTTTGGAAACACCCAAATGTCTTCCAAGGGAATTATCGATAATTTCCAATACTTACTCCAAAAATCCATTGGAAGTGCATACAAATGGATCCAAACCGGGACAACAGTGGATTCAATTCGAGGATAAAATCCCACTCTCCAGGGTTGAACAAATAATCCTGCCAGACCATAAATCCCTATTTCTATCGGCAAGTGAAGAAAAACTAACAATAAAATATCCATTGCTAATAAACCACAAAGAATACTCACCAAGAGGCTCCTAGTTTTACCGGACCCAGGAATGCAAAAAATTCAGGGTAGGGCAAATACCCATGAATTTATAGATCAAATCATGATTGGATCTATATAAAACCATTTCTTTGACCATCCTTTGGTCAATGAAAATCTTTGGCCTTGATTCTAACTGTGTTAAGCATCCATTAACTCGTTGAGATGTTGATCTATTTCCAACAGCAATAAAGAGCATTTTTAATGCAGTTTTTTGTGCTTCTTTAGTATTTGATGGAGATTTATCCTTTAACAAATATGCAAAAGAACTATGTATCTCTAGAAGAGGACTAGAGGTATCCCCATTGGGCCCTCCTGAGGCAGCAATCTTGTCTTCAAATCCATAGTAACCAGAAATCTCTTCGGCTACCCAACTCATCATGAGGAAAATGTTAAAAGGGCCAACGTATTCACATTGAAGGATGGCTTATATAAATAAGCCAAAGTTTTTCCATTTAATAAACCTAAGGAGTGTCGCATGATTTTCGAAAACCCAAAGTATTTATGCATTCAAATATTATGCAATGAATTTCGTGGAGTGTGACGTGGATAGTCAAAGTTTTGGTGTCCTGTGTGTTAAGCGCATGTGGGTTAAGGAAGACAGTGCTCAAGGCACTCATATGGGTAGTGTTAGCTCACGCGGCTTAGATGTTGCTTGGTAGCATGGTGGGCAGAGGTTTGAAATGCCAAGGCCCTTCGACGGTTCCTTTGAGATATGCACTTTGACTCCGTTATTTTCGGGGGTAAATATTTTAATTAAAATATTTGCTTTCTATGGTTTGGTTATGTTTTTGTGGGATATATAAGGTTGAGCAAGCTTTAATATTTTAATAAGGTTTGATATTTGATTAATGTGAGATATTGCCTAAGAAAGCTTTGTGATTATTTTTGAGTGCAAAAGTGTTGAAAGAAAGTATATAAAATATTTGATTTATTTTATGGTATAAGTGGTTTGTGGAGTGACAAGGTTATGCAATGATTTGATTTATTTTATTTTATGGTACAAGTGGTTTTAGGAGTGATAAGAAAGTTGTGCATTAATTCTTAAGAAGGTTTTCTAATTAAAAGACTTGGTAAATATTATTGTGAAGTGGAGTAATGTTGATTATTTTGTGATATTCTAACCCTTGTGAAGATTGGAAAAAGAATATTGTGATTGTGGAAAATTTCCAAAGAGGATTCTTCATCTTCATAAAAGGTATGGGCACATTCTTCTATTGATTGATTGTGGTGGTTGATTTCTGAAAATATCTTTGGAGTGAAAAGGATTGATTGTGGTTTCCTTTTCGAAAGTGATTGGTTTAATGCTTCAAGATTTTCTAAATTGAGAGTTGTGATTAAATATTGTTTTATAAGCATTGTTGTTGGAGTCCATTGGTTGAGAAAATAAATTGAACTTGAGTTAGAAAATAACATGAGTATCATTGTTATGTGTGATTTTTTGTTGAGCATTGTTGTAAACATTTTGAGTTGATTGATACATGCTTGGACTAGGGTTTGTGAGAAAGGGTTGTTCATTGAGGTGATTGGTTGAGTTGAGTTGATAGAGCCTAGTCAAGTGGATGACGTGGTTGTTCAAGATCCATAAAACAAATTATTCTATATTCTTGATTTGAGTTGAGATTGAGATTTTAGAATAGAACATATAAAGTCTCTAACAATTCTCTTTATGCTTCTATGAAATTGATTTGAGTTGAGATTGGGATTTGAGTATAGAAAAAATAGAGTATCTAAAAATTATCTTTATGCATCTATGATATTGATTTGATTTGAGATTGGGATTTGAGTATAGAACATATTGAGTCTCTAAAAATTCTCTTTATGCTTCTATGAGATTGAGTTGAGAATTAAGTATAGAACATATTGAGTCTCTAACAATTCTCTTTATGATTCTATGAGATTGGACAAGTTCTGTGTAAGCTTGTTAAGTAGATTTGAGCAAGTCCTAGAGAGGACTTATTGAGCATATTTGAGCAGGTTCTGTGTGGACATGTTGAGCAGATTTGGATAGGTTCTGTGTGGACATGTTGAGCAAATTTGGACAGGTTCTATGTGGACTTGTTGAGTATATTTGGACAGGTTATGTGTGGACTTGTTGAGCAGATTTGAGTAGGTTCTATGTGGACCTGTTGAGCATATTTGGACAAGTTTTGAGTGAGCTTGTTGAGAAGATTTGGACAAGTTATGAGTGAGCTTGTTGAGCATATTTGAGAAGGTTCTGAGTGAACCTATTGAGACAGAGCTTTGGAGGTGACATATTATAGAGGATAGAGTATCAATGGATAGAGATCCAACAACCAAGAAAATTGAAGACAGATCTGAGTGAGGAGTCTTCAAGTGGAGAGAGATTCACCAGTCAGTTTACTATAGAGACAAAGTCTTCTAGAAGATCACTAGCCAAAGTAGAAGGGGAAAGAGTTCTCCTGTGGAAGAGATCCACGAACTTGAGATTAGGGGATTAGCATATCCTTTGGACAAAGGTCCATAAATATTGTAATTGGGAAGGATTCCCAAAGATATTGATTGAGAAAATTTTAGTAAAATATTTTCTCCATGGAGTAGCCCACATTGGGTGAACCACGTAAATTGTGGTGTCTCTATTGTGTATGGTGTTTTGTACATTGCTTTAATTACTGCTATTGATACTGCTATCTATACATTGCATAATATTGAATTGAAATACAAATTAAAAAGGGGTCTTATACTGTTAACCCCCCTCTCAGTACAAGCTTGTGTTATTCAGTATTTAAGGTGTTCATAAATCGGTACTAGAATCTAACAAGATACCACAAAAAATTCATAACAAAAACTCAAATTAAAAAAAAACCAAAACCATCTCAAATCAAGATGATGACAAAAGCATCCATCTTGGGTTGATATGGTCCCATAATGAAGTCATCTCGATTCGATACAGTCTCCAAAAAAGACCATATCGAGTTGATATGATCTCCAAAAAAGTTCATCCCGAGTCGATATGGTCACTAAAAGGAGTCATCTTGACACGATATGATCTCCATTTCATACAAAACAACACAAAAAAACAACAAAAAAAACAACAAAAAAAACAATATGAGAAGGGAAGAGGAGAAAATTAAAGTGATAAATACTATCTACCCATCCCCCACCCATTTTCATTATTCCTAAAGCTACCCATTTTACCCATACCACCTATTCATTGTTGTCTATTTTTAGTATGGTTTATTTCATTAATAAATAAAAGTGAGGATTTTCATCCTTACCTTTTTTGCATTAGCTCTTTTACTCATGGATGTGCTCGATGGGTCCATGGTGTTTATTGAATTATTCTTTGGTAGCACTTCATTACAAAAAACTAAGCTCACCTCCTCCCCTTCTTGCTCTAAGCTCATCACAAGTGGTGAAAAATGACTCATTTTCTATGAAATCTAGCTTATATATTTTTTCACACTTGCAACCATATAGGATGGTCACACGGTGTGATGTGATAGTTTAGGATGGTGTCATTTAAAAAAAATAATAAAAAATTACATAAAAAGAATCCATCTTGGGTTGAGACAATATCAAAATTTCACTTTCTCCAAAGGCACCCAAGCTAACCATCCCACTTTTGTCAAGAACTGTGTTGCTATCATCATTTTACATCTCCATCGATGCATCACTTGAGGTGGTAGTCAATAATTACAAAATTTGTATCTCAAAATCAAGTCAATAATCAAACACTCAAAAGTGAAAATCACGTTCATCCAAAAATTATTGCCAAAAACTATCATACATTCTCTTTGTTGGGTTAAAAGCAAAAATCTCAATCAAACAAACATTTGGTATACCTAAAGCCTAAAGCCTATAGACTAATAATGTCTACCCATTACTAAAATATTACCAAGATCATATCAATGGTGTTCCTAAAGCCTAAATCCTATAGACTAATAATGTCCACCCATGACTGAAAGGTTACCAAAGATCATACTTAAGTCCATCAATGTATCAGAAGTAATTATTCAACAATGTGTGCCCTTTCCATGCTTGGTGTATCTCACATTTACTTTTTTCAATTGAAATCACCCATAATCAATCCAACCATTTTAGATCATCTATTGTTGCTCTGCATTGTGCTTTCACATAAAGCATCCCAAAAAGGGGTATCTATAGACACCTAAAATGCATCATTTCGAGGAGGTTCTAAAAATGCCTCCTTGCTAAATCACACCATCCATCTTGGACAGCCTTAGGGTTAATTCAGTGATTTTCACTAGTATTAGGCAATATTCCCCATTGGAATATTGACTGTCTCAATTCAAGACAGTCTCAAGATCAAGACTATCTTGATACAAGATGATCATGTAAAATCAAAAATAAAAATAATAACTGGCAAAAAAACTGCTTATCAGTGTGGTGCATGAAATCATGCTGACACTAGTTGTCATCCAGTCGATAGTTACATCTTCCACATGTAATCATTCGATGGAAACTAATCAGGCTTCCCCTGAGTGGTGCTTTCCATTGCATGTATTTTTGAATTGAGAGCCTATAAAATGGTGCCCTCCCTCAATGTTTTAATATTTAAAGTTTTTGAATTTGAAGTTGCGAAGTGCTATCAAAAATCTACCAAGTTATCTTGCTACCAAAAGACCAATGCTACAGGATTGTTGTTCTATATTTGAATCTACCTTCCCATCCCTTGCACGATTGACCATATCACCTCTCTGGGATTTTGCTCTCATGCTTTCAAAGATTTTCTTGAAATGACATCATGTGCTACCTGAAACACCATCCGAACCTAGTTATGCTAAGGTGTAGGCCTATGATAGTGACCATATTACCTCAATATGGTTCATAGATAGAAACCATCTTGATAGAATATGGTCATGGTCAGGTGATCAGTTTCCATTATTTTATTGCTTTTTAGCTTAGATCTCTACATTTTCATCATTCTATATTAGTTTCAAATTTTAATTAGCACATGCATGCATATTATTTCTATTTATGTTTGCATTTTTAGGTTTAATACATGCCCATCCTTGGTGGGCCCTTTATATTCTACTGATTCATTTCATGTTATTTACATATAGGTAACAATACTTGAGGTCTATGAAGGACATCAGATCTGACTCTCACATGATGGTCCCAAAAAACTTGCTCCATAAAAAGTTTATATTGGCACGGAAATACTTATATTGTACCAAAAATCATTTTGATAAAAAAGGAAGTAATACCCCTATTGTATTCATTGTATTGTTGGTTATAATCCCTTCGAGGGGACCCGATTGTAACATTTTGAAATATGAATTACATAAATATAAAAAAATCCTTTTTATTTCATGCAATCATTGTGTTTTATTGTTGTTTAATTTATTTGGTGTAAATTTTTGGCCTTCACATTTACCCAAAGGAATCAAGGTTTAGTGAATTTGCCTGACCTTAGTAAGAGGATATTGTAAGTTCACTTGGTGAATCTATGGGACTAAGAGCCTAAAATCCCTGTTTCACATTATTATTTTGATAATTTTAGACTGGTTTCTAGTTTATATGTTTACTTGGTAGCCCTACCTAGATTCCCATAATCATATGACACTAGGAAAGTATAGATGTCAGGTCCTATGGATCACCAACATTATCCCCTCTGGTATGATATTGGTCCTCTCAATATCTTGATTCTACATGAAATTCCTAAGATTGCTCTGAGAAACCTACCCAACTATGAAGGGAGAGAGAAAGTCACAACTAAGCATTGTCAAGATATAGCTTCTTTGTCCTCTATTTATAACATCATATTTGAAGATGTCATGGTTAGACTACTTGTTTTTTCCTTCAAAGGTAAAGTGTTATTGTGGTACAAGTCTTTAGAATACAAAAGTATTTCTACTTGGGATGATTTAGCTAGAGCTCTCATTGATGAATTTGATGATCCTGGAGACCCATTTTTGCTACTCACTCAATTCTCATTCATCAAGAAATATTATCATGAAAGCCTTACTAATTTCAATATTCGATTCAAGAGAATGTGGAGGAGAATTCATCAAGAATACCAAACCTCCCATCACCAAGCCTATCTCTATTATATCCATGCATTTCATCCTAAATTAAGTATCCTCATTTAGTAGTCTAAAGAAAAAATATTCCCTCATATATTTTGATAGGCCATTCAGGCTAAAAATATGTTGATCATAGCTGGTAAATTCCCCCACTTGAGTAATATATCCTTCTTTTGATAATCCTCCCAACCCACTCCATTGTAAATCCCTAGAGGAGGTAAATTCATGGTCATTGCAAGAAATAAAAAATGATGTTGTTCCTAATTATCAAGCTAATCAAGTCTGGAGATAACAAGAGTTGACAGTGGTGATGCCACACATGGAGCAAGATGTAAAAGGAGAACCATAATTTAGGTAAGCCAAAAGGAGAGAAACTAGCAATGTTATACTTATGTGTAAACCACCTCATCAAAGTTATGGGATACAAATCATCAAATTTAGATTTGATAAAAAGGTAGAAGTAAAATAAAATACAAAATACAATAGGAAATAAAGTGATAGCAAGCTTATCTCACCCCTAGTCTCATCACCTGGTCTCCTCTAGATAGAGGATCTGAGTCTAAGAAACTCTTATGGTGTGATAGCATTCAACATAATAGCTCCTCAATAAGAGGGTAATAGTGATCAATATTCTTTGGCCTTAGAATCCTAAGAAGAGGAGGAGAAGAATCAAATAGATATTCAGTAACAAGTGCCATAAGTGATATCCTTGAATCAAGAAAGGTTGCAAGCTTATAAAATTTTGTATTTTCCATCTTTGACCCTAGAGGAGAGGAAGGAAAAGGTGATCCAATTCAAAATCTTATTCAAATATTATTTTCCATGAGAGTAATATTTGAGAGAAGATCTGCTAGTACCTTTAGAATTAAATTTGAATGACATCTACTTGGGAAAATTAATAGAAAAGGACAATGCAACTTCAAGGACAAGATTTTTAAGTGTTCAAAAGGAGCATTTTAGCCCATTTTATTTATATTTTTTTTGGGAGAAATGTGTATTACACAATTGTGTAATTTATCCAAGAGATAGAATATCAATAATGCCACTTGGGATCTAAGAAATTTAAGGATTGACCATGGATACCATAGAACCAATATGGCTATGATTCAAAGGGATACTTGTTAGAAAGGTGGCCATCTTGAAGCAATTTGTAATGATGTTATGTGGACACCCTAATTTAGTCATTGTACAAGACATAATGGTTGTTGAAGTTCCTCCATTATTTGGTATATGCCTATTTGAATGTCTCCTCAAACAGTCTAAAATTTATCTTAATAAGGAGTCAAATCAGATGAAAAACTTTGGATCAAAGAATGTAGCCAATATATCCAACCAAGGACTTCATATTTTTTTTAGAAAGATACAAACAATACCAAACTAGTCTATAAAAGGGAACTGATCATGGTATAGAGGCAAAGACAAATTGTTTTCTATAGGAAGATCAGTTAGAACACTGTCAAGGTTCAAATCAGGATTTGTAGAGCACATCTACAATTAGTTTTTCCCTTACCAGGAGACACGAAAGTTCCATTTTATCAAATCCTTCGTAAGTAATCAAAAAGAATTTTTAAAAGCTAAAAATAAGGTTGAAAAGTTATATCAGAAGCCTTTGTGCATAAATGAATATTTGTAGAAGGTTTCATAATTTGTGGTGCTTAGCTAGGAAACACTTGTTACTGACCTGGATGCCATAAGATGGACAATGTGTTAGAGTAGAAGATATTCAAGAAGAAGTGAAAAGGTAGAATAGTTTCAAAATGGGCTCGAAGATAGTTATGAGCTATCAAAAATTAGATATAGAGAAAGGCTTAAGTTTGGTGCTATTTGGTCAGGATATTATAGATTCAAAGTACGAGCTTACAAAATCTTTTTATGCCATGCATGGCCACACATGCCATATTTTTGTGTACATATCCGAGAAGTAAATACAATGGCTAATTATAGTAATAATAAATAAGTAGGATGAGCTTGTGTGAGAGCATCAACCTTACATAATTTTATACATATACTTAAGATGAATAAGAGAAGATTCAGAGGGTAGGCTGATTGAATCATTTGATGTTCTAGAGAATCAGAACCTTGGTGGATCGGATGTGTTACTTACCATAGCCATTAAAGCATGATGCACACCACTTTCTTATTTCTTTTTCATAGTGTGATTTTTTTCTTAAAGTTTTTGTCTTCTCCCCTTCGTTCTTTCCTCCATCATTATTCTCTCAAATTTGTAGCCCAATTGATAAATGTAAGAAGTTATAGAGATATAAAAGGTGTGTTTGAAAATCCAACATGACATAGGTAAGATCACCAAAATTCGTGTAAGCAAGTGGAAGAAAAATATCAAATACAATATGATGTTAGTTTAATGCACAAATGATACGACATATATAAAGATGTACAATTATTAAAAAATTAGAAGGATGAAGTTATCAATGAAGATATGAGCCCAAAAATAAAAAATAAGATTTCCATGGAGAAGCATGAGCAACTAAAAGGGTTTTTTCTAGCCTGCATGAGAAAGTGCAAGAGATGCAAGGAGAACAAATTATTGCCTAACCCATGGCAATCTATTTATCTTGGAAAGAGCTTTGAGCCCAATGGATTATACATACAAAGGTATATTTTTGTGGTAGATTCCTTTAGTTTTTGTACCTCCAATTCTCCTATTTTATTTTTTCTTTTCTCTATCTCCAACGCTATAGTCGATCATACATATATTCTCCTGTAAGATTTATCCTTTATCGATTAGGTTTTTAAATCATGCCTCGTCCCTCACCACCATGTCATGTCATTTTTTAGATATAATTTATTCCTAATCCTTCCATATTTTCATAATTATACATTCACCCCAGTTTCATCCCACCTAGATTTCTCCTTTATTTTGTACCCAATAGTAAATTCATTTCTTCTTGTGTAGTCCCTTATTCCTCCCCTAGTGTGCCTTCTAAGATACTTTTATCCTTTAGAAAGTGCTAGCTCCAAGATAAGGCTATCTAAAGTTCTACAACTTTACAAGCAAAGTTCCCTGAGAGGCACCATAATGTAGGCCCAAAAGGCCACTTAGAAAAATTTTACATTTTTTTAAAATTTGGCTATGTTGAAATATGTTTTGAATTGAAACTCCTACTCAGTGCAATCTATTCTACACCATAGTCAACATGGTCAAAAGGATTTCTAAGCAACTCAAATCATGAA
The DNA here is from genome assembly GCA_028583015.1 of Wollemia nobilis. Taxonomy (NCBI): domain Eukaryota; kingdom Viridiplantae; phylum Streptophyta; class Pinopsida; order Araucariales; family Araucariaceae; genus Wollemia; species Wollemia nobilis. Next base: position 9,502,827 of record JAQPPZ010016717.1, on the reverse strand, counting down.
TCTAAACAAAATATGATGCCCTTAACTTAAGACAATATTCTACACTACCCAACTCATAGCAAGGTTCCACACCACGATCAATATTGCTCAAAGCATTTGGAAAGTAAACCAAATCCTAGCCTAGAATAAGGTTCTACACCACATGGCCCAGAACAAGGTTGTTATAACTCAAACCTGGACTAGCACACCCCTACTCCATGTCATGGTCAAAGTAGTCAAAATACTAAGTTACATAATTAGAAGTCAAAATAGAGAAATTTTTGTATCATGAGTGATGTAAATAGCTAAAGGTAAAATTCCATGAGATGTTTCCATCTTGGAATAGGTTTTTTGTTGCAAATGTGTCCTAGACCATGGTCAAACTTGGTCAAACTTATAACTGGTGACATCAAATTCTAATTAAGTGCATGGTTCTTCTCCGCATGAAATAGAGCAAATATTTACATCACGACCCCATATTGGTGCATCCTTATTCTATGTCATGGTCAAAATGGTCAAACAACTACACTATGAGATCCAAGGGCCATATTAGAACATGTTCTATACCATGAGTGATGAAAAGAGCTAAAGGTAACTTAAAAAAATAATTCTATTTTATAATGTGTTGTAGGCTGCAAGTGTATCCTAGGCCATTATTTTTGAAGGTATGCCAAGCATTTAAAAATATTTTAATATTAGTTGTCTCAGAGAATATTAAGGGCCCACATTGAATACAATTGTAATGACATATAAATGCAAGATTCATCATGATACTAAGATGCATACTTATGTATGATCTGGTTCTAAGAAAAAATAGAAGAACCAAGAAGATGAAGCAATAAAAATCAAGATCCATGAGCTGATTCAGTTCCAGATCGATGATAAGGCAACCACAACAAGAATAGGGGATGTCTTCATTTCTTCTTTGCAATAATATACAACTAAAATCCATGAAATATGAATAATTCATAGAGGCCATGTTGCAAGGTATCAATAGAGTATATAATTTCTTCTTTCTTCTATTAAATGGGAGTCCACCACCTCAGCACCTTACCGATCTGGAACTCCAAATTCCTTGTAATGTTCCTAATTCTTTCAAAACTATTCACTATAAAGCTATATCCCTTCTTCCATATTTTTATCTTTTATTTATAATTGAAAGGGTCCTTACCTTCTCTTACACTCCCATCACAATGGAATCCCCAATTCCACTGTGCCACCACATCTTGACAAAACCGAAACCTTCTCTTCCACTCAGAGTGGATAATTTATGGCTTTTGTTTCCTTTTTAACTGATTATTTGGTGGTAGGATTAGATTCAATTCCAAGAAATAGTTTAAAAATTCACATAGATACTTTATTTTGCATCATCGAGTTTCCTTTAAGGGTTATATATTTGTATGTGTAATTCCTTAATTTACACAAAAATAAGAGGAATCATACTTAACTTTTCATTTCTTCTTGAAATGGATCTGTAATTAACTTCACTACTAAAATAATATTAGCATGCTATCCAAAATTCCATCTACTTATTATAATTATTTTATGTAGTTCCACATCATGCACTTTATAATTAAGAATATTCTTTCTTGCTACATGAGTTGAAAGATGAATTGGACACCGTGCCTTCCTTTCATATTAAATCACATTCTTGGTGGTGAGTATTTCTTCCCACCATGATGAAACTCTATTACTGTAGAAATGAAATACTATTAGTAGCAACATATTATGCATAATAATTATGTTTTTCAAGAATAATTAAACATAAAATTATACAACATTCCATTAATAAATACACATATCACATTTTCTATAAATGTATGTTTGCATAACTAACTATGAAATAGTCAAATCATCTTATCAAAAAGACATCATAGAAAAATCATAAATCCATCCATGCAAAAAGTCTGTCAAGGGAGGGTCATGACAATATTGGTTAAACCACCTATGTGGCTAACCTCAATTAAAGCATATAATACATTTAATATGTTATATTTTAAACTTCAAATATGTAAGGTTTTTTCTCTATAGATATCTAAAGCTTACAAAAAACATGGGATGGATTATGTGGATCAATATACATATTTAAAATAAGATATTTCATCAGACTCTAAACCCATAAAGATAATTCTAATATGGGATTTCTATGAGAATATCAACAATATGATCTTATTACCCAATTATTATAATGGTGACCTATGCCTATAGGATATCTAGATATAAGTCAATGGGCATGTATAATGTAAGCCTTTGAGAATTATCTATATAATCCTACAAATACTCTTTATATAAGCCTACAAGAATCCTCTATGTAAGCCTATGAGGATTATCTATGTGAGCCTATGGATATTCTATATATAATCCTATAAAAATTCTATATGTAAGCCTACACACGTTGTATATGTAAGCCTACACACATTCTCTATGTAAGCCTACATGTAATATTGATGCATTCACCCTTAGCATTATTAGTTAAACCACTTGTATGATTAACTTTAATGAAGGCTTTAACATATTATAAGTTAACCTTCAAGTAAATTGTTTGTTTGAGGTGTAATAATTGAAAATTAGGTATCTATTATAAATACCCCTAATTATTAATACATTGTATGCATTTATAGGATTTTATATTATGGGGATACCTATAGGAACCCACCTATTCTTCTTATTTTTAGTACCTTTATATTTTTCTTTTTATGTACTAATATTTATTATTGCTCTTCTATTTCTTTTACAAAATAATCAATGTTGAATGCATGCTTTAAAACATATCTAAAAAGTATTTAAAAATATAAAAATTCAAATGTAAGGACAAAAAGCAAGCAAAACAACATGCTAGGCAACAAGGAGGATCTATATTGTAATTCATTATGGGTAAAACAAGAAGAAAACTAACAACGAATAAGATGCTTAAATACCAAATGGTTCATCACTCATTTTGGTGAAGAACTATTGATCTAGCATGGTATACATGGATTGACCATTTGTAATGGTATGGGTATGTGGAAGAAACCTACAAAGCATACAAGTAGAACTTATAATAGGGAAATTATGAATTATTTTATTTACTCATAAAGTTTAATAGATAATATGATGAAAGTAGAGTCTAAAGGCTCACCAATAGAAAAAAAAATAGATCACAAACTAGCGTGTATAAAATTATCATGTTAAAAAATTAAAAAATATATTATACAATCATAACCCAAGAAAATCATTTACTTTTCAAGAAAGTATAAAATATATTTTACAAAGGAAGGAAAAAGAGGTGAGATCAAGATAAGAAGAGTCATGAGTTGACAAATATAATTCTATAGGAATTAAAAGGGTGAAAAAGATGTAAAGTTAGGAAGAAGAAGAAAGATAACTTTTTCATAAATGCATAATATGATTGAAAATGTAAAGCAAAATGGAGAAATTTAAAAGAACCAAATAAAGAAGTGAAAAGCACAAATATATAGAAAAAATAATAAAAGAAATAAAAAATGGAACAAGTAAAAACAAGATCATAAAAACAATTTATTTAGAAAATAATAATCTAAAACTAATGTGGAAGGAACTTTAATAGAAAATTAAACAAAAAAATAATATTGTATAAATCCAATGATTGGAATATGCAAAACCATCGTATGAATGAGAGCAAGAAGAATAAGCCTCCTCCCATAATCATCACAAAAATAATTTTATTTACCTTAAAGGAGGTGAAAGAAGGTACTAAGAAGATATGAATAAATAAGTCTTGTGATGTGAAAGGACTACAGGTAGAATACTTAAAATAAAAATAAAAGGACTTGGCACCACACCTAAGAAGGATATTCAAAATCATCATCAAACATGGATTTTTAATGGATTAGATAACAAGTATAATATTATATTTTTTTGCCACTAGAGAACATAAACAATCCCTCAAATTACTAAACCATTATGCTTTATATTCTATTTTTTAACATATTTGAAAGTATGTTTGATAATTGAATTAGCAATTGGGTAGAAGAAAAAGGAAATAAGGAAAAATAATAAGTAATTTTTAGACCAAACACTTGACAATGGGCCACATCATCACTTTGAGATATATATTGAAAATTATGGACTGAAAAATGAGAAGTTTATTGTTATTGTTAGGATTTTAAGAAAGATATTGACATAGTACCTAGAAGTAAATTATGGAGCATATTGCAAGATTTAGGTATACTATAAATGTATAGAGTAATAGTGCATAGAATCTATGAAAAGTTGTGATATAAAATTTAAACATAAGCAGGGTTTTAAGAATGCTTTAGAAGTGGTATAGTAGTTAAAAAATGATTCCCATTATCCACTACTTATTTGGTTTATATATTGGTAAATTAGAGCAATGGATAAAAATATGAATGGAGGGGATGACATTTATTTGTGAAGGTATGTGGTCAGTCTTGTTTTGTATGTTGATGATCTCATTTTGATTTTAAGTTCAACACATGACTTGAGAAAGTATTGAAAGGCCTCAAAGAATTTTCTAAGGAGATATGCATGCAAGTAAATAATTGTAAAGACAATATCATGATCTTATCCAATCAAAAGAAAAAGGTTAGTTAAATTTTTATTTCGAGTTGGGTCATCTAGAATAAGTACCAAAGTATAAATATATTTGGGAGGGACTGTCATGACCCTCCCTTCATAGACTCTTTGATGGATGGGTCTATTTTTTATTGTTTTATTTTTATGAAATGTTTGGCTATTTTACGTTTGGCTTCAAAAAGATACATACATATCATGAAATAATATGATGTTTCTAACAGAGTTATACTTTTCCAAGAATAGGTACCATTTGTTGCATGATAATATTATTTTAGATGAGGTTATATCCACTAGATACATTGCAAGAAGAATAAATGAATTGAATTTATTGTTCTCTCTTTCAAAGAGGATATAGAAGAATTTATCTTGGGTCAAGAACTATTGTTTGGTACAAATAAGGTAAGGATACAATTTTGATTGTTTTAGGTTTTGGATAGAATTTTTTTTGTTAAAAACTCTAGTGAGAATTGCTATCTCCATTCATTATTGGAAAAGGAGAAATATTGCTTGAAAAGTAAATACTTATTGATTTTATTGTGTGGATTAGTGGAGTTGTACCTTACCTAGTGGTGAGTACATTGCTCACCTAGAAATCAAGGTAAAATTATATTTACCTACCTATTTGTTTTTGTTCTACTGTAACTTCGATACGAATTTATGAAAAAAAAGGAATCTATGTTTGTTGGTAAATGTTATAATATGATCCATAGTGCCTTAATAGAAGGAGAAATAAGTGTGTAATTGTGGGTGAAATTCTGCATCCCTTCAACCACTCTTTCTTGTAGAATGATGCTCTTTAAATATTGGCCAAATTTTGAGGCATGAATGGTCAGGCAAAAGGTAAAGGAAGCAACACCAATGGGCGGTAATGAGCAACGTATGGACAAAAACATTTAAGGCGAATGAATGGGTGGTAAGTTTAAATCCGTCATAAAGCTAAAGATGATTCAAGAAGGTAGGGAAAATAATTGAGTGGGAGGATATTTAGGCTCTGCCATCGGGCATGGGTATTCTAAAAACCTACCCGCTCATTGGGAAATTTTTTTTGCTGATCAGCAAGGGCAAAAATATTGCAAATACTCACCCCCATGGAAGATGAAAACCCATGCCCTTAGTTGGGTAGAAATTTGTGACATTGGTTGGATAGAACTTTAATAAAATAACACCCTCATTCATAATGTTACCACGGGAGGAGGATTGTTATCTAATGAAGAAAGTAAAATGACCACCCAATATCTAAACTCCCGTAATCATATGAAGTTTCAAAAAGCAAGATATTAATTGCTTGAACTACCCAATTTCATTCATTCATGTGCAAATATTTTTATTTGAAATGTGCTACTCCCAAGGTAATTAATCCCTATCATTCATAAACTAAGAAGAAGACCACCAGTTGGTTTAAGGGGCAGAATAGATGAGAATTAAAGAGCTAAGAAGAAATGACAGAGTAATCAAGGGCTCATATTGGTACAGATACACCTACCTCTCCTCCACACAACTAGCATTATCCCAAGGAGTAGAGTACTAGTTTAATGCCTGTCTACTTTAGTACTATATTCCCACCTATCACCATTAATGCTTATATTTTGAATTTATTGTAAAATTTCTATAAATACTGGGATGTTAGACATCCCAAGGGTGACTCTTTGGCCTTTACAATTCATATGTAATACTTATCATTGTTGGGTAAATACAAGGATACTACTATTTGGTCTCTAATCTGGTATTCATATCTTGTGTTTGACTTACTGTGATTACTTCTGTTTTGGCTATCTAAATAGATCTCACTTAATTTTGCTATCTAGATTTCATGGGGTTTGCTTAGTAGTTTTGGAATTTGCATTATTATTGGGTTAAGGGTTTATTTTTACTAAGGTTGGTTGGGTAGGAGAGCTCTAATTATGAATCCTAGATTTCATGTACCTATTTTTCAATTTTGGAATTCATCTTTTGACCCGCTACACTGAAGTATTGAGTGAGGGTTCGATTAGCTGATCTATTAGGTGGTATGCCTATGTTTTTGTCGATGGGGTTGGGTAAGCATATATCTTGAAGTGACCATATCCCTTAATTGTGATTTCTAGATATGACCTCCTTTGTTTCATCTCTTTCCGACTCCTTTTTCCCCTTTTTGTTTTAGGCATAGGTAGCTAGGACCACCTCCCATAAGGAACTGACCTTCTTTGAAGATCGACCACTTTTTTGCCTTTCCCCTCAGGAGTAGTGACGATCATTTGATGTTGGCACTGGTCCACACTAGTGTTAGATATTTGACCAATAATTTTGGTGACTTTGTTGGGGAAATCATAAGGTCTCCATTGTTTTATAAAATCAAAGTCCTATGATACTTTGGTTTACCCAAATCTTCACAAATCACCTGAGCACTTCTATGAGCAAACAAGATTCAGATCTGAAGATCTTATGAGTAGTCTTGACCTCACTAACGGAGAAAGTATGCTCATCTGGTGACTCCTAATCCAATGCAAGAACTAGAACTCCTGAAGACTAGCACCAAAATGGCTCAGTAGTGCTAACCTAGATGGGATTACCCTGATCCACTTAATTTCATGATATTCCTAAAAATATTCTAAAGAGCCTAATAACATATTATGGTACTAAAGGAATTGCTCGAGAGCACTTGAATATATTGCTGCTCTAGCAACCCTCCATTGTATCACCCATGACTATGTCATGATCAAACTTTTGATATTATCTCTAAAAGAGAGGGTGTTATTGTGGTACCAATCCCTTGGGCATAAAACCATATGCTCATGGGTAGATTTTGTGGGAGCTCTTATTAATATATTTATGCTTTTATGGATCCCTTCCAACTCTTGATGCACCTCTCATTCATTAAGAGGGCCCATTTTGAATCCATCACAGACTTCAAAATATAATTCAAAAGAAGTTGGGAGAGGATTCCCTTCGAATACCAGTCGTCCCCCATCTAGGATCACCTATAATATGTTTAAGTTTTTAGTTCAGATATAAACCTATTTCTACATAAACATGGATAAAAAAGACTCCCTCAAGTCTTTTAGGAGGATTTACAGGTTGAGAAAATATTGCTTTAGGTAGGAAAGATATCTTCAAGAGATTCTGTCCTCCCATACTATTTTCAATCGTTGTTGCTCCCCTCCCCATTGTACAATATCCACCATGGATACCATATGAAGTTGTGTAGAAGCCAGGGCCATAGTTATGCAAAAAACAAGAGGTGAATCTCTTCTCGAGCTCATACAAAGAAGATGCAATCACAATCCTTGCAATGAATGATTTTAATACTTACAACTTCTTCCAACAACCAAATGATATGGACCAAGTGGAGAACTCCTCTGATAGAAAAGGGATAGTATTGTACCATTTTATATCTAGAAGCACACCGAGAAGAAATAAGAGAGGTTGACCACTCAGAAGGAAGATTTTGATAATATTTTGGTAGTAGGAACACTGCCTAGTGGGTACTACTGTTAAACTTATGTGGAGAACTCAGAGGTGCATGTAGCAGGGATTTCACATCAGGTGGATCCCAAGAAATGATAACACTGGAGCCTATTTCTATATGAACTAGTACCAAAGGAGTGCTCCTGTGTGGTAAAATTTATTGTGACATTGATCATCGATTGCATAAGTACTAGTATGCATGATAATCTGCTAAGTTGCAGATGCATTGTAGCTTGGAAAATTTTTGGACAATGTTAATCGAACTACGAGCAACACCTCAAGTTTAGTATAATCTGGTCTGACCATTGTAGATTCACTGGATGATTTCTAGGATGAATCAATTACTGTGATGTGTCAATTGTACCATAATTTTGTGTAAATAGACTGGCAGCTATATAAAGGTGCAGTAGACACATGGCCAAATGACATCATCTTGTGCTTAGATGATGTAATATAAATTTAAGAACTTATAGAAATTACATCGATTTTGAAGCACTCCCCCTCATACTCTGTGTTCTTCCTTGTGTTTTTTTATTGTGACCTCGTTTCCCAATGGATCAAGGCTCGATATTGAGATATTATTTCACATAATATCTAGAAAATATATCCACTATTTTTTTGAGAGGAGTATCCATTTATCGATTGAATGGGAAAATTAATTTATAAATAGCCATCCCAAAAGGTGATGACAACATATATGTGGAAAATGAAGATGATAAAGATGCTATGACTGAAGATTCCTTGGAGAAATGGTAATGATAATTTTTTTTTTGCATGATTATGTTAGAAAGAGGTGTTACATCAGAACCAATAAATGCTCCTAGAATTATGTATGTTCTTGAATTGGTCCTGGTCCTGGGTGGGGTGTGTTGATGGAAGGGTGATCTACATGGGTGTCCCATGGATCACCTTTATTTTTATTTATTTTATTTTTCTAAATTCTTCCCTTCCTTCTATTTCCTAAATTTATTTTTACCACTAATTGATGAGGTTAGTGGTCATCATTTCTTCTATTTTTTCCTGTGTTTCCCTCCCTCTCCTCTTCTCCTCTTTTTCTCTTTCTTTGGTTTTGCTTGTGGTTTCCACTTGTGGCCCCCCTTCTTTTCTTCCATTTTGCTTTCTCTCACCTTGTTTTCCATTCAACTTTGTATACCTTCCTCCTTTTTCTTGCAGCTATGGTTGGTTGCTTTTTTTTTGTGCCCTCATTATTCCCTTGTGTGTATGGGTGGAAAATTTTAAGGTAGACGAATGGGCATTAAGTTTAAATCCACCATAAATCTAAATATGATTCAATAAATTAGGGCAAAGAATTGAGTGGGCAGACATTTAGGCTCGTCCATCAAGTGGAGGTATTCTAAAAATCCACCCACTCACTAGGTAGAAATTTTGGTCAATCAGTAAGGTGTAATTATTGCAAATCCCCACCCTCGAGGAAGATGAAAACCCCCAACCTTGGCTGGGTAGAACTTTGTCACATTGGTTGGCCAGAACTTTGGTAAAAGCTCACCCTCCTTCATAATGCCACCATGGGCTGAGGATTATTATCTTATAAAGCAACTAAAATGATCTCCCGATGCCTAAACTCCTGCCATCATCTAGAGTTTCAAAAAGTAGGATATTAATTGCTCCAGCTATCCAGTACTAGTCATTTATGTGCAAAGATGTTTATTTGAAATGTGCTAAATCCAAGGTAGTTAATCCCTACCATTCATAACCTAAGAAGAAGACCATTGACTAGTTGAAGGGGTAGAGTAGATGAGAATTAAGGAGTTGGATATAAATGATAGAGTAATCAAGGACTCATATTGGTGCAAAAATATCTACCCCTCCTTCAAAAAACTGCTATTATTCCAAGGAGTAGAGTACTAGCTAAACGCCTATCAACTTCAAAACTATATTCCCACCTATCACCATTAATGCTTGTATTTTGAATTTATTGTAAAATTTCTATAAATATTATGATGTTAAATGTCCTAGGGGTGTCTCTTTGTCCTTTAAAATTCATATGTAATACTTATCTCCATGGGTAAATACAAGGATACTACTGTTTGGTCTCTAATATAGTCTTCATATCTTGTGTTTGATTTAATGTGATTATTTTTCTTTGGCTATCTAAGTAGATCTCATTTAATTTAGTTTTCTAGATTTTAGGGGGTTTTCTTAGTAGTTCTAGAATTCACATCATTATTAGGTTAGGGGTTTATTTTTTCTAAGGCTAGTTGGGTAGGAGTGCTCTAATTCTAAACCCTAGATTTCATGCACCTATCTTGCAGCTCTAGAATTTACCTTTTGATCCACTACACTGAAGTATTGAGTGAGGGCCCGATTAGCTGATATGTTAGGTGGTATGCCTGTGTTTCCACTGGTGGGATTGGGTAAGCATATGTCTTGATGTGAATATATCCCATCCTTGTGAGTTATGTCTATGACCTCCTTTATTTTATCTCTTTCCCGTTCCCTTTTCCCCTTTGTGTTTTAGGTGTAGGTAGATAGGACCACCTCCCATAAGGAACCAACCTTCTCTAGAGATCCACTATTTTTTTGCCTTCCCCCTCGAGTGCAGTGGTGGTCGTTCGATGTTGGTGCTAGTCCATGCTGGTGCTAAATCTCTAACCAATAGTAATGGATGAACACCCTCAACTTCGTGTTGATAGAACTAAATGATGGGGAAAAAGGTAATGGTTATCTAGGGAAGAATTCCATGTAAGAAGGTTAAAATATTCATTTTCTTGTAATATTTTGTTTTATTCATAAATGATATAAGAGATTTATCTTAGATGGATGATAATATCCTAGCAATATTAGAAAAGAATCCAATGGATGGGAACTTGCTAACTCGGGTTTTGATTGTTTGAATGATGTTGTACTCCATAAGGAATTTATGGATGGATTGGTAATCAAAAGTAATAGTAGTGGAGGTTGTTGTTGATTTGATAAGAATATGTAATAATCTTGAGAAGTGCAAAGATATTTTAACTTTATTTTAGTTAGTGAGAGTGTTTGATTGTGCCAAGAAAGAAGAAGAATGTGCATAATGGGTGGGAGGCGATAGATGGAGGAAGAAGAATAGAGAATAGGAAAAAGAAGTGGGCAGGAAAAAAAAAAAGGAAGAGGGGCAACAAAACCAGACTATGGTGTGATCAACTCAGTCCATTTGGAATTTGACTGGTATTTCTAGGTAGAGCTCTTTAAACTGTTGCTTTTGGGTTGAAATGATTGTTGTAGAAATATTTTAAACTCTTGGTTTCTTGTCCAGTGTTCATCTTCTAGAATAATTTTGAAAATGTTGGTTAAGATAGTTAACTCATGATATAAACACTACCCATAGAAATAGATCCTAGTGGTGACTTCAAACTTATTTCTAAACCATGCTCGTGGAGGTGAAATTGAATTTAGGAATGAAATATTTTTGGATTTTGTGTGAGGAAACAAATAGAGCGACTACTCACTATTGGGTAGGATTCTAAGATATAAGAGTTGTGAAACATATGTTGTTTCTAGTTAAAGGATTGGGTTATATATTACCAATATACTAAACTGGGTGAGTGTGTTTAGATGGCATCCTTCATGTTGGTTGCAAATGTAGTTGAACTAAGAATAAGAAATCATGTAACCTTTATACTTCCAGTTGCTCTGTGCACCTATTTAAATAAAAAATACTATTAAGTGACGAATGAAATGTGACCCTCCTAAAATGACCAAGAGGTTACGATAGACCTGTGGAGTGACATCATTAAGATATATTCGATTGACTCCTTTCCAACAGGTAAAGTGTAGAGGAGGTTTGAGAAAAACTGACAAAGGTTTGTAATTATTTATCTTGATAGATAGGCAAAGTGTTGGTTTAGACTAGCAACATCGGTGTGAGGTTAAACGTTTTCCTGTTGGGATGGAAGAAGACCCATATTTTTTAATACATTAACATTGATGTGGGTATCTTCCTTTACAACGCTGGTTTTTTTTTGCTATCTTTTATTATTACTTTAATAAAGGTATGAGAAGGTTTTCTAGTTTACAATGAACATCATGTAGAGCTATTTATAAGAAAACTTGAATTGTTTTTATCACATACCAATTATTGTGAATGTCATATTCTTTCACACTACATCATCCTATGCTGGTGTAGGGAATGAAATACGTTTAAATCTGGAGATGGAGTCAAGATGCACCCATGTTTGAATAGGGTAAACTAAAATTAAATAGATGCTAATATTCTTGTGGGATGCTGGAAATGGGTTTGAACTCCAAATTGAATCATTTTCTAATAGAAGACAAAGTGTTTTGGTATTTGGGTCAGTCATTGTATAGAAATTCACTAAATGGTAAAACATGACAATTTTGGTATTTGAGTGTTGTAGAAGGTTTCTAGCATCTTGTTTATTATTTGTTCTGTATACCCAAGCTGAATGATGCATTATACATACTGCAAGGTTACTTTTTTCCAAGAAACAAAATTGCTTTTTTATATCTCTTATTGTAAAATGAATAAATGGTTGTTCATTCATTAGAGGTAAATTTGTAATTTAAGAGAATGTGTGATTTTATTTGTTACATTATGATATAATTTGGATAAAGACTAAAGAGTGTTAATTCTAGAAGAGGACATTTATAAGTTAGAGATGAATACATGTTAATGTGTCACAATCCATGTGGTCATAGGAAGGAGTCACAGTATTAGACTGTGCAATGGAAACATGGTATGCTCTTTATTTATTATTAAGAGCATGGTGGATTCCTTTCACAGAATCTAAAATAACCTTGGGTGACTTGGTCCTCTCCATAATAAGCACTATCAAGAATTTTTAAATCATAAGCACTCTCTTTGTTGAAGGAAATTAAGTGTTTATAAATAACAAACACTCTCTTTGTCTTTTTTTAGGTATAAGTGAGTTTCCATTAATTGCTTTAGCCCTATCCATCATATGAGTATAGGTCACCCCACTAGACCAAAGAACCTCTCAATAAAACCAATATCAATAGATGTCTCCTAGTCTTAACCATACATAATAGTTGTCTTGTGGCTTCTCTCCATCCTCCTAGACCTTTCAATAAACTAGATGTTTTAGTTCAAAGTGTTTGTTTATTTTATTTAGAAAGCATAACTTAGAAATATTTGTCATGATTTTATCATAACTTATGTTTTGTTGACAATTTTTAATTTTTTACTTTTAAATGAAAAATTAGGATTAAGCTTCTCTTACATTAGATTCTTTATTTTTAATATTGTTGCTTATTTATAATAGTGATCTAGTATTTGGATTTTTTTTTCTTAATTTAGGATTCCTTTTAATGATTTATTATCTACAAATGTTTTATTGATTATTATAGAAATATCGATATAATTACATTATTATTTCTTTAATGCTTTTGTCAACAATTTCTAAATTACTTACTTTGATAATTAAAGTCTATATTTATCCTCATCTTGCATTAGATATTCTATAATTACTCTTATTATTTTTAAACATACAATATATATTATTCTATATGTAGTGTGTTTTGTAAATAGGGTGGATCCTATTTTTTAAAATTGAAATAAATTCTAATTCCATCAAATGGGTTTAAGTTTCCTAACTACATGCATGTAAGGGAATTCCTTCTATAAATGGGGCTAAAGAGGATGTTATTTTCAACTTAAAACCAAAAGATACCTAAAAATAAATAGCACTCTCTATACTTATTTATTGACACCCTTAAAATATAAATCTAATGTGTATCTGTTGGCAATTTTGACATTATACCACATTGAAATTTTTGATGAAATTTTGTTGAATAAATTTTGATTGTAAAAATGACATATCTATTAATACTATGTTGCAGTATTTTGGCTAGTATAATGTGTTTCAGTATTTTTTGTGTGTTAATATTTTTCCTAATTTTCATGAATTAAATGCTTGGGAATAATGGGTGCTGCAAGACAAATTGTTTCTGGAGAGTGATGTGAAAAATCAGTGAATATCACTTGACGACATCAAAGAAAACAACGCTTAAAAGTTTAAGGTTAAAAGGGCATGACAATATTTTCACTTGAATGAAGAACGAAAACCCCAGTCGTCCTTCCTTAGGGTGAAGATATTTTTATTTATTCAAAGATCTGATCGTTGAGCGAAGGGAATGGCAAAAGTGCATTCGTCCCAAAAATGGGGTGATCGACTTGTTCACCTCACTTCGGGGTGAACATAGAAAGAAAAAGAATAGCAAGTTTGACATGGAATTTTGCCCCAAATTAGCAGTGAAGGTCCCTTTCGCCTCTCACAGGGGTAAAAATATATTTTGACTAAGTTCGATGCAGGTTCGATATTGAAGTGCAATGGCATTATAAATAAGTGCGTTTTGCCCCATTTTGGGGTGAACATCATCAAATTTTAAAATATGGCATGCCCATTCAATGTGTTGAAAGGTCAACACTTTGTTCACCCCAAGGGAAGGGTGAATATACCTTTTACCCTTCCTTCGGGTGAACGCATATATAAAGCATAGGGCATGGACCCCACCTCAGCATGCATTGAAGGAAGTAAAGGTGATAGCGCTTTCACCCCAAGTGAGGGGTAAAAGTCCCATTCACCCTTCCCTGGGGCTAATCTAAATGAAGGATGCCCCACAAATGCATCAAGAGTTTTATTTTTTCTTTGGGTGAATATTAAAAGGGTGGGCATTGAAAAGTCAAAGCCACATTCACCCAAGGTGAAGGGCAATAGTGCATTTCACTTATTTTGGAGGTGAACATATATATTTTAAGAAGATATATGTCTTGTGTGAGGTGCTTTCACACTGAGAGGAAAGTGAAGCTCTTTGTCACATTTTTCAGGAGCGAAATGATACAAAGATGGTTTGAAACATCAGTGTGAAACCAAAGGGGCTTAATAAGCTATTTTTACTTGGATTTTCTCCAAGTTAACTACTGCCACAACGAAGAGACGAATGAAATTTTTTTTTTTTTGTATTTACATGGTGGAATCGGTAGCCACCATGAATCCGGGCAAGTTGTCCGACTTTTTATGGCCACCACAGTATTCTGCGTTGTTTGCCTCGAAAGCCGCCACACAAATATTTGTGCAATCCGCCCCTATAACCACCATGCCACAATCATTTTAAAAATTTTACGCTACTGAAAGCACTAGGAAAGGGATAAGTGTTCAGTCCGATGAGACCCGAGATTTGAACCTTGGACCTTTGTCCCCCTTATGAGGTTTGGATGAACCAATTGGTCTACACCTCGGACCTAAAAAAAGAATTTTAAATTGAGTAAAGTTAGGGGTTGTACACGGAGCACGATGATGTGAGAGTTGCAAGTGGTGATCCAATTATTGAATAACGCATATTTGCTTCTAGGCGCAGTTATAAAAAACAATGAAAGGCATATTTCAGAGTTGTAGATCAAACAAAATTATGAATATTGTAGCTTTGAGAATGCCCTCTCCACCAAGGAGTACGAATAGGGGGGAAATGATGGAAATTAAAGGAAGCACCTTCGTTTATCATTTTATTTTGAGCGAATTCAATTTTAAGCATCAACGAAGACTTTTTCAAAGGTGCTCAGATTAGATGAATGATGGGAATTTAATGATTGAGGTGAAAAGTGTATGTTGTTGTTGATTTCAAGCTAAAAGAGCTGCAAGATTAAAATCATAGGGTGATTTTCATGAGTTCCAAGATATTCTGAATAAGGGTGAATTTACAAGGTGCAATAGATGTACCAAGTTATATATCACCTTTGTAGTTTTCCATGCACTGACACCTGAATGTGCTGATTTCCTAGGGAAATTCCCTTAAAAATTGGATCGTTGTCTCAGGAGAAATATTTTCAAGAATTTCAAGGAGGATTTTATTTACAGAGGTTCCTGATTAGTAAACATTTGTATTTTGTGTATTAAATAGACATAGGTGAAAAACTCTATAAATACTAAGCAGTTTCAATGTAATGATATGATATACACTCTATAGAAAAACTATTCAAGTTTTCTACGTAAATAAGAGTTTAGATTCTAATTTTGCAAGCAATATCTATGTGTGATTTCTTTTTGTTCAAGCATTTCTATTTTATATTCATGTCTGTTATCTGTTGCTAAGTTCAAATTCTACATCTGGATTTGGGCACTACTGGTGAGAGTGTGAGTACTGGAATACAATTCTAGAAGTTATCTCCAAGGAACTATAAGTGAATTCTCTTGCCTCCTTTATATTATATGCTGCTATAATACTTGGTTAGAATTCATGTTGCTAGTCTATCTCCAATCCTATATCTTTTGTCTGTCGCTATATTTCCCATTTCTTTTCGTTATTTTCAATTTCTTTCCCACAACTCTACTGGTGTAGGATTAGTAAGAGATTCAGACCTATCTGGAGATTGGCATGGAGAAAATTTCTTTACTACGACTTTTCAATGTTGGTCATGTCTAGGGTGCACAAATGCATATTTTGTATTTTAGATAGATATTTGACCAACAAATTTTGGTATACCTGGTGGGACCTTCAAAAGTTCCACTTTCAACAGTATTGAGGTTTGCTGTTCACCTTCATGTTGTGCAGTTAGAATATCTGGCGACTCATATATACCCAGAAGCCTCCAAATGTGAAGTCGGTGAAAGATGTACTTCATGATCACAATATTGAAGATCAACAATTTTAAAAATCCCGTTGAGTTATTTGAACTTGACACCCAAAAATTAGGAGAAAATCCTATATTAATTACTCTACCTCATATGTTAGTTGCAACATCTTCATGGTTATCTGGTGTGTTTTTCATTCCTTCAAGTCCATCTAGTACTGCTACTAGCATCCCACATCCTCAACCTCACACACCAGTCAATATGGCTCAGAATCCACCACCACAACAACCACAACCACCAAGGTAGTTCCTAGCATGGAATAGATTAGGAGCTTTGAATTTACAAGCACAAAATCCTGTCCCTCAAACATCTTTGAAGGCTTTGCCTACCTATGATGGTATTGGTAAAATTTCTTATGAGCATATTCAAGATATGGATTATTTGGCGATGATCCACGACATCATAGATGAATATATTATGGTAATATTGTTGGTGTTGTCACTTAGAGAGAAGTTGTATTGGTATTGATACTTACCACTCACTACTATTACCACTTGGGATCAGTTGGCATAATTGCTAATCAAGAACTTTCATGAGCAAGATGAACCTTTCTCCTTATTGCATCAATTCATGAATATCCAAAGACATTCATAGGAGGAGATAGTGGAATTCAATTCTAGGTTCACCCAAATCTAGAAGAGAGTTCCTGATGGCCTTCAACCCATGCATGAGCAAGCTATATTTTACTACCTCAGAGCCTTTAAATCCAATATTGGTATGGCGATATGACAATCCAATGTCAATATATTTCTAGACTTGTATGTGTAGGCATAGAAGAACAAAAAAGATTTGATCACAATAGGTAAGTTGCATCTGAAGGTAACCATGCCCATCCTTCCTGATCTTCCACAAAATTTGTACTCAAGTGCATTTTCAAAGCCTATGTCTTCTATGTACCCTATTCCCTCATGAAGCTTGGGTCCACCTCAAATTGCTTTAGTACCAGTTCCACAATTCCCCACTCCAAGTATTTCATAATTACCTACACCAGTCATTCTAAAACTGCCAACACCAGTCCCTTTCCCATCACTACTAGCACCACCTATCCCATTGCAGTTGCATGCTCCACCAGCCCCTATACCTTTACCAACACCTCCTGCGCCTTCAAATATTGATCCCATTATGAAAATATTATAGGATATGTAATCACTCAATTCATTAGTGAGGAAAATATCAAATGAAATTATGTTTTTCAAGAAGAAACAAGATGAAGCTGATTTTTTATCAAGGAGGTTTCAAACACCGCCAATTACTAGGGAGAAACCAACCACTAGCAAGGGCCTTGAGAGGAATAAAAATGTGTTGGAAAATGAAGAAACTAGTACATCGGAGAGAGCATATTGGTGTTCCACCTATAATGATCCCCATGGTGAAGATTTGTGCATGGTTCATTTGAACTATGTACAAAAATTAGCAAAAAAATTTGTTGGTGGATAAATCAATATGATAATGGAAGTTGATCATAATTTTATGGTCCCATCATTGGAATACGTTTTAGTTCTTACTAGGGCTGGGAAGAAGTCGGTGACTATTGATCCAGTGGAAATGGAGCCTTTGAAAGTTCCTATTGAACAAAAGGTACAAAATGAAAAGGTACAACCACAAGTGAAAGCACCTGGTACAACAACAAAACAACAAGTTTCTATCATGTTGAAGGATCTATTACCCAAGAAATCTCAAGAGAAGTTGCAGATGAAGACATCAACTTCATAGTCCATAACCGCTCAAGTGTAAACTAAGGCAAAAGAACAAGCCAAATAGGACCTCAAATATCCATCATTGAATAAGCAACAAAGGGTGGAAGCCACTCAATAATACTAAAATAAATATGAGTCGACTAGTGAAGAAAAGGTCCCTAGGACTTTTGATTATAATATTGTTGAGGAAATGAAAAATATCCCTACAAAGGTAAGTTTATATGATGCACTACAATTATGTGGACAAGTTGACTTATTGTAAGAGTCTCTCAAGTCTGTGAAAGATAAAAGGAAAATCCATTCCCAAATAGTACAAGCATAGACACTGCAAACTTCTACCACTGGTAAAGAAAATACCACCTCCATTCTATTCATATCTCAAAATGGAAGGGTGGATCATGCACAATTGTATGATTGAGTCTAGTGTTGCGACTACTGTTATGCCAAAGGTAGTATATAAAGTCATGGGGATAGAATATAAAAGAAGTAGTCCAAGTGTCTTGTAGTTGTATGGTACCCTAGTCAAAATTGTGGGAGTAATCAAGGATATTGTAGACACCAAAATAGCACCAATCTGATCATGTGGATACAAGCACTGACTGAATTGGCATACATAGACCCTAGGGCAACTCCCAGAGGTTAAACAGTGGTCCTAACCACTCCCAAAGTAGTTTTGGAAGATCATAGGTCAATTTTGCACCTTTCAAGCACCATGCTCATTACTCGTTCCACCATGGGGTGAATAAAATGCTATTCGCCCCACCTTGGGACAATTAGCAGCAATCGCTCCAGGGTGGGGCAAATAGCAGGTTTGACGGGCAAAAGGTCAAACCTTGAAAAATGGTAGCTCAAATATACCACTCAACTCCACCTTCAATGCATGGAAGTGTGAGTGAGTGTTTTTGAGCTCAAAGAGGTAGTCATAGAGGCACTCATGGAGTCCTTAATCAGGGAGGAATCTTCTCTCCCCTGGGAAGGCATGATGTCCAAGTGACGCCCCTACATGCACATTCAAAGTATACTTTCAGGTATATAAAATGGTGAGTCTTATCACCCCAAAATGAGGACAGAGTAGGAGCATTTGGAGCAATGGAGTGCTACCGAATTACATCCTCACCCCTCACTTGTGCTTCTTACATCCTTGATCTTTCTTTTGGAAGGGAGGTTATTGGGTGAACATTGGAAACGCAATCTGGACCCAAAATCCAAATATTTTGCCACAATACCCCACCCAATTTGTTGAAACAACCCCCTAGGAGGTTTTGGACCCATCCCAAGTGGATTGGTGTCAAAACCAAGCCCCAAACGGTGGGCGTCTTGCCCTCGGGTGCCCCCCACACTACTGCAGTCCTAATCGCCCCACCCCAGAGCGATTAGAAATATATAGTATATTTCTTCATTTTTTATTTTGCATATTATTTTATGTCATTCATATATACTTCCATTCAAATTTCATGCCATTATGATGAGTTTTGACTGTGTTTTCATTATTTTTTGCTTTCACTAACATACAGGGAGCATCTTCGAATACAGGGTGATCGGGGCTGAATATGCAAAATACAACTTTTTGGGTATCTCAAAATGCCCTATTTTGCCTAACACCAACTTTGTAGGTGTTTTTGAGGCCTCTGTATGGGACATTTAGGAGGTTGATTTTTGACATTTTATGACAGTCCTAATCGTCCCACCCCGAAGTGATTAGGAATATATAGTAGATTTCTCAACTATTCCTTTTTTAGTGTGTTCATGATGGTTTTTGCATGCTTCTATCCAAATTTCATCTTATTCTGACATGTTTTTATTACCATTTTAATTATTTCATGCATGCATTGATCGGAGGCCTTGGGGATTGCATGTTTCCCTCCATCCATAGGTGCTATTAATCGTTTGCTATTTCTTTGAATGTAGGATCTCGACACCGGAGGGGTATCAAGGAACTAAAGATGCATTCATGCAAGTGGCGATGATTTTTGGCCCACCCATTTCAAATGTGGTTACGTGGAAGATCCCTAAGGGAAGCGTACCATCCGTGGTGTAACAAAACTATATCTAACGCTCCTAGCCCCTAAAAATGAAGGAGACATATTGTAACCTAATATCAAAGAAAAATTAATGAAAAAAAGGGCTGCACTTTACATTTGCTTTATATCTCATTTTAGTTCATTTGTTTTCCCTTTTCATGCACTTTAGTCCTTTCTTCATTCATAGGAGCTAGCATTACATTTGATTTTTTTTGCATCGCACCCGGTATGCCATTGCTTCCGTATCCTAGTGATTTCAGTGGCGATCATGGTGGGAATCTATCCCCTAATTTTGGGATCAAATTTCTGATCAAAATTTTGTGTTTTTGTTTGCAGGTGTTAATCCTTCAAGCGCTGGACTGCTACTCGTGCCACCCTGTGACGAATACAGACTGGAATTCGTGCCACCTCGGGATGAATAAGAAATTCATCACACCTTATGACGAATAAAAATCTGCTATTTTTCCCACCTCAGGACGATTAGATCTTTGTGCATTTTCTGAGCAGAAACTCAGAGGCATCCGGTTTGGGCAGAGAAGAGGTAGGTTTTCTGAACATCCTTTGTAATTTTTTGTCTCTGTTTCTGTGATTTTTTTGTTTCTTTGCTTGCATAGAAAAGTTTTACTACATGTTTTATTTCTTTGTGCAAGTAAAAAATAACCCCACACACCACGTGATAATCTAAACATCAAGGAGTTGGTCTTAAAACCCCAACACTTGATCAAGACCAACGGTGGATTTCATCACCACCTTGGCTTGAATTTTTGCATACATAACCCTGATCGCTACTGTTGCTAGACATAAATCCTGATGAAATCTAACCAAGTGTAGCTGGGGTGATTCCCAGTGCATGAGGATAAGTCTTCTATGGTAGGTGTCAAAAATAGGGCGATTCCCCTTCCATACTGCCTATGTTCCACGTACTTTTCTGCTCTTGCGTACCAATAGTTTCCCTCACGTAATGGCGGGTATATTGAGAGGTTTGGTATAATGGCCTGGTAGTGGTATATTGAAGAGGCAACCATTTTGGGAGATATAAGAGACCTCATATTGCATATACAACAAAATTTTCTTTACAAGGTTTTCACCACAAAATCAAAACACACTAAACTAGATCTAGGGCACACCTTTAATCTATAAATGAGATAATCATTGCTTTGATTGTGTGGTCCCCTTTTGTTTAGTGTAGCATAAAAAATTGTAAAGAAGATAAAAACCTACATATCTTGTAGAGAGACACCACCATGGTGTACACCCATATCCAAGCCCAATCATGGGCATAAGCTACGAAAAGTGTACAAGGGGGCACAAGTCACCTCCGCTATAGCCCTAAGGACTTGGTCATACCACCTTGGTTTCCTGACCCACAAAATAGTCCACATCATACCATGACGGAATGGGACTATAGAGGCACCCCTTCGAGGGGCATGCCCATGCAACATAGAAACTTTCAGGAGGAGTCCATACATGTGGTACTCAACATAGATAGGAGGGATCCCTTAGACCTTCATTATGAGTGGACACCACGTGATGAAGTGCTAGAACAACATAGAGTCCATAAAGAGGGGCCACATGATTACATCATCCCTCCTCTACCCCTTATTACTATAAAAAACAATAGGCCAAATCCAGAGCATAAGGCTCTTCAGACAGGGCGAGCCAAATTTGCCTGCCCCTTTCACATATACGAAAGGGAGCATGAGGAAACCCACTACATTCCACAAGAGCAACACACAACACAGGAATAATGTGCTTCTGAACCTACTATTTATCAAGATCACCTACTGAGTCCAGAGCCTCGGGTGAATGCCACTAACCTCAAAAGAGGGAAGCAACCTATAGAGATATCGGATCACCACGATCGAGATAGATGTGTAGGGGAGGCATCTAGGCCTCCTAGACTCAATACGGTGGAGCAAATCGACTTGGAATTTGCCAAACATGCCGCCCGCCAAGCGTAAATCATGTAGCTTGAGAAAGACCAACAATAGTTAGAGCACCTGTATCGCCTTAGCAAAGAGTGCATTCAACATCAGATAGATGAGTTGCTCCAGAAAACTGTGCCTGAGAGGGTCCCAACCCCTCACACGCATAGTATAGAGTTGTATGGGAGGCACAACCCATTGGTGCGAGATAGGTCTCCATGACCTTATCAAGTGTTGCCTCCAAGACCTCCTAGACCTGAGCGGGAGACCACCCCTAGAGCCAATGATGGGAACCCTCCATGGACATCCACTCATGTTTATAGGTCATGCCTAGGAACTCCTCAAGAAGCCTATGAGGAATTTGAGCAAGAAGAAGAGCGGGCTGAAATTCCATACCAAGGCAAGGGGGCGCTACCCGGTTGCCCCTCCATAGGCCTCAAGTTCCCCGTAATTCAAAATGGGAACAAACCAAGGAGGAAGAGATCAAATATTCTAATGCATACAAAGTGCTACTAGAGTGCTTAGAGTTTATGGAGACCAAGAATTTTGGGCCCCAAAAGCCCACTTTATTCCAGCTTTGCAGTCACCCGATGCATCCTTCAGTATCGACACCCCCATACCCTGAACACTTCAAAATGCCTCAATTGGCAATATTTAGAGGGGATGAGGATGCACAAGAGCACGTGACAAGATTCCTGAGCCAATGCTTTGGCATTCAGGACAATGATGCTTTGCTTCTAAGAACATTTATAACCACGTTCGCAGGCCCTACCTCGGATTGGTTTACCCAGTTGCCAAAGCATAGCATCAACAACCTGGACCAGCTAGTGGATGCATTCCTTGAATGTTTTGCCTTCAACACCAAGAAGAAGGCATCGTTAAGTGACCTAGCTAGCCTCAGACAGTATGAGGAGGAGACCATGGTGGCCTATGGAAATCGGTGGAGAACATTGCTTTCAAAGATTCCTTACCTCCCTCCCATGGCTGATCTAACACAAATGTTCATGAAAAGTTGCCTAAGATCGATCTCCATGTTATTGTAGCTGTAGCAATACGCCACTCTCGAGGAAGCTCTGGCACAAGCCAGAATAATTAAGGAGATCAAGATACAGGATGGCAAGATTGCCAAGCCACACAAGAAAGAGTGGCCCAAAAATGCTAAAACTAGGTCCGTGCAACCAAAACCCGCTGCGGTCAATCAGGTTGCCATAAACATACCAAAGCCTACACAGATGACACAGCCCCCAAAGGCTAATTATCAGGTAGTTCCTCTTGACAGCTATGAGAAGTAAAATCATAGGCAAGAGTAAAATTAGTAGCGTCACCCTAGGCAACAATTCACACCCTTCACAGAATCTAAAGACTCCTTGTTTGACCATTTGTCCACGGTAAACTTGATAAACCTACCAGAAAGTTGACCCATAGACCCCAACATGCCAAAACCCAAGGGCTATAGGGAAGACTTGTACTGTAGATTTCATCGACAGAAAGGACATGACCTTTATGTGTGTTGGAAGTTCAAAAGCTTAGTGCAAGACCTAATAGACAACAAAATGCTAGCGGTGGATAATCCCGTAGCACCAAACCACCAATAGATGGAGGTCTTCAAAGACCCCCTTCCTGCCCATTATGCATAGGTAAAGACTCTTCAAGTCAATGAGGTGACACAAAACTGCCCCATGCAGGGGTATGTAGGGATGATAAGCATAGTGACACGGAACAAGAGGTATCCAAGCACAGCTGCCCCCACTGCAGCTACAGGAGAGGTTCCATCAACATCACAACCTCAACAACACCCTACGCAACCTCCTCTACCTAGACTAGTGGCCATGATTTGGACTAAACTTACCCAAATTTTAAGGACCACGTCGGCTAGGCTCTCCATCTATGAGCTCATCTAATAATCATCGCCCCATCGAGAGGCTCTAATGGAGATACTCAAAGCCATCGAGCTATAGCCCCATGAAGCAGAATCTTTCAACAACTTTTTGGGACATGTAAAATGATGTATAGAACTAGTCATCACCTTTAGAGAAGATGAACTAAAATCGATGACTGGTGATATGGTGGATCCACCCCTGCACGTCATCGCATGGGTCAACGGGATTCCATTTAAGAGGGTGTTTGTGGACATTGGCTTGTCCAGTAATATAATCACAATAGTGGTATTGAAACACCTCAAGTTGCCAGCATCTCACATTTTGGCCTCCACCTATACCCTTCGAGCATTCAACGACACAATATGCTCGATGGTTGGCACAATTGTCTTGCCCATCCAAGTGGGACAAAAGACTATTCCTACGTTGTGCCACATCCTGGAAGGTGATATGGCCTACAATATTTTACTAGGCTAGCCTTGGATCAGGGACATGGAGTGTGTCCCTTCGATAGCCCATCAATACCTAAAGTAAACATATGAATGGCAAGTGCATGTAGTCCCGGAAGACTTAGAGCCCTTCAAGTATTGCAATGTGGTGCATCTGATGCCACAATCGACCCTCCCATTGACACATTTAAAATTTTAGTTAAATCCATCCAAATAGGGTCCGATTCTGCATACATCCTCGCTGTTAAGTCCCTCAAATCACCAACCGAACCCATCTTCATCATCTGGTCCTTCACCAACGATACCACCTACGATGACCACACTGAAGGACAATGAGAAGAAGCCCCTAGAAGAGATACCATCGTTGGTATCAACCATCTCTACTAAAGAGGTGCCCAGCCGAATGGAAGTCGAGACGCCTGGTTCACCCAACATGGAGTGGACCTAGGAAGAACTCCCATTCCCTCCCCCTCAACCACCAACGATCATCGTTGAGATGGCCAATATGGGCTTGGGGGAGTATCTAGTGCGGAACATTGTAGCAACACCCACGCTTGAGTCCATGCAGGACATGGGGAGACCTCACCTCCCCATCGACACTATTGTCCCTTTGGTCTACCCACCAAATCAGAAAAAAATTGTATATGGGGGCCTCGACAACGACATTGAACCTTACCTGCAAGAGGAAGAGGACGAAGAGCCCTTTGCTGAGAACATCAACTATCTGTCCAACCCGAAATTCACTTTGAAATACCTTGGCCAATGTAATTGGCATGGATATGGGTTAGGTAGATATGAACAAGGGGTGTGTGTTCTTTGTCAACCAAGATATCAGATGTCGTACGACAAATCAAGAGTAGGGTTCAACCACCCTCTGCCCCTTGACATCTTGGTATAGAACATGCAATGCCTAGGGCTAGGCAACAAGGATGGGTTGGCACAAGATCCATATGCCAATCCTAACACAACATACACATTGGGGGATTATCTCCCATTGTTAACAACCAACCTTGCGGGCCTCAATAATTCCTCCCCTTTGATCGAGAAAGGGGAAAGTTCAAGAACTTGCCTCCAAAAGGGATATAGACAAGGCCAAGAAGGATCTTCAGAAGACGAGTCAGAGTATGAGGTAGCACCTTGGGACCCTGTCGAGTTCGATAGCAATCACTTGCAAGTGATGCCCATAGATGACTATCAGGAGAACTTCATGACAATGTTCCCCTTCAATGCTTCAATCGAGCAAATGCCACCTCAAGAGAATCAGGTCCTCTCGCAGAGAGCGAAACAACCCCGATGGGAACAAATCAACTTGCTCGAGCAGAATGAGCCTCACATGCCACAAATAGTTGTCAGAGCCAATGAATGCCTATGGATCTCTGATAGCGATTATGAAGATAAGAATGAGATGGCATATCTCAACCACATGCGGTAGCAACAACGAGAATACCCCATGGACATTGATGATATGTTTTAATAGCTAAACATGGGGCCAAGGCATAGATGGCACCTAAACCAAGCACAGTTAGACCAAGTGCTACACCTATCGCTTTAGGCATACAAAGAGCACCTTCCGCCCAGAGACCCTATAGAGCCATCAATTCCAAGGGCAGACCCTATCCTGTTATCCGCACATAGGGCTGATCCATTTGTGCCAATACCCACAGATCCAGATCTGGAGCACAAAGATCACCAAGGATGTCCGAGTCACCACCCGCACGGTAATGGAGACCAAATTCACTTCATCAACATGATCTCCATTGACTTAACCGCCCCCATCCATAATCTATATGATCCAACATGACCATTGTATCTAAACCTAGATGCCATAGATTGGGATCGCGCTAAATCACCACCATCCCCATCAGAGTACTGGCCTTGCGGTGAGATGCTTCATTTCACCCCAGGACCAACTCAGGATATCTTCCACACTGAAGAGGAACACGACGTTCCAAACGTAGATCTAAATTCAGCAAATGATATCCACCTAATCCCAACTCCACACCAGTTGGAGGATGGGTCCCACATGTCAGTCGAAGAGACGAATGACATAGACATCAGCTCTAATCCAATGAATCCACAAACCATCAAGCTAGGGGTAAGTCTATCCCCTAAAGAGCAAGCTGATTACATTGCCATTCTAAAAGAGAAGAAGGAGGTTTTTGCATGGTCCTACAAAGACATGTCGGGGCTAGACCCACAACTAGTCACGCATAATCTAACGCTTGATCCGACAGTCAAGCCAATCAAGAAAAAACTACGTAAGATGCAACCAATATTAGCCTTAATGGTAAAATAAGAGCTACAAAAGCTGTTGGATGCACATTTTGTCATCTGCATGGATTACCCACCATGGCTGTCCAACATGGTACCCATCAAGAAGCCTAACGGGAGGATTCGCATATGCACCGATTTTTGAGATCTAAACAAAGTGAGTCCCAAGGATGATTTCCCATTGCCTAGCATCGACGCATTGGTAGATGCTACAACAGGCCATGAAATGCTTTCCATCATGGATGGTTTCTCGGGATACAATCAGATTCGTATCAATCTCGAAGATCAACTCAAAAAGGCGTTCACAATGCCTTGGGGGACTTTTTGTTATAAGGTCATGCCCTTTGGCCTTAAAACATTGGCGCCACCTACCAACGCGCTATGACATACATCTTCCACGATCACATGCATAAAACTTTGGAATACTATATGGATGATTTGTTGGCCAAATATCTTTTGTGCCCAGATCATCCGGATGACTTAAGCAAGATCCTCGATCGCCTTATTGAACATAAAGTCAGACTAAACCCCAATAAGTGCGTATTTTGCGTCCCATATGGAAAACTCTTGGGTTTCATAGTCTCAAAATGAGGCATCGAGGTAGATCCAAATAAAGTCAAGGAAATCCTTGAAATGCTTCCCCCAACCACCATCAAGCAGCTCAAAATCTTGCAAGGAAAGGTCGCGTCAATCAAGCGCTTCATAGCACAATTATCTGACAAGTGCCGACCCATGAATAAATTATTACACAAGGGGGTAGCATTTCACTAGGATGACGAGTGCCAGTCAACCTTTGACGACATTAAAAAATACTTGGCTTCGCTGCCAGTATTGGCACCACCTAGACTAGGAGTGCCATTCTACTTATACATCTCAGCCACTGAGGTGGCATTAGGTGCCATGCTAGCCCAAAAAAATGAAGTACATAAAGAACAGGGTGATTATTATCTTAGCCGCACCCTGGTCAGTTATGAACTTAACTATGCATATTTTGAGAAGCTATGCTTACCAGTGGTATTTGCCACCAAGAAGCTATGCCATTACATGCTGAGCAATACGATGTATGTTGTGTCTAAGGAGAATCCATTGCGGTACATGATGAGTCGTACTTATCATAGTATCTGCATGGAAAAATGGATCATGTTGTTGACGGAGTTTGACATCAAATTCATTGGAAAAAAGTCCATCAAAGGTCAAGTCATCGCTGATCAACTAGCAGAGGCTCCTCTCGAAGACGATCAACCTATGACCGTAGAGCTACCCGATGATGGGGTCTTCCATGTCTCAGAATCACCAGATTCTGATGAGCCTGAGTCACAGGCTGACATAACCCTATTTTTTGATGGTTCTAAATGTGAGCAAGGGGGTGGCACGGGAATCGTATTCTTCACATCGCAAGGGGCTCCAATGCCTCTATCATTTAAAATTGATTTCTCATGCACCAACAACAATGTCGAATATGAAGCCTTGCTCATAGGTCTTTAGACAACAATCACCATGAACATCAAATGCTTGAACATCTTTGGTGATTCACTGTTAATCATCAACCAAGTGAAAGGGGTATTCCAATGTAAATGCCCAGTTCTGCAGGCATACAAAGCCCTTGTGGATAAATTCCTGGTAAAACTTGAATGGTACAACATCGAAGCACTCCCTCGATCATCGAATCATTTTGTAGACACTATGGCCTCCTTGGGGTCACTAATCCTGTAAGACCCTTTTTGTGAGATGACAACCATTCAAGTCAAAAAATTATCATAATCCATGATGAAGCGTGCAAGCTCTGACATAATGCTAGGAATCCACCTGATCCATATTGAACCATCTTAGGATAGGTTCGATCGAATCCATGATAGCCTGAATCACGCCAACTGGGGGTCCTTGTTCTCCCCTATTCCCCTTGATAGCAACACAATGCTATTTTTACAAGTTCATTCCTACTCAGCTTTTGCTAGGGACGAACTTCAAGAGGGATTGGCAGTTCATACCATCAAGGTTTCTGATTAGCAGGATTGGTACACACCCATAAGAGACTACCTCAAGCTAGGTAAGCTCCCACTTGGATTGATGCATGCCACAAAAATATCATTCAAACAAAAAGCGACAAAATATGTCTTTCTAGGAGACATTTTGTACCATCGAAGCTATGAAGGGATCCTCCTCCATTGCTTGGACCAGCAGGAGTCCACTTGGGCGATCTGTTGGCAATTTTGGGTACCTTGGGTACATTGCCTTTGCTCTAAGTGTAGATGTTGTCATTGATGTCAAAGAAGTTCTTGAATCAATTTGTTTTGATGTCAAAGAATGTGTCTTGATGAAGGTTTCAACATGGACGAGTGAGTTTCCAAGAAGATCGGAGTAGCCCAGTTGCAAAAGATCAAGAAAAAGACAAGTAAGAAAAAGTATGCAGCAGGTTGGAAAAACTGTCGCGATTTCGTGACATGTTTGAGGAGAGAGAAATTGCTGAAAAAATTGTCATGATTTCGTGACATGTTTGAGGAGAGAGAAAGTTCGGCAAAACTGTCACGATTTCGTGACATGCTGGAAGAAAGAGAGGCAGCTGGCAAAACTGTCACGATTTCGTGACATGTTGGCAGAGAAGCAGAGCAAAATGGAAAGTGTCACGATTTCGTGACATGTCGCATTTTTGTGACTCGAAAAGTGCAGGAAGGCAGAGAAGAAAAAGTGTCACGATTTCGTGACATTCTGCAAAGGAAGTTGTACGGACAAAAAAGTGTCACGATTTCGTGACATGATGCTGAAGAGAGAGTCCGTAGGGTGAGCTGTCGCGATTTCGCGACAAGATTGAAGAGAGAGAAAGTCATTCAGAAAGTGTCACGATTTCGTGACATGCTACAGAGTTCCAAGTGAGAACAGTCATGTTTTCGTGACATGCTGAAAATCTTGAAGAGAGAATTGTCACGATTTTGTGACATGTAGCTAAGGGAAGAGTTTGAAATAAGAAGCATCACGATTTCGTGATAGGCTGAAGAAAAAGCGTACGAATGCAGAGAGTGTCGTGATTTCATGACAAGCAGCAAAGGGAAGAGTCTAAAAGGAGAAGCATCATGATTTCGCGACAAGCTACAAAGAAGTTGTACGGATGCAGAAAGTGTCACGATTTCACGACAGGTTGAGTTGGCAGCTTGTAGTTGGAGAAAGTGTCATGATTTCACGATAGAAATAGTTAGCAAGTCTTAAGCAAAAGAAGCGTCACGATTTCGTGACGAATTGAAGAAGGAAGAGCTCGAAGGCGAAAGCGTCACGATTTCGTGACATGTTCGGTTTCACGGGCATATGGCAAAAAGAGCTTAAGGTAGGAAAGCGTCACGATTTCATGATAGAGTTGCAGATGACGTCAGCAGAAGCAGATGTGTCATGATTTCATGACAAAAGCAGAGAAGAAGGCATTGTAGACTAAAGCGTCACGATTTCGCGACAGAGTGAAGATGACGTCAGCAAAAATCATAAGTGTCACGATTTCACGACAAAAGCTGAGAGGAAGGCCATGAAGACTAAAGTGTCACGATTTCACGACAGAAGTGAGATGACGTCAGCAAGAGGGGTTCCGTTTGGAGTCAAGAGGCAAAGGTGTCACGATTTCGCGACAGAAGCACAAAGGAAGTCGACAAAGGCCAAGGTGTCACGATTTCGTGACAACAGGCTATAGAAGGTGTACGGCTATAAAAATGTCATGATATCACGACATGTTGAAGTTTCGCACCAGAAGCTACAAGGAGGCAGTGGAGCCGACAGAGTTAAATTTGGGCCGATGCAGCATAGGGTTTTGCACCGACGTTGTTTTAGGGATGTGCAGCCGACTAAGATCAAGGTTCTAATCTTGAGATTATGAGTATAAAAGGAGGGCTGCTTGAAGAGTTTGGCCATCGATCGAAGTGTGCGTTCAAAGTGTGAATTTCATAGAGGCAGAGTGTAGGGAGAAGTTCGATCGTCGAAGAGCAGAGTGTGCGAAGACATTGCTGCTGTGTTTGCACAGAGGTGCATAAGTGGATATTTGATCGAGTGTTGTAATTGCACAGAGGTGCAAGTTCGAGGACAATAGTGCCAGACCGAAGGACTGTGTTTTGGTGCAGATAAGAGGACCGACTGTGCGGTGATAGAGTTGAGGACAGAGGTCTCCGACCAGAGCAGGGAAGACAGGTGTCTTCTGTGGATAGAGTTCCACTTGCTAAGGGCTACAGAGGCGGAGGTCTCTAGAGGATCACCGGATTGAGCAGAGCTAGGGGAAGGTATCTCCTTTGGGTTGGTGCCCATAAACTTTGTAATCGGGACATGTTTCCCAGAATTTGAGGTGATAAAATTTAGTAAAAATTTTATCCGTGGAGTAGCCCGCGTTGGGTGAACCACGTAAATTGTTGTGTCTCTATTGTGGATGATATTCTGTGCATTGCTTTGATTTCTGTTTTTGATACTGTTATATATTCACTGCATAATTTTGAACTGCAAGTTGAATCGAAAGAAAAAGTAGAAAGTGGTCTTATATTGTTCACCCCCCCTCTCAGTATAAGCTTGTGTTCTTCAATTGGTATCAGAGCGGGTCTCTCCAGAAAAAGCATAACAACTTGGAGAAGGATCTTTCAGAAGAACATACAGTTTCAGAAAAGGATGAAGAGGTTAAGTTCGATCTCTAAAGTGAATTCTTCTGGGCTTTAAGAATTTCAGGGAAGAGAGTTCTGTTCTCAAGAATCATGACAGGAAGAAGAGACAGCAAGATCAATCTTCAGCCTGAAGAACGATGGATTCCAGTTGGTCACAAGAAGAACAATCATCCAAGGCATCAAAATAGGTTACATAATACTTTCCATGGCTACTATTTTTCTTGCAAGAAATTTGGTCACAAAGCTAT
The DNA here is from genome assembly GCA_028583015.1 of Wollemia nobilis. Classification (NCBI taxonomy): domain Eukaryota; kingdom Viridiplantae; phylum Streptophyta; class Pinopsida; order Araucariales; family Araucariaceae; genus Wollemia; species Wollemia nobilis. Next base: position 9,471,134 of record JAQPPZ010016717.1, on the reverse strand, counting down.
ACATTGCATTAAATCCGTGAATAGCCATAGTAAGGAAAATGTTAACTCTTTTGCACCTCTTTTGGATAAAAATGTCATATGTTACAATTGCAAGAATGTTGGGCATATAGCAAGGATGTGCAGTTTGGATAGACCTAGCCTTAAGTTCACTAAAAAGAGAATTGAGATCAAGTCTAAGTCAATGATAGTTCAAACTGCTTTTCATGCTCAAGACAAAGTAGAGAAATGGTATCTTGATAGTGGTTGTTCAAAACATATGACTGGTGAAAAGGAAAAGTTTTTGGTCTTAAAAAACACAAACAGAGGAACGATTAGTTTTGGAGATAACAGTGCTGCTAAAATCTGTGGTAAAGGGACTCTTAGCTTGGATGGGAAATCTAAAACTAAAAATGTGCTTTATGTAGAAGGTCTAAGACATAATCTTCTAAGTGTGAGTCAACTTTGTGATCAAGGACACATAGTATCTTTCTTTTCGAGATAGATGTGAGATTCGTAAAGAAAAAAATGGAAAACTCATTGCTAGTGCTACAAGGACTCCAAACAATCTTTACATGCTAAGTGAGATAAAAAAGGAAAAGTGTTTTCTAACTCAAGAAGATGAGAGTTGGTTATGGCATAAAATATTGGGGCATTTGAGCTTTGATAATCTTGTCAACATTAGTAACAAGGAAGCTAGTTAGAGACTTGCCCAAAATAAAAAGGCCCCATAACACCATTTGCGGTCCTTGTCAACATGGAAAACAGACCAGAACCAGTTTTAAATCAAAAGGGTATACTTCTTCAAAACCATTAGATCTCATTCATACTGATTTATGTGGCCCTACCGAACTCAGAGCATTCAGGGAGAAAGCTACTTCATGCTTGTTTATAGATGATTATTCTAGAATGACTTGGGTGACCTTTCTCAAAGAAAAATCTGAAGCTTTTGAAAAATTCAAAGCTTTCAAAGAAATGATTGAAAATGAGACTGAAAAGAGAATCAAATGCTTGAGATCGGACAGAGGAGGAGAGTTCACCTCAAATGAATTTGTGGAATACTATGAGCAACAGGGAATTAAAAGAGAATATTCAATAGCAAGAACTCCTCAACAAAATGGAGTAGTTGAAAGAAAAAATAGAACTATTGAAAATATGGCTAGAGCTATGTTAAATGAGTCAAAACTTTCAGATGGTTTCTGGAAAGAGGCAGTCAGTACAGTAGTCTACATTATCACCAGGGCCCAACTTAGAGTAAATCATCATAAAACTCCTTATGAGTTGTGGAAAGGAAGACCGACTACGAGTAAAACATTTCAAAGTGTTTGGGAGTAAGTGCTTCATCAGAAGGGAAGATCAGAATTTGGGTAAGTTTGATCCTAGGTGTGATGAGGGAATTTTTCTTGGTTATTCCAGCAGAAGCAAGGCTTACAGATGCTTCAACAAAAGAACGCATACAGTCGTAGAGAGCATAAATGTAACAGTTGATGAAAAGACAGGGATAAGAGAACCTGTCAAGGAAATCAGTGATGAAATCTGTCAAGAAGAATTCGAGAGAGGTTTCGAGATGAAGAAGAGGAAAAAGCAATAGTTGCTTCCCAAAACTCCGTCACGATATGTTCAGAAACATCATCCCAAAGATTTGATCATTGGTGATCCAAACAACGAGACAAACTAGAAGAAGAGTCATTCCGTCACACGATTCTACAAATATTTCATTATTATCTCAGATTGAGCCAAAATATTTTAGTGAAGCATGTGCAGATAAATTTTGGGTAAAAGCTATGGATGAAGAGCTAAATCAAATAGAGAAAAGTGAAACTTGGGATTTAGTTCCAAGACCTAAGGACAAGAATGTCATTGGCACAAAATGGATATTCAGAAATAAACTCAATGAGGATGGAAAGATTGTCAGAAACAAAGCCAGGTTGGTTTGCAAAGGTTATGCTCAAGTAGAAGGTGTTGATTTCAAAGAGACGTTCGCTCCTGTTGCTCGTCTCGAAGCCATCAGAATGTTTTTGGCTCTTTCAAGTTTCAAAGCATTCAAGGTGTATCAAATGGATGTGAAATCAGCCTTTTTAAATGGAGTTTTGGATGAAGAAGTCTACGTAGAACAGCCAGAAGGCGTGTCTCTCTCAGATCAATCGGACTATGTGTGTAAACTGAAAAAGGCCTTGTATGGGTTAAAGCAAGCACCTAGGGCTTGGTACTCAAGACTTGACAGGTACCTTCATGAGCAAGGTTTCAGGAAAGGTATGGCGAGATAGCAATTTGTACATTAAGGATAAAGGTAATGATATGCTGATTGTAGTTGTCTATGTTGATGATATCATTTTTGGGGGAAATAATACCCAGATGTGCAAAGATTTTGCTAACACCATGCGAAGGAATTTGAGATGTCTATGATTGGAGAGCTGTCATTCTTTTTGGGTCTTAGATTGCTCAATCAAAAGACGGTATATTTCTCTCTCAAGGAAAATATATCAAAGAAATGTTAAAAAAATTTGGGATGATGGACAACAAACCTGTATGTACTCCAATGACTACGGGGTGCAAGATGAGTAAAGATGATGAATCTCCAGTGGCAGATCAGAGGTTGTACAGATCAATGATTGGTAGTTTATTATATGTTACAGCTACCAGACCAGATATCATGCAGGCTATTGGATTAGTAGCCAGATTTCAGGCAGCTCCGAAATATTCTCATGTTATAGCAGTTAAAAGAATATTCAGATATCTGAAGGGCACTATGGACTTTGGGCTTTGGTATCCCAAAGGTGATGATTTCACTCTCACAGCCTATACAGATGCAGATTGGGCAAGCGAGTAATGATGACAGGAAAAGCACCAGTGGTGGAGCATTCTTTCTGGGAAAGAGTTTAGTTTCTTGGCTAAGTAAGAAACAACCTTCAGTTTCCTTATCTACGGTAGAAGCTGAATACATAGCAGCAATGGCTGGGTGTACTCAAGTTCTATGGATGAAAACCACCTTGGAGGATTTCAAAGTCAAGCATGAACAACCCATCTCCATATTTTGTGATAATACTAGTGCCATAAGTATTTCCAAAAATCCGGTAATGCACTCAAGGACAAAGCATATTTCCATCAAGTATCACTTTCTAAGGGAGAAAGTGCAAGATAAGCAGGTCAAGGTAGAATATGTGTCTACTAAAGAGCAGATTGCGAGATATCTTCACAAAACCTCTTCCAAGAGATACGTTTGAGTATCTAAGGGAGAAATTGGGAGTTGTACTCCCACCCCAGAATTAATCACCTCATCAGGAGGTGGGGGAGGGACTAAGCTAAGAGGCTCATTCTTAGTCCCGAGCCCCAAAGGTGACCCTTTGCCATTGATGACAAAGGGGGAGAGATATGAGTAAGGGGGAGAGCTTCATAGTGAAGAAGAGAGCTTCAAGTCAGGGGGAGCAAAAACTTCAAAGGCAGATTCTCAGTTGTTGGATCAGTTGGTTTCAGTTTTGGCTCTTGACTATGTGTTTTAGTAAAGGTTTGCCATCAATGACAAAGGGGGAGATTGTTGGCAATTTTGGGTACCTTGGGTACATTGCCTTTGCTCTAAGTGTAGATGTTGTCATTGATGTCAAAGAAGTTCTTGAAGCAATTTGGTTTGATGTCAAAGAATGTGTCTTGATGAAGGTTTCAGCATGGACAGTGAGTTTCCAAGAAGATCAGAGTAGCCCAGTTGCAAAAGATCAAGAAAAAGACAAGTAAGAAAAAGTATGCAGGCGGTTGGAAAAACTGTCGTGATTTCGCGACATGTTTGAGGAGAGAGAAAGTGTTGGCAAAACTGTCACGATTTCGTGACATGTTTGAGGAGAGAGAAAATTTTGGCAAAACTATCATGATTTCGCGACATGTTGGAAGAAAGAGAGGCGAAGCAAAACGTCGCGATTTCGTGACATGTTGGAGAGAAGGAGAAAGATGGAAAGTGTCACGATTTCGTGACATGTCGCATTTTTGTGACTCGGAAAGTGCAGGAAGGCAGAGAAGAAAAAGTGTCACGATTTCGTGACATTCTACAAAGGAAGTTGTACGGACGAAAAAGTGTCACGATTTCACGACATGTTGCAGAAGAGAGAGTCCGCAGTGTGAGTTGTCGTGATTTCGCGACAAGATTGAAGAGAGAGAAAGTGATTCAGAAAGTGTCATGATTTTGCGACATGATGCAAAGTTCCAAGTGAGGCACGCGTTTTCATGACATGCTGAAAAGCTTGAAGAGAGAACTGTCACGATTTCGCGACATGCAGCTAAGGAAGAGTTTGAAAGGAAGAAGCAGTCACGATTTCGGCACAAGAAAGAAAACGCTAAGGAGAGAAGGTCGTGATTTCGTCGACAGGCGAGGGAAGAGTCTGAAAGGAGAAGCGTCACGATTTCACGATAGGCTACAAAGAAGTTGTACGGATGCAGAAAGTGTCACGATTTCGCGACAGGTTGAGTTGGCAGCTTGCAGTTGGAGAAAGTGTCACGATTTCATGATAGAAATAGTTAGCAAGTCTTAAACAGAAGAAGCATCACGATTTCACGATGAATTGAAGAAGGAAGAGCTCGAAGGCGAAAGCATCATGATTTCGTGACATGTTCCTAGTTCGCGGGCATATGGAGAAAGCTAGGGGAAAGCATCATGATTTCATGATGGAGTTGTAGATGACGTCAGTAGAAGCAGATGTGTCATGATTTCATGACAAAAGCAGAGAAGAAGGCATTGAAGACTAAAGCGTCACGATTTCACGACAGAGTGAAGATGACGTCAGCAAAAATCATAAGTGTCATGATTTCGTGACAAAAGCTGAGAGGAAGGCCATGAAGACTAAAGTGTCACGATTTCACGACAGAAGTGAGATGACGTCAGCAAGAGGCAAAGGTGTCACGATTTCACGACAAAAGCACAAAGGAAGTCGACAAAGGCCAAGGTGTCACGATTTCGCGACAGCAGGCTATAGAAGGTGTACGGCTGTAAAAATGTCACGATATCGTGACATGTTGAAGTTTCACGCCAGAAGCTACAGGGAGGCAGTGGAGCCAACAGAGTTAAATCTAGGCCAACGCAGCGTAGGGTTTTGTGCCGACGTTGTTTTAGGGATGTGCAGCCGACTAAGATCAAGGTTCTAATCTTGAGATTGTGAGTATAAAAGGAGGGCTGCTTGAAGAGTTTGGTATCGATCAAGTGTGCGTTCGAAGTGTGACTTTCACAGAAGCAGAGTGCAGGGAGAAGTTCGATCGTCGAAGAGCAGAGTGTGCGAAGACATTGCTGCTGTGTTTGCACAGAGGTGCATAAGTGGATATTTGATCGAGTGCTATAATTGCGTAGAGGTGCAAGTTCGAGGACAATAGTGCCAGACCAAAGGACTGTGTTTTGGTGCAGATAAGAGGACCGACTGTGCGGTGATAGAGTTGAGGACAGAGGTCTCCAGCCAGAGCAGGGAAGACAGGTGTCTTCTATGGATAGAGTTCCACTTGCTAAGGGCTGCAGAGGCAGAGGTTCTCTAGAGGATCACCAGATTGAGCAGAGCTAGGGGAAGGTATCTCCTTTGGGTTGGTGCCCATAAACTTTGTAATCGGGACATGTTTCCCAGAATTTGAGGTGATAAAATTTAGTAAAAATTTTATCCGTGGAGTAGCCCGCGTTGGGTGAACCACGTAAATTGTTGTGTCTCTATTGTGGATGATATTCTGTGCATTGCTTTGATTTCTGTTTTTGATACTTGTTATATATTCACTGCATAATTTTGAACTGCAAGTTGAATCGAAAGAAAAAGTAGAAAGCGGTCTTATACTGTTCACCCCCCCTCTCAGTATAAGCTTGTGTTCTTCACGATCACCCAAGTGCATGATGGTACATGTGGTGGCCACTTCAACGGTATGGCCATTGCAAAGTGCATTCTTTGCATGGGCTATTATTGGCCATATTTAGAGTGAGATTGTTGCACGTATGTGAGGAAGTGCATGAAGTGTCAACACCATGCTAAATTGACACACGTACCTTCTCAGGCCTTGCAACCAATCCAATCGGCTTGGCTATTTTTGTAGTGGGGCTTAGATCTAATCGAAAAGATCTCCCCTGTCATCAGGCCATCACATGTTCATCATAACGGCAATAGAGTACTTCACCAAGTGGGTGGAAGCAATTTCGCTTACCTCTATGACTGGGCCCCGCATTGCAGAGTTTATTTTACATAACATCATATGTCATTTTGGTATTCCATCCAAGATCATCTCGAATAATGGGACATCATTTAAGAACAAATATGTGCGTGCTTTAACAACAAAGTACAAAATTCAGCATAGTTTTTCAACACCCTATTATTCACAAGCAAATGGGCAAGCAGAGGTGTCAAACAAAATGCTAGTTGCCATCCTTAAAAATATGGTCACAAATAGTCATAAGGATTGGCACATTCAAATCCCACTTGCTCTTTGGGCTTATCACACTAGCATTCGGACGCCCATGGGGGTAACTCCATTTTCACTGGTGTATGGCTCCGAGGCAGTCATGCCTCTCGAGTTGGAAATACCCTCCCTATGCATATCAATGCAAGAGTTCATCGATGATGACACTGCGTGGCAGGCCCGGTTAGACCAGATTACATTGCTCGACGAATGATGCATCAATGCTCTCGAGCATTTACGTATCTATCAAGAGCGACTTAAGAAAGCATATAACATGAAAGTTCACTTGAGGGACTTTCAGGTTGGTGACTTGGTCTTAAAAGAGAACCAAAAAAATTCTAACTTGCCGCCCCATCTAAGGGACAAGTTCATGGCAAACTGGTTAGGTCCTTATGTAATTGATAGTAAAATAGGACCTGGAACATACCGGCTCGCCTCTCTTGAAGGAATCAAGGAACTAGAACCCTTGAACATTAGTCATTTGAGGCCATTCCACATTTAAAAGAGCCATGGCCCACCCCAAAAGCTCCAAGGATTCTCACAATCACTTGGTCACCCCAAATGCTCCAAGGATTCCCACAATCGCTTGGTCAACCCAAAAATGCCCCAAAGGTGCCCATAATCCCTTTGGTCAAACCAAATGCTCCAAGGATTCCCACAATCGCTTGGTCAACCCCAAAATGCCCCAAAGGTGCCCATAATCCCTTTGGTCAAACCAAATGCTCCAAGGATTCCCATCATCGCTTGGTCAACCCAAAATGCCCCAAAGGTGCCCATAATCCCTTTGGTCAAACCAAAAGCTCCAAGGATTCCCGCAATCACTTGGTCACCCCAAAATGCCCCAAAGGTATCTATAAACCCTTTGGTCAAACCAAAATCCCCAAGGGTTCCCACAACCGCTTGGTCACCCAAAATGCCCCAAAGGTATCTATAATCCCTTTGGTCAAAACCTCCAAGGATCCAAAAGAATCACTCGGTCCGCACCCACTCGGGATAAACCAACCATAAAGAATTTTCAAAAACAATAAATAATCAAAAATAACAAAAAAATTGCATCTCACTTCCATGCATACTCTTAAAAATCAAAACACAAAAAAATAAGTTGCATTAGGCATCACAAACATACATTGCATATTTGTTGGTCATACAGGTCAAATGCACCATAGACTGTAATTACTCGGCAATTCCATCATTTTCCGCATTTTTCCACTTTGTAAATAGTCCAGCAAAAATAAATGCCACCCACATTTTTCACCATATCATAATCAGTGTCTTCTAATGTATTCCGGGCTTTCGTCATTCAACTGTCTTTAGATTTCTAGCCAAAAATTGTACAAAGTCAGACAGATTTTTACAAAGGTAGAATTTTCCTTGGATCACACCTTGTTACGTAGCATCCCAACACAAGTTAAAACACATAAAAATTCCCAAGTTGTGTGAACGAAAGATGAAACCTGCATAGCAGGCTAGGTTACCATACGCGAAATGGTTATCTTGCTCATCCCCCTGTGCGAATGACCCCAAGAATGCTGAGAGTTGGCAAAAGGACAAGCATCTTCCCTACCCAATTCCCCCAAAATAAATAGTGGTTTTCACCACTATCAGAAATCCCAAAATTCTCAAAGGGTTGCAAACATCAAAAATTGCAAAAATTCAAAATACAAACTCCAAAGTTTGATATCCAAACCCCTCAAAGTGCACACATCAAAAGGCACAAGAAATAGTGATCCTCATCACTCAAAATTCAAATCCCTTGCTCAAAAGAACAAGAGAAAAATAAACAATGATTTTTATCACTACATACGAGAGCAAGTATCCCAATAAAAGTAAAGAAAATAAGGGAGTCAAACTTGAATCCCTGGAACTCTCAACATTCGAAAGGTCAAGAGGTGATCCTCAGTACCGGTTTGGTGGATAGCCTATTGGTCACTGGCGGTAAACCTCCCGCATGACGATATATCTATCGCATTAAACTCTGTATAGATCAATGTTTGCATGTGGATGAGCTAGCTTATGGTATCCTAGATTGCACTACGTAGATTAATCTTACTAAATACAACAAAGGAGTTAGTGGAGCTAGTTAGGTGATCCTCAGTACGAGTTTGGTTGACAACCTATCTGGCACTGGCGGTATCCTGACAACTACCACATAAACAAATTCAATCGCACACACAGGGATGTGAAATAACTTGGTCAAACTCAAGTCCGATTCGTACCTTGTTCAAAAGTCTTGTAAGATAAATGTACAATCTTGGCTAGTTAGTTAAAACATCTGAGTCTCGGAAAAACCTTAACTACATTCTAGAACACCTGTGGTACATTCCATTCTTACATCACCATCAAAAAATACAAACAAAAAAAAATATACACATGCAAAGTCATCACATAGTACAAAAAACCAGTAAATCCTATACAGTCTATGGTGCCACCGCCAAGTTATCAACAAATCATTTCATCCATTCCATATGCATACATCATATAATTAGAAACATCGCATTCATAATAACCCATGCATACATCAACGTAAATAAATGTGCATAAAAGTAACAATAAATCACGACAAGTGTATAATAAAAAATAAAGTCATATATATATATATCACCAAAAATGCCCACAGGCTACAATAAGTCGGTCCTCTGACCTCACAACAAAATCAAAAAATCAAAAACCCCAAGCCTAGGGAGTCGGCCACCATGATCATGTAGGATCGGTGTGACTGGAACTACCCCTAGTGGTGTGGGTCCTATGGGACCTCTCAAGGTGGCTGCTGCCAGCCCTCGCATCATGCCCACTAGCGCTACCCTCACCCACCCGCCTGCGACGAGAGGAAGCAGACTGCTCAGTCTCACTATCTCTCATTCGGCATGAAGATCCACCTCTAGTGAGCTCAGGTAACTGTCCACCAAGGTGGATAATCTCAGCCTCCAACTCCACCCGAAACCGACCCCACTCCACATCCCATCGGTGGTATGCAGCCAATGCTTCATCCCACTATGCCAACTGAGCCCGCAGGCGATCCCTCTCGATGTTGTGCTCCTCATCCCGCCTCTATAGCAGCTCCTCCAATCGTGCTATCTCAGCGTGATACCTAGCCTCCATATCCCTCGAGACTGCCTGAGGCATGGGCATCTCTAGGATGGCATGCTGCTCTGACACCCACTGCTCCGGAACGTCCTATGTATCCGGCTGCTCCGAAACCCCTAGGTCATCCCTAGTCAAGTCATCAACCTCCACCATATCCGCATCATCGAGTGGAGCTCCCCAACCCTCCCTCGATGCCTCTACATCCTCACCACCTACTACTGCCACATCCATGCCTCCTAGAGGCCCCTCACCCCGCCATCGCCGCATCGTCCACCACTGGTCGTACTCGATAGTCACCCCGATGTTGTCCACATCGGGGACATCAATCACTGCATCTGACTCCTCACCCAATGGCTCAATGATCGGCCAGGCCAAAGTCCTCTCATCGCCCCAACGTCGATAGATCAAGGGCTCACCCGAAAATCCTTGGTGCACCCCAAACTATCGAGTCACCCGGACATACGGGAAGTACTCCTGCTCGGTCCCGTGTTGCCCGATCAGCCACCTCCCCCTGCATGCCTATCGGAGCCACTCCCCAGCCTCAGGCTAGGCTGGATAGTCCCGGTATGGCCGCTAGAACACCTCTCCTGGAGCAAGACGTGAGAAGGCATCAACATAGTGCCCCATGACACCTGCCCACCACCGACTCTGCCCCTGCTCCTTGGACCTCCGCCATAGGGCAGCATAGCCAATCTCCCTGTCCACCATCTCTCCCCGAGTGGTCCAAGGCAACCCCTATGGCCACTCCACAGCTATGTGCTGCCATCCCCAGCACTGCAATAGGTAGCTGCACCCAATCCCCTTTCGCCTCCGACAGCGGACCTCGTACAACTCGTCATATAACTATGCCAGTAGCGTCTGACCCCACCTCATAATCAGTGGTGCTGTCGTCGGACACTCCACCAGTCTGAACACTACCTCAAGCAGGTTCCAAGGGAACCTCGCACTTGAGGAGTCGGGAAGTAGCATGTTGGAGATGAGGGTCATAAGCAATGTATGCCTCACCCCCAACATGCCCTTCTCAAACCACCACCGCACCAGAATCCCGCCAATCAGGCAGTCCCCCTCTGCCCTCTCCACCGCCCCATCCACCCCCATCTCCGCCGCATGCCCAAAGCACCATGTCAGAATAGCCATCCGTTGATCCCGAGGAGTCATCCGAATGGGCAGCCCATCTATCAAAATCTATAGAATTCGATAAACGTCCTCCAGAGTCACTGTCATCTCCCCTGTTGGGAGATGAAAGGTGTTGGTGCGAGGATCCCACAAATTGATCAAGGCAGTCAGATATGCCCGATCCCCCACCACAGGCTCTAACCGAGTCACCTGCTTGAGCCCAAGGGCATCAAGCCAATCCCAGTCCGCCACAGTCAGCGCATCCCGTGCGTCAAAAAATACCGTCGACTGACGGTACCGACTCTTCACCACCTGCAAAACAAAACAACACAAAAACATTAAAACATGACAACAAAAAAAACTATACAACACTAAAACAAATATACAACAATGTATACAAACTGTACAACAAAAACATTTAATAAACTGTACAACAACATTAACAAAATGTACAGTACAAACATTCAAAAAAATCAATAAACAACGCAAAATAAAAATAAATTTTTAACCTAGGGTTTTTAACTCTAGTTTAAACTAAAAAACAAAAAAAACAAAATAAAAACAAAATTTTAACCTAGGGTTTTTAACTTTAGTTTAAACTAAAAAACAAAAAACAAAAAACAAAATAAAACAATTTTTTAAACCTAGGGTTTAATCGTAGTTTAAACTTAATACAAAAAACAAAATAAAAACAATTTTTTTAAAACTAGGGTTTTGATCTTAGTTTAAACAATGCCAAACAAAAAAAAGCGAAGGAGCACCTACCAGTCTTGCCTCGGCTCCGCCACTCGAAGATCTAGTCCATGCACTCATGGTATCCATGAAATCTCGACAGCGCTCCACTACGCAGACTCGAACTCCTCCTCCTCACAGCTCCAAATCGCTAGAAAAAACAATTGCAAATGAGCCCAAAACCTAGTTTTGGCCCTTATATAGGCTCTTAGGCCTGTAATCGTTCCACCCTAGGATGAGCACTCTAGATAGCACTCGTCCCACCCTAGGACGATTACAAAACTGGTATTCATCCCACCCTGGGACGATTACAGAGCAAGAAAATAAAAAACAACCAAAACTGCATCCAAAATGCACCAAAAACAACAATAAAACTGCCGAACAAAGGCACCTTTGTGCCTGCGCTTCAAGGCATCCAAAACTGACGTTGGGGTCACAAATCCTCACTATCCTACTCCCTAAGAAGGCTACCATAGCCGGACCACTCCACGGGAGGAAGGATTTTCGAGAATTTCATCCCCAAAAGGCATCACAAAAAGGGTCCAAACCCACCCAAAAATAGCAATAACATTGCCGAACAAAGGCGCCTTTGCGCCTGACATTCTTGGCATACAAAACCGACGTCAGGGCCACAAATTATCAATATCCTACTCCCTAAGAAGGCTACCATAGCCGGACCGCTCCACGGGAGGACGAATTTTTGACAATTTCAGCTCCAAAATGCGTCACAAAAAGGGTTAAAACCCACCAAAAATAGGTCCGATTGTTGGGAAACTGCATAAGCATTCAATGGAAAACAACTGAAGGCACCCTTACAAAAGTCATCTTGGGTCAAGCGACTCGTCGCTTTTCTCATTTCGGTCATTCCCTCATCGATTCATCGCTTGAGGGGGTAGTCACACTTAGTCACCAATCAACAAATACACACCCAATCAAGGAAATGGCATGCATTCAAAGAATCATTGACAAAGACAATCACGCTCCTGCTTGGGGCAGAAAACAAGCAATAATCACAAGCTGATCAAACACTTGGCATTCTAGAATCATGAACTCAAGGTTCCCATAGACAAAAGGTTGCGCCCTTTGCCTATTCATGACTGAACAATGTCCAAGATCAAGTAACACCTCACCAAAAAAGGTTAACACTTGAATTAAGCTCCTTAGCTCGTCAGAAGCAAGGATTCAAGAATGCGTGCCCTTTCCATACTTGGGGCATCAAAATTTGGTTAGGTTACCAAGAAACCCTAATCATTAAGTGCTTTGGTTATCTATTTTTGCTCAGCACTGCGCCACGCACAATGCATCCCAAAAAGGGGCATCTATAGACACCAAAACAACACCAATCTGATCATGTGGATACAAGCACTGACCGAATTGGCATACATAGCCCCTAGGGCAGCCCCTAGAGGTTAAAAAGTGGTCCTAACCACTCCCAAAGTAGTTTTGGAAGGTCAGAGGTCAATTTGGCACCTTTCAAGCACCCTGCTCCTTACTCGTTCCACCCTGGGGCGAATAGAATGCTATTCGCCCCACCCCGGGATGATTAGCAGCAATCGCTCTAGGGTGGGGCGAATAGCAGGTTTGATGGGAAAAAGGTCAAACCTTGACAAATGGCAGCTCAGATCCGCCACTCAACTCCACCTTCAATGCATGGGAGTGCGAGTGAGCATTTTTGAGCTCAAAGAGGCAGTCATAGAGGCAGTCATGGAGCCCTTAATCAGGGAGGAATCTTCTCTCCCCTGGGAAGGCATGATGGCCAAGTGGCGCCCCTGCATGCACATTCAAAGTAGACCTTCAGGTCTATAAAATGGTGAGTCTTCTCACCCCAAAATGAGGATAGAGCAGGAGCATTTGGAGCAACGGAGTGCTACCGAATTACATCCTCACCCCTCACTTGTGCTTCTTACATCCTTGATCTCTCTTTTGGAAGGGAGGTTATTGGGTGAACATTGGAAGCACAATCCGGACCCAAAACCTGAACATTTGGCCACAATACCCCACCCAATTTGTTGACACAACCCCCTAGGAGGTTTTGGACCCATCCCAAGTGGATTGGTGTCGAAACCAAGCCCCAAACGACGGGCGTCCTACCCCTGGGCGCCCCCGCACTATTGTAGTCCTAATCGCCCCACCCCGGAGCGATTAGAAATCTGTAGCATATTTCTTCACTATTTCTTTTGCATCTTATTTTATGTCATTCATATATGCTGCCATTCAAATTTCATGCCATTCTGATGAGTTTTGACTATGTTTTCATTGTTTTTCGCTTTCACTAACATACAGGGAGCATCTTCGGATACAGGGCGATCGGGGCCGAATCTGCAAAATCCGACCTTCTGGGTCATCTCAAAATGCCCTATTTTGCCTAACCCCAACTTTGTAGGTGTTTTGGAGGCCTCTGGATGGGACATTTAGGAGGTTGCTTTCTGACATTTTATGACAGTCCTAATCGTCCCACCCCGGAGTGATTAGAAATCTACAACAGATTTCTCGACTGTTCCTTTTGTAGTGTGTTCATGATGGTGTTTGCATGCTTCTGTCCAAATTTCATCTTATTCTGACATGTTTTGATTACCATTTTAATTATTTCATGCATGCATTAACCGGAGGCCTTGGGGATTGCATGTTTCCCTCCATCCGTAGGTGCTATTAATCATTTGCTATTTCTCTGAACGTAGGATCTCGACATCGGAGGGGTAGCAAGGAACTACAGATGCATTCATGCAAGCGGCGGTGACGTTTGGCCCGCCCATTTCAAATGTGGGCACGCGGAAGATCCCGAAGGGAAGCGTACCATCCGTGGTGTAACAAAACTATATCTAACGCTCCTAGCCCCTAAAAAGGAAGGAGACGTATTGTAACCTGATCTCAAAGCAAAATTAATAAAAAAAAGGGCTGCACTTTACATTTGCTTTATATCTCATTTCAGTTCGTTTGTTTTCCCTTTTCATGCACTTTAGTCCTTTCTTCATTCGTAGGAGCTAGCGTTACATTTGCTTTTGTTTGCATCGCACCCGGTACACCATTGCTTCCGTATCCTAGTGCTTTCAGATATTACCATTGTTATGTACAACATACCGTATATCACTATCATCCAAGAAGTAGTGGTGGTTGACTTGGAACCATACTTCAGCATGTGTCTTTCAAGGGAATTCATAGCGAAACTAGGAGGATATATTTCCTTGGATTATTCACATTTGGAGATCCCTTTCAAGGGAAGAAGAATCCACATCTATAATGAAAAGCCATCCACTTTTCATATAGAAAACTTGAAGAAGAAGAAAATCCCACTGGTGTAGTCAATATGATGATAGAGGAAGTGCAAGAAGTGGACTTGATGGAGGAAGCTCTTGGTGAGCTTCACCTAGAGGATGAGTTTTCACTGATGGATTTCAATGCAATGGTAGAAATCGATATCGGTTGTTATACCATAACTAAACCTGAGCAGATTGGAGAAGAAGTTTTTGATTCCCCAGACCTTATCTTTGATCAGCTATGGAAGCTATATTTTGATGGTGTAAGATGTAAGAATGGTGTAGGGGTTGGAATTGTTCTTATTTCTCCTACAGGGTTACAGAAAACCTATTCATATCGGTTAACTTGGAGCTGCACAAATAATGCCACCAAATATGAAGCATTGTGCCTTGGTTTGAAGAAAGCTAAAAAGTTGGGAATAAAACAGTTACAAATTTTGGAGATTCTAAGCTCATCGTCAACTAGACTACAAATAAATGTGTGTCGAAGCAACACTATTTGAAGGCCTACCGTAACAAGGTATGGGATTTTTTTGAGTCCTTTACAACATTGAATATTCAAGCAATTTCATGGGAGCAAAACAAACATGCAGACATCCTAGCTTCCCTTGGTGCTAATTTCTCTCCCGTAGAGCAAGTAGTCAGGAAACCAAAGACTGTGAGGGTAATTTATAGACCCTCGATCCCTGATAAAAACATTTATTGGAAAGTGTTCGATAGTGATGAACAAATAGTCAATTTTTTGATTAAGGAAGATGCAAGCACAGAGGATAGAATACTAGTTGAAGAGGAGATGGAAGGAATGATTCAATTGAAGAATAATCACATTCCTAGGGGACTGATTTCTCTTGAGAGTCTGTTTGATCAAAATGATAGGGTAGAGAAACATAAAATCAAGGTGGATGCGAAAGAATACAAGGAAATGCAGTTGGAGTCCGAAAAGGTTATCAAAGTTAGAACAGATTGTACGTCGAAGGAGCTCGAAGATATTAAAAATTTATGTTATGAGTTTCTAGACATCATCGCTTGGAGCTATCATGATCTAAAGGGATATGACAAGAACGTGATCCAACACACCATTGAATTGTAAGAAGGGGTGAAGCCTTTTCGGTAGAAACAATGACCTATCAACCCAAAAATTGAAGTGCTTATGAAAGTAGAGTTGCTAAAAATGTTGGAGGTAAAAATAATTTATCCAATCAAGCACTCAACATGGGTGGCAAACTTGGTTCTAGTTCGAAAGAAAAATGGAGATATTCTCCTGTGTGTGGACTTTCATAATCTGAACCAAGCATCCTTGAAATATCACTATCCATTGCCACAAATCGACCAGATTTTGCACGTAGTCGCTGGAGCTCAGATATTTTCATTGCTTGATGGTTTTTCGAGCTACAACCAGATCTGGGTGAAGGACGAGGACCAACACAAAACGACATTTACTACAAAATGGGGCACTTTCACCTATCAGAGAATGCCATTTGGTCTTTCCAATGCTAGTGCCACCTTTCAGAGAGCTATGGATGTCACTTTCGGTGAGTTGTTGAATCAGATTATTGTAATTTACCTTGATGACATGACTATTTTCTCACATCGCAGGGAAGAGCACGTCTCTCATCTGAGGCAAGTGTTCAAAAAATATCAAGAATTTGGAATTTCCATTAACCCAAAGAAATCCATTTTTGCTGTCAAAGAGGGAAAACTCTTGGGACATGTGATTTCACAAGAAGTACTGGCAATTGATCCTGCGAGAGCTGAAGCTCTCTTGAAATTGCCACTGCCAGTTAACAAGAAAGACCTGCAGTCATTCTTTGGCCAGATCAACTTCATTCAAAAATTCATTACCGATTTCACTCAAGTAGTAAAGCCAATGACTGAACTTCTAAAGAAGAATGCAGACTTCAAGTGGATAGAAGTAAGGAGACAGGCTTTCCAAGAAATCAAGGAGAGAATCACCCAAGCACTAGTACTGATTAATCCAGATTATTCAAAATATTTCATCCTTTATGCAGTAGGAGAACAGGAGAGTTATGCTGTGGTCCTCACTCAAAAGCAAGATGATGGGGATGAGAAACCGATTGCTTTCCTGAGCCAAGTCATTGCGCCACACCAGGAGAAATATAACTTCATCGAGAAGTAGGTGTATGTGATCATGAAATCCCTAAAGAAATTTTAGCATTTTGTTTCACAAAGCAAGACAATCGTCTACGTTATCCATCCAGATGTCAGAAATTTTATTATTCAAGGAGATATGGGTGATAAAAGAGTAGGTTGGGTTTCAAATATTTAGGAATACGATGTGGATATTCAGCCTACTAAGTTGGTTCATGGTCGGGCACTCTATCAAGAATTGGCCAAAAGTGTAGCTTCTAGATCACTGGCTCTAGTACAGGATGAGGTCATCGGTGAGAGTAATCTTGCCAATCAGGTAATAAGAGATCATGACTAGACAGAGGACCTTGTCGAATTATTCACATCTGGAAGATGTCCATCACATATTGATGCCTCACAACGGTGAATATTCAGACTACAGGCACTTAGGTATGTCCTATTGCCAAGTGGGCTATTCCATAAAAACATAGATGGAGTACTCCTCATGTGTGAAAGAGTCTAAAAAGCAAAATATCTTGGAGGAGTTCCACTATGGCTTATCCAATAGGCATTATGCAGGAAGGCCTATGGCCTTGAAGATCATTCGAGCTGGGTATTTCTGGCCTACTCTTTTCGTAGATGCACACAAGGTGAGCCAAAGTTGCGATAACTATCAATGGTATGTTGGTAGGAATAAGAAAGCATATCTGCCTCTGCATCCGATCTAGGTAGAAGCTCCATTTCAGTAGTGGGGCCTAGATTTCATTGGAGTTATTGATCCTCATTCCTCCGTCGAGCATAAATATATCTTGATAACGATTGATTATTTTACTAGGTGGGTAGAGGCCATTCCGACCAAGAAGGTGGACCAGGCTACAGTTATATCCTTCCTCGAAGGGTTGATTACCCATTTTGGTGTACCAGATGCCATTGTAATAGATAACAAGACTCCATTTATTGGGGCAAAGATCACCAAATTTGCAAGTAGGTATGGGATTTATCTAAAGACTTCTTCCAATTATTACCCATAAGGAAACGGTCTGGCCGAATCCACAAATAAAAATTTTCTTTGGATCTTGAAAAGGACGCTTGGTAGCAATAAAAGGAGCTGGCATCTATTGTTGAATCAGGCTCTATGGGCAGATCATATATCAGTGAAGAAGTCTATTAAAGCTTCCCCTTACTCCTTGGTGTATGGAAAAGAGGTAGTTCTACCCACTCATATCGAGCTATCTGTCCTCTAGATATTGCAATTGTTCAAAGATGAAGATGATGAATTTGATCCCATGAGTGCAAGGTTGGCTCAATTGCTACAGTTGGAAGAGGAGAGAGAAAAGGCGTATGAGGCTTTCATAGAACACGCTAAAATGATGCAAGAAGTGGTTTGGTAAAAAGACAACAGAATGCAAGTTTTAGGTGGGAGATCTAGTCCTCAAGTGGAACGAGAACAAAGCCAAGCCAGGGAAGCACCACAAGTTTGACGCAATCTGGGAAGGTCCATTTCAAGTTTCAGGGGTAAATTCGGCGAATGCATATCATAAAAGGCTTAATTTTAGTGATAGAATCGAAGGTGAAAGTATGTAAATATGTACAAATTTGATTTTCTGCAAGAATTTTATTGCTTTATATAAAAAAAAAAGAGAAAAGGAGGATGAAGTTGACTGTGCCGAAAAGGAGCCTGGCTACCCTCAAGAAATACGGTTATTTTAAAATGTTTTCTCTCTTTTGATTTCACCTCAAAAAGGTTTTCTGATGATACATTACGATTTCTAGGTGGAAGTGATTATTTTATGTTAAGATTTTAACAGGGATTTGAAGACTCCAAAATTATAAAATTGAGTTATTATCAGAGTCAAAGGAGACAAAGGGATATGAAACTTTACACAGTGCCTTGGAGCGAAAACATTTCAGAAGGGAACATTCGAAAGCATTTTAAAAGAAGAGGAGCATGATATGCAAGCACCAAGGTTCATGGCCAAAAAGTCAATATGACTTTCACCCCAAGAGAAGGGTGAAACCCCCTTTCACCCCATGTTGAGGCATAATCACTCATGGCCGAAAAAAAATTATGGCCCCATATGCAAATGCTCTATCAAGGAGGGTCAATGGTAGTTTCACCCCAAGTGAGGGGTGAAACTCCCATTCACCTCTCACTAGGGTGAAACCATGTAACTGACATGTTTTAGAAATATGGGGCACGCTCTAAAATTTTAGGCAACTATGTGAGAAGATAAATATTTTTAAAAGGAAAAAAAGAGAGAGGAGAAAAGAAAATTGTTTTTGCCCTATCTTCCTCCAGACATCAGATTCGCTCCTAAATTATTTTGAAAGTGATTTCAATGAAATTATTTAAATTATTTTTTCAGCAAAGGACAAGTTGTTAAAATTATAATTAAGTTAGTGCTGAAAATAATTTAAATGAATTTTAAATTATAAAATAAAAGTGGAGGGCAAAAATAAAGCAAAAGCAAAAAAGAGAAAAACACATGTTAAAAGTAAATTAAAAAAAAGGTTTTCTTAAAAAAAGAAAAGAAAAAAATAATGTTTTTTTTAGAAATATGGGGTGAAAAATAAAGGTAAATAATTATTTTAAAATGAAGACGTTCGCCATGAATTAAATCAAACAGGTTGGAGGTATTTTCGGGAGGAATAGAAGAAGATATTAAGTATGTCACCGGAGTGCTTTCACCCTTCCATTGCTTTTTCGGGCATGTGACGATTTTTAGTGCCAATCAATTTTTTTAAGTTCCCTCTCAAGGTGATTTCACCCATCAGCACGTGGTGAATTTTAGAAGACACATTTTCAGAGCATTTAATTTAAAATGTGCATCCAAATTTGCGTTGGGAGGCATTTTGGCATTCCTAAGAACCGAAATCTCACAACATCAAAAGTGAGGATGCTCATTGGTCCATAGGTGGAAGATTTATTTTTTTGAAGTAGTTTTTGGTATCCATGGCACATTGTTCAAAGGTATAATATGGTAAGAAGGGCACACTTTTCAAAAATAATTTTGTGGTGAATAACAGTCAGTTGCCATTAAAGCATCGAGAATAGTGCTAGTTGAGTGAAACAAGGCATGTGCCCTCCCAAATTTGCCAAGATAAAGTGTTACATTTACTCTAGTGGTTGAGAGCTCCATATATAAATAAAGCACAGGTAAACTTGCTCAAAGATTAAAATTTTAAAATTTTTGCCAGTGCATTTTCAAGCTTTTGGTTGCAAAAGTTGCAGTGTCTTCGAGGTTTCTAAAATTGAAATGGGGGGGGGGGGGGGGGGGGTAAGGGGGGGGGGGGGGGGAAAAATCCAAGAAAGCACGTAGAAATGAAAATATGGATTTGGACCCGTACTCTGACACCATGGTAGAGGTTGGGGACTACGTGATCACCAATAAGGGTATTGTGAAACTTTGGTAAGATGTGGAGTTCATAATTAAGCAAGGATTAATGCCAGAGAGCCCCTTGACTGTGTCATTTTATGCATAATTATTTTGGGGGTGTGGGTTCAAAATGTGAATGGGGATGTGCTTTTCTCTATCTCATCCGATGCAGTGAGGGAAGCATTTTCTTATGGGTTAAAACCTCCCTCTGACATGATTTTCAAGAAGCTGCACATTAATGAACAAGAGGAGAGATATGTGTCCACGGTGACAATGCACCAGTTCATGGAGGCACAATTAATTAGAGAGCCACAGCTAGGGCAGTTGCCAAATCTACCAAAGCCTTTATCAAATTTCAAGAGCCTAGATTTATTTTTTATGTTGGCATGGGTTGCTAGCCTTCCTATGGATTCTACTATTCATAAGTGGTAGGCGATACTTGCGTAGTGTATATCTCAAGTGGAGTTTTACACTCCAATAATGATGAGGATGGGTACAAACCCTATTTATTTTGATTGGGCCGATTTCATATATCAGAAAATGCATATTCAGTTGGAAAAATTGAATACCAGAGAGGCGACTTCATTCAAGCATACCTCCTTCCTCATCTGGTATTTCTTCTTTCATTTACATCAACATTTTTCATTTATTACAGTTAAACAAGTTGATGAGGAGAATGAGCTTTTGCTGGTTTATATGTGGACTCCCACTCTGTCAAGATGGGAGTCATTCTATAATTTTAACCACTTATTTTTGGGGCCCACAATTGAGTTGATTTGTGGTAAGAGTGAGAGAGTGTCACGGGCAATGAAAGAAGTGGTTGTCATAGCCGAGAAGGGTGACATATTTTTGCTAACTCAAGGTGTGGTTGTGAGAATTTATGGCTTCACAGGAAAGCCATTCCTGCTTCCATATTTTACCATCGAGCATGTTTTTGCCATGGAGGTGGTGCACCAGACTGATTATACGAATGATGTTTATGGAGCAGGGTATGGCAAGAGAACAACTTGCACCATGTCCTTCAAGTTTGGTAGTATAGAAGTGAACCAGGTCGGCCATAATAGATTACTCATAGAGGCTCTTCAAGACCTGGGTCTGGTGGAACTACCACAATGATGGAGATATGACCCATTGGGTAAATTTTTGGAAATAATCAAGGCCAAGCATTTTCATTGCTGCCCACGACTAGATATTTAGGAAAATCACAATAATTTTGATGGGTATGATTTGGAGTGGCACGTCGAAGCCATGATGTCACTTCTACCATGGCATAACTTCTATGAGAAAGAGGTCGAATATAACCCCATAGTGCACAGAGATCATATTCCTCCATCAGGACTATTTGGCTAGATGAAAGAATAATTGCCCATGTGGTCCAAAGAGAAAATCATGAACTGGTGGATTATGCAGGTCCATAGGGGAAAAATTATGTCACCTTATGGGTTGAAGATGGATGAGGCATTTTTAGAGGTGTATGATGAATTTTTTAACGTCTATCAACCTATCACTTTTTCCAAGGTCGTGCCTCAAATTTTTCAAAATTTTGACAGTGAAGGAAGCGTGGCTAAAGAAGAGCGCCCGATAGCTGAGGAGGTGACACATGAGGAAGAAGAGTAGTAATTCGTATTTAAAAGGAGGTCACAATGGGTAAAGTGAAATATAGATGAGACGCTTCCTTTGGAGAAGCAAAGTGTTGGAGAGGCCTTTCCTTTCCTGAAGGCTATAAAGAAGTTGAGAACTAGTGTTATTTCTTCATCCACTATTGCAATTTCCACAATTGTAGTTATAGTTGCTACAGTTGCAATAAATCCTCTTCCTCTAGCATCAGCTACTTAGGTTGAGTGTTGCCCAAGAGTTTCCATTAATTCATGAGCAACCATTGGACCAGTAGGTGGAGATCGTAGACCTTGAGGTGGGAGCAGAGCATCAACAAGAAGAACCTATTACACAGTCACTTCCATCATCGGATCACATGGTGCCCATGCTCGAAGGTACATCTCCCCTTCCCTCTTCTTCTACTCAAGAGCAAGTAGTGGCTGTCAGTTCATTTCCTTCAGTCCCTACGTTCGTTGCTCCTCCATTTGGTATGCCTTCCATTTCCATTTTTCTCCCTTCCTCCCATCCATAAGTCACTACTACTCCTTCTTCTCTTCCCCTCTCTTTGACCTCCCTTTATTTTAGTTCATTTGCATCAGGTCTGAATCTATTTTTGCATCCTTCACCTTCCATTTCTATCACTATTTCCACTATAGTTGTAAGTACGCAAGCTCCTCCATGAGTGAGCGTAACTACAACTGAACCTGGTTCTTCCATTCATTCTACTATTTTGGTCCCCCTCTCATTTTCATCTCCTCTTCTTCCTTTGAGCCTGATCGTTCATAGGTTCTGCTTCCTTTCACACCATTTTTGGAGATGCAAGTGCTACCCAAAACCGAGGTGATGCCCAAGCAGCCCGATGTAGAAAATATTAATCATGCTCATCTTAGTTCATCGTAGTGGCTGAAGAGCCATAGGAGAAAGGAGGCACTTGCTCTAGCTAGGCCACTCAAGAAAGTCACCTTCGATCCAGTTGCTATGGAGGCTCACACTACTAAGATAATTCCCCTGGTCCAAAAACCACAAGGAGAAATGATGTCGAGTGATTATGCTTATGAGATCATGATGGAGGACTTGATGAAGATTGATCCTACTAAGAAAATGGGGAATATCCAAGTTGATATGAGCTCAGTTTATTTGCATGACAAATATTATAAGTAGAGATTTTATGACGTCGAGACAAAAATTACCAAACTTGAGGATGCCTTGGTAGCAAGTAGAGCGCAACAGGAGAAGATGGCGAAGGAGGTTGAACAATGGCATCAACAAGTAGGGGCTCATCAAAAGGTAAAAGATGTAGTAGCAAGATGCATAGACATTGAAGGTACAACTTGAGTCCATACAGAATCAACTAGCAGAGAAGGCCACACAAGCTACAGGCTTCTCTCAGAAAATAGTTAAGGAGGCTCACCTTCGGTTGGCTCAAAGTTGTGAGAAGTTGGTGGTAAGAGTAGTTCAGGTTCTATAGTATCTCTACGAGGCTCGGATATAGATTCAATTGAGCCAACAAGTGATAGATAGTATTGAGGAGATGTTGGAGCCTCATCTGGAGATGGCTATGAAAATTCAAGCCCTAGCTCAGTCCAATATGCGCATTCACCCCATGAGTGAGATGGACCGAGCTTGGTCTACCACCAAGGTTACGTTGTGTAGTTACTTCCAGAGGTTGGATCTGGTGAGAGAAGGTAGGAATATCCTTAATACAATGGAGTGGGAGCATACTATTTTGATGATCCATTTTGATGCTCTCATTGATATGGGATTTCTAGATTTTACCAATGAATGGGGTGAGCCTCTACCAAAGGAACAGTTGGAAGTAGCCTGGAAGAATTTTGTGGAGGACACATCAAAAATTGATAAGTGGGAGGAGCCAATCATGGAAGAACAAGTGCTGCCACTCATGAAGAAGTTCACCCGCATGGAGTTGTCCTTGTTTGAGTTGGCTCAATGATCTAAGCACCTTAGCTTGGAGGATACTAAGAATCTATGGTATATTTATGAATCACTTAGTGTTCCTTGCTTGTTCACCACACACGCTTGGGCCGAGGTAGTTACAGTTTATGAAATCACTTATGAAAGTTTGAAGGAACAAGAAGAGTAAAGCACAATAGTAGAACAGTAGCAACAACAAATAGGATAGCAGATAGCAGAACAGGAGGTAATTGAAAAGGCAATAGTTGAACAGGCGTAGAAAAAGATATCCAAATCAGAAGTGCTAGCCAAGGCAGCCGATAAGAAGGACCACTGAAGAGCCCAATGGATAAAGGCCTAGGATCACTTGCATCCATGTGAGTTGGATACCCCATGAGCCACCAAAAATATTGGTAGTTTTGACATCATGCCACATTAAAATTTTGATCAAATTTTGTTGAATAGTTTTTTATTGTAAAAGCGGTAAATATATTAAATCTATGTTGCAGTATTTTGGCTAGTATAATGTGTTACAGTATTTTTGTGTGTTAATATTCTTTCTAATTTTCATGAATTTCATGCTTGGGAATAATGGGTGCTGCAAGGTAAATTATTTGTGGAGAATGGTGTGAAAAATCAGTGAATATCACCTAAGGACGTCAAAAGAAAATAGTGCTTAAAAATTCAAGGTAAAGAAAAGACATAATAACCTTTTCATCCGAATGAAGAGTGAAAACCCTTATCACCCTTCCTCGGGGTGAAGACATCTTTATTTTTAAAAATCTTGTTGTTGAGCAAAGGGAAGAGCAAAAGTGTGTTCACCCCAAAAGTGGGGTGATAGACTCGTTCGCCTCACTTTGGGGTGAACATAAAAAGAAAAGAAGAATGGCAAGTTTGACAATGACTTTCACCCCAAGTGAGGGGTGAAAGTCCCTTTCACCCCTCCTTGGGGTGAAAATACATTCAAGTGTTTAAGTTCGAGGTGGGCCCGAGGTTGAAGCACGATGACAATATAAAGAAGTATGTTCACCCCAAAGATGGGGTGAAAGCATCGTTCACCCCACTTTGGGGTGAACATCATCAAATTTTAAAGATGATGTGCCTAGTCAACGTGTTGAAAGGTCAATGCTTCGTTCACCCCAAGAGAAGGGCGAAAATACCTTTCACCCTCCCTTCGGGTGAATGCATATATAAAACATAAGATGTGGACCCCACCTTAGCGTGCATTGAGAGGAGTAAAGGTGGTAGCACTTTCACCCCAGGTGAGGGGTAAAAGTCCCATTTGCCCCTCCTCAGGGTGAAGCTACATGAATATGGCCCCACGAGTGCATCAAGGGTTTTATTTTTGCTTTGGGTGAGTATTAAAAGGTGGGATTGAAATTCAAAGCTACGTTCGCCCAAGGTGAAAGGTGATGGTGCCTTTCACCTCTTTTGGAGGTGAACGTATATTTTTAAGAAGAAAGACATCTTGTGTGAGGTGCTTTCACCCTGGGAGGAAGGTGAAGCTCTCTGTCACCTCTTTCAGAGGTAAAATGATACAAATATGGTTCGAAGCATCGAGTGTAAAATCGAAGGGGTATAATAAGTTGTTTTCACCTAGATTTTCTCCAAGTTGACTACTTGTCATGATGAGGAGATGAATGCAATACAAAGAATTTTAATTTGAGTAAAGTTGGGGGTTGTACATGGAGTGCAATGACATGAGAGTTGTAAGAGGTGATCCAATGGTTGAATAAAGTATTTTTCTTCTCTCCTATGTAAAGTTATAAGCAATAATTAAAGGCATAATTTAGAGTTGTAGATCAAACAAAATTATGAATATTGTTACTTTGAGGGTGCCCTCTCCACCAAGAAGCATGAATAAGGAGGAAATGATGGAATTTAAAGGAAGTACTTTCGCTCATCGCTCTATTTTGGGTGAATTCAATTTTAAGCATCAATGAAGACTTTTCAAAGGTGCTCAGATCAGATGAATGATGAGAATTTAATAATTGAGGCAAAGAGTGACTACAATTGTTGATTTCATGCTGAAAAGAGCTGCAAGATTAAAATCATAGGGTGATTTTCATGAGTTCCAAGACATTCTGAATAGGGGTAAATTTCCAAGGAACAATGGATGTATCAAGTCAACGACCATCTTTGTAGTTTTCCATGCACCGATGCCCGAATGTGCTGATTTCCTAGAGATTTTCCCTTAAAAACTGGATCATTGTCTCAGGAGGAAGATTTTCAAGAATTTCAAGGAGGAATTTCTTCACAAAGGTTCCTGATCTGTAAACATTTTGTCTTTTGTGTATTAAATAGACAGAGGCAAAAACCTCTATAAATACTAGACATTTTCAATGTAATAAGAGGATAGACACTCTACAGAAAAACTCTTCAAGTTTTCTACGTAAATAGAAGGAATTTGGCTTTTGATTCTTGCAAGAAATTTCTATGTGTGATTTATTTCTATTTGAGCATTTCTATTTTATATTCATGTCTGTTATCTGCTACTAAGTTCAAATTTTGCATCTAGATTTGAGCACTGCTGGTGAAGGAGTGAGTACTGGAATGCAATTTTGGAAGTTGTCTCCATGGAATTGTAAGTGGATTCTCTTGCCTCCTTTCTATTCTATGTTGCTATAATGCTTGGTTGGAATTCCTACTGCTAGTCTATCCCCAATCCTACATCTTTGGCCTGTGGCTATATTTCCCATTTCTTTCCATTATTTCCAATTTCTTTCCTACAACTCTAGACTTAAACCGGTGTAGGATTAGTAAGGGAGCCAACCCTCTCTGGAGATTGGCATGGAGGACATTTCTTTCCTCCGGCCTTTCAATGTTGGTCGTGTCTAGGGTGCACAAACGTATGTTTTGTATTTTAGGTAGATATTTGACCAACAATATCATTTTTTCTTAATTTAAGAATATTTCTTGTAACTTTACCATGATTTATTATTTGTAAATATTTCAATAATTATTATAAAAATATTTATTTTATTACATTATATTTTATTTCTATAATATTTTTTATCAATAATTTCTAAGTTTCTTACTTCAATAATAAAAATTAGAAACTGGTTTTTTCTTGCAGATTTCTCTATTTTGTTGTTTTCTATCCTTAGATTCTCTAATTTACTTTTTTTTTTACTTTACAATTATATTTAATTTATAATGGGAGATCAAGTACCAACAAAAATATTAATAATATAAAAGCAAAAGCAAAAACAATATCTCTAAAAACCAACAAGTCATTTAAAATAAAAAAGCAAGAAAATAATTGCAAATAGACATTATTGTACAATGGGGTATTGAGAAAAAGTATGATTAGAGCAACATATTAAAGTATTTATAATCTAGTCTTATTTAGCCAAGGTCAACAATGTTAGAGAATAAGTATGAGCACTATTAATATTGCCTATAAGCAAGTGTTTCGTAAGACTAGAAGTATCCTTTATGTAAGCCTATGAGCATCATATAGATATGTAAGCCTTCAGGAATCATTTATGTAGGCCTATGGACATCCTTATGTAAGCCTTCATGAAATTTCTATTAGAATATCAACAATCTAACCTTATAATATGGGATTTCTATTAGAATATGAACAATCTAACCTTATTGCCCAAGGATTATAATGGTGACCTATACCTATAGGATCTCTTGATATAAGCATATGGGCATGTATAATGTAAGCCTATGAGAATTATCTATATAAATATACAAAAATTTATTATATAAGCCTACAAACATCCTATATGTAAGCCTATGAGAATTCTCTATGTAAGCCTATGGACATTCTATATAATACTATAAGCATTCTATATGTAAGCCTACACATATTATATATAAGCTTACACACATTATCTATGTAAGCCTACATGTAATATTGATGTTTTTTCTCTTAGAAGTATCAATTAAATCACTTGTATAATTAAATTTAATGAAGGCTTTAATATATTATAAGTTAACCTTAAAGTAAATTATATTGTTTTGAGGTGTAATAATTGAAAATTAGGTATCGATTATAAATACACCCAATTATTAATACATTGTATGTATTTATGGGATGTGATATTATGGGGATGCCTATAGGAACCCATGTATTCTTCTTATTTTGAGTGCTTTTATAATTTTTTTTACTTATCTTTTATTATTGCTCTTCTATTTATTTTACAATATAATCAATGTTGAATGCATGCTTTAAAACATTTCTAAAAAGTATTCTAAAATATAAAAATTCAAATGTAAGGACAACAAGCAAGCAAAAGAATATGCTAAGCAAAAAGGAGGATCTAGGTTATAATTCATTATGGATAATGCAAGAAGAAAAGTAACAAAAAATAAGATGCTTAAATACCAAATGGTTAATCTCTCATTTTTATGAACTATTGATCTAGTGTGGTATACATAGATTGACCATTTATAATGGTATGGGTATGTGGAAGAAACCTACAAAGTATACATGTAGAACTTATAATGGGAAAATTATAAATTTGCTCATGTAGAACTTTATTTTCTCATAAAGTTTAATAGATAATATGATGAAAGTAGAGACTAAAGGCTCCCCAATAAAATTAAAACCAGATCACAAACTAGAGTGTATAAAATTATCATGTTAAAAATCAACAAATAGAAAAAGTGAATCCCAATTAATAATTCTCAATAAGTATAAATATCCTCATAACACAAGAGAATCATTTACTTTTCAAGAAAGTATAAAATATATTTTACAAAGGAAGGAAAAAGAGGTGAGAGAAAGATATGAAGAGTCATGAGTTGACATATATAATTATATAGGAATTAAAATTGTGCAAAAGATATAAAGTTAGGAAGAAAAAGAAAGGTAACTTTTCCAAAAATACATAGTATGATTGAAAATGTAAAGCAAAAGGGAGAGCTTTAAAATAACCAAATAGAGAAGTGAAAAGCACAACTATATAGAAAAATAATAAAAGCAATAAAAAGTGGAACATGTAAATACAAGGTGATAAAAATAATTTATTTAGAAAAGAATAATCTAAAACTAATGTGGAAGGAACTTCAATAGAAAAATAAACAAAAAAATTATATTATAGAAATCCAATTGTTGGAATATGCAAAACCATTGTATGAATGAGAGCAAGAAGAGGAGCCCTCCTCCCATAATCATCACAACAATAATTTTATTTACCTTAAAGGAGGTGAAATAAGGTACTAAGAAGATATGAATCAATAAGGCTTGTGATGTGAAAAGACTGTAGGTAGAATATTTAATATAAAAAGTAGAGGACTTGGCACCAACCTAAGAAGGATATTTAAAAACATCATCAAATATGGATTTTTAATGGATTAGATAACAAGTATAACATTACCTCTTTTTATCAATAGAGAGCATAAACAATCCCTCAATATACTAAACCTTTATGCTTTATCTTCTTTTTTTAAACATCTTTGAAAGTATGGTTGATATTTGAATTAGCAATTGGATAGAAGAAAAAGGAAATAAGGAAAACTAATAAGTAATTTTTAGACCAAAACACTTGACAATATTTATCTTCTCTTTTTAAACATATTTGAAAGTATGGTTGATATTTGAATTAGCAATTGGATAGAAGAAAAAGGAAATAAGGAAAAATAATAAGAATTTTTTAGACCAAAACACTTGACAATGGGCCACATCATCACTTTGAGATATATATTGAAAATTATGGATTGAAAAATGAGAAGTTTATTGTTATTTTTAGGATTTCAAGAAAGATATTGACATAGTACCTAGAAGTAAATTATGGAGCATATTGCAAGATTTAGGTATACTATAAAAGTATAAAGTAATAGTGCATAGAATCTATAAAAAATTGTGAGATAAAATTAAAACATAAGTAGGATTTTTAGAATGCTTTATGAGTGGCATAGTAGTTAAAAAATTATTCCCATTATCCACTACTTATTTCATTTATATATTGGTAAATCAAAGGAATGGATAAAAATATGAATGGAGGGGATGATGTTTATTTGTGAAGGTATGTGGTCAGTCTTATTTTTTATGTAGATAATATAATTTTGATTTTACTATCAACACATGGATCGACAAAGTATTGAAAGGACTCAAAGTATATTACAAGGAGATATGCTTATGTAGATAATATAATTTTGATTTTAATATCAACACATGGATCGAAAAAGTATTGAAAGGACTCAAAGTATATTACAAGGAGATATGCATGCAAGTAAATAATTGTAAAAACAATATCATGATCTTATCGAATAAAAATAAAAAAGGTTAGTTAAACTTTTATTTTGAGGTGGATCATCTAGAATAAGTACCAAAGTAAAAATATATTTGGGAGGGACTTCAACAATAATATCTATTGTGAAACATGTAGAATGAAGAGAACATTGAAAGGATGGAAACATATTTTTACATTACAAAATAGAAGTAGGGTGGCCAAATTATGTCACTCAAAGACTAGTGGTACTAGTGATTTTATATGAGTGTGCAGCATGGGATAACAACACATCACATTCAAATGAAGATAAATGCAAAGGATTTAAAAATATTTGATAAGTAAAAAAGGTAAAATAAAAATGTTAATTCCATAAAAAGTATTCTAATAGAAACAAGTGCAGACTCTCAAGCTAGGATCTCAGGTTATTAAAGATCAGCTGTTTTGGAAAGTTGGGAGAGGGGAGAAGGCCCATTTTTGGACTGATTCTTGGGATCAGTATCCACCCATCATTGTTGAGTTCCCCGAGTTACTTCCAATAAAATCTGCCATAGAAATCATGGGTTGGGTCCAAATTGAAAGTTATTTCAACACTTCTTAGCTGGGGGGGTATAGGTTTCAGAAGTTTAAGAGGTTGGAGGAGTGGCCAATTCCTATCCCCCCCGAGTTGGCACCCATCTTATCCAAAATCTTGACAGAAAGGTTTCTCACAGGGAGAGATGAGGAGGATGAATTAGCTTGGGGCTATGGGAGCCTTGGTGTTTATACAGTGAAGGATGGATATGACAAGATCCTCCCAGACCCTCCCCCCCATTCTTTTCTAGTTGAGGATTGGCGAAAGATTTGGCATTCTAAGGGCTGGCCAAAAGTAAACTTTTTTGCTTGGCAGTTTATGCACAATGGTATTCTCACTTTTGAAAATCTCAGATGTAGAGGAATCATAGGCCCTTATCAATATGTTTTATGCCATAAGAACGAAGAAATAACTGATCACCTGATGTTTGAGTGCCCTTTCACACGTCAGATTTGGAAGCGTTGGCTCTCTCATTATAAAATCCAGGTTAATGGTGACATGAATCGGACTAATATTTGGGAAAGATGGAAGCGGGGTAGATTTACATCCAAAGCTCTTCAAATTGGGTGGGAGCTTGGTTTAAAATTCATTTGGTGGCAAGTGTGGTTGGAGAGAAACGCTAGAATTTTTAGAGAAACCTTTTCCTCGCTAGATGGAGTTTGGCAGGTCATCTGGAGCAAAGTCACCGAAACTGTTGTCGTCTACGCTAAAGAGGAAACATGGGTTGTTCCTGGGCCAATGGAAGAGGGAGTTGACTAGAGAGAGGGACATAATAGAACCAGTTGGAAATCACCCCCAGAAGGCTGGATTAAAATCAATATTGATGGAGCTGCAAAGGGCAATCTAGGTAGCGCCGGTATTGGCGTGGTCTGCTAGAATCATGAGGGATCAGTGCTTTATTGGGAACTACAGGGCTTGGGTAGAGCCACAAATAATGAAGTAGAAGCCATTGCTATCAAATCTGCCTCTATTTGGGAAGTTACTTAGGGTCACAGGAGGATAATTCTTGAATCTGATTCTCAAATTTTGGTTGGAGCTCTTGACTGCATGAGGAACTTTTCGTTGAACGCTTGGAGGTTGAGGATTCTGGTCTCTCAAATCAAGAAATTATGGAGGGAATTAGATGATGTGATTCCTGTATATGTGAGCATAGATTTCAACAAAGCAATCGATTTCCTGGCTAAGATGGGTGCTACGAAAGAGGTAGGGGTGCAGCTGCATAGTGACATGCCTATTGCAGATGAGGTGATTAGGCAGGGCCTTGAAATATCCTTGAGACAATGATCATTGAAAAAGCTAAGTATGGTTTTTGTCATGATTTCGTGACCTGTTGCGCCATCATGGCCATTGGTGAAAAGCTGTCACGATATCGCGACATGTTGTGTCATTGCGACTGCTGGAGAAAAGTTGTCACGATATCATGACATGTTGCGCTGTCGCGGCTGATGCAAAAAAATTTTCACGATATCGTGACATGTTGCATCGTTGCGACCATCGAGGAAAAGTTGTCGCGATATCGCGACATGTTGCGCCGTCATGGCCAAGGGCAAAAAGTTGTCACGATATCGTGACATGTTGCACTGTCGCTGCCGCCGAGGGAAAGTTGTCACGATATCGTGACATGTTGCGCTGTCGCGGTCGATGTGGGAAAGTTGTCGCGATATCGTGACATGTTGCGTCATCACTGCCGCCCAGGGGAAGTTGTCATTGAAATATCCTTAAGACAAATGATCATTGAAAAAGCTAAGTATGGTTTTTGTCATGATTTCATGACCTGTTGTGCCATCGCGGCCATTGGAGGTAAACTATC
Organism: Wollemia nobilis; assembly: GCA_028583015.1. NCBI lineage: Eukaryota > Viridiplantae > Streptophyta > Pinopsida > Araucariales > Araucariaceae > Wollemia > Wollemia nobilis. The sequence goes on along the minus strand of JAQPPZ010016717.1, from coordinate 9,439,026 downwards.
ATGATATCACGACATGTTGTGTCGTCACAGCTGCTAGAGAAAAGTTGTCACGATTTCACGACATGTTGCACCGTTGCGGCCAAGGGAGGAAAGTTGTCACGATTTCGTGACATGTTGTGCCATCGCGGCCGAGGGAGGAAAGTTGTCGCGATATCGCGACATGTTGCACCGTCACTACCGTCGAGGGGAAGTTGTCGTTGAAAGATCCTTAAGACAAATGATCATTGAAAAAACTAAGTATGGTTTTTGTCGCCATTTCGCGACCTATTGCGCCATCACGGCCATTGGAGGTAAACTGTCACGATATCGCAACATGTTGTGTCGTCACGGCTACTGGAGAAAAGTTGTCGGGATTTCGTGACATGTTGCACCATTGCAGCCAAGGGAGGAAAGTTGTCACGATTTCGTGACATGTTGTGCCATCGTGATCGAGGGAGGAAAGTTTTCGCGATATTGTGACATGTTGCGCCGTCGCTGCCGCCAAGGGGAAGTTGTCGTTGAAAGATCCTTAAGACAAATGATCATTGAAAAAGCTAAGTATGGTTTTTGTCGCGATTTCACGACCTGTTGCGCCATCCCGGCCATTGGAGGTTAACTGTCACGATATCACGACATGTTGTGCCGTCGTGGCCGAGGGAGGAAAGTTGTCGCGATATCGTGACATGTTGCGCCATCGTTGCCGTCGAGGGAAAGTTGTCGCGATATCATGAAATGTTGTGCCGACACGGCCAAGGGAGGAAAATTATCACGATTTCGCAACATGTTGCGCCGTCGTGGCCAAGGGAGGAAAGTTGTCACGATTTCATGACATGTTACGCCGTCACAGCCACTGGAGGTATGTTGTCGTGATTTCGCGATGTGTTGCGTCATTGTGGTTGTTGCTGGTTTTTTATCACGATATCGCGACATGTTGCTCCGTCGTGGCCAAGGTTGGATTTTTGTCACAATTTCGTGACATGTCGCGATTTCACGATAGGTTGACTTTTTACGGTCAGAGGAGTCTTGTGTCATGATTTCGTGACTTGTAGCTTTTTCGTGGACAGAGGTGCAGTTGGTGTTTGCTATGTGTTTTCACGATAAGTTGTTGTAACTGACCTATCAGCTCTCTCAGCTAGCTTGATATTGGTTCAAGAGATTTGGATCTAGTGCAAATCTTCCTCTTCTCTTGTAATCATGTGCTTTCATTGTTTTCGGCTGGGATGTATCTTATCCCAATTGTAACTGATCAATGTTTTAATACAAGTTTTTTTTTAATTTTTTCAAAAAAAAAAAGAAAAAAGTGCCTTATGTCTATAAGCAACTACTATGGTTTGTATTTTATGATATATGAAAAATATTGAACTTATGCATGTAATCAAATGGCATAAATACATAATAGAAAAATATTTGAACAAAATAAAGGAAGGATAGACAAAAAAACAAGTGGATGAATGATCCAAATATCAACTTACGAAATTCAAAACAATAACAAATATTTAAAGACATTTTATAATGAAAATTAGAGCAACTACAACGTTCAAAGAAGTGGAGAATAATTAGAAGCATGTTAGTTTTAGAATTCTTTGGAAGGCTGTGGAGAATGTTTCGTCAGCGTCTAAAAATTTGAACTCTCCTTAGGTTTGCTTCCCAAGCGAAGCTAGGCTTGAGGAACAATTAGGTTTCATGCCGTTGGATTGGCCTCCACCTGCTCCTGACCCAAGAAGGCAGGTTTGTTGGTCCCCACCACCTGCAGACAAGTTTAAATTAAAATTTGATGGAGATTCTAAAGGGAATCCCAACCTTGTTGGTGCGGGAGGAGTGATATAGGACAATAATGTTGATCTTATTTTGGACTTTACAGAATGTCTCTGTACTCAATATTCTATTTTTGTAGAAGTGCGAGCTGCCTTTGTTGGTGTGATGCATTTAAAAAATCTTGGTATCCGTAATGCAATAATCGAAGGTGACTCTTTGTTAGTGATTAATATGCTTAAAGGGGTCTATCAACCTAGTTGGAAGGTGTCTAATCTTATTAATGAAATGATTTGGAACTCCGTCTCCTTTGATATTGTGGTGTTTGAGAACGTGCTCAGAGAGGGAAATACAATGGTTGATTTATTGGTGAATCTAGGTGTTTTGTCCTAGGGATTTTCTGTTTGGTAGGAGGATTTTCCCATGGAGATCATTAGTCATATCAAATATGAAGTTCCTTAAATACTATCAGAAGTTTATTCATAGATTACGTTTGTGGTGGACTGTAGATATTTGGTAGTGTGTTGCAGGTACATGGAATTTATGGTGTCATTTGTGTGTGATTGGATCCACTCTTATTTTTTGTACCTTCACCCTCCCGTTGGGTATGTGGATCTCCTTACGACATGTGCCTTTGGATATGTTGGTAATAATTGTTGTACCTTCACCCTCTCGTTGGGTACGTGGTTCTCCTCACGACATGTGCCTTGTGGAGTCATTGGCAATTTTTAAATTTTGAATCCTTACCCTTGAAGTGACGTGGTGGACGTGGGATTGTTCCCTTGGTGCTTCGGAGTAGAACTTCCTCGGTTCTCTCTGGCCCTTTTTTCGTTGTTTCATTGGTTCACCATTGGGATGTTTGTTTGTGTTCTTTGGTTGTGGTTTTTTCATTGGTTCACCATTGGGATGTTTGTTTGTGTTCTTTGGTTGTGGCCCCTGGGACTTATCTCTTGTAAAAGGTTGTGGGATTCCTTTCAAAACCTTTTTTTTCTTAATAGTATAAAAAAAAATTAAAGAAACTAGAAAGTTGCATAGTGAAAAAGTTGGTGTCAAAAACAAAGATTGAAAATAGAGCAACTATGTGGAAAAAAAAGTTAGAAAGAAAGAATCTTATCTTATTGAATTCAATCCTATATATAATAACTATCAAAAGGTCTATATAGGGTTACTCACTAATTACAAAGCAAAGATGTTCATTGTTCAACTGATGACCAACTCACACCAACTAAGATGTAGAACGAACAAATGCAAGAGACAAAAAAAAAAAAACAACGAGGAAAGAGGATATATACATTTTTTGTACTTTAAACATAGTTAAAATAGAAAAGCATTTTATTTTCGAACAAGAGGTATATAATGATACTAGACCAAATATGTTTGTACTCTAACAATAAAATCATATCAAAAATTATTTAAATATGAAAATATCGATTGGTGACTCGAAATCCTCAAACTCGATTGGTTGTTGACTCGGATAGCATTCCTTGGCTTTTTCTGAAGGCCACAAGACACAAGGGCGGAGGGTGAGTATTCCATTCCATGCTGTGCGTGCGGGCATTCTCAGCTTTTTTATAGCTTACTTATGTTCCTTTAAAACTCTGTTAATACCCACCCTAATTAGATGACATTTTCTTGTTTATAAAGTATGTACAGCTACTTGGTGGCAGCTGTGTCTTACGTACAAATAGTTTATACAAGCGGCGGAACACCTCCTCCGAGCATCGGCGGAGCCAGAACTGGGGATACCTACAACTCTCCGTATACAGCTATTTATTGGTTTTACGTACCCACAGTTTTTACTCGTGGATTTAGACTTGCATTCCCCTTCTTTAACTGTTTTTTGGCAGCAGCCAGCTTTATCTGAAAACGAACCCAATCATATCCCAATTGTAGATGTTATTCTTTATTGAGGATTTACGCATCCAATCTCCAAATCATAAGCGATCGTTGCATTTTTCAGGATTTTAGACCAATTTATCTAGGTGGGGTCTTTATGCTAATAAAAATTGCATTTTCCCCTTGGCAATAAAGAGGTTTATGGCGGTCTGCTTTAATTACTAAATAAATTTTGTTATTATTCAAATTAAGCAATAAAGAGGTTTATGACCGTCTCCTTTAATTCCTAATTAATTTTTGTTATTATTCAAATCAAGAACACAAATATTCATAGATTCGTTGAGAAGATATATGTTTAATATCAAATATTAATATTTTTATAATTTTATATAAATAAATATAAATTTAGTGAAAGGATTTGATTTTTATTGTCATATATATACCATTAATAATAAATAGATTAATAGAATTTAAGTATAATAAAATTAAATAAAATTGATATTTATGTGATTTGCATTTCATTATTTACTTTTCCACAAATTTTCTTGTAAAGTGATATGATTTAATTTGAATAAGACGTCTTCAATTGTGTTAGTATTCATATTAGCAGCCTTCTCAGCTGAAAAATTGATATAAATATGCAGTTAAATTAAAACTAAACAAAATCTATTTATTTGAAATTTACATTAAATAACTATCATTCAACAATTTTCCATTACAAAGTGATGATTTGAACTATTTTTTTGTTCTTTAAAGTCATATCAATAATTTGTTGGTAATTAAATTGGTTAAAAGTGTACCAGACTATGCTTTTATTCTTATAATATCTATTTATGTAGAAGATACAATTATAAAATATTTTTTCAAAATAGCATAGAGTTATACATATATTTTTATAAATAATTAAAATATATATATATATATATATATATATATATATATATATATATAATTTTTAAAATGTTTTGTTAATTTACACATTTCTTTAATTCTTAACCAAGATAATACTTTATACCTTGATGAACTTAAATATATTTTATTTTTAAAAAACTAGTATCATAGGCTAAAACTATGTCAAAATACCTTGCTTTTAATCTAACTATAAATTTGTCAAAATACCTTGCTTTTAACCTAACTCTAAAATTTTTCATCTCTAAAAATGTGAAGGCCATGATTTCGTGACTCACTTTTTCCTCTTTTACTGACTCTATTTAAAAAAAATGCAATACATTTAATAAAAAGGAATAAGTTATACTTCTATCAAGAGTTTGAATGTGGTGTAAACTAATGAAGTATTGGGCAAAAATTATAGACTATATATATGACAGACTTGGTAAAGTATTAATTTTTCCAAGTTTTTTATTTTTTAAATTTTTTAAAAGGACACATCTTTTATGAGTAATATGAAGTTTTTCATGTGATAAACTTCATGTGATGATTTATCAATTATTTTTGGATATGTATTCTAGATATATAGATCTACAACAAAATATAATTTTCATATTTTTTAACTTAAGTGTTTAATTTTTGTTATAGTTTTCAATGAGCATGCATTTTGGTGTAAACATCAATAAATATATATATATATATATATATATATATATATATATATATATATATATATATATATATAAATATATAAATGAAGGTACACAAACATACATATGTCTAGGATATTTTTCAAAATTAGTTTCAAATTATTTTTTATTTTTATTTTTATTTTCAATCATGGTACCCCTCAAATTAAAATTTTAAAATTTAATTTACAAAGTCTATCTAAATATATAATTCTTATTTGTCCCATTTTATAGCCATATAAATTTGTCACTTTTTCTAATGCCCCTAACAAGTATGCCACATAATATAGTCACTACCACCTAGGCCTACATGAAAGCATGATATAGATTTATTAATTTCATATTTTTGGTGGGGTTGGATTTCATATGGATATTTATTTCAATAAAATTATTTTTGCATGATATTACCACACAAAATAAGCATGCTCCTCCTCTCTCTCTAACCCATTCTAATAATATTGAAGTTAAAATCAATTTATTCCTAATATAATAAAATTAAGAATTATGATAATTTATTTAATTATCATATATAATTGATGATCATGTACATAATATAATAATCCTTTAATGATGAATTATCCCTTGCATTTTACATCACACTTTGATAATTTATCAAAAATACCATTGCACTACATCTAATTGGATAAATGTGATAACAAAATATTTAAAATACAAGAATGGATAAATAAGCACTTAATCTTAAATAAAATATTAAAGTGATGAATATGTTCATAATCAACAAGGAGGTAATGTGTAAGATTTAAATTTTACTGATGAGAGACTCTTTTAATTTAGACTTAAGAGCCACAATCCTAGTTGAAGGTGGTTAGTGGAACTACAAAATGATGTTATCTATTCTCTACTATAAATAAAAATACTCCGAATATGATACCTTATACATTAATTAGATTAAATTATTTAAGTATTATTTTGGGCATGAATATGGATGAAAAGTACTTTATGTGATAGTTTGATACATGGTGATTATGTTGAGATAACTTGTAACAATACTAAATTCTAACCCAATTTTTTTTCTAAAGTTCAAATTATGAATGAAAAACCAGATAAGTTCCATAGAAGCTTCTAACCATGTTTCAAGTTCTAGTCCTAATATGGATAAGAGTGATCAAACTCCCATATAAATTCTAGGGTTTACCATGTACACTGCCCATAAAACTTAAAGGATACCTTGAATGGTAACCCTATTTACTTTATTTTCTTTGAAGGATATTTTTACCACGACACGAGGATTTACCCTAGTTCATTCTTTCAATAAGGGACACAAATTCTCTTACAAGTCTCATTCAATATTAACTGATTTTGAGGTACAATATTCTTAAAGTTTTACACACACTCAATTTAGTATAACACTAATATGCACCATTAAACTATGCTTCTAATAGCTTAATGGAGGTGACTGTCACCCATGTGGCATCTCCCATTTGGTCACCCATTAGTCAACCCAAGTTTCTAATGACTACCACACCAAATGACATCCCCCATATGAATTCTTCCATAGTCATGTAGGTTCTTATGACTATCATTTGTATGGCATATCTCATATGGGTACTCACTATCTTCTTGAGATTCCATCACATGAATTTAGTTACAATGGAATTCTAAGCTCACCATATTTCGAGATATACTTCAATGATCTATTGCTAAAGTTACCACTATAACCCTAAGGGATTATCACATCACATTTCCCTTAGCTCTGGTCCTAACATTAGGGGTCTATTAGGTTGGCATTCTATGGATAAATCCTCTTAAGGAAGAATCCACTAACTCTAAGGTGAATCTAAGAAATAAATTTATCCTTTTTTTTATTCCTTTCAATTTTACAAGCCATAATTGCATAATCGATTTTCTATTGCAAGAAATAAAGGAAATCTAATCATATATCTTTCTTTACAATGTTAATTTCCATAAAAGACATAATAAAATAAATATATCCATTTCTTCTTCATATACAATTCATAGCAATAGATCTATAAATACTTAATATAATTCCATAACAAGTTCTACAAAATATACACAAATGACATGTCATGTATCCTAAGAAATCCTTTTGGGAAAACCCATCCTTAAATAGTTCATATTTATTTTCATTGCAAGTCTATTAGCCAATCTACAAAATAAATTCACTATTCCTTTTACCACAATTTCAATATATTGCATAAGAATCTCCATAATTCTTATGTACTTTAATTACAAAAATTTATAAATTTCTTATCACAAAGCGAGGGAACCCCATAATTCCCTCTCATTATACACCATTCATTCATCAATCTGCTAGTACTCAAGATGAGTAATTTTCTACAAAACAGTAATTGTGGAACCCCCATAAGTTCCTTTCTATTTATTTGATCTCATGCTCAATCCCTCATTAATTGACATAAAATAATACATTTTTCTTTTCATAAAAAGTATAGAGACCAAAATCTAACCACTTGTCGTCCATCCAGGTCTTCCCGCTATCTTTCCCATTTATTTATATATATATAGACATATTTGTTAAATATATGTTTAATATTAATATTTTAATATTATATTATATATATATATATATATTTAATAAATATAAATATTATATATGTGAATAAATCCTAGCCATCCATCAACATCAATTCATTCCATGCACCTAAAATTAATATCCACCCTCTGATTTGTTTTAATCTGAGCCACACAATTCATGTCACTCAAAACCCTAACATGTCGTAATGTGGATTATTAATAAGAGCCATTTTGATGGCTCAACCCCTAAGTCATTTTTTAAATCTATTTTCCCTCGATTTCCTTGGAGTATTCAAGCACTCTCACCTTTCATCCTCACTCACCATAAACCTTGCATCCATTATCGCCTCTCTTGACTAGCTAGATCTATTTTTGTAGATCTTCACCCTATCTCTTGAATGCCTTCAGGTACTCCCTGTCACTACCGAGCACATCTGGGTGCTTCTCCTCTGTTGCAAAGCACCTCTGGATACACTCTACCATTCTCAAGCACCCACAGGCGTCTTACACTAAAGCTCTGTAGCCCTGCTAGCCCTCGAGTGATGCTAGGGTATCGACACACTGATTTCTTATGATAAATATCATATATCATAAAATAGCAAGCGTATCAAGGTAAATATTTATTATTATTATTTCATTCCATGCACTTTCATTTTTTATTCATATTATTTACATTAGATAGCTAGGATTTTTGTATTGATTATTGAGGGCCTCACATTGTGGAGCCCTTACAATTGCTACTAACCTATTTTCTATCTTCTTGTGTGTAGATATGGAAGTGTTACATAAGTATTGTGTAGCTGTTTAATATAGAGTGGCCCAGTATTGGATAGCACGAATCCCACTCATATTTTTTGGGATTAAAAGTGAGATTAAGACACCGCTAGTGTTGTTTTATAGGGTTTCAAAGAAACCTATAATCATTTGTATCAAATAAATCAATTCTTTCATTGTAACATTGGAGATTTGAGGCTTCCCATTAATAATAAAAAATATTTCTTCTTGTGCAATATTATCTATTGATTTCAATTTATCTTTATATCTATTTGTGGTGTTTCACTTTTGCATCTATAAAAAGAATACCATTTTTAACATAAAAATTATATAAATTTTTATATGTCAAACAATTCATGATTCTATTCAGTAAATCCAACTAAGCTATTCATTCTATTCAGTAAATCCAACTAAGCTATTCATAATCCCTAATGAATTAGATATTTTGCAAAGTCTACAAACATCATTAATTAATCTTACCAAAGAAAGATACATCTTTTAATCATATAAGGATATCATTGTTTTTTTTTGAAAATTTTGAAAAAACTTGTATTAAAACAAAGATCAATTACAATATGGGAAGAGACTCTTCCCAGCCGAATTCAAAGAGAACACAAGATTACAATAGAAGAAGAAGATTTGCAATGGAGCCAAATCTCCTGAATCAATAACTAGCTAGCAAGGGATCGACATGGACAGATGATGCAACTTGTCACGAAAACACGACATGTCGCGATATCGCGAAACCTCTTCTCCTTTGGCCACGAAAAAACAACATGTCGCGATATCGCCACACCTTTTATATCTTGGCCACGAAAAAGCAACATGTCACGATATCACGACACCTTTTCTCCGTTGGCCGCAAAAAAGCAACATGTCGCGATATCGCGACAACTTTCCTCAAGCGACCGCGATGGTGCAACATGTCGTGATATCACGACAACTTTCCACCAATGACCGTGACGGCGCAACATCGCGCGATATCGTGACAACTTTCCTCTAGCGACCGTGACGACACAACATGTCGCAATATCATGACAACTTTCCTCCAGCGGCCACGATGGCGCAACATGTCATGATATCACGACAACTTTCCTCCAGTGGCCATGACGGTGCAACATGTCACAAAATCATGACAACTTTCATCCAGTGACTGTGACGGCGCAACATGTCACGCTATCACGACAACTTTCCTCTAGCCACCGTGACCACGCAACATGTCACGATATCACAACAAATTTCCTCCAGCAACCGCGATGGCGCAACATGCCGCGATATCACGACAAATTTCCACCAGCGACCGTGACAGCGCAACATGTCACAAAATCATGATAACTTTCCAACGATGCAACATGTCGTGATATCGCGACAACTTTCCTTCAGCGATCGCAACGGCGCAACATGTCATGATATCGCGACAACTTTCCACCAATGACCACGATGGCACAACATGTCATGATATCGTGACAACTTTCCTCCAACGGCCGTGATGGTGCAACACATCGCGATATCGTGACAACTTTCCTCCAGCGGCCGCGATGGTGCAACATGTCGCGATATCGTGACAACATTCCTCTAGCAGCTGCGATGACGCAACATGTCATGATATCATGACAACTTTCCTCCAGCGACCATGATGGCGCAACATGTCACGATATCATGACAACTTTCCTCAAGAGACCATGACGGTACATGTCATGATATCGCGACAACTTTCCTCCAGAGACCGCGACGGCGCAACAAGTCACGATATCACGACAACTTCCTTCCCTTTGCTTTTTATTTGATCATTTGTTCAAGGAAATTTCCTGACCCTGCCTGATCACCTCATCCTCAATAGCCATGTCACTGTGAAGCTGAACCCCTGCCTCCTTCTCAGCACCCATCTTAGCTAGGAAGTCGGTCGTGTTGTTTAAATCTCGACTCACATAAACTGGAATCACATCATCTAATTCCTTCCATAATTCCTTAATTTGAGTGACAAGAATCCTCAACTTCCATGCTTTCAAAGAAAAGTTTCTCATGCAATCAAGAGCTCCAACCATTATTTGAGAATCTAATTCAATAATGATCCTCTTGTGGCCCTGTTTCACTGCCCAAATAGAAGCGGATTTGATAGCTATGGCTTCTGCTTCATTATTTGTGGCTCTTCCCAAACCTTGAAGTTCCCAATAGAGCACTGATCCATCATGATTCTGGCAAACCACTCCAATTCCGCACTACCCGGATTGCCCTTTGCAGCTCCATCGGTATTAATTTTAATCCAGCCTTCCGGTGGTGGTTTCCAACTAGCTCTGTCCTGTCCCTCTTGCTCTTCAACTCCCTCTTCCATTGGCCCAGTAACAACCTGAGTTTCCTCAATGGCATAGACAACTACGGTTTCTGTGACTTTGCTCCAGATGATCCGCCAAACTCCATCTAACGAGGAAAAAATTTCTCTAAAAATTCTAGCATTTCTCTCCAACCACACTTGCCACCAAATGAAGTTTAATCCAAGCTCCCAACCAATTCGAAGAGCTTTAGATTTAAATTTACCACTCTTCCATGTTTTCCAGATATTAGTCCGATTCAAGTCACCATTAACTTGAATTTTATAGCAAGAAAGCCAACGCTTCCAAATCTGACGCGTGAAAGGGCACTCAAACATCAGGTGATCAGTTGTTTCCTCATTCTTGTAGCATAAAACACATTGATATGGACCGATGATTCCTCTACATCTGATATTGTCAAAAGAGAGAATTTCGTTGTGCATAAACTGCCAAGCAAAAAAGTTTACTTTCGGCCAGCCCTTGGAGTGCCAAATATTTCTCCAATCCTCAATCGAGAATGAATGGGGGGGAGGCTCTAGGAGGATATTCTCATATCCATCCTTCACTGTATAGACACCAAGGCCCCCATAGCCCCAAGCTAATTCATCCTCCTCGTCCCTACCTGTGAGAAATCTTTCTGACAAGATTTTAGTCATGATGGGTGCCAACTCTGGAGGGATTAAAATTGGCCACTCCTCCAACTTCTTAAACTTCTTAAAATTATACTCCCCCAGCTGACTAGTGATGCAATAACTATCAATGTGGACCCATCCTTTGGTTTCTATGATAATTTTTATTGGTTGCAATTCAGGAAATTCAACAATGATGGGTGGGTATTGATCCCATGAGTCTGTCCAGAAACGTGCCTTCTCCCCTCTCCCCACTTTCCAAAACAATTGATATTTAACTACCTGAGATCCTATCTTGAGAGCCTGCCACACTAGGGATCCAGGGCCATCCAAAGGGTAACGGCCCACCTCATTGGGGTTAACATGACCCAAATATTTACTAGTTAGGATTCTACTGAATAAGGAGGTTGGTTGGGAAATCCACCTCCAGTACAGCTTTCCAGCCAAAGCTTTATTATTGAACTTGGATCTTCTCAGTCCCAGCCCTCCTTTTACTTATAAGGATATCATTGTTATATAAAATAAAAGATTCTATTTTTTTAATCAATAGTTTCCCTTAGTCCAACCCCCAAAATGTGAACGTAAATAAAATTAAGGAAAATCCTTACTATTATCTTTCTATCCTTCAAAGAATAAGCATGATCTAAAAATCTATTCCAATTAGTTTAAATAAATTAGTTATAATATAATCATGCTTCCAAAATATATCAATTCTCATTTACCAGTAATCAATATTAATAGTTTAGTTTCAATAATAAAGAACAAATGTCTTTTCTTTCATTAATCCAAAAGTCATGGGGATATATATATATATATATATATATATATATATATATATATATATATATATATATATATATATATATATATATATATATATATATATATATATATATATGCCATAAATCATTACCATCCTTTCTTATAATCAATAATCCATTATAGAATAACTTTTATCTCCTATCTTTTTGTTTCCTTCTCTCAAAAGGAATATAAGCTATTCTTTTTCATAACAAATGGAAGATATCATTTCATTACAATGATATTCATTAGATTTAATCTTTCATTATAAAATACCTTGGACCCCCTATAGTTTCCCTTTAAAAAGTGAATAAACCCATTTTAAAGTCAAAAAGGATATTATAGTGTATCCCTTCTAATACATGCGCTTACGTAACAAGGAGAAATCCAAACATTCAAATTCTTCCCCAATTCATATATTTAAAGCCTAATTTAGATAAAATTATTGCATTCCAATAGGAACAATGGGTCCTACTTTTTATTTAATCTTGGTAAATGCTCTTTTATACCAAGGTAGAGAGGACACATGGTACCTCCTTTTTGACCCTAATGGATATGTTTTTGAACCTAATATTTTAGCTTATAATAAATCAAAAATAGATTTTGATTTCTAGGTTTTACATACTCTTACAAGGCTATGCAGTACGAAAAGTGTTCACATTCCCATGCTCAACTAGCGAGTATAAATTATTGACTATCACATGTTTCATACATCACAAACACGCAATTAAAAAAACTCTTCTAGGGTCTTTCCAAAGCAAATGCATTCCATCATTCAAATTAAAGGCACATTCCAAGGTAGCAATCAACATAGTCTGAGTTGAATACACACAAGGCAAATATTTCCATCAAAGAGATAACATGCACAATGTACCTTAATATGAATGTTTTGAATGGTAAAGCAAATTCCAAGTGTTCTTTGATGATGTAATGTTGGCTATCTGGTTCCACTTGATTCCCAAGAAAACGTTCGCTCCTCTAGTGTGCAAAATGGAGAAGACTCTGAAACCCTACATTCCTTTGTTCTTGCATAATCCAACCACCCCCTCTTTCTCCAAGAAGTTTTAAGGTAGAAGATAGATATTTCACTCAGGGTAATGAACTTATAATTGTGCGCAATTGCATTTTTCTATGTTGGGTTCATTTTCCAAATCAAATCTATTACAATTATTATTTCATAAATGTCCTTATTTCTTTTATTCTAAAGTTACACATGGTAAATTTTCCTTTCTTTATATTAATCATTTTAATAAAGCAATATTAAACATTAAATCCTCTTAATAAAGCAATATTAAACTTTTCTTACCATAGTCCTTCATAAAACATGTTAGTAATGTCCACTTAATGTCATCTATCATGTAAGTGCAGGTATAACATGACAATATTGCATAGGCATAAACTAGTTTTATAATAGATATCTTACATGTCAGATTATTTTAACTCTATAACTCATTAATTTCTTACCCCCTTGTGATGGTGTATGTTCTTACAAAAATATGTTTCTACAAAAGTACTAGTCTATTATCTTAAAACCATATAATCTATCATTAAATATATCACATAATTTCATAAATCCTTCATATGAAAAAGTTAGCCAAGGGAGGGTCATGACATACTACCCCTCTTGGACTAAACACAATCCTCTGTGTTTTTACTAGTATCCTACAATAAGACCAAAATTGAATTTTATTCATTCAAATAAATATGGAAAATATTTCTACATATCAACTACTTTTTCCTAAGTAGTATTCTTTTGGGTACCAGTCCCATTGGAATTTACATTGTTCTAGAGTTCATTTCATCATCTATTTGGAATAGAACTCAATAGTATTTACCAGTTGTACTTCAATAGTTGTAGGGTAATTTTTTTGTAAGTTAGATAAATTCCTTACATGGTTAAGATAAGCTACATAATTCCTAAGTAAGGATACATAGAAAGTATCATGGATCTTAGATAGGTTGGGTGGCAAGGCAATATGATAGGCAACTAGACTTATCTTATTAGTGATATCAAAAGATTCAACATATCTAGGATCCAAATTGGTTAATTTGATGGTGCTCTTCGTGGGCTTTACTCTTAGAATACTCTATATCCCACAAAGAATTCCATAGGCATCCACTTTCTATTGGCATAAATCTTTTGATTATTAGAGGCTTCCTTGAGCCTTAGTCTGATCATATTTAGCTACTCCATCTCTTAAACCACATCCGATGTCACGACAATCCGGTCTTCTAAATTATACCATGAGAGAGATATTAAACATCTTCTACCATACAATGCTTCAAATAGATCCATTCCCAAAGAAGCATGATGACCATTGTTGTACTTAAATTTAATGACCTGCAAGAAATATTTCCATTTAGTTTTTTTATCATTGCAATACATGCGAAGTATATCCTCCAAAGACTAGTTGACTCTTTTAGTTTGACCATCAGTCTCTAGATGGTAAGCTAAACTAATATTTAGTTTTTTACTTTAGGGAATCCATGTAGTCTGAAGATTTCCTTGGCAGATTTTTTAGCCACCACAATCGCATAATATTCTATACTTTCTAGAATGAAGTGTGCAATATTAGTCTATTTGTATACTACAAAAAGGATTACATCATGTTGGAATATATTATTAAGTATTCTGACAATAAATTCCATGGATATTACCTACCATTTCCGAATAAGTATATCATGTGGGTATAAAAGAACCTGTTTGATGTAGGTGTTTAACCTTCACCTTTTAAAATTACATACATGTAATGACAAATTCATTTATGCCCTTCTTCATTCCTTTCCAAAATAAGGTATTTTCATATTTTCCCTCATTTTGGCCCCTCTAGGATAACCAATGTAAGGAGATATATGTGCCTCCTACATAATAATTCTCTTTAAATCACCAATTTTTATTATGACAACCCTATCTTTAAAGCATAAGAGTCCATCCTTAATGCTATAATATTTATATTCTTCATGAGTTCTTGCCATATTTACCTAAATATCATTGCAAAACTGATCATGGGTTTACATCTCTTTGAATCTATCCATCAAGTCTACATGGCTACGGGTTATAACAACTATATACCTTTGTTTGCTCAATGTATTTTCAACTTTATTCTCCTTACCTTTGATATACTCTATACCAAAGTTGTATTCTACTAGGAACTCGATCCATATTCTCTATCTTGCATTTTGCATTGGTTGAGTGAAGATATACTTCAAACTATGGTGATCGATCCTAAGCTCAAATGGTTTACCTAACAGATAGTGTCACCACATCTTAAGGGTACGCCCCACTAATGCAAGTTACAAGTCATGTGTAGCATAATTTACATCATGTTTCTTGAGTTTCCTTGACTCATAAACCACCACTATTTCCTCTTGGGATATGATCCCTCCTAATCCTTCCAATGATAAGTTTATGCATATCAAGAAATTCCCCTATAAATCTAAAATTTTTAGGATAGGTGTTGTAGTGAGTTTTTTTTTAGTAACTCAAAAGCAACCTTGCACTTATCTATCCATTTAAATTACTTCTCTTTCCTTTGAATATTAGTCATAGGATATGTAATATTAGAGTACTTTTTCACAAAGTGTCTATAGTAGCCTGTGATGCCCATAAAACTTTGTATCTCAGATACATTTGTGGGCTGTGGCCAACTCAAAATGGGTTCTATCATTTTAGGATCTATTTATTTTTCATCTATAGATATAATATGCCCAAGATACTACACCTTAGGGACATAAAAGCCACACTTCCAGAGGTTACCATAGATCCAATTGTCCCTTAACAACTCAAGTACTATCCTTAAGTGCTTGTTGTACTCTTTCTTATTCTTGGAATATATCATAATGCCATCCAAAAAGATCAAAATAAATCCATCTAACTATTCATCACACACTGTTCATCAAGTTCATGAAGACCATTGGTGCATTAGTCAGTCCAAATGGTAGCACTGTGAATTCATAGTGCCCATATCAAGTCTTAAAGATAGTTTTGTGAGTATCTTCCTCACGAATTCTCAACTAGTGATATCCTAATTTCAAGTTAATTTTAGAGAATATGGTTACCTATTTCAATTGGTCAAAAAAATCCTCTATTATGGTAAGGGATATATGTTCTTGACTATCACCTTATTTAACATTCTACAGTCGATACATAATATGATTGATTCATATTATTCTTTATAAATAGAATAGGTGCACCCCATGGTGACACACTAGGTTTTATCAACCCTTTCTCTAACAACCCCTAGAGTTGTACCTTCAATTCTTGCATCTCTATAGGATTCATCCTATATGGGGTTCTATGTATTTGTTTGGTTCCTAGCAATAGTTCTATAGTGAATTCAAATTCCCGCTTTGGTGGTAGCCTAGGTAAATCTTCAAGAAATACATCCTTCTCCTCTTAAAAGATTGTGTGTTTACCAAAAACCTCTTTCTTTACCAAAAACCTCTTTCTTTTTATCGGTCTCAAACTTGTTAAAATTAACCATGAAAATAATTCCTCCTTTTTTATGGTCTTCTTCAATTGTATTGTTGAAAGTAACTGAGATTAAAAGGATTCTTGCTTACAGATAATTCATCATCTTTGTTTATCACTATTAGTGTAATCAATCCATATATCATAAAAATTGATTATAATCACATGGGCTTTCAACCAATCCATCCCTAAAATTATATCAAAGCTCATCAATCTTTTAACTTTATACCTATGATAGAAATTGGGATAGACAATTCCTCCATTAGTCCCAAAGCTATAATATTTAAAGGCATAATCAAATCTAATAATCAACTCACCTCAAAATATTTTTCGTAACACTTCATTCAAATTCTAATATACTTGCACTATCTTCAATCTAGTCAACCTTACAAATTTATACTTAATATGGGCAATGATATCTATAATTCCTTCTATTGAGGTCAAATATTCAAAGTTGATAGATTTTAAGGCACCTTATAATAATCCTATCCTCATGTATGACTTATAACCTATTCATTAGCAAAGCATAATTATATTTTAAGATTACTATTTTCCAATTCACTAGGAATCTGATGCTAATAGGTTCATCCTTATTTCAATATTTTTTCTTTCTAAAACTCATTATTCTTACCAATATATAAATATACCCCATGTAGGTTGAAAGCATCAATAGCAAAAAGTGATAAATACTATGTTCAAAAAAATCTATTGTAATCTATTACGTATCAACTTCATGAATTTTCCATTAAGACCTAGTTACTTGACCAATATTTAAATCTCCATGTGTTGTCACATGATGAATACTATGATATTTTTCAAGTACTAATAATAGTAAAACCCTTTCCATTATCTCCTCCAATATTATTCACTAATATATTGATTTCTATTGTTGGGTAGCCAAGATAAAATGACTAATTTGTTGTTTTCTAGGAGCTAAACAAGATAAGAAAGAGTATGGATATTTCTCAACCATACTATGTTTATACATGAATTTAATATGTAGAAGGATGCTTCACCTATTATATCTTGAAATCATTCTCAAACATATTTTGGATAAAATTTAGATATTGTGATCAGCATCGTTATGCTTAAAAATTTTACCACATGATGAATATTGCAAGATTCATAGGTGCTAGTGGTAGTACAATCTGCTTCTTCAATCCACTTATCTATAAGGGTTACAAGAACTATAAAACCCAAGTTTTTGGATAGCCTATCAGGTTTATAGAGATAATGCTTGTATATTATTTTTTGTTAATATTAAGAAGAAAGAGGGTTTTGAAAGGGGCCCCTAAACCTTGTACAACAAAACACAAACGAAACTAACACAAATGGAACCAACACATAGAAACAGAGGGACCAAATAGAGCCAGAGAACCCGAGATGACCAGTGAATGAACCGAGATGGTTCTACATCATAGAGTCAATCTCAGTAATAATTCCACTAGCCATCTAAGCTGTCTCCTCAAAATAATCCAATACCATATTCATAGAACTCTGCATAGCACACTATTTAATCTCCAAATAACGAAGACTGTGAAGAATGAAACTCTTTTTAACAATGAAATTACCCTAAGAATACATAAACAGACTTGTCTTTGGTCATAGTTCTAGGGAGGACTTCAACCACCTCATATACTACATCCATACTAGAGATAGGGGAAGATTGCTTCAAACAATTCTTTTTGCCGCTCAAATAAGAAGACTTACGAACCCAAACTCTTCCCCTGTAATAACCATCAAAAGTACTCACCTCAATCGGATTAGAAATAGTGGGAACTAAAGATATGCACCCCCTAACATCAGAGGCCTTCCTTATAGTAGAGCCCCAAACACCCTTGATAGAATTGAAGCCCTTCAGATACATTTTCCTTGACCCAGAGACCAAATATGAAGAGCGTTCCAACTCATACTTAGAACTGGTGCCATCATCAGATAACAACAAAGAATCACTATGCACCGAAATTGGAATGGAGTTCAGGGAATTAATAATTTCATCAGCAACCACCCCCATTTCCAACGTGACATGTTAAAATAGGAGAAACACCAACCCCTAATGCAACATAACCTTACCTCTTCCATTATGAATAGCTAACATCGATCCACAAAGCGATTGAAAAATAAATAGTGGAATATTCATCCACCTCTTCCTGCGGAGATGGTTCAGAAACATAGTGTGATAATGCTTGTATTTAACATATGATAATGGGTGTATAAATTCTAGTGATGTAATTTTTCCTAGTCTTACTTCTAATTTTAATCATATTAAATCATATCCATCTCATATTGTCAATTATAATTGCCTTTATTAAAATAATTGTGATGCAACTATTTTAATATGTCCTATTAGACATAAAAAGAAGTATCCAAACATTCAAGTGACATGATGCTTAACACTCCAATAGAATTACACTACCATAACTCCTACCAC
Source organism: Wollemia nobilis (assembly GCA_028583015.1). Classification (NCBI taxonomy): domain Eukaryota; kingdom Viridiplantae; phylum Streptophyta; class Pinopsida; order Araucariales; family Araucariaceae; genus Wollemia; species Wollemia nobilis. The sequence continues at coordinate 9,419,953 of JAQPPZ010016717.1, read as the reverse complement.
AATAATATTATTGTACCATACCAAATATTGACTATAAACTCATCACCCTCGAATCATATTGACTTTTACCCATGAAATATTTTGGATGGCCTCAATAGGATGTTTTTATCACCTATATAGGATTATCAAAATTGTTCAAACAAATATGCACATTGGGGACATATGAATCTAATATTAATGATTTGTCTTTCTTTACTATCTATCAATTAGGGGAAATTAATTATTCTCCTCATATAAACTAATAATCCAACATCATCTTGCACATATCCCATGGAATATCCTATGTTACTTGGCACATCCCTCATATTTATGGCATGACAAAAGTCTTCATTGAAATTTATCTTTGTGAAGTGATCTCACCTTTATGGCATGCAAAAACCCTTATATATTTATTTTGGTGTAAGTATATTACTTTTATGGTATGGTAGAAGTTCTCAATCATATTTATCTTTGGTAATGATCCTATCTTTATCGCATAATAGAAGCCCTCAATAACATTTATCTTGAGGTAAGACTTCCATATTTATGGCATGATATAAGTACTCAAAGAAAATTTTCTTGGGATAATGTTTTTGTATTTTTGACACAACATAGGTACTCAATAATAATGGGAATAGGATCAATTTCTAGAATGATCTTAGTTGTTGGATCAGACATTGTCCTAGGTCCCAAGCCTTTTTTTTTTTGGAACCTAAAACTAGAAATATTTTTAGGTCAAGTGTGGTAGACTTCATTGAAGTTAATAATGGGTTAAAGAAATGAAGATCATTGAAGATTTTTGACCTTAATAATTCTAATAATGAGTCCTACACATTTATTACCAATAAATTGAAACTCTAAGTCATCACAAATAAAAATGAATATGACTCAATTTTTTGAGCCTATGAAAATGATGGGTCATTCTCAGTTAAATATACTTACAATTTTCTTGTTGGAAAGCCTCAATCTTGGATCTCATCTTTTAAGTTTTGGTTTAAGGGACTTACCCCAAATGTTAACATTTGTTTCTGGTTGGCCACTCAAAATAAGATCTTGACCTTAGAAAATATTTAAAAAAGGGGAATGTTGATGTCGAATAGATGTTACTTGTGTGGTTCTAATGAGGAAAAGTCCAACCATCTATTCTTTCAATGCCCATTCTCCATGGAAGTTATGAATTGTGTGTCAAATCTATTGGGGGTCAGTTGGGTGGTCCTAAACTTACTCTTAGTTTTTCTATACCCATTGGAGGTTCCTTTCATTCTTTCCAAGATTGAAATATTTCTATAACTTCTATTTACCTCATATTTTCTAGTGTTTGTGGAAGGAAAGAAACAATAGGGCTTTTAAAAATTCCAAAATATATACAACTTTTGTTTGTGCTAGAGCATTTCTTAGTACAATGGATAATATTTATTCATTGTATTTGGATGAAATAAGGGGTGAGGAGGTTGAGTTGGAGCTAAAGCTTGGATTCCTTCATAAGCCTAGGATTATTGATTTACCTAGATTAAACTTAAGAGTTCAAGCTTGTTGGGAACCCCCACTATGGTATGGTTCAAACTAAACTTTTATGGAGCATTGAATGGCAATATCGGAAGAGTTGGTGTTGGTGAAGTGGTTAGGGATGAGAGAAGCAGGGTTTTTGTGGTATACTCTAAGAACATGGATATCCAGACATACCATGTTGTAGAGTCTAGGGCTCTTTACCAAGGCCTTTTGTTGGATGGGATATTGAAATGTAAAAAGAGGTGTATTAAGGGAGACTCACTTAATATTATAAATATTACCAAAGGTAATGCATCTACCAGTTGGAAAATTGAGGCCCTAATTTTTGAATCTATAAAATTTATCCATTCCAGGGAGGAAGTGGAAATTAAACACACCTTTAGAGAAGGAAATGGTCATGCTAACTTTATGGTAAATATGGGTTGAAACCATAATGGTCTATCTGTCTGGAAGGAGGATTTCTACCAAGGCCTCTTGCAATTGGTAAATGTGTCTTAAAATTTCAAATTATTTGTAAAAGAGAGTATTATTTGAAGTAAGGCTCCCAAGATCCATTGTGTGGGTGTTTCAATTTTTTGGATGTATTGGTTATGCTCAAGAATTTTTGTAGATCATTGGAGACTAGAGAGCACTTTAAATTTAAATATTGCTCTTCTTTTTGTGGGTTTTTCAATTTATTGGGTGTTTCAATTATGCTTAAGAATTTTACTAGACCGTTGGAGACTAGAGAGAACTTTAAATTTAAATCTTGCTCCCTTGGTGCCATTTTGATGGGCCTCATATATCGGGAGTTTCATGGAGGTCATGAGGACATGAATACCTTGTTTTTTTTAGTGGGGATAGAAACAAGGAGAGAAATACATTGATTAGATAAATGTTGCACATGATGTGGAGGAGTGACACGCACCTCACATCTTGGTTTTTCCACGTATTAGCTCCAAGCCTCATTTTGTTTTTTTCTACTTGGTTGGAAAGATATCCCAACATGGATTTATACATCAAGGTAAGTATTTTGTGCTAGTTGATAGTGGAGGCTTCAGTTGATAATCATTGGCAGAAGTAGATATTCAGGTTTTGCAATTGTTCTTGATTTCCCTACCTGGTAAGTATGCATGATGGATAGTTGGTTCTCATTACATGGCAAGGAGTTTTCCTAGGATAATGTTGAAAATATACCAAATTCAGATGTGTGGATCATGCATTTATTCTAGGAATGATTTATTTAGTTTTAATATGGTTTTATAATATCCTCTCAATTTTTTCCACTCTTTTGGATTTTGTTTCCAATTGTTACGATGGCACCGTGAGAATGTTTTGGATTCTAGGAAACCCACATTTTCGATCGAGAATCCAGATTTTTGAGGGTTTAGAATTTTTTTTTATCATTTATTGCTAGTTATTGATGTCTTCATGAATGATTCTTTGAGTCATTAATGTACCTAGAGGCCTCAGTTTTCTAGATCTTTAGATTTATTTATTGACTCCAATTTTTTCTCATCCTCCTAGAGAGTTGTTGGTGGTCTGATTCTATGTCATTTACCCAAGTATTTACTAGGGAACTCTTTATAGAAAATAGGAGGAGTTTTTCTGGAACCAAGTGTTATTGCATGCTAAAATTTCATGGATTCAAAAAAGATATCTCATGATATATGGCTTATTCCTAGAAGAAAGGAGTGGTGAGAGTGGGAGGTCTTGAGTTTAATGTCAACATCCCTCTAGTTGTAGAGGTGATAGGGCTAACTATGGACAACCCAAGCCACAAAAAATAAAAAAACTCTCTATCAAGATAATTGAGACACTTTTTGGGAGAGAGAAAATTACCCAAGATAAAAAATGGGTACAAAATGAGAGAGCTCAACGACCCCTAGGACAAGGTGGTAGAGGTAATAATGGATTAATTCATATTGGATGGTACCAAGGACTTTATGTAAATTTACCACATCATGTTCCTAAACCATTTGTGACAAAACACGGTGATGAACATTTCTACCTTCCTATTTAACTCATTGGTCAAGTCTGTTGAATAAGTTAAATAAGGGAAAATCATCGACCCATTGTACCAAGGGCTAATTTTACTTATTCATGAACACTTGGTGAGTATCATGGGTGTGGCAAGAAGGGTGGCACCCAATACAGTGATCCATAAATATAATTCTATAGACTCTAAGGATTATTTAGAGGGGGATCACTCTGATCATACTAATATGAAGCCTACATAGGAGGTTTTACCCAGTCCCATTTTTGTTGATAGGAAATAGAAAGAAATTTTGAAGGGACTTGGGGAAACTTTACCACCCCATAATTGTGAGGAGAAATCAAGGAGATCCAAGTGGTTGGTTGTAAAATCTTTCAAAGTTGATAAAAAGCCCCTATGTATGTTTAGAATTCGGAGGTAGATGACCCTCTTCCCATGAATAAGAAAGTGAAGTCATTCTTAGATTTGGTGAATGGAAAGGATAAAAGTACTTTAATCTTACAATTGGATTTGTCAATGGAAAAATATATTCTTACCTTAGGGTTGATTACCAATCTTCTCTCATTAGCACTCTAAATGTGGTTATTGCCTATGTAGAGGACATTAAGTCCATGTTTTTGTAGAACTAGATGACTCCAAGAGCTTCTAATTTAGAAGTTAATGGTGAAGACTCTCCTAGGGCATGAGACCATTAACCCCCTTATAATTTATAAGTATTTTTTGATTTATTTTAGGGTTTTTTTTTATCCTGGTTACACTCTTTGATTTGTTTCTTTGGTTTATTATTGGTCTTATTCTATCTTCCCTGTGTCCTTTGTATCTCTATGGGTAAGGGTGTTGGTTTATTGGTTGTTGGTTGTATTGTAGTTATGTGTTATTTATTAGTTATAGGCTTAAGTTGTGCAATGTCTCTCTTATTGTAAAATGTTCGAGGACCCTTTAAAACCCCTTCTTATATCTTTTATATATATATATATATATATATATATCTAGAGAGAGAGAGAGAGAGAGAGAGATAGATAGGTAGATAGAAATTTGCCTTGCATTAAGGCTCTTTTATTTATAGAATGGAAAATATCCATACAAATGTTTTTAAACGGGTAAGACTATTTTATATCATGGCATTGCTATTCCCTTGGGCATGGCTAATTTATATTGTATATTATATTTTAGCAATACCATTTGGTATATCTGAAGTCCCCCATGGTATTATTATTTTGTATTGTAATTTGTATGATAAAAATACTTTATGGAAAATATAAAGTCCTTATGGGAACAACTATCTTATATCTCTTTATACATATTTCTATATAACTATGAAAATTCCAATATGATACATCTAAAATCCATATAAGCACACAAGTAAGACCTATATCACAATTTTCTTACTAACATTATTTTAATTACATTGTCATCATAATTGTATAACATCATCATTCATAAAAATATTATCTCATTATTATGTCATAATTATTATCATCTATTAGTATATTTAAATTATTATGCATAATAACATAGCCACAAAATACAAAATTAAGAAAGCACCAACACAAAATTAAACACTAGAATCATGGTTTAATAAGAATCAACACGTACACAAATATTTGTATATATGCACCCATAATATACATCAATAATAATCATACTTCATATAGTACATCATACAATACAACAAAATTGGTCCTCAAGGAAAACCTATGCTTAGGTCTGGTAGTCAGTGTTAAAGGCTCTATATCCTCCTCATTATGGTGTTGGTATCATCAGTAAATGCTATGACTATTAAGTAATAAACCATGATTTTATCTACAACCTTATGCACATTCAACTAGATGATGATAAATATAAATTTATAAGAACAAAAAAATGATAGTGGAAGTGTGTTAACTAGTCAACCTCTATTGTTAGGTCATTGTAGATCTATGTTGCCTCCATATATACCCTCACTAAATTAGTAATACATTGCCATTATGTGGCATCCATATAATCCAATAATACCTAGATCATATAACTATTATTATCACTAGATATGTTCATGGATCTCACCATGATTGTATCCCTCTCTATATTCAATGACTTAATGATTGAATGCATACCAAATATCTATAGAGTGATATGGTATATCTTCGATGTACTTGCTTTAGTATTAGCTAAAAATATCTAGCTCTACCATTAAGGATGTTATAGCTTATCTATAAACTAGCCACTTACCCTATCAATGCTTCACACTCTACCTCCAACACTAAGGGTATATGCTTTGTCTAGTTTCCTCTATAGTAATCATGGGCATAGCCTATAATAGCCATACTAATACTATTATTATTACTACCCTCTACCACCTCTACTAGTATTCCTACCATTGTCTCACTTGTAGAGGTACTACATGTACACTTTGAAACCTTCTTATTGGATGCATCTACTAGTCACTCTATACCTTTATCATACTACCTATCATGGTATAATAGTCTAATAAACCCTAGCAGTGATCACTCACTTAGGGTCATCAACTATTGGGTGAATAACAAATGGTGCATCTACTCTCAAATGTACTTTTACTAAATTAAACCAAGCATGATATCCTATCACAATCTAAACTATAATACCCCATTTTCATAATGAAAGAGATCCCACTTCCCTTGTTAGCATATATTATTCCATTATTACGTGTTGTTAGCATATTGTTAATTTAGGGTATTTGTTGTTTGTTGTAACAACACCTAAATAAGCCTCAGGTGGTTACGAAACCTCCGGGCTATTATAGGCATTGTTGTATTATTTATACATTTTATGAATCAATATAATTGTTCATAATATTAACATGGTATCAGAGCCATTTGCAGACGCATATTCTGATCTGATTTCAAGTCAATAGAAGTCATTAAAAAATGAATGAAGCTCTTTGGGATTCGCATATTCTAGGCCTTCAATCATCCTTCGTGGAGCTACACTCCTCAGTCGATAAAGCATGCAGTAGAATTTCTAGCAAACGATCCTGTAAAAAAAATTGATGTAGGCAAAAAATTGCAGCACCACATCGACTGTAGATCCATAGCAGAGCTCATAATCAGAGCCACAGTGCAATGTTCGAGAAGTAAAGGTATTTGGTGGCAGCATCGTGAGGAGGAAGGAATCATGTGCTGGTGTAATATTTGATCTGGAAACATAATGTGCAAGAGAAAATAACTACAAAGGTCATTTATCGCCATTGGATTCACAGTTTGTTCTTGTAGACACCAAAACAACACCAATCCGATTATGTGGCTACAAACACTGATCGAATTGGCATACACAGCCCCTAGGGCAGCCCCCAGAGGTTAAACAGTGGTCCTAACCACTCCCACAATAGTTTTGGAAGGTCAGAGGTCAATTTGGCACCTTTCAGGCACTCTGCTCCCTACTCGTTCCACCCTGGGATGATTACAAACTGGTATTCATCCCACCCCGGGACGATTAGCAACATTCGCTCCAGGGTGGGGCGAATAGCAGGTTTGACGGGCAAAAGGTCAAACCTTGACAAATGGCAGCTCAGATCCACCACTTAACTCCACCTTCAATGCATGGGAGTGCGAGTGAGCATTTTTGAGCTCAAAGAGGCAATCATGGAGCCCTTAATCAGGGAGGAATCTTCTCTCCCCTGGCAAGGCATGATGGCCAAGTGGCGCCTCTGCATGCTCATTCACAAGAGACCCTCAGGTCTATAAAATGGTGAGTCTTCTCACCCCAAAAAATGATAGAGTAGGAGCATTTGGAGCAATGGAGTGCTACCGAATTACATCCTCACCCATCGTTTGTGCTTCTTACATCCTTGATCTCTCTTTTGGAAGGGAGGTTATTGGGTGATTATTGGAAGTGCAATCCGGACCCAAAACCTAAACATTTGGCCACAATACCCCACCCAATTTTCTAACACAACCCCATAAGAGGTTTTGGACCCATCCCAAGTGGATTGGTGCCAAAACCGAGCCCCAAACGATGGGCGTCCTGCCCCCGGGTGCCCCTCGCACTGTTGTAGTCCTAATCGCCCCACCCCGGAGTGATTAGAAATCTATGGTAGATTTCCCTACTATTTCTTTTGCATTTGATTTTAGGTTATTTACATATGCTGCCATTCAAGTTTCATGTGATTCTGATGAGTTTTGGCTATGATTTTATTATTTCTCGCTTTCACTAACATACAGGGAGCATCATCGGATATAGGGTGATCAAGGCTAAATTTGCAAAATCCGACCTTCTGGGTCATTCCAAAATGCCCCATTTTGCCTAACCCCAACTTTGTAGGTGTTTTGGAGGCCCCTGGATGGGACATTTAGGAGGTCACCTTCTGACATTTTATGACAGTCCTAATCGTCCCACCCCGGAGCGATTAGAAATCTGTGGTAGATTTCTCGACTGTTCCTTTTGCAGTGTGTTCCTGGTAATGTTTTCTTGCTTCTATCAAATTTTTAGCTTATTCTGATATGTTTTAGTTATCATTTTAATTATTTTATGCATGCATTAACCGTAGGCCTTGGGGATCGCATGTTTCCCTCCATCCGTAGGTGCTACTAATCGTTTACTATTTCTCTGAATGTAGGATCTCGACACCGGAGGGGTAGCAAGGAACTATAGATGCATTCATGCAAGCGGCGACAATGTTTGGTCCACCCATTTTCAATGTGGGCACGCGGAAGATCCCCAAGGGGAATGTATCATTTGTGGTGTAACAAAACTATGTCCGATGCTCCTAGCCCCTGAAAAGGGAGGAGACGTATTGTAACCCGATCTCGAGAAAATTAATAAAATAAAGGGCTGCACTTTTACATTTGCTTTAAATCTCATTTCAGTTCATTTGTTTTCCCTCTTTTCATGCATTCTCGTTCGTAGGACTTAGCATTACATTTCCCTTTTGTTTGCTTCCGTATCCTCGTGCTTTCAGTGGCGATCATGGTGGGACATCTGTCCCTTGATTTTGAGATCAAATTTTTGATCAAAATTTGTGTGTTTTTGCTTGCAGGTGTCAATATTTCAAGCATTGGACTGCTGCTCGTTCCAGCCTATGACGAGTACGGAGCTTGAATTCGTGTCACCCAGGGATGAATGGGCATTCGTCCCACCCTATGATGAATATAGTTCTGATATTCATCCCACCCCGGGATGATTAGCTCTCTGTGTAGTTTCAGAGTAGAAACTCAGAGGCATCCGGTTTGGGCAGAGAAGAGGTAGGGGTTCTGAGCATCCTCTATCATTTTCTATTTTTTGTCTCTATCATTTCCTATTTCTTTGCTTGCATAGGAGAGTTTTACTGCATGTTTTTCTTTCTTTGCACAAATAAAAAGAACCCCACACACCACATGGTAATTTAAACACCAAGGAGTTGGTCGTAAAACCCCAACCCTTGATCAAGACCAATGGTGGATTTCATCACCACCTTGGCTTGAATTTTTGCATACATAACCCCGATCGCTACTGTTGCTAGACGTAAATCCTGATGAAAGCTGACCAAGTGTAGCTAGGGTGATTCCCAATGCATGAGGATAAGTCTTCTATGGTAGGTGTCAAAAATAGGGTGATTCCCCTTTCGTACCGCCTATGTTCCACGTACTATTCTGCTCTCGCGTACCAATAGTTTCCCTCACGTAAGGGCGGGTATATTGAGAGGTTTGGTATAAAGGCCTGGCAGTGGTATATTGAAGGGGTGACCATTTTGGGAGACATAAGAGCCATCATATTGCATGTACAACAACACGTTCTTTACAAAGCTTTCAAAACAAAAATCAAAACACACTAAACCAGATTTAGGGCACACCTTTAATCTATAAATGAGATAATCACTTCTTTGATTGTGTGGTTCCTTTTGTTTAGTGTAGAATAAAAATCATAAAAGAAGATAAAAACCTACATAGCTTGTAGAGAGACACCACCATGGTGTACACCCATAGCCAAGCCCAATCACGGGCAGAAGCTATGAAAAGTGTACAAGGGGGCACAAGTCACCTCCGCTATAGCCCCAAGGACTTGGTCATACCACCTTGGCGGCCTGACCCACAAAATAGTCCACATCATACCATGACGGAATGGGACTATAGAGGCACCCCTTCGAGGGGCACTCCCATTCAACATAGACCCTTTCAGGAGGAGTCCTTACACGTGGCACTCAACATAAATGGGAAGGCTCCCTTAGATGCTCGTTATGAGTGGCCACCATGCAATGAAGTGCTAGAACAACATAGGGTCCATAAGGAGGGGCCACATGATTACATCATCCCTCCTCTACCCCTTATTACTATCAGAAATAATAGGCCAAATCCAGAGCACAAGGCTCTTCAGACAGGGCGAGCCAACTCTGCCCGCCCCTTTCACATATACGAAAGGGAGCATGAGGAAGACCATTACATTCCTCAAGAGCAATACATAGCATGGGAGCAATGCACCTCCACACCTGCTATCTATCAGGATCACCTACTAAGGCCAGAGCCTCGGGTGAATGCCGCCAACCTCGATAGAGGGAAGTGACCTATAGAGATCTCGGATCATCATGACCAAGATAAATATGTAGGAGAGGCATCTAGGCCTCCTAGACTCAAGACGATGGAACAAATTGACTTGGAATTTTCCAGACATGCCACCCATCAAGCGCAAATCATGCAGCTTGAGCAAGACCAACAATAGTTGGAGCACCTGTATCGCCTTAGCAAAGAGCGCATTCGACGTCAAATAGATGAGCTACTCTAGAACACTATGCCTGAGAGGGTTCCAACCCCTCACACGTAGAGGGTAGAGTTGTATGAGAGGCACAACCCCTTGGTGCGAGACAGGTCTCCACGACCTTACCAAGTGTTGCCTCCAAGACCTCCTAGACCTGAGCGGGAGGCCACTCCTAGAAACAATGATGGGCACCCTCCATGGGCACCCACCCATGTTTATAGGTCTCACCCAAGAACTCCTCAAGAAGCCTATGAGGAGTATGAGCAAGAAGAAGAGTGGGCTGAAATGCCCTACCAAGGCAGAGGGGGTGCTATCCGGCCACCCCTCCATAGGCCTCAAGTTCCCCGCAACCCGTAGTGGGAACAAACCAAGGAGGAAGAGATCAAATATTTTGATGCATATAAAGCGCTGCTAGAGCGCTTAGAGTCTATGGAGACCAAGACTTCTGGGCCCCAAAAGCCCACTTTACGCCAGCTCCGTAGTCACCCTGTGCATCCGTCAGTGCCGACACCCCCATACCCTGAACACTTTAAACTACCCTAGTTGGCAATATTTAGAGGGGAGGAGGATGCCCAAGAGCACGTGACTAGATTCTTGAGCCAATGCTTTGGCATTCAGGACAATGATGCTTTGCTGCTAAGAACATTTATAACCATGTTCGTAGGCCCTACCTCGGATTGGTTCACTCAGTTGCCAAAGCATAGCATCAGTAACTTGGATCAGCTAGTGGATGCATTCCTCGAATGCTTCACCTTCAACACCAAGAAGAAGGCATCACTAAGCGACCTAGCTAGCCTCAGGTAGTATGAGGAAGAAACCATGGCGGCCTATGGAAATCGATGGAGGACATTGCTTTCAAAGCTGCCCTACCTCCCTCCCATGGCCGACCTGACCCAAATGTTCTCAAAGAGTTGTTTGAGGTCGATCTCCATGCTATTGTAGCTACAGCAATATGCCACTCTTGAGGAAGCCCTGGTGCAAGCCAGAATCATTGAGGAGATCAAGATACAGGATGACGAGATTGCCAAGCCATGCAAGAAAGAGTGGCCTAAAAATGCCAAAATAGGGACCACGCAACCGAAACCCACTATGGTCAATCAGGTTGCTATAAACATGCCTAAGCCTACACAAGCAACACAACCCCAAAGGCTAACTATCAGGTGGTCCCTCTTGATAGTTATGAAAGAGAAAATCATCGACAAGAGCAAAATCAGTAGCGTCACCCTAGGCGACAATTCACACCCTTTACAGAGTCTAAAGACTCCTTGTTTGACCGTTTGTCAGTGGTAAACTTGATAAACCTACTAGAGAGTCGACCTGTAGACCCCAACATGCCAAAACCCAAAGGTTATAGGGAAGACTTGTACTGTAGGTTTCATCGATAGAAGGGACATGATCTTTATGCATGTTGGAAATTTAAAAGCTTAGTGCAAGACCTAATAGACAACAAGATGCTAGTGGTGGATAATCTCGTTGCACCAAGCAACCAATAGATGGAGGTCTTCAAAGACCCCCTGCCTGCCCATGATGCGTAGGCAAAAACCCTACAAGTCAATGAGGTGACACAGAACTGCCCCATGCAGGGGTATGTAGGGATGATAAGCATCGTGACTAGGAACAAGAGGTACCCAAGCACAGCTGCCCCTATTGCAGCTACAGGAGAGGTTCCATCAATGTCACAACCTCAACAACACCCTACACAACCTCCTCTCACCTAGACCAATGGCCATGATTTAGACCAAACTTACCCAAAGTTTGAGGACCACGTCGGCTAGGCTCTCCATTTATGAGCTCATACAACAATCATCACCCCATCGGGAGGCTCTAATGGAGATACTAAAAGCCATCGAGCTACAGCCCCATGAAGCAAACTCTTTCAACAACTTCGTGGGACATGTCAAATGATGCACCGAGCCAGTCATCACCTTTAGAGAGGATGAGCTAAAATCAGTGACTGGTGACATGGCGGATCCACCCCTACACGTCATTGCATGGGTCAACGGGATTTCGTATAAGAGGGTGTTGGTGGACACTGGCTCATCCAATAATATAATTACAATAGTGGCATTGAAACACCTGAAGTTGCCAGCATCTCACATCGTGGCCTCCACCTATACTCTTCGAGCATTCAATGATGCGATATGCTCGATGGTTGGCACAATTGTCCTGCCCATCCAGGTGGGACAAAAGACTATTCCTACATTGTGCCACATCTTGGAAGGTGAGATGGCCTATAATATCTTGTTGGGCCGACCTTGGATCAGGGACATGAAGTGTGTCCCTTCGATAGCCCACCAATGCCTAAAGTACACATTCGAAGGGCAAGTGCATGTAGTCCCGGCAGACTTAGAACCCTTCAAGTATTGCAATGCGGTGCAGCTGATGCCGCAATCGACCCTTCCATCAACACATTTGGATTTTTAGTTGAATCCATCTAAACAGGGTCCGATTCTGCATACATCCCCACTGTTAAGTCCATCAAATCCCCAATCGGGTCCATCTTCATCATCTGGTCCTTCACCAATGATGCCACCTATGGTGGCCACACCGAAGGACAATGGGAAGAAACCCCTGGAAGAGGCACCACCATCAGTCTCAACCATCTCTATCGAGGAGATGCCTAGCCGAATGGAAGTCGAGATGCCTAGTTCACCCGACATGGAGTGGACTCAGGAAGAACTCCCATTCCCTCCCCTCAACCACCAACGATCACCATTGAGATGGCCAATACGGGCCTGGGAGAGTACCTAGTGCGGAACATTGTAGCAACACCCACACTTGAGTCCATGCAGGACATGGGGAGACCTCGCCTCCCCATCGACACTATTGTTCCTCTAGGCTACCCACCAAATCAGACAAACTTTGTATATGGGGGCCTCGATAATGGCATTGAACCTTACATGCAAGAAGAAGAAGATGAAGAGCCCTTTGCTGAGGACGTCAACTATTTGTCCAACCTAGACTTCACTTTGAGATATCTTGGCCAATGCAATTGGCATGGATATGGGTTGGGCAGATATGAGCAAGGAGTGCACGTTCTTTGCCAACCAAGATATCAGATGCCATACGACAAGTCAGGAGTAGGGTTCAACCACCCCCTGCCCCTTGACATCTTGGTAGAGAACATGCAAGGCCTAGGGATAGGCAACAAGGATGGGTTGGCATTAGATCCATATGCCAATCCTAACACAACATATACATTGGGGGATTATCTCCCATTGTTGACAACCAACCTTGTTGACCTTAATAACCCCTTCCCTTCGATCGAGAAAGGAGAAAGTTTGAGAACTCACTTACAAGAGGGATATAGACAAGGTCAAGAAGGATCTTCGAAAGATGAGTCAGAGTATGAGGTAGCACCATGGGACCCTTTCAAATCTGATAGCAATCACTCACAAGTGACCCCCATGGATGACTATCAAGAAAGCCTCTTGGCAATGTTCCCTTTGGATGCTCCAATCGAGCAAGTGCCACCTCAAGAAAATTAGGTCCCCCCATAGAGAGCGGAACAACCCCGATGGGACCAGATCAATTTGCTCGAGCAGGACGAGCCTCACATGTCACAAACAGTTGTCGGAGCCAACGAAGGCCTATGGATCTCCGATAGTGATTATGAAGATGAAACTGAGATGGCATATCTCAATCATATGCGGTAGCAACAATACCCCATGGACATTGATGACATGTTTCAACAACTAAACATGGGGCCAAGGCATAGGTGGCACCTAAACCCAGCACAGTTGGACCAAGTGTTGCATCCGCCACTTTGGGCATACAGAGAGCACCTTCCACCCAGAGACCCTATAGAGTTATCAGTGCCAAGGGTAGACCCTATCCTTTTATCCACACATAGGGCTGATCCATTTGTGCCAATACCCCCAGAGCCAGATCCGAAGCACAAAAATCATCAAGGAAGTCCGAGTCACCACCCCCATGGTAATGGAGACCAAAATCATTTCATCAACATGATCTCCATTGACTTAACCGCCCCCATCCACAATCCATCCGATCCAACATGGTCATTGTATCTAGACCTAGATGCCATAGATTGGGATCATGTTAATTCACCACCATCCCCATCAGAGTACTGGCCTTGCGGTGAGATGCTTCATTTCACCCCAAGACCAACTCAAGATATCTTCCATGCTGAAGAGGGACCCAAAGTTCCTAACGTAGATCTAAATTCAGCGAATGATATCCACTTGATCCCAACTCCACACCAGTTGGAGGATGGGTCCCACATGTCAATCGAAGAGACGACTGACGTAGACATCGGCTCTGATCCAATGAATCCATAGATCATCAAGCTGGGGGTAAGTCTATCCCTCGAAGAGCAAGCCGACTACATTGCCCTTCTCAAAGAGAAGAAGGAGGTTTTTGCATGGTCCTACAAAGACATGTCAGGGCTAGACCCATAGCTAGTCATGCATAATCTAACGCTTGATCCGACAGTCAAGCTAGTCAAGCAAAAACTATGTAAGATGCACCCAATAGTAGCCTTAATGGTCAAAGATGAGCTACAAAAGCTGTTGGATGCACAGTTTGTCATCTGCATGGATTACCCACCATGGTTGTCCAACATGGTACCCATCAAGAAGCCTGATGGGAGGATTCGCATATGCACCGATTTTTGAGATCTAAACAAAGTGAGTCCTAAGGATGATTTCCCCTTGCCTAGCATCGATGCATTGGTAGATGCTACAAGTAGGCCATGAAATGCTATCCCTCATGGATGGTTTCTCGGGATACAATCAGATTCGTATCAATCTCGAGGACCAACTAAAAATGGCGTTCACAATGCCTTGGGGGACATTTTGTTATAAGGTCATGCCCTTTGGCCTTAAAAATGTTGGCGCCACCTACCAACGTGCCATGACATACATCTTCCATGATCACATGCATAAAACTTTGGAAGATTACATGGATGATTTGTTGGCCAAATCTCTTTTGCGCCCAGATCATCTCGATGACTTAAGCAAGATCCTCGATCACCTCATCGAACACAAAGTTGGACTAAACCCCAAGAAGTGCGTATTTGGCATCACATCTAGAAAACTCTTGGGTTTCATAGTCTCAAAATGAGGCATCGAGGTGGATCCACATAAATTCAAGGCAATCCTTGAAATGCTCCCCCCAACTACCATCAAGCAGCTCAGAAGCCTACAGGGAAAGGTCACGTCAATCAAGCGCTTCATAGCGTAGCTATCTGACAAGTGTCGACCCATGAATAAATTATTGCACAAGGGGGTAGCATTTCACTGGGATGACGAGTGCCAGTCTACCTTCGATGACATCAAACAATACTTGGCTTCACCACTAGTATTGGCACCACCTAGACCAGGAGTGTCATTCTACTTATACATCTCAGCTATTGAGGTGGCACTGGGTGCCATGCTAGCCTAAAAAAATGAACTACACAAAAAATAGGCTACTTACTATCTTAGCCGCACCCTAGTCAGTTATGAACTTAACTATGCATACGTTGAGAAGCTATGCTTGGCGGTGGTGTTTGCTACCAAAAAGCTATGCCATTACATGCTGAGCAACACGACGTATGTTGTGTCTAAGGAGAATCCATTGCGGTACATGATGAGTCATACTTATCATAGTAGCCACACGATGAAATGGATCATGTTGTTGATGGAGTTTGACATCGAATTCATTGGATAAAAGTCCATCAAAGGTCAAGTCATCATCGATCAACTAGCAGAGGCTCCTCTCGAAGATGATCAGCCTCTGACCATAGAGCTACCCGATGATGGGGTCTTCCATGTCTCAAAATCGCCAGATTCTGATGAGCCTGAGTCACAGGCTGACATAACCTTATTTTTTGATGGTTCTAAATGTGAGCAAGGGGGTGGCATGGGAATCGTATTCTTCACACCACAAGGGGCTCCAATGCCTCTATCATTTAAACTAGATTTCTCATGCACCAATAACAATGCCGAATATGAAGCCTTGCTCATAGGTCTTCAGACAACAATCACCATGAACATCAAATGCTTGAACATCTTTGGTGATTCACTGTTAATTTTCAACCAAGTGAAAGGGGTATTCCAATGTAAATGCCCAGTTCTATAGGCCTACAAAGCCCTTGTGGACAAATTCTTGGCAAATCTTGAATGGTACGACATCGAGGCACTCCCTCGATCATCGAATCATTTTGCGGACACTATGGCCTCCTTGGGGTCACTAATCCCGCAAGACCCTTTCGGTGAGATGACAACCATTCAAGTCAAAACACTATCGCAATCCATGATGGAGCGTGCAAGCTCTAACCTAACGCCAGGAATCCACCTGATCCAGATTGAACCATCTCAGGATAAGTTCTCTCGAATCCATGATAGTCTGAATCATGCCAACTAGGGGTCCTTGTTCTCCCCGACCCCTCTTAATAGCAACACAATGCTATTCTTACAGGTCCATTCCCGCTCAGCTTTTGCTAGGGATGAACTTCAAGAGGGATTGGCAGTTCATACCATCGAGGTTTCTGATCAGCAGGATTGGTACACACCCATAAGAGACTACCTCAAGCTAGGTAACCTCCCACTTGGATTGACGCATGCCATGAAAAGATCATTCAAACAGAAAGTGGCAAAACATGTCTTGCTAGGAGACATTTTGTACCGTCGGAGCTATGAAGGAATCCTCCTCCATTGCTTGGACCAGCAGGAGTCCACTTGGGCGATCACCCAAGCGCACGATGGTACATGCGGTGGCCACTTCAGCGGTATGGCCATCGCAAAGCGCATTCTTCGCATGGGCTATTATTGGCCATATTTAGAGCGAGATTGTTGCGCGTATGTAAGGAAGTGCATGAAGTGTCAACACCATGCCAATTTGACACACGTACCTTCTCAGGCCTTGCAACCGATCCAATCGGCTTGGCCATTTTCATAGTGGGGCTTAGATCTAATCGAAAAGATCTCCCCTACGTCGTCAGGTCATCACACGTTTATCATAACGGCCACAGAGTACTTCACCAAGTGGGTGGAAGCAATTCCGCTTACCTCTACGACTGGAACCCGCATTGCGGAGTTTATTTTACATAACATCATATGTCATTTTGGTATTCCATCCAAGATCATCTCGGATAATGGGACGTCATTTAAGAACAAATATGTGCGTGCTTTGACAACAAAGTACAAAATTTAGCATAGTTTTTCGACACCCTATTATCCGCAGGCAAATGGGCAAGCAGAGGCGTCAAACAAAATGCTAGTTGCCATCCTCAAAAATATAGTCATAGATAGTCATAAGGATTGGCACATTCAAATACCACTTGCTCTTTGGGCTTATCACACTAGCATTCGGATGCCCACTAGGGCAACTCCATTTTCGTTGGTGTATGGCTCCGAGGCAGTCATGCCTCTCGAGTTGGAAATACCTTCCCTACGCATATCAATGCAAGAGTTCATCGATGATGACACTACATGGTAGGCCCGATTAGACCAGCTTACGTTGCTCGATGAACGATGCATCAATGCTCTCGAGCATTTACGTATCTATCAAGAGCGACTTAAGAAAGCATACAACATGAAAGTTCACCTGAGGGACTTTCAGGTTGGTGACTTGGTCTTAAAAGAGAACCAACAAAACTCTAACTTGCCGCCCCATCTAAGGGACAAGTTCATGGCAAACTGGTTAGGTCCTTATGTAATTGATAGTAAAATAGGACCTGGAACATACCGGCTCGCCTCTCTTGAAGGAATCAAGGAACTAGAACCCTTGAACATCAGTCATTTGAGGCCATTCCATATTTAAGAGAGCCATAGCCCACCCCAAAAGCTCCAAGGATTCCTATAATCGCTTGGTCAAACCCAAAAATGCCCCAAAGGTGTCCATAAACCCTTTGGTCAAACCAAAAGCTCCAAGGATTCCCATAATCGCTTGGTCAACCCCAAAAATGCCCCAAAGGTGTCTATAAACCCTTTGGTCAAACCAAAAGCTCCAAGGATTCCCATAATCGCTTGGTCAACCTAAAAATGCCCCAAAGGTATCCATAAACCCTTTGGTCAAACCAAAAGCTCCAAGGATTCCCATAATCGCTTGGTCAAACCAAACGCTCCAAGGATTCCCACAATCGCTTGGTCAACCTAAAATGCCCCAAAGGTATCCATAAACTCTTTGGTCAAACCAAAAGCTCCAAGGGTTCCCACAATCGCTTGGTCAAAAACAAATATTCAAAAACAAACAAAAACAAAAGATAATAAAAAATAACAAAAAAATTGCATCTCACTTCCATGCATACTCTTAAAAATCAAAACACAAAAATATAATAAACTGCATTAGGCATCACATCCATACATTGCATATTTGTTGGTCATACACGTCATAAGCACCATAGACTGTAATTGCTAGGCAATTCCATCATTTTCCACATTTAGTCCATTTTGTAAACACATCCATCCAGAATAACGCCATCCACATTTTTTATCATAGTCAGTTGTCTTCTAATGTCTTTAGGGTTTTCGTCATTCAACTGTCTTTAGATTTCTAGCCAAAAATTGTACAAAGTCAGACAGATTTTTACAAAGGTAGAGTTTTACTTGGATCACACCTTGTTACGTAGCATCCCCACACAAGTTAAAACACATAAAAAAATTCCCAAGTTGTGTGAATGCAAGAGAAACCTACAAAGTAGTCTAGGGTACCATAGGTGAAAGGTTAGCCTGCTCATCCCCCTATGTGAATGGTTCGAGAATGCTAAGAATTGACAAAAGGACAAGCTCTTCCCCATCCAATTCCCCATAATAAATAGTGGTTAAAATCCACTATAAAAAATCCCAATCACCTTTGGTCCCCAAAGTCATAAGGATTCGTACTACATGCCCCTACAAGGATGGGTAGTCATCCCCAAGGCCTAAAAGATCAATGCCATTACATAATCATATCCCCAATCACCTTTGATCCCCAAATTCATAAGGATTTGTACTACATGCCCTTGACAAGGATGGGTAGTCATCCCCAAGGCCTAAAATATCAATGCCATTACATAATAATATCCCCAATCACCTTTGGTCCCCAAAGTCATAAGGATTCATACTACACATCCCTAAACAGGATGGGTAGTCATCCCCAAAGCCAAAAGGGATCAATTCCATTCACAAGCCAAAAACCTACGAGCTCAACTTTGAAACCTAAAAATGCAAAATCAAATAATAGTGGTTATCACCACTATTCAAACTCCTTGCTCAAAAAGAAAAACAAAAGAGAAAAATAAATAGTGATTTTCATCACTATGTATGAGAGCAAGTATCCCAACAAGTTGAGCAACCGAAAGACGCCTGAGCTTGAATCCCTAGAATTCTCAGCATTCGAAAAACCATCTAGGTGATCCTCATTACGGGTTTGGTGGATAGCCTACCTGGCAATGGTGGTATCCTAAATGCATGACGATATGTCTATCACATTAGCTTTGCATGTGAGCAGACCAATGTTTGCATGTGGATGAGCTAGCTTATGGTACCTTAGATTGTCCTATGGATTAATCTTACTAAAATACAACAAAGGAGTTAGTGGAGCTAATTAGGTGATCCTCAGTACAGGTTTGGTTGACAACCTATCTGGCACTGGCGGTATCCTGACAAATACCACATAAACAAACTCAATTGCACACACAGGGATGTGAAATAACTTGGTCAAACTCAAGTCTGATTCGTACCTTGTTCAAAAGTCTTGTAAGATAAATGTACAGTCTTGGCTAGTTAGTTAAAACATCTGAGTCTCAGAAAAACCTTAACTACATTCTAAAACAAATGTTGTACATGTCCATTCTTACATCACCATCAAAAAATACAAAACAAAAAAAAATATACATGCAAAGTCATTCCACAAAGTAATCACATAGTACAGAAAGCCAATAAATCCTGTACAGTCTATGGTGCAATCAACAAGTTATCAACAAATCATTCCATCCATTCCATATGCATACATCATATAATTAGAAACATCGCATTCATAATAACATATGCATACATCAACGTAAATAAAATGTGCATAAAATTAAACCATAACAAGTGTATAAAAACAAAGAAATTCATGTATATATATCATCAAAAAGGCCCTCAGGCTACAATAAAATGGTCCTCTGACCTCACAAACAAAATCAAAAACTCAAAAACCCCCAAGCCTAGGGCGTCGACCACCATGATCATGTAGGATCGGTGCGACTGGAACTACCCCCAGTGGTGTGGGTCCTATGGGACCTCTCAGGGTGACCTCTAGCCCTCGCATCATGCCCACTAGCGCTACCCTCATCCACCCACCTGCGATGAGAGGAAGCTGACTGCTCGGTCTCACTGTCTCTCATTCGGTGTGAAGATCCACCTCTAGGGAGCTCAGGTAACCGCCCATCGAGGTGGATAATCTCTGCCTCCAACTCCATCCGATGCTGGACCAAATCCATCTCCCATCGATGGTACATAGCCAATGCATCATCACGTTGTGCCAACTGAGTCCACAGGAGATCCCTCTCCCATGAAGCATCTGTGTCCCCATCCCATCGGTGGTACATAGCCAATGCATTCTCCCGCTCTACCAACTGAGTCCGTAGGAGATCCCTCTCCTGTAGAACATCCCCGTGCTCCTCATCTCATCTTCAT
Source organism: Wollemia nobilis (assembly GCA_028583015.1). NCBI lineage: Eukaryota > Viridiplantae > Streptophyta > Pinopsida > Araucariales > Araucariaceae > Wollemia > Wollemia nobilis. Next base: position 9,399,205 of record JAQPPZ010016717.1, on the reverse strand, counting down.
AGTAGATCCTCCAATCATGCTATCTCAGCGTGATACCTAGCCTCCATACCCTCTAGGACTGCCTGAGGCATGGGCATCTCTAGGATGGTGGGCTGCTTCGACACCCACTACTCTAGAACGTCCTATATATCCGGCTGCTCTGGAACCCCTAGGTCATCCCCAATCAAATCGTCAACCTCTACCATGTCTGCATCCTCCAGCGGAGCCCCCAACCCTCCCTTGATGCCTCTGCACCCTCCCCACCTACTGCTGCTACATTCGGACCTCCTAGAGGCCCCTCACCCCGCCATCATCGCATCGTCCACCACTGGTCATACTCGATAGTCACCCCGACATTGTCCACGTTAGGGATATCAATCATTGTATTTGACTCCTCACCCAGTGGCTCGATGATCGGCCAAGCCAGAGTCCTCTCGTCGCCCCGATGTCGATAGATCAAGGGCTCACCAGGCAATCCCTGGTGCACCCCAAACTATCGTGTCACCCAGACATATGGGAAGTACTCCTGCTCGGTCCCATGTCGCTCGATCAGCCATCTCCCCCTGCGCACCCATCGAGCCACTCTCCAGCCTCAGGCTAGGCTGGACAGTCTCGGTATGGCTGCCAGAACACCTCCCCTGGAGCAAGACGTGAGAAGGCATCAATATAGTGACTAACGTCACCTGCCCACCATCGACTCTGCCCATGCTCCTCTGACCTCTGCCATAACGCCGCATACCCTATCTCCCTGTCCACCATCTCTACCCGAGTAGTCCATGACAAACCCTATGGCCGCTCCACAGCTATGTGCTGCCATCCCCAGCACTACAATAGGTAGCTACATCCAATCCCCTTCCACCTCCGACAGTGGACCTCGTACAACTCATCATAGAGCTGTGCCAGTAGTGTCTGACCCCACCTCATAATCAGTGGCTCTGAGGTCGGACACTCAACTAGTCTAAAAACTACCTCCAACAGGTTCCACGGGAACCTCGCACCTGAGGAGTCGAGCAACAACATGTTGGAGATGAGGGTCATCAATAATGCATGCCTCACCCCCAACACGCCCTTCTCCAGCCACCACCACACCAAAATACCACCAATCAGGCAATCCCCCTCTACCCTCTCCACCGGACTATCCACCCCATGCCCAAAGCACCATGTCAGCACCACCGTCCGTTGATCACGTGGAGTAGTCCGAATAGGAAGCCCGTCTATCGAAATCCACAGAATCTGATAGACATCCTCTAGAGTCATCGTCATCTCCCCTGTTGGGAGATGAAAGGTATTGGTGCGGGGATCCCATAAGTTGATCAGGGCAGTCAGATATGCCCGATCCCCCACCATAGGCTCTAACCGAGTCACCTGCTTGAGCCCAAGGGCATCAAGCCAATCCTAGTCCATAGTCAGTGCCTCCCGTGCGTCAGAGAATACCGTCGGCTGACGGTACCGGCTCTTCACCACTTGAAAAACAAAAACAACACAAAAACATTAAAAACATGAAAGAAAAAAATTGTACAACCAAAACACTTAATAAATGTACAACAAAAACATTAACAAAATGTACAGTACACACATTCAAAAATTCAAATAAACAATGCAATGCAAAAAAAAAAAAAAAATTCAAAATAAAAATTTGTCAGTTACCTAGGGTTTTTAACTTTAGTTCAAATTGATAAATAAAAAAAAAAAAAAAATTCAAAATAAAAATTTGTAATTAACCTAGGGTTTTTTAACTTTAGTTTAAATGATAAATAAAAAAAAAAAAAAAATTTACCTAGGGTTTTTCACTTTAGTTAAATAAATAAAAAAAAAACAAATTCAAAATAAAAATTTGTCAGTTACCTAGGGTTTTTAATTTAGTTTAAATGATAAATAAAAAAAAAAAAAAAATAAATTTTAACCTAGGGTTTTTAACCTTAGTTTAAATAAAAAAAAAAAAAAACAAAATAAAAAATTTTTAAACTAGGGTTTTTAAAAAAAAATAAAATTAACTAGGGTTTTTAACAATGCACAAATTCAAACAAACAAAAAAAATTAAACTAGGGTTTTGATTTTAGTTTAAATAGAAAAATGAAATACAAAAGAAAAAAATTACGGTTTTAAAATGAAAAATAAAACAAGCAAAATAAAGAGAAGGAGCACTCACTGGTCTCGCTTCGGCTCCACCACTTGATGATCCGGTCCATGAACTCATGGTGTCCGTAAAAATTCGATAGCGCTCCGCTACGCAGAATCGACCTCCTCCTCCTCACAGCTCCAAATCGCCAAAAAAACAAAGTGCAAATGAGCCCAAAACCTAGTTTTGGCCCTTATATAGGCTTTTAGGCCTGTAATCATTCCACCCTGGGATGAGCACTCTAGTTAGCACTCGTCCCACCCTGGGATGATTACAAAACTGGTATTCGTCCCACCCTGGGATGATTACAGAGCAAGAAAATCAAAAATAACAAAAACTGCATCCAAAATGCACCAAAAATAGCAATAAAATTGCCGAACAAAGGTGCCTTTGCACTTGAAATTCTTGGCATGCAAAATTGATGTTGGGGTCACAAATCCTCACTATCCTACTCCCTAAGAAGGCTACCATAGCGGACCGCTCCATGGGAGGATGAATTTTTGAGAATTTCATCCCCAAAGGGTCACAAAAAGGGTCCAAACCCACCCAAAAATAGCAATAAACTTGTCGAACAAAGGCGCCTTTGCGCCTGACATTCTTGGCATGCAAAACTGATGTTGGGGTCACAAATCCTCACTATCCTACTCCCTAAGAAGGCTACCATAGCTGGACCGCTCCTCGGGAGGATAGATTTTTGACAATTTCAGCCCCAAAATGCGTCACAAAAAGGGTTAAAACCCACCAAAAATAGGTCAAATTGTTGGGAAACTGCATAAGCATTCAACGGAAAACAACTGAAGGCACCCTTACAAAAGTCATCTTGGGTCAAGCGACTCATCGCTTTTCTCATGTCGGTCATTCCCTCATCGATTCGTCGCTTGAGGGGGTAGTCACACTTAGTCACCAATCAACAAATACACACCCAATCAAGGAAATGGCATGCATTCAAAGAATCATTGACAAAGACAATCACGCTCCTGCTTGGGGCAGCAAACAAGCAATAATCACAAGCTGATCAAACACTTGGCATTATAGAATCATGAACTCAAGGTTCCCATAGACAAAAGGTTGCGCCCTTTGCCTATTCATGACTGAACAATGTCCAAGATCAAGTAACACCTCACCAAAAAAGGTTAACACTTGAATTAAGCTCCTTAGCTCGTTCGAAGCAAGGATTCAAGAATGCATGCCCTTTCCATACTTGGGGCATCAAAATTTGGTTAGGTTACTGAGAAACCCTAATCATTAGTGCTTTGGTTATCTATTTTTGCTCAACATTGCGCCATGCACAACACATCCCAAAAAGGGGCATCTATAGACACCAAAACAACACCAATCCGATTATGTGACTACAAACACTGATCGAATTGACATACACAGCCCCTAGGGCAGCCCCCAGAGGTTAAACAGTGGTCCTAACCACTCCCACAATAGTTTTGGAAGGTCAAAGGTCAATTTGGCACCTTTCAAGCACTCTGCTCCCTACTCGTTCCACCCTGGGACGATTACAAATTGGTATTCGTCCCACCCCGGGATGATTAGCAGCATTCACTCCAGGGTGGGGCGAATAGCAGGTTTGACGGGAAAAAGGTCAAACCTTGACAAATGGCAGCTCAGATCCACCACTTAACTCCACCTTCAATGCATGGGAGTGCGAGTGAGCATTTTTGAGCTCAAAGAGGTAGTCATAGAGGCAGTCATGGAGCCCTTAATCAGGGAGGAATCTTCTCTCCCCTGGCAAGGCATGATGGCCAAGTGGTGCCCTTGCATGCTCATTCACAAGAGACCCTCAGGTCTATAAAATGGTGAGTCTTCTCACCCCAAAAAGAGGATAGAGCAGGAGCATTTGGAGCAATGGAGTGCTGCCGAATTACATCCTCACCCATCGTTTGTGCTTCTTACATCCTTGATCTCTCTTTTGGAAGGGAGGTTATTGGGTGATTATTGGAAGTGCAATCCGGACCCAAAACCTAAACATTTGGCCACAATACCCCACCCAATTTTTTGACACAACCCCATAAGAGGTTTTGGACCCATCCCAAGTGGATTGGTGCCGAAATCGAGCCCCAAACGATGGGCGTCCTGCCCCCGGGCGCCCCACTTTTCTTTCATCCCACCCCGAAGTGATTAGAAATCTATGGTATATTTCCCTACTATTTCTTTTGCATTTGATTTTAGGTTATTTACATATGCTGCCATTCAAGTTTCATGTGATTCTGATGAGTTTTGGCTATGATTTTATTATTTCTCGCTTTCACTAACATACAGGGAGCATCATCGGATACAGGGCGATCGAGGCCGAATTTGCAAAATCCGACCTTCTGGGTCATTCCAAAATGCCCCGTTTTGCCTAACCCCAACTTTGTAGGTGTTTTGGAGGCCCCTGGATGGGACATTTAGGAGGTCACCTTCTAACATTTTATGATAGTCCTAATCGTCCCACCCCGAAGCGATTAGAAATCTGTGGTAGATTTCTTGATTGTTCCTTTTGCAGTGTGTTCCTGGTAATGTTTTCTTGCTTCTATCAAATTTTCAGCTTATTCTGATATGTTTTAGTTATCATTTTAATTATTTTATGCATGCATTAACCGTAGGCCTTGGGGATCGCATGTTTCCCTCCATCCGCAGGTGCTACTAACCGTTTACTGTTTCTCTGAATGCAGGATCTCGACACCGGAGGGGCAGCAAGGAACTATAGATGCATTCACGCAAGCGGCGACGACGTTTGGTCCGCCCATTTTCAATGTGGGCACGCGGAAGATCCCCAAGGGGAATGTATCATTTGTGGTGTAACAAAACTATGTCCGACGCTCCTAGCCCCTGAAAAGGGAGGAGACGTATTGTAACCCGATCTCGAGAAAATTAATAAAATAAAGGGCTGCACTTTTACATTTGCTTTAAATCTCGTTTCAGTTCGTTTGTTTTCCCTCTTTTCATGCATTCTCGTTCGTAGGACTTAGCGTTACATTTCCCTTTTGTTTGCTTCCGTATCCTCGTGCTTTCAGTTCGAGGTCCACGGCCAGAGATCACCTTGCTTCCCAACATCTCGATGTTGGCAAGGAATTTTTGGTGGGAGATGTAGCTTGACTGCTATAGATGGTGAAAGTATAAAAAAAAAATGACGCTCCAATAGACGATCTGAAGGTGGTTTCTCGCAACATAAGGTGGATGTAATTGCAGCATAGTGAAAGATATTTCTCTGCATTTTTGACGTACGAATTCTTTCCTTGCTGACGTTCCTCAAAGTAGAGGAGCCACCTAAAGTAGAGGTGGTACACCAGAGGAGCGCCTACCGAGAGGATGTGGCCAACCGTCACAAGAGAGGCTTGGAATGCTATTTTTTTTTGTGTTGTAGAGGTCTGAAGGTATCCGCCACTCGCCACTAAAGGGAGATGTCACCGCTACCATGGGAGTCGCTACCAAGCAAAGGAACGGTGGCCGAGAGAAGGAGAGGCTCAAGGAGCCTTGTCAAATACAAGGGCCTCCCATGATCTGAGCGGATCAGTCTGCTAGCCCACTTGGTCATGGGGTGAGAAGTAGGGCTCAAGGAGCCTCGAGGTCACGGGGTCAAAACCCACTGACCCCCCCGCCCCCTCCCCGAACGTACCTTAGAAAGGTATATAAATTTTTTTTTTAAGTTTTGATTAATTCATTTTTTCTTTAAAGTTTTTTTTTTAATTATTCTTTCTTTAGTTTAATATTAAATTTATTTACTTTTTTCATAATTAAATTATTGTATTAATAATTTTTTTTATGATAAAGTAATTTTTTTCTATTAAACTTAAATAAAGATTTTTTTTAAAAAGGCTTTAGAAAAGGAATTTTTTTTCAAAAACTTAAGGGGGGCCTATTTCTTTCAAAAAATAAAATAGAAGGGGGGAAAGTGAGTAATTTGTTTTTCATCTTTTGCAAAAGCAAATTTGGCAAAATTGTAAAGGTGCATTTTCGACAGCGTTTGACACCTATGGGTTTATTTCTGTGGGCACTTTTATGTTGTACGTTGCATTTTCCATTTTTTTTGCACTACTTCATTGAAAGTTAAAAATAAAATTCACTCCCTAAGTCCCTAGAATAAATAAAACCCATCCATGCAATTTATTGCACTACAACATTCGGTATTTGTGATACCTCTAGCCAGCACTTACAGGTAATGCTATCGTTATTGTTCTACTGTATATGCCACCTAATATAGCTTCTAAAATGACGTCTGAGCTTTTTCTCTATCAATATTCAAGGAGGAATAAGTACGCCATTTTGAATTTTTTTACTCCATCCACTACCCTAATTGTTCTTGTGTTTAGGCCTAAATCCTAACGAAAGTTCTGACATCCGAAGTGTTTAGAGGAATTTACGCCCTACGCATGAGGGTTGATGAATTTTTATGGTAGGTGCCATCAACAAAATGAATCCCTTTCAGTACCGCCTAAGTACCACGTATCGTATAATATTTGAAATTACCTATAGTCTCCCTCACGTAATGATGGGTAATTTTTCTAATTTTTCAAAATACCTATAGTATCCCTCACATAAGGGTGGGTATTTTGTACGGTATAATGACCTGGCATTAAGGTATAAAGAAAGAGGGACCATTTAGTGATATAAGGAACCTTCACTATGTTTGCAAAATTAATGACTGATGCTCATCAGTTGTTGAAAGGTCCTAACTAAACACCATGGAAAAAAATATGAAGGTAATCCTAGAAATGGATGACTTATGGGATGTTGTATCTGGTGCAACAACAAGACCTTCATCTACTTTTGGAGCTACAACTCCAACTACTGATCATAAATACTTTGACAAGAAAGACAACAAAGCAAAAGTGTTCATCTTGCTTGTTGTGTTTGATGAAGTTCAACCCCATATTGTTGATTATAAACATAGTAAAGAGGCATGGGATGCCATTAAAAATATATATGAGGGAAATAATGATTCCACTATTCTATTCCTTCAATATGAATTACACAGTCTGAGCATGAAGCAGGGATAGATAGTTGAACACTTTCTTTGCAGAGTATCTGAGTTGAAAGTAAAATTGAATTATTTGGGAGAACCTATTGATGACAAGATCCTTACCTCAATTGTATTGAGAGCTTTACCTGATTCTTATAGGGTGTTGATCACTTCCCTTTAGGTTTCACAACAAAAAGTTGCATTTGTTGAGTTGGTCAATATGCTTCAAGAGGAGGAGGCTCGTCAACTTCAGAAAGATGATTCTTCTAACACAACCCTCTATTCCAACAGGAAGGGTCCTAAGAAGAAGGGTAACTTTTAGAAAGGAGGGAACTCTCAAAAATATTCAAAAGGGAAACAACCTCAACAAACTAAGAGATATTGTAAAATCTGTGACAAATAAGGTCATGATACAAACAAATGTTGGCACAAGAATAAGCAACCAAAATATAAAGGCCAGAACAAACCACAAAACAAGAACAAGCAACCCGAGGTGAATGTTGTTGTTGAGGAATCTGACTCGAATTTTGAGTGGGCACACAAGGTGCTAATGACTACCACAAAATTCAAGCAAATAGATCCTATATGGTATGTCGATTCTGGTGCTAATAAGCACATGACTAACAACAAATCATGGTTTGAGTCCTTTGAGGCCAAAGAGGGCAAACCTGTCACTATTGCTGATGATAAAACCTATAAGGTTAAGGGAGAAGGTACAGTTTTAGTCACTCTTCCTGATGGCAAGTGTAAGATTGAAAAAGTTCTCTATGTTCTAGGATTGGCAAAAAAAATTTTGTCAGTCACACAAATTCTGGACAAGGATATGGTTGTAAAATTTAGTGTTGAGGGAGGCAAGAAGTGTTATTCTATTACCAAGAGGGGTAAGAACATTGCAACCACTTCATATAAGCATGGCTTATTTGCCTTAGATGCTATATCTAAATCACATGTAGCCATGATAGTCTCTACAAAGGAGGCAACTTCATTATGGCACAAGATATATGGGTATCTTAGTTCTGGTTACTTACTTGAGCTATGTAAGTATGAGATGGTAAAGGGTATTCCTTCCCTTTCTACCACATTGCTAATGTGCTTTGACTACTTGGCAGGAAAGCGGCATAGAGTACCTTTTGAGAAGAGCTCTGCAAGAGCAAAGAAACCACTGGAGTTGATTCACACCGATATGTGCGGTCCTTTCACACCCATTAGTTGTGGGAGGAAGAGGTATTTTCAGTTGTTTGTGGATGATTACTCACGAAATATGTGGGTGTTCTTTCTTAAACTAAAATTTGAAACTTTTGATTTCTTCCAGCAATTCAATAAATTTGTTGAGAAGGAGTCAAGGACTTCTATAAATACCCTCTGCTCAGATTGAGGGGGGGAGTTTACCTCTAAAGAATTTTTTGTATTCTTGATTGTACAAGGGATCACGAGACAGTTAACTACTGCTTATACTCCTTAGCAAAATGAAGTTGTTGAAAGGAGGAACCATTCAATCATGGAAATGGTTCGTTGTATGCTCACAGGATCTAGAATTGGGAAACAATATTGGGTAGAAGCTGTCACCACAATAGTATATCTATTGAATATGGAACCCACAAATGCCCTACAAGGAATGACTCCATAGGAAGCATGGAGTGGTATGAAACCCTCCATTTCTCATATACGCATTTTTGGATATAAATATTTCATGCACATACTGAATGAGAAAAGGAAGAAGCTAGATAAGAAGACATTAAAGTGTATTCTTCTTGGCTATGATGAGAAATATAAGGATTATCGTTTGATATATCCCTTGACCAAGAAGATTCATATCAGTAGAGATGTTGTTTTTGATGAGGCTTTCACATCACAAAGCACATCAGATGTATACCTAGATCTTGTGGAATCTAAAGTTGAGAAGTCCCATTCATCACCAAATATTGGAGGTCCTTATTCATATTCTTCACCACCATAGAAGAAGAATCCTAAATTGTATACAAATACAATCAAAGAATCCAAGCTATCTACTCCACCAGATTTGACTTTGGATAGACCTTGTACTCGCAGTATGGCTCGACAACAAAGAGCAGCAACAAAGACTACTGGGGTTGATGATATTTTTCAATATTTTAAGGAACTTTCTGTTGATCTAGAGAGACAAATAGAGGATATAGATATAGATTATGACAGGGTGTTTATGTCTTTAGTGAATGAACATGAAACTACTTCTGTACAAGATGCCCTTAGTGAGCCACAATGGAAGGCTGCTATGGATGCTGAGTATAAGTCTCTAATGAAAAACAAAACTTGATAGCTTGTCAATCTACCATACGAAAATAAGCCCACAGGCTACAAATGGGTGTACAAAGTCAAGTACAAGGCATATGGGACAATTGATAAGCATAAGGCCCATCTTATTGCAAAGGGATATGCTCAAAAGGAAGGCATTGACTATGAGGAAACTTTTGCATCTACTGCTCGGATGACCACTATTCGAGTTCTTTGTGCTATGGCAACACAATATGGGTGGAAAATTCACCAAATAGATGTCAAGAGTGCTTTTCTAAATGGTGATCTCCAAGATGAAGTCTACATGACTCAACCTGAAGGATTTGAAGTGGAAGGCCAAGAGCAGAAAGTGTGCAAGTTGGTCAAATCCTTATATGGTTTAAACCAAGCTCCTTGAGATTGGTATATAAAAATGGATAATCACCTCCTAAAACATGGATTTAAGAGATGTCTGTCAGATGTAAACCTCTATTTCAAGAAATAAGGTTTTGAGATAGTGTTGCTTGTACTCTATGTTGATGATCTGCTCATTACAAGGAGTTTAGAAACTATGATCTCTGCTATCAAAAGAGACTTGTGTAAATATTTTGAGATGACAGATCTTGAACTTCTCCATTATTGTATTGGACTGGAAGTGAGCCAGAAGGAGCACTACATCAAAGTGTCTCAAAAAAATATGCCAAGACACTGTTAGAAAAATATCGCATGACTGATTTTAGGACAATGGTAAAATCAATGGAATTAGGGCTTTAGTTGTCGTGATATGATGATTCACCTTAGGTAGATGGTACTCTATATCGACAACTAATTGGGAGTCTCATATATCTGACAAATACTAGGCCAAATATCATGTTTGTTGTTAACTATCTTTCGATGTTCATGTAGGATCCAAAGACCACTCATTGGAAAGCAGCAAAATGTGTTATTCACTATGTCCGTGGCATAATGGAATATGGACTAGAATACAAGAGGAATGCCAAATTATTCTTGCAAGGATACACAGAATCTGACTATGTCAGATCATATGATGATCGTAAGTCAAATTTTGTATATATATTTCATCTTGGATATGGTCCTGTCTCTTGGCACAACAAGAAGCAACAGGTGGTTGCTATCTCATATATAGAGGCAGAGTATCGTGTCGCACATGAAGCTATGTGTGAAGTGATATGGTTGCATCACATTCTAACAAGTATGGGTCATCCATAAAAATATCCAATACACTTGTTCTGCGACAACCAGGGTGTTTTGAACCTTGTTAAGAATCTAGTGCATCATGAGAAAACCAAGCACATTGACATACAATGTCACTTCATTCGAGACAAAATCCCAAGGCACCGAATTCAGTTTTAGTACATCTCCACCAATGCTCAAGTTGCAGATATTTTCACTAAGGCACTTATACGTGTCAAATTTGAATTGTTTCGCAACTCTATATGTATTGCAAAATTATGTAATAAGGGGGGGATGTTAGTATAGCTAGTAGTTATATTTTTACCCAAATAATGTAATAAGGGGGATGTTAGCATATATTATTCCATTATTATGTGTTGTTAGCATATTGTTAATTTAGGGTATTTTTTTTTTGTTGTAACAACACCTAAATAAGCCTCGGGTGGTTACGGAACCTCTGGGATATTATAGGCATCGTTGTATTATTTATACATTTGATGAATCAATAGAATTGTTCACAATATTAACATTCTCATGTGGTCCCACTAATCATCAATATCATCTCACCTTGGCCAACTTATGTGAGTCATCTACCTAGCCTAGGTGGCCCTTGTAGGTATACCACATGTTATCTTCCTAGTACAAGTCATCCATTAGGTATCATACCCTCCCTAAAAGACCTAGATATTGGTGTTTCTAACTTACCTTTAATTAGTAGTACCATTGGTAGAATCATGACTTTCTCAAAGACAAAATTTAATAGAAAGGAAAAATTTCTAAGCAAGAAGGGTGGAAAAATAAGAGAATAAAGACATGGTCTTATCAAGGTTACCATGATAAAAAAAAGAATGATAAAAAATAAATATTGAGTCTTTTGAAATATTCATAATTGTTTATAGATGAAATATTAATCCTAATACAAGAAGGAAGAAGAGAAAATTTGAGAAAATAAGAACAATAAGGGATGAATGAAATTTGCCATGGTTAAAAATAAAAAGTCTGACATTGGTAATCATAATTTTTGAGAGATGCCAATACGACAAGAAGAAATACGGGAGATTTGGAGAAATTGCATACAATGAGGAATAAAAGAAAATAGACATGGGTGAAAAAGGTAATGGTCCAAATATCTAGTCAAAGGTTCTTAAATAAGTAGGTAAATATCCCTTAGCCCCATATAAAGTGTATAAATTGTAAAGAAACAACTAAAATAAGGGATATGGAAGAATAATGATCTTTATAAGGAAACTTAGGGAAGTAATATTATTTGGAGAAAGAATATCCAAATAAATAATATAATTTAAAAGTAAGAGAAAAGAGAATTATTAGAATTGTAGATTACTATTTTTCTCTATAGATATATAATGCTTACATAGAATATAGGATGTATTATGAGGATCCATATACAAATTTAAAGAAAGACAAATCACCATACACTAAACTCAAAAAGATAATTCTAATATGGAATTTTTATTAGAATATTTATAGTTTGACCTTATTGGCCAAGGGTAATAATGGCGATCTAGGGCAATAAGATCTCTTGATATAAATCTATGTGCATGTATAATGTAATCTTATGATAATTCTCTATATACACTACAAACATTCATTATATAAGCATACATGCATCCTATATGTAATCCTATGGGCATTGTCTATGTAATACTATGAGCATTATTGGTCTATGTAAGGCTTGCAAATTTTGGCCTTCAAGTTCAATACCTTCAAGTGTGGATGGACAATTTTTCCAAGGATGTGTGTAGAGTGGATGTTAATGAGTGACATTGACAAGGGTATCCTTGGTCCTATAGTTGGTATTATGTGGGCTTTGGTGGTTGGTATATTGGATGGGCAAGCCCTCTAGTTTTCAATTTTAAAGTTCAAACTAGATGATGTTCTTCCTTTTACATATAAAAGGAGATTTTTCAACCTACCAGGTGGAATTCAATCCAAGATCTATGGTCAGACTATGCTGGTGAGGTGGAAGATTTTTGGCTTGGGTTTTAAAAGAAGTGGGCATGATCATGGTTGTGTGAAGTTGTGTGCCTCGGATGGCCCTCCAAGATGTCAGAACGATAGGAATTGGGAGTCAAATGAGTGGAGGTGTCTTATCAAGATGGATCAAAATTTGGGTAGATTGAAAGGTGTGGAAATCAGACCGTATGTGGAATTCATCACCCTCATTTCTAGTAGAGACTTTGGTTCCTGAGGCTCAAGAATTTGGGTTCATATGCATAGCATTCTAGATGGAGGTGTAATTTTCAAAGCTGGTAGCTTACAAAACTATATTTTTACTACAAAAAGGTCAGTATTTCAAAGGTGGAATTCTTAAGTGTTGAGGTGGTAGGGTGGTGAATACGCTCTTTCTAGATTTTTGGCTAACTTTGGTAGTCTCGTGTGGGAGTTACGCTGGTACTTTAGAATTGTGCATAGGGAGAGATCACATGTGGATCTTATTGGTTATTTAAAAAAGTAGAATGAGTGACATTCTGGATACTTTCATATCCTATCCTATGATCTTTGGATGGATTTGTAGAAAATAATTTATTCTACCTTTACTCTTTGGTATAGTGGTTGGTAGAGTGTCAACATGGACTCATTGATTATGGAGTCCCACTCTCTCATAGTGGATGAGGAGGTTTGTAAAATTCTAAAGAGAGGAAATATTTTACAATGCTTATTGAAGTTCAATGGTTTCCACCACGAAATGGTGAAACACTTGGATTATTATTGGTGGGATGGGATGGTCAGAGTGGGTCTATTGGAGTTTGAAATCAACATTCCTCTAATTGTAGAGGTGATAGGGTTGGTGGCAGATGAAGCGGTCCATAATAGATAGAAACACTCACTGGTGAAGGAAGTGTAGGTGTTCTTGGATGGGGAAGAAGAGCTCATCATAGGAATCAAAGGATTCTTAGAAAATCTACTGAAAAAATATGAAATAATTATAATACAAAATAGACTTATGAATCACTTTTATGGATAGAATCATTGTTTTAACTAAAGGACAAGCCAACCAATGGATAAAATAGGCAATTTGTTTCTTTATGGATGCTTTGGAAACACCCATGGAATGCATATTTAAATCTATATAAGAGTGTGATTGTGAATGGACACGTTGGTCCACAATATTTAATAAATTAATTGAGTGAAGTTAATAATATGATAAGTTAGGAATAGAGTCCTAACATGCCACCCTCATTAAAAAGAGATTTGTCCTCAAAGATGGAAATGAGAAAATTGTTTTTGGATATGATGAAGTATCTCCCATTTGGCATCTTCTAAAGGTAGACCTTTCCATTGAATAAAAACCTTAGTGATAGTGTGATGGTGAAGGTGGTGAGTGCATAGATATATGATAGCTTTGGGTTCAACCATGTCTGCTTCATATTCTATAAACTCAGGGAGTTGATTTTGTGTAGTGATGTGTGTGCTAACTAATGGTTTAAGTCAGGAGACATGGAACACTGGATGAATTTTGGAAGACTCTAGTAACTCAAGTTTATAAACAATTGGCCCAATGCATTGTAGAAATTTATAAGGTCCATAAAATTTGGGGGCTAAATTTTGAGAACCCTTGAGTTTTAGATAAGTTTGGGTGATATGGTTGAAAACAGAGGAATACCATATCCCCTTCTTGAAAAACTCACTCTATGCGATGTTGGTATACATGTTGCTTCGTACGGTGTTGGGTGGTGTGTAAATTTTCTTTGAGAAGACGAAAAATGTCATCTCAAGTAGAAAGTTCCATTTCCACTGGTAGCACATTTGTACTTCCTAGAATATAAGAGGTAAGGGATGGTGGTGTTTGACCATATAAAGCTTCATATGGATTCATCTTAATTGCAGTATGATATGAGGTGTTATACCACCATTCGGCTAATGGAAGCCATTTAACCCAGTGAAGGGGTTGAGTAGAAATAAAAAAAATGGAGGTAGGTTTTTAAAAATTTATTAACAACTTCGGTTTGACCATCTATTTGGGGATGGTAAGCTGAGCATACAAAGTTGAGTCCCTTGGAGTTTAAACAATTCATTCTAAAAAATTATAGTGAAAGTGGGATCATGATCACTAACTATAGTGGAAGGCATACCATGTAATTTAAAGATATTATAAATAAAAAATTGAGTTATAGTACTAGTTGTATAAGGGTGAGCCACAGGGAAAAAATGGGTATATTTAGATAAACGATCCACTGCAACCAAAATAGTTGTTTTTCCTACATATTTTGGAAGGCCTTCAATAAAATCCATAGAAATATCAGCCCATGTTTTTTTTGGAATGGGAAGAGGTTGAAGAAGACCCAGAGTACCCACTATATCTCCTTTATGTCCCTGGAAGATCTCACATTCATTCATGAATTTATTGATATCATTTTTCATCCCTACCCATTAAAATTATCTAGTCACTCTTTTATAAGTTTTTAGGAATCCAGAGTGTCCTGTAGTAGGTGTGGCATGTAACTCATGGAGAATCTTTGCGCGATAGGAGGATGTAGGAGAGAGGACAATACATCCCTTATACCTTAGTATGTTATATCTCCAAGAATAGTGAGGTTTGCTAGTGGACTTTTTTTGAAGTTGTTGAATCAATGTGTGTGTGGTAGGGTCATTAAACAATTTCTTATTGACTTGGTCTATCCATTTAGGAATAGGAGAGGAAAAACAGGTAATTGGGGTATTTCTTCAAACTTTCTCGAAAGGGCATCAATAACCATGTTATATTTCCCCTTTTTATATATGATCTCATAATCATATCCTAGTAGTTTGGTAACCCACTTTTGTTGTTCCGATGTGGTTATTCGTTGCTCAAGAAGGTACTTTAGACTATGGATGTTGGTGCGAATAATGAAATGTTGGCCAATAAGGTAATATCTCCAATGTTGAATAGCATGAACAATGGCTAACATTTATTTTTTCATATGTGGAGTGTGGTAAATTATTTTTAGAGAATGCATTTCTAGTGAAATCCAAGGGATTTTTATTTTGCATGAGCATGGCTCCTATTCCCACTCATGAGGCTCACTTTCAATAATAAATGGTTTAGAAATATTGGGTATGGCTAAGACAAGGGTGGTACACATTACATGTTTTAAAGTGATAAAGGCTTCATCGGTCGTTGAAGACATAGAGAAGCATTCTTCTTAAGTAGTGTTATTAAGGGGTTTGCAATTTTGCCATAATATTTGACAAATTTGTGATAGTGAAAGCACGAGATTCCGGGCAAAGGAAACACTAATTATGCAATGTAAGACGAAATGTAACGCTTTAACCTTATGCACCAAAACAAAGGAAAGAGACAATTTGGAAAGGAAAGAAAAGATGTAAAGAAATCACAGCCCTCTTTATTCAAATATCTTATCCTCGGTTACATAGACGTCTCCTCCCTTTTTAGGGGCTAGGAGCGTTAAATTTGTCATTGTTACAATGTGCGATTTAGTCTTCCTCCTTCCGCGTGCCCACGATTGCAATGGGCGGGCCAAGATGATGCCGCCGCTGATGTCGATGAGTTCTTCACCTCTGCTGCTTCTCCTACGAACAAAGAAACAACCAAGATGTCAGTAGCACCTGCTGCAAATGAAAGGTGTTTGTTCTTTAAAATTAACGAAATATGCATGCAAACATTTATCTAAAACAGTGAACAAAATGATTCTAAACAGCCCGAAAACTTGCCAGAAGACAGAAAATGTTACCAACAGACCATTGCCACTGAGACAGTCGGCCAATCTGCTTTCAACTGGAAATCGTCCCTGGGTGGGACGATTTCTGACTGTAAATCGTCCCTGGGTGGGACGATTTCTTCGTGTTGGGGAAGCCGAACTGACACGCTCCAATGTCGACTCCCAAGGTCTCCAAAACACCTGCGAGACAAGGGGGTTATGTAATTGGGGCCATTTTGGGACGACCCAGATGGTCGGATTCTCCCAATTTGGCCTCTATCTTCGGGAATTTGATATCGCCACCTGCAAGTCAATGAAACAACAAAGCGACACAAAACATACTAGAATCTGACCAAAAGTTACAAAATTGCAGCTATGGGTTAATCAAACCTAATAACACAAAATGCAACCTGAAAAAGTAATCTAAAATGCTCTAAAACTTAAAATAGGACTTGGGGAGTGCGGGGGTGCCCAAGTGGGCCTCCCACCGTTGGCACTTGATTTTGGAGCCAATCCACTAGGGATGGGCCCAAAACCTCTTAGGATTGGGGGGTCGGCGAATTGGTTGGTTCAGGTGTCCATGTGTTGGATTTGGGTCGGGTTCGAGCTTCCAAAGGCCACCCAACAACCTCCCTTGCAAAAGAGATTGGTGGATGTGGGAAGGTGAACCAAAAGGGATGCAAGTGGGTCTTCAACTCGACAGCACTTCGTTGCTTGAAAACTCCTTCAACCTGTATGTTTTGGGTGAGAAAAGTCCCACCTTTTATAGACCCATGGGGTCTCTTTTGGGAGGGAAGCACAAATGCCATGTGTTGGTCATAGGCGCCATGTGGCAGTCTTGTCTTCCCATGAGGGAGGGGAGTCCTCCATTGACTTGGGCTTTGATAAATGCCTTTTGTGACGGTCTTCTAACGGCCCCTCTGTCCACCTACACACGCGTGCAAGGCGGGAGTCATTAACCGAGCGTTACGGGCTGCCACTTGGCACCATTTGCCTTTTTGCCCGTTAAACTTGGAAATCGTCCCACCCAGGGACGATTTCAGAAATCGTCCCTGGGTGAGACGATTTCAATTCAGCAATCGTCCCCGGGTGAGACGATTACTAGGCAAAGTGTCTAAGTGTGCCAAATTGCTTCTTGACCTCACAAAATTGCTATGAAAGTGGTTAAGACCACTTGTTTGACCTCCGAGGGCTGCCCCTGGGGGCTGTGTTTGTCAAAGTGATCAGTGTTTGCAGTCACATAATCGGATTGGTGCTGTTTTGGTGTCTACAGATGCCCCTTTTTGGGAAGCGTTGCGGGTGACGCAGTGCTGAGCAAAAATAGATAACCAAAGCACTACTGATTAGGGTTTCTTGGTAACCTAACCAACTTTTGATGCCCCAAGTATGGAAAGGGCATGCATTCTTGAATCCTTGCTTTTGACGAGCTAAGGAATTTGATTTCAAGTATTAACCTATTTTGGTGAGGTGTGACTTGAACTTAGACATTGATCAGTCATGAACAGGCCAAGGGCGTTTTTATCCTCAGGGGAACCTTGTGTTCATGATTCACGAAATGCCAAGTGTTCGATTGATTTGATTGTTGCTTGTTTACTGCCCCAAGCAGGAGCGTGATTGTCTTTGTCAATGATTCTTTGAATGCATGTCGTTTTCCTTAATTGGGTGTGTGATTGTTGGTTGGCGACTAAGTGTGACTACCCCCTCAAGCGACGAATCGATGAGGGAATGACCTTCGTGAGAGAAGCGACGAGTCGCTTGACCCAAGATGACTTGTGCCAGGGTGCCTTTAAAGGGTTTACCGTTAAGCGTGTGCAATTTTTTCCAACATTTGGACCTATTTTTGGTGGGTGTTAACCCTTTTGGTGATGCCATAATGAGGTGAAATCATCGAAAATCTAACTTCCCGTGGAGCGGTCCGGCTATTGTAGCCTTCTTAGGGAAGTAGGAGAGCGATAATTTGGACCTCGACATCGATTTTCTTTGCCTAGAGGTTAAGTGCATGAGCACTTATGTCTGGCAATGTGTCTCTGTGTTTTTGTTGAATTTTGTACTATTTTTGTTGTTTTTGTGACACCATTTGGGGATTAAATTGTCTGCAATCCGTCTGCCCGTGGAGCGGTCCGGCTATGTTAGCCTTCTTGGGGGGTAGGATATTGACATTTTGTAATGCCAATGCGTATTTTGTATGCCGGGATGTCAAGTGCAACAACACTCTTATTAGGCAAATTTATTTTTTGTTTTTAGTTCATTTTTGTTGATTTTTTGTTGTTTTGACTTTTCTGGCTGGAAATCGTCCCTGGGTGGGACGATTTCCAATTGCAAAAATCGTCCCTGGGTGGGACGAGCGCTGACCAGAGCGCTCGTCCCACCCAAGGACGATTTCCAGTTGGTAGGCCTATTTAAGGCCCAAAACTTGGATTTGGGCTAATTTGTGTCATTTTTTTCTTGCGATTTGGTAGCTCGGGAGGAGGAGGTAATTGCGAAGCGAAGCGCTGCGGAATTCTCTTTGTCATCATGAGTGCACAAACTGGTTCGAGCGGCGGAGCGGAGGCGAAATCCGTAAGTGCTCCCTAGAGTTTATTCTTGCAATTGATGATTTGATTTGAATTGATTTTGTTTATTTCTTTGTTTGAAATAAAATTTAGATCTTGACACTTAGTTATTTCTTTGTATTCAATCAGTTAAGGTTAGAAACCCTAGATCTGAAAGATTTATTTTTGAATTTTTGTGTTGTTTTTTGTAATTACTCAGTTTAGGTTAGGAACCCTAAATCTGAAAAATTAGTTTTGAATTTTTGTGTGTGTTATTGTTTTGCAGGTTAGGAGCCGGTACCGTGTACCTGCCGCATTTGCTGAGGCGCGATCGGCGCTGACTGATGTTGACTGGCAGTGGCTTGATGCCCTTGGGCTCAAGCAGGTGGCTCGACTGGAGCCTGTGGTCCCGGATCAGGCCTATCTGATGGCCCTGATCAAAGTTTGGGATCCACGGACCAACACTTTCCATCTTTCGACAGGGGAGATGACTGTGACACTGGAGGACGTTTATCGGTTGCTTCGGATTCCGATAGATGGACTGCCCATTAGGACATCACCGCGTGATCAGCGGACTGCTGTACTGACGAGATGTTTTGGGCATGCGGAGCGGCTGGGTGTAACGAACCCAGTGGAGACAGCCGAGGTGGATTGTCAGGCTAGCGAGATTTTTGTTAGCTGGTGGCAGGAGAGGGGGGTGTTAGGAGTGAGGCACGCATTCTTGATGGGCCTCATTTCTAACATGCTTCTACCTGATTCGTCAAGCGGGAGGTTCCCGTGGAACCTGCTGGAGTTGGTATGGCAGTTGGTAGAGTGCCCGATAGAGGCACCGCTGATTTATGGATGGGGACAGACATTGTTGGCATAGCTCTACGGGGAGCTGTACGGCGTCCGCTGTCGGCAGCGAAAGGGGGTGAGTTGCAGTTATCTTCTTCAGTGCTGGGGTTGGCAGCACATAGCAGTGGAGAGGCCGACCGGGTTACCGTGGATGACGCGGGCGGTGATGGATGACGATGAGATTGGCTATGCAGCTTTGTGGCGGCGGTCTGCGGAGCAGGGGCAGAGTCGGCGATGGGCAGGTGCCGTTGAGCACTACACTGATGCCTTTTCTCGGCTCACTCTAGGGGAGGTGTTTTGGCATCCTTATCGGGACTGTCCAGGCTGGGCTGAGGCTGGAGAGTGGCTCCGACGGGTACGGAGGGAGCGGTGGTTGACTGGGCGACACGGGACGGAGCATGAGTTCTTTTCGTACCGTCGGGTTACACGACAGTTTGGGGTGCGCCAGGGGTTGCCTGGTGAGCCCGTTGTCTATCGGCGGTGGGGGGATGAGAGGGATCTGGAGCCACCGGTCACCGTGCCATTGGGCGAGGATTTCGATGCAGTGATTGAGGTTCCGGATGTGGATGACATCGGGACTACCACTGAGTATGATTCGTGGTGGGTACTACGGCGTTGGAGAGGAGAGGGGCCACTGGGAGGCACGGAGGCGGCAGTGGAGGATGCTGAGGTAGCAGGGGGTGATTGGGGAGGTCCGTTGGATGATGCGGACATGGTGGATGTGGGAGATGAGGATGTGGACTTGGGTGTTCCGGAGCAGCCGGACATGCAGGATGTGGAGGAGCAGTTGGAGCCTGAGCAGGCTACTGTCCCCGTGAGTCCTATGCGTCCGGCAGATACAGAGGAGGTGGGGTCAGAGGTAGGTGTTGAGATTGCTCGACTTACAGAACTACTGTGGATGCGGGATCTGGAGTTGGGGGATGCTCGACAGGAGAGGGATCTTCTGCGGGCTCAGTTGGCAGAGCGGGATAGAGTTTTGGCGCAGCGCGATGATGCATTGTCTATCTATCATCGACGGGAGGCAGAGTGGTGTCTGTACCGGATAGACTTGGAGAGGGAGGTCATCCACCTTGGCGGGCGGCTACCTGAGCCTTCGATCAGTAGATCTTCTCGACGGACGAGGGATAGTTTGACTGAGCAGTCAGCATCCTCTCGTCGCAGGCGGTTAGATGAGGGGGGTGGTAGCAGGCATGATGCGGGGGCTAGTAGTAGCCGCCCTACAGGGTCCCGTAGGACCCACACTACGGGGGGTAGTTCCCGTCGCACCGATCCTGCGTGATCATGGTGGCCGACGCCTTAGGTTGGGTTTTTGGATATGATTGCGGGGTCTGAGGACCGATTTTGTAGCTTGCGGGCATCTTTTTGACGATATATATATATATACCGGTTTTATTTTTGGTTTTGTACATGTGATGATATGATTTTTGTTATGCATGTTTATTCATTTTGATGAATGCAGATGTTATGATGAGTGCAAATGTTTTAGATGTCTATGTGATATGCGAATTGAAATGGATGAATGATATTTGTGGTGATTGTACTGTAGGCTGTTTAAGAAGCTCTTTATTTACATGGTTTTTCTATTTTTGTATTTTCTGATGGTATCATAAGTATGATAAGTAGCGCAGATGGTTTTGGAATGAATGTAAGGTTTTCTGAGATTCAGACAGTTTTAACTCATTATCCATGACTGTACTTTATCTTACAAGACTTTTGAACAAGGTATGAATCGGACCTATTTTTGACCAAGTTATTTAACATCCCTGTGTGTGCAATTGAGTTCATTTAGTGGTATTTGTTAGGATACCGCGAGTGCCAAATGGGCTTTCAACCGAACCTATATTGAGGATCACCTAATTAGCTCCACGAATTCCTTTGTTGTATGTACTAAGATTAATCTGCGGTGTAATCCAGGATGCCATAAGCTAGCTCATCCACATGCAAACATTGATCTGTACGCAAGTTAATGTGACAGATATATCGTCATGCGGGAGGTTTACTTCTATTACCGATAGGCTATCAACCAAATTGGTACTAAATCTTGCCTTATGACCTATAGAATCCTTGAGAGTTCCAGGGATTCAAGGTCAACTCCCTTCTTTTCTTCAATTGTATTGGGATACTTGCTCATTGTAGTGATGAGATCACTGTTTATTTTGATTTGTTTTTTTTTTTGAGCAAGGGATTGGGGATATGGAGTGACGAAAATCACTGTTGTTTGTGCCTTTTGATGTGTGCACTATAGTTTGTCAAATTTGGAGTTTTGACATTTTGCTTTTGTGTTTTGCAACTTTTGAGAACTTTAGGGATTCTTAGGGAATTGGGTAGGGAGGATGCTTGTCCTTTTGCCAACTCTCAGCATTCTAGGGGTCATTCGCACAGGGGGATGAGCAAGATAACCGTTTCGCTTTTGGTGACCTAGATTATTTTGCAGGTTTCGTCTTTCGTTCACACAATTTGGGAATTTTAGTGTTTTGATTTGTGTTGGGATGTTACGTAACAAGGTGTATTTCAAGTATGACTCTACCTTCGTAAAATCTGTTCGACTTGATACACTACATGGCTAAAGAGGAACATGATGACTGAATCACTGAAACTCTTGGTACATTCCCAGACCACTGACTGTAGTGTGGTAAAAGTTATGCTTGGTGTTTTTGTTGTTTTTGATGAATTTGAGTATGCCTAGAATTGAGATGCAAATCTTTGTTGTTTTTGATGATTTTTGTTGTTTTGTTTTTTTTTGACCAAGAGACTGCGATAATCCTTGGAGCTTTTTGTATTGACCAAGAGATTGCGATAATCCTTGGAGCTTTTTGGGTTGACCAAGAGTTTGTGATAATCCTTGGAGCTTTTTTGGGTGACCAAGAGATTGCGATAATCCTTGGAGCTTTTGGGTTGACCAAGAGATTGCGATAATCCTTGGAGCTTTTTGGGTTGACCAAGAGATTGCGATAATCCTTGGAGCTTTTGGGTTGACCAAGAGATTGTGATAATCCTTGGAGCTTTTTAGGGTGACCAAGAGATTGCGATAATCCTTGGAGCTTTTTTTTTTTTTTTTTTTTTGGTATATGGCTTTCTTAGATATGAAATGGTCGCAAATGACTGATATTCAAGGGTTCTGTTTCCTTGATACCGTCAAGAGAAGCTAGCCTGTACGTTCCTGGTCCTATTTTGCTATCAATGACATAAGGACCTAACCAATTTGCCATGAATTTGTCTCTCATATGGGACGGCAAATTAGAGTTTTGTTGGTTTTCCTTCAGAACCAAATCACCAACCCGAAAGTCTCTTAGGTGAACTTTCATGTTGTAAGCTCTCTTAAGCCGCTCTTGATAGATACGTAAGTGCTCGAGAGCATTAACGCGTCGTTCGTCAAGCAACGTAAGTTGGTCTAATCGGGCCTGCCACGCAGTGTTATCATCGATGAACTCTTGCATTGATATGCGCAGGGAAGGAATTTCCAACTCGAGAGGCATTACTGCCTCTGAGCCATACACTAGTGAAAACGGAGTTGCCCTAGTGGGCGTCCGAATGCTAGTGCGATAAGCCCAAAGGGCAAGTGGGATTTGTATGTGCCAATCCTTATGACTGTCTGCGACGGTCTTTTTAAGGATGGCGACTAGCATTTTGTTTGACGCCTCTGCTTGCCCATTTGCTTGCGGATAATAGGGTGTTGAAAAGTTGTGCTGAATTTTGTACTTTGTGGTTAAAGCACGCACGTCTTTGTTCTTGAATGATGGCCCATTATCCGAGATTATTTTGGATGGAATACCAAAACGACATATGATGTAATGCAAAATGAACTCCGCAATGCGGGGTCCTGTCGTAGAGGTTAACGGAATTGCTTCCACCCATTTGGTAAAGTATTATGTGGCCGTTATGATAAACGTGTGACGGCCTGACGATGCCGGGGAGATCTTTCCGATTAGATCGAGGCCCCACTACGAAAATGGCCAAGCAGAACGGGTATGCTGTAGGGCCTGGGAAGGTACGTGCATCAAATTGGCATGATGTTGACATTTTACGCACCTCTTGACATACGCGCAACAATCTCGCTCTAAAGATGGCCAATAATAGCCCATGCGAAGAATGCGCTTTGCAATGGCCATACCATTGAAGTGGCCGCCACATGTACCGTCATGCGCTTGGGTGACTGCCCAAGTGGACTCTTGTTGGTCCAAGCAACGAAGAAGAATTCCGTCGTAGCTGCGACGATACAAAATGTCTCCTATCAAGACATATTTTGCCGCTTTCTGTTTGAATGTTCATTTTGCGGCGTGCGTCAATCCAAAGGGTAGATTACCTAACTTGAGGTAGTCTCTTATGGGTAAATACCAGTCCCGTTGATCGGATACCTCGACAGTTTGAACAGTCAATCCCTTTTGGAGTTCTTCCCTAACAAATGCTGATTGGGATAGAACTTGTAAGAATAGCGTTGTGTTGCTATTAATGGGAGTGGGGGAGAACAAAGACCCCCAGTTGGCATGTTTCAAATAGTCTCGGATTCGAAAGAACTTATCCGAAGATGGTTCGATCTGGATCATGTGGACTCCTGGCGTCAAATCTGAGCTTGCGCGCTCCATCGCGGGTTGCGATAAGGTTTTGACCTGAATGGTTGTTATATCACCGGAAAGGTCTTGCGGGATTAGTGACCCTAAGGAGGCCATTGTGTCCGCAAAATGATTCGATGATCGAGGGAGTGCCTCGATGTCATACCACTCAAGTTTTGCCAGGAATTTATCCACGAGGGCTTTATAGGCCTTCGAACTGGGCATTTGCATTGATATACCCCTTTGACTTGATTGACGATTAACAACGAATCGCCAAAGATGTTCAATCTTTTGATATTCATGGCGATTGTTGTTTGAAGACCTAGGAGCAAGGCTTCATATTCTGCATTGTTGTTGGTGCACTGGAAATTTAATTTAAATGACAGGGGCATTGGAGCGCCCTGCGGTGTGAAGAATACAATTCCTGCGCCACCACCTTGCTCGCATTTAGAACCATCAAAAAATAAGGTTATGTCGGCACTGAGACTCGGGCTCTTCTAGAATCTGGCGATTCTGAGACATGGAAGACCTCATCATCGGGTAGTTCTATGACTAGAGGCTGATCGTCTTCAAGAGGAGCCTCTGCTAGTTGATCGGCTATGACTTGTCCTTTTATAGATTTTTGCCCAATAAACTCAATGTCAAATTCCGTCAACAACATGATCCATTTCGCCGTGCGACTACTATGATAAGTACGACTCATCATGTATCGCAATGGATTCTCCTTAGACACAACATACGTCGTGTTGCTCAGCATGTAATGGCGTAGCCTCTTGGTAGCAAACACCATTGCCAAGCAGAGTTTCTTAACGTATGCATAGTTAAGTTCGTAACTGACCAGGGTGCGGCTAAGATAGTAAGTAGCCTGTTCTTTGTGAAGTTCATTCTTCTGGGCTAGCATTGCGCCCAGTGCCACCTCAGTAGCTGAGATGTATAAGTAGAACGGCACACCTGGTCTAGGTGGTGCCAATACTGGCGGCGAAGCCAAGTATTGTTTGATTTCGTCAAAGGCTGACTGGCACTCGTCATCCCAATGAAATGTGACCCCCTTGTGCAATAATTTGTTCATTGGTCGGCATTTGTCAGATAATTGCGCTATGAAGCGTTTAATCGACGCGACCTTTCCTTGCAGACTTCTGAGTTGCTTGATAGTGGTTGGGGGAGCCATTTCAAGGATTGCCTTGACTTTGTTTGGGTCCACTTCGATGCCTCTCTTGGAGACTATAAAACCCAAGAGTTTTCCAGATGTGACGCCGAACACGCACTTCTTGGGATTCGATCGACCTTATGCTCTATGAGGCGATCGAGAATCTTGCTTAAGTCACCGAGATGATCTGAGCGCAAGAGAGACTTGGCTAACAAATCATCCATGTAATCTTCCAAAGTTTTGTGCATGTAATCATGGAAGATATACGTCATAGCACGTTGGTATGTAGCGCCGGCGTTTTTAAGGCCAAAAGGCATGACCTTATAGCAAAATGTCCCCCAAGGCGTTGTGAATGCCGTTTTGAGTTGGTCTTCAGGATTGATACGAATTTGATTGTATCCTGAGAAACCGTCCATTAGGGAGAGCATTTCGTGACCTACTGTAGCGTCTACCAATGCGTCGATGCTTGGCAAGGGGAAATCATCCTTAGGACTCGCTTTGTTTAGGTCTCGAAAGTCGGTGCATATGCGAATCCTCCCGTCGGGCTTCTTGACGGGAACCATGTTGGACAACCATGGCGGATAATCCACGCGAGATGACAAATTGTGCATCCAACGGCTTTTGCAATTCGTCTTTGACCATCAAGGCCACTTGTTGGGTGCATCTTTCTTAGTTTTTGCTTTACAGGCTTGATTTTCGGATCAAGCGTTAAATTGTGCATGACTAGCTGCGGGTCTAGTCCTGGCATATCTTTGTACGACCATGCAAAAACTTCCTTCTTTTCTTTAAGAAGGGCAATATAATCGGCTTGCTCCTCGGGGGAAAGGCTTACCCCCAGCTTGAGAATCCGTGGATTCATTGGATCTATGCCGATGTCTACGTCAGTCGTCTCCTCGACTGACATGTGAGATCCGTCCTCCAACTGATGTGGAGTTGGGATTAAATGGATATCATCGACTGAGTTAAGATCTACGTTTGGAACCTCGGGTCCCTCTTCAGCTTGAAAAATATCCTGAGTTGTCCTTGGGGTAAAATGAAGCATTTCACCGAAAGGCCAGTACTACGATGGTGACAATGGCGAATTGACGCGATCCCAGTCGATGGCATCCATGTCTAGATGCAATGACCATGATGGATCGGTCGGATTGCGGATGGGTGTGGTCAAATCAATGGAGATCATGTGGATGGAATGAATTTGGTCTCCAGAACCACGGGTGTGATGACTTGATTCTTTTAGATGTTCCCTATACTCTGGATCTGGCTCTACGGGAACAGGCACGAATGGATCCTCTCTAGGTGCAAATTCATCTCTATGTGTGAAAAGGAAGGTGGGGTCTTCCCTCGGCACTGCTGTCATGATGGGATCTCGAGGTGGACGATGCTCATCTTGAATTTGGAGCCATAGGTCTAACACTTGGTCCCACCTCGCTGGGTCTACGTGCCATTCATGTCCTAACCGTATACCCATTTGTCCCATTAGATCTTCATGAGTTAGAGCGCGGTGATGTCGTCGCGCATGTCTGAGATAGTCCATTTCAGTTTCGTCTTCTGAATCGCTTTCATAGATCCAAAATTGTTCATCCTCTTCAGCATCTGTTGCTTGCGATGTTGAGGACTCTTCCTGTTCCAGTGAATTAATCTGGTCCCATTGCGGTTGTTCCACTCTTAGTGGAGGGACCTGATTCTTTTGAGACTGTGTTATTTCATCTGGAACCTCTAAGGGGAACAGTTTCAGAAAAATGTCTGGCAGCCGTTGATGTTTTCTTTGAGTATTTATCTCTGAACTTTCACCTCTCTCTAGCAAAGGAGAGGGATTATTGCTATTTCCAGGGGTGTTTGTAGACCATGGGAGATAATCCCCTAATGTGTATTCTGTGTTTGGATTGGCGTACGGGTCTTGTGCCAATCCCCCCTTGTTGCCTATTTCTAGGCCTTGCATATTTTCAACCAAGATGTCTAATGGCAGGGGATGGTTGAACCCTACCCCTGACTTGTCATATGGCATCTGATATCTTGGTTGGCAAAGGATCCGCATCCCTTGCTCATATCTGCCTAGCCCATACCCATGCCAATTGCATTGTTCGAGATATTTTAGGGCAAATTCTGGGTTCGACGGATAATTGATGTTTTCGACAAAAGGCTCTTCGTCTGTTTCCTTTTGTTGGCATGGTTCGAGACCATGATCAAGGCCCCCATACACAAAATTCGTCTGGTTGGGAGGGTAGCCTAGTGGAACAATTGTCCCTATGGGAAGGCGAGGTCTTCCCATGTCCTGCACTGACTCCAATGTGGGGGTTGCCACAACATTTTGCACTAAGTATTCCCCCAGGCCTGTATCGGCCATTTCAACAGTGATTGTTGATGATTGGGTGGGAGGAAACGGTAGTCCTTCCTGAGTCCATTCCATGTTTGGTTGTTCAGGAGTCTTGGTTTGTGTTATGTTGGGTGTTTCCTCTGTTGATATCGTTGAAATTATGGGCAACCCCTCTTCTAGAGGCTTAACCTCTTCCATGATTTGCTTTCCCTTGTCCTTCTGTTGGGCCATGATAGGTGGCGTTGATGATGAAGGAGTAGGTGATGAAGTCTCACCTGGCTGGGATTTTGCCTTGTTGGCCACCAGTGGTGCCTGCGGTATCGGACCCTGTTTAGATGGATTTAATTGAAAATCCAAATGCGTTGATGGGAGGGTCGATTGAGGTATGAATTGTACCGCATTGCAATACTTGAAGGGCTCTAAGTCCATTGGGACTACATGTATTTGCCCTTCATAGGCATACTTCAAGAACTGGTGTGCGATCGAGGGGACACACTTCATGTCCCTGATCCAAGGCCGCCCTAGCAGTATATTATAAGCCATTTCGCCTTCCAGCACATGGCACAGTGTGGGTATTGACTTTTGTCCTACCTGGATAGGCAGAACAACTGTGCCGACTGTCGAGCAAATTGCATCGTTAAAAGCTCGCAGTGTGTACGTGGAAGCGGTGATGTGAGAGGCTGGCAGTTTTAAATGTTTTAACGCTGCAGTGGTTATAATGTTACTGGACGAGACGGTATCTATCAGCACTCTCTTGTACGGGATCTCGTTAACCCGCGCGATAACATGCGGGGGTGGATCCGGCATGTCATTTGATATCGTTTTGACCTCGTCTTCTCTGAATGTGATGACGGGCTCCGTACATTGTTTCACATGTCCCACGAAGGCGTTGAAAGAATTTGCTTCGTGGGGTTGTACTTCAATGGCTTTTAAAATGTCCATAAGAGCTTCTCTATGGGGAGCTGATTGTTGAATAAGCTCGTAGATGGACAGCCTAGCCGACGTGGTCCGCAAACTCTGCGTGAGTTTGGTTCGTATCGTGACCTCAGGTCTAGGCGGAGGTAACTGCGTTGGGCGTTGTTGAGGCTGCGATGTCGACGGAACTTCCCTCGCAGCTACCTCGGGGGCAACTGCTGGGTATCTTCTGTTCCTTGTTACAATGCTAATCATTCCCACAAATCCTTGCGCGGGAAGATCTTGTCGCACCTCGTTAATGCGGAGCGGTTTTGTGCAGTGCCTCGTGGGCAGGCAAGGGGTCCTTGAATACCCCCATTTGTTGGTTGTTTGGTGCGATGGGGTTGTCCACGACCAATGTTCTGTTATCGATCAAATCCTGGACTAGTTCTTTGAATTTCCAGCACCCATTTAGGTCATGTCCTCTGCGCCTATGGAATCTGCAATACAATTCCTCCCTATACCCCCTAGGCTTGGGAATGTTAGGGTCAAAAATTTGGATTTCTGGCAGAGTAACTAAATTTGCCGCTGACAAGCGGTCAAATAAGGAGTCCCTAGACTCCGCATATGGGGTGAATTGTCGCCTAGGGCGACGCTGCTGATACTGCTCCTGTCTTCTGTTATCTCTTTCGTAAGCAGGAGGCACTGCCTGGTAGTTAGCCTTTTGAGGCTGCGTTTCTTGCACGAGCGCGGGAACATTTATCGCAACTTGGTTGACTACAGCGTGTTGTGGTTGCGTTGTCCCGGTTTTAGTGGTTTTATTCCACTCTTTCTTCTTAGGCTTGGCAATTGCGCCTTCGCCTATCTTAATCTCTTCTATGACTCTGGCTTGCGCCAAAGCTTCTTCTAAGCTGTCGTATTGTCACAGTAACAATAGACCGGGAGATTGATTTTAAGCAACTTTTTGTGAACATCTGCGTGAGATCAGACATAGGAGGACGGTAGGGTAACTTAGAAAGCAAAGCTCTCCATCGATTCCCATACGCTGCCATTGTTTCCTCCTCAAATTGCTTAAGGCTAGCTAGATCACTTAGTGATGCCTTCTTCCTTGTGTTGAAGGCAAAGCGTTCAAGAAACGCATCTACTAATTGATCTAAATTGCTTATGCTTGTGTTTGGGCAGTTGTGTGAACCAATCCGAGGCAGGGCCTGCGAATGTGGTTATGAATGTTCTAAGCAATAATGCGTCATTATCTTGGATGCCGAAGCATTGGCTTAGAAATCGTGTAACGTGTTCTTGTGCGTCCTCTTCACCTTTAAAAACTGCCAATTGAGGCAACTTGAAGTGTTCGGGGTAAAGAGGTGTAGGCACTGAGGGATGCACCGGATTATTGCGGAGTAGACGTAATGTGGGTTTTTGATGCCCAGCAGCTTTTGTCTCCACAGACTCCAAACGCTCCAATAGCGCTTGGTATGCATCGGAAGATTTTATTTCTTCCTCTCTTGTTCGCTCTTGTTGCAAGTTACGGTAAACTGGAGGCCTATGGAGGGGTGGCCGAATGGCATCCTTCCTGCCTTGATGGGGAGTTTCAACATATTCCTCTTCCGGTTCATACTCCTCGTAAAATTCTTGAGGAGTCTCCGGGCGAAACCTATGACCCTGATCAAGCTCTTGCTGAAGGTACCCATCATTGTTTCGGGGAGTTGCCTCCCTCTCGAATCTATGAGGTCTTGGAGGCAGAGCTTGACGAGGTCGTGGAGACCTGTCTTGCGCCAACGGATTATGCCTCTCATACTGTTCAGCTCTTTGGATGCGAGGGGTTGGCCCCCTCTCAGGTATTTCATAGCGTAACTCATCCGCTTCACGTTGCATGCGTTCTTTATCCAAGCGGTATTGATACTCTATCTCTTGTTGACTTTGTTTAAGCCGCATGATTTGGGCTTGACGGGTGGTATATCTGGCGACAGTCGGGTCAATTTGATCTACCCTATTTTGTTCGGAAGGTTCAAATGTTCCTCCTATGGGTTTACCTCGGTTTTGATGCTCTAAAATCTCAAGGGGTCGCTTCCCTCTGTCGAGGTAGGCGGTATGTGCTCGAGGTTCTGGCCTCAAGGGGTGATCATGATATCCGGTTGGTGCAGAAGCATAAGGTTCCCGAGTTGTATGTTGTTGTCCTTGAGGAATGCGATGATCTTCCTCATATTCTCTCTCATAGGTGCGTAAAGGGCGGGGCGGAGTTAGGTCGCCCTGTGTGAGGAGCCCTACGCTCCGGATTTGGTCTCTCTGTTCGATGAGAGGTAAAGAAGGGATGCCATATCCACGTTGCCCCTCCAAATGGACGGTGTTCCTGTCTAGCGCTTCATCGCGCGGTGGCCACTCATGCCTAACTTCAAGAGGTGATTCTCTATTTATGTCAAGGTCTACATGTAAGGCATCTTCCCGAAAGGGGCTGCTTTGAATAGGCATACCCCACCGAGGATTCTGAATTGGATTCTTTTGTAGGTTAGACCTATAAGGCGGTATGACCAAATCCTCAGGACTGAAGTGAAGGCGACTTGCGCCTACTTTTTGTGTACCTTCCGGAGCTTCTGCCCTTGATTGGGCTTGACTGCGGGTGTACACCATTGCGGTGCTTCTATGCTATCTAAATAAGTTTTTATCTCGTTTTTATGATTTTCTTTTTTTTTGTCTACACTGAGCAGAATTAAGCACACACATTCACAAAACCGTGATTATCTCTTTTAAGGATTATTGGTGTGCCCTAAAGCTGGTTTAGTGCATTTTGGTGTTTTGTTTTGTTTTTGTAGGTTTTGTAGAACGTTTAAATGCATCATGTAGGCTCTTATAACTCCCAAAAGGTCGCCCCTTCAATATACCAACCAGGCCGATATACCAACCTCTCTATATACCCGCCCTTACGAGAGGGAGACTATAGGTACGTGAGAGGAGAAGGTACGTGGTACGTAGGCGGTACGGAAGGGGGATTGTCCTGTTAATGGCACCTACCATAGAAAACTTATCCTCGCGCGCATGGGAATCACCCCGGCTACGCTCGGTCTGTCTTCGTCGGGATTTACGCCTAACAACCAGTTGACAATCAGGAAATGGATGCAAATCAAGCCAAGGTGGTGATTAAATCCACCAATGGTCTTGATCAAGGGCTGGGGTCTTACGACCAGCTCCTTGGTTTAAAATTGTTTCGTGGAGTGTGTGAGGTTCATTTTATCCAGCGAAAATGAAACATGCATGAATGACTTTTCCTAATCAATGCAAGCTAAAATGAAAACAGTCAAAGAAACAGAAACAGAAACAGAAAATTTCAACAGAGATGATGAAAATCCCTACCTCTTCTCTGCCTGCTCCAGTTGCCTCTGAATTTCTGCTCTGAAAATCTGCAGACAGAAAATCGTCCCCTGGTGAGACGATTTACAGAACAGAAATCGTCCCTGGCAGAGACGATTTTAAAATCGTCTCAGGGTGAGACGATTTCCAGAAAAGAAATCGTCCCTTGCAGAGACGATTAACAGTCTGCAAGAAAAATGTACCTGTAAAACACAAAACACAAAAACCCAATTAGTTTTTCTGTGATCTTAAAAAATAGGGAACAGGTCCCACCGTGATCGCCACTGAAAGCACGAGATTCCGGGCAAAGGAAACACTAATTATGCAATGTAAGACGAAATGTAACGCTTTAACCTTATGCACCAAAACAAAGGAAAGAGACAATTTGGAAGGGACAAGAAAAGATGTAAAGAAATCACAGCCCTCTTTATTCAAATATCCCTTGATCCTCGGTTACATAGACGTCTCCTCCCTTTTTAGGGGCTAGGAGCGCTAAATTGAGTCATTGATTACAATCTTCGATTTAGTCTTCCTCCTTCCGCGTGCCCACGATTGCAATGGGCGGGCCAAGATGATGCCGCCGCTGATGTCGATGAGTTCTTCACCTCTGCTGCTTCTCCTACGAACAAAGAAACAACCAAGATGTCAGTAGCACCTTTGCAAATGAAAGGTGTTTGTTCTTTAAAATTTAACGAACTATGCATGCAAACATTTATCTAAAACAGTGAACAAAATGATTCTAAACAGCCCGAAAACTTGCCAGAAGACAGAAAATGTTACCAACAGACCATTGCCACTGAGACAGTCGGCCAATCTGCTTTCAACTGGAAATCGTCCCTGGGTGGGACGATTTACTTGTAAATCGTCCCTGGGTGGGACGATTTCTTCGATGTTGGGGAAGCCGAACTGACACGCTCCAATGTCGACTCCCGAGGTCTCCAAAACACCTCCAGACAAGGGGGTTATGTAATTGGGGCCATTTTGGGACGACCCAGATGGTCGGATTCTCCCAATTTGGCCTCTATCTTCGGGAATTTGATGTCGCCACCTGCAAGTCAATGAAACAACAAAGCGACACAAAACATACTAGAATCTGACCAAAAGTTACAAAATTGCAGCTATGGGTTAATCAAACCTAATAACACAAAATGCAACCTGAAAAAGTAATCTAAAATGCTCTAAAACTTAAAATAGGACTTGGGGAGTGCGGGGGTGCCCAAGTGGGCCTCCCACCGTTGGCACTTGATTTTGGAGCCAATCCACTAGGGATGGGCCCAAAACCTCTTAGGATTGGGGGTCGGCGAATTGGTTGGTTCAGGTGTCCATGTGTTGGATTTGGGTCGGGTTCGAGCTTCCAAAGGCCACCCAACAACCTCCCTTGCAAAAGAGATTGGTGGATGTGGGAAGGTGAACCAAAAGGGATGCAAGTGGGTCTTCAACTCGGCAGCACTTCGTTGCTTGAAAACTCCTTCAACTTTGTATGTTTTGGGTGAGAAAAGTCCCACCTTTTATAGACCCATGGGGTCTCTTTTGGGAGGGAAGCACAAATGCCATGTGTTGGTCATAGGCGCCATGTGGCAGTCTTGTCTTCCCATGAGGGAGGGGAGTCCTCCATTGACTTGGGCTTTGATAAATGCCTTTTGTGACGGTCTTCTAACGGCCCCTCTGTCCACCTACACACGCGTGCAAGGCGGGAGTCATTAAGCGACTGTTCTGGGCTGCCACTTGGCACCATTTGCCTTTTTGCCCGTTAAACTTGGAAATCGTCCCACCCGGGGACGATTTCGGAAATCGTCCCTGGGTGAGACGATTTCAATTCAGCAATCGTCCCTGGGTGAGACGATTACTAGGCAAAGTGTCTAAGTGTGCCAAATTGCTTCTTGACCTCACAAAATTGCTATGAAAGTGGTTAAGACCACTTGTTTGACCTCTGAGGGCTGCCCTGGGGGCTATGTTTGTCAAAGCGATCAGTGTTTGCAATCACATAATCGGATTGGTGCTATTTTGGTGTCTACAGATAGTACCCTGTTAATCCTAAAAACCCATGTAAACCTTTCAATTTTTTTGGAATATGCCAATTTTTCACATATTCAATCTTACGAGGGTCTACCTTAACTCCTTCTTTAGAGACAATATGTCTAAGTTATTCAATTTCTTGTTTTTGAAGGAGCATTTTGATATTTTAGCATATAATTGATTGTCCTCCAACATCTTTAATGCTTGATCGATATGGTTTAAGTGATCTTCCCATGTTTTACTATAAATCAAAATGTCATCAAAGAAAACTAAAATAAACTTTCCAAGGAAATGGTGAAATACCTTATTCATTAGACTTTGGAATGTAGAAGAGATGTTGGTAAGACCAAATGGCATTACCATGAATTCATAATGCCCTTCATGAGTGTGAAAGGCCATTTTTGGGATGTCATTTTCTTTAACTTAAATTTTGTGGTAGCCTGATCGTAAATCTAATTTGGAAAAATATGCAGCCCCATGAAGTTCATCTAGTAATTCATCTATGCTAGGAATAGGAAATTTATCCTTGATAGTTAGTTTGTTGAGGATATGAAAATCAATACATAAGAACCATGATCCATCCTTATTCCTCACTAATATAACAAGAGAAGAGTAAGGGCTTACACAAGGTCTAATGACCCTTGCCTTGAGTAGTTCTTGTACTAGTTTTTCTATTTTAGTATTTTGTAGATATGGATATCAATAAGGTCAAATATTAGGGGGTTGGTACCATGGAAGTAGTTGAATGATATTATCATGGATTCATTGAGGAGGCAATCCTTTTGGTTCGTTGAATACTTTATCATGGCATTCTAGGAGTTTTTGTAGTTCAAGTGCCATTGGTTGTTCTTCATTAGTGGGTTGAATGGAAAATAGTTGTGCAATCATACCTTTACCTCCTCTACGAATATTTTTTTCCATTCTATAGGAACTTACAATTTGTGAAGGGCCTGTTTTAACCCTTTAATAGTGTATGTTTGGTGTTTTGTGTGAATTTTATCCATAATTCTTCAAAGTCCCATTGAATTGGGTCAAGAATTTGTAGCCATTGCACTCCTAAAATGATGTCACATCATCCTAAGGGTAGTACATACATGTCCCCCTTCATGTTATAATCACCCATAGCGAGTTTAATATTTTGGCACTTTTCCTTGTACATAATTCTTCTTCAATTTCCCATAATGACTTCAAAATTATTACAAGGATGTATAAAGTAGTTAGCTTGTTTTACCACCCTTGGGTCTATAAAATTATGTATGCTACCTGAGTATAGAAGCACAATGAGGTTTTGTTTCTTAAAATACCCTTTAACTCTCATAGTTTGTGGGGTAGAAAATCCTACGAGGGCGTTAATTTTTTTGTTTGTTTTATACTCGTTATTTTCTTCTTGAATATTCGTTACTACTTCCACTTCAATATTCTCTTATTTTGGAGTGCAATATTCAATTTTATCCAAAATATAATTTTGGTGTAATGCATTTGTGATTAGGGGTGAATTTCTCATCACAATGAAAACAAAGCCCCTTTTCTCTCCTTTATTTTATTTCCTCAAGGCTGATTAATTTAATTGGCATGACTCTATTTAGTTTTTGGTTGGTGTAGGTATTTTGTGGTTTCCCTGTTGATAGTATTCCTATTCATCATTGGTTATAGATTTTCTCTTCCACCATTTACGCTAATGCCACAACGTGCATCATATCGATAAGATTGAGCATTTGTACTTCTAATCGAATTTCTTCTTTTAGGCCACTAATGAAGCAACTTTGGAAGAATGAGGTATCAAGTCCTGATGTAAGATTTGCCAATTTCTTGAATTGAGCTTGGTATTCTCGTACGATAGATATTTGGTGGAGTTTGGTAATAGCCCCTATGAAATATTCAAATTTTCTTGGTCCGAATCGTATCATTAGATTTTTTGTAAATTCAATCCATGTGGGAGTACCATTTGTATTTTCATACCATTGGTACCATTGAGTAGTAATTCATTCTAGTTGGAAATATATGATGTGGACCTTTTAGGTCTCTGTAATTTGATATAGAGATAAATATTGGTCAACCCAATATATCCAATTTGTGGGGTCACCTCCATCAAATTTTGGAAAATCCAATTTTGTGGTTCGAGGTAGGATTGATGTTTGTGGTCCCCCGAGCAACGCTTGTTGTGTGGGTTTTGTGATTTGTTGGTCAGTTTGCATTAATACCATATTTTGTTGTACCAAGTCCACGGAGTGATTAGTTGCATCTATTTTTGTTGTTAACTCTACATTAGTGGCGTCTATTTTAGGGTTAATTCTATGATTTTTGTCACTATTTTTATTTCAAAATCATCTTGTCACTTATTCATCCCTTTTAGGACTTATTTCAAAATTATTTCGTGAGGTCTTGTGATCTTCTCCCGTCTACCATATTACAGTTTTTACGAATTTACAACTCCTTGGTTTGTTTACAAAATATTGTAAACTTTTGCCCAAAATTGCCAAATAAAAAAGGGGTGCTAAAATTTACTAGCGAAGTTTGAAAATTTTTGTTTTTTAGCAAAAAATTGTTATTTAAAAAAAAAAAACTATTTTACAATTTTTTTTAGCACAATTGTTTCAAAAAATATTTTCAATTTTTAGCACAATTTAAGCCCCAAAATTGTTTAACACCGAAATTTGAAGGAAGGATGTGGTAGAATGAGGGAGGTAGTAGAGTGATGGGTGGAAGGAGGGAGAGAATGGAGTGGCGCTTGGGTAGAGGGAGGTGGCAAAATGATTAGCACAGGTTTCCAAGTAAGTCAAGGTCAATGATTACTGAATGACTACCAACTGGAGCTACCACTTTGTGTAGGCACGTGTGCCTAGGAGTACTAGGCAATTTGATAAATAAGTGCCAAGAATTTTAAATGTATGGATGCTTTATAGCACCCACGTTGTGGGATTAAAACAAAACACCTTGGATTTTTTTTTTTTATTTGTTCTGCTTCTCGACCGTCGGAGTGCTGTCAAAGATTTTTTTGGTGATGGAAAAATAACAACCTTATAATAATTTTATAATATTACGTCATTAATTCCTTATCCTTACCAAAATTTTCTTGGGACATTGTAGTTTAGGATTTCTTTCACGAATTTCACTTTCTTCGAATCTAGTTTATGTCCAATTGATTTGGTGATATCCCAAAGGCTCTAATATCAGATAGTAGGAACTAAAGGGTTCCTAGAAAATATATATAATAGATATGACACAATTATAATGTAAAATAGAATTATGAATCACTTTTATGGATAGAATCACTATTTTCACTAGAGGACAAGCCAACCAATAGATCAAATAAGTAATGTTTTCTTTGATGGATGCTTTGGAAACACCCATGGAATGCATATTTAAACCTATATAAGGGTGTGATTGCGAATGGACACGTTGGTCCATAGTATTTAATAAATTAAATGAATGAAGTTAATAATATGATAAATTAGAAATAGAGTCCTAACAGCTCATTAATATTTAAAATTAGTTTAAGTGCACCTCACTAAAGTCTCCCTGGGATCATGTGGCTTTGGTGGTCATACAGTATTTTACATTAGATTACAATATGGTGGTGTTGAGGAGCTATCATTTTATGATTTTAAATCACTTGCATCGTAAGAAAACTATGAATCTTCTCTCTTTTATGTTTCAGTCCCTCTCAAAAATGGTTTTGAAAGCTAATAAAGGTGTGGCTTCAGATCCGTTGCACCAAGGGCTACTCAAGCTTATTTCTAATCATGTTATTAAATAATAGGGTTTGGACTGGGGAAATATTCTTAATACTTTGGTGAAAATTCTAGCACCTACGGTTTATCTCATGACTTCCTCGATATCTAAAGATTCTAAATCTTCCTTCTTAGATGAGCTAGATGCCACCCGATTGCTTTAATTTTGATGGATTTCATGGACTCAACTTCTAGGGGCCTCAGAAGAAATGAATAAGGAAAAAGGTATTCCAAAAGGCTAGTTGCAAAGCAGGTGAATTCTAGTAAGAATCCTGCATTTTTTTATAATTCTACTTTTGAAGAGTTTCCCCCTCTCGAAAAAAATTCTAAGTCAGTGAGGGAGGTGGGGGGTTGTTTGTTGGACGTATCCGGGTTTCCTGTCCAATAGGTGTAATCAAAAGGTCGTCAACTCCTTGATTATAAAACTTTAGAATTCTATAATTCCATGTTGGCTTCTATCTCCTACGTTGAGGAGGTGTTGGCCCTAATGGGGTGGCAGATCCTGGGTGGTATTGATCCCAATATGGATTCTAATGTTGGGCCAAGTGGCAGCAAGTTTTGAGTTAGGTCTTTGGTCTATTTCTAGTTCTATGACCTACATGCCAATTTATTCAGTTTGGTTTTATATGTGCGACTTGTATGCTTACATAGTCTAGGGTAGGTTGGTTTGGTCCTTGGGCTTAGTGGTTTCCCCTACGTGGGATATGCATTTCTTATCTTATATCTTTAGATTAGGCTGGTGTTTCGGTTTGTTGTCCTCGACTTCTAGGTAGTTTGTTGTGTGTTGGTAGTCCTCTATCTCCTTTGTTGTGGGGATGTTAGCTTCTTTTTGTATATAGTTTTGGAGATCATTCCAAAACTCCTTCTTCCACAATATAAAAAAACATTGAGCATTCTTGATATAAGCCTATGGATATTATATATTTAATCATATAAGCATTCTATATGTAAGCCTACACACTATCTCTATGTAAACCTATGGAAATTTTATATGTAACCTATAGATATTATATGTAATCTTATGAACATCATCTATGTAGGCCTACATATAATATTGATGCATTTGTCCTTAGTGACATCGGTTAAACCACTTGTATGGTTAACTTTATTTAAGGGTTTAATATATTATAATATAACCTTAAAGCATATTATGTTGACTTGAGGTGTAATAATTGAAAATCAAGTATCTATTATGAATACCCTCAATCATTGATACATTGTATGAGTTTATGTGATGTGATATTGATGGGATGTCTACATGCACCAACATATTCTTATAATTTTGAGTATCTATATATATTTTTATGTGCTGATCATTATTATTGCTCTTCTATTTATTTTACAATATAACCGATGTTAAATGCATATTTTAAAATATTTCTAAAAAGTACTATAAAATATAGCAATTCCAATGCAAGAACAACAAGCAACCTAATTAACATGCTAAGCAACAAGGATGATCTAGTTTGTAATCCATTATTGATAAAAAAAGAAGAAAAGTAATAAAGGAAAAGATGCTCAAAGGTCAAATAGTTCATCACTTATTTTGGTGAATAACTATTGATATAGTGTGCTATACATGGATTTATAATCTACAATTGTATGAGTATATGGAAAAAATCTGCAAAATATACATGTAGAACTTATAATGGGGCAGTTATCAACAATTTTATTTTCTTTCCAATAGAACTAAAATCAGATCACAACCTAGTGTATATAAAATTATCATGGAAAAATATCTTCAAATAGAAAAAGTGCATCCCAATTAATAATCCTTAATAAATAGAAAAGGTCCTTATAGCCCAAGATAATCATTTTATTTTTATGGAAGTATGAAATATATTTTACAAAGGGGGGAAAAATAAATGAAAGCAAAGAATCAATAATCATGAGTTAACAAATATAATTTTAGAGGCATTAAAATGGTGCAAAACATCCAAAGTTACAAATATGAAAAAATATAACTTTTCAACAAATGCATAGTACGATGTAAAATGTAAAGCAACATGGAGAGCTTTGAAAGAACCAAATAAAAAAGAGAAAAAAACAAGTATATAGAAATTGATAATGAAAGCAAAAGAGAAATTTGTAAATACAAGATGAGAAAAAATAACTTATTTAGGAAAAAATAAACTAAAGTTAATCCAGAAGGAACCTCAATAGAAAAATAAGCAAAAAAAATACTATAATAGAAATCCGATGATTGAAAAATAAAATAATTGTATGAATGAGAGCAAGAAGAAGAAGCCCTCTCCCATAATCATCACATTAAAAAAAATATTTTCCTTAAAGGATTTTAAGAAATGTATTAAGAAGATAGGAATAAGTAAGACTTGTGATGTGGAAGGACTATAGGTAGAATACTTAAAATAGAAAGTAGAGAACTTGAGACCACACCTAAAAAGGATATTCAACAATATCATCAAATATGAATTTTCAAAGGAATAGATAACAAGTCCAATATTACCTCTTTTCAAGACAAGAGAGGTGTAGACAATCCCTCAAATTACTAAACCATTAAGATTAATCTTTTATTCGTAAAGGTGTTTGAAAGTATGGTTGATATTTGAATTAGCAATTAGGTAGAAGAAAAAGGAAAGAGGGAAAAATAACAAGCAAGTTTTAGACCAAAACACTTGACAATTGATCATACCATTAAAAAATTGGATTGAAAAAGGAGAAGTCTATTGTTATTAATAGGACTTCAAGAAATATTTTAAAATAGTGCTTAGAAGTAAATGATGGAATGGATTGAAAGATTTAGATATATGGTACAAGTATAGAGAAATAATGCATAGATTCTATGAAGAGGTATGAGCTAAAACCAAAATATAAGTAGTTTTTTTAGAATATCTTGGAAGTGGTATAGGAGTTAAAAAGTATGCTAATTATTCCTTCCTTATTTGTTTTATATAATAGTAAATTAAAGGACTAGATAAAAATTTGAATGGAGAGAATGATGTTCATTTGTGAAGTTATGTGGACAAGCTCGTTTAGTATATAGATGATCTCATTTTGATTTTAAGGTCAACACATGGTCTAAGAAAGTATTGAAAGGTCTCAAAGCACCTTTCCAAGGAGATATGCATGCAAGTAAATACTTGTAAAATAAAGATTATAATATTGTCCAATCAAAAGAAAAAAGCTAGATAAATTCTTAGTGCGAGGGGGATCATCTAGAAGAAATAAAGAAGTACAAATATATTTGGGAGAGACCTCAATAATAAGCTCTATTCTGAAACATATAGAATGAAAAACATTAAAAAGATATAAACCACTTTTTACATTATAAAATAAAAGTAGGGTGGCTAAATTATGGGATTGAAAGACTAGTGCTACTAGTGATGTTATATGGATGTGAAGTGTGGGATAACAACACATTGCACTAATGAAAGCAAATAGAAAGATTTTTTTTTTTTTTTGACAACAAATAGATTTAAAATAAAAAAGACAGTTCCATACAAAATTCTTCTAATAGAAATAAATAGAAACAAATAATAAAATATATGAAAACATATACATTTA
Organism: Wollemia nobilis; assembly: GCA_028583015.1. Taxonomy (NCBI): domain Eukaryota; kingdom Viridiplantae; phylum Streptophyta; class Pinopsida; order Araucariales; family Araucariaceae; genus Wollemia; species Wollemia nobilis. Next base: position 9,358,165 of record JAQPPZ010016717.1, on the reverse strand, counting down.
AACAAATAATCTAAAAACATAATAAAAAAATAATTGAACAAAAGAAATGAAACATAAACGAAGTCAAATATTAACTTGGAGGAATTCCAAAATAATAACAAATATATAAAAAAAATTGTTAATAAAAACTTAGAGGAAAAAAAATTAAAAAAAAACATTATCTTATTAAATTCAATCCTAATCACTTTATTAAAAAAAAATCTATATAAACTTAGACACCAATTAAAAAACAAAGATACTCATTGTTCAATATATAACCAGCTCATACCTGTGCGACTTCCTTGAACATGCTATATAAAGATAGACACCAATTAAAAAACGAAGATGCTCATTGTTCAACTGATAACCAGCTCATACCTGTCAGGCGACTTCCTCGAACATGCTACGGACGGCTTCCCATAGACTCAATGAAACCTCTTTGACTTTAGTTCTGGACGGCTTTCCATAGACTCATTGAAGTCTCTTTGACTCCAGTCCTAGTCTCACTGTTCGTATTCACTTATATAGAAAACATTCTCAGTTAATTTTACCTTAAAACCAAAACTAGACCACATGGCATATATTAGGATATACTACGTTTCATTGTAAACTTCGTCCTCGACAATTTCACCAGTATATTAATGTATTTCTGCACGCGCTTATGACAACATGAGTTGCAAATACAGTCAAAATTAGCCACATGGTTAGGGCCGGCTAATAAGTATAGGACAACAAAAAAAAACATGTAAGACTCTTTCCAGCTCATATCACAATTATACGCGGAGGGAGATCCTTGCGCACTTAATATAAATGCATATTCAAAGTGGAAGAAATATGACATTTGGATCTAGAACTCAATTTGTAGTTCGAAAGCATTTGTGGTTAAGTAGTTTAGACATTGAGGGGACACCGAATCCAATAGCGAATAGCGACCAGCCGATATGAATTCGCTAAGTGTGCTGCGCTTAGCTGCCTTTGCTTGGGCTCTTGCTACCATTGTGATTGCTATCTCTGCTTCTTCCACCGAAGCTCCAGCAGGGAACATGTAAGATCTACGTTTCTCTGATCAATAGTTTGTTTGATTGTTTCACTTGAGTGATTGACAGACGTATGTATATGTATTGTTTAGCTTGTTGGTGGCATTGAAGAGCCGAGGGGTGCAAGTGTACCGGTGTCAGGAGGATCATTCATACGCCTTTGATCATGCCAGCGCTTTTTTGTACGATTTCGACGATTTCCAATATGTAAATCCGAGAGGTGAGCATTACTTCCTTCGGAAAACGGATGGACAAGGAGGCAGGCCCACCTGGTCCCTTTTTGATAGTCTACACAGACTAGTTACCAGTACTGTCACAGGTCAGCCCTCAGCCACCGAACACTCTAGTAACTCTTTAAATCGCAGTGTTTGTAGAATTCCATCCATTTTGATATTGCAAAAGTGTAGTGCTTACAGAATTTGCTTGATGAATGCTTTGATAGCATTTAAAGCAAAGTGGAAGAAGTAGCATGATACAATATTGAAGAAGGATCGTTTCTTTTTTTGTAGGCAAAGTAATCAGATCAAAGGAACGGGCAGGCACGATTCCAGATGTTGTGCTGCAGGCTACCTCCCACAGTGGGCCTGGTGCCTTGGATAAAGTCTCTTACATCTCACGATCCCAAAGCCGAGGTGGCACGCCCCCTCCATCCTGCAATACCGTGGGAAAAATGCTTCCAGTAAAGTATGAATCCTTATATAGTTTCTACGTGAGGGAAAACAGACCTCCAGCACTTCCCTCCATTCTCTCAATTCCGAAGGGGAATGTGCCGGTCGTTAGCTATTTCGCTCAAGGCGTGCAGATATATTCTTTCAACGGCTCTGCCTGGTTGTTACACAACGTTTCGGCACAACTATCGTCCGTTCCAGGGCAGGAGGTGATTGGAAAGCATTATTTCCTTGCGGAGGCAGATGAAAATGGAGGACAAGCCACGTGGGAGACGTTCAGGCCTCCAACCAGAGTGACTGGAAAGCCTCAAAATCAATTGGTTGTTGACGGGGATAGCATTCCTTGGCTTTCTATAAAGGCCACAAGCCACAAGGGCGGAGGGTGAGTATTCCATTCCATGCTGTGCGTGCGGGCATTCTCAGCTTGTTTATAGCTTACTTATGTTCATTTCAAACTCTGTTATTACTCAGCCTAATTAGATGACATTTTCTTGGTTATAAAATATGTACAGCTACTTGCTGGCAGCTGTGTCTTACGTACAAAGAGTTTATACAAGCGGCGGAACACCTCCTCGGAGCATCGGCGGAGCCAGAATTGGGGATACCTACAACTCTCCGTATACAGCGATTTATTGGTTTTATGCACCCAACATTTTTTACTCGTGAATTTAGACTTGCATTCCCATCCTTTATTCTTTAACTACTTTTGGACAGCCGCGAGCTCTATGGCCGTCTTAATGCTAATTGGCAATAAAGAGGTTGATGGCCGTCTTCCTTGTTTCCGAATTAATTGTTCCCATGTGATTAGGGTTTTAGAGCTTTGTCTTTTTTTGGAAGACCCACTTTCAAACCATCCTGGAATGTATGTAATACATGAACCTTTCTAAATAAAATAAAAATAAAAAATTAATTAATTAATTTATTATTAGGATAAATTTGTTAGAAGATAGATGTTTAATTTCTAAAATTAATATTTTTATAATTTTTTACAAAATAAAAGCATATAAATTTATTGATTTATATTTTTAAATGTTTTAAAGAGTTTTGTGATTCTTATTAAGAGTTTATTTTTATTTTAAGACATACCATTAATAATATGTAATTTTAATAGAATTAAATAAAATCAATATATTTGTAACTTTTACAAAAAATTTATTGTAAGATGATATTATTTAATCTGAATAAGGCTTTTATAATGATATTTCGTAACTTTATGAAAAATCTTATGAACAAAATAAATATATAAATATAAGTATTTAATTACAATAAAACTAAATAAAGTTTATATATTTGAAATTTACATTCAAATAAATATAATTTCACAAATTTTCATTACAAAATGTTATGATTTGAATTCATTTTTTGTTCTTTAAAATAATCTCTTTGACCAGTTAGTAATAAAATTGGTTAATAATGCTTTTATCCTTATAAGATTTATTGATGTAGAATGTATATTTAAAATTTTTTAATCAAAAACTATAGAATTATCCATATATTTTTATAAATATTTTAAAAATATGGATGAACTTTACTAATATACATATTTTAATAGATTTATAGATTTTTTAAATAAAAATATATATTTTATTTTCAATATTTTGTTAATTTATACATTTCTCTGATTCTCAACCAAAGTAATACTTAATCCTTTATGAAATTGAGTATATTGCCTTTTTTTAAAATTAGAATCATAAAATAGGTAGGAATATGTCAAAATACCTTGCTTTTAACCTAACACTAGAACTTTTCATCTCTAAGAATGGTGAAGACCATAAGTCACTGAGTGCATGGTTTTGTGACTCACTTTTCATCCTTTTAATCACTCTTAAAAAAAATGCAATATACTCAACTTCAACAAGAAATAAGCTATACTTCTCTCAAAGAGTTTGAAGAACTGCAAACTAACAAAGTATTGGAAATAAAGAATAGACTATGAATGTGATTTACAAATATATATTTGATAGACTTTGTAAATTATGAATTTTGCCAAGGTTCATATTTCTTTTAATTTTATAAGGACATCATATCTCTTACGAGGAATATGAAGTTTTTCATGTGATGATTTATCAAATTTTTATTTTTTTTATATATATTCAATCTACAATAGAGTATACTTTTCATAAATTTTTATTAATTTCTTATTTAAGTGTCCATTTTTGTGTTAGTTTTCAATGAGCATACATCATCTAAACGTCAATAAAAATATATTCTTTTAAAATGAAGGTACATAAGCATACATATGTCTAGGATATTTTTCTAAATTTTTTTCAAATTATTTTTAATTTTAAATTTTTATTGATTTTTAAAACAAACCAATATTTTAGTTATAAAAAAAAAGATAACTCCTTTCAAACCCCACAAAAATAATAAAATTTTAAAATCTAATTTATAAATTCTTTCTAGATATCTACCTTTTGTTTGACCACTTTTCTAGCCATATAAATTTCTCACTTCCCCTCTAAATAAAATTTTGAGGTCTCGAAAACAAGAGAAATTTCAGAGCTGAATGGTAGAGACGTTTTTCACATGACTGCCCAAACTGTCGAACTTGTTTCGGTCATATCTCACTCATCCGAACTCGTATTAAGCTAAAATTTTGAGGGTAGATGCCAGAAAAACCCCAGAACATCTCCACCAATTTTCATATCATTTGGAGCAACACAGATCCTAGCGCATCCCTATGTGTGAACGATATATTTGGCAAGCGACTATGCAAGGGTTTCATCTGGGTTGAGGGCAAGCAACTCCAGAGGTTGGTTTTTAGGGCCTTCGAGCCCTAGAAACCAATATTTTTGTGGTTTATGCTCAATATTTTAGCAAGAAATGTTGTAGGGGATACAAGATGGGTTAGAAATTTGTCTTTCAACAGATCATACTGTGAACTTGAGTGAGAACGGATTCCAATTTGCTACACAAAAGAAAAGTGAAAACCATACCTTTCCATGATGTCTAGGGCAAGGATTAAAGAGACCACGAAATAAGTTTCAAGTAGTTGATCAAAAAATGACTCATATATCAAGTGAATCTGGTGCTAAGGGGCACCCAAAAAATAATTCTACATTGAAAACCCCTGTCAAGGGTAAGAATTTTGAAGACTCAGTCCCAAAAATGAATTTTAGGGATGCCCTTCGTGGTGGACAGCCTCAACCCAATGCTAATATCAATACTAGGGCTTCTCATAAATCTCTAAGAATGCCTAAGATTGATCCCGGGAAAACGAAGTCGGGATGTCTTAAAGCGACTGATGGAACTCCTATTGTTAAGCTTGATATGGGTAACATTCAGACTGGCTTTGAAGATTTGGAAAAAAGAGGACTAATTTGTCGGTTCGTGGGTTTTCATTCGAGTCTATCTACTTTCAAAGTCTAGGCTACAAAAATTTGGAAAACTAAAGGTGAGTTACAAATCTCTATTTATCCAAATGGTTATTTTCTTGTTTTATTTGCTAATAATGAAGATAGAGAGAAAAATTTTCAAGGGGTCCTTGGTTTTTTGGAAGGGCAGGGCTTTTCATGAAGCCCTGGCATACTAAATTTAAAGCCAAAGAAGAGATGCCTTCTATATCTCCCGTGTGGGTTAGACTCTTTGGCCTCCCTATTGAATTTTGGAATCCTACTATTTTTTCTTCAATTGGAAACTCTTTAGGAACTTTTATGATGACTGCTGATTGTACTCAAAATTTTGAACATATTATTTATGCTCGAATTTGTATTTTAATGGATTTTGACAAACCCCTACCTAAAAAAATCACATTACAATTTGGGGAAGACACTTGGGAGCAAGTAGTGGACTATGAGAACATTCCTTTTCGTTGTAGAATTTGTCATGAATATGGTCATTTGGCCAGTGCTTGCCCAAATAAAATTCTTGATCAAAAGAAAGAAGATATAAACTCGGTAGGTTTCCAAATACCTAAGAATAAGAACACTAAAAAAAAACAGCAATGAAGGATCAATCAAAGTCATTTTCTAATATGTTTGAAATCCTTTCCACAAATGATGTCCCAAGTGAGGAAGAGGAAATAATGGAAACTGAAATCTTAGAAACACAGTTTAAATATGAAGGAAAGAACTCAGAGACAAACCAACAAATCAAATGTTTTCAACAGGAAAAAAAAGGAGAAAATTTACACAAGAAAAACAATATTTAAAATGTCAAAACTTCAAATAATGCAGGTCCCAATATAGACTCCATTGAACCATCTAGTAAAATTTTGGCTGTGTATGAGCATTATTCAAGGTTAGAAGCCATCTCAGATTCAATTGGAATAAGTCAAGAAATAGGGAAAAAAAAATTGAAGATGGATTCTAATCAAAAAGTAGGTCACAAGACCAATCAATATCATATGGTAAAAGAAGGTGAAAAGCTTGTAGAGGAAGGTAAGATTAATGCCCTTCCCAACATTTTTAGCCCTGGTATTAATGAAGATCATCACTTGGAATATTAGAGGACTCAAAGGGAGTCTTTCAAAACAAAATGAAATTAGAAGAATGATTCAGATAAATGGTCCACATCTTGTTTTCCTTCAAGAAACAAAAATGTCAATGGAGGATATGGACTTAATTGCCAGTAAAATTTGGCCAGTTGGAAAAGTGGTTTCCCTTAGTTCCCAAGGGACTTCGAGTGAAATTGCTTGTCTTTGGGACCCAAAAGAGGTAGTTATTCACCATATGGTTGGCAGTTGGAGTTTGTTGGCTATAGCTATTCAAAGTAGACATTCCAACCAAATTATGCTCTGCATTACTATTTATGCACCGACTTCTTTGGAGGAAAAAAGAAGACAGTGGAAGGATATTACTCATATTATCTCTCATTTTCCTAAAGCTTGGATCTTGATTGGAGGAGATTTCAATGCCATCCTCTCTCTATATGAGAAAAGGGGGGGAAATAGAAATTTGGACAAAAGTACTGACCTCATGAGCGAATATATTGCAAACCTCCATCTTGTGGATATCCAACCAGATAATGGCCTTATGACTTGGTCTAACGAAGGCAAGGCTTAGCTTGTATAATGGAGAGATTGGATAGGTTTTTGCTTTCTAAAAATTTCTTAATCCATGGTCACATTCCTAAAGTGAAGACTCTTAATAATGTTGGTTTAGATCATTGGCCAGTCATGGTGGAAATGTGGAAAACCAATGTGAGTTTCTCTCCTTTTTGTTTTCAATTAATGTGGCTTAGAGACATTTCCTTTAGACCTCGTGTGCAACAATGGTGGAAGGAAGGTAAACCTAGGCATGGGACTAAGATGTTCTATTTTGCCAAAATATTGCAATACATTAAATCCAAAATCAAGACTTGGAGCTGGAAAGAGTTTGGGGATGTTCATAAAAAAAAACATGAAGTTATTGCTCATCTTGAAAATTTGAATAAGAAAATCCGTTTAGATGGCCTCATAGAGAAGAGAAGTGCAGATGAAATTAAACTCACAACTCGGTTAGAGGAATGGGAAAAAAGAGAAGAAATCTTATGGAAGCAAAAATCTAGAATTCAATGGCTCAAAGAAGGAGATCGAAACACAAATTTCTTCCACAAATATCTTCTAGCTCGAAGATCTCACAACTTTATTTCTTCCTTAAAATTAGATTTTGGAGATGTTGTTTATACTTGGGATGGCATGAACTCTATTGTTGTTGATTACTTTTCCAATCTTTTTTCTGCTACTCCTCTTGACTCAGCTTCTCAACAAAATGTTCTTCAAGCAATCCCTTCTCTTATCACTTTTGAGGAGAACTCTATTTTGACTACTCCTATTACTATCAATGAGCTTCAACAAGTAGTTTTTAAAATGCAAAAAGGGAAAACCCCAGGTCCTAATGGTTTTCCTATTGAGTTCTACCAAGATTTATGGGATATCCTTCATGTTGATTTATTAGAGGTGGTGGAAGAATCCAGGAAATCGAAAGAAATTTTGAAGGTTATCAATAAAACTTATATTACTCTTGTTCCAAAAGCTCAAGAGGTTGATCATATCTCAGCTTTTAGACCTATTGCTTTATGTAATGTTCTTCTCAAAATTATTACTAAAATCATGGCAGAAAGGTTGAAGCCTCTTTTACATAAGATTATTTCCCTAGAGCAAGGGGGATATGTGGAAGGACGTCAAATAGTAGATGAGATAGTTCTTGCTCAGGAAGCCATCCATTCCATGGATATGAAAAATTCTCCTTCTATGTTCATCCGATTAGACTTATCCAAAGCTAATGACAAAGTGGATTGGCACTTCCTTATCAAAGTTTTGAGGCAATTTGGTTTCTCTAAGGATTGGATGGATTGGATTATGGGATGTATCTCTTTAGTTTCCTACTTAGTTCTTATCAATGGTAGGCCTTCTCAGTATTTCCCAGCTTCTAGAGGTATCAGGCAAGGTGAATTGCTATCCCCTTATTTATTCATCATTCTTGCTTGAATGCTTGGGTAGGACTATAACCAAAAAGAGGGAAAACAAAACCCTTGAGGGAGTTACCATTGCTCATGGAGCTAGACCTATCTCTCATATTCAATTTGTGGATGACTCTACCCTTTTAGGTAAAGCTACAGTTAAGGAAGTTTCTAATTTTAAGCAAATCATTAGCTATTTTTCTAAGGCTACTGGGCAGTTGATCAATGAAGACAAATCTAAAGTTATTTTCTTTCACTGCTCTACTATACAAGGAATCCATGGTCTTGGATAAATTAAGATATAAGAAGACCTCTCTTCCAATCACTTATTTAGGTATTCCCATAAATATTCAAAGGTAAAAAAATAAAGATTGGAATTGGTTGTTGGACAAAGTCAAGAAGAAAATTGGAAAGTGGACCAACAAGTGGCTTTCTTCTGGGGGTAGAATCACCTTGGTAAAATCAGTCCTTCAATCTATTCCTATTTATGTTTCTTCCATTTTGAATATCCCAAAGGTTATTCTTCGAGAATTGGATCAAATCAGTCATCGTTTCCTTTGGAGTGGTACTAAGGAGAAAATAAAATGGGCCTTGGTGAAATGGGATACTTTATGTCTTCCTAAGAGTGAAGGGGTGTTAGGATTCCGGTCTTCAATTAATAACAACAAAGCTTTAGCTGCTAAATTATATTAGAGGCATATAACCCCAATGGTGGGCAAAACATCTAAAGTTACAAATATGAAAAAAGTATAACTTGTTCATACAAATGCATAGTACGATGTAAAATGTAAAGCAACATGGAGAGCTTTGAAAGAACCAAATAAATAAGAGAAAAAAACAACTATATAAAAATTTATAATGAAAGCAAAAGAGAAATTTGTAAATACAAGATGAGAAAAATTAACTAATTTAGGAGAAAATAAACTAAAGTTAATCTAGAAGGAAACTCAATAGAAAAATAAGCAAAAAAATACTATAATAGAAATTCGATGATTGAAAAATACAAAATAATTGTATGAATGAGAGCAAGAAGCAGAAGCCCTCTCGCATAATCATCCCACATTAAAAAAAATATTTTCCTTAAAGGATTTTAAGAAATGTATTAAGAAGATAGGAATAAGTAAGACTTGTGATGTGGAAGGACTATAGGTAGGATAATTAAAATAGAAAGTAGAGAACTTGAGACCAGACCTAAAAAGGATATTCAACAATATCATCAAATATGAATTTTCAAAGGAATAGATAACAAGTCCAATATTGACCTCTTTTCAAGATAAGAGAGGTGTAGACAATCCCTCATGAAAGCATGAGATTTCGAAAGAAAAATAGTATTGAGATGCAATATAAACAAAAACTAACTCGATGCATGAAATAGGACGAACGTAATCAAATCAAGACAAAATATAAAGAGAAAGCAGGAGCACAACCCTTTTATATTAATTCCAAACTCGGTTACAATCCATCTCCTCCCCTTTTAGGGGCTAGGAGTGTTAGCATGTTTTTGATTACAATCGTGATCAATACTCCTCCTTCCGCATGCCCACATGCAAAATGGGCGGGCCAAAGTGTTGCCGTCGCTGATGTTGATGAATCCTTGCTTCTTGCTACTTCTCCTGCGATCAAAGAAACAATGAAAGCATTAGTAGCACCTGTAACAAGAAGATAGATCGTTTGAATTTAGAAATACATGCAAAAGATTGATTAAATACGTGAATAAAATAACTCTACGCAACTTGCAACTCGACGTAACCGAAAAAATTTACCAGATGGCCACTGCCATTGAAACAGTCGGCCAATCTGCTATCGAATTAGATGTTGTTACCTACAGGTTAGTGGGATAACAAAAATGACAAAAGCATGATAATATTTGATAAATCTAAAGCCGTGATAGCATGATAATATATTCGATAAACTATAACATATAACGTAAGGTGAATATTTAAACAAATAGAGCGTAATGTAGGATAAATACGCATGATAGGAATAAATTAATAAATAATAGAGCGTGGGGGTGCCCAAGCGGGCCGCCCCCGTTAGAACTTGACTTTGATGCCAATCCACTAGGGATGGGCTCAAAATCTCAGAGAATGTGGTGTCGTCGAATTGATGGATTACTGTGGTCCAATGTCAGGTTTAGGTCTAGATCCACGCTTCTAAAAGCCACCCAATAACCTCTCTTGCGAAAGAGATTACGGGTGTAGAAGAGATGAATCGAAAAGGAGTGCAATCGGGTGTTTAATTTGGCAGCACTTCGTCGCTTGAAATGTCTACCAACTTGTCCTTTCTGGGTGGGAAAGTCCACCATTTTATAGACCCATGGGGTCTCTTTGGAGGGGCACGCAGGGATGCCACGTGGCGGCCATGCCTTCCCAAGAGGGAGGAGACTCCTCCTTGACTTGGGCTTACATGATCGCCCTTGTGATAGTCCTCTAATCGCCAATCGCCCACCTACGCGCGCATGCACAGCAGGCGGCAATAATTGACTATCCTCGATCGCCACTTGTTTAATGTCTACTTTAATGGTTTAATGTTTGATTTAAAATGTTTTAATGTCTCGCCTTTGAATTGGTGAATTTCGTTTGATTGGTCAACGTCTACCTTTGATTGGTTAATTTTTGCCCAGGCGCAAATGCGAAGTTTGTCGCGATATCGCGACGTCGCGATATCGACACTCTGCAAGGCTTTCTTTGGCGGAAGTGTCGTGATATGCGACGTCGCGACATGATGTATGGATATCGCGCATAGTCGATATGCGAATTAGGTTTTTGTGGTTTTGTTTTGTGATATTGCGACACTTCGGCCAAGGCTTTGTTTTGGGCTTTTGGTGTCGCGATATCGCGACACTTGGCAAGGCTTGCTTTTGATTAAGGCTTGTTAAAACGACCAACTTTGCTTTGTTTACTTTTCGACCTTCTAAACTACTGTGTAAGTGGCTAGGACCATTGTTTGACCTCTGAGGGCTGCCCTGAAAGCTGTGTGTGTCAATGCGATCAGTGTTTGTAGTCACATAATCGGATTGGTGCTGTTTTGGTGTCTACAGATGCCCCTTTTTGGGAAGCGCTGCGGGTGACGCAGTGCTGAGCAAAAATAGATAACCAAAGCACTAATGATTAGGGTTTCTTGGTAACCTAACCAACTTTTGATGCCCCAAGTATGGAAAGGGCATGCATTCTTGAATCCTTGCTTCTGACGAGCTAAGGAATTTGATTTCAAGTGTTAACCTATTTTGGTGAGGTGTGACTTGAGCTTGGACATTGATCAGTCATGATTAGGCAAAGGGCGCAACCTTTTGTCCACAGGGGAACCTTGTGTTCATGCTTCGGGAATGCCAAGTGTTTGATCAATTTGATTGTTGCTTGTTTACTGCCCCAAGCAGGAGCGTGATTGTCTTTGTCAATGATTCTTTGAATGCATGTCATTGCTTTGATTGGGTGTGTGCTTGTTGATTGGTGACTAAGTGTGACTACCCCCTCAAGCGACGAATCGATGAGGGAATGACCTTCATGAGAAAAGCGACGAGTCGCTTGACCCAAGATGACTTGTGCAAGGGTGCCTTTAGATGGTTTACCGTTAAGCATGTGCAATTTCTCGACATTTGGACCTATTTTTGGTGGGTGTTAACCCTTTTGGTGATGCCATAATGGGGTGAAATCGTCAAAAACCCGTCTTCCCGTGGAGCGGTCCGGCTATGGTAGCCTTCTTGGGGAAGTAGGAGAGTGACAATTTGAGCCCCGACATCGATTTTCTATGCCAAGAGGTTAAGTGCAAGAGCACTTGTGTCCGACAATGCTTATTGCTATGTTTTTGTGTTGCATTTTTGTGATGTTTTTGTTGTTTTGATTTTCTTGCTTTGTGTATATGTCATGATTTTATGTTATGCACAATGATTGATGTTGATGGATGCATGCTACTTTATATTGATGTATGCATATGGTATGATAAATGCGATTGTTGTATGTTGATTTATTTTGATGGATGCATATGTTATGATGAATGCAAATGTTTTTGATTTATATGTGATATGCAGAAATGAAATGGATGAATAGAATTTGTGATGTTTGGCTATGGCACCATAGACTATTTAGAACTCTATTATTTTGTCTTTAGGCGATTGCTGTGATGCATGACTTTGTATGTATACATGTGGTTTTTCTTTTTTTTTTTGTATTTTCTGATGGTATTGTAAGGATGAAAAGTAGCGCAGTTGGTTTAGAAATGTAGCTAAGGTTTTCTGAGACTCAGACGGTTTTAACTTACTAGCCATGATTGTACTTTATCTTACAAGACTTTTGAACAAGGTATGAATCGGACTTGTTTTTGACCAAGCTATTTCACATCCCTGTGTGTGCAATTGAGTTCATTTATGTGGTATTTGTCAGGATACCGCCAGTGCCAAATGGGCTTTCAACCGAACCTGTACTGAGGATCACCTAATTAGCTCCACTAACTCCTTTGTTGTATTTAGTTAGATTAATCTACGGTGTTATCCAGGATACCATAAGCTAGCTCATCCTTATGCAAACATTGGTCTACACACATGCAAAGCGAATGTGACAGACATATCGTCATGCGGGTAGGATACCACCATTGCCAGATAGGCTATCAACCAAACCTGTAATGAGGATCACCTAGATGGTTTTCGAATGCTGAGAATTCCAGGGATTCAAGTTCAAGATATTTGTTGGCTGAATGATTTAGAAAGTTGCTCGTCTATATAGTGATGAAAATCACTATTTATTTTCTATTAATTCTTTTTGAGCAAGGATTTTGAATAGTAGTGATAACCACTATTATTTGATTTTGTATTTTGAGTATTGTGAGTTTGGGCTGGTGAGTGGCCTTGATCCTTGTGGCCTTGGGGACGACTACGCATCCTTTGCAGGGACGTGTAGTACGAATCCTTACGACGTTGGGAACCAAGGGGGTGATGGAGATTATGGAGTAAGGGCATTGATCTTTTAGGCCTTGGGGATGACTACCCATCCTGGTTAGGGGCGGATAGTATGAATCCTTACAACTTGGAGACCAAAGGTGAATGGAAAGTGTTAGGATGATGATTTGTTGGAATTTTGTTTGTGAATGGCGTTGATCCCTTTTGGGTCTTGGGGATGACTACCCATCCTTGGCAGGGACGTGTAGTACAAATCCTTACAACTTTGGGAACCAACTATGATTGGGATTTGGTAGTGGTAAAAACCACTGTTTTATGGAGGTGAATGGATAGGAAAGAGCTCGTCCTTTTGTCAATTCTCAGCATTCTGGAACCATTCGCACAGGGGGATGAGCAAGATAACCGTTTCACTTATGGTGACCTGGATTACTGCGTAGGTTTCATCTTTCGTTCACACAACTTGGGAATTTTTATGTGTTTTAATTTGTGTTGGGATGTTACGTAACAAGGCGTATTTCAAGTGTAACTCTACCTTCGTAAAATCTGTCTGACTCGGTACATTACGTAGCTAAAGAGCAAAATGATGACTGAATCACGAAAACTCTTGATACATTAAAAGACCACTGACTCTAGTGTGGTAAAAAGCAATGCATGGTGTTTTTGTTGTTTTTGTAAAATGGAACAGTGTGGAACAAGATGGACTAGCAGAGCAATTACAACCTATGGTGCCTTTGACCTATACGACCACAAATATGCAATGTATGGATGCAATGCTTTAATGCAGCTATGTATTTTTGTATTTTTGATGGATTGATTTTTGTGAATATGAAGATGAGGTGCGAGAAGAGCTCTCTATTGATGAATTTGAGTATGCCTAGAAATGAGATGCAAAATTTTTTTTTGTTGTTTTTGATGATTTTTGAATTTTAACTTTTCTTATTTTTGACCAAGCGATTGTGGAAATCCTTGGAGCATTTTGGGATTGACCAAGCGATTTTAGGGATCCTTGGAGCATTTTGGGATTGACCAAGCGATTGCGATAATCCTTGGAGCATTTTTGGGATTGACCAAGCGATTATAGAATCCTTGGAGCATTTTGGGATTGACCAAGCGATTGTGATAATCCTTGGAGCATTTTTGGGATTGACCAAGCGATTATAGAATCCTTGGAGCATTTTTGGGATTGACCAAGCGATTATAGAATCCTTGGAGCATTTTTGGGATTGACCAAGCGATTTTGAGAATCCTTGGAGCATTTTGGGATTGACCAAGCGATTATGAGAATCCTTGGAGCATTTTTGGGATTGACCAAGCGATTTTAGGATCCTTGGAGCATTTTGGGATTGACCAAGCGATTATAGAATCCTTGGAGCATTTTGGGATTGACCAAGCGATTATAGAATCCTTGGAGCATTTTTGGGATTGACCAAGCGATTATAGGATCCTTGGAGCATTTTTGGGATTGACCAAGTGATTGCGATAATCCTTGGAGCATTTTTGGGATTGACCAAGCGATTATAGAATCCTTGGAGCATTTTGGGATTGACCAAGCGATTATAGAATCCTTGGAGCATTTTGGGATTGACCAAGTGATTATATAATCCTTGGAGCATTTTGGGGATGACCAAGTGATTGTGATAATCCTTGGAGCATTTTGGGATTGACCAAGTGATTGCGATAATCCTTGGAGCTTTTGGGGTTTTGACCAAGCGATTGTGATAATCCTTGGAGCTTTTGGTTTGGATTATGGCTCTTCAGGGGATAGAGGTACCCCCAGCTTGATGGTCTTTGCACTTCGGATCTGGCTCTGGAGGGATGGGCACGAATGGATCGTCCCTATGCACGGATAGGAGGACAGGGTCTACCCTCGGTACTGATATTGCTATGGGATCTCTGGGCAGAAGTTGATCTCTGTATGCCCAAAGTGGCGGATGTAACGCTTGGTCCCACTGCGGTGGGTTAACGCGCCACTCATGCCCTAGTATTATGTTTATCTATTGACATGCTTCCTCGATTTTTATGGGATGTCGATGCTGTCGCATGTGATTGTTGTGGGCTATCTCTGTTTTATCCTCACCTTCGACCAGTGAGTACAGCTCATCATAATCTGGAGATTCTGAGACATGGAGGACTGCATCATCAGGTAGCCCTACGGTTAAAGGTTGATCCTCTTCGAAAGGAGCCTCATGTAAGTTGGGCCTTGGGAGCTCCAAAATCTTGGTCTCTACCGACTCTAAGTGCTCTAGCGCTTTGCATGTATCGGGAGATTTGAGCTCCTCCTCTTTGGTTGGTTCTTGTTGAGGAACTTGGGGCTTATGGAGGGGTGGCCGGATAGCACCCCCATGCCTTGGTAGGGCATTTCATCCCGCTCTTCTTCTCGCTCTGATTCCTTAGAGGCTTCTTGATGAATTTCTAAGGGTGGCCCATAAACTTGAGTGGGTTCCTGAGGAAGGCACCCATCATTGGTTATAGGATTAGCCTCCCGCTCATGTCTAGGAGGCATCGGGGGCGGTGCTTGATGAGGTCGCGGAGACTTGTCTCGCACCCGGGGGTTGTGCCTCTCATAATGTTTTGTCTTATGCGTGTGAGGGGTTGGAGTCCTCTCTTGCATAGTGTGTTGGAACAACTCATCCTTCTGGTGCTGAAGGTGCTCTTTATTTAGAAGATACCATTGCTCTAACTGTTGTCGTTCTAGCTCAAGTTGCGTGAGTTGCATCCGGTGTGCGAAATGCTTGACAGATTCTAAGATAGTTGGTCTTACCGCCTCATGTCTAGAAGGCCTAGATGCCTCTCCTAGATATCTATCTCGGTCGTAGTGATCCAAGATCTCTATAGGCCGCCTCCCTCTGTTGGAGGTAGTGGCATTTATCCGAGGCTCTGGCCTCGGTAGGTGATCCTGATAGCTAGCATTTGCGGAGGCGTCTTGCTCCCGTGATGTATATTGTTCTTGAGGAAGGTAAGGGTTTTCCTCTTGCTCTTTTTCATAAGTGAAAAAGGAACGGGTGGAGTTGGCTCGCCCCGCCTGAGGAGCCTTGTGCTCTGGATTTGTCCTTGTAGTCCTGACAACTAGAGGGGGTGAAGGAGGGATAGTGTAATGATGTGGTTCCTCCCGTTGAACCCTATGTTGACCTAGCGCTTCATCGCGCGGTGACCGCTCATAGCGAGCATCTAAGGGAGCTCTCCTATGACTGTACCCCTCATGGAAGGGTGTGTGCTGAGTGCTATGCTGAACAGGAGTGCTCCTCGAAGAGGTGCCCCTATAGTCCCGTTTCGTCGGGGCACGGAGGGGACTGCCTTGTGTGTCAAGCCGCCAAGGTGGTATGACCAAATCCTTGGGGCTATACCGGAGGTGACTTGTGCCTCCTTGGATATTCCCCAAAGCATCCGCCCGTGATTGGGCTTGGCTACGGGTGAGCACCATTGTGGTGCTCTTCTACTAGCTAAGCAGATTTTTATCTCGTTTATGATGATTTTTTTTTTGTTTACACTAAGCAAGAAATGAACACACACATACACAAACAGTGATTATCTCTTTTAAGGATTAATAGTGTGTCCTAAACTGGTTTAGTGCATTTTGATGTTTTGTTTTGTTTTTGCAAGTTTTGAAGAACGTTTAAATGCATAATGTTGGCTCATATGACTCCCATAAATGGTCGCCCCTTCAATATACCATTGCCGGACCGATATACCAACCTCTCTATATACCCGCCCTTACGAGAGGGAAACTATAGGTACGTGAGAGCAGATGGTACGTGGAACATAGGCGGTACGGAAGGGGGATTGTCCCGTTAATGACACCTACCATAGAAGACTTATCCTCGCATGCATGGGAATCACCCCAGCAACACTCGGTCAGCTTTCATCAGGATTTACGCCTAACAACAGTGACAATCGGGGTGATGGATGCAAAATCAAGCCAAGGTGGTGATGAAATCCACCGATGGTCTTGCTCAAGGGCTGGGGTCTTACGACCAGCTCCTTGGTTTAATTTTACCACGTGATGTGTGTGGGGTTCATTTTATTTAATGAAAATGAAACAAGCATAAACAACTTTCCCTAAGCAAGTAAAAGTTGACAAAAAGAAATAGAAAAATAATAAAAAAAATGACAGGTACAGTTTTGGAACCTTACCTCTTTTCTGCTCAAATCGGCTATCTTTTTCGCCCAAATCGGTTGTTTCTGATTCGGCCCGGTACCTTTAAGCACAAAAACATAAATTTCAATCAATTTTTGAATCTAAAAAAAAAATAGGGGACAGGGTCCCACCGTGATCGCCACTGAAAGCATGAGATTCCGGAAAGAAAACAGTATTGAGATGCAATATAAACAAAAACTAACTCGATGCATGAAATAGGACAAACGTAATCAAATCAAGACAAAACATAAAGAGGAAGCAGGAGCACAGCCCTTTTATATTAATTCCAAACTCGGTTACAATCCATCTCCTCCCCTTTTAGGGGCTAGGAGTGTTAGCATGTTTTTGATTACAATCGTGATCAATACTCCTTCTTCCGCATGCCCACATTCAAAATGGGCGGGCCAAAGTGTTGCCGCCGCTTATGTTGATGAATCCTTGCTTCTTGCTACTTCTCCTACGATCAAAGAAACAATGAAAGCGTTAGTAGCACCTGTAACAAGAAGATATATCGTTTGACTTTAGAAATAAATGCATGCAAAAGATTGATTAAATGCATGAATAATATAACTCTATGAACTTGCAACTTGACGAAACTTGAAAAACTTACCGGATGGCCATTGTCATTGAAATAGTTGGCAATATGCTGTCGAATTAGATGTTGTTACCTACAGGTTAGCGGGATAACAAAAATGACAAAAGCATGATAATATTTGATAAAGTCTAAATCCAGATAGCATGATAATATATTCGATAAACTATAACGTATAACATAATAAATTAAAACAAACAACGTAGACTATAATGTATGATAAATACGTGATAACGAGATAAATTAAAAATAGAGAGGTGGGGTGCCCAAGCGGGCCGCCCCCGTTAAAACTTGACTTTGACGCCAATCCACTAGGGATGGGCTCAAAATCTCAGAGAATGTGGTGTCATCGAATTGATGGATTACTGTGGTAAAATGTCGGGTTCTAAGGTCCGGATTCACCTTTCTAAAAGCCACCCAATAACCTCTCTTGCGAAAGAGATTACGGGTGTAGAAGAGATGAATCGAAAAGGAGTGCAATCGGGTGTTTGATTTGGTAGCACTTCGTCGCTTGAAATGTCTACCAACTTGTCCTTTTTGGGTGGGAAAGTCCACCATTTTATAGACCCATGGGGTCTCTTTGGAGGGGCACGCAGGGATGCCACGTGGCGGCCATGCCTTCCCAAGAGGGAGGAGACTCCTCCTTGACTTGGGCTTACATGACTGCCCTTGTGATAGTCCTCTAACTGCCAATCTGCCCACCTACGCGCGCATGCATAGGCGGCAATAATTGACTATCTTCGACTGCCACTCGTTTAATGTCTACTTTAATGGTTTAATGTTTGCTTTTAAATGTTTTAATGTCTGCCTTTGAATGCTTGAATTTCGCCTTTGATTGGTCAACGTCTGCCTTTGATTGGTTAATGTCCGCCTTCGATTGGTTAAGTCCTTGGCGCGAAGATGCGAAGTTGTCGCGATATCGTGACACTTCGGCCAAGGCTTTCCTTTGGGCCGAAGTGTCGCGATATCGTGATGTCGCGATATCGCGACACTTCGGCCAAGGCTTTCCTTTGGGCCTGAAGTGTCGCGATATCGTGACACTTCGGCCAAGGCTTTCCTTTGGGCTCCGAAGTGTCGCGATATCGCGACGTCGCGATATCTTTGCTTTGGGCCCGAAGTGTCGCGATATCGTGACACTTCGGCCAAGGCTTTGCTTTGGGCCCGAAGTGTCGCGATATCGTGACACTTCGGCCAAGGCTTTGCTTTGGGCCGAAGTGTCGCGATATCGCGACACTTCGGCCAAGGCTTTGTTTTGGGCGTGAAGTGTCGTGATATCGTGACACTTGCAAGGCTTGCTTTTGATTAAGGCTTGTTAAAATGACCAACTTTGCTTTGTTTACTTTTCGACCTTCTAAACTGCTGTGTAAGTGGCTAGGACCACTGTTTGACCTCTGAGGGCTGCCCTGAAAGCTGTGTGTGTCAATGCGATCAGTGTTTGTAGTCACATAATCGGATTGGTGCTGTTTTGGTGTCTACACCTCAAATTACTAAACCATTAATCTTAATCTTCTATTTGTAAAGATATTTGAAAGTATGGTTGATATTTGAATAAGAAATTAGGTAGAAGAAAAAGGAAAGAGGGCAAAATAGCAAGCAAGTTTTAGACCAAAAAATTTGACAATTGATCATACCATTAAAAAATTGGATTGAAAAAGGAGAAGTCTATTATTATTAATAGGACTTCAAGAAATATTTTAAAATAGTGCTTAGAAGTAAATCATGGAATAGGTTGGAAGAATGAGATATAATGTACAAGTATAGAGAAATAATGCATAGATTCTATGAAGAGGTATGAGCTAAAACCAAAATATAAGCAGTTTTTTTAGAATACCTTAGAAGTGGTATAGGAGTTAAAAAGTATGCTCATTATTCCTTCCTTATTTGGTTTATATAATTGTAAATTAAAGGACTAGATAAAAATTTGAATGGAGAGAATGATGCTCATTTGTGAAGTTATGTGGACAAGCTTGTTTAGTATATAGATGATCTCATTTCGATTTTAAGGTCAACACATAGTCTAAGAAAGTATTGAAAGGTCTCAAAGCACCTTTCCAAGGAGATATGCATGCAAGTAAATAGTTGTAAAATAAATATTATGATCTTGTCCAATAAAAAGAAAAAGGTTAGATAAATTCTTATTGTGAGGGGGGTCATCTAGAAGAAATAAAGAAGTACAAATATATTTGGGAGAGACCTCAATAATAAGCTCTATTCTGAAACATATAGGAAAAACATTGAAAGGATATAAACCACTTTTTACATTATAAAATAAAAGTAGGGTGGCTAAATTATCGGATTGAAAGACTAGTGCCACTAGTGATATTATATGAATGTGAAGTGTGGGATAACAACACATCGCACTAATGAAAGCAAATAGAAAGATTTTTTTTTTTTGACAACAAATAAATTTAAAATAAAAAAGACAGTTCCATACAAAATTCTTCAAATAGAAACAAATAATAAAATATATAAAAACATATACATTTAAACAAATAATCTAAAAACATAATAAAAAAATATTCGAACAAAAGAAAAGAAACATAAACGAAGTCGAATATTAACTTGGAGGAATTCCAAAATAATAACAAATATATAAAAAAAATGGTTAATAAAAACTTATTAAAATTAAAAAAGAAAACATTATCTTATTAAATTCAATCCTCATCACTTTATTAAAAAATAAATCTATATAAACTTAGACACCAATTAAAAAAGCAAAGATGCTCATTGTTCAATATATAACCAGCTCATACCTGTGCGACTTCCTTGAACATGCTATATAAAGATAGACACCAATTAAAAAACAAAGATTCTCATTGTTCAACTGATAACCAGCTCATACCTGTCAGGCGACTTCCTCGAACATGCTACGGACGGCTTCCCATAGACTCAATGAAACCTCTCTGACTTTAGTTCTGGACGGCTTTCCATAGACTCATTGAAGTCTCTTTGACTCCAGTCCTAGTCTCACTGTTCGTATTCACTTATATAGAAAACATTCTCAGTTAATTTTACCTTAAAACCAAAACTAGACCACATGGCATATATTAGGATATACTACGTTTCATTGTAAACTTCCTCCTCGATAATTTCACCAAAATATTAATGTATTTCTGCCCGCGCTTATGACAACATGAGTTGCAAATAAGTATAGGACAACAAAAAAAACAAGTAAGACTCTTTCCAGCTCATATCACAATTATACGCGGAGGGAGATCCTTGCACACTTAATATAAATGCATATTCAAAGTGGAAGAAATATGACATTTGGATCTAGAACTCAATTTGTAGTTCGAAAGCATTTGTGGTTACGTAGTTTAGACATTGAGGGGACACCGAATCCAATAGCGGATAGCGACCAGCCGATATGAATTCGCTAAGTGTGCTGCCTTTGCTTGGGCTCTTGCTACCATTGTGATTGCTATCTCTGCTTCTTCCACCGAAGCTCCAGCAGGGAACATGTAAGATCTACGTTTCTCTGATCAATAGTTTGTTTGATTGTTTCAATTGAGTGATTGACTGACATATGTATATGTATTGTTTAGCTTGTTGGTAGCATTGAAGAGCCGAGGGGTGCAAGTGTACCGGTGTCAGGAGGATCATTCATATGCCTTTGATCATGCCAGCGCTTTGTTGTACGATTTCGACGATTTCCATTATGTAAATCCGAGAGGTGAGCATTACTTCCTTCGGAAAACGGATGGACAAGGAGGCAGGCCCACCTGGTCCCTTTTTAATAGTCTACACAGACTAGTTACCAGTACTGTCACAGGTCAGCCCTCAGCCACCGAACACTCTAGTAACTCTTTACAGCTCCCACACATTTAAATCGCAATGTTTGTAGAATTCCATCCATTTTGATATTGCAAAACTGTTGTGCTCACAGAATTTGCTTGATGAATGCTTTGATAGCATTTAAAGCAAAGTGGAAGAAGTAGCATTACAATATAGAAGAAGGATCGTTTCTTTTTTTATAGGCAAAGTAATCAGATCAAAGGAACGGGCAGGCACGATTCCAGATGTTGTGCTGCAGGCTACCTCCCACAGTGGGCCTGGTGCCTTGGATAAAGTCTCTTACATCTCACGATCCCAAAGCAGAGGTGGCACGCCCCCTCCATCCTGCAATACCGTGGGAAAAATGCTTCCAGTAAAGTACGAATCCTTATATAGTTTCTACGTGAGGGAAAACAGACCTCCGGCACTTCCCTCCATTCTCTCAATTCCAAAGGGGAATGTGTCGGTCGTTAGCTATTTCGGTCAAGGCGTGCAGATGTATTCTTTCAACGGCTCTGCCTGGCTGTTACACAACGTTTCGGCACAACTATCGTCCGTTCCAGGGCAGGAGGTGATTGGAAAGCATTATTTCCTTGCGGAGGCAGATGAAAATGGAGGACAAGCCACGTGGGAGACGTTCAGGCCTCCAACCAGAGTGACTGGAAAGCCTCAAAATCAATTGGTTGTTGACGGGGATAGCATTCCTTGGCTTTCTATAAAGGCCACAAGCCACAAGGGCGGAGGGTGAGTATTCCATTCCATGCTGTGCGTGCGGGCATTCTCAGATTGTTTATAGCTTACTTATGTTCATTTCAAACTCTGTTATTACTCAGCCTAATTAGATGACATTTTCTTGGTTATAAAATATGTACAGCTACTTGCTGGCAGCTGTGTCTTACGTACAAAGAGTTTATACAAGCGGCGGAACACCTCCTCGGAGCATCGGCGGAGCCAGAATTGGGGATACCTACAACTCTCCGTATACAGCGATTTATTGGTTTTATGCACCCAACAGTTTTTACTCGTGAATTTAGACTTGCATTCCCATCCTTTATTCTTTAACTACTTTTGGACAGCCGCGAGCTCTATGGCCGTCTTTATGCTAATTGGCAATAAAGAGGTTGATGGCCGTCTTCCTTATTTCCGAATTAATTGTTCCCATGTGATTAGGGTTTTAGAGCTTTGGGTTTTTTTTTTTGGAAGACCCACATGGAATGTATGTACATGTATTAATGAACCTTTCTAATAAAAAAAAAAAAAAAAAAAACTAATTAATTCATTTATTATTAGTGATAAATTTATTAGAAGATAGATGTTTAATTTCTAAAATTAATATTTTTATAATTTTTTACAAAATAAAAGCATATAAATTTATTGATTTATATTTTTAAATGTTTTAAAGAGTTTTGTGATTCTTATTAAGAGTTTATTTTTATTTTAAGACATACCATTAATAATATGTAATTTTAATAGAATTAAATAAAATCAATATATTTGTAACTTTTACAAAAAATTTATTGTAAGATGATATTATTTAATCTGAATAAGGCTTTTATAATGATATTTCGTAACTTTATGAAAAATCTTATGAACAAAATAAATATATAAATATAAGTATTTAATTGCAATAAAACTAAATAAAATTTATATATTTGAAATTTACATTCAAATAAATATCACTTCACAAATTTTCATTACAAAATGTTATGATTTGAATTCATTTTTTGTTCTTTAAAATAATCTCTTTGACCTGTTAGTAATAAAACTGGTTAATAATGCTTTTATCCTTATAATATCTATTGATGTAGAAGGTATATTTAAAAAAATTTAATCAAAAACTGTAGAATTATCCATATATTTTTATAAATATTTTAAAAATATGGATGAAATTTACTAATATACATATTTTAATAGATTTATAGATTTTTAAAATAAAAATATATATTTTATTTTCAATATTTTGTTAATTTATACATTTCTCTGATTCACAACCAAAGTAATACTTAATCCTTTATGAAATTGAGTATATTGCCTTTTTTAAAAATTAGAATCATAAAATAGGTAGGAATATGTCAAAATACCTTGCTTTTAACCTAACACTAGAAATTTTCATCTCTAAGAATGGTGAAGACCATAAGTCACTGAGTGCATGGTTTTGTGACTCACTTTTCATCCTTTTAATGACTCTTAAACAAAATGCAATATACTCAACTTCAACAAGAAATAAGCTATACTTCTCTCAAAGAGTTTGAAGAACTGCAAACTAACAAAGTATTGGAAATAAAGAATAGACTATGAATGTGATTTACAAATATATATTTGATAGACTTTGCAAATTATGAATTTTGCCAAGGTTCGTATTTCTTTTAATTTTATAAGGACATCATATCTCTTACGAGGAATATGAAGTTTTTCATGTGATGATTTATCAAATTTTTATTTTTTTTATATATATTCAATCTACAATAGAGTATACTTTTCATAAATTTTTATTAATTTCTTATTTAAGTGTCCATTTTTGTGTTAGTTTTCAATGAGCATACATCATCTAAACGTCACTAAAAATATATTCTTTTAAAATGAAGGTACATAAGCATACATATGTCTAGGATATTTTTCTAAATTGTTTTCAAATTATTTTTAATTTTAAAATTTTATTGATTTTTAAAACAAACCAATATGTTAGTTATAAAAAAAAAAAGATAACTCCTTTCAAACCCCACAAAAATAATAAAATTTTAAAATCTAATTTATAAATTCTTTCTAGATATCTACCTTTTGTTTGACCACTTTTCTAGCCATATAAATTTCTCACTTCCCCTCTAAATAAAATTTTGAGGTCTCGAAAACAAGAGAAATTTCAGAGCTGAATGGTAGAGACGTTTTTCACATGACTGCCCAAACTTCCGAACTTGTTTCGGTCATATATCACTCATCCGAACTCGTATTAAGCTGAAATTTTGAGGGTAGATGCCATAAAAACCCCAGAACATCTCCAAAAAATTTCATATCATTTGAAGCAACACAGATCCTAGCGCATCCCTATGTGTGAATGATATATTTGGCAAGCGGCTATGCGAGGGTTTCATCTGGGTTGAGGGCAAGCAACTCCAGAGGTTGGTTTTTAGGGCCTTCGAGCCCTAGCAACCAATATTTTTGTGGTTTATGCTCAATATTTTAGCAAGAAATGTTGCAGGGGATACAAGATGGGTTAGAAATTTGTCTTTCAACAGATCATACTGTGAACTTGAGTGAGAACGGATTCCAATTTGCTGCACAAAAGAAAAGTGAAAACCATACCTTTCCACGGCGTCTAGGGCAAGGATTAAAGAGACCATGAAATAAGTTTCAAGTAGTTGATCAAAAAATGACTCATATATCAAGTGAATCTAGTGCTAAGGGGCACCCACAAAATAATTCTACATTGAAAACCCCTGTCAAGGGTAAGAATTTTGAAGACTCAGTCCCAAAAATGAATTTTAGGGATGCCCTTCGTGGTGGACAGCCTCAACCCAATGCTAATATCAATACTAGGGCTTCTCATAAACCTCTAAGAATGCCTAAGATTGATCCCAGGAAAACAAAAGTCAGGATGTCTTAAAGCAGCTGATGGAACTCCTATTGTTAAGCTTGATATGGGTAACATTCAGACTGGCTTTGAAGATTTGGAAAAAAAGGACTAATTTGTCGGTTCGTGGGTTTTCGTTCGAGTCTATCTGCTTTCAAAGTCTGGGCTACAAAAAGTTGGAAAACTAAAGGTGAGTTACAAATCTCTATTTATCCAAATGGTTATTTTCTTGTTTTATTT
Organism: Wollemia nobilis; assembly: GCA_028583015.1. NCBI lineage: Eukaryota > Viridiplantae > Streptophyta > Pinopsida > Araucariales > Araucariaceae > Wollemia > Wollemia nobilis. Next base: position 9,332,900 of record JAQPPZ010016717.1, on the reverse strand, counting down.
GCTAATAATGAAGATAGAGAGAAAACTTTTCAAGGGGTCCTTGGTTTTTTGGAAGGGCAGGGCTTTTCATGAAGCCCTGGCATACTAAATTTAAAGCCAAAGAAGAGATGCCTTCTATAGCTCCCGTGTGGGTTAGACTCTTTGGCCTCCCTATTGAATTTTGGAATCCTACTATTTTTTCTTCAATTGGAAACTCTTTAGGAACTTTTATGATGACTGCTGATTGTACTCAAAATTTTGAACATATTATTTATGCTCGAATTTGTATTTTAATGGATTTTGACAAACCCCTACCTAAAAAAATCACATTACAATTTGGGGAAGACACTTGGGAGCAAGTAGTGGACTATGAGAACATTCCTTTTCGTTGTAGAATTTGCCATGAATATGGTCATTTGGCTAGTGCTTGCCCAAATAAAATTCTTGATCAAAAGAAAGAAGATATAAACTCAGTAGGTTTCCAAATACCTAAGAATAAGAACACTAAAAAAAACCTAGCAATGAAGGATCAATCAAAGTCATTTGCTAATATGTTTGAAATCCTTTCCACAAATGATGTCCCAAGTGAGGAAGAGGAAATAATGGAAACTGAAATCTTAGAAACACAGTTTAAATATGAAGGAAATAACTCAGAGAGAAACCAACAAATCAAAGGTTTTCAACAGAAAAAAAAAGGAGAAAATTTACACAAGAAAAACAATATTTAAAATGTCAAAACTTCAAATAATGCAGGTCCCAATATAGACTCCATTGAACCATCTAGTAAAATTTTGGCTGTGTATGAGCATTCTTCAAGGTTAGAAGCCATCTCACATTCAATTGGAATAAGTCAAGAAATAGGGAAAAAAAATTGAAGATGGATTCTAATCAAAAAGTAGGTCACAAGACCAATCAATATCATATGGTAAAAGAAGGTGAAAAGCTTGTAGAGGAAGGTAATATTAATGCCCTTCCCAACATTTTTAGCCCTGGTATTAATGAAGATCATCACTTGGAATATTAGAGGACTCAAAGGGAGTCTTTCAAAACAAAATGAAATTAGAAGAATGATTCAGATAAATGGTCCACATCTTGTTTTCCTTCAAGAAACAAAAATGTCAATGGAGGATATGGACTTAATTGCCAGTAAAATTTGGCCAACTGGAAAAGTGGTTTCCCTTAGTTCCCAAGGGACTTCGAGTGAAATTGCTTGTCTTTGGGACCCAAAAGAGGTAGTTATTCACCATATGGTTTGCAGTTGGAGTTTGTTGGCTATAGCTATTCAAAGTAGACATTCCAACCAAATTATGCTTTGCATTACTATTTATGCTCAGACTTCTTTGGAGGAAAAAAGAAGACAGTGGAAGGATATTACTCATATTATCTCTCATTTTCCTAAATCTTGGATCTTGATCGGAGAAGATTTCAATGCCATCCTCTCTCTATATGAGAAATGGGGGGGAAATAGAAATTTGGACAAAAGTACTGACCTCATGAGCGAATATATTGCAAACCTCCATCTTGTGGATATCCAACAAGATAATGGCCTTATGACTTGGTCTAACAGAAGGCAAGGCTTAGCTTGTATAATGGAGAGATTGGATAGGTTTTTGCTTTCTAAAAATTTCTTAATCCATGGTCACATTCCTAAAGTGAAGACTCTTAATAATGTTGGTTCGGATCATTGGCCAAGCATGGTGGAAATGTGGAAAACCAATGTGAGTTTCTCTCCTTTTTGTTTTCAATTAATGTGGCTTAGAGACATTTCCTTCAGACCTCGTGTGCAACAATGGTGGAAGGAAGGTAAACCTAGGCATGGGACTAAGATTTTCTATTTTGCCAAAATACTGCAATACATTAAATCCAAAATCAAGACTTGGAACTGGAAAGAGTTTGGGGATGTTCATAAAAAAAAACATGAAGTTATTGCTCATCTTGAAAATTTGAATAAGAAAATTCGTTTAGATGGCCTCATAGAGAAGAGAAGTGCAGATGAAATTAAACTCACAACTCAGTTAGAGGAATGGAAAAAAAGAGAAGAAATCTTATGGAAGCAAAAATCTAGAATTCAATGGCTCAAAGAAGGAGATCGAAACACAAATTTCTTCCACAAATATCTTCTAGCTCGAATATCTCACAACTTTATTTCTTCCTTAAAATTAGATTTTGGAGATGTTGTTTATACTTGGGATGGCATGAACTCTATTGTTGTTGATTACTTTTCCAATCTTTTTGCTGCTACTCCTCTTGACTCAGCTTCTCAACAAAATGTTCTTCAAGCAATCCCTTCTCTTATCACTTTTGAGGAGAAAACTATTTTGACTACTCCTGTTACTATCAATGAGCTTCAACAAGTAGTTTTTAAAATGCAAAAAGGGAAAACCCCAGGTCCTAATGGTTTTCCTATTGAGTTCTACCAAGATTTATGGGATATCCTTCATGTTGATTTATTAGAGATGGTGGAAGAAGCCAGGAAATCGAAAGAAATTTTGAAGGTTATCAATAAAACTTATATTACTTGTGTTCCAAAAGCTCAAGAGGTTGATCATATCTCAGCTTTTAGACCTATTGCTTTATGTAATGTTCTTCTCAAAATTATTACTAAAATCATGGCAGAAAGGTTGAAGCCTCTTTTACATAAGATTATTTCCCCAGAGCAAGGGGGATATGTGGAAGGACGTCAAATAGTAGATGAGATAGTTCTTTCTCAGGAAGCCATCCATTCCATGGATATGCAAAATTCTCCTTCTATGTTCATCCGATTAGACTTATCCAAAGCTAATGACAAAGTGGATTGGCACTTCCTTATCAAAGTTTTGAGGCAATTTGGTTTCTCTAAGGATTGGATGGATTGGATTATGGGATGTATCTCTTTAGTTTCGTACTTAGTTCTTATCAATGGTAGGCCTTCTCAGTATTTCCCAGCTTCTAGAGGTATCAGGCAAGGTGACTTGCTATCCCCTTATTTATTCATCATTCTTGCTGAATGCTTGGGTAGGACTATAACCAAAAAGAGGGAAAACAAAACCCTTGAGGGAGTTACCATTGCTCATGGAGCTAGACCTATCTCTCATATTCAATTTGTGGATGACTCTACCCTTTTAGGTAAAGCTACAGTTAAGGAAGCTTCTAATTTTAAGCAAATCATTAGCTATTTTTCTAAGGCTACTGGGCAGTTGATCAATGAAGACAAATCTAAAGTTATTTTCTTTCACTGCTCTACTATACAGGAAGCCATGGTATTGGATAAATTAAGATATAAGAAGACCTCTCTTCCAATCACTTATTTAGGTATTCCCATAAATATTTAAAGGAAAAAAAATAAAGATTGGAATTGGTTGTTGGACAAAGTCAAGAAGAAAATTGGAAAGTGGACCAACAAGTGGCTTTCTTCTGGGGGTAGAATCACCTTGGTAAAATCAGTCCTTCAAGCTATTCCTATTTATGTTTCTTCCGTTTTGAATATCCCAAAGGCTATTCTTCGAGAATTGGATCAAATCAGTCATTGTTTCCTTTGGAGTGGTACTAAGGAGAAAGTAAAATGGGCCTTCGTGAAATGGGATACTTTATGTCTTCCTAAGAGTGAAGGGGTGTTAGGATTCCGGTCTTCAATTAATAACAACAAAGCTTTAGCTGCTAAATTATTTTAGAGGCATTAAAATGGTGCAAAACATCTAAAGTTACAAATATGAAAAAATATAACTTTTCAACAAATGCATAGTATGATGTAAAATGTAAAGCAACATGGAGAGCTTTGAAAGAACCAAATAAATAAGAGAAAAAAACAACTATATAAAAATTTATAATGAAAGCAAAAGAGAAATTTGTAAATACAAGATGAGAAAAATTAACTAATTTAGGAAAAAATAAACTAAAGTTAATCTAGAAGGAAACTCAATAGAAAAATAAGCAAAAAAATACTATAATAGAAATTCGATGATTGAAAAATACAAAATAATTGTATGAATGAGAGCAAGAAGCAGAAGCCCTCTCGCATAATCATCACATTAAAAAAATTATTTTCCTTAAAGGATTTTAAGAAATGTATTAAGAAGATAGGAATAAGTAAGACTTGTGATGTGGAAGGACTATAGGTAGGATAATTAAAATAGAAAGTAGAGAACTTGAGACCAGACCTAAAAAGGATATTCAACAATATCATCAAATATGAATTTTCAAAGGAATAGATAACAAGTCCACTATTACCTCTTTTCAAGATAAGAGAGGTGTAGACAATCCCTCATGAAAGCATGAGATTTCGGAAATAAAACAGTATTGAGATGCAATATAAACAAACTAGCCTGATGCACGAAATAGGACAAACGTAATCAAATCAGGATAAAACATAAAGAGGAAGCAGGAGCACAACCCTTTTATATTAATTCCAAACTCGGTTACAATCCATCTCCTTCCCTTTTAGGGGCTAGGAGTGTTAGCATGTTTTTTATTACAATCGTGATCAATACGCCTCCTTCTACATGCCCACATGCAAAATGGGCGGGCCAAAATGTTGCCGCCGCTGATGTTGACGAGTCCTCGCTTCTTGCTACTTCTCCTGCAATCAAAGAAACAATGAAAACATTAGTAGCACCTGTAACAAGAAGATAGATCATTTGAATTTAGAAATACGTGCAAAAGATTGATTACATATGTGAATAAAATAACTCTACGCAACCTGCAACTCTGACAGAACTCGAAAAAATGTCACCAGATGGCCACTGCCATTGAAACAGTTGGCCAATCTGCTATCGAATTAGATGTCGCTACCTATAGGTTAGTGGGATAGCAACAACGAAAAAAGCATAATAATATTCGACAGAGGTCTAAAGCCGCGATAGCATGATAATATATTCGATAAACTATAACATATAACAGAATAAATTAAAACAAATAGCATAGACTGTAATGTATGATAAATACGTGATAACGAGATAAATTAAAAATAGCTGAGAGCGTGCGGGGCACCCGAGCGGGCCGCCCATCGTTGAAAACTCGACTTTGATGCCAATCCACTAGGGATGGGCCCAAAATCTAAGATAAGAAGGTGATGTCATCGAATTGAAGGATTACTGTGATCCAATGTCGGGTTTTAAGGTCTTGATTCACCTTTCTAACAGCCACCAATAGCCTCCCTTGTGAAAGAGATTACGGGCGTAGAAGAGATGAATCGAACAGGAGTGTAATCGGGTGTTTAATTTGGCAGCACTTCGTCGCTTGAAATGTCTACCAGCTTGTCCTTTCTAGGCAGGAAAGTCTACCATTTTATAGACCCACAGGGTCTCTTTGGAGGGGCATGCAGGGATGCCATGTGGTAGCCATGCCTTCCCAAAAGGGAGGAGACTCCTCCTTGACTTGGGCTTACATGACTGCCCTTGCAACAGTATGCTAACTGCCAATCTGCCCATCTACGTGCGCATGCACAACAGGTGGCAATAACTGACTGTCCTCGGCTGCCACTTGTTTAATGTCTACTTTGATGGTTTTAATGTCGCCTCTAAATGTATTAATGTCTACCTTTGAATTCTTGAATTTTGCATTTGATTGGTTAAGGTCCGCCTCTGATTGGTTAAGGTCCGCCTCTAATTGGTTAAGTCCACCTTGGCACGAAGATGGGAGTTTGTCACGATATCGCGACGTCGCAATATCGCGACGTTGTGATATCGTGACACTTCGGCCAAGGCTTTCTTTTGGGCCGAAAGTGTCACGATATCGCGACGTCGCGACACTTTGGCCAAGGCTTCCCTTTGGGCCCGAAGTGTTATGATATCACGACAGGCCAAGGCTTCCCTTTGGGCCCGAAGTGTTGCGATATCGCGACAGGCCAAGGCTTTGTTTTGGGCCCGAAGTGTCGCGATATCGCGACACTTTGGTCGAGGCTTTGTTTTGGTCCCGAAGTGTCATGATATCGCGACACTTCGGCCGAGGCTTTGTTTTGGGCCCGAAGTGTCATGATATTGTGACACTTCGATCGAGGCTTTGTTTTGGGCCCAAAGTTTCGCGATATCGCGACACTTCGGCCGAGGCTTTGTTTTGGGCCCGAAGTGTCACAATATCACGACACTTCGGCCGAGGCTTTGTTTTGGGCAGTGTCACGATATCGTGACACTTCGGCCAAGGTTTGCTTTTGATTAAGGCTTGCCAGAACGACCAACTTTGTTTTGTTTACTTTTTGACCTTCTAAACTACTGCGTAAGTGGCTAGGACCACTGTTTGACCTCTGAGGGCTGCCCTGAAAGCTATGTGTGTTAATGCTATCAGTGTTTGTAGTCACATAATCGTATTGGTGCTATTTTGGTGTCTACAAATGCCCCTTTTTGGGAAGCACTATGGGTGACGCAGTGCTGAGCAAAAATAGATAACCAAAGCACTAATGATTAGGGTTTCTTGGTAACCTAACCAACTTTTGATGCCCCAAGTATGGAAAGGGCATGCATTCTTGAATCCTTGCTTCTGACAAGCTAAGGAATTTGATTTCAAGTGTTAACCTGTTTTAGTGAGGTGTGACTTGAGCTTGGACATTGATCAGTCATGATTAGGCAAAGGGCGTAACCTTTTGTCCATAAGGGAACCTTGTGTTCATGCTTCGGGAATGCCAAGTGTTTGATCAATTTGATTGTCGCTTGTTTATTGCCCCAAGCAGGAGCGTGATTGTCTTTGTTAATGATTCTTTGAATGCATGTCATTGCTTTTATTAGGTGTGTGCTTGTTGATTGGTGACTAAGTGTGACTACCCCCTCAAGCGACGAATCGATGAGGGAATGACCTTCATGAGAAAAGCGACGAGTCACTTGACCCAAGATGACTTATGCAAGGGTGCCTTTAGATGTTTTACCGTTAAGCATGTGCAATTTCCTGACATTTGGACCTACTTTTTGGTGGGTGTTAACCCTTTTGGTGATGCCATAATGGGGTGAAATCGTCAAAAACCCGTCTTCCCGTGGAGCGGTCCGGCTATGGTAGCCTTCTTGGGGAAGTAGGAGAGTGACAATTTGAGCCTTGACATCGATTTTCTATGCCAAGAGGTTAAGTGCAAGAGCACTTGTGTCCGACAATTCTTATTTCTTTTGTTTTTGTGTTGCATTTTTGTGATGTTTTTGTTGTTTTGATTTTCTTGCTTTGTGTATATGTCATGATTTTATGTTATGCACAATGATTGATGTTGATGGATGCATGTTATTTTATATTGATGTATGCATATGGTATGAGAAATGCGATTGTTGTATGTTGATTTATTTTGATGGATGCATATGTTATGATCAATGCAAATGTTTTTGATTTATATGTGATATGCAGAAATGAAATGGATGAATGGAATTTGTGATGTTTGGCTATGACACCATAGACTGTTTAGAACTCTGTTATTTTGTCTTTATGCGATTGCTGTAGTGGATGACTTTGTGTATACATGTGGTTTTTATTTTTTTTTCTTTTTTGTATTTTATGATGGTAGTGTGATGATGAAAAGTAGCTAAGTTGGTTTTAGAAATGTAGCTAAGGTTTTCTGATACTCAAATGGTTTTTAACTTACTAGCCATGACTGTACTTTATCTTACAAGACTTTTGAACAAGGTATGAATCGGACTTGTTTTTGACCAAGCTATTTCACATCCCTGTGTGTGCAATTGAGTTCTTTTATGTGGTATTTGTCAGGATACCGCCAGTGCCAGATGGGCTTTCAACCGAACCTGTACTAAGGATCACCTAATTAGCTCCACTAACTCCTTTGTTGTATTTAGTTAGATTAATCTGTGATGTTATCCAGGATACCATAAGGTAGCTCATCCTTATGCAAACATTGGTCTGCACGCACGTAAAGCGAATGTGACAGACATATCGTCATGCGGGTAGGATACCACCATTGCCAGATAGGCTGTCAACCAAACTCGTAATGAGGATCACCTAGATGGTTTTTGAATGCTAAGAATTCCAGGGATTCAAGATCAGGATATTTGTTGGCTGAATGATTTAGAAAGTTGCTCGTCTATATAGTGATGAAAATCACTATTTATTTTCTATTAATTCGTTTTGAGCAAGGATTTTGAATAGTAGTGATAACCACTATTATTTGATTTTGTATTTTGAGTATTGTGAGTTTGGGCTTGTGAGTGGCCTTGATCCTTGTGGCCTTGGGGACGACTACGCATCCTTTGCAGGGATGTGTAGTACAAATCCTTACGACATTGGGAACCAAGGGGGTGATGGAGATTATGGAGTAAGGGCATTGATCTGTTAGGCCTTGGGGATGACTACCCATCCTGGTTAGGGGCAGATAGTACGAATCCTTACAACTTAGAGACCAAAGGTAAATGGAAAGTGTTAAGATGATGATTTGTTGGAATTTTGTTTATGAATGGTGTTGATCCCTTTTGGGTTTTGGGGATGACTACCCATCCTTGGCAGGGACGTGTAGTACAAATCCTTACAACTTTGGGAACCAACTATGATTGGGATTTGGTAGTGGTAAAAACCACTGTTTTATGGAGGTGAATGGATAAGAAAGAGCTCGTCCTTTTGTCAATTCTCAGCATTCTAGAACCATTCGCACAGGGGGATGAGTAAGATAACCGTTTCACTTATGGTGACCTAGATTACTAAGTAGGTTTCATCTTTCGTTCACACAACTTGGGAATTTTTATACGTTTTAATTTGTGTTGGGATGTTACGTAACAAGGCGTATTTCAAGTGTAACTCTACCTTCATAAAATTTGTTTGACTCGGTACATTACATGGCTAAAGAGCAAAATGATGACTGAATCACGAAAACTCTTGATACATTAAAAGACCACCGACTCTAGTGTGGTAAAAAGAAATGCATGGTTTTTTTGTTGGTTTTTTAAAATGGAACAGTGTGGAACAAGATGGACTAGCAGAGCAATTACAGCCTATGGTGCCTTTGACCTATACGACCACAAATATGCAATGTATGGATGCAATGCTTTAATGCAGCTATGTATTTTTTGTATTTTTGATGGATTGATTTTTTTGAATATGAAGATGAGGTGCGAGAAGATCTTTCTATTGATGAATTTGAGTATGCCTAGAAATGAGATGCAAAAATTTTGTTTTGTTGTTTTTTGATGATTTTTTTTGAATTTTAACTTTTCTTATTTTTGACCAAGCGATTGTGGAAATCCTTGGAGCATTTTGGGATTGACCAAGCAATTTTAGGGATCCTTGGAACATTTTTGGGATTGACCAAGCGGTTGCGATAATCCTTGGAGCATTTTTGGGGTTGACCAAGCAATTATAGAATCCTTGGAGCATTTTTGGGATTGACCAAGCGATTACGATAATCCTTGGAGCATTTTTGGGATTTGACAAAGCGATTATAGAATCCTTAGAGCATTTTTGGGATTTGACCAAGTGATTATAGAATCCTTGGAGCATTTTTGGGATTTGACCAAGCAATTTTAGAGATCCTTGGAGCATTTTTGGGATTTGACCAAGCAATTTTAGAGATCCTTGGAGCATTTTTGGGATTTGACCAAGTGATTTTATGGATCCTTGGAGCATTTTGGGATTGACCAAGCGATTATAGAATCCTTGGAGCATTTTGGGATTGACCAAGCGATTATAGAATCCTTGGAGCATTTGGGGTGACCAAGCGATTGCGATAATCCTTGGAGCATTTGGGGTGACCAAGTGATTGCGATAATCCTTGGAGCATTTGGGATGACCAAGTGATTATAGAATCCTTGGAGCATTTTGGGATTGACCAAGCGATTATAGAATCCTTGGAGCATTTGGGGTGACCAAGCGATTGCGATAATCCTTGGAGCATTTGGGGTGACCAAGTGATTGTGATAATCCTTGGAGCATTTGGGATGACCAAACGATTACGATAATCCTTGGAACCTTTGGGGTTTTGACCAAGCGATTGCGATAATCCTTGGAGCCTTTTGATTTGGATTATGGCTCTTCAGGGGATAGAGGTACCCCCAGCTTGATGGTATTTACACTTTGGATCTAGCTCTGGAGGGATGGGCACGAATGGATCGTCCCTATGCACAAATAGGAGGACAAGGTCTACCCTCGATACTGATGTTGCTATGAGGTCTTTGGGCAAAATTTGATATTTGTATGCCCAAAGTGGCGGATGTAACGCTTGGTCCCACTACGGTGGGTTAACGCGCCACTCATGCCCTAGTATTATGTCTATCTGTTGACATGCTTCCTTAATTTTTATGGGATGTCGATGCTGTTGCATGTGATTGCTGTGGGCTATCTTTGTTTTATCTTCACCTTCGACCAGTGAGTACAGCTCATCATAATCTGGATATTCTAAGACATGGAGGACTGCATCATCAAGTAGCCCTACGGTTAAAGGTTGATCCTCTTCGAAAGAAGCCTCATGTAAGTTGGGCCTTGGGAGCTCAAAAATCTTGGTCTCTATGGACTCTAAGTGCTCTAGTGCTTTGCATGTATCGGGAGATTTGAGCTCCTCCTCTTTGGTTGGTTCTTGTTGAGGAACTTGGGGCTTATGGAGGGGTGGCCAGATAGCACCCCCCATGCCTTGGTGGGGCTTTTCATCCCACTCTTCTTATTGCTCTGATTCCTTAGATGCTTCTTGATGAATTTCTAAAGGTGGCCCATAAACCTGAGTGGGTTCCTAAGGAAGGCACCCATCATTGGTTATAGGATTAGCATCCCACTCATGTCTAGGAGGCGTCGGGGGTGGTGCTTGATGAGGTCATGGAGACTTGTCTCGCACCCGAGGTTTGTGCCTCTCATAATGTTTTATCTTATGCATGTGAGGGGTTGTTGTCCTCTCCTGCATAATGTGTTGGAAAAACTCATCCTTCTGGTGCTAAAGGTGCTCTTTATTTAGAAGATACCATTGCTCTAACTGTTGTCATTCTAGCTCAAGTTGTGTGAGTTGCATCCGGTGTGCAAAATGCTTGACAAATTCTAAGATAGTTGGTCCTACCGCCTCATGTCTAGAAGGGTTAGACGCCTCTCTAACATATCTATCTCGATCGTAGTGATCCAATATATCTATAGGCTGCCTCCCTCTATTGGAGGTAGTGGCATTTATCCGAGGCTCTGGCCTCAGTAGGTGATCCTGATAGCTAGCATTTGCGAAGGCATCTTGCTCCCGTGATGTATATTGTTCTTGAGGAAGGTAAGGGTTTTCCTCTTGATCTTTGTCATAAGTGAAAAAGGAATGGGTGGAGTTGGCTCGCCCCGCCTGAGGAGCCTTGTGCTCTGGATTTGCCTTTGTAGTCCTAACAACTAGAGGGGGTGAAGGAGGGATAGTGTAATGATGTGGTTCCTCCCGTTGAACCCTATGTTGACCTAGCGCTTCATCACGCGATGACCGCTCATAGTGAGCATCTAAGGTAGCTCTCCTATGACTGTACCCATCATGGAAGGGTGTGTGCTGAGTGTTATGCTGAACAGGAGTGCTCCTCGAAGAGGTACCCCTATAGTCCCGTTTCATCGGGGCACGGAGGGGACTACCTTGTGTGTCAGGCCGCCAAGGTGGTATGACCAAATCCTTGGGGCTATACCAAAGGTGACTTGTGCCTCCTATTTGTGCACCTTCCGCAACATCTGCCCTTGATTGGGCTTGGCTATGGGTGCACACCATTGTGGTGCTTCTCTACTAGCTAAGCAGATTTTTATCTTGTTTATGATGATTTTCCTTTTTGTTTACACTAAGCAGAAATGAACACACACATACACAAATCGTGATTATCTCTTTTAAGTATTAATAGTGTGTCCTAAACTGGTTTAGTGCATTTTGATGTTTTGTTTTGTTTTTGCAAGTTTTGAAGAACATTTAAATGCATAATGTTGGCTCATATGACTCCCATAAATGGTCTCCCCTTCAATATACCATTTTCGGACCGATATACCAACCTCTCTATATACCCGCCCTTACGAGAGGGAAACTATAGGTACGTGAGAGCAGATGGTATGTGGAACATAGGTGGTACGGAAGGGGGATTGTCCTGTTAATGACACCTACCATAGAAGACTTATTCTCGCACGCATGGGAATCACCCCAGCGACACTCGGTCAGCTTTCATCAAGATTTATGCCTAACAACAGTGACAATAGGGGAAATGGATGCAAAGCTAAGCCAAGGTGGTGATGAACCCACCGTTGGTCTTGCTCAAGGTTCGGGGTCTTACGACCAGCTCCTTGGTTTAATTTACCACGTGATGTGTGTGGGGTTCATTTTATTTAATAAAAATGAAACAAGCATAAACAACTTTCCCTAAGCAAGTAAAAGTTGACAAAAAAAGTAGAAAAAAAAAAATGCAGGTACAACTTTGGAACCTTACCTTTTTTTTTCTCAAATCGGCTGTTTTTGATTCGGCCCGGTACCTTTAAGCATAAAAATGTAAATTTCAATCAATTTATGAATCTAAAAAAAAAAAAAACAGGGGAAAGAGTCCCACCATGATCGCCACTAAAAGCATGAGATTCAGGAAATAAAACAGTATTGAGATGCAATATAAACAAACTAGCCTGATGCACGAAATAGGACAAACGTAATCAAATCAGGATAAAACATAAAGAGGAAGCAGGAGCACAGCCCTTTTATATTAATTCCAAACTCGGTTACAATCCATCTCCTTCCCTTTTAGGGGCTAGGAGTGTTAGCATGGTTTTGATTACAATCGTGATCAATACACCTCCTTCCTCATGCCCACAAGCAAAATGGGCGGGCCAAAATGTTGCCGTCGCTGATGTTGATGAGTCCTCACTTCTTGCTACTTCTCCTACAATAAAAGAAATAATGAAAGCGTTAGTAGCACTTGTAACAATAAGATAGATCATTTGACTTTGGAAATATGTGCAAAATATTGATTACATATGTGAATAAAATAACTCTATGCAACTTGCAACTCTGACAGAACTCGAAAAAATGTCACCAGATGGCCACTGCCATTGAAACAGTTGGCCAATCTACTGTTGAATTAGACATCGCTACCTATAGGTTAGTGGGATAGCAACAATGACAAAAGCATAATAATATTTGACAAAGGTCTAAAGCCACGATAGCATGATAATATATTCGATAAACTATAACGTATAACAAAATAAATTAAAACAAACAGCGTAGACTATAACGTATGATAAATACGTGATAACGAGATAAATTAAAAATAGCTGAGAGCGTGCGGGGCGCCCGAGCGGGCCGCCCACTGTTGAAAACTTGACTTTGATGCCAATCCACTAGGGATGGGCCCAAAATCTAAGATAAGAAGGTGATGTCATCGAATTGATGGATTACTGTGATCCAATGTCGGGTTTTAAGGTCTAGATTCACCTTTCTAATAGCCACCAATAGCCTCCCTTGCGAAAGAGATTACGGGTGTAGAAGAGATGAATCGAACAGGAGTGTAATCGGGTGTTTAATTTGGTAGCACTTTGTCGCTTGAAATGTCTACCAGCTTGTCCTTTTTGGGTGGGAAAGTCTACCATTTTATAGACCCACGGGGTCTATTTGGAGGGGCACACAGGGATGCCACATGGTGGCCATGCCTTCCCAAAAGGGAGGAGACTCCTCCTTGACTTGGGCTTACATGACTACCCTTGCAACAATCCGCTAACTGCCAATCTGCCCACCTACGCACACATGCACATCAGGCGACAATAACTGACTATCCTCGGTTGCCACTTGTTTAATGTCTGCTTTGATGGTTTGAATGTCACCTCTAAATGTATTAATGTCTGCATTTGAATGCTTGACTTTCGCCTTTGATTGGTTAAGGTCCATTGCTGATTGGTTAAGGTCTGCCTATGATTGGTTAAGTCCACCTTGGTGCGAAGATGGAAGTTTGTCGCAATATCATGACACTTCGACCAAGGCTTTCTTTTGGGCCAAAAGTGTCGCAATATCACGATGTCGTGATATCGCGACGTCGCGATATCGCGACACTTCGACCAAGGCTTCCCTTTGGGCCCGAAGTGTCGCAATATCGTGACACTTCGACCAAGGCTTCCCTTTGGGCTCGAAGTGTCACGATATCGCGATGTTGCAATATCTTTGTTTTGGGCCCAAAGTGTCGCGATATCGTGACACTTCAGCCAAGCTTTGCTTTGGGCCCGAAGTGTCGCGATATCGTGACACTTCAGCCGAGGCTTTGTTTTGGGCCCAAAGTGTCGCGATATCGCGACACTTCGGTCGAGGCTTTGTTTTGGGCGTCGAAGTGTCGCGATATCGTGAAACTTCGACCAAGGCTTGCTTTTGATTAAGGCTTGCTAGAACGACCAAATTTGTTTTGTTTACTTTTTGACCTTCTAAACTACTGTGTAAGTGGCTAGGACCACTGTTTGACCTCTGAGGGCTGCCCTGAAAGCTGTGTGTGTTACTGCGATCAGTGTTTGTAGTCACATAATCGGATTGGTGTTGTTTTGGTGTCTACACCTCAAATTACTAAACCATTAATCACAATCTTCTATTTGTAAAGATATTTGAAAGTATGGTTGATATTTGAATTAGAAATTAGGTAGAAGAAAAAGGAAAGAGGGCAAAATAGCAAGCAAGTTTTAGACCAAAAAATTTGACAATTGATCATACCATTAAAAAATTGGATTGAAAAAGGAGAAGTCTATTATTATTAATAGGACTTCAAGAAATATTTTAAAATAGTGCTTAGAAGTAAATCATGGAATAGGTTGGAAGAATGAGATATAATGTACAAGTATAGAGAAATAATGCATAGATTCTATGAAGAGGTATGACCTAAAACCAAAATATAAGCAGTTTTTTTAGAATACCTTAGAAGTGGTATAGGAGTTAAAAAGTATGCTCATTATTCCTTCCTTATTTGGTTTATATAATTGTAAATTAAAGGACTAGATAAAAATTTGAATGGAGAGAATGATGCTCATTTGTGAAGTTATGTGGACAAGCTTGTTTAGTATATATATGATCTCATTTCGATTTTAAGGTCAACACATGGTCTAAGAAAGTATTGAAAGGTCTCAAAGCACCTTTCCAAGTAGATATGCATGCAAGTAAATAGTTGTAAAATAAATATTATGATCTTGTCCAATAAAAAGAAAAAGGTTAGATAAATTCTTATTGTGAGGGGGATCATCTAGAAGAAATAAAGAAGTACAAATATATTTGGGAGAGACCTCAATAATAAGCTCTATTCTGAAACATATAGGAAAAACATTGAAAGGATATAAACCACTTTTTACATTATAAAATAAAAGTAGGGTGGCTAAATTATCGGATTGAAAGACTAGTGCCACTAGTGATATTATATGAATGTGAAGTGTGGGATAACAACACATCGCACTAATGAAAGCAAATAGAAAGATTTTTTTTTTTTTGACAACAAATAAATTTAAAATAAAAAAGACAGTTCCATACAAAATTCTTATAATAAAAACAAATAGAAACAAATAATAAAATATATAAAAACATATACATTTAAACAAATAATCTAAAAACATAATAAAAAAATATTCGAACAAAAGAAAAGAAACATAAACGAAGTCGAATATTAACTTGGAGGAATTCCAAAATAATAACAAATATATAAAAAAAATGGTTAATAAAAACTTATTAAAATTAAAAAAGAAAACATTATCTTATTAAATTCAATCCTCATCATTTTATTAAAAAAAAAATCTATATAAACTTAGACACCAATTAAAAAAGCAAAGATGCTCATTGTTCAATATATAACCAGCTCATACCTGTGCGACTTCCTTGAACATGCTATATAAAGATAGACACCAATTAAAAAACAAAGATTCTCATTGTTCAACTGATAACCAGCTCATACCTGTCAGGCGACTTCCTCGAACATGCTACGGACGGCTTCCCATAGACTCAATGAAACCTCTCTGACTTTAGTTCTGGACGGCTTTCCATAGACACATTGAAGTCTCTTTGACTCCAGTCCTAGTCTCACTGTTCGTATTCACTTATATAGAAAACATTCTCAGTTAATTTTACCTTAAAACCAAAACTAGACCACATGGCATATATTAGGATATACTACGTTTCATTGTAAACTTCCTCCTCGACAATTTCACCAAAATATTAATGTATTTCTGCACGCGCTTATGACAACATGAGTTGCAAATAAGTATAGGACAACAAAAAAAAACATGTAAGACTCTTTCCAGCTCATATCACAATTATACGCGGAGGGAGATCCTTGCGCACTTAATATAAATGCATATTCAAAGTGGAAGAAATATGACATTTGGATCTAGAACTCAATTTGTAGTTCGAAAGCATTTGTGGTTAAGTAGTTTAGACATTGAGGGGACACCGAATCCAATAGCGAATAGCGACCAGCCGATATGAATTCGCTAAGTGTGCTGCGCTTAGCTGCCTTTGCTTGGGCTCTTGCTACCATTGTGATTGCTATCTCTGCTTCTTCCACCGAAGCTCCAGCAGGGAACATGTAAGATCTACGTTTCTCTGATCAATAGTTTGTTTGATTGTTTCACTTGAGTGATTGACAGACGTATGTATATGTATTGTTTAGCTTGTTGGTGGCATTGAAGAGCCGAGGGGTGCAAGTGTACCGGTGTCAGGAGGATCATTCATACGCCTTTGATCATGCCAGCGCTTTTTTGTACGATTTCGACGATTTCCAATATGTAAATCCGAGAGGTGAGCATTACTTCCTTCGGAAAACGGATGGACAAGGAGGCAGGCCCACCTGGTCCCTTTTTGATAGTCTACACAGACTAGTTACCAGTACTGTCACAGGTCAGCCCTCAGCCACCGAACACTCTAGTAACTCTTTAAATCGCAGTGTTTGTAGAATTCCATCCATTTTGATATTGCAAAAGTGTAGTGCTTACAGAATTTGCTTGATGAATGCTTTGATAGCATTTAAAGCAAAGTGGAAGAAGTAGCATGATACAATATTGAAGAAGGATCGTTTCTTTTTTTGTAGGCAAAGTAATCAGATCAAAGGAACGGGCAGGCACGATTCCAGATGTTGTGCTGCAGGCTACCTCCCACAGTGGGCCTGGTGCCTTGGATAAAGTCTCTTACATCTCACGATCCCAAAGCAGAGGTGGCACGCCCCCTCCATCCTGCAATACCGTGGGAAAAATGCTTCCAGTAAAGTATGAATCCTTATATAGTTTCTACGTGAGGGAAAACAGACCTCCAGCACTTCCCTCCATTCTCTCAATTCCGAAGGGGAATGTGCCGGTCGTTAGCTATTTCGCTCAAGGCGTGCAGATATATTCTTTCAACGGCTCTGCCTGGTTGTTACACAACGTTTCGGCACAACTATCGTCCGTTCCAGGGCAGGAGGTGATTGGAAAGCATTATTTCCTTGCGGAGGCAGATGAAAATGGAGGACAAGCCACGTGGGAGACGTTCAGGCCTCCAACCAGAGTGACTGGAAAGCCTCAAAATCAATTGGTTGTTGACGGGGATAGCATTCCTTGGCTTTCTATAAAGGCCACAAGCCACAAGGGCGGAGGGTGAGTATTCCATTCCATGCTGTGCGTGCGGGCATTCTCAGCTTGTTTATAGCTTACTTATGTTCATTTCAAACTCTGTTATTACTCGGCCTAATTAGATGACATTTTCTTGGTTATAAAATATGTACAGCTACTTGCTGGCAGCTGTGTCTTACGTACAAAGAGTTTATACAAGCGGCGGAACACCTCCTCGGAGCATCGGCGGAGCCAGAATTGGGGATACCTACAACTCTCCGTATACAGCGATTTATTGGTTTTATGCACCCAACAGTTTTTACTCGTGAATTTAGACTTGCATTCCCATCCTTTATTCTTTAACTACTTTTGGACAGCCGCGAGCTCTATGGCCGTCTTTATGCTAATTGGCAATAAAGAGGTTGATGGCCGTCTTCCTTGTTTCCGAATTAATTGTTCCCATGTGATTAGGGTTTTAGAGCTTTGTCTTTTTTTGGAAGACCCACGTTCAAACCACCCTGGAATGTATGTACATGTATTAATGAACCTTTCTAAATAAAATAAAAATAAAAAATTAATTAATTAATTTATTATTAGCATAAATTTGTTAGAAGATAGATGTTTAATTTCTAAAATTAATATTTTTATAATTTTTTACAAAATAAAAGCATATAAATTTATTGATTTATATTTTAAAATGTTTTAAAGAGTTTTGTGATTCTTATTAAGAGTTTATTTTTATTTTAAGACATACCATTAATAATATGTAATTTTAATAGAATTAAATAAAATCAATATATTTGTAACTTTTACAAAAAATTTATTGTAAGATGATATTATTTAATCTGAATAAGGCTTTTATAATGATATTTCGTAACTTTATGAAAAATCTTATGAACAAAATAAATA
The DNA here is from genome assembly GCA_028583015.1 of Wollemia nobilis. Lineage (NCBI taxonomy): Eukaryota > Viridiplantae > Streptophyta > Pinopsida > Araucariales > Araucariaceae > Wollemia > Wollemia nobilis. The sequence goes on along the minus strand of JAQPPZ010016717.1, from coordinate 9,314,627 downwards.
TATAAATATAAGTATTTAATTGCAATAAAACTAAATAAAATTTATATATTTGAAATTTACATTCAAATAAATATAATTTCACAAATTTTCATTACAAAATGTTATGATTTGAATTCATTTTTTGTTCTTTACAATAATCTCTTTGACCAGTTAGTAATAAAATTGGTTAATAATGCTTTTATCCTTATAAGATCTATTGATGTAGAAGGTATATTTAAATTTTTTTAATCAAAAACTATAGAATTATCCATATATTTTTATAAATATTTTAAAAATATGGATGAACTTTACTAATATACATATTTTAATAGATTTATGGATTTTTAAATTAAAAATATATATTTTATTTTCAATATTTTGTTAATTTATACATTTCTTTGATTCTCAACCAAAGTAATACTTAATACTTTATGAAATTGAGTATATTGCCTTTTTTTAAAATTAGAATCATAAAATAGGTAGGAATATGTCAAAATACCTTGCTTTTAACCTAACACTAGAACTTTTCATCTCTAAGAATGGTGAAGACCATAAGTCACTGAGTGCATGGTTTTGTGACTCACTTTTCATCCTTTTAATGACTCTTAAACAAAATGCAATATACTCAACTTCAACAAGAAATAAGCTATACTTCTCTCAAAGAGTTTGAAGAACTGCAAACTAACAAAGTATTGGAAATAAAGAATAGACTATGAATGTGATTTACAAATATATATTTGATAGACTTTGTAAATTATGAATTTTGCCAAGGTTCGTATTTCTTTTAATTTTATAAGGACATCATATCTCTTATGAGGAATATGAAGTTTTTCATGTGATGATTTATCAAATTTTTATTTTTTTTATATATATTCAATCTACAATAGAGTATACTTTTCATAAATTTTTATTAATTTCTTATTTAAGTGTCCATTTTTGTGTTAGTTTTCAATGAGCATACATCATCTAAACGTCAATAAAAATATATTCTTTTAAAATGAAGGTACATAAGCATACATATGTCTAGGATATTTTTCTAAATTGTTTTCAAATTATTTTAATTTTAAATTTTTATTGATTTTTAAAACAAACCAATATTTTAGTTATAAAAAAAAAAGATAACTCCTTTCAAACCCCACAAAAATAATAAAATTTTAAAATCTAATTTATAAATTCTTTCTAGATATCTACCTTTTGTTTGACCACTTTTCTAGCCATATAAATTTCTCACTTCCCCTCTAAATAAAATTTTGAGGTCTCGAAAACAAGAGAAATTTCAGAGCTGAATGGTAGAGACGTTTTTCACATGACTGCCCAAACTTCCGAACTTGTTTCTGTCATATCTCACTCATCCGAACTCGTATTAAGCTGAAATTTTGAGGGTAGATGCCAGAAAAACCCCAGAACATCTCCACCAATTTTCATATTATTTGGAGCAACACAGATCCTAGCGCATCCCTATGTGTGAACGATATATTTGGCAAGCAGCTATGCGAGGGTTTCATCTGGGTTGAGGGCAAGCAACTCCATAGGTTGGTTTTTAGGGCCTTCGAGCCCTAGCAACCAATATTTTTGTGGTTTATGCTCAATATTTTAGCAAGAAATGTTGCAGGGGATACAATATGGGTTAGAAATTTGTCTTTCAACAGATCATACTGTGAACTTGAGTGAGAACGGATTCCAATTTGTTGCACAAAAGAAAAGTGAAAACCATACCTTTCCATGGCGTCTAGGGCAAGGATTAAAGAGACCACGAAATAAGTTTCAAGTAGTTGATAAAAAAATGACTCATATATCAAGTGAATCTGGTGCTAAGGGGCACCCACAAAATAATTCTACATTGAAAACCCCTGTCAAGGGTAAGAATTTTGAAGACTCAGTCCCAAAAATGAATTTTAGGGATGCCCTTCATGGTGGACAGCCTCAACCCAATGCTAATATCAATACTAGGGCTTCTCATAAACCTCTAAGAATGCCTAAGATTGATCCTAGGAAAATGAAGTCAGGATGTCTTAAAGCGGCTGATGGAACTCCTATTGTTAAGCTTGATATGGGTAACATTCAGACTGGCATTGAAGATTTGGAAAAAAGAGGACTAATTTGTCGGTTCGTGGGTTTTCGTTCGAGTCTATCTGCTTTCAAAGTCTGGGCTACAAAAAGTTGGAAAACTAAAGGTGAGTTACAAATCTCTATTTATCCAAATGGTTATTTTCTTGTTTTATTTGCTAATAATGAAGATAGAGAGAAAAATTTTCAAGGGGTCCTTGGTTTTTTGGAAGGGCAGGGCTTTTCATGAAGCCTTGGCATACTAAATTTAAAGCCAAAGAAGAGATGCCTTCTATAGCTCCCGTGTGGGTTAGAATCTTTGGCCTCCCTATTGAATTTTGGAATCCTACTATTTTTTCTTCAATTGGAAACTCTTTAGGAACTTTTATGATGACTGCTGATTGTACTCAAAATTTTGAACATATTATTTATGCTCGAATTTGTATTTTAATGGATTTTGACAAACCCCTACCTAAAAAAATCACATTACAATTTGGGGAAGACACTTGGGAGCAAGTAGTGGACTATGAGAACATTCCTTTTTGTTGTAGAATTTGCCATGAATATGGTCATTTGGCCAGTGCTTGCCCAAATAAAATTTTTGATCAAAAGAAAGAAGATATAAAATCAGTAGGTTTCCAAATACCTAAGAATAAGAACACTAAAAAAAAACCAGCAATGAAGGATCAATCAAAGTCATTTGCTAATATGTTTGAAATCCTTTCCACAAATGATGTCCCAAGTGAGGAAGAGGAAATAATGGAAACTAAAATCTTAGAAACACAGTTTAAATATGAAGGAAAGAACTCAGAGACAAACCAACAAATCAAAGGTTTTCAACAGGAAAAAAACGGAGAAAATTTACACAAGAAAAACAATATTTAAAATGTCAAAACTTCAAATAATGCAGGTCCCAATATAGACTCCATTGAACCATCTAGTAAAATTTTGGCTGTGTATGAGCATTCTTCAAGGTTAGAACCAATCTCAGATTCAATTGGAATAAGTCAAGAAATAGGGAAAAAAAATTGAAGATGGATTCTAATCAAAAAGTAGGTCACAAGACCAATCAATATCATATGGTAAAAGAAGGTGAAAAGATTGTAGAGGAAGGTAAGATTAATGCCCTTCCCAACATTTTTAGCCCTGGTATTAATGAAGATCATCACTTGGAATATTAGAGGACTCAAAGGGAGTCTTTCAAAACAAAATGAAATTAGAAGAATGATTCAGATAAATGGTCCACATCTTGTTTTCCTTCAAGAAACAAAAATTTCAATGGAGGATATGGACTTAATTGCCAGTAAAATTTGGCCAACTGGAAAAGTGGTTTCCCTTAGTTCCCAAGGGACTTCGAGTGAAATTGCTTGTATTTGGGACCCAAAAGAGGTAGTTATTCACCATATGGTTGGCAGTTGGAGTTTGTTGGCTATAGCTATTCAAAGTAGACATTCCAACCAAATTATGCTCTACATTACTATTTATGCACTGACTTCTTTGGAGGAAAAAAGAAGACAGTGGAAGGATATTACTCATATTATCTCTCATTTTCCTAAAGCTTGGATCTTGATCGGAGGAGATTTCAATGCCATCCTCTCTCTATATGAGAAAAGGGGGGAAATAGAAATTTGGACAAAAGTACTGACCTCATGAGCGAATATATTGCAAACCTCCATCTTGTGGATATCCAACCGAGATAATGGCCTTATGACTTGGTCTAATAGAAGGCAAGGCTTAGCTTGTATAATGGAGAGATTGGATAGGTTTTTGCTTTCTGAAAATTTCTTAATCCATGGTCACATTCCTAAAGTGAAGACTCTTAATAATGCTGGTTCGGATCATTGGCCGATCATGGTGGAAATGTGGAAAACCAATGTGAGTTTCTCTCCTTGTTGTTTTCAATTAATGTGGCTTATGGGACATTTCCTTCGGACCTCGTGTGCAACAATGGTGGAAGGAAGGTAAACCTAGGCATGGGACTAAGATGTTCTATTTTGCCAAAATACTGCAATACATTAAATCCAAAATCAAGACTTGGAACTGGAAAGAGTTTGGGGATGTTCATAAAAAAAAACATGAAGTTATTGCTCATATTGAAAATTTGAATAAGAAAATCCATTTAGATGGCCTCACAAAGAAGAGAAGTGCAGATGAAATTAAACTCACAACTCAGTTAGAGGAATGGAAAAAAAGAGAAGAAATCTTATGGAAGCAAAAATCTAGAATTCAATGGCTCAAAGAAGGAGATCGAAACACAAATTTCTTCCACAAATATCTTCTAGCTCGAAGATCTCACAACTTTATTTCTTCCTTAAAATTAGATTTTGGAGATATTGTTTATACTTGGGATGGCATGAACTCTATTGTTGTTGATTACTTTTCCAATATTTTTGCTGCTACTCCTCTTGACTCGACTTCTCAACAAAATGTTCTTCAAGAAATCCCTTCTCTTATCACTTTTGAGGAGAACTCTATTTTGACTGCTCCCGTTACTATCAATGAGCTTCAACAAGTAGTTTTTAAAATGCAAAAAGGGAAAACCCCAGGTCCTAATGGTTTTCCTATTGAGTTCTACCAAGATTTCTGGGATATCCTTCATGTTGATTTATTAGAGATGGTGGAAGAAGCCAGGAAATCGAAAGAAATTTTGAAGGTTATCAATAAAACTTATATTACTCGTGTTCCAAAAGCTCAAGAGGTTGATCATATCTCAGCTTTTAGACCTATTGCTTTATGTAATGTTCTTCTCAAAATTATTACTAAAATCATGGCAGAAAGGTTGAAGCCTCTTTTACATAAGATTATTTCCCCAGAGCAAGGGGGATATGTGGAAGGACGTCAAATAGTAGATGAGATAGTTCTTGCTCAGGAATCCATCCATTCCATGGATATGCAAAATTCTCCTTCTATGTTCATCCGATTAGACTTATCCAAAGCTAATGACAAAGTGGATTGGCACTTCCTTATCAAAGTTTTGAGGCAATTTGGTTTCTCTAAGGATTGGATGGATTGGATTATGGGATGTATCTCTTTAGTTTCGTACTTAGTTCTTATCAATGGTAGGCCTTCTCAGTATTTCCCAGCTTCTAGAGGTATCAGGCAAGGTGACTTGCTATCCCCTTATTTATTCATCATTCTTGCTTGAATGCTTGGGTAGGACTATAACCAAAAAGAGGGAAAACAAAACCCTTGAGGGAGTTACCATTGCTCATGGAGCTAGACCTATCTCTCATATTCAATTTGTGGATGACTCTACCCTTTTAGGTAAAGCTACAATTAAGGAAGCTTCTAATTTTAAGCAAATCATTAGCTATTTTTCTAAGGCTACTGGGCAGTTGATCAATGAAGACAAATCTAAAGTTATTTTCTTTCACTGCTCTACTATACAGGAAGCCATGGTATTGGATAAATTAAGATATAAGAAGACCTCTCTTCCAATCACTTATTTAGGTATTCCCATAAATATTCAAAGGCAAAAAAATAAAGATTGGAATTGGTTGTTGGACAAAGTCAAGAAGAAAATTGGAAAGTGGACCAACAAGTGGCTTTCTTCCGGGGTAGAATCACCTTGGTAAAATCAGTCCTTCAAGCTATTCCTATTTATGTTTCTTCCGTTTTGAATATCCCAAAGGCTATTTTTCGAGAATTGGATCAAATCAGTCATTGTTTCCTTTGGAGTGGTACTAAGGAGAAAATAAAATGGGCCTTCGTGAAATGGGATACTTTATGTCTTCCTAAGAGTGAAGGGGTGTTAGGATTCGGTCTTCAATTAATAACAACAAAGCTTTAGCTGCTAAATTATTTTAGAGGCATTAAAATGGTGCAAAACATCTAAAGTTACAAATATGAAAAAATATAACTTTTCAACAAATGCATAGTACGATGTAAAATGTAAAGCAACATGGAGAGCTTTGAAAGAACCAAATAAATAAGAGAAAAAAACAACTATATAAAAATTTATAATGAAAGCAAAAGAGAAATTTGTAAATACAAGATGAGAAAAATTAACTAATTTAGGAAAAAATAAACTAAAGTTAATCTAGAAGGAAACTCAATAGAAAAATAAGCAAAAAAATACTATAATAGAAATTCGATGATTGAAAAATACAAAATAATTGTATGAATGAGAGCAAGAAGCAGAAGCCCTCTCGCATAATCATCACATTAAAAAAATTATTTTCCTTAAAGGATTTTAAGAAATGTATTAAGAAGATAGGAATAAGTAAGACTTGTGATGTGGAAGGACTATAGGTAGGATAATTAAAATAGAAAGTAGAGAACTTGAGACCAGACCTAAAAAGGATATTCAACAATATCATCAAATATGAATTTTCAAAGGAATAGATAACAAGTCCAATATTACCTCTTTTCAAGATAAAAGATGTGTAGACAATCCCTCATGAAAGCATGAGATTCCGGAAATAAAACAGTATTGAGATGCAATATAAACAAACTAGCCTGATGCACGAAATAGGACAAACGTAATCAAATCAAGATAAAACATAAAGAGGAAGCAGGAGCACAACCCTTTTATATTAATTCCAAACTCGGTTACAATCCATCTCCTTCCCTTTTAGGGGCTAGGAGTGTTAGCATGTTTTTTATTACAATCGTGATCAATACTCCTCCTTCCGCATGCCCACATTCGAAATGGGCGGGCCAAAATGTTGTCATCGCTGATGTTGATGAGTCCTCGTTTCTTGCTACTTCTCCTGCAATCAAAGAAACAATGAAAGCATTAGTAGCACCTGTAACAAGAAGATAGATCGTTTGAATTTAGAAATACGTGCAAAATATTGATTACATACGTGAATAAAATAACTCTACGCAACCTACAACTCTGATAGAACTCGGAAAAATGTCACCAGATGGCCACTGCCATTGAAACAGTCGGCCAATCTGCTATCGAATTAGATGTCGCTACCTGCAGGTTAGTGGGATAGCAACAACGACAAAAGCATGATAATATTCGACAGAGGTCTAAAGCCGCGATAGCATGATAATATATTCGATAAACTATAACATATAACAGAATAAATTAAAACAAATAGCATAGACTGTAACGTATGATAAATACGTGATAACGAGATAAATTAAAAATAGCTGAGAGCGTGTGGGGCGCCCGAGCGGGCCGCCCACCGTTGAAAACTTGACTTTGATGCCAATCCACTAGGGATGGGCCCAAAATCTAAGATAAGAAGGTGATGTCATCGAATTGATGGATTACTGTGATCCAATGTCGGGTTTTAAGGTCCGGATTCACCTTTCTAGCAGCCACCAATAACCTCCCTTGCGAAAGAGATTACGGGTGTAGAAGAAATGAATCAAAAAGAATGCAATCGGGTGTTTAATTTGGCAGCACTTCGTCGCTTGAAATGTCTACCAGCTTGTCCTTTCTGGGCGGGAAAGTCCACCATTTTATAGACCCATGGGGTCTCTTTGGAGGGGCACGCAGGGATGCCACGTGGTGGCCATGCCTTCCCAAAATGGAGGAGACTCCTCCTTGACTTGGGCTTACATGACTGCCCTTGCGACAGTCCGCTAACTGCCAATCTGCCCACCTACGTGCGCATGCATAGCAGGTGGCAATAACTGACTGTCCTCGGCTGCCACTTGTTTAACGTCTGCTTTGATGGTTTTAATGTCGCCTCTAAATGTTTTAATTTCTGCCTTTGAATTCTTGACTTTCGCCTTTGATTGGTTAAGGTCCGCCTCTGATTGGTTAAGGTCCGCCTCTGATTGGTTAAGGTCCGCCTCTGATTGGTTAAGTCCACCTTGGCGCGAAGATGGGAGTTTGTCGCGATATCGCGACGTCGCGATATCATGACGTGCGATATCACGACACTTCGGCCAAGGCTTTATTTTGGGCCGAAAGTGTCGCGATATCGCGACGTCGTGACACTTCGGCCAAGGCTTCCCTTTGGGCCCGAAGTGTCGCGATATCGCGACGGCCAAGGCTTCCCTTTGGGCCCGAAGTGTCGCGATATCGCGACAGGCCAAGGCTTTGCTTTGGGCCGAAGTGTCGCGATATCGCGACACTTTGGCCGAGGCTTTGCTTTGGGCCCGAAGTGTCGCGATATCGTGACACTTCGGCCGAGGCTTTGTTTTGGGCCCAAAGTGTCGCGATATCGCGACACTTCGGCCGAGGCTTTGTTTTGGGCCCAAAGTGTCGCGATATCGCGACACTTCGGCCGAGGCTTTGTTTTGGGCCCGAAGTGTCGCGATATCACGACACTTCGGCCGAGGCTTTGTTTTGGGCCCGAAGTGTCGCGATATCGTGACACTTCGGCCAAGGCTTGCTTTTGATTAAGGCTTGCTAAAACGACCAACTTTGTTTTGTTTACTTTTCGACCTTCTAAACTACTGTGTAAGTGGCTAGGACCACTGTTTGACCTCTGAGGGCTGCCCTGAAAGCTATGTGTGTCAATGCGATCAGTGTTTGTAGTCACATAATCGGATTGGTGCTATTTTGGTGTCTACAGATGCCCCTTTTTGGGAAGCACTGTGGGTGACGCAATGCTGAGCAAAAATAGATAACCAAAGCACTAATGATTAGGGTTTCTTGGTAACCTAACCAACTTTTGATGCCCCAAGTATGGAAAGGGCATGCATTCTTGAATCCTTGCTTCTGACGAGCTAAGGAATTTGATTTCAAGTGTTAACCTATTTTGGTGAGGTGTGACTTGAGCTTGGACATTGATCAGTCATGATTAGGCAAAGGGCGTAACCTTTTGTCCATAGGGGAACCTTGTGTTCATGCTTCGGGAATGCCAAGTGTTTGATCAATTTGATTGCTGCTTGTTTACTGCCCCAAGTAGGAGCGTGATTGTCTTTGTCAATGATTCTTTGAATGCATGTCATTGCTTTGATTGGGTGTGTGCTTGTTGATTGGTGACTAAGTGTGACTACCCCCTCAAGCGACGAATCGATGAGGGAATGACCTTCATGAGAAAAGCGACGAGTCGCTTGACCCAAGATGACTTGTGCAAGGGTGCCTTTAGATGTTTTACCATTAAGCATGTGCAATTTCCCGACATTTGGACCTATTTTTGGTGGGTGTTAACCCTTTTGGTGATGCCATAATGGGGTGAAATCGTCGAAAACCCGTCTTCCCGTGGAGCGGTCCGGCTATGGTAGCCTTCTTGGGGAAGTAGGAGAGTGACAATTTGAGCCCCGACATCGATTTTCTATGCCAAGAGGTTAAGTGCAAGAGCACTTGTGTCCGACAATGCTTATTGCTATGGTTTTTGTGTTGCATTTTTGTGATGTTTTTGTTGTTTTGATTTTCTTGCTTTGTGTATATGTCATGATTTTATGTTATGCACAATGATTGATGTTGATGGATGCATGCTACTTTATATTGATGTATGCATATGGTATGATAAATGCGATTGTTGTATGTTGATTTATTTTGATGGATGCATATGTTATGATGAATGCAAATGTTTTTGATTTATATGTGATATGCATAAATGAAATGGATGAATGGAATTTGTGATGTTTGGCTATGGCACCATAGACTATTTAGAACTCTGTTATTTTGTCTTTATGCGATTGCTGTAGTGGATGACTTTGTATGTATACATGTGGTTTTTCTTTTTTTTTTTTTGTATTTTCTGATGGTATTGTAAGGATGAAAAGTAGCTCAGTTGGTTTAGAAATGTAGCTAAGGTTTTCTGAGACTCAGACGATTTTAACTTACTAGCCATGACTGTACTTTATCTTACAAGACTTTTGAACAAGGTATGAATCGGACTTGTTTTTGACCAAGCTATTTCACATCCCCCGTGTGTGCAATTGAGTTCATTTATGTGGTATTTGTCAAGATACCGCTAGTGCCAGATGGGCTTTCAACCGAACCTGTACTGAGGATCACCTAATTAGCTCCACTAACTCCTTTGTTGTATTTAGTTAGATTAATCTACGGTGTTATCCAGGATACCATAAGCTAGCTCATCCTTATGCAAACATTGGTCTGCACACACGCAAAGCGAATGTGACATACATATCGTCATGCGGGTAGGATACCACGATTGCCAGATAGGCTGTCAACAAAACTCGTAATGAGGATCACCTAGATGGTTTTCGAATGCTGAGAATTCCAGGGATTCAAGTTCAGGATATTTGTTGGCTGAATGATTTAGAAAGTTGCTCGTCTATATAGTGATGAAAATCACTGTTTATTTTCTATTAATTCTTTTTGAGCAAGGATTTTGAATAGTAGTGATAACCACTGTTATTTGATTTTGTATTTTGAGTATTGTGAGTTTGGGCTGGTGAGTGGCCTTGATCCTTGTGGCCTTGGGGACGACTACGCATCCTTTGTAGGGACGTGTAGTACGAATCCTTACGACGTTTGGGAACCAAGGGGGTGATGGAGATTATGGAGTAAGGGCATTGATCTTTTAGGCCTTGGGGATGACTACCCATCCTGGTTAGGGGCGGATAGTACGAATCCTTACAACTTGGAGACCAAAGGTGAATGGAAAGTGTTAGGATGATGATTTGTTGGAATTTTGTTTGTGAATGGTGTTGATCCCTTTTGGGTCTTGGGGATGACTACCCATCCTTGGCAGGGACGTGTAGTACAAATCCTTACAACTTTGGGAACCAACTATGATTGGGATTTGGTAGTGGTAAAAACCACTGTTTTATGGAGGTGAATGGATAGGAAAGAGCTCGTCCTTTTGTCAATTCTCAACATTCTAGAACCATTCGCACAGGGGGATGAGCAAGATAACCGTTTCACTTATGGTGACCTAGATTACTACGCAGGTTTCATCTTTCGTTCACACAACTTGGGAATTTTTATGTGTTTTAATTTGTGTTGGGATGTTACGTAACAAGGTGTATTTCAAGTGTAACTCTACCTTCATAAAATCTGTCTGACTCGGTACATTACATAGCTAAAGAGCAAAATGATGACTGAATCACGAAAACTCTTGATACATTAAAAGACCACTGACTCTAGTGTGGTAAAAAGCAATGCATGGTGTTTTTGTTGTTTTTGTAAAATGGAACAATGTGGAACAAGATGGACTAGCAGAGCAATTATAGCCTATGGTGCCTTTGACCTATACGACCACAAATATGCAATGTATGGATGCAATGCTTTAATGCAACTATGTATTTTTGTATTTTTGATGGATTGATTTTTTTGAATATGAAGATGAGGTGCGAGAAGAGCTCTCTATTGATGAATTTGAGTATGCCTAGAAATGAGATGCAAAAATTTTTTTTGTTGTTTTTTGATGATTTTTTTTTGATTTTTAACTTTTCTTGATTTTTGACCAAGCGATTGTGGAAATCCTTGGAGCATTTTGGGATTGACCAAGCGATTTTAGGGATCCTTGGAACATTTTGGGATTGACCAAGCGATTGTATAATCCTTGGAGCATTTTTGGGATTGACCAAGCGATTATAGAATCCTTGGAGCATTTTTGGGATTGACCAAGCGATTACGATAATCCTTGGAGCATTTTTGGGATTTGACCAAGCGATTATAGAATCCTTGGAGCATTTTTGGGATTTGACCAAGTGATTATAGAATCCTTGGAGCATTTTTGGGATTGACCAAGCGATTTTAGAGATCCTTGGAGCATTTTTGGGATTTGACCAAGCGATTTTAGAGATCCTTGGAGCATTTTTGGGATTTGACCAAGTGATTTTATGGATCCTTGGAGCATTTTTGGGATTGACCAAGCGATTATAGAATCCTTGGAGCATTTTTGGGATTGACCAAGCGATTATAGAATCCTTGGAGCATTTTGGGATTGACCAAGCGATTGCGATAATCCTTGGAGCATTTTGGGATTGACCAAGCGATTGCGATAATCCTTGGAGCATTTTGGGATTGACCAAGTGATTATGATAATCCTTGGAGCATTTTGGGATTGACCAAGCGATTATGAGAATCCTTGGAGCATTTGGGGATTGACCAAGTGATTGCGATAATCCTTGGAGCTTTTGGGGTGACCAAGTGATTGCGATAATCCTTGGAGCATTTGGGGTGACCAAGCGATTGCGATAATCCTTGGAGCTTTTGGGGTTTTGACCAAGCGATTATGATAATCCTTGGAGCTTTTTGGTTTGGATTATGGCTCTTCAGGGGATAGAGGTACCCCCAGCTTGATGGTCTTTGCACTCCGGATCTGGCTCTAGAGGGATGGGCACGAATGGATCGTCCCTATGCATGGATAGGAGGACAGGGTCTACCCTCGGTACTGATATTGCTATGGGATCTCTGGGCAGAAATTGATATCTGTATGCCCAAAGTGGCGGATGTAACGCTTGGTCCCACTACGGTGGGTTAATGCACCACTCATGCCCTAGTATTATGTTTATCTGTTGACATGCTTCCTCAATTTTTATGGGATGCCGATGCTGTCGCATGTGATTGTTGTGGGCTATCTCTGTTTTATCCTCACCTTCGACCAGTGAGTACAACTCATCATAATCTGGAGATTCTGAGACATGGAGGACTGCATCATCAGGTAGCCCTACGGTTAAAGGTTGATCCTCTTCGAAAGGAGCCTCATGTAAGTTGGGCCTTGGGAGCTCCAAAATCTTGGTCTCTACCGACTCTAAGTGCTCTAGCGCTTTGCATGTATCGGGAGATTTGAGCTCCTCCTCTTTGGTTGGTTCTTGTTGAGGAACTTGGGGCTTATGGAGGGGTGGCCAGATAGCACCCCCCATGCCTTGGTGGGGCTTTTCATCCCACTCTTCTTCTTGCTCTGATTCCTTAGAGGCTTCTTGATGAATTTCTAAAGGTGGCCCATAAACCTGAGTGGGTTCCTAAGGAAGGCGCCCATCATTGGTTATAGGATTAGCCTCCCACTCATGTCTAGGAGGCATCGGGGGTGGTGCTTGATGAGGTCACGGAGACTTGTCTCGCACCCGAGGGTTGTGCCTCTCATAATGTTTTGTCTTATGTGTGTGAGGGGTTGGAGTCCTCTCCTGCATAGTGTGTTGGAACAACTCATCCTTCTGGTGCTGAAGGTGCTCTTTATTTAGAAGATACCATTGCTCTAACTGTTGTCGTTCTAGCTCAAGTTGTGTGAGTTGCATCCGGTGTGCGAAATGCTTGACAGATTCTAAGATAGTTGGTCCTACCGCCTCATGTCTAGAAGGCCTAGATGCCTCTCTAAGATATCTATCTCGATCGTAGTGATCCAAGATATCTATAGGCCGCCTCCCTCTGTTGGAGGTAGTGGCATTTATCCGAGGCTCTGGCCTCAGTAGGTGATCCTGATAGCTAGCATTTGCGGAGGCGTCTTGCTCCCGTGATGTATATTGTTCTTGAGGAAGGTAAGGGTTTTCCTCTTGCTCTTTGTCATAAGTGAAAAAGGAATGGGTGGAGTTGGCTCGCCCCGCCTGAGGAGCCTTGTGCTCTGGATTTGCCTTTGTAGTCCCGACAACTAGAGGGGGTGAAGGAGGGATAGTGTAATGATGTGGTTCCTCCCGTTGAACCCTATGTTGACCTAGCGCTTCATCGCGTGGTGACCGCTCATAGCGAGCATCTAAGGGAGCTCTCCTATGACTGTACCCCTCATGGAAGGGTGTGTGCTGAGTGCTATGCTGAACAGGAGTGCTCCTCGAAGAGGTGCCCCTATAGTCCCATTTCATCGGGGCACGGAGGGGACTGCCTTGTGTGTCAGGCCGCCAAGGTGGTATGACCAAATCCTTGGGGCTATACCGGAGGTGACTTGTGCCTCCTCTTTGTGCACCTTCCGCAACATCCGCCCTTGATTGGGCTTGGCTACGGGTGCACACCATTGTGGTGCTTCTCTACTAGCTAAGCAGATTTTTATCTCGTTTATGATGATTTTTCTTTTTTTTTACACTAAGCAGAAATGAACACACACATACACAAACAGTGATTATCTCTTTTAAGGATTAATAGTGTGTCCTAAACTGGTTTAGTGCATTTTGATGTTTTGTTTTGTTTTTGCAAGTTTTGAAGAACGTTTAAATGCATAATGTTGGCTCATATGACTCCCATAAATGGTCGCCCCTTCAATATACCATTGTCGGACCGATATACCAACCTCTCTATATACCCGCCCTTACGAGAGGGAAACTATAGGTACGTGAGAGCAGATGGTACGTGGAACATAGGTGGTACGGAAGGGGGGATTGTCCTGTTAATGACACCTACCATAGAAGACTTATCCTCGCGCGCATGGGAATCACCCCAACGACACTCGGTCAGCTTTCATCAAGATTTATGCCTAACAACAATGACAATCGGGGAAATGGATGCAAAGCTAAGCCAAGGTGGTGATGAACCCACCGTTGGTCTTGCTCAAGGGCCGGGGTCTTACGACCAGCTCCTTGGTTTAATTTACCACGTGATGTGTGTGGGGTTCATTTTATTTAATAAAAATGAAACAAGCATAAACAACTTTCCCTAAGCAAGTAAAAGTTGACAAAAAAAGTAGAAACAAAAAATAATAAAAAAATGCAGGTACAACTTTGGAACCTTACCTTTTTTTTGCTCAAATCGACTGTCTTTTCCGCCCAAATCGATTGTTTCTGATTCGGCCCGGTACCTTTAAGCACAAAAACATAAATTTCAATCAATTTTTGAATCTAAAAAAAAAAGGGGACAGAGTCCCACCGTGATCGCCACTGAAAGCATGAGATTCCGGAAATAAAATAGTATTGAGATGCAATATAAACAAACTAGCCTGATGCATGAAATAGGACAAACGTAATCAAATCAAGATAAAACATAAAGAGGAAGCAGGAGCACAACCCTTTTATATTAATTCCAAACTCGGTTACAATCCATCTCCTTCCCTTTTAGGGGCTAGGAGTGTTAGCATGTTTTTGATTACAATCGTGATCAATACGCCTCCTTCCGCATGCCCACATGCAAAATGGGCGGGCCAAAATGTTGCCGCCGCTGATGTTGATGAGTCCTCGCTTCTTGCTACTTCTCCTACAATCAAAGAAACAATGAAAGCGTTAGTAGCACTTGTAACAAGAAGATATATCATTTGAATTTAGAAATACATGCAAAATATTGATTAAATATGTGAATAAAATAACTCTACGCAACCTGCAACTCTGACAAGACTCGAAAAATGTCACCAGATGGCCACTGCCATTGAAACAGTCGGCCAATCTACTGTCGAATTAGACGTCGCTACCTGCAGGTTAGTGGGATAGCAACAACGACAAAAGCATAATAATATTTGACAGAGGTCTAAAGCCACGATAGCATGATAATATATTCGATAAACTATAACGTATAATAGAATAAATTAAAACAAACAACGTAGACTATAACGTATGATAAATACGTGATAACGAGATAAATTAAAAATAGCTGAGAGCGTGCGGGGCGCCCGAGCGGGCCGCCCACCGTTGAAAACTTGACTTTGACGCCAATCCACTAGGGATGGGCCCAAAATCTAAGATAAGAAGGTGATGTCATCGAATTGATGGATTACTGTGATCCAATGTCGGGTTTTAAGGTCTGGATTCACCTTTCTAATAGCCACCAATAACCTCCCTTGCGAAAGAGATTACAGGTGTAGAAGAAATGAATCGAGAAGAATGCAATCGGGTGTTTAATTTGGTAGCACTTCGTCGCTTGAAATGTCTACCAGCTTGTCCTTTTTGGGTGGGAAAGTCCGCCATTTTATAGACCCATGGGGTCTCTTTGGAGGGGCACGCAGGGATGCCACGTGGCGGCCATGCCTTCCCAAAAGGGAGGAGACTCCTCCTTGACTTGGGCTTACATGATTGCCCTTGTGACAGTCCGCTAACTGCCAATCTGCCCACCTATGCACGCATGCACAACAGGCGACAATAATTGACTGTCCTCGACTGCCACTTGTCTAATGTCCACTTTGATGGTTTTAATGTCACCTCTAAATGTTTTAATGTCTGCATTTGAATGCTTGAATTTCACCTTTGATTGGTTAAGGTCCGCCATTGATTGGTTAAGGTCCGCCTCTGATTGGTTAAATCCACCTTTGCGCGAAGATGGAAGTTTGTCGCGATATCATGACACTTCGACCAAGGCTTTCTTTTGGGCCGAAAGTGTCGCAATATCACAACGTCGCGATATCGCGACGTCGCGATATCGCGACACTTCGACCAAGGCTTCCCTTTGGGCCCGAAGTGTCGCAATATCGTGACACTTCGACCAAGGCTTCCCTTTGGGCCTGAAGTGTCACGATATCGCGACGTCGCAATATCTTTGTTTTGGGCCCGAAGTGTCGCGATATCATGACACTTCGGCCGAGGCTTTGCTTTGGGCCCGAAGTGTCGTGATATCGTGACACTTCGACCGAGGCTTTGTTTTGGGCCCGAAGTGTCGCGATATCGTGACACTTCGGCCGAGGCTTTGTTTTGGGCGTCGAAGTGTCGCGATATCGTGACACTTCGGCCAAGGCTTGCTTTTGATTAAGGCTTTCTAGAACGACCAACTTTGTTTTGTTTACTTTTCGACCTTCTAAACTGCTGTGTAAGTGGCTAGGACCACTGTTTGACCTCTGAGGGCTGCCCTGAAAGCTGTGTGTGTTAATGCGATCAATGTTTGTAGTCACATAATCGGATTGGTGTTGTTTTGGTGTCTACACCTCAAATTACTAAACCATTAATCTTAATCTTCTATTTGTAAAGATATTTGAAAGTATGGTTGATATTTGAATTAGAAATTAGGTAGAAGAAAAAGGAAAGAGGGCAAAATAGCAAGCAAGTTTTAGACCAAAAAATTTGACAATTGATCATACCATTAAAAAATTGGATTGAAAAAGGAGAAGTCTATTATTATTAATAGGACTTCAAGAAGTATTTTAAAATAGTGCTTAGAAGTAAATCATGGAATAGGTTGGAAGAATGAGATATAATGTACAAGTATAGAGAAATAATGGATAGATTCTATGAAGAGGTATGAGCTAAAACCAAAATATAAGCAGTTTTTTTAGAATACCTTAGAAGTGGTATAGGAGTTAAAAAGTATGCTCATTATTCCTTCCTTATTTGGTTTATATAATTGTAAATTAAAGGACTAGATAAAAATTTGAATGGAGAGAATGATGCTCATTTGTGAAGTTATGTGGACAAGCTTGTTTAGTATATAGATGATCTCATTTCGATTTTAAGGTAAACACATGGTCTAAGAAAGTATTGAAAGGTCTCAAAGCACCTTTCCAAGGAGATATGCATGCAAGTAAATAGTTGTAAAATAAATATTATGATCTTGTCCAATAAAAAGAAAAAGGTTAGATAAATTCTTATTGTGAGGGGGGTCATCTAGAAGAAATAAAAAAGTACAAATATATTTGGGAGAGACCTCAATAATAAGCTCTATTCTGAAACATATAGGAAAAACATTGAAAGGATATAAACCACTTTTTACATTATAAAATAAAAGTAGGGTGGCTAAATTATCGGATTGAAAGACTAGTGCCACTAGTGATATTATATGAATGTGAAGTGTGGGATAACAATACATCGCACTAATGAAAGCAAATAGAAAGATTTTTTTTTTGACAACAAATAAATTTAAAATAAAAAAGACAGTTCCATACAAAATTCTTCTAATAAAAACAAATAGAAACAAATAATAAAATATATAAAAACATATACATTTAAACAAATAATCTAAAAACATAATAAAAAAATATTCGAACAAAAGAAAAGAAACATAAACGAAGTCGAATATTAACTTGGAGGAATTCCAAAATAATAACAAATATATAAAAAAAATGGTTAATAAAAACTTATTAAAATTAAAAAAGAAAACATTATCTTATTAAATTCAATCCTCATCACTTTATTAAAAAAAAAATCTATATAAACTTAGACACCAATTAAAAAAGCAAAAAAATCTATATAAACTTAGACACCAATTAAAAAAGCAAAGATGCTCATTGTTCAATATATAACCAGCTCATACCTGTGCGACTTCCTTGAACATGCTATATAAAGATAGACACCAATTAAAAAACAAAGATTCTCATTGTTCAACTGATAACCAGCTCATACCTGTCAGGCGACTTCCTCGAACATGCTACGGACGGCTTCCCATAGACTCAATGAAACCTCTCTGACTTTAGTTCTGGACGGCTTTCCATAGACACATTGAAGTCTCTTTGACTCCAGTCCTAGTCTCACTGTTCGTATTCACTTATATAGAAAACATTCTCAGTTAATTTTACCTTAAAACCAAAACTAGACCACATGGCATATATTAGGATATACTACGTTTCATTGTAAACTTCCTCCTCGACAATTTCACCAAAATATTAATGTATTTCTGCACGCGCTTATGACAACATGAGTTGCAAATAAGTATAGGACAACAAAAAGAACATGTAGCAAGTGTACCGGTGTCAGGAGGATCATTCATATGCCTTTGATCATGCCAGCGCTTTGTTGTACGATTCCGACGATTTCCATTATGTAAATCCGAGAGGTGAGCATTACTTCCTTCGGAAAACGGATGGACAAGGAGGCAGGCCCACCTGGTCCCTTTTTAATAGTCTACACAGACTAGTTACCAGTATTGTCACAGGTCAGCCCTCAGCCACCGAACACTCTAGTAACTCTTTACAGCTCCCACATTTAAATCGCAATGTTTGTAGAATTCCATCCATTTTGATATTGCAAAACTGTTGTGCTCACAGAATTTGCTTGATGAATGCTTTGATAGCATTTAAAGCAAAGTGGAAGAAGTAGCATTACAATATTGAAGAAGGATCGTTTCTTTTTTTGTAGGCAAAGTAATCAGATCAAAAGAACGGGCAGGCACGATTCCAGATGTTGTGCTGCAGGCTACCTCCCACAGTGGGCCTGGTGCCTTGGATAAAGTCTCTTACATCTCACGATCCCAAAGCAGAGGTGGCACGCCCCCTCCATCCTGCAATACCGTGGGAAAAATGCTTCCAGTAAAGTACGCATCCTTATATAGTTTCTACGTGAGGGAAAACAGACCTCCAGCAGTTCCCTCCATTCTCTCAATTCCGAAGGGGAATGTGCCGGTCGTTAGCTATTTCGCTCAAGGCGTGCAGATGTATTCTTTCAACGGCTCTGCGTGGCTGTTACACAACGTTTCGGCACAACTATCGTCCGTTCCAGGGCAGGAGGTGATTGGAAAGCATTATTTCCTTGCGGAGGCAGATGAAAATGGAGGACAAGCCACGTGGGAGACGTTCAGGCCTCCAACCAGAGTGACTGGATAGCCTCAAAATCAATTGGTTGTTGACGCGGATAGCATTCCTTGGCTTTCTATAAAGGCCACAAGCCACAAGGGCGGAGGGTGAGTATTCCATTCCATTCTCAGCTTGTTTATATCTTACTTATGTTCCTTTCAAACTCTGTTATTACTCAGCCTAATTAGATGACATTTTCTTGGTTATAAAATATGTACAGCTACTTGCTGGCAGCTGTGTCTTACGTACAAAGAGTTTATACAAGCGGCGGAACACCTCCTCGGAGCATCGGCGGAGCCAGAATTGGGGATACCTACAGCTCTCCGTATACAGCGATTTATTGGTTTTATGCACCCAACAGTTTTTACTCGTGAATTTAGACTTGCATTCCCATCCTTTATTTTTTAACTACTTTTGGACAGCCGCGAGCTCTATGGCCGTCTTTATGCTCATTGGCAATAAAGAGGTTGATGGCCGTCTTCCTTATTTCCTAATTAATTGTTCCTATGTGATTAGGGTTTTGGGTTTTTTTTTGGAAAAACCTAGGTTCAAACCACCGTGAAATGTATGTATGTGTATTAATGAGCCTTCATAAATAAAAATAAATAAAAAATAAAAAAAATAATTTATTATTAATGATAAATTTATGAGAAGATATATGTTTAATTTCTAACATTAATATTTTTATTATATATATATATATATATATATATATATATATATATATATATATATATATATAACACGAAAAACCCTTTGGGGGGCCGCCTTGGTATGAGAGACCACAAACAAGGGGTTTTACACCTTCAAAGTCACCCGAGAGTTGCACCCGACCCTGTTCACACCAACATTATCAATTGGATTTTGGATACCCAATTCAACTTTTTGGTAGGGTGGAGATTTGAACTTGGGACCTTTCTTGAAAGATTTCCCTCTCGTCTCCAACTCACCTACAACACCTGGGTATTAAGTTATATTTTTAAATTTTTTGAAGAGTTTTGTGATTCTTATTAAGAGTCTATTTTTATTTTAAGACATACCATTAATAATATGTAATTTTAATAGAATTAAATAAAATCAATATATTTGTAATCTACATTTTAAAATTTATTTTTACAAAAAATTTATTGTAAAATGATATTATTTAATCTGAATAAGGCTTTTATAATGATATTTCGTAACTTTATGAAAAATCCTATGAACAAAATATGTAAAATGATATTATTTAATCTGAATAAGGCTTTTATAATGATATTTCGTAACTTTATGAAAAATATTATGAACAAAATAAACATATAAATATGAGTATGTAATTGCAATAAAACTAAATAAAATTTATATATTTGAAATTTACATTCAAATAAATATAATTTCACAAATTTTCATTACAAACTGATATGATTTGAATTCATTTTTTTGTTCTTTAAAATAATATCTTTGATCAGTTAGTAATAAAATTGGTTAATCATGCTTTTATCCTTATAAGATATATTGATGTAAAAGGCATATTTAAAATTTTTTAATAAAAAACTGTAGAATTATCCATATATTTTTATAAATATTGTAAAAATATGGATCAACTTTACTAATATACATATTTTAATAAATTTATAGATTTTTAAAATAAAAATTTATGTTTTATTTTCAATATTTTGTTGATTTATACATTTCTCTAATTCTCAACCAAAGTAATACTTAATCCTTTATGAAATTGAGTATTGTGCCTTTTAAAAAAATTAGAATCATAAAATAGGTAGGAATATGTCAAAATACCTTGCTTTTAACCTAACACTAGAACTCTTCATCTCTAAGAATGGGAAGACCATAATTCATTGAGTGCATGGTTTTGTGACTCACTTTTCATCCTTTTAATGACTCTTACTTGAACAAAACGTAATATATTCAACTTCAACAAGAAATAAGCTATACTTCTCTCAAGAGTTTGAAGAAGTGTAAACTAATGAAGTATTGGAAATAAAGTATAGACTATGAATGTGATTTAAAAATATATATTTGATAGACTTGGTAAATTATGAATTTTTCTAAGGTTCCTATTTCTTTTAATTTTATAAGGACATATCTCTTATGAGGAATATGAAGCTTTTCATGTGATGATTTATCAATTTTTTTTTATATATATATTCAATCTACAATAGAGTATACTTTTCATATTTTTTTATTAATTTCTTATTTAAGTGTCCATTTTTGTGTTAGTTTTCAACGAGCATACATCATATAAGCATCAATAAAAATACATATTTTTAAAATGAAGGTACATAAGCATACATATGTCTAGGATATTTTTCTAAATTATTTTCAAATTATTTTTAATTTTAAATTTTTATTGCTTTTTAAAACAAACTAATATTTTACTTACAAAAAAAAAATATAACTCCTTTCAAACCCCACAAAAACAATAAAATTTTAAAATCTAATTTAATAAGTCTTTCTAGATATCTAACTTTTGTTTGACCATTTTTCTAGCCATATAAATTTCTCACTTCCCCTCTAAATAAAATTTTGAGCTCTCTAATACCTCTATCAAGTATGCCACTTAATATAGTCCCTACCACCTGGGTCTACATGGAATCATGCACTAGGTTTATTAATTTTAATTTTTTTGTGGGCTTTTATTATATAAAAACATTTCTTTCAATGAAAGTGCTTTTGCATGAAAATAGTTTTTTGCCAAGGCATCACTACAGAAACTAAGCATACCCATCCTCTCTCCCTAAACCCCTTCTAATAATAATTAATTTGTTCATAATATAATCAAATTATGAATTATGACAATTATAGTACTTTATTTAATCATCATATATATTTGATGATCATGTACATATTATATTCATAATTTAATGATAAATTGTCCCTTGCAGTTTACATTACACTTCAATAATGTGTCAAAAATACCATTACACTACATATACTTGGATAAATATGATAACAAAAAAAATTAAAATACAATAATGAATGAATAAACACCAAATATTAGAAGAAAATGTTAAAGTGATGAATATGCTTACCCTCAATAAGGAGTTAATCTATAATATTTAATATTTGATGATGAGACACTCTCTTAATTTGGACTAAAGAGCCAGAAACCTAGTTAAAGGTAGTTAGTGGAACTACAAAATAATGATATCTATCATCTACTACAAATGGAAATACTCCAAACATGAGATATTATACATTAATTAGATCAAATCATTTAAGAATTATTTTGGGCATGAATATGGATGAAAATTACTTTATCTAATAGTTTAATATATGGTGATTATGTTGAGCTTATTCCTATATCAGATAATAGACACTCACATGGTTGTGTTGTAAATCAAATCAACTATATTAATTGAGAAATCATCCATTTATAACTAGTGTTAACAATTTAATTTTTTAAATTTTTATTACAAAAATAATTATGACCAATAAAAATTCAAAAATATACTAGTTGATAAGAAATTATCATTTATGTATTGAAAACATTGACACAAATGTGAATTGACTAATTAAAATTGGATCAATCACTTCTTATGTATTTTCTATAAAATGTAGATATAAAGAGATATGTATTCATAATTTTTTTGTATTTTATTCCTCTATATTTATGTTTAAGGATAGACCACTCTTTAAAATATGGCATTATATTCCTTCATTTTCACATTTTTATGATAAATTTGAAGTGATAAGTAGTTTATTTATATCCACACTTTCTTGAAATTCATGAAGTAATTTTGTCAAGCATTTTATTAATAATATTATGTAAGATATCATTTCAACCTCTATGATTGTGCATCACCCTCTATAATTTTATTTTTTTAGTTAGTTGAGGATAGTTTATCTTATTAGTGGGTGGTTTTGTAGTCCTTGAAATATAACATAGTTAATATCTACAATACTATTAATACCAAAATTTATAATAAATGATAGGTAATATTATAGTAACTTCAAAATGGTATTTAATAAAGTTATCTTTAGATTATTTAAAATGTGCCTAGCAAATATTAGAAGTAATACCATAGTAATCTATAATTGAAATCTAATGGATTCATTCTCACGTTAATGGAATACACCTCCCTTTTAGGTTAATATAATATATGTTTTTTATTTAAAAAAGTTTACATGTTAACATGCAAAATAAAATTACCCATATGTAAAAATTTTCATTAAAATTCACCTTGTGAATTATTAAATTTGGTAACAAGATTAATTTTATTATGTTTACACTCTTAAAATTATAATGTTATAGGAGTATGATCTAGTTTTTCTAGATGTGATCTTGTCACCTTGGGTAGGGTTTGAAATGTCTTTGCTAGTTTAAATTTGGTTCCCAACCATAGCAAGCCAATGAATAGTGTTGGTTTTGTAGAAGTACATACATGAAATAATGGCTCTAATCAATCATCAAGGGAATTTTATCCTAAATATGGTGCATGAGGTAACTCTTCATCCCTATATATTGTTATTCCTATGTTAAATTTCAACAATCCATATAAATGGTTAAATTCATTTGCCCTAGTTGGGTATTTTGCGGGTCTTATCCCTAATGAATCCTCTTTTTAGGTTTGGGTAAACATATTTTAGATTCATCATGGAAGTAAGTTAGAGATGATTAAAATCCTTATGAATAGACTTTTCCTTTTTTGCTTCACAGAATCTACCCATGCTAAGACAATTAATGAGCATGTCCTATGGTATATGCAAAACTCATTTCTCATTTTTCACCATTGACCCATGATTTATCTATATCTATAGAAATGACTACCAATATCTCTATCTAGGTTGAATTCCTTGGTCTTTCCCTTCCTATTTAGCCCTTCATGAGATGCATAGTGACTCCTTTGGGTCATGTTATTCTTGTCGAGGTAAGTAAATATTTCCATGTCTTCTTATGAAAGTGAGTATGCATTTAAAATGATATATCTCAAGACCTCAAGGAAATAATAGAGAATTATATTGATGAATCTATAATTTCATAGTGGGTATTATACATCAAATTGTCCAAAATAAAATTTTTCACTACTAGTCCTTTGAGCACAAGGTCAAAGATTATTCCTCAATGGCCCATAATAGGGATAAACAAACCTTGACCCATACAATTCACTTACTCCACAATCAAAAGAGGATGTCTAGGTGATAGTGAGTGGGCATAAAATTGCATGAGTCATGGCCTCTAATATTATACATCCAAAGATGATTTTTATACATATATCAAATCCTATGGATAAGGTAATGGAAAAGAACAAGATGGATCCCTCACCAACATAAATCACTAAAAAATAGAATCCTTAGCATTGATAGATTCACACCCTGAGGGCAACAACCTTAATTCCTTCTTAAGGATAAGACCATTTCCCCTTGAAACTCCTGTTTACAAGTTCTCAATTCTCCCACGACCTCATATGAGGACAAAAAAAGAATATTTTACACCAAAAAAGAGAATACATGTATCCAACATTTATTTTAGCATCTACATTCTAAAATTATCCAAAGACTATAGTGTATTGGATTCCCTTGATGATGAGGATATGTTATTAAAATATTTTCCTTAATGAAATTCCTTTCATGGAATGTTTAGGGTCTAACAGACTCCAACTGAAAGTTCACAAGGTTTGGCAAAACTTTTAGATTTGAGAATTTTGTGTCTACAATAAGTGAAGGTTACATGTTTTTTATTGTTGTCATTGTGCCATGTCATTTTTCCACATAGTCATTCTTTGTAGAGCAATCATAAAAAGGTCGAGGTGACATCACCATATTTTTGATAGTGTAATAGGAGCTCCATTTCATGGACCATGACTCTGATCCCATTGATAGAATATTATAAGCCATATTCAGTATTAATAACCATGCATTGTTGGTGATTCACATTTTCACTTCCAATGATACCATAGAAAGAATCCACCTATGAATTTAGATTGTATATTCATTACCCTTTGTCATATGGGTCATATATGGTGACTTATAAATATGATTAATGTCATCTTAAATAATGAAATCTAGATACCACATGCATTGGATAATTAGTGAAAGGGTTGCATGGTTCTACATGCAACACAAGGGTTCTATGATACCAATGTTATCCAATGATAATTACACCTCCCTTGGTACATATGTTTCAATTTGTAGGTTTGCACTAAAAGGATACTTAAATGACTCAATCAAGTGATGTTGTCAAGGCAACCCACATTTAAGTTTAGTAATTACTTTGGTATCCTATAGAAACCAATACCCAAGGTTGTCTTCTTAGACCAATCCACCATATATTTTTGCATTGAGAAAAAACAATAGTGGGAGAGCTTTAATTAACAACCAATTTTATCTCAACACATCATTACTTTGTCATAAACCATATCTAGCCCACATTCACCATATTTGGAACATGCTTCCAGGTCTCCACATGAAAGACAATTAGATTAATTTATGAAAAAATATGATTTAGTGCACCATATAACTTTTGTGCACTTATGGGAATCAGTTGGTATTTTCATCATTGGTCCTATAAAATTACCTCCTCCATGCTAAGGCAAGCCACCTTGGAATTGGAAGATCAACCTTGCTCCACCTCTTTTTAGTTGCAAGTGGATAAGCTTAGACATCAATAGTATATTATTGATAACTATGCAATGCATGAATCACAACTCAAAGCTAGACTTCATTGGATAAAATTAGGGGATACAACTTCCAAGGAATTCTTCCAATGGCTTAAATACCATAAACTAGACCAAAATATCAAGTCCATTGAGGAGGGGTAGAGAGTCCTCTTTGAGATCCCTAACATTTTTTAGGCCTTTATGTAACACTACGAGAAAGGTGTTCATAGTACAATACCCATAACCTACTAAGGATATTTCTCTTCATATATCCATGAGTGTAGTTCACTATCAACTATCCTCCTCACAAAGGACCATATGTGATAATCTATTGTCTTAGGATGAGTTTAAAGTGACCATTTTATCTATGGATAATGATAAATATCCTAGTATATATGGATATCCTTACAATTTTTACAAACCCCTTTGGGACACAATGGATCTTATTCTCCATCAAGTTTACATTAAAGCCCTCAGAACTAATTCCCTAGGCTAGTTGATTAATGAAGAAAATATCAAGATCATACCAAAAGTTGGGTATCTTGAGGATATCTATAACTAGAGACCAATTACTCTTCTCAATGTGCCTACAAGATCACTTCTAAAGCTCTTATACTCTAGTTACAAAATTTATACCTCATCATATGGCTAGAGAAAACTAGATTCATCAAGGGTTGATACATTATAGACAACATCATTGTTATCTAGGAAGGGATAAATTGGGTAAGACAATGTTAGTAGAAATCCCTATTATTCAAAATTTATTTTTCCAAGGCTTATGATAGGATCTAGTGGCCCTTCATCTTGGCCATGTTGCAAGCTCTAGGATTTGACCCTACTTTCTTGCACACTGTAAAAAATTTATTTGTAGATACTTTGATTTGCATTACAAGTAATGGTCAATAGTCATCTTCTTTTAGTTTGTATAGATCCATGAGGTATTTCCCTTGCTTCATATGTATTAGTAACTAAAGGATTGGTTGTCTCCTTGCCAATACTATTACTAAGGGTTGGGTGAAAGGCTTATCATTACCCAACACCTCTTGGTAGCGCGTTAATGGCCACTTTGATGATGACTATTTTCTTACCATTATTGAAGATGAGGATAATGTGAAATAGATCCTTTAGTGTTTGGACACTCTCTAATTGGCATTTGGCTCTAGTATTCAATGGGAAAAAACCTAGTGCTATAGACAACCCTTTTTGTCAAATCCCTTTTGGCTTAATCATTATGGTTGGAAGTGGATTAAACATGGAAAAATATTTTAATTCCATGTAATCAATTTTTTCTTTCAGTTCAGTTCCTATATTCTTTGGAAATATATCCTTGATATAGTATAAAAAAACTTTAGAAGTGGTTTCTCAAAGATATTTATATAGCAGTGAAATTCCAATTTTTGTCTAATATTATAGCTATCACCCATGTCTATTATTTGATATTTTGGGTTTCCTATAAGGTCTTTTACCAAAAATTGAAAAAGCTTCTCTAATATTTTTGTGTACCTCATCAAAAGAGAGAAAAGGCTTCCACAAAGTAGCATAGGATTATTTTTGTCTGCTAAAAGAATTTGGTGGATTAAGTCTTATAGAAACTCTCCACTAGGGTATTGCTTTATGTGTAGAATGAATTATTAATTCCATTCAAGGTAATAAAGCTTAAAATATTTTGCTTCAAAATTGTATAGCCTTTGGTTCTCCTTATGGGAGAAAATATTAGCAAGGACTTGGACTTCACTCCCTCTTGGTGATGAAGGTACTTTCGAAGGAATTTGAAGAGCATAAGAAGCTCTTAGACCCTATCCTCATTGGAATGATAATGAATTTATGATGGGTATTTCCATCGACCAAAAATTAATTTGGTGGTTTCCTATTTGTATCCACTAGAGCTAGCCATTAGCAAAATTTTCTCAGATTCAAAACTTGTGTTTCTTCTACAAAGAATTAAAGGTCATATCTAACCTTTTCTTAAAGCAGACTAGAAAATAGCTTTCATGAGAAGATATCAAATCATATTTTCACCTCTCCAAATAGGAAAAAGAGACCTTCCAAGTAGTTATCGACACTATTCAACCTAATATGATTCATAATATTAGGGTTAGAAGACTTTTCCCATGGTGTAAAAATTGTAAGTGGTACCTAGACACTCCATTTAGGAGTTACAATCCCTAGAAAGGGTACCCTTGGCTCTCACCTCATATTCCAATGGTTCTACTCAAATGATAAAGAATATCAATACCACTTCCACACCATTTGGGATATAGTCCTCAAGCCTAATGTGGCTCACTTTCTTTGGTGCCTCCTCTTTTAGGGGCTACTTGTGGGAGAATGTCTTATACACTTAGAAATTATTATTTGTAAGTATCCTTTTTGTTAGCATGGAGAGTACATCAAACATTTATTTTGGTATTGTTCTAGAGCCTAATGACTTGGAATTTGATCCATGATTTTTTCAAGCCCTTTAAGCTTGGACCATTATCATGAAACATAATATTTTTTAGGTATATGACTAGAATGCT
This sequence comes from Wollemia nobilis, assembly GCA_028583015.1. NCBI lineage: Eukaryota > Viridiplantae > Streptophyta > Pinopsida > Araucariales > Araucariaceae > Wollemia > Wollemia nobilis. The sequence continues at coordinate 9,286,322 of JAQPPZ010016717.1, read as the reverse complement.
AATAAACATTGAGAAAATATAAAATGTTTTTTGAGTTGGAATATTCAAAAGCTTTAATTTGCTCTAATGCTTCACTTCATATTAAAGCTTGAAATAAAAATGTTTCTCTTGAGGTCTAGCTTTCGTTGACTCTTCTATATCATTAGGTGAATACTCCTTGGATTGTGTCTCGTGTTTCACCTTCTCCTACCCCATTGGAGGAACTCCTCATATCAGTAGAGAGCTCAAAATTTAAAGAAGTTTTAAGCATGGTATCTAACTTTATGTAGTATGATATTCTAGGAGCATAGAAATAGTTGTGGTGTTAGCTCCCTACAACATCCCTAATAATTCTAAGAATGAGGTTCTTCATCAAGGTGGAAAAACCTCCTTAACCCACGACTCCTAGTAGTTTATGATACTCCTCAGAAACAAGGCAATGGCTCTGGCTGGGAGCCTATGACAATATAGCCTATCCTACACAATTCTTGGTTCAATCCCATGGATAAGGACCCCCATCCATTTGTTGTAGCTACCCTGATGACAACTTGAATGTTAGTAAATTTTTGCTTTTCTTTTTATATGTTGGATTGTGAAGTGCTATGTAGTTTTCCAAGATTGATTGATCCTAAAATGTTCTTATAGCATAGAATTTATGTGGCGTGCTTCCATACCACACACATTTTTTCAATAGTGTACTCTTATTATTATTTTAATAATATCAAGACACTTTGAACAAAAAAAATATAACATTATAATCATGCTAACTAAAATCACCAATAGATATGAATTTTACTTTAAATTTTTACCTTATGAAACATGGATAGAATAGGGGATCATAATAGAAGAATAAATATCATTGATATGAATATAGAAGAAGATAATAAGTTATTAACTAGTGAGAGTTGGACAAAAATAATAAATAATGCCACAAATTAGTGCATGATTATAAATTATGAATATATTTTGTTCCATTATATTAAAAAAAATATTCATATAGTCCATTATGGTCTATGTCCTTATATGAATGCACTATTTTGTTATAGATATTATTTCATATATATATATATATATATATATGAATGAAAAAGAGCGAAAAAATTCCATTAATGAATAATTAGGCCTTTTTACATAAAAAAATGGGTGGAAAATATCACACCCCAGTATGGTTCCAAACTAACCACCATGGTTAGGATATGCAAAAAAATACCAAAACATCATAAAGTCTAGATACAACGAGCCCACGACTAACAAAATATCAGAACTATGCTTTAACTAAACATAACTACAGAGAGTCAGACTTTGGGAGAAGTGTGGGGAGGCGCATCTGCCTCATCCATGTCCATGTAATGTCAACCAGCATTGGAAGGTACGGGAATGATCCAACCATCATCATTGGGCCCCTTATCATTACCACCAACAGAAGGCCCATTGTCACATCCATTTGTGCAAGCATTAACCATAGTGCCTGTAGTATCCGTTGGAACCGACCAACCTATTACAGTATCATTGTGAATAGTATCCCCCCAACCTATAACAGGAGTGGGTACTTCAGGAAGTTCATTTCCCCATCCTACCATAGGGGTAGGGGCTAGAGCAGGAGGACGAACATCCCAACCACTGTGCTGTCTGGAAGAACCTGCATCTAACACTCCACGTTTGAAAACTAGAGGTTGAGACCAATGTCTCCCTCTCCGTGGAGGAGACCCTCCTCTGTGATAGGAAGGATCCCTTCGGGAATGAGAGCGAGATCCTGACCGACCATGGGACGACTGATCCTCAGGAATTCGACTAACAGTGCAAGGTGCATTACCCCAGTAGTCAATAAGGCTACAAAGATATTGAATCTCCACATGAACCTTCTCCACCTGTACAAAAATATGTAGCCAAGAATCATAAAACACTGCATACTGGTCAGCCAGGGAAAAAATCCTTGAACTAATATCATTAGAAAAAGCAATCTTGTTTCTTGATTTCCAAATATGATAAAGAATGCTAATTCTAAATATGTTCCAGACTTCCAACAAAGGTTCTGAAAATTCAGGAGGGTCTCCAAGAAGGATTTGTTGCCATGAAAAGGGAGATTTTATGAAGGGGCGAAAGAAGGACTCAATCCAGGTCCAAGTTGAACGAGCCTTGGAGCAAGACCATAATACATGCATACAATCCTCCAGCTCTCCATAGAAATAACAGGTAGGGTTATCAATGCCAATATATTTAAGTCTTTGCCCCATTGGTAGGCCTTGCATCAGTAAACTCCATGCAAAAAAGGATTGCTTAGGTTCAATATATTTCACCCAAACCATTTTGAACCTACTTCTCCATTTAGAAGGAAGAGAAATCAGATCCCAATGAGCATTTAAAACAACAGCCATAGGAATATGGGGAGATAACCAAGAATAACCCAGATGGGCTTTATATTGAGTCATGGATTTATTCTTAGGCCAACCCCAATCAGCCCACCAGGGCTTCTGAAAGTGCTTGAAAATTTTGGGCCATAGAGAAAAAGGAGTATTAAATACCACAACATCATAAGTGACTTTATCTTCCTGCTTTAGCTGATAAAATTTTTTAAAATCATCCCAAGGAATCCAGTCTTTGGTGTAAAAGGAGAAAAAATCAGTGAAAGAGTTAATTCCTTTTCTGTAAAATCATTGAGCATGAATCCATTGTACTTGGGCCAAAGGCAAGGACTGAATTTTAATAACAGGAGACCACCAAACACTAATGGAGGAAATAGAAGCACCATTATTTTTCCCTTCTCCTTTCCAATTGAGCCAGGGTTTAAGAGATTCCCAGGCCTTCCATATACTTTTAACAACAAAGGAACCTTTGATTTTAATAGGAACAGGGGTTGTGATAAGAGTAGACAAATTCAATCCTCGCCAAACCCTTTTCCCCAAGGGGAGACTAGTCAAAATGCAATGTCGAAGAAGAATTTTCCAGGCTTCATTGTCGTCAAGAGCTCTCACAACCCATTTTGCACACAAGGCAATTCCCTAACGGTTACAATCTAAAAGGCCCATGCCACCAGAAAGTTTGGGAAGACAACAAAAATCCCAAGCAACTCTGTGAAACCCCTTTTTTTGAGATGCATTTGTCCATAAAAAATCCCTCAACAATATTTCCAATTTCAAATAGCAAGCTTTTGAAGGAAGCCAATAGGAAGAATAATAAACATGAGTGGTAGCTAGAATCTTAGAGCAGATCTGAAATTTCCCTGCCAGAGAAAGCTTTTTAGTGATCCAATATGTCAATTTCTTCTCCACTTTTTGAATGACATAATTCCATAATTGAGCAGGTGTGCTTTGAAAGGCAAAAGGTATGCCTAAGAACTTGAACATTTCACCAAGGTGAATCCAATGCCACGGGTATTGAGAAAGCCAAGTAGGCAAGGGTTTTTCAGATTGCCTAAAGCAAGAAGTTTTTTTCCATTGAATACTTGACCCAGAAGCAAGACAAAAAGTGTCAAGGCATTTAAGGGCAGTGGACAAAGATTGTTCATCTTCAAAAATGGTTAAAAAAGAGTCATCAACAAAATGACCATTAACCATTTGAGAAGAAGAAGCAGGTAAAGCAATACCACGAATAGATCCTTGAGACACTCTATAAGCAAGTAAATACCCAAAAGCTTCAGCTGCTAAAATAAAAAGGGAGGGAGCAAGGGGACAACCCTGTCTAACAGATCTGAATAATCCAAAGGCTTCAGACTGACAATTATTCAGGGTAATTATAGCAGAAGCATCTTGAAAGAGCATATTCACAGACTGAATGAAGTAAGGCCCAAAACCTAAGGACTGGAGCATGGAAAGTATAAAATACCACTCAATTTTATCATAAGATTTTTCAAAATCTATTTTAATAAATAACATATCTTGTTGTGAAGAGCGAGCCCATTCCATTCCTTCCCAAACTGCAATCACATTATCTAGGATATATCTACCTTGCACAAACCCTGTCTATTCAGGTCTGATAATCAGAGGGAGAATTGGTCGAAGCTTGAGAGCAATGGCCTTAGCAATGATTTTATAGCTTACATTCAACAAAGTAATTGGTCTCCAATTAGTGATAATTTTAGGATCTCCAGCTTTAGGGATCAACTTTATATTTCCTCTGTTTAAGATATGTCCTAAAGATCCAGTGATAATTGCTTCTTGATAAACTTTAAGAAGATCGGGACCAACAAGATCCCAAAATTCTTTATAAAATTCACAGGGGAATCCATCTAATCCAGGTGCTTTCTCATTAGCCATTTCAGATAAGGCCTGCTTCAAATCATCAATAGACAAAGGGGTTTCACAAACTTCTCTTTGAGAAGGAGAGACCTTTTCAAGAATTACAACCTTACATTCAGCTAAAGCTTGTTGGCGAGCTTCAGAGAAAGGTTGAGAAGAAAAAATATTTTGATAGTGTCTGACAAAGGCTGCACTTATTTCAGGGAGAGAAGTTAACCTCTGGTCATCAACTTGAAGAGCAAAAATCTGAATAGATTGAGAAGGTGGCCTTAATCTCTTAAAAAATTCTTTAGAAACTTTATCCCCAATTTTCAACCAATTCATTCTAGCCCTCAACTGGGCTCCTTTTGCTTCATACAGGTCAACTTTTTTGATTTCATGACGAAGAGAAGCTACTTGGGCTTGTAAAACAGAGCTAAAAGGACAAGCTTCAAGATGAGCAGAGGCTTTGTGTAACTCTTGCTTAAGAGCAACATTTGCAATTCTTCTTCTTTTAGCAACCTCACCACCAAGAGAGCGTAACAACTTAGTGGTGCGAGAGATTGCATTATTCCACCAAGAGATCCAACCAAGGTGACCATCAGGACGAGGAATAAGATTCCAATAGTGAACAATATGAGCTTTCATGTGAGAATGTTGCAGGAAAGAGACATTGAGATAAAATTGATTATGAAACTGTCGAGGTTGTTGTATGACATGGTTGATGTTAAAAATAATAGGAGCATGGTCAGATAAGGTCGTATCAGTGATAGTATGCACATAGGGAGAAGAAGAAATCAGACACTGGAAAGAAAAGGTGTCATTCTCTGTAATCATGGCTCTATCTAATATTTTTAATATTCTGGAAAACCCTTCTTGGAAGTTGGACCAGGTATACCAAGCAGACTCAGAATAATCAACAGGGGAAAAACAATAATTAGGGTCTAAAACTCCAAGCTTATTTTTCATAAAGAACCATGCTTCTCGCTCTCCTATATTCCAATGCATTGGAAGTTGCCCAATCTTATCAGAGGGTTTTTCAATCATATTAAAGTCCCCACATAAAACCTAGATAGCAAGCGATAGAGAAAAAACAAGCCAATGCCAGAGTGCACATATTTTAGAAGCATCATTGGAGGCATAAATATTAACAATTCCAAAGGGTTTGCCATTAACTTCCAACAGAGACCAAACAACTTGATGTGAAGGGTCAGAGCCCCAAGAAACAACATTACCCCACCATTTAGAAGCAATAAAAGTAACAACACCACCTTTCCCAGAAGGATGACTTGTAACATGAAACCCACCATGTGGCCATAAAAAGTTGCAGGTACAATTAAGAATAAAGTCAAAAATCTTGACCTCTTGCAAACAGATAAAATCAAGCATACCAAACATGTGAACAACTCGAGACAACTCATCACGGACCATATATTTTTGGACTGGGTCCGTCAGCCCTCTAACATTCCAGGAATAAAAAATCATTGAGATCTGTCGAGGTGCATGTCATCCTCAATGACCTCTCTATCACCTAAGTGGCCCAAAGATTCATACGAGTTAGAAAACCGTCCACTATTCGACTGGATTTCTGAAAGCTGACGTCTAACTTCATCCATCTGGCACTATTTAGCAAACAAAAAGTCCATCCCCCCCTTTCAGGGCTACGGGAGTGGTGAACTTTTGAAACTTGAGAATCATCAATATCATACTCTTTTGTAGAAGAAGAGGAATGAGGAACACGAGCTGGGGGAGCTTGAGCAACAACAATGGTGAAAGAAGGACTTTAGGAGAGGCTAAAGGAATTTGAGGGGTAGGGGGAGCTTGTTGTTCTTGCATGGTAGGGATAGGTTGTGGAGTCGGTTGCACTTGAGATGCACCATTGACTACCGCTTGACTGGAAACTAAGGGTTCAGGCACCTTCTCAACTTGTCTAGGTTGATGGTTTTTTCTATTATTCACCACCACCCAGTCATCTTGCCCTCCTTTCTCAGAAGGTGGTGGAATGGTAGAAGTAGAAGGAGGAGCCTCACGCGGTTTGAACTTGCCAGCCATAAGAGGGCAATATTTAATCTTGTGAGTCATTGATTGACAATGATAACAAGTATTAGGTAAATTAATATACACAACCTGTTGCTTGAGGGTGTGTTCCCTGCACTTGATATCAATAAACTCATGCATATATTTTTTCATATCGACTTTGACACACACTCGTCGAGAGGGACGAGGACTGAAAAACCTTTTAGGTTCAAGACACACAAAAGTCCCTAAAGGAGCAGCTAAATATTGCAGGAAAGGCCATAAGGGAATAGGCAAACCTAGGAACTCCACCCACACTGGAACTTCTAGAGAGGCTTCATCACTAACCGTAAAAGAACGGTTATATGGTTGCAAGATAAGCAGAGAACTTCTAACAATCCAGGGGCCTTTTTTCAAAGCCTTTTCAGCATGAGTGGGATCAACAAAATGAAACAAGAAAAAACCTTTTGTCAAATTTTGTATATTTTCAGCTTTAATACCATGAGGTTGCCAGACATGTTGGACCCAATTTCTAACCAGGGTATCATTCGAAATACGACCAAGAAAGTATCCAACTAGATGAGTTTGTTCATACCAGTTACATGCATTCTAAAAATCTTCAACAGGAAGAAGAATCTCAGGAACAGGGCCATTACCTCGTGGAATACTTTTGGAACAAACTTACGAGGACGTTTCTTGGGTGCCATTATTTGCTCCAACAGCTCCAACATCAACTGAAATTGTTTGATGAGCGGCGACCATTAAAAAATTTGCTTAACACCGCTCAAGGCGGTGTTAGGGAGAATTAATTGTAGGATACGTGGCAAAAAACTCTCGCACGATCTCCAATAGAGATGGCGGTATGACGACAGAACGATGCAGACAAACCCTAGAAACCCTAGATTGTAGAGATTCGGCTCAATTACTTCATATATTTAGGATCATAGTTAATTAACTTTAGATAAATATTCTTATTTGGTAAATATTGAGTTCCTATATATTTGAATAGATGGACTAATTCCAAAAGATAAAATTCCACTTAATATTTTTTAGCTTCTAAAATTTAAGTTGGGAAATTTTTTTTTGATAGTTTTAAAAGGAACTAGTGAATCCAATTTAGTAATTAAAGCTTAATTTTTTATTTTTTACTACAAAATGGATTATATGGAAATTTGAAGTCAACAAAGTCTATATCTAGTTTAATACACAACAAAATTAAATTATATCTATAAAATATCATGGTATGGGGACTAACCATAAAAATAATAGTTCATTATATTTGAATATATTGGTTTCTTTAAATACTTTTGGGTTAAATTTATATATTTAATATTAAATAATGGTTACAAATATATATTTTCAATGGTAATTTAGCCTCAAAAGTATATATAAGTGTATGAATGGTTTGGTCATATCATTAGTATAGATTATATGTAGGATACAATAGTAAATATGATCACTTTCTTAAGACTATTATAATTTGAATGGTTGGATTAATTCCAAAAGTTTGAAATTTCACACCATAGATTTTAGGGATAAACTAGAATTGAGTATTTGAGTTCTAAAAATTAAGCTAGAAAATTCCTTTATGGATAATTTAAAAGGAAACTACACTCAAATTTTTCATTTATCACTACATAATGGTAGTGCACAATGTAAAATTCATATCAATACAATCCATATGTAGTTTAGTAAAAAACATAATTAATATCTATAAAATATAATGGTATAAGAGTTAGCTATGAAAAATTGATTTAATTCATTTATGTATAACCCTATTGGTCTACTTGAACAGTTTTGAGTTAAATTTCTATATTAACATTAAACAATAGTTACAAGCATACAATTTTCAAATGGGATTTTATTTTTCAATTGGTTATATTGGATTGAAATGGGCCCCACCTGTATTACATCATCACCACATAGTGGTATTACAACAAAGCTTGGATATTATTGATATATCACTTGGCAAGATTTGAACCTTGATCTCCTCTTTAAATATTGAGGAATCTAACCGGCTAATACCACTTAATTTCAATGAGTTTACATGGGTTTTTATGAGGGGTTTGAACCTTGGACCTCTCAAAGAGAGGCCAAAGCCCTTACTACTCTAGTAAGCTTGCAACTAATTTTTCATTAGGATTTAGTGCTATTATTAATTTAGATTATATGTAGTCTAGGCTTGTAAATATTTTTATTAAAATATTGATTCATAAATACTTTTTGTGATGCTATAATAAATTATTGATCTTTATTACCTTACTTGATAAAAACATTGTTTGTTGTAATTATAAAGTTAAAGGTTATTAATGGACAATTAAAATACTAAAATGAGGGTAAAGAAAAAGTAAAACTAGGTTCACCTTTAATAAAGAAGACTCACCAAATATAAGTTAATTTGTTGATAAAATAAAGAAAAATTTCATAAATTCAAATAAGATATTTAAAAATGATTAATATGTGCTAGAGGTAGACAAAGAAAATACTTATGAAAGGGTTTGAAAAATAATGATAACCTAAGAGTGGATGGTAGCTTGTTAAGTTGGGTTTTTAGTTCTAATGATAACAAATTAGCTATTTTTTATTAAAATTTAGAAAACATTGTTGTTTTTTCATGTAAAATATATTAGGAATAGGGGTATCATGTTGATACCATAAAATACATGGAATGAATAAAATTTTGGTTATGAAATTATACTATCCAAAATTTAATGTAAACAAAATGCTAAATTATTTACTTCAATGGATTTAATGGTCTAAATATGTAAGGGTTTTGATACTTTAACCTACATTACATTTGAAAGTTGTCATAAGTTATGTATCCATAAAAAAACTAGCTAATTTGTTTTTTTTTTTCATAGAGGCAAAACTTAGCATCACTCTAGTTCCAATCTAGCACTACATGCTTTCAATTCTAAAATTTTGATAAATTGGTGATATTGTTGTGCTATATGAGAACCAATATAATGATATTATATTGAGACACTCTAATGCTATTGTAGCATGAATGATAACCTTGAAACAAGACAAAAGAAAATAAAATGGAATTTTCTTGTCTTCATAATTCATAATATTTAAACTCTCAATTTCCTCCCACTCTTAATCCAAATTTAGCTTCATATAGTTTGCACATTATCCTAGATAAGGTATTAAGAAAAAGAGGTAAGGTATTAAGAAAATTAGATAAGCAAAGAAAATAGTTTCAAGAGATAACTCTTCGAAAACATTCCATAGTAAATATAAACCATTAAATGGTAATAGTAAATATTGCAATTTTGAAAATAATATTTTCTATATGAAAGGGATTAAAAATAATATAAAGTTGATGGAGAGTGGCTAAATGGGTAACCCGTTTAAAATATAATATCAACAATTTTCATACCAATGAATGATTGTCCTATTATTTAAAAAAGCTTAGGTTTTTCTGAATTTTTGTAGGTTTTCTATGATAAAATTGTGTTCTATTCAAGGAAAGGAGACTAAAAAGTTAATTATTCAAATTATTGTATGGATTATTACAATTCCTTAATATTTTATCTTATTTTAATTATCTTGTAGTGAATAATTTCATAACCATCATATGTAAATATAAGAAGACGATGTTATGACTAATTTTACTTATAGTTCCTTATTACAAATGCAGTATGCATCCAATGTTCTTAAAAGTTCTTCATCTATAATGATATGCAATCTCATTCCTCTCCATAATAAGCACTATCAAGGGTTTATAAATTATAAGCACTCTCTTTGTAGAAAGAAATTAAGTGTTTATAAATAAAAAACACTCTCTTTCTCATTTTTTGTAGGTATAAGTGAGCTTCCATTGACTGCTTTAGCCCTATTAATCAGATGAGGATAGGTCACACGACTAGACCAAGCAACCTCTCAATAATATCAACATCAATAGATGTCTTCTAGTCATTTTCTTACATAATGGTTGTCTTGTGGTTTCTCTCCATCCTTCTCTTCAATAAACTAGATGTTTTATTTCAAAGTATTTTTTTATTTTATTTATAAAGATTAACTCAAAAATATTTGTCATGATTTTATCATAACTTATGTTTTGTTGGTAATTTCTATTTTTTTACTTTTAAGTGAAAAATTACGATTAAGATTCTTTTACATTAGACTCTTTATTTTTAATATTGTTGCTTATTTATAATAGAGATCTAGTATTTGGATTTGTTTTTTTTTAATTTAGGATTTTTTTGATGATTTATTATCTACAAATATTGTATTAATTATTATAGAAATATCAATATAATTACATTATCTTTTGTTTCTTCAATGCTTTTGTAAATAATTTCTAATTTACTTTCTTTTATAATTAAAGTTTGGATTTATCTTCATATTGCATTAGATCTTCTATAATTAGTGTTATTATTTTTAAACATACAATATATATAATTTTATATGTAGTGTATTTTGTAAATAGGGTGGACCCTATTTTTAAAATTGAAATAAATTCTAATTCTATCAAATGAGTTTATGTTCCTTAACTACATGCATGTAAGGGAATTCCTACTATAAATGGGGCTAAAGAGGATGTTGTTTTCAACTTAAAATCAAACTCTACCTAAAAATAAAGAGTAATCTCTATCCTTATTTATTGACATCATTAAAATATAAATCTAATGTGTATCATTTTTTGCTTGATTTAAGAATATTTCTTGTAATTTTACCATGATTTATTATTTGTATATATTTAAATAATAATTATAAAATTTTTTATTTTATCACATTATATTATATTTCTATAATATTTTTTATCAACAATTTCTAATTTTCTTACTTCAATAATAAAAATTAGAAAGTGTCCTTTTGTAGATTTCTCTATTTTATTGTTTTCTATCCTTATATTATCTTATTTACTATTATTTTTTACTTTACATTTATATTTAATTTATAATGGAAGACCAAATACCAAACAAAAATATATAAAAGATAAAAAAAAAACAAAATCCCTAAAAACCAACAAGTCATTTAAAATAAAAAGTAAGAAATAAATTACAAATAGACATTAGAGTACAATGGGGTATTGAGAGAAAGTATGATTAGAGCAACATATTAAAGTATTTATAATATAGTTTTATTTAGCCAAGTCCAACAATGTTAGAGAATAAGTATGAGCACTATTAATATTACCTAACAAGTAAGTATTTATAAGCCTAAAAGTGTCCTTTATGTAAGCCTATGAGCATCATACATGTAAGTCAATGGGTATATTTATGTAAGCCTCCATCAAATTTTAATGAATCCATAATTAGTGATATTGGTTAAACCACCTATGTGGTTAACCACAATTAAAGCATTGAATAAATTTAATATGTTGTATTTTATATTTTAAATTTTAAATATGTAAGGGTTTTTCTCTATAGATATCTAAAGTTTACAAAAAATATGGGATGTATTATGTGGATCAATATACAAATTTAAAGAAAGATATTTCTTCATACTCTAAATCCATAGAGATAATTCTAATATGGGATTTCTATTAGAATATCAATAATCTAACCTTCTTGCCCAAGGGTTATAATGGTGACCTATACCTATAGGATCTCTTGATATAAGCACATGGGTATGTATAATGCAAGCCTATGAGAATTATCTATGTAAGCCTACAAGCTTCCTCTATGTAAGCCTATGAGAATTATCTATGTAAGCCTATGTATATTCTATATATAATCCTATAAGAATTCTATCTGTAAGCCTACACACATTCTCTATGTAAGTCTACATGTAATATTGATGCATTCTCCCTTAGCAGTATCAATTAAACCACTTGTATGATTAAATTTAATGAAGGCTTTAATATATTATTAGTTTATCTTAAAGTAAATTATGTTGGTTTGAGATGTAATAATTACAAATTAGGTATCTATTATGAATGCCCCAAATTATTAATATATTGTATATATTTATGAGATGTGATATCATGGGGATGCCTATACGAACCCACCTATTATTCTTATTTTGAGTAATTTTATCATTTTATTTTTATGTACTAATATTTATTATTGCTATTCTATTTATTTTACAATACGATCAATGTTGAACGCATGCTTTAAAACATTTCTAAAAAGTATTTCAAAATATAAAAATTCAAATATAAGGACAACAAGCCAGTAAAAGAACATTCTAAGCAATTAGGAAGATCTAGGTTGTAATTTATTATGCATAATACAAGAAGAAAACTAACAACACATAAAATGCTTAAATACTAAATAGTTCATCACTTATTTTGGTGAAGAACTATTGATCTAGTGTGGTATACATGGATTGACCATTTGTAATTATATGAGTATGTGGAAGAAACCTACAAAGTATACATTTAGAACTTATAATGGATAAATTATAAATTATTTTATTTTCTCATAAATTTTAATAGATAATATGATGAAATTAAAAACTAAAGGCTTCCCAATAGAATTAAAATCATATCACAAACTAGAGTGTATAAAATTATCATGTTAAAAATTAACAAATAGAAAATATGAATCCCAATTAGTAATCCTCAATAAATATAAAGATCCTAATAACCCAAGAGAATAATTTACTTTTCAAGAAAGTATAAAATATATTTTACAAAGGAAGGAAAAAGAGGTCAGAGCAAGATATGAAGAGTCGTGAGTTGACAAATATAGTTCTATAGGAACTAAAATGGTGCAAAAGATGTAAATTTAAGAAGAAGAAGAAAGGTAACTTTTCCACAATATGTAAATTTAAGAAGAAGAAGAAAGGTAACTTTTCCACAAATGCTTGTGTATAGCTTACATATGTTCCTTTCCAACTCTGTTATTACTCAGCCTAATTAGATGACATTTTCTTGGTTATAAAATATGTACAGCTACTTGCTGGCAGCTGTGTCTTACGTACAAAGAGTTTATACAAGCGGCGGAACACCTCCTCGGAGCATCGGCGGAGCCAGAATTGGGGATACCTACGACTCTCCGTATACAGCGATTTATTGGTTTTATGCACCCAACATTTTTTACTCGTGAATTTAGACTTGCATTACCATTCTTTATTCTTCAACTGCGTTTGGACAGCCGCCAGCTCTATGGCCGTCTTTATGCTAATTGGCAATAAAGAGGTTGATGGCCGTCTTCCTTATTTCCTAACTAATTAATTAATTAATTAATTTTATTTTATTTTATTGATAATATTAAGAAAAGGGTTTTGAGGGGAAACCCACAAACTTACACAACAACTCCCAAAGCAAGAGAAAGACAGGAAAAACTCAACTCCAATCTCCAAAAAGAGATTAGCAACAACACCCGAAAGGGGAAAAACTGTCAACCACACCAATTAAAAACAACATCAATTAAGAACAAGAGCAATCACATCCAAGGTGCCGAAAAGCCAAAAGGATGCAAAGAAACCACACGGGCCACCACACGAACCCCACGTTCGGAAAGGTGGAAGAAAAATAAAATTTAAAATTTAAACAACCTATTCATCCCACAATGAACGAGCAACCCTAACAACTGGAGCAGCGAGAACAACTGTCCCATCAACAGAAGGGCCAACAGAAGGGCCAAGCCAGATAGCAAAACAACCCGCAGACAATATTTCAAAATGAAACCACTCTGGCCCAAAACCACCAGCGAGAACCAATCCGAAAACCAGATCCTACAGCACTGGTAAAAACAGCAACGAGCAGCACACTAGGACCTTTGATGAACCAAAGAAAGCTGGAAGCCGAGTGAGAACTAATCCGAAAACCAAATCCTATAGCACTGGTAAAAATAGCAACGAGTAGCACACTAGGACCTCCGATGAACCAAAGAAAGCTGGAAGCCGAGACCCCAGTAGAGGAAACTGACCAACAAACCTAGGTTCCATTACAACACTGATGAAAAATGCTTTGACACAGATGACTAATGCAGGAACAAAGGTCCCTTGAAACACTTTGAAAATAGAGTTCGAATACAAAGCTCATGTAGGAGCAAACCGTCCGCCCAAATAACATATAATCAAACCCCACACACCGACGGACAAAGAAACCCGAAAACCCCAACCAAATCGGGGTTCTGGAAAAATCCCATAAATTGGGGACCACGAGGGTAATACTTTACTTTCATAAATTATGCAGAAAAAAACTCTGCTCTACTGCCAGAACCACCAACCAACAACCTGAGTGATGGAACCCTGACTTGACACTACCAGGAAAACTAGCCAAAAGCAACTACAACAACAAGACTCCACAATCACCCCAGGTTTGATTCAGCCTTTGGTCTTATCCCCTTCCCACAGGTACCCTGACTAAATATTTGGTGGCATACTGAGACCAAGAAGAAAAATAGAGCTGAATGTCCAAAATCCTTTATCAACAACCAACACACAAGAAACCGACACTCACCAAACTAGGCATCAAGAACCAAACTATGGACCACCAACAAAAACCATCTGCATAGCAACCACAGTCCCAAATCATCCCCATAGGTTGGGTTGGCAAGTAGCTGCTTCCACCTGGTGGCTGCCAGGGAGCTAGATTTTCAATGTCTTACCACATCCCAAGAGATATAGAGAGAACTGGCAAGGTCCCCCAGTTAACAAAAGACATCGCCTACCATCATCGAGCAGAGCAGAAAAACCATAAGGAACACCCAAATGGAAGAGCAAGAAGTACAGGGCCTCTCACTCAGAGGAAGAATCGTGAAGGAGGAGGAGCTAGAGGCCCAATCCCCATAATTTATTATTATTATTAACAAAAAACACAAATATTGATAAATTTGTTAGAAGATATATGTTTAATATCGAACATTAATATTTTTATAATTTTTTACAAAATAAAAGCATATAAATTTATTGATTTATATTTTTAAATGTTTTTAAGAGTTGTGTGATTGGTATTAAGAGTCTAATTTTATTATAAGACATACCATTAATAATATGTAATTTTAATAAAATTAAATAAATTAATATATTTGTAATCTGTGTTTTAAAATTTACTTTTACAAAAAAATTATTATAAAATGATATTATTTTTTTTTTAGAACATTTACAAATTACATCAACAACCATCCTCTAGGGTTTTAACACAAGACCACTTAAGAAACAACCATCATCTTAGCCACTAGGGCAACCACTTGTCACTAAAATGATATTATTTAATCTGAATAACGCTTTTATAATGATGTTTAGTAACTTTATGAACAACCCTAAAAACAAAATAAATATATAAATATAAGTATGTAATTGCAATAAAACTAAATAAGATCTATATATTTGAAATTTACATTTAAATAAATACAATTTCACAAAATTTTATTACAAAATGATATGATTTGAACTCATTTTTTGTTCTTTAAACTAATATCTTTGACCTGTTAATAATAAAATTGGTTAACCATGCTTTTATCCTTATAACCATTCTTATAAGATCTATTGATGTAGAAGACATATTTAAAAAAAAAAATTATCAAAAACCTGTAGAATTATCCATATATGTTTATAAATGTTTTAAAAATAAGGATCAACTTTACTAATATACATATTTTAATAAATTTATAGATTTTAAAAATAAAAATATATATTTTATTTTAAATGTTTTTTTAATTTATATATTTCTCTAATTCTCAACCAAAATAATATTTAATCCTAGATGAAGTTGATTATATTGCCTTTTTAAAAAGTTGGGATCATAAAATATGCTTGGAATATGTCAAAATACTTTGCTTTTAACCTAACACTAGAAATTTTCACTGAGTGCATGGTTTCACTAAGTGCATGGTTTTGTGACTCACTTTTCATCCTTTAATGCTTTTTATCCTTTTAATGACTCTTACTTAAACAAAATGCAATATACTCAACTTCAACAAGGAATAAGCTATACTTCTCTCAAGAGTTTGAAGAAGTGTAAACTAATGAAGTATTGAAAATAAATTATAGACTATGAATGTGATTTAAAAATATATATTTGATAGACTTGGTAAATTATGAATTTTGTCAAGGTCCTTATTTTTTTTAATTTTATAAGGACATATCTCTTATGAGGAATATGAAGCTTTTTCATGTGATGATTTATCAATTACCTTTTTTTGATATATATTCAATCTACAATAAAGTATACTTTTCATAAATTTTTATTAATTTCTTATTTAAATGTCGATTTTTGTGTTAGTTTTCAATGAACATACATCATCTAAACATCAGTAAAAATACATATTTTTAAAATTAAGGTACACAATCGTACATATGTCTAGGATATTTTTCAAAATTATTTTCAATTTTTTTTTAATTTTAAATTTTTATTGATTTTTAAAACAAACCAATATTTTAGTTACAAAAAAAAGAAAAAGATAACTCCTTTCAAACCCCACAAAAAAAAATTAAAATCTAATTTACAAAGTCTATCTAGATATCTAACTTTTGTTTGACCACTTTTCTAGCTATATTAATTTCTCACTTCCCCTCTAAATAAAATTTTGAGCTCTCTAATACCCCTAAAAAGTATGCCACCTAATATAGTCCCTACCACCTAGGTCTACATGGAAGCATGCACTAGGTTTATTAATTTTAATTTTTTTGTGGTCTTGCATTTTATATAAATATTTCTTTCAATGAAAGTACTTTTGCATGAAAATAGTTTTTTGCCAAGGCATCACCACATAAACTAAGCATACCCCTCCTCTCTCCCTATCCCCCTTCTAATAATAATTAATTTGTTCATAATACACCCTTCTAATAATAATTAAATTGTTCATAATATAATCAAATTAGGAATTATGACAATTATAGTACTTTATTTAATCAGAATATATATTTGATGATCATGTACATAATCTATTCATAATTTAATGATAAATTGTCCCTTGCATTTTACATTACACTTCAATAATGTGTCAAAAATACCATTACACTACATATACTTGGATAAATATGATAACTAAAAAAATTAAAATACAATAATGAATGAATAAACACCTAATATTAAAATAAAATATTAAAGTGATGAATATGCTTACCCTCAATAAGGAGTTAATCTATAAGATTTAATATTTGGTGATGAGACACTCTTTTAATTTGGACTAAAGAACCAGAACCCTAGTTAAAGGTAGTTAGTGGAACTACAAAATAATGATATCTATCATCTACTATAAATGGAAATACTCCAAACATGAGATATTATACATTAATTAGATCAAATCATTTAAGAATTATTTTGGGCATGAATATGGATGAAAATTACTTTATCTAATAGTTTAATACATGGTGATTATGTTGAGTTCATTTCTATATTAGACAATAGGCACTCACATGGTTGTGTTGTAAATCAAATCAACTACATTAATTGAGACATCATCCATCTATAACTAGTGTTAACAATTTATTTTTTAAATTATTATTACAAAAATAATTATGCCCAATAAAAATTTGAAAAGTTGTTTTTATACTAGATGATAAGAAATTATTATTTATGTATTGAAAAAAATTGACACAAATGTTGATTGACTAATTAAAATTGGACCAATCACTTATTATATATTTTCTATAAAATTTAGATATCAAGGGATATGTATTCATATAATATTTGTATCTTATTCGTCTGTATTTATGTTCAAGGATAGATCACTCTTTAAAATATGGCATTATATTCCTTCATTTTCAAATTTCTATGATAACTTTGAAGTGATAAGTAGTTTATTTATATCCACACTTTCTTAAAATTCATGAAGTAATTTTGTCATGTATTTTATTAATAATATTATGTAACATATCATTTCAACCTCTATGATTGTGCATCATCCTCTACCATTTTATATTTGTAGTTATTTCTAAGTTCAAGTAGTTGAGGATAGTCTAGCTTATTAGTGGGAGGTTTTGTAGTCCTTGAAAGATAACATAGTTGATATCTACAATACTATTAATACCAAAATTTATAAAAAATGCTAGGTAATATTATAGTAACTTCAAAATGGTATTTAATAAAGTTATCTTTAGATTATTTAAAATGTGCCTAGCAAATATTAAAAGTAATACCATAGTAACCTTTAATTGAAATCTAATGGATTCATTCTCACGTTAATGGAATGCACCTCCCTTTTAGGTTAGTATAATATATATTTTTTATTTAAAAAAGTTTACATGTTAACATGCAAAATAAAATTACCCATATGTCAAAATTTTCATTAAAATTCACCTTGTGAATTATTAATTTTGGTAAAAAGATTAATTTTATTATGTTTACATTCTTAAAATTATAACATTATAGGATTATGATCTAGTTTTTCTAAATGTGATCTTGTCACCTTAGGTAGGGTTTGACAGGTCTTTGCAAGTTTAAATGTGGTTCCCAACCCTAGCAAGCCAAGGAATAGTGTTGGTTTTATAGAAAGAAATACATGCAATAATGGCTTTAATCAAGAATCAAGAGAATTTTATCCTAGATATGGTGCATGAGGTAACTCTTCATCCCTGTATGTTGTTCTTCCTATGTCAAATTTCAACAATCCATATAAATCGTTAAAGTCATTTACCCTGGTTGGGTATTTTGTGGGTCCTATCCCTAATTAATAGTCCTTTTAGGCCTGGGTAAACATAGTTTAGACTTATCATCGAATCAAGTTAGAGATTATTAAAATCCTTATGAACAGACTTTTATTTTTTTTCTTTACAGAATCTACCCATGCTAATACAATTAATGAGCATGACCTATGGTATATGCAAAACTCATTGCTCATTTTTTCACCATTGACCCATGATTTTTCTATCTCTATAGAAAGTTCTACCAATATCTCTATCTAGGTTGAATTCCTTGGTCTTCCCCTACCTTTTTAACCCTTCATGAGATGCATAGTGACTCCTTTGGGTCGTGTTATTATTGTCGAGGTAGGTAAATATTCCTATGTCTTCTTATGAAAGTGTGTATGCATTTAAAATGATATATCTCAGGACCTCAAGGAAATAATAGAGAATTAGGTTTATGAATCCATGATTTCATAGTTGGTATTATACATCAAATTGTCCAAAATATATTTTTTCACTACTAGTCCTTTGGGCACAAGGTCAAATATTATCCCTTAATTCCCCATAATAGGGATAAAAATACCATGACCCATACAATGCACTTTCTCCACAATCAAAGGAGAATGTCTAGGTGATAGTGTGTGGGCATAAAATTACATGAGTCATGGCCTCTAAGATTATACATCCAAAGATTATTTTTGCACCTACATCAAAGCCTATGGATAATGTAAAGGAAAAGAACAATACGGGTCCCTCACCAACATAAATCATTAGCAAATAGACTCCTTAGCATCAATAGGTTCACACCCTGAGAGAAAAAACCTTGATTCCTTCTTAGCCTATGGATAAGACCATTTCCCCTTTAGACTCATGTTGAAAAGTTCTCAATTCTCCCATGACCTTAGATGAGGGACAAAAAACAATATTTTACACCAAAAAAGAGAATACATCTATCCAACATTTAGTTTAGCATCTATGTTCTAAAATCATCTAAAGACTATAGTGTATTGTATTCCCTTGATGATGAGGATATGTTGTTAATATATTTTCCTTAATGAACTTCCTTTCATGGAATTTTTAGGGTCTAACCGACTCAAACTGAAAGTTCACAAGGTTTGGAAAAAATTTTGGATCTGAGAATTTTGTTTCTACAAGAAGTGAAGGTTACATGTTTTTTAATATTGTCATTATACCATGACATTTCCCCACATAGTCATTCTTTGTATAGCAATCATAAACTAGGTCGATGTGGCATCACCACATTTTTTATAGTGTAATGGGAGATCCATTTCATGGACCATGACTATGATCCCATTGATAGAATTTTATAGGCCATGTTTAGTATTAATAACCATGCATTGTTGGTGATTCACATTTTCACTTCCAATGATACCATAGAAATAATCCACCTATGAATTTAGATTGTAGATTCGTTACCCTTTGTCATATGGATCATATATGGTTACTTTAATATTATTAATGTCATCTTAAAAAAGAAAGATAGAGACCACATGTATTGGATAATTAGTGAAAGTGTTGCATGGTTCTACATGCAACATAAGGGTTCTATGATCCCAATGTTATCCAATGATAATTACACCTCCCTTGGTACATACATTTCAATTAATAGGTTGGAACTAAAAGGATCCTTAAATAAATCAATCAAGTGATGTTATCAAGGCAACCCACATTTAATTTTAGCAATTTTTTTGGTATCCTACAAAAACCAATACCCAAAATTTTCCTCTTAGACCAATAGACCATATATTTTTACATTGAGAAAAAAATAGTGGGAGGGATTTATTTAACAACCAATTTTATCTCAACACATCATTACTTTTTCATACACCATATCTAATTGAAATTCACCATATTTGGAACATGGTTCCAGGTCTCCACATGAAAGATAATTATATTAATTTAAGGAACAATGTGATTTAGTGCACCACATACCTTTTGTACACTTATGAGAATCAGTTGGTATTTTTATCATTGGTCCTATGAAATTACCTCCTCCATGCTAAGGCAATCCACATTGGAATTGGAACGTCAATCTTGCTCCACCTCTCTTTATTTACAAGTGGATAAGCTTAGACATCAATAGTATATCATTGATATATATGCAATGAATGAATCACAACTCAAATATAGACTTAATTGGATCAAATGAGGGGACAAAGCTTCCAAGGAATTCTTATAATGGCTTAAAAACACCACAAACTAGACCAAAAAATCAAGTCCATTGAGGAGGGGTAGAGAGTCCTCTTTGAGATCCCTGATATTTTTTAGGCCTTTATGTAACACTACCAATAAGTGTTCATAGTGTAATACCCATAACCTACTAAGGATATTGATCTTCATTTATCCATGAGTGTAGTTCACTAACAACTATCCTCCTCATAAAGGACCATTTGTGATAATATTTTGTCTTAGGATGAGTTTAAAGTGGCCATTTTATCTATGGCTAATGATAAATCTCCTAGTATATATGGATATCCTTATAATATTTAAAAAATCCTTTGGGACACAATGGATCTTAATCTCCATCAAGTTTACCTTAAAACCCTCAAAACTAATTCCCTGGGCTAGTTGATCAATGAAGATAATATCAAGATCATACCCAAGTTGGGGATCTTGAGGATATCTATAACTAGAGACCAATTGCTCCTCAATCTGTCCTAAAAGATCACTGCTCAAGATCTTGTACTCTAGTTACAAAATTTATACATCATAATATGGCTAGAGAAAACTAGATTCATCAAGGATTGATACATTTTAGACAACATCATTGTTATCTAGGAAGGGATAAAATGGGTAAGACAATATTAGCAGAAAGTCCTATTCTTCAAAATTTATTTTTCCAAGGCTTATGATGAGATCGAGTGGCCCTTCATCTTGGCCATGTTGCAAGCTCTAGTATTTGGCCCTACTTTCTTGCACACTATAAAAATTTATTTGTAGATACTTTGATTTGTATTACAGGTAATGGTCAATAGTCATCTTATTTTAGTTTGTATAGATCCATGAGGTATTTTCCTTTCTTTATATGTATTAGTAACTAAAGGATTGGTTGTCTCCTTGCCAATACTATTACTAAGGATTGGGTGAAAGGCATATCATTACCCAACACCTCTTGGTAGTGCGCTAATGGCCACTTTGATGATGAATCTTTTCTTACCCTTATTGAATATGTGGATAATGTGAAATAGAACCTTTAATATTTGGACACTCTCTACTTGGCATTTGTATCTAGTATTCAATGGGAAAAAACCTAGTGCTATAGAAAACCCTTTTTGTCAAAGCCCTCATCGCTTAATAACTATGGTTGGAAGTGGATTAAACATGGAAAAATATTTTAATTCCTTGTAATCAATTTTTTCTTTTAGTTCTCTTCCTATATACTTTGGAAATATATCCTTGATATTGTGGGAAAAATACTTTAGAAGTGGCTTCTCAAATATCTTTCTCTAGCAGTGAAATTCCAAGTTTTGTCTAAGATTATAGTTACCACCCATATCTATTATTTGACATGTTGGATTCCCTCTACGTCCTTTTACCAAAAATTGAAAAAAATCTCTAATATTTTATGTTGACCTCAACAAAAGAGAGAAAAGGCTTCCACAAAGTAGCATAGGAATTTTTTTGTCTGTTAAAAGAGTTTTGTGGATTAGATCTTCTAGAAAATATCCACTAGGGTATTGCTTTATGTGTAGAATTAATTATTAATGTAATTCAAGGTAATGAAGCTTAAAAAGTTTTTCTTCAAAATTAATTTTGTGGTTTCCTATTTTTCTCCACTAGACCTAGCTATTAGCCAAAGTTTCTCAGATTCAAAACTTGTGTTTATTCTACAAAGTATTAAAGGTCATATCTAATCTTTTCTTAAAGTAGACTAGAAACTAGGTTTCATGAGAATATGCCAAATCACATTTTCACCTCTCCAAATAGGAAAAATAGATCTTCCAGGTAGTTACCGACACTATACCACCTAATATGATTCATAATATTAGGGTTAGAAGACTTTTCCCATGGTGTAAATATTGTAAGTGTTACCTAGACACTCTATTTACGAGTTACAAGCCCTACAAAGGGTACCCTTGGCTCTCACCTCATATTCCAATGGTTCTACTCAAATAACAAAGAATATCAATATCACTTCCACACCATTTGAGATGTAGTCCTTAAGACTAATGTGGCTCAATTGATTTGGTGCCTCCTCTTTTAGGGGCTACTCATAGGAGAATGTCTTGTACACTTAGAAATTATTATTTGTAAGTGTCCTTTTTGTTAGCATGGAGAGTCCATCACACATTTATTTTGGTATTGTTCTAGAGCGTAATGACTTGGACTTTGATCCATGATTTTTTCAAGCCCTTTAATCTTGGGCCATTCTCATGGAACATAATATTTTTTAGGGATATGGCTAGCATGCTAATAAACATTGAGAAAATATAAAATATTTTTAGAGTTGGAATATTGATTTACATTTGGAAAATTTATAATACTACTATTTTTTCTAAACAACAAGCATCTACTGATTTTTTGGTTTATTCAAAAGCTTTAATTTGCTCTAATTATTCACTTCATATTCAAGATTAAAATAAAAAGGTTTCTCTTGATACTAGCATTGTTTGACTCTTCTAGATCATTAGGTGAATACTCCTTGCATTGTGGCTCGTGTTTCACCTTCTCTACTCCATTGGAAGAACTCCTCATATCAGTAGAGAGCTCAATACTTAAAGAATTTTTAAGTATGGTCTCTAACATTATGTAGTATGATATTATAGTAGAATAGCAATATATGTGGTCTTAGCTCCCTATAACATCCCTACTAATTCTAATAATTAGGTTCTTCATCAAGGTGGACAAACCTCCATAACCCACCACTCCTAGTAGTTGATGATACTCCCTAGAAATAAGATAATGGCTCTGGTTGGAAGCCTATGACAACAAAGTCTAACCTCTAGAATTATTGGTTCAATCCCATGGATAAGGACCCCCATCCAATTTTTGGAGCTCCCATGATGACAACTTGAATGTTAGTAAATTTTTACTTTTCTTTTTATATGTTGGATTGTTAAGTACTGTGTAGTTTTCCAATATTGATTGGTCCTAGAATATTCTTATAGCATATGCTTTATGTGGTGTGATTCCATACCACACACATTTGTTTCAATAGTGTACTCTTATTATTTTTTTAATAATATCAAGTCACTTTGAACAGAAAAAATATAACATTATAATCATGCTAACTAAAATCACCAATAGATCTAGATTTTACTTTAAATTTTTACTTTGTGAAATAGGGATAGAATGAGGGATCATAATAGAAGATTAAATATCATTGATATGAATATATAAGAAGATAATAAGTTATTAGCTAGTGAGAGTTGGACAAAAATAATAAATAGTGCCACAAATTAATGCATGATTATAAATAATGAATATATTTTGTTCCATTATATTAAACAAAATATTCACATAGTCCATTATGGTGTATGTTTTTATATGAATGCACTCTTTTGTTATAGATATTACTTCATATATTTAGGATCATAGTTAATTAACTTTAGATAAATATTCTTATTTGGTAAATATCGAGTTCCTATATATTTGGATAGATGGATTAATCCCAAAAGACAAAATTCCACATAATATTTTTTAGGTTCTAAAATTTAAGTTGGGAAATTATTTTTTTATAATTTAAAAAGGAACTAATTAGTCCAATTTAGTAATTAAAACTTAATTTTTTATTTTTTACTACAAAATGGATTATACCATGGAAATTAGAAGTCAACAAAGTTTATATCTAGTTTAATACACAATAAATTAAATTATATCTATAAAATGTCATGGTATGGGATTAACCATAAAAAATGATATAGTTCATTATATTTGAATATATAGGTTTCTTTAAATAATTTTGGGTTAAATTTATGTATTTAATATTAAATAATGGTTACAAATATATATTTTCAATGGTAATTTAGCCTCAAAAGTATACATAAGATTGAAATTTCACACCATAGTTTTTAGGGATAAACTAGAATTGAGTATTTGAGTTCTAAAAATTAAGCTAGAAAATTCCTTTATGGATAATTTAAAAGGAAACTACATTAAAAATTTTAATTTATCACTACAAAATGGTACTGCACAATGTAAACTTGATATCAATAAAATCCATATGTAGTTTAGTAAAAAACATAATTAAAATCTATAAAATATAATAAGAGTGGGGTTTGAACCTTGGAACTCTCAAAGAGAGGCCAAAGCCCTTACCACTGTAGTAATCTTGCAGCTAATTTTTAATTAGGATTTAGTGCTATTATTAATTTATATTATATGTAGTCTAGGGTTGTAAATATATTTATTAAAATATTGATTCATAAATACTTTTTGTGATGCTATAATAAATTATTGATTTTTATTACCTTACTTGATCAAAACATTATTTGTTGAAATTATAAAATTAGATGTTATTAATGGACAATTAAAATACTAAAAAGTAAAACTAGATTCACCTTTACTAAATAAGACTCACCAAAGATAAGTTAATTTATTGATAAAACAAAGAAAATTCATAAATTCAAAGAAGATAATTAAAAATGATTAATATGGAGTAGAGGTAGACAAAGAAAATACTTATGAAAGGGTTTGAAAAAAAATGATAACCTAAGAGTGGATGGTAGCTTGTTAAGTTGGTTTTTTAGTTCTAATTTTGACTCAAAGTTTATTGAGCTAGTAAGATGCAAAAATATTATCTATCTTAATATAGTTAGACAAAATCAATATCATTTCATGCAATATTTAAAGGTTCATATATACATGTTGGTCACGAATCTGCCACAGGAAAGGATTTTAAAATAAATACGCCCTAGACTCGGCCAACATTGAAAGGTCGAGAGAAAGAAATGTCTCCCGGACCAATCTCCAGAGAGGGCTGGTCCCCTTGCTAAATCTTAACTTTTGAAGACTAAAGTTGCAGGAAAGAGATAGGAAATGTGCAGAAAGAAATGGGAAATATAGCCACAGGCTGAATTTGTCAGATCTAGGAAAGCTTAGCAGTAGAAAAACACCTCAAGCACATGAACAACATATAGCAAAAGACAGTAACATGATCTACTTACAACCTTGCACAGATTGCCTTCAAGATTGCATTCCAACACACTCTTCTTCACCAGCAATATTCAAATTCAGATACAGAATTTAAATCCCCACAGCAGATAAAAATATGAGCATAAACGAGAAATGCAGTAGACAGAAGGAAACCACACAGAAAATTGCTCGTAGAATCAGAGGCCAAATATCTTTTATTTATGCAAAAGTTTGACAAGTTTTTCAGCAAAAGTCCTTTCGATCCCTCTTTTTGAGATATACATTGATATTTATAGAGGTCTCGCCTCTCTGCAACATTCAAAGCATGAAACAGACTTTCTCGAGATCCACAAAATATGTAACGAAAAAGAGAAATGACCCCCTTAATCCTGCCTCGAAGAAGTCACAATCCAAACAAAAACAAGGAACCAACTGTCTTTCATTAAATGACCATTCTCGGACCAAGCTTGAACCCTTAGAAAATCATGAATAGGAGCTTTTAATAATGGAGGCATCTTAAATTCTGGTAGCTTCAACAACTACATGCCTGAGCACGTTCTTTCATCTTGCATGCATTGGAAAGCAGCAAAACATTAAATTCTGGAGAGCTTTTAATTATGGGAAATCGCAATACTTCATCGGGCCGCTGAACTGCTTCTTGGCGCGAAACCGTGATGGGTCGCGAAATTGCGACATGTCACGAAATCGTGACATTTTCCCTCTCCGTACGCTTTTGCCACTTTCGGTCGCGAAAACCAAACATGTCACGAAATCATGACGTATTTGGCTCTTTGTTCTCCTTCGTCACCTTAGGTCACGAAAACGCGACGCGTCGTGAAATCGTGACAATTTCTTGCTCTCTGCCTTCTTCTTCATGTCACCTCCAAGTCACGAAAACCCAACATGTCACGATTTCGTGACGTTCCGTACTATTCTGCTCCTTGCTTTGCTTTGCCCACGAAACTATGACATGTCACGATTTCACGACGTTCTTTCCCCATGTTGTCCTTTCATTGTTTCGAACCGCGAAAACGCGACATGTCACGATTTCGCTACATCTTTCTCTCGCTTGGCTTTCTCTCTACTTCTCCTCCATGAAAACAAGACAGGTCACGATTTCGCAACATGTCGCGAAATCGCGACAATTTTTCATGCCTTGTACGTTTCATGTCTACCTTCGCGAAAATGCAACAGGTCACGATTTCGTGACATTCGTCTATCGGCACCTTCGTTGTCATATCCAGGTCATGAAAATGGAACAAGTCATGAAATCGCGACGGTTTCTTTCAGCTGCTCAATCCTCTCTTCCCTGTCGTGAAAATCCGACATGTCGCGATATCGCGACAATTTTCCACCTTGCCCTTCATCCTGTCTTCGGGTCGCGATTTTGGAACATGTCACGAAATCGTGACATATTTGCGTTGACTGTACCTCTTGCCCCTGTTGACCGCAAAACTGCGACATGTCGCGATATCGCGACAATTCCTGGACTTAGCTCTTTTCTGCATGAGACCTCGTGAAAACACATGTCGCGATATCGTGACATTTCTGGCGCCTTGTTCCATTTGACCATTTTGACCACGATTTTGGAACACGTCGCGATATCACGACATTCTTCGACTTTGGCTTCTCTCTCCTCTAAAAACCCGCGATAGCGCGACATGTCGCGATATCACAACAGTTTTGAGCGCGTGCTCTCCATTTTGGGTCGTGATATCGCGACAGATTTCGGACTTAGCTATTTTGGCACCAAAACTCATGAAAAAACACAGAGGAGTGAGAACTTCAACAATTTATGCATGAATCAACAACAATCAAAACAATGTGGCAAAAATGCCAACATTCTTGGTGGCTCACGGGGTATACAGTTCTGTTGTATGCACGAACTCCAGGCCTGAATCCATTGGGCAACAGAGTCAAGAAAAACTGGAGGAACAGAATGCTGACTGATGAGAGACATCTCTGCGGACTTTCGGAAAACTCAAATTGATGTGTATTTGGCCTAGCTTGAGTGAGCTTAACCACCAGGTGTTGTAAAGGGATCTCCATGATAGTGATGAAAGCACCAGGGTTGCAAAACGGAAATGAACGAAATGATGACCCGCAGATGTGCAAGCCATGGAATGGGAATGAAATGGTGGAATGAAGAAAATGAAGGAGTGATAGCGGCAGATACAACAACTAAAGAGGGAGCTACTGTGTCACCAGCTATGGGGATGGAGAAAAAATGAATAATGGAATGGAAGCAGGTGGGATGACGAAAGCGGTGAGAACCGTGGATAAATGCTGAAACGACAATGGATTAGAAGAAAAGGAAAAGGAGAAACGGGAACATCAGAGAGGAGAGAAGAAACAACAGAAGTGGCTGGATTACGGATAGAGGGAGAAGGAATGGAAGGGGAAGGAAATGAAAAATAAGGAAGTGGAAGGAAGAGAGAAAGGAAAGCCACTATCTGTTGGGAAGGAAGAGGAAAAAAGAAAGAAATAACGTACCTGCGGGCTCGCATACAAAAGAGCCGAAGTTGGTAATCTGTGTACATAGAGGAACTCCACACAATTTTTTTCTTTTTCTGTTTTCTCTTTTTTTTTTTTACAAAAGCAAAATAACTGTACAAGGTAATACTGGACTCATACTTCATGGAGTGTAGGCTTTCAGATGAAAGTCGTTCACTAAAATAGGAAGTGGGCTGCCATCCAGATCCTCTAGATGAAACGAATTTGCTGCACCTGCACTGATAATGCGGAATGGACCCTCCCATAGAGCGTCAAACTTCTTGTGCATTCCTGGCTTGGCTTTCCTTTCATTCCATTTTAGGACTAAATCACCCACCTTGAGTGTACGATCAGTGGAATTTTTATGGAACCATTTTGAAACTACTTGCGTATGCTTAGCAAACTCCTCATAGGCCAAAGAACGTTGCTCTTCCAACTGCAACAACTGAGCCAACCGCATATCCATGGAATCCATATCTGCTTCATCGTCTAGAAATCCCTGCAACTACTGTAATATAGGCAATTCTAGATGAACAGGCAACCTTGCCTCTTTTCCATATACTGGGGCATATGGTGAAGTCTTGATAGACTTCTTGATTGAAATCCTATCTGCCCATAAGGCTTGATTCAGCAGAAGGTGCCACGATCTCTTGTTATCCCCCAAGGATCTCTTCAAAATCCGTAGCAAGTTCTTGTTTGTGGACTCCGCCAAGCCATTCCCCTAAGGGTAATAGTTAGAGGATGTCTTCAGGAAAACACCATACTTGTTTGCAAATTCCGCTAGCTCAGCTCCAATGAATGGAGTTTCGTTATCTGTGATAATAGCATCAGGAATGCCAAAACGTGTGATCAGCCCTTCGATGAAAGAAATCACCACATCTTGATTTGCGACCCTGGTCGGAATAGCCTCAGACCATCTTGTGAAATAATCTGTAGCCGTCAAGATATA
Source organism: Wollemia nobilis (assembly GCA_028583015.1). NCBI lineage: Eukaryota > Viridiplantae > Streptophyta > Pinopsida > Araucariales > Araucariaceae > Wollemia > Wollemia nobilis. The sequence continues at coordinate 9,257,105 of JAQPPZ010016717.1, read as the reverse complement.
CTTGTGTCCAGCTGAAGAATTCGGATCAATGATCCCAATAAAGTCCAGTCCCCACTGCTGAAAAGGTGCTTCAACCTGAATTGGATGCAGGGGCAATGATGCATTTCTAACCCTTCCTGTATACCTCTGACATCTGTCGCATGCTTGGGCAATCCTGAAAGCATCTGTGAACAAAGTTGGCCAATAGTAACCAGCCCGAATAATTTTTAAAGCCATAGGCCTACCTGCATAGTGTCCTCCTGATATGCCAGAATGAAACTCCTCCAGGAGTCTAGCCTTCTCTGATTCCTTGACACACCTTAAAAGAACGCCATCAATATTCTTGAAAAACAATCCTTCGGGCAGCAACACATACCTGAGATCTTGCAGGCGAAACCTTCTCCGTTGTGAGGCATTTAACTATGAAGGGCATCTGCCAGTTGTGAAATAGTTAACCAGGTCATCAGCCCAATCTTGTCCTTGTGCTAAGAGGTTTACCTGATTCCTATCTTCAACAAAATCATCCGCTTGATAATCAACTGTCCCAGATGCTGCAGTCTTCGCTAAGTGCTGGCATAAGGCCTTACCCTGCACCAGCTTGGTCGGATGAATCTCAACATCAAATTCTTGAATTTTGGTGACCCAACCAACGCGTTTATCACCCATTTCACCCTGAATGATGAAATTCCTGACATCGGGATGTATAACATAAACCACTGTCCTACTCTGAGATATGAAGTGCTTGAATTTCTTAAGAGACTTCATGACAACATATACCTGCTTTTCAATGAAATTATATCTTCCCTCATGAGGTAAGATAACCTGACTCAGGAAAGCAATGGGCCTTTCATTCCCATCATCTCCTTTATGTGTGAGTACTGCAGCATAGCTTTCATCTTCTCCAACTGCATACAGAATGAAATCTTTCGAATAATCAAGATTAATTAATACGGGAGCCTGCGCGATTCTGTCCTTAATCTCCTGGAATGCCTCCTTCCTCTGAGTCATCCACTTAAACTCGGTGTCCTTCTTCAACAACTCAGTCATGGGCTTGACGACCTAGGCAAAGTCAGAAATAAACTTCCTGATGAAATTAATCTGCCCAAAGAAAGACTGCAACTCTTTCTTATTGGCAGGGAGCGACAGTTTCTTCAATGCTTTGACTCGAGATGGATCAATTGCCAAACCTTCTTCTGAAATAACATGCCCCAAGAGTTTACCTTCCTTCACTACAAAAACTGACTTCTTTGGATTAATAGAAATACCAAACTCTCTACATTTTTCAAATATTTGCCTCAGATGAGAACAATGATCTTCCCGTTTATGTGAAAAGACAGTCATATCATCAAGATAAATGACAATAATCTTGTTCAAAAGCTCCTCGAATGCAATGTCCATGGCTCTCTAGAATGTGGCCCCAGCATTGGACAATCCGAAAGGCATGCACTGATAAGAAAAAGTGCCCCACTTGGTTGTGAATGCAGTCTTGTACTGGTCTTCATCCCTAACCCAAATATGGTTATATCCAGAGAAACCATCTAGCAGTGAGAAACGTTGAGCCCCAACAACAATATGGAGAATCTGATCAATGCGAGGCAAGGGATAGTGATCTTTCAGAGATGTGCGGTTCAGGTTCTAAAAATCTACACACAGTCGTATGTCTCCATTTTTCTTTCGAACCGAAACCAGATTAGCAACCCAAGTCGAGTGCTTAACCGGATATATAATCTTGGCCTGCAACATTTTCACAAGTTCGGCCCTCATGAGAGTCTCAATATTTGGGTTCACTGGTCGTTGCTTTTGTCTGAAGGGTCTGACTCCTTCTTCCAATTCGATAGTATGTTGAATAATCTGTTTGTCATATCCCCTCAGATCCTCGTAGCTCCAGGCCACGATATCAGAAAATTCTTGACACAGTTGCTCGATCTCTTGCAGTTCATTAGGAGTAGAATCAGTCCCAATATTAATGACCTTATTGGGTTCCAACTGTATCTCCATATACTCCTTCTTGTCGATCTCAATCCGATGTTTCTTGGACCGATCATGTTGATCAAACAAGCTTTCAAGAGTGATGAGACCTTTCGAAATATGATTATTCCACAACTAAATCAGACCATCGGTTTCTTCGTGCTCCAAGGTTCTTCCTTTGATAGTGGCAGCTTCTTGAATCAAAAAGTTAATGATTTTCTCATCGCTCTCGAAGACTTGCCAGAAAGTGTCCTTGTCTGGGACACTAGGCCTGTACACCATCCTTACTATTTTTGGTTTCTTCACTACCTGCTCGATTGGAGAAAAATTTGCTCCAAGAGATGCTAGAAGATCAACATGCTTGTTCAGCTCTCATGAAATGGCTTGAATACTCAAGGCTGTGAAAGACTCGAATAGGTCCCACACTTGGTTGCGGTATGCTTTGAGATAATGCTGCTTGGAAATACACCTGTTTGTTACTTGGTTTACAATCAACTCAGAATCACCAAAAATCTGCAACTGTTCAATTCCCAATTTTTTTGCCTTTTTCAAGCCTAGGCATAATGCTTCATACTCGGCAGCATTGTTAGTACAATTCCAAGTGAGACGGTATGAATATGTTCTTTGTAAGCCAGAGGGAGAAATCAGAACAATACCTGCTCTTGCACCATTTTTGCATCTTGCCCCATCAAAATACAACTTCCATAATTGATCGGGGACAGAGCTCTAATCATCTTGGTTAAGGAGTACCTTCATTATGACCTCTTCAGGTTTTGTGATAGAATAACAATCGATTTCGATCTCCAGCATAGCATTGAAATCAAGCATTGAAAACTCGTCTTCCAATTGAAGCTCATCCAAAACCTCATTCATCAAATCAGAACCTTCTAACTCTTCGGTTAGCATGTTGATAGATTGCATGGTCTTTCCTGCTTCATCCAACCTTTCAATATGAAAAGAGGAAGGCTTTTCATTATGAATCCGGATTCTCTTTCCTTTAAAAGGGATCTCCAAGTGAGAATAATCCAGTGAAAGGTAGCCTCCCAACTTAGCAGTAAATTCTCTTGATAAGCACATACTTGAAATATGGTTCTAGATCGACCACAACTATCTCTTGAATGACTGTAATCTGAGGCATACTATGTAAAACAATCGGGACATCCTTGATTACACCTACTATTTTCATAGGAGTCCCATCCAACTGCAAGACTCCAGGGCTACTTCGTGTGTATTCCATACCCATAACTTCACAAACTGCCTTTGGCATGACAGTTGTAGCGGCACCGGAGTCAATCATGCAGTTATGCATGATCCAACCCTCCATTCGAAGTGACAGATAAAATGGGGGTGGTCTATTCTTGCCAGTGGTTGAAGTGGTTAACGCTTGAGCATAAATTGTCTGGGTAGGACTCTTCTCACTATCCTTCATAGATTTCAAGGATTCTTGCAATAAATCTACTTGCCCAGGCAATTGTAATGCATCATAAAGACTAACCTTAGCTGGGATCTTCTTCAATTCTTCGACAATGTTGTATGCAGCCACTACAGATTCCTTCTTTTCAACGGGAGGGTCATATCTGCTCTGATACTGCTGAGTGGCTTCTACCCTCAGCCTTTTAGTCAATGATGGGTACTTCAGCTTTTCTCTTGCTTGTTCCTCTGTTTCAGCTCTTGCCTGTGTAGCTGAAGCTTTTTCTTGCACTCTGTGTGGAACAGGATCTTTCGATAGAATAGGCCCATCTAGCTTTGATACTGACACAGGAGTTTTCACTTGTTTTCTTGAATCAGCTGGCACTTTTAATGGCTCTATCTCAGCAGGATCTACTGTGACAGGCCTCTTTCCAGTCCTCGTGAGAACTGAAACTTGTTCTTCAGATGGAACCATTAAGTTATGATCTACCTCAGAGATCATGTTGACTTGCCCTCCCGAAGAGCTAGCGGCCAATGTCTACACATAATTCAAATGAACCATGCAAGTGTCTTCGCCATGTGGATCATTACATGTTGAACACCAATATGTTCTTTCTGCAAGGACTGCATCTTCATTTGCCAAAATAGTCAGGTTCTTCTCGGGTGCTTTGCTTGTTGAAGCAGCTTGTTCTCTAGTAATCGACGGAGGCTGAAATCTCCTGGGCTGGAAATCTCGCTCAGCCTGCTTCCTTTCAATAAGTGTGATCTTATTACCCATTGCTCTTATTGCGGAATTGGCAGATTTTACCTCTTGCAAGAGTGTCGTATAAGGATCAAGATTTACAGGCGCAGGAGGTGCTGGTAAGGGCAAAGGTGCTTGCGGCATCGGTAATGCCAGGAATGGAGTGGAAGCGGGGAATGGTAGAATGCTGGGTGCAAGCAACTAGGGATTTGCTGGAGTAGGGAGCTGAGGAACTGGGATGGGTGCAATCTGAGGTGCACTGGAGCTCCATGATGGAACAGGGTACATGGAAGACATAGATTGCAAAAATGAACTAGGATATAAATGTTATGGAATATCAGGTAAAATGGGCATTGTTACCTTTGGAGGAAGCCTACCGATTGCGATCAAGTCTACCTCCGCCTTTTGTGCTTGTTCGAACAGCTTCGGGAAGGTCATCACATTGGACTGCCTGATCGCCAAGCCAATGTCTGTGTTGAATGCTCGAAGATAGTAGAACGTAGCTTGTTCATGGGTAGGCCGAAGACCTTCAGGCACTCGCTGCCAACTTCTAGTAAATCGAACATTGAAATCTGCTATCGCCTCCTACGGGTGCCTCTGAATTGCGTTAAACTAATGCAGCAATGAAAATGGATCAGCCTGTTCATGAAAATTCTTAATTAACAGTTCTCCTAACTGATCCCATGATGCAATAGTGCCTGGTTGCAGAGATCGGTACCAATACAACAATTTTCCTCTCAAGGATAATACTAATAACTTTACCATCACATCTTCATCTGTTATATCATGAATGGCTGCCAAAGAAGCTACATCATGAATATGTTCATATGCAGTCTTACCAGTACCATCATAGGTTGGCAAGGCTTTCAAAGCAGCTTGGGGAACTAGATTTTGAGCCTGCAAATTCAAGGCTCCTGAACTATTCCATGCTGAAAACTGCCTGGGTGGAGGATATTGGGCCATTGGGACTAGTGTATGTGATTGAGAAGATGGAAAACTAGTAACAATACCAGGGATTTGTGTGGATATGGCAGATGATGCAAGTGATGGGGAAACCAACCTAGAGTGTTCACCTTTTTTTGTGTTGTCAAGTTCAAAAAACTCAACAAGATTTTCAACTTTTTTGGACTTCGATCTCGTGATCATGAAGTACAACTTTCACTGTATCCACGTTCAGAGGTTTCTGGGTACTGCAGAGTCACCAAATGTTCTAACTTTATCGCATGCAGGCGAACATTAAACCTGAATACTATGGAAAAAACTATTATGCACAGGCGGGTTTATATAATTTTGGACTAAATTATGGATCTTTCTAAGACAGAAACAGTCTGTCCCACCGGGCGTGCCAAAAACTGTTGGTCACGAATCTGCCACAGGAAAGGATTTTAAAATAAATACGCCCTAGACTCGGCCAACATTGAAAGGTCGAGAGAAAGAAATGTCTCCCGGACCAATCTCCAGAGAGGGCTGGTCCCCTTACTAAATCTTAACTTTTGAAGACTAAAGTTGCAGGAAAGAGATAGGAAATGTGCAGAAAGAAATGGGAAATATAGCCACAGGCTGAATTTATCAGATCTAGGAAAGCTTAGCAGCAGAAAAACACCTCAAGCACATGAACAACATATAGTAAAGACAATAACATGATCTACTTACAACCTTGCACAGATTGCCTTCAAGATTGCATTCCAACACACTCTTCTTCACCGACAATATTCAAATTCAGATACAAAATTTAAATCCCCACAGTAGATAAAAATATGAGCATAAACGAGAAATGCAGTAGACAGAAGGAAACCACACAAAAAATTGCTCGTAGAATCAGAGGCCAAATATCTTTTATTTATGCAAAAGTTTGACAAGTTTTTCAGCAAAAGTCTCTCTTTCGATCCCTCTTTCTGAGATATACATTGATATTTATAGAGGTCTCGCCTCTCTGCAGCATTCAAAGCATGAAACAGACTTTCTCGAGATCCACAAAATATGTAACAAAAAAGAGAAATGATCCCCTTAATCCTGCCTCGGAGAAGTCACAATCCAAATAGAAACAAGGAACCAGCTGTCTTTCATTAAATGACCGTTCTCGGACCAAGCTTGAACCCTTAGAAAATCGTGAATAGGAGATTTTAATAATGGAGGCATCTTAAATTCTGGTAGCTTCAACAACTACATGCCTGAGCACGTTCTTTCATCTTGCATGCATTGGAAAGCAGCAAAACATTAAATTCTGGAGAGCTTTTAATTCTAGGAAATCGCAATACTTCATCGGGCCGCTGAACTGCTTCCTGGCGTGAAACCGTGACGGGTCGCGAAACCGTGACATGTCACGAAATCGTGACATTTTCCCTCTTCGTACGCTTTTGCCACTTTCGGTCGCGAAAACCAAACATGTCGCGAAATCGTGACGTATTTGGCTCTTTGTTCTCCTTCGTCACCTTAGGTCATGAAAACGCGACGCGTCACGAAATCGTGACAATTTCTTGCTCTCTGCCTTCTTCTTCATTATCACCTCCAAGTCGCGAAAACCCAACATGTCATGATTTCACGACGTTTCGTACTATTCTACTCCTTCCTTGCTTTGCTCCCACAAAACTATGACATGTCGTGATTTCACGATGTTCTTTCCCCATGTTGTCCTTTCGCTATTTTGAACCGCAAAAACGTGACATGTCGCGATTTTGCTACATCTTTCTCTCGCTTGGCTTTCTCACTGCTTCTCCTCCACGAAAACAAGACAGGTCGCGATTTCGCGACATGTCGCAAAATCGCGACAATTTTTCATGCCTTGTACGTTTCATGTCTACCTTCGCAAAAATGCAACAGGTCACGATTTCGTGACATTCATCTATCGGCACCTTCGTTGTCATCTCTAGGTCGCGAAAATGAAACAAGTCATGAAATCACGACGGTTTCTTTCAGCTGCTCAATCCTCTCTTCCCTGTCATGAAAATTCGACATGTCGTGATATCACGACAATTTTCCACCTTGCCCTTCATCCTGTCTTCGGGTTGCGATTTCGGAACATGTCGCGAAATCGTGACATATTTGTGTTGACTGTACCTCTTGCCCCGTTGACCGCAAAACTACGACATGTCGCGATATCGCGACAATTCCTGGACTTAGCTCTTTTCTGCATGAGACCTCACGAAAACACATGTCGCGATATCGTGACAATTTCTGGCGACTTGTTCCATTTGACCATTTTGACCATGATTTTGGAACACGTCGCGATATCGCGACATTCTCCGACTTTGGCTTCTCTCTCCTCTAAAAACCCGTGATAGCGCGACATGTCGCGATATCGCGACAATTTTGAGCCCATGCTCTCCATTCTGCTTTTGGTCGCGATATCGCGACAGTTTTTGGACTTAGCTATTTTGGCACCAAAACTCGTGAAAAAACACAGAGGAGTGAGTACTCAACAATTTATGCATGAATCAACAACAATCAAAACAATGTGGCAAAAATGCCAACAATACAATAAAATATAAAATAATGACAAAGGAATCTATAAAATATTTTTATCAAAACTTGAAGGACTTGGAAGATAAGCTTACCTGTGAATTCATACCCATTTAGATCACATAATAGTTTGTTCTTGGAATGAGTCCTAGGATTTGTATCTAAATATTTTATTTGATATATATTTTTTATGATATGGATATAGAGAATTCCTTGATTGCTAAGATCCTAGATAAAGAAACATTTAGTACATTGTAGAAGGAAAAGTCATATTAAAACATCATCTTGTGCTATTATTAGGTTTGAAATATTTTAGAATAATCAAGAACCAAAAATAAAAAATTTGACAATGGAATTTAAAACCATCATAGAAATAATTATGCTTGATATGTGATATATAATCTTTCCAATTATATCAATTCTACATATATAGGAACATGATGACATAAATGACATTAATGTAGATTTACAATAATTTTGATATGGATTTAGTAATTATTATAAGTTTTATAGTGATCTTGCTAATCATTTTGACGAAATACTAGAAATAACATATTATATCTAGTGCAACATTACCACTTAGAATGATTTTGACCTAGTCCTCAATTGATCACTCTCTAAGTTTGTGAATCATTTGGTCATGGGAAATAATTTGGATGGATATATAATAGATGATGTTGAATATATGGATAATTTAAATAACCATTACCCATATATTTTACTTTAATTATTCTAAACCATTATATTTATAAATGAGAAATGTTAACACTTATGTTAATCTTCATTATAAGGAAGAATATTCCTTGAAATAGTGCACAATTATTATTTTAAAATTTTTATGGAAAAATTAGAAGACATCATTCTCAATAAATTTAATATAATTTCAATAGATTTTATTGAATATATATCAATTGTGTCAAATAACAACTATTTTATTTTGTAATTAAAAGTAAATATAGGTCTAGAACTTATTTTTGGTGATAAAATAATTGTATTAAATTACTTTTATCCTAGATTCACACATAATGAGAAATCTATGTACTTTACACAAAGGCATTGAGAAAGTCATATACTTGAATCTAATAATGGATAGCTATAAGTATTGTTAATATGCATTATAAGATATTACGTTCTCAACCAATGATAAGAAATATTATTGGTAAAGAAAATGTGCCCTCACCAAACTTAAAAAATAAGCAACATATGAAGGATCTTCATATCAATATTGTTATTAAATATTATGAAGGTATTTATATTAATACTTAATTGAAAGTAGATGTTATTGTAATATCAAAATGAACTTAGAAACTAATAAAATTCTAAATCTCAAGTAATTAATATGATGTAATCAACAAGTTAATACATATATCTATTATAATTATTAAAGCACTATGTATACAAACATATTGGTTGTTCATTTTATGCCAATTGTAAAACCATTAACTTGGTCAAAAATATAAATTGAAAACCTTATTTGATCAATATTAGTACATATGAAAATGATGATACTTTACATTTTTCTATGAGATACATGAGTCTTAATAATGGAGAATACAAAATTGTCCTTTTATTTAATCCAAACTAGGGAAAACATTATATTAACAATATGAATGATTAATAAGGTTAGGATAATATATAATATTATTATTTTTAATTATGATTAAGGATAAAGGGTTTTGAGAGGGATACCACAACCCAAACAAATAGAAGAAAAGGAGACACAAAAATAACTGCTCCCAAAGGAGTTCAAACCTAGGTAAATGTTAGAATTTCACAATAATAGATATGCAAAGTATTACACAAAAGATGAAGAGAAGAGTGGAACTGATTGCTTTATCTTTAGGATCAACTCTATATAAATAGCAGAGTTGATCATTGAGAGCCATTGGATTACAACAACTCATCAAACCTGATGAAGACACCACTTAGAGTTCTCCTAACACATGGAGGAGTGGAAACTCAAGTGTGTATCCTAGTGAACTTAAGAGAATATTCACTTATTCTAACACCCCCCTTAAGTGATACTAGGGGAGTTTCTACAAATGAGTCCCGACAACGAGGCCTGATTAGGTACTCATGTACAACATAGATAGTTGGTGGAAAAAACCCCTGTGGGAAAAAACCAACTATCACTTCTTTGTTTTGAAATGATGGTAAAAACCCAGTGGGAAAAGCCACCAATCAAAATCAAATAAGTATGAAAGAGGCTTGTCTTCGGATGGCGAAGATTGTCCTCTTTAACAAATAAAATATGAGTCCCAGAAAGAAGGCTTGATTAGGTACTCATGTACAATATAGTGAGAGGTGGAAGACCTCTTTGTCAATGCAGTTGTAACACTCCAAGTTTCTCTCACAACTGAAGGTAACGTGGAGAAGGAAATGACTTGGTGAAGATGTCTGCAAGTTGATTCTCTATCGAAATATATTCCAAATGTATATTCCCATTTTGAATATGTTGCCTGATGAAGTGCATGTGGATATCAATGTGTTTGGTGCGCTGATGCTCAACTGGATTGTGTGCAATATGAATTGTGCTTTGATTGTCACACCATAGAGTTATAGGCACTTCTTGGAAAAAACTAAATTCTTTGAGAATTTGATGAAGCCAAAGGGCTTCCTGACTGGCTAAAATTGTTGCTCTGTATTCTGCCTCTGTAGAAGATAATGCTACTGTTTGTTGTTTCTTGCATAACCAGGCTATTGGTGAAGAACCAAGGCAGAAAACATATCCAGAGGTAGAACATCTGTCATCTACTGATCCTGCCCAATCTGAATTTGTATAGCCAATGATATCCATGGAGTCTCCTTTATAGATGAGCCCAAAGTTTGTAGTACCCTACAAATAACGAAGAATTATTTTAGCTACTTGCCAATGACTGAAATGAGGGTTATGAGAGAACCTGGATATGAGACCAACAACATAGGAGATATCTGGGTGAGTATGAGTGAGGTATAATAGACTACCTACAAGCTGATGGTATAGAGTAGCATCACAAGGAGGGGATGAGCAGGAAGTACTAAGATGAATGCCAGATTGAAAGGGGGTAGGAGAAGGTTTGCAATCTATCATTTTAAATTTTTGAAGGAGATCTTGTGTGTACTTTTGTTGACATAAGGTGATCCCTGCTTTATTTTGTTTTATTTGAATCCCAAGGAAGAAATGAGCTAGACCTAGATCAGCCATTTCAATTTTTTTAGAGAGGGAGTCTTTTATATTCTAAATGTGAGTGAGGTTACTACCAGTGAGAAGAAGATCATCAACATAAAGAACAAGAATGGTGATATTTCCTTTACTTCTCCAAATGTAAATTGTATTGTCAGACTCACAATGAGAAAAACCTGCTGAAAGAAGGAAGGAGTCCATATTTTCATACCAAGCTCTAGGGGCTTGTTTGAGGCCATATAGAGATTTTTTAAGCCGACAAACAAGAGAGGAGTCTTGAGTAAAACCAGTGGGTTGTTCCATGAATATTTCTTCTTTTAAATTTCCATGTAAAAAGGCACTTTTTACATCCATTTGGTAGATTGGCCATTTATGGGAAGCGGCCAGAGCAAGAACCAATCTAACAGAATCCATTTTAGCAATAGGAGCAAAGGTTTCTGTATAATCAATACCCTCTATTTGAGAAAAACCTTTGGCTACAAGACGAGCCTTGTGTTTATCTATTTCTCCATTAGGCCCATATTTTGTTTTGAAGATCCACTTACATCGAACTAATTTTCTTCCCTTAGGTAAGGGAACTAAATCCCAAGTGTCATTTTTTATCAAGGAAGAAAATTCGTTATCCATGGCATCTTCCCATTCTTTTATACCTAAGGCTTCTTTGAAGGATTGAGGATCAAAAGAAATGGATTGACATACAAGACTAGAACCTATGGGGTTGGATGATCTATTTGAAGGAAGATTTTGAATGTAGGGAGTAGCTTCTTTAACAATTGTGCGGGCCCATTTTGGCATAGAAGAGGGAGTTGAAGGAGTTGAAAGACTTTGAGAAGGATTTACAGGTTCTTCATCTTGATTATCAATAACCAAATTAACTTCAAGGGTTGGCTCTTCATAATATTGAGGTTCTACTATAGGAGAAGGCTCAATGGAGGAAGAGTCCTTTGGAGGTTCTTTTTGAGGGAATGTTTCATCAAATTGGACATTCCTATGAAAGAATACCTCATGAGTTGAGGGATCAAGAAGCCTATATGCTTTCAATTCTTCACAATAACCGACAAAGATGAGTTGTCTGCTTTTCTTATCAAGAGCCTTCCTTTTCTTCTTTGGAATGTGAGCCCAAGCAATACATCCAAAAATCTTGAAATTGGAAACATCTGGTTTTAAGCCAGACCATGCTTCTTCAGGGGTTATTTGGTCAAGGGCTTTATGAGGTGTGCAATTTTGAATATAATTTGCACAGTTAATAGCCTCTACCCAAAAAACTTTTGGAAGATCTCTTGAATGGAGCATACAATTAGCCATCTCTTTCAATGTCCCGTTTTTCCTTTCTGCAATACCATTTTGTTGAGGATTATGGGAGACATAATGTTGATGAATTATACCATGATTAGAAAGAAATATGGAGAACTCATTACTACAGTATTCCCCCCATTATCAGTACGAATCTTCTTGATTTTGCAAGAAGCCTGATTTTCAACTAAGGCTTTAAATATTTTAAAGTGGGATAACACATCACTTTTATATTTGAGGAAGTAGACCCAGGACATTCTAGAAAAATCATCAATAAATGTAAGAGCATACTTTTCTCCTTTAAAATATGTTTCAGGAAAGGTCATTAAGTCACTTTGGATTAATTCTAGAGGAGATGAGTTTTTTTTAAAAAGGGGGGGGGGGGGGGGAGGGAGAAAAAAAAAAAGGGGGGGGGGGGGGACGGGGGGGGGGGGGGGGGCCCCCCCCCCAAAAAAAAAAAAAAAGAGAGGGGGGGGGGGGGGGGGGGGGAGGGAGAGAAAAACCCCGGGGCCCCCCCCCCGGGGGGGGGGGGGGGGGGCCCCCCCCCCAAAGGGGGGCGGGGGGGAGGGAGGAGAAAGACGTCAAGCAGACATGTGATGAGTTGCTCCAGAATCTAGGACCCAGTAATTAGAGGAAGAATTGGAGGTTTTTCCTTGAACATTAAGGGATTTTCCTATTTGCTTATTATTTTCTATCTTTTGATCCTTTATAGCTGCCTCTAGTTGCTGTAATATTTTCCAGCATTTGTTAGCAGAGTGACCATTCTTTTTACAGTGAGTACAGGTAATGGGAGTCTTTTCCTTCTTTTTGAATTTTTCTTTAGAGGAGGTGGAGGCTACTAAGGCTTTTGAAGAAGAAGAAGAGATTTCATATCTAGCAAGTTTGGTTTCTTCCCTAGTTAATCTATCACAAAATTCTTCTAAAGAGGGCATTTTAAAGGTTGCACCAAGAGCATATTTAGTAGATATGAAGGTGGTTGCAAAAATTTGAAAAACACCATTTAGCTTAGAAAGGATTAGATAAATGCATTCTTCTTCTGTCTTAGTCTTCCCACTGCCTTTGTATTGAGTGAGGACTTCTTTGAACTTAGTGAGGAAATCAATAATACTACTAAAATATTCAGGAGATAAAGAAGTTAGTTCGGCTTCTAGTTGCATTGATCTCATCTGATCTACTTTCCCAAACAGAGTCTTCAATTTCTCCCAACTTTCATAAGGAGTTTTGCAATATGTAATATGAAACCACAAACTTTCATGAACATTAGAGCTAATAATACCCATAGTTTCATGCATTTTTCCTTTATGAACAAATATTTCATATTCTTTATCAAATTCTGGTTGCTTTTCTTCTAACAAATGAGTAAGACCTTTTTGAGAGATAAGATTTAAAATTTTAGGTTTCCAAGTGTGAAAGTTATGAGGGGTGAGAGGTTCAATTGAATTCATCTTTTTTAAAAGGATTGAAGTTTTAAAATTAACCAATATATCCCCCCTTAGAACTTCAATTAATGGATTAATGCAAATGGAAGAAAGAAAATATATGAAGCTTTTCAATATATATTACTCAAAATACCCACCCTAACGAGAGGGAAACTATAAGTATAATGAGTTTTTAATATTGTTTGCTTTGAGAGAGCCAAATCCTTTTTTATTCTTCACAATACCCACCCTAACTTGAGGGAGACTGTAAGTAGAGAGAAGAATTTGGAAGGGTGTTGGCTTGATATGCAGGGAAACAATCAGTTTATTTGGTGTTATCTCAAAAACTTGCCCTTACGAGAGGGAAACTATAAGTTAGAGAGATACCCAAAGAAACGGATTATAGAAAAATATATGCCTGGCCTTTATACCAATTGCCTCAAAAAACTCGCCCTTACGAGAGGGAAACTATAAGTTTTTATAGGTACTGATACATGGAACGTAGGCAAAAGATATTTAGAGATAATTTGGAAAGAAATGTTGATATTTTAATAAAATTTGTTTAAAAATTATTAAATTGAAAATGGAATTTAAAATAATCCAATAAAACAAATATTAGATATCTAATTTTGAAATGAAATATCCTTTATAAACCAATATATGAAATTTATGTTTATAAATTTAATATAAATCATTAGATATCTAGATTAAATATCAAATTGTAAATTTCCTTATGTAATACATAAAACAAAAATTAGATATCTAATTTTGAATCGAAATTTCCTTTATAAACCAATATTTGAGATTTATGTATAAAATTTAAACTATAAGATATCTAGTATAATAAAATTTTGAAATATATTAAGCAAAGAAAAGAACACCCCCTCTCTTTACACATAGGAGTGCAAAAATATGCACTTAACCCCCCCAAAAGCAATATTTTATTATATTTAAATACAATTTTTGTCTACGTCGTTTTGAGGAGGCCCAAAAAATAATGACGCCTGCCAAAAAACGTAGACTAAGGAGATTCGAATGAATCGAAATTACACTACGATTTGGATGAATCTATTGGAACAAAAGAAATGTTGTAAAATAAAAAATATACAGACTCTTCCGTGAAACAACCAAACCAGGGAACGTGAACAAAAGCAGGGAACGCGAACAGGTGAAACCGTCGAGAGAGAACACAATGGTGTGATTCCGATGAGGTTCTTTCACCCCCAAGAACCTAAGCCACAGAAAAGGAATAGGGAAATTGTCTGCGTAAACTTCAGAGACCTATAGAAAATGGGTCAATGCAAAGAATGCCCTATGAAAGGGTCGTATGGGCGAAGCTGACCACCTACGAGCAAACCTTAGTGTAATAAAACTTAATGTTGCAGTATTGTCTATTATAAAAAAGGATGCTTTAAAACATTTTAATAATGGTAAAAGAAAACGTTTTGAAAGCACTCTAAATAAAAATGAAACCCTGCAGAGAAAACGTTAGTAGAGTTGTTGCTGCTTAAATTCGAGAGACTGCGAGATCATTTTAGATAGCGTTCAAAGAGCGCTTCGGATGAAGGAACCTGCAGATCTCGAGGAAAAGTGAGTAGCGTAATATTCCACAAATACCTTAGATAAAAAATGTTAGCAAAAATACATGCTTTAAAACATTTAAATAATTGTTTTCAAAAGAAAAATGTTTTGAAAGCACTGAAACCCTGTAGAGAAAATGTTAGTAGAATGTTGTTGCTTAAATTTGAGAGACTACAAAATCGTTTGATAGCGTCAAAGAGCACTACGAAAAGAAAGTAGCGTAATATTCCACAAATGCCTTAAAAAACGTAAAGCAAAAATACTTCCAAATGACTCCGAAAGGAAGAGATATATACCAAATGATTTAGTGAGTGCCGGTGAATAGACTCCAAGAGGAATATGCAGCCCAATGGGTGAACAGAAGAGTGTGCCGGATTAGAGGCCCAACAAAATAGAACCAACTGGAGTGCGAATGATAGCTTTAAGGAGACTGCACCAATGAGAGTGGCAGTCTTTCCAACGACTAGAATCTCATATACGTTGAGAACGAACGTTGAGAATAAGAGCGTTAGAAAACGTGAGATCGAACAATGAGTTAATAATAATGAGTGAGGTATATTTAAATCCTCACGAGTAAATAGAAACTCATAAAATAATCTCTAAAATAACACTTTAGTTATTCCGTGATTTTTCCTTTTAATAGCGGAAAAGAAGGAAATAACTAGAAGTGTTAGAATACTTTTCCAATATGAAAATGTCGAGAAAAAAAATAAAGAAAAAAAGTCTATTTTCCTTTTAAAATGGAAGGGCAAAAAAGCGCCTTCACACAGGTTAACCATGTTAAAAAAAAAGGAAATGGCTATATTTTCTCAAAAAATTTCCTCAAGCAATTCAGGAACATGCAACAAATAAAAAATAAATATGCTGAAATATGGAAAAATAAAAATGGATAAAAAGGGGGTTATGTAAAATTTTTTTGGTTTTGGAGGCCAAAAAAATTATCTAAAGTAAATGAATCAGATCCTAGAACCTTCAAGAGAGAATACTAGAAAAATCTATCCTGCTCTGGTACCATGTTAGAATTTCACAATAATAGATATGCAAAGTATTACACAAAAGATGAAGAGAAGAGTGGAACTGATTGATTTATCTTTAGGATCAACTCTGTATAAATAGCAGAGTTGATCATTGAGAGTCGTTGGATTACAACAACTCATCAAACCTAATGAAGACACCACTTAGAGTTCTCCTGACACATGGAGGAGTGGAAACTCAAGTGTGTATCCTAGTGAACTTAAGAGAATATTCACTTATTCTAACGAGTAAAGCCACTACTAATTGCCCAAGAACAACCAAAATATAAGACATCCTAAAAATTTAGGGCTGCAAAGCTTTCAACTTCAAATTTAAAAACTTAATAAAGCTACACTACAGGTGATGCACCTTATTAGAGAATTCAACAACAATCTTGATTGTGCCCTGAATAGCCTTATACCAATGGCTATCTATGCCACCTCATGCTATGCTTCAGCACTTCCAATGTTAAGATCCTGCTATAAAATAAACTCAAATAACACACTCTCACACAATTGCTTGGGTCACATAAACATCATATTAATATAAAAAAAATTTGCATAAATAACAATCTCACAATAAGACAGAATCACAGGCCTCTTCGAGGGGGCAACCTCCTTCAATACTTCATTAATTTGAAAAAATATGGTTACATTGGTGCCTTTTCGGGTATTTAAGGAGTTTCCTTCCAAGGTTGGCTTACATGCAAAATGCCACCTGGATTACATGCATAATGCCACCCGAATTACATGCATAGTTCCACTTTGAATTACATGCACAATGCCACTCGAATTACATGCATAATTCCACACGAATTACATGCATAATGCCACACGAATTACATGCACAATGCCACCTATATACCATGTGTTACATAAAAAGGGTGCCATTTGTCATAGGCACTACCTAAGCTAAAACTTAGAACATTACAAAATATTAATCATGGGTACTACCCACGTTCACTAGGAATTATTACATCGGGGAAGTTATTACATTAAGGGTTAGGATGAGATCCTAACATGCCCTTCTCCTTGAAGAAGCTTTGTCCTCAAAGCTGAAAATGAGGAAACTATTGCTGGAGTTGATGGAGAGACTCCCATGTAGCATCCTCAGGTTGAAGTCCACGCCACTGAACCAGGACCTCTGTGATGGTACGGTTGAGCAGAGTGCGATTTCGACGATCCAGAAGCTGTTCCGATGCAAGTAAGATGGAGCCTTCTTCATCCAATTTAGGGAGTGTTGATTGAACCTATACCTTTGTGCCCAAAACTTTCTTGAGAAGGGAAACATGAAAAATAGGGTGGATCTTGGAAGTGGGGGGAAGAGCCAATTTGTAAGCTGTTGGACCAATCCGTTGTAGAACACGATAAGGACCATAGAATTTTGGAGCGAGCTTCTGACACCTGCGGAGTTGTAGGGATGATTGTTTGTATGGCTGTAAGCGAAGGAAGACCATATCACCCACATCAAAACTACGCTTAGAACAATGCTGATCAGCTTGTTGGTGCATCTGATTTTGGGCCATGTTCAAATTTTGCTTGAGTTGGCGGAGGACCTCGGTGTGTTGATTCAAAGCATTTTCGACGACCTGGACCTTGGAGCTACCCAGAATGTAGGAGGAAGGCATGAGTGGAGGGCGCCCGTAAACCACCTCAAATGGTGTGAGTTTGGTGGCGGTATGATAGGAAGTGTTGTACCACCATTCATTCAAATAAAGCCATTTTGCCCAATGAGTAGGATGATCGGAGGCAAAGCAGCAAAGGTAGGTATCCAAGCATTTATTAACAACCTCTGTTTGACCATCTGTTTGTGGATGGTAGGCTAAAATCATTTTGAGTTGAGTCCCCTGCAACTTAAACAACTCTTTCCAAAAATTGCTAGTAAAGGTGGGATCATGATCAGATACAATGGAGGTGGGCATGCCATGAAGGCGAAATATGGAGTCAAGAAAAATTTGGGCAATAGTGGATGCTATGTAAGGATGGGTTAGGGCACAAAAGTGAGCATGCTTTGAAAGGCGGTCCACTACCACACAAATAATAGACTTGCCTCCAGATTTAGGTAGCCCTTCTATGAAGTCCATGGAGATGTCAGTCCACACCTGATCTGGTATCGACAATGGTTGAAGAGTGCCTGGGGAGCGCACTGTTTCTCCTTTCATCCTTTGACAAGTGTCGCAATCTGCTACAAAAGAGCAAATGTCCTGTTTCATACCTTTCCAAAAGAAGATGCGCTTGAGTCGCTCATAAGTTTTTAGGAACCCTGAATGGCTAGCAGATGGAGTAGCATGTGATTCCTTCATGAGGAGTTCTCGAAGTGGGGACTTAGGAGGAAGAACCAGGCATTGATGGTAATGCAAATCCTGGCCATCCCAACTATATCCTGGTGTAGACTCTGGATCATCCCTAAGTGAAGCAACTGGGTCTTTCAAATCTACATCCTGAAGTATTTCTTGACGTAAGGGCTCAATCCATTGGGGCAATGGAGCGAGAGATGGCACACAACATACTAAGGGTCTCAAATTGGCGAGAGAGAGCATCTGCCACAAGATTTTCCTTCCCTTTTTTGTACGTGATGTCATAATCATAGCCCATGAGTTTTGATACCCACTTTTGTTGCTTGGGGGTGGCAACTCATTATTCTAGAAAGTATTTCAGGCTCTGGTGGTCAGTTTTGATGGAGAAATGGCGCCCAATGATGTAAGGCCGCCAATGCAGGACTTCATGCAATATTGCCAACATTTCCTTGGCATATGTGGATTTTCCCAAATTGCGATCAGATAGGGCTTTGCTGGTAAAATCCAAAGGGCGTCCTTCTTGCATCAATACCGCCCCAATACCATGACCAGAAGCATCACTTTCAATGAAATTTTTTTTAGAGAAGTCTGGCATGGCTAAAACTAGAGTGGTGGTCATGGCATGCTTGAGGTCCAGGAATGCTTGCTCAGCCGGCCCTGTCCAAGTAAAAGAATCCTTCTTCAACATGGAGGTGAGGGGGGCGGCTATATTTCCATAATTGTAGAAAAATTTATGGTAATATCCTATAAGCCCTAAAAATCCTCGAAGCCCCTTGAGTGTGCGAGGTTTTGGCCATTCTTGGACTGCTTGGATCTTCTTAGGGTCAACCTTAAAACCATCCTTTGAGACAATGTGTCCCAAATATTCTACTTCAGTCAAACCAAAGGAGCACTTGGACCTTTTTGCAAACACTTTATGGTCGGCCAGTAGTTGGAGGGTTTGATCTACATGATTGAGATGTTCTTCCCATGTGTGACTGTAAATCAAGATGTCATCGAAGAACACAAGGATGAAATTCCGAAAGAAAGGGCGAAAGATGTTGTTCATCAGGCTTTAGAATGTGGAAGGAGATTTGTGAGACCAAATGGCATTACCAAGAATTCATAATGACCTTCATGAGTACGAAAAGCAGTTTTAGGAATATCTTCATCCTTGAGCCGGATCTGATGGTACCCAGAGCGGAGGTCTAGCTTGGTGAAGTACATGGTCCCATGTAATTCATCTAGTAATTCATCAACCATAGGGATAGGAAATTTATCCTTGACCGTTATCTTGTTGAGTTCTCGGTAGTCAATACACAATCGCCAAGAGCCATCCTTCTTGAGGACCAGTAAGACTGGTGCAGAGAAGGGACTAGTACTAGGCCGAATGACACCCGCCTTGAGTAATTCCTGTATCATCTTCTCAATCTCGGACTTCATGGCATTGGGGTACCTGTACGGTCTAATATTGGGAGGTGTACTATCCGACAATAATGGAATGGCATGGTCATGAGAGCGATGTGGTGGTAGTGTGGTTGGTTCTGAAAATATAGCCTCATGTTTGTGGAGAATCTATTGCATGTCTGGTGGGATTTCAACCATTGGGGATGTGGATGGTTGGATGGAGAATAGTTGTGCAATGACCCCACGTGATGATTTCTTTAGCAATTTCTCCATGCCGTTTGAACTGATAATTTGAGGTGTTCTTGCTGGGGAGCCCTTGATGATGTATTTTCGTCCATTCAGGAGAAGCTGCATCCAAAGTTCAGCAAAGTTCCAGCTGATAGTGCCCAACGTACTCAACCATTGAGATCCCAAAACAATATCACATCCACCCAAGCTGGAGGGCAAACATGTCTCGCTTGAGTGCATAGTCCCCTATCCGGATTTTAACATTGCGACACTTTCCTTTACAAGGTAAGGTTCCCCCATTGGCTACCATGACCTCAAAGGAATTACAAGTGTGGATATAGAAATTTGCCTGCTGAGAAACTCTAGGGTCAATGAAGTTGTGCGTGCTTCCCAAATATTGAAGGATGGAAAGATGTTGGCCCTTGAAAAATCCTATAACCTTCATGGTTTGAGGAGTAGTAATGCCTGCAAGGGCATGGACTGTAATTGCTGTCTCAAGTTCCTGTTTCACTTCTTATGGAGGAGGTGTTTCTGGAGGGTCCTCATCCTTATCACTCTCGTCAGAGGTATCATGTTCTTCAACATCTATCAGGAACAATTTTTTGTGTGCACACTTATGCCCTTTGAAAAACTTTTCATCACAATTGTAGCATAATCCTTGGGCACGACGTGCATCCATCTCTTCGGTGGTGAGGCGCTTGGGTGCAGTAGGTTTAGTATCAACTGGTGTTGGGCTCTAGGAGGAAATGAAGGTCTATTTTGCAAAAACTTTGATGGGCATCTTTGGGCAAAGAGTTTAGATTCGGCCAAATGAGCCAAACTGATAGCTTCCATCATAGTTCGTGGTTTCAACATTTTTACTTCCGCTTGGAGTTCCACCTTCAACCCACTGATATAACAACTCTGGAAGAACCCTTCACTCAATCCTCTTGTCCTATTGGCCAATTTTTCAAATTAAGCTTGGTACTCTCAAACTGACCCTGTTTGTTGTAGTTTGGTCAATGCTCCTATAAAGTCCTCGTACTCACTAGGACCAAATCGAGTGAGTAGTTGGGATTCAAAATCCTCCCAAGAGAGATTTGGGTAGGCAAGATGCAACCATTGAAACCAGTGTTGAGCCTCAAATTCCAATTTAAAGGAAGCCATCTGGACTCGATGAAATATGGGTACATTATGAAGTCGAAAGAATTGGTCAACTCGACATAGCCACCCATCAACATCCTTCCCACTAAATTTGGGAAAGTCCAATTTGGGCATTCTAAAGGGTGGATCATGGTCATGATTCCTTGTAGAACTCTCAGCTTGGTATTTTGATTTGGGTGGTTCTCTTCTCAGTTTGATGTCCACTTCTGTCAGTGCTTCTTCTAGGCAGTTGCTAGTGGCCTCATGCTCTAGGTGAAGACCTTGGACTTCTTCCATTATTGAGTGAAAAGCCGAGTTCAAGTTCTCAATGGCTTTTGTTAGGGATTTCAAGTGTTCTAGTTCTTTCTGGTGTCCACGGGTACCCTGGGCCATTTTTTAGACCTTTTGTGACCAGTTACTAAAAATAGAATTGAATTTTTAGGACTTACTATTTTTATTAAGTGCCCAAAAAAGTACTTGGGTGCTATATATCAAAATGATCAGCTGAAGGAGGTGGTCACAATGAGCTATATCTCTCAACACTACTTTTTGGCACCCCAGAATCTTTTTTTATCTCCTGTTTCTTGAGTCTAACGATGTTTACAGTTTCTAATTCTGAGCTACTGAGCAAAATTTGGGTACTGGAGCACTATCTATAACTGGCCATGTTTCACACTCAATATTCTTTGTATTTTGTAGGTGATTGATATGAAAGTTCTGTTCTGACCCTGAATACTGTGAATTTTGCCTCGATTGTCTTGACCTCTCGACTTGGTCGACTTTGTTGTGGCTGCCACTTGTAAATTTTCTTGTTATTCTCCAGGTTGTCAACTTAAGTGTCACCCTCATGGCTTATCCCGAATGCATGTCCCTTCTATTATTTTTTTAGTAGAGGACTCCTTTCTCATATGCTCACTTTTGAAATGCAGGTTTACGAACAGGGATGTTTGGATTTTTATTTTTATTTTTATTTATTTATTTATTTTGCATTTTTTACAGGTTGAAGTTTAAACAGAACCAGGGAATGCTAAGTATAGGAGTATGTACCACCCATAGGCCCTCTAATATATCGACAGTGACGAACAATAGTGCTCGGACCAATATTTCAGGCCACTACTCAAGGAGGATTCCACACATACCCTTGAGCACACTACTGCCTCTCTAACAATACGGGAGGGTAATCGTCCAGGATGCTGTCCCGTAGACTGAGTAATACAAGGCCGAAGAGCTGCCTAATGGCTAAAAGTTTGTTTAATCCTAGATGGTCTCCTGATATACCCGAAGATACGTGGGAGCTCAAGTTCGTGCGTGAGTTCACCTACGAGGCATAGGTATTGGAGCCTGATCGCCCCTCACTTCACTAGACGCTTTATGGGCTATCTATCTTAGCCAATAACGACATATCCTTCATGATATTTTAAAACCCCCGATACAGGGTTTCTACCTACTCAACTAAATATATATATATATATATATATATATATATATATATATATATATATATATATATATTTTTTTTTTTTGTTTTTGGTCTGGAAAAAAAAAACACTGTATTTTTTTGGATTTTTTTTTTTATAAGGAAAAACAGAAATGGGAAAACACACAAAATTTATACCTAACAGGTGGATTGGATGGCAAGAATCGTTGCAGTTGCAGCAGAACTTGGCCCTGGAAAGCGCTCTGATACCACTTGTTAAGATCCTGCTATAAAATAAACTCAAATAACACACTCTCACATAATTGCTTGGAAATAAACTCACATAAAAATCATATTAATATAACAGAAATTTGCATAAAGAACAATCTCACAATAATACAAAATTGTAGGCCTCTTCGAGGGGGAAACCTCCTTCAATACTTCATTAATTTGCAAAAATATGGTTACATTGGTGCCTTTTCGATTATTTAAGGAGTTTCCTTCCAAGGTTGGCTTACATGCAAAATGCCACTTGGATTACATATATAATGCCACCCGAATTACATGCATAGTGCCACTTTGAATTACATGCACAATGCCACTCGAATTACATGCATTATGCCACACGAATTACATGCATAATGCCACATGAATTACATTCACAATGCCACCTATCTACCATGTGTTACATAAAAAGGGTGCCATTTGTCATAGGCACTACCTAAGCTAAAACTTAGAACATTACAAAATATTAATCATGGGTACTACCCACGTTCACTAGGAATTATTACATCAGGGAAGTTATTACATTAAGGGTTAGGATGAGATCCTAACATCCAAGATCCCAAGGGAGAAAGAAACTATGAATCAACTTGGATCTCAGAATAGCATCCATCTGAACATCTAACTCATGAAAAAATAATGAAGGGTCCTGTGACACCCAACCCTTAGATGGTTTCCACCACACTAAAATATCAAACACATGGCAACCCACTATCAACCATCAAAAAAAGAAATTAGAGAGGAGATTTGGGGCAAGAGGCTATCCACCTGGTCCCTTCCCAAAACACTTAGGAGCTACCAAAATTAATCAAATAATTAAACTCCTTGGGGACATTACCTCTCCATTTTGACCAACTATTACGAGAAACTCCCCAATTGGCCAAGAGGTTTGCCACCCTATTACCTTCTCTTAAAATATTAATAATCTAAAAATTCTCCATACTCCTTAGAATTATTTTTATTTCACTGACAAGATTAAAAAATCGCTATTTGGGGGGCTTACTTGACTTCAACATATTCAAAAGGTTCAAAGAGTCCCCTTCAATGATCACCATACTACACCCCAATCACTGCAATAAAGATATTGTTACCAAAATATGAATACAATAATTATTTGAATAAGGAGGGATAACTACATCTTGTAAGTGTATCACATGACTATTTCCGCTCTCAATACAATAATTACATTATACTCATCAACATGACCAAGGAAACCGATGTAGTAGTTATTCACAATAACCCTATCAACTATTCATTACTGGTGTTTACTATAAAATAAAAAATGATATGTTAATTTTAAATTTGTCATAACTAATTTTTGTAATTGAAATAAAAAACTAGTGCAAGTAGAAAATAAATTAAAGTTTAGAAAACATTGTTGATTTTTCATGTAAAATATATTAGGAATAGGGGTATAATTTTGATACGATAAAATACATGGAATGAATAAAAATTTTGGTTATGAAATTAAACTATCCAAAATTTAATCTATAAAAAATACTAAATTGTTTACTAAAATGGAGTTAATGTTCTAAATATGTAAGGGTTCTAATACTTTAACCTACATTACATTTTAAATTTGTCATAAGTTATGTATCCATAAAACAACTAGTTAATTTGTATATTTTTTTATCATAGAGACAAAACTTAGCATCACTCTAGTTCCAATCTAGCACTACATGCTTTCAATTCTAAAATGTTGATAAAGTGGTGACATTGTTGTGCTATATGAGAAACAATATAATGATGTTATATTGAGACACTCTAATGCTATAGTGGCATGAATGATAACATTGAAACAAGACAAAAGAAAAAAATGGAAATTTCTCATCTTGATAATATTTGAACTCTCAATTTCCTCCCACTCTTAATCCAAATTTAGATTCATCTGGTTTGCACATTATCCTAGATAAGGTATTAAGCATATTATATAAGCAAAGAAAATAGTTTCAAAAACATTACATAGTAAATATAAACCATTGAATGGTAATAGTAAATATTGAAAATTTGATAATAATCTTTTCTATGTGGAAGGGATTAACAATAATATAAATTTTATGGAGAGTGGCTAAATGGGGAACCCTTATGAAATATAATATCAACAATTTTCATATCAATGAATGGTTGTCCTATTATTTTAAAAAGCTTAGTTTTTCCTTACTTTTTTAGGTTTTCTATGATAAAAATGTGTTCTATTCAAGGAAAATGGACTAAAAAGTTAATTATTCAAATTAATGTATGGATTATTATAATTCCTTAATATTTTATCTTATTTTTATGATCTTATAGTGAAGAATTTCATAACCATCATATGTAAATATAAGAAGACGATGTTTTGACTAATTTTACTTATAGTTCCTTGTTATTGGTATCACTATTTCATTTATGGTCTTTGTACATAATTATGGTTTATTTGGATCATGAAATTAACAAACAAATGCAATATGCATCCAATGTCTTTAAAATATCTTCATAAATAATGTTATACAATCTCATTGCTCTCCATCATAAGCACTATCAAGGGTTTATAAATCATAAGCAGTCTCTTTGTAGAAGGAAATTAAGTGTTTATAAATAAAAAACATTATCTTTCTCATTTTTTGTATGTATAAGTAAGCTTCCATTGACTGCTCTAGCCCTATTAATCAGATGAGGATAGTTCACACACCTAGACCAAGCAACCTCTCAATAAGAGAAACATCAATAGATGTCTCCTAGTCATTTGCTTACATAATGATTATCTTATGGCTTCTATCCATTCTTTTCTACCTTTCAATAAACCAGATGTTTTAATTCAAAGTATTTGTTTATTTTATTTAGAAATATTAACTCCAAAATATTTGTCATGATTTTATCATAACTTATGGTTTATTGATAATTTCTATTTTTTTACTTTTAAACGAAAATTTACGATTAAGATTCTCTTACATTAGACTTTTTTTTTTTATTAGTAACGAGTTTTAAAAGGGACCCAAAACCTTATAACATTCTGCAAGGAGGATCCTATGAAGGTTCAACTCCCTACAGAACAAGCCAAAATTGGACTATTCGTAGAATACATAAACTAAAATAGTATAAACTATTAGAAACATACCGCCCATGGGCACAAACAAAAAATAGAAACATCACAGATATCGTAGGGACCTTTCCAAAAAATCGCATACAAAGAGACACGGATAGCACAAAGACCATCCCAAGAAACAAAAGGGGATAATCCCGTTCAGGACTAGCTGTTTTACTCTGGGATGTAGTCTTCGTCATCTTTGGGATCATCCATAAATATATTAATCTTGGCATTAATAATCATTGGTAGTGATAATTTCAGTACAAGAATCAACAATAAATTGGGGAATATTCCCCTACCATGTTGAAAAATATTGAATAGTTAAGCCAAAGTGTGCCATTGTATCTACTGCCTGATTAAATTTCTGATACACATGTTGAAAAAACCTATTTTTGATCACCCTTAGCTAGACATTGGACTCTTCAATGGTTGGTCCTACATTCCAAGGAGGATTCGAGACCCCTTAAAATAGTTTATGGTGTTTAAGGAGTCTCCTTCAACTATCAAGTATTGGATATTGAGATCAATGGCCATTTGGATGCCTCGAAAAGCTGCCCAAATTTTGCATATGCCAAAATGAGTTGACCTTTGTCATCCCGAATCACTCCTCCATAACTCGCAACACTAGGATTACCTTTTGAAGCACAATCAAATTAGCTTGAACCAATGAGGAGGGGGGGAATACATGAAACCAAGGATGTATCCACAACAACTTAGGGATGACCAAAAACCTCAAAAGATAGGTTAGTAGAACATGCCACATGAATCTCAAATGGGAATGAAGGACAATAATTCGAAGGAATGATAATAGCATTTTCTGAGGCAAACATGACAACTCTCAAAGAAATCGACATCGGGTCAAGGCACAAATATCGAAAAGCATGATTATTCCTTTCCATCTATATTTACCACATAAAGTGAGGGAGAATGATCGTCCACCAAAACTTTAGATGAGTGGACTTAAAGGGGTTTGACCATTGAATAATAAGATCAGTGATAAACTGAGGACCAACCCAAGAAATGGATACACTTGACATGATAGAGGACAGGACAATGCAATAAAATGGGTACTCTAGAAACAGGTGATTGATTGACTCCCATGCAAATTTGCAGAGGTAACATCTGTTGGGCAAGATCATACCACTGGTTATTAAATTATCGATGGTCAATAGCCTATTTTTTTTTGCCAGTCAATAAAAGTGATAAACCTTAGGAATAATATTTTTGGTTCATATACTCTTCAAGGGGAACCAATCATCTTCAAATTCAGTCATAGCCATATATGCGTTTTTGACTAAGAAATTCCCAGACTGGATGAGTTGCTAGAAGAGAACATCAGGTGGCCTGGTGCTTGGAATCACATGAGTTTGAAGAAGCTTATATAGGCAGAGACAAACAGAGTGAAGCTCAGGAGAATCCAGATCAGCAGGGATGTCAGCCCAACGGGGAACCACTGCTTCATTATTAATAAAATTCTCAACTTTGGGGCTAAAATACAGATCAGTGAAAGGTTTAATAATACTTATAGACTGATCATGGATGAGGGGCTGAGATAGAATACTTACATTAGACTCTTCATTTTTAATATTTTTGCTTATTTATAATAGATATTTAGTATTTGGTTTTTTTTTTTATATAAATTTAGGGTTTTTTGGATGATTTATTATCTACAAATATTTTATTAATTATTATAGAAATATCTATATAATTACATTATCTTTTATTTCTTCAATGCTTTTGTCAACAATTTCTAATTTACTTACTTTTATAATTAAAGTTTGGATTTGTCCTCATCTTTAGATCTCCTATAATTAGTATTATTATTTTTAAACATACAATATGTATTCTTCTATATGTAGTGTATTTTGTAAATAGGGTGTACACTATTTTAAAATTGAAATAAATTCTAATTCTATCAAATGGGTTTATGTTCCCAAACTACATGCATGTAAGGGAATTCCTACTATAAATGGGGCTAAAGAGGATGTTGTTTTCAACTTAAAATTGAAAGCTACCTAAAAATAAAGAGTACTCTCTATCCTTATTTATTGACATCATTAAAATATAAATCTAATATGTATCATTTTTGATTGATTTAAGAATATTTCTTGTAATTTTAACATGATTTATTATTTTTATATATTCAAATAATTATTATAAAAATATTTATTCTATTACATTATATTCTATTTCTATAATATTTTTTATCAACAATTTCTAATTTTCTTACTTCAATAATAAAAATTAGAAAGTGTCCTTTCGTATATTTCTATATTTTATTGGTTTCTATCCTAAGATTCTCTTATTTACTATTTTTTTTTACTTTACATTTATATTTAATTTATAATAGGAGACCAAATGCCATACATATACATATACATATATATATATATATATATATATATATATATATATATATATATATATATATATATATATATATATATATATATATATATGTATATGTATGTATATATATATATATATGTATATGTATGTATATATATATATATATATATATGTATATATATGTATGTATATATATATATATATGTATATATATATGTATGTATATATATATGTATGTATGTATGTATGTATATATATATGTATGTATATATATATATATATATATATATATATATATATATATATATATATATATATATATATATATATATATAAGTAAAAACAAAAACAAAATTCCTAAAAACCAACAAGTCATTTAAAATAAAAAGTAAGAAAATAATTGCAAATAGACATTAGATTACAATGGGGTATTGAGAGAAAGTATGATTAGAGCAACATATTAAAGTATTTATAATCTAGTCTTATTTAGCCAAGGTCAACAATGTTAGAGAATAAGTATGAGCACTATTAATATTACCTATAAGCAAGTATTTATAAGCCTAAACATGTCCTTTATGTAATCCTATGAGCATCATATATGTAAGCCAATGGGTATATTTACGTAAGCCTCCATGAAATTTTAATGAATCCACAATTAGTGATATCGGTTAGACCACCTATGTGGTTAACCATAATTATAGCATTTAATACATTTAATATGTTGTATTTAAAATTTTAAATATGTAAGGGTTTTGCTCTATAGATATATCTAAAGTTTACAAAAAAATATGGGATGTATTATGTGGATCAATATATAAATTTAAATAAAGACATTTATTCATACTCTAAACCCATAGATATAATTCTAATATGGGATTTCTATTAGAATATCAACAATCTAACCTTCTTGCCCAAGGGTTATAATGGTGACCTATACCTATAGGATCTCTTGATATATGTATATGTGTATGTATAATGTAAGCCTATGAGAATTATCTATATAAACCTATAAACATTTATTATATAAGCCTACAAGATTCCTCTATGTAAGCCTATGAGAATTATCTATGTAAGCCTATGGATATGCTATATATAATCCTATAAGAATTCTATATGTAAGCCTACACACATTATCTATGTAAGCCTACATGTAATATTGATGCATTCTCCCTTTTGTATGATTAACTTTAATGAAGGATTTAATATATTATAAGTTAACCTTAAAGTAAATTATGTTGGTTTGAGATGTAAGAATTGAAAATTAGGTATCTATTATGAATACCGCCAATTATTAATATATTGTATGCATTTATGGGATGTGATATTATGGGGATGCCTATATGAACCCACATATTCTTCTTATTTGATTACTTTTATCATTTTATTTTATGTAGTAATATTTATTATTGCTCTTCTATTTATTTTACAATAAGATCAATGTTGAATGCATGCTTTAAAAAATTTCTAAAAATTATTTCAAAATATATAAATTCAAATGTAAGGACAACAAGCCAGCAAAATAATATGCTAAGCAATGAGGAAGATCTAGGTTGTAGTTTATTATGGATAATACAAGAAAACTAAAAACACATAAAATGCTTAAATACCAAATGGTTCATCACTTATTTTGGTGAAGAACTATTTATCTAGTGTGGTGTACATGGATTGACCATTTGTAATGGTCCGAGTATGTGGAAGAAACCTACAAAGTATACATGTAGAACTTATAATGAAGAAATTATGAATAATTTTATTTTCTAATAAATTTTAATAGATAATATGATGAAATTAAAAACTAAAGTCTTCCCAATAGAATTAAAATCATATCACAGGGGAAGAAAGTAGAGAGGGGAGGGCTCTGGTCACTCCCCTGCTCCCCCTTCCATGGCTCCTGGTTCTTGCCCAGTTCCTGGCTCAACCCAGGTCATCCCTCCCGGGGAGTGGTTGTTTGCAGATGATCTCCTGGGGGATATCCTTCTCCACTATCTGTGCCCCTCCCGGCCGGTTAGGGTTTCCTTGGTTGTTTTTTCGGACTGGTGCTTCCCAGGGATCCCTGTTTGGTTGGGGATCCCTTCCCTTTTTCCCTTAGGATTCCCCCTAGGGTTTTTTGTAGGTTATTCGCATGGATCTGGTCCCCTGTGTTTCTCGGTGTGGTGGAGGTGATGGTTTAGGGTTTGGACAGATTCCCCTTTTTCTTGTGAATCCTCGACGGGCTCTGTGCTTGGACGGGATTCTTGGTCTCTGTTGCTGGGATCCTCTTCTGTTTTCTCGAGGCGGGTTCTTTGTGGTGCAACTCTTTGGTCACTTCCTGATGGGCTGGATCCTCTCTATGCTGGCTGTCGGCTTCCTGCAGGATGGCTCTCGCTGAACGAAATGTTTTTTCGATGGGCAGGATGGTTTCTCCACAGGGCGGGATTTGCCAAATCTGCCAGTTTTCCCACGAGGTGGTATCCTTTATTTTCTGTTGGTTTCTCGGATGGCGGGATTTCCCTGTTGCTTCTCGCTAGGCGGGACTGTTTGTGGTGGTTTTGACTGCTTCCCGCGAGGCGAGATTTTATTGTAACATTTTTTCTTTGCTTCCTGCTGGGCGGGATCTTCTCGATGGTGGTTTTTGGCTTCTCCCCGCTGGGCGAGATCTCCAAAACTACTTCCTTTCTTATTTGTCTATTTCCACTGCGACGGGATTGTTTCATGCTTACTCGTTACCGCTGGCGGGATTTCTATTTTGTTGTTCGGTTTCAAGGGATTGATGCCCTAGGCCCATTGCTTATGTAATCGGGTTTTTTTTTAGGGGTTACGTTTTCTGTAATAGGCTTATACATAAAGCCAGGAGGCATGTTGCAAGGCTGATTTTGTACATAAGGTTTTGGGATCCTCTATAAAAACCCTTTTTTAATCTACTATAATAATTACCAAAAAAAAAAATCATATCACAAACTAGAGTGTATAAAATTATCATGTTAAAAATCAACAAATAGAAAGGATGAATACCAATTAGTAATCCTTAATAAGTATAAATATCCTCATAACCCAAGAGAATCATTTAGTTTTCAAGAAAGTATAAAATATATTTTACAAAGGAAGGAAACAGAGGTGAGAGCAAGATATGAAGAGTCATGATATAGTTCTATAGGAATTAAAATGGTGCAAAAGATGTAAAGTTAGGAAGAATAAGAAAGGTAACTTTTCCACAAATGCATAGTATGATTGAAAATGTAAAGCAAAAGGGAGAGCTTTAAAAAAAACAAATAAGAAGTGAAAAACACAACTATATAGAAAAAATAATTAATCAATAAAATATGGAACATGCAAAAGATGATAAAAAATAATTTATTTAGAAAAGAATAATCTAAAACTAATGTGGAAGGAACTTCAATAGAAAAAAAAAAAAAAAAAAATATTATAGAAATTAAATGGTTGGAATATGCAAAACCATCATATGAATGAGAGCAAGAAGAAGAATCCTCCTCCCATAATCATCACAACAATAATTTTATTTACCTTAAAGGAGGTGGAAGAAGGTACTAAGAAGATATGAATCAATAAGGCTTGTGATGTGAAATGACTATAGCTAGAATACGTAAAATAAAAAGTAGAGGACTTGGAACCACACCTAAGAAGGATATTTAAAAATATCATCAAACATGGATTTTTAATGGATTATATAAAAAGTATAACATTACCTCTTTTTACCATTAGAGAGTATAAAAAATCCCTCAAACTACTAAACCATTATACTTTATCTTCTCTTTTTACATATTTGAAAGTATGGTTGATATTTGAATTAGCGATTGGATAGAAAAAAAGGAAAGAATGCAAAATAATAAGTAATTTTTAGACCAAAACACTTGACAATTGGCCACATCATCACTTTGAGACATATCATAAAAATTATGGATTGAAAAGGAGAAGTTTATTATTTTTTTTAGGATTTCAAGAAAGATATTGATGGAGAAGATTGCAAGATTTAGGTATACTATAAAAGTATAGAGTAATAGTGCATAGAATATATGAAACATTGTGATATAAAATTAAATTATAAGTAGGCTTCCAAGAATAATTTAGAAGTGTTATAGTGTTAAAAAAGGATTCCCATTATCCACTACTTATTTGGTTTATATATTGGTAAACTAGAGGAATGGATAAAAATATGAATGGAGGGGATGGTGTTTATTTGTGAATGTATGTGGTTAGTTTTGTTTTGTATGTAGATGATCTCAATTTTATTTTAAGATCAACACATGGCTTGAGAATGTTAGAATAAGTGAATATTCTCTTAAGTTTCACTAGGATACACACTTGAGTTTCAACTCCTCAATGTGTCAGGAGAAATCTCAGTGGTGTCTTAATCAGGTTTGATGAGTTGTTGTAATCCAACGACTCTCAATGATCAACTCTGCTATTTATACAGAGTTGATCCTAGAGATAAATCAATCAGTTCTACTCTTATCTTCATATCTTGTAATGCTTTGCATATCTATTATGAAATTCTAGCATGGTATCATAGCATGATAGATTTTGCTAGCATTATCTCTTGAAGGTTCTAGGATCTGGTTCATTTACTTTGGATAATTTTTTTTGGCTATCTTCTTGAAATTATTTCAGTAGTCATTTTTCGTTATCCATTGTTTAATTTTTTTTTCAGCAAAATATTTATTGTTGAAAATATTTGATGCAATATTTTTTAATATATTTGTTCTGAGTCGTCTTTTGAGGGTATTCAAAATATTAAAGCTCTTCCTTTGCTTCGAATCAGGTTTACCCTGTGCTATGGGCTATTTTTAGCCCATTTAAAAAGGAAGGATCTTATTTTTTATTTTTTAATACTCCCTCTCTTCGATTCATCTTTTAGCCCTTTTTTAAATAAGTTGAAAAAAACTCCTTTTATCTTAAAAGTAAATAAGATCTTTTATTAGGTTCAAGTTTTTTTCATCTTTCTCGGGCTACGTATTTAATCCACACCCATTAGAACTTAGTGTGGTGTTTCTTTTAATATCGTGGGAGACTTCGATCTTAAAAGAGAATCATGTATCCTCGTATCTTGGCACTCAAAATATTAGAGTATCATTTATTCCCGTTGATGCTCTATTTGTGATCCTCTCTCCAGCTGTCCCTTGGCATTCGATTCCTTCTGGCACCCATGACAGCTTGGATGATCGTTTCTTTTCTAGCTGGCTCCATGGCGAACTCAAAATGAATCTCTCTAAGATTTATTTCTCTTCTCTGGTGCTCTATCAGTCGGTCCTTATAACCTGCATTGCCTATTGTAAATCTCTAAATCAATCCTGCCATTCAAGTTCTTTCAAAATATTAATCTGTTATAGTTTTTTATATAACATTTTTTGTAGGATCACCATCATTTATAGAGTATATCAGGTTAAAGTTTTTGCAGCTCAATCTGGTTGGCGCCTTTTGGTTAACGTGTATTTGTAGATTACCCTCTGGTTACGTTTGTGCAATATAAACACTGGTTATTTTTATAAAGTCTTTTTTGTAGGGGCATGATAAAGTGTTTTTGCAGGTTAAAGGAGAAAGGGTCGAGTTCACCTCAGCTCGATGCAGTTTAACATTCCTTTGAGGAACATTGTTTATATTTTATATACAGTGCTTTTGTAGGGGCATCTAACGTGTTTTTTGTAGGTTCCCTCTTCTAAAGGTTAAAGGAGCAGAATATCGAGTTTCTTTCAGCTCGATATAAGTCTTTTGCCCTCGTCGATCCAGAGTAATTTTGGGTAACTGCGTTCCTTTTCTACCCCCATTCTCAAAACGTCTCTTCAGAGCACAGATGGTCGACTCACCAAGTTTCTAAAGCATCTTCTCCTTCCGATCGTTGAAGAGTAGCACCTTCATCGGTTTTCTAGAAATTATATAATTTGTTTTACAGATTTTAGACCCGAGTGTCTCTGTATTTTCTTTCATTCATTGTCTTCTATCGCTGCATTGTATAATTTATTTAGTGTTCCCTATATTATTTAAAAAAAAATAGGTTATCCCTGCTTTGTCTCTGGGCCTTTCATCTATTCTCAATAGGCTCTTATCGTGAGACACAATTGTACTTTTTTTAATAAATTTTTTTTTGGGAAGGGGGTGAGTGCATTTTTTGCACTCAATTGGTCCATCATTTAAGGGGGGGTGTGCTTTCTTTTGTCTATCTTCATCTATGCCTTTTCTTTATTTCAAGTAAATTTATGAGATTATATGTTTTAAATGTTAATTTAAATTTCATAGAGAAAATCACATTAAATCCTTAAAATTGCTTTATACAAAAAGGGGGGGCCTATCTTTAAATTATTGCTCTCTTTGTCTTTTATTTGATTTAATATAAAATTTAAAATTTCTCAAGTTTACTATTAAATTCAAAACACTTAAGAGGCCCATCTATTTTATGCAAAAAATTTTCTCTTTGGCAATTATAAATTATATTTTTCTATACGGCCTGGCAATTATAAGGCCTGGCAAATATTTTTCTATAATCTGTTTCTTTGGGTATCTCTCTAACTTATAGTTTCCCTCTCGTAAGGATAAGTTTTTGAGAAAACACCAAATAAAATGATTGTTTCCCTGCATATCAAGCCAACACCCTTCTAAATTCTTCTCTCTACTTACGGTCTCCCTCAATTAAGGGTGGGTATTGTGAAGAATAAAAAAAAGGATTTGGCTCTCTCAAAGCAAACAATATTAAAAACTAATTATACTTATAGTTTCCCTCTCGTTAGGTTGAGTATTTTGAGTAATATATATTGAAAATCTTCATATATTTTCTTTCTTCCATTTGCATTAATCAATTAATTGAAGTTCTAACGGGGGTATATTGGTTAATTATAAAACTTCAATCCTTTGAAAAATATGAGTTCAATTTAACCTCTCACCCCTCATAACTTTCACACTTGGAAACCTAAAATTTTAAATCTTATCTCTCAAAAAGGTATTACTCATTTGTTAGAAGAAAAGTAACCAGAATTTGATAAAGAATATGAAATATTTGTTCATAAAGGAAAAATGCATGAAACTATGGGTATTATTAGCTCTAATGTTCATGAAAGTTTGTGGTTTCATATTACAGATTGCAAAACTCCTTATGAAATTTTGGAGAAATTAAAGACTCTGTTTGGGAAAGTAGATCATATGATATCAATGCAATTAGAAGACGAACTCACATCTCTATCTCTTTAATATTTTAGTAGTATTTTTTACTTCCTCACTAAGTTCAAAGAAATCCTCACTCAATACAAAGGCAGTGGGAAGACTAAGATAGAAGAAGAATACATTTATCTAATCCTTTCTAAGCTAAATGGTGTTTTTCAAATTTTTGCAACCACCTTCATATATACTAAAGATGCTCTTGGTGCAACCTTTAAAATGCCCTCTTTAGAAGAATTTTATGATAGATTAACTAGGGAAGAAACCAAACTTGCTAGATATGAAATCTCTTCTTCTTCTTCAAAAGCCTTAGTAGCCTCCACCTCCTCTAAAGAAAAATTCAAAAAGAAGGAAAAGACTCCCATTACCTGTACTCACTATAAAAAAAATGGTCACTTTGCTAACAAATTTTGGGAAATATTACAACTAGAGGCAGCTATAAAGGATCAAAAGATAGAAAATAATAAGCAAATAGGAAGAGCCCTTAATGATCAAGGAAAAACCTCCTTGTGATGCTACTCTATACTATCATCTTGTAGGTAGTCTGTTATACCTTACTCATACTCGCCCTGATATCTCCTATGTTTTTGGGCTCATATCCAGGTTCTCTCATAACCCTCATTTTAGTAATTGGCAAGCAACTAAAATAATTCTTTGTTATTTGCAGGGTACTACACACTTTGGGCTCATATATAAGGGAGACTCCATGGATATCATTGGCTATATAGATTCAAATTGGGCAGGATCAGTAGATGATAGATGTTCTACCTCTGGATATGTTTTTTGCCTTGGTTCTTCACTAATAGTCTGGTTATGCAAGAAACAATAAATAGTAGCATTATCTTCTATAGAGGTAGAATATAGAGCAATATTTTTAGCCAGTCAGGAAGCCCTCTGGCTTCGTCAAATTATCAAAATATTTAGTTTTTTCTAAGAAGTGCCTATAACTCTGCGGTGTGACAATCAAAGCACAATTCATATTGTACGTAAGTGATAGTTGACTTTTACCACTGGGTTTTTACCATTATTTCAAAACAAAGGGGTGATAGTTGGTTTTTTCCCATAGGGGTTTTTTCCACCAACTATCTATGTTGTACATGAGTACCTAATCAGGCCTCATTGTCGAGACTCATTTTTAGAGTCTCCCCTAGTATCACTTAAGGGGGTGTTAGAATAAATGAATATTCTCTTAAGTTTCACTAGCATAAACACTTGATTTTCCACTCCTCCATGTATCAGGAGAATTCTCAGTGGTGTCTTCATCAGGTTTGATGATTTATTGTAATCCAATGGCTCTCAATGATCAACTCTGCTATTTATATAGAGTTGATCCTAGAGATAAATCAATCAGTTCTACTCTTCTCTTCATCTCTTGTAATGCTTTGCATATCTATTATGAAATTATAGCAAAGAATGTATTAAAATATATCAAAGAATTTTCCAAGGAGATATGCATGCAAGTAAATAAATTTTAAAATAATATCATGATCTTATTCAATCAAAAGAAAAATGTTAGTTAAATTTTTATTTTGAGGTGGGTCATCTAGAATAAGTACCAAAGTATAAATATATTTGGAAGGGACTTCAATAATAATCTCTATTATGAAACTTGTAGAATGAAGAGAACATTGAAAGGATGGAAAACACTTTTTACATTACAAAGTAGAAGTAGGGTGACCAAATTATGTGACTGAAAAACTAGTGGTACTAGTGATGTTATATGGGTGTGTAGTGTGGGATAACAACACATCACATTCAAAATGAAGTTAAATGCAAAGGATTTAAAAATGTTTGATAAGTAAAAATGGTAAAATAAAAAAGTTAATTCCTTAAAAATTATTTTAATAGAAACAAGTACCTTGTATCTATAAGAAACTACTATGGTTTTTCATTTATGATAAATGAAAAATATTGAACATATGCATGTAATCAAATGGCCTAAATACATAATAGAAAAATTTCTTAACAAAATAAAGGAAGTATAGACAAAACAAAACAAGTGGATGAATGATTCAAATATCAACTTACAAAAGACAAAATAATAGCAAAGATTTAAAAGTATTTGTTAATGAAAATTAGAAGGCATTTGTTAATGAAAATTAGAGCAACTATATCGATAACAATTTTAGAAAGAGATAACATTATCGTATTGAATTCAATCCTATATATAATCTCTATTAAAAGGTCTATATAGGGTTACAAACCAATTGGAAAGCAAATATATTCATTGTTCAATTGATGACCAGCTCACAACAACTAAGATGTAGAACAAACAAATGCAAGATACTAAAAGTTGAACAAGAGGAAAGGATATGCATCTTTTGTACTTTAAGCATAGTTAAGATAAAAAAAAAAAACATTTTATTTTGGAATAGGAGACATAAGCATAGTTAAGATAAAAATATTTTATTTTGAAATAGGAGACATAAGCATAGTTAAGATAAAAAAACATTTTATTTTGAAATAAGAGATATAATGATACTGGACTAAATATTTTAGTACTCTTAACAATAAAATCATAACAAAATTTATTTGAATATGAAAAAAAAATCATTATCAATACCAAAATGAAAATGAAAAACAATTATATTAGATAATAAATAACTAAAATATTTAATTATTTTTAATTTAACTTACAAAGTAAAGCACATGCAATTTTTGTAATTTTGTATGTCATTGAATAATTTCATAGATAGAAGAATTTCATGGATATTAGATTTTGTAGACACCAAAATAGCACCAATCCGATTATGTGACTGCAAACACTGATCGCATTGACACACACAACCCCAAGGGCAGCCCCCAGAGGTTAAACAGTGGTCCTAACCACTCTCACAGTAGTTTTGGAAGGTCAAAAATCAATTTGGCACCTTCAGGCACTTTGCTCAATATCCGTTCCACCCAAGGACGAATTCAAACTGGGATTCGCCCCATCTAGGGACGAATTCTAGATTCGCTCCAGGGTGGGGCGAATTGCAGGTTTGACGGGCAAAAAGTCAAATCTTGACAAATGGCAGCTCAGATCCACCACTTAACACTTCCTTCATCGCATGGGAGTGTGGGTGAGCATTTTCGAGCGTTAGAGGCTATTACAAGGGCAGTCATGAAGTCCCTATTCAGGGAGGAATCTCCTCCCCCATGGGAAGGCATGATTGCCAAGTGGCGCCTCTGCATGCCCATTTCAAGAGACCTCCAGGTCTATAAATTGGTGAGTTTCCTCACCCCAAAATATAGAGAGAAGGAGCATTTTGGAGCAACGAAGTGCTATCATTTTACTTTCACACCCACACCCTTTTGAGTTGTGTCTTTCACATCCTTGATCTCTTTCGGAGAGGAGGTCATAGGGTGGTTATTGGAAGCACAAATCCGGAACCAAACCCAAAATTTGGTCACGATATCCCACCCAATTTTTCGACAATACCCCACAAGATATTTTGGACCCATCCCAAGTGGATTGGTGCCGAAATCAGGCCCCAAACGGTGGGCGGCCTGCCTCCGGGCGCCCCCTCCCGCACTGCTACAGTCCTAATCGCCCCTCTTTGGAGTGATTGGAAATCTATGGCAGATTTTCTTTCTTTCATTTTTGCATTCAATTCTATGCTGCTTAGATAGGTTCCCCTTTTAATTTCATTTCGTTTCGAATAATTTTGATCATGTTTCTATCTTCGTTCACCTCTACTAACTTGCAGGTAGCATCATCAAATTCCCATTGATGGAGGCCAAATTGGGAAAATATGACCATCTGGGTCTTCCCAAAATGCCCCCAATTAGCTAACCCCAAGTTTGCAGGTCTTTTGGAGCTTCCTAGGTAGGACATTTGGGACAGTACCTTTTCGGCATTTTGTTGCAGGTGAATTCGTCCCGCCCTAGAGCGAATTCAAATCGGCGAGGAATTTCTTGACTGTTCCATTTGCAGTATTTTCTTTGGGATGCCTTGATGCCCCTATCAAATTTTTAGAGCATTTGGATTCATTTTAGTCATAGTTTAATTCATTTTTCTCATTCACTTATCGTAGGCTTGGGGATTGCATGCTTTACTTTATCTACAGGTGCTACTGACTATTTCTTGTTCCTTTGAATGCAGGGTCTAGACATCGGAGGAGCAGCAAGGATTCAAGACTCATCAACGTGAGTGGCGGTGATGTTTGGTCCGCCCATTTTACATGTGGGCACGCGAAAGAAGGAAGGGCATCCATGGATGTAACAAGAACGCTTATCTAAAATGCTCCTAGCCCTTGGAAGGGGAGGATGCGCATTGTAACCGAGTTGTGAAACATATCAATAAAAAGGGTTGTCTTCTTTATTTGCATTTGTTTCATTCTGATTCGCTCATGCTTTTCCCTCTTTTCATGCACTTTCAAATTCCTAGGATTTAGCGTTAAGTCTAAGTTTAATTTGCATCGCATCTTCGCTTTCCTTTTTGCTTTCGTATCCTCGTGCTTTCAGTGGTGATCATGGTGGGACCTTGTCCTCTACTTTTAATATCAGAAATCTGATCCAAACTTGGTTGTTTTTGCTTGCAGGTACCGAGTTTTCGTACGTTGACTGTTGTTCGTTCCATCAGGAGGCGGATACAGAGCTGTAATTCATCCTACCCAGGGATGAATGGGAATTCGCCCCACCCTATGATGAATACAGTCCTATAATTCATTTCTCCTTGGGATGAATTTTTGTCTATGCAGTTTCAGGGTAGAAACTCAGAACCGACAGATTTGGGCAGAGAAGAGGTAAGGATTTTGAACTTTTCCTATCATTTTCTGTCTTCAGTTTTCTATTTTTAGGTTACTTGTTTGCTTAGGGAAAGTTTTCCTTTACTGCTT
Source organism: Wollemia nobilis (assembly GCA_028583015.1). Lineage (NCBI taxonomy): Eukaryota > Viridiplantae > Streptophyta > Pinopsida > Araucariales > Araucariaceae > Wollemia > Wollemia nobilis. Next base: position 9,216,974 of record JAQPPZ010016717.1, on the reverse strand, counting down.
CCTTGCTTCCTTTTTGCAAAATAAAAATAACCCCACACATCACGTGGTAACGTAAACACCAAGGAGCTGGTCGTAAAACCCCAGCCCTTGATCAAGACCAACGGTGGATTTCATCACCACCTTGGCTTGAATTTTGCATTCATAAACCCCGATCGCTACTGTTGCTAGACGTAAATCCTGACGAAAAATTGATCGAGTGTAGCTGGGGTGATTCCCAGCATGCGAGGATAAGTCTTCTATGGTAGGTGTCAAAAATAGGGTGATTCCCCTTCCGTACCGCCTACGTTCCATGTACCATCTGCTCTCACGTACCTATAGTTTCCCTCACGTAAGGGCGGGTATATAGAGAGGTTGGTATATCGGCCTGGCAATGGTATATCGAAGGGGCGACCAATTTTGGGAGCCATAAGAGCCATCATTTTGCATTTAAACATTCTTTACAAAAACTTTCAAAACAAAAATCAAAACACACTAAACCAGGTTTAGGACACACTTTTAATCTTTAAATGAGATAATCATTGCTTTGTGTGTGTGTGCTCCTTTCTATTTAGTGTAGCATAAAAATCATAAAAAGAATAAAAAAAAAAAAAACCTACATAGCTTGTAGAAGAACACCACCATGGTGTACACCCGTAGCCAAGCCCAATCAAGGGCAGAAGCTACGGAGAGTGTACAAGGGGGCACAAGTCACCTCTGCTACAGCACCAAGGACTTGGTCATACCGCCTTGGCGGCCTGACCCATGAGAGAGTCCGCATCATCCCATTTTAGAATGGGACTATAGAGGCACCCCTTTGAGGGACACGCCCATTCATCATAGCCCCTTTCAGGAGGATTCCTTACACGTGGCACTCAACATAGATAAGAAGGCTCCCTTAGAAGCTCGATATGAGTGGCCACCATGCAATGAAGTGCTAGAGCGGCATAGTGTCCATGAGGAGAGGCCACATGATTATGGCATCCCTCCTTTGCCCCCCATCACTGTTAGAACCAATAGACAAAATCCAGAGCGCAAGGCTCTTCAAGCAGGGTGAGCCAACTCTGCCCACCCCTTTCACACATATGAAAGGGAGCACGAGGAAGACCATTACATTCCTCCAGAGCAATATACAATATGGGAGCCATGCGCTTCCGCACCTGCTATATACCATGATCACTTACTGAGGCCAGAGCCTCGGGTAAATGCCACCAACCTCGATAGAGGGAAGTGACCTATTGAGATCTCGGATCATCACGATCGAGGTAAGTGCATAGGAGAGGCATCTAGGCCTCCTAGGCTCAAGATGGTAGAACAAATCGACCTGGCAGTCACCAGACATGCCGCCCACCAAGCACAGATCATGCGGCTTGAGCAAGATCAATAGTAGCTAGAGCATCTATATCACCTTAGCAAGGAGCGCATTCAGTGCCAAATAGATGAGCTGCTCCATAACCCGATGCCTGAGAGGGTTCCAACCCCTCACACCCAAAGAGTAGAACCATATGAGAGGCGCAACCCCTTGGTGCGAGATAGGTCTCCGTGACCTTACCAAGTGCCACCTCCGAGACCTCCTAGACCTGAGCGGGAGGCCACTCCCCGAAACAATGATGGGTACCCTCTACGGGGACCCACTCAGGGTCATAGGTCTCATCCAGAGACTCCTCAAGAAGCTTACGAGGAGTATGAGCAAGAAGCAGAGTAGGCCAAAATGCCCTACCAAGGCGGAGGGGTTGCTATCCGGCCACCCCTCCATAGGCCTCAAGTCTCCCACAACCCACAATGGGAGCAAACTAAAGAAGAAGAGATTAAATCTTCAGATGCATATAAAGCGTTGCTAGAGCATCTGGAGTCTATGGAAACCAAAACTTCTGGGCCCCAAAAGCCCACTTTACGCTAGCTCCGTAGTCATCCCGTGCATCCATCAGTGCCAACACCCCCTTACCCTGAACACTTTAAGCTGCCTCAGTTGGCAGTCTTTAGAGGTGAGGAGGATGCCCAAGAGCATGTGACGAGATTCCTAAGCCAATGCTTTGGCATTCAAGACAATGATGCTTTGTTATTAAGAACATTTATAACCACATTCGTAGGCCCTACCTCGGATTGGTTTACTCAATTACCAAAGCATAGCATTAACAACTTAGATCAGTTAGTGGATGCGTTCCTCGAACGCTTCACCTTCAACACCAAGAAGAAGGCGTCACTAAGTGACTTAGCCAGCCTCAAGCAGTATGAGGAAGAAACCATGGCGGCCTATGGGAATCGATGGAGGGCTTTGCTCTCAAAGCTGCCCTACCTCCCTCCTATGTCCGACCTCACTCAAATGTTCTCCAAGAGCTATTTGAGATCGATCTCTATGCTATTGTAGCTGCAGCAATATGCCACCTTAGAAGAAGCTCTGGCGCAAGCCAGGATCATTGAAGAGATCAAGATACAGGATGGCGAGATAGCCAAACCTAAGAAAAAAGAATGGAATAAGAACACAAAAATAGGGACTACGCAACAAAAACCCGCTACGGTAAATCAAGTTGCCATAAATGTCCCTAAGCCTGCACAAGAAATACAGCCTCAAAAGGCTAACTATCAGGCGGTGCCTCCTAATAATTATGAAAAAGAAAACCAGAAGTAGGAGCAAAATCAGCAACGTCGCCCTAGGCGACAGTACACACCTTATACGGAGTCTAGGGACTCCTTGTTTGACCGCTTGTCAACGACGAACTTGATCAACCTTCCAGAGATCCAAACCATAGATCCCAATGCATCGAAGCCTAAGGGATACCGGGAGGACTTGTATTGTAGGTTCCACAGGCGGAGGGGACATGACCTGAATGCATGTTGGAAGTTCAAAGGTTTGATACAAGACCTAATTGACAATAAGACATTGGCGAGTGGACAACCCCGTAGCGCCAAACAACCAGTAGATGGGAGTTTTCAAAGACCCCTTGCCTGCCCATGAGGCACAGGCAAAACCCCTTCAAGTCAATGAGGTGCAATAGAATTGCCCCATGCAAGGGTATGTAGGAATGATAAGCATAGTGACTAGGAACAAGAGATACCCAGGAGTTGCCCCCGAGGCAGCCACAAGAGAGGTTCCATCGACGTCACAACCTCAATAGCACCCTATGCAACCACCTCCGCCTAGACCCACGGCCACGATTCAGACCAAACTCACGTAGAGTTTGAGGACCACATCGGCTAGGCTCTCCATATATGAGCTTATACAACAATCAACGCCCCATCGGGAGGCTCTCATGGAGATATTGAAAGCCATCGAGTTGCAGCCCCATGAAGCGAATTCCTTCAACAACTTCATGGGACATGTTAAATGATGCATGGAGCCAGTCATCACCTTTCGAGAGGATGAAGTTAAATCAGTGTCTAATGACATGGCAGATCCACCCCTGCACGTTATCGCGTGGGTCAATGGGATCCCGTATAAGAGGGTGTTGGTAGACACTGGCTCATCCAGTAACATCATTACCATAACGGCATTGAAACATCTAAAGTTGCCAGCCTCTCACATCATGGCTTCCACCTATACACTGTGAGCATTCAATGATGCGATATGCTCGACAGTTGGCACAATTGTCCTACCCATTCAAGTAGGACAAAAGATGATACCTACATTGTGCCATATTTTGGAAGGCGAGATGGCTTATAACATCTTGTTGGGGCGGCCATGGATCAGGGACATGAAGTGTGTCCCTTCGATAGCTCATCAGTGTTTGAAGTATACATTTGAATGGGAAGTACATGTAGTCCCGGTGGACTTGGAACCCTTCAAATATTGCAATGCGGTGCAGCTGATGCCGCAATCGACCCTTCCATCGACACACTTGGATTTTTAGTTAAATCCATCTAGACAGGGTCCGATTTCGCAAGCATCCCTGGTGATAAATCCATCAAAACCCCAGTCAGGTGCATCTTCATCATCTGGTCCTTCACCAACGATGCCACCTATCATGGCCAAATAGAAGGACAAAGGGAAGCAAACCCTGGAAGAGGCTCAACCCCTGGAAGAGGCACTGCCAATAGTATCAACCATCTCTACCGAAGAGATGCCTAGCACAATGGAAGTTGAGGCTCCTAGTTCACCCAACATGGAGTGGATTCAGGAAGAGCTTCCGTTCCCTCCCCCTCAATCACCAACAATCACTATTGAAATGGCCAATACGGGCCTGGGGGAGTATCTGGTGTGGAATGTTGTAGCAACGCCCGCACTAGAGTCCATGCAGGACATGGGGAGACCTCGCCTCCCCATCGGTACAATTGTTCCTTTAGGCTGCCCGCCAAACCAGACAAACTTTGTGTATGGGGGCCTTGATCATGGTACTGAGCCATGCATGCAAGAGGACGAAGATGAAGAGCCTTTTGCAGAAGATGTCAACTATCTGTCTAACCCGGACTTCGCTCTGAGATATCTTGGCCAATGCAATTGGCATGGATATGGGCTAGGCAGGTATGAGCAAGGAGTGCGTGTCCTTTGCCAACCAAGATACCAAATGCCTTATGACAAGTCGGGCATGGGGTTCAACCACCCCCTACCCTTGGACATCTTGGTAGAGGACATGCACGGCCTAGGGATAGGCAACAAGGGTGGATTGGCATTAGATATCTATGCCAACCCTAACACAATGTATACATTGGGGGATTACCTCCCATGGTCAACAACCACCCTTGTTAACCTCACTAACCCTTGCCCTTTGTTGGAGAGAGGCAAAAGTTTGGGGACTCACTTTCAAGGAGGGTATAGACAGTGTCAAGAAGGATCTTCGGAGGATGAGTCAGAGTATGAACCAGCATCATATGACCCCTTCGAATCAGATAGTGATCACTCCCAAGTGATCCCCATGAATGACTATCAAGAGAGCTTCTTGACAATGTTCCCCCTAGAGGCTCCAATCGAGCCAGTGTCGCGTCAAGAGAATCAGGTCCCCCCATGGAGAGTGGAACAACCACAATGGGGCCAGATTAATTTGCTCGAGCAGGACGAGCCTGTAATACCTCAAATAGTTGTCGGAGCCAACGAGGGCTTTTGGATCTCCGATAGTGATTACGAAGATGAAATAGAAATGACATATCTTAATCACATGCGATAGATGCAACAACCATACCCCTTGGAGATTAATGACATATTTGAACAGATGGGCATAGTGCCAGGGCATGAGTGGTACGTAGACCCAGCGGGGTGGGACCAAGTGTTGGATCCACCACTCTAGGTATACGAAGAGCACCTTCCACCCCGAGACCCTAGAGTGCTATCAGTGTCGAGGGTAGACCCTATCCTCCTATCAACACATAGGGCCGATCCATTCATGCCAATCCCTACAGAGCCAGATCCGAAGCACAGAGAATCATCTAGAATGTTCAAATCACCACACCCATGGTAATGGAGACCAAAATCATTTCATCAACATGATCTCCATTGACTTAACCACCCCCATCCACAATCCGACCGATCCAGCATGGTCATTGCATCTAGACATAGATGCCATAGACTGGGATCACATCAATTCACCTCCATCCCCATCAGAGTACTGGCCTTTCGATAAAATACTTCATTTTACCCCAGGGTCAACTCAAGATATCTTCCATGCTGAAGAGGAACCCGAGGTTCCCAACATGGATTTAAACTCAACAAATGATATCCATTTGATCCCGACTCCACACCAGTTGGAGGATGGATCCCACATGTCGGTCGAGGAGACGACTGACGTAGACATCGGCTCAGATCCAATGAATTCATAGATCATCAAGCTAGGGGTAAGTCTATCCCCCAAAGAGCAAGCCGACTACATTGCCCTTCTCAAAGAGAAGAAGGAGGTTTTTGCATGGTCATACAGAGACATGCCGGGACTAGATCCATAGCTAGTCATGCATAATCTAACGCTTGATCCGACAGTCAAGCCAGTTAAGCAAAAACTATGTAAGATGCACCCAATAGTGGCCTTGATGGTCAAAGATGAATTGCAAAAGCTGTTGGATGCACAGTTTGTCATCTATGTGGATTATCCGCCATGGCTGTCCAACATGGTGCCCATCAAAAATCTCGACGGGAGGATTCGCATATGCACTAATTTTTGAGATCTAAACAAAGCGAGTCCTAAGGATGATTTCCCCTTGTCGAGCATCGACGCATTGGTAGACGCTACTACAGGCCATGAAATGCTATCCCTCATGGATGGTTTCTCGGGATACAATCAAATTCGTATCAATCTCGAAGACCAACTAAAAATGGCGTTCACAATGCCTTGGGGGACATTTTGTTATAAGGTCATGCCTTTTGGCCTTAAAAATGCTGGCGCCACCTACCAACGTGCCATGACGTACATCTTCCATGATTACATGCATACAACTTTGGAAGATTACATGGATGATTTGTTGGCCAAATCTCTTTTGCGCCTAGATCATATCGATGACTTAAGCAAGATCCTCGATCGCCTCATGGAACATAAAGTCAGATTGAATCCCAAGAAGTGTGTATTTGGCATCACATCTAGAAAACTCTTGGGTTTCATAGTCTCAAAGCGAGGCATCGAGGTGGACCCAAACAAAGTCAAGGCAATCCTTGAAATGCTTCCCCCAACTACCATCAAGCAGCTCAGAAGCTTGCAAGGAAAGGTCACATCAATCAAGCGCTTCATAGCGCAGCTATCTGACAAGTGCCGACCCATGAACAAATTATTGCACAAGGGGGTAGCATTTCACTGGGATGACGAGTGCCAATCAGCCTTTGATGACATTAAATGATACTTGGCTTCACCACTAGTATTGGCACCACCTAGACCAGGAGTGTCATTCTACTTATACATCTCAGCTATTAAGGTGGCACTGGGCGCCATGCTAGCCCAAAAGAATGAACTTCACAAAGAATAGGCTACTTACTATCTTAGCCGCACCCTGGTCAGTTATGAACTTAACTATGCATACGTTGAGAAACTCTGCTTGGCAATGGTGTTTGCTACCAAAAAGCTATGCCACTACATGTTGAGCAACACTACGTATGTTGTGTCTAAGGAGAATCCATTGTGATACATGATGAGTCGTACTTATCATAGTAGCCGCATGACAAAATGGATTATGTTGTTGATGGAATTTGACATAGAGTTTATTGGACAAAAATCCATCAAAGGACAAGTCATAGCCGATCAACTAGCAGAGGCTCCTCTCGAAGATGATCAGCCTCTGGTCATAGAACTACCCGATGATGGGGTCTTCCATGTCTCAGAATCGCCAGATTCTGATGAGCTTGAGTCACAGGCCGACATAACCCTATTTTTTGATGGTTCTAAATGTGAGCAAGGAGGTGGCATGAGAATTGTATTCTTCACACCGCAAGGGGCTCCAATGCCTCTGTCATTTAAATTAGACTTCTCATGCACCAACAATAATGCAGAATATGAAGCCTTGCTCATAGGTCTTCAGACAACAATCACCATGAACATCAAGCGATTGAACATCTTTGGTGATTCGTTGCTAATTGTCAACCAAGTCAAAGGGGTATTCCAATGTAAATGCCCAGTTCTATGTAGGCCTACAAAGCCCTTGTGGACAAATTCTTGGCAAATCTTGAATGGTACGACATCGAGGCACTCCCTCGATCATCGAATCATTTTGCGGACACTATGGCCTCCTTGGGGTCATTAATCCCGCAAGACCTTTCTGGTGATATGACAACCATTCAAGTCAAAATGCTATCGCAATCCGTGATGGACCGTGCAAGCTCTAACTTGATGCCAGGAATCCACATGATCTAGATTGAACCACCTCAGGATAGGTTCTCTCGAATCCATGATCATCTGAAACATGCCAACTGGGGGTCCTTGTTCTCCCCTACTCCCCTTAATAGCAACACAATGCTATTCTTACAAGTTCTTTCCCGCTCAACGTTTGCTAGGGATGAACTTCAAGAGGGATTGGTTGTTCATACCATCGAGGCTTCTGATCAGCAGGATTGGTATTCACCCTTAAGGGACTACCTCAAGTTAGGTAACCTCCCACTTGGATTGATGCATGCCACAAAATGAGCATTCAAGCAGAAAGCGGCAAAGCATGTCTTGTTAGGAGACATTTTGTACCATCATAGCTATGAAGGGATCCTCCTTCGGTGCTTGGACCAGCAAGAGTCCACTTGGGCGATCGCCCAAGCGCACGATGGTACATGTGGTGGCCACTTTAGTGGTATGGCTATCACCAAGCGCATTCTTCGCATGGGCTATTACTGGCCATCTTTAGAGCGAGATTGTAGCGCATATGTCAGGAAGTGCATGAAGTGTCAACATCATGCTAATTTGATGCACGTACCTTCCCAGGCCTTGCAGCCGATCCAGTCGGCTTGGCCATTTTTGTAGTGGGGCTTAGATCTAATCGAAAAGATCTCCCCTGCATCGTCAGGCCATCACACGTTCATCATAATGGCCACAGAGTATTTCACCAAGTGGGTGGAAGCAGTTCCACTTACCTCTACGACTGGAACCCGCATTGTGGAGTTCATTTTACATAACATCATATGTCATTTTGGTATTCCATCCAAGATAATCTTGGATAATGGGACGTCATTCAAGAACAAAGATGTGCATGCTTTGACCACAAAGTACAAAATTCAGCATAGTTTTTTGACACCCTATTATCCGTAGGAAAATGGGCAAGCAGAGGCATCAAACAAAATGCTAGTTGCCATCCTCAAAAATATAGTCATGGATAGTCATAAGGATTGGCACATTCAGATCCCACTTGCCCTGTGGGCTTACCGCACTAGCATTCGGACACCCACTAGGGCAACTCCATTTTCGCTCGTGTATGGCTCTGAGGCTATCATGCCTCTCGAGTTGGAGATTCCTTCCCTACGCATTTCAATGCAAGAGTTCATCGATGATGACACTACACGGTAGGCCCGGTTAGACCAACTTACGTTGCTCGATGAACGACGTGTTAATGCTCTCGAGCATTTACGTATCTATCAAGAGCGACTTAAGAGAGCATACAACATGAAAGTTCACCTGAGGGACTTTCAGGTTGGTGACTTGGTCTTAAAAGAGAACCAACAGAACTCTAGTTTGCCATCCCATCTAAGGGACAAGTTCATGGCAAATTGGTTAGGTCCCTATGTAATTGATAGTAAAATAGGACCTGGAACATACCGGCTAGCCTCTCTTGATAGAATCAAGGAACTAGAACCCTTGAACATCAGTCATTTGCGGCCATTCCATATCTAAAAGAGCCATAGCCTAAACAAAATGCTCCAAGGATTCCTACAATCGCTTGGTCAATCCCAAAATGCTCCAAGGATTCCTTAATCCATAAATACAAAGTCATAATCGCTTGGTCAATCCCAAAATGCTCCAAGGATTCCTACAATCGCTTGGTCAATCCCAAAATGCTCCAAGGATTCCTACAATCGCTTGGTCAATCCCAAAATGCTCCAAGGATTCCTACAATCGCTTGGTCAATCCCAAAATGCTCCAAGGATTCCTATAATCGCTTGGTCAACCAAAAAGCTCCAAGGATTCCTATAATCGCTTGGTCAAAAATAAGAAAATTCAAAAAAAAAAAAATCATCAAAAATAACAAAAATTTGCATCTCATTTCTATGCATACTCAAAATCATCACAACAATACAAAGCTCTTTTGCATCTCATCTTCATACTCACAAAAATAAATCCATCAAAAAAAAAAAACACAAACATATATAGCTGCATTAAGCATCACATCCATACATTGCATATTTGTGGTCATCTAGGTCAGGGCGCCATAGACTGTAATTACTTGGCAAATCCATCTTGTTCCATATTTTTTTGCTCTATAAATAGTCCATCACAAATAAACGCCATTTGCATCTTTTCGCCATACTATAGTTAGTTGAATTTTAATGTATCAAGAGTTTTCGTCATTCAGCTGTCAATAGCTTTTTAACCAAATGTTGTACAAAGTCAGACAGATTTTATGAAGGTAGAGTTCTACTTGGATCACACCTTGTTACGTAGCATCCCAACACAAGTTAAAACACATAAAAATTCCCAAGTTGTGTGAACGAAAGATGAAACCTGCAAAGCAATCCAGGTCACCATAAGTGAAATGGTTATCTTGCTCATCCCCCTGTGCGAATGACCTCAAGAATGCTGAGAGTTGGCAAAAGGACAAGAATCTTCCCTACCCAATTCCCCAAGAATCCCAAGTTCTCAAAAGAAGTTGCAAACATCATACAAATTTGCAAAAGGTCAAAACTCCAAAAAATTTGACATCACAACCAAAGTGCATACATCCAAAGGCACATACAATAGTGATTCTCATCACTCATTATTCAAATCCCTTGCTCAAAAGAAAAATAACAAAAATAAACAGTGATTTTTATCACTATAAACGAGCAAGTATCCCAATACAATTGAAGAAAAGAAGGGAGTCGAACTTGAATCCCTGGAACTCTCAGCATTCGAAAGGTCATGAGATAAACCTCAGTACCGGTTTGGTTGATAGCCTATCGGTCACTCATGGCAAACCTCCCGCATGACGATATATCTATCGCATTAACTTGTGTACAGATCAATGTTTGCATGTGGATGAGCTAGCTTATGGTATCCTGGATCGCACCGTAGATTAATTTGACTAAATACAACAAAGGAGTTAGTGGGGCTAATTAGGTGATCCTCAGTATAGGTTTGGTTGACAGCCTATCTGGAACTGGCGGTATCTTGACAAATACCACATAAAACGAACTCAATTGCACACATAGGGATGTGAAATAACTGGGTCAAAGACAAGTCGGATTCATACCTTGTTCAAAAGTCTTGTAAGATAAAATATAGTTTTGGATAGTTAGTTAAAACATCTGAGTCTCAGAAAACCTAACTACATTATAAACCAACTGTAACTATCTTTCCGCCCTACTTCACCATCAGAAAATACAAAATACCATACATAAAAAGTCACTTACCACAACAATCACCTAAGACAAAAGGCCATCAGTTCTGAACAGTCTATGGTGCCATCACCAAAAATCACAAATTCAATTCATTCATATTCATTTTGCATATCACATACATTAAGCAACATTTGCATTCATCATAACACATGCATCCATCAATGTAAATTAACATGCAAACATACACATTCATCAATCATTAGGCATAACATCAAATCATGACACATGTGTAACAAAAAATAAAATCATCTGTATATATATCATCAAAAATGCCCGTAGGCTACAATATCCGGTCATCTGACCCCAAAAAGCCAAAAGCCCAAAAACCCCCAAGCCTAAGGCATCGGCCACCATGATCATGCAGGATCGGTGCGACGGGAACTACCCCCATGGTGTGGGTCCTATGGGACCCCTCAGGGCGGCTGCTGCTAGCCCCCGCATCACGCCTGCTACCCCCTCCCTCATCCAGTCACCTGCGATGAGATGATGTTGACTGCTCAGTATCACTGCCCCTCATCCGACGTGATGATCCACCTCCCGGGGCTCAGGTAACCACCCATCGAGGCGGATAATCTCTCCCTCCATATCCATCCGATGTCGAGACCAATCTGTCTCCCATCGCAACCACTCTACCTCCCATCGACGGTAATAAGCTACTGTATCATCGCATTGCACCAATGCCTCCGCCTTCTCCACCAGCTGAGTCCGTAGGAGATCCCTCTCCTACAAAGCCTCCCCTAGCTCCTCATCTCGCCTCCATAGTAGCTCCACCAATCATGCATTCTCGATGCGCACCCCTGCCTCCGTGTCCTCCGAACCTGCCTGAGGCATGGGCATCTCAGGAATAGTAGCCTGCTCTGGCTCCCACTGGTCCATGATGTCCTGCATCTCCGGCTGATCTAGAATCCCAAGATCTACATCTACATCATCTACCTCCACCATGTCCGCATCATCTAGCGGAGCTCCCCAATCATCTCCTGGTGCCTCGGCACCCTCCTCGCCTTTTCTCTACCTCCACGTCTCCCAGTGGCCCCTCTCCCCACCATCATCGTAGTGTCCACCACTGGTCATACTCTATAGTAGTCTCGATGTCATCCACATCTAGGACATCAATCACCACATCAAAATCCTCACCAAGTGGCATGATGACTGGCCGGTCTAGAGTCCTCTCGTCCCCCCAATGTCGATAGACCATGAGTTCACCAGGAAACCCTTGGCACACCCTAAACTATCATGTCACCCAGCTGTAAGGGAAGAACTCATGCTCGGTCCCATGCCTCCCAATCAGCCACCGCCCCCTACGTACCTATCGAGCCACTCTCCAGCCTCAGGCCAGGCTGGACAGTCCCGGTAGGGGCGCCAGGACACCTCCCCTGGAGTAAGCCGAGTGAAGGCATCGACATAGTGCCCTACGACACCTGCCCACCATCGACTCTATCCCTGCTCCTCAGACCACCGCCATAGAGCAGCATAGCCTATATCCTTATCCACCATCTCCATTCGAGTCATCCATGGTAACCCTGTCGGCCTCTCCACCGCTATGTGCTGCCAAGCCCAGCTCTGCAATAGATAGCTATAGCTAATCCCCTTCTACCTCTGGTAGTGGACCTCGTACAACTCACCATAGAGCTATGCCAGTAGTGTCTGTCCCCACCTCATGATCAACGGTGTCTCCGTCGGGCACTCAACCAATCGGTAAACCACATCCAGCAGGTTCCACGGGAACCTCATGCCTGACGAGTCAGGTAGCAGCATGTTGGAAATGAGGCCCATAAGTACTACGTGCCTCACTCCCAACACCCCCTTCTCCAACCACCATCGGACCAAAATCCTACCAATCTGGAAGTCACCCTCTGCCCTCTCCACTGGGCTCTCCACACCTAGCTCCTCCCCGTGCTCGAAGCAGCGTGTCAACACCGTTGTTCGCTGATCTCATGATGTCGTCCGGATCGGTAGTCCATCTATTGGAATCCAAAGAATTCGATAGACATCCTCCAAGGTCACTATCATCTCCCCTATTGGGAGATGGAAGGTGTTGGTCCGGGGATCCCACAGGTTGATCAGGGCCATCAGATAGGCCCGATCCCCAACCATAGGCTCCAGCCGAGTCACCTGCTTGAGCCCAAGGGCATCAAGCCACTCCCAGTCAGCCACAGTTAGCGCCTCCCATGCTTCAGCAAAAGTAGTAGGCACACGATACCGGCTCTTCACAACCTGCAATAGAAAACAACACAAAAACATTAACATCATGAAAAACTGTACAACAATAACATGCATATACAGCTCAACAACAACAAAATTCAAAAAGCAAAATCAAATTTCAACCTAGGTTTAAACTACGTTTTCCATTCAGTTTTAAGCTAAGTCTTAGTTTGTGCTCAGCTCAATTTTAGGGTTTCAATTCTAATTTAGAGAACAACATAACAAAGAAAAATAAACAAATAACTTGCAGTTTTAAAACATAAAAGCAATAACAATCAGGAGCACTTACTGGTCTCGCTTCGGCTCCGCCGCTCGATCCGGTCTATGCACTCATGATGTCGAGAGAAATTTAGCAGCGCTTCACTTCGCAGAATTAACCTCTTCCTCCTCAGAGCTCCAAATCGCAAGAAAATTCGAATGCAAATGAGCCCAAACCCTAGTTTTGGCCTTTAAATAGGCTTTTTGAGCTTATATTCATTCCTCCCTAGGATGAGCACTCTGGTTAGCACTCATCCCATCCTGGGATGAATACTAAGCTGGTATTCATCCCACCCCGAAATGAATTCAGGGCAAAAATTTCAAAAACAACAAAAATTGAACAAAAATGCACCAAAATAGCTAATAAACTTGCCCGATGAAAGTGCTTTTGCACTTGACATCCCGGGCATGCAAAATAGACGTCGGGGTCACAAATCCTCACTATCCTCCTCCCTAAGAAGGCTACCATAGCTGGACCACTCCACGGGAAGATGAATTTTTGAGAATTTCATCCCCAAATGGCGTCGTCAAAAGGGTCAAAAATCCAACCAAAAATAGCAATAACATTGCCAAACGAAGGCGCCTTGACGCCTGACATTCTTGGCATCCAAAATAGATGTAGGGGTCACAAATTGTCACTATCCTACTCCCTAAGAAGGCTACCATAGCCGGACCGCTCCACGGGAGAACGGATTTTTGACAATTTCAGCTCCAAAATAGCGTCACCAAAAGGGTTAACACCCACCAAAAATAGGTCTAAATGTCGAAAAACTGCACACACATGTAACGCTACACATCTGAAGGCACCCTTGCACAAGTCATTTTGGGTCAAGCGACTCGTCGCTTTTCTCATGAAGGTCATTCCCTCATCGATTCGTCGCTTGAGGGGGTAGTCACACTTAGTCACCAGTCAACAAGTACACACCCAATTAAGGAAAATGACATGCATTCAAAGAATCATTGACAAAGACAATCACGCTCCTGCTTGGGGCAGTAAACAAGCAATAATCACAAGCTGATCAAATCACTTGGCATTTCGTGAATCATGAACTCAAGGTTCTCACAGACAAAAGGTTGCGCCCTTTGCCTATTCATGACTGATCAATGTCCAAGATCAAGTAACACCTCACCGAAAAAGGTTAACACTTGAATTAAGTTCCTTCACTCGTCAGAAGCAAGGATTCAAGAATGCATGCCCTTTCCATACTTGGGGCATCAAAATTTGGTTAGGTTACTGAGAAACCCTAATCATTTAGTGCTTTGGTTATCTATTTTTTCTCGACGCTGTGCCATGCACAGCGCATCCCAAAAAGGGGCATCTATAGACACCAAAACAACACCAATCCGATTATGTGACTGCAAACACTGATCGCATTGACACACACAGCCCCAAGGGCAGCCCCCAGAGGTTAAAAAGTGGTCCTAACCACTCTCATAGTAGTTTTGGAAGGTCAAAAATCAATTTGGCACCTTCAGGCACTTTGCTCAGTATCCGTTCCACCCAAGGACGAATTCAAACTGGGATTCGCCCCATCCAGGGACGAATTCCAGATTCGCTCTAGGGTGGGGCGAATTTCAGGTTTGACGGGAAAAAAGTCAAATCTTGACAAATGGCAGCTCAGATCCGCCACTTAACGCTTCCTTCATCGCATGGGAGTGTGGGTGAGCATTTTCGAGCGTTAGAGGCTATTACAAGGGCGAGTCATGAAGTCCCTATTCAGGGAGGAATCTCCTCCCCCCGGGAAGGCATGATTGCCAAGTGGCGCCTCTGCATGCCCATTTCAAGAGACCTCCAGGTCTATAAATTGGTGAGTTTCCTCACCCCAAAATATGGAGAGAAGGAGCATTTTGGAGCAACGAAGTGCTGTCATTTTACTTTCACACCCATACCCCTTTTGAGTTGTGTCTTTCACATCCTTGATCTCTTTCAGAGAGGAGGTCATAGGGTGGTTATTGGAAGCACAAATCTGGAACCAAACCTGAAATTTGGTCACAATATCCCACCCAATTTGTCGACAATACCCCACAAGAGATTTTGGACCCATCCCAAGTGGATTGGTGCCGAAATCAGGCCCCAAACGACGGGCGGCCTGCCTCCGGGCGCCCCCTCCCGCACTGCTACAGTCCTAATCGCCCCTCTTTGGAGCGATTGGAAATCTATGGCAGATTTGCTTTCTTTCATTTTTGCATTCAATTCTATGCTGCTTAGATAGGTTTCCATTTAAATTTCATTTCGTTTCGAATAATTTTGATCATGTTTCTATCTTCGTTCGCCTCTACTAACTTGCAGGTAGCATCATCAAATTCCCATTGATGGAGGCCAAATTGGGAAAATCTGACCATCTGGGTCTTCCCAAAATGCCCCCAATTAGCTAACCCCAAGTTTGCAGGTCTTTTGGAGCCTCCTAGGCAGGACATTTGGCATAGTACCTTTTCGGCATTTTGTTGCAGGTGAATTCATCCCGCCCCAAAGCGAATTCAAATCGGCGAGGAATTTCTTGACTGTTCCATTTGCAGTATTTTCTTTGGGATGCCTTGATGCCCCTATCAAATTTTTAGAGCATTTGGATTCATTTTAGTCATAGTTTAATTCATTTTTCTCATTCACTTATCGTAGGCTTGGGGATTGCATGCTTTACTTTATCTACAGGTGCTACTGACTGTTTCTTGTTCCTTTGAACATAGGGTCTGGACATCGGAGGAGCAGCAAGGAGTCAAGACTCACCAACGTGAGCGACGGCGATGTTTGGTCCACCCATTTTACATGTGGGCACGCGGAAGAAGGAAGGGCATCCATGGATGTAACAAGAACGCTTATCTAAACGCTCCTAGCCCTTGGAAGGGGAGGATGCGCATTGTAACCGAGTTGTGAAACATATCAATAAAAAGGGCTGTCTTCTTTATTTGCATTTGTTTCATTCTGATTCGCTCATGCTTTTCCCTCTTTTCATGCACTTTCAAATTCCTAGGATTTAGCGTTAAGTCTAAGTTTAATTTGCATCGCATCTTCGCTTTCCTTTTTGCTTCCGTATCCTCGTGCTTTCATATTTTTATATCTAAAAACTATTAATAATAATAAAAGCACTTATAATAGTTACGGGGAGATAGTTTTTGGTAGGGAACTTTCATAATTCTTAGTCCTATGATAAAAAGTAATGTCAACATGACCCTACGTTTCAAAAAATCAATCCTAAGATAAAAAGTAATGTCAACATGATCCTGCCTTTCCAAAAATCAATCCTAAGATAAAAAGTAATGTCAACATGACCATGCATTTCCAAAATCAATCCTAAAATAATCCACAAACAAACACTAACTGTTACCAACAATTCTGTTATAATCCTATCCTAAAATAGTTGTTTCACGATTTTGCAAAAGCAATTTCGAATTCAATTGCACCATGAAATCTGGTAGAGGATCTTGTTTTTTTTTTGTTTTTAAAGAGAGAGGATAAACTTATACTCTCCTGCCCTCTTGAAATTTAGAGGCCTGTTAGGCGACTTCCTCGAATATCCACAAATAGAGAGAATGTATATGATACAACCTCCAGGGTTTTTAACTAATGCTAGCTCATCATTCAAAGTTATATTATGTGCACCTTTAGACCTTGTGGGATAAGATCTATACTTCTTGCCAATAGAGAAAGAAAAATTAGAAAGCAAAAAAGTAGGAAATATAATTGCAAGAAAAGCTAGGGGTAAATGTGCCAAGATCAATATTTTCTCCCTGATTGCATGAACAAGCTAAATATTAACACATTTACTACAATATAATAGCTCTAAATTTAAACATAATTCATCATATATACTCCAAAATTGTCAACACACAAAATAAATAAGACATAGCAAAGTTAGTAATAACTTCCACTTATGCATAAAAAAATTGATTCATGTGGCTTAAAGAGGCTTAATGCTCATTATGGTGGCTCAAGGCTCGAGTCTCTCTTAAATAGAAGATAAGTAAGAGGAATATATTACAAGTCCAAATATTGTGCATAAAAAAGCAACTTCCAATGCATTACAATGAGTCTTAAAGTTCTACTTATAGGCTAAGACTAAAGGGCCTTTTGTAACAACCACCCACAAACCAACCCAATATATATATATATATATATATATATATAACTAAACACAAGAAAGATTCTCAAGAGTCCCAATATATTTCTTTTCAGCATTCTCAAGGCTTCATCACATTTGTGTTCAATGTCATTTTAGAGGACACTCAGTGGATAAGAGTGGTCAATGTCTTGTATTTTCTAGGGTTCATCTTATTAAACCTTATCATTTATAATGATACCAAAGTGGTCAATCCAACTTTCCTATACCATCATCGATATAGGACATTATGACCACAATGTAGGTATTATCCTTTAAGACCTATAACACTTAAAGGGGAATGTTTATTCCCTAATCTTAACCTAAGTCTATCTAGGCAATTTAATAAAGCATAAGCCTTGGAGATTACTTACTACACCTTCATGCACTAACTAAGATCATTACCACTCATTTGGAAATGAATAAGATCACCCAAACTTACTCGTTCAATATACCACCATTGTTGTCTTATGAATAATTCCAATAACCTTCCAGTTATGGAACACCCGATCCTCATCATTCAAAGTGTATCAAATTCACAAGAATCTAGCTATTGCATCATCACAACTCCTTCCATATTCATGAGTGCCTAGTTATTTCATTCTTGTAACTTCTTCTAGGAGTCACTTCTACCTAGTTACACCACCACAACTCCTCCCAATATTGGTTTAATTTCTTTGAATTAGGTCCTAAAATAAGTTCTATATCCAACCAAATAACCCCTTCCCTAACCTAATATAGCATTTATAGAAACAACAACTCTCTCTAAAAATAAAATGCCTTGATTTAAATTAACATTCTTAAGCTATAGCACCATATCAAATCTAATAAATAGTTTGATACATTACCTATCAAATTAACATAAACTTCAATATAGAGCTACCATAGTTAAATTAGAATAAGTGATATATTAAAGCTATGCAAAAGAAGCATTTATCTATAATACAAAAATAAATAATCATTTCAAAACCACTTAATGGTCATATGGAACATATTCTCAAGATAGATCTTAAGATATTAATTATTTAAAAAAATCAATAGTGATATTTGTCAAGATAATATTCATAATCCAAAATATCATTTGCTTTTATTTTAATACAAACTTACTCCATCTTACAAACCATTATGCTTAAGAATAAATTTGGAAGTTTAATCTATACATTACAAAGTAAATATTCTTTTACATAACAATATTTCATTCCAAGGTACATCAAAGCCAATCCACCGAAGTGATCTTTGCACCATATCCTTTTCATGATATTCTTCATGAAAGGAATTTCCAACAACTTGAGGTACACTTAGGGATCAAGACAACTCTTATGTAGTGCAACTTCTCATGCTCTATGTAATTGCAAGCAAACATGCACAATACAGTTTTAAACAAAAAAGAGAGAATTCCATACTTCTCTACTTAACATGTATGTAATTGCAAGCAAACATGCACAATACATTTTTATCAACCCAATAGAGAATCCCATACTTCTCCCTATAATGTTTTTTCCTACCTACTAAAGTCTAAAAAAAACCATAATAATTATTTTCCTTCTCAACCAAAGATTTTTCCCAAATTTGAACAATAAGTGGAGTTCATAACTAACATTTCCATGAAGAAAACATCAACATCAATGCGTTAACATTATTTTATTCAAAATAAAATTTTCATCAAAATCTAATCCTTATTTGAAAAACCCAAATAATAAAACTTATTTTTTATGTGTTTTCCAATTTCCAAAACAAAGTTCCATTGTTATTTCTAGTTATTCTCCCATTCAAACCATTCTTTTACCTATAAATATTAAGTTTTCCATTCACTTAAGCTAAATAAAAGTTCTACTATATAGCAGATAAAAACAATAACATAATTTGCCAATAAAAATAATCAAGCATATAACAAACACAACTCCAAATGTGCTACTCCAAAGCATGATTATAAACAGTAAGGTTCCTCTCCCCAAACTACAACACTAAACCAAGTCATCTAAAATTTCAGAGAGAAAGGCCAACCTTGCTCAAGAATAAAAATCTTAACATGGTAAATTTTACCCTAACAATAGAGACCAACATCAAAGGAAAAATATAAACCAAACACAAACAGGGAAAAAGGTTCTTCTTGTTCAATTCCCAAGATGTATGGCCCTGTGCAAGATTTAATATAATACAAAACTAATAGAGCACTTTTGAGTTACAACTTATACTCCAAACAACCTACAAAAAGGAGCATCCTAAAATGGGTGTAACACTCATGATAGCATCCATAGCTTTGGATAACAATACAACCAACATTCAAGGTGTATAAGATGCTATGCTTACTAAACTAGAGCTAAAATTGAACCAAAAACTAGAAGGATTTCACCCAAGAAAAATTGGATCATAACACCAAAATGTTTTTTAGAACCCAAACTAAATAAAGAAGTGCTCCACATTATCAAAAGATAAATCAAATAGCAGTGCGATTACTATTACAAAAAGTAGCACCAACCAATAGAACTAAATATTTCTAAATTAAAGCTTCATCGCCCATCAAAACATGGTAAAATACCTCTTAATGCTAAATTTTATGGACCGCCTTTCATTTTTCCTTGTGTGCACCTTCCTCTAACTCCTAGAATATATTTTTTTAATCAAATCTCTCTACCTCATACAAACCCCTTTTTTTAAATACCCCAAGGTGGCTTCACAAAGAACTAGGCATTCACCCCATGAGAATTCCCCTCAAGTTGGCCATCTCTAGCTCATAACATTCTTTAATGAATATTGGTAATATTGAAATGCTCATAAAGATTATCTAAGCTTAACTAAAGCATGACTGAGCAAAGAGTAATTCTTTTCTTTAAAACCATAATGTTATATTCTTTAATAATTCAACATTAAGAAAGAACTCATATTATTTTCTTAATGTACCAACAAGGCAATTATTAGGAAAAAACCATTTAAGCAACTATAAGAATTAATCTATTAAATACATTCTAAACCTTATTATTTTTAGTAATGAGGTGTTTAGATTAATTACTTATTAATTAGTATCAATTGATAATATTAATTATTAGCATTGATACTAATATTCCAAGTATTAAGGTTACCAGTATATTAATACTTTATTGGTTTAATCCATCAATCTATGCTTTTCAACACGTAAGCATAAAAACCATTCAAATAGACAATATTGTACACCATTGTTTTATCCTTAAGTAGGTGGTACTTTTAAGATAGCCAATTTCTATCACCAACCTATTGAGGAGACTCATTGTGCCAAAATTTCTTGGCCCAATGGTGTGATCATACAATAAGCACAAATGCAATGCACCTACATAAAGAATATTTTGTTACCCCTGAGTTATCAATGAATGAGTCATCCATCATTTTACAAAATTTCTCTCAACTCAGGTGATTATCCCATATTAGTCTATCGGTGAGAGCACGTGGTCTTGTATACATTAGTGAGAACCATATTCCAAGAATGGAATCAAAGCATAAAGTGCAACTACCCATTCTTATTGAAAACATGAGATTAAACTATGCATTAGACATCCACATCAATACATAATTTATTATTAATAATAATAACTACCAAAGAGGGTTGTTACATACTCTCCTCTTTGGATTAAACATAGTCCTCTATGTTTCCTGTAAGTTAGTAAACAAATGTTTCATTTAAATAAATATGGGAATTGCTTTCTCTTTTCTTTAGTATCTTCATGGTGTAGAGCCTATCAAAATTTTGATATGAAAACTTATATCAAGAAATATGGGAATTTCTTTAGGTGATCGCTATCTCTGCTTCCGTCAAAGCTCCATAAGGGAATATGTAAGATCTACGTTTTTCTTACCAATACGACCGTTCACAAAAATTATATAACAGAGTTTGTTTGATTGTTTCACTTGAGTGATTGATAGACGTATGTATATGTATTGTTTAGGTTGTTGGTGGCATTGAAGGGCCTAGAGGCGCAAGTGTACCGGTGTGAGGAGGACCATTCATGCTCCTTTGATCATGCCAGCCCTTTTGTGTATGATTTCAAAGATTTCCAATATGTAATTTCGAGAGGTGAGCATTACTTCCTTCGGAGAACGGATGGACAAGGAGGCAGGCTCACCTGGTCCTTTTTTTGATAGTCTACGCAGACTGGTCACTAGTACTGTCATTAAGCGCTCAGCCATCGAACACTCTAGTAACCCTTTACCGTTCCCACACATTTAAATCGTAGTGTTTGTAGAATTCCATCCAGTTTGATATTGCAAAAATGTAGTGGTTGCAGAATTTGCTTGATGAATGCAATAATAGCATTTAAAGCAAAGTGGAAGAAGTCGCATGGGACAATATTGAAGAAGGATCGTTTCTTTGTCTGTAGGCAAAATAATCAGAACCAGTGTTTCGAAACTCGCAACTCGCTGTTAAACTCGGGAGCCTAATTTTCGCGAGTTCGCCGAGAACTCGGCAAAAACTCGCGAAAATCTCGAAAAAAAAACATGGAGAAATAAAAATAAATAAATAAACAAATAAATAATTTTTAGATATCTTTATATGAGAGCTACATAACATGTGGATGGATAACTTTATATGTATACATCCCAACTCTTTTTTAGATATCACATTTTTTCACACTTTCTTACGAGATATATGATTAATTGAAATAGTTAAAATATCACATGCTTCTAGATATTGTGATTTTGGAATTGTCTTGTGATATAGGATTGGGTAGATTATCATAAGGACACTTGTTTAAAAATCTTTACTCCATCTTTTGCTCATTTTACCTTTTGTTAATCAACTCATGGTTGTCATCCATTTCTTTCTTCCCACTAGTTGTTTGAGAGGGTAGATAATATCTATAAAAACTTGATCCCAAATAATATCAATACCCAAACACCCATTTTTGGACTTGATGTCTATCTAATAAGTTTGTTTAAGGCTATCATGAACCCTACTCTTCTAGGTCAAAATACAAAATTTCTCCTCTTAATCAAACTCTAGTTAAATTTAATTCACTATGCACCATGCCTATGTATGGGTCTACATGACTTTTGCTACAATCGAGGTGACCATCCATATTTAATTGTAGCGTCATGAGGACACCTAACCATATGATCAACTCATTTACCACATCAAGTGATCTCATCAATCTATCAAAGGTAAAGAGTTAAATACATTTAACCATTCCATGAATGGGGTATCCTACATTGTTCTTGATTTAGGGTAACCTTACGTCACCCTCCTCAAGCACCCATTTATTATCATACACCATCAATTCAACCAACCAGGTGTCTCTTGGTTTTGTATCGCATTATATTTTTATACAATGTAGTACAAAAGGGGGTATCTATAGAAAGCAAGTTTTAGTCACTTTTATCAACCAAAATCCTCAACTCACTAATACCCTATTAGCCTCTCTAATTCTCTAATTTCCCTCTAAACCTCACTTAATCCATCATTTACTCTAATATTCCTCAAATTATTCATAATATCACTTATCCACTAATTAAACCGCTTTAATCTCCCATCGAACACCCATATTAAATGCAAAATTCCTTTTCATACTCTATGGGGTTTAATTAGTGGATAAGCAAGATTATAAATAATTTGAGGAAGATTAGGGGAAAATGATGGATTAAGTGGTATTTGGAGGGAAATTGGAGGATTAGGGAGTCTAATAGGAAATTAAGAAGGGTTTTAGTGAGTTGGGTATTTTGGTGGATCTAAATTACTAAAATTTGGTATCTACAACTACCCATAGTTATCCAAACCCCATAAGGGGGGCGAAGGTCCAAGGTCCAAATCCTGGGCCTCGCTGGACTGAACGCTTGTCCCTTTCCTAGTGATTTCAGCGACGTAAAAGGTTTTAAATGATTGTGGCATGGTGGTTATAGGGGCAGACTACATGAAGATCTATGTGGCGGCTTCTGGGGTGGACAACACATAATACTATGGTGGCCATAAAAGCTAGACAACTTGCCCGGATTCGTGGCGGCTACCGATTCCACCATGTAAATTCAAAAAAAAAAAACAACTACCCATAGTTAATACCTTTGCAAATATAAAATACTTCCTTATAGTCCTGCTAAATCTTGAATTCTCTTCTATGACATTTTCCTTCAAAGCCAATGCTCCCATTACCATGCTAGTATCTTCGATACAAACAAAGAAGTGGTAAAAATTTAAAAGATAAAAATGACTTAAGTGGAAAATACATTATGTAGAGGTGAATTGAAATTATCCTAGCACATAATAATGAGCACCTTTACAACTACACTATCATTGCAAATGATCTTCAGGTATTTTTATCTATTGTTATAGTGATAAACGAAAGTGTAATTAGTAAAAAAAATGCATAATTTGGCAAGAAAAAAGGAATAAATTTGGGATGAAAGAGTTGGCACCAAATCTAATTTATAATTTAAATTTTAAAACTAAAGTAATCTCTTTTAAAATGCTTCAAATTGCATCTTCAATTACCAGAAGGAAAAAAATTGTAGTTGAGTGAGATAATTATGGTCTCACTTTGGTACCATGATGGTATATAAAATAGTTTCCATAAATACTCTAAAATATACATTCACCACAACCATATCCAAAAGTATGTAGCAAAAATTAATTATAGCATTGATAAATGTGAGAGAGAGAGAGAGAGAGGTGCCCATAGGCAGCCAATAATGTTTTATACATATTAAACACTAATACAATGCATCATTAATTGATGGGTACTTATAATGATACAAAATATTGAAACACATGTTAACCTCATTTGTATATAACTTTATTTCAAGGTTAAATTACAACATAAATATATTACACCCTTAATCAATGTTAATCATAGAGGTAAATTGACCAATATGATTAAGGGTGAATACATGAAGGGTTCCCTAAGTCTTATATAAAATTCTCAGTCTTACACTCAGAGTACTTGTGGGGTTATACACACACTTCCCCACATGATATATCAATAGTGATCATAAGCACTCTCTAAATTTTTTTACAATAGCATAAAAATATTAGATAACACATACTTCAACATTTTTGAAATTACAAGTATTACATTATGTCCATTTCCACATTATCCTTATGATAAAATTTAAGATGTCGATTTAATTTAAGAGGATTTCACAGTAAATTTAAATATTATCTAGACATAGATTTGATTGCTAATACTAATATATTATTTGGATCCTCATGGACACCCATGCTAAATTGGCATGCTAATATTCTTACAGTATCAATAAAGAGATTTTAAGTTTAATCAATCTTATTACATATAATTCTAAGAATAAAATAATAAAAATGATTCCATTACACAAATTATGACTACTAAACAAACATAAGATGACAATATTAAAAGCTTTTTTAAAGATAAAAAGACCTTGGTTATCAAGTAGAGCATAATATTGATCGAAATAGTCTTATATAGATATTCACTAAAGCTTTATTACCATCAATATGAAATGGTCTTCAGTGATAATATAACCTTAGAATTTTAGAATGGTCTTCAGTGCTATAAAATTTGGAATGTTAGAAGATGTGCTAAAGTCTAATCCTAAAACAAATAGTCGATAAGTTAGAAGTTATGGTGTTACAAATTTCATACTCATAAAATATAAAATTTACCAATTGAGTGGAATAAATGGCATAAAAATTTGAACTTATTTCAAAACTAACAAAAGCAATACATCCATATAAATCTTATGCAATATATATTAAAAGGACAAAAAGGAAAGATAAAATATACATAATGGATGGGTTCCTTTGAGTACCATAAATATTCATTGTACTATATATGAATAAGAATCAAAACATTGTGATACAATGGATAGAGTGGTTAGGGGTATTTATACCCACACCAAAAACCTAACTTATATAATTAAGCTAACCTAAGCTAACATAAAAAAAAGTGGTATTTAGGTTAATTATAAATTATAATATGGGTTTAACCATAAAAATGTTAACTATGGTCCATATGACTTAAATAAATATTTAAACAAATACATTATACAATGAATACACATAACCATGTGCAAAATACAACATACAATGTTGCCCTTAGCGATAAGTTATATTACACTTTTAACACCCCTTTAAAATATAAACTCAAGAGCCAAGAAGAGAAGACATTAATGACAATAACATATTCCCCCATAGTGGATGCTCTAGTCTACCTCTACATTTAAGGAAGACCTATCTAAATCCCCCTCATCATATGGAATATGACCATCCATTAAAAACATTAACATTAAGTATTTGTAGCTTTAGTATGTAGATTTTATTTGGATGTCCTATCTTCTTACAATATCCACAATGGGCTTTGATTTTTCTAAAGATATAACCTATCGCTTGGATCCCTAGGTCTTTGTCTCCTTACGTTTGAATTTATTTATGTTAATTGGATTTAAGAAGTACCACCATAATTTCTCCCTAAAACTGAATTAGAAAAGAAAAATAATAATCAAGAGTTAAAATTTAGGAACCCCATTAACCATGAGGTTCAACATCTAAAAAGGAGAAAAGAATAGAAAACACTATTAAGACACACTCTAAATCATTTTTCTTTTTGGATCTAGAGGATACAATATTTGATCTTAATACCTTGAATCTTGTAATATAGTCCTAAATGTTATTAAACTCATCTATTTTGAGAAAACAAACTCTCATTCCAAGAAACTAACTTGAATTGTATTCATTTTTCCATATAACACACATAGTTTTGACCATACAGTGATAGGTTCAATCTCTTCCTTCATGTGGAATAGCAAAATCTAACTTAATAAACAAGGAGAATAGGCTAGGAGCTTTTTATTACTAATAAAAATGCTTCAATGATATTTTTATTTGTTAGAATTATTTAGATGTAAATTATGTTGCATAGTATAGAGTAACAATATATACTACAATAATAAAAACTTGATTTCCATAATTGGTTGAATTAAAAATAACTAGCATTCATGATTCATACATGGGTTATTGTAACCAGTTGGAAGCACGAGATTTCGGAAGTTGAAAAGAAACACTAAAGCTATGCAATGCAAAACGAAATGTAACGCTTTAATCCTATGAATTTTGAAATGCATGAAATAGGGAAAAGAGACGAATTGAGACGAAATGAAAGAAGTATAGAAAGCACAACCCTTTTTATTTATACTCTCTCAATATCGGTTACAAAGACGTCTCCCACCTTTTCAGGGGCTAGGAGCGTTAACATGTTTCAGTTACAATAGTGACTAGTGATCCTCCTTCCGCGTGCCCACATGCAAAATGGGCGGGCCAAAGTGTTGCCGCCGCTGGTGTGAATGAATCTTTGATCCTTGCTGCTCCTCCTGCATTCAAAAGAAACAACAAAATCATTAGTAGCACCTACGAATAAGACAAAGCGTTTGTTCTCTAAAAAACAATGAAGGATGCATGCATGAAACTGAATAAAAGGATAAATGAACTGAATCAAAATAGTCTGCAAATTTCACAGAAACAAGGGAACATCACCAGAAGGTCACTGCAAATGAAACAATCAAGAAATTCTTCACCGATTTGAATTCGCTCCTGGGCGGGACGGATTCGACTGTAATTCGTTCCGGGGTAGGACGAATTCACCTGCGACAAAGCGCCGAAGTGATACTGCCCCCAAATCTCACGTCTAGGGAGCTCCAAAAGACCTGCAAACTTGGGGTTAGCTAATTGGAGGCATTTTGGGAAGACCCAGATGGTCGGATTTCCCCAATTTGGCCTCCATCAATGGGAATTTGATGTCTGCTACCTGCAAGTTAGTGAGGACAACAAAAGCGATAAAACATGATAAGATTTGATCAAAGCATTATGAAATTGGAATTACAAGCTATTTAAGCAGCATAAGATGGAATGCAAAATAAAAAAATGACAAAAAGAACAATCTGCCATGAATTCCCAATCGTTCTTAAAAAAGAAGATTAGGCTCGCAGGAGTGCGGGGCGCTCGGGCGGGCCGCCCACCGTTGGAACCTGATTTCGGCACCAATCCACTTGGGATGGGCCCAAAATCTATTGTAATGTGTTGTCGGTGAATTGGTAGATCGATGTGGTCAAGTGTCGGGTTTTGGATCCGGATTCACACTTCCAATAACCATCCAATGACCTCCCTTGCGAAAGAGATCAAGGATGTGGAAGAGGTGAATCAAAGGTAAAGCATGGTATCAATTTGGTAGCACTTCGTTGCTTAAAAATGCTTCCAACTTGTCTTCTTTTGGGTGAGGAAGTTCACCAATTTATAGACCCAAGGGGTCTCTTTGGATGGGCATGCAGGGGCGCCACATGGCGGCCATGCCTTCCCAAGAGGGAGGAGAGTCCTCCCCGACTTGGGCTTCCATGATTGCCCTTGTGACAGTCCTCTAACGTTCAATTTTCTCACCTACCCGCGCATGCAAGGTAGGAGGCATTAATTGACTGTCCTCGGCTGCCATTTGGCACAATTTCTCTTTTTTCCCGTTGAACCTAGAATTCGCCCTACCCAGGAACGAATTCAGAATTCGTCCCTGGGTGGGGCGAATCCCATTTTGAATTCGTCCCAGGGTGGGACGAATTTGGAGCAGAGTGTCTGAAGGTGCCAAATTGCTTTCTGACCTTCCAAAATTGCTGTAAAAGTGGTTAGGACCACTGTTTAACCTCTGAGGGCTGCCCTGGGGGCTATGTGTGTCAAAGCGATCAGTGTTTGCAGTCACATAATCGGATTGGTGCTGTTTTGGTGTCTACAGATGCCCCTTTTTGGGATGTGCTATGCATGGCACAGCGTCGAGCAAAAATAGATAACCAAAGCACTAATGATTAGGGTTTCTTGGTAACCTAACCAACTTTTGATGCCCCAAGTATGGAAAGGGCATGCATTCTTGAATCCTTGCTTCTGACGAGCGAAGGCACTCAATTCAAGTGTTAACCTTTTTCGGTGAGGTGTTACTTGACCTTGGACATTGATCAGTCATGAATAGGCAAAGGGCGCAACCTTTTGTCCATGAGGAACCTTGAGTTCATGATTCACGAAATGCCAAGTGATTTGATCAGATTGTGATTATTGCTTGTTTACTACCCCAAGTAGGAGCGTAATTGTCTTTGTCAATGATTCTTTGAATGCATGCCATTTTCCTTAATTGGGTGTGTGTTTGTTGATTGGTGACTAAGTGTGACTACCCCCTCAAGCGACGAATCGATGAGGGAATGACCTTCATGAGAAAAGTGATGAGTCGCTTGACCCAAGATGACTTGTGCAAGGGTGTCTTTAGATGGTTTAGCATTAAGTGTGTGCAGTTTTTTGACATTTAGACCTATTTTTGGTGGGTGGTAACCCTTTTTGCGACGCTTTTTGGAGCTGAAATTGGCAAAAATCCGTCCTCCCGTGGAGTGGTCCGGCTAAGGTAGCCTTCTTAAGGAGTAGGATAGTGACAATTTGTGACCCCAACGTCTGTTTTGCATGCCCGGGATGTCAAGTGCAATAGCACTCTCATCGAGCAAGTTTATTAGCTGTTTTAGTGCATTTTTGTTCAATTTTTGCTGTTTTTTGAAATTTTTGCCTTGAATTCGTCCCAGGGTGGGACGAATACCAGCTTAGAATTCATCCCAGGGTGGGACGAGCGCTAACCAGAGTGCTCGTCCTAGGGGGGAATGAATATAAGCTCAAAAGGCCTATTTAAAGGCCAAAACTAGGGTTTGGGCTCATTTGCATCTGAATTTTCTTGCGATTTGGAGCTTTGAGGAGGAGGTTGATTCTATGAAGCGAAGCACTGTCGAATTTCTCCCGACATCATGAGTGCACAAACCGGATCGAGCGGTGGAGCCGAAGCGAGACCAGTAAGTGCTCCCTAGTGTTATTGCTTTTGTTTAAAACTGCAAGTGTTTTGTTTAAAAATTTTCTTTGTGATGATGTTTTTTTCAAAATTTTAAAACTGAAACCCTGAAACTGAGCTGAACACAACCAAGACTTAGTGTACAACTAAATGACAAACATAGTGAAAACCTAGGTAAAGAATTGTTATTTTGCTTATAACTAAAACCCTAGGATAAACGAAACGTAAAACCCTAGTTCTTAGGTTGAGCTGGTCAGTTTTAAAACGTAGGTTAAAACCCTAGGTTTAAAACTGTTATTTTAATTTTATGTTGTTCGTGCAGACGTTTTAAACTTAAAATACAGAGATCCTAAGACTGAAAAATAGGACCGACAAATTATTTGTGTTTTTGTTAATTAATCGGTTTAGAGTTTAAAAACCCTAGGGTTGACAAATTAATTTTTTTTTGATCTTTTGTTTTGTTTTTGAATTTATCAGTTAGGATTAGAAACCCTAGGACTGACAAATTAATTTTTGTTTTTGAATTTTTGTTTTGTTTTGTTTTTTTTTTTTAATTTTATCAGTTAGGATTAGAAACCCTAGGACTGACAAATTAATTTTTGTTTTTGAATTTTTGTTTTGTTTTGTTTTAAATTTATCAGTTAGGATTAGAAACCCTAGGACTGACAAATTAATTTTTGTTTTATTTTTAAATTTATCAGTTAGGATTAGAAACCCTAGGACTGACAAATTAATTTTTGTTTTTGAATTTTTGTTTGTATTTATCAGTTAGGATTAGAAACCCTAGGACTGACAAATTAATTTTTTTTTTTGAATTTTTGTTTTGTTTTTTAAATTTATCAGTTAGGATTAGAAACCCTAGGACTGACAAATAATTTTTGTTTTTTGTTTTGTTTTGTTTTTGGAATTTATCAGTTAGGATTAGAAACCCTAGGACTGACAAATTAATTTTTGTTTTTGAATTTTTGTTTTGTTTTTGGCTGTACATTGGTAGGCAATGTTGTATATTCATGTTATTGCTGTACAATTTTTTTTTCATGATTTTAATGTTTTTGAATTGTTTTCTTTTGTAGGTGGTTAAGAGCCGGTATCGTGTACCCACTGCTTTTGTTGAAGCACGAGGGGCGCTAACTGTGGCTGACTGGGAGTGGCTTGATGCCCTTGGGCTCAAGAGGTGGCTTGACTCGGAGCCTGTGGTCACGGATCGGGCTTATTTGATGGCCCTGATCAATCTATGGGATCCCCGAACCAACACCTTCCATCTCCCAACAAGGGAGATGACCGTGACCTTGGAGGATATCTATCGGCTTCTACGGATTCCGATAGATGGACTACCGATCAGGACGTCGTCGCGTGATCAGCGGACAGCTGTACTGATGAGATGCTTCGGGCATGGGGAGGAGCTGGGTGTGGAGGATCCAGTGGAGAGGGCAGAGGGTGACTGCCAGATTGGCAGGATTTTGGTCCGATGGTGGTTGGAGAGGGGGGTGTTGGGAGTGAGGCACACATTCCTTATGGGCCTCATTTCCAACATGCTGCTACCTGACTCGTCAGGTGCGAGGTTCCCATGGAACCTGCTGGATTTGGTTTGGCGGTTGGTAGAGTGCCCGATAGAGGCATCGCTAATCATGAGATGGGGACAGACACTACTGGCACAGCTCTATGGTGAGTTGTACGAGGTCCACTGCCGGAAGTGAAATGGGATTAGCTGCAGCTATCTATTGCAGAGTTGGGCTTGGCAGCACATAGCGGTGGAGAGGCTAGACCGGGTTACCGTGGATGACTCGGGTGGAGATGGAGGATAGGGAGATAGGCTATGCGGTTCTATGGTGGCGGTCTAGGGAGCAAGGATAGAGTCGACGATGGGAAGGTGTCGTAGGGCACTATGCCGATGCCTTCTCTCGGCTTACTCCAGGGGAGGTGCTCTGGCACCCCTATCGAGACTGTCCAGCTTGGTCGAAGGCTAGAGAGTGGCTCCAATGGGTACATAGAGAGCGATAGCTAATTGGGAGGCACGAGACCGAGCATGAGTTCTTCTCCAACAATTGGGTGACATGACAATTTGGGGTGCACCAGGGGTTGCCTAGTGAGCCCATGGTCTATCGATGTCGGGGGACGATAAATCTAGACCGACCGATCATCATGCCACTAGGTGAGGATTTAGATGCAGTGATCGATGTCCCGGATGTGGATGACGTCGAGACTATCGCAGAGTACGACTAGTGGTGGGTACTACGGTGATGGCAGGGAGAGGGGCCACTAGGAGGCGCAAAGGCGGGAGCAATGGGCGGGGAGGGTGTTGAGGCACTAGGGGATGATTGGGGAGCTCCTCGGGAGGATGTAGACATGGTGGAGGTGGAGGATGAGGATGCATATTTGGGGGTTTCGGATCAGCCGGAGATGCAGGACGTCCCAAAGTAGTGGGAGCCAGAGCAGGCTGCTGTCTCGGATTTGCCTATGCCTCAGGCAGGTTTGGAGGAGGTGGAGGCAAGGCTCAATGCTGAGATAGCATGATTGGAGGACCTGCTATGGGTGCGAGATGGGGAGTTGGGAGAGGCTTTGTAGGAGAGAGATCTCTTGCGAACTTAGTTGGTAGAGCGAGAGAGCGCATGGGTGGCGTCTCACCGGTAGGAGGGGGATACTGATGCTGCACGGGAGAGGGATCTCCTACGGATGCAGCTGGCAGAGAGGGATAGGGTTTTGGCGTAGCATAATGATGTAGTATCTTACTACTATCGATAGGAGGCAGAGTGGGATCAACAAGAATCAAATTGGTGATGACATCAGCTGGAGATGGAGGGAGATATTATCTGCATTAGTGGGTGAATACCTGAGCCTCCTGGAGGTGGCTCATCATATCGTATGAGAGACAGTGGGACTGAGTAGTCAGCATCATCCCGTCATCGATGGCTAGATGAGGGAGGCACTAGTGGGCGTGATGCAGGGGTGAGTAGCAGTCACCTTGAGAGGTCCTATAGGACCCACACTACAGGGGGTAGTTCCCATCGCACCGATCCTGCATGATCATGGTGGTCGATGCCCTAGGCTTGGGGGTTTTGAGTTTTTGGGTTTTTGGTAGCGAGGTCCGAGGACCGGTTCATTGTAGCCTGCGGGCATTTTTGTTATGATATATATATATATATATATATATATATATATATATATATATATATATACATATGACTCTTTTTTGTTTATGCGAGTGATGATTTGATGATGAATGATGAGTATGGATGTATGCATGTTAATTTATTTCGATGGATGCATATGTTATGATGAATGCAAATGTTTTTGATGTATATGTGATATGCAAAATGCAATGGATGAAATGAATTTGTGTTGTTTGGTTAGGGCACCATAGACTTTTTAGGACTTTGTGATTTTGTTTTTAGGTGATTGCTGTGGTAAATGACTTTGCATGTATACATGTGGTTTTTTTTTTTTGTATTTTCTGATGGTAAGTAGCGCAGTTGGTTTAGAAATGTAGCTAAGGTTTTCTGAGACTCAGACAATTTTAACTCACTAGACATGGTTGTACTTTATCTTACAAGAATTTTGAACAAGGTATGAATCGGACTTGTCTTTGACCAAGCTATTTCACATCCCTGTGTGTGCAATTGAGTTCATTTATGTGGTATTTGTCAGGATACCGCCAGTGCCAAATAGGCTATCAACCAAACTTGTACTAAGGATCACCTAATTAGCTCCACTAACTCCTTTGTTGTATTTAGTCAGATTAATCTATGGTGCTATCTAGGATACCATAAGCTAGCTCATCCACATGCAAACATTGATCTGTACATGAGTTAATGTGACAGATATATCATCATGCGAGAGGTTTACCGCCAGTGACCGATAGGCTATCCACCAAATCGGTACTAAGGTTTGCCTCATGACCTATCGAAATGCTGAGAGTTCCAAGGATTCAAGTTCAACTCCCTTCTTTTATTCAATTGTATTGGGATACTTGCTCATTGGTAGTGATAAAAATCACTGTTTATTTTTATATATTTTTCTTTTGAGCAAGGGATTTGGATTCGAGTGATAAGAATCACTATTGTATGTGCTTTTTGATGTATGCACTCTAGGGGTGATGTCAAATTTTTGGAGTTTTGATGTTTTGCAAAATTTTGATGTTTGCAACTTTTTTTTTGAGACCTTGGGATTCTTGGGGAATTGGGTAGGGAAGATGCTTGTCCTTTTGCCAACTCTCAGCATTCTTAGGGTCATTCGCACAGGGGGATGAGCAAGATAAATTTTTT
This sequence comes from Wollemia nobilis, assembly GCA_028583015.1. Classification (NCBI taxonomy): domain Eukaryota; kingdom Viridiplantae; phylum Streptophyta; class Pinopsida; order Araucariales; family Araucariaceae; genus Wollemia; species Wollemia nobilis. The sequence goes on along the minus strand of JAQPPZ010016717.1, from coordinate 9,183,478 downwards.
TCTTATGGTGACCTGGATTACTGTGCAGGTTTCATCTTTCATTCACACAACTTGGGAATTTTTATGTGTTTTAATTTGTTTTGGGATGCTACATAACAAGGTGTGATCCAAGTAGAACTCTACCTTCGTAAATCTGTCTGACTTGGTATAGTACGTGGCTAGAAAGCAAAATGACGACTGAAATACTAAAACTCTTGATACATTAAAATACCACTGACTCTAGTGTGGTAAAAAGTAGTGAATGGTGCATTTTTTTTTTTTTGACTGCTTATAAAATGGAAAAATGTGGAACAAGGTGGACTAGCAAAGTAATTACAGTCTATGGTGCCTTTGACCTGTACGACCAAAAATATGCAATGTATGGGTGTGATGCTTAATGCAGCTACATATTTTTATTTTTTTGATGGATTGATTTTTGTGAATATGAAGATGAGATGCGAGAAGAGCTCTCTATTGATGAATTTGAGCATGCCTGGAAATGAGATGTAAAATTTTGTTTTTGATGATTTTAATATTTTTGAATTTGATTATTTTTGACCAAGAGATTGTGGGAATCCTTGGAGCTTTTTGGGATTGACCAAGCGATCATAGGAATCCTTGGAGCATTTTGGGATTGACCAAGCGATTATAGGAATCCTTGGATCATTTTGGGATTGACCAAGCGATTGTAGGAATCCTTGGAGCATTTTGGGATTGACCAAACGATTATAGGAATCCTTGGAGCATTTTGGGATTGACCAAGCGATTATAGGAATCCTTGGAGAATTTTGGGATTGACCAAGCGATTATAGGAATCCTTGGAGCATTTTGGGATTGACCAAGCGATTATAGGAATCCTTGGAGCATTTTGGGATTGACCAAGCGATTATAGGAATCCTTGGAGCATTTTGGGATATGGCTCTCTTAGATATGGAATGGTCACAAATGACTGATGTTCAAGGGTTTTGTTTCCTTGATTCCATCAAGAGAGGCTAGCCGGTACGTCTCGGGTCCTATTTTGCTATCAATTACATATGGACCTAACCAATTTGTCACGAAATTGTCCCTTAGGTGGGACAACAAACTAGAGTTATGTTGGTTTTCCTTCAAGACCAAATCACCAACCCGAAAGTCCCTTAGGTGAACTTTCATGTTGTAAGATTTCTTAAGTCACTCTTGATAGATACGTAAATGCTCGAGAGCATTAATGTGTCATTCATCAAGCAATGTAAGTTGGTCTAACTAGGCCTGCCATGCAATGTCATCATCGATGAACTCTTGCATTGTGAAAGCACGAGATTTCGAAAGTTTTGAAAGGAAAACTATTGTAATGCATCCAAAATCAAACAAACGCTTAAGTCCTAAAATGTGAAAAACATGAAATGAAAAAGATGACTTTGAAAGGAGATAACAAAAAGTGTAGAAAGCACAACCCTTTTTATTTAACTCTCTTAATCATGGTTACAAAGATGCCTCCTCCATTTTCAGGGGCTAGGAGCGTTAAATGAATTTGGTTACAATTATGACTTGGTATTCCTCCTTTCGCGTGCCCACATTTGAAATGGGCGGGCCAAAGTGTTGCCACCGCTTGCGTTGATGAATCCTTGATTCTTGTTGTTCTTCCTACATTCAAAGACACAACAAGTCATTAGTAGCACCTATGACAAAAGGATGAAGCATTTGATCTTAAAAACCAATGAAGGATGCATGCATAAGATTAACTAAATCAGTGAATAAAATGACTCTAAGTAACCTGCAATTTTGATAGAGACAAAAAAACATTACCAGAGGGCCACTGCCATCAAAAAAATTAGGTAAACTTCACTGATTTGCATTCAACTAAAATTTGTCCCTGGGAAACACAAATTCTACTGTAATTCATCCTCGGGTAGGACGAATTCGCCTACGACAAAGCATCGCAATGATGCTTCTCAAATATCAAGTCTCATGATCTCCAAAAGTCCAACAAACATGGGGGTTAGCTAATTGGGGGCATTTTGGGATGACCCAGATGGTCGGATTCTCAAAATTTTACCTCCATCAATGGGAATTTGACGTCACTGTCTGCAAGTTAGTGGGACAACAAAAGTGACAAAAAAAATGCAACACAAACAATAGCAATAAAAATGCTGAACAAAGGCACCTTTGTGCCTGACATTCAATGGCATAGAAAACTGATGTCGGGGTTTACATTGTCATTATCCTACTCCCTAAGAAGGCTACCATAGCCGGACCACTCCACGGGAGGTCAGATTTTTGACAATTTCACCCCAAACGACGTCACAAAAGGGTCAAAACCCACTCAAAAACAACAAAAAATGCAACACAAACAAACAACAATAAACATTGCCAGACACAAGTGCTCTTGCACTTAACCTCTTGGCAAAGCAAAACTGATTTCGGGGTTTACATTGTCACTATCCTACTCCCTAAGAAGGCTACCATAGCCGGACCGCTCCACGGGAAGACAGATTTTTGACAATTTCACCCCCAAATGGCGTCACAAAAGGGTCAAAACCCACTCAAAAACAACAAAAAATGCAACACAAACACACAGCAATAAGCATTGTCATACACAAGTGCTCTTGCACTTAACCTCTTGGCATAAAAAATTGATGTCGAGGCTCAAATTGTCACTCTCCTACTTCCCCAAGAAGGCTACCATAGCTGGACCGCTCCATGGGAAGACGGGTTTTCGACAAGTTCACCCCATTATGGCATCACCAAAAGGGATTTTACTCACCAAAAATAGGTCCAAATGTCAGGAAACTTCTTAATCTTTAAACGAAAAACATCTGAAGGTCACCCTTGCACAAGTCATCTTGGGTCAAGCAACTCGTCGCTTTTATCACGAAGGTCATTCCCTTATCGATTCGTTGCTTGAGGGGGTAGTCACACTTAGTCACCAATCAGCAAACACACACCCAATTAAGGCAATGGCATGCATTCAAAGAATCATTGACAAAGACAATCACGCTCCTACTTGGGGCAGCAAACAAGCAATAATCACAAATCGATCACACGCTTGGCATTCGTGAATCATGAATTCGAGGTTCCCCCATGGATAAAAGGTTGTGCCCTTTGCCTATTCATGACTGATCAATGTCTAAGTTCAAGTCACACCTCACCAAAATAGGTTAACACTTGAAATCAAATTCCTTAGCTCATCAGAAGCAAAGATTCAAGAATGCATGCCCTTTCCATACTTGGGGCATCAAAAGTTGGTTAGGTTACCAAGAACCCTAATCATTAGTGCTTTGGTTATCTATTTTTGCTCGACGTTGTGCCATGCATAGCGCATCCCAAAAAGGGGCATCTATAGACACCAAAATAGTACCAATCCGATTATGTGACTGCAAACACTAATCGCTTTGACACACACAGCCCCCAGGGCAGCCCTTAGAGGTTAAACAGTGGTCCTAACCACTTTTGTAGCAATTTTGGAAGGTCAAAAGGCAATTTGGCACATTCAGGCACTTTGCTCAGTATTCGTCCCACCCAAGGATGAATTCTAACTGGGATCCGTCTCACCCAGGGACGAATTCTGAATTCATCTTTGGTCAGGACGAATTCCAGGTTTAACAGGAAAAAAGAAGAATGGCACCAAGTGGCAGCCGAAGACTGTCAATTTATGACTCCTACCTTGCATGCGCGTGTAGGTGGGTAGATTTGCCGTTGGAGGACTATCACAAGGGCAGTCATGGAAGCCCAAGTCAGGGAGGAGTCTCCTCCCTCTTGGGAAGGCATGGCCGCCACATGGCATCCCTGCATGCCCATCCAAAAGAGACCCCCTAGGTCTATAAAATGGTGGACTTTCCCACCCAAGAAGGGGACAAGTTGGAGGCATTTTCAAGAAACGAAGTGTTGCCTAATTGAACACCACATTGCACCTTTTTTTATTCACCTCTTCCACATCCTTGATCTCTTTTGCAAGAGAGGTTATTGGGTGGCTTTGGAAGTGTGGACCCAGACCCAAACCCGACATTTGACCACATTAATCTACCAATTTGTCGACAACCCATCACAAGAGATTTTGGGCCTATCCTAAGTGGATTGGTGCCGAAATCAAGTTCTAACGATGGGCAGCCCACTTGGGCGCCCCGCACTTTCTAAGTTTTATTTTAATTTGTTCTTTTATCATTTGTTTATATTCCATTCCATTCTATGTTGTCTAGATAGTTTATAACTTCGATTTCATAATGTTTTGATTAGATCTCATCATGTTTTTGTCACTTTTGTTGTCCCACTAACTTGCAGACAGTGACATCAAATGCTTCATCCTTTTGTCACAGGTGCTACTAATGACTTGTTGTGTCTTTGAATGCAGGAAGAACAACAAGAATCAAGGATTCATCAACGCAAGCGGCGGCAACACTTTGGCTCGCCCATTTCAAATGTGGGCACGTGGAAGGAGGAATACCAAGTCATAATTGCAACCAAATTCATTTAACAGGACAGATTCTAAGCAAAGTGCCTAAATGTGCCAAATTCATTTAATTCAGAATTCATCCCTGGGTGAGACAGATCCCAATTTGAATTCGTCCCTAGGCGGGACGGATTCTAAGCAAAGTGCCTGAATGTGTCAAATTGCCTTTTGACCTTCCAAAATTGCTGCAAAAGTGGTTAGGACCACTGTTTAACCTCTGAAGGATGCCCTAGGGGCTATGTGTGTCAAAGCAGTCAATGTTTGTAGTCACATAATCATATTTGTGCTATTTTGGTGTCTACAGATGCCCCTTTTTGGGATGCGCTGTGCATGGCGTAGCGTCGAGCAAAAAATAGATAACCAAAGCACTAATGATTAGGGTTTCTTTGTAACCTAACCAAATTTTGATGCCCCAAGTATGGAAAGGGCATGCATTCTTGAATCCTTGCTTTTGATGAGCTAAGGAATTTGATTTCAAGTATTAACCTATTTTGGTGAGGTGTGACTTGAGCTTGGACATTGATCAGTCATGATTAGGCAAAGGGCGCAACCTTTTGTCCACAAGGGAACCTTGTGTTCATGCTTCGAGAATGCCAAGTGTTTGATTAATTTGTGATTATTGCTTGTTTGCTACCCCAAGTAGGAGCGTAATTGTCTTTGTCAATGATTCTTTGAATGCATGCCATTTTCCTTAACTGGGTGTGTGCTTGTTGATTGGTGACTAAGTGTGACTACCCCCTCAAGCGACGAATCAATGAGGGAATGACCTTTGTGAGAAAAGTTATGAGTCGCTTGACCCAAGATGACTTGTTCCAAGGGTGCCTTCAGAGATTTTCATTTAAAGCTTAAGCAGTTTCTTGACATTTGGACCTATTTTTGGTGGGTAAAAATCCTTTTGGTGATGCCATAATGGGGTGAAATCATCAAAAACCCATCTTCCCATGGAGCGGTCCAGCTATGGTAGCCTTCTTAGGGAAGTAGGAGAGTGAAAATTTGAGCCCCAACATCGATTTTCTATGCCAAGAGGTTAAGTGCAAGAGCACTTGTGTCCGACAATGCTTATTGCTTCTTTTTTGTGTTGCATTTATTTGTTGTTTTTGTTGTTTTGTTGTTTTGATTTTTTTTTTTTGTGACACCATTTGGGGATTAAATTGTCAAAAATCCGTCCTCCCGTGGAGCGGTCCAGCTATGGTAGCCTTCTTAGGGAGTAGGATAGTGATAATTTATGACCCCGACATCGGTTTTGTATGCCATTGAATGTCAAGCGCAAAGTGCCTTTGTTCGGCAATTTTATTACTATTGTTTGTGGATATTTGTTGTTTTTGTTGTTTTGATTTTCTTGCTTTGTGTATATGTCATAATTTCATGTTATGCACAATGATTGATGTTTATGGATGCATGCTACTTTATATTGATGTATGCATATGGTATGATAAATGTGAATGTTGTTGATTTATATGATAGGTAATGGAATGGATGAAATGATTCGTTGATAACCTTGCATTGGCACCATAGACTATGTAGGACTTATGGCTTTGTGTACTGGGTGATTGTTGTGGTAAATGCTTTTGTGTATATATGTGGTTTTTTTTGTATTTTTTGATGGTAATGTGAAGATGAAAAGTAGCGCAGTTGGTTTAGCAATGTAGCTAAGTTTTTCTGAGACTCAGACGATTTTAACTCACTAGCCATGACTGTATTTTATCTTACAAGACTTTTGAACAAGGTATGAATCGGACTTATTTTTGACCAAGTTATTTCACATCCCTGTGTGTGCAATTGAGTTCATTTATGTGGTATTTGTCGGGATACCGCCGATGCTAGATGGGCTTTCAACCGAACTCGTATCGAGGATCACCTAATTAGCTCCACTAACTCCTTTATTGTATTTAGTCAGATTAGTCTGTAGTGCTATCTAGGATACCATAAGCTAGCTCATACACATGCAAACATTGATCTGTACACGAGTTAATGTGATAGATATATCATCATGCGGGAAGTTTTGCCACCAGTGACCAATACGCTATCAACCAAACCGGTACTGAGGCTTGCCTCATGACCTGTCGAAATGTTGAGAGTTCCAGGGATTCAAGTTCGACTCCCTTCTTTTCTTCAATTGTATTGGGATACTTGCTCCTTTGTAGTGATAAAAATCACTGTTTATTTTTTTATATTTTTCTTTTGAGCAAGGGATTTGGATTCGAGTGATAGGAATCATTATTGTATGTGCTTTTTGATGTATGCACTCTGGGGATAATGTCAAATTTTTGGATTTTTGACATTTTGCAAAATTTTATGATGTTTACAACTTTTGAGAACTTGGGATTCTTGGGGAATTGGGTAGGGAGGATGCTTGTCCTTTTTCCAACTCTCAGAATTCTTTGGGTCATTCGCACAGGGGGATGAGCAAGATAACCATTTCGCTTATGGTGACTTGGATTACTATGCAGGTTTCATCTTTCGTTCACACAACTTGGGAATTGTTTTATGTGTTTTAGCTTGTGATGGGATTTTACGTAACAAGGTATATTTCAAGTATGACTCTACCTTTGTAAAATATTTCTGACTGGGTACAGTACATGGCTAGAAAGTAAAATTTATGACTGAAAGGCGAAAAATCTTGAAACATTATAAGAGCACCGACTCTAGTGTGGTAAAAAGCAGTAAATGGTGTATTTTTGTTATTCTTTTGGACTGCTTATAAAATGAAAAAATGTGGAACCAGATGGACTAGCAGAGTAATTACAGCCTATGGTGCCTTTGACCTATACGACCACAAATATGCAATGTATGGAAGCGATGCTTAGTGTAGCTATATATTTTTGTATTTTGATGGAATGATTTTTGTGAATATGAAGATGAGATGTAAGAAGAGCTTTTATTGATGAATTTGAGCATGCCTAGAAATGAGATGCAAATCTTTGTTGTTTTTGATGATTTTTGTTGTTTTTTGAATTTTCTTGATGGTGACCAAGGGATTTCGAGAATCCTTTGGGGCCTTTTTGGGGTGACCAAGCGATTGTGATAATACTTGGAGCTTTTGGGGTGACCAAGTGATTGTGATAATCCTTGGAGCTTTTGGGGTGACCAAGCAATTGTGATAATCCTTGGAGCTTTTTGGGTTTTGACCAAGCGATTGCGATAATCCTTGGAGCTTTTGGGGTGACCAAGCGATTGTGATAATCCTTGGAGCTTTTGGGGTTTTGACCAAGCGATTACGATAATCCTTGGAGATTTTGGGGTGACCAAGCGATTGTGATAATCCTTGGAGCTTTTGGGGTTTTGACCAAGCGATTGCGATAATCCTTGGAGCTTTTGGGGTGACCAAGTGATTGCGATAATCCTTGGAGATTTTGGGATGACCAAGTGATTGCGATAATCCTTGGAGCTTTTGGGGTGACCAAGTGATTGTGATAATCCTTGGAGCTTTTGGGGTTTTGACCAAGCGATTGCAATAATCCTTGGAGCTTTTGGGGTGACCAAGTGATTGCGATAATCCTTGGAGCTTTTGGGATGACCAAGTGATTGCAATAATCCTTGGAGCTTTTTGGGATGACCAAGAGATTGCGATAATTCTTGGAGCCTTTTGGGATGACCAAGCGATTGCAATAATCCTTGGAGATTTTTGTGATGACCAAGAGATTGCGATAATTCTTGGAGCCTTTTGGGATGACCAAGCGATTGCGATAATCCTTGGGGCTTTTGGGTTTGACCAAGCGATTGCAGGAATCCTTGGAGCTTTTGGAGCGAGTGAAAAAATGCGTAGATTTTTATCTTTTGTTTATGATTTTTTTGATTTTTTTTGTTACACTAAGCAGAAATGAACACACACATACACAAACGGTGATTATCTCTTTTAAAGATTAATGGTGTGTCCTAGACTGGTTTTAGTGCGTTTTGATGATTTTGTTTTATTTTTGAAAGTTTTGAAGAACGTTTAAATGCATAATGAAGGCTCATATGACTCCCATAAATGGTCGCCCCTTCAATATACCATTGCCCGGCTGATATACCAACCTCTCTATATACCCGCCCTTACGAGAGGGAAACTATAGGTACGTGAGAGCAGATGGTACATGGTACGTAGGTGGTACGGAAGGGGGATTGTCCTGTTAATGACACCTACCATAGAAGACTTATCCTCGCATGCTAGGAATCACCCCAGTGACACTCGGTCAGCTTTCGTCAGGATTTACACCTAACAACAGTGACAATCGGGGTAAATGGATGCAAAAATCAAGCCAAGGTGGTGATGAACCCACCGTTGGTCTTGATCAAGGGCTGGGGTCTTACGACCATCTCCTTGGTTTAAAAATGCCACGTGATGTGTGTGTGGTTCTTTTTATTAAAAATTTGAAATAGGCAAAAGCAACTACTTTCCTTAAGAAGGCAAAAATTGACAAAAACAAAAACAGAAAAAGCAAAAAATGATAGGAATAGTTTAGAACCTTTACCTTTCTCTGCCTAGACCTGTTGTTTCTGATCCTCGGCCCTAAAAATTCATAGACAAAAATTTGTCCCTCTATGAGACGAATTACAAAACATAATTCGTCCATGTCTAAGACGAATTCGAATTCATCTCAGGGTGGGACGAATTATAGTAAAGTATTCGCCACAGGCAAAGACGAATAACAGTCAGAGTTCGACAAAAGGTACCTGTAAGCACAAATCACAAATTTTTGATCAGTTTCTCGATCTTAAAAAAAGGGGATAGGTCCCACCGTGATCGCCACCGAAAGCACGAGATTCCCGAAGATAGAAAAGAAACACTAATGCGATGCATTGCAAAATCAAAATATAACGCTTTAATCCTAAGATGTGAAATGCATGAAATGAAAAGAGACGAATTGAAAATGAGACAAAAGAGAGTACAGAAAGCACAGCCCTTTTTATTTAACTCTCTTAATCTCGGTTACAAAGATGCCTCCTCCCTTTTTAGGGGCTAGGAGCGTTAAATGAATTTTGGTTACAATAGTGACTAGTGTTCCTCTTTCCGCGTGCCCACATTTGAAATGGGCGGGCCAAAGTGTTGCCGCCGCTGGTGTTGATGAATCCTTGATCCTTGCTGCTCCTCCTGCATTCAAAGAAACAACAAAATTGTTAGTAGCACCTGTGACAAAATATGAAGCGTTTGACCTTAAAAACCAATGGAGGATGCATGCATAAGATTAACTAAACCGATGAATAAAATGACTCCAAGTAACCTGCAATTTTGACAGAGACCAGAAAACATTACCAGAGGGCCACTGCCATCAAAATAGTTGATGAAACTCCGCCGATTCGCATTCAACTGAAATTCGTCCCTGGGCAGGACGAATTCTACTGTAATTCGTCCCCGGGTAGGACGAATTCGACTACGACAAAACGCCGAGGTGATGCTGCCCAAATGTCACGTCTCGGGATCTCCAAAATACCTACAAACATAGGGGTTAGCTAATTGGGGGCATTTTGGGACGACCCAGATGGTCGGATTCTCCCAATTTGACCTCCATCAATGGGAATTTGACGTCGCTATCTGCAAGTTAGTGGGACAACAAAAGCAACAAACATGATGATATTTGATCAAAATATTATAAAATTGATATTATAAACTATCTAAACAGCATAGAATGGAATGGAATCTAAACAAGTGATAAAAGAACAAATTAAAATGAAACTTAGAAAGTGCGGGGCGCCCAAGCGGGCCGCCCACCGTTAGAACTTGATTTCGGCACCAATCCACTTGGGATGGGCCCAAAATCTCTTGTGATGGGTTGTCGGCAAATTGGTAGATCAATGTGGTCAAATGTCGGGTTTTGGGTCCGGATTCACACTTCCAATAGCCACCCAATAACCTCTCTTGCGAAAGAGATCAAGGATGTGGAAGAGGTGAATCAAAAAAGGGTGCAATGTGGTGTTCAATTTGGCAGCACTTCGTTGCTTGAAAATGCCTCCAACTTGTCTCCTTTTGGGTGGGAAAGTCCACCATTTTATAGACCCAGGGGGTCTCTTTGGAGGGGCATGCATAAGCGCCATGTGGCGGCCATGCCTTCCCATGAGGGAGGAAAGTCCTCCATGACTTGGGCTTCCATGACTGCCCTTGTGACAGTCCTCTAACGCCTACTCTGCCCACCTACACGCGCATGCAAGGCAGGAGGCAATAATTGACTGTCTTCGGCTGCCACTTGGCGCCATTCTTCTTTTTGCCCGTTGAACCTGGAATTCGTCCCGACCCAGGACGAATTCAGAATTCGTCCCTGGGTGAGACGGATCCCAATTTGAATTCGTCCCTAGGTGGGACGGATTCTAAGCAAAGTGCCTGAATGTGCCAAATTGCCTTTTGACCTTACAAAATTGCTACAAAAGTGGTTAGGACCACTGTTTAACCTCTGAGGGCTGCCCTGGGGGCTGTGTGTGTCAAAGCGATCAGTGTTTGTAGTCACATAATCGGATTGGTGTTGTTTTGGTGTCTACAGATGCCCCTTTTTGGGATGCGCTGTGCATGGCGCAGCGTCGAGCAAAAATAGATAACCAAAGCACTAATGATTAGGGTTTCTTGGTAACCTAACCAACTTTTGATGCCCCAAGTATGGAAAGGGCATGCATTCTTGAATCCTTGCTTCCGACGAGCTAAGGAATTTGATTTCAAGTATTAACCTATTTTGGTGAGGTGTGACTTGAGCTTGGACATTGATCAGTCATGAATAGGCAAAGGGCGCAACCTTTTGTCCATAGGGGAACCTTGTGTTCATGCTTCGGGAATGCCAAGTGTTTGATCAATTTGTGATTATTGCTTGTTTGCTGCCCCAAGCAGGAGCGTGATTGTCTTTGTCAATGATTCTTTGAATGCATGTCATTGTCCTTGATTGGGTGTGTGCTTGTTGATTGGTGACTAAGTGTGACTACCCCCTCAAGCGACGAATCGATGAGGGAATGACCTTCGTGAGAAAAGCGACGAGTCGCTTGACCCAAGATGACTTGTGCAAGGGTGCCTTTAGATGGTTTATCGTTTAAAGCTTAAGCAATTTCTCGACATTTGGACCTATTTTTGGTGGGTAAAATCCCTTTTGGTGATGCCATAATGGGGTGAAATCATCGAAAATCCGTCTTCCCGTGGAGCGGTCCGGCTATGGTAGCCTTCTTGGGGAAGTAGGAGAGTGAAAATTTGCAGCCCGACATCGATTTTCTATGCCAAGAGGTTAAGTGCAAGAGCACTTGTGTCCGGCAATGCTTATTGTTGTGTGTTTGTGTTGCATTTTTTGTTGTTTTTGTTTTTTGTGACACCATTTGGGGATTAAATTGTCGAAAATCCGTCCTCCCGTGGAGCGGTCCAGCTATGGTAGCCTTCTTCGGGAGTAGGGTAGTGACAATGTAAACCTCGACATCAATTTTCTATGCCATTGAATGTCAAGTGCAAAGGTGCCTTTGTTCGACAATTTTATTGCTATTGTTTGTGGATATTTGTTGTTTTTGTTGTTTTGATTTTCTTGCTTTGTGTATATGTCATAATTTCATGTTATGCACAATGATTGATGTTGATGGATGCATGCTACTTTATATTGATGTATGCATATGGTATGATAAATGTGAATGTTGTTGATTTATATGATATGTAATGGAATGGATGAAATGATTTGTTGATAACTTTGCATTGGCACCATAGACTATATAGGACTTATGGCTTTGTTTTTAGGCGATTGTTGTGGTAAATGACTTTGTGTGTATATATGTGGTTTTTTTTTGATGGTATTGTAAGGATGAAAAGTAGCGCAGTTGGTTTAGAAATGTAGCTAAGGTTTTCTGAGACTCAGATGGTTTTAACTCACTAGCCACGATTGTACTTTATCTTACAAGACTTTTGAACAAGGTATGAATCGGACTTGTTTTTGACCAAGTTATTTCACATCCTTGTGTGTGCAATTGAGTTCATTTATGTGGTATTTGTCAGGATACCGCTAGTGCCAGATGGGCTTTCAACCGAACCTGTATTGAGGATCACCTAATTAGCTCCACTAACTCCTTTATTGTATTTAGTCAGATTAATCTACGGTGCTATCTAGGATACCATAAGCTAGCTCATCCACATGCAAACATTGATCTGTACACAAGTTAATGTGACAGATATATCGTCATGCGGGAGGTTTACCACCAGTGACCGATAGGCTATCAACCAAACCGGTACTGAGGCTTGCCTCATGACCTTTCGAAATGCTGAGAGTTCCAGGGATTCAAGTTCGACTCCCTTCTTTTCTTCAATTGTATTGGGATACTTGCTCCTTTGTAGTGATAAAATCACTGTTTATTTTTGTTTTATTTGTTTTTCTTTTGAGCAAGGGATTTGGATATGGAGTGATGAGAATCACTATTGTTTGTGCTTTTTGATGTATGCACTTTGGGATGTCAAATTTTGGAGTTTTGACTTTTGCAAATTTTTGATGTTTTGCAACTATTGAGAACTTTGGGATTCTTGGGGAATTGGGTAGGGAGGATGCTTGTCCTTTTGCCAACTCTCAGCATTCTTTGGGTCATTCGCACAGGGGGATGAGCAAGATAGCCGTTTCGCTTATGGTGACCTGGATTGCTTTGCAGGTGTCATCTTTCGTTCACACAACTTGGGAATTTTTATGTGTTTTAATTTGTGTTGGGATGCTACGTAACAAGGTGTGATTCAAGTAGAACTCTACCTTTGTAAAATTATTTGACTTTGTACAGTTATGGCTAGAGAGCAAAATTAGACTAAATGACGAAAACTCTTGATACATTATATGACCACCGACTCTAGTGTGGTAAATATAAATGGTGTATTTTTGTTGTTTTTTTAAAATGGAAAAATGTGGAACATGGTATGGACTAGCTGAGTAATGATAGCCTATGGTGCCTTTGACTTGTATGATCAACAAATATGCAATGTATGGATGTAATGGTTAATGCAACTATATATTTAGTGCTTGAAGAAGAGTTTGATTGATGAATTTGAGTATGCCTAGAAATGAGATGCAAATTTTTTTGAGTTTTGATGATTTTTGTTGTTTTTGAATTTTCTTGATGGTGACCAAGGGATTTCGAGAATCCTTTGGGGCCTTTTTGGGGTGACCAAGCGATTGCGATAATCCTTGGAGCTTTTGGGGTGACCAAGTGATTGCGATAATCCTTGGAGCTTTTGGGGTGACCAAGTGATTGCGATAATCCTTGGAGCTTTTGGGGTGACCAAGCGATTGCGATAATCCTTGGAGCTTTTGGGGTGACCAAGTGATTGTGATAATCCTTGGAGCTTTTGGGGTGACCAAGTGATTGCGATAATCCTTGGAGCTTTTGGGGTTGACCAAGCGATTGTGATAATCCTTGGAGCTTTTGGGGTTTGACCAAGCGATTGCGATAATCCTTGGAGATTTTGGGGTTTGACCAAGTGATTGCGATAATCCTTGGAGCTTTTGGGGTTTGACCAAGTGATTGTGATAATCCTTGGAGCTTTTGGGGTTTTGACCAAGCGATTGCGATAATCCTTGGAGCTTTTGGGGTTTGACCAAGTGATTGTGATAATCCTTGGAGCTTTTGGGGTTTGACCAAGCGATTGCGATAATCCTTGGAGCTTTTGGGGTTGACCAAGTGATTGCGATAATCCTTGGAGCTTTTGGGGTTTTGACCAAGTGATTGCGATAATCCTTGGAGCTTTTGGGATTTTGACCAAGCGATTGCGATAATCCTTGGAGCTTTTGGGGTTTGACCAAGCGATTGCGATAATCCTTGGAGCTTTTGGCTTGCTCTTCAGGGGATAGATGTACCCCCAGCTTGATGATATTTGTGCTCGGATCTGGCTCTGGAGGTATTGGCATGAATGGATCGGCCCTATGCACGGATAGGAGGATAGGGTCTACCCTCGGTACTGATATTGCTATGGTGTCTCTGGGTGGAAGTTGATCTTTGTGTGCCCAAAGTGGTGGATTCAACAGTTGGTTCCACTACGTTGGGTTAACGTGCCACTCATGCCCTGGCCTTATGTTTAGCTGTTGAAGTGCGTCATCAATATCCATGGGGTGTTGATGCTGTCGCATGTGATTGCTGTGGGCCATCTCTGTTTTATCCTCACCTTCGGCCAGTGAGTCCAGCTCATCAGAATCTGGCGATTCTGAGACATGGAAGACTGCATCATCAGGTAGCCCTACGGTTAGAGGTTGATCCTCTTCGAAAGGAGCCTCATGTAAGTTGGGCCTTGGGAGCTCCAAAATCTTGGTCTCTACCGACTCTAAGTGCTCTAGCGCTTTGCATGTATCGAGGGATTTGAGCTCCTCCTCTTTGGTTGGTTCTTGTTGAGGAACTTGGGGCCTATGGAGGGGTGGCTAGATAGCACCCCCATGCCTTGGTAGGGCATTTCATCCCGCTCTTCTTCTCGCTCTGATTCCTCGGAGGCTTCTTGATGAATTTCTAAGGGTGGCCCATAAACCTGAGTGGGTTCCTGAGGAAGGCACCCATCATTGGTTATAGGAGTAGCCTCCCGCTCATGTCTAGGAGGCATCGAGGGTGGTGCTCGATAAGGTCACGGAGACTTGTCTCGCACCCGAGGGTTGTGCCTCTCATAATGTTTTGTCTTATGCGTGTGAGGGGTTGGAGTCCTCTCCTGCATAGTGTGTTGGAACAACTCATCCTTCTGGCGCTGAAGGTGCTCTTTGTTAATATGGTACAGTTCCTCTAACTGTAGTCGCTCTAGCTCAAGTTGCCTGAGTTGCACCCGATGGGCGATATGTTTGGCAAATTCTAAGATAGTTGGTCCCATCGTCTCATGTCTAGAAGGGCTAGATGCCTCTCCTACATATCTATCTCGGTCATGGTGATCCGAGATCTCTATAGGCCGCCTCCCTCTGTTGGGGGTAGCGGCATTCCCTCGGGGCTTTGGCCTCAGTGAGTGGTCCTGATAGATAGCATTTGCGAAGGCGTATTGCTCTCCATGATGTATATTGCTCTTGAGGAAGGTAGGGGTCTTCCTCATGCTCTCTTTCATAAGTGAAAAAGGGATGGACGGAGTTGGCTCGCCTCGCCTGAAGAGCCTTGCGCTCTGGATTTGACCGGTTGTTGCTAACAATGATGCGAGGTGTAGGAGGGATGGCATAGTCATGTGGCCCCCCCTTATGGACCCCCTGCCATTCTAGCACTTCATCACGCAATGGCCACTTATAGCGGGTGTCCAAGGGAGTTCTCCCATGGGTATACCTCTCCTGAATGGGTGTGTGTTGGGTGTTGTGCTAGCAGGGAGTGCCCCTAGAAGGGGTGCCCTTATAGTCCCATTCCGTCAGGGCATGGAGGGGACTGCCTTGTGTGTCAGGCCACCAAGGTGGTATGACCAAATCCTTGGGGCTATACCGGAGGTGACTTGTGCCTCCTTGGATATTCCCCATAGCATCCGCCCGTGATTGGGCTTGGCTGCGGGTGAGCACCATGACGATGTCTCTCTAAAAACCCTAAAATTGAAAATGAGTCAGATGGGGCCCAAAATTGGGGTGCGCATCCCTCTTACAATAGATAAGCCATAAATAAAGTTTCAAGTCCTAACTCTAAATACATTAGGAGATATTAACCTTCGAACAGCTCAAAAAGCATAAAAAATTAGGTGAGCAATTTTAAAACCTAATTTCGGGGCACTAGATGATGGAATTTGGCCCCAAAAACTGGTTGAGAAGTTATGGCCCCGACAAAATGCACTAAAATTTAGGGAAAAAAATAAGATTTCCCATATTTTGTTGGATGCTCCTGCATCACTTATGGGCACCTTTGGGGTGCATTTTGGAGTGACCAAGCGATTGCGGGAATCCTTGGAGCTTTTGGAGCGAGTGACAAAATGCGTAGATTTTTATCTTTTGTTTATGATTTTTCTGATTTTTTTTTGTTACACTAAGCAGAAATGAACACACGCATACACAAACGGTGATTATCTCTTTTAAAGATTAATGGTGTGTCCTAGACTGGTTTTAGTGTGTTTTGATGATTTTGTTTTGTTTTTGAAAGTTTTGAAGAACGTTTAAATGCATAATGAAGGCTCATATGACTCCCATAAATGGTCGCCCCTTCAATATACCATTGCCCGACCGATATACCAACCTCTCTATATACCCGCCCTTACGAGAGGGAAACTATAGGTACGTGAGAGCAGATGGTACGTGGTACGTAGGCGGTACGGAAGGGGGATTGTCCTGTTAATGACACCTACCATAGAAGACTTATCCTCGCACGTTGGGAATCACCCCAGCGACACTCGGTCAGCTTTCGTCAGGATTTACGCCTAACAACAGTGACAATCGGGGTAAATGGATGCAAAAATCAAGCCAAGGTGGTGATGAACCCACCGTTGGTCTTGATCAAGGGCTGGGGTCTTACGACCAGCTCCTTGGTTTAAAAATGCCACGTGATGTGTGTGTGGTTCTTTTTATTAAAAAATTGAAACAGGCAGAAGCAACTACTTTCCTTAAGAAGGCAAAATTGACAGAAAACAAAAACAAAAAAAGCAAAAAATGACAAGAACAGTTTAGGACCCTTACCTTTCTCTTCCTAGACCTACTGTTTCTGATCCTCGGCCCTGAAAATGTATAGACAGAAATTCGTCCCTCCGTGAGACGAATTACGAACATAGATTCGTCCTTGTCCGAGACGAATTAGAATTCGTCTCGGGGTCGGACGAATTACAGTAAGGTATTCGCCATAGGCAAAGACGAATAATAGTCAGAATTCGACAAAAGGTACCTGTAAGCACAAATCACAAATTTTTGATCAGTTTCTCGATCTTAAAAACTAGGGGATAGAGTCCCACCGTGATCGCCACTGAAAGCACGAGATTTCGGAAGATTTGAAAGGAAAACTATTGCGATGCATTCAAAATCAAACAAACGCTTAAGTCCTAAAATGTGAAATGCATGAAATGAAAGAGACGAATTGAAATGAGATAAAAGAAAGTGTAGAAAGCACAACCCTTTTTATTTAACTCTCTTAATCTCGGTTACAAAGACGCCTCCTCCCTTTTCAGGGGCTAGGAGCGTTAAATGATTTTGGTTACAATCAGTGACTTAGTATTCCTCCTTCCGCATGCCCACATTTGAAATGGGCGGGCCAAAGGTTGTTGCCGCTTGGTGTTGATGAATCCTTGATTCTTGCTGCTCCTCCTACGTTCAAAGACACAAGAAAGTCGTTAGTAGCACCTATGACAAAATATGAAGCATTTGATCTTAAAAACCAATGAAGGATGCATGCATAAGATTAACTAAATTAGTGAATAAAATGACTCTAAGTAACCTACAATTTTGACAGAGACCAGAAAACATTACCAGAGGGCCACTGCCATCAAAACAGTCGAGGAAACTCTGCCGATTTGCATTCAACTATAATTCATCCCTGGGCAGGATGAATTCTACTGTAATTCGTCCCTGGGTAGGATGAATTCGCCTATGACAAAGCGTCGAGGTGATGCTGCTCAAATGTCACATCTCGGGATCTCCAAAATACCTGCAAACATAGGGGTTAGCTAATTGGGGGCATTTTGGGATGACCCAGATGGTCGGATTCTCCCAATTTGACCTCCATCAATGGGAATTTGACGTCGCTACCTGCAAGTTAGTGGGGACAACAAAAGCAACAAACATGATGATATTTGATCAAAATATTATGAAATCGAAATTATAAACTATCTAGATAGCATAAAATGGAATGGAAGATAAACAAATGATAAAAGAACAAATTAAAATGAAACTTAGAAAGTGCGGGGCGCCCAAGCGGGCCGCCCACCGTTAGAACTTGATTTCGGCACCAATCCACTTGGGATGGGCCCAAAATCTCTTGTGATGGGTTGTCGGCAAATTGGTAGATCAATGTGGTCAAATGTCGGGTTTTGGGTCCGGATTCACACTTCCAAAAGCCACCCAATAACCTCTCTTGCGAAAGAGATCAAGGATGTGGAAGAGGTGAATCAAAAAGGGTGCAATGTGGTGTTCAATTTGGCAGCACTTCGTTGCTTGAAAATGCCTCCAACTTGTCTCTTTTTTGGGTGGGAAAGTCCACCATTTTATAGACCCAGGGGGTCTCTTTGGAGGGGCATGCATGGGCGCCATGTGGCGGCCATGCCTTCCCATGAGGGAGGAAAGTCCTCCATGACTTGGGCTTCCATGACTGCCCTTGTGACAGTCCTCTAACGCCCAATCTGCCCACCTACACGCGCATGCAAGGCAGGAGGCAATAATTGACTGTCTTCGGCTGCCACTTGGCGCCATTCTTCTTTTTGCCCGTTGAACCTGGAATTCGTCCCGACCCAGGACGAATTCAGAATTCGTCCCTGGGTGAGACGGATCCCAATTTGAATTCGTCCCTGGGTGGGACGAATTCTGAGCAAAGTGCCTGAATGTGCCAAATTGCCTTTTGACCTTACAAAATTGCTACAAAAGTGGTTAGGACCACTGTTTAACCTCTGAGGGCTGCCCTGGGGGCTGTGTGTGTCAAAGCGATCAGTGTTTGCAGTCACATAATCGGATTGGTGCTGTTTTGGTGTCTACACATTGATATGCCAGGAAGGAATTTCCAACTCGAGAGGCATGACTGCCTCGAGCCTCCGGCAGGTTCCCCTGGGCATCCAATGCTAGTGCGATAAGCCCATAGGGCAAGTGGATTTGGATGTGCCAATCCTTATGACTATCTATGACCATCTTTTTAAGGATGGCAACTAGCGTTTTGTTTGACGCCTCGCTTGCCCATTTGCCCGGATAATAGGGTGTCGAAAAACTGTGCTGAATTTTGTACTTTGTGGTCAAAGCACGCACGTCTTTGTTCTTGAATGGCGTCCCATTATCCGAGACTATTTTGGATGGAATACCAAAATGACATATGATGTTATGCAAAATGAACTCCACTATGCGGGGTCCTGTCGTAGAGGTAAGCGAAACTGCTTCCACCCACTTGGTGAAATACTCTATGGCCGTTATGATAAACGTGTGATGGCCTGACGATGCAGGGGAGATCTTTCCAATTAGATCGAAGCCCCACTATGAAAATGGCCAAGTGGACTGGACTGTCTGCAAGGCCTGGGAAGGTACGTGCATCAAATTGGCATGATGTTGACACTTCACGCACTTCCTAACATATGCGCAACAATCTCGCTCTAAAAATGGCCAATAATAGCCCATGCGAAGAATGTGCTTTGCGATGGCCATACCACTGAAGTGGCCACCACATGTACCATCGTGCGCTTGGGCGATCGCCCAAGTGGACTCTTGCTGGTCCAAGCAACGAAGGAGGATTCCTTCATAGCTGTGACGGTACAAAATGTCTCCTATCAAGACATACTTAGCTGCTTTCTGCTTGAATGCTCATTTTGCGGCATGCGTCAATCCAAGTGGGAGATTACCTAACTTGAGGTAGTCTCTAATGGGTAAATACCAGTCCTGTTGATCGAAAGCCTCGATGGTATGAACAGCCAATCCCTCTTGAAGTTCATCCCTAGCAAACGCTGAGTGGGAGAGAACTTGTAAGAATAGCGTTGTGTTGCTATTAATGGGAGTAGGGGAGAACAAGGACCCCCAGTTGGCATGTTTTAGATGATCGTGGATTCGAGAGAACTTATCCGAGGATGGTTCAATCTGGATCATGTGGATTCCTGGCATCAAGTCAGAGCTTGCACGCTCCATCATGGATTGCGATAGGGTTTTGACTTGAATGGTTGTCATATCACCAGAAAGGTCTTGCGGGATTAGTGACCCCAAGGAGGCCATTGTGTCCGCAAAATGATTCGATGATCGAGGGAGTGCCTCGATGTCGTACCACTCAAGTTTTGCCAAGAATTTGTCCACAAGGGCTTTATAAGCCTACGTAAAATTGGGCATTTGCATTGGAATACCCCTTTGACTTGATTGACAATTAACAACGAATCACCAAAGATGTTCAGTCATTTGATGTTCATGGTGATTGTTGTCTCGAAGACCTATGAGCAAGGCTTCATACTCGCATTATTGTTGGTGCATGGGAAATTTAATTTAAATGATAGGGGCATTGGAGCGCCCTGCGGTGTGAAGAATACTATTCCCATGCCACCACCTTGCTCACATTTAGAACCATCAAAAAATAGGGTTATGTCAGCCTCGTGACTCAGGCTCATCGGAATCGGGCGATTCTGAGACATGGAAGACCCCATCATCGGGTAGTTCTATGACTAGAGGCTGATCGTCTTCGAGAGGAGCCTCTGCTAGTTGATCGGCTATGACCTGTCCTTTGATGGATTTTTGTCCAATAAACTCTATGTCAAATTTTGTCAACAACATGATCCATTTCATCGTGCGACTACTATGATAAGTACGACTCATCATGTATCGCAATGGATTCTCCTTAGACACAACATACGTAGTGTTGCTCAACATGTAGTGGCATAGCTTTTTGGTAGCAAACACCACTGCCAAGTAGAGTTTCTCGACGTATGCATAGTTAAGTTCATAACTGACCAGGGTGCGGCTAAGATAGTAAGTAGCCTGTTCTTTGTGAAGTTCATTCTTCTAGGCTAGCATGGCGCCCAGTGCCACCTCAGTAGTTGAGATGTATAAGTAGAACGACACTCCTGGTCTAGGTGGTGCCAATACTGGCGATGAAGCCAAGTATCATTTGATGTCATCAAAGGCTGACTGGCACTCGTCATCCCAGTGAAATGCTACCCCCTTGTGCAATAATTTGTTCATGGGTCGGCACTTGTCAGATAGCTACGCTATGAAGCGCTTAATTGATGTGACCTTTCCCTGCAGACTTCTGAGCTGCTTAATGGTAGTTGGGGGAACCATTTCAAGGATTGCCTTGACTTTGTTTGGGTCCACCTCGATGCCTCGCTTTGAGACTATGAAACCCAAGAGTTTTCCAGATGTGATGCCAAATACGCACTTCTTGGGATTCAGTCCGACTTTATGCTCCATGAGGCGATCGAGGATCTTGCTTAAGTCATCGAGATGATCTGGGCACAAAAGAGACTTGGCCAACAAATCATCCATGTAATCTTCCAAAGTTTTATGCATGTAATCATGGAAGATGTACGTCATGGCACGTTGGTAGGTGGCGCCAGCATTTTTAAGGCCAAAGGGCATGACCTTATAACAAAATGTCCCCCAAGGCATTGTGAACGCCATTTTTAGTTGGTCCTCAGGATTGATACGAATCTGATTGTATCCCGAGAAACCATCCATGAGGGATAGCATTTCGTGACCTGCTATAGCGTCTACCAATGCGTCGATGCTTGGCAAGGGGAAATCATCCTTAGGACTCGCTTTGTTTAGATCTCAAAAATTAGTGCATATGCGAATCCTCCCGTCGAGATTTTTGATGGGCACCATGTTGGACAGCCATGGCGGATAATCCACGCAGATGACAAACTATGCATCCAACAACTTTTGCAATTCATCTTTGACCATCAAGGCCACTGTTGGGTGCATCTTACGTAGTTTTTGCTTAACTGGCTTGATTGTCGGATCAAGCGTTAGATTATGCGTGACTAGCTATGGATCTAGCCCCGACATGTCTCTGTATGACCATGCAAAAACCTCCTTCTTCTCTTTGAGAAGGGCAATGTAGTCGGCTTGCTCTTCAGGGGATAAGCTTACCCCCAGCTTGATAATCTATGGATTCATTGGATCCAAGCCGATGTCTACGTCAGTCGTCTCCTCGATCGACATGTGGGATCCGTCCTCCAACTGATGTGGAGTTGGGATCAAA
Source organism: Wollemia nobilis (assembly GCA_028583015.1). NCBI lineage: Eukaryota > Viridiplantae > Streptophyta > Pinopsida > Araucariales > Araucariaceae > Wollemia > Wollemia nobilis. The sequence goes on along the minus strand of JAQPPZ010016717.1, from coordinate 9,161,382 downwards.
TGGATATCATTAGCTGAGTTTAAATCTGCGTTGGGAACCTCGGGTTCCTCTTCGGCATGAAAGATATCCTGAGTTGTCCCTGGGGTAAAATGAGGCATTTTACCGAAAGGCCAGTACTCTGATGGGGATGGAGGTGAATTGACGCGATCCCAGTCAATGGCATCTATGTCTAGATGCAAGGACCGTGCTGGATCGGCCGGATTGTGGATGGGTGCGGTCAAGTCAATGGAGATCATGTGGATGAAATGATTTTGGTCTCCATTACCATGGGTGTGATGACTCAAACATTCTGGATGTTCTCTGTGTTCTGGATCTGGTTCTATAGGTACTGGCACGAATGGATCGGCCCTATGTGCTAATAGGAGGACAGGGTCTACCCTCGACACTGATATCACCCTAGGGTCTCGGAGTGGAAGGTGCTCTTCGTGTACCCGGAGCAGCGGATCCAACACTTGATCCCACCCTGCTGGGTCTACGTACCACTCATGCCCTGGCACTATGCCCATCTATGCAAATATGTCATTAATCTCCAAGGGGTATCGTTGTTGCATTTGTCGCATGTGGTTGAGATAGGCCATCTCGGTTTCATCTTTCGAATCACTGTCGGAGATCCAAAAGCCTTCATTGGCTCCGACAATTGCTTGCGACATATGAGGCTCATCTTGTTCAAGCAAATTAATCTGGTCCCATTGCGGTTGTTCCACGCTCCGTGGGGGGACCTGATTCTCTTGACGTGGCACTAGCTCGATTGGAGCCTCTAGAGGGAACAGATTCAAAAAGATCTCTTGATAGTTATTCATGGGAATCTCTCGTGAGTGATCACTATCGGATTCGAAGGGATCATATGACACTGGTTCATATTCTGATTCATCCTCCGAAGATCCTTCTAGACACTGCTTATACCTTCCTTGAAAGTGAGTTCCTAAACTTTCGCCTCTCTCTAGCAAAGGAGAAGGGTTATTGATGTTAACAAGGGTGGTTGTTGACCATGGGAGGTAATCTCCCAATGTATATGTTGTGTTTGGGTTGGCATAAGGATCTGATGCCAATCCACCCTTGTTGCCTATTCCTAGGCCTTGCATGTTTTCCACCAAGATGTCTAAGGGTAGGGGGTGGTTGAACCCTACTCCCGACTTGTCATAAGGCATTTGGTATCTTGGTTGGCAAAGGACACGCACTCCTTGCTCATACCTTCCTAGCTCGTATCCATGCCAATTGCATTGGCCAAGATATCTCAGAGCGAAGTCCGGGTTAGACAGATAGTTGACATCTTCTGCAAAAGGCTCTTCGTCCTCGTCCTTTTGCATGCATGGCTCAGCACCATGGTCAAGGCCCCCATACACAAAATTGGTCTAGTTCGGTGGGTAGCCTAAAGGAACAATTGTCCCGATGGGGAGGCGAGGTCTCCCCATGTCTTGCACTGACTCTAGCGTGGTCGTTGCTATGACATTCCGCACTAGATACTCCCCCAGGCCCGTACTGGCCATTTCAACAGTAATTGTTGGCGATTGAGAGGGAGGGAATGGAAGCTCTTCTTGAGTCCATTCCATGTTGGGTGGACTAGGAGCCTCAACTTCCATTGTGCTAGGTATCTCTTCGGTTGAGATGGTTGATATTGTTGGCAGCGCCTCTTCCAGGGGTTGAGCCTCTTCCAGGATTTGCTTCCCTTTGTCCTTCTATTTAGCCATGATAGGTGGCATTGGTAGTGAAGGAGCTGACGATGAAGATGCACCTGGCTGGGGTTTTGATGGATTAGTCACCAGTGGTGCTTGCGGCATCGGACCCTGTCTAGATGGATTTAACTAAAAATCCAAGTGCGTCGATGGGAGGGTCGATTGCGGCATCAACTGCACCGCATTGCAATATTTGAAGGGTTCTAAGTCCATCGGGACTACATGTACTTCCCCTTCAAATGCATACTTCAAACATTGGTGAGCTATCGAAGGGACACACTTCATGTCCCTGATCCATGGCCGCCCTAGCAATATGTTGTACGCCATCTCGCCTTCCAAAATATGGCACAATGTAGGTATCATCTTTTGTCCTACCTGAACGGGTAGAACAATTGTGCCAACTATCGAGCATATCGCATCATTGAATGCTCGCAGTGTGTAAGTGGAAGCCATGATGTGAGAGGCTGGCAACTTCAGATGTTTCAATGCTACTGTAGTAATGATGTTACTGGACGAGCCAGTGTCTATCAACACCCTCTTATACGGGATCCCGTTGACCCGCGTGATAACGTGCAGGGGTGGATCTGCCATGTCATCAGACACTGATTTAACTTCATCTTCTCGAAAGGTAATGACTGGCTCCGTGCATCGTTTTACATGTCCCACGAAGTTATTGAAGGAATTCGCTTCATGGGGCTGCAACTCGATGGCTTTCAAAATCTCCATGAGAGCCTCCCGATGGGGCGCTGATTGCTGTATAAGCTCATATATGGAGAGCCTAGCCGACGTGGTCCACAAACTCTGCATGAGTTTGGTCCGTATCGTGGCCATGGGTCTAGGCGGAGGTAGCTGCACAGGGTGTTGTTGAGGTTGTGACGTCGATGGAACCTCTCTTGTGGCTGCCTCGGGGGCAACTCCTGGGTATTTCTTGTTCCTAGTCACTATGCTTATCATTCCCACATACCCTTGCATGGGGAAATTCTGTTGCACCTCATTGACCTGAAGGGGTTTTTCCTGTGCCTCATGGGCAGGCAAGGGGTCCTTGAAAACCCCCATCTGCTGGTTGTTTGGCGCTATGGGGTTGTCCACTGCCAATGTCTTATTGTCAATCAGGTCTTGTATCAATCCTTTGAACTTCCAACATGCATTCAGGTCATGTCCCCTTCGCCTGTGGAACCTACAATACAAGTCCTCTCTGTATCCCTTAGGCTTGGGAGCATTAGGATCTATGGTTTGAATCTCTGGAAGGGTGATCAAGTTCATCGCTGACAAGCGGTCAAATAGGGAGTCCCTAGACTCCGTATAAGGGGTGTACTGTCGCTTAGGGCGACGCTGCTGATTTTGCTCCTATTTTTTATTTTCTCTTTCATAATTGTTAGGAGGCACTACCTGATAATTAGCCTTTTGAGGCTGTATTTCTTGTGCAGGCTTAGGGACATTTATAGCAACTTGATTAACCACAACGGGTTTTTGTTGCGTAGTCCCTGTCTTTGTGTTCTTGTTCCACTCTTTCTTCTTAGGTTTGGCAATTTTGCCATCCTATATTTTGATCTCTTCGATAATTCTGGCTTGCGCCAGAGCTTCTTCTAAGGTGGCATATTGCTGCAATTGCAATAGCACAGAGATCGATCTCAAACAACTTCGTGAGAACATTTGTGTAAGGTCGAACATAGGGGGAAGGTAGGGTAGCTTGGAAAGCAGAGTCCTCCACCGATTCCCATAGGCCGCCATGGTCTCCTCCTCATATTGCCTGAGGCTGGCCAGGTCACTCAGTGATGCCTTCTTCTTGGTGTTGAAGGCGAAGCATTCAAGGAACGCATCCACTAATTGATCCAAGTTATTGATGTTGTGCTTCAGAAACTGGGTGAACCAATCCGAGGCAGGGCCCACGAATGTGGTTATAAATGTCCTTAGCAACAGTGCATCATTATCCTGAATGCCAAAGCATTGGCTCAGGAATCTTGTCACATGCTCTTGGGCATCCTCTTCACCCTTAAAGACTGCCAACTGAGGCAACTTGAAGTGTTCGGGGTAAGGAGGTGCAGGCACTGACGGATGCACAGGGTGACTGCAGAGTTGGCGTAACATGGGCTTTTGGGGCCCAAAAGCTTTGGTTTCCATAGACTCCAAACGCTCTAACAACGCTTTGTATGCATCGAAAGATTTAATCTCTTCCTCTTTAGTTTGCTCCCGTTGTGGGTTGTGGGAGACTTGAGGCCTATGGGGGGGTGGCCGGATAACAACCCCTCCGCCTTGGTAGGGCATTTCGGCCCGCTCTACTTCTTGTTCATACTCCTCGTAAACTTCTTGAGGAGTCTCTGGGCGAGACCTATGACCCTGAGTGGGTCCCCGCGGAGGGTACCCATCGTTGTTTCGGGGAGTGGCCTCCCTCTCAGGTCTATGGGGTCTCGGAGGCAAAACTTGATGAGGTCGCGGAGACCTATCCCGCACCAAGGGATTATGCCTCTCATATGGTTCCGCTCTTTGGGTGCGAGGGGTTGGAACCCTCTCAGGTAGGTTATAAAGCAGCTCATCTGTTTGGCACTGAATGCGCTCCTTGCTAAGGCGGTATAGACGCTCTAGCTACTGCTGATCTTGCTCAAGCCGCATGATCTGGGCTTGGCGGGTGGCATGTCTGGCGACTGCCAGGTCAATTTGGTCTACCATCTTGGGCCTAGGAGGCCTGAATGCCTCTCCTATGCATTTGCCTCGGTCGTGATGATCCGAGATCTCAATGGGTTGCTTCCCTCTGTCGAGGTTGGCGGCATTTACCCGAGGCTCTGGCCTCAGTGGGTGACCATGGTATCTAGCAGGTGCAGAAGCGCAAGGCTCCCATGCTATATATTGCTCTCGAGGAATGTGATGGTCTTCCTCGTACTCCCTTTCATAGGTGTGAAAGGGGCGGGCGGAGTTAGCTTGCCCTATTTGGAGAGCCCTACGCTCTAGGGTTTGTCTATTGGTTCTAACAATGATGGGAGGCAAAGGAGAGATGCCATAGTCATGTGGCCTCTCCTCATGGACACTATGCCTCTCTAGCGCTTCATCGCGTGGTGGCCACTCATATCTAGCTTCTAAGGGAGCTCTTCTATCTACGTTGAGTGCCACGTGTAAAGATTCTTCCCGAAAGGGGCTGTGATGAACGGGCGTGTCCCCCAGAGGGGTGTCCCTATAATTCCACCTTGACATGGAATGATGTGGACTCTCTTGTGGGTCAGACCGCCAAGGCGGTATGGCCAAGTCCTTAGGGCTAAAGCGGAGGTGACTTGTGCCCGCTCCTTGTACACTTTCCATAGCTTCTGCCCTTGATTGGGCTTGGCTACGGGTGTACACCATGGTGGTGCTCTTCTACAAGCTAAGCAGATTTTTATCTCTTTTATGATTTTTTTATGCTACACTTAAACAGAAAAGAACACACACATACACAAACGGTGATTATCTCGTTTAAAGGTTGAAAGTGTGTCCTAAAACTGGTTTAGTGTGTTTTGTTGTTGTTTTTGAGGTTTTTGTAAAGAACGTTTAAATGCAAAATGAAGGCTCTTATGGCTCCCAAAATTGGTCGCCCCTTCGATATACCATTGCCAGACCGATATACCAACCTCTCTATATACCCGCCCTTACGTGAGGGAAACTATAGGTACGTGAGAGCAGATGGTACGTGGAACATAGGCGGTACGAAAGGGGGATTGCCCTATTTATGACACCTACCATAGAAGACTTATCCTCGCGTGCTGGGAATCACCCCAACGACACTCGGTCAGCTTTCATCAGGATTTACGTCTAACAACAGTGACAATCGGGGTAAATGAATGCAAAATTCAAGCCAAGGTGGTGATGAACCCACCGTTGGTCTTGATCAAGGGCTGGGGTCTTACGACCAGCTCCTTGGTTTAAAAATGCCACGTGATGTGTGTGGGGTTCATTTTAATTTGCAAAAAATGAAATAGGCAAACAAAAAGGAAACTTTCCCTAAGCCATACAAAAACTGAAAATCAAAAAACAGAAAACAAAAATTTGACAGAGGCTTGTTAAAAACCCCTACCTCTTCTCTGCCCAAAAGGATGTTTCTGATTCTCGGCCCTGAAACTGCACAGACAAAAATTCGTCTCTGGGTGAGACGAATACTAGAACATAATTCGTCCCAGGCTGAGATGAATTCGAATTCGTCCTAGGGTCAGACGAATTCCAGTACTGTATTCACCACAGGCTGGAACGAACAACAGTCAGAGTTCGAAAAATGGCACCTGTAAGCAAGAAAACACAAATTTTGATCAGTTTCTTGATCTCAAAAATTAGGGGACAGAGTCCCACCGTGATCGCCACTGAAAGCACGAGATTTTGAAAGTTGAAAAGAAACACTAAAGCTATGCAATGCAAAACGAAATGTAACGCTTTAATCCTAGAAATTTGAAATGCATGAAATAGGGAAAAGAGACGAATTGAGACGAAATGAAAGAAGTATAGAAAGCACAACCCTTTTTATTTATACTCTCTCAATATCGGTTACAAAGACGTCTCCCGCCTTTTCAGGGGCTAGGAGCGTTAACATGTTTCAGTTACAATAGTGACTAGTGATCCTCCTTCCGCGTGCCCACATGCAAAATGGGCGGGCCAAAGTGTTGCCGCCGCTGGTGTGAATGAATCTTTGATCCTTGCTGCTCCTCCTGCATTCAAAGAAACAACAAAATCATTAGTAGCACTTGTTGCAAAGATGAAACGTTTGTTCTCTAAAAACAATGAAGGATGCATGCATGAAACTGAATAAAAGGATAAGTGAACTGAATCAAAATAGTCTGCAAATTTCACAGAAACAAGGGAACATCACCAGAAGGTCACTGCAAATGAAACAGTCGAGAAATTCTTCACCGATTTGAATTCGCTCCTGGGCGGGATGGATTCGACTGTAATTCGTCCCGGGGTAGGACGAATTCACCTACGACAAAGCGCCGAAGTGATACTGCCCCAAATGTCACATCTAGGGAGCTCCAAAAGACCTGCAAACTTGGGGTTAGCTAATTGGAGGCATTTTGGGAAGACCCAGATGGTCGGATTTCCCCAATTTGGCCTCCATCAATGGGAATTTGATGCTGCTACCTGCAAGTTAGTGAGGACAACAAAAGCGATAAAACATGATAAGATTTGATCAAAGCATTATGAAATCAGAATTACAAGCTATTTAAGCAGCATAAGATGGAATGCAAAATAAAAAAATGACAAAAAGAACAATCTGCCATGAATTCCCAATCGTTCTTAAAAAAGAAGATTAGGCTCGCAGCAGTGCGGGGCGCCGGGCGGGCCGCCCACCGTTGGAACCTGATTTCGGCACCAATCCACTTGGGATGGGCCCAAAATCTCTTGTAATGTGTTGTCGGAGAATTGGTAGATCAATGTGGTCAAGTTTCGGGTTTTGGATCCGGATTCACACTTCCAATAACCACCCAATGACCTCCCTTGCGAAAGAGATCAAGGATGTGGAAGAGGTGAATCAAAGGTAAAGCGTGGTATCAATTTGGCAGCACTTCGTTGCTTAAAAATGCTTCCAACCTGTCCTCTTTTGGGTGAGGAAGTTCACCATTTTATAGACCCAAGGGGTCTCTTTGGATGGGCATGCATGGGCGCCATGTGGCGGCCATGCCTTCCCAAGAGGGAGGAGAGTCCTCCCTGACTTGGGCTTCCATGACTGCCCTTGTGATAGTCCTCTAACGTTCAATCTGCTCACCTACACGCGCATGCAAGGCAGGAGGCATTAATTGACTGTCCTCGGCTGCCATTTGGCACAATTTCTCTTTTTTCCCGTTGAACCTGGAATTCGCCCTACCCAGGAACGAATTCAGAATTCATCCCTGGGTGGGGCGAATCCCATTTTGAATTCGTCCCAGGGTGGGACGGATTTGGAGCAGAGTGTCTGAAGGTGCCAAATTGCTTTCTGACCTTCCAAAATTGCTGTAAAAGTGGTTAGGACCACTGTTTAACCTCTGAGGGCTGCCCTGGGGGCTATGTGTGTCAAAGCGATCAGTGTTTGCAGTCACATAATCGGATTGGTGTTTTGGTGTCTACACCACTCAACTTTTTTTGAACTTAATACAAATTATTATATTATATAATGTAATAAATTCAAACATTACCCTTAATTACATTACGATTCAACCATAGATAAGAATACTAACAATTGTACAACTATTTATATTATGAACTAGGACACACTCAATTGTTCATCAAGGAGACTTAGGATATGAATGATGACACATTCAACTATCCACAACATGTAGTTGTAGGAAAGACCTCACTAGATTCTTAATCAAGGAGAGGGAAATAACTATCCATGGTCATACAATTTAATTAGATAGCAATACACATTCTATTCAACATAAATTTGTAAATATAAATACACACCATTGTTCACAATAATTTTTATAGGGGACACACAACCACTCATAGATAATCAGTTGAATATGGCATTACTGATTTATATTATGTGGCCCTATTATTTTTAATAGAAGCACATAAATTGATCCTTGGATAAAGGAAATTTACTATTTTACTTATTATTTACAATCAATACCTTTTATTCATTAATTGATCCATTTTTATGAACTCAATTTTCTTTTTCAATAAAAGATAAAATTACATATTTCAAATTACATCTTTCAAAGTGGGAGTAATTTTGTTCAATTTGAATATAGTAGTAGCACACCTAGAAGGCGTGCTATTTAATAAAATTTATTTGACATCATCACTTTATACCTTGGTATTAATTATAGCTAATTGATTCATCAATGAATGAAACATTCTTATATTTTGAACAATATCATCATATTCCATCATCTTTACTCCAAAATATTTTTGCTTACGTGTTACTTTTGTGGTTGATGCTTTTAAACCAAACAATGTACTAAGAGAATTCTAAACTTTTTTTACACTATTTGATAGGTCTATGTGATGCAATTATACATTTTAGATCATGAGACCAATCATAGCTATTGTTATTTGATACTTCACAATCCACTTGGTTGCCTTGTCATAGGTTTGTGTCTTGGGTGTAGTTTGATCACATATAAAAATATTGTTCTTTGAAGTTTTGAATCACCATTGTCTTGTTCATTATTATTGAGAGAATATAGGATTATCACCCTTTGCATCAAAATAATATTTACATGTGTTGGGTACCTTTGATAAGGCACCTTTATAGATCTTGAAACTAACTTGACTTAATATTATCAAGACCATAAAAATAATACTAAAATTAATCAAAAATAAGTATCAAGGGGTGACAACTTAAAACAAATTGCAAAGCATGGATTCAATTTTTAATATCTTGACCAAGCATCTCTCATTTACTACTTCTAAAAAATACTTTATGGTGGTATGTAAATATTTATCTTTATTATCTTGTGATCACTTATAATTACATATCCACAATAGAGTGCCTCCCAATTTCATAGTCCTAGGCTCCAAGCTAATGATGTTAGTTTATCTAAAAATAAAAAAATCCACTCCATATTCCATTATTACTTGTTTATAACATTCTATATAATTAGAGTATCCAATGGGACTACACGCATCACTCATATAAACATGAATATCAATAGTTTGATCATGTGACACATGACTTCATGTCTCATACTTGAATTGATAGGTACCCCCTAAAAATTTCTTTAATAATTTTAACAACAATCAAGTGGAACAACTATAAGTTTTTTAATTATGATGCCACATCAATAATGTGTCAATGACTATTGTTTTTTCTTAGTACAATATAGACTTAGTTCAACCAACGCAAGAAAATGAAAAGAATTCCAATTAGATCATGGAAAACCATGTTAAATTTTGACATAGGTATTTCCAAAAAACCATATTTGATATACCCTTGAATAACATTAGTGAATATCCCTCCCATAGTATGAGACACTATGATGAAAACTATCACTGCTATTGATTTTGGGTCCCTCATGTGCAAGTAATGATAGTCATAAGGCTTCTCTTGAGACTTGTGATTGAGTAGGCACTATAAAATGTACAATACACACTTCCTCTATGTTCGTACTTAGAATCATTAAAAATCATTCACTAAAATATATTCTCGATGAATCTTATGAGACCTCCATTAATTATTATAGGAAGATCAATCTCGTTGGTTGGATGTATTATGTAGCTAAGATTTATGTAGATAAGGACACTGTATTGTTTATCATTTTATTTCCCTAAGGATGTAACCTTCCTTGAAGCTTGCTCATTTAGAAGGAAAGAGAGTTGGATTTGCCCTCAATGTGCTTGAATACCTTTGATCTGAAAGCTTTAATTATATTTTTATTGATTAGAGTTATTTAATTGTAAATTATGTTACCTTAACAATATATAATATGATAATAACAACTTAAATTCCATAACTAGTAGAAACCATAACTAACTACTAATCATGATCCTAATTGTAAGCACTCAACTTATTTTGAGGTTAATATAATTTATCAAATCATATGATGTAATAAATCACAACATTCACTTGTGTTATTTAGTTTCATCATCAAGTGTTGATGTTTTTTTAGATTGAAATGTGGACCATAGATTATTACTATGTAGTAAACTAGTTATCTAAGTTGACTATATGCTATAATTTTCTCCATTAAGGTGAGTAACATAAGCTTGAGGGACTATCTTACATAATTAGGCTCCCACCACTATAAAAAGTCCTTAAATTAATGTCACCAATGTGAAAAGCCCAAAAACTCATGATTTTATAAAATATGTGGTAATTTGGATTATATTTTCAACAAATACAAATCATCATATTCATTTCATGAACAAAGCTCAAGAAAAGCAATGACAACATGCATGATTAAATTAAAATTTCTATGAGACATTATCGATGAGTATGGATCCACCTAAAATATTAATTTGTATATAATTATAACCAATAATACTTACTAAACAAAAGCTAATATCCAGATGGTTCAAATAAATATAATTCCAGTTTTGGCATGATATGCTAGTAAATGAATTAAAAACTAGCTTAGATATATAAAATATATATCTATAAATATCGAGAGTTATCAATATCGAGGTGCCTATCTATAACATCCCCAAGAAATGAGATAGGCACCTTGAGATTGATAACTCTCGGAGTTTATAGATATATATTTTATATATCTGAGCTAGTAGCATCCGCGGCCGCACAATTATTAAATTAAAATATTTTTCGATGATATTTTTAAAAATATATTTATAAATGTATTGATAAATATAAACTCATATAAATATAAATCTAAACAGTTATTTATATTTACCTGTATATTCCGTTGGTGAGGGTCTCCTCGAGGATTCCATGCATGCATAATTTTATAAAAATATCTTTGTGCATTTTTAACTTGATTTTCATTTTTCCAATCTAAATTGTCCATATTCAGAGCTCCCTCTAACCATAAGAAACCATGGACACATAGAGAGCCTCTATGTTTCCATTCATATCTACACAAAAATTATTTTATTTTCATTTCTTTTTGCAACACCTTGTTTCAAAATGTGGTGTTTCGAATATGCATGTAATAAGCTACAATATGAGGATAGTTAATAATATTTTGTTTTCTCCATTGTTGTGCTTCATGAGGATCAATTAGTGGAGTTATTGACATCAATGAATGTAGGTCGGGCCAATACAGATTAGCTACACTTAAGGTGAAGAAAATAGTGGGTGACCCAATTTGATGTAATAATTCATTTAACTCAACACGACACTTTGTCCAGTAAGATCTTGTGCCTCTTAACGATGTACCAAAATGCATTAAGCAACCTGCAATATGGGATTGAGGGATATTTTCCATATGTTCACGTAGTTCATTGATTGTAATGGGTAAGTCTTGAAGACTCTTCTTTACAAATACTGTTGAAGAATTTTGTGCACGATGTCGCATAATCATGTTCATCATGAAATATCTAAATCTTGGATGTTTTCCAAAACAATGATCTCTATATCGAATTAGATGTTTTATGAATTCATGTAGATGAAGTTTTTTCATTCTAGGCTGCAACCAATCACAATTACCATCTGCAAATAATGTAGGGAAGGCCATATCCAGTAACCCTTCTGTAACATACTCATTTATAGGAGATGCTCCAATTCCAGGCCAATCAATAAGTGTTCCAGGATCCGCATTAGGGTTGTTTACCCATGCACGAATGAGTTCCATCTCCCTCGGAGCATTAGGCGGTTTGGAGGCCATTGATGTGGTGTGATCAATTATATTTCCTTCATCAGTCTCTAGAATTGGACCCATAAATACATATTCATTCATATCAAAATCGAACTCCATATGGACAAAATTAAGTTTATGAAAGACATTTGTAGTGGTGTTTGTTGGGAGTTCACTCAAAACATTTTCATCAATTTGTACATCCTTATAAAACTTATCATGCTCAACCTTATACTTAAGAGCTTTGTATACTCTCTCTTTATTCACTGTAAAATTATAATTTGTACCACGTTGATCTTTTCTCCTAACAATAATGATTGGCAAATCACTTATTGAATGAGGCAATACCTTAGCAATTTCTTTCACCTCTTGAGGAAAACTTATTGTGTGCCCTTTATACTTGTATTGGCCTCCCGTAGCATGTGTTACCTGTAATATGGGATTAACACGGGCTATCAACATTTCTTCAATTTGTGTCAAATTCGCAAGTTCAGGTGGTTGTAGTCCAGGATCCATATTATTCTCTATAGAAAATCGATTAGGACCTTTTTCTTGTCGACACCTATTACATACTGGACCTTTGACTGTCAAATGCACGTTTATTCTAGGATAGCATTCATCACAAATATAACACATGGATGGTGATGCAAGACTGTCTAATTGATGTCAAAATATAGTCTGCGATTCATTGAAATCCACACCATATGTTGGAATTTGTTGTATATTTATTGCTATACCTTCAATATTTCCTTCTCTTCGAGGCTGCAATGTCCTTTCTTGATGCATCTCCATGTTAATCTCATTGCATCCGCTTTGTGTCTGTTGAACGACAACTATATTTGAAGCATTTATTCTAAGAAAAGAAGATGCTTCAGATGCATCCATCAGTTTTGTTTGTTTTTCTCTTTCTTCTTGTATCTTTTCAACTGTTGATTCTGCCTTGCATTTTGCATGATTTTGTCTTTGTTTCTCATTTTCTCTTCCTCTTTGGCTAACTGTCATCTGTGCACGTCTCTGTCTTTGATATTCTCTTTGATATGCCAAACGTTGTTGCTTCTTTTCCTCCTCTGATATATTTATTTTTGGTGTATTTTCCATTTGTTCCTGTAAAAAAATATTAAATATTATTAGTTCTCCATTTGTTGGAGAGATATGATCAGATCGGTCATAACCAATCAAGATCCCAAATATTAATATTGTTTGCTAACCTAAAAACAAATACAAGTATAATATTTTGATATTTTCATAAAATAAAATATCATCAAACCCACATATATTTATTAAAAAAAATTAAAAATTAAAACATTATCTTGTTTCCTCTATCAAAGCAATGCCTTCAAAAAAAATTAGTCATATTAGTCATAGTACATAAAAACCTAATCAGTAGCAATAGTCTTAGGGTCTAGTGGTAATGAAGGACAAATATGACCGATAAATTGATTACTAAATCAACATTAGAAGGCTAACTTATTAATGTTTAAAGAAGAAATGACAATAATATTCATGATAGAAATAGTGAAATTAATGGGCATTCGAGTAATTAGTTCGAGAATCTTATGAAATTGAAAAACATCTTAGTGAAATAGTGTATAAAAAGTAGCTTTAAAAACCTCTATATATTATACATCATTTAGGGCAATACTTGTTTCCACATAGAGTATCCATGTTGTCAATCAGTACATGTTAATAGATCATAATACTATAATATATATATTTTGCATCCACCATAAGTTTATTATTGAATATTTCGTGGGTACTTCCTAGCAGACTATTGAATTAAATAGTACGAATATACTACGTTGAATATAATAAGCCTAGCGGTGTTATGTATGTTAAGCCTATAGCTAGGCTAGCGTTGTTCGTTCTGAACCTGCCATGAGAAAACTCTACTAATATTTAGTAAAAAGTAAGAGAAGCCCAAGGCTCTTCCCGTAGTTCTCAAAAGTCTGGTCCTCAATTAAATTAAATTAACTAAAAGGGTAATGGCTTGGCCATTTATAAAATAAAATTATGATGCTGAAACCACAAAATATTGAGTTGGTCAAGTTAAATTTTAATCGAATATTGAGTTGATTAAAAATTTTAAAAAAATTATTATAAAAAACTTTTTAATCGCCTGAAGGTCAGGGATATGTCTGAGCTTGAAGAGAGAACTGCAAGCGTCGGCCCCAATAAGGTCTGGCTTATTTTTTGACCTCCTTTGTCTTGCTTTAATATTTATTTTACATTTGTACAATCATGAATGCATAGTTTTAGCAGGTATTGGAGTTGTTGCGGGCTTCTTTGGTGTCAAAAATACCGTTAAACGACGTTTTCTCTCCGACATTGTTTGGTCAATAGTAGTCCGCAAGTCTACAGTTCGCTTTTGGATTTTTTTCTTTAAATATTTTGTGCATGTTATAAAAACCTTGAAGTAACGTTGAGAATGGGTATGTTATGTTGTCGACCGTGTTTGCATTGCCTACTTTGGCGATTGCACAATATGACATGAAACGCGACTTGAACTGTTGGATGTTTTCGAAGTTTAAATGTTTTGAATGAAATAAATTAAAAAGGTTCTTCGATCCAGAATCTTAATCGGTGAACTACGAAATTATTTAAATGTAATTAACAGAAACAGAATACAGAATACATAGCGCAAGAGAGATAGAAAATGTACCTGTGATGTTACTTTTTTTCGCAGCGATAGAACCCTGTTCGCCTGGCGTTGTGTGCTGCTCCTGCAAAAACTTAGGGTTTCAGAGATGCGGAGAGAAGAGTTCGAGGAGAGAAGCAAATAATATTAGAAAGTTTGGGCACCATTTTAGTTTAAATAGTTTAAATATTTTAAATCCATCGTAACCCTTAATGTCGACGGATAATTTTCTTAATGTCGGATTTTTTAATAAAATATTAATATTGTTTACGACGTGGCTGACCTTCCTAGCTGCCATTGTAGGACGTCTATCGGCGTAACTATTAAAATTTTGAAAATTTTATGTACAATATCAAATATTGTAAGAATTATGATTTTGATCCCTTCAAATGGATTAAAATACAAAATACAATTATTTGTTTACAAACTATATGGATATGAGTAATAATTTCTTACATCCTTCATATTAAAAGCTTCCTAGTTATAAAAATACCTATTGTTACCATCAAAAAATCTAAAATTCTTCTCTTTAGACTAATAATGTCACTTATTTGGATGAGGAAGTAAGGTACTTGATCGATACATGGATGTGAGTTAGCCACTTACTGTAGATAAGAATTATAACCATGGTTTCAATACCATTAATCAAATTCTTCCTAAGGTTATCTCAAATGAGTATTCTAAGGTACCTATTATACATATTCTAAGCTTATAGTTGATTAAACTTGTTAAAAAATAAAAACTCCTAGAGAAAAAGGCTATTATGTGTATAGAAAATATATTGATGATAAAATAGATATCCTTCTAGAGTCTCAAAATTCACATTCCTCAAAAATTTAAAATATTTTTAATTGATATACTTATTGAGTTTTTTAATACTAGCAATCCCAAAGATCAATACAAAAATTATAATCATTGAATATTGCTCATTATATTAGGAAATCTATGTTTTTACCAATGCTTTGTTTATATTATATTGATAGTCTTATTTCCACCTATATTATGGCATTATAAAACACATCAATCTATTCTTATATGCTAGTGTTAGTTACTGGGTTCACATGACTCATTTACCTATGTTCAACTTGATGAGGTCTGCTTGTCCTACATCTATGAGAAGTTGAACTTTGATGCTTTTCCATGTTAGTTATCTTCAAACATAGCCCTTATCCAAATTTATCACCCAAATTTATCACAAACCATTTATTATGGTTTCTTAGTTCTACTTACTACCTTAAAACATGTATGAAAGTTAAAAATTTACTATTTTACTTAATTTTGAATAATTCTATGAGGAAAATACATCCTTTAGGTAAATGTAATACTAGCACTAATCCTTCCTTGGTCAAATCCTCCATAAATAAGTATAAATATGGAAAAGGTTAGTCTGTGTTTGGATATATGAGTAACCTAGAAAAACGATTTATGTATCAAGTAGGTAACAATAGGTATAGAGTGATAGGTATGGTAAGATAAAATTACCATAAAACTAGTAGATATGATATTAAAATAAGTACTTCAAAGAAAATATGAAAAATACAATAATATAATCAAAATATACAAAATTTAAGGAGAGGTAATTTTACTACTCTTTCAAGTTACTAACCATTAAGATGAATATTCTTTATTATTTGGTGCTTGAATATCCTTGAGTGTGCTTATTTTGATTATCTCTTGGGAGGATTTCCTAAGGGCTATTGATTAAATATATATTTATTAGTTGATATAAACTCTATCTTGACATTAGGATACATACTCCTTAGAGAAGAATATAAATTAATCTAGGAGCCAAGAAATAGTATTTTATTTTCAATTATGATTGATGTTTATTGCATGAATACTCCTAATATTGAAGGATATGATGTAAAATACTTGAAGCCTAACCTAACACATAAGCACCAAAGAAATCTAGGAAGAAAAAGATAACAAATTTCTTATTCCTATTTCATGTACAATGTGGATGATCTATCACTCTGAATTGCTTACAAATATTATGTTCAATGTTTTATTTCTAGTAATTTAATGTTTAGAATCAATCATAAATACTACTCGACAATAACTATTATTGTTTTTTAGGTCAAATTACAAAGTAATTTTATAGTATAAGGCCTAGTAAGACCTCATAGATAATAATTTTATAGTTAGACTTGATTTTTCTAGTAAATATATAAACAATTTCTGTATTATCATCATTGCAAAAATTATGATATTTATTGGTAGAACTATCACCCTAATGGGGTGGAACTCTTATTGAAAGATCAATATTATTACCAATAATAATAAAATAAATGATTGGACCTATACTATGTCTATCTAGTGGATCTAAAAGGTATTCTATTATCTAGTACAATTATCCTAATCTAGATATAATTTAGTTAAAATAAAGACATATAATGGACTAAGTATGGCTTTTGAACCACAAGGTCTATCATGCCTTTCTTGGGAGTTATAATGAATAAAGAAATGAAATTATGTACACCTTTATATTTGGCATTCAAAATTGACATTAGCAATTTGGCATGTATGTAATAAATGATATTAAATTTCTTATATATATTTATGGATTTAAATAATAGTTTAATAGCTTTTCCTTTTGGTGATAACAAATTGGGGTAAGGTGGCATGTAGGTCCAACTAAAATATTTTAGACTATATTTATATGATGAATTCATATATTTATTATCATACTTATCATGGGACGAGCCATACTTGTTTGAACCAACCCCAATTATAAATGTAATTTATTCCTATACTTTAAAAAGGTTAGAGATTATAGGTGTTGGATGCACTCTTAACAATGACAATTATTCTACATGTTTGACCTTAATATTAACCATACATAGAAAGAAAAAAATATTGTTCCTCCCATTTTATAGAGGTTGAAAATGTTGCCAATATGAAAAAGAATTATATTATCCATGTGCACACCCATTTTAGAATTATGCACTATTTATTACTCTTAATAGCCATAAAACTCTTTGAGGAAATATATTAAACACTCTACATACAATGAATAATCTCTTACATTATGAATGCATAAATAAGTACTATCCAAAAACTATATGATACTCTAAATTATTTCTCATTATAGATACATGAATTTATTTATTCTAGTTTAGAGCTATGGTGGATGCATGTCACCAAAACACTTTCTATAATTATGATTGTTTTTCACACAATTATCCACCAATATATAGAAGTTGTTTATTACCTCTAATAGAATTTTGTTCAAATATTTATTAGAATCTTGTATTCTTTGTCTCTCCTCCCATGTTTTGTATAATTTTTTATAATGATATTACATACAAAAATATTAAATTAGAACCCCTCTTGTTTATATAAACGTGGATATCATTTCCCAATAAAAGAGTAGATACACCAATATAACAATTATGTATAAGGGGAAATGATTTAATATTTGAATATATACATTTACCATTTCATTCCATACATGAAGAAGGATCTTTCTTATATGGTCTTTCTTGCATACCCATTATAGTTTAGAATATTACATTTGATCTATTAACAATTTTATGATATGTATGATCCACAACATCAACACTCTCATGTATTTCATACATATTTAGAAGATTTACCTACATAACACATATTTTATGGAAGCCAAGATGAAACTACCTGCATTCATTTATTTAAAAAAAGAAAAATACAAAAACAAAAATATTCTCACTATTAACATTTTATATTAGAACATAATATTTCCATATCACTATAAAGAGATCCAACAATAATATTATTACCCTTATTAGTGTTATATATAAATATAAAACATAGGTAACAAGTTGTTATCTTCAACATTTAAATTATTTCAATAGTAAATTTGAATTATTAGTAACAAATACATGATAATAGAGTTATTAGGATATCTTTAGCTTAATATAAGTGCACCCTTGCATCCACTCATTTTTAATAAAAAAAATAATAAAACTCCTCATAAAAAGCTTAGAAAAGGACCTCTCAAAATTTAAATTGCAATCTACACCCAAATATCACTTTTACATTACCAATAATATATCGTAATAAATATCTAATTGTAATTTAAAATTATAATATAATAATAATATAAACTTCAAAAAATATTTTACATTAAAAACTTTTAAAAAATAAATTAAAATTAATATAATAATATTAAATTAATAACATTCTAATATTGTTTAATATTGGGAATGACCGGTTTGAGGAGTGATGTGGTATCTTGGTGATTCGGGTGATGGTGATGTTTTGGTGGCGGATGAGATCAACTTGGATGATCCTTTTTGGTTAGGTAAATCTGTGTCAAATGGTGTTATCCCACGGTGGAATCCTGGTAATTTTCAGCATGGGCTTGTTGAGGGTAAGGCCTCTCCTGGGGTTCCTCCCCTTTCTTCCTATGCGCAGACGGTTTTGGGAGATCCTCTTGGAGAAGTGTTTCCCCCATGTAAGGTTGATGGGAATTCCTTTTAGATTTATGTACCAGATTTTACTGTTAATTCTTTGCTGAGGAAGGGGTCCTAGGATTTGGTGGGTGTTAGAATAAGTGAATATTCTCTTAAGTTCTACTAGGATAGACACACTTGAGTTTCCACTCCTCCATGTGTCAGGTGAACTCTCAGTGGTGTCTTCATCAGACTTGATGAGTTGTTGTAATCCAACGACTCTCAATGATCAACTTTGCTATTTATACAAAGTTGATCCCTGGAATAAATCAATCAGTTCTATTTTGTTTCTTCAAATCTTGTAATGCTTTGTAGTTCTACTCTTGGGAATTCTAACATGGTATCAGAGCAGGGTAGATTCTGCTAGCATTCTCTCTTGAAGGAGGTTTCTCGAACTGGTTCTTAATCTCTTATTCTTTGCTTTTTTAAAGAAAGAGGTTTTTTTTCATATTGTAGTATGCTCATATATGCAATTTTTTAAAAGATATTTGCTTATGGTAATACCTACTGGTTTATATAATTTTGTTTTACCATTGATGCAAATCTTTCAAAATTTCTTTATTCACTACTTTGTGTATGCATATTGAATTTTTTTGCCTCTATAAAAATACTCCTTAATGAATGCAACTTGCTTTAAAACAATTAAAGCAATGCTGCATCCCGTTCTAGGTGTTTTTTAATTTATATTATTTCTTCCCCTCTCGAACGCAGCCATCACTGCGTTTCACTCAAGAAGGAAACTAATATAAATCAAACATTTTTTAGAGGCCCCCTATTTTTATTTGTCCTCCTACTTCACCTACGTTTAAATTTTTTTCCCTTAAATGCCAGCTCATTCGACTTTCAATAGCCTTCACTGCGCATTTCATAATGTAGAAGGATAAGCGTTCGACATCCTTTTGCCCTCGTTGCGTATCTTCTAACGTGGAGGAAAGGGAAAAATCGTAGGCCCTTACTTTTGGTGGGCATTTAATTTTTTTATCTTACAATCTCAAATCGTTTTGTCTTCATAAATTTTAATTAATGTAAGGATCGCTCTTCGCGTCACCAATTAATGACTCTTGGTCTACCTACCTAGACCAACGTTCATAATTTTTTTTCAACGTGGCCTTTGGCCAGCGTTTTGTTGTGGCGCGCCTTGAGACTGCGTCTCTCAATGGGCATTTCCCTCATTAATTTTTTATATTCTTTGAAGATCTTGAGATTTTAGGAAGCGTTCTACTCGAATTTCATCATATCTGTTTGTCCTTTGATGCTCAAGAGGATCTTCTTTCCTCTTGTTATATAAACATATTTCTAAGCTTAAAATCATAACTCTTTTGTATTCCTAAGATTTTCTTCGGTAAAGCTTAGATTGATATTTCTTTGGGCCCATTTTATATTATTCCCTGTAAATATCTACAAGTGTTTTTTCTTCAGGTTAGTGTGTGGTGAGATAATCTGTTCTACAAGTGAAATATTTAGAAACACTCAGGTCACCGCATCCTCTCTTCGATGCCTTGCTCTCAGCATCTCCGATTCATCTTTTAAAGTTGGTATGTGGCATAGTTGCTAAGGGAGACTCTCTGCTTTGGTGTCACTCCTCTCAACGCCTCTTCAATGCGTCATATGGTAAGGTGTTATATGATTTTTAAAATAATATTTTTCTTATCCAGTGTAGATATAGGAGTCTCATTTTTCTTGGATGTCGCCATTGGTGTGGTGAACGTAGATGCCACCCTTCCTCACTGCTTGTTCATTGAAAGGTGCTTCGTGGACCCTTACTCGCTGCCTTTCAAGATATTTTTTTCTGCATCCTCTGTCTGACGTCAACCCCTTTAATTTAAGCTATAATATATATTTTTATATATATTGTAGCAAGAAAAAAAATATTTCATTCCCTTTCCTTTTCGGATTTTTCTTCACTCGAAAATCAAAGGAGAATTGTAAAAATTTTAATAAAATTTTTATGGGGGGGTTTATAGGTGCCTTTTGCACCTATACTAAGTTCGGGGGTGTCATTGCATCACTTTTTGCCTTCTTTTACCTTCTTTACTTTCGTTCTTAAGTTGGTAATATTAATTTTGTTTATATATCTTGCTTAATATTAAAAAGGTGTTGATTAAATCTTCAATCCTTAATTAAAGAAATTACTAAAATATTTTTTACTATTTCTTTATTTCATTAAGAAAACTTTTATATTAACAACTTAAATTCTCTATTTTCCAAATGTCTTTAATATTTTATAGAGATATTTTAGTGAATGAAAAATATTTCCTTTCAAAATAGTCTCTATATTAATTAACTTTTTGGAATCAATTTGTTACATATAGTCAACTTAAATGAAATAAAAGGGTATTCAATCCAATCCTTACATAATAAAGAATAAATAAAATATATCTATTCTTTCTTTATTATTTCATTAAGCAATTAAAAATCTTTGTGTTCAATTTATTATTGTTGACAAAGAGTATTTTTTAATTATCTCTTTAAAAGCATTATTTCTCATTCTAAACTTCCTAAGAAGAACAAATAATTCATATCACCACTCACCTTATTGTACATACTATTTAACTTATAGTTTCCCTCAAGTAAGGGCGAGTTATTTGGTAACCAAGTTGATATTCACCTATGTTCCAAGTATCATATCTAATCAAATACTTATAGTTTCCCTCTAGTCAGGGTGGGTATTTGAGAAGAAAAGATATATAGGCCTGGCATATTTGTTCTCTTAACCATAATTAATATCAAATTTACTCAAAATACTTATAGTTTCCCTCTCGTTAGGGTGGGTATTTATTGAGTTATTTGGTGTTTCCTAAAAGCTTTGGCATATTTATCTCATTAACCTCATTAAATATCAAATAACCTCAAAATTACTTATAGTTTCCCTCTCGTTAGGGTGGGTATTTTTGAGCAATTTGGTATTTTTTACAGGCTTCTATTGACTAATATCCATTGCATTCTCTAAATTAAAGTTAAAGGGGGACCTTTGGGTTAACTTCAAAATGAATTCAATGAATACAATTGATCCTCTCACTCCTCACAACTTCCATACATGGAAACCCAAAATTTTAAATCTCATTTCTCAGAAAGGGCTCACACACCTATTAGAAGAAAAGCAACCTGAGTTTGAAAAATAATATGAAATATTTGTTCACAAAGGGAAAATGTATGAAACAATGGGTATTATAAGCTCTAATGTGCATGAAAGTTTATGGTTTCACATTGCAGATTGTAAAACTCCTTATGAAAGTTGGGAGAAACTAAAGACCTTGTTTGGGAAAGTAGATCAAATAAGATCAATGCAACTAGAAGCAGAATTAACAACTCTATCTCCTGAGGACTTCAACAATATTGTTGACTTCCTCACCAAATTCAAAGAGGTCCTCACTCAATACAAAGGTAGTGGGAAGACTAAGACTGAAGAAGAATGCATTTATCTAATCCTTTCTAAACTAAATGGTGTATTTCAAATATTTGCTACCACCTTTCTATCTACCAAATATGCTCTTGGTGCAACCTTTAAAATGCCCTCTTTAGAAGAGTTTTGTGATAGACTAACTAGGGAAGAAACAAAACTTGCAAGATATGAAATCTCTTCTTCTTCCTCTTCCTCAAAAGCCTTAGTAGCCTCCACCTCTTCTAAAGAAAAATTCAAAAATAAGGAAAATAATCCCATAACTTGTACTCACTGCAAAAATAATGGTCACTCTGTAAACAAATGTTGGAAAATATTACAACAACTAGAGGCAGCTATGAAGGATCAAAATATAGACAATAAAAAGCAAATAGGAAAAGCCCTTAATGTTCAAGGGAAAACCTCCAATTCTTCTGTCTATCGATTTGTACTTTTGGAAAGGGGAAAATTGTTCTCTTCTCTCCAATAGGAGTTGAGATAAGAGACTTTCAAGATCCCCATTCTCTCATAGCCAAAGGAGATATTGATCACAACACTCACCTATTTCACTTCAAAGGATTCAAAAATCTAGAAGGGGCCTCCTATTTTGTGGCTCATGGAGATCTTGAAAGCAAAATTTGGCATGAAAGGTTTGGTCATCTCAGTTACAACTACCTAAAGGAATTGAGCACCCATGAAATGGTAACAGGTTTACCTCAAGTCTCTTCTATTGATGGAGTTTGTCCTGGATGTGCTCTTGGAAAGCAACATCAAGATCCTTTCCACCCAAGTAGTTCTCTAAAAACTTCATCCCCTCTAGAATTAATCCATAGTGACTTGATGTCTTTTCCAGAACCTTCTTTCAAAGGAGCAAAATATGCTCTAACCTTTATTGATGACTTTTCTAGAAGAACTTGGGTCTACTTCCTAAAATATAAAAGTGATGTTCTATCCCACTTCAAAGTCTTCAAAGCCTTAGTTGAAAATCAGGCCTCTTGCAATATCAAGCAAATTCGCACAGATAATGGGGGGAATACTATAGTAATGAGTTCTCCATATTTCTATCAAATCATGGCATCATTCATCAACATTCTGTCTCCCATAATCCTCAGAAAAATGGCATTGCAGAAAGAAAAAACTGAACATTAAAGGAAATGGCAAATTGTATGCTCCATTCAAGAGATCTTCCAAAAGTTTTTTGGGCAGAAGCTATTAACTGTGCCAATTATATTCAAAACCACACACCTCATAAAGCTCTTGATCATTTAACTCTTGAAGAAGCATGGACTGGTTCAAAACCAGATGTTTCCTTCTTCAATATTTTTGGGTGTACTGCTTGGGCACACATCCCAAAGAAGAAAATGAAGGCTCTAGATAAGAAAAGCAGAAAGCTCATCTTTGTTGGTTATTGTGAGGAAATGAAAGCATACAGGCTCCTTGATCCCTCAACTCATGAGGTATTTTTCATAGGAATGTCCAATTTGATGAAACATTCCCTCAAAAATATCCTCAACTCTCCTCTTCCTCCATTGAGCCTTCTCCTATAATAGAACCTCAATATTATGAAGAACCAACTCTAGAGGTTAACTTAGAGATTGATAATCAATATGAGGAACTTGTAACTCCAACTCAATGTCTTTCCACTCCTTCTACTCCTTCCACTATGCCAAAATGGGCCCACACCATTGTTAAAGAAGCTACTCCTTACATCCAAAATCTTCCATCATCCAGATCAACCAACTCCATAGGCATTGGTCTTGTTTGTCAGTCTATTTCCTCTGATCCTCAGTCCTTCAAATAAGCAACTGGTATTAAAGAATGGGATGATGCCATGGAAAATGAATTCTCTTCCTTAATCAAAAATAAAACTTGGGATTTAGTTCCCTTGCCTAAAGGAAGGAAATTAGTTCGTTGTAAATGGATTTACAGAACAAAGTATGGTCCTAATGGAGAAATTGACAAACACAAAGCTCGCCTAGTAGCCAAAGGTTTCTCTCAAATTGAAGGAATTGATTATGCTAAAACCTTTGCTCCAGTTGCTAAAATGGATTCTGTAAGACTGGTTCTTGCTCTGGCTGCTTCCCAAAAGTGGCATGTCTTTCAAATGGATGTAAAAAGTGCTTTCTTACATGGGGATTTAAAGGAAGAGATATACATGGAACAACTTTCTGGTTTCACTCAAGACTCCTCTCTTGTTTGTAGGCTAAACAAGTCTCTCTATGGCCTCAAACAAGCTCCTAGAGCTTGGTATGAAAATATGGACTCCTTCCTTCTTTCCGTAGGTTTTTCTCATTGTGAGTCTGATAACACAGTCTACATTTGGAGAGATGAAGGAAAAATCACCATTCTTGTTTTATATGTTGATGATCTTCTAATCACTGGTAGTACCTTCAATCACATTCAGACTATAAAAGACTCCCTCTCTAAAAAATTTGATATGGTTGATCTAGGTTTAGCTCATTACTTCCTTGGGATCCAAATAAATCAAACAAATGCAGGTATTTCATTGTGTCAACAAAAATACACTCTAGATCTTCTTCAGAGGTTTAAAATGTCAGATTGCAAACCTTCTCCTACACCTTTTCAATCTGGCATAAATCTAAGTACTTCCTGCTCATCCCCTCTATGTGATGCAACTCTATACCATCAGCTTGTAGGGAGTCTATTATACCTTACTCATACTCATCCAGATATCTCATATGTTGTTGGCCTCATATCTAGATTCTCCCATCAACCTCACTTCAGTCATTGGCAAGCAACAAAAAGAATCCTCCACTACTTGCAAGGAACTACTCAATTTGGGCTCTTATATAAGGGAAAATCCATGGATATCATTGGCTACATAGATTCATATTGGGCAGGTTCAGTAGAAGACATATGTTCAACTTCTGGCTATGTCTTTTGTCTTGGTTCTTCGCCAATAGCCTGGTTATGCAAAAAATAACAAGCAGTAGCCTTATCATCTACAGAGGTAGAATATAGGGTAGCAATTTTAGCAAGTCAGGAAGCTCTTTGGCTTCATCAAATTCTAAGGGAATTTGGTTTATCCCATGACAAACCTATAACTCTTTGGTGTGACAATCAGAGCACAATTCACATTGCATGAAATCCAGTTGAGCATCAGCGCACCAAGCACATTGAGATACATATGCACTTCATTCGATAACACATTCAGAATGGGGACATATACTTGGACTATATTCCAACTGAGGAGCAAATTGTAGACATCTTCACCAAGTCATTTCCTTCTCCGTGTTACATATAGTTGCGAGAGAAACTTGGAGTAATACAACTGCATTGACACAGAGGTCTTCCACCTCTCCTTTTACTATTGTATTCTTTGGAGGATGGTTTTTTCCCTTGTGGTTTTTTCATCATCTCTCCAAAAGTATATATTGTTCATGAGTACCTAATCAGGCCAAGTTGTCGGGACTCATTCTTTTTTGTGTTGAGAGGACAATCTTCG
The DNA here is from genome assembly GCA_028583015.1 of Wollemia nobilis. Classification (NCBI taxonomy): domain Eukaryota; kingdom Viridiplantae; phylum Streptophyta; class Pinopsida; order Araucariales; family Araucariaceae; genus Wollemia; species Wollemia nobilis. Next base: position 9,135,615 of record JAQPPZ010016717.1, on the reverse strand, counting down.
CCATCCGAAGACATACCTCTATCTTGGATATTTTTCTTGTAATAGATGGTTTTTCCCCAAGGGGTTTTTTCACCATCTATATATTGTAAATGAGTACCTCATCAGGCCATGTTGTCGGGACTCATCCTTTTATTGTTTTAAGAGGACAATATTCACCATCCGAAGACAAGCCTCTTCCTTATTTATTTTTTGATTGATGGCTTTTCCCATTGGGTTTTTACCATCTCTTCAGAAAATAAATCATTGTACATGAGTACCTCATCAGGCCTTGTTTTCGGGACTCATTTGTATAAACCACCCCTAGTATCACTTAAGGGGGTGTTAGAATAAGTGAATATTCTCTTAAGTTCTACTAGGATAGACACACTTGAGTTTCCACTCCTCCATGTGTCAGGTGAACTCTCAGTGGTGTCTTCATCAGACTTGATGAGTTGTTGTAATCCAACGGCTCTCAATGATCAACTTTGCTATTTATACAAAGTTGATCCCTGGAATAAATCAATCAGTTCTATTTTGTTTCTTCAAATATTGTAATGCTTTGTAGTTCTACTCTTGGGAATTCTAATAGTGGGTAAGTTGGTTGGAGGTCATCCGAAGTTGGACTCTCTAAAATATTGGGCCTTGTCTAAATGGCATCTGAAGGGATCCCTTGACCTTGCTTCGCTTCCTCATAATTTTTTTCTCATAAGACTTTCTTGTGAGGAGGATTCGAGGAAGATTTTGGAGGGTGGGATTGGTTCTTCCGAAAGCATGATCTCTTCCTCCATTGTTGGGGATATGATTTTAACCCAACACTTTAAAGAGTTAATGTGGTTCCTGTGCAGGTTTGCCTTCCTAAATTTATGATGTATCTTTGGCATGAGAGTGTTTTTTGAGTTGTTGCATCGGCCATAGGGGAATTTATCTCCTTTGACAAATTTTTGTTGTATCACTCTCACCATCAGTTTTTTAGGATGAGTTTAATGGTTGATATTGAGAAAGAGCTTTCTAGTGCGGTGGAGCTGATTTCCCATCTAGGAACTTGGTCTCAATCTGTCATTTATGAAAACAATCCACAGGATTGCAAATATTTTGGCTTGGAGGGGCATCACCAAAGTTTGTGTTCTCAGAAGAAGTTGGGGATTCCCTCTAAATCCCTTGATGTTGCTACCCATAATCAAGATAAAAAGAATGAATGGAGAACCCTCACCAAGAAAAATAAGATTTGGTGAAAAAATACTTTGAAACAATCTTTGGGTTCGAAAGGTAAAAGTATTCTCTCTTCTCAACCACCCCATTCATCTAGGGGTGGTCCTTCAGTTCCTCCAAAAGGTATTCCAAAGTCACCTCATCCACCTAAAACTCAGTCTCTTCAGAGTAATCTGGAAGTAGTTTTGTTTGCGGATCCTGTTGAAGTTGGAAATGATATTCCACTGTCAAATTATTTTCAAGGCCTAGACCTGATCATGCTTTAGGATTCTTTGGAGGTTACTGTTCAGGAGTTATCTCCTTTGAAAATGGATTTCTCTCCCAAATAATCAATGATTTCTCCCATTGTCTACCCTTAGCCCGGGTGAATCCCCTAAGCATGTCATGGAGAAAGGTTCTCCTAGCCCCAAGACTAGAAGCCAACATAAGAAACCTATGGACTTTGGCTTGGTAAAGAAAGTTGGTTGACCTCAAATAAAAATTAGGAAGAAAAAAGGATATAGAGGAGGCTTTGGCAAATGGTGGTCAAGCTCGTCTTATTGTGGAAGTTGAAAACAATGACAAGCAGCTCAAGCTTGATGGTTTTAAATCTCCTTTGTTGGGGGGGTTAGTAAATTATTTTTCTTTTAATTCTTAATGAAGGCGTGTTCTTGGAACACTAGAGGGCTTAATAGAACCTCTAAAAAATGCTTGCTTGCTTCTTTGAGGAGGAAGAAATCTCCAAAAAAAAAAATGTGTTCATGAGTCTAAGTTGGATACGTCTGCTTGGGTGGAAGCTCAATAAGTAGTCTAGAAAGACTCGGATTTTATGGCTTCTGAAACCTCTGGCTCGGCTAGTGGTCTCCTATTCTTTTGGATTTTTTTTTTAAGCGAAAAACCCCTTGCGGGGCCTCCTTGGTATGAGAGACCACAAACAGGGGGTTCTACACTGTCAAAGTCACCCGAGAGTCGCAACCGACCCTACCCGCACCAACATTATCAATTCAATTTTGGATACCCAATTCAACTTTTTGGTAGGGTGGAGATTTGAACCTAGGACCTCTCTTGGAGGATTTCCCTCTCCTCTCCAACTCACCTACAACACCAGGGTTATTATTTTGGAATTTGTCTAAGTTTGAGGATAATATAATTTATTCGTCTAATAGGGTTATTAATATCCTTTTTTGTTTTAAATCATCTCAAAAGTGGTGGTTTATATCGAATATTTATGCCCCGAATACCTATATTAATAGGCATATATTTTGGATGCTTTTGCTGGAGATGAGGACTACTTTTCAACATGAATCTTGGATGGTGGTTGGTGATTTCAAATCTCCCTTATTTCCTTCTGAAAAGCACGAAGGCAATGTTGTTTATGAGTGGAGTATTTTTTATTTCCATGAGTTTGTGAACCAAGCGAAACTCCATGACATAGACCTCAAAGGTGCTAAGTTTACCTGGAGTAATCGTAGAGGAGGAAATAGTCTTATTCTTAGTAGTTTTGATAGGGTCTTCATATTGAATTCCTCCTTTGATCTTTTTGGTGATGCTTCCTTATCCACCCTTTCTAGAATAAGTTCGTATCATAACCCATTATGGTTGGAAACTCCTAAGGGTCTCCTGTTTCTTACCCATCCCTTTCATTTTGAGGTTATGTGGTGTTATAACCCTAATTTTGAGGTCAAAGTTGTTGAGTGGTAGAAGGACCCAGTTCTTGGAATTGGTATGTTTAAACTATTGAACAAATTGAAGAAGCTAAGAGTCCACCTTAAAATTTGGAATAAGTTTTCCTTTGGAAATATTTTCTGGGAAAAAGAATGCTTGAAATCACTTTTGCTCTCGATTGAAGCACAGATTGATTCCCAAGGGTATTCCAATCATCTTCTCTTAGAGGAAAAAGCTACTCTTTGTGCCCTTCATAATGTTCAAGATGAGGAAGAATTTTTTTAGAAACAAAAATCTAGAGAACTTGGGTTGAAAGGTGATCATAACTCTCATTTTTTCCATTCTTCAACTTTTCATCATAGACGGTAGAACAAAATTAGGGAAATTTCTAAATCTTATGGCATCCTCTCTTTGGATATTATGGAGATCAAGGAAGAGGCACTGGACTTCTTTGTTTCACTTTTATGCTCTCCATCGGCTTGTGATAGAGATACAGAAAATAGTATGTTGGAGGCTTCCGTGTTTGGTTTCTAATGAGATGAATGTTGCTCTCAAAGCTCCATTCTCAAATGATGATATCTTGTCAACGCTCAAGTATATGGGCCCTCTCAAAGCCCCTGGCATTGATGGCTTCCCACCTATTTTTTTCTAAAAATTTTGGCATATCTATGGGGAGGACATTTGTAATGTTATTCATCATTCCTAGAGTTCTTTGGTCTTTCCTAAGGCTTTGAATTCAACCTTTCTTGCTCTCATTCCTAAAAAGGACTCAGTGACTTCATTCAGTGACTTCAGGCCAATTAGTTTGTGCAATACGGTCTATAAAATCTTCTCTAAGCTAAATATATTGAAGCCCATTCTTCCTACTCTTATTGACTCTGCTCAGAGTGGTTTTGTGCTTGGGAGGTAAATTTTGGATGATGCCATCATTATCCATGAACTTTTACATTCGGTGCAGAAGAGTGGCAGGGCGGCTTTTTTTCTAAAATTGGATGTTAACAAGGCTTATGATCGGGTGTCTTGGTCATTTTTGTTCAGGGTATTGATGAAGTTTGGTTTCAGTGATTCTTGGGTCAATTTTATGGAGGCCTCGATTTCTTCGGCTTGGTTCTCTATGTTGATTAATGGATCCCTTGTTGGTTTCTTTAACTCATGCCATGGGATTCATTAGGGAGATCCTATCCCTCCCTTTCTCTTTATCCTCATGGTAGAATCTCTTGGCCAATATATTAAAATTCAAAGTGTTAATTTCGATCTTAGGTCGACCTTGCAGATCAGTCCGATTTCTCACTAGTAATTTGTCGATGATACTTTTCTCTCTTGTATGGCGTCGATCTTTCATGCTTGTGTTGTGAAAATAATCTTGGACTGTTATGGGAGAGTAGCAGATTAGTTGATTAACTATATTAAAAGTAGCATCTTTTTTATTAATATTTCGAAGGTCTGTCAACAGAATATTACTTCTATTTTACATTGTAGGATTATTTCTCTCCCGACTACCTATATTGGACTTCCATTGTTATTAGGTCGCTTGAAGGAATCGTTTTGGACTTCAGTTTTGGAGATGGTATAGAGGAAGCTATCCTCATGGAAGGGTGTTGTACTTAGTCAAGCAGGGAAAGCATTTTTGGTTTATAGTACACTTCAAAGTATTCCCATATACTTCTTGTCTCTCTTCAATCTTCCGACTAAGGTGGCATCCAAGTTTGATAGTATTTGTAAGGCCTTTCTATGGGCTGGTCCAGAATTGAAGGGCAAGTTTCACCTTATTTCTTGGGAGTAAATTTGTAAAAGGAAAAGGGATGGGGGATTGAATCTTAAGAATGTGGTTGTTATGAATAAGGCACTGGTTTCCAAACTTGCTTGGAAGGTTACCTCCAATTCTAATCATCTCTGGTATCAAATTCTTAAGGCCAAATATAATTTTCAATAGTTTCTCTTGGATCATCTCTCTTCTGGAGGTTCTACATTTTGGAACAACCTGATTAAATCTAGGGACTTTATCAGAGACAATTGTTGTTGGATGATTGGCAATGGTAGGTCTATTTCCTTTTGGGATGACCCATGGCTTAGAGACCGCCCCCTCATCGAGGATCCTCACTTTAGGGATGTGTGTTTGCTCTCCAAAATGGTAGGCTATGTCAAGGTGGCTGATTTTGTTTTTCTTCAGAACGATTGTAAAATCCGGTCTCCCTCCCCCTTCCTAAGGAATGCCCAAGATTGAATTATGTGGGATTCTCTCTTGGTTGAGTTGCGATGGTATGTTATGTGGTAGTAGGAGGTGACGGACTGGTTGGTTTGGGATGGTGACTTTGAGGGGTCCTTTTTGGTTAAGTCTGTGTATTCTCTTATTTGTCCTCGAGGAGCTGGTGATTTCCCTTGGTCAAATATTTGGATTAAGAATTTGACTCCAAAGATAAACATTTTCTTCTGGCTGGTAGTGCAAAATAAGATTTTGACCATAGAGAATCTACATAAGAAGGGTTTCAATTTATTAAACTACTATTTTTGTGTAAGAAATACTAGGAATCCACTTCCCATCTATTTCTTAAGTGCAAAGTCTTTTGGGATATTTTTTATTTTTCTCTTCAGCATGTTGGGGTTGCTTGGACTTTGTCAGATTCTATCTGCAACTTTGTTCAACAATGGACATCACCCTTTTCTTCTCCCCATATAAATTTTTTTAGAAATTTGTGTTACCTCATTGGTGTGGAAGGAGTGGAATGCGAGGGTGTTTAAAAAATCTAATGGTGATATTTTGCATTTAATTTGGAAAGTAATTTGGAATGTGGGAGAGAATGTGCTGGCGGCATTGAAATACTCTTTCCCCTCTATGTCTAAAGACCACCTTGACTATCCGATTGAGTGCATTCTTTTTTTCCACCCGTAGTCAAGACTCCCTCTAGCTCCAAATTTATGTGCATCCATTCCCTGGTCCTTGCCTCCTTCAGGTTGGTTTAAGCTCAATTTTTATGGCGCGACGAAGGGCAATCCAGGCCAAGATGGTACTGGGGGTGTAATTCATGATCACATTGGTAATATGATTTTGGCCTATACGGAGGATATTGGCGTTCAATATTCGTACTTTACTGAAGCACATGCTTCTTTTTTTGAAATTAAAATGCTCAAAGATATTGGAATCCATAAGGTAGTTATTGAAGAGGATTCATTGAATATTATAAATATACTCAAATTTGATTGCAGTTCTAGCTGGCGAATCTCTAATTTAATTGACAAATTCGGAGCCCATTTATTGTCTTTGGAGGAGACATTAATCAAGAATGAGAATAGATAAGGGGATGTGGTGGTTGACTCCCTTACAAATTTGGGCATATCTTGTCAATGCTTAACGATTTGATGTACAAATTTTCTTCCTGAGATCATCTGCCTTGTTAATGAAGACAAACCTTAATGTTTGTTAGATGGTGCCTTGCCAACGGTTACTTTTCCTAGTTTTTTGTTGGTGTTGGAGTGTGATTTTTGTTGTTATGATAGTGGTGAGCCTTTACTTTTGGCTGTTGTGAGGTCTTTTCAAACCCTCTTGGTTCTTTTTTTTGTTTAAGGTGGTGTCAGGGAATCCTTTCCCCCCTTCGGAATTTTGAATTTAAATTTTTAAAGTTCTTCTTCCCAATGTTCCCTCATGTGTTCATGTGGTGGGCCTTTATAGCTTTTCATCGGTTTCTCAAACCTTCTCTGAGTGAGCCAGTGTTAGTTGACCTCTTCCTTAGTTCAATTTTACTTGGGAAGTTGGTCGTGCTTTTGTTTTTTGGTTGATCGAGTTCTAACATTTTTTGTCCTGAGGGTGTTGAAGTCCTTGTTAGTGTCTTCCCTTTTTCTATGAGATGGCACCTTCATGGCAATTATTTTGCTAGCATGCTTTGGATGTTCTTTACACTTGTTGGAGGCCCTCTTGAATTGGTGACATCTGGTCTGATTTTGGAAAGCCCTTTTGTGGTTTTTGATGTTTTATCACTATTTCCCGAGAGTCTTCTTGATTGTTTTCACTGTATGTTCTTGTTGTCTTTACCGTCTTTCCCCGTGATGGGAAATTGTTTGTTGTCCATCACATTGGTTTCCACTTTTTATCTCGGGGATGGCATGTCTTTCTTCATGTTGATTCCTGGGATTCATAGGTTTTTCTTATCGATGAGTCCCAAATCCCTCTTTGGTTTCTGGATTTTGACTTTGGTGGCGAGGAACATGTATTTTTCCTTGTTTTGTCATGGGGTCTTCTCCGCTGAAGTTTTCTTGTTGGTTCGAGTGCGGTTGGTTGGGTTCTTTCTCTCCTACCTGAGTTTGGGAGTTTATGGTTTTTTGATCCTATGGGTAAGGTGAAGTTATTCTCTCCTAAGAAAAAGTTGAGTAATTCTCAATTGGAACCTATGTCCATCACCTTTGATGATGAAGTTAAAGCTATTCTAGCGAAAGAAGATCTTTTGGAGTGTATTCAAAATTTTCATGGATACAATTGGATGCTTACTAGTTGGATGGTTGCTACTTGGAATGACGATTGGGTCAGGATTGGCTCGTGGTCATTTCAGGTCATGGTAGAGCTCATCAACAAGACCACTAGTTTGATTTTAGATGGTGCTTATCACAATCATGATAGACACTCTCTATTGTAAGAGATTAGTCTTTTTTTGGATAAAGAGGAATTTTTGCCTAGAGTCCAAAATGGCTTTAGTGCTTCGGCCTTGTCCTCTCCTTAGGACCGTGTTGCTAGGATTATTATGGACTATTTAACTTTAGATTCTTCTTATGATATTATTAGGAGTTTTCATGCTATGTTTTTAAATCACTTGCATCATCATGCTCGCACGAATATTCCTTTATTTCTTTTCCAGTATCTAAAGAAGTCTTTCATGAACGTGCAAGATGATCATGGGAAGGCCCCCATCCACCAAGGCCTTGTCTTGCTTGTGTTTGAACAGGAATATCTGGACCAAGGTTTAGTTGCTAACGATATCTATAAGCCTTTTGCAGGTTTACCAGGTCCCTCGGTGGGTGGCTCTAAGGTGGTAGGGGATTTACTTGATCCAATTTTTGGTGGCTCTAAGGTGGTTTCTAAGGCTGACTTTGAGTGTAGTGATGATATTTATTCATTTACCTTTGATTCGGGACCTGAGAAGGTTTCTAGAAAGATTCAAGTTTCTACTAAAGGGGTTCGGGGTAAGGCTTCTGATGGTGGTAATTGTGCTCCCTCGGCTGGCCCCTCTGTTAAATTTGACGTGTCTCCTAAGGTGGTTGTTGAGGAGCTTGTGAATGTGGACCTGAAGCCCACCCATGTTGTTGTGGGTAGTGGCTTACGTAAATCTAAGTGTCTGCATAGTAAAGTGGGTGAGGATGACGACTCCTCCCCTCTCTCTTTCCCTCCTAATTTTGATGTCCTCCCATGCGACTACCATTAGGAGAAATCGGTTGAGGAGGTCTACACTCGAGAGGTCTCCGAGGAGATAAAACGCTCAATCTTTCACAATTTGAAGCTCATTGATATTAATCAAAGGAAAATTTGGAGTTCACTAAGGTCGACAATGGATCATTCTGAGGATATTTCTCATTTGGTTGCTTCTGTTGCTCAAGGGATGGGTAGGTTGGGGTAGAACTATCTCAATTCTCCTCTTCTTATGTGTCCTAGGGTCTTGGTTTTTTGCAGTCTTTTTTGGTCTACCTCATGGTGTCTGGTGAGGTTTAGTTCTGGTCTTTCTCACCTGAATAACGTTTGATTGTAGTGGTTGTGAAATACCTTTAAAACCTCTTTATTTTTAATAATATTACCAAAAAAATATTTTAACATTAATTATTACAAAATTTATTTTTTAAATAATTACTATGAAATATCAAATTTTATTCTTTAAGTCTCCTTATTGTAATCATTAAAGAGTATCTCTTCCAACATTCAAATATTTTTAACGAACCAAAGTTAATAGATTTGATGATAATAATTTGTGGCTATCTTCTTGCCCCTCTCTATAGAAATAGATGTTGATTAGGGAAGGTTACCCATCCAATTTTTTAATTTACTTTTTAACATTAATTACTATATAAATATATTTATATTTATATTATTTAATATTAAAAAAATATTAACTAAGAAAGACAGACACGATGCCATGTATGTTTAATGCCCACTTGTTCATTATATTAAGAATGAAAACGGGCGTTCCCAGAACCAAAAACTCTCTTTATCGTTTGGCAGCATTTATTGTGATATTGTGATATCATGCCTAAAGCACGTAATCATCCTGTCAATCTCTTATTGTGATATCATCATTTAGTGTGGTATCATAAAGCAGGCACATAAAACCAATATATGGCTGTATATGCAGACATGTACATATCTCCAACTCTGCCTCCATCAACGCTCCGTGGAGGTGTTCCACCGCTTGTAGAAAGTCGCTGCACGTACGAAACATCTCCGAGCACGCACCTGCGTATTATATCCAATAATATATAAATAGATAAAAGATGAAATAAAGCCAATAACATGATTATGATAAAAGCATAACACAGAATTGGACCGAAACTAGCTAAGTTTGGCAGATAAAAGATGAAATTAGATCAATAACATGATTATGATAAAAACATATAACATAACTGGACAGAAACTATCTACGTTTGGCTGAATATGCCATGATAATATATTCTTGCTTAGAACGCAGATTTAAATGCTAGAGAACAGCAAGCCACTGGTTTTATGGTACTTACTGTCCACCCATGTGACTTGTGGCCTGCAAGGAAAGCCATGGAATGCTATCGGGATCTATAACTTCCCGATTTTGAAGTCTTGCGGTCACCTTGCTGGGAGGCGTGAATGTTTCCCACGTGGGCTGTCCTCCATTTTCGTCTGGCTCTGCAAGGAAATAATGCCTGCCAATCACCTCCTGGCCTGGAACAGACGAGAGCTGTGCCGAAACGTTGTGTAACACCCATGCGGAACCATTGAAGGAATACATCTGCACGCCTTTACCGAAATAGCTGACGACGGGCACGTTCCCTTTGGGTATCGAGAGAAGCAGTGGAACGGGAGAAGGTCGACTTTGTTGCACGTAAAAACCATACAAGGCTTCGTATTCGACTTGAATTCCATTGCCCACGGTATTGCAGGATGACGGAGGATTGCCACCTGTGCTGTTGGATCGAAAGATGTAGGAGTCTCTGTCAAATTTACCATGACCACTGTGGCTGGTCGCTTGCAGCACAAGGTCTGGGATAGTCCCTGCCCGTTCGTATCTTCCGATTACTTTACCTGCAAACGAAATCTTTCTTAGGTACTGTACCAACAGATCTTTACTTTTTTTTGTCATTCAGCACAAAATTCAAGTATAACTAGAGAGATGGGTAGCCGGCCACAGACCTGTAACAGTACTGGTAATTTTCTGTTCTCCATCAAAATAGGACCAGGTAGGCATCCCTCCTTGTCCATCCGGTCTTGGAAGGAAGTAATGCTCACCTTTGGGATATTGGAAGTCATAGAAATGATATAAGAAAGCACCGGCCTGATAAAAGGCATATGAATGGTTCTGCTGACACCGGTACTCTTGCGCCCCTCGACCCTTCAACGTCAACGATAACCTACCCCATGAATAGACATAAATGTTATAATTACCCGAATCAAAATAAACTATTAATCATTTTGTTCCAGGAATTTGCAAACAGGTAGGTTGATTAACAGAACTTACTTATTCCCAGGAGGTACCATAGAAGTAGAAATATTGACCACAAAGTTAGCAAGGCCCCAGGCAAATGCAGCCCATCTCCACACAATTAACAAGGTCATGTCTGCACTGTGGTTCCCAATACATGAACTAAAATAAGTTACATAACATTATATAGAACTTCCATGCATGTTTGAGGCCCTGGAAGAATATTTTTGAAGGGGTCTCGTTAAAACCAGAAAACCATGCCAACTATTTTCTTCTTGTAACTTACGTCATGTTTGGCAGGAAGCAATATTAACAACTCATCCTCTTTTAAGACGGTGCTAACCCATTCGTCATATTCAATGTCCAGCTTTCAACTGCAACGTACCTGTAAATCACACCTAGAAATGAACAAAAACATTTATTCGATAAATCACACCTAGAAATGAACGAAAACATTTATTCGGTCTTTCACACGCTATAGGTTGTTTCATACCTCAGGACAAGAACATAGTTTATGCTATGGACTTAGAATGTCAATTTATCCGTAATGATTGTAAAGAGCATATTCATGATTGGAATTAATACCTATCTATCTGTGCGTATAAGCGTTATCTCCGTTCGAATCAAATTCCGATATGATTGGTCGTCCCAGTAAATTCAGGTTTTGGCAAGAGGTGTTAAAAGGAAAGGCTTCTGATTGGAAAGGTCCGAAAAATGATTTTCAACATGGGAGGAAGTGTAATTAGGAAGTCCAAACAGTTGTTTTGTTCTCATATACCTGCATTTCGATTGTGAATTTTTGCCCTTAGAATTTTTCAAAAAGATAAATCGGTGAAGGAAGTGTATGCCCGGATAGCACTACTGAAAAAAAAGAATTCTGTAATTCATAATATGAAAAATGATGGAGATTAACAACGGGCGATTTAGGGCTTGGGACTCATTGAAGATTAATTTCTGAGAGGAGATTTTGAGGATGGTAGGAGATGTTATCGAAGAGGTGGACTTGTTGGAAGAGCTAACATAATTATATCTTCAGTTTTTGTTCTCTCCCTCTGCGTTTTCCGGTTTTTTTTTTTTTTTTTCTCCCTTTACGTTTCCGTTTATTTTGCGTTAATTATTTTTTATAAATTAAATTTACATGATGTTATAATAAAGTTTCAAGTTAATACAATTTTCTTTGTAGTTTCAAGTTAATACAATTTTCTTTGTATGTTATAATAAAGTTTCAAGTTAATACAATTTTCTTTGTATGTTATAATAAAGTTTCAATATAATAGAAGTTTCTATATATCAGTGTATTTGTATGTTATAATAAAGTTTCAATATAATAGAATTTCTATATCAGTGTATTTGTATGTTATAATAAAGTTTCAATATAATAGAAGTTTCTATATATCAGTGTATATGTATAATAATATATAAATATTTTTAATAAATAAATAGTATTAAAAATTAAGAAGGCCAGCTCTTTCAAGTTAATAGTATATTATAATAAAGTTTAAATATAATACAAGTTTTTATATTTGTATATGGCTTATTTATATTTATGTATATGTATAATAATATATAAATAATATATAAATATTATTAATAGGTATTAGAAAGTAAGAAAGTTTCATGTCAAAACTTCATGTTAACCAAAAATAATATATATATATAACATTAACAAAATAGAAATAGATAAGTATTAAAGTGAAACGAAATTTTAATCATGGAATATCATTAGACTTGTATCATCATATTAACCCGTTAGAAAGCAACAGGACCAGCCTCACATACATGCCCAAAGTTGATGTTAATAGGGGTGAGAAGGGGTGAGGAATCTCACAGAGTGGAACCAAGGTGCCAAGGACTTTCACCTTTAAGCAGTCCACTACTCCATTGGCAAACAATTAATATGGGATTATTCACAAACAAACACACAAACTACACTAACAAAACAAATATTTATTAATGTGGAACAATTACATCATCACATTAATTGATTAAATATTAATATATATTTCTTGATCTTACTTTATACATTCTACTTCAATATACTAAATTTAAAGATATGTATTAAATATTTTAACCCGATGTTAAGTACTTCTATACCCGTACAACCTTGAATATGACAAATAGAACTACACGGTGAACTCGCAAAGTGGCAAAAATAAAAAACTTCAAAGTCAATAAAGTATATGATTCAATATCCTTAAAAATATGAATGTCATACTTCTATACCCGTACAACCTTGAATATGAAAAATAGAACTACATGGTGAATTCGCAAACCTAGAGGCTGAATGGTGAGTGGCAATAATAAAAAAACTACGAAGTCAACAAAGTATATGATTGCATATCCTTAAAAATATGAATGTCATAACATGACAAATAGAACTCCATGGTGAATTCGCAAACCTAGAGCAGGAAAGGTGAGTGGCAAAAATTAAAATAAAAAATTACGAAGAAGTATTAGATTGTATATCCTTAAAAATATGTGTCATATACAATGTGTAAGTGCTATGATTAAACTTGAGGAAATTGTGATATTAACTGAGATAAAAAAAATAGAATGGAAAAAATTAAGATAAAATGGAAATTGAAATTCAAAAATTAAAAAAAAAAAATATATATATATATATATATATATATATATATATTATTGGAGAGATTATAAAGTATAGAGTTTCTTGAGATAATTAAGAAGTATCATATTATAAATATAATATAATGTATTGTGTTGTATTATATTATGTAAAAATTTGAATATTGATGAAGATTTTTAAATTTTTTTTTTGGTGTAATTTGTTTCCCTTGATTTTCTCATTTTTATATGGGTTAATTTCTATTTTAAAGTAGCATAGTATATTACATACTAGTAGGTATTAAAGATTGTAGTTTGGAGATTGAAGAAATGAAGGATTTAAGGATTTGATTCTTTTAAGCTAGAGAATTCAAAATTTAGTACCTTCAATGTTATTGTTGTAACTATTATGATATCATGGTAATGTTTCAATGTTCATCCCAAAATATAAATGAGAAAATAATGATTTTTTTGTGTATAAAGATAAGAATATTGTTAATTACCAAGGAAGTGTGGCACATTATGGAATATAGATACAAGGAACTGATATATTAGATTATTTTATTAACCACAAATAAAGGAATATATTGGAAGCATAAAATAAAATATCCCTTCTCTTTATACCACATGTAATCAACTATTGACATAAGCTTTTTTTCTAAGAATTACAAGTATCAAGACTCCTAAAGTAGCTTAGGATATTTTGAAGAGACCATATTAAGGGTTTGCTCAAGTGAAATTAGTGAAGCTGATAACAATATAAAAAGAATATAGAAATTTAGGAATGAAGGATATTGAGAATATGATAGATTATTATATAAGGGAGCATATATTATACACAAAATGGGTATCTATGGTAAATAACCAAACACAATGAGATGTTAAAAATGTGTTGAAAATATTGATACTAGAGTTAAAAATTTGTGCAATAAAGAAAACAAAGTTTTTAAAAAATTAGAGTTTGATATTAATAGTAATGAAGAATAAAATTTGGTTCAAGATTTTTCTTCAAAAGAAACAATGTCAAATAATAATGGGACTAGCTCTAGTACCAATTTCCAAGATCAAACACGAAAATTAAAAAAAAACATTCTATAAAAGCAAGAGGTCATAGTAGAAGAGGAAGCTATAGTAGAAAAGTTAGACATAGATTTATGTATAGGATAATTTTTCAATGTTACTATTTTAAAATGTATGGCTACTATGTAAGTGAATGAAGAAAAATAGGAGGGCACTAAAGGAGTAAAAAGGTAAACGTTTCACATGAAGGATGTGAGGGTCAAAAAAAGTGTTCTTGTCATGTAATATAGAATATTGTTTATGTAAAGGTTCTAAGTATTTATATTTCAATATTTTCAAGTCATATAACTAGTACAAAGGAGTTTTTTGTTAAATTAGATGGTTTCTACAACAACAAAGTGAAATTCAGAGAGAAAATTGTATTCAAGGTTGAAGAAAAATGAATCTTATAAATTGATGCAAAACATGCAAAGAAAAATATTCAAAATACTTACTTCAAGCTAGGCTCAAGCATAAATTATTTAGTGTGGGGTAATTTATAGAGAATAAATATAAAATAGTATTTGAGAATAAGTGTATCATCTATAAAAATTAAATGGAATCCATGTTGTGGATATTGTACGTATGATAAAGAATAAAATATTTCCTTTGGAACTTGGAGGAGAAGAGAACAAATTTTGGCATACATCCATTAAGGACAATAGGTGGTTATGCAACTAGAGATATGATCACCTAAATTTTTAAATATTGTATTTGTTGAACATTATAGGAATGGTCCATGGACATCCTTAAGGTCACACATTGGAAAAATATCATAGAAAGAAATTTCTAGAAGGAATATCACAAAGTAGATCATATCAATTGCAACTGATTGATTTATATATTTATCATTCAATTCATATATCAAGTGTTAGTATATCCTTTTACTTTATGATTTTACTTTATAATCATTTTATAAAACTTGAACATACTTTTTAGAAAAAATGAGTGATGCTTTTGAAGAATTCAAGAGCTTGTTGAAATACATGTATGAAATATCTTCCTAAAATACCCTATCACTTTGGTATTTTATATTAATATATAATATTTATATAGTATAATACTTATACAATGAAAATTAAAAAAATATAAAAAAATTACATATACAAAATATAAGAGTATATGTGCTCCCTAGATTGCCCTAGTGTAAATGTGGTCATCATGTTGAGCCTCCACCTCCTATGGAATCATCTAATAGTCATATTTCATGCTCTTTATATCACACTATGTTTAATTGAACACTCTTTCTTTATCTAGATTGGTTTGTTATTCCCTTTTACACTAAACTATATCTTATTTGCTTGAGCCCACAATTGCTCAACATGATTCCTATAAGGGGTCTCTCCCCTACTTATTGTAGACACCAAAACAGCACCAATCCGATTATGTGACTGCAAACACTAATCGCTTTGACAAACACAGCCCCCATGGCAGCCCTCAGAGGTTAAACAGTGGTCTTAACCACTTTCATAGCAATTTTGTGAGGTCAAGAAGCAATTTGGCACACTTGGACACTTTGCCCAGTATTCGTCTCACCCAGGGACGAATTCAAAATAGAATCCGTCCCACCCCAGATGAATTTCGAATCCGTCCCCGGGTGGGACGAATTCTAAGCTTAACGGGCAAAAAGGCAAATGGTGCCAAGTGGCAGCCCGTAACGGCCGGTTAAGGGCTCCTACCTTGCACGCATGTGTAAGTGGACAGAGGGGCCGTTAGAGGACTGTTACAAGAAGCATTTATCAAAGTTCAAGTCAATGAAGGACTCCCCTCCCTCATGGGAAGACAAGATCGCCACATGGCGCCCATGGCCAACACTTGGCTTTTGTGCTTCCCTCCCAAAAGAGACCCCTTGGGTCTATAAAAGGTGGGACTTTTCTCACCCAAAACATACAGGTGGAAGGAGTGTTCAAGCAACGAAGTGCTGCCGAATCGAAGACTCACTTGCATCCCCCTTTGTTCACCTTCCTACATCCATCAATCTCTTTTGCAAGGGAGGTTGTTGGGTGGCCTTTGGAAGCTCGAACCTTACTCAAATCCGACGCATGGACATCCGAACCTACCAATTCGCCGACCCCCCAATCCTAAAAGGTTTTGGGCCCATCCTTGGTGGATTGGCTCCAAAATCGAGGGCCAACGGTGGGAGGCCCACTTGGGCACCCCCGCACCCCCAAGTTCTAATTTTAGTTTTTGAGCACTTTAGATTATTTTTTAGATTGCATTCTGTGTTACTAGGTCTGATTAGTCTATAATTGCAATTTTGTAGCTTTTGGTCATAGTTTAGGGTGTTTTGTATTGCTTTGTCGTTTCGCTAACTTGCAGGTGTCAAGGCCAAATTCCCGAGGGAGGAGGCCAAATTGGGAAAATCCGACCATCCGGGTCGTCCCAAAATGGCCCCAATTACCTAACCCCCTATTTGGTGGAGTTTTGCAGGTCCCGGATCCGACATTGGAGCAGAGAGAGGTCGATTTCTCCTACTCAAGAATTCGTCCCACCCAGGGACGAATCATGCTCGAATTCGTCCCGCCTGTGGACGAATTCCAGTTTAAGGTGGATTGGCCAGCCGCCTCGTGGCGAGTGGCCTTCCGGTGACTTTTCTTACCTTCTGTCAGGTTTTGAAGCAATTTGGATTCACTGTTTTCACTGTTTCGTGCAAATATTCGTATGCATATTTTGTTAGTTTTAGAGAGAGAATGCTTTTCATTTGCAGCAGGTGCTACTAACGTCTTGATCATTTCTTTGTTTGCAGGAGAAGCAGCAGAGGCGAAGAACCCATCAACATCAGCGACGGCATCATCTTAGCCCGCCCAGTGCAATCGTGGGCACGCGGAAGGAGGAACCATTCAGCGATTGTAATCAAACCCTATTTGCACTCCTAGCCCCTGAAAAGGGAGGAGGCATTATTGTAACAGAGATCGAAAGAAATTAATGAAAGGGCTGTTTTTCTTTATCTGATTGCGTCTCTTACAACATGTCTCTTTTCCGTTTCATGTAATTCATATTTCTAGGACTTAGGCGTGCTTAACTTTGAATGCAATTGCACTTGGTGTTTCCTTTGACCGGAATCTCGTGCTTTCAGTGGCGATCACG
Organism: Wollemia nobilis; assembly: GCA_028583015.1. Classification (NCBI taxonomy): domain Eukaryota; kingdom Viridiplantae; phylum Streptophyta; class Pinopsida; order Araucariales; family Araucariaceae; genus Wollemia; species Wollemia nobilis. The sequence continues at coordinate 9,118,429 of JAQPPZ010016717.1, read as the reverse complement.
GTGGGACCCTGTTCCCTGGTTTTTGAAATCACAAAAACTAATTAAATTTTTGTGTTTGTGCTTGACAGGTACATATTTTTTTTGTTGCAGACTGCTATTCGTCTCTGACAGGGATGAATTATTTTTTGCAATTCATCTGACCCTAAGACGAATTCAAATTCGTCTCTGGGAGGGACGAATTCTGTTCCGCAATCTGCCTCCCAGAGGGACGAATTCTTGTCTACGGATTTTCAGAGCAGAAATTCAGAGACAACAGGAGCAGGCAGAGAAGAGGTAGGGATTTTCATGATCTCTGTTATATTTTTCTGTTTCTATTTCTGTTTCTGTTTCGTTAATTGTTTTCATTTAATCTTGCATTGCATTAGGAAAAGTCATGTATGCTAGTTTCATTTTGTTGGATAAAACGAATCCCACACACATCACGAAACAACTTTAAACCAAGGAGCTGGTCGTAAGACCCCAGCCCTTGATCAAGACCATTGGTGGATTTAATCACCGCCTTGGCTTGATTTGCATCCATTTCCCGATTGTCAACTGTTGTTAGGCGTAAATCCTGACGAAGACAGACCGAGCGTAGCTGGGGTGATTCCCATGCGCGCGAGGATAAGTTTTCTATGGTAGGTGTCATTAACAGGACAATCCCCCTTCCGTACCGCCTATGTACCACGTACCTTCTGCTCTCACGTACCTATAGTCTCCCTCTCGTAAGGGCGGGTATATAGAGAGGTTGGTATATCGGCCTGGTTGGTATATTGAAGGGGCGACCTTTTTGGAGTTATAAGAGCCTACATGATGCATTTAAACGTTCTACAAAATCTACAAAAACAAAACAAAACATCAAAATGCACTAAACCAGTCTAGGGCACACCAAGAATCCTTAAAAGAGATAATCACGGTCTTGTGAATGTGTGTGTTTAATTCTGCTTAGTGTAGACAAAAAAAAAAAAAGAGAGAAAATCATAAAACGAGATAAAAACTTATTTAGATAGCATAGAAGCACCGCAATGGTGTACACCCGTAGTCAAGCCCAATCAAGGGCAGAAGCTCCGAAAGGTACACAAAAAGCAGGCGCAAGTTGCCTTCACTTCAGTCCTGAGGATTTGGTTATACCGCCTTATCGGTCTAACCTACAAAAGAATCCAATTCATAATCCTCGGTGGGGTATGCCTATTCAAAGCAGCCCCTTTCGGGAAGATGCCTTACATGTAGACCTTGACATAAATAGAGAATCACCTCTTGAAGGTAGGCATGAGTGGCCACCGCGCAATGAAGCGCTAAACAGGCACACTGTCCATTTAGAGGGGCAACATGGATATGGCGTCCCTTCTTTACCTATCATCAGAACAGAGAGACCAAATCCGGAGCGCAGGGCTCCTTACATAGGGCGACCTAACTCCGCCCATCCCATTTACACTCATGAAAGGGAGTATGAGGAAAACCATCACATTCCTCGAGAGCAACAAACAATGCGGGAACCTTGCATTTCCGCACCAGTAGGATATCATGATCACCCCTTGAGGCCAGAACCTCGAGCACATACCGCTTACCTCGACAGAGGGAAGCGACCCATTGAAACCTTAGAGCATCAAAATCAAGGTAGACCCATAGGAGGAACATTTGAACCTCCCGAACAAAATAGGGTAGAACAAATTGATCCGACTGTCGCCAGATATACCACCCGTCAAGCCCAAATCATGCGGCTTAAACAAAGTCAACAAGAGATAGAGTATCAATACCGCTTGGATAAAGAACGCATGCAACGCGAAGCGGATGAGTTACGCTATGAAATACCTGAGAGGGGGCCAACCCCTCGCATCCAAAGAGCTGAACAGTATGAGAGGCGTAATCCGTTGGCGCAAGACCAGTCTCCACGACCTCGTCAAGCTCTGCCTCCAAGACCCCATAGATTCGAGAGGGAGGCAACTCCCCGAAACAATGATGGGTACCTTCAAGCAAGAACTTGATCAGTGGTCATAGGTTTCGCCCCGAGACTCCTCAAGAATTTTACGAGGAGTATGAACCGTAAGAGGAGTATATCGAAACTCCCCATCAAGGCAGGAAGGATGCCATTCGGCCACCCCTCCATAGGCCTCCGCTTACCGTAACTTGCAACAAGAGCGAACAAGAGAGGAAGAAATAAAATCTTCCGATGCATACCAAGCGCTATTGGAGCGTTTAGAGTCGGTGGAGACAAAAGCCGCTGGGCATCAAAAACCCACATTACGTCTACTCCGCAATAATCCGGTGCATCCCTCAGTGCCTGCACCTCTTTACCCTAAACACTTTAAGTTGCCTCAATTGGCGTTTTTAAAGGTGAAGAGGACGCACAGGAACATGTTACACGGTTTCTAAGCCAATGCTTCGGCATTCAAGATAATGACGCGTTATTGCTTAGAACATTCATAACCACATTCGCAGGCCCCGCCTCGGATTGGTTCACACAGCTGCCCAAACACAGCATAAGCAGCTTAGATCAGCTAGTAGATGCGTTTCTTGAACGCTTCGCCTTCAACACAAGGAAGAAGGCATCACTTAGTGATCTTGCTAGCCTTAAACAATTTGAGGAGGAAACAATGGCAGCGTACGGGAACCGATGGAGAGCTTTGCTTTCTAAGTTACCCTACCGTCCTCCCATGTCGGACCTCACGCAAATGTTCGCGAAAAGTTGTTTAAAATCAATCTCTCGGTCTATTGTTGCTCGCGACAATACGACAGCCTTAGAAGAAGCTTTGGCGCAAGCCGCAGTCATAGAAGAGATTAAGATAGGCGAAGGCGCAATTGCCAAGCCTAAGAAGAAAGAGTGGAATAAAACCACTAAAACCGGGACAACGCAACCACAACATGCCGCAATCAACCAAGTTGCGATAAATGTCCCAGACGCTCGTGCAAGAAACGCAGCCTCAAAAGGCTAACTACTGTGCAAAGGCCTCCCGCTTACGAAAGAGATAACAGGAGACAAGAATAGTATCAGCAACGTCGCCCTAGGCGACAATTCACCCCGTATGCGGAGTCTAGGGACTCCTTATTTGACCGCTTGTCAGCGGCGAATCTAGTTACTCTGCCAAAAATCCAAATTTTTGACCCTAACGTTCCTAAGCCTAGGGGGTATAGGGAGGAATTGTATTGCAGATTTCATAGACGCAGAGGACATGACCTAAATGGGTGCTGGAAATTCAAAGAACTAGTCCAGGATTTGATCGACAATCGAACATTGGTCGTGGACAACCCCATCGCACCTAACAACCAACAAATGGGGGTATTCAAGGACCCCTTGCCTGCCCACGAGGCGCAGACAAAACCGCTCCAAATAAACGAGGTGCGACAAGATCTTCCCGCACAAGGATTTGTGGGAATGATTAGCATTGTAACAAGGAACAGAAAATACCCAAGCAGTTGCCCCCGAGGTACCTGCGAGGGAAGTTCCGTCGACATCGCAGCCTCAACAACGCCCAATGCAGTTACCTCCGCCTAGACCTGAGGTCACGATACGAACCAAACTCACGCAGAGTTTGCGGACCACGTCAGCTAGGCTGTCCATCTACGAGCTTATTCAACAATCAGCTCCACATAGAGAAGCTCTTATGGACATCTTAAAAGCCATTGAAGTACAACCCCACGAAGCTAATTCTTTCAACGCTTTCGTGGGACATGTGAAACAATGTACGGAGCCTGTCATCACATTCAAAGAAAATGAGGTCAAAACAATATCGAATGACATGCCGGATCCACCCCCGCACGTTATCGCGCGGGTCAATGGGATCCCGTACAAGAGAGTGCCGATAGATACCGGCTCGTCCAAAGAACATTATAACCACCGCTGCGTTAAAGCATTTAAAACCGCCAACCTCTCACATCACAGCTTCCACGTACACACTCGCGAGCTTTTAACGATGCAATTTGCTCGACAATCGGCACGGTTGTTCTGCCTATACAAGTAGGACAAAAGTCAATACCCACACTGTGCCATGTGTTGGAAGGCGAAATGGCTTATAACATACTGCTAGGGCGGCCTTGGATCAGGGACATGAAGTGTGTCCCCTCGATCGCACACCAGTGCTTGAAGTATGCCTATGAAGGGCAAATACATGTAGTCCCAATGGACTTAGAGCCCTTCAAGTATTGCAATGCGGTACAATTCATACCTCAATCGACCCTACCATCAACGCATTTGGATTTTCAATTAAATCCATCTAAACAGGGTCCGATACCGCAGGCACCACTGGTGGCCAATAAGGCAAAATCCCAGCCAGGTGAGACGTCATCATTGGCTCCTTCATCATCAACGCCACCTATCGTGGCCCAACAGAAGGACAAGGGAAAGCAAATCATGGAGGAGGTTAAGCCTCTAGAAGAGGGGTTGCCCACGATCTCAAAAATATCAACAGAGGAAGCGCCCAACGCAACGGAAACCAAGATTCCTGAACAACCAAACATGGAATGGACTCAGGAAGGACTACCGTTTCCTCCTACCCAATCATCAACAATCACTGTTGAGATGGCCAGTACAGGCCTGGGAGAGTACATAGTGCAAAATGTTGTGGCAACCCCCACACTGGAGTCAGTATAAGACATGGGAAGACCTCGCCTTCCCATTGGAACAATCGTCCCTTTAGGCTACCCACCGAACCAAACGAATTTTGTGTATGGGGGCCTTGATCATGGTTCTAAACCATGCGAACAAAAGGAAACAGATGAAGAACCTTTTGTCGAAAACATCAATTATCTGTCGAACCCAGAATTTGCCCTAAAATATCTCGAACAATGCAATTGGCATGGGTATGGGCTAGGCAGATACGAGCAAGGGATGCGGATCCTTTGTCAACCAAGATATCAGATGCCATACGACAAGTCGGGGGTAGGGTTCAACCATCCCCTGTCATTAGACATCTTGGTTGAAAACATGCAAGGCCTAGAAATAGGCAATAGGGGGGGATTGGCACAAGACCCGTACGCCAATCCAAACACAGAATACACATTGGGGGATTATCTCCCATGGTCTACAAACACCCCTGGTAACAACAATAATCCCTCTCCTTTGCTAGAGAGAGGTGAAAGTTCGTAGAGCAGTCCTCGAAAAGAACAACAACGGCTTCCAGATATTTTTCTGAAACTGTTCCCCTTAGAGGTTCCAGATGAAATAACGCAGTCTCAAAAGAATCAGGTCCCTCCACTAAGAGTGGAACAACCGCAATGGGATCAGATTAATTCACTGGAACAAGAAGAATCCTCAATGTCGGAAGCAACAGATGCTGAAGAGGATGAGCAATTTTGGATCTATGAAAGCGATTCATAAGACGAGACTGAGATGGACTATCTCGTACATGCGCGACGACATCACCGCGCTCTAACCCATGAAGATCTAATGGGACAAATGGGTATACGGTTGGGACATGAATGGCACTTAGACCCAACGAGGTGGGACCAAGTGCTAGGCCTATGGCTCCAAATTCAAGTTGAGCATCGTCCACCTCAAGATCCCATCAGGACAACAGTACCAAGGGAAGACCCCGCCTTCCTTTCCGCACATAGAGACGAATTTGCACCTAGAGAGGATCCATTCGTGCCTGTTCCCGTAGAGCCAGATCCAGAGTATAGGGAACATCTGAAAGAATCAAGTCGTCACACCCGTGGTTCTGGAGACCAAATTCATTCCATCCACATGATCTCCATTGATTTGACCACACCCATCCGCAATCCGACCGATCCATCACGGTCATTACATCTAAACACGGATGCCATTGATCGGGATCGCGTCAACTCACCATTGTCACCATCGTAGTACCGGCCTTTCGGTGAAATGCTTCATTTTACCCCAAGGACAACTCAAGATATTTTTCAAGCTGAAGAGGGACCCGAGGTCCCCAACGCAGATCTTAACTCAGCCGATGATATCCATTTAATCCCAACTCCACATCACTTGGAGGACGGATCTCACATGTCGGCCGAAGAGACGACCGACGTAGACATCGGCACAGCATCCAATGAATCCACGGATTCTCAAGTCGGGGGTAAGCCTTTCCCCCGAAGAGCAAGCCGATTACATTGCCCTTCTTAAAGAAAAGAAGGAGGTTTTTGCATGGTCATACAAAGATATGCCAGGACTAGACCCACAGCTAGTCATGCACAATTTAACGCTTGATCCGAAAATCAAGCCAGTAAAGCAAAAACTAAGAAAGATGCACCCAACAGTGGCCTTGATGGTCAAAGACGAATTACAAAAGTTGTTGGATGCACAATTTGTCATCTGCATGGATTATCCGCCATGGTTGTCCAACATGGTTCCCGTCAAGAAGCCCGATGGGAGGATTCGCATATGCACCGACTTTCGAGACCTAAACAAAGCGAGTCCTAAGGATGATTTCCCCTTGCCAAGCATCGACGCATTGGTAGACGCTACAACAGGTCACGAAATGCTCTCCCTAATGGACGGTTTCTCAAGATACAATCAAATTCGTATCAATCCTGAAGACCAACTCAAAACGGCATTCACAACGCCTTGGGGGACATTTTGTTATAAGGTCATGCCTTTTGGCCTTAAAAACGCCGGCGCTACATACCAACGTGCTATGACGTATATCTTCCACGATTACATGCACAAAACTTTGGAAGATTACATGGATGATTTGTTAGCCAAGTCTAAATTGCGCTCAGATCATCTCGGTGACTTAAGCAAGATCCTCGATCGCCTCATAGAGCATAAGGTCAATCGAATCCCAAGAAGTGCGTGTTCGGCGTCACATCTGGAAAACTCTTGGGTTTTATAGTCTCCAAAAGAGGCATCGAAGTGGACCCAAACAAAGTCAAGGCAATCCTTGAAATGGCTCCCCCAACCACTATCAAGCAGCTCAGAAGTCTGCAAGGAAAGGTCGCGTCGATTAAACGCTTCATAGCGCAATTATCTGACAAATGCCGACCAATGAACAAATTATTGCACAAAGGGGTCACATTTCATTGGGATGACGAGTGCCAGTCACCTTTGACGAAATCAAACAATACTTGGCTTCGCCGCAGTATTGGCACCGCCTAGACCAGGTGTGCCGTTCTACTTATACATCTCAGCTACTGAGGTGGCACTGGGCGCAATGCTAGCCCAGAAGAATGAACTTCACAAAGAACAGGCTACTTACTATCTTAGCCGCACCCTGGTCAGTTACGAACTTAACTATGCATACGTTGAGAAACTCTGCTTGGCAGTGGTGTTTGCCACCAAAAGGCTACGCCACTACATGCTGAGCAACACGACGTATGTTGTGTCTAAGGAGAATCCATTGCGATACATGATGAGTCGTACTTATCATAGTAGCCGCACGGCGAAATGGATCATGTTGTTGACGGAATTTGACATTGAGTTTATTGGACAAAAATCTATAAAAGGACAAGTCATAGCCGATCAACTAGCAGAGGCTCCTCTTGAAGACGATCAGCCTCTCGGTCATAGAACTACCCGATGATGAGGTCTTCCATGTCTCGTAATCGCCAGATTCTGAAGAGCCTGAGTCTCAGGCCGACATAACCTTATTTTTTGATGGTTCTAAATGCGAGCAAGGTGGTGGCGCAGGAATTGTATTCTTCACACCGCAGGGCGCTCCAATGCCCCTGTCATTTAAATTAAACTTCCAAGTGCACCAACAACAATGCGGAATATGAAGCCTTGCTCCTAGGTCTTCGGACAAGCAATCGCCATGAACATCAAAAGACTCGAACATCTTTGGCGATTCGCCGTTAATCGTCAATCAAGTCAAAGGGGTATATCAATGCAAATGCCCAGTTTTGAAGGCCTATAAAGCCCTCGTGGATAAATTCCTGGCAAAATTTGAGTGGTATGACATCGAGGCACTCCCTCGATCATCGAATAGTTTTGCGGACACAATGGCCTCCTTGGGGTCACTAATCCCGCAAGACCTTTCCGGTGATATAACAACCATTCAGGTCAAAACCTTATCGCAACCCGCGATGGAGCGCGCAAGCTCAGACTTGACGCCAGGAATCCACATGATCCGGATCGAACCATCTTCGGATAAGTTCTTTCGAATCCGAGACTATTTGAAACACGCCAACTGGGGGTCTTTGTTCTCCCCCATTCCCATTAATAGCAACACAACGCTATTTTTACAAGTTCTATCCCAATCAGCATTTGTTAGGGAAGAACTCCAAAAGGGATTGGCTGTTCAAACCGTCGAGGTATCTGATCAACAGGACTGGTATTTACCCATAAGAGATTACCTCAAGTTAGGTAATCTACCCTTTGGATTGACGCAAGCCGCAAAACGAACATTCAAACAGAAAGCGGCAAAATATGTCTTGATAGGAGACATTTTGTATCGTCGCAGCTACGACGGAATTCTTCTTCGTTGCTTGGACCAGCAAGAGTCCACTTGGGCAGTCACCCAAGCGCATGACGGTACATGTGGCGGCCACTTTAGTGGTATGGCCATTGCAAAGCGCATTCTTCGCATGGGCTATTATTGGCCATCTTTAGAGCGAGATTGCTGCGCGTATGTCAAGAGGTGTGTGAAATGTCAACATCATGCCAATCTGATGCACGCACCTTCCCAGGCCCTACAGACAGTCCAGTCTGCTTGGCCATTTTCGTAGTGGGGCCTCGATCTAATTGGAAAGATCTCCCCTGCATCGTCAGGCCGTCACACGTTTATCATAACGGCCACATAATATTTTACCAAATGGGTGGAAGCAATTCCGTTAACCTCTACGATAGGACCCCGCATTGCGGAGTTCATTTTGCATTACATCATATGTCGTTTTGGTATTCCATCCAAAATAATCTCGGATAATGGGCCATCATTCAAGAACAAAGACGTGCGTGCTTTAACCACAAAGTACAAAATTCAGCACAACTTTTCAACACCCTATTATCCGCAAGCAAATGGGCAAGCAGAGGCGTCAAACAAAATGCTAGTCGCCATCCTTAAAAAGACCGTCGCAGACAGTCATAAGGATTGGCACATACAAATCCCACTTGCCCTTTGGGCCTATCGCACTAGCATTCGGACGCCCACTGGGGCAACTCCGTTTTCACTAGTGTATGGCTCAGAGGCAGTAATGCCTCTCGAGTTGGAAATTCCTTCCCTCCGCATATCAATGCAGGAATTCATCGATGATGACACTGCGCGGCAGGCCCGGTTAGACCAGCTTACGTTGCTTGATGAAAGACGCGTTAATGCTCTCGAGCACTTACGTATCTATCAAGAGCGGCTTAAGAGAGCTTACAACATGAAAGTTCACCTAAGAGACTTTCGGGTTGGTGATCTGGTTCGAAGGAAAACCAACAAAACTCTAATTTGCCGTCCCATATGAGGGACAAATTTGCGGCAAATTGGTTAGGTCCGTATGTCATTGATAGCAAAATAGGACCAGGAACGTACAGGCTAGCTTCTCTTGACGGTATCAAGGAAACAGAACCCTTGAATATCAGTCATTTACGACCATTTCATATCTAAGACAGCCATGTACCAAAAAAAAAAAAAAAAAAAAAATTCAACAAAAACAAACAAACAAAAAGCTCCAAGGATTATCGCAATCTCTTGGTCACCCAAAAAGCTCCAAGGATTATCGCAATCTCTTGGTCACCCAAAAAGCTCCAAGGATTATCGCAATCTCTTGGTCACCCAAAAAGCTCCAAGGATTATCGCAATCTCTTGGTCAACCCAAAAAGCTCCAAGGATTATCGCAATCTCTTGGTCAACCCAAAAAGCTCCAAGGATTATCGCAATCTCTTGGTCACCCAAAAAGCTCCAAGGATTATCGCAATCTCTTGGTCACCCAAAAAGCTCCAAGGATTATCGCCATCTCTTGGTCACCAAAGCTCCAAGGATTATCGCAATCTCTTGGTCAACCCAAAAGGCCTCAAGGATTATCCACTTGTCAACCAAAAAGCTCCCAAGGATTATCCAATCTTGTCCCCAAAAGCTCCAAGGATTATCGCAATCTCTTGGTCAATACCAAAAAGCTCCAAGGATTATCGCAATCTCTTGGTCAACCCAAAAAGCTCCAAGGATTATCGCAATCTCTTGGTCAAACAAATCAATAAATTCAACAAAAACAAAACAACAAAAATCAACAAAATCAACAAAGATTTGCATCTCAATTCTAGGCATACTCGAATTCATCAAAATCAACAAAAACACCATGCATAAATCTTACCACACTACAGTCAGTGGTCTGGGAACGTACTAGGAGTTTCAGTAATTCAGTCATCATTTTCCTCTTTAGCCATGTAGTGTACCAAGTCGAACGGATTTTATAAAGGTAGAGTCATACTTGAAATACACCTTGTTACGTAACATCCCAACACAAATCAAAACACTAAAATTCCCAAAATTGTGTGAACGAAAGATGAAACCTGCAAAATAATCTAGGTCACCACAAGCGAAACGGTTATCTTGCTCATCCCCCTGTGCGAATGACCCCTAGAATGCCGAGAGTTGGCAAAAGGACAAGCTTCCTCCCTACCCAATTCCCTAAGAATCCCTAAAGTTCTCAATAGTTGCAAAACACAAAAATTTGCAAAATGTCAAAACTCAAAAATTTGACAAACTATAGTGCACACATCAAAAGGCACAAACAACAGTGATTTTCATCACTCCATATCCCCAATCCCTTGCTCAAAAGAAAAATAAATCAAAATAAACAGTGATCTTATCACTACAAAAGAGCAAGTATCCCAATACAATTGAAAAAAAGAAGGGAGTTGACCTTGAATCCCTGGAACTCTCAGCATTCTGTAGGTCATAAGGCAAGCTTCAATACCAACTCGGTAACAGAAGTAAACCTCCCGCATGACGATATATCTGTCACATTAACTTGCGTACAGATCAATGTTTGCATGTGGATGAGCTAGCTTATGGCATCCTGGATTACAACGCAGATTAATCTTAGTACATATAACAAAGGAATTCGTGGAGCTAATTAGGTGATCCTCAAGACAGGTTCGGTTGAAAGCCCACCTGGCACTGGCGGTATCCTAACAAATACCACTAAATGAACTCAATTGCACACACAGGGATGTGAAATAGCTCGGTCAAAAACAAGTTCGATTCATACCTTGTTCAAAAGTCTTGTAAGATAAAGTACAGTCGTGGCTAGTGAGTTAAAATCGTCTGAGTCTCAGAAAACCTTACACTACATCCCTAAACCATCTGCGCTACTTTTCATTCTTATGAATACCATCAAAAGGTGTCACAAAAACAACAAAAACAGTACAAAATTCAACAAAAACACAACAAAAACATTGCCAGACACAAGTGCTCTTGCACTTAACCCCTTGGCATAGCAAAATTGATGTCGGGGTTTGCATTGTCACTATCCTACTCCCGAAGAAGGCTACCATAGCCGGACCGCTCCACGGGAGGACGGATTGCCGACAATTCAATCACCAAATGGTGTCACAAAAACAACAAAAACAGTACAAAATTCAACAAAAACACAACAAAAATAATGCCGGACACAAGTGCTCATGCACTTAGCCTCTAGGCAAAGAAAATCGATGTCGAGGTCCAAATTATCGCTCTCCTAATTCCCCAAGAAGGCTATCATAGCCGGACCGCTCCACGGGAAATAGGTTTTCGACGATTTCACCTCATTATGACATCACCAAAAGGGTTAACACCCACCAAAAATAGGTCCATATGTTGGAAAAATTGCACACGCTTAACGGTAAACCCTCTAAAGGCAAACCTTGCACAAGTCATCTTGGGTCAAGCGACTCGTCGCTTCTCTCACGAAGGTCATTCCCTCATCGATTCGTCGCTTGAGGGGGTAGTCACACTTAGTCACCAATCAACAATCACACACCCAATTAAGGAAAACGACATGCATTCAAAGAATCATTGACAAAGACAATCACGCTCCTGCTTGGGGCAGTAAACAAGCAACAATCAAATCAATCAAACACTTGGCATTTCGTGAATCATGAACACAAGGTTCCCCCTGAGGATAAAAACGCCCTTCACTTGTTCATGACTGATCAATGTCTAAGTTCAAGTCACACCTCACCAAAACAAGTTAATACTTGAAATCAAATTCCTTAGCTCGTCAAAAGCAAGGATTCAAGAATGCATGCCCTTTCCATACTTGGGGCATCAAAAGTTGGTTAGGTTACCAAGAAACCCTAATCATTAGTGCTTTGGTTATCTATTTTTGCTCAGCACTGCGTCACCCGCAACGCTTCCCAAAAAGGGGCATCTGTAGACACCAAAACAAGCACCAATCCGATTATGTGACTGCAAACACTGATCGCTTTGACAAACACAGCCCCCAGGGCAGCCCTCAGAGGTTAAAAAGTGGTCTTAACCACTTTCATAGCAATTTTGTAAGGTCAAGAAGCAATTTGGCACACTTGGACACTTTGCCCAGTATTCGTCTCACCCCGGGACGAATTCAAAATAGAATCCGTCCCACCCCAGGACGAATTCTGAATCCGTCCCTGGGTGGGACGAATTCTAAGCTTAACGGGCAAAAGGGCAAATGGTGCCAAGTGGCAGCCCGTAACAGTCAGTTAAGGGCTCCTACCTTGCACGCATGTGTAAGTGGACAGAGGGGCCGTTAGAGGACCGTTACAAGAAGCATTTATCAAAGTTCAAGTCAATGAAGGACTCCCCTCCCTCATGGGAAGACAAGACTGCCACATGGCGCCCATGGCCAACACTTGGCTTTTGTGCTTCCCTCCCAAAAGAGACCCCTTGGGTCTATAAAAGGTGGGACTTTTCTCACCCAAAACATGACAGGTTGAAGGAGTGTTCAAGCAACGAAGTGCTGCCGAATCGAAGACTCACTTGCATCCCCCTTTGTTCACCTTCCTACATCCATCAATCTCTTTTGCAAGGGAGGTTGTTGGGTGGCCTTTGGAAGCTCGAACCTTACTCAAATCCGACGCATGGACATCCGAACCTACCAATTCGCCGACCCCCCAATCCTAAAAGGTTTTGGGCCCATCCTTGGTGGATTGGCTCCAAAATCGAGGGCCAACGGTGGGAGGCCCACTTGGGCACCCCCGCACCCCCAAGTCCTAATTTTAGTTTTTGAGCACTTTAGATTATTTTTTAGATTGCATTCTGTGTTACTAGGTCTGATTAGTCTATAATTGCAATTTTGTAGCTTTTGGTCATAGTTTAGGGTGTTTTGTATTGCTTTGTCGTTTCGCTAACTTGCAGGTGTCAAGGTCAAATTCCCGAGGGTGGAGGCCAAATTGGGAAAATCCGACCATCTGGGTCGTCCCAAAATGGCCCCAATTACCTAACCCCCTATTTGCAGGAGTTTTGCAGGTCCCGAGATCCGACATTGGAGCAGCAGCAGGTCGATTTCTCCTACTCAAAAGAATTCGTCCCACCCAGGGACGAATTACAGTCAGAATTCGTCCTGCCTAGGGACGAATTCCAGTTTAAGGTGGATTGGCCAGCTGCCTCAGTGGCAGTGGCCTTCTGGTAACTTTTCTTACCTTCTGTCAGGTTTTGAAGCAATTTGGATTCACTGTTTTCATTGTTTCGTGCAAATATTCGTATGCATATTTTGTTAGTTTTAGAGAGAGAATGCTTTTCATTTGCAGCAGGTGCTACTAACGTCTTGATCATTTCTTTGTTTGCAGGAGAAGCAGCAGAGGCGAAGAACCCATCAACATCAGCGACGGCATCATCTTAGCCCGCCCAGTGCAATCGTGGGCACGCGGAAGGAGGAACCATTCAGCGATTGTAATCAAACCCTATTTGCGCTCCTAGCCCCTGAAAAGGGAGGAGGCATTATTGTAACAGAGATCGAAAGAAATTAATGAAAGGGCTATTTTTCTTTATCTGATTGCGTCTCTTACAACATGTCTTTTTTTCCGTTTCATGTAATTCATATTTCTAGGACTTAGGCGTGCTTAACTTTGAATGCAATTGCACTTGGTGTTTCCTTTGACCGGAATCTCGTGCTTTCACTTATAGTCTCATAAGTGCTACATAATATGTGAATGGATGCATTTCAATTCTTTCTAGATATCTCTTTTTTACACTCAATCTTCCTATCCTGTATAATCATTTGTATGGTTGGAACGTTGTATTTTATAGGAAGAATATGATGAATGGCATACATCAAGTAGAACATGTAATATATTATGGATGAATTTATTATGGCCCTAGATATCCACAATGTCACATGGAGTATTTTCCATGTGTAAATTTATAAAGTTGCATCCTTTACAGGGATTTGATATAAATGTACTTCATCTATCCCATCTACTAATTGGTACTTATTTATATGCAATCACATTCCTATGCATGATCTCAAATCAAGTCATTAAGTCTTCCACCACTTTATTTAGAAAGTAACTACATTGATTAAAGACTATCTCCATTGGACTATACAACCTACTAATAATTTATTTACAAATGAACCATACAACTTTTTCCTCCATCTTGTACTTCGTTGGCCAAGAATTAGTATGCTTAGTCAAATAATTTATGATAAAAATGATACTCACACACAACACATATATTCCTTTATACTATGATAGGAATGGATGCAATATAATGCTTTTTTTACTTTTTAAAGGTCCCAAGAGGAAAAATAGGATAGACTAGCACATCTAATATCCTATGATTCCCAAAGGATTGATAAACATCGTATATTTTATAATAAATCATACAATTTTTAAATATTGTTGGCTAGTGATATGCTACATATCAAATTATTCTTATTTTAATGTGCACAAAAGAATGTCATTTGCACACAATCATGGAATGATCAAACCAACTACTTCTCTTCCTCCTACACAACTACTTATTGGTACTTCCTAATCATCTCCACTTTATATAAAACTTCTTGTAAAACTAGATAGGGGTGAATGTCCTAATTCACATTTCTTTTCATCTTTGGCATTTCACAATATTAAAACTTAACTTTAGTTAAGTATTACTAGATGTCTACATATTTTCTAGAATAAATTCTACTACTAGCGATATTACATCAAGAGAATAATTGTCTACACATTTAGAGTCAACTCCCTCAATAGCTCTTCAAAGAATATATACATTGATGTGCTTCTTATCCTATCAATCAACAATATCAATATTATATTTTCATAAAAGAATAATCCATGAGGTTATTCTTGTTCGTATATTGAGCTTATTAACATATACTTGAGGTAATATGGTTTGCAACAATAGTAAACCTTTGGCTGAAAATATATATTTTTTAAATTATTTAGAGCAAAGATGATGGGTAAGTTCTCCTTCTTTATAACTTTGTATTTCACCTTGGTAGTACTAATTTATCTACTTCTAAATCATGTAGGATGATCATTCCCATTATCATCTTGTTGACTTAGTATTCTTCCAAGCATTTTACCAGATACATCTATACAAATAATGAATGATTTTTTCCAATCTAGATTCTTCAACACTAGAGTAGTGGATAGTGCCTACTTTAGTTTTCTAAATGCAACCATATCATAGTTTCCTACCTCAAAAGGAATATCCTTGTTGAGGAAATTTGATAAAGATAGAGAAATATTTGAGAAAATATTGACGAACCTTATATAATATTTGATATTACCTAGGAATATTCATAACTTGATCTTGTTCATTAGAAATGGTGAGTCCTTAATATTTGCAACTTTTGTATGATTAGTTCTAATCCATTATTAGGATACAACATGCTCCTATTGATATATTTTTTGTTTTAGATTATTTAGATATCTAGTGGTATAAGGCGCATGTAGAATATATAGTATGATGGCTTGTTAGAGAAGATTATGACTTGATAGCTTGCTCGAGATGCTTGTGGTACATTAGATTTATAAAGAATGTTGTAGTGACTACTATCAATTGGTGTTATACAAGAATTTTTGTACAGAATGATGATACAAATACTATTACGATAGGGATAGGTCACAGTAAAAAATATCAAAAAATATATAATTAAAAGTGTTATGGTCACGGTAAATTGTATTTTTCAAGTGGATTTATCATAAGGACATATGCTGTAGATAATAGAATCTCTAGAAATCGAAGATAGTGAAAGGTATTTTTGGAAGTATTATATAATTATACAGAAATCCTAAAAGGAAAACCTCTAGAAATATGTGATATTTAGAATATCATGTAATCATAAATATTATAAGGATACTCAAAAATAAAATCTCTAGAAACATATAATATTTTAGGAAAGATATCTCATATATCTTGATATTATGGAAAGATTCCAAAAAAGATATCTCTAGAAAGTGTTGTCATGTATCCATGTACAATTTTCCATGCATGTAATAGCTAGCTCACATAAGCCTATAAATAGGGGAGGAACCCCTTATTGGAGGTAAGCTAATTTTAGAAAGTCTAAGATCAACAAAGTAATGGAGAGTCTAGTGTGTGAGTGATAGCTAGTGATGCAGGAGCATCTAGTGGTGTAAGGACAATCTTGCATCACAAAAAAAAAACATTTTTTTAATTCCTAATTTATTCATTAATGATGGTATTTTTTTAATGCCCAATTTATCCATTAATGATGGTATTTTAAATACCCAGTTTATTCATTAATGATGGTATTTTTAAATACCCAATTTATTCATTAATTATGTTAGACTAAGAATAGCTTATATATCAAAATTATCTCATCAAGTTGATGATAAAATCCATGCATGTTCTAGTGGGCCTTATGCACGGGTTACACAACAACCTCTGAAAGGAAAATACAAATAAAGAGGACAATGAGTAGGAGAAATAGAAGTTTGGGCTCTATAAGTTTTTGGTGTTGCTTATATTTTACACAAGATGCTTACTCTTAAATCGGACCATATTGACAGTCGTAAAAAAATACTTGGTGCCATTATTACTAGAGAACCAATACCTAAAACTGATACTACTCCAGAATTGTTTTGATTGCTTATTCGATAACTATGATCTTTAGATTTAGAATTGAATCATGTTATTATATCTCCGAAAGACTTTCAGATAGATAGGAAGGAAATTTAATAAAGATGAATCAAATTTTTATTTTATGATTGATCAAGATAAACATCAATAACTTCGAATTAGATTATATTGTCCTGGTGCTTGGTCTAATTTTTTTTTACCTAATGGAGAAAGAGTCGAAGAGGTGACTAACCCCAATACTTTAGATTTTGAAACTAATCAATTAGAAAGAGATGGATCATTTTGTGAAAGAATTTTTAGACCTATAAAAAGTGGATTTTGTGCTTGTGGAAAGTCTCAAGTGATCAAGAATGAGAATAAAGGATCTAAAGTTTGTAAACAATATAGAGTTGAACTTGTGGATTCTCGAATCTAAAGATATCAAATGGGATACATTAAATTGGCGTGTCTTATGGTTCAAATATGGTATTTTAAATGGTATCCCATTTATATCATGAATTTGTTAGATCTAACTCATAAATATTTAGAAGGCCCAATATATTGCGATGTGTGACTTGATCACAAGATCCTATTATACAGATCCATAATAAGGAACAATCACCCTATTAAATTTCATTGGGATACCCTTAGCTCTTACATGCCCCTTGGAAATAGTAACATGAAGCTCATAATTAGAACAAACATATTTTAAAGATGTTGAGAAAGAGGAATTAGTCTAGGGTTGATATATTGTATATTTAATTGCTAATTGGACTTCGTGAAAATACTTATTTTCTTCTTTAATGCATATATATATATATATATATATATATATAATGTATGAATTTTTAATTCATTGTTCTTTTTTTGATTGATTATCTTTAAATTATTCCAGACCGAAAAGAAGATATGGCTATAGGAGTTTATTCATCGCACATATGCTTCAAATAGTATTGAAGCCATCGAAGTAAAGCAAAGACCTATAGGATCAAATAGAACGAGATACAGACAAGTAAATCCCTTATGAATTTCAAATGAATTGAAGGTCTTTCACAAAGAAAAGTATCGTTCGAAAGGGAGGAGACTGCTCAATAATTCCATATTTATGTCATAATATGAATCGTAAATGAATACTAAATTTCACTTGGAACTTGAGCAAAGAGTAGCTATTTATTTAGTCTTTCTACAGAGCAAAAAGCATTTTTTTGCAGAATCACTTTCCGTTTCGGTATAGTTACTTGAGCCGGATGAGAGGAAACTTTCACGTCCGATTCTGAAGGGGGGGAAATCCTAGAGCAACCTATTCAAAATATTAAATACCTAATTTATTCATTAATGATGGTATTTTTAAATGCCTAATTTATTCATTCATGATGGTATTTTAAATGCCCAATTTGTTCATTGTATTTTAAAAATATCCAATTTATTCATTAATGATGGGATTTTCTTAATGCCCAATTTATTTCATTAATGATGGTATTTTTAAATGCTCAATTTATTCATTAATGATGGTATTTTTAAAATTCCTAATTTATTTTGAAAATGGATGACAAGAAAAGAGAAGTTACATTTTTTAGAATATTCTATGGAAGTTATTAAAGGGGAAATAGAGATTTACCGAAGGTAGTCCAGAATTACAAATCATGGCTCCAGCTTACAGATTTCTAGTAGATTTTCATTGTGATAAAATCGATCTTGTGGTCATAACATTGTAATTTTTTATTCTAGTTGTATTTTTATTTCATTAAAATAATATCAGATGTGTTGCTTTTGTAATTTTCTATGATATTGAGGATCGTGTGAGTGTTGGATGGAGTAGCCCTTCACCATGTGGTATCAGAGCCAGGTTCTTGAGTGTGTAAACATATATTCGAATGTAGGGTAATTTGCACCAAGGCTAGAGGTTGTGGGTTGTGATAAAAGTGATTAGAATACCTCCACAAAGAAACTATGGTGGTGGGAGAAATGCTATGGTACCATAAGAGGATTTAGAGCCCTACAAAGACAAGTTCAAGTACTCCAAGAGAAGCTAGGTAGAGATTTTGAGCCAAGAAGAGAAGATGAAAGTGAAGATGAAGTTGAAGAAGAAATCCATTTCAAATAAGAACAAGACGTAGTAGATCCTGACTAAGTCAGAATATTTATGACCATCTTCAAGATCGAAAAAGACCGAAGATTGATGTTTCTACATTTTTTGGGAATCTTAACCTAGAAGAGTTGATCGATTCGATCAATGATATGGAGGAGTAATTTGAGTATGAGGAGGTGGAATATCTTGAGAGGGTCGAATTTACAAAGATCAAGTTTAAGGGTCATGCTAGTATCTGGTAGAAGAAATTACAACTAGATAGAAATAGAAGAGGAAAAGAAAGAATAACAAGATAGGATTGGATGATAGAAAATTTTAAGAGATAGTTTATTCTAGTTTATTACGAGTTAGATCTACTAAAGAAAATGTAAGGTTTGAGATAGGCAGGTAAGCCTGTCAAAGAGTATATAGAATATTTCTACAAGATCATGATCAGAATAGGCCATTATGAGGTTGACAAGGAGAAGGTAGCTTGTTATATAAATGGATTGAAACCAAGTATTCAAGAGAAGCTATGTTTGGTCAAAATGACTACCACAGAAGATGTTTATCAGTTTGCCTTGAAGGTAGAAGAGAATCTAAATAGAATATTTGAAAGCAAGCAGAGAGAAAGAGGTCATGATGGAAGGACTGGCAAAAGACCATATGGACGACAAAATAAAGACCAAAAGAAGAATGGAGAAGTTAGCAACAGTCAAAACCAGAAATGGGATAATGCCTACCACCCCATGAGTAAAATAATGATGACCAAATAGGAAGAGAAATATTTGGATGAGGACCTAGAAGAGAAAATTTTTGTGGAACCTGTTTCCAATATGAAGAATGACATTAAGCATACGAGTGTCCACAAAATCAAGGAAGGACAAATAAGAGACCTAAAGGTAATGCACAAGTTACTTATGTAGATGAAGGTGATGAATCTGAGCATTCTAAAGATGCAAAAATATGAGAAGTTCTTGTCACAATGAGAGCATTGCTAAATGAGGAGAAAGATCTAGTTCAAAGGAAGATTTTATTTCAGACAAGGTGCAAATGTGCAGGTAAATTTTGTGTTGTTATAATTGATAATGGTAGCACTGATAATCTAGTTTTAGAGGAGATGGTTAACAAAATATAGTTGGAGAGAAGTAGACATCCACATCCATATCAGATTGCATGGCTGTAGAAGGACCATATATCTTTGGTCAATGAATGATGTTTAGTGAAGTTCAATATTGGGAGTTACCATGATGAGGTACTATGTGACATCATGCCTATGGATGCTTACCATATGCTATTAGGGAGGTTGTGGCAATTTGATTAGCATGCAATACATGATGGACATGCCAATACTTATTCCTTAACAAAGGATGGAGTTCGCCATAAGTTGAAGCCCTTGAAGGAGGTGGAAGAAAATGTATGTAGTAGTGCAAGAATGTGTTTAGTTGATGGTAGAAAATTTTTGGATGGTATGAAACATGAACATATGTGTTATGCATTGATTCCTAAAGTTAATAAGAAAAAATTTGAAGATATACCAATAGAAGTATTAGATCTGCTGGGAGAATTCCAAGATATTATCAGTTAAGGGAGGTTAAGCATCGATTATGATAATGCATTTAAATTATATGGATTATAATCTCAATCAGAAGTGCTCTGGTTGGCCTCTAACATTAATTACCATACAAATATGTTTATAGTTATATTATTCAATTATTTAATATTATAGAAAAGCACCTCAAGAAAGAGAGACACATTGTAATGTATGCTTGATGCCCATTTGTAGCTGCATTATATTACGAATGAAACCAAAAAAAATTGATACATGTCAAAGAACAGAAGAAAGATGCAATAGTCGTGCCAATATCTTATCGTTGGGCACCATTTATTGTGATATCATAAAGCAGGCAAGAATTGTAATACGTTCTGGGGACTAACTATGTGAAGGAATGTTACTCCGCACATAAAACCAATATATGGTTGTATATGGAGACATGTACATATATCCAACTTTGCCTACATCAACGCTGCATGGAGGTGTTCCACCGCTTGTAGAAAGTCGTTGCACGTAAGAAAAATTTGCGAGCAGGTACTGCGTATTATATCCAACTATATATATATATATATATATATATATATATATATATATATAAAAAGATGAAATTAGGCCAATATCATGATAAAAAAATAAAACAGGATTGGATCGAAACTAGATAAATTTGGCTGCATATGCCATGATAATATATTTTTGCTTTGAACACAGATTTAAATGGTAGAGAACAGCAAGCCATTGGTTTTATGGTACTTACGACGAACCCTTGTGACTTTTTGCCTGCAAAGAAATCCATGGAATGCTATCTGCATCTATAGCTTCTCGATTTTCAAGTCTTGCGGTCACCTTGCTGGGAGGCATGAATGTTTACCACATGGGCTGTCCTTCATTTTCGTCATGCTCTGCAAGGAAATAATGCCTGCCAATCACCTCCTGGCCTGGAACTGACGAGCCCTATGTCGAAACGTTGTGTAACACCCATGCGGAACCATTGAAGGAATACATCTGCCTGCCTTGACCAAAATAGCTGGCGGTCGGCATGTTCCCATTTGAAATCAAGAGAAGCAGTGGAACGGGGCAAGGTTGATTTTCCTACGCGTAAAAACTATACAAGGCTTCATATTCGACTTGAAATACATTGCCCACGGTATTGCAAGATGACGGAGGGTTGCCACCTGTGCTATCGGATCAAAAGATGTAGGAGACTCTATCGAAGTTACCAGGACCACTGTGGTTGGTGGCTTATAGCACAAGGTTTGGGATAGTCCCTGCCCGTTCGCATCTTTCGATTACTTTACCTGCAAACGAAATCTTTCTTAGGTACTGTACCAACAGATCTTTACTTTTTTTTAGTCAACCCGGTTTGCATGCTTCTAAACTATTTTCTTGAATCTTGGCGTTATGGTTTCTAATTCGTCGTGTGGCTTAGCCTTGCTGTTCATCAATAGAGAGATCTAGGCTGCTTTCAAAACTCAGATTCAACAATGTTTTGAAGGAAATTTAAATTGCGGAAATAATAAATCATTTCGTGCGATTCTATATGAGGTGGGAGGTTCACAAATTTTATTAGCGAGACGGGAGCTTCGCTTAACTTTCTGGCGAAGCAAGCTCACAGTTTCAAAGCGAGGAGGGAGCTTCAAAAGTTTTAGTGGCGAAGTGAGTGCTTCGGAGGTTTGGGCAGCGAAGCAGCTGCTTCGCAAGACCTTTTTCTGAAGTGAAACTGCTTCAAAAATAGTAAGTGCAAGACGACAAGTTTGGGAGAGTTTGAGTTCGAAGCTTGCAGGCTTCGGGTGACTTTGGCTACGAAGCTTTACTCCGGTTTAATCTTGGGTGAAGTGGAATCTTAATTTACCAAGCAGCAAGGTGAGTACTCCGGGAAAAA
Source organism: Wollemia nobilis (assembly GCA_028583015.1). Taxonomy (NCBI): domain Eukaryota; kingdom Viridiplantae; phylum Streptophyta; class Pinopsida; order Araucariales; family Araucariaceae; genus Wollemia; species Wollemia nobilis. The sequence continues at coordinate 9,096,086 of JAQPPZ010016717.1, read as the reverse complement.
TAATGCGAGATAAGCAAAGCAAAGTTGATGTCAAATGAAATAATATCGAACCCTTCACCAATTGACTAGAAACAAACAAAGATCTTATTTATCATATAACGTCGGATTACAAAGCTTCTCTAAATGAAGCTAAAACATCTGCAAGTAATTTGCAGGATAAACACGAGGATTTTCCTGGAGACTGTTGCTCCCCTCTCCGGCTGTCTGCGGCTGCTGCTTTCTCTCTTCTGCTGCTCTGTGCTCGAAACCCTAACTGCTGCGGCCTCTTCAAAATGACGAATGGTCCGGTATTTATAGACGAAGAATGAGGACAAGAGGCGGGAATAATTTCACCAACCGGCTGACAAAAATAAATGCCAAAGAGGGTTTTTAACCAATCGTCGAGCAACCCCAACTACTCGCATGTGTGATGTCAGACCCTCGTTTCCCGTGCCTGGTTACTGCTTCACCAATTTGAAATGCGAACTACCGAATTTATGTTACTTCGCGGTGAAGCATCTTCAGGGGGCATGTTTATGTTATTTCGGAGTGAAGCACTTGCGGGAGGGCATGAGATCTGGTTTAATATTTCCAACACCCTCCTTTAAACCAGATTTCACAAAGTCTTTGACGCCCAACATTTCCCGCAGCCTGGCGAAGTCCTCCTCCTTCAAAGGTTTTGTGAATATGTCAGCTACCTGCTCCTTGGACCTGCAAAACTGCAACTGTACTTCATCGAATTTCACCAGCTCTCTGATGAAATGATACCGGATATCTATGTGCTTCGTCCGACCATGGAAGATAGGGTCCTTCGAGAGGGCGATGGCAGAATTATTGTCACAAAATATTGTTGTTGCTGCTTTCGACGGATGATGTAGTTCACTCAGAACTCTTCTCAGCCAGACTGCCTGGCAGGTGGCTGAGGTGGCAGCAACATACTCTGCCTCTGCTGTAGATAAAGCAACAATTGGCTGCTTCTTCGAGGACCAAGAGACAACTCCGGATCCAAAATGGAAGGCATATCCAGAGGTGCTCTTTCGGTCATCTATGCTACCAGCCCAATCGCTATCAGTGTAGCCAATCAGTTCAAGCTGGTCTTGTCTGGCATAGTGGAGTCCATGGTTTCTCGTGCCATTGACATACCGTAGAATTCTCTTGCCTGCTTGCCAGTGAGTGTCTTTGGGTGACTCCATAAACCTACTAATTAAACTCATGGTAAACATTAAATCTGGCCTGGTTGCGGTCAAGTACATCAGGCTTCCAACTAACCTTTTATAGAGAGTTGGATCAACGCTTCTGCTGGAATCGGTCTTGCTCAACTTCAAGCCAGTGGCAACCGAGGTGATGGCATGTTTGTTGTCCTCCATCTTGAAATGCTTCAGGACATCCTTAGCATACTTGCCCTGAGAAATGAAGATGCCATCTGCTGATTGGTCAACTTCAATGCCAAGAAAGAATTTCATCAGCCCCATGTCTATCATTTCAAACTCGGTCTTCATGGCTATTCTGAACTCCTCAAATAGGCTACTGCTATTGCCAGTATATATCAGATCATCCACGTACAAGCAGACGATTATCATCTCCCCTGCTTCATTTGTTTTTAGGTACAAGGTGTGCTCATATGGGCATTTAATGAACCCATTATCCTAAAAGTAGCTATCAATCCGATTGTACCATGCCCGGGGTGCTTGCTTCAACCCGTACAGGGCCTTCTTCAGCTTCAGGACCTTGTCTTCTTGTCCTTGCAATTCATATCCGGGTGGCTGGTCTATGTAGACCTCTTCTTCCAACACTCCATTCAGGAAAGCAGACTTGACATCCATCTGGTACACACTCCAGCCTTTCTGAGCTGCCAATGCCAGAATCATTCTAACTATGTCAAGTCTGGCTACAGGTGCGTACACCTCATGATAGTCAATGCCAGACTTCTACTTGTAGCCTTTCGCCACCAATCTGGCCTTATGCCTGTCAACTTCTCCTTGGGCATTAAACTTCGTTTTATACACCCACTTGACCCCAATGGTCTTTTTCCCTATTGGAAGATCAGCCAGCTGCCATGTCTCATTCTTCTCAATGGTTGCTATCTCCTCATCCATCGCATTCACCCATTTGTGATTCTGACTTGCTTCTTCAAATGAAACTGGATCACACTCAGTAAATAAAGCAAAGTCAGAATATTCTTCATCTATTTGATTATGGGTTACCTCATAAATATCTTGCAAGCTCCGAGTCTTCGTGGGTGTCCTCAAGTTTGGAATTCTGCTTGCAAGTGGAGGTGACCGGGATGATGAGGTTGTGCTGTTGCTGGCACCACTATTGCTGCTTGAAGGTACAAGTGGCTGCGCACTATCTTCCTCCAAGTTCACAGGTTCAATAATGGTTGGTTCAGGCTGACCAGTCTTTGACTTCCAGTTCCAAGCTTCATCCTCCAAGAACTTCACATCGCGACTGATGACAAGTTTCTTTGTCATAGGATTGTACAACTTGTATGCCTTCGCTTGTTCACTGTACCCTATGAAGATGCATTTTTTAGCTTTGTCATCCAGCTTCTGCCTTTTCTCATCTGGAACATGTGCATATGCAATGCACCCAAAAACTCGCAAATGAGCCACACTTGGCTTCAGATTGCTCCAGGCTTCCTCCAAAATTTTGTCCTTCACACTCTTGGTGGGACATCGGTTCAGCAGATAAACTGCACAACTTACAACTTCTGCCCAGAACTCATGTGGCAGACTTTTCGCCTTCAGCATGCTCCGTGCCATCTCCATGATAGTTCTATTCTTCCTCTCAGCTACACCATTCTGTTGCGGTGTGTATCTGGCAGTCAACTGCTTTCGAATTCCATGTTGCTTGCAGAAGTTGTGGAATTCGTTGGAGATGTATTCACCTCCACCATCTATCCTGAGAGTTTTCATAGAATACCCACTCTATTTCTCAACCAGAGCCTTGAACTCCTTAAACTTTGCAAATGCTTCTGACTTCAGCTTGATGGGATAAATCCAGGTCTTCCGACTAAAGTCATCAATGAAAGTCAAGAAATATTTGTTGTCGGCATATGAGCTGGTCTGCATGGGACCGCAAATGTCTGAGTGCACCAGCTCCAATGGTTGTGATGCTCTCCAAGACTGTCCTACAGGGAATGCATCCCTGTGCTGCTTACCGACCAGGCAACCTTCACAAACTTGGTTTGGTTGCTCAATAAGGGGTAAACCCTTCACCATCTGCTTCTTGTGCAGCAAGTTCAGGCCATTGAAGCTCAAGTGACCGAATCTGAGATGCCACAACCAGGTAGCATCCTTCACAACTGCACTTAGAGACATTAATGATTCATTCTGAATCTATAGCGAAAACATTTTGTTTTTCGTCATGGACACAGTTGCGATTTGCCCATGCACTTTGTCTCTGATGGTACAGACACCATCTTTGAACTGCATAGTGTGTCCCTTCTACACAAGTTGTCCAACACTCAGCAAGTTGTGCTTCAAACCAGGCACATAATACATGTCACAAATTTGTTTTCTTTCATCATGTCGGGTGCGAATGAGGATCTTTCCTTTCCCCATCATGGGAACCTTGCTGTTGTTCCCCATATTGACTTCAGACTGGACTATTTCATCCAGTTGTGAGAACATCTCCCTGTTCCCAGTCATGTGGTTGCTGCACCCACTATCAAGATACCAAATATTTTTTCTGCTCTCCTCCTCAATACTGCAAGTCAGCAGCACATTTCCTCCTATCGCATTTCTGGCTTCATCCGTATAATGGGCCTGCTGCTGATTCTCGTTGGCCATCCTCTTTCTGCACTGTGAGATGTAATGGCCAAACTTTTTGTAGTAATAGCATTGGACCTTAGATTTGTCCTTTTTTTGATAAGATCCACCTTGCTGATTTTTACCAGTGCCTCTTCCTCCTTGTTGATGGAAGTTGCAATTGGTCTCTCCCTCGCTAGGGTTTGACCTCCCTCCTTGCTTGTTTCCTCTCCCATGCCTACCTCTGCCTCTTCCACCTTGAGAACTAGAGGCGCCATGGTGGGAGTCTTGTCTGCCGCTATCTCGAAATGAGACTTGCACCTTGAAGGCTTGCTCCAAAGAAGACTGAGTTGAATGGCTCAGCCTCTGCTCATGTGTCTGCAAGGAACCCATGAGCTCATCCACTGAGAGGGTTGTCAAATCCCTCGATTCCTCTATTGCAATTACCACAAAATCAAATTTCATTGGCAGACTCCATAGAATTTTCTCCACAATCCTTTGATTCTGCATAATTTCACCATTCAACCGCATCTGGTTGATGACATCTATCGTCCGGGTGAAAAAATCGCTCATGGTTTCTGACTCACTCATCTGCAGGTTCTCGAACTCCCTCCTGAGCATCTATAGTTTCACCAACTTCACTTTGTTGGTGCCCTGGTACGAGCTGGCCAAAATCTCCCAGGCCTGCTTGGCCTTGGTGGCTGATGCAATCCATGGGAAGATGGTCTCCTCGATCGCTTGCATGATGTAGAAGAGGGCCTTCTGGTCCTTCTTCATGTTCTCTTTCAACAAATCCTTGTCAGCTTGGGAGAGGGCGGCCAGTGCTGCTGCATCTACCGATTTTGGGTACCCATTCTCAACCAAGTCCCACAACTCCTGAGACCCAAAGAGGATCTTCATCTGGATGCTCCAGTAATCGTAGTTCTTGTCATTAAATCATGGGATCTGCAACTACAGGGAATTGTTTTTGGATGCCATTCTTCAATCCTTCGCATCACGACACAATGGCTCTGATACCAATTTGAAGGAAATTTAAATTGCGGAAATAATAAATCGTTTCGTGCGATTCTATATGAGGTGGGAGGTTCACAAATTTTATTAGCGAGACGGGTGCTTCGCTTAACTTTCTGGCGAAGCGACAGGTTCAGGAAGCTTCGCACAGTTTCAAAGCGAGGAGGGAGCTTCGGAAGTTTTAGTGGCGAAGTGAGTGCTTCGGAGGTTTGGGCAGCGAAGCAGCTGCTTCGCAAGACCTTTTTCCGAAGTGAAACTGCTTCGGAAATAATAAGTGTAAGACGACAAGTTCGGGAGAGTTTGAGTTCGAAGCTTGCAGGCTTCGGGTGACTTTGGCTGTGAAGCTTTACTCCGGTTTAATCTTGGGCGAAGTGGAATCTTAATTTACCAAGCAGCAAGGTGAGTACTCCGGGAAAAATAACGCGAGATAAGCAAAACAAAGTTGATGTCAAATGAAATAATATCGAACCCTTCACCAATTGACTGGAAACAAACAAAGATCTTATTTATCATATAACGCCGGATTACAAAGCTTCTCTAAATGAAGCTAAAACATCTGCAAGTAATTTGCAGGATAAACATAAGGATTTTCCTGGAGACTACTGCTCCCCTCTTCGGTTGTCTGCGGCTACTGCTTTCTCTCTTCTGCTACTCTACGCTCGAAACCCTAACTGCTACAGCTTCTTCAAAATGACGAATGGTCTGGTATTTATAGATGAAGAATGAGGACAAGAGGCGGGAATAATTTCACCAACCGGCTGACAAAATTAAATGCTGAAGTAGGGTTTCTAACCAATCGTCGAGCAACCCCAACTACTCGCATGTGTGAAGTCAGACCCTCATTTCTCGCATCTGGTTACTGCTTCGCCAATTTTAAATGTGAACTGCCGGATTTAAGTTACTTCACGGCGAAGCATCTTCAGGGGGCATGTTAATATTATTTCGGAGCGAAGCACTTGCGGGAGGGCATAAGATCTAGTTTAATATTTCCAACATGTTTGATAAGTACCAACTAATTCTAATAATATATTAAATGATAGTGTCGTCCACATTAACCTATTATTGTTGTGACGGGTTTCTTTACCTTGTGAATCCTATGCTTTTCAAAAACGCAACCTCAAAGGCTCTATATGGGTGGGATCGAGTGGTCCCATACATCTGCAGCTACACCTAACCGACTGGTTATCTTATCCTATCATTTTATATGCGCTACAGTTAACTGCCTGGATATCTCATCCTATCATGTTATATGGGCTACAGTTAACCGGCTGGTTATCTTATCCTGTCAAATGCTAATCAGATATGAAAGTACCTTAAAGAACATAAAATACACAGCAGATTATCTGCTCTTTTGTCTCAATAATTTAACACAAATACCTCCATAGTACTTTTATCATTTATTTGACGTCGAAACTGATGGGATAGGCAATATGTAGTTAAGCTTACACGGAATAACAGTTTGGAAGGTGGAAAAACATATACAGGAGTACAATGAGTTTCAATTTATTTAGTATAAAACAATTATCTAAAACGGTAATTGTAGGAAATACGTAACGGACTGCAACTAGTCCTTGTTTAGCGTGAGATACCCATTGTCTCTTTACGTTGCATTAATATTTATAGGGCCTTCAAACTTCACTTTTTACTCCACAGAAACGTAAGCATATTGTCAGAAGCTCATTAATCACATATAAGCTATCCTTATTTCTAAAAATCAATATTAATACAATGAAGCTTTTCTAAAAATTTTATTTCTCTTGAACATCAGAATTAGTGTTTCGAAACTCGCAACTCGATGTAAACTCAGGAGCCTAATTGCGATAAACTAGGAAAAAACACGCGAAAATATCGAGAAGAAAAAACATGAACAAATTAAAAAATATAAATAAACAAATATAAATTTTTTTACCCATTTTAGCTCGCGAAACATTCAGAAATAGATATAAGAAAATAAATCACCGCGAACGCCCATTGCCATGCCGGACGACAGTGGCCTATGCATAATGTGACACCTTTGTAATCTCAGCCCCCCATACTTTTCTAATCTTAGCCTCATAGAAATTAGCATTTACGAATAATGTCGCACCTTTCTAATCTCAGCCTAGGCCCTTCGAATTGTCTTCCCATCCCAATGCATTAAATGCATCCCCAACTACTTGATCGTAAAGAAAGGCCCCTGGTATTTGACACGCTTGCATAGAGGCGGAGATAAGGATTGTCTATAAGTCACTGCATAGCTCTGCGCACAGGTGTGTCTTTTATTAAGTGTAATGTCTTAAGGATAAACATTGCCAGGTTCCATTTTTATAGGCTTATGAGAGCTACATAACATGTGGATAATTTTATATGTATACATGCCAACTTTTTTTTAGATATCTTATTTTTTCATAATTTCTTACGAGATATATGATTAATTGAGATAGTTAAAACATCACATGCTTCTAAACAATTGTGATTTTGGAATTGTATTTTGGATATAGGATGGGTAGATTACCATAAGGACACTTGTTTAAAAATCTCTACTCTACCTTTTGCTCATTTCATATTTTGTCAATCAACTCATGGTTGTCATTTATTTCTTTCTTCCCACTCATTGCTTGAGGGGGTAGACAATATCTATAAAAATTTGATCCCAAATAATATCAATACCCTAACACCCATTTTTGGACTTGATGTCTATATAATAAGTTTACCTAAGGCTATCATGAACCCTACTCTTCTAGGTCAAATACAAAATTTATCCTCTTCATCAAACTGTAGTTAAATTTAATTCACTATGCACCATGCCTATGTATGGGTCTACATGACTTCTGCTACATTCGAGGTGACCACCTATATTTAATTATAGCATCATGAGGACACCTAACCATATGGTCAACTCATTTACCACATCAAGTGATCTCATAAATCTATCAAAGGTAAATATTTAAATATATTTATCCATTCCATGATTGGGGCATCCTACATTATCCCTATTTTAGGGTAACCTTACGTCACACTCCTCAAGCACCCATTCATTATCATACATCATCAATCCAACCAACCAGGTGTCTCTTGTTTTTGTATTGCATTATATTTTTACACAATGTAGTACAAAAAGGGGCATCTATAGACACCAAATTTTAGTCATTTGTATCCACCAAAATTCCCAACTCACTAAAACTCTCACTAATCCCCTATTAGCCTCCCTAATTCTCTAATTTCCATATAAATCTCACTTAATCCATCATTTACTCATAATATTCCTCAAATTATTCATAATCTTACTTATCCTCTAATTAAACCCCTCTAATATCCCATCGAACACCCATATTAAATGCAGCATTTATTTTCATAATCTATGGGTTTAATTAGTGGATAAGCAATATTATAAATAATTTGAGGAAGATTAGGGGAAAATAATAGTTTAAGTGGGATTTAGAGGAAAATTGGAGGATTAGGGAGTCTAACAGGGGATTAGGAAGGGTTTTAGTGAGTTGGGGATTTTGGTGGATTTAAATGACTAAACTTTTGTGTCTACAACAACCCATAGTTAATGCCTTTGGAAATAGAAAATACTTCCTTATAGTCCTGCTAAATCTTGAATTATCTTCTATGACATTTACCTTCAAATCCAATGCTCCCATTACCATGCTAGTATATTCGATACAAACAAAGAAGTGGTGAAAATTAAAAGATAAAAATGACTTGAGTGGAAAATACATGATGTAGAGGTGAAATGAAACTCTCCTAGAACATAATAATGAGCACCTTTACAACTACACTATCATTTCAAATGATCTTCAGGTATTTTTATCTATTGTTACAGTGATGAACAAAAGTGTATATAGTAAAAAAATTATAATTTGACAAGGAAACAAGGAATAAATTTGGGATGAAAGAGTTGACACCAAATCTAATTTATAATTTAAATTTTAAAACTAAAGTAATCTCTTTCAAAATGCTTCAAATTGCATCTTGAATTACCAAAAAGAAAAAAATTGTAGTTGAGTCACATAATTATGGTCTCACTTTGGTACCATGATGGTATATAAAATAGTTTTCATAAATAATCTAAAATATACGTTCACCACAACCATATAAAAAAATATGTAGGATCAATTAATTATAGCATTGATAAATGAGAGATAGAGATAAAGGATAGGTGCCCATAGGAAGCCAATAATGTTTTATACATATCAAACACTAATACAATGGATCATTAATTGATGGGTACTTATAATGATACCAAATCTTGAAACAATGTTAACCTCATGTTTATATAACTTTATTTCAAGGTTAAATTACAACATAAATATATTACACCCTTTAACCAAAGTTAATCATAGAGTTGGATTAACCAATATGACTAAGGGTGAATACATGAAGGGTTCCCTTAGTCTTATATAAAATTCTCAGTCTTACAATAAGAGTACTTGTAGGGTTATACACACACTTCCCCACATGATACATCAATAGTGATTATAAGCACTCTCTATTTTTTTTACAATAGCATAAAAATATTAGTGATAAGTTAGAAAGGATGGTGTTACAAATTCCAGACTCATAAAATATAAAATTTACCAATTGAGTGGAATAAATGGCATCAAAATTATAACCTATTTTGAAACTAATAGAAGCAATCCATCCATATAAATCTTATGCAAAATGTATAAAAAGGACAAAAATAAAATATAAAAGATACATAATTGATGGGTTCCTTTGAGTACCATACATATTTATTGTACTATATATGAATAAGAATCAAAACATTATGATACAATGGATAGAGTGGTTAGGGGTATTTTTACCCACACCAAAAACATAACTTATATAATTAAGCTAACCTAAGCTAACATAACAAGTGGTATTTAGGTTAATTAAAAAATATAAGATGGGTTTTACCATAAAAATGTTAACTATGGTCCATATGACTTAAATAAATAATTAAACAAATACAATATACAATGAATACACATAACCATATATAAAATACATCATACATTATTGCCCTTAGAGATAAGTTATATTAAAGCCAAGAAGTGAAGACATTAATGACAATAACATATTCCCTTGTAGTGGATGCTCTAGTCTACCTTTACATCTAAGGAATACCTATCTAAATCCCTCTCATCATATGGAATATGACAAAAACATTAACATTAAGCATTTGTAGCTTTAGTATGTAGATTTTATTTAGATGTCCTATCTTATTATAATATCCACAATGGTCTTTGATTTTTGTGAATACATAACCTATCGCTTGGATCCCTAGGTCTTTGTCTCCTTAGGTTTGAATTTATTTATGTAAATTAGATTTAAGAAGTACCACAATAATTCCTCCCTAAAATTTAATTATAAAAGAAAAATAATAATCAAGAGTCAAAATTTAGGAACCCCATTAACCATGAGGTTCAACATCTAAAAAGGAGCAAAGAATAGAAAACACTATTAAGACACACTCTAAATTATTTTTCTTTTTGGATCTAGAGGATACAATATTTGATCTTAATGCCTTGAATCTTGCAATATAGTCCTCAATGTTATTAAAATCATCTATTTTGAGAAACAAAAACTTAATTTTCCATATAACGCATACAGTTTTGACCATACAGTGATAGGTTAAATCTCTTCCTTCATGTGGAATAGCAAAACCTAATTCAATAAATAAGGAGAATAGGCCAAGAGCTTCTTCTTACTAATAAAAATTCTTCAATGATATTCTTATTGATTAGAATTATTTAGATAAAAATTATGTTGCATAGTATAGAGTAACAATATATACTACAACAATAAAAACTTGATTCCCATAATTGGTTGAGTTGCAACTAACTAGCATCCATGATTCATGCATGGGTTTTTGTAACCACTCAATTTTTTTTGAACTTAATACAAATTATTATATTATATAATGTAATAAATTTCAACTTTACCCCTTATTACATTATGATCCAACCATAGATAAGAATACTAACAATAGTACAACTATTTATATTATGAACTAGGACACACTCAATTGTTCATCAAGGACACTTAGGATATGAATGATGACACATTCAACTATCCACAACATGTAGTAGTAGGAATGGCCTCACTAGATTCTTAAGCAAGGAGAGGGAAATGACTATCCAAGGTCATACAATGTAATTGGACAGGGACACACACTCTATTCAACATCAATTTGTAAATATAAATACACACCATTATTCACAATAATTGTTATAGGGGATACACAACCAATCATAGACAATTAGTTGAATATGGCATTACTGATTTATATTATGTGGCCCTATTATTTTTAATAGAAGCACACAAATTGATCCTTGGATAAAGTATATTTACTATTTTAATTATTCTTTACAATCAATACCTTTTATTCATTAATTGATCCATTTTTATTAACTCAATTTTCTTTTTCAATCAAAGAGAAAATTACATCTTTCAAAGTGGGATTAATTTTGTTCAATTTGAATATAGTAGTAGCACACCTAGAAGACATGTTATTTGATAAAATTTCTTTGATAGCATAACTTTATACCTTAGTATTAATTATAACTAATTGATTCATCAATGAATGAAATATTCTTATATTTTGAACAATATCATCATCTTCCATCATATTTACTCCAAAATATTATTGCGTACGTGTTATATTTGTGGTTGATTCTTTAAAACCAAAAATTATACTAAGAGAATTCTAAACTTTTTTTACACTCTTTGAGAGGTCTATGTGATGCAATTATACATATTAGATCTTGATACCAATCATAGATATTATTATTTGATACTTCACAATCCAGTTGGTTTCCTTGTCATAGGTTTGTGGCTTGGGTGTAGTTTTATCACATATAAAAATATTGTCCTTTGAAATTTTGATTCACCACTATCTTGTTCATTATTATTGAGAGAAAATAGGATTATCATCCTTTGCATCAAAATAATATATAAATGTGTTGCATACCTTTGATAAGGCACCTTTATAGATATTGAAACTAACTTTACTTAATATTACAAAGACCATAAAAATAATACTAAAGTTAATCAAAAAGAAGTATCAAGGGGTGAAAATTAAAAAAAAATTGCAAAGCATGGATTCAATTTTTAATATCTTGACCAAGCATCTCTCATTTACTACTTCTCAAAAATCCTTTATGGTGATATATAAATATTAATATTTATTATCTTGTAACCACTTATAATTACCTTTGTTAAAATTTCCCAAAATAGGCATGCACAATATTACACAAAATATGAAGAAAGAGCAGAACTGATTGATTTATTCCAAGGATTAACTTTGTATAAATAGCAAAGTTGATCATTGAGATTCGTTGGATTACAACAAATCATCAAACCTAATAAAGACACCACTGATAGTTCTCCTGACACATGGAGGAGTTAAAACTCAAGTGTGTCTATCCTAGTAGAACTTAAGAGAATATTTACTTATTCTAAAACCCCCCTTAAGTGATATTAGGGGAATTTTATACAAATGAGTCCCAAAAACAAGGTCTGATGAGGTACTCATGTACAATGACTTATTTTTGAAGAGATGGTAAAAACCCAATGGGAAAAACCATCAATTAAAAGGAAGTAAGGAAGAGGCTTGTCTTCGGATGGAGAATATTATCCTCTTAATACAATAAGAATGATGAGTCCCAGCAACATGGCTTGATGAGGTACTCATTTGAAATATATATATGGTGAAAAACCCCTTGGGGAAAAATCAACTATCACAACTTCTTTTTGAAGATATGGTAAAAACCCTTTGGGAAAAACCATCAATTAAAGGTAAGTAATGAAGAGGCTTGTATTCGGATGGCAAAGATTGTCCTCTTAATACAATAAGAATGATAAGTCTTGCTAACATGGCTTGATGAGGCACTCATTTACAATATATATAGATGGTGAAAAACCCCTTGGGGAAAAATCAACTATCACAACTTCTTTTTGAAGAGATGGTAAAAAACCTATGGGAAAAACCATTGATCAAAAATGAAATAAGGAAGATGCTTGTCTTCGGATGGTGAAGACTGTATTATTAACACAATAAGAATGATGAGTCCCAACAATATGACTTGATGAGGTACTCATTTACAATATATGTAGATGGTGAAAAACCCCTTGGAAAAAACCATCTTTCACACAAAAAATATCCAAGATAGAGGCATCTCTTCGGATGGCAAATATTATCCTCATAATATACATGTTGTTGGAGAGATGGTAAAAAAACCAAGGGAAAAACCATTCTCCAAATATTATAATGAGAGGTGGAAGACCTCTGTGTCAATGCAACTATTTTACTCCAAGTTTCTCGTAATTGAAGGTAATGCGGAGAAGGAAACGACTTGGTGAAGATATCTATAATTTTATTCTCAGTTAGAATATAGTCTAAGTATATATCCCCATTCTGAATATATTGACGTATGAAGTGCATGTGTATCTCAATGTGCTAAGTGCGTTGATGCTCAAATAGATTGCATGTAATATGAATTGTGCTTTTATTTTCACACCAAATATTTATAGGCTTTTCATGGAAGAATTCAAATTCTCTAAGAATTTGATGACTCCAAAGAGCTTCTTGACTAGCTAAAAATATTGCCTTGTATTCTACCTTTGTATAAGATAAGGCTACTACTTGTTGTTTCTTGCATAACCAGGATATTGATAAAGAATCAAGGCAAAAGACATAGCCTGAGGTTGAATATCTATATTTTACTAAACTTGCCCAATTTGAATCCATGTAGCCAATGATATCCATGGATTTTCCCTTATATAAGTGCCCAAAGTGCTTAGTGTGTTTCAATTAATGAAGGATTCTTTTTGTTGCTTACCAATGACTGAAGTGAGGTTCATGAGAGAATTTGGATATTAGGCTAATAGCATATGAGATATATGGGTGAGTATGAGTAAGTTATATCAGACTTCCTACAAGCTGATAGTATAGAGTTACATCACATAGAGGGGATGAGCAGTAAGTACTAAGATTAATACTAGTGCCTATGGGGTTGATTGATCTAGTAGATGGAAGATTTTGGATGTAAGGAGTAGCTTCTTTAACAATGGTGCATGCCCATTTTGGCATAGTGGACGAAGTAGAAGGAGACTAAAGACATTTAGTTGGAGTTACAGGTTCTTCATTTTGATTATTAATTTCTAAGTTAACCTCAAGATTTGGCTCTTCATAATATTGAGGTTCTACTATAAGAGAAGGCTCAATGGAGGAAGAGGGGGATTGAGGATATTTTTGAGGGAATTTTTCATCAAATTGGATATTCCTATGGAAAAGAACTCATGAGTTGAGGGATCAAGGAGTCTATATGCTTTTAGAGAACTACTTGGGTGGAAAGGATCTTAATGTTTCTTTCCAAGAGCACATCCAAGACAAAATCCATCAATAGAAGAGACTTGGGGTAAACCTATTACCATATCATGGGCGATCAATTCCTTTAGGTAGTTGTAACTAAGATGATCAAACCTTTCATGCCAAATTTTGTTTTCATGAGCCACAAAACAGGATGTCCCTTCCAGATTTTTGAATCCTTTGAAGTGAAATAGGCGAGTGTTGTGATCAATATATCCTTTGGCTATGAGATAATGGGTATCTTGAAATTCTCTTATCTCAATTCCTATTGGCAAGAAGATAACTATTTTCCCCTTTCCATAAGTATAAATTTGATAGACGAAGAGGATATTTGTGCCAATGTTTGGAACATAGAGAACATTATTTATAGAACCACCATAAATGGTTATATCCCCCTTTCATTTTACTGGGATAAAGGAAGAGTCACCCACTTCTATTCTACAAGTAGAACTAGAGAAGATAGAAGAGAATGACTCATCTGAAGCAGTCATGTGATGAGTAGCTCCAGAATATAGGACCCAATAATTAGAGGAAGAATTGGAGGTTTTTACTTGAACATTTAGGGATTTTCGTATTTGCTTTTTATTGTCTATCTTTTGATCCTTCATAGCTATATCTAGTTTTTGTAACCTTTTCCAACATTTTTTTGCATAATGACCATTCTTTTTGCAGTGAGTATAGGTTATGGGATTCCTTTCCTTCTTTTTGATTATTTTTTAGAAGAGGTGGAGGCTACTAAGGATTTTGAGGAAGAGGAAGAGGACTCATATCTTGCAATTTTAGTTTCCTCCCTAGTTAGTCTATCACAAAAATTTTCTAAAGATGGCATTTTAAAGGTTGTGCCAAGAGCATATTTTGTAGATAGAAAAGTGGTTCCAAAGATTTGAAATGCACCATTTAGTTTAGAAATAATTAGATAGATGCACTCTTCTTCAATATTAGTATTCCCATTGCCTTTGTATTGAGAGAGGACTTCTTTGAATTTGGTGAGGAAGTCAATAATACTGCTAAAGTCTTCATGATACAAAGTTGTTAGTTTTGCTTCTAGTTGCATTGATCTTATTTTATCTACTTTTTCAAACAAAGTTTTTAGTTTCTACAACTTTCATGAGGATTTTTACAATATGTAATGTGAAACCACAAACTTTCATGAACATTAGAGCTAATAATACCCATTGTTTCATACATTTTCCCTTTGTGAACAAATATTTCATATTCTTTTTTCAAACTCATGTTGCTTTTCTTCTAAAAGGTGTGTGAGCCCTTTCTCAAAAATGAGATCTAAAATTTTGGGCTTCCATGTAGGTAGTTATGAGGAGTAAGAAGATCAATTGTATTCGTTGAATTTATTTTAAATTTAAGTTAACCCAAAGTTCCTCCCTTTAACTTTAATTTGAGAATGCAAGGGATATTATTTACAGAAGCCTTAATGAAATACCAAATGCCTCAAAATTACCCACCCTTACTAGAGGGAGACTATAAGTAATATGATAAAAATGATATGAGTTTGAGACTAAAGAAAATAAATATTCTAATATTGTTTTTTTTAAAGAATCAACAAAAAATACAAAATACCTGACCTAACAAGAGGGAAACTATAAGTATTTTGAGTTTTGTTGAGTAAATATTGTTAAAGAGAATAAATAAGCCAGACATATATATATCTTTTTCAAATACCCATCCTGACGAGAGGGAAATTATAAGTATTGATTAGATATGATACTTGGATCATAGGCTATATCATCCAGACCTTTATTGGGAATCTTATTAACCCACCCTTATTTGAGGGAAACTATAAGTTAAATAAGATGTTCAATTTTGGTGAGTGATATTTTTTGTTTATCTCTATAATGTTTTAGAATAGTTTAAAAGATTTATTTGAATTTTAGAAATAAACAATCATTAATATGAACTCTTTTAGAAATTTGTAATTGAGAAGATTTTATATAATGATATATATAAAAAAAAGAGTTTTAAAGAAATTTTAAATTTTGTTAAATGGAAGAAAATAATCAAACATAATATTTTATGCAAGATATCTAACAAAAATGAATTTCTTTAAATGAGAGTGTTATAAAAAGATAAATATAGATATTTTTAAGAAATTTATATATCTCTTAAATTAGAAAATATAATATTTGAAAGAGATATGAAGATTACGGACTCTAAAACAATCATATAGAAGAACACCCTTTTTGATAATATGAAATGATTTAAAATTTAACAAAACATATAAATTTAAGCAAGATTTTAAAAGGAATTATTTATTTTGATGCAAGTAAGGGTAAATTAAATTCAATAAATTTAGAGAGGTGAATATTTTAGACTATAAAAAATCATGTAATAGAACACCCCCCCAAAAGATAAAGAATGAATGTGTAGACACCAAAACAGCACCAATCCGATTATGTGACTGCAAACACTGATCGCTTTGACAAACACAGCCCCCAGGGCAGCCCTCAGAGGTCAAACAGTGGTCCTAACCACTTTCATAGCAATTTTGTAAGGTCAAGAGGCAATTTGGCACATTCAGGCACTTTGCTCAGTATTCGTCTCACCCAGGGACGAATTCAAAATGGAATCCGTCTCACCCAGAGACGAATTCTGAATTCGTCTCTGGTAGGGACGAATTCTGAGTTTAACGGGCAAAAAGAAGAATGGCGCCAAGTGGCAGCCAGAGACAGTCAGTTGATGACTCCTGCCTCGCACGCGTGTGTGGGTGGACAAATAGGCCGTTAGAGGACTGTCACAAGGGCAGTTATGAAAGCCCAAGTCATGGAGGACTCCCCTCCCTCATGGGAAGACATGACTGCCACATGGCACCTATGACCAACACATGGCGCTTATGCTTCCCTCTCAAAAGAGACCCCATGGGTCTATAAAAGGTGGGACTTTTCTCACCCAAAAGGAGACAGATTGGAGGCGATTTCAAGCAACGAAGTGCTGTCCGATTGATTACCCACTTGCATCCTTTTGATTCACCTTCTCACATCCACTAATCTCTTTCGCAAGGGAGGTTATTGGGTGGCTTTTGGAAGCGTGGATCCAACCCAAATCCAACATTTGACCACCTTACACCACCAATTTGTAGACATCCCAATCCTAAGAGGTTTTGGGCCCATCCCTAGTGGATTGGCACCGAAATCAAGTGCCAACGGTGGGAGGCCCACTTGGGCACCCCCGCACTTTCTAAGTTTTATTCTAAAGCATTCTAGATTATTTTTTCATGTTGCATCTTATGTTATTCTGTTTGGTTAACTCATAGCTTCAATTTCATAACATTTTGATCAGATTTTATCATGCCTTTTGTCGCTTTGTTGTCCTACTAACTTGCAGGTGGCGATATCGAATTCTCGAGGATAGAGGCCAAATTGGGAGAATCCGACCATCTGGGTCATCCCAAAATGGCCCCAATTACATAACCCCTCTGTTTGCAGGTGTTTTGGAGGTCTCGGGAGTCGACATTGGAGCAGCATCACCTCGGCTTTTCCAACACAGAAGAATTCGTCCCACCCAGGGACGAATTGCAGTCAGAATTCGTCCTGCCCAGGGACGAATTCCAGGTGAAGGCAGATTGGCCAACTGTTTCAGTGGCAATGGCCTTCTGGTAATATCTTCTGTCTTCTGTCAGGTTTTCAGGCCATTTGGACTCACTTTACTCACTGTTTTAGACAAATGTTTATATGCATCTTTTGGCGATTTTAGAGAACAAACACTTCTTATTTGCAGCAGGTGCTACTGACATCTTCGTTGTTTCTTTGTTCGCAGGAGGAGCAGCAGAGGTCAAGGACTCATCAACATCAGCGACGGCATCGTCTTGGCCCGCCCATCTCAAGTGTGGGCACGCGGAAAGAGGAACCTTAAGTCTTGATTGTAATCAAATTCTTTTAACGCTCCTAGCCCCCGAAAAGGGAGGAGGCATCTTTGTAACAGAGATCAAGAGAGTTTAATGAAAGGGCTGTGTTTTCTCCATTTGCTTGTATCTCATTTCAATGCGTCTCTTTCATTTCATGCATTCTACATTTCTAGGACTTAAGCGTATTTGATTTTGAATGCATCGCAATTAGTGTTTCCTTCGCCCGAAATCTCGTGCTTTCAGTGGCGATCACGGTGGGACCCTGTTCCCTAGTTTTTAAGATCACAAAAACTGATTAAATTTTTGTGTTTTGTGCTTGACAGGTACATTTTTTTGTTGCAGACTGTTATTCGTCTCTGACTGTGACGAATTCTTTACTGTAATTCGTCTGACCCTGAGACGAATTCAAATTCGTCTCTGGTAGGGACGAATTCTGTTCTGAAATTCGTCTCACAGAGGGACGAATTCCTGCTTGTAGATTTTCAGAGCAAAAATTCAGAAGCAACCGGTCCAGGCAGAGAAGAGGTAGGGATTTTTATAATCTCTGTTAAATTTTTCTGTTTCTGTTTCTGTTTCTTTGATTGTTTTCATTTTATCCTGCATGCTTAGGGAAAGTCATTTATGCTTGTTTCATTTTCGTTAAATAAAATGAATCCCACACACTTCACGTAATAACTTTAAACCAAGGAGCTGGTCGTAAGACCCCAGCCCTTGAGCAAGACCAACGGTGGGTTCATCACCACCTTGGCTTAGCTTTGCATCCATTTCCCCGATTGTCACTGTTGTTAGGCGTAAATCCTGACGAAAGCTGACCGAGTGTCACTGGGGTGATTCCCATGCGCACGAGGATAAGTCTTCTATGGTAGGTGTCATTAACAGGACAATCCCCCTTCCGTACCGCCTACGTACCACGTACCTTCTGCTCTCACGTACCTATAGTCTCCCTCTCGTAAGGGCGGGTATATAGAGAGGTTGGTATATCGGCCTGGTTGGTATATTGAAGGGGCGACCATTTTGGGAGTTATATGAGCCTTCATTATGCATTTAAACGTTCTTCAAAAACATTCAAAAAACAAAACAAAACATCAAAATGCACTAAACCAGTTTAGGACACACCATTAATCCTTAAAAGAGATAATCACGGTTTTTGTATGTGTGTGTTCATTTCTGCTTAGTGTAGACAAAAAGAAAAATCATCATAAATGAGATAAAAATCTACTTAGATAGTAGAGAAGCACCGCAATGGTGTACACCCGTAGCCAAGCCCAATCAAGGGCAGAAGCTCCGAAAGGTACACAAGAAGCAGGCACAAGTCACCTTCGCTTTAGTCCTGAGGACTTAGTCATACCCCCTTATCGGTCTGGCCTACAAAAGAATCCATGTCAGAATCCTCGGTGGGGTATGCCCATTCAAAACAGCCCCTTTCGGGAAGACGCTTTACATGTAGACCTTGATGTAAATAGAGAATCACCTTCTGAGGTTAGACATGAGTGGCCACAGCGTGATGAAGCGCTAGAGAGGCACACTGTCCATTTGGAGGGACAACGTGGATATGGCGTCCCTTCTTTACCTCCCATCAAGACAGAAAGACAAAATCCAGAGCGCAGGGCTCCTTACACAGGGCGAGCTAACTCCGCCCGCCCCTTTCAAACCAATGAAAGGGAGTACGAGGAAAACCATCGCATTCCTCGAGGACAACAAACAGCGTGGGAACCTTGCATTTCCGCCCTTGCTAGGTATCATGATCACCCATCGAGGCCAGAGCCTCGAGTAAATGTCGCCTACCTCGACAGAGGGAAGCGACCCATTGAAATTTTAGATCATCAAGATCGAGGCAAACACATAGGAGAAACATTCCAACCTCCTGAGAAAAATAGGGTAGACCAAATTGACCCGATAGTCGCCAGACATGCCACCCGTCAAGCCCAAATCGCGCGGCTTAAACAAAGTCATCAGGAGATAGAGTATCGACACCGCTTGGATAGAGAGCGCATGCAACGCGAAGCGGATGAGTTACGCTATGAACTACCTGAGAGGGGGCCAACCCCTCGCACCCAAAGAGCCGAACAATATGAGAGGCATAATCCGTTGGTGCAAGACAGGTCTCCACGACCTCGTCAAGCTTTGCCTCCGAGACCTTATAGACCCGAGAGGGAGGCCACTCCCCGAAACAATGATGGGTACCTTCAGCAAGGACCCAATCAGGGTTATAGGTCTCGCCCAGAGACTCCTCAAGAATTTTATGAGGAGTATGAACCAGAAATAGAACATGCTGAAACTCCCCATCAAGGCAGGAGGGCTGCCATTCGGCCACCCCTCCATAGGCCTCCAGTCTCCCATAACTTACAACGGGAGCAAACAAGAGAGGAAGAAATAAAATCTTCCGATGCATACAAAGCGCTATTAGAGCGTTTAGAGTCTGTGGAGACAAAAATTTCTGGGCATCAAAAACCCACATTACGTCAACTCCGTAGTCATCCAGTGCATCCCTCAGTGCCCACACCTCTTTACCCCGAACATTTCAAGTTGCCTCAATTGGCAATCTTTAAAGGTGAAGAGGACGCACAAGAACATGTCACAAGGTTCCTAAGTCAATGCTTCGGCATCCAAGATAATGACGCATTGTTGCTTAGGACATTCATAACCACATTCGTAGGCCCTGCCTCGGATTGGTTCACACAATTACCCAAACACAGCATAAGCAACCTAGATCAATTAGTAGATGCGTTTCTTGAACGCTTTGCCTTCAACACAAGGAAGAAGGCATCACTGAGTGATCTGGCTAGCCTCAGGCAATTTGAGGAAGAAACAATGGCAGCATACGGGAATCGATGGAGAGCTTTGCTTTCTAAGTTACCCTACCGTCCCCCTATGTCTGATCTCACACAGATGTTCACAAAAAGTTGCTTGAAATCGATCTCTGGGCTATTGCAGCTACAGCAATACGCCAGCTTAGAAGAAGCTTTGGCGCAAGCCAGAGTTATAGAAGAGATCAAAATAGGCGAAGGCGCAATCGCCAAGCCTAAAAAGAAAGAGTGGAATAAAACCACTAAGACCGGGACAACGCAATCACAACACGCTACGGTTAACCAAGTTGCGATAAATGTTCCCAGCGCTTGTGCAAGAAATGCAGCCCCAAAAGGCTAATTACCAGGTAGTGCCCTCCTAGTTATGAAAGAGATAATAGAAGACAGGAGCAGAATCAGCAGCGTCGCCCTAGGCGACAATTCACCCCTTACACGGAGTCCAGGGACTCCCTATTTGACCGCTTGTCAGCGGCAAATTTAGTCACTCTACCAAAAATCCAAACTATAGACCCTAACGCTCCTAAGCCTAGGGGATACAGAGAGGAATTGTATTGTAGATTCCATAGGCGCAGAGGACACGACTTGAATGGATGCTGGAAATTCAAAGAATTAATCCAAGATTTGATCGACAATAGAACATTGGCCGTGGACAACCCCATAGCACCAAATAATCAACAAATGGGGGTATTCAAGGACCCTTTGCCTGCCCACGAAGCATAGGCAAAACCTCTCCAGATTAACGAGGTGCGATAGAATCTTCCCATGCAAGGATTTGTGGGAATGATTAGTATAGTGACAAGGAACAAAAAGTACCCAGCAGTTGCCCCCGAGGTAGCTACGAGGGAAGTTCCGACAACATCGCAGCCTCAACAACGCCCAACGCAGTTGCCTCCGCCTAGACCCGAGGTCACGATACGGACCAAACTCACGCAGAGTTTGCGGACCACATCGGCTAGGCTTTCCATTTACGAGCTTATTCAACAATCAGCACCCCATAGGGAAGCTCTTATGGAAATTTTAAAAGCCATCGAATTACAGCCTCACGAAGCAAATTCTTTCAACAACTTCGTGGGACATGTGAAACGATGTACGGAGCCGGTCATCACCTTCAGAGAAGATGAAGTCAAAACAATATCGAATGACATGGCAGATCCACCCCTGCACGTTATCGCGCGGGTCAACGGGATCCCATACAAGAGAGTGTTGGTAGATACTGGCTCGTCCAAGTAACATCATTACCACTACAGCCTTAAAACATTTGAAGTTGCCAACCTCTCACATCACAGCCTCCACGTACACACTGCGAGCTTTCAACGATGCAATATGCTCGACAGTCGGCACAGTTGTTCCGCCTGTCCAGGTAGGACAAAAGACAATACCTACATTGTGCCATGTGTTGGAAGGCGAGATGGCTTATAATATACTGCTAGGGCGGCCTTGGATCAGGGACATGAAGTGTGTCCCTTCGATCGCTCACCAATGCTTAAAGTATGCTTTTGAAGGAGAAATACATGTAGTCCCAATGGACTTAGAACCCTTCAAGTATTGCAATGCGGTACAATTCATGCCTCAATCGACCCTCCCTTCAACGCATTTGGATTTCCAGTTAAATCCATCTAAAAAGGGTCCAATACCGCAGGCACCATTGGTGACCAAATCAACAAAATCCCAGCCAGGTGAGCCTTCATCATCTGCTCCTTCATTATCAATGCCACTTGTCATGGCCAAATAGAAGGACAAGGGAAAACAGATCATGGAAGAGGCTCAGCCCCTAGAAGAGGGGTTGCCCACAATTTCAACGGTATCAACAGAAGAAACACCTCACACAACAGAAGCGAAGACTCCTAAAATACCAAACATGGAATGGACTCAGGAAGGACTCCCGTTTCCTCCCACCCAATCATCAACAATCACTGTTGAAATGGCCAATACGGGCCTGGGGGAGTATTTAGTGCAAAATGTTGTGGCAACCCCTGCATTGGAGTCAATACAGGACATGGGAAGACCTCGCCTTCCCATAGGGACAATTGTTCCTCTAGGCTACCCACCAAACCAGACAAATTTTGTGTATGGGGGCCTTGATCATGGTCTTGAACCATGCAAACAAAAGGAAGCAGACGAAGAGCCTTTTGTTGAAAATATCAACTATCTATCAAACCCGAAATTTGCTCTAAGATATCTCGACCAATGCAATTGGCATGGATACGGGCTAGGCAGATATGAGCAAGGGATGCGTGTCCTTTGCCAACCAAGATATCAGATGCCATATGATAAGTCAGGAGTAGGGTTCAACCACCCCCGCCCTTAGACATCTTGGTCGAAAATATGCAAGGCCTAGAAATAGGCAACAAGGGGGGATTGGCACCAGATCCTTATGCCAACCCAAATACAGAATATACATTGGGAGATTACCTCCCATGGTCAACAAACACCCTTGGCAACAGTAGTAATCCCTCTCCTTTGCTAGAGAGAGGTGAAAGTTCGGAGATTAATCCTCAAAGAGAACATCAACGGCTTCCGGACATCTTTTTGAAGCTATTCCCCTTAGAGGTTCCAGTTGAATCAATACAGTGTCAAGAGAATCAGGTCCCTCCACCAAGAGTGGAACAACCGCAATGGGACCAGATTAACTTACTGGAACAAGGAGAACCCTCAATGTCGCAAGTAACAGTTGCTGAAGAGAATGAACATTTTTGGATCTCCGAAAGTGATTCAGAAGATGAGACTGAGATGATCTATCTCAGACATGCACGATGGAATTATCGCCCTTTAACTCATGAAGATCTAATGGGACAGATGGGCATAAGGTTAGGGCATGAATGGTGGGTAGACCCAGCAAGGTGGGACCAAGTGTTGGATCCATGGCTCCAAATTCAAGATGAGCACCGTCCACCCCGAGACCCTATCATGACAATAGTACCGAGGGAAGACCCTGTCCTCCTATCAACACATAGGGCTGATCCGTTCATACCCGTCCCTACAGAACCAGATCCAGAGCATAGGGAGCATCCAGAATGTTCGAGCTATAACACCCACGGTAATGGAGACCAAATTCATTCCATCCACATGATCTCCATTGATTTGACCGCACCCATCCACAATCCGGCCGATCCATCACGGTCATTGCATCTAGACATAGATGCCATCGACTGGGATCACATCAATTCACCTTTATCACCATCAGAGTACTGGCCTTTCGGTGAAATGCTTCATTTTACCTCAAGGACAACTCAAGATATCTTTCAGGCTGAAGAGGGACCCGAGGTTCCAAACGTAGATTTAAACTCAGCCAATGATATCCATTTGATCCCGACTCCACATCAGTTGGAGGACGGATCCCACATGTCAGTCGAGGAAACGACTGACGTAGACATCGGCTTAGACCCAATGAATCCACAGATTATCAAGCTAGGGGTAAGTCTTATCCCCCAAAGAGCAAGCCGACTACATTACCCTTCTCAAAGAGAAGAAGGAGGTTTTTGCATGGTCATACCGAGACATGCCGGGACTAGACCCGCAGCTAGTCACGCATAATTTAACGCTTGATCCGACAATCAAGCCCGTAAAGCAAAAACTACGAAAGATGCACCCAACAGTGGCCTTGATGGTCAAAGATGAATTGCAAAAGCTGTTGGATGCACAGTTTGTCATCTGCGTGGATTATCCGCCATGGCTGTCCAACATGGTTCCCGTCAAGAAGCCCGACGGGAGGATTCGCATATGCACCGATTTTTGAGATCTAAACAAAGCGAGTCCTAAGGATGATTTCCCTTTGCCAAGCATCGACGCGTTGGTAGACGCTACAATGAGGTCACGAAATGCTTTCCCTAATGGATGGTTTCTCAGGATACAATCAAATTCGTATCAATCCTGAAGACCAACTCAAAACGGCGTTCACAATGCCTTGGGGGACATTTTGTTATAAGGTCATGCCTTTTGGCCTTAAAAATGCTGGCGCTACCTACCA
This sequence comes from Wollemia nobilis, assembly GCA_028583015.1. NCBI lineage: Eukaryota > Viridiplantae > Streptophyta > Pinopsida > Araucariales > Araucariaceae > Wollemia > Wollemia nobilis. Next base: position 9,071,377 of record JAQPPZ010016717.1, on the reverse strand, counting down.
ACGTGCCATGACGTATATCTTCCATGATTACATGCACAAAACTTTGGAAGATTACATGGATGATTTGTTAGCCAAGTCTCTTTTGCGCTCAGATCATCTCGGTGACTTAAGCAAGATTCTCGATCGCCTCATAGAGCATAAGGTCAGATTGAATCCCAAGAAGTGCGTATTTGGCGTCACATCTGGAAAACTCTTGGGTTTTATAGTCTCAAAATGAGGCATCGAAGTGGACCCAAAGAAAGTCAAGGCAATCCTTGAAATGGCTCCCCCAACCACTATCAAGCAGCTCGAAGTCTGCAAGGAAAGGTCGCGTCGATTAAACGCTTCATAGCACAATTATCCGACAAATGCCGACCCATGAACAAATTATTGCACAAGGGGGTTACATTTCACTGGGATGACGAGTGCCACCGACCTTTGATGAAATCAAACAATACCTGGCTTCGCCACCGTATTGGCACCACCTAGACCAGGAGTGCCATTCTACTTATACATCTCAACTATTGAGGTGGCACTGGGCGCCATGCTAGCCCAAAAGAATGAACTTCACAAAGAACAGGCTACTTATTATCTTAGCCGCACCCTGGTCAGTTACGAACTTAACTATGCATACGTTGAGAAACTCTGCTTGGCAGTGGTGTTTGCTACCAAAAAGCTACGCCACTACATGCTGAGCAACACTACGTATGTTGTGTCTAAGGAGAATCCATTGCGATACATGATGAGTCGTACTTATCATAGTAGTCGCATGGCGAAATGGATCATGTTGTTGATGAAATTTGACATAGAGTTTATTGGACAAAAATCTATCAAAGGACAAGTCATAGCCGATCAACTAGCAGAGGCTCCTCTTGAAGACGATCAGCCTCTGGTCATAGAACTACCCGATGATGGGGTCTTCCATGTCTCAGAATCGCCAGATTCTGATGAGCTCGAGTCACAGGCCGACATAACCCTATTCTTCGATGGTTCTAAATGTGAGCAAGGTGGTGGCACGGGAATTGTATTCTTCACACCGCAGGGTGCTCCAATGCCCCTGTCATTTAAATTAAACTTCCAGTGCACCAACAATAATGCAGAATATGAAGCCTTGCTCCTAGGTCTTCAGACAACAATCGCCATGAACATCAAACGACTGAACATCTTTGGTGATTCGTTGTTAATAGTCAATCAAGTCAAAGGGGTATATCAATGCAAATGCCCAGTTCTGAAGGCCTATAAAGCCCTTGTGGACAAATTCCTGGCAAAACTTGAGTGGTATGACATCGAGGCACTCCCTCGATCATCGAATCATTTTGCGGACACAATGGCCTCCTTGGGGTCACTAATCCCGCAAGACCTTTCCGGTGATATGACAACCATTCAAGTCAAAACCTTATCGCAATCCATGATGGAGCGTGCAAGCTCAGACTTGACGCCAGGAATCCACATGATCCAGATTGAACCATCCTCGGATAAGTTCTTTCGAATCCGAGATCATCTGAAACGTGCCAACTGGGGGTCCTTGTTTTCCCCCACTCCCACTAATAGCAACACAACGCTATTCTTACAAGTTCTATCCCATTCAGCATTTGTTAGGGAAGAACTTCAAAAGGGATTGGCTGTTCATACTGTCGAGGTTTCCGATCAACAGGACTGGTATTTACCCATTAGAGACTACCTCAAGTTAGGTAATCTTCCCTTTGGATTGACGCACGCCGCAAAACGAACATTCAAGCAGAAAGCGGCTAAGTATGTCTTGATAGGAGACATTTTGTATCGTCGTAGCTATGACGGAATTCTTCTTCGTTGCTTGGACCAGCAAGAGTCCACTTGGGCAGTCGCCCAAGCGCACGACGGTACATGTGGTGGCCACTTTAGTGGTATGGCCATTGCAAAGCGCATTCTTCGCATGGGATATTATTGGCCATCTTTAGAGCGAGATTGTTGCGCATATGTCAAGAAGTGCGTGAAATGTCAACATCATGCCAATTTGATGCACGTACCTTCCCAGGCCTTGCAGGCAGTCCAGTCTGCTTGGCCATTTTCGCAATGGGGCTTCGATCTAATTGGAAAGATCTCCCCTGCATCATCAGGCCGTCACACGTTTATCATAACGGCCACAGAGTATTTTACTAAATGGGTGGAAGCAATTCCGTTAACCTCTACGACAGGACCCCGCATTGTGGAGTTCATCTTGCATAACATCATATGTCATTTTGGTATTCCATCCAAAATAATCTCGGATAATGGGCCATCATTCAAGAACAAAGACGTGCGTGCTTTGACCACAAAGTACAAAATTCAGCACAGCTTTTCGACACCCTATTATCCGCAAGCAAATGGGCAAGCAGAGGCGTCAAACAAAATGCTAGTTGCCATCCTCAAAAAGACGGTCGTAGACAGTCATAAGGATTGGCACATCCAAATCCCACTTGCCCTTTGGGCTTATCGCACTAGCATTCGAACGCCAACTGGGGCAACTCCGTTTTCGCTCGTGTATGGCTCAGAGGCGTAATGCCTCTCGAGTTGGAAATTCCTTCCCTCCGCATATCAATGCAGGAGTTCATCGATGATGACACTGCATGGCAGGCCCGGTTAGACCAACTTACGTTGCTTGACGAACGACGCGTTAATGCTCTCGAGCACTTACGTATCTACCAAGAGCGGCTTAAGAAAGCTTACAACATGAAAGTTCACCTAAGGGACTTTCGGGTTGGTGATTTGGTTTTGAAGGAAAACCAACAGAACTCTAATTTGCCGTCCCACCTAAGGGACAAGTTCACGGCAAATTGGTTAGGTCCATATGTCATTGATAGCAAAATAGGACCCCGGACGTACCGGCTAGCTTCTCTTGACGGTATCAAGGAAACAGAACCCTTGAATATCAGTCATTTACGACCATTTCATATCTAAGAGAGCCATATCCCAAAAATGCAGGTTCCAAGGATTATCGCCTTGGTCAAAACACAAAAAAGCTCCAAGGATTATCGCAATCACTTGGTCAAAACCCAAAAAAGCTCCAAGGATTATCGCAATCACTTGGTCAAAACCCAAAAAAGCTCCAAGGATTATCGCAATCACTTGGTCACAAAAAAAGCTCAACGGATATCGAACTTGGTCAAACCCAAAAAGCTCCAAGGATTATCGCAATCACTTGGTCAACCAAAAAGCTCCAAGGATTATCGCAATCACTTGGTCAAAACCCAAAAAGCTCCAAGGATTATCGCAATCACTTGGTCAACCCAAAAAGCTCCAAGGATTATCGCAATCACTTGGTCAAAACCCCAAAAAAGCTCCAAGGATTATCGCAATCACTTGGTCAAAACCCAAAAAGCTCCAAGGATTATCGCAATCACTTGGTCACAAAAAAAGCTCCAAGGATTATCGCAATCACTTGGTCACCCAAAAAGCTCCAAGGATTATCGAATCACTTGGTCAAAACATCCCAAAAAGCTCCAAGGATTATCGCAATCACTTGGTCAACCCAAAAAGCTCCAAGGATTATCGCAATCACTTGGTCAACCCAAAAGCCCCAAGGATTATCGCAATCACTTGGTCACCAAAATGCTCCAAGGATGTCCACAATCACTTGGTCAAAAATAAAAAATAATCAAAAACAACAAAAATTTGCATCTCATTTCTAGGCATACTCAAATTCATCAATAGAGAGCTCTTCTCGCACCTCATATTCATATTCACAAAAATCAATCCATCAAAAATACAAAAATATGTAGCTGCATTAAGCATTGCATCCATACATTGCATATTTGTGGTCGTATAGGTCAAAGGCACCATAGGCTGTAATTGCTCTGCTAGTCCATCTTGTTCCACACTGTTCCATTTTACAAAAACAACAAAAACACCATGCATTGCTTTTTACCACACTAGAGTCAGTGGTCTTTTAATGTATCAAGAGTTTTCGTGATTCAGTCATCATTTTGCTCTTTAGCCATGTAATGTATCAAGTCAAACAGATTTTACGAAGGTAGAGTTACACTTGAAATACACCTTGTTACGTAACATCCCAACACAAATAAAAACACATAAAACAATTCCTAAGTTGTGTGAACGAAAGATGAAACTTGTACGGTAATCCAGGTCACCACAAGCGAAACGGTTATCTTGCTCATCCCCCCGTGCGAATGACCCCAAGAATGCTGAGAGTTGGCAAAAGGACAAGCATCCTCCCTACCCAATTCCCTAAGAATCCCTAGTTCTCAATAGTTGCAAAACATCAAAAATTTGCAAAATGTCAAAACTCAAATATTTGACATCCTACAGTGCACACATCAAACGGCACAAACGATAGTGATTTTCATCACTCCATATCCCCAATCCCTTGCTCAAAAGAAAAACAAATCAAAATAAACAGTGATCTTATCACTACAAACGAGCAAGTATCCCAATACAATTGAAGAAAAGAAGGGAGTTGAACTTGAATCCTTGGAACTCTCAAGCATTCTAACAGGTCATGAGGCAAGCCTCACACCGGTTTGGTTGATAGCCTATCGATAATCGGCGGTAAACTTCTCGCATGACGATATATCTGTCACATTAACTTGCGTACAGATCAATGTTTGCATGTGGATGAGCTAGCTTATGGCATCCTGGATAACATCGCAGATTAATCTAACTGAATACAACAAAGGAGTTAGTGGAGCTAATTAGGTGATCCTCAGTACAGGTTCGGTTGAAAGCCCATCTGGCACTGGCGGTATCCTGACAAATACCACATAAATGAACTCAATTGCACACACAGGGATGTGAAATAGCTTGGTCAAAAACAAGTCCGATTCATACCTTGTTCAAAAGTCTTGTAAGATAAAGTACATTCATGGCTAGTGAGTTAAAACCGTCTGAGTCTCAGAAAACCTTAGCTACATTTCTAAACCAACTGCGCTACTTTTCATCCTTACAATACCATCAAAAAATACAAAAAAAGAAAAACCACATATATAATACAACGTCATACACATAGCAATCGCCTAAAAACAAAAAAAAAGAGCGTCTTAAACAGTCTATGGTGCCATAACCAAAAATCACAAAATTCCATTCATCCATTTTGCATATCACACAAAAATCAAAAAACATTTGCATTCATCATAACATAAGCATTCATCAAAATAAATAAACATGCATTCATCCATAGTCATTAAGCCATCATGAATAAACATCAGATCATCACATGTACATAACCAAAATAAAATCGGTATATATATATATATATATATATATATATATATATCGTCAAAAAAAATGCTCGTAGGCTACAAAACTGGTCCTCAGACCCAGCAATCATATAAAAAAACCCAACCTAAGGCGTCGACCACCATGATCACGCAGGATCGGTGCGACGGGAACTACCCCCCATGGTGTGGGTCCTATGGGACCCTGTAGGGCGGCTACTACTAGCCCCCGCATCATGCCTGCTACCACCTCCCTCATCTAATCGCCTGCGACGAGATGATGCTGACTGCTCAGTCGCACTATCCCTCATCCGACGCAAAGATCCACTGCCCGAGGGCTCAGGTAGCCGCCCACCAAGGCGGATGACCTCCCTCTCCAAGTCTAGCCGATGCCGACACCACTCTGCCTCTCATCGATGATAGTAAGATACTGCATCATCATGCTGTGCCAAAACCCTATCCCGCTCTGCTAGCTGGGCCCGTAGGAGATCCCTCTCCCGTAGCGCGTCCCCCAGCTCCAGATCTCGCATCCGTAGCAGCTCTGTCAGTCATGCATTCTCAGCGCATATCTCTGACTCCATCTCCTCTGTATCTGCTTGACGAACAGGACCCTCTAGAATAGTAGCACTCTTAGGCTCCCACTGCTCCTCCATATCCTGCATGTCCGGCTGATCCGGAGCTCCCAAATCTACATCCTCATCCCCCACATCCACCATGTCCGCATCATCCAATGGAACTCCCCAATCATCCCCTGCTACCTCAGCACCCTCCACTGCCGCCTCCGTGCCTCCTAGTGGCCCCTCTCCTCTCCATCACCGTAGCACCCACCACGAGTCATACTCAGTGGTAGTCCCGACGTCATCTACGTCCGGGACGTCAATCACCGCATCTGACTCCTCGCCCAATGGCGCGATGACCGGTGGATCTAGAGCCCTCTCATCTCCCCGATGTCGATAGACCACGGGCTCACCAGGAAACCCCTGGCGCACCCCAAACTATCGTGTAACCCGGCTATATGAGAAAAACTCATGCTCGGTCCCGTGCCGCCCAATCAACCACCGCTCCCTACGTACCCGTCGGAGCCACTCTCCAGCCTCCGGCCAGGCTGGACAGTCCCGATAAGGGCACCAAACCACCTCCCCTGGAGTGAGCCGAGAGAAGGCATCAGTATAGTGCTCTACAGCACCTGCCCATCATCGACTCTGCCCCTGCTCCGTAGACCGCCGCCACAAAACTGCATAGCCTATCTCCACATCATCCATCACCGCCCGAGTCATCCATGGTAACCCGATCGGCCTCTCAACTGCTATGTGCTGCCAACCCCAACACTACAACAGATAACTACAGCTGACCCCCTTCCACTGCCGACAACGGACCCCATACAGCTCCCCGTAGAGCTGTGCCAACAATGTCTGTCCCCATCTCAAAATCAGCGGTGCCTCTATCGGGCACTCTACCAACTGCCACACCAAATCCAGAGTTCCACGGGAACCTCGTGCCTGACGAATCAGGTAGAAGCATGTTAGAAATGAGGCCCATCAAGAATGCATGCCTCACTCCTAACACCCCCCTCTCCTGCCACCATCCAACCAAAATCCCCCAGCCTGCAGTCCACCTCGGCTGTCTCCACTGGGTTCGCTACACCCAGCCGCTCCCCATGCCCAAAGCATCTCGTAAGTACAGCAGTCCACTGATCACACGACGATGTCCTAATAGGCAGTCCATCTATCGGAATCCGAAGCAACCGATAGACATCCTCCAAAGTCACAGTCATCTCCCCTATCGGGAGATGGAAGGTGTTGGTCCACGGATCCCAAAGTTTGATCAGGGCCATCAGATAGGCCTGATCCGGGACCACAGGCTCCAGTCGAGCCACCTGCTTGAGCCCAAGGGCATCAAGCCATTCCCAATCATCATCAATCAGTGCACCCCGCGCCTCAGTAAAAGCAGCAGGTACACGGTACCGGCTCCTAACCTACAAAAGAAAACAATTCAACAAAAAAAAAAAATCATGGAAAAGAACTGTACAAAAAAATAGAAAAAATTCAAATAAAAAAAATATTAAGGTTTCTAATCTTAACTGATTAATTCAAAAACAGCATAAAAAAATTCAAAAAAAAAAAATACGTCTTAGGGTTTTACGTTCCGTTATCCTAGGGTTTAGTCATAAATAAAATTCTTTACCTAGGTTTTACGTTACGTTTAATTGTACACTAAGTCTTAGTTGTCTTCAATGCAGTTTAAAGGTTTAAGTTTTAAAATTTTTGAAAAACATCATCACAAAAATAATTAAATAAAACAATTGCAATCTTAAACAAAAATAAACTCTAGGAGGCACTTATAGGTTTCGCTTCGGCTCCGCCGCTCGAACCAGTTTGTGCACTCATGATGGCAGAGAGAATTTCAGCAGCGCTTCGCTTCGCAGATTACCTCCTCCTCCAAGAGCTCCAAAATCGCAAGAAAAATATGACACAAATGAGCCCAAATTCAAGTTTTGGCCCTTAAATAGGCCTTTGAGCTGGAATTCATCCTTGACTGGGACGAGCGCTCTGGTTAGCGCTCGTCCCACCCAGGGACGAATTCTACAGATGGAATTCGTCCCACCCAGGGACGAATTCAGGCCAGAACTTCAAAAACATCAAAAAATGATAAAAAATGCACTAAAAATAGACAATAAATTTGCCCGATAGGAGTGCTACTGCACCTGACATCCAGGGCATACAAAATAGACATTGGAGTCACAAATTATCATTATCCTACTCCCTAAGAAGGCTACCATAGCCGGACCGCTCCACGGGAAGACGGATTTCCGATAATTTAATCCCCAAATGGTGTCACAAAAAACAACAAAAACAATAAAAATGCAACACAAACAAACAACAATAAGCATTGCCGGACACAAGTGCTCTTGCACTTAACCTCTAGGCAAAGAAATTCGATGTCGGGGTTCAAATTCTCACTCTCCTACTTCCCCAAGAAGGCTACCATAGCCGGACCGCTCCACGGGAAGATGGGTTTTTGATGATTTCACCCCATTACGGCATCACCAAAAGGGTTAACACCCACCAAAAACAGGTCCAAATGTTGGAAAAATTGCACATGCTTAAATGGTAAACCCTCTAAAGGCACCCTTGCACAAGTCATCTTGGGTCAAGCGACTCGTCGCTTTTCTCATGAAGGTCATTCCCTCATCGATTCGTCGCTTGAGGGGGTAGTCACACTTAGTCACCAATCAACAATCACACACCCAATTAAGGAAAACGACATGCATTCAAAGAATCATTGACAAAGACAATTACGCTCCTGCTTGGGGCAGTAAACAAGCAACAATCAAATTGATCAAACACTTGGCATTTCGTGAATCATGAACACAAGGTTCCCCCGAGGATAAAAGGTTGCGCCCTTTGCCTAATCATGACTGATCAATGTCCAAGCTCAAGTCACACCTCACCAAAATAGGTTAACACTTGAAATCAAACTCCTTAGCTCGTCGAAGCAAGGATTCAAGAATGCATGCCCTTTCCATGCTTGGGGCATCAAAAGTTGGTTAGGTTACCAAGAAACCCTAATCATTAGTGCTTTGGTTATCTATTTTTGCTCGACGCTGCGCTATGCACAACGCATCCCAAAAAGGGGCATCCGTAGACACCAAAACAACACCAATCCGATTATGTGACTGCAAACACTGATCGCTTTGACAAACACAGCCCCCAGGGCAGCCCTCAGAGGTCAAACAGATGGTCCTAACCACTTTCATAGCAATTTTGTAAGGTCAAGAGGCAATTTGGCACATTTAGGCACTTTGCTCAGTATTCGTCTCACCCAGGGACGAATTCAAAATGGAATCCGTCTCACCCAGAGACGAATTCTGAATTCGTCTCTGGTAGGGACGAATTCTGAGTTTAACGGGCAAAAAGAAGAATGGCGCCAAGTGGCAGCCAAAGACAGTCAGTTGATGACTCCTGCCTCGCACGCGTGTGTGGGTGGGCAAATAGGCCGTTAGAGGACTGTCACAAGGGCGATTATGAAAGCCCAAGTCATGGAGGACTCCCCTCCCTCATGGGAAGACATGACCGCCACATGGCACCTATGACCAACACATGGCGCTTATGCTTCCCTCTCAAAAGAGACCCCATGGGTCTATAAAAGGTGGGACTTTTCTCACCCAAAAGGAGACAGATTGGAGGCGATTTCAAGCAACGAAGTGCTGTCCGATTGATTACCCACTTGCATCCTTTTGATTCACCTTCTCACATCCACTAATCTCTTTCGCAAGGGAGGTTATTGGGTGGCTTTTGGAAGCGTGGATCCAACCCAAATCCAACATTTGACCACCTTACACCACCAATTTGCAGACATCCCAATCCTAAGAGGTTTTGGGCCCATCCCTAGTGGATTGGCGCCGAAATCAAGTGCCAACGGTGGGAGGCCCACTTGGGCACCCCCGCACTTTCTAAGTTTTATTCTAAAGCATTCTAGATTATTTTTTCATATGGCATCTTATGTTATTCTGTTTGGTTAACTCATAGCTTCAATTTCATAACATTTTGATCAGATTTTATCATGCCTTTTGTCGCTTTGTTGTCCTACTAACTTGCAGGTGGCGATATCGAATTCCCGAGGATAGAGGCCAAATTGGGAGAATCCGACCATCTGGGTCGTCCCAAAATGGCCCCAATTACATAACCCCTCTGTTTGCAGGTGTTTTGGAGGTCTCGGGAGTCGACATTGGAGCAGCATCACCTCGGCTTTTCCAACACAACAGAATTCGTCCCACCCAGGGACGAATTGCAGTCGAATTCGTCCTGCCCAGGGACGAATTCCAGGTGAAGGCAGATTGGCCAACTGTTTCAATGGCAACGGCCTTCTGGTAATATCTTCTGTCTTCCGTCAGGTTTTCGGGCCATTTGGACTCACTTTACTCACTGTTTTAGACAAATGTTTATATGCATCTTTTGGCGATTTTAGAGAACAAACACTTCTTATTTGCAGCAGGTGCTACTGACATCTTCGTTGTTTCTTTGTTCGCAGGAGGAGCAGCAGAGGTCAAGGACTCATCAACATCAGCGGCGGCATCGTCTTGGCCCGCCCATCTCAAGTGTGGGCACGCGGAAAGAGGAACCTTAAGTCTTGATTGTAATCAAATTCTTTTAACGCTCCTAGCCCCTGAAAAGGGAGGAGGCGTCTTTGTAACAGAGATCAAGAGAGTTTAATGAAAGGGCTGTGTTTTCTCCATTTGCTTGTATCTCATTTCAATGCGTCTCTTTCATTTCATGCATTCTACATTTCTAGGACTTAAGCGTATTTGATTTTGAATGCATCGCAATTAGTGTTTCCTTCGCCCGGAATCTCGTGCTTTCAGAATGGTGCAAAAAAGGTACCCGAAACCCCCCTCAAAAAAGATATTTTATTTAAATTCTTACAAATGACTCATTTCACTTTCATCCTCCAAAGAGGTAAAGAGAAATATGAGTTAGAAAAAAAACTAAATAAAATATAGGGAGTAAAAAGAATTGGTTTACCTTCGAAATAGAAGGAAAAAAGACTTTACAATGATATTTTAAAATTTAACCATATGAGAGAAGAAAACCAATTTTTTCGCTAGTGCACGATCAAAGAAGATGTCGAGGAAATCCGAGGATACAAAGTGAGTTTTGATGCTAGGATACAAAGCGAGTTTTGAATGTAGGTGAAATGCTCTGTCGTGGTCATTGACTAAAGCACCATTCAACATGACGGGTTTCCTCTGCATTGTGGTCTTCGAAGACATTCTCTACCATCGAGGTCACAACCTAAGATCTTTGAATATGAAGATCCACATGCGAATTAACCTAAACCTGCAGAGAAAAAAACATAGGTGAACAAGGGAAAAAAGACCTACTAAAAATGGAAATTAATATATCATATAAAATTTTTCCTCTCAGTGCTTCGGAAAATGAATCGAATCCTACAAAAAAGGAGAGTTAAACAAGATTGATATAAATAAATTTTATTAGAATATTCTTCATCTTCTGTCGCAATGCTTGAGAAAAATTATCTGCACAAATATAAGTCAGAGAATTAATAAAAACAATGTGAATCTAGATAACGATATAGGATGGAGGAGAGCCATTTGCATATTAGTAACTAAGAGTGAATCCACTTAATATCAATGATTCAGATCATCATGGTTTAAGGTATCATTGAATTTGATCACCAAAAAATCAAACGAACACCAGGGAGGAGCAAGATACAAAATATAATGATGTTAGATGTAACTTTCAATGATGTAATAGCTCAAAATAATTTTATAGGAGCGCCAAGTGTTAAATGGGGATGCCACAATTCATATCTCCATGAAAGGATATTTTATCGTCAATGGCATAACGTATCATTGGCACCCAAAAGTAAACGGGTGCCACAATACAATAGCTTTGAAATCTTCCCAAGAACAACATGATGGCAGCAAAAAAAACTTTTGCCCTTTCAATGATGTTATAAAAGATATTTTAAAGGAGCGCCATGCATTAAATGGGGAGGCCACTATTCATATCTCTATGAAAGGATATTTTGATATCGATGGCCTAACGTATCGTTGGTGCCCAAAATAAAATGGGTGCCATGATACGATAGCTTTGAAAGCTTCCCGAGAGCAACATGATGGCAGCAAATAAAATCCTTTACCTAAAAAAAAATATCATTAGAGAAAGGGAAATCTCTTTTTATCAAGCTGCTATATAAGTTAAGACTTGAAAAATGGGGGAATTTTTTGAAAAAAATATATATTATAATAATATGAAAACATTAAATCGAATGAGCTCTAAACTTGCAAAGATGACAAAATTGATCTATGAGCACAAGAGAGATGCTTGGAAAAAGGGGAATCCGAATGAGATATAAAGGATTATAAAGATATCCTTTAGGCATCGCCAACCAAAATTACTGATATTACTGGGCTTGGTGATGTTTGCCAATGCTAAGGTGAGAGACATTTAAAAAAAAAATAACGCACTTTTGCAATGTTATTAAAAAAATGTTTAATGCAACTGTAGTGATGTCGTCTCAAGAACACGAGGTAAACTAATAAAAACAAAATTAGAAGATATTTTACACCATTCGTAAGATAATGCACCAACAACAGAGGTTCCAATGGAGATGCGAAGGAGAGGCAATGCAAGAATTACGATGGCACCAAAAAAATATCCTGCTTTCGATTCGCGAGCTTGAAATGGTCTCTGAGAGAAAGGGTAGTGAAGCGAAAGCTGCCTACAAGGAGAAAAAACATAGATGATAGGAAAGAATTTTCCTATGATATCAAGCTTGTTAAAAGTTTTCAAATATAGATTTTTGAAAAATATAATCACTTGAAAAAGAGTGTTTAATAATAAAATATTTGTATGTATATTTTCATAGAAGAGAGCCCTCTTTTCTGTAAAGAAAAAAAGGATAGATCTAATGAAGAAAAAATTGGCAAAAATTTTGAATATATGCTACCACATCAATAATGTGTCAATGAATATATTTTTTTCTTAGTATAATATAGACTTGGTTCAAACAACACAATGAAATGAAAAGAATTCCAATCGAATGGTGGAAAACCATGTGAAAAATTGACATAGGTATTTCCACCAAACCATATTTGAGATACCCTTGAATCACATTAGTGAATATCCCTCCCATAGTATGAGACACTATAATGAAAACTATCATTACTATTAATTTTGGGTTTCTCTTGTGCAAGTAATGATAGGCATAAAGCTTCTCTTGAGGTTTGTGATTGAGTAGGCACTATAAAATGTACAATATACACTTCCTCAATGTTTGTGATTAGAATCATTAAAAGCATTAACCAAAATATATTATCTATGAATCTTATTAGATCTCCATTAATTATTGTAGGAAGATCAATCTCGTTGGTTGGATGTATTATGTAGCTAAGATATATGTAGATAAGGACATCGTATTGTTTATCATTTGATTTCCCTAAGGATGTAACCTTCCTTGAAGCTTGCTCATTTAGAAGGAAAGAGAGTTGGATTTTCCCTCAATGTTATTTGATACCTTTGATCTAAAATATTTAATTATATTTTTATTGATTAGAGTTATTTAATTGTAAATTATGTTGACTTAACAATATATAATATGATAATAACAACTTGAATTCCATAACTAGTAGAAACCATAACTAACTACCAACCATGATCCTAATTGTAAGCACTCAACTTATTTTGATATTAATATAATTTATTAGATCATATGATGTAATAAATCACAATATTCACTTGTGTTATTGAGTTTCATCATTAAGAGTTGATATTTTTTATATTGAAATGTGGACCATAGATTATTACTATGTAGTAAACTAGTCATCTAAGTTGACTATAAGAATCATAACTATGGTGGATCAAGAGACATCACCAAAAATATAAAATGAGGATTTCGAGACGAAGACCCTATCCAGCCTGCTAAGAATAAGAGTATTTTCTCCTCTATGATTACTCCAGGAAAAATTAGTATAGTTGAGTTCTATGTAACATAATTTCACTTGGTTCACAAACTCATGGAAATAAAAAAGACTCCACTCATCAAAAATGTTGCCTCTGCTCTTCTCATAATGAAACAAGGGAGAGTTGAAATCTCCAACCGCCATCCAAAATTCATGTTGAAAAGTAGCCCTCATCTCCAAAAAAATTTTCCAAAATCTATGCCTATCAGTATAGGTATTCGAGTCATAAATATTTGACATAACCCACTACCTTTGAGATGATTTACACAAAAAAAGGATATTAACAATCCTATTAGACGAAGAAATTACATGACCCTCAAACTTAGACAAATCCTAAAAGAAGAGGAGACCACCAGCCGAGCCAGAGGCTTCAAAAGCCATAAAACTCGAGTCTTTCCAAACTAGTTTTTGAGCTTCCACCCAAGTAGAGGTATTTAACTTAGACTCCTAAATACACAAAAAATGTGTGGATGCATCCATCCTCAAAGATGCAAGAAGGCATTTTTTATAAGTGCTATTAATCCCTCTAGTGTTCTAAGAACTCACCTTCATTAAGGATTAAAATGAAAGCTTTTTATCAAACCCCCCAATTGAGGCAATTTAAAACCATCAAGCTTGAGCTGCCTGTCGTCATTTTCAACTTCCACAACAAGGCAATATTGACCACCATTTGCCAAATCCTCCTCCACAACCTTTTTTCTTCTTGAATTCATTAGGGATCGAACAACTTTCTTTACCAAGCTAAAGTCCACAAGTTTCTTATGTTGGCTTCTAGTATTGGGGCCAAGAGATCCTTTCTTCATGATATGCTTAAGGGATTCACCCTGTCTAGAGACGCAACCAATGAGAGAAATCACTAATTATTTAGGAAGGAAAGCCACTTTCAAAGGAGATGACTCCTAAATAGGAACCTCCAAATAATCCTCAAACTCGATTAGGTCTAGGCCTTGAAAATAATTTGATACAGGAATATCATTTACAAATTCAATAGGGTCCGTAGAAAAAACCACTTTCATATTACTCTGAAGAGACCGAGTCTTATGTGGATGATGCGACTTTGGAATACCTTTTGGAGGAACCGAAGGACCACCCCCAAATGAATGGGGTGGTTGAGAAGAGAGAACACTTTTACCTTTCGAACCCAAATATTGTTTCAATTTTTTTTTTTCCAAATCCTATTTTTCTTGGTGGGGGTTATCCATTCATTATTTTTCTCTTGATTAGGGGTAGTAGCCTCAAAGTATTTAGAGGGAATACCCAATTTCTTTTGAGAACACAAACTTTGGTGATGCCCCCCCAATCCACAAGATTGGAAGACCTGTGGCTTGTTTTCATAAATGACATATTAAGACCAGGTTACCAAATGGAAAACGAGCTCCACCGCACTAGGAAGCTCTTTCTCCATATCAACCATTAAACTCATCCTGACAAAATTACGATTAGAGTGAGACAAAAAAACTTTGTCAAAGGATATAAAGTCCCCTATGACCGATTCAACAACTCAAAAAACACTCTTATACCAAAGATACATCAAAAATTAAGGAAAGCAAACCCACACAGGAACCACGTTAACTCTTTGAAGCATCAGGTTAAAATCATGTCCCCAATGACGGAGGAAAAATCCACACTTATCGAAGAACAAAGGCCCACTCTCCAAAATCTTCCTATAATCCTCCTCACAAGAAATTCTTATGAGAAAAAAATTATGAGGAAGCAAATCATGGTTAAGGGATCCCTTAAAATGCCATTTGAACAAGACCCAGTGCTTTAGAGAGTCCAACTCTGAACGACCGTCGATCAGCTTACCCACTAGATCCCAGGACCCATTCCTTAGCAAAGAATTAATAGTAAAATCTAGGACATAAATCTGAAAGGAATTCTCATCAATCTTACACAGGGAAAACTCTTCTCCAAGAGGATCTCCTGAAACCACCTGGGCATAGGAAGAAAGGGGAGGAACCCTAGGAGAGGCCCTACCCTCAATAAGCCCATGCTAAAACTTATCAGGATCTCACCACAGGAAAACACCATTTGACACAAATTTACCTTATCAGAAAGGATCATCCAAATTGATATCATCTGCCACCAGAGCATCACCATCAACCGACAAACCAAGGTACCACATCACTCCTTAAACCGATCATTCCCAATGTTAGAATTTTATTAATTTAATATTATTATATTAATTTTAATTTATTTTTTAAAAGTTTTTTATGTAAAATATTTTTTGAAGTTTATATTATTATTATATTATAATTTTAAATTACAACTAGATATTGATTAAGACATATTAGTGGTAATATAAAAGTGATATTAGGGTGTAGATTGCAATTTAAATTTTGAGAGGTCTTTGTCTAAGCTTTTTATGAGGATTTTTATTATTTTTTTATTCAAAATGAGTGGACGCAAGGGTGCACTTATATTAAGTTAAAGATATCTTAATGACTCTATTATCATGTATTCGTTACTAATAATTTAAATTTTGAATCTAACAACTTGTTACCTATGTTTTATATTTATATATAACACTCATAAGGGTAATAATATTATTGTTGGAACTTTTTATAGTGATATGGAAATACTATGTTCTAATATAAAATGTTAATAGTGAGAATATTTTTGTTTTTTTTTTATTTTTCTTTTTTTAAATAAATTAATGTAGGTAGTTTCATCTTGGCTTCAATAAATATGTGTTATGTAGGTAAATATTTTAAACATGTATGAAATACACTAGAGTGTTGATGTTGTGCATCACACATATCACAAAATTGTTACTAGATCAAGTGTAATATTATAAACTATAATGGGTATGCAAGAAAGACCATATAATAATTATCCTTCTTCATGTATGGAATGAAATGGTAAATGTATATATTCAAATATTAAATCCTTTCCCTTATAAATAATTGCTATATTGGTGTATCTAATATTTTATTGGGAAATGATATCCATGTTTATATAAACAAGAGAAGTTTTGATTTAATATTTTTGCATGTGAAGAGCACAAGCTTATACTGAGAGGGGGGGGTGAACAGTATAAGACCTCTTTTTACTTTTTCCTTTATACTTCAAAATAGTAAAGCAATATACCCAAAGCAATATCAAAGCAATGCACAAAACCATCCACAAAGTGACACAACAATTTACGTGGTTCACCCAAAGTGGGCTACTCCATGGATAAAATTTTCTCTAAAATTTATATCACGTTCTTTGGGAAACCTTCCCAATTACAATGTTTATGAGCCACTGCTCAAAGGAGATACCTTCCCCTAACTCTGCTCTGGCTGGTGATCCTCTAGAAGACCTCTGCCTCTGCTACCCTTAGCAAATGGATCTCTATCCACAGAAGACACCTGTCTTCCCTGCTCTGGCTGGAGACCTCTGTCCTCAACTCTATCACCTCAAAGCTGGTCCTCGAATTTGCACCAAACATAGTCCTTCGATCTAGCACAAATGTCCTCTTCCTCTTTCTTTGATCTACACCAAACACAGTCCTTCGATCTGGCACAAATCTGTCCTCAACTCTTCATCAATCTCTGTCCTCAATTGGTCCTCAAATCTGGTTCACAAAAATGGTTCACCAACTTGCACTAATGCTTGGCTTGATCTTCACCCAAGTCTTCAAGACTTGTTTCAGATCTGCTTTGCAAGTTCTCACTTAGAACCTGCCCAAACTGCTCCACAAGCTTCAACAAAAGCTTGCTCAATGCTATCCAACAAGCCCTCTCAATGACTTGTCCAAAACCTGCTCACAAATCCCCACCTGAACCTGTCCAAAACCTTAGCAAGCTCACAAAGAAAACTTGCTTAGCATGAACTCACAAAGAGAATTGTTAGAGACCCAATGTGATTCATCAACCTCATAGAAGCATAAAGAGAATTGTTAGAGACTCAATATGTTCTATACTTAATTCCCAATCTCAATATCAAATCTCAAAAGAATAAGATAGATGTAATATGCTTTTCTTAAGAACATGAAACACAAATCTGTTCTACGCAAACACAACCGCAATCACAGCCGCCCTTGATCGAATTCCAACTTTTGCACTTTCTTCGCAAATACAGCAGCACTTCAACACTCTATGATCGAACTCCTCATTCTGTGCATCAACTCGCCACTTCTGTGCTATCTGCGCTGTTATGGCTGCATCTCGCACACTTCGCTCGAATCGACTCGACTCGCTCTCTACGCACCATGGACTTCACTTGCACAAGTTTGATACACACATTCGATATATCAAACTCAAAAAATAGTCCTCCTTTTATAGCATAAATTCATGATCAAAAACTTAATCTTTAGTCGGTTGTTACCCTAAAGATCATCGATTGCAAAACCCTAATCTTCGTCGGCCCAGATTTAACTCTGTCGGCTCAAAGTTAACTCTGTCCTTCAACCGCCTCTGGTTCTGTAGCTATCCCTGTGAAACTACAACATGTCATGATATCACGACACCTTTGCCTGTCGTACACCTTCTTTTGCCTATTGTCGCGAAATCATGACACTTTTTGCCTTTGTCTGCCTTGACTGCATCCTTGTCATGAAATCGTGACACTTCTATCTTTTGTTGATGTCATCTTCACTCCTGTCGCGAAATCGTGACACTTTAGTCTTCATGGCCTTCCTCTCAAATTTTGTTGTGAAATCATGAAAATCATGACACATCTGCTTATGTTGACGTCATCTTTAACTCTGTCATGAAATCGTGACCCTTTTGTCTTCAAGGCCTTCCTCTCAACTTTTGTCATGAAATCATGACACTTCTGCTGCCTTGAGCTTCTTTCTGCCTTACACCTGTGAAATTGGAACATGTCACGAAATCATGACGCTTTTGTCTTCATAGCCTTCCTCTCTACTTCTGTCATGAAATCGTGACACTTTTCCTATAGAAGACCTGCTTCCAGTTTCTATCACGAAATCGTGACACTTTCTCCAACTCAATGCTACCTTCTCAACCTGTCATGAAATCGTGACATTTTCTACTAACGCAAGCTTTCTCTTCAACTTGTCACGAAATCATGATGCTTTCAACTTTCATTCACTTTCTGTACTACCTGTCACGAAATCGTGACACTCTCTGCATCCGTACGCTTTTTCTTTAGCCTATCATAAAATCGTGACGCTTCTCAAATCAAACTCTTTCCTTTGTTGCATGTCACGAAATCATGACAGTTCTCACTTTGAGCTTTTTAGCATGTCATGAAATCATGACAGTCCTCACTTGCAACTTTGCATCATGTCATGAAATCATGACAGTTCCTGAATAACTTTCTCTCTCTTCGATCTTGTCATGAAATCATGACACTTCTCACTTCGGACTCTCTCTCCTGCAACATGTCATGAAATCGTGACACCTTTTCGTCCGAACAACTTTCCTGGCAATGTGTCACGAAATCGTGACACTTTTCCTTCTCTGCCTTCCTACACTTTTTGAGTCACGAAAATGCGACATGTCATGAAATCGTGACACTTTCCATCTTGCTCTCTTTCTCTGCCAACATGTCATGAAATCGTGACAGTTTTGCCAGCTTCTTCTCTTTCTTCCAACATGTCGCGAAATCGTGACAGTTTTGCTAGAACTTTCTCTCTCCTCAAACATGTCACGAAATCATGACAGTTTTGCCAGCACTTTCTCTCTCCTCAAACATGTCGTGAAATCACGACAGTTTTGCCAGCACTTTCTCTCTCCTAAAACATGTCACGAAATTGCAACAGTTTTTCTAGCCGCATACATACTTTTTCTTGTCTTTTTCTTGATCTTTTGCAACTGGGCTACTCTGATCTTCTTGGAAACTCACTGTCCAAATTGAAACCTTCATCAAAACACATTCTTTGACATCAAAACAAATTGCTTCAAGAACTTCTTGACATCAATGACAACATCTACACTTAGAGCAAAGGCAATGTACCCAAGGTACCCAAAATTGCCAACAATCTCCCCCTTTGTCATTGATGGCAAACCTTTACTGAAACACATCTTTAAGAGCCAAAACTGAAACCAACTGATCCAACAACTGAGAATCTGTCTTTGAAGTTTTTGCTCCCCCTGACTTGAAGCTCTCTTCTTCACTTTGAAGCTCTCCCCCTTACTCATATCTCTCCCCCTTTGTCATCAATGGCAAAGGGTCACCTTTGGGGCTCGGGACTAAGAATGAGCCTCTTAGCTTAGTCCCTCCCCCACCTCTTGATGAGGTGATTAAAATAGGGTTGGGAGTAAATCTCCCATTAGGCACTGATCATCATCAGTGTCTATGACTTCCTTGCTGGGCCTTCTCTTGAACTCTTTGTCCATATTCTTGTTACTGTTTTGATCCTCGAACCTATTCATACCACTTTTCCTATTCCTGTACCTTGGCATTTCAGCTCTACACTGTCTAGCTGTGTGACCTGCATTGTTGCATTTATAACAAATAACACTGTAATTTCTTTTAGACATATCTGTTCTTTGAATCCACCTGTTCTGACTAACCGTGTACCTGTTATTTGCTTTGCAAAAAATTGCCTTATGCCCAAACTGATTACAAGAGTAGCAATACCCATGAAAGAAATTACCACTTCTGAAACTATCATTTACCTTCTTCACTTGAGCCATGCAATGTATAGCCATGTGACCAAACCTGTGACATGCAAAACATCTATCGTGAAATTTTCTTTTATTCGACCTCTTGGGTCCCGAAAACTTCTTCTTCTCAATCTGAATTTTGTTTTCTATTTCTATGCATCTATCACTCATGGACTCATGATCTGAAGTACTTTCTTCATCAGAACTCTCTTCCTTTTGAAATCTCTTGCTAGATTCCCCAACCTGTTCCTTGTGCGGCTCAACAAAACCGAGGCCTGTTTTATCTGTTGTCTTTCTTTGACCTTTGATGAGAGACTTAACCTTTTTGGAGCTATCTTGAAACCTGTACAGCTTATCCTTGTACTCTTTAGTTTCCATTTCCAAAGAAGCCATTTTTTGTTCCAACTCATTATACTGAAGAATCTTAGACTCTAACTTGTCCTTGAGTTCTTGTGTCTTAGTCATAGAGAAGCCAAGACTTTCTGTAAGATCATCTTTGATTTTAAGATTTGTATTGGCCTCTTCTAGTTGTTTCTTCAAAGAAACAATCTCTTTTTCTTGTTTGCAGCAAACAGTCTCTTTCTCATTGATCTGAGACCTGAGAGTTTCTTCACTCCTTTTGGACTCTTCTATTTGCAACTTCAGATTGCTAACAACTTTGTTAGATTCCTCTTCATGTTTGTTGCATATATCGACTTTATTACTCATTTCTTCTGTCTGCATTCTTAAATCGTCAATTTCTTTTTCTAGCTTACTGCAATACTCTGTTTTCCTGGTTAATTGCATTTCGAGATCTTCAAAAATTTTCTTGTAATCTTCTGTTTGTACTTTCAAACTGGTGATTATATCTTCTACATCCTCAACCTTTTTACTCAGAGCTGAAATTAGTTTTTGTTTCCAATTTGCTTTTGCATCACTTCCTTCTTCATCACACTCCTGTTCTAAATCTGTTTCTTCACCGATTTTGAACGGATCATCTTCATCTTCACTGCTACTAAACCCATGGCACTGACGTTCATTATGACCGAGTTGACCACAAACAAAACATTCTCTTCCTTGTGAGCAATCAGCTGCAAAGTGACCGGTCTTCCCACATCTGGTGCAAAACTTTATTAATCTGGATTGTTCTCCATTGTTTGATTCATCTCTTGAATCTATTTCCATTCTTCCTCCCAAAATAGCAACATTGAGTTCATCTTCATTTTCTTTCATGACCATGTGAGTTTTCTTCTTCTTGTGTCTCATGGTTTTGCTTTTGCCTTTCCTTGCCATTTGTGTTCTTGTAAGATCTTCCTTCAAGCTATTAAACTTTTCGAAGGCACCGGCTCTGATACCAATTGAAGAACACAAGCTTATACTGAGAGGGGGGTGAACAGTATAAGACCTCTTTTTACTTTTTCCTTTATACTTCAAAATAGTAAAGCAATATACCCAAAGCAATATCAAAGCAATGCACAAAACCATCCACAAAGTGACACAACAATTTACGTGGTTCACCCAAAGTGGGCTACTCCACGGATAAAACTTTTCTCTAAAATTTATATCACAGTTCTTTGGGAAACCTTCCCAATTACAATGTTTATGAGCCACTGCTCAAAGGAGATACCTTCCCCTAACTCTACTCTGGTCGGTGATCCTCTAGAAGACCTCTGCCTCCACTGCCCTTAGCAAATGGATCTCTATCCATAGAAGACACCTGTCTTCCCTGCTCTGGCTGGAGACCTCTGTCCTCAACTCTATCACCTCAAAGCTGGTCCTCGAATTTGCACCAAACATAGTCCTTCGGTCTGGCACAAATGTCCTCTTCCTCTTTCTTTGATCTGCACCAAACACAGTCCTTCGATCTGGCACAAATCTGTCCTCAACTCTTCATCAATCTCTGTCCTCAACTGGTCCTCAAATCTGGTTCACAAAAATGGTTCACCAGCTTGCACTAATGCTGGCTTGATCTTCACCCAAGTCTTCAAGACTTGTTTCAGATCTGCTTTGCAAGTTCTCACTTAGAACTTGTCCAAATGCTCCACAAGCTTCAACAAAAGCTTGCTCAATGCTGTCCAACAACCCTCTCAATGACTTGTCCAAAACCTGCTCACACATCCCCACCTGAACCTGTCCAAAACCTCAGCAAGCTCACAAAGAAAACTTGCTTAGCATGAACTCACAAAGAGAATTGTTAGAGACCCAATGTGATTCATCAACCTCATAGAAGCATAAAGAGAATTGTTAGAGACTCAATATGTTCTATACTTAATTCCCAATCTCAATCTCAAATCTCAAAAGAATAAGATAGATGTAATATGCTTTTCTTAAGAACATGAAACACAAATGCGTCCGTGCAAACACAGCCACAATCACAATCACCCTTGATCGAATTCCAACCTTTGCACTTTCTTCGCAAATACAGCAGCACTTCAACACTCTACGATTGAACTCCTCATCCTGCGCATCAACTCGCCACTTCTGTGCTATCTATGTTGTTATGGCTGCATCTCGCACACTTCGCTCGAATCGACTCGACTCGGTCTCTGCACATCGTGGACTTCACTTGCGCAAGTTTGATACACACATTCGATATATGAAACTCAAAAAATAGTCCTCCTTTTATAGCATTAATTCATGATCAAAAACTTAATCTTTAGTCGGTTGTTGCCCTTCAAAGATCGTCGGCTACAAAACCCTAATCTTCGTCAGCCTAGATTTAACTCTGTCGGCTCAAAGTTAACTCTGTCCTTCAATCGCCTCTGGTTCTATAGCTTTCCCTATGAAACTACAACATGTCATGATATCACGACACCTTTGCCTATCGTACACCTTCTTTTGCCTGCTGTCATGAAATCATGACACTTTTGCCTTTGTCTGCCTTGACTACGTCCTTGTCATGAAATCGTGACACTTCTATCTTTTGTCGATGTCATCTTCACTCCTGTCATGAAATCATGACACTTTAGTCTTCATGGTCTTCCTCTCAGCTTTTGTCATGAAATCGTGACACATCTGCTTATGCTGACGTCATCTTTAACTCTGTCATGAAATCGTGACCCTTTTGTCTTCATGGCCTTCCTCTCAGCTTTTGTCATGAAATCGTGACACTTCTGCTGCCTTGAGCTTCTTTCTGCCTTACACCCATGAAACTGGAACATGTCATGAAATCATGACGCTTTTGTCTTCATAGCCTTCCTCTCTGCTTCTATCGTGAAATCATGACACTTTTCCTATAGAAGACCTACTTCCAGTTTTTGTCATGAAATCGTGACTCTTTCTCCAACTCAATGCTGCCTTCTCAACCTATCGCAAAATCATGACATTTTTTGCTACTGCAAGCTTTCTCTTCAACTTGTCATGAAATCACGATGCTTTCAGCTTTCGTTCACTTTTTGTACTACCTATCATGAAATCGTGACACTCTCTACGTCCGTACGCTTTTTCTTCAACTTCTCACGAAATCGCGACGCTTCTCAAATCAAACTCTTTCCTTTGTTGCATGTCATGAAATCATGATAGTTCTCACTTTGAGCTTTTTAGCATGTCGTGAAATCATGATAGTCCTCACTTGGAACTTTGCATCATGTCACGAAATCGTGACAGTTCCTGAATAACTTTCTCTCTCTTCGATCTTGTCGCAAAATCGTGACAGTTCACACTGCGGACTCTCTCTTCTGCAACATGTCGCGAAATCGTGACACCTTTTTGTCCGTACAACTTTCCTGGCAATGTGTCACGAAATCGTGACACTTTTCCTTCTCTGCCTTCCTGCACTTTTTGAGTCACGAAAATGCGACATGTCACGAAATCGTGACACTTTCCAACTTGCTCTCTTTCTCTGCCAACATGTCACGAAATCATGATAGTTTTGCCAGCTTCGTCTCTGTCTTCCAGCATGTCACGAAATCGTGACACTTTTTCTCGAACTTTCTCTCTCCTCAAACATGTCACGAAATCGCGACAGTTTTGCCAGCACTTTCTCTCTCCTCAAACATGTCGCGAAATCATGACAGTTTTTCTAGCACTTTCTCTCTCCTCAAACATGTCACGAAATCACGACAGTTTTTCCAGCCGCCTGCATACTTTTTCTTACTTGTCTTTTTCTTGATCTTTTGCAACTGGGCTACTCTGATCTTCTTGGAAACTCACTGTCCAAACTGAAACCTTCATCAAAACACATTCTTTGACATCAAATCAAATTGCTTCAAGAACTCTTTGACATCAATGACAACATCTACACTTAGAGCAAAGGCAATGTACCCAAGGTACCCAAAATTGCCAATAGTATGCAATATCATTATAAAAAAAATATACAAAACATGGGAGGAGAGACAACGAATACAAGATTCTAATAAATATTTGAACAAAATTCTATTAGAGGTAATAAATAACTTCTATAGATTGGTGGATAATGGTGTGAAACACAATCATAATTATAGAAAGTTTTTTGGTTACATGCATCCACCATATCTCTAAACTAGAATAAATAAATTCATGTATCTATAATGAGAAATAATTTAGAGTATCATATAGTTTTTGGACAATACTTATTTATGCATTCTTAATGTAAGATATTATAAGAGATTATTCATTGTATGCAAAGTGTTTAATATATTGCCTCAAAGATTTTTGTGGCTATTTAAGAGTAATAAATAGTGCATAATTTTAAAAGGGTCCATGTATCGATTAAGTACCTTACTTCCTCAAAACCATGGTGTCAATACCATTACACAAGTGCCTCCTAAGGTTATCTCAAATTAGTATTATAAGGTACCAAATATACATATTCTAAGCTTATAATTGATGAAACTTTTTAACAAATCTAAAATCCTAGAGAAAAATACTATTATGTGTATAGAAAATATATTGATGATAAACTAGGTATCCTTCTAGAGTCTCAAAATTCACATTCCTCCAACAATTAAAATATTTTTAATTGATAGGCTTATTGAGTTTTTTAATACTAGCAATCCCAAAGATCAATACAAAAATTATAATCATTGAATATTATCATTATATTAGGAACTCTAATATTTTACCAATGCTTTGTTTATCTTATATTGATATTCCTCTTTCCACCTATATGATGGCACTATAAAATACATCAATCTCTTCTTATATGCTAGTGTTATTTATTATTGTCACATGACTCATTTACCTATGTTCAACTTGATGAGGTCTACTTGTCCTACATCTATGAGAAGTTGAACTCCAATGCTTTTCCATGTTAGTTACCTTCAACCATAGACCTTATCCAAATTTGTCACCCAAATTTATCACAAACCATTTATTATGGTTTCTTAGTCCTATTTACTACCCTAAAACATGTAGGCAAGTAAAAAATATACTATTTTACTTAAGTTTAAAATATTCTATGAGGAGAATACATCCTATAGGTAAATGTAATACTAGCACTAAGCCTTCCTTGGTCAAATCCTCCATAAATAAGTATAAATATGGAAAAGGTTAGTTTGTGTTTGGACATATGAGTAACCTACAAAAAATATTTATGTATCAAGTAGGTATAGAGTGATAGGTATGCTAAGCTAAAAATACAATAAAACTAGTAGATATAATATGAAAATAAGTACTTCAAAGAAAATATGAAAAATACAATAATATAATCAAAAGTTACAAAATATAAGGAGAGGAAATTTTACTACTCTTTCAAGTTACTAACCATTAACATGAATATCCTTTATTATTTGATGCTTGAATATCCTTAAGTGTGCTTCTTTTGATTATCTTTTGGGTGGATTTCCTGAGGGGTATTGATTAAAGATATATTTATTAGTTGATATAAACACTCTCTTGACATTAAGGTACATCCTCCTTAGATAAGGATATAAATTAATCTACGAGCCAAGAAAGAGTATTTTATTTTTAATTATGATAGATTTTTATTGCATGAATACTGCTAATCTTGAAGGATATAATGTAAAATACTTGAAGCCTAACCTAACACAAGCACCAATTAAATCTAGGAAGAAAATATAACAATATTTATTATTCCTATTTCATGCACAATTTGAATGATCTATCACATTGAATTGCTTACAAATGTTATGTTCAATGTTTTATTTCTAGTAATTTAATGTTTAGAATCAATCATAAATACCACTCAACAATAACTATTATTGTATTTTAGGTCACATTACAAAGTAATTTTATAGTATAAGACCTATTAAGGCCTCATAGATAATAATTCTATAGTTAGATTTGAGTTTTCTAGTAAATTTATCAACAATTCCTATCTTATCATCATTGCAAAAATGATGATATTTATTGGTAGAACTAACACCCTAATGGTGTGGCACTCTTATTGAAAGATCAATGTTATTACCAATAATAATAAAATAAATGATTGGACTTGTACTATGTCTATCTAGTGGATCTAAAAGGTATTCTATTTTCTAGTACAATTATCCTAATCAAGATATAATTTAGTTAAAATAAAGACATCTAATGGATTGAGTATGGAATTTTGATCCACAAGGTCTATCATCCCTTTCTTGGAAGTCATAATGAATAGAGAGATGAAATTATGTACACCTTTATATTTGGCATTAAAAATTAAAATTAGCAATTTGGCATGTATGTAATCAATGATATTAAAGTTTTTATATATGTTTATGGATTTAAATAATATTTTATAACTTTTCCTTGTGATGATAACAAATTGGGGTAAGGTGGCATGTAGGTCCAATTAAAATATTTTAGACTATATTTAGATGAGGAATTCATATAGTTCTTATCATACTTATCATGGGATGAGTCATACTTGTTTGAACCAACCCCAATTATGAATGTAATTTATTCCTTTACTTGAAAAAGGTTAGAGATTATAGGTGTTGGATGCATTCTTAACAATGACAATTATTCTACATGTTTGACTTTAACAATACCCATACATAGAAAGAAAAATATTGTTCCTCACATTTTATAAAAGTTGAAAATGTTGCCAATATGAAAAGGAATTATATTATCCATGTGCACACCCATTTTACAATTATGCACTATTTATTACTCTTAAATAGCCATAAAATTCTTTGAAGAAATATATTAAACACTCTACATACAATTAATAATCTCTTACAATCTCTTACATTAGGAATGCATAAATAAGTACTATCCAAAAACTATATGATACTCTAAATTATTTCTCATTATAGATACATTAATTTATTTATTCTAGTTTAGAGCTTTGGTGGATGCAGATCACCAAAACAGTTTCTATAATTATGATTGTGTTTCACACCGTTATCCACCAATCTATAGAAGTTGTTTATTACCTCTAATAGAATTTTGTTCAAATATTTATTAGAATCTTGTATTCGTTGTCTCTCCTCCCATGTTTTGTTTAATTTTTTATAATGATATTAAATACAAAAATATTAAATTAGGACCCGTCTTGTTTATATAAACATAGATATTATTTCCCAATAAAAGAGTAGATACACCTATATAGCAATTATTTATAAGAGAAAATGATTTAATATATTAATATATACATTTACCATTTCATTCCATATATGAAGAAGGATATTTCTTATATGGTATTTCTTACATATCCATTGTAGTTTATAATATTAAATTTGATCTATTAACAATTTTTTGATATGTGTGATGCACAACATCAACACTCGTTATTTCATACATATTTACAAGATTCACTTACATAACACATATTTTATGGAATCCAAGATGAAACTACCTACATTCAATTATTATTTTTTAAATGAAAAACCCTTTACGGGGCCACCTTGGTCTAAGAGACCACGACTAGGGGGTTCTATACCGTCGAAGTCACCCAGGAGTCATGCCCGTCCCTGCCCGCACCAACATTATCAATTCAATTTTTGATACCTGTAGACATCAAAATAGCCCCAATTTGATCATGTGGATACAAGCACTGACCGAATTGGCATACATAGCCCCTAGGGCAGCCCCCAAAGTTTAAACAATGGTCCTAACCACTCCCAAAGCAGTCTTGGAAGTTCAGAGGTCAATTTGGCACCTTTCAGGCACCCTGCTCCTTACTCGTTCCACCCTTGGGCAAATAGAATGCTATTCGCCCCACCCTAGGATGATTAGTAGCAATCACTCTAGGGTGGGGGCGAATAGCAGGTTTGATGGGAAAAGGTCAAACCTTGATAAATGGCAGCTCAAATACACCACTCAACTCCACCTTCAATGCATGGGAGTGCGAGTGAGAATTTTTGAGCTCAAAGAGGTAGTCATAGAGGCAGTCATGGAGCCATTAATTAGGGAGGAATCTTCTCTCCCCTGGGAAGGCATGATGGCCAAGTGGCGCCTTTGCATGTACATTCAAAGCAGACCTTCAGGTCTATAAAATGGTGAGTCTTCTCACCCAAAAATGAGGAGAGAGCAGGAGCATTGGGATAAATGGAGTGCTGCCAAATTACATCCTCACCCCTCACTTGTGCTTCTTACATCCTTGATATCTCTTTTGGAAGGGAGGTTATTGGGTGAACATTGGAAGCACAATATGGACCCAAAACCCAAAAATTTAGCCACAATACCCCATACAATTTACCGACACATCCCCTTGGGAGGTTTTGGACCCATACCAAGTGGATTGGTGTTGAAACCAAGCCCCAAACGGTGGGCGTCCTGCCCACGGGTGCCCCCTGCACTACTGCAGTCCTAATCGCCCCACCCCGGAGTGATTAGAAATATATAGTATATTTCTTCACTATTTATTTTGCATATTATTTTATGTCATTCATATATGCTTCCATTCAAATTTCATGCCATTCTGATGAGTTTTGACTGTGTTTTCATTATTTTTCGCTTTCACTAACATATAGGGAGCATCTTCTGATATAGGGTGATCGAGGCCAAATTTGCAAAATCCAACCTTCTGGGTCACCTCAAAATGCCCTATTTTGCCCAAATCTAAATTTTTAGGTGTTTTGGAGGCCTTTTGATGGGACATTTAGGAGGTTTCTTTCTAACATTTTATGACAGTCCTAATCATCCCACCCCGGAGCGATTAGAAATCTACAGCAGATTTCTTGACTGTTCCTTTTGTAGTGTGTTCATGATGGTGTTTGCATGCTTTTGTCCAAATTTCATCTTATTATGACATGTTTTGATTATCATTTTAATTATTTCATGCATGCATTAATCGGAGGCCTTGGGGATTGCATGTTTCCCTCCATCCGCAGGTGCTATTAATCATTTGTTGTTTCTCTGAATGTAGGATATCGACACCAGAGGGGTAGAAAGGAAATATAGATGCATTCACACAATCAGTGGTGAGGTTTGGCCCACACATTTAAAATGTGGGTATGCGGAAGATCCCGAAGGGAAGCATACCATCCATGGTGTAACAAAACTATATCTAACGCTCCTAGCCCCTAAAAAGGAAGGAGATGTATTGTAACCTAATCTCAAAGAAAAATTAATAAAAAAAAGGGCTGCACTTTACATTTGCTTTATATCTCGTTTTAGTTCGTTTGTTTTCCATTTTCATGCACTTTAGTCCTTTATTCATTCCTAGGAGCTAGCGTTACATTTTCTTTTTGAAAGCACAAGGATACGGAAGCAAAAAAAAGGAAAGCAAATAAGCGATGCGAATCGAACTTAGAATGAACGCTAAATCCTACAAATTAAAAGTGCTTGAAAAGAGGGAAAGCATGAACGAATCAAAAACTTTGAACAAAATCCAATAAAGAAGACAACCCTTTTTATTGATATTGTTTCGAGATTCGATTACAATGCGCTTCCTCCCTTTCCAAGGGCTAGGAGCATTAAACATGCGTTCTAGTCACATCCATGTGTGCCATTCCTTCTTTTGCGTGCCCACATGTAAAAATGGGTGGACCAAACATCCCCGTCGCTCGCATGGATGAGTCTTGGCTCCTTGCTGCTCCTCTGAGGTCCAGATCCTGCATTCAAAGAAACAAGGAGTGGTCAATAGCACCTGCGGATGAAATAAAGCATGCAATCCCCAAGCCTACGATAAGCGAATGAGAAAACTAAATTAAACTATGACTAAAATGAATTCAAATGCTTTAAAATTTTGACAGGGACATCAAGACATCACCAAGAGGGCACTGCAAAAAGAACAGTCCATAAATTCCTCACCGATTTGAATTCGCTCCGGGGCGGGACGAATTCACCTGCAATAAAACATCGAAATGGTACTGTACCAAATGTCCTGCATAGGAAGCTCCAAAAGACCTGCAAACTTGGTGTTAGCTAATTAGGGGAATTTTTGGAAGACCCAGATGGTCAGATTTTCCCAATTCGGCCTCCGTCAATGAGAATTTGATGATGCCACCTGCAAGTTAGTAAAGGCGACCGAAGATAGAAACGTGATCAAAATTGCTCAAAACAGGATGAAATTTAAATAACAACC
Organism: Wollemia nobilis; assembly: GCA_028583015.1. Lineage (NCBI taxonomy): Eukaryota > Viridiplantae > Streptophyta > Pinopsida > Araucariales > Araucariaceae > Wollemia > Wollemia nobilis. The sequence continues at coordinate 9,040,795 of JAQPPZ010016717.1, read as the reverse complement.
TATCTAAGCATCATAGAATTGAATGCAAAAATGAAAGAAATAAAATCTGCCTTAAATTTCCCATTGCCCTGAAGAGGGGCGATCAGGACTGTAGCAGTGTGGGAGGGGGCGCCCATGGGGCAGGCCACCCGTCGTTTAGGGCCTAATTTCGGTACCAATCCACTTGGGATGGGTCCAAAACCTCTTATGGGGGTATTGTAAAAAAATTGGGTGGGATATTGTGACCAAATGTCGGGTTTGGTTTCGAATTTGTGCTTCCAATAACCACCCTATGACCTCTTCTCCAAAAGATATCAAGGATGTGAAAGGCACAACTCAAATGGGAATAGGTGTGAAAATAAAATGACAGCACTTCATTGCTCCAAAATGATCCTTATCTCTATATTTTGGGGTGAGGAAACTCACCAATTTATAGACCTAGAGCTCTTGAATTGGGCATGCAGAGGTGCCACTTGGCAATCATGCCTTCCCAGGGGGGGAGGAGATTCCTCCCTGAATAGGGACTTCATGACTGCCCTTGTAACATCCTCTACCACTCAAAAATGCTTACCCACACTCCCATGCGATGAAGGAAGCCTTAAGTGGTGGATCTGAGATGCCATTTGTCAAGATTTGACTTTTTTCTCATCAAACCTGCAATTTGCCCCACCCTGGAGCAAATTTGTAATTCATCCCGGGGTGGGGCAAATCCCAGTTTGAATTCATCCTTGGGTGGGACGGATATTGAGCAAAGTGCCTGAAGGTGCAAAATTGATTTATGACCTTCCAAAACTATTGTCAGAGTGGTTAGGACCACTATTTAACCTTTGTGGGCTGCCCTTGGGGCTGTGTGTGTCAATGCGATCAGTTTTTGCAATCACATAATCATATTTGGTGTTGTTTTGGTGTCTATAGATGCCCTTTTTTGGGACGTGTTGCGCAAGGCGCAACACCGAGCAAAAATAGATAACCAAAGAACTAATGATTAGGGTTTCTCAGTAACCCAACAAAATTTTGATGCCCCAAGTATGGAAAGGGTATGCATTCTCGAATCCTTACTTCTGACGAGCGAAGGAACTCAATTCAAGTGTTAACCTTTTTCAGTGAGGTGTTACTTGATATTGGACATTGATCAGTCATGAATAGGCAAAGGGCGCAACATTTTGTCTATGGGAACCTAGAGTTCATGATTCACGAATGCCAAGTGATTGATCAGTTTGTGATTATTGCTTGTTTACTACCCCAAGCAGGAGCGTGATTGTCTTTGTCAATGATTCTTTGAATGCATGTCGTTTTCCTTAATTGGGTGTGTATTTGTTGATTGGTGACTAAGTGCGACTACCCCCTCAAGCGACGAATTGATGAGGGAATGACCTTCATGAGAAAAGCGACGAGTCACTTGACCCAAGATTACTTGTGCAAGGGTGACTTCAGATGTTTAGCGTTAAATGTGTGTGCAGTTTTCTGACATTTAGACCTATTTTTGGTGGGTACTAACCCTTTTCGACGACGCTTTTTGGAGTTGAAATTGTCAAAAATCTATTCTCCCATGGAGTGGTCCGGCTATGATAGCCTTCTTATGGAGTAGGATAGTGAAAATTTGTGGCCCCAATGCCTGCTTTGGATGCCAAGAATGTCAGGCACCAAGGCACCTTCGTTCGGCAATGTTATTGTTATTTTTGGTTGGATTTTGACCCTTTTGGCGATGTCGCTTGGGGATGAAATTCTCAACAATCCATCCTACCGTGGAGTAGTCCGGATATGGTAGCCTTCTTAGGGAGGAGGATAGTGAGGATTTTTGACCTCGACATCCATTTTGCATTCCCGGTATGTCAAGTGCAAAAGCACTTGCATCGGGCAAGTTTATTAGTTATTTTGGTGCATTTTTGTTCATTTTTTGTTGTTTTTGAAATTTTTGCTCTGAATTCGTTTCTGGGTGGGACGAATACAAGTTAAGTATTCGTCCCAGGGCGTATATGGATGTATGCATGTTAAGTTATAGATATGGATGCATATGTTTTGATGAGTGTAAATGTTTCTAATTTATATGATATGCAAATGGAATGGATGAATTGAATTTGTGATGTTTGGTAGTCGCACCATAGACTGTTTAGAACTTTATGACTTTTTGTCCTGGGCGATCGCTGTTGTAAATGACTTTTCATGTATACATGTGTTTTTTTTTTTTTTTTGGTATGGTGAGAATAAAATATAGCAAGTTGGTTTCGAATGTAGTTATGGTTTTCTGAGACTCAGATGTTTTAACTAACTAGCCATGACTGTACTTTATCTCACTAGACTTTTGAACAAGGTACGAATCGGACTTGTTTTGGACCAAGTTATTTCACATCCCTATGTGTGCAATTGAGTTCATTTATGTGGTGTTGGTTAGGATACCGCCAGTGCCATACAGGTTGTCAACCAAACCTGTACTAAGGACCACCTTATTAGCTCCACTAACTCCCTTGTTATATTTCATCAGATTAATCTGCGGTGCTATCGTAGGATACCATAAGCTAGCTCATCCACATGCAAACATTGATCTACACACAAGTTAATGTGACAGATATATCATCATGCGGGAGGTTTACCACCAGTGACCGATAGACTATCAACCAAATCGGTACTGAGGTTTGCCTCATGACCCGTTTGGATGCTGAGAGTTCCAGGGATTCAAGTTTGACTCCCTTCTTTTCTTCAATTGTATTGGGATACTTGCTCTTTTGTAGTGATAAAAATCACTTTTTATTTTTGTATTATTATTTTTTTTTTTGAGCAAGGGATTTTGAATAGTGAGTGAGGAGAATCACTATTGTATGTGCTTTGTGATGTATGCACTTTGAGGTGTCAAATTTTGGAGTTTTGACTTTTGCAAATTTTTTTGATGTTTTGCAACTTTTGGAGAACTTGGGATTCTTGGGGAATTGGGTAGGGAGGATGCTTGTCCTTTTTCCAACTCTCAACATTCTTGGGGTCATTCACACAGGGGGATGAGCAAGATAACCATTTCGCTTATGGTGACCTGGATTGCTTTGCAGGGTTCATCTTTCGTTCACACAACTTGGGAATTTTGTTATATGTTTTAACTTGTGTTGGGATGCTACGTAACAAGGTGTGATCCAAGTAGAACTCTACCTGCGTAAAACCTGTCTGACTTGGTACAGTACGTGGCTAGAAAGCTAATGACGACTGAATCACAGAAATATCTCGATACATTAGGAAATGATTGACTATGATAGGGGAAAATAATGTGAATGGCGGTTATAGGCGATGAGTTATTGATAAAGTGGAAAAATGTAGAAAAATGATGGTTTTGCCAAGTAATGACAGTCTATGGTGCTTTGACCTTTATGACCACAAATATGCACTATATGGATGTGATGCTTAATGCAGCTATATATTTTTGTATTTTTGAGGGATTGATTTTTGTGAATATGCAGTTGAGATGCAAAAGAGATCTGTAGATGCAAAAGAGATCTGTATTGTTGTGATGATTTTGAGTATGCATGGAAATGAGATGCAAATTTTTGTTATTTTTGATGATTTTATTGTTTTTGAATTTTCTTATTTTTGACCAAGCGATTGTGGGGATCCTTGGAGCTTTTTGGTTGACCAAGAGGTAATGGGTACCTTTGGGGCATTTTGGGATTGACCAAGCGGTAACGGGTACCTTTGGGGCATTTTGGGATTGACCAAGCGATTGTAGGAATCCTTGGAGCATTTTGGGATGACCAAGTGATTGTGGGAATCCTTGGAGCTTTTTGGGATGACCAAGCGATTTATGGGAATCCTTGGAGCTTTTTGGGTTGACCAAGCGATTTATGGGAATCCTTGGAGCTTTTTGGGTTGACCAAGCGATTATGGGAATCCTTGGATATTTTTGGGATGACCAAGCGATTTATGGGAATCCTTGGAGCTTTTTGGGTTGACCAAGCAATTATGGGAATCCTTGGAGCTTTTTGGGATGACCAAGCGATTGTGGGAATCCTTGGAGCTTTTTGGGATGACCAAGCGATTTATGGGAATCCTTGGAGCTTTTTGGGGATGACCAAGTGATTGTGGGAATCCTTGGAGCTTTTTGTTTGGGCTATGGCTCTTTTAGATATGGAATGGCCACAAATGACTGATGTTCAAGGGTTCTAGTTCCTTGATTCCATCAAGAGAGGCTAGCCGGTATGTTCCAAGCCCTATTTTACTATCAACTACATAGGGACCTAACCAGTTTGCCGTGAACTTGTCCCTTAGATGGGGCGACAAGCTAGAGTTTTATTGGTTCTCTTTTAAGACCAAGTCACCAACCTAAAAGTCTCTCAAGTGAACTTTCATGTTGTATGCTCTCTTAAGTCGCTCTTGATAGATACGTAAATGCTCAAGAGCATTAACACGTCGTTTATCGAGCAATGTAAGCTGGTCTAATCGGGCCTATCGCACAGTGTCATCATCGATGAACTCTTGCATTGAAATGTGCAAGGAAGGAATCTCCAACTCGAGAGGCATGACAACCTCAGAGCCATACACAAGTGAAAATGGAGTTGCCCCAGTGGGTGTCCAAATGCTAGTACGGTAAGCCCACAGGGCAAGTGGGATCTGAATGTGCCAATCCTTATGACTGTCTGCGATTGTCTTTTTGAGGATGGAAACTAGCATTTTGTTTGATGCCTCTGCTTGCCCATTTTCTTGCGGATAATAGGGTGTCAAAAAACTATGCTGGATTTTGTACTTTGTGGTCAAAGCACGCACATATTTGTTCTTGAATGACGTCCCATTATCCGAGATTATCTTGGATGGAATACCAAAATGACATATGATGTTATGCAAAATGAACTCCACAATGTGGGTTCCTATCGTAGAGGTAAGCGAAACTGCTTCCACCCACTTGGTGAAGTACTCTGTGGCCATTAAAATGAACGTGTGATGGCCTAACGACGTAGGGGAAATCTTTCCAATTAGGTCTAAGCCCCACTATGAAAAGGGCCAAGCCGACTGGATCAACTGCAAGGCCTGGGAAGGTACATGCATCAAATTAGCATGATGTTGACACTTCATGCACTTCCTTACATATGTGCAACAATCTCGCTCTAAATATGGCCAATAATAGCCCATGCAGAGAATGTGCTTGGCGATAGCCATACCACTGAAGTGGCCACCACATGTACCATCGTGCGCTTGGGTGATCACCCAAGTGGACTCTTGTTGGTCCAAGAACCGAAGGAGGATCCCTTCATAGCTATGATGGTACAAAATGTCTCCTAACAAGACATGCTTTGCCACTTTCTACTTGAATGCTCATTTTGCGGCATGCGTCAATCCAAGTGGGAGGTTACCTAACTTGAGGTAGTCCCTTATGGGTGAATACCAATCCTGTTGATCAGAAGCCTTGATGGTATGAACAACCAATCCCTCTTGAAGTTCATCCCTAGCGAAATTTGAGCGAGAAAGAACTTGTAAGAATAGCGTTGTGTTGCTATTAATGGGAGTAGGGGAGAACAAGGACCCCCAGTTGGCATCCTTCAGATAATCATGGATTCGAGAGAACCTATCCTGAGGTGGTTCAATCTGGATCATGTGGATTCCTAGAATTAAATTAGAGCTTGCATGCTCCATCACAGATTACGATAGTGTTTTGACTTGAATGGTTGTCATATCACCAGAAAGGTCTTACGGGATTAGTGACCCCAAGGAGGCCATAGTGTCCGCAAAATAATTCGATGACCGAGGGAGTGCCTCGATGTCGTACCATTCAAGATTTGCCAAGAATTTATCCATAAGGTCTTTATAGGCCTACAGAACTAGGCATTTACATTCGAATACCCCTTTGACTTGGTTGACAATTAACAGCGAATCACCAAAAATGTTTAATTGCTTGATGTTCATGGTGATTGTTGTCTGAAGACCTATGAGCAAGGCTTTGTATTCTGCATTATTGTTGGTGCACAGGAAGTCTAATTTAATTGACAGAGGCATTGGAACCCCTTGCAGTGTGAAGAATACAATTCCCGCACCACCACCTTACTCACATTTATAACCATCAAAAAATACGGTTATGTCATCCTGTGACTCAGGCTCATCAGAATCTGGTGATTCTAAGACATGGAAGACCCCATCATCGGGTAGTTCTATGACCAGAGGTTTATCATCTTCAAGAGGAGCCTCTGCTAGTTGATTGGCTATGACCTATCCTTTGATGGATTTTTTTCCAATAAATTCTATGTCAAATTATGTCAACAACATGATCCATTTCATTGTGCGGCTACTATGATAAGTACGACTCATCATGTATCGTAATGGATTCTCCTTAGACACAACATACGTAGTGTTTCTCGGCATGTAGTGGCATAGATTTTTGGTAGCAAACACCACTGCCAAGCAGAGTTTCTCAACGTATGCATAGTTAAGTTCATAACTGACTAGGGTGCGGCTAAGATAGTAAGTAGCTTGTTCTTTGTGAAGTTCATTTTTTTGGGCTAGCATGGTGCCCAGTGCCACCTCAGTAGCTGAGATGTATAAGTAGAATGGCACTCCTGGTCTAGGTGGTGCCAATACTTGTGATGAAGCCAAGTATTGTTTAATGTTGTCAAATGATGACTAGCACTCGTCATCCCAGTGAAATGCTACCCCCTTGTGCAATAATTTTTTCATGGGTCGGCACTTGTCAGATAGCTATGCTATGAAGCGCTTGATTGACGTGACCTTTCCCTGCAGGCTTTTGAGCTGCTTGATGGTAGTTGGGGGAAGCATTTCAAGGATTGCATTGACTTTGTTTGGGTCCACCTCGATGCCTCACTTTGAGACTATGAAACCCAAGAGTTTTCCAGATGTGATGCCAAAGACGCACTTCTTGGGATTCAGCCTGACTTTATGCTCCATGAGGCGATCGAGGATCTTGCTTAAGTCATCGATATGATCTAGGCACAAAAGAGATTTGGCCAACAAATCATCCATGTAATCTTCCAAAGTTTTATGCATGTAATCATGGAAGATGTACGTCATGGCATGTTGGTAGGTGGTGCCAACATTTTTAAGGCCAAAAGGCATGACCTTATAACAAAATTTCCCCCAAGGCGTTGTGAACGCCATTTTTAGTTGGTCTTCGGGATTGATACGAATTTGATTGTATCCCGAGAAACCATCCATGAGGGATAGCATTTCATGGCCTACAGTAGCGTCTACCAATGCATCGATGCTCGACAAGGGTAAATCATCCTTAGGACTTGCTTTGTTTAGATCTTGAAAATCAGTGCATATGTGAATCCTCCCATCGAGTTTTTTGATAGGTACCATGTTGGACATCCATGATAGATAATCCATGCAGATGACAAACTGTGCATCCAATAGCTTTTGCAATTCATATTTGACCATCAAGGCCACTGTTGGGTGCATCTTACATATTTTTTTCTTAACTGGCTTGATTGTCGGATCAAACATTAGATTATGTGTGACTAGCTATGGATCTAGTCCCGGCATGTCTCTGTATGACCATGAAAAAACCTCCTTCTTCTCTTTGAGAAGGGCAATGTATTCGGCTTGCTCTTTGGGGATAGACTTACCCCCAACTTGATGATCTATGAATTCATTGGATCTGAACCAATGTCTACGTCGATCGTCTCCTCGATCGACATGTGGGATCCATCCTCCAACTGGTGTGGAGTTGGGATCAAATGGATATCATTTGTTGAGTTTAAATATACATTGGGAACCTCGGGTTCCTCTTTAGCATGGAAGATATCTTGATTTGACCCTGGGGTAAAATGAAGCATTTCACCGAAATGCCAGTACTCTGATGGGGATGGAGGTGAATTGACATGATCCCAGTCTATGGCATCTATATCTAGATGTAATGACCATGTTGGATCGGTCGGATTGCGGATGGGGGCGGTTAAGTCAATGGAGATCATGTTGATGAAATGATTTTGGTCTCCATTACCATGGGTGTGGTGATTTGAACATTCTAGATGACTTCTATACTCCGGATCTGGCTCTGTAGGGATTGGCACAAATGGATCGGCCCTATGGGCTGAAAGGAGGAAAGGGTATGCCCTAAACACTGATATCACTCTAGGGTCTCTGGGTGGAAGGTGCTCTTCATATACCTGGAGTAGCGGATCCAACACTTGGTCCCACCCCACTGGGTCTACGTACCACTCATGCCCTGGAACTATGTTCATCTGTTCAAATATGTTGTTAATCTCCAAGGGGTATCGATGTTGCATCTGCCGCATGTGATTAAGATATGCCATTTTTGTCTCATCTTCGTAATCACTATCGGAGATCCAAAAGCCCTCGTTGTCTTCAACAACTATTTGAGGCATTACAGGCTCATCTTGTTCGAGCAAATTAATCTGGCCCCATTGTGGTTGTTCCACTCTTTGTGGGGGGACCTGATTCTCTTGATGCGGCACTGGATCGATTGGATCTTCTAGAGGTAACATTTTCAAGAGGCTCTCTTGATAGTCATCCATGGGGATCACTTGAGAGTGATTACTATCTAATTAGAAGGGGTCATATGATGCTGGTTCATACTCTGATCCATCCTCCGAAGATCCCTCTTGACACTGTCTATAACCTCCTTGAAAGTGAGTCCCTGAACTTTTGCCTCTCTCTAGTAGAGGGAAATGGTTATTGAGGTTAACAAGGATGGTTGTTGACCATGGGAGGTAATCCCCCAACTTATACGTTGTGTTAGGGTTGGCATAATGATCTGATGCCAATCCACCCTTTTTGCCTATCCCTAGGCCTTGCATGTCCTCTACCAATATGTCTAAGGGGAGGGGGTGATTGAACCCTACTCCTGACTTGTCATAAGGCATTTGGTATCTTGGTTGGCAAAGGACATGTACTGCTTGCTCATACCTACCTAACCCATATCCATGCCAATTGCATTGGCCAAGATATCTCAGATTGAAGTCCGAGTTAGACAGATAGTTGACATCTTCTGCAAAGGGCTCTTCATCTTTGTCCTCTTGCATGCATGGCTCCGTACCATGATCAAGGCCCCCATACATGAAGTTGGTTTGGTTTGGCGGGCAGCCTAAAGGAACAATTGTACCGATGGGGAGGCGAGGTCTCCCCATGTCCTGCATGGACTCTAGTGCGGGCATTGCTACAACATTCTACACCAGATACTCCCCCAGGCCTGTATTGGCCATTTCAACAGTTATTGTTGGCGATTAATGGGGAGGGAACGAAAGCTCTTCGTGAATCCACTCCATGTTGGGTGAATTAGGAGCTTCCACTTCCATTTAACTAGGCATCTCTTCAGTAGATATGGTTGTTACTATTGGCAGCACCTCTTCTAGAGGATGTGCCTCCTCCATGGGTCTCTTCCCTTTGTCCTTCTATTTGGCCATGATAGGTGGCAGCTTTGGTGAAGGACCTGACGTTGAAGATGTACCTAACTGGGGTCTTGGTGGATTTTTCATCAGGGATGCTTGCGAGATCAGACCTTGTCAAGATGGATTTAAATGAAAATCCAAATGCATTGATGGAAGGGTCGATTGCGGCATTAGCTGCACCGCATTGCAATATTTGAAGGGTTCCAGGTCCGCCGAGACTACATGTACTTCCCCTTCAAATGTATACTTCAAACACTGATGAGCTATCGAAGGGACACACTTCATGTCCCTGATCCATGGCTGCCCTAGCAAGATGTTTTAAGCCATCTCACCCTCCAAAATATGGCACAATGTAGGTATCGTCTTTTGTCCTACTTGAATAGGTAGGACGATTGTGCCAACTGTCAAGTAGATTGCATTGTTGAATGCTCACAGTGTATATGTGGAGGCCATGATATGAGATGCTGACAACTTCAAATGTTTCAATGCCGCTGTAGTAATGATGTTACTGGACGAGCCAGTGTCTATGAACACCCTCTTATACGAGATATCGTTGACCCGTGTGATAACGTGTAGGGGTGGATCTGCCATGTCATCAGCTACCAATTTCACTTCATCCTCTCGTAAGGTGATGATAGGCTTGGTGCATCATTTTAAATGCCCCACAAAGTTATTGAAGGAATTTTCTTCTTGGGGCTGCAACTCGATGGCTTTCAATATCTCCATTAGAGCCTCCCGATGGGGTGTTGATTGTTGTATAAGCTCATATATGGACAGCCTAGCCGACGTGGTCCTCAAAATCTAAGTGAGTTTGGTCTAAATCGTGGCCATGGGTCTAGGTGGAGGAAGTTGCGTAGGGTGTTGGTGAGGTTGTGACGTCGATGGAACCTCTCTTGTGGCTGCCTCAAGAGAAACTCCTGGGTATCTCTTGTTCCTCGTCACTATGCTTATCATTCCTACATACCCTTGCATGGGGCAATTCTGTTGCACCTCATTGACTTGAAGGGGTTTTTCCTGCACCTCATGGGTAGGCAAGGGGTCTTTGAAGACTCCCATATGCTGGTTGTTTGGTGCTATGGGGTTGTCCACTGCCAACGTCTTATTGTCAATTAAGTCTTGTATCAAACCCTTGAACTTCCAGCATGCATTGAGGTCATGTCCTCTCCGCCTGTGGAACCTACAATACAAGTCCTCCCGGTATCCCTTAGGCTTCAGCACATTGGGATCTATGGTTTGAATTTCTGGAAGGTTGATCAAGTTTATCGCTGACAAGCGATCAAATAGGTAGTCCCTAGACTCCGTATAAGGTGTGTACTGTCACCGAGGGTGACGCTGCTAATTTTGCTCCTGCTTCTGGTTTTCTCTTTCATAATTATTAGGAGGCACTGCCTGATAGTTAGCCTTTTGAGGCTATATTTCTTGTGTAGGCTTAGGGAAATTTATAGCAACTTGATTTACCGTAGTGGGTTTTTGTTGTGCAGTCCCTATTTTTGTGTTCTTGTTCCATTATTTCTTCTTAGGTTTGGCAATCTTGCCATCCTGTATCTTGATCTCTTCGATAATTCTGGATTGCGCCAGAGCTTCTTCTAAGGTGGCATATTGTTGTAGCTACAATAGCATAGAGATCGATCTCAAACAACTTCTTGAGAACATTTGTGTCAGGTCGGACATAGGAGGGAGGTAGGGTAGCTTGGAAAGCAGAGTCCTCCACCAATTCCCGTAGGCCACCATAGTCTCTTCCTCATACTGCCTGAGGCTGGACAAGTCACTTAGTGACACCTTCTTGGTGTTGAAGGTGAAGCATTCAAGGAACGCATCCACTAACTGATCCAAGTTACTGATGTTATGTTTTGGTAATTGTGTGAACCAATCCGAGGCAGGGACCACGAATGTAGTTATGAAGGTTCTCAGCAACAAAGCATCATTGTCCTGAATGCCAAATAATTGGCTCAGGAACCTCGTCACATGCTCTTGGGAATCCTCCTCACCCTTGAAGATTGCCAACTGAGGCATCTTAAAGTGTTTAGGGTAAGGGGGTGCAGGCACTGACGGATGCACAGGATGACTACGGAGTTGGCATAATGTGGGCTTTTGGGGCCCATAAGCTTTGGTTTCAACAGACTCCAAACACTCTAGAAGAAATTTATATGCATCAAAAGACTTAATCTCTTCCTCTTTAGTTTGCTCTCGTTGTGGGTTGCGGGAGACTTGAGGCCTATGGAGGGGTGGTCAGATAGTAGCACTTCTTAATCTTGACAAATGGCAGCTCAGATCCACCACTTAACGCTTCCTTCATCGCATGGGAGTGTGGGTGAGCGTTTTCGAGCATTATAGGATGTTACAAGGGGAGTCATGAAGTCCCTATTCAGGGAGGAATCTCCTTCCCCCTGGGAAGGCATGATTGCCAAGTGGCGCCTCTGCATGCCCATTTCAAGAGACCTCCAGGTCTATAAATTGGTGAGTTTCCTCACCCCAAAATATACAGAGAAGGAGCATTTTGGAGCAACGAAGTGCTGTCATTTTATTTCCACACCTATTCCCCTTTGAGTTGTGCCTTTCACATCCTTGATCTCTTTTGGAGAAGAGGTCATAGGGTGGTTATTGGAAGCACAAATATGGAACCAAACCCAACATTTTGTCACAATATCCCACCCAATTTGCCGAAAATACCCCACAAGAGGTTTTGGACCCATCCCAAGTGGATTGGTACCGAAATCAGGCCCTAAACGATGGGCGGCCTGCCCCATGGGCGCCCCCTCCCACACTGCTACAGTCCTAATCGCCCCTCTTCGGAGTGATGGGAAATCTATGGCAGATTTGCTTTCTTTCATTTTTGCATTCAATTCTATGATGCTTAGATAGGTTGTCATTTAAATTTCATCTTGTTTTGAGCAATTTTGATCATGTTTCTATCTTCGTTCGCCTTCACTAACTTGCAGGTAGCATTATCAAATTCCCACTGATGGAGGCCAAATTGGGAAAATCTGACCATCTGGGTCTTCCCAAAATGCCCCCAATTAGCTAACCCCAAGTTTGCAGGTCTTTTGGAGCTTTCTAGGTAGGACATTTGGGACAGTACCATTTCGGCATTTTGTTGCAAGTGAATTCGTCCCGCCCCGGAGCGAATTCAAATCGATGAGGAATTTTCTGATTGTTCCTTTTGTAGTGCCCTCCTGGTGATGTCTTGATGTCCCTATCAAATTTTTAGAGCATTTGGATTCATTTTAGTCATAGTTTAATTCATTTTTCTCATTCACTTATCGTAGGCTTGGGGATTGCATGTTTTGTTTCATCCGTAGGTGCTACTAACTATTTCTTGTTCCTTTGAATGTAGGATCGGAACATCGGAGGAGCAGAAAGGAATCAAAATTCGTAGACACAAGCGGTGGTGACATTTTGGTCCACCCATCTTACATGTGGGCACGCGGAAGAAGGATGGCTATCCATGGATGTAACCAAGAGATGAATTTGACGCTCCTCGCCCTTAAAAAGGGAGGATGCGAATTGTAACCGAATTGTGAAATACATCAATAAAAGAAAAGGGTTGTTATTTCATTTAGGTTTCAATTCATGTTTTTCTCCATTTCATGCATTTTTAATTCGTAGGATTTAGCGTTAAGTTTAGTTCCATTTTTGCATCGTGCTTGGAGTTTTCCTTTTTTGTTTTCGTATCCTCGTGCTTTCAGTGGCGATCACGGTGGGACCTAGTCCTCTATTTTTTAAGATCAGGGATCTGATCGAAACTTGGTTGTTTTTTGCTTGCAGGTGCTGAGTTTCATACGCTGACTGTTGTTCGTTCCATTGAGGCGAATACAGAGCTGGAATTCGTCCTACCCAGGGGCGAATGGGAATCTGCCCCACCCTGTGATGAATTCAGTCCTGTAATTCATTCCCCCTCGGGATGAATTTTTGTCTATGCGGTTTTTAGGCAAAAACTCAGAACCGACAGATTTGGGCAGAGAAGAGGTAAGGATTCTAAACTTTCCCTGTCAATTTATGTCTTCAATTTTTCTATTTCTGGATTACTCGCTTGCTTAGGGAAAGTTTTCCTTTACTGCTTGCTTGTTTCCATTTTGCAAAATAAAAATAACCCCACACACCATGTGGCAACATAAACACCAAGGAGCTGGTCGTAAAACCCCAGCCCTTGATCAAGACCAACGGTGGATTTCATCACCACCTTGGCTTGAATTTTGCATTCATAAACCCCGATCGCTACTGTTGCTAGACGTAAATCCTGATGAAAGCTGACCGAGTGTAGCTGGGGTGATTCCCAACACATGAGGATAAGTCTTCTATGGTAGGTGTCAAAAATAGGGTGATCCCCCTTTCGTACCGCCTACGTTCCATGTACCATCTGCTCTCACGTACCTATAGTTTCCCTCACGTAAGGGCGGGTATATAGAGAGGTTGGTATATCGGCATGGCAATGGTATATCGAAGGGGCGACCATCTATGGGAGTCATAAGAGCCTTCATTTTGCATTTAAACGTTCTTTACAAAAGCTTTCAAAACAAAATCAAAACACACTAAACCAGGTCTAGGACACACTTTCAATATTTAAACGAGATAATCACTGCTTGTGTGTGTGTATGATCTTTTCTGTTTAGTGTAGCAAAAAAAAAAAATCATAAAAAGAGATAAAAATCTACATAGCTTGTAGGAAAGCACCACCATGGTGTACACACGTAGCCAAGCCCAATCAAGGGCAGAAGCTATGGAAAGTGTACAAGGGGGCACAAGTCGCCTCCGCTATAGCCCTAAGGACTTGGTCATACCACCTTGGCGGCCTGACCCACAGGAGAGTCCGCATCATTCCATGTCAAGATGGAACTATAGGGACACCCCTTTGAGGGACACGCCCATTCATCATAGCCCCTTTCGGGAAGAGTCCTTACACGTGGCACTCAACATAGATAAAAAGGCTCCCTTAGAAGCTCGATATGAGTGGCCACCGTGCGATGAAGCGCTAGAGTGGCATAGTGTCCAGGAGGAGAGGCCACATGATTATGGCATCCCTCCTTTGCCCCCCATCACTGTTAGAACCAATAGACAAAACCCAGAGCACAAGGCTCTTCAAGCAGGGCGAGCCAACTCTGCCCGCCCCTTTCACACATATGAAAGGGAGCATGAGGAAGACCCTTACATTCCTCAAGAGCAACGTACAGCATGGGAGCCATGCACCTCCGCACCCGCTATGTACCATGATCACCCATTGAGGCCAGAGCCTCGGGTAAATGCCGCCAACCTCGATAGAGGGAAGCGACCTATTGAGATCTCGGATCACCGCGACCGAGATAAATATGTAGGAGAGGCATCTAGGCCTCCTAGGCTCAAGATGGCAGAACAAATTGACCTAGAAGTCACCAGACATGCCGCCCGCCAAGCACAGATCACGCGGCTTGAGCAAGATCAACAACAGCTAGAGCATCTATATCGCCTTAGCAAGGAGCGCATTCAGCACCAAATAGATGAGCTGCTCCATAACACGGTGCCTAAGAGGGTTCCAACCCCTCGCACCCAAAGGGCGGAACCATATGAGAGGCATAATCCCTTGGTACGAGACAGGTCCCCACGACCCTACCAAGTGCTGCCTCCAAGACCTCCTAGACCTGAACGGGAGGCCACTCCCCGGAACAACGATGGGTTCCCTCCACGGGGACCCACCCATGGTCATAGGTCTCGCCCAGAAACTCCTCGAGAAGCCTATGAGGAGTATGAACAAGAAGAGGAGCGGGCTAAAATGCCCTATCAAGGCGGAGGGGCTGCTATCCGGCCACCCCTCCATAGGCCTCAAGTCTCCCACAACCCACAATGGGAGCAAACTAAAGAGGAAGAGATTAAGTCTTTCGATGCATATAAAGCACTTCTAGAGCGTTTGGAGTCTATGGAAACCAAAGCTGTTGGGCCCCAAAAGCCCACGTTACGCCAACTCCGTAGTCATCCTGTGCATCCGTCAGTGCCTGCACCCCCTTACCCTGAACACTTTAAGCTACCTCAGTTGGCAATCTTCAAGGGTGAGGAGGATGCCCAAGAGCATGTGACGAGGTTCTTGAGCCAATGCTTTGGCATTCAGGACAATGATGCTTTGTTGCTGAGAACCTTTATAACTACATTCATGGGCCCTACCTCGGATTGGTTCACGCAATTACCAAAACATAGCATCAGTAACTTGGATCAGTTAGTGGATGCGTTCCTCGAATGCTTCGCCTTCAACACCAAGAAGAAGGCATCACTAAGTGACTCGGCCAGCCTCAAGCAGTATGAGGAAGAGACTATGGCGGCCTACGGGAATCGATGGAGGACTCTGCTTTCCAAGCTACCCTACCTCCCTCCTATGTCCGACCTGACACAAATGTTCTCAAGAAGTTGTTTGAGATCGATCTCTATGCTATTGCAGCTGCAGCAATATGCCACCTTAGAAGAAGCTCTGGCACAAGCCAAAATTATCGAAGAGATCAAGATACAGGATGGCGAGATTGCCAAACCTAAGAAGAAAGAATGGAACAAGAACACAAAAATAGGGACTGCGCAACAAAAACCCACTATGGTAAATCAAGTTGCTATAAATGTCCCTAAGCCTGCACAAGAAATACAGCCTCAAAAGGCTAACTATCAGGCGGTGCCTCCTAATAATTATGAAAGAGAAAATCAGAAGCAGGAGCAAAATCAGCAGCATCGCCCTCGATGATAGTACACACCTTATACGGAGTCTAGGGACTCCCTATTTGACCGCTTGTCAGCGGTGAACTTGATCAACCTTCCAGAAATTCAAACCATAGATCCCAATGCGTCGAAGCCTAAGGGATACCGGGAGGACTTGTATTGTAGGTTCCACAGGCGGAGAGGACATGACCTCAATGCATGCTAGAAGTTCAAGGGTTTGATACAAGACTTAATTGACAACAAGACGTTGGCAGTGGACAACCCCGTAGCGCCAAACAACCAGCAGATGGGAGTCTTCAAAGACCCCTTGCCTGCCCATGAGGTGTAAGCAAAACCCCTTCAAGTCAATGAGGTGCAACAGAATTGCCCCATGCAAGGGTATGTAGGAATGATAAGCATAGTGACGAGGAACAAGAGATACCCAGGAGTTGCTCCCGAGGCAGCCACAAGAGAGGTTCCATCGACGTCACAACCTCAACAACACCCTACGCAACTTCCTCCGCCTAGACCCACGGCCATGATTCGGACCAAACTCACTCAGAGTTTGAGGACCACGTCGGCTAGGCTCTCCATATATGAGCTTATACAACAATCAACGCCCCATCGGGAGGCTCTAATGGAGATATTGAAAGCCATCGAGTTGCAGCCCCAGGAAGCGAATTCCTTCAACAACTTTGTGGGGCATGTAAAATGATGCACCGAGCCTGTCATCACCTTTCGAGAGGATGAAGTGAAATCGGTAGCTGATGACATGGCGGATCCACCCCTGCACGTTATCACGTGGGTCAACGGGATCCCGTATAAGAGGGTGTTGGTAGACACTGGCTCGTCCAGTAACATCATTACTACAGCGGCATTGAAACATCTGAAGTTGTCGACATCTCATATCACGGCCTCCACATATACACTACGAGCATTCAACGATGCAATCTGCTCGACAGTTGGCACAATCGTCCTACCTATTCAAGTAGGACAAAAGACGATACCTACATTGTGCCATATTTTGGAGGGTGAGATGGCTTACAACATCTTGCTGGGGCGACCATGGATCAGGGACATGAAGTGTGTCCCTTCGATAGCTCATCAGTGTTTGAAGTATACATTTGAAGGGGAAGTACATGTAGTCCCGATGGACTTAGAACCCTTCAAATATTGCAATGCGGTGCAATTGATGCCGCAATCGACCCTTCCATCGACGCATTTGGATTTTTAGTTAAATCCATCTAGACAGGGTCCGATCCCGCAAGCATCCCCGGTGACAAATCCACCAAGACCCCAGTCAGGTACATCTTCAGCGTCAGGTCCTTCACCAAAGATGCCACCTATCATGGCCAAATAGAAGGACAAAGGGAAGAGACCCATGGAGGAGGCGCAACCTCTGGAAGAGGCACTGCCAACAGTATCAACCATCTCTACTAAAGAGATGCCTAGTCAAATGGAAGTGGAAGCTCCTAATTCACCCAACATGGAGTGGATTTAGGAAGGGCTTCCGTTCCCTCCCCCTCAATCGCCAACAATCACTATTGAAATGGCCAATACGGGCCTAGGGGAGTATCTGGTGCAGAATGTTGTAGCAACGCCCGCACTAGAGTCCATGCAGGACATGGGGAGACCTCGCCTCCCCATCGGTACAATTGTTCCTTTAGGCTGCCCGCCAAACCAGACCAACTTCGTGTATGGGGGCCTTGATCATGGTACGGAGCCATGCATGCAAGAGGACGAAGATGAAGAGCCCTTTGCAGAAGATGTCAACTATCTGTCTAACCCGGACTTCGCTCTGAGATATCTCGGCCAATGCAATTGGCATGGATATGGGTTAGGTAGGTATGAGCAAGGAGTGCGTGTCCTTTGCCAACCAAGATACCAAATGCCTTATGACAAGTCAGGAGTAGGGTTCAATCACCCCCTGCCCTTAGACATCTTGGTAGAGGACATGCAAGGCCTAGGGATAGGCAACAAGGGTGGATTGGCATCGGATCCTTATGCCAACCCTAACACAACGTATAAGTTGGGGGATTACCTCCCATGGTCAACAACCACCCTTGTTAACCTCAATAACCCTTTCCCTTTGCTAGAGAGAGGCGAAAGTTCGGGGACTCACTTTCAAGGAGGTTATAGACAGTGTCAAGAGGGATCTTCGGAGGATGAGTCAGAGTATGAACCAGCATCATATGACCCCTTCGAATCAGATAGTAATCACTCTCAAGTGATCCCCATGGATGACTATCAAGAGAGCCTCTTGACAATGTTCCCCCTAGAGGCTCCAATCGAGCCAGTGCCGCGTCAAGAGAATCAGGTCCCCCCATGGAGAGTGGAACAACCACAATGGGGCCAGATTAATTTGCTTGAGCAGGACGAGCCTGTAATGCCTCAAACAGTTATCGGAGCCAATGAGGGCTTTTGGATCTCCGATAGTGATTACGAAGATGAGACAGAAATGGCATATCTTAATCACATGCGACAGATGCAACATCGATACCCCTTGGAGATTAATGACATATTTGAACAGATGAACATAGTGCCAGGGCATGAGTGGTACGTAGACCCAGCGGGGTGGGACCAAGTGTTGGATCCGCCACTCCAGGTATACGAAGAGCACCTTCCACCCCGAGACCCTAGAGTGATATCAGTGTCGAGGGTAGACCCTGTCCTCCTATCAGCACATAGGGCCGATCCATTCGTGCCAATCCCTACAGAGCCAGATCCGGAGTGCAGGAGTCATCTAGAATGTTCAAGTCACCACACCCATGGTAATGGAGACCAAAATCATTTCATCAACATGATCTCCATTGACTTAACCGCCCCCATCCGCAATCCGGCCGATCCAGCATGGTCATTGCATCTAGACATAGATGCCATAGACTAGGATCGCGTCAATTCACCTCCATCCCCATCAGAGTACTGGCCTTTTGGTGAGATGCTTCATTTTACCCCAGGGCCAACTCAGGATATCTTCCATGCTGAAGAGGAACCCGAGGTTCCCAACGTGGATTTAAACTCAGCAAATGATATCCATTTGATCCCGACTCCACACCAGTTGGAAGACGGATCCCACATGTCGGTCGAGGAGATGACTGACGTAGACATCGGCTCAGATCCAATGAATCCATAGGTGATCAAGCTGGGGGTAAGTTTATCCCCCGAAGAGCAAGCCGACTACATTGCCCTTCTCAAAGAGAAGAAGGAGGTTTTTGCATGGTCATACAGAGACATGCCGGGGCTAGATCCGTAGCTAGTCATGCATAATCTAATGCTTGATCCGACAGTCAAGCCAGTTAAGCAAAAACTATGCAAGATGCACCCAACAGTGGCCTTGATGGTCAAAGATGAATTGCAGAAGCTGTTGGATGCACAGTTTGTCATCTACGTGGATTATCCGCCATGGTTGTCCAACATGGTGCCCATCAAAAATCCCGATGGGAGGATTCGCATATGCACTAATTTTTGAGATCTAAACAAAGCGAGTCCTAAGGATGATTTCCCCTTGCCTAGCATCGACGCATTGGTAGATGCTACAGCAGGCCATGAAATGCTATCCCTCATGGATGGTTTCTCGGGATACAATCAGATTCGTATCAATCCCGAGGACCAACTAAAAATGGCATTCACAATGCCTTGGGGGACATTTTGTTATAAGGTCATGCCTTTTGGCCTTAAAAATGCTGGCACCACCTACCAACGTGCCATGACGTACATCTTCCATGATTACATGCATAAAACTTTGGAAGATTACATGGATGATTTGTTGGCCAAATCTCTTTTGTGCCCAGATCATCTCGATGACTTAAGCAAGATCCTCGATCGCCTCATGGAGCATAAAGTCGATTGAATCCCAAGAAGTGCGTCTTTGGCGTCACATCTAGAAAACTCTTGGGTTTCATAGTCTCAAAGCGAGGCATCAAGGTGGACCCCAATAAATTCAAGACAATCCTTGAAATGCTTCCCCCAACTACCATCAAGCGGCTCGAAGCCAGCAGGGAAAGGTCACGTCAATCAAGCGCTTCATAGCACAGCTATCTGACAAGTGTCGACCAATGAACAAATTATTGCACAAGGGGGTAGCATTTCACTGGGATGACGAGTGCCAGTCAGCCTTCGATGACATTAAACAATACTTGGCTTCACCGCCAGTATTGGCACCACCTAGACCAGGAGTGTCATTCTACTTATACATCTCAGCTACTGAGGTGGCACTGGGAGCCATGCTAGCCCAAAAGAATGAACTTCACAAAGAGCAAGCTACTTACTATCTTAGCCGCACCCTAGTCAGTTATGAACTTAACTATGCATACGTTGAGAAACTCTGCTTGGCAGTGGTGTTTGCTACCAAAAAGCTATGCCACTACATGCTGAGCAACACTACGTATGTTGTGTCTAAGGAGAATCCATTGTGATACATGATGAGTCGTACTTATCATAGTAGCCGCACGGCGAAATGGATCATGTTGTTGACAAAATTTGACATAGAGTTTATTGGACAAAAATCCATCAAAGGACAGGTCATAGCCGATCAACTAGCAGAGGCTCCTCTTGAAGACGATCAGCCTCTAGTCATAGAACTACCCGATGATGGGGTCTTCCATGTCTCAGAATCACCAGATTCCGATGAGCCTGAGTCACAGGCCGACATAACCCTATTTTTTGATGGTTCTAAATGTGAGCAAGGTGGTGGTGCGGGAATTGTATTCTTCACACCGCAAGGGGCTCCAATGCCTCTGTCATTTAAATTAGACTTCCCGTGCACCAACAATAATGTAGAATACGAAGCCTTGCTCATAGGTCTTTAGACAACAATCACCATGAACATCAAGCGATTAAACATTTTTGGTGATTCCCCTTTTAATTTCCACCCAAGTCAAAGGGGTATTCCAATGTAAATGCCCTATTCCGTAGGCCTACAAAGCCCTTGTGGACAAATTCTTGGCAAAGCTTGAATGGTACGACATCGAGGCACTCCCTCGGTCATCGAATCATTTTGCGGACACTATGGCCTCCTTGGGGTCACTAATCCCGCAAGACCTTTTCGGTGATATGACAACCATTCAAGTCAAAACACTATCGCAATCCGTGATGGAGCGTGCAAGCTCTGATTTAATGCCAGGAATCCACATGATCCAGATTGAACCACCTCAGGATAGGTTCTCTCGAATCCACGATCATCTGAAACATGCCAACTAGGGGTCCTTGTTCTCCCCTACTCCCCTTAATAGCAACACAACGCTATTCTTACAAGTTCTTTCCCGCTCGGCTTTCGCTAGGGATGAACTTCAAGAGGGATTGGTTGTTCATACCATCGAGGCTTCGATCAGCAGGATTGGTATTCACCCATAGGGGACTACCTCAAGTTAGGTAACCTCCCACTTGGATTGACGCATGCCACAAAATGAGCATTCAAGCAGAAAGCGGCAAAGCATGTCTTGTTAGGAGACATTTTGTACCATCGTAGCTATGAAGGGATCCTCCTTCGGTGCTTGGACCAACAGGAGTCCACTTGGGCGATCACCCAAGCGCACGATGGTACATGTGGTGGCCACTTCAGTGGTATGGCTATCGCCAAGCGCATTCTCCGCATGGGCTATTATTGGCCATATTTAGAGCGAGATTGTTGCGCATATGTAAGGAAGTGCGTGAAGTGTCAACATCATGCTAATTTGATGCACGTACCTTCCCAGGCCTTGCAGCCGATCCAGTCGGCTTGGCCATTTTCGTAGTGGGGCTTAGACCTAATTGGAAAGATTTCCCCTACGTCGTCAGGCCATCACACGTTCATCGTAATGGCCACAGAGTACTTCACCAAGTGGGTGGAAGCAGTTCCGCTTACCTCTACGACAGGAACCCGCATTACGGAGTTCATTTTGCATAACATCATATGTCATTTTGGTATTCCATCCAAGATAATCTCGGATAATGGGACATCATTCAAGAACAAAGATGTGCGTGCTTTGACCACAAAGTACAAAATCCAGCATAGTTTTTTGACACCCTATTATCCATAGGCAAATGGGCAAGCAGAGGCATCGAACAAAATGCTAGTCACCATCCTCAAAAAGATAGTCATAGACAATCATAAAGATTGGCACATTCAGATCCCACTTGCCCTATGGGCTTATCGCACTAGCATTCGGACACCCACTGGGGCAACTCCATTTTCGCTCGTGTATGGCTCTAAGGCTGTCATGCCTCTCGAGTTGGAGATTCCTTCCCTACGCATATCAATGCAAGAGTTCATCGATGATGATACTGCATGGCAAGCCCGGTTAGACCAGCTTACGTTGCTTGATGAATGATGCATTAATGCTCTCGAGCATTTACGTATCTACCAAGAGCGACTTAAGAAAGCATACAACATGAAAGTTCACCTGAGGGACTTTCAGGTTGGTGACTTGGTCTTGAAAGAAAACCAATAGAACTCTAATTTGCCACCCCATTTAAGGGACAAGTTCATGGCAAACTAGTTAGGTCCCTATGTCATTGATAGTAAAATAGGACCTGGAACATACCGGCTAGCCTCTCTTGACGGAATCAAGGAACTAGAACCCTTGAACATCAGTCATTTGAGGCCCTTCCATATTTAAAAGAGCCATAGCCCAACCCAAAAAGCTCCAAGGATTCCCATAATCGCTTGGTCAACCCAAAAGCTCCAAGGATTTCCATAATCACTTGGTCAACCCAAAAGCTCCAAGGATTTCCATAATCGCTTGGTCAACCCAAAAGCTCCAAGGATTTCCATAATCACTTGGTCAACCCAAAGGCCCCAAGGATTTCCACAATCGCTTGGTCAAAAACAAGAAAATTCAAAAACAATAAAATCATCAAAAATAACAAAAAGTTGCATCTCATTCCCATGCATACGCAAAATCATCATAACAGTACAGAGCTCTTTTGCATCTCATCTGCATATTCACAAAAATCAATCCCTCAAAAATACAAAAATATATAGCTGCATTAAGCATCACATCCATACAGTGCATATTTGTGGTCATAAAGGTCAAAGCACCATAGACTGTCATTACTTGGCAAAACCATCATTTTTCTACATTTTTCCACTTTATCAATAACTCATCGCCTATAACCGCCATTCACGTTATTTTCCCCTATCATAGTCAGTTGTTTCCTAATGTATCGAGAGATTTCCGTCATTCAGTCGTCATTAGCTTTCTAGCCACTTCCTCCCCACGCAAAGTTTTTCCCAGGTAGAGTTCTACTTGGATCACACCTTGTTACGTAGCATCCCGACACAAGTTAAAACATATAACAAAATTCCCAAGTTGTGTGAATGAAAGATGAACCCTGCAAAGCAATCCAGGTCACCATAAGCGAAATGGTTATCTTGCTCATCCCCCTGTGCGAATGACCCCAAGAATGCTGAGAGTTGGCAAAAGGACAAGCATCCTCCCTACCCAATTCCCCAAGAATCCCAAGTTCTCAAAAGTTGCAAAACATCAAAAATTTGCAAACGTCAAAACTCCAAAATTTGACATCACAACCAAAGTGCATACATCAAGAAAAGCACATACAATAGTGATTCTCATCACTCCATATCCAAATCCCTTGCTCAAAAAAAAATAATACAAAAATAAACAGTGATTTTTATCACTACAAAAGAGCAAGTATCCCAATACAATTGAAGAAAAGAAGGGAGTCGAACTTGAATCCCTGGAACTCTCAACGATTCAGAAGGTCATGAGATAAACCTCGGTACCGGTTTGGTTGATAGCCTATCGGTCACTCGTGGCAAACCTCCCGCATGACGATATATTTGTCGCATTAACTTGTGTGCAGATCAATGTTTGCATGTGGATGAGCTAGCTTATGGTATCCTAGATCGCACCGCAGATTAATCTGACTAAATACAACAAAGGAGTTAGTGGAGCTAATCAGGTGATCCTCAGTACAGGTTTGGTTGATAGCCTATCTGGCACTAGCGGTATCCTGACCAACACCACACAAATGAACTCAATTGCACACATAGGGATGTGAAATAACTTGGTCCAAAACAAGTCCGATTCATACCTTGTTCAAAAGTCTTGTGAGATAAAGTACAGTCATGGCTAGTTAGTTAAAACATCTGAGTCTCAGAAAACCTTAACTACATTCGAAACCAACTTGCTATATTTTATTCTCACCATACCAAAAAAAAAAAAAACACAACATGTATACATGAAAAGGCATTTACAACAGCGATCGCCTAGGACAAAAAGTCATAAAGTTCTAAACAGTCTATGGTGCGACTACCAAACATCACAAATTCAATTCATCCATTCCATTTGCATATCATATAAATTAGAAACATTTGCACTCATCAACACATATGCATCCATCACTATAACTTAACATGCATACATCCATATTCATCAATCATCGTGCATAAAATCAAATCATCACATGCGCATAAACAAAATAAAGTCATGTATATATATATATCATCAAAAATGCCCACAGGCTACAAAGAACCGGTCATGTGACCCCGCAACAAAATCCAAAATCTTAAAAAACCGCCAAGCCTAGGGCTTCGGCCACCATGATCATGTAGGATCAGTGAGGGAACTACCCTCCCAACACTTAAAGGTATTCATCCCACCCAGGAACGAATTCAGAGCAAAAATTTCAAAAACAGCAAAAAAATGAACAAAAATGCACCAAAACAACTAATAAACTTGCCCGATGCAAGTGCTTTTGCACTTGACATCCCGGGCATGCAAAATGGATGTCGGGGTCACAAATCCTCACTATCCTCCTCCCTAAGAAGGCTACCATAGCCGGACCGCTCCACGGGAGGACGGATTTTCGAGAATTTCATCCCCAAGCGACGTCGCCAAAAGGGTC
This sequence comes from Wollemia nobilis, assembly GCA_028583015.1. Classification (NCBI taxonomy): domain Eukaryota; kingdom Viridiplantae; phylum Streptophyta; class Pinopsida; order Araucariales; family Araucariaceae; genus Wollemia; species Wollemia nobilis. The sequence continues at coordinate 9,015,992 of JAQPPZ010016717.1, read as the reverse complement.
AAAATCCAACCAAAAATAGCAATAACATTGCCGAACGAAGGCGCCTTGGCGCCTGACATTCTTGGCATCCAAAGCAGACGTTGGGGCCACAAATTGTCACTATCCTACTCCCTAAGAAGGCTATCATAGCCGGACCGCTCCATGGGAGAACGAATTTTTGACAATTTCAGCTCCAAAAAGCGTCACCAAAAAGGGTTAATACCCACCAAAAATAGGTCTAAATGTCGAAAAACTGCACACACATTTAATGCTAAACATCTGAAGGCACCCTTGCACAAGTCATCTTGGGTCAAGCGACTCGTCGCTTTTCTCATGAAGGTCATTCCCTCATCGATTCGTCGCTTGAGGGGGTAGTCACACTTAGTCACCAATCAACAAATACACACCCAGTTAAGGAAAATGACATGCATTCAAAGAATCATTGACAAAGACAATCACGCTCCTGCTTGGGGTAGTAAACAAGCAATAATCACAAACTGATCAATCACTTGGCATTTCATGAATCATGAACTCAAGGTTCCCACAGACAAAAGGTTGCGCCCTTTGCCTATTCATGACTGATCAATGTCCAAGATCAAGTAACACCTCACCAAAAAAGGTTAACACTTGAATTGAGTTCCTTCGCTCGTCAGAAGCAAGGATTCAAGAATGCATGCCCTTTCCATACTTGGGGCATCAAAATTTGGTTAGGTTACTGAGAAACCCTAATCATTAGTGCTTTGGTTATCTATTTTTGCTCGGTGTTGTGCCTTGCGCAGCGCATCCCAAAAAGGGGCATCTGTAGACACCAAAACAACACCAATCCGATTATGTGACTGCAAACACCGATCGCATTGACACACAAGCCCCAAGGGCAGCCCCCGAGAGGTTAAACAGTGGTCCTAACCACTCGACAGCGAGTTTTGGAAGGTCAAAAATCAATTTGGCACCTTCAGGCACTTTGCTCAATATCCGTCCCACCCAGGGACGAATTCAAACTAGGATTCGCCCCACCCCGGGACGAATTCCAAATTCGCTCCAGGGTGGGGCGAATTGCAGGTTTGACGGGAAAAAAGTCAAATCTTGACAAATGGCAGCTCAGATCCGCCACTTAACGCTTCCTTCATCGCATGGGAGTGTGGGTAAGCGTTTTCGAGCGTTAGAGGATGTTACAAGGGCAGTCATGAAGTCCCTATTCAGGGAGGAATCTCCTTCCCCCTTGGGAAGGCATGATTTCCAAGTGGCGCCTCTGCATGCCCATTTCAAGAGACCTCCAGGTCTATAAATTGGTGAGTTTCCTCACCCCAAAATATAGAGAGAAGGAGCATTTTGGAGCAACGAAGTGCTGTCATTTTATTTTCACACCTATTCCCCTTTGAGTTGTGCCTTTCACATCCTTGATCTCTTTTGGAGAAGAGGTCATAGGGTGGTTATTGGAAGCACAAATCTGGAACCAAACCTGACATTTGGTCACAATATCCCACCCAATTTGTCGACAATACCCCACAAGAGGTTTTGGACCCATCCCAAGTGGATTGGTACCGAAATCAGGCCCCAAACGACGGGCGGCCTGCCCCATGGGCGCCCCCTCCCACACTGCTATAGTCCTAATCGCCCCTCTTCGAAGCGATTGGAAATCTATGGTAGATTTGCTTTCTTTCAGTTTTGCATTCCATTCTATGATGCTTAGATAGGTTGTCATTTAAATGTCGTCTTGTTTTGAGCAATTTTGATCATGTTTCTATCTTCGTTCGCCTTCACTAACTTGCAGGTAGCATTATCAAATTCCCACTGATGGAGGCCAAATTGGGAAAATCTGACCATCTGGGTCTTCCCAAAATGCCCCCAATTAGCTAACCCCAAGTTTGTAGGTCTTTTGGAGCTTTCTAGGCAGGACATTTGGGACAGTACCATTTCGGCATTTTGTTGCAGGTGAATTCGTCCCGCCCGGAGCGAATTCAAATCGGCGAGGAATTTTTTGACTGTTCCTTTTGTAGTGCCCTCCTGGTGATGTCTTGATGTCCCTGTCAAATTTTTAGAGCATTTGGATTCATTTTAGTCATAGTTTAATTCATTTTTCTCATTCACTTATCGTAGGCTTGGGGATTGCATGCTTTATTTTGTCCACAGGTGCTACTAACTATTTCTTGTTCCTTTGAATGTAGGATCTGAACATCGGAGGAGCAGCAAGGAATCAACATTCGTAGACACAAGTGGCGGTGATGTTTTGGTCTGCCCATATTACATGTGGGCACGCAGAAGAAGGATGGCTATCCATGGATGTAACCAAGAGATGAATTTGACGCTCCTCGCCCTTGAAAAGGGAGGATGCGAATTGTAACCAAATTTTGAAATACATCAATAAAAGAAAAGGGCTGTTATTTCATTTAGGTTTCAATTCATGTTTTTCTCCATTTCATGCATTTTTAATTCGTAGGATTTAGCGTTAAGTTTAGTTCCGTTTTTGCATCGTGCTTGGAGTTTTCCTTTTTTGTTTTCGTATCCTCGTGCTTTCACATTCACTCGAGGCTCTGGCCTCGGAAGATGATTTTGGTAAATAGTAGGTGCAGAAGTGCATTGCTCCCACACTATACATTGCTCTTGAGGAAGGTAGGGGTCTTCCTCGTTTTCCCTTTCATAAGTGTGAAAGGGACGAGCGAAGTTGGCTCGCCTTGCTAGAGGAGCCTTGTGCTCCAGATATGTCCTGTTGTTTTTGACAATGAGAGGGGGCAATGGAGGGATGACATACTCCTGTGGCCTCACCTCATGGACCCTATGTTCTAGCGCTTCATCGCACGATGGCCACTCGTATCAAGCTTCTAAGGGAGCTTTTCCGTTTATGTCGAGTGCCATGTGTAAGGACTCCTCCTGAAAGGGTCTATGCTGGATGGGAGTGCCCCTCAAAGGGGTGCCCCTATATTCCCATTATGAGATGCCATGATTTTGACTCTATTATGGGCACATCTACCAAGGCAGAATGGCCAAGTCCCACTGTGATCGCCACTGAAAGCATGAGGATACGGAAGCAAAAAAAAGGAAAGCAAATAAGCGATGCGAATCAAACTTAGAATGAACGCTAAATCCTACAAATTAAAAGTGCTTGAAAAGAGGGAAAGCATGAACGAATCAAAAAAATTAAACAAAATCCAATAAAGAAGATAGCCCTTTTTATTGATATTGTTTCGAGATTTTGTTATAATGCGCTTCCTCCATTTCCAAGGGCTAGGAGCATTAAACATGTGTTCTAGTCACATCCATGTGTGCCATTCCTTCTTCCGCATGCCCACATGTAAAAATGGGCAGACCAAACATCACCACCACTTGTGTGGATGAGTCTTGGCTCCTTGCTACTCCTCTGAGGTCTAGATCCTGCATTCAAAGAAACAAGGAGCGGTCAATAGCACCTGCGAATGAAATAAAGCATGCAATCCCCAAGCCTACGATAAGCGAATGAGAAAACTAAATTAAACTATGACTAAAATGAATCCAAATGCTCTAAAAATTTGATATGGACATCAAGACATCACCAAGAGGGCACTTAAAAAAGAACAGTCCGGAAATTCCTCACCGATTTGAATTCGCTTCGGGGTGGGACGAATTCACCTGCAATAAAACTCCGAAATGGTACTGTCCCAAATGTCCTACCTAGGAAGATCCAAAAGACTTGCAAACTTGGGGTTAGCTAATTGGGGATGTTTTGGGAAGACTCAGATGGTAATATTTTCCCAATTTGACCTCCATAAATAGGAATTTAATGATGCCACCTGCAAGTTAGTGAAGGCGACCGAAGATAGAAACGTGATCAAAATTGCTCAAAACAGGATGAAATTTAAATAACAACCTATCTAAGAATCATAGAATTGAATGCAAAAATGAAAGAAAACAAATCTGCCATAGATTTCCCATCACTCCAAAGAGGGGCGATCAGGACTATAGCAGTGTGGGAGGGGGCGCCCATGGGGCAGGCCGCCCGTCGTTTAGGGCCTGATTTTGATACCAATCCACTTGGGATGGGTCCAAAACCTCTTGTGGGGGTATTTTCGGCAAATTGGGTGGGATATTGTGACCGAATTTCAAGTTTGGTTCTATATTTGTGCTTCCAATAACCACCCTATGACCTCTTCTCCAAAAGAGATCAAGGATGTGAAATGCACAACTCAAAGGGGAATAGGTGTGAAAATAAAATGACAGCACTTCGTTGCTCCAAAATGCTCCTTCTCTCTATATTTTGGGGTGAGGAAACTCACCAATTTATAGACCTGGAGGTCTCTTGAATTGGGCATGCAGAGGCACCACTTGGCAATCATGCCTTCCCAGGGGGGAGGAGATTCCTCCCTAAATAGGGACTTCATGACTACCCTTGTAACATCCTCTACCGCTCGAAAATGCTTACCCACACTCCCATGCGATGAAGGAAACGTTAAGTGGTGGATCTAAGCTACCATTTGTCAAGATTTGAATTTTTTCCCGTCAAACCTACAATTCGCCCCACCCTAGAGCAAATTTGTAATTCATCCCGGGGTGGGGTGAATCCTAGTTTGAATTCATCCCTGGGTGGGACGGATATTGAGCAAAGTGCCTAAAGGTGCCAAATTGATTTATGACCTTCCAAAACTACTATCAGAGTGGTTAGGACAACTATTTAACCTCTGAAGGCTGCCCTTGGGGCTGTGTGTGTCAATGCGATCAGTGTTTGCAGTCACATAATAGGATTGGTGCTGTTTTGGTGTCTACACTTTTGTTTGCATCGCACCCAGTACACCATTCCTTTCATATCCTCAGTGCTTTCAGTGGTGATCACTATGGGACCCTGTCCCCTAATTTTGGGATCAAATTTCTGATCAAAATTTTATGTTTTTGTTTGCAGGTGTTAAGCCTTCAAGTGATGGACTGCTGCTCGTGCCACCCTGTGACGAATACAGACTGGAATTTGTGCCACGCTGGGATGAATAATACATTCGTCCCACCCTATGAAAAATATAGATCTTCTATTCATCCCACCCCAATATGATTAGCTCTTTGTGCATTTTTTGAGTATAAACTCAGAGGCATCCAGTTTGGGCAGAGAAGAGGTAGGTTTTCTGAACAGCCTATGTAATTTTTTGTCTCTATTTCTATGATTTTTCTGTTTCTTTGCTTGCATAGAAAATTTTACTGCATGTTTTCTTTCTTTGCGTAAGTAAAAAATAACCCTACACACCACGTAATAATTTAAACATCAAGGAGTTGGTCTTAAAACCCCAACACTTGATCAAGACCAATGGTGGATTTCATCACTACCTTGGCTTGAATTTTGCATACATAACCCAGATCATGACTGTTGCTAGACGTAAATCCTGATGAAAGCTGATCAAGTGTAGCGGGGGTGATTCCCAGTGCATGAGGATAAGTCTTCTATGGTAGGTGTCAAAAATAGAGTGATTCCCCTTCCGTACCGCCTATGTTCCACATCTTTGTTCTACTCTCGCGTACCAATAGTTTCCCTCACATAAGGGCGGGTATATTGAGAGGTTCGGTATAATGGCCTGGTAGTGGTATATTGAAGGGGTGACCATTTTGGGAGACATAAGAGCCCTCATATTGCATGTTCAAAAAAAATTTCTTTACAAGGCTTTCAAAACAAAAATCAAAACACACTGAACCAGATTTAGGGCACACCTTTAATCTATAAATGAGATAATCATTGCTTTGATTGTGTGGTCCCCTTTTGTTTAGTGTAGCATAAAAAATTGTAAAGAAGATAAAAACCTACATATCTTGAAGAGAGACACCACCATGGTGTACACCCGTAGCCAAGCCCAATCATGGGCAGAATCTATAGAAAGTGTACAAGGAGGCACAAGTCGCCTTCGCTATAGCCCCAAGGACTTGGTCATACCACCTTGGTGGCAGAACCCACAAAATAGTCCACATCATACCATGATGGAATGGGACTATAGAGGCACCCCTTTGAGGGGCATGTCCATTCAACATAGACCCTTTCAGGAGGAGTCCATACACATGGCACTCAACATAAATGGGATGGCTCCCTTAGACACTCGTTATGAGTGGCCACTACGTGATGAAGCACTAGAACAACATAGGGTCCATAAGGAGGGGCCACATGATTACATCATCCCTCCTCTACCCCTTATTAATGTCAAAAACAATAGGCCAAATCTAGAGCGCAAGGCTCTTCAGATAGGGTGAGCCAACTCTGCCTGCCCCTTTCACATATACGAAAGGGAGCACGAGGAAAACCACTACATTCCTCAAGAGCAATACACAGCATGGGAACAATGCACCTCCACACCTGCTATTTATCAAGATCACCTACTGAGGTCAGAGCCTCGAGTGAATACCACTAACCTCGATAGAGGGAAGCGACCTATAGAGATCTTAGATCACCATGACCGAGATAGATATGTAGGGGAGGCATCTAGGCCTCCTATACTCAAGATGGCAGAACAAATTGACTTGGAATTTGCCAAACTAGTCACCCACCAAGCACAAATCATGTAGCTTAGGCAAGACCAAAAATAGTTAGAGCACCTGTATCACCTTAGCAAAGAGTGCATTCAGCGTCAGATAGATGAGTTGCTCCAGAACACTATGCCTGAGAGGGTCCCAACCCCTCACACGCATAGGATAGAGTTGTATGAGAGGCACAACCCCTTAGTGCGAGATAGGTCTCCACGACCTTATCAAGTGTTGCCTCCAAGACCTCCTAGACCTGAGCGGGAGGCCACCCCTAGAGCCAATGATGGGCACCCTCCTCGAGCACCCACCCATGTTTATAGGTCATGCCTAGGAACTCCTCAAGAAGCCTATGAGGAATTTGAGCAAGAAGAAGAGCGAGCTGAAACGCCCTACCAAGGCAGGGGTGGCACTATCCGATTGCCCCTCCATAGGCCTCAAGTTCCCCGCAATTCACAATGGGAACAAACCAAGGAGGAAGAGATCAAATACTTCGATGCATACAAAGTGCTGCTAGAGCGCTTAGAGTCTATGGAGACCAAGACTTTGGGGCCCCAAAAACCCACTTTATGCCAGCTCCGTAGTCACCCGGTGCATCCTTCAATGCCGACACCCCCATACCCCGAACACTTCAAAATGCCTCAATTGGCAATCTTTAGAGGGGATGAGGATGCCCAAGAGCACGTGACAAGATTCCTGAGTCAATGCTTTGGAATTCAGGACAATGATGCTTTGCTTCTAAGAACATTTATAACCACGTTCATAGGCCCTACCTCGGATTGGTTTACCCGTTTGAAGCATAGCAATCAACAACTAGACCAGCTAGTGGATGCATTCCTTGAGTGTTTTCCTTCAACACCAAGAAGAAGGCATCATTAAGCGACCTAGATAGCCTCTGATAGTATGAGGAGGAGACCATGGTGACCTATGGAAATCGGTGGACAACATTGTTGGAAAATTACCATTAGTAAAAAGGTTAAAAAATTGATTTTACCTTGGGTAAAGGTAACTTACCTTTTACCTTACCTGGACGGTAGTGGACGGCAGCATTTGGGCGGCAAGAGAATTTTAGTTCATCTTTCCTCTCCCCCTAATTTCTCCTTTCCCCCTTTTCTCTCAAATGGTTATTTATCGTTTATTTAAACTTGGTAACCTTATGATTATTGTTAATGTAAATTTATTGTTTTATCAAAGTGCTCACGAATCTCGAGGAAACATGTAGGAGTCGAGGTGGCACGAATCTCGAGGTGGACCATAGGAGTAGATTGGCATGATTCTTGAGGTGTTGGTGGATCTGGACGAGGCAGCCCATAGGAGCAGATCGAAACGATTCTCAAGGCATTAGAGAGGCTCGTTGACGTGGTGTGGCGACCTGCACGTAGCTCGAGGTTTGTTGACATGGCGTGGCGACCTGCATGCAACTCAAGGCTCATTGACGTGGGGTGGTGATGTGGCATGGTGTGACCTATGCACATCCCAAGCCTCGTTAATGTGGTGACCTGTGTGCGGCCCAAGGCAAAATGTGGTCTACGCTGTCATAGACTGCCCGTAGGCAATCAAAGCACTAAGTGTGCTTCGCTCTTTTTAAAGAGCTAAAACATCATCGCAGCGGCGATGTGGGACTAAAGTCCCAAGAAAAAAACTAGCTTCGCGTCGAAGCGCGAAGCCAATAATAGCTTCGCGTTCGACGTGACAGCTATAAGGCATGGAGCCCGCTTTGCTCCCGGATCGCCCGTAGCAGCGGCCTCCCCTGGGGCCCACTTTAGCTCCTAGATATGCCCGGTAGCACATCGGCTACCCTTTGCCTTGACGCCCGCGAGGTCGCACGATCGATCCTCGACGAGGTCAATAGTTTTTAAAAAAAAATTAAAAAAAAAAACTATAAGGAAATTTTAAATCTTAAAAAAAAAAAAATTATTTATTGTAATTTCCTGAGAGGAAATAACTGTTCAATTTAAAAAAAAAAAAAAAATTCAAAGTTTTTTTATCATTTAAGATTGATAATAGAAATTTCCTAAGAGGAAATAGTTGTAAAGTTTTTAAAAAAAAAAACTTTGAAAGTTAAATTTTTTTTTATAATTTCCTAAGAGGAAATCTTTGTAAAAGAAAATTTCTGGGAAATTTTCTTAAATGATAAGATCGGATGGATGTTATCATGCCCTCTGCAAGTTGTTATTGAAAACAAACCCTGAAAACTTTGATAGGCACGTGAAAACACTAGGACTTAATACAGTTTTTTCACAGTTGCAAAACGCGGTTATTGCACACCAGAGAAATCTTGATCAAGGATACGAAGCAGATTCAGAAGATAACTCCTTTGGCAACAGATTTGAACAATCCGACACAGTGGCAATTGCTTCACAAGGATCCGAATATACTCATTATAGTAATTCATTTGAAATCCTACAACCTCCTTCTCCTAAAATAATATTGATCAGTGACGATGATGAACAAGTCGCTGACAATTTTGTAATTGCTGAACAACAAGAGTGAGTTGTTTATGATTGTAAATCAAGCAAGGCTTGATAGTTTGTAAAGTATTTTTGCAATAAGACTATAAAAGAGAGGTTTCTTGTTTTAGTAGATAATAATGGGATCACATAATAATCTACCAATTCCCGAATTTAGTGGGGATAATTATGAGTACTGGTCCATCAAAATGAGGACATTACTCATTGGAAAAGGACTATGGGATATTATTGAAGACGGTTACATTGCTCCAACAGATTGGACTACTTTAAGTGCAAATGACAAGAAGATCTTCAAAGATGCATAGAAAAATAATTCTTTTGCCTTATACCATCTTCAATCGGCATTAGATCCAAGTATCTTTCCTAGAATTGCATCTTACTTAACTGCTACAGATGCATGGAATGCCTTGAAAGAAGGATTCCAAGGAAGTGATAAAGTAAAGCAAGTCAGGCTTCGAGACCTTAAAAAGAGATTTTGAAAATCTCGGAATGAAGGAAAATGAAAGAGTCGGAGACTACTGTGTACGAGTCAAAGCAATAGTTGATATGATGCAAACTTTAGGTGAAGACACAAAAAATGAAACAATTGTGAAGAAAGTGTTGAGAACACTTCTTCCTAAGTGGAATCACATTGCCATCATAATTGAAGAATCCAAAGACCTTTCTACTCTTACATTTGATAGTTTGATTGGATCATTAACATCACATGAAGAGAGACTTCAAGGAGCACCTTCAACAAGCTATGGAGGTGATGACAAAGCCTTCACTTCAAATGAAACTACAAGACGAGGACAAGGAAGAGGCCGATGCAGAGGACAACAACAAAGAGGCAAAGGCCAAAGCAACTCCTACAGAGGAGGAAATCAAAATAGAGGTGGAAATCAAAACAGAGGAGCCAATCAGAACCAAAATGGCAATGCAGGCCGTGGAAATCAAGGACAAGGAAGTAACAAGACTAAAACAGCTTGTTTCAATTGTGGGAAACAAGGTCACTTCGCTCGTGACTGCTGGTCAAAGTCTTCAAAAGATCAAAGCAGTCAATATGGCTCATTCTACAGAGAAGAAGAAGGTCCATCAAACCTTTTTCTCTCTTATGGACAACGAGATCAAAATCTTAATGATACATGGATTTTGGATACTAGTTGCTCCAACCACATGAGTGGCAAAGAAAATCTCTTTGCTACATTAGATTCAAATTACAAATCCCATGTTAAGTTAGGGGATAATAAATCTTTGCAAGTTGAAGGCATTGGAGCTATGGAAGTTCCAACAAAAGAAGGCCTTAAAAATGTGAATGACATATACTATACTCCACAACTACAACACAATTTGTTAAGTGTTGGCCAAATTATGGAGAAGCATTACAAATTAGTTTTTGATGAAAGAAAATGTACAATCTTTGATAAAAAAAATTGTAACCGGGTCATCATAGAAGTACCTATGACAAAGAATAGGTTATTCCCTCTAAAATTTGGTGAGCCAGGGGGAGCTCAACTTGCAAACATTGCTATTACAAATCCAAGTGAATTGTGGCACTTGAGATATGGTCACCTCAATTCCGCTAGCTTGAAAATGTTAACATCACAAGCTATGGTGACGAGGACTACCAAAAATTCCAGAACATAAGAAGGTATGCGAAGCATGTGCTTTGGGAAAGCACTCCAGAACAAAGTTTCCAAGAGGCCGAGCATGGAGAGCAAGCTATCCTCTTCAGCTAGTACATTCGGACATCTGTGGTCCAATGCAAACAAAAATCCTTGGAAACAATTCTTATTTTCTAACATTCATAGATGATTATTCTAGAATGTGTTGGCTCTATTTTCTGAAACACAAAGATGAAGCATTTGATTGCTTCATAGACTTCAAAAATAATGTAGAAAAGCAAAGTGACTACTATGTCAAATGTCTTCGCACTGATAAAGGAGGAGAGTACTCCTCAAATGAATTTTTTCATTATTGTAAGCAAAATGGGATAAAAAGGTAGTTCACCACTGCCTATACCCCACAACAGAATGGTGTGGCCGAGAGAAAGAACCGCACCCTTGTTGAAATGGCATGAACAATGCTTCAGACAAAGCATCTCACATACAGCTATTGGGCGGATGCAGTGAGAACTAGTGCATATATTCTAAATAGAAGTCCGACTTCTAGTTTAGATGGTATCACTCCTTATGAAGGATGGTACGGTAAGAAACCAAATGTCAAACATTTCAGAGTATTTGGTTCTTTAGCTTATGCACACATTCTTGAGGAGAAGAGAAAGAAGCTTGATCCAAAGAGTCAAGCATGTGTTTTTGTAGGGTATTGTGATTCAACCAAAGGGTATAGATTGTACAATCCCAAGACACATAAAATCATTATCTCCAGGGATGTAATTTTTGATGAAGGGGGAGAATGGGGTCATAAAAAATTTGTTGATTTTGACTCTAATTCGGACAGTTCCACATTAGTACCTCCCACATTTGTACAACCCAAGAAAAGCAGTGGAAAAAGTTCCCCTCCACAAATTCCACATCAGGAATCTTCATCAAGTACATCAAGTGGTACACCAAGTCCAAGAGGGACTTCTTTGTTGGCACCCCCAAATTCTCCAAAATGATTTCAGAGATCTATAAGCGCTCCAAGTCCGATGGATATTGATCCAGTTTCTCAAAGGAAAGAGACAAATAGAGGAAAGCACATACTACAAATTCATCCATCTTCTCAAATGTTGGATAGGAATTTCCAACAAAGATACACTAGGAGTCAAGCTAGTGAGATGGACGACATTTTGTCAAGACTTGAAAATATTCAAATGTCAGGAGATGATGAGTCTCATGAACCAAGGGGTGATGTAGTCAATTATGCTTTGTTGGCTGCTGCACAGCTAGAACCATCTAGCTATGAAAAAGCATGCACCGAAAAGTATATGGCAAGATGCCATGGAAGAGGAAATATCCTCAATTAAAAAGAATGATACTTGGGAGCTTGTGAAGCTTCCCAAGGGAAAAAAATGTGTTGGATGTAAATGGGTCTATAAGACCAAATTCAATGCTTATGGAAGCATTGAAAGGCACAAGGCAAGATTAGTAGCTAAAGGTTTTACTCAGAAATATGGAATAGATTATGAGGAAACCTTTGCTCCAGTTGCTTGACAAGAAACAATCAGAACTGTTCTTTCCTTGGCAGCCCATAAAGGATGGAACATTCAACACATGGATGTGAAAAGTGCATTTTTAAATGGATACCTGATAGAAGAGGTGTATGTTCAACAACCTCAAGGTTTCCAAGAACAAGGAAAAGAGAACCTTGTTTATAAATTGAAAAAAGCACTTTATGGCCTCAAGCAAGCACCACGAGCATGGTACTCATGAATTGACGGCTATTTCAGCAAATATGGTTTCACAAAAAGCAAGAGTGAACCAACACTATACTACCTGAATAATGGAGTAGATATCCTCATAGTTTGTTTATATGTGGATGATCTAATATTCATGGGTAGTAATAATAAAATGAATATGGAGTTCAAAAACTCCATGATGAATCAGTTTGAGATGAAGGATCTCGGATTAATGAGATACTTCCTAGGAATGGAAGTACATCAATCAAAGAATGGGATCTTCATATGTCAACAGAAATATGCTCATGACATGATCAAGAAATTTGCTATGCAACAGTGCAAATCAGTTGCAACACCAACCGGACATGGAATCCAGCTAAGCAAAGAAGATGGAGCACCAAAAGTTGACTTGACCAATTTTAGAAGCATGGTTGGGAGTTTAATGTTTCTCACCAACACTAGGCTAGATATACAGTATGTTGTTTCTCTTGTATCACGGTTTATGGCATGCCCATCCGAGCTGCATCTTCAAGCAACCAAACGAATTTTACGATATGTAAAAGGTACATTGGATTTTGGAATCCATTACCACAAGTCTAACTCTGTGAAGTTATTTGGTTATAGTGACAGTGATTGGGGCAGTAATATAGATGACAAAAAATCTACATCAGGGAACTATTTTAGTCTAGGTTCAGGACTAATAACTTGGAGTTCCAAGAAGCAATATGTTGTAGCATTATCATCTATAGAAGCTGAGTATATAGCCATTACTCATGCTAGTACTCAAATCCTCTAGTTGAGGAAAATCCTTGAAGAGATTGGCGAAAAACAAATTGGTCCAACCAAACTGAATTGTGATAATATTAGTGCCATACAGTTGGCATATAATCCGATCCACCACAAAAGGTCAAAACATTTTGATATGAAGTATCACTTCATAAGAGATATGGTGGAACAGCAGAAAATTGAGCTTGAATACTGTAGCACTTTGGATAATCTAGAAGATATCTTCACCAAAGGCATGGCTAAAGCTCAATTTATAAAGCTGAGAGACAATATAGTCAGTCCTCTCAACTTTAAGGGGGAGAATGTTGGAAAATTACCATTAGTAAAAGGTTAAAATTTTGATTTTACCTTGGGTAAAGGTAACTTACCTTTTACCTTACCTGGATGGCAGTTGGACGGCAGCATTTGGGCGGCAAGAGAATTTGAGTTTATCTTTCTTCTCCCCCAATTTCTCCTTTCCCCCTTTCTCTCTCAAATAGGTTACTTTAACGTTTATTTAAATCATTTGTAACCTTATGATTATTGTTAATGTAAATTTATTGTTTTATCAAAGTGCTCACCTTTCACAAACGTTGCTTTCAAAGCTTCCTTACCTCCCTCCCATGGCCGACCTGACCCAAATGTTCTCAAAGAGTTGCCTAAGATCGATCTTCGTGCTATTGTAGCTGTAGCAATATGCCACTCTCGAGGAAGCCCTGGTGCAAGCCAGAATCATTGAGGAGATCAAGATACAGGATGGTGAGATTGCCAAGCCACGCAAGAAAGAGTGGCCCAAAAATGCCAAAATTGGGTCCACGCAACCAAAACCCACTACGGTCAATCAGGTTGCCATAAACATACCAAAGCCTACACAGATGACACAGCCCCCAAAGGCTAATTATCAGGCAGTTCCTCTTGATAGCTATGAGAAGGAAAATCATAGGCAAGAGCAAAATTAGTAGCGTCGCCCTAGGCGACAATTCACACCCTTCACAGAGTCTAAAGACTCCTTGTTTGACCACTTGTTCCATGGCAAACTTGATAAACTTGCCAGAAAGTTGACCCGTAGACCCCAACGCACCAAAACCCAAGGGCTATAGGGAAGACTTGTATTGTAGATTTCATCGATAGAAAGGACATGACCTTTATGCATGTTGGAAGTTCAAAAGCTTAGTGCAAGACCTAATAGACAACAAAATGCTAGCGATGGATAATCCCGTAGCACCAAACAACCAATAGATGGAGGTCTTCAAAGACCCCCTTCCTACCCATGATGCGTAGGCAAAGACTCTTCAAGTCAATGAGGTGACACAAAACTACCCCATGCAGGGGTATGTAGGGATGATAAGCATAGTGACACGGAACAAGAGGTATCCAAGCACAGCTGCCCCCATTGCAGCTACAAGAGAGGTTCCATCAACGTCACAACCTCAACAACACCCTACGCAACCTCCTCCACCTAGACCAGTGGCCATGATTCGGACTAAACTTACCCAAAGTTTAAGGACCACGTCGGCTAGGCTCTCCATCTATGAGCTCATCCAACAATCACAACAGCGGCATTGAAACACCTCAAGTTGCCAGCATCTCACATTGTGGCCTCCACCTATACCCTTCGAGCATTCAACGACGTGATATGCTCGATGGTTGGCATAATTGTCCTACCCATCCAAGTGGGACAAAAGACTATTCCTACGTTGTGCCACATCCTGGAAGGTGAGATGGCCTACAATATCTTGCTAGGCCGGCCTTGGATCAGGGACATGAAGTGTGTCCCTTCGATAGCCCATCAATGCCTAAAGTACACATATGAAGGGCAAGTGCATGTAGTCCCGATAGACTTAGAGCCCTTCAAGTATTGCAATGCGGTGTAGCTGATGCCACAATCGACCCTCCCATCGACACATTTGGACTTTCAGTTGAATCCATCCAAATAGGGTCCGATTTCGCATACATCCCCACTGCTAAGTCCCTCAAATCCCCAACTAGGCCCATCTTCATCATCTGGTCCTTCACCAATGATGCCACCTATGGTGGCCACACCGAAGGACAATGGGAAGAAGCCCCTGGAAGAGGCACCACCATCAGTCTCAACCATCTCTATCGAAGAGGTGCCTAGCCGAATGGAAGTCGAGATGCCTAGTTCACCCGACATGGAGTGGACTCAGGAAGAACTCCCATTCCCTCCCCCTCAACCACCAATGATCACCATTGAGATGGCCAATACGGGCCTGGGGGAGTATCTAGTGTGGAACATTGTAGCAACACCCACGCTTGAGTCCATGCAGGACATGGGGAGACCTCGCCTCCCCATCGGCACTATTGTCCCTTTGGGCTACCCACCAAATCAGACAAATTTTGTATATGGGGGCCTCGACAATGGCATTGAACCTTACCTGCAAGAGGAAGAGGATGAAGAGCCCTTTGTTGAGAATGTCAACTATCTGTCCAACCCAGAATTTCACTTTGAAATACCTTGGCCAATGTAATTGGCATGGATATGGGTTAGGCAGATATGAACAAGGGGTGCACATTCTTTGTCAACCAAGATATCGGATTCCATACGACAAATCAGGAGTAGGGTTCAACCACCCTCTGCCCCTTGACATCTTGGTAGAGAACATGCAAGGCCTAGGGCTAGGCAACAAGGATGGGTTGGCACAAGATCCATATGCCAATCCTAACACAACATACACATTGGGGGATTATCTCCCATTGTTAACAACCAACCTTGTGGGCCTCAACAATTCCTCCCCTTTGATCGAGAAAGGGGAAAGTTCAAGAACTTGCCTCCAAAAGGGATATAGACAAGGCCAAGAAGGATCTTCAGAAGATGAGTCGAGTATGAGGTAGCACCTTGGGACCCTTTTGAGTCCGATAGCAATCACTCGCAAGTGACGCCCATAGATGACTATCAGGAGAACTTCATGACAATGTTCCCCTTGAATGCTCCAATCGAGCAAATGCCACCTCAAGAGAATCAGGTCCTCCCGTAGAGAGTAGAACAACCCCGATGGGACCAAATCAACTTGCTCGAGCAGAATGAGCCTCACATGCCGCAAACAGTTGTCAGAGCCAATGAAGGCCTATGGATCTCTGATAGCGATTATGAAGATGAGACTGAGATGGCATATCTCAACCACATGTGGCAGCAACAATGAGAATACCCCATGGACATTGATGATATGTTTGAACAGCTAAACATGGGGCCAAGGCATAGGTGGCACCTAAACCAAGCATAGTTAGACCAAGTGCTGCACCCGCCACTTCAGGCATACAGAGAGCACCTTCCGCCCAGAGACCCTATAGAGCCATCAGTGCCAAGGGCAGACCCTGTCCTTTTATCCGCACATAGGGCCGATCCATTTGTGCCAATACCCACAGAGCCAGATCCGGAGCACAAAGATCACCAAGGATGTCCGAGTCACCACCCACGTGGTAATGGAGACCAAATTCACTTCATCAACATGATCTCCATTGACTTAACCACCCCCATCCGCAATCCAGCCGATCCAACATGACCATTGTATCTAAACCTAGATGCCATAGACTGGGATCATGCTAACTCGCCACCATCCCCATCAGAGTACTGGCCTTGCGGTGAGATGCTTCATTTCACCCCAAGACCAACTCAGGATATCTTCCACGCTGAAGAGGAACCCGACGTTCCAAACGTAGATCTAAATTCAGCAAATGATATCCACCTGATCCCAACTCCACACCAGTTGGAGGATGGGTCCCACATGTCAGTCGAAGAGACGACTGACGTAGACATCGACTCTGATCCAATGAATCCGCAAATCATCAAGTTGGGGGTAAGTCTATCCCCCGAAGAGCAAGTCGATTACATTGCCCTTCTCAAAGAGAAGAAGGAGGTTTTTGCATGGTCCTACAAAGACATGTCGGGGCTAGACCCATAGCTAGTCATGCATAATCTAACGCTTGATCCGACAGTCAAGCCAGTCAAGCAAAAACTACGTAAGATGCACCCAATAGTAGCCTTAATGGTAAAATATGAGCTACAAAAGTTGTTGGATGCACAGTTTGTCATCTACGTGGATTACCCACCATGGTTGTCCAACATGGTACCCATCAAGAAGCCTGATGGGAGGATTCGCATATGCACCGATTTTTGAGATCTAAACAAAGCGAGTCCCAAGGATGATTTCCCCTTGCCTAGCATCGATGCATTGGTAGATGCTACAATAGGCCATGAAATGCTTTCCCTCATGGATGGTTTCTCGGGATACAATCAGATTCGTATCAATCCCGATGATCAACTCAAAATGGCGTTCACAATGCCTTGGGGGACATTTTGTTATAAGGTCATGCCCTTTGGCCTTAAAAATGTTGGTGCCACCTACCAACGTGCTATGACATACATCTTCCATGATCACATGCATAAAACTTTGGAAGACTATATGGATGATTTGTTGGCCAAATCTCTTTTGCGCCCAGATCATCTCGATGACTTAAGCAAGATCCTCGATCGCCTCATCGAACACAAAGTCAGACTAAACCCCAAGAAGTGCGTATTTGGCATCACATCTGGAAAACTCTTGGGTTTCATAGTCTCAAAATGAGGCATCGAGGTAGATCCAAATAAATTCAAGGCAATCCTTGAAATGCTTCCCCCAACCACCATCAAGCAGCTCAGAAGCTTGCAGGGAAAGGTCACGTCAATCAAGCGCTTCATAGCACAATTATCTGACAAGTGCCGACCCATGAATAAATTATTACACAAGGGGGTAGCATTTCACTGGGATGACGAGTGCCAGTCAGCCTTCGACGACATTAAACAATACTTGGCTTCACCACTAGTATTGGCACCACCTAGACCAGGAGTGTCATTCTATTTATACATCTCAGCTACTGAGGTGGCACTGGGTGCCATGCTAGCCCAGAAAAATGAACTACATAAAGAACAAGCTACTTATTATCTTAGCCGCACCCTGGTCAGTTATGAACTTAACTATGCATACATCGAGAAGCTATGCTTAGCAGTGGTATTTGCCACCAAAAAGCTATGCCACTACATGTTGAGCAATACGACGTATGTTGTGTCTAAGGAGAATCCATTGCGGTACATGATGAGTCATACTTATCATAGTAGTCGCATGGCAAAATGGATCATGTTGTTGATGGAGTTTGACATCGAATTCATTGGACAGAAGTCCATCAAAGGTCAAGTCATCACCGATCAACTAGCAGAGGCTCCTCTCGAAGATGATCAGCCTCTGACCGTAGAGCTACCCGATGATGGGGTCTTCCATGTCTCAGAATCGCCAGATTCTGATGAGCCTGAGTCACAGGCCGACATAACCTTATTCTTTGATGGTTCTAAATGTGAGCAAGGGGGTGGCATGGGAATCATATTCTTCACACCACAAGGGGCTCCAATGCCTCTATCATTTAAACTTGATTTCCCATGCACCAACAACAATGCCGAATATGAAGCCTTGCTCATAGGTCTTCAGACAACAATCACCATGAACATCAAATGCTTGAACATCTTTGGTGATTCATTGTTAATCGTCAACCAAGTGAAAGGGGTATTCCAATGTAAATGCCCGGTTCTATGAGGCCTACAAAGCCCTTGTGGATAAATTCCTGGCAAAACTTGAATGGTACGACATCGAGGCACTCCCTCGATCATCGAATCATTTTGTGGACACTATGGCCTCCTTGGGGTCACTAATCCCGCAAGACCCTTCTGGTGAGATGACAACCATTCAAGTCAAAACATTATCACAATCCATGATGGAGCATGCAAGCTCTGACATAACGCCAGGAATCCACCTGATCCAGATTGAACCATCTCAGGATAGGTTCTCTCGAATCCATGATAGCCTGAATCATGCCAACTAGGGGTCCTTGTTCTCCCCTATTCCCCTTGATAGCAACACAATGCTATTTTTACAAGTTCTTTCCCGCTCAACTTTTGCTAGGGATGAACTTCAAGAGGGATTGGCCGTTCATACCATCGAGGTTTCTGATCAGTAGGATTGGTACACACCCATAAGAGACTACCTCAAGCTAGGTAACCTCCCACTTGGATTGATGCATGCCACGAAAAGATCATTCAAATAGAAAGTGGCAAAACATGTCTTGCTAGGAGACATTTTGTACCGTCGAAGCTATGAAGGGATCCTCCTCCATTGCTTGGACCAGCAGGAGTCCACTTGGGCGATCACCCAAGCGCACGATGGTACATGCGGTGGCCACTTCAGCGGTATGGCCATCGCAAAGTGCATCCTTCGCATGGGCTATTATTGGCCATATTTAGAGCGAGATTGTTGCGCGTATGTAAGGAAGTGCATGAAATGTCAACACCATGCTAATTTGACACACGTACCTTCTCAGGCCTTGCAGCCGATCCAATCGGCTTGGCCATTTTCGTAGTGGGGCTTAGATCTAATCGAAAAGATCTCCCCTACGTCGTCAGGTCATCACACGTTTATCATAATGGCCATAGAGTACTTCACCAAGTGGGTGGAAGCAATTCCGCTTACCTCTACGACTGGGACCCGCATTGCGGAGTTTATTTTACATAACATCATATGTCATTTTGGTATTCCATCCAAGATCATCTCGGATAATGGGACATCATTTAAGAACAAAGATGTGCGTGCTTTGACAACAAAGTACAAAATTCAGCATAGTTTTTCGACACCTTATTATCCATAGGCAAATGGGCAAGCAGAGGCATCAAACAAAATGCTAGTTGCCATCCTTAAAAATATGGTCATAGATAGTCATAAGGATTGGCACATTCAAATCCCACTTGCTCTTTGGGCTTATCGCACTAGCATTCGGATGCCCACTGGGGCAACTCCATTTTCGTTGGTGTATGGCTCCGAGGCAGTCATGCCTCTCGAGTTGGAAATACCTTCCCTATGCATATCAATGCAAGAGTTCATCGATGATGACACTGCATGGTAGGCCCGGTTAGACCAGCTTACGTTGCTCGATGAATGATGCATCAATGCTCTCGAGCATTTACGTATCTATCAAGAGCGACTTAAGAAAGCATATAACATGAAAGTTCACCTGAGGGACTTTCAGGTTGGTGACTTGGTCTTAAAAGAGAACCAACAAAATTCTAACTTGCCGCCCCATTTAAGGGATAAGTTCATGGCAAAATTGGTTAGGTCCTTATGTAATTGATAGTAAAATAGGACCTGGAACATACCGACTCACCTCTCTTGAAGGAATCAAGGAACTAGAACCCTTGAACATCAGTCATTTGAGGCCATTCCACATTTAAAAGAGCCATGGCCCACCCCAAAAGCTCCAAGGATTCTCACAATCGCTTGGTCAACCCCAAAATGCCCCAAAGGTATATCCTTTTCAAACAAAAGTCAAGGATTCCCATAATCGCTTGGTCAAACCCAAATGCTCCAAGTCCAAGGATTCCCATTCTCTTCACCCCAAAATGCCCCAAAGGTATCTATAATCCCTTTGGTCAAACCAAAAGCCCCAAGGGTTCCCACAATCGCTTGGTCAACCCAAAATGCCCCAAAGGTATCTATAATCCCTTTGGTCAAAACCTCCAAGGATCCGAAAGAATCACTTGGTCCGCACCCACTCGGGATAAACCAACCATAAAGAATTTTCAAAAACAATAAATAATCAAAAATAACAAAAAAATTGCATCTCACTTCCATGCATACTCTTAAAAATCAAAACACAAAAAAATAAGTTGCATTAGGCATCGCAAACATACATTGCATATTTGTTGGTCATACAGGTCAAATGCACCATAGACTGTAATTACTCGGCAATTCCATCATTTTCTACATTTTTCCACTTTGTAAATAGTCCAGCAAAAATAAACGCCATCCACATTTTTCACCATATCATAATCAGTGTCTTCTAATGTATTTCGGGCTTTCGTCATTCAGTTGTCTTTAGATTTCTAGCCAAAAACTGTACAAAGTCAGACAGATTTTTACAAAGGTAGAATTTTCCTTGGATCACACCTTGTTACGTAGCATCCCAACACAAGTTAAAACACATAAAAATTCCCAAGTTGTGTGAACGAAAGATGAAACCTGCATAGCAGGCTAGGTTACCATACGTGAAATGGTTATCTTGCTCATCCCCCTATGCGAATGACCCCAAGAATGCTGAGAGTTGGCAAAAGGACAAGCATCTTCCCTACCCAATTCCCCAAAATAAATAGTGGTTTTTACCACTATTAGAAATCCCAAAATTCTCAAAGGGTTGCAAACATCAAAAATTGCAAAAGTCAAAATACAAACTCCAAAGTTTGATATCCAAACCCCTCAAAGTGCATACATCAAAAGGCACAAGAAATAGTGATCCTCATCACTCAAAATTCAAATCCCTTGCTCAAAAGAACAAGAGAAAAATAAATAGTGATTTTTATCACTACATACGAGAGCAAGTATCCCAATAAAATTAAAGAAAAGAAGGGAGTCGAACTTGAATCCTTGGAACTCTCAGCATTCGAAAGGTCATGAGGTGATCCTCAGTACCGGTTTGGTGGATAGCCTGCTGGTCACTGGCGGAAAACCTCCCGCATGACGATATATCTGTCACATTAAACTGTGTATAGATCAATGTTTGCATGTGGATGAGCTAGCTTATGGTATCCTAGATTGCACCATAGATTAATCTTACTAAATACAACAAAGGAGTTAGTGGAGCTAGTTAGGTGATCCTCAAGTACAGGTTTGGTTGATAGCCTATCTGGCACTGGCGGTATCCTGACAACTACCACATAAACAAATTCAATCGCACACACAGGGATGTGAAATAACTTGGTCAAACTCAAGTCTGATTCGTACCTTGTTCAAAAGTCTTGTAAGATAAATGTAGAGTCTTGGCTAGTTAGTTAAAACATCTGAGTCTCAAAAAACCTTAACTACATTCTAGAACACCTGTGGTACATTCCATTCTTACATCACCATCAAAAAATACAAACAAAAAAATATACACATGCAAAGTCATCACATAATACAAAAACAGTAAATCCTGTACAGTCTATGGTGCCACCACCAAGTTATCAACAAATCATTTCATCCATTCCATATGCATACATCATATAATTAGAAACATCGCATTCATAATAACCCATGCATACATCAACGTAAATAAATGTGCATAAAAGTAACAATAAATCATGACAAGTGTATAATAAAAAAGAAAGTCATATATATATATATATATCACCAAAAATGCCCGTAGGCTACAATAAGTCGGTCCTCTGACCTCACAACAAAATCAAAAAATCAAAAACCCCAAGCCTAGGGAGTCGGCCACCATGATCACGTAGGATCGGTGTGACTGGAACTACCCCTAGTGGTGTGGGTCCTATGGGACCTCTCAGGGCGGTTGCTGCCAGCCCTCGCATCATGCCCACTAGCGCTACCCTCACCCACCCACTTGTGATGAGAGGAAGTAGACTGCTCAGTCTCACTGTCTCTCGTTCGATGTGAAGATCCACCTCTAGTGAGCTCAGGTAACTGTCCACCAAGGTGGATAATCTCGACCTCCAACTCCACCTGAAATCGACCCCACTCCACATCTCATCGATGGTATGCAGCCAATGCTTCATCCCGCTATGCCAACTGAGCCCGCAGGTGATCCCTCTCGATGTTGTGCTCCTCATCCCATCTCCATAGTAGCTCCTCCAATCATGCTATCTCAGCATGATACCTAGCCTCCATATCCCTCGGGACTGCCTGAGGCATGGGCATCTTCGGGATGGCATGCTGCTTCGACACCCACTGCTCTGAAACGTCCTATGTATCCGGCTGCTCCGGAACCCCTAGGTCATCCCCAGTCAAGTCATCAACCTCCACCATATCTGCATCATCGAGCGGAGCTCCCCAACCCTCCCCGATGCCTCTACATCCTCACCACCTCTGCATCCGCACCTCCTAGAGGCCCCTCACCCCACCATCATCGCATCATCCACCACTGGTCATACTCTGTAGTCACCCCGACATTGTCCATGTTGGGGACATCAATCACTGCATCCGACTCCTCACCCAGTGGCTCAATGATCGGCCAGGCCAAAGTCCTCTCGTCGCCCCGACGTCGATAGATCAAGGGCTCACCAGGCAATCCTTGGTGCACCCCAAACTATCGAGTCACCCAGACAGGAAGTACTCTTGCTCGGTCTCATGTCGCCCGATCAGCCACCTCCCCCTGTGCGCCCGTCGAGCCACTCCCCAGCCTCAAGCCAGGCTGGACAGTCCTGGTATGGCCACCAGAACACCTCTCCTGGAGCAAGACGTGAGAAGGCATCAGCATAGTGCCCCACGACACCTGCCCACCATCGACTCTACCCCTGCTCCTCGGACCTCCACCATAGGGCAGCATAGCCAATCTCCCTATCCACCATCTCTCCTCGAGTGGTCCAAGGCAACCCCTATGGCCGCTCCACAGCTATGTGTTGCCATCCCCAACACTACAATAGGTAGCTGCACCCAATCCCCTTTCACCTCTGGCAGCGGACCTCGTACAACTCATCATATAACTATGCCAGTAGCGTCTGACCCCACCTCATAATCAGTGGTGCTACCATCGGACACTCCACCAGTCTGAACACTACCTCAAGCAGGTTCCAAGGGAACCTCGCACTTGAGGAGTCGGGAAGCAACATGTTGGAGATGAGGGTCATAAGCAATGTATGCCTCACCCCCAACACGCCCTTCTCAAACCACCACCGCACCAGAATCCCACCAATCAGGCAGTCCCCCTCTGCCCTCTCCACCACCCCATCCACCCCCATCTCCGTCGCATGCCCAAAGCACCATGTCAGCACCATCGTCCACTGATCTCGAGGAGTCATCCGAATGGGCAGCCCATCTATCGAAATCCGTAGAATCCGATAAACATCCTCCAGAGTCACTGTCATCTCCCTTGTTGGGAGATGAAAGGTGTTGGTGCGGGGATCCCACAAATTGATCAGGGCAGTCAGATATGCTCGATCCCCCACCATAGGCTCTAACCGAGTCACCTGCTTGAGCCCAAGGGCATCAAGCCAATCCCAGTCTGCCATAGTCAGTGCATCCCGTGCATCAGAAAATACCGTCGGCTGATGGTACCGACTCTTCACCACCTGCAAAACAAAACAACACAAAAACATTAAAACATGACAACAAAAAAATTGTACAACACTAAAACAAATATACAACAATGTATACAAATTGTACAACAAAAACATTTAATAAATTGTACAACAACATTAACAAAATGTACAGTACAAACATTCAAAAAAATCAATAAACAACGCAAAATAAAACAAAATTTTAACCTAGGGTTTTTAACCTTAGTTTAAACTAAAAAACAAAATAAAAACAAAATTTTTAACCTAGGGTTTTTAACCTTAGTTTAAACTAAAAAACAAAAAAAAAATAAAAAAAAAATTTTAACCTAGGGTTTTTAACCTTAGTTTAAACTAAAAAAAAAAAAAACAAAATAAAAAAAAAATTTTTAAACCTAGGGTTTAATCGTAGTTTAAACTTAATACAAAAAACAAAATAAAAACAATTTTTTAAAAACTAGGGTTTTGATCTTAGTTTAAACAATGCCACACAAAATACAAATACAAAACAATTAAACTAGGGTTTTGATCTTAGTTTAAACGAAAAAATGAAAGTAAAATAAAAAAAAAAAATAAAGCGAAGGAGCACCTACCGGTCTTGCCTCGGCTCTACCACTCGAATATCCGGTCCATGCACTCAT
The DNA here is from genome assembly GCA_028583015.1 of Wollemia nobilis. Lineage (NCBI taxonomy): Eukaryota > Viridiplantae > Streptophyta > Pinopsida > Araucariales > Araucariaceae > Wollemia > Wollemia nobilis. The sequence goes on along the minus strand of JAQPPZ010016717.1, from coordinate 8,991,281 downwards.
GGTATCCATGAAATCTTGATAGCGCTCCGCTACGTAGACTCGAACTCCTCCTCACAGCTCCAAATCGCCAGAAAAAACAATTGCAAATGAGCCCAAAACCTAGTTTTGGCCCTTATATAGGCTCTTAGGCCTGTAATCGTTCCACCCTGGGATGAGCACTCTAGTTAGCACTCGTCCCACCCTGGGATGATTACAAAACTGGTATTCATCCCACCCTGGGATGATTACAGAGCAAGAAAATAAAAAACAACCAAAACTGCATCCAAAATGCACCAAAAATAACAATAAAATTGTCGAACAAAGGCACCTTTGTGCCTGCGCTTCAAGGCATCCAAAACTAATGTTGGGGTCACAAATCCTCACTATCCTACTCCCTAAGAAGGCTACCATAGCTGGACCGCTCCATGGGAGGAAGGATTTTTGAGAATTTCATCCCCAAAAGGCGTCACAAAAAGGGTCCAAACCCACCCAAAAATAGCAATAAAATTGCCGAACAAAGGCGCCTTTGCGCCTGACATTCTTGGCATACAAAACCAATGTCAGGGCCACAAATTATCAATATCCTACTCCCTAAGAAGGCTACCATAGCCGGACCGCTCCACGGGAGGATGGATTTTTGACAATTTCAGCTCCAAAATGCGTCACAAAAAGGGTTAAAACCCACCAAAAATAGGTCCGATTGTTGGGAAACTGCATAAGCATTCAATGGAAAACAACTGAAGGCACCCTTACAAAAGTCATCTTGGGTCAAGTGACTCATCGCTTTTCTCATTTCGGTCATTCCCTCATCGATTCGTCGCTTGAGGGGGTAGTCACACTTAGTCACCAATCAACAAATACACACCCAATCAAGGAAATGGCATGCATTCAAAGAATCATTGACAAAGACAATCACGCTCCTGCTTGGGGCAGCAAACAAGCAATAATCACAAGCTGATCAAACACTTGGCATTCTAGAATCATGAACTCAAGGTTCCCATAGACAAAAGGTTGCGCCCTTTGCCTATTCATGACTGAACAATGTCCAAGATCAAGTAACACCTCACCGAAAAAGGTTAACACTTGAATTAAGCTCCTTAGCTCGTCAGAAGCAAGGATTCAAGAATGCGTGCCCTTTCCATACTTGGGGCATCAAAATTTGGTTAGGTTACTAAGAAACCCTAATCATTAAGTGCTTTGGTTATCTATTTTTTCTCAGCACTGCGCCACGCACAATGCATCCCAAAAAGGGGCATCTATAGACACCAAAACAACACCAATCTGATCATGTGGATACAAGCACTGATCGAATTGGCATACATAGCCCCTAGGGCAGCCCCTAGAGGTTAAAAAGTGGTCCTAACCACTCCCAAAGTAGTTTTGGAAGGTCAGAGGTCAATTTGGCACCTTTCAAGCACCTCGCTCCTTACTCGTTCCACCTTAGGGTGATTAGAATGCTATTCGCCCCACCCTGGGACGATTAGCAGCAATCGCTCCAGGGTGGGGCGAATAGCAGGTTTGATGGGAAAAAGGTCAAACCTTGACAAATGGCAGCTCAGATCCACCACTCAACTCCACCTTCAATGCATGGGAGTGCGAGTGAGCATTTTTGAGCTCAAAGAGGCAGTCATAGAGGCAGTCATGGAGCCCTTAATCAGGGAGGAATCTTCTCTCCCCTGGGAAGGCATGATGGCCAAGTGGCGCCCCTGCATGCACATTCAAAGCAGACCTTCAGGTCTATAAAATGGTGAGTCTTCTCACCCCAAAAGAGGATAGAGCAGGAGCATTTGGAGCAATGGAGTGCTGCCGAATTACATCCTCACCCCTCACTTGTGCTTCTTACATCCTTGATCTCTCTTTTGGAAGGGAGGTTATTGGGTGAACATTGGAAGCGCAATCCGGACCCAAAACCTAAACATTTGGCCACAATACCCCACCCAATTTTCTGACACAACCCCCTAGGAGGTTTTGGACCCATCCCAAGTGGATTGGTGTCGAAACCAAGCCCCAAACGGCGGGCGTCCTGCCCCGGGCGCCCCCGCACTACTGCAGTCCTAATCGCCCCACCCCGGAGTGATTAGAAATATGTAGTATATTTCTTCACTATTTCTTTTGCATCTTATTTTATGTCATTCATATATGCTGCCATTCAAATTTCATGCCATTCTGATGAGTTTTGACTGTGTTTTCATTGTTTTTCGCTTTCACTAACATACAGGGAGCATCTTCGGATACAGGGCGATCGGGGCCGAATCTGCAAAATCCGACCTTCTGGGTCATCTCAAAATGCCCTATTTTGCCTAACCCCAACTTTGTAGGTGTTTTGGAGGCCTCTGGATGGGACATTTAGGAGGTTGCTTTCTGACATTTTATGACAGTCCTAATCGTCCCACCCCGGAGCGATTAGAAATCTACAACAGATTTCTCGACTGTTCCTTTTGCAGTGTGTTCATGATGGTGTTTGCATGCTTCTATCCAAATTTCATCTTATTCTGACATGTTTTGATTACCATTTTAATTATTTCATGCATGCATTAACCGGAGGCCTTGGGGATTGCATGTTTCCCTCCATCCGTAGGTGCTATTAATCGTTTGCTGTTTCTCTGAACGTAGGATCTCGACACCGGAGGGGTAGCAAGGAACTACAGATGCATTCACGCAAGCGGCGGCGACGTTTGGCCCGCCCATTTCAAATGTGGGCACGCGGAAGATCCCGAAGGGAAGCGTACCATCCGTGGTGTAACAAAACTATATCTAACGCTCCTAGCCCCTAAAAAGGAAGGAGACGTATTGTAACCTGATCTCAAAGAAAAATTAATAAAAAAAGGGCTGCACTTTACATTTGCTTTATATCTCGTTTCAGTTCGTTTGTTTTCCCTTTTCATGCACTTTAGTCCTTTCTTCATTCGTAGGAGCTAGCGTTACATTTGCTTTTGTTTGCATCGCACCCGGTACGCCATTGCTTCCGTATCCTAGTGCTTTCAATACCCAATTCAAATTTTTGGTAGGATGGAGATTCAAACATGGGACCTCCCTTGGAGTATTACCCTCTCCTCTCCAACTCACCTACAACACCTAGGTAGCTACCTATATTCATTTATTTAAAATAAGAAAAATACAAAAACAAAAATATTCTCACTATTAACATTTTATATCAGAACATAATATTTCCATAGCACTATAAAAAGTTCCAACAATAATATTAACCCTCATTAGTGTTATATATAAATATAAAACATAGCTAAAAAGTTGTTAGCTTCAACATTTAAATTATTTCAATAGTAAATTTGAATTATTAGTAAAGGATACTTGATAATCAAGTTATTAGTACATCTTTAACTTAGTATAAGTGGGCCCTTGCGTGGACTCATTTTGAATAAAAAATTCATAAAAATCCTCATAAAAAGCTTAGAAAAATACCTCACAAAATTTAAATTGCAATCTACACCCTAATATCACTTTTACAATACCAATAATATATCTTAATAAATATCTAATTGTAATTTAAAATTATAATATAATTATAATATAAACTTCAAAAATATTCTACATTAAAACAATTTAAAAATTAAATTAAAATTAAAATAATGATATTATATTTATAACATTATAACATTGAGAACGACCAGTTTGATGAGTGATGTGGTACCCTGGTGATTCGGTTGATGGTGATGCTCTGGTGGCGGATGAGATCAACTTCGATGATCCTTTTTGGTCAGGTAAATTTGCATCAAATGGTGTTTGCCCGTGGTGGAATCCTGGTAAGTTTCAACATGGGCTTGTTGAGAGTAGGGCCTCTCCAGGGGTTTCTCCCCTTTCTTTCTATGCCCAGGTGGTTTCAGGTTTTCCTCTTGGAGAAGAGTTTCCCCCGTGTAAGGTTGATGGAAATTCCTTTTAAATTCATGTCCTAGATTTTACTATTAATTCTTTGCTAAGGAAGGGGTCTTGGGATTTGGTGGGTAATTTGGTCGATGGTCATCCGGAGTTGGACTCTCTAAAGCACTGGGCCTTGTCCAAATGGTGTTCGAAGGGATCCCTTAACCTTGCTTCACTTCCTCATAATTTTTTATCATAATACTTTCTTGTGAGGAGGATTAGAGGAATATTTTGGAGAGTGGGCTTTTGTTCTTTGGTAAGCACGGCCTCTTCCTCCGTCATTGGTGCTATGATTTTAACCTGATGCTTCAAAGAGTTAACGTGGTTCTTGTGTGGGTTTACTTTCTTGAATATCTGATGTATCTTTGGTATGAGAGTGTTTTTTGATATGTTGCATCTGTCATAGGGGACTCTATATGCTTTGACAAAGTTTTTTTGTCTCACTCTCATCGTAAGTTTGTTAGGATGAGTTTAATGGTTGATATTGAAAAAAAGCTTTCTAGTGTGGTGGAGCCTGTTTCCCATGGGAACCTGGTCGTAATATGTCATTTATGAAAACAAACCACAGGTCTACCAATATTGTGACTTGGGGGGCATCACCAAAGTTTATGTCCTTAGAAGAAGTTGGGGATTCCCTCTAAATAACTTGAGGCTACTGCCCCTAATCAAGAGAAAAAGAATGAATGGAGAACCCCTATTAAGAAGAATAGGATTTGGAAAAAAAAACTTTAGGATGAGTTTAATGGTTGATATTGAAAAAAAGATTTCTAGTGTGGTGGAGCCTGTTTCCCATATGGGAACCTGGTCGTAATATGTCATTTATGAAAACAAACCACAGGTCTACCAATATTGTGACTTGGGGGGCATCACCAAATTTTATGTCCTTAGAAGAAGTTGGGGATTCCCTATAAATCACTTGAGGCTACTGCCCCTAATCAAGAGAAAAAGAATGAATGGAGAACCCCTATTAAGAAGAATAGGATTTGGAAAAAAAAACTTCGAAACAATATTTGGGTTCGAAATGCGAAAGTGTTCTCTCTTCTCAACCACCCCATTCGTTTGGGGGTGGTCCTTCGGTTCTTCCAATAGGTATTCCAAATTTGCATCATCCGCCTAAGACTCAATCTCTTCAGAGTAATATGGAAGTGGCTTTTTCTACGGACCCTATTGAATTTGGAGATGATATTCCTCTATCAAATTATTTTCAAGGCCTAGACTTGATTGAGCTTGAGGATTATTTGGAGGTTCCTATTGAGGAGTCATCTCCTTTGAAATTGGCTTTCCTTCCTTAATAATAAGTTATTTCTCTTGTTTTTTTCATCTCTAGACTGGGTGAATTCCCTAAGCATGTCATGGAGAAAGGTTATCCTCGCCCCAAGACTAGAAGCCAACATAATAAACCTATGGACTTTAGCTTGGTAAAGAAAGTTTGTCGATCCCCAGTGAAGACAAGAAGAAAAAAGGTTGTGGAGGAGGCTTTGAAAAATGGTGGTCAAGCTTACCTTGTTGTGGAATTTGAAAATGACGACAGGCAGCTCAAGCTTAATGGTTTTAAATCTCCTCAGTTGGGGGGTTGGTAAAAAGCTTTCCTTTTAATTATTAATGAAGGTGTATTCTTGGAACACTAGAGGGATTAATAGCACCTCTAAAAATGCCTACTTGCTTCTTTGAGGAGGGAGAAATCCCCAAATTTTTTGTGTATTTAGGAGTCTAAGTTGGATGCCTCTACTTGGGAGGAAGCTCAGAAAGTAGTCTGGAAAGACTCGGGTTTTATGGCTTTTGAAGCCTCTGGCTCGACTGGCGGTCTCCTCTTCTTTTGGGATTCGGCTAAGTTTGAGGGTCATGTTATTTCTTCGTCTAATAAGGTTATTAATATACTTTTTGATGTAAATTGTCTCAAAGGTAGTGGGTTATGTCAAATATTTATGCCTCGAATGCCTATACTAATAGGCGCAGATTTTGGACATTTTTATTGGAGATGAGGGCTACTTTTCAACATGAATCTTGGATGGTAGTTGGAGATTTCAACTTTCCCTTGTTTCCTTCTGAGAATACTGGAGGCAACATTGTTGATGAGTGGAGTCTTTTTTATTTCCATGAGTTTGTGAACCAAGTGAAATTACGTGACATAGACCTCAAATATGCTAAGTTTACCTGGAGTAATCGTAGAGGAGAAAATAGTCTTATTATTAGTAGGTTGGATAGGGTCTTCATCTTGAATTCCTCATTTTATATTTTTGGTGATGCCTCCTTATCCACCCTTCATCGAATCGGTTTAGATCATAACCCATTATGGTTGGAAATTCCTGAGGGTCTCCCATTTCTTCCTCAGCCCTTCTATTTTGAGGTAATGTGGTGCTCTCACCCTGATTTTGAGGTCAAAGTTGCAGAGTGATGGTAGGACCCAGTTCCTAGAATAGGTATGTTTAAACTATTGAATAAACTAAAGAAGATGAGAATGCACCTTAAAATTTGGAATAAGTTTTCCTTTGGAAATATTTTTTAGGAAAAATAACGCTTGAAATCATTTATGCTCTCAATTGAAGCACAGATTGATTTCCAAGGGTATTCTGATCATCTGCTCTCAGAGGAAAAACCTACTTTTTGTGCCCTTCATAATGTTTAGGCTAAGGAAGAATTATTCTAAAAATAGAAATATATAGAACTTTGGTTGAAAGAAGGTGATTGTAACTCTCATTTTTTCCATTCTTCCACTTTGCATCATAGAGGGCGGAACAAAATTAGGAAAATTATTAGGTCTGATGGCATATACTCTTTGGATATTATGGAGATCAAGAAAGATGCAGTGGACTTCTTTGGTTCACTTTTATGCTTTCTATTGGCTCGTGATAGAGATTCATAAAATAGTATGTTGGAGGTAATTTAGTGTTTGGTTTCTGATGAGATGAATGCTGCTCTCTAAGCTCCCTTATCAGATGATGAGATCTTATCAGTGCTCAAGTTTATGCACCCTCTCAAAGCCCTTGACCCTGATGTCTTCCCACCTATTTTTTTTTCAAGTATTCTAGAATATCTATGGGGAGGACATTTGTAATGCTATTCACCATTCCCAGAGTTCTTTGGTCTTTCCTAAGGCTTTGAATTCGATCTTTCTTGCTCTCATTCGTAAAAGGGACTCAGTGACTTCATTCAGTGAGTTTAGACCAATTAGTTTGTGCAATACGATCTATAAAATATTCTCAAAAGCTATGGCTAATAGATTGAAGTTGACTCTTCCTATTCTTATTGACTCTACTCAGAGTGGTTTCATGCTAGGGAGGCAAATTTTGGATGACACTATCGTTATCCATGAACTTTTACATTCGATGCAGAAGAGTGATAGTACAATTTTTTTTCTAAAATTGGACATTAACAAGGCCTATGATCGAGTGTCTAGGTCATTTTTGTTCATGATATTGAGGAATTTTGGTTTTAGTTATTTTTTGGTTAATCTAATGGAGGCCTCGATCTCTTCAGCTTGGTTCTCTATGCTGATTAACGGATCCCCTACTAGTTTTTTTAACTCATGTCGAGGGATTCACCAAGGAGGTCCTATCTCCCCATTCCTCTTTATCCTCATGGCAAAAGCTCTTGTCCTATCTATTAAAATTTGAAGTGCTAATTTTAGTCTTAGGTTGACCTTGTAGATCAGCCCGATTTCTCACCAGCAATTTATTGATGATACTTTGCTCTCTTGTATGGCATCAATATTTCATGATCGTGATGTGAAAATAATCTTGGACTATTATATGAGAGCAGCAGGTCAGTTGATTAACTATCTAAAAAGTAGCATCTTTTTTATTAATACTTCAAAGGTCCATCAATAGAAGATTACTTCTATTATGGGTTGTAGGATTATCTCTCTCCTGACTGCCTATCTTGGACTTCCATTGTTTGTAGATCACTTGAAGGAATTGTTATGGACTCCAGTTTTGGAGAGGATACAGAGGAATCTATCCTCCTAGAAGGATGCCCTCCTTATTTAAGTATGGAAAGTAGTTTTGGTTCAGAACATGCTTCAAAGTATTCCCATATACTTCCTATCTATCTTCAATATTTGCGGGGTCAGATGAACTTTATCCTTAGGCTTGGGGGTTTTTGAGGTTTTGCTTTTGCGGGGTCAGATGACCGGTTATTGTAGCCTACGGGCATTTTTGATGATATATATACAGATGACTTTATTTTGTTTATACACATGCCGACATTTTGATGTTATGCTCAATGATTGTTGAATGTGTATGTATGCATGTTAATTGATGTTGATGGATGCATATGTTATGATGAATGCAAATGTTTCTAATTTTTAAGATATGCAAATGGAATGGATGAATTAAATTTGTGATTTTTTTTGTGGGGGCACCATAGACTGTTTAGAACTTATGGCTTTTTGTCTTAGGCGATTGCTGTGGTAAATGAATTTTTTTGTATACATGCTATTTTTGTATTTTCTGATGGCAATTCGAGGATGACAGATTGCACGGGTGGTTTAGAATGTAGTTAAGGTTTTCTGAGACTCAGATGTTTTAACCAACTAGCCAGTACTGTAATGTTATCTTACAAGACTTTTGGACAAGGTATGAATCGGACTTGTCTTTGACCAAGTTATTTCACATCCCTGTGTGTGCAATTGAGTTCGTTTATGTGGTATTTGTCGGGATACCGCCAGTGCCAGATAGGCTCGTCAACCAAACTTGTACTGAGGATCACCTAATTAGCTCCACTAACTCCTTTGTTGTATTTAGTCAGATTAATCTACGGTGCTATCTAGGATACCATAAGCTAGCTCATCCACATGCAAACATTGATCTATACATGAGTTAATGTGACAGATATATCATCATGCGGGAGGTTTACCACCAATGACCGATAGGCTATCCACCAAACCGGTATTGAGGTTTACTTCATGACCTTCTGAATGTTGAGAGTTCCAGGGATTCAAGTTTGACTCCCTTCTTTTCTTCAATTGTATTGGGATACTTGCTCTTTTGTAGTGATAAAAATCACTGTTTATTTTTATTATATATATTTTTTCTTTTGAGCAAGGGATTTGAATTTCGAGTGATGAGAATCACTATTGTATGTGCCTTTTGATGTATGCACTTTGGTGGTGATGTCAAATTTTTGGAGTTTTGACTTTTGCAAAATTTTATGATGTTTGCAACTTTTTGAGAACTTGGGATTCTTGGGGAATTGGGTAGGGAAGATGCTTGTCCTTTTGCCAACTCTCAGCATTCTTGGGGTCATTCGCATAGGGGGATGAGCAAGATAACCATTTCGCTTATGGTGACCTGGATTGCTTTGCAGGGTTCATCTTTCGTTCACACAACTTTGGAATTTTTATGTGTGTTTTTACTTGTGTTGGGATGCTACGTAACAAGGTGTGATCCAAGTAGAACTCTACCTTTGGAAAATCTGTCTGACTTTGTACAGTATTTGGCTAGAAGGCTAATGACAGCTGAATGACAAAAACTCTAGATACATTAGAAGACCACTGACTATGATATGGTAAAATAACGTGAATGGTGGTTATTTTTGATGGACTATTTATAGAATGGAGAAATGTGGGAACAGATGGATTTGCCGAGTAATTACAGTTCTATGGTGCCTTTGACCTGTATGACCACAAATATGCAATGTATGGATGTGATGCTTAATGCAGCTATTATTTTTGTGTTTTTGATGGATTGATTTTTGTGAGTATGAAGATGAGATGCAAAAAGAGCTCTTTATTGTTGTGATGATTTTGAGCATGCATGGAAATGAGATGCAAATCTTTGTTGTTTTTGATGATTTTCCTGTTTTTGAATTTTCTTATTATTTTTTGACCAAGCGATTGTGGGAATCCTTGGAGCTTTTTGGTTTGACCAAAGGGGTAATGGGCACCTTTGGGGCATTTTTGGGTTTGACCAAGCGATTGTGGGAATCCTTGGAGGATTTTGGGATTGACCAAGCGATTATGGGAATCCTTGGAGCATTTTGGGATTGACCAGGTGATTATGGGAATCCTTGGAGCTTTTTGGGATTTGACCAAGTGATTATGGGAATCCTTGGAGATATTTGGGATTGACCAAGTGATTATGGGAATCCTTGGAGCATTTTGGGATTGACCAAGCGATTATGGGAATCCTTGGAGCATTTTGGGATTGACCAAGTGATTATGGGAATCCTTGGAGCATTTTGGGATTGACCAAGCGATTATGGGAATCCTTGGAGCATTTTGGGATTGACCAAGCGATTATGGGAATCCTTGGAGCATTTTGGGATTGACCAAGCGATTATGGGAATCCTTGGAGCATTTTGGGATTGACCAAGCGATTATGGGAATCCTTGGAGCATTTTGTTTGGGCTATGGCTCTTTTAAATATGGAATGGCCACAAATGACTGATGTTCAAGGGTTCTAGTTCCTTGATTCCATCAAGAGAGGCTAGCCGGTATGTTCCAGGTCCTATTTTATTGTCGATGACATAAGGACCTAACCAGTTTGCCGTGAACTTGTCCCTTAGATGGGGCGGCAAGTTAGAGTTTTGTTGGTTCTCTTTTAAGACTAAGTCACCAACCTGAAAGTCCCTCAGGTGAACCTTCATGTTGTATGCCCTCTTAAGTCACTCTTGATAGATACGTAAATGCTCGAGAGCATTAACGCATCGTTCATCGAGCAACGTAAGCTGGTCTAACCGGGCCTGCCACGCAGTGTCATCATCGATGAACTCTTGCATTGATATGCGCAGGGAAGGAATTTCCAACTCGAGAGGCATGACAGCCTCGGAGCCATACACGAGCGAAAATGGAGTTGCCCCAGTGGGCGTCCGAATGCTAGTGCGATAAGCCCACAGGGCAAGTGGGATCTGAATGTGCCAATCCTTATGACTGTCTGCGACTGTCTTTTTGAGGATGGCAACTAGCATTTTGTTTGACGCCTCTGCTTGCCCATTTGCCTACGGATAATAGGGTGTCAAAAAACTGTGCTGAATTTTGTACTTTGTGGTCAAAGCACGCACGTCTTTGTTCTTGAATGACGTCCCATTATCCAAAATTATCTTGGATGGAATACCAAAATGACATATGATATTATGTAAAATGAACTCCGAAATGCGGGTTCCAGTCGTAGAGGTAAGCGGAATTGCTTCCACCCATTTGGTGAAGTACTCTGTGGCCGTTATGATGAACGTGTGATGGCCTGATGACGTAGGGGAGATCTTTCTAATTAGATCTAAACCCCACTATGAAAATGGCCAAGCCGATTGGATCGGCTGCAAGGCCTGAGAAGGTACGTGTGTCAAATTGGCATGGTGTTGACACTTCATGCACTTCCTTACATACGTGCAACAATCTCGCTCTAAATATGGCCAGTAATAGCCCATGCGAGAGAATGCGCTTTGCGATGGCCATACCACTGAAGTGGCCACCGCATGTACCATCGTGCGCTTGGGTGATCGCCCAAGTGGACTCCTACTGGTCCAAGCAATGAAGGAGGATTCCTTCGTAGCTACGATGGTACAAAATGTCTCCTAACAAGACATACTTTGCCGCTTTCTGCTTGAATGCTCATTTTGTGGCATGCGTCAATCCAAGTGGGAGGTTACCTAACTTGAGGTAGTCCCTTATGGGTGAATACCAATCCTGCTGATCAGAAGCCTCGATGGTATGAACAACCAATCCCTCTTGAAGTTCATCCCTAGCAAAAGCTGAGCGGGAAAGAACTTGTAAGAATAGCGTTGTGTTGCTATTAAGGGGAGTAGGGGAGAACAAGGACCCCCAGTTGGCATGATTCAGACAATCATGGATTCGAGAGAACGTGTCCGGGGATGGTTCAATCTGGATCAGGTGGATTCTTGGTGTTAAGTCAGAGCTTGCACGCTCCATCATGGATTGCGATAGTGTTTTGACTTGAATGGTTGTCATATCACCAGAAATGTCTTGCGGGATTAGTGACCCCAAGGAGGCCATAGTGTCCGCAAAATGATTCGATGATCGAGGGAGTGCCTCGATGTCGTACCATTCAAGCTTTGCCAAGAATTTGTCCACAAGGGCTTTGTAGGCCTACAGAACTGGGCATTTACACTGGAATACCCCTTTAACTTGGTTGACAATTAGCAACGAATCACCAAAGATGTTCAATCATTTGATGTTCATGGTGATTGTTGTCTGAAGACCTATGAGCAAGGCTTCATATTCTGCATTGTTGTTGGTGCACGAGAAGTCTAATTTAAATGACAGAGGCATTGGAGCCCCTTGCGGTGTGAAGAATACAATTCCCATGCCACCCCCTTGCTCACATTTAGAACCATCAAAAAATAGGGTTATGTCGGCTTGTGACTCAGGCTCATCAGAATCTGGCGATTCTGAGACATGGAAGACCCCATCATCGGGTAGTTCTATGACCAGAGGCTGATCGTCTTTGAGGGGAGCCTCTGCTAGTTGATCGGCTATGACTTGACCTTTGATGGATTTCTTTCCAATAAACTCTATGTCAAACTCCATCAACAACATGATCCATTTCGCCGTGCGGCTACTATGATAAGTGTGACTCATCATGTACCACAATGGATTCTCCTTAGACACAACATACGTCATGTTGCTCAACATGTAATGGCATAACTTTTTGGTAGCAAACACCACTGCCAAGCAGAGCTTCTCAACGTATGCATAGTTAAGTTCATAACTGACCAGGGTGCGGCTAAGATAATAAGTAGCCTGTTCTTTGTGAAGTTCATTTTTCTGGGCTAGCATGGCGCCCAATGCCACCTCAGTAGCTGAGATGTATAAGTAGAATGACACTCCTGGTCTAGGTGGTGCCAATACTGGCGGCGAAGCCAAGTATTGTTTAATGTCATCAAAGGCTGATTGGCACTCGTCATCCCAGTGAAATGCTACCCCCTTATGCAATAATTTGTTCATGGGTCGGCACTTGTCAGATAGCTGCGCTATGAAGCGCTTAATTGACGTGACCTTTCCCTGCAGGCTTCTGAGCTGCTTAATGGTAGTTGGGGGGAGCATTTCAAGGATTGCCTTGACTTTGTTTGGGTCCACCTCGATGCCTCACTTTGAGACTATGAAACCCAAGAGTTTTCCAGATGTGACGCCAAATACGCACTTCTTGGGATTCAGTCTGACTTTATGTTCCATGAGGCGATCGAGGATCTTGCTTAAGTCATCGAGATGATCTGGGCACAAAAGAGATTTGGCCAACAAATCATCCATGTAATCTTCCAAAGTTTTATGCATGTAATCATGGAAGATGTACGTCATGGCACGTTGGTAGGTGGCGCCAACATTTTTAAGGCCAAAAGGCATGACCTTATAGCAAAATGTCCCCCAAGGCATTGTGAACGCCATTTTTAGTTGGTCCTCGGGATTGATACGAATCTGATTGTATCCCGAGAAACCATCCATGAGGGAAAGCATTTCGTGACCTACTGTAGCGTCTACCAATGCGTCGATGCTTGGCAAGGGGAAATCATCCTTAGGACTCGCTTTGTTTAGATCTCAAAAATTAGTGCATATGCGAATCCTCCCGTCAGGATTTTTGATGGGCACCATGTTGGACAACCATGGTGGGTAATCCATGCAGATGACAAACTGTGCATCCAACAGCTTTTGCAATTCATCTTTGACCATCAAGGCCACTGTTGGGTGCATCTTACATAGTTTTTGCTTAACTGGCTTGACTGTCGGATCAAGCGTTAGGTTATGCATGACTAGCTACGGATCTAGCCCCGACATGTCTTTGTAGGACCATGCAAAAACCTCCTTCTTCTCTTTGAGAAGGGTAATGTAGTCGGCTTGCTCTTCGGGAGATAGGCTTACCCCCAGCTTGATAATCTGTGGATTCATTGGATCCAAGCCGATGTCTACGTCAGTCATCTCCTCGATCGACATGTGGGATCCATCCTCCAACTGGTGTGGAGTTGGGATCAAGTGGATATCATTTGCTGAGTTCAAATCTATGTTGGGAACCTCGGGTTCCTCCTCAACATGGAAGATATCCTGAGTTGGCTCTAGGGTGAAATGGAGCATTTCACCGAAAGGCCAATACTCTGATGGGGATGGTGGTGAATTGACGTGATCCCAGTCTATGGCATCTATGTCTAAATACAATGACTGTGTTGGATCGGCCGGATTGTGGATGGGGGTGGTTAAGTCAATGGAGATCATGTTGATGAAATGATTTTGGTCTCCATTACCATGGGTGTGATGACTCAAACATTCTGGATGTTCTCTATGCTCTGGGTCTGGCTCTGGAGGTATTGGCATGAATGGATCGGCCCTATGTGCGGATAGGAAGATAGGGTCTACCCTCGGCACTGATGTTGCTATAGGGTCTCTGGGCGGAAGGTGTTCTTCGTATGCCCAAAGTGGCAGATTCAACACTTGGTCCCACTGCACTGGGTCTACGTGCCACTCATGCCCTGGCACTATGTTTAGTTGTTCAAATATGTCGTTAATCTCCAAGGGGTATTGTTGCTGTCGCATATGATTGAGATAGGCCATCTCAGTTTCATCTTCATAATCACTGTCGAAGATCCAAAGGCCTTCGTTGGCTCCAACAACCGTTCATGACATTAGAGGCTCGTCTTGCTCGAGCAAATTGATCTGGCCCCATTGGGGTTGTTCCGCTCTCTACGATGGGGCCTGATTGTCTTGTGGTGGCACTTGCTCGATGGGAGCCGCCAAAGGGAACATTGCCAAGAGGCTTTCTTGATAATCATCCATGGGGGTCACTTGTGAGTGATTGCTATCTGATTCGAAGGGATCCCATGGTGCTACCTCATATTCTGACTCATCTTCTGAAGATCCTTCCTGACCTTGTCTATATCCCCTTTGTAGGTGAGCTCTCGAACTTTCTCCTCTCTCGAGCGAAGGGAAAGGGTTGTTGAGGTTAACAAGGTTGGTTGTCGACCATGGGAGATAATCTTCCAATGTATATGTTGTATTAGGATTGGCATAGGGATCTAATGCCAATCCACCCTTGTTGCCTATCCCTAGGCCTTGCATGTTCTCTACCAAGATGTCCAGGGGTAGGGGGTGGTTGAACCCTACTCCCGACTTGTCGTATGGCATCTGATATCTTGGTTGGCAAAGAACACGCACTCCTTGCTCATATCTGCCTAACCCATATCCATGCCAATTGCATTGGCCAAGGTATCTCAAAGCAAATTCTGGGTTGGACAAATAGTTGACATCTTCTGCAAAGGGCTCTTCATCTTCATCCTCTTGCATGTATGGTTCAATACCATGATCAAGGCCCCCATACACAAAGTTTGTCTGGTTCGGCGGGTAGCCTAGAGGAACAATAGTACCAATGGGGAGGCGAGGTCTCCCCATGTCCTGCATGGACTCTAGTGTGGGTGTTGCTACAATATTCCACACCAGATACTCCCCTAGGCCCGTATTGGCCATTTCAACGATGATTGTTGGTGATTGAGGGGGAGGGAACGAAAGTTCTTCCGGAGTCCACTCCATGTCGGGTGAACTAGGAGCCTCGACTTCCATTCTGCTAGGCATCTCCTTAGTAGAGATAGTTGATACTGATGGCGGTGCCTCTTCCAGGGGTTTCTTCCCTTTGTCCTTCTGTGTGGCCATCGTAGGTGGCATCGTTGGTGAAGGACCAGCCGATGAAGATGGACCCGACTGTGGTTTTGATGGGCTTGTCAATGGGGATGCCTATGGAATCGGACCCTGTTTAGATGGATTCAACTGAAAATCCAAATGCGTTGATGGAAGGGTCGATTGCGGCATCAGCTGCACCGCATTGCAATACTTGAAGGGTTCTAAGTCCATCGGGACTACATGCACCTCCCCTTCAAATGTATACTTTAAACACTGATGAGCTATCGAAGGGACACACTTCATGTCCCTGATCCATGGCCGACCCAGCAAGATGTTATAGGCCATCTCACCTTCCAAAATATGGCACAATGTAGGTATAGTCTTTTGTCCCACTTGGATGGGTAGGACAATTGTGCCAACTGTCGAGCATATCGCATCATTGAATGCTCGTAGAGTGTAGGTGGAAGCCATGATGTGAGATGCTGGCAACTTTAGATGTTTCAATGCCATTGTTGTGATGATATTACTGGATGAGCCAGTGTCTACCAACACCCTCTTATATGGAATCCCGTTGACCCACGCGATAACATGTAGGGGTGGATCCGCCATATCATCAGCCACTGATTTCACTTCGTCTTCTCGAAAGGTGATGACTGGCTCAGTGCATCGTTTGACATGTCCCACAAAGTTGTTGAAGGAATTTGCTTCATGGGGCTGCAACTCGATGGCTTTCAATATCTCCATTAGAGCCTCCCGATGGGGCGTTGATTGTTGTATGAGCTCGTATATGGAGAGCCTAGCCGACGTGGTCCTCAAGCTCTGAGTGAGTTTGGTCCAAATTGTGGCCATGGGTCTAGGCGGAGGAGGTTGTGTAAGGTGTTGTTGTGGTTGTGACGTTGTTGGCACCTCTCCTGTAGCTGCCGCGGGGCAGCTACACTCGGATACCTCCTGTTTCGAGTCACTATACTGATCATCCCTACATACCCCTGCATGGGGCAGTTTTGTGTGACCTCATTGACTTGTAGGGTCTTTGCCTATGCATCATGGGCAGGCAAGGGGTCCTTAAAGACCTCCATTTGTTGGTTGCTTGGTGCCACGGGATTATCCACCGCTAATGTCTTGTTATCTATTAGGTCTTGCACCAAGCCCTTAAACTTCCAACATGCATTAAGGTCATGTCCCTTCCGCCTATGGAACCTACGATACAAATATTCCCTGTAGCCCTTAGGTTTTGGCACGTTGGGATCTATGGGTTGAATCTCGGGCAGGTTGATCAAGTTTTCCACTGACAAGCAGTCAAACAAGGAGTCTCTAGACTCTGTGTAAGGTGTGAATTGTCGCCTAGGGCGACGCTGCTGATTTTGTTCTTGCCTCTAATTTTCTTGGTCATAACTGTTAAGAGGCACCACCTGATAGTTAGCCTTTTGGGGCTGTGTTGCTTGTGCAGGCTTGGGGATGTTTATAGCAACCTGATTGACCGCAACGGGTTTCTGTTGCGTGGTCCCTATTTTGGTGTTCTTAGACCATTCTTTCTTCTTTGGCTTGGCTATCTCGCCATCCTAAATCTTGATCTCTTCAATGATTCTGGCTTGTGCCAGAGCTTCCTCTAAAGTGGCATATTGTTGTAGCTACAATAGCACAAAGATCGATCTCAAATAGCTCTTTGAGAACATTTGTGTGAGGTCGGACATAGGAGGGAGGTAGGGCAGCTTTGAAAGCAAAGTCCTCCACCGGTTCCCATAGGCCGCCATGGTTTCTTCCTCATACTGCCTGAGGCTGGCTAGGTCGCTTAGTGACGCCTTCTTCTTGGTGTTGAAGGCGAAGCGTTCGAGGAACGCATCCACTAGCTGATCTAAGTTGCTAATGTTGTGCTTTGGCAATTGAGTGAACCAATCCGAGGCAGGGCCTACGAACATGGTGATGAATGTTCTTAACAACAAAGCATCATTATCTTGAATGCCAAAGCATTGGCTCAGGAATCTAGTCACATGCTCTTGGGCATCCTCCTCACCTCTAAAGATTGCCAACTGAGGCAACTTAAAGTGTTCAGGGTAAGGGGGTGCTGGCACTGACGGATGCACAGGATGACTACGGAGTTGGCGTAACATGGGCTTTTGGGGCCCATAAGTCTTGGTCTCCATAGACTCCAAGCACTCTAGCAGCGCTTTATATGCATCGAAAGATTTAATCTCTTCCTCCTTAGTTAGCTCCTATTGTGGGTTGTGGGAGACTTGAGGCCTATGGAGGGGTGGCCGGAGAGCAGCCCCTCTACCTTGGTAGGGCATTTCGGCCCGCTCTTCTTCTTGTTCATACTCCTCATAGGCTTCTTGAGGAGTTTTTGGATGAGACCTATGACCATGGGTGGGTCCCCGTGGAGGGAGCCCATCGTTGTTCTTGGGAGTGGCCTCCCGCTCAGGTCTAGGAGGTCTCAGAGGCAGCACTTGGTAAGGTCATGGGGACCTGTCTCGTACCAAGGGGTTGCGCCTCTCATACGGTTCTGCTCTTTGGGTGCGAGGGGTTGGAACCCTCTCAGGCACAGTGTTATGGAGCAGCTCATCTGTTTGGCATCGAATGCGCTCTTTGCTAAGGCGATATAGATGCTCTAGCTGTTGTTGGTCTTGCTCAAGCTGCGTAATCTACGCTTGGTGGGCGGCATGTCTGGCGACTACCAGGTCGATTTGTTCCACCATCTTGAGTCTAGGAGGCCTAGATGCCTCTCCTACGCATTTATCTCGGTCGTGATGATCCGAGATCTCTATAGGTCGCTTCCCTCTGTCGAGGTTGGCGGCATTCACTCGAGGCTCTGGCCTCGGTAGGTGATTCTGGTAGATAGCAGGTGCGGAGGCGCATTGCTCCCATGCTGTGTATTGCTCTTGAGGAATGTAATGGTCTTCCTCGTGCTCCCTTTCATATATGTGAAAGGGGTGGGCAGAGTTGGCTCACCCTGCTTGAAGAGCCTTGTGCTCTGGATTTGGCTTTTTATTCCTAACAATGATGGGGGGTAAAGGAGGGATGACATAATCATGTGGCCTCTCCTCATGGACCCTATGCTGCTCTAGCGCTTCATCGCACGGTGGCCACTCATACCGAGCTTCTAAGGGAGCCTTCCCATTTATATTGAGGGCCACGTGTAAGGACTCCTCCTAAAAGGGTCTATGTTGGATGGGCGTATCCCTCAAAGGGGTGCCTCTATAGTCCCATTCTGAAATGGCATGATGTGGACTCTCTTGTGGGCCAGGCCACCAAGGCGGTATGACCAAGTCCTTGGGGCTATAGCGGAGGCGACTTGTGCCCCCTTGCACACTCTCTACAGCTCCTGCCCGTGATTGGGCTTGGCTACGGGTGTACACCATGGTGGTGCTTTCCTACAAGATGCGTAGATTTTTATTTCTTTTTATGATTTTTATGCTACCCTAAACAGAAAAGATCACACACGCAAAACAATGATTATCTCGTTTTAAAGATTAAAGGTGTGCCCTAAACCTGGTTTAGTGTGTTTTGATTTTGTTTTGAAAGCTTTTGTAAAGAACGTTTAAATGCAATATGATGGCTCTTATGGCTCCCAAAAATGGTCGCCCCTTCGATATACCATTGCCAGGCCGATATACCAACCTCTCTATATACCCGCCCTTACGTGAGGGAAACTGTTGGTACGTGAGAGCAGATGGTACGTGGAACGTAGGCGGTACGAAAGGGGAATCACCCTATTTTTGACACCTACCATAGAAGACTTATCCTCATGCACTGGGAATCACCCCAGCTACACTCGGTCAGCTTTCATCAGGATTTACGTCTAGCAATAGTAGCGATCGGGGTTATGAATGCAAAATTCAAGCCAAGGTGGTGATGAAATCCACCGTTGGTCTTGATCAAGGGCTAGGGTTTTACGACCAGCTCCTTGGTGTTTATGTTGCCACGTGATGTGTGGGGTTCTTTTTATTTTGCATGAAAGAAAATAAACATGCAGTACAACTTTTCCTAAGCAAGCAAGTAACCAAAAAAATAGAAAACAGAAAATAGAAAATGACAGAAAGAGTTCAAGACCCTTACCTCTTCTCTGCCCAAATCTGTTGGTTCTGAGTTTCTGTCCTGAAACTGCACAGACAACTATTCATCCCTGGGAGGGATGAATAATAGGACTGTATTCATCATAGGGTGGGGCAAATGCCCATTCGTCCCTGGGTAAGACGAATTCCAGCTCTGTATTCGCCACAGGTTGGAACGAACAACAGTCCAGCGTTTGAAAACTCGGTACCTGCAAGCAAAAACAATCAAGTTTTGATCAGATTTCTGATCTTAAAAATAGAGGACAAGGGTCCCACCGTGATCGCCACTGAAAGCACGAGGATACGAAAACAAAAAGGAGAATGCCAAGTATGATGCATGTAAAACCAAACTTAACGCTAAATGCCTATATATTGAAAGTGCATGAAAGGAGGGAAAGCATGAACGAATCGAAATGAAACAAAAATCCAATAAGGAAGACAACCCTCTTTATTGATATGCTTTTAAAGTCATGTTACAATACGTCTCCTTCCATTTTAAGGGATAGGAGCGTTAAATATGTTTCTTGTCACATCCATGGATAGCCATCCTTCTTCCGCGTGCCCACATGTAAGATGGGCGGACCAAAACGTCGCCGCCACTTGTGTATATGAATCTTGACTCCTTGCTGCTCCTCCAATGTCTAGATCCTATGTTCAAGGAAACAAAAAATAGTCAGTAGCACCTGTAGATAAAATAAAACATGCAATCCCCACGCCTTCAATTAGTGCAAGCAAGATGTAAATAAAATGATAACTAACATAGCTCCAAATGAACTAAAAATTTGATAGGGGCATAAAAACATCACAAGGAAAACACTACAAATGGAACAGTCAGAAAATTCATCACAGATTTGTATTCGCTCCGGGGCGGGACGAATAGACCTACAACAAAATGTCAAAAAGCACTGTCCCAAATGTCACATCCGGGAAGCTCCAAATCACCTGCAAAGTTGGGGATTAGCTAATTGGGGGTATTTTGGGAAGACCCAGATGGTCAGATTTTCCCAATTTGGCCTCTATCACCGGGAATTTGATGATGCTACCTGCATGTTAGCAAAGGCGAGAAATAATAGAAACATGATCAAAAATGCTCAAAACGATGTGAAATTTGAATGACAACCTATCTAAGCAGCATAGAATCAAATGCAAAAATAATAGAAAGGAAATCTACCACAGATTTCTAATCACTCTAGGGCGGGGCGATTAGGACTACAGTAGTGTGGGGGGCGCCTGGGGGCAGGACGCCCTCCGTTTGGGGCCCGATTTCGGCACCAATCCACTTGGGATGGGTCCAAAACCTCTTGTGGGGTATTGTCAAAAAATTTGGTGGGATATAGTGGCCAAATGTCGGGTCTTGGTTCCGGATTTGCGCTTCCAATAACCACCCTATGACCTCCTCTCCAAAAGAGATCAAGGATGTGAAAGGCACAAATCAAAAAGGTGTGTGTGTGGAAGTAAAATGACAGCACTTCGTTGCTCAAAATGCTCCTTCTCTGTCTCTCTTTGGGGTGAGAAGACTCACCAATTTATAGACCTGGAGGTCTCTTTGGATGAGCATGCAGAGGCGCCACTTGGCAATCATGCCTTTCTAGGGGAGGGAAGATTCCTCCCTGATTAGGGGCTTCATGACTGCCCCTGTAACTGCCTCTAATGCTCAAAAATGCTCACTCACACTCCCATGCAATGAAGGAAGAATTAAGTGGTGGATCTGAGCTGCCATTTGTCAAGATTTGACTTTTTGCCCATCAAACCTGCTATTCGCCCCACCCTGGAGCGAATACTGCTAATCGTCCCTGGGTGGGGCGAATACCAGTTTGTAATCGTCCCTGGGTGGAACGAGTATGGAGCAGAGTGCCTGAAGGTGCCAAATTGACTCCTGACCTTCCCAAAACTACTGTGAGAGTGGTTAGGACCACTGTTTAACCTCTGGGGGCTGCCCTTGGGGCTGTGTGCGTCAATGCGATCAGTGCTTGCAGTCACATAATCGGATAGGTGTTGTTTTGGTGTCTACAGATGCCCCTTTTTGGGAAGCGCTATGCATGGCATAGTGCTAAGAAAAAATAGATAACCAAAGCACTAATGATTAGGGTTTCTCAGTAACCTAACCAAATTTTGATGCCCCAAGTATGGAAAGGGCATGCATTCTTGAATCCTTTCTTCTGACAAGTGAAGTAACTCAATTCAAGTGTTAACCTTTTTCGGTGAGGTGTTACTTGATCTTGGACATTGATCAGTCATGAATAGGCAAAGGGCGCAACCTTTTGTCTATGGGAACCTTGAGTTCATGATTCATGAATGCCAAGTGTTTGATCAACTTGTGATTATTGCTTGTTTGCTGCCCCAAGCACGAGCGTGATTGTCTTTATCAATGATTCTTCGAATGCATGCCATTTCCATGATTGGGTGTGTATTTGTTGATTGGTGACTAAGTGTGACTACCCCCTCAAGCGATGAATCGATGAGGGAATGACTTGCATGAGAAAATCAATGAGTCACTTGACCCAAGATGACTTGTGTAAGGGTGCCTTCAAATGCTTATCTTTGAATGTGTGTGCAGTTTTCAGACATTTAGACCTGTTTTTGGTGGGTGTGAACCCTTCTTGTGATGCTGTTTTGAGCTAAAATTGGCAAAATCCGTCTTCTCGTGGAGTATTCCAGCTATGATAGCCTTATTAGGGGATAAGACAGTGAAAATTTTTGACCCCAACATCAGTTTTCCATGCCAATAATTGCGGGCATGAAGGCACCTTTGTTCGGTAATTTTATTACTATTTTTGGGTGGGTTTGGACCCTTTTGGTAACGCCATTTGGGGATGAAATTATCGACAATCCGTCTTCCTGTGGAGAGGTATGGCTATGTTAGAATTATTAGGGAATAGGATAGTGAGGATTTGTGACCCCGACGTCTATTTTGCATGCCCAGAATGTCGAGTGCAAAAGCACTCTCATCGGGCAAGTTTATTGCTTATTTTTGGGTCATTCTGTGCAGTTTTTGCTATTTTTGAAATTTTTGCCCTATATTCATTCTTGGGTGGGACGAATACCATTTTAGTATTCATCCCAGGGTGAGATGAATGCTAACCAGAGTGCTCATCCCAGGGAAAAATGATTACAAGCTCAAAAAGCCTATTTAAAGGCCAAAACTGAGTTTTGGGCTCATTTGCATTTGTTTTTCTTGGCGATTTGGAGCTCTGAGGAGGAGGAGGTTAATTCCACGAAGCAAAGCGCTGAAAAATTTCTCTTGATATCATGATTTCACAAATAGGATCGATCGATGGAGCCGAAGCGAGACCAGTAAGTGATCTTCCTCGTTATGGCTTGCGTTGTTTGTTACAATTTTGAATACCGCAAGTTATTTGTTGTTCCTTTTGTAGTTTGTTGTTCAAATTAAAAATGAAAGCCCTAATTAAATGTATGTCATTATGCGTGAATTGTTTTTTTATGGCTTCATGAAAACTTAGGTAAAAACCCTAGGTAAACAAAGATCAAAAGTTAGTTTATAACTTAGCTGAAAACTTAGTTTAAAACGTAACTAAAAAACTTCACTTAACCCTAGTTTACCAAAGATCAAAACTTAATGTAAAAACTTAGTTCAAAACTTAGTTTAAAAATTTGTTTTTTTTTTTATTTGGCTTCGTAAAAAATGAAACCCTAGTTTACATGTATTTTGAAAAGGCGTGATAAAAATCTAAAATTTGTTTTCTTTTTACAATAAGGTAAACCTTAGGTAAAAGAAAAATTTTGTATTTTGTGATGTTTTTGTTACACAAAAACCTTAGGATAAACTGACCGTGAAACCCTAGTTTTTTTAGGTTGAATTTGTTAGTTTTTAAAACTTGATTAAAAAACCTAGGTAAAGAAAACTGTCATGTTAATTTTGTTTTGTTTGTTTTTTATTTTGTCTGTCATTTTTAAACTTAGAGTACAGAAACCCTAAGCCTAAAAAACTATAACTAATCCCATTTTGCCTCTGGCAGTGGACATCGTACAACTCATCATAGAGCTATTCTAGCAAATTCTGTCCCCACCTCATGATCATCGGTGTGTCCGTCAGACACTCCAAATGACGTCAAAAAATGGGTCAAAACCTAACCAAAAATAGCAATAATATTACCGAACGAAGGTGCTTTTGTGCCTGATATTCTTGGCATCCAAAACAGACATTGGGGTCACGAATTATCACTATCCTACTCCCTAAGAAGGCTACTATAGCTGGACCGCTCCACGGGAGAATGAATTTTTGTCAATTTTAGCTCCAAATGGTGTCGCAAAAAGGGTTTAAACCCACCAAAAATATGTCAGAATGTTTGGAAACTGCTTGAGCATTCAAAGGTAAACAACTGAAGGCACCCTTACCTAAGTCATCTTGGGTCAAACGACTCGTCACTTTTCTCATGTCGATCATTCCCTCATATATTCATCGCTTGAGGGGGTAGTCACACTTAGTCACCAATCAACAAAACACACCCAATCAAGGAAATGACACGCATTCAAAGGATAATTGACAAAGACAATCACACCCCTGCATGGGGCAACAAACAAGCAATAATCACAAGTTGATCAAACACTTGGCATTATTGAATCATGAACTCAAGGTTTCCACAAACAAAAGGTTGCACCCTTTGCCTATTCATGACTGATCAATGTCCAAGTTCAAGTAACACCTCACTAAACAAGGTTAACACTTGAATTAAGTTCCTTAGCTCATCAGAAGCAAGGATTCAAGAATGCGTGTCCTTTCCATACTTGGGGCATCAAAAGTTGGTTAGGTTACTGAGAAACCCTAATCATTAGTGCTTTGGTTATCTATTTTTTCTTGGTGTTGTGCCCTACACAATGCTTCCCAAAAAGGGGCATCTGTAGACACCAAAACAACACCAATCCGATTATGTGACAACAAGCGTTGATCGCATTGACACACACAACCCCCAGGGCAGCCACCAGAGGTTAAACAGTGGTCCTAACCACTCCAAAAAAGTAGTTTGGAGGTCAAAGGTCAATTTGGCACCTTTTTGGTACCTTGCTCTCTGCTCGTCCCACCCAATGATGAATACAAACTGGCATTCGTCCCACCCAAGGATGAATATCAGCATTCGCCCTAGGGTGAGGTGAATAGAAACTTTGACTGGCAAAAAGTCAAACCTCGACAAGTCCACCAGTTAACTAAAGCTTCAGGCCATGCAATTGCGAGGAATGGCTCCAAATCAAGGAGAAAGACTTTAGTCATGCATGTCTTAGATTTTTGGAGGCCTCATGCAAGGAGACTCTAAATCAGGGAATAATATTTTTCTCAAAATAGGACATGCAACTCAAGTGGCGCCCTCGCATGTGCAATTCAAACAGAGAGACCCTAGGTCTATAAATTGGTGAGTTTTCTCACACAAAAAGAGATAGATAAGGAGCATTTGAGCAACGAAGTGCTGCAAATTTACATACCTACTTGTGATTTGTGCCTTTCACATCCTTAATCTCTCATTCAAAAGGGAGGTTATTGGGTGACTATTGGAAGCGCGAATCAAGACCCAAAACCCAATTTTTGGCCACAATGTCCCACAAAATTTGTTGACAACACCCTATAACAGGTTTTGGACCCATTCCAAGAAGATTGGTGCCAAAAAAAAGTCCCAAATGGTGGGCGTCCTACCCCTGAGCACTCCCTAAGCTGTCTCAATCCTAAATGCCCCACCTCAGGATGAATAGAAATCTGTGATAGATTTCTTTGATTTTTCTTTTGCATATTATTCTAGGTTATTTAATGTAGACACCAAAACAGCACCAATCCGATTATGTGACTGCAAACACTGATCGCTTTGACACACACAGCCCCCAGGGCAGCCCTCAGAGGTTAAACAGTGGTCCTAACCACTTTCATAGCAATTTTGTAAGGTCAAAAGGCAATTTGGCACATTCAGGCACTTTGCTCAGTATTCGTCTCACCCAGGGACGAATTCTAACTGGGATTCGTCTCACCCAGGGACGAATTCTAAATTCGTCTTTGGTCAGGACGAATTCCAGGTTTAACGGGAAAAAGAAGAATGCCGCCAAGTGGCAGCCGAGGACAGTCAATTATTGCCTCCTGCCGTGCATGCACGTGTAGGTGGGTAGGTTGGCAGTTAGAGGACTGTCACAAGGGCAGTCATGGAAGCCCAAGTCAGGGAGGAGTCTCCTCCCTCTTGGGAAGGCATGGCCGCCACATGGCATCCCTGCATGCCCCTCCAAAGAGACCCCTTGGGTCTATAAAATGGTGGACTTTCCCACCCAAAAGAGGACAGGTTGGAGGCATTTTCAAGCAACGAAGTGCTGCCAAATTGAACACCCTATTGCACCCTTTTTCGATTCACCCTTTCACATCCATTAATCTCTTTCGCAAGAGAGGTTATTGGGTGGCTTTTGGAAGCATGGATCCGAACCCAAACCCAACATTTGACCACCTTAATCCACCAATTTGCCGACACCCCATCCCAAGAGATTTTGGGCCCATCCCTAGTGGATTGGCGTCAAAATCAAGTTCCAACGGTGGGCGGCCCACTTGGGCACCCCACACTTTTTGTTAGTTTCATTTTAATCTATTTTGTTATCACTTGTTTATCCTACATTACGCTATATGCTGTTTAGATAGTTTACAATCTTGATTTCAGAAGACATTTATCAAATATTATCATGCTTTGTCGATTTTGTGGCCCTCACTAACTTGCAGGTAGCGACATCGAATTCTCGAGGATAGAGGCCAAATTGGGAGAATCCGACCATCTGGGTCATCCCAAAATGGCCCCAATTACTTAACCCCTTTGTCTGCAGGTGTTTTTGAGACCCCGAGGTTCGACATTTAGACGGCATCACTTCGGCTTTCCTAACACAGTCGAATTCGTCCCACCCGGGGACGAATAACAGTAGAATTCGTCCTGCCCAGGGATGAATTACAGTTGAAAGTAGATTGGCTGACTGTTTCAATGGCAGTGGCCCTCTGGTAATGTCTTCTGACCTCTGTAAGATTTGCAAGTCATTTAGGATCATTTCATGCATCATTTTAGTCAGTCTTAGGCATACATCTTTTATTAATTTCAAGGAACAAACTTTTCCTATTTGCAGCAGGTGCTACTAACTCTTTTTGTTGTTTCTTTGAATGTAGGAGGAGCAGCAAAGATCGAAGACCCATCAACACCAATGACGGCAACGCTTTGGCCCGCCCATTTTGCATGTGGGCACGCGGAAAGAAGATCACTATTCACTTTTGTAATGGAAACATGCTAACTCTCCTAGCCCCTAAAAAGGGAGGAGATGTATTGTAACCGAGTTGGAATCACATTAATAAAAAGGGTTGTGCTCCTGCTTTCTCCTTTTACGTTTGGTTTTGATTCGATTATATCCGCTTTATTTCGTGCATCAAGCTAGTTAGTTTACATTGCAGCAATTAGTGTTTCTTTTTATTTCCGGAATCTCGTGCTTTCAGTGGCGATCATGGTGGGACTCTGTCCCCTGGTTTTTAAGATCAAGTAACTGATCCATTTTTGTGTTTGGTGCTTGACAGGTACCAATTTTTTTTAAAGCAGACTGTTATTCGTCTCTGACTACGATGAATACTTTACTGTAATTCGTCTGACCCTGAGACGAATTCAAATTCGTCTCAGACAGGGACGAATTCTGTTCTGTAATTCATCTCACAGAGGGACGAATTTCTGTCTGTAAATTTTTAGAGCCGAGGATCAGAAACAACAAGTCTGGGTAGAGAAAGGTAAGGGTTCCAAAACTGTCTTTGTCATTTTCTGATTTTTTGCTTTCACTTTCTGTCAATTCTTGCATGCTTAAGGAAAATAGTGGTTGCTTGCATGTTTCAATTTTAAGTAAAATAAACCACACACACATCACATGGCACATTTTTAACCAAGGAGCTGGTCGTAAGACCCCAGCCCTTGAGCAAGACCAACGGTGGGTTCATCACCACCTTGGCTTGACTTTGCATCCATTTCCCCGATTGTCACTGTTGTTAGGCGTAAATCTTGACGAAAGCTGACCGAGTGTCACTGGGGTGATTCCCATGCATGCGAGGATAAGTCTTCTATGGTAGGTGTCATTAACACCTTTTTTCCCCCCCCTTTTTTTCCTTCTTGTTTCCCTCCCGGAGGGCTATCATTATTGAAGGGGCGACCATTATATGGGAGTCATATGAGCCAACATTCTGCATTTAAACGTTCTTCAAAACTTTCAAAAACAAAACAAAACATCAAAATGCACTAAACCAGTTTAGGACACACCATTAATCTTTAAAAGAGATAATCATCGTTTGTGTATGTGTGTGTTCATTTCTGCTTAGTGTAACAAAAAAAAAATCAAAAATCATAAACAAAAAGATAAAAATCTGCTTAGCTAGTAGAAGAGCACCACAATGGTGTACACCCGTAGCCAAGCCCAATCAAGGGCGGATGCTGTGGAAGGTGCACAAAGAGAGGGCGCTGGTCGCCTTCGCTTTAGCCCTGAGGACTTGGCCATACCGCCTTGGCGGTCTGGCCTACAAGAGAGTCCACATCAGGCCACATCAAGAAGGAATTATTGGGACCCCCCTCTGTGGGGTATGCCCATTCAACACAGCCCCTTTCGGGAAGAAGCTTTACATGTAGCACTCAACGTAAATAGAAAACCGCCTTTTGAGGCTAGATCTGAGTGGCCACAGCGTGATGAAGCGCTAGAGAGGCACAGTGTCCATGAGGAGAGACAACGTGAATATGACACCTCTCCTTTGCCTCCCATTAGAACTGAAAGACAAAACCCAGAGCGCAGGGCTCTCCACACAGGGCGAGCTAACTCCGCCCGCCCCTTTCACACCCATGAAAGGGAGTACGAGGAAGACCATCGCATTCCTCGAGAACAACATACAGTGTGGGAGCCTTGCATTTCCGCACCTGCTAGATATCATGGTCACACATCGAGGCCAGAGCCTCAAGTAAATGCCACCGACCTCGATAGAGGGAAGCGACCCATTGAAATCTCGGATCATCAAGACCGAGGCAAATACATAGGAGAAACATTCAAGCCTCCTGA
The DNA here is from genome assembly GCA_028583015.1 of Wollemia nobilis. Taxonomy (NCBI): domain Eukaryota; kingdom Viridiplantae; phylum Streptophyta; class Pinopsida; order Araucariales; family Araucariaceae; genus Wollemia; species Wollemia nobilis. Next base: position 8,962,793 of record JAQPPZ010016717.1, on the reverse strand, counting down.
GCAAAATATGGCAGACCAAATTGACCCGGCAATCGCCAGACATGCCGCCCGCCAAGCCCGAATCACGCGGCTTGAGCAAGGTCATCAGGAGTTAGAGTACTTATACCGCCTTAATAAAGAGCGCATGCAAGCACGAAGCGGATGAGCTACGTTATAAACTACCTAAGAGGGGGCCAACCCCTCGCACCCAAAAAGTAGAACAATATGAGAGGTATAATCCTTTGGTGCAGGACAGGTCTCCGCGACCTCGTCAAGCTTTGCCTCCGAGACCTTATAGACCCGAGAGGGAGGCCACTCCCCGAAACAATGATGGGTACCCTCGCCGGGGACTCACTCAGGGTCATAGGCCTCGCCCAGAGACTCCTCAAGAAGTTTATGAGGAATATGAACCAGAAATAGAATGGGCCAAAATGCCCTATCAAGGCGGGAGGGCTGCCATTCGGCCACCCCCCCATAGGCCTCCAGTCTCCCATAACTCACAATAGGAGCAAACAAAAGAGGAAGAAATTAAATCTTCCGATGCATACAAAGCGCTATTAGAGCGTTTGGAGTCTATGGAGACAAAAGCTTCTGGGCATCAAAAGCCCACGTTACGTCAACTCCGTAGTCATCCAGTGCATCCCTCAGTGCCCACACCTCTTTACCCCAAACATTTCAAGTTGCCCCAGTTGGCAGTCTTTAAGGGTGAAGAGGATGCTCAAGAACATGTCACAAGATTCCTGAGCCAATGCTTCGGCATTCAGGATAATGATGCATTGTTGCTTAGGACATTCATAACCACATTCACGGGCCCTGCCTCGGATTGGTTCACACAGTTACCGAAGCACAGCATAAATAACCTAGATCAATTAGTAGATGCGTTCCTTGAATGCTTTGCCTTCAACACCAAGAAGAAGGCATCACTGAGTGATCTGGCCAGCCTCAGGCAATATGAGGAAGAGACAATGGCAGCATACGGGAATCGATGGAGGGCTCTACTTTCTAAGCTACCCTACCTTCCCCCTATGTCTGACCTCACACAGATGTTTGCATGAAGTTGCTTGAAATCGATCTCTAGGCTATTGCAGCTGTAGCAATACGCCAGCCTAGAAGAAGCTTTGGCGCAAGCCAGAGTTATAGAAGAGATCAAAATAGGGGAGGGCGCAATCGCCAAGCCTAAAAAGAAAGAGTGGAACAAAAACACTAAGACCGGGACTACGCAATCACAACCCGCTACGGTTAATCAAGTTGCGATAAATGTCCCCAAGCCTGTGCAAGAAATACAGCCCCAAAAGGCTAATTATCAGGCAGTGCCTCCTACTTATGAAAGAGAAAATAAAAAATAGGAGCAAAATCAGCAGCGTCGCCCTAGGCGACAATTCACCCCTTATGCGGAGTCCAGGGACTCCCTATTTGACCACTTGTCAATGACAAATTTAATCACCCTTCCAGAAATCCAAACTATAGATCCTAATGCTCCCAAGCCTAAGGGATACAGAGAGGAATTATATTGTAGGTTCCATAGGCGAAGGGGACATGACCTGAATGGATGTTGGAAATTCAAGGGATTAATACAAGATTTGATCGATAATAAAACATTGGCCGTGGACAACCCCATAGCGCCAAATAATCAATAGATGGGGGTTTTCAAGGACCCTTTGCCTGCCCACGAGGCACAGGCAAAACCTCTTCAGGTCAATGAGGTGCGACAGAATCTTCCCATGCAAGGATTTGTGGGAATGATCAGCATAGTGACCAGGAACAAAAAGTACCCAGGAGTTGCCCCCGAGGCAGCTACAAGAGAAGTTCCAACAACGTCGCAACCTCAACAACGCCCTGTGCAGTTGCCTCCGCCTAGACCCGAGGTCACGATACGGACCAAACTCACGCAGAGTTTGTGGACCACATCGGCTAGGCTTTCCATTTACGAGCTTATTCAACAGTCAACACCCCATAGGGAAGCTCTCATGGAAATTTTGAAAGCCATCGAGTTACAGCCTCACGAAGCGAATTCCTTCAATAACTTCGTGGGACATGTGAAACGATGTACGGAGCCGGTCATTACCTTCAGAGAGGATGAAGTTAAAATAATATCGAATGACATGGCAGATCCACCCCCGCACGTTATCGCGCGGGTCAACGGGATCCCGTACAAGAGAGTGTTGGTAGATACTGGCTCGTCCAAGTAACATCATTACCACTGCAGCATTAAAACATCTGAAGTCGCCAGCCTCTCATATCACGGCTTCCACATACACACCGCGAGCATTCAACGATGCGATATGCTCGACAACCGGCACAATTGTTCTGCCCGTCCAGGTAGGACAAAAGACGATACCAACATTGTGCCATGTTTTGGAAGGCGAGATGGCCTACAACATACTGCTAGGGCGGCCATGGATCAGGGACATGAAGTGTGTCCCTTCGATCACTCACCAGTGTCTAAAGTATGCATTTGAAGGAGAAGTACATGTAGTCCCGATGGACTTAGAACCCTTCAAATATTGCAATGCGGTGCAATTAATGCCTCAATCGACCCTCCCATCAATGCACTTGGATTTCCAGTTAAATCCATCTAAACAGGGTCCAATGCCGCGGGCACCACTGGTGACTAAATCATCAAAATCCCAGCCAGGTGAGTCTTCATCATCTGCTCCTTCACTACCAATGCCACCTGTCATGGCTAAATAGAAGGACAAAGGAAAATAGATCTTGGAAGAGGCTCAGCCCCTAGAAGAGGCGTTGCCAACAATATCAACTGTCTCAATAGAAGAAATACCTAGCACAATGGAAGTTGAGACTCCTAACCCACCAAACATGGAATGGACTCAGGAAGGCCTCCCATTCCCTCCCTCCCAAGCATCAACAATTACTGTTGAAATGGCCAGTACGGGCCTGGGGGAGTATCTAGTGCAGAATGTTGTGGCAACGCCCACGCTAGAATCCATGCAGGACATGGGGAGACCTCGCCTTCCCATAGGGACAGTTGTTCCTCTAGGTTACCCACCAAACCAGACTAATTTTGTGTATGGGGGCCTTGATCATGGTCCTGAACCATGCAAGCAAAAGGACGAGGATGAAGAGCCTTTTGCTAAAAATGTCAATTATCTGTCAAACCCGGACTTCGCTCTGAGATATCTCGGCCAATGCAATTGGCATGGATACGGGCTAGGTAGGTATGAGCAAGGGGTGCGTGTCCTTTGCCATCCAAGATACCAAATGCCGTATGATAAGTCGGGAGTAGGGTTCAACCACCCCCTGCCCTTAGACATCTTGGTGGAAAACATGCAAGGCCTAGGAATAGGCAACAAGGGTGGATTGGCATCAGATCCTTATGCCAACCCAAATACAGAATATACATTGGGAGATTACCTCCCATGGTCAACAAACACCCTTGGTAACATCAATAATCCCTCTCCTTTGCTAGAGAGAGGTGAAAGTTCGGACACTAACTCCCAAGGAGAGCATAAACGGTGTCCAGAGATCTTTTTGAAATTGTTCCCTTTAGAGGTTCCAATTGAACCAATGCAATGTCAAGAGAATCAGGTCCCCCCACCAAGTGTGGAACAACCACAATGGGATCAGATTAATTTGCTAGAACAAGATGAACCCTTAATATGTCGCAAATAGCTTGTTGAGGAAAATGAAGATCTTTGGATCTCCGACAATGATTACGAAGATGAGACTGAGATGGATTATCTTAATCACATGCACGACAGGCAACAAGTGCACCAACGTAACCCATGAAGGATTGATGACTATGCATAGATGGGCATACGGTTAGGGCATGAATGGTATGTAGACCCAGCGGGGTGGGACCAAGTGTTGGATCCATGGCTCCAAATTTACGATGAGCACCATCCACCCCGAGACCCTATAATGACATCAGTGTCGAGGGAAGACCCTGTCTTCCTATCAGCACATAGGGCAGATCCGTTCGTGCCCGTCCCTCTAGAGCCAGATCCAGAGTATAGGGAGCATCCAGAATGTTCGAGTTATCATACCCATGGTAATGGAGACCAAATTCATTCCATCCACATGATCTCCATTGATTTGACCGCACCCATCCGCAATCCGGCCGATCCAACATGGTCATTGCATCTAGACATAGATGCCATCGACTGGGATCACGTCAATTCACCTCTCTCACCATCAGAGTACTGGCCTTTCGGTAAGATGCCTCATTTTACCCCAAGGACAACTCAAGATATTTTTTAGGCTGAAGAGGAACCCGTGGTTCCCAACGTAGATTTAAATTCAGCTGATGATATCCATTTGATCCCGACTCCACATCAGTTGGAGGACGGATCCCACATGTCGACCGAGGAGACGACTGACATAGATATCGGCTTGGATCCAATGAATCCATAGATTATCAAGTTGGGGGTAAGCTTATCCCCTGAAGAGCAAGCCGACTACATTGCCCTTCTCAAAGAGAAGAAGGAGGTTTTTGCATGGTCATACAAGGATATGCCAGGACTAGACCCGCAGCTAGTCACGCATAATTTAACGCTTGATCCGACAATCAAGCCCGTAAAGCAAAAACTACGTAAGATGCACCCAACAGTGGCCTTGATGGTCAAAGATGAATTGCAAAAGCTGTTGGATGCACAGTTTGTCATCTGCGTGGATTATCCGCCATGGCTGTCCAACATGGTGCCCGTCAAAAAGCCCGACGGGAGGATTCGCATATGCACTAATTTTTGAGATCTAAACAAAGCGAGTCCTAAGGATGATTTCCCCTTGTCGAGCATCGACGCATTGGTAGACGCTACAGCAGGTCACGAAATGCTCTCCCTCATGGATGGTTTCTCAGGATACAATCAGATTCGTATCAATCCTGAAGACCAACTAAAAATGGCGTTCACAACGCCTTGGGGGACATTTTGTTATAAGGTCATGCCTTTTGGCCTTAAAAATGCTGGTGCCACCTACCAACGTGCCATGACGTACATCTTCCATGACTACATGCATAAAACTTTGGAAGATTACATGGATGATTTGTTAGCCAAGTCTCTGTTGCGCTCAAATCATATCGATGACTTAAGCAAGATCCTCGATCGCCTCATGGAGCATAAAGTTAGACTAAATCCCAAGAAGTGCGTATTTGGCGTCACATCTGGAAAACTCTTGGGTTTCATAGTCTCAAAGCGAGGCATCGAGGTGGACCCAAAGAAAGTCAAGGCAATCCTTGAAATGGTTCCCCCAACTACCATCAAGCAGCTCAAAAGTCTACAGGGAAAGGTCACGTCAATTAAGCGTTTCATAGCACAATTATCTGACAAGTGCCGACCCATGAACAAATTATTGCACAAGGGGGTTACATTTCACTGGGATGACGAGTGCCAATCAGCCTTTGACGAGATCAAACAATACCTGGCTTCGCCGCCAGTATTGGCACCACCTAGACCAGGAGTGCCGTTCTACTTATACATCTCAGCTACTGAGGTGGCACTGGGCGCCATGCTAGCCCAGAAGAATGAACTTCACAAGGAACAGGCTACTTACTATCTTAGCCGCACCCTGGTCAGTTATGAACTTAACTATGCATACGTCGAGAAACTCTGCTTGGCAGTGGTGTTTGCTACCAAAAAGCTACGCCACTACATGCTGAGCAACACTACGTATGTTGTGTCTAAGGAGAATCCATTGCGATACATGATGAGTCGTACTTATCATAGTAGTCGCACGGCGAAATGGATCATGTTGTTGACGAAATTTGACATAGAGTTTATTGGACAAAAATCTATCAAAGGACAAGTCATAGCCGATCAACTAGCAGAGGCTCCTCTTGAAGACGATCAGCCTCTGGTCATAGAACTACCCGATGATGGGGTCTTCCATGTCTCAGAATCGCCAGATTCTGATGAGCCTGAGTCACAGGCCGACATAACCCTATTTTTTGATGGTTCTAAATGTGAGCAAGGTGGTGGCACGGGAATAGTATTCTTCACACCGCAGGGCGCTCCAATGCCCCTGTCATTTAAATTAAACTTCCCGTGCACCAACAATAATGCAGAGTATGAAGCCTTGCTCATAGGTCTTCAGACAACAATCGCCATGAACATCAAATGACTGAACATCTTTGGTGATTCGCTGTTAATTGTCAATCAAGTCAAAGGGGTATATCAATGCAAATGCCCAGTTCTACAGGCTTATAAAGCCCTTGTGGACAAATTCTTGGCAAAACTTGAGTGGTATGACATCGAGGCACTCCCTCGATCATCGAATCATTTTGCGGACACAATGGCCTCCTTGGGGTCACTAATTCCGCAAGACCTTTTCGGTGATATGACAACCATTCAAGTCAAAACCTTATCGCAATCCGTGATGGAGCGTGCAAGCTCTGACTTGATGCCAGGAATCCACATGATCCAGATTGAACCATCCTCGGATAAGTTCTCTCGAATCCATGATCATTTGAAACATGCTAATTGGGGATCCTTGTTCTCCCCTACTCCCATTAATAGCAACACAACGCTATTCTTACAAGTTCTATCCCATTCAGCGTTTGCTAGGGATGAACTTCAAGAGGGATTGGCTGTTCATACCGTCGAGGTTTCTGATCAACAGGACTGGTATTTACCCATTAGAGACTACCTCAAGTTAGGTAATCTCCCGCTTGGATTGACGCATGCCGCAAAATGAGCATTCAAGCAGAAAGCGGCTAAGTATGTCTTGATAGGAGACATTTTGTACCGTCGCAGCTATGAAGGAATCCTCCTTCGTTGCTTGGACCAACAAGAGTCCACTTGGGCAGTCGCCCAAGCGCACGATGGTACATGTGGTGGCCACTTCAGTGGTATGGCCATCGCAAAGCGCATTCTTCGCATGGGCTATTATTGGCCATCTTTAGAGCGAGATTGTTGCGCATATGTCAAGAAGTGCGTGAAGTGTCAACATCATGCCAATTTGATGCACGTACCTTCCCAGGCCTTGCAGACGGTCCAGTCTGCTTGGCCATTTTCGTAGTGGGGCTTCGATCTAATTGGAAAGATCTCCCCTACGTCGTCAGGCCGTCACACGTTTATCATAATGGCCACAGAGTATTTTACCAAGTGGGTGGAAGCAATTCCGCTTACCTCTACGACAGGACCCCGCATTGTGGAGTTCATTTTGCATAACATCATATGTCATTTTGGTATTCCATCCAAAATAGTCTCGGATAATGGGACGCCTTTCAAGAACAAAGACGTGCGTGCTTTGACCACAAAGTACAAAATTTAGCACAGTTTTTTGACACCCTATTATCCGCAGGCGAATGGGCAAGCAGAGGCATCAAACAAAATGCTAGTTGCCATCCTTAAAAAGATGGTCATAGACAGTCATAAGGATTGGCACATCCAAATCCCACTTGCCCTATGGGCCTATCGCACTAGCATTCGGACGCCCACTGGGGCCACTCCATTTTCGCTCGTGTATGGCTCCGAGGCAGTCATGCCTCTAGAGTTGGAGATTCCTTCCCTGCGCATATCAATGCAGGAGTTCATCGATGATGACACTGCATGGCAGGCCCGGTTAGACCAGCTTACGTTGCTTGACGAACGACGCGTTAATGCTCTCGAGCATTTACGTATTTATCAAGAGCGACTTAAGAAAGCTTACAACATGAAAGTTCACCTCAGAGACTTTCGGGTTGGTGATTTGGTTTTGAAGGAAAACCAACAGAATTCTAGTTTGTCGTCCCACCTAAGGGACAAATTCGTGGCAAATTGGTTAGGTCCATATGTCATTGATAGCAAAATAGGACCCGAGACATACCGGCTAGCTTCTCTTGATGAAATCAAGGAAATAGAACCCTTGAACATCAGTCATTTGTGCCCATTCCATATCTAAGAGAGCCATATCCCAAAAAGCTCCAAGGATCCCTAAAATCGCTTGGTCAATCCCAAAATGCTCCAAGGATCCCTAAAATCGCTTGGTCAATCCCAAAATGCTCCAAGGATCTAAATCGCTTGGTCAATCCAAAATGCTCCAAGGATTCTAAAATCGCTTGGTCAATCCCAAAAATGCTCCAAGGATCCTAAAATCGCTTGGTCAATCCCAAAAATGCTCCAAGGATCTCTAAAATCGCTTGGTCAATCCCAAAAATGCTCCAAGGATCTCTAAAATCGCTTGGTCAATCCCAAAAATGCTCCAAGGATCCCTAAAATCGCTTGGTCAATCCCAAAAATGCTCCAAGGATCTCTAAAATCGCTTGGTCAAATCCCAAAAATGCTCCAAGGATTTCCACAATCGCTTGGTCAAAAATAAGAAAAGTCAAAATTCAAAAATCATCAAAAATAACAAAAATTTGCATCTCATTTCTAGGCATGCTCAAATTCATCAAAAAGCACTTCTCACATCTCATCTTCATATTCACAAAAATCAATCCATCAAAAATACAAAAAAATATGTAGCTGCATTAAGCATCGCACCCATACATTGCATATTTGTGGTCGTAAAGGTCAAAGGCACCATAGACTGTAATTATTCTGATAAGTCCATCTTGTTCCACACTTTTCCATTTTACAAAACAGCAAACAAATGCCATTTACTGTTGTTTACCACAATAGAGTCAGTGGTCTTATAATGTATCAAGAGTTTTCGTAATTCAGTCATCATTTTGCTCTTTAGCCACGTAATGTACCGAGTCAGACAGATTTTACGAAGGTAGAGTTACACTTGAAATACGCCTTGTTACGTAGCATCCCAACACAAATTAAAACACATAAAAATTCCCAAGTTGTGTGAACGAAAGATGAAACCTGCATAGTAATCCAGGTCACCATAAGCGAAACGGTTATCTTGCTCATCCCCCTGTGCGAATGGTTCTAGAATGCTGAGAATTGATAAAAGGACGAGCTCTTCCCTATTCATTCACCTTAATATACAGTGGTTTTTACCACTACCAAATCCCAATCATAGTTGGTTCCCAAAGTTGTAAGGATTCGTACTACACGTCCCCACCAAGGATGGGTAGTCATCCCCAAGACCTAAAAGGATCAACGCCATTCACGAACAAAATTCCAATAAATCATCATCCTAACACTTTCCATTCACCTTTGGTCTCCAAGTCGTAAGGATTCGTACTATCCGCCCCTAACCAGGATGGGTAGTCATCCCCAAGGCCTAAAAGATCAATGCCCTTACTTCATAATCTCCATCATCCCCTTGGTCCCCAACGTCGTAAGGATTCGTACTATCCGCCCCTAACCAGGATGGGTAGTCATCCCCAAGGCCACGAGGATCAAAGCCATTCACAAGCTCAAACTCACACCGCTCAAAATACAAAATCAAGTAACAAGTGGTTATCACCACTATTCAAAATCCTTGCTCAAAAAGAAAAATAAATAGAAAAATAAATAGTGATTTGCATCACTATATAGACGAGCAAGTCTCCCAAATCATTCAGCCAATAAATAACCTGAACTTGAATCTTTGGAATTCTCAGCATTCGAAAACCATCTAGGTGATCCTCATTACAGGTTTGGTTGACAGCCTATCTGGCAATGGTGGTATCCTACCCGCATGACGATATGTCTGTCACATTCGCTTTGCGTATATGCAGACCAATGTTTGCATAAGGATGAGCTAGCTTATGGTATCCTGGATAACACCGCAGATTAATCTAACTAAATACAACAAAGGAGTTAGTGGAGCTAGTTAGGTGATCCTCAATACGAGTTCGGTTGAAAGCCCATCCGGCACTGGCGGTATCCTGACAAATACCACATAAATGAACTCAATTGCACACACAGGGATGTGAAATAGCTTGGTCAAAAATGAGTTCGATTCATACCTTGGTCAAAAAGTCTTGTAAGATAAAGTACAATCATGGCTAGTGAGTTAAAACCATCTGAGTCTCAGAAAACCTTAGCTACATTTCTAAACCAACTGCGCTACTTTTCATCTTTGCAATACCATCAAAAAATACAAAAAAAAGAGAAAAACCACATGTATACATACAAAGTCATGCATCATAGCAATCGCCTAAAAACAAAATAACAGAGTTCTAAACAGTCTATGGTGCCATAACCAAACATCACAAATCCCATTCATCCATTTCATTTTGCATATCACATATAAATCAAAAACATTTGCATTCATCATAGCATATGCATCCATCAAAATAAATAAACATGCATACATCCATATTCATCAACCATAATGCATAATATCAAATCATCACATATGCATAACCACAATAAAGCTGATATATATATATATATCATCAAAAAAAATGCCCGTAGGCTACAAAACTGGTCCTCAGACCCCGCAATCATATAACAAAACCACCCAGCCTAAGGCGTCGACCACCATGATCACGCAGGATCGGTGCGACGGGAACTACCCCCCGTGGTGTGGGTCCTATGGGACCCCTCAGGATGGCTACTACTAGCCCCCACATCATGCCTACTGCCGCCTCCCTCATCCAATCACCTGCGACGAGATGATGCTGACTGCTCAGTAGCACTATCCCTCGTCCGACATGAAGATCCACCTCTCGACGGCTCAGGTAGCCGCCCACCGAGGCGGATGACCTCCCTCTCCAAATCTAGCCGGTGTCGGCACCACTCTGCCTCCCATCGATGGTAGTAAGCTACTACATCATCACGCTATGCCAAAACCCTATCCCGCTCTGCTAGCTGAGCCCGTAGGAGATCCCTCTCCCATAGCGCATCCCCCAGCTCCTGATCTCGCATCCGTAGTAGCTCTATCAATCATGCATTCTCAGCGCGTATCCCGGACTCCATCTCCTCCGTATCCGCCTGAAGCACAGGACTCTCTGGAACAACAGTCTGCTCTGGCTCCCATTGCTCCGCCATGTCCTGCATGTCCGGCTGATCCGGAGCTCCCAAATCTACATCCTCATCCCCCACCTCAACCATGTCCGCATCCTCCAATGGAGCTCCCCAATCATCCCCTGGTGCCTCAGCACCCTCCTTGCCACCTCCGTGCCTCCCAGTGGCCCCTCTCCTCGCCATCGTCGTAGTACCCACCACGAGTCATACTCAGTGGTAGTCCCGACGTCATCCACGTCCGGGACGTCGATCACCACATCTGAATCCTCGCCCAATGGCGCGATGACCGGTCGATCTAGAGTCCTCTCATCTCCCCGATGTCGATAGACCATGGGCTCACCAGGCAACCCCTGGCGCACCCCAAACTATCGTGTAACCCGGCTATATGAGAAGAACTCATGCTCGGTCCCATGTCACCCAATCAACCACCGCTCCCTACGTACCCGTCGGAGCCACTCTCCAGCCTCCGGCCAGGCTGGACAGTCCCGATAAGGGCACCAAACCACCTCCCCTAGAGTGAGCCGAGAGAAGGCATCAACATAGTGCCCTACGACACCTGCCCACCGTCGACTCTGCCCTTGCTCTCCGGACCACCGCCACAGAACTGCATAACCTATCTCCTTATCCTCCATCACCGCCCGAGTCATCCATGGTAACCCGGTTGGCCTCTCAACTGCTATGTGCTGCCAACCCCAGCACTGCAATAGATAACTGCAGCTGACCCCCTTTCACTGTCGACAACGGACCCCATACAGCTCCCCGTAGAGCTATGCCAATAGTGTCTGTCCCCATCTCAGGATCAGCGGTGCCTCTATCGGGCACTCTACCAACTGCCACACCAAATCCAACAGGTTCCATGGGAACCTCGCGCCTGACGAGTCAGGTAATAACATGTTAGAAATGAGGCCCATAAGGAATGCGTGCCTCACTCCTAACACCCCCCTCTCCTGCCACCATCCAACCAAAATCTCGCCAACTTGGTAGTCCACCTCGGCCGTCTCCACTGGGCTCTCTACGCCCAACCGCTCCCCATGCCCGAAGCATCTCGTCAGTACAGCAGTCCGCTGATCACGCGACGATGTCTTGATGGGCAGTCCATCTATCGAAATCCGAAGAAGCCGATAGATATCCTCCAGAGTCACAATCATCTCCCCTGTCGAGAGATGGAAGGTGTTGGTCCACGGATCCCAAAGTTTGATCAGGGCCATCAAATAGGCCTGATCCGGGACCACAGGCTCCAGTCGAGCCACCTGCTTGAGCCCAAGGGCATCAAGCCACTCCCAATCAGCCTCAGTCAGTGCCCCCCATGCCTCAGTGAAAGCAGTGGGTACACGGTACCGGCTCCTAACAACCTGCAAAAGAAAACAATTCAAAAAAAAAATTAAAATCATGGAAAAGAACTGTACAACAAAAACAAGCACAAAAATTCAAACAAAAATCAAATTTTCAGTTCTAGGGTTTCTAATCCTAATTGATTAATTTACAAACAAAAATTCAAAATTCAAACAATTTTTCAGTTCAAGGGTTCCTAAATCCTAACTGATAAATTTCAAAAAATAAAACGAAACAAAATTAATTTTTTAGTCTTAAGGTTTCTAATCTTAACTGATTAATTTAAAAACAACATAAAAAAATTCAAAAACACAAAAATTACGTCTTAGGGTTTTACGTTCCGTTATCCTAGGGTTTAGTTGTAAAATTCTTTACCCAGGTTTTACGCTACGTTTAGTTGTACACTAAGTCTTAGTTGTCTTCAGTTCAGTTTAGGGTTTAAGTTTTAAAATTTTTGAAAAACATCATCACAAAAATAATCAAATAAAACAATTGCAATTCTAAACAAAAATAAACTCTAGGGAGCACTTACTGGTCTCGCTTCGGCTCCGCCGCTCGACCCGGTTTGTGTACTCATGATGGCAGGGAAAATCCGGCAGCGCTTCGCTTCGCGAATTAACCTCCTCCTCCCCAGAGCTCCAAATCGCAAGAAAAATTAGATGCAAATGAGCCCAAACTCAAGTTTTGGCCCTTAAATAGGCCTTTTGAGCTGCAATTCGTCCTTCCTTGGGATGAGCGCTCTGGTTAGCGCTCGTCCCACCCAGGGACGAATTCTAAAGCTGGAATTCGTCCCACCCTGGGACGAATTCAGGGCAAAAATTTCAAAAACATCAAAAATTGGACAAAAATGCACTAAAACAGATAATAAATTTGCCCGATGAGAGTGCTGTTGCACTTGACATCCCGGGCATACAAAATAGATGTTGGGGTCACAAATTGTCATTATCCTACTCCCTAAGAAGGCTATCTTAGCCGGACCGCTCCATGGGAAGACGAATTTTTGCCAATTTCAGCTCCAAACAACGTCACAAAAAGGGTTAACACCCACCAAAAATAGGTCTAAATGTTGGAAAAATTGCACATGCTTAACGATAAACCATCTAAAGGCACCCTTGCACAAGTCATCTTGGGTCAAGCGACTCGTCGCTTTTCTCACGAAGGTCATTCCCTCATCGATTCGTCGCTTGAGGGGGTAGTCACACTTAGTCACCAATCAACAAACACACACCCAATCAAGGCAATGACATGCATTCAAAGAATCATTGACAAAGACAATCACGCTCCCGCTTGGGGCAGCAAACAAGCAATAATCACAAATTGATCAAACACTTGGCATTCCCGAATCATGAACACAAGGTTTCCCCCGTGGACAAAAGGTTGCGCCCTTTGCCTAATCATGACCGATCAATGTCCAAGCTCAAGTCACACCTCACCAAAATAGGTTAATACTTGAAATCAAATTCCTTAGCTCGTCAGAAGCAAGGATTCAAGAATGCATGCCCTTTCCATGCTTGGGGCATCAAAAGTTGGTTAGGTTACCAAGAAACCCTAATCATTAGTGCTTTGGTTATCTATTTTTGCTCGACGCTGCGCCATGCACAACGCATCCCAAAAAGGGGCATCTGTAGACACCAAAACAGCACCAATCCGATTATGTGACTGCAAACACTGATCGCTTTGACACACACAGCCCCCAAGGCAGCCCTCAGAGGTTAAAAAGTGGTCCTAACCACTTTCATAGCAATTTTGTAAGGTCAAAAGGCAATTTGGCACATTCAGGCACTTTGCTCAGTATTCGTCTCACCCAGGGACGAATTCTAACTGGGATTCGTCTCACCCAGGGACGAATTCTAAATTCGTCTTTGGTCAAGATGAATTCCAGGTTTAACGGGCAAAAAGAAGAATGCCGCCAAGTGGCAGCCGAGGACAGTCAATTATTGCCTCCTGCCGTGCATGCGCGTGTAGGTGGGTAGGTTGGCAGTTAGAGGACTGTCACAAGGGCAATCATGGAAGCCCAAGTCGTGGAGGAGTCTCCTCCCTCTTGGGAAGGCATGGCCGCCACATGGCATCCCTGCATGCCCCTCCAAAGAGACCCCCTGGGTCTATAAAATGGTGGACTTTCCCACCCAAAAGAGGACAAGTTGGAGGCATTTTCAAGCAACGAAGTGCTGCCAAATTGAACACCCTATTGCACCCTTTTTCGATTCACCCTTTCACATCCATTAATCTCTTTCGCAAGAGAGGTTATTGGGTGGCTTTTGGAAGCGTGGATCCGAACCCAAACCCAACATTTGACCACCTTGAATCCACCAATTTGCCGACACCCCATCCCAAGAGATTTTGGGCCCATCCCTAGTGGATTGGCGCCAAAATCAAGTTCCAACGGTGGGTGGCCCACTCGGGCACCCCACACTTTTTGTTAGTTTCATTCTAATCTATTTTGTTATCACTTATTCATTTCACATTACACTCTATGCTGTTTAGATAGTTTACAATCTTGATTTCAGAAGACATTTATCAAATATTATCATGCTTTGTCGATTTTGTGGCCCTCACTAACTTGCAGGTAGCGACATCAAAATTCCCGATGATGGAGGCCAAATTGGGAGAATCCGACCATCTGGGTCATCCCAAAATGGCCCCAATTACTTAACCCCTTTGTCTGCAGGTGTTTTTGAGACCCCGAGGTTCGACATTTAGACGGCATCACTTCGGCTTTCCTAACACAGTCGAATTCGTCCCACCCGGGGACGAATAACAGCAGAATTCGTCCCGCCCAGGGACGAATTACAGTTGAAAGCAGATTGGCCGACTGTTTCAATGGCAGTGGCCCTCTGGTAATGTCTTCTGACCTCTGTAAGATTTGCAAGTCATTTAGGATCATTTCATGCATCATTTTAGTCAGTCTTAGGCATACATCTTTTATTAATTTCAAGGAACAAACTTTTCCTATTTGCAGCAGGTGCTACTAACTCTTTTTGTTGTTTCTTTGAACGCAGGAGGAGCAGCAAAGATCGAAGACCCATCAACACCAGCGGCGGCAACGCTTTGGCCCGCCCATTTTGCATGTGGGCACGCGGAAAGAAGATCACTATTCACTTTTGTAATGGAAACATGCTAACTCTCCTAGCCCCTAAAAAGGGAGGAGATGTATTGTAACCGAGTTGGAATCACATTAATAAAAAGGGTTGTGCTCCTGCTTTCTCCTTTTACGTTTGGTTTTGATTCGATTATATCCGCTTTATTTCGTGCATCAAGCTAGTTAGTTTACATTGCAGCAATTAGTGTTTCTTTTTATTTCCGAAATCTCGTGCTTTCATTTAAATAGGCTATAGTTTAAATTTCACTTGATTTTGAGCATTTTTTACCAGGTTTTTATCATTTCTCGCCTTTACTAATCTGTAGATGCCATCATCAAAATCTAGGTGCTAGAAGCAAAATTGGAGAAATTTGACCATCTGAGTCTTCCCAAAACACCTCCAATTAGCTAACCCCAACTTTTCAGGTCATTTGGAGCTTCCTAGGTAGGACATTGAAGAGGGTGCTTTCTGACAAATTGTTGCAGGTTAATTCGTCCCACCTCGGAGTGAATACAAATCTGTGAGGAATTTCCTGACTGTTCTTTTTGCAGTGGTCTCCTGGTAATATATTCATGCTTCTGTCAAATTTGCAGGTCATTCTGATGTTATTCGGTCATCGTTTTAATATTTTCATGCATACACTAACAATAGGATTTGGGAAACGCATGTTTTATTCTATCTGCAGGTGCTACTAATCTTTTATGTTTCCTTGAATGGAAGTCTCTGACATCAGAGGAGCAGGAAGGAATCAAAAATCATACACACAAGTTGCGGTGACATTTTGGTCCGCCCATCTTACATGTGGGCACGCGGAAGAAGGATTTTCTATCTATGGATGTGATAAAGGAACATATTTGACGCTCCTATCCCCTAAAAAGGAAGGAGACATATTGTAACACGACTTTGAAAGCATATCAATAAAAAGGGCAGCATATTTCATATTGCTTTTATCTTGTGTCAATTTGTCTATGTTCTTTCTTTTCATGCATGTTGCAATATATAGGCTTTTAGTGTTAAGTTTGGTTTTAAACGTATCTTTCTTGGCATATTCCTTTTTGTTTACGTATCCTCGTGCTTTCAATCTCAATGTTATCCAATGATAATTACATCTCACTTAGTACATGTGTTCCAATTTGTAGGTTGGCACGAAAAGGATCCTTAAATGACTTAATCAAGTTATGTTCTCATGGCAACCCACAATTAAGTTTAGAAATTGCTTTGGTATCCTACAGGAACCAATATCCAAGGTTATCCTCTTAGACCAATACACCATATATTTTTACATTGAGAAAAAAAATAGTGGGAGAACTTTAGTTAACAACTAATTTTATCTCAACATATCATTACATTGTCATAAACCATATCTAGACCACTTTCACCATATTTGGAACATGGTGTCAGGTCTCCACACGAAATACAATTAGATTAATTTATGGAAAAATGTGATTGAGTGTACCACATAACTTTTGTGCACTTATAGGAATCAGTTGGAATTTTCATCATTGGTCCTATGAAATTATCTCCTTCATACTAAGGCAAGCCACCTTACAATTGGAAGACCAACCTTGCTCCACCTCTCTTTAGTTACAAGAGGCTAATCTTAGACATCAATAGTATATTATTGATACCAATGCAATGCATAAAGCACAAATTAAAGTTAGACTTCATTGGATCAAATTAGGGGATAAATCTTCCAAGGAATTCTTCCAATGGCTTAAATACCACAAACTAAACCAAACAATAAAGTCCATTGAGGAGGGGTAGAGAGTCCTCTTTGAGATCCCTGACATTTTTAGGCCTTTATGTAACACTACCAATAAGTGTTCATAGTGCAAGACCCATCAACTACTAAGGATATTGCTCTCATAGATCCATGGGTGTAGTTCACTATCAACTATCCTCCTCACAAAGGACCATTTGTGACAATATTTTGTTTTAGGATCAGTTTAAAGTGGTCATTTTATCTATGTCTAATGATAAATATCCTAGTATAGATGGATATCCTTATAAATTTTACAAACCCCTTTGGGATACAATGGATCTTGATCTCCATCAAGTTTACCTTAAATCCCTTAAAACTAATTCCTTGGGCTAGTTTATCAATGAAGAAAATATCAATATCATATCCAAAGTTGGGGATCTTGAGGATATCTATAACTAGAGACCAATTGCTCTTCTTAACGTGTCCTACATAATAATTTCTAAAGCTCTTGTACTCAGGTTACAAAATTTATACCTCATCATATGGCTAGAGAAAACTAGATTTATCAAGGGTTGATACATTCTAGACAACATCATTGTTATCTAGGAAGGGATAAAATGGATAAGACAATGTTAGAAAAATTCTCTATTCTTTAAAATTTATTTTTCCAAGGCTTATGATAGGATCGAGTGGCAATTCATTTTGGCCATGCTGCAAGCTCTAGGATTTGGCCCTACTTTCTTGCACATTATAAAAAATGTATTTGTAGATACTTCAATTTACATTACAAGTAATGGTAAATAGTCATATTATTTTAGTTTGTACAGATCCATGAGGTATTTCCCTTGCTTTATATGTATTAGTAACTGAAGGATTGGTTATCTCGTTGCCAATGCTATTACTAATGGTTGGGTGAAATACATATCATTACCCAACACCTCTTGGTAGCATGTTAATGGCCACTTTGATGATGACTCTTTTCTTACCCTTATTGAAGATGAGGATAATGTGAAATAGACCCTTTAGTGTTTGGACACTCTCTACTTGGAATTTGGCTCTAGTATTCAATGGGAAAAAATCCAGTGCTATAGACAACCCTTTTTGTCAAAGACCTCTTGGATTAATAACTATGGTTGGAAGTGGATTAAACATGGAAAAATATTTTTATTCCTTGTAATCAATTTTTACTTTTAGTTATCTTCGAATATCCTTTCGAAATATATACTTGATATAGTGGCAAAAAAACTTTAGAAGTGGCTTCTCAAAGATCTTTCTCTCACAGTGAAATTCCAAGTTTTATCTAAGATTATAGTTACCACCCATATATATTATTTGACATGTTGGGTTACCTCTAAGGAATTTTACCAAAAATTAATAAAAGTTCTCTAATATTTTATGTGGATCTCATCAAAAGAGAGAAAAGGCTTCCACAAAGTAGCATAGGAATTGTTTTGTCTGCCAAAATATTTTGGTGGATTAGGTCTGTTGGAAGCTCTCCACTAGGGTATTTCTCTATGTGTAGAATGAATTATTAATGCCATTCAAGGTAATAAAGCTTAAAAAAATTTGCTTCAAAATTGTATAGCCTCTATTTCTCCTTATGGAAGAAAATATTAGTAAGGGCTTGGACTTCACTCCATCTTGGTGATGAAGGTACTTGTGAAGTTTCGGAACACATTTATGGCCAGTAGAATTTTAAGAGAATAAGAAGCTCTTAGACCCTATCCTCATTGGAATGACAATGAATTTAGAAAGTGTCTTTCCATCAACCAAAAATCAATTTGGTGGTTTCATGTTTTTCTCCATTAGAGTTAGCCATTAGCCAAAGTTCCTTAAATTCAAAACTTGTGTTTCTTCTACAAAGGATTAAAGGTCATCTCTAATATTTTCTTAAAGTAGACTAGAAACTAGCTTTCATGAGAAGATGCCAAATCATATTTTCACCTCTACAAATAGGACAAAGAGACATTCCAAGTAGTTATTGACACTATCCCACCTAATATGATTCATAATATTGGGGTTAGAAGACTTTTACCATGGTGGAAATATTGGAAGTGGTACCTTGATACTCCATTTATGATTTGCAAGCCCTACAAAGGGTACCCTTGGCTCTAACCTTATATTCCAATGGTTCTACTCAAATGATAAAGAATATCAATACCACTTCCACACCATTTGGGATGCAATACTCAAGCCCAATGTGGCTAACTTTATTTGGTGCCTCCTATTTTAAGGGCTGCTTGTGGGAGAATGTATTGTAAACTTAGAAATTATTATTCCTAAGTGTCCTTTTTGTTAGCATGGGGAGCCCATCAAATATTTATTTTGGTATCGTTCTAGAGCCTAGTGACTTGGACTTTGATCCATGATTTTTTCATGCCCTTTAAGCTTGGGCCATTCTCATGGCACATAATATTTTTTAGGGATATGAATAGCATGCTACCAAATATTGAGAAAATATAAAATATTTTTAGAGTTGAAATATTTTTTAACATTTGGAAAAATCACAATACTACTATTTTTCCTAAACAACAAACATCTACTAATTTTTTGGTTTATTCAAAAGCTTTAATTTACTCTAATTCTTCAATTCAAATTAAATCTTAGAATAAAAATGTTTCTCTTGAGATCTAGAATTTTTTGACTCTTCTATATCATTAGGCGAATACTCCTTGAATTGTGGCTCGTGTTTCACTTTCTCAACCCCATTGGTAGAACTCCTCATATCAGTAGAGAGCTCAAGATTTAAAGAAATTTTAAGGAAGGTCTCTAACTTTATGTAGTATGAGATTATAGGAGCATATCAATAGAGGTGGTCTCAGCTCCATAAAACATCCCTAATAATTCTAATAATGAGGTTCTTTATCAAGGCAAACAAACCTCCTTAACTCACCACTCCTAGTAGTTGATTATACTCCTCAAAAACAAGGCAATGGCTCTGGATGGGAGCCTACGAAAACAAAGTCTAACCTACATACTACTTGGTTCAATTCCATGGATAAGTACCCCCATCCATTTGTTGGAGCTACCCCTATGACAACTTGAATTTTAGTAAATTTTTGTTTTTCTTTTTATATGTTGGATTGTTAAGTATTGTGTGGTTTTCCAAGACTGATTAGTCCTAGAATGTTCTTATAGCATAGGCTTTATGTGGTGTGCTTGCATACCACACAATTTTTTTTTCAATAGTGTACTCATATTATTTTTTTAATAATATCAAGTCACTTTGAACAGAAAAAAATATAATATTATAATCATTCTAACTAAAATCACCAATAGATCTGGATTTTACTTTAAATTTTCATCTTGTGAAGTAGGGATAGAATGAGGGATCATAATAGAAGAATAAATATCATTGATATGAATATAGAAGAAGATAATAAGTTATTAGCTAGTGAGAGTTGGACAAAAACAATAAATAGTGCCACAAATTAATACATAATTATAAATTATGAATATATTTTATTCCATTATATTAAATAAAATATTCATATAGTCCATTATGGTCTATGTCCTTATATGAATGCACTCTTTTGTTGTAGATATTACTTCATATATTTAGGACTTCATATATTTAGGATCATAGTTAATTAAATTTAGATAAATATTCTTGTTTGGTAAATATTGAGTTCCTATATATTTGAATAGATGGATTAATCCCAAAATATAAAATTCCACATAATATTTTTTAGCTTCTAAAATTTAAGTTGGTAAATTATTTTCCTGTTAATTTAAAAAGGAACTAATGAGTCCAATTCAGTAATTAAAACTTAATTTTTTATTTTTTACTACAAAATGTATTATACCATGGAAATTTGAAGTCAACAAAGTCTATATCTTGTTTAACACACAAAATAAATAAATTATATCTATAAAATATCATGGTATGGGGACTAACCATAAAAAATAATATAGTTCATTTATATTTGAATCTATTGGTTTCTTTAAATACTTTTGGGTTAAATTTATGTATTTAATATTAAATAATGGTTACAAATATATATTTTTGAATGGTAATTTAGCCTCAAAATAATACATAGGTGTAAGAATGGTTTGGTCATATCATTAGTATAGATTATATGTAGGATACAATAGTAATTGTGATCAATTTCTTAAGACTATTATAATTTGAATGGTTGGATTAATCCCAAAAGATTGAAATTTCACACCATATTTTTTAGGGATAAAATAGAATTGAGTTTTTGACTTTTAAAATTTAAGCTGGAAAATTCCTTTATTGATAATTTAAAAGGAAACTACACTTAAAATTTTAATTTATCACTACAAAATGGTAGTGCACAATGCAAACTTGATGTCAATAAAATCCATATGTAGTTTAGTAAAAATAATAATTAGTATATATTAAATATAATGGTATAAGAGTTAGCTATGAAAAATTGATTTAATTCATTTATGTATAACCCTATTGGTCTACTTGAATAATTTTGAGTTAAATTTCTACATTAAGTTTGAACAATAGTTATAGGCATACAATTTTCAATTGGGATTTTATTTTTCAATTGGTTATATTGGATTGAAATGGGCCCCACCTGCATTACATCATCACCACATAGTGGTATTACAACAAATCTTGGATATTATCGGTATATCGCATGGTAAGATTTGAACCTTGGTCTCCTCTTTAAATATTGAGAATCTAACTTGTTGAGCTAATACCACTTAATTTCAATGAGTTTACATTGATTTTTATGAGGGGTCCCAATCCCTTCATATTGAGTGGGGTTTGAACCTAGACCTCTCAAAGAGAGGCCAAAGTCCTTACCATTGTAGTAAGCTTGCAACTAATTTTTAATTAGGATTTAGTGCTATTATTAATTTAGATTATATGTAGTCTTGGGTTTTAAATGTGTTTATTAAAATATTGATTCATAAATACTTTTTTGAATATATTATTATTACATATTCTTATTTTGTGATGCTATAATAAATTACTGATCTTTATTACCTTACTTAATCATAACATTATTTGTTGCAATAATAAAGTTAGAGGTTATTAATGGATAATCAAAATACTAAAATGAGGGTAAAGGAAAAGTAAAACTAGATCCACCTTTACTAAAGAAGAATCACCAAAGATAAGTTAATTTGTTGATAAAATAAAGAGAAAATCACAAATTCAAAGAAGATAGTTAAAAATGATTAATATGGAGTAGAGGTAGACAAAGAAAATACTTATAAAAGGGTTTGAAAAAAAAAGATAACCTAATAGTGGATGGTAGCTTGTTAAGTTGGGTTTTTAGTTCTAAGTTTGACTCAAAGTTTATTGAGCTAGTAAGATGCAAAAATACTTTCTATCTTAATTTAGTTAGACAAAATCAAGATCCTTTCATGCAATATTAAAAGTTCATATCTAGAATCAAAGATAAAATAATGACTAAGGAATCTATAAAACATTTTTATCAAAGCTTTAAGGACTTGAAGGACAATATTACTTATGAATTCATACCCATTTAGATCACATAATAGTTTATGCTTGGAATGAGTCCTAGGATTTGTAACTAAATATTTTATTTGATATATATTTATTATGATATGGATATAGAGAATTACTTGATTGCTAAGGTCCTAGATAAAGAAACCTTCAGTACAATGTAGAAGGAAAAGTCATATTAAAACATCATTTTGTGCTATTATTAGGTTTGAAATATTTTAGAACAATCAAGAAGAAAAAATAAAAATTTTGACCATGGAATTTAAAACCATCATAAAAATAATTATGCTTGATATGTGATATATAATCTTTCCAATCATATCAATTCTACATATATAGAAACATGATGACATAAATGACATTAATGTAAATTTACAATAAATTTGATATGGATTTAGTAATTATTATAAGTTTTATCATGAACTTTCTAATAATTTTGATGAAATGCTTGAGATAATATTACATCTAGTACAACATTACCACTTAGAATGCTTTTGACCTAGTTTCTCCTCAATTGATCACTCTCTAAGTTTGTGAATCATTTGGTCATGGGAAATAATTTGGATGGGTATATAATAGATGATGTTGAATATATGGATAATTTAAATAACCATTACCCATATATTTTACTTTAATTATTCTAAACCATTATATTTATAAATGAGCAATCTTAACACTTCTATTAATCTTCATTATAAGGAAGAATACTTCTTGAAGTAGTGCACAATTATTATTTTAAAAAACTTATGGAATAATTAGAAGACATCATTATCAGTATATTTAATATAATTTCTATATGTTTTATTTAATATATATCAGTTGTGTCAAATAACAACTATTTCATTTTTCAATTAAAAGTAAATATAGGTCTAGACCTATATTTTTTTTAAAGCGAAAAACCCCTTGCAGAGCCGCCTTGGTCTGAGAGACCATGAACAGGGGGTTATACACCGTCAAAGTCACTTGGGAGTCACACCCAACCCTGCCCACACCAACATTATCAATTGGATTTTGGATACCCAATTCAGCTTTTTGTTAGGGTGGAGATTTGAACCTGGGACCTCCCTTGGAGGATTGCCCTCTCCTCTCCAACTCACCTACAACACCTGGGTGGTCTAGACCTATTTTGGTGATAAAATAATTGTATTAAATTACTTTTATTCTAGATTCGCACATAATGAGAAGTCTATCCACTTTATACAAAGGCATTGAGAAAGTCAATTACTTGAATCTAGCAAATTATATTTTAAGGAAATGTTTAACAAATAAGGAAGAAATACCATAACATATATAGTTGGACTCTAATAATGGATAGCTAGAGGTGTTGCAAATATACATTAGAATATATCACATTCTCAACCAATGATAGAAATATTATTGGGAAATAAAATGTGCCCTCACCAAACTTAAAAAAATTAGCATATGAAGGATCTTCATATCAATATTTTATTTGGTACTATTAAAAACAAAGGGTTTTAGCGAGATCCCACAACCACTACAAGGAAGACCAAATGGGAGAAAACCTCGAAACAAACCTGGAAGAAACCAAAGGTAAACCAGAACAAGGGCGGAAGCCAAACCAAAAGGAGACAAACAAAGGAGAACCGAGAAGGTTCTACCCTATCTTATGAACACCTTGAGTAACATTAGCTGCCAGAATTGAAAAATTCTTCGTCAAATCAAGGGTAAGTTTCAACGAGCTCCAAATTTTACGTTGGATAATATCAATAAGCAATAAGTCTCGGAGAACCACATCTTTAGAAATTTTTGACTCTCTTGGAGAAAGGATTTCCTCCATAGACTTTTCTTGGGGAAAATCCCGTGAAAGAATATCTGTATCATAAGAAGCCATCACAAAGGGAGAGTCATCCTCCACCACCTTACTCCGAATATACTTAGACAAATGATGTTCCATAGTAGCAGCACCATCTAGCATCGGATCAGAACCACCAAGACCAACCAAGCTCTCCTTAGGGGCCAACTCTAAATTATCAGTGTGATTCGATGGAAGAACCTCAATCACCTTTAGATCGCCACCCCAAACCCCTCTTGAAGATATTTGGATATTTTTAGAAAGCTGCTCCATGCCAACACCAAAATTGAAAGAGAGAGTGTCCCTACTATCGTCAGAGTTTGAACTAGAGGTAAAACAAAAATCACCATCAATGGAGGGGGAGTAAATACTCCATTTAGGGCCACGAACCAACCGACCAGAGGAATCTGTAAGAGACTTTAACACATTGGTAGCATCAAGGGCATTCTCCAAATCTTCTTGTTCAAAAACCAATAGCACCAAACCTTGGTGAATAGGAACTTGACCATGACCAGCCTGGACATTAAGAAAAGACTTTTGCATAGAATGAAAAAGAAATAAAGGAATGTTCATGCAGGCTTTACATCTGATATGGTTCAAGAACATTGCATGAAAACTCCTTATGATTTCATAAGAGGGATCCAGGGTAAAATAATTCATAATAACCCAAACCACACAGTCCCAAGGAGGGGGTAAAGTTGTAGCACTAAAAACATTTTGAATATGCGGTAAAAATTCCTTATCCAGAAACAGAGAGATTTCTTGCAATAAAGAATGCCTTTCACGATTTTGAGAGCCACCATCCAAGGCCAAACCAGTCATTCTACTAATAAGATCAACCAAAATATGAAAAGACCAAGAATCGACCCTGAACCAACCCTCATTCTAAGAAGATACCAAGCAGTTAGTGAGAGATGGGTTATGACCATAGAACTTAGAAATGAAGTTTAGAAGATCACCTTCTACTAAACTGAACTTGACCTCTTCATCAAAATAAATAGATGAAGGTTCCAAACGAGATTTACAAAACTTATTCTTAGTAGGGTAAATCTTATCTTTTCCCATGAGTAAACCACCCTCGTAGACTACAAACTTAGGCCACACAGAAGAGACCCTGAACAAGAGAATAACAAGGACCAACAAACTTCACTAATAAACAAGGCAAGGAAGAGTGGCACTCAAGTATAGGAACTTTATAATGGAAATCAATCCCCCAACAAAGAGGAAGGGCAAAGCAGGCCCACTCACATAACCACAAGTTACATCGGGAAGGGGCCTCAATGCAAAAATCCACTCCTTGATAAAAAGTGAGGCGACCATGGCACCAAGAAAGGGAGGAAAGCTCCTCACGGGGGCCATGCTCAAAAACTGGAATGCAAGAAAACTAGAAATGATCTCACTAAATCGTGAAACAAAAACAACGAAATCCTGAGAAGGAAAGTGTTAGAGTAATATTCCATTCTTTGGGATATTTACCCTTTTACTCCACTAGGTAAAATAGGTAGTATATTGCATTATACTACATAGGTAGATTATTACATTTACTTTTCTACTTTCTACCATGTATATATTTACTATCTTAAATATCTAATGGTAATTCCTAAATATCCTAGGTTAAGAATCCTAAACCAAACGCTCTACCTCCTATGATGCGTTGGTTAGCGTGATTTCAGCATTATTGTTTTATATGCTATTTTGTATCCTATTTAAACTATAGTTCCTAAACTATATGGTTAATTCAATTTATCATTTGATTAATCAAACTATGATATCCTAGTCACATTGGTACCAGAGCTGGAGTAAGGGAGTTTAGCAGGGAGCATTAGAATTTTGGCACCATGGGTGACCTCTAATTAATTTCCATTTTATGATCCTATTGTTTTTAATTCTCCCTATTTTTTTATTATCTTGTGCATCCTAATTGTCGCCCTACCTCGGTTGGAAACCTTGCAGTATGTGACGCAGGAGGGCAGGAAGGCCCAAAGTGGCTTAGTGTCTGCAACATAGGGCACGTATCCTGACGTTGGGATCATTTGATCCCCAACAGTGATCATCACCTATGGGGTTATTTTCCCCCATCATGGATCACGACCATTAGGGATTTTACTTCCCACCAGTAATCCTCTCTACGGACCCGTAGATCACCCATGGGAGCATTCGAGGGAAGGCGAACCTCATACTCTTTGTGGCATGGGGAGAGCTTTATTTGCTCCCCCACTGGGCCTACATACGAAGACTTCCAACGAGAATTCCTAGAGGGCAGGAGCACCCTCACATTTCTTGCAACACACATCCCAAGGTGGTGTTGACCAGACCCTGACAGACCTGCATGCAACCCCAAGAGATAATAACCTATCACTGTCGACCTGCATGCACCTTGAGGAATACTGACATGACCTACTACCTAGGCGATATGTGGCACTCTGGCCATGCACCACCTAGCCGCTAACTGGATCCACTGGATGACTCAAACCTGACATGGTGGACAACCACTGGACGATGCAGACCTGATGTGGTGGACAACCACTAGACTGACGGAACTTGACTTAGACCTCCTTTCTATGCCATGTGGATGTTGGTAAAAGGAGGGTCTGAACTTGATTTCCTGAGGGCAATCACGAGTGATAAGCTCGTCAAGGTCTTTAAAGGCCTTTGCATCCGATTTTCAGATGCATGTGGGATAATTCCCAGAGAGTCCTCAAAGAATCTCGAAGGCTTCTTCAACACTCAGGCACCAAGGCCTGAGAACCAAGCTCGACGCTTGGTTGGTTGGCCAAGGTGGATGCCTTAGGCCAGATCGGGTCGCAGGTTCAACTCCCCCGCTCATCGATTTACAAAGGGAAATAATTTTGCATGGAATTTTTTTTAAAATTTTGGCAAACTGAAGTTTAATTTTTTAATTTTTATGGTTAATAAAAATTATTTTTTTAGTTTTTTTTAGAATTTTTTCATTTTTTTTGCAAAATAAATTGTATCAATGTCTTTTTAAACTATTAAATTGATCTTTTTATTACAAAAATTATGTTATTTTCTGTTCAAAAAGCTTTAAAAACTTTTTTTTTTTAGAATTCAAATTAAAAATAGAAGTGCCAATTTTTTTATGCAACTAAGCAATTGTCTTTCTTTAGTTTTATCCAAATATGGGGATAAATAGACAAAGTATAGAAGACATTTTCTTTCTCTAATTATCAAATTTTCATCAAAATTTCCTTTATTTCTCCTAACTCTTCAAGTTTTCATGAATATCAAGTCTTGGGTAAGTAAATCTCATTGTCCAAAAAAAATCATAAGAAAGAGAAACGAATTACGAAGGCAAACAACATGATCTCATTTTCATCGTATGCTTCATGAATATCATAGAACCATTCCTCACTCAATTATCTATAATGATCCATAGAAGGGGTTGGACAGAAGCTATGGTCCCATGAGGATTCATGAAATTTTTGATCCTAATGCACCACCTATTTTTGAGTGTTGAAAACAAAATCCAAGTCATGTGTCGACTGGTCTGGAAGCCTTTCAAACATGGGTCGTGTGTCGACTAGTCTTGAAAGGAGTGCTTGCATTTTTCAATTTTGTAAAAAATAATGGGGGATAGAAGTCATATCTTGTGATTCTTTTTTTTTCAAAATTGTAAAGAGAAAGGGGGGATATTTCAAAACAAGATAGGTGCATTCTTGATTATACTCAACACCTTTTCTTAAAAATTGACTATACTAGGTGCATTTTCGGTTGCATCCGACACCTATAGTGATAAAAATTTGGGTTGATCTATTTTTTATTATTGCACTAACCATCATGTTTTTGCAATTAAATAATCATAAACATTGAAGAGCATTTCAAAAACCCAAACTTCACTAAATCATGCTACACTTTGCACAAGTTAAACAAGTCAATTTTTACTCCCCATCAAAGGTCAAAATTCAAACACCTTGATTCACTCTCTTTGTTTGGCTTAATTTCCTCAAAATTTTCATCCCTTGTTAAGGGTGTTAAGGCAAGTGCCATTAAATATCTTAAAGAGAAAATTAAATTCTTCCATACTCTTTTAGGGTATACTGAAAGAAAGATCATCTTAGTACATATTGTAGGACCTTCATCATGGCAATTATCAATAAATACTTAAGTGATACACAATTGCTAGTGAAGTGTCTAGTTTCAATTATGATTCTGGTTCAAAAAAAGCACACAGAGTGCTTATTGCTAAAATAGTATTGTAGAAGGAAAACACATTTTTCACCTTGAGCAAAACACCATTTCCTCTTTTTTTTTTTTTTAGGTTTCATAAATAGCATAAGTTTTTGTTTGAAGTACTTGTAATAAAGGGGTGTTTGAACCTCTTTTAGGCTTCATAAAATAGCAAACTCTCATTGTTTGAAGTTATTGTAACAAAAGGAGGGAATTTTATGGTGTAAAATTGCCTAGGAGGTAATATTTGTAAAAATCCTTCACAAAACTCTTGAGTTGCACATATTTTTGCTATTTAGAGGGGATATACATTTCTTTTTCTTCACAATTTTTTGTAAATGGAGAAGAAGACTTATAAGAGTGCATTTTCGGTAGCGGTTGACACCTTAGTCATACTTATTTCAAAAATTAATTACAACATGTTTTGCAAAAAGGAGGAAATTATAAGGGTGTATTTTCGGCAGCGACCAACACCTTAGCTACCTTATCTTTTGCAAACTCATATTGTACTTGACTGAACCTCATATGAAGTGATCTATTCTACTACACCTAGTGATTGCAATGGCTGGTTACCCATTCAATTTAGTTGGATGACAATATTACAATAAGGACATTCATTGATGTGAATAAAAAGTGAGGAATGACCCATTTTTTGCTTAGGAGCAGCTAGAGCATTGTGACAGAGCAAGAACGAGGAGATCAAATATTTTTTTCACTGTATTGGGACATTTATATACTTTACCCAAATATTTTTGTATAGGATGATGTATATGTATTACCCAAATAATGTAATAAGGGGGGATGTTAGAGTAATATTCCATTCTTTGGGATATTTACTCTTTTACTCCACTAGGTAAAATAGGTAGTATATTACATTATACTACATAGGTAGATTATTACATTTACTTTTCTACTTTCTACCATGTAGATATTTACTATCTTAAATATCTAATGGTAATTCCTAAATATCCTAGGTTAAGAATCCTAAACCAAATTCTCTACCTCCTATGACGCGTTGGTTAGCGTAATTTCAGCATTATTGTTTTATATGCTATTTTGTATCCTATTTAAACTATAGTTCCTAAACTATATGGTTAATGTAATTTATCATTTTATTAATCAAACTATGATCTCCTGGTCACAAAAAGGAGGGGAAAATGTGAAAAAACCAATCTAGCACAAGAAACCTATGAATCATACGATCCCAGAGGGAGCCAATCCACAAAAAACCATCTAAGGACCAACCCGAAGACCGAAAATGGCTCCACTTTGAAGAAAACAAATCCCAATAGAGAGTGGAGAAAAAGGTAACACAAAGGAGCCCAACTATCTTATCCAGGGATAAAGGAGGGACATGTGTGCAAAAATTAATTAAAAATTTGAGCAGAAGGGAAGTTCCCAACCGCCACCTCCATCCAAACTTGGGAAGACCACCAACAACCGCGCTTAGGAATAAACCATCAAACAACACAGACCATGAGGCACCCATTTCAAAAAGGGGGTGATGATCACAAAACCTTGAAACCATGCTCTTGAACATTCCAAAAGTCAGATCTTCCAGCCCAAAAGCATGAAAATGCTTAATCAAAAGTCTCAGAAAAGAGGGCCCATAAAACCGTCTAACATGGGCAATCCGAAGAAA
This sequence comes from Wollemia nobilis, assembly GCA_028583015.1. Taxonomy (NCBI): domain Eukaryota; kingdom Viridiplantae; phylum Streptophyta; class Pinopsida; order Araucariales; family Araucariaceae; genus Wollemia; species Wollemia nobilis. The sequence goes on along the minus strand of JAQPPZ010016717.1, from coordinate 8,932,821 downwards.
CGTACTAAAATCGAAGCTCCCCCTGACACAGAAAGGACTAAAATCCCACCAAGTACACTAAGCAACCGCCATCAACACAACTCCCAGAGAAATCCAATCCCCAACGAACAGATAGTGGAGCAAAGGAACTTAGAAACTATTACAATTCTAAATCTCAATAAGTAATTAATATGATGTAATCAACAAGTTAATGCATATATTTATTATAATTATTAAAGTGCTATGTATACAAACATATTGGTTGTTCATTTAATGCCAATTGTAAAACCATTAACTTGGTCAAAAGATGAATTTAAAACCTTATTTGAGCAATATTAGTACATATGAAAATGATGATACTTTACATTTTCCTATGAGATACATGAGTCTTAATAATGGAGAATACAAAATTGTCCTTTTATTTAATCCAAATTAGGGAAACTGTTATATTGAGAATATGAATGATTAATAAGGCTAGGATAATATATATAATATTATTTATTATTATTATTATTATTAAGGAGAAAGGGTTTTGAGAGGGATCCCACAACCCAAACAAATAGAAGCAAAGGAGACAAAAAACCAACTACTCCGAAGGAAGTTCAAATCTGCACAAATCCACTACTGATTGCCCAAGAACAACCAAAATAGAAGGCACCCTAAAAATTTAGGGCTGCGAAGCTTTCAGCTCTGAATTTACAAACTCAAGAAGGCTACCCTATAGGTGATACACCTTCTCAGAGAATTCAACAACATTATTGATCATGCACCGAATAGCCTTATCCCAATGGCCATCTATGCCACCTCGCGCTCCGCTTCAACACTTGTAATATCCTAAGGGAGAAAGAAACTATGAATCAACTTAGATCTCAAAATAGCATCCATCTGACCATATGACCCATGAAAAACCAATGAAGAGTCCCATGACGCCCAACCTTTAGATGGTTGCCAACACACTAAAATATCAAACTATTGGCAACTTGCCAGCAACCATCGAAAAAGGGAAGCAGAGAAGATATTAGGGGTAAGAGTCCATCCACCTGGTCCCTTCCCACAACACTTAGAAGCTATCAAAATTAAGCAACTCATTTATCTCCTTGGGTTCATTACCTCTCCATTTTGACCAACTGCTATGAGAAACTCCCTACTTGGCCAAGAAGTTGGCCACCCTATTACCTTCTCTCAAAATGTGAATAATCTAGAAATTCTCCATACTCCTTAAAATTCTTCTTATTTCACTGACAAGATTGAAAAACCGCTAGTTGGGGGGCTTACTTGACTTCAACATATTCATAAGGCTCAAAGAGTCCCCTTCAATGATCACCATACTACACCCCAATTGTTGCAATAAATATATTGTTATCAAAATATGAATTCTATAATTATTTGAATAAGGAGGGATAACTACATCATGTAAGTGGATCACATGACTCTTTCTGCTCTAAATCCAATAATTACGTTATATTCATCAACATGACCAAGGAAACTGCTTTAGTAGTTATTCATAAGAACCCTATCAACTATTCATTATTGGTGTTTACTATAAAATAAAAAATGATAAGTTAATTTTAAATTTGTCCTAATTAATTTTTGTAATTGAAATAAAAAACTAGTGCAAGTAGAAAATAAATTAAAGTTTAGAAAATAGCAAATCATCACGTTGCATCCATAGTCATCCATTTGCATTCATCACCCGCATTTTACATCTTCTCCCCTCTCCATGAGCTTTCAATTATTGTTGTATTATCATGCTTCGAGTGACTGCATACCTTTGATTGAATTCCATTATTTCCCTTCTTCTTCTTCTCCCTTCTTCTCTTGGCTTTCAATCATTTTTGTATAGTCACGCTTCGAGTGACTACATACCTTTGATTAGGATCCACCCTTCTCTTCCTCTTTTCTCCTTCAGTTCACACACATTTCACCACCTTCTCACATCATATTTTTGCACTAAATTGTGTTCCACATAGCCTAGTACAAAAAGGGGTAAATGTAGACACCCAAAAGTCACACATGCTCACTTCTAGGTATTTTTAGGCCACCATAGGTCATCATAGGCCATCGTAGGCCACTTTAGTCATCTGTAGGCTACCTTAGCCATTCGTAGGCTCCTAAACCTACAAAAACTAGGTAAAACGCACCCGAGATGCTTCCTACCCACTTGGAATCCATATACTAGCCCTCTAAGGTAATCTAAGACATTTCCTACACCTAGTTAGGACCCCATGAGACCATTCCCCACTAAAAATCCTAATTATGCTAATCAAGATTTTAATTTGAAAGTCACTATTTACTTAAGTGCACTTTATCACCTAAGTAGGTTTAATTAGGGTCCTAAGCCAAAATTAGCCCTAAGCACACTCTCACACATGTGTGCACCATGAATTAGTTAGGATATTTCTAGAAACCCTAACTAAACCCCAACCTAACCTAGGACTTAGCTAACCCTAACTCTTCCTCACACATGTGTGAGGATGAGATATTCTCTTAGGGCATGTGGGCTTGACACCTCCTCAAAACCCTAACCTAACCTCACTAGGGATTGAATCTAAGGTCTGGTTCATCTAACCACCCCCTGACCTTAGCCTTTTCTATAAATAGAGGATTCCCTTCCTTATTTCATATCTCTTTCCTCTTTTAGTCACCTTATAGAAAATATGTAAAAATTATACTAGAACTGCATCTAACAATTCTACACCGTGCAAATAGCATTAGAACATTTTTGGAGCCCATCTGGACGAAGGATTTCCACCAAAAAGCAATTCTAGACTGATTCACCCCCTGACCTGTAAATCCGAGTTCCAATTAGCAAGCTTCCTTGCGAATTGACCATACAACTGGCCTACATCAGCAGATTTAGTAGGTATCATTTATTTTATTTTTTATAACATCTCTTCCTATTTTTCAGTACTTTTCCATCCATCTTTTATGTCGTATTATATTTTTTTATCATGGGGTCTGACTAAAGCAGACCTCCAAACATACTAACCATCTTTTGTAGGCTTAAAAGTAAGTACAAGAGAACCACACCAGCAAAACTACTGGTGACCCACGCACACAAAAGTCCACCTGCATCGAAGGGCCCAAAAAGAGACCATTAGAGTGCTTCATGTTTGTAAAGAAAATAGAGAGATTCATTCTCTAACCCAAAAACACTCTTAATAAATGAAAAGCAACAAGCAATTTATATGTTGATTAAGTTGTTTGATCAGTCATTTTTAATTAATTTCAATTAACGTTTATATTTTATATTTTGTTAACATCTGCCTTTAAAGGGGCGAGAAAGGAGGAAGGGAATAATAAAAAAAATAAAATAAGAAAACACTTACAAATGCCATCGGCTTGAAACTGAAGACAAATATAGACATGCATATTTTACAAATAGAGACTTAAACTCCCACACAGCCCAGCCCTAACATTTCTTTCACCAATCTTATCATAAAATAGTTGTTTCGCGATTTTGCAAAACCAATCTCGAATTAAATTGCACCACGAAATCTGGCAGACGATCTTGTTTTGTTTGTTTTTAAAGAGAGGGGACATACTTATATTCTCCTGCCCCCTTCAAAATTTAGAGGCCTGTTAGCCGACTTCCTCGAACATACTTGCTATGGACGGCTTCCCATAAAGTCGATGAAATATCTTTGACTCCAGTCCTAGTCTATTTGTTTTTACTACGTTTCTTAGGTCAAATTATTGTAAACATCGTTCGCACCAATATATTAATGCATTTCTGTAAACATTGTTCGCACCAATAAATTAATGCATTTCTGAGTTGCGAATACAGTCAAATTACGTCTCATGGTTAGCGCCGGCTAATAAGTAAAGGACAACTACAAGAACACACCTAACAGTCTTTCACAATTGTACGCGGACGAAGATCCGTGCGCGCTTACTACAAATGCATATTCAAAGCGGAAGAAATATCACGTTTTGATCTAGAACTCAATTTGTATTGCGAATGCATTTGTGGCTAACTACTTTAAACATTGAGGGGACACCGAATCCAATAGCGAATAGCCGATATGAATTCGCTAAGTATGTTGCGATTAGCTGCCTTTGCATGGGCTCTTGCTTCCATTGTGATCGCTCTCTCTGCTTCCACCGAAGCTCCAGCAGGGAATACGTAAGATTTACGTTTTTCTGATCATTACAACCGTTTACAAAAATTATATAACAGAGTTTGTTTGATTGTTTCACTCGAGTGATTGATAGAGATACGTATACGTATTGTTTAGGTTGCTGGTGGCATTGAAGGGCCGAGGGGTGCTAGTGTACCGGTGTCAGGAGGACCATTCATACGCCTTTGATCATGTCAGCGCTTTTTTGTACGATTTCGACGATTTCCAATATGTAAATCCGAGAGGTGAGCATTACTTCCTTCGGAGAACGGATGGACAGGGAGGCAGGCTCACCTGGTCCCTATTTGATAGTCTACACAGACTAGTTACCAGTACTGTCACAGGTCAGCGCTCACCAAACGAACACTCTAGTTACCCTTTACCGTTCCCACATATTTAAATCGCAATGTTTGTAGAATTCTATTCAGTTTAATATTGCAAAAATTTAGTGCTTAGAGAATTTATGTTGCTCAATATTAATTAATTGCTTTATTTTTAATAGTGTTTAGATAGTAGTCATCTAGTTAAGTTTTCTTTGTAGAAACTGCATCTAACTGTGTTGCAGTCTAATGTATTCATAATGTAATAATCAAACTGTTTTGTAGTCTTATTAAACGTATTCATATGTAATATCATTATCATAATTAAAATGATTCTTTCTCACAATTTTGTTACAAGTATTGTGTTTGGGTATTTGTTTTTCAAAATGATCAGCATTGTGTTTGGGTATTTGTTTTTCAAAATTATCCGCATTGTGTTTGGGTATTTGTTTTTCAAAATTATCCTTTAAAAGCATTGTGTTTTTGTATTTGTTTTTGAAATGTCTACTATTTAATGTTATATGTTTTGATTGCTTTATTTTGCAGGTCCTCTTTTCAACATTTTAGTCGATGAATGCTTTAAGATCATTTAGGGAGAGTAAAATAAATCTCATGGTACAGTATTGAAGAAGTTTTGTTTCTTTGTTTGCAGGCAAAGTAATCGGAAGAAAGGAACAGGAAGGCACGATTCCAGATGTTGTGTTGCAGGCTACCTCCCACAGTGGGCCTGGTGCCTTGGATAAAGTCTCTTATATATCACGATCCCAAAGCATAGGTGGCACGCCCCCTCCGTCCTGCAATACCGTGGGGAAAATGCTTCCAGTAAAGTACGAATCCTTATATAGTTTCTACGTGACCAAAAATAGACCTCCAGCCCTTCCCTCCAATCTCTCAATTCCGGAGGGGAATGTGCCGGTCGTTAGCTATTTCGCTCAAGGCGTGCAGATGTATTCTTTCAACGGCTCTGCGTGGCTGTTACGTAACGTTTCGGCACAACTATCGTCCGTTCCAGGGCAGGAGGTGATTGGAACGCATTATTTCCTTGCGGAGGCAGATGAAAATGGAGGACATGCCACGTGGGAGACGTTCATGCCTCCAACCAGAGTGACTGGAAAGCTTCAAAATCGATTGTCTGTTGACGCGGATAGCATTCCTTGGCTCTTTCTGAAGGCCACAAGCCACAAGGGCGGAGGGTGAGTATTCCATTCCATGCTGTGCGTGCGGGCATTCTCAGCTTGCTTATAGCTTACTTTTGTAGCTTTCAAACTCTGTTATTACGCACCCTAATTATATGACATTTTCGTGGTTATAAAATATGTACAGCTACTTGCTGGCATCAGTGTCTTACGTACAAAGAGTTTATACAAGCGGGGGAACACATCCTCGGAGCATCGGCGGAGCCAGAATTGGAGATACCTACAACTCTCCGTATACAGCGATTTATTGGTTTTACGCACCCCACACTTTTTACTCCTGGATTTAGACTTTTCCCATTATTTAACTGCTTTTGGGCAGCCGACAGCTCTATCTGAATAATACTCCTATTTGGAATTATACTCCTATTATATTCCAAATGTTCTTTTTATAATATAGCTAGTAGGGAATGGAACTGGATTAGACCTTTACCAACACCAACAGACCCCTAATTTAAAGTTGAATCTCCCCCAAAAAATTTCTAAGGTTCTCACCAATGCCCTATCCCAATCGATATACTTTATTGAGGATTTACGCGTTCAATCTCCCAATCAGTATCAATCAGTGCATTTTTTGGGGTTGTTAGACCAATTTACCTAGGTGGCGGCGGTCTTTATGCTAATACAAATTGCATTTTTTCCTTGGCAATAAAGATGCTGGAGGCCTTCTTCTTTAATTCCAATTAAGTTTTGAATATTTTTGTTATTATTATAAAAATCAAGAAGAACACACATATTATTAATATATGTTTGATATTAAACATTAATATTTTTATAATTTTGTGTAAAATAAAAGCTTATAAATAAATTTAGCATATTGATTTATATTTTAAAATGTTTGGAGAGTTTTGTCATTGTTCTTACTAATAATAAAATTAATAATATATAATTACATAAAATTAAATAAATAAAACATTTTTACATAGATGAATTGGTTACAATCACAAATTTTTAGTAACTGCCACAAACTATCAGCGAAGCCTTCCAACACACCCACCCTCTCGTAGGGTTCAAACTATCAGCAAAGCCTTCCAACAACACACCCACCGTCTCCTTAATGGTAACCCGACATGAGATGAAGACCGCCAGATGCACATGGTTCGCACCGTCTTCGTTAATCTAGTTCAACATATAGCATGAAGAGAATCATTAGACCGTCATCAGTCAAGTGTAACACGTAAAGGTAAAGGAGTCGGATCGAACTACCGACTATGCATGGACATGCCATGAGATTGGAACCTAGGTTTCCTATCGATAAGTGCCCCAACTTATAATCCACCTAAACTCAGGAACAAAATTTTTTATACATATATATCGAATTACAACAAAATTAAAAAAAAAAATAATAATGCTATATATATAATTACAACAAGATTTTGAAAAAATTTATATATTTAAAATTTACATTGAGATAGCTACCATTCTACAAATTTTCATTACAAAATATGATTCTAAAATTATTTTCTATCATATCAATTACCTTCTACTAATAAAGGTGGTTAGTAGTTATACTTTTATCCTTTTAAAATTAAATTTTGTTCTAGAAGACGTTTATAAAAATAATTGTTGAAAATGTATAAAATTATTTATATACTTTATAAATATTTAAAGAATAAGAACTACCTTTATTAATATATATAATTAATACATTTTATAAATTTTTAGAATAAAAATTATGTTTTTTACTTAACATTTTGGTAATTTATACATTTCTCAAACTCTCAACCAAAGTAGTATTTAATCTTAAGTATCTTAACTTTTTAAGAAACCAATATAAGACTATATCAAAATACCTTGCTTTTAACTTAAGTCTAAATTTTTTTATCTCTAAGAATGGGGAAGACCATAAGTTAGTGAGTGCATGGTTTTTTTATCTTTAAGAATGGGGAAGACCATAAGTTAGTGAGTGCATGGTTTTATGACTCTTTTTCCTATTTAAAAAAGAAATACAATATGCTCAAGTTCAATAAGAAATAAGTTAAAATTCTCTTAAGGGAGGTGTAAATTAATGAAGTGTTAGAAATAAAGCATAGAGTATGTATGATTTATATATTTGATACATTTAGTAAATTATAAATATTTTCAAGGTTTTTATTTTAATAAAACTTTTATAAAAGAATATTTCTTATGAGGAATAATATTTTTTTCAACTAATAACTTTTCAATTATTTTTTTAATATATATTTTATATAAACAACTCTACAAATATAATTAATTTTTTTTTATTGAAGTGTTTAATTTTTGTGACAATATTCAATGAGCATACATTTTAGTCTAAACATCAATAAAATATATATGTTTCAATTGAGGTGCACAAACATATATGTCTAAAATATCTTTCAAAATTATTTTAAAATTATTTTTAAGTTTTCATTTTTATTTTAAATAAGGTATAGACTTTTATAACAAACTGTTGTTTAGTTAAAAAAAAATAACTCATTTCAAACCCCACAAAAATTAAAATTTTTAAAATATTATTTAGAAAGTATCTAGATATATAATTTATGTTTAACCCCTTTTCTAACCATATAAATATGTCACTTTCCCTCTAAATAAAATATCAGTGTATGTCACAAGTGTTCCACCTAATATAGTTCCTACAACCTAGGTCTACATGGGAGCATGTGCTAGACTTAGTAAATTTACATTTTTGATGGGTTTGGATTTTGTACAAACATTTATTTCAATGAAAGTACTTCATAAAATTTGTTTTATACCAGGCATCACCACACAAAATAAGCATACCCCCTCCTCTCTTCCTAACCCCTTTCTAATAATAATGAAGTTAAAATTAATTTAGTCCTAATATAATCAAATTAAGTATTATGAAAAATATGATAATATATTTAATAGTTCTATATACATAATTTAATCATATTTTAATGGTAAATTATCTCTTATCTTTTCCATTATACTTTGATATTGTGTCAAGAAAAAATACCATTGCACTACATTTACTTTGATAAATGTTATAACAAAAAAATTAAAATACAAGAATGGATTAATAAGCACCTAATATTAAAAATAAAATATTAAAGTGATGATATGATCACTCTAGATAAGGAGGTAATGTGTAAGTTTTAACATTTGGCAATGAGAGAGACTCTTATTTTAGATTGAAGAGGCACAACCTTAGTTAAAGGTGGTGATTGGAACTATAAAATGATGATATACATTATTTACTACAAATAAAAATACTCCAAACATGGGATCTTGTACATAAATTAGATTTAATCATTTAAGAATTGGGGATGAATATGGATGAAAATTAGTTTATTTGATATTTTGATAGATAATTTTTTTGAGCTCATTTATATATTAGACAATACATACTCACATGGTTTTATTATAAATCAAATCAACTACATTAATTGAGACCTCATCCATTTACAACTAGTGTTAAAAATTTAACTTTTCATATTTTTATTAGAAAAATTATTATGACCAGTTAAAATTAGAAAAATTATTTTTCAAAATAGTAACCAATAATAAATTATCATTTATGTATTGAAAATACTTAAATAAATATGGATTGACTAATTAAAATTGGAGCGATAATATGTATGTTATGTATATCTTATAAAATTTGGATATCAAGGGCTATGTGTTCATATCATTTTTTTATATCATTCCTCCATAGTCATGTTTTAAAATAAATTATTCTATAAAATATGGTATGACATTCCTTTATTTTTACATTTCTACGATAACTTTAAAGTGATGAGGAGTTTATTTATATTCAATTTTTTATGAAATTCATGAAGGAATTTTGTCAAATATTCTACTAATAATATTATGCAAGATATTATTTCAACCTCTATGATTGTGCATCGCCTTCTACCATTTCATATTTATAGTCATTTCTAATATCAAGTAGTTGACGATAGCTTAGCTGATGCAGGAGCATCCAATTGTGTAAGGGCAATCTTGCATCACCAAATAAATAAATATATATATATATATATATATATATATATATATATATATATATATATATATATATATATATATATATATATATATTTGTGTGTGTGTTTAGACATATATGTGTAGACATATATATTTAGACCTATATTTTTAAACCTATATGTTTATAACCATGTGTTTAGACCCATATATTGAAAATTTAAGTTTCAAGTGAAAATTTTCCTGGGCAAGAAAACAAAAAATTCAAATTTCAAATGAATATTTTCCTGGGTGGGAAAATGAAAGGCGGGAAAAGGAGTTACAATTTCTAGAATATTCTTTGGGAAGTTATTAAAATGAGGAATAGAGATGACCAAAGAGAGTCTGGTATCATCGATCGTGGCTTTAATTTACAAATATCCAGTCTTTGTAATAAAATTGGCCTTATGGTCATACATTGTAATTTTTTATTCTATTTTATTGAAGAAATATTTGATGTGGGATTTCTATTGAATTTTTCTATGATTTAATATTAAATGTGGGGTTTCTGTTGAATTTTTCTATGATTTTGAGTACTGTGCAAGTGTTGGGTGGAGTAGCCCTTCATCAAGTGGTATCAGAGCAGGAGTTCCTGTGTGTGTAAACAGATCATCGAACGTGAGGTAGAAGCACTAGGACCTAGGGTTGAGGGTTGTGAGAAAAATGACCAGAATGCCTCCACAAAGAAATTGTGGTTGTGGGAGAAATATTATGGTACCATAAGAGGATTTTAGAGCCCTACAGAGATAAGTTCAAACACTAAAAGTGGAGTTGTGTAAAGGGTTTGAATAAATAAAAGAAGATGAAAGTGATGACAAAGCTGAAGAAGAAATCATTTTTGAAGAAGAAGAGGATGTGATAGATAATGTGTAAGTCAAATTACTTAAGTCCATCTCCAATATTAGAAAAAGATCAAAGATTAATGTTTCTACATTTTCTAATAATATTAACCTAGAATAATTGATCGATTGGATCAATGATATGGAGGAGTACTTTGAGTATGAGGAGGTGGAAGATCTTGAGAGGGTAAAATTTTTAAAGACCAAACTGAAGGGTCATGCTAATATCTAGTGGAAGGGAGTACAACTAGATAGAAATAGAAGAGGAAAAGAAAGAATAACAAGATGAAATCAAATGATGAAAAATTTAAAGAGATAAGTTATTCCAGTTAACCACAAGTTATATATATTGAAGAAAATGCAGGATTTGAGGTAGAAAAGTAAATCTATCAAAGAGTATACAAAATATTTCTATAATATCATGATTAGAATAGGCCATTCTGAGGCCAAAAAGGAGAAGGTAGCTCATTTTTTAAATGGATTGAAGCCAATTATTCAAGAGGAATTAAGTTTGTTCAGAATGACTACCATAGAAGATGCTTATCAGTTTACCCTAAAGGTAGAAGATAAGTTGAATAGAAGATTTAAAAGCATGCAAAGAGAAGAAATATCATAGTGGAAGGACTAGCGAAGGATCGTATGGAGGACAAAATGAAGACCAAAAGAAGAATGAAGAAGTTAGTAGAAATCATAATCAAGAAGGATATAACGCCTACCACCCCCATGAGTAAAATAGTGGTGACCAAAGAGGAAGAGGAAGGTTCGGATGAGGAACTAGAAGAGGAGGATTTCGTGAAACCTATTTCCAATGTGGAGAAGAAGGACATAAAGCATATGAGTGTCCACAACATCAAGGAAGGACGAATAAGAGACCTTAAGATAATGCACGAGTTGTTTATGTAGATGAAGATGCTAAATCTAAGCATTTTGAAAAGGTAGAAATAGGAGAATTTCTTGTCACAAGGAGAGCCTTACTAAATGAGGAGAAAGACCCAATTTAGAGGAATATTTTATTTCACACAAAGTGCAAGTGTGAAGGTAAATTTTGTATTGTTATAATTGATAATGGTAGCACTTATAATTTGGTTTCAAAGGATATGGTTAACAAATTACAATTGGAGAAAAAGAGACATACACATCCATATCGGATTACATGGTTGCAAAAGGACAATAGAGCTTTGGTCAATGAGCAATGTTTAGTGAGGTTCAATATTGGGAATTACCATTATGAGGTACTATGTGACATCATGCCTATGTATTCTTATCATATGCTATTAGGAAGGCCATGGAAATTTGATCGACATGCAATAATGATGGACATGCCAACACTTATTCCCTAAAAAAGGATGGAGTTCACCACAATTTGAAGCTCCTAAAGGAGGTGGAATAAAATGTATATAGTAGTGCAAGATTTGTTTAGTTGATGGTAGAAATTTTTTGAATGGTATGAAGCATGAACATATGTGCTATGCATTGATTCTTAGAGTTAATGAGGAAAAATGTGAAGATATACCAGTAGAAGCCTCAGATCTATTGGAATAATTCCAATATATTGTATTAGATAATGTACCTAAAGGTTTACCACCAGTGAGGAAGATTAGTCACAAGATGGATTTGATAGCAGGAGCCAATTTACCAAATAAAATGATTCCTATAGAGAATGAGGAGCTAAATAGATAAGTTCAAGAGCTATTAAAGAAAGGATTAATTTAGGAGAGTTTGAATCCATATGCAATACCTATAGTACATGACTCAATATTTGTGGTGGTTGACAAGTTTTCTAAGATGACACATTTCATTCCCTATAAAAAACCAGTGATGCAGCTCATATTGCAGGGTTGTTTTTCAGAGAGGTGGTACGACTACATGGTCTACCAAGAATTTGGGTATTCTTTAGCTAAATAAATTTTTCAGTAACTACTATCAAATAAATTTTTGAGGGTGATAAGTCCCTTGGGAATCTGGTTATTCTTTAGCTAAATCACTTAATCCTCACCTATGTCATTAGTTGTATTTATGCAGTCCATTTACTAAATTAAAAAATCTACTAATTTTCCATTATTATCAAATAATTACTAGAAATAATTCTTATCCATCATAGATGGCCTGAATACCAATTTAATAGATCTTGAGTTTTTTTTAAAATAAGAGGTCAAACAAAAATTGGCTCCATGGGAAGCCAATGCATCAACTTCTGTATTTTTCTCGCTAGGAATTGATTTTATATTTAATGCATCTAATATTTTGAACAAAACCCAAAATCTATTTTGATAATATTTTAGATAGTGTTGCTTGTTTTTGTATCTTTCTATAACTTGATTTACCACCAATTTAGAATATCCATAAATCATTAATAACTTGATTCCCATATTCACTACTTATTTGAGTCCAATACATAGTACCTCATACTTGATTGCATTACTGGTATAGATCTAGGTTAGTTGATATGACAATCATCTAGTTCCTTTGAATGGTGAAGTCAAGATAATCCCTACTTTGGCACCATTGTTACACCTAGCTCCATCAAAATAGAGCTTCCATATCTCAATTTGCTATAGATATTTATTTGTGATGGTTGGAGAATTTTTCTATTTTAGCTTTGAAATAGAGCAAGTGTTGATTCTTGTTTCAACCATAACATTGAAGTTTTAAAGTGAGAATTATTCTTCAATCAACAACTCATTTATTATTTCATCTACTAGATCAATCTCTTTACTAATAATGATAATATTATTGTCTTGTTGATCCTCTTATTTAATTTTCCTACATGGTAGGAAGATGGTGTTTTAGTAAATATTTTCACCTTCCTGCCCTTGTGAGGAATTTTTATGTGTAAACAATCCAATTATAGGTATCTACCTATCTTGGCTATGAATTCATGGGAAAGGTGCATACCAAAATAGGGCTCCAAATCTACTACAACCACCTCTTGTATGAATGTTATCTGAGGCATTCTATGCAACACTATAGGCATATCATTAATCACTCCAACAATGTTTATTGGAGTTCCATCCAGTTGTAGCACTTTGAGACTAGAACATGTGTATTCCATACCCATTGCTCCATGTATGGATTTTGGCATAACCATCATCACTAGTCTATAATCCACCATTCAATTATGTACAACACATTCTTTCATACATAGGGACATGTAGAACTGGGGTGACCTATTTTTGCCTACTCTAAAAATAGGTTTATCCTATGCCAAATTGCTTTCTAACTAACATTCATATTCAGACCTAATGGACTTTAAAAATGCTCAAAGAAGATTATTTTATATTAAAATAATTAAATCATCATATATGTTTTCTTTGGTTGGTGTTTTCTTTAGCTCATCCATAATTTTGAAGCTAGACGATTTCAACTATTTATTTTCTACCTTCTTTGTCTCATTGAATTTCTTCTAGTACTCTTGTGTTTCTTCAATATTTTATCGCTTAGTGATGGAAGGGTATCAAAGTTTATTTATAGATTATTCTTGTATTTCAACTTCTTTTACTTGCATCAATTTATGTCATTATCTCAGAGGATTTGCTATAGGTTTTTCTATTCTCTAAGCTTCTTGAGGTACTTCCTTGTCTAGTTTTTCACTTTGCTAGGCTAGGACCTTGAATGGATCTAGATTTTAGGGGTCTACATGCAATGGATTATTTCTTAATTCTTGTCTTATTCTACCATAAAATTTTGATATTCTTCCCATAACATGTTTATTTGAATCTTTTGTTCTCTTTCTGCCTTCTCAACTGCAATATTTTACCTCTATGCTCGTGAAGCAAACATGTGCTTTCACCATGTGGATCATTACAAGTTGAGCACCAATAATCTAACTCTAATGTAGATGTAGAAGGATTTTATTCATGGTTGTTATATATAGCATTAGGTTTTCCACCAGTAATTATAGTAGAAGCTCCTTGATATTTTACCATGTATGGAAATCTCCTAGGCTAGAAATGTTCTCTCAACTTCTCTTATTTTCATGGTGGTTATCTTGTTGGTTATATTTTTGAATGTTATAATAATATCATTGATGCCAATTTTTTGAGACTTAAGATTTGGTAATGCAGGTATGATAGGAGGTGCCAGTAATATTGGAGTTGGTAATTTTAGAAATTTATATGTAAGGGTTAAAGCTACATTCAAAAAATGAGTGATTGTAATAGGTGCTTGAGTTTCATGTTCTAGTGGTAGTATTTTTGGAAATATTAGTATTACATTCCTAGTAGGAAGTCTGCGTATAGCTATCAGAGTATTTTTGCTACTATAGTTGCTTGATAAATTTTTAGAAATCTCAACACATTAGATTGCTATATCATCAAGCCTACATCCTAGTTGAAGGTATGAAAATAGTAGTACAATGCTTGGGCATCTATTGGCCTAATTTCTTGTGGCACTCTTTTTCATGTTCTTCTAAGGATACCTTTGTATAGTGGTGAATTGGGTTAATAGTGAGAATGGATCTACTTGTTCATTAAATCCTTGCACTAGTATACCAACAAGTTGTGCCCATGAATTAATGCAACCATCCTAAAGAGTTCAACACCTATATAGTACATTACCTTTCAATGATATTACTAGCAATCTTATAAAATATTCTCATCATGAATATTATGGATTGTGGCTAATGAGACTACATCTTGGTAATTCTCATAAACTATTTTTCTAGTACTATCATATATTGGTAAAGCGTTTAGCACTGTTAGAGGAATATAATTATAGTTTACCAGGTTAAGTAGTCCTATATTAGTCTAGTTGAGAAAGTTTTGTAGAGGTAAGTTTTGAGCCATCTGTTTAGATCTAGCTGAGTGGACTGATGGGATATATGTGAAATGTGTATATCCTTGATTTTATATAGATCTTGTGTTAGGATCCCATATCCTAACATTATTTATTTATTAAATATTAATCATTTAATTAATTATTATCTAAATTCATAACGTGAACCGTCACATCTTTACAAACATAGTGTTAGGATAGATATAAACTTAGGTTTGAGCAAGAACTCGAATCATCAAGAAGAAGAAAAAATATATAGTTTTAGAGTAAAAGAGGGAGCCCCCTATATGTGGCATACGATTCTAGGAGGGAGCCCCTTAGAAGTGGACTATGATTTGTATCATTAATAATAATTTATTTATTAAATTTATATTAGAACATTTGGGGTTTTAACATTTGGTGTTCGAGCTTGATCTTCGAAATTGTACAAATTATTTTTAGATTTTTTTTGCACCATTTGGTGGGATCGTATCTTCCCAAACTACCAGTATGTGAAAATATTACAAAGGACACTCATGTGATTTGGATAGCAGCAATACATAACAATATCGATAACAAATGTCATTCACAGCACATGGAACATTCTCATATTTACAATATTATACACAGGTGGTAGAATATTGGAATTGGTATTACCACAAGTAGGAAATTATGCAGGTTTCAAGCAAAGAGTGAATATTCAACAAATTAATAAAAATTAAATTAAAGTGTGTAATATATTTTGGTTCACAGAAAGATCTAACACATTGGAGTCCCACCTAGAAGAATAAATTTTAAACCAAGCATCTTGAATTGGTAATTTTCGACTAGAGTTTAGATCAAAACAGTGCACAAAATTGCAAACATCATTTGCAGGAAAAAATTAGGCTCTCCATAAAATTAATTCTTTATTTTTCAATTAAAGAATTTATTTTATTTTTAAGAGCTACATCTCATTCGTTGGTCAAACCCGACCATAGCTTCCTCAGATAATTTTGTATGCAACTTATTCCTATTTTATATGAAGAAGTGCCTATCAAGAATACACATTGATCAAGGGATTTATCTAGTTACCCCATATTCAGAGTACTACAATGAAGAATAAAATATATGGCACCCAATTCAAATTAAGTGCAGAAGATAAAATTAAAGTTATTTGCTATCACACCATAGTCATTCATGAAAAATATCTCAATGATGATCATCACCAACAATGACGTTTTGAGGAAGAGAAAAAATTTAGACGATGACAAGGGAGGAGCACATACTCAAAAAATTAGAATCATATACTCAAACCCAGTCTATATCTCTTTATTATTATTGCTAATTGGAAATAAAGCATGATTTTTATAGACACGACTATATTTTTATAGTCATCTAGATTGTAGAACACAACTCTGAGCAATATTAGATGGAGAGAGAAATATATTATTTATAAGATTGATGTTCATCAATCAAACATAATTATCAACCCTGAAAGCACGAGATTTCGGAAAACAAAAAGGGAAAACCCCAAACACGATGCAAGAATGAAACTTAAACTTAATGCTACAAATTAGAAATGCGTAAAAATGGAGAAAGCATAGACAAATTGGAACCAAAATGGAACGAAACAACCCTCTTCTTTTATTGATGTATTTCAAATTCGGTTACAATTAGCTTCCTCCCTTTTTAGGGGAAAGGAGCATCAAACTTGTCTCTTGGTCACATCAATGGAAAGTCATCTCTCTTTCACGTGCCCACATGCAAAATGGGCGGGCCAAAGTGTTGCCGCCGCTTGTGTGAATGAATCCTTGATCCTTGCTGCTCCTCCTGCATTCAAAGAAACAACAAAATTGTTAGTAGCACCTGCTGCAAATATGAAACATTTATTCTCTAAAAACGATGAAGGATGTATGCATAAAACTGAATAAAATGATGAATGAACTGATTCTAAACAACTTGCAAGTTTGATAGGAACCAGGGAACATTACCAGAGGGCCACTGCCATCAAAACAGTCGGAAAAAATGTCGCCGATTTGAATTCGACTGTAATTCATCCCTGGGTAGGACGAATTCTACTGTAATTCGTCCCGGGTAGGACGAATTCGCCTGCGACAAAGCGCCGAAGTGATGCTGCCCAAATGTCGCGTCTCGGGATCTCCAAAAGACCTGCAAACATAGGGGTTAGCTAATTGGGGGCATTTTGGGATGACCCAGATGGTCGGATTTCCCCAATTTGACCTCCATCAATGGGAATTTGACGTCGCTACCTGCAAGTTAGTGAGGACAACAAAAGCGACAAAACATGATAAGATTTGATCAAAACATTCTAAAATTGAAATTATAAACTATCTAAACAACATAAAATGGAATGGAAGATAAACAAGTGACAAAAGAACAAATTAAAATGAAACTAAGAAGTGCGGGGCGCCCAGGCGGGCCGCCCACCGTTGGAACCTGATTTCGGCACCAATCCACTTGGGATGGGCCCAAAATCTCTTGTAATGGGTTGTCGGCGAATTGGTAGATCAATGTGGTCAAATGTCGGGTTTTGGGTCCGGATTCACACTTCCAATAACCACCCAATGACCTCCCTTGCGAAAGAGATCAAGGATGTGGAAGAGGTGAATCAAAAGGGTAAAATGTGGTATTCAATTTGGCAGCACTTCGTTGCTTGAAAATGCCTCCAACTTGTCCTCTTTTGGGTGAGAAAGTTCACCATTTTATAGACCCAGGGGGTCTCTTTGGAGGGGCATGCATAAGCGCCATGTGGCAGTCATGCCTTCCCATGAGGGAGGAAAGTCCTCCATGACTTGGGCTTCCATGATCGCCCTTGTGACAGTCCTCTAACGTCCAATCTGCCCACCTACACGCGCATGCAAGGCAGGAGGCATTAATTGACTGTCCTCGGCTGCCACTTGGCACAATTTTTCTTTTTGCCCGTTGAACCTGGAATTCGTCCTGACCCAAAGCGAATTCAGAATTCGTCCCTGGGTGAGACGGATCCTAATTTGAATTCGTCCCTGGGTGAGACTGGATCATCGAGCAAAGTGCCTGAATGTGCCAAATTGCCTTTTGACCTTCCAAAATTGCTACAAAAGTGGTTAGGACCACTGTTTAACCTCTGAGGGCTGCCCTGGGGGCTGTGTGTGTCAAAGCGATCAGTGTTTGCAGTCACATAATCGGATTGGTGCTGTTTTGGTGTCTACAGATGCCCCTTTTTGGGATGCGCTGTGCATGGCGCAGCGCTGAGCAAAAATAGATAACCAAAGCACTAATGATTAGGGTTTCTTGGTAACCTAACCAACTTTTGATGCCCCAAGTATGGAAAGGGCATGCATTCTTGAATCCTTGCTTCTGACGAGCGAAGGCACTCAATTCAAGTGTTAACCTTTTTCGGTGAGGTGTTACTTGACCTTGGACATTGATCAGTCATGAATAGGCAAAGGGCGCAACCTTTTGTCTGTGAGAACCTTGAGTTCATGATTCATGAAATGCCAAGTGATTTGATCAGATTGTGATTGTTGCTTGTTTACTGCCCCAAGCAGGAGCGTAATTGTCTTTGTCAATGATTCTTTGAATGCATGTCATTTTCCTTAATTGGGTGTGTGTTTGTTGATTGGTGACTAAGTGTGACTACCCCCTCAAGCGACGAATCGATGAGGGAATGACCTTCGTGAGAAAAGCGACGAGTCGCTTGACCCAAGATGACTTGTGCAAGGGTGCCTTTAGATGGTTTAGCGTTAAGCATGTGCAATTTTTTGACATTTAGACCTATTTTTGGTGGGTGGTAACCCTTTTTGCGACGCTTTTTGGAGCTAAAATTGGCGAAAATCCGTCTTCCCGTGGAGCGGTCCGGCTATGGTAGCCTTCTTAGGGAGTAGGATAGTGACAATTTGTGACCCCAATGTCTATTTTGCATGCCCGGGATGTCAAGTGCAACAACACTCTCATCGGGCAAGTTTATTAGCTGTTTTTGTGTATTTTTGTTCAATTTTTGATGTTTTTTGAAATTTTTGCCTTGAATTCATCCTAGGGTGGGACGAATACCAACTTAGAATTCGTCCCAGGGTGGGACGAGCGCTAACCAGAGCGCTCGTCCCAGGGGAAGACGAATTTAAGCTCAAAAGGCCTATATAAAGGCCAAAACTAGGGTTTGGGCTCATTTGCATCTGATTTTTCTTGCGATTTGGAGCTCTGGGGAGGAGGAGGTTAATTCTGCGAAGCGAAGCGCTGCCGAATTTTCCCTGCCATCATGAGTACACAAACCGGATCGAGCGGCGGAGCCGAAGCGAGACCAGTAAGTGCTCCCTAGAGTTATTACTTTTGTTTAAAATTGCAATTGTTTTGTTTAATTTTCTTTGTGATGATGTTTTTCAAAATTTTAAAACTTAAACCCTAAAACTGAGCTGAAGACAACTAAGACTTAGTGTACAACTTAAACGTAGCGAAAAACTTAGGTAAAGAATTTTTATTTTGCTTAGAACTAAACCCTAGGATAAACGGAACGTGAAACCCTAAGACTTAATGTTTGTTTTTTTTTTTTGAATTTTTTTTTTTTTTTAAATTAATCAGTTAGGATTAGAAACCCTAAGACTGAAAAATTAATTTTTGAATTTTGTTTTATTTTTGAATTTATTAGTTAGGGTTAGAAACCCTAGAACTAAAAAATTAATTTTGTTTTGAATTTTGACTGTTTGTTTGTTTTAAATTAATCAGTTAGGATTAGAAACCCTAGGACTAAAAAATTAATTTTTGAATTTGAATTTTTTTTTGTTTTTTTGTTTATGTGTTTGTTTTTTGTTGTACATTGATAGGCAATGTTGTATATTCCTGTTATTGCTGTACAGTTCTTTTTTCATGTTTTTAATGTTTTTGAATTATTTTTCTTTTGCAGGTTGTTAGGAGCCGGTACCGTGTACCCACTGCTTTTACTAAAGCGCGGGGCGCTGACTGTAGCTGACTGGGAGTGGCTTGATGCCCTTGGGCTCAAGCAGGTGGCTCGACTGGAGCTTGTGGTCGCGGATCAGGCCTATTTGATGGCCCTGATCAATCTTTGGGATCCATGGACCAACACCTTCCATCTCCCAATAGGGGAGATGACTGTGACTTTGGAGGATATCTATCGGCTTCTACGGATTTTGATAGATGGACTGCCGATCAAGACATCGTCGCGTGATCAGCGGACAGTTGTATTGATGAGATGCTTCGGGCATGGGGAGGAGCTAGGTGTGGAGGATCCACTGGAGAGGGCAGAGGGCGACTGCCATATTGGTAGGATTTTGGTCCGATGGTGGTTGGAGAGGGGGGTGTTGGGCGTGAGGCACGCATTCCTTATGGGCCTCATGTCCAACATGCTGTTACCTGACTCGTCAAGCGCGAGGTTCCCATGGAACCTGTTGGATTTGGTTTGGCAGTTGGTAGAGTGCCCGACAGAGGCACCGCTTATCATGAGATGGGGACAGACATTGTTGGCACAGCTCTATGGGGAGCTGTACGAGGTCCACTGTCGGTAGCGGAAGGGGATTAGTTGTAGCTACTTGTTGCAGTGCTGGGCTTGGCAGCACATAGCAGTGGAGAGGCCAACCGGGTTACCATGGATGACTCGGGCGGAGATGGAGGATAGGGAGATAGGTTATGCAGTTCTATGGCGGTGGTCCAGGGAGCAGGGGCAGAGTCGATGGTGGGTAGGTGTCGTAGGGCACTATGTCGATACCTTCTCTCGGCTCACTCTAGGGGAGGTGGTTTGGCGCCCTTATCGGGACTGTCCAGCCTGGCCGGAGGCTGGAGAGTGGCTCCGATGGGTACGTAGAGAGCGGTGGCTGATTGGGCGACACGGGACCGAGCATGAGCTCTTCTTGTACAATCGGGTGACACGATAGTTTGGGGTGCACCAGGGGTTGCTTGGTGAGCCCGTGGTCTATCGACGTCGGGGGGATGAGAGGACTCTGGACCGATCGGTCATCGCGCCACTAGGCGAGGATTCAGACATGGTGATCGACGTCCCGGATGTGGATGACGTCGGGACTACCGCTGAGTATGACCAGTGGTGGGTACTACGGCGATGGCGGGGAGAGGGGCCACTGGGAGGCGCGGAGGTGGCAGCGGTAGGCGGGGAGGGTGCTGAGGCACCAGGGGATGATTGGGGAGCTCCTTTGGAGGATGCGGACATGGTGGAGGTGGAGGGTGAGGATGTAGATTTGGGGGCTCCGGATCAGCCAGAGATGCAGGACATTGCGGAGCAGTGGGAGCCAGAGCAGGCTACTATTCCAGAGAGTCCCATGCCTCAGGCGGATGCGGAGGAGATGGAGTCCGGGGTATGCGCTGAGAATGCACGTTTGGTGGAGCTACTACGGAGGCGAGATGAGGAGCTGGGGGATGCGCTACGGGAGAGGGATCTCCTACGGGCTCAGCTAGCAGAGCGGGAGAGCGCACGGGTGGCATCTCATCGGTAGGAGGGGGATACTGATGCTGCATGGGAGAGGGATCTCCTATGGATGTAGCTGGCAGAGAGGGATAGGGTTTTGGCATAGCGCGATGATGCATTAGCTTACTACCATCGATGGGAGGCAGAGTGGTTCCGGCACCGGATGGATTTGGAGGGGGAGATCATCCACCTCGGTGGGCGGCTACCTGAGCCGTCGGGAGGTGGATCTTCACGCCGGACGAGGGACAGTGGTACTGAGCAGTCAGCATCATCTCGTCACAGGCGATTGGATGAGGGAGGCGGTAGCAGGTGTGATGTGGGGGCTAGCAGTAGCCATCCTGAGGGGTCCCATAGGACCCACACCACGGGGGGTAGTTCCCGTCGCACCGATCCTACGTGATCATGGTGGCCGACGCCTTAGGCTGGGTGGTTTTGTTGTATGATTACGGGGTCAGAGGACCAGTTTTGTAGCCTACGGGCATTTTTTTGATGATATATATATATATATATATATACCGACTTTATTTTGTTTATGCACATGTGATGATTTGATTTTATGCATGATGGTTGATGAATATGGATGTATGCATGTTAATGTATTTTGATGGATGCATATGTTATGATGAATGCAAATGTTTTTGATTTATATGTGATATGCAAAAATGAAATGGATGAATGGAATTTGTGTCGTTTGGTTAGGGCACCATAGACTGTTTAGAACTTTGTGATTATGTTTTTGGGCGATTGTTGTAGTGGTGACTTTGCTTTTATACATGTGGTTTTTTTGTATTTCCTGATGGTAATGTGAGGATGAAAAGTAGCGCAGTTGGTTTAGAAATGTAGCTAAGGTTTTCTGAGACTCAGACGGTTTTAACTCACTAGCCACGACTGTACTTTATCTTACAAGACTTTTGAACAAGGTATGAATCGGACTTGTCTTTGACCAAGCTATTTCGCATCCCTGTGTGTGCAATTGAGTTCATTTATGTGGTATTCATCAGGATACCGCTAGTGCCGAATAGGTTGTCAACCAAACTCGTATTGAGGATCACCTAATTATCTCCACTAACTCCTTTGTTGTATTTAGATAGATTAATCTACGTTGCTCTCTAGGATACCATAAGCTAGCTCATCCACATGCAAACATTGATCTGTACACGAGTTAATGTGATAGATATATCATCGTGCGGGTAGGATACCACCATTGCCAGATAGGCTGTCAACCAAACCTGTAATGAGGATCACCTAGATGGTTTTCGAATGCTAAGAATTCTAGGGATTCAAGTTCAGGTTATTTGTTGGCTGAATGATTTGGGAGACTTGCTCGTCTATATAGTGATGAAAATCACTATTTATTTTTCTATTAATTTTTCTTTTTGAGCAAGGATTTTGAATAGTGGTGATAACCACTGTTACTTGATTTTGTATTTTGAGCGGTGTGAGTTTGAGCTTGTGAATGGCCTTGATCCTTGTGGCCTTGGGGATGACTACCCATCCTTTGCAGGGACGTGTAGTATGAATCCTTACGACGTTGGGAACCAAGGGGGTGATGGAGATTATGAAGTAAGGGCATTGATCTTTTAGGCCTTGGGGACGACTACCCATCCTGGTTAGGGGCGGATAGTACGAATCCTTACAACTTGGAGACCAAAGGTGAATGGAAAGGGTTAGGATGATGGTTTGTTGGAATTTTGTTTGTGAATGGCGTTGATCCTTTTGGGTCTTGGGGATGACTACCCATCCTTGGCAGGGACGTGTAGTACGAATCCTTACAACTTTGGGGACCAACTATGATTGGGATTTGGTAGTGGTAAAAACCACTATTTATTAAGGTGAATGGATAGGGAAGAGCTCGTCCTTTTGTCAATTCTCAGCATTCTAGAACCATTCGCACAGGGGGATGAGCAAGATAACCATTTCGCTTATGGTGACCTGGATTACTGTGCAGGTTTCATCTTTCGTTCACACAACTTGGGAATTTTTATGTGTTTTAATTTGTGTTGGGATGCTACGTAACAAGGTGTGATCCAAGTAGAACTCTACCTTCGTAAAATCTGTCTGACTTGGTACATTACGTGGCTAGAAAGCAAAATGATGACTGAATGATAAAAACTCTTGATACATTAGAAGACCACTGACTCTAGTGTGGTAGAAAGCAATAAATGGCATTTTTGTTTGCTGTTTTATAAAATGGAAGAATGTGGAACAAGATGGACTGGCGGAGTAACTACAGTTTATGGTGCCTTTGACCTGTATGACCACAAATATGCAATGTATGGATGCGATGCTTAATGCAGCTACATGTTTTTGTATTTTTGATGGATTGATTTTTGTGAATATGAAGATGAGATGTGAGAAGAGCTTTATTGATGAATTTGAGCATGCTTGGAAATGAGATGCAAATTTTTGTTGTTTTTGATGATTTTATTGTTTTTGAATTTTCTTTTATTTTTGACCAAGCGATTGTGGAAATCCTTGGAGCATTTTGGGATTGACCAAGCGATTATAGGAATCCTTGGAGCATTTTGGGATTGACCAAGCGATTATAGGAATCCTTGGAGCATTTTGGGATTGACCAAGCGATTATAGGAATCCTTGGAGCATTTTGGGATTGACCAAGCGATTATAGGAATCCTTGGAGCATTTTGGGATTGACCAAGTGATTATAGGAATCCTTGGAGCATTTTTGGGATATGGCTCTCTTAGATATGGAATGGTCACAAATGACTGATGTTCAAGGGTTCTGTTTCCTTGATTTCGTCAAGAGAGGCTAGCCGGTATGTCCCGGGTCCTATTTTGCTATCAATGACATATGGACCTAACCAATTTTCCGTGAACTTGTCCCTTAGGTGGGACGACAAATTAGAGTTCTGTTGGTTTTCCTTCAAGACCAAATCACCAACCCGAAAGTCCCTCAGGTGCACTTTCATGTTGTAAGCTTTCTTAAGTCGCTCTTGATAGATACGTAAATGCTCGAGAGCATTAACGCGTCGTTCATCAAGCAACGTAAGCTGGTCTAACCGGGCCTACCATGCAACGTCATCATCGATGAACTCTTGCATTGATATGCGTAGGGAAGGAATTTCCAACTCAAGAGGCATGACTGCCTCGGAGCCATACACGAGCAAAAATGGAGTGGCCCCAGTGGGCATCCGAATGCTAGTGCGATAAGCCCACAGGGCAAGTGGGATTTGAATGTGCCAATCCTTATGACTATCTGCGACCGTATTTTTAAGGATGGCAACTAGCATTTTGTTTGACGCCTCTGCTTGCCCATTTGCCTGTGGATAATAGGGTGTCAAAAAACTGTGCTGAATTTTGTACTTTGTGGTCAAAGCACGCACGTATTTGTTCTTGAATGGCGTCCCATTATCCGAGACTATTTTGGATGGAATACCAAAATGACATATGATGTTATGCAAAATGAACTCCACAATGCGGGGTCCTATCGTAGAGGTAAGCGGAACTGCTTCCACCCACTTGGTAAAATACTCTATGGCCATTATGATAAATGTGTGATGGCCTGACGACATAGGGGAGATCTTTCCAATTAGATCGAAGCCCCACTACGAAAATGGCCAAGCGAACTGGACTATCTACAAGGCCTAGGAAGGTACGTGCATCAAATTGGCATGGTGTTGACACTTCATGCACTTCCTAACATATGCGCAACAATCTCGCTCTAAAGATGGCCAATAATAGCCCATGCGAAGAATGCGCTTTGCGATGGCCATACCACTAAAGTGGCCACCACATGTACCATCGTGCGCTTGGGCGACTGCCCAAGTGGACTCTTGCTGGTCCAAACAATGAAGGAGGATTCCTTCATAGCTGTGATGGTACAAAATGTCTCCTATCAAGACATACTTAGCCACTTTCTACTTGAATGCTCATTTTGCGGCATGCGTCAATCCAAGTGGGAGATTACCTAACTTGAGGTAGTCTCTAATGGGTAAATACCAATCTTGTTGATCGAAAGCCTCGATGGTATGAACAACCAATCCCTCTTGAAGTTCATCCCTAGCAAACGTTGAGCGGGATAGAACTTGTAAGAATAGCATTGTGTTGCTATTAATGGGAGTAGGGGAGAACAAGGACCCCCAGTTGGCATGTTTCAAATGATCATGGATTCGAGAGAACTTATCCGAGGATGGTTCAATCTGGATCATGTGGATTCCTGGCATCAAGTCTGAGCTTGCACGCTCCATCATGGATTGCGATAGGGTTTTGACTTGAATGGTTGTCATATCACCGAAAAGGTCTTGCGGGATTAGTGACCCCAAGGAGGCCATTGTGTCCGCAAAATGATTCGATGATCGAGGGAGTGCCTCGATGTCATACCACTCAAGTTTTGCCAAGAATTTGTCCACAAGGGCTTTATAAGCCCGCAGAACTGGGCATTTGCATTGGAATACCCCTTTGACTTGATTGACAATTAACAATGAATCACCAAAGATATTCAGTCATTTGATGTTCATGGTGATTGTTGTCTGAAGACCTATGAGCAAGGCTTCATACTCTGCATTGTTGTTGGTGCATGGGAAATTTAATTTAAATGACAGGGGCATTGGAGCGCCCTGCGGTGTGAAGAATACTATTCCCATGCCACCACCTTGCTCACATTTAGAACCATCAAAAAATAGGGTTATGTCAGCCTGTGACTCAAGCTCATCAGAATCTGGCGATTCTAAGACATGGAAGACCCCATCATCGGGTAGTTCTATGACTAGAGGTTGATCATCTTCGAGAGGAGCCTCTGCTAGTTGATCGGCTATGACCTGTCCTTTGATGGATTTCTATCCGATAAACTCTATGTCAAATTCCGTCAACAACATGATCCATTTTGCCGTGTGACTACTATGATAAGTACGACTCATCATGTATCACAATGGATTCTCCTTAGACACAACATACGTAGTGTTGCTCAGCATGTAGTGGCATAGATTTTTGGTAGCAAACACCACTGCCAAGCAGAGTTTCTCAACGTATGCATAGTTAAGTTCATAACTGACCAGGGTGCGGCTAAGATAGTAAGTAGCCTGTTCTTTGTGAAGTTCATTCTTCTGGGCTAGCATGGCACCCAGTGCCACCTCAATAGCTAAGATGTATAAGTAGAATGGCACTCCTGGTCTAGGTGGTGCCAATACTGGCAGCAAATCCAAGTATCGTTTGATGTCATCAAAGGCTGACTAGCACTCGTCATCCCAGTGAAATGCAACCCCCTTGTGCAATAATTTGTTCATGGGTCGGCACTTGTCAGATAACTGTGCTATGAAGTGCTTAATTGATGCGACCTTTCCTTGCAGACTTCTGAGCTGCTTGATGGTAGTTGGGGGAACCATTTCAAGGATTGCCTTGACTTTTTTTGGGTCCACCTTGATGCCTCATTTTGAGACTATGAAACCCAAGAGTTTTCCAGATGTGATGCCAAATACGCACTTCTTGGGATTCATTCTGACTTTATGCTCCATGAGGCGATCGAGGATCTTTCTTAAGTCATCGAGATGATCTGGGCGCAAAAGAGACTTGGCCAACAAATCATCCATGTAATCTTCCAAAGTTTTATGCATGTAATCATGGAAGATGTATGTCATGGCACGTTGGTAGGTGGTACCAACATTTTTAAGGCCAAAAGGCATGACCTTATAACAAAATTTCCCCCAAGGCATTGTGAATGCCATTTTTAGTTGGTCCTCAGGATTGATACGAATATGATTGTATCCCGAGAAACCATCCATGAGGGATAGCATTTCATGACCTACTGTAGCATCTACCAATGCGTCGATGCTTGGCAAGGGGAAATCATCCTTAGGACTCGCTTTGTTTAGATCTCAAAAATTAGTGCATATGCGAATCCTCCCGTCGAGCTTTTTGACAGGCACCATGTTGGACAGCCATGGCGGATAATCCACGTAGATGATAAACTGTGCATCCAATAGCTTTTGCAATTCATATTTGACCATCAAGGCCACTGTTGGATGCATCTTACATAGTTTTTTCTTAACTGGATTGATTGTCAGATCAAGCGTAAGATTATGCATGACTAGCTACGGATCTAGCCTCGGCATGTCTTTGTATGACCATGCAAAAACCTCCTTCTTCTCTTTGAGAAGGGAAATGTAGTCGGATTGCTCTTCAAGGGATATACTTACCCCCAGCTTGATAATCTATGGATTCATTGGATCTAAGCCGATGTCTACGTCAATTGTCTCCTCGACCGACATGTGGGATCCGTCCTCCAACTGATGTGGAGTTGGAATCAAATGGATATCATTTGCCAAGTTTAAATCTATGTTAGGAACCTGTTAGACTTACAATGGCACTGAGAGGGGGGGTGAATCAGTGTAGCTATTTAAACATAAATCTACAACTCTTAAATTTAAAATAATGAGAACTTAAAACAGATAAAGAAAATATAACAAGAGAGCTAACCACAACACAAGATTTATCGAGGTTCACCAGTTTTGGCTTTTCCTCAAAAATAGACTGCTTGGACTCCCATCCAAATCTAGCCTTTGCAAAGCACCAACTTTATAATCAATTTACCAGCACCCACTGGAAGGAGCACCAACCCCTAATTTATCTACACCCATAGAAAGGAGCACCAACCCCTGATTTACCAGCACCGACTGGAAGGAGCACCAACCCCTAATTTATCTACACCAACAGAAAGGAGCACCAACCCCTGATTTACTAGCATCTACTGGAAGGAGCCCCAACCCCTAATTTATCTGCACCAATAGAAAGGAGCACCAACCCTTGATTCCAAGCACCAACTCGGAATTCTATTTTGAATATTTTTGACATAAAAATACCTTCACTTTTACAAGACCCTCACTGGTCTATTGCTCATCCAATATCTGTTTCAATTCATGAAACACACCCACTCCAACGGTTCTGCTTACAACACTCTTCCAGCCCTATCTCATGGCTCACTCTTACTACTTTCTTATGGCTCACTCAGCTGCACTCTCTCTACCCTTTTTCATAGCACTTCTCCTCTATACAGCGGCACTTTTCTCACTATGAGTAGCAACATTATTCTCTGCACGACTATCATTTTATAACAGACCTTTCGCTTTGTAACTTCAGTTATAATTCCTTCTTTTATTTCTCATGCACCACTTGTTAGTTGTAACGGCTTCTAACTGTAACTGCTTTTGTATAAATATAGGATATGCTTTTCATCAACCATGATGCATGTTACGAATTTACACATAAACCCCTACCATTATTGTTCGTCTTCTTGGTCATGACTGTTCGTGTTCTTTTCTGTGCATGCATGCATATTCGATTCTATTTATACGACTGTTAGGTTTCTCCTTTTTTGACTTTACTAAAAATCTACATGATTTCTATCTGTAACGCCGCACTAACTTCAGTTAACTCTACTTATTTTCACTGCATGATTTTTCTCTGCAACTGCCCCTGTAACTATCATTTTTCTTTCAGTTGACTGTCAGTAAGTGTGCTATTGCGACCTATCATGAAATCATGACACTTCTGTCTCTTTCTGCCCTTCTCGCCTTTTACCCATGAAAATATAGCATGTCATGAAATCATGACATTCTTGGCTTCCTTGTTCACCTCTTGTCTTACCGCCGTGAAAACCAGACATGTCACGAAATTGTGACACTATTCGCTTCCGTACACTCTACTTGGCTTGCTCTAGAAAAAACTAGACATGTCACGAAATCGTGACATCTTTCGCTTCCATACACTCCTCTCTGCTTGCACTAGCAACCTAACATGTCACAAAATCGTGACATCTTTCACTTCCGTACACTCTCTCTCTGCTTGCACTAGCAAAAACCTGACATGTCACGAAATCATGACATCTTTCCCTTTCGTACACTCCTCTCTGCTTGCACTAGCAAAAACCTAACATGTCACGAAATCGTGACATCTTTCACTTTCGTACACTCCTCTCTGCTTGCACTAACGAAAACCCGACATGTCATGAAATTGTGACATCTTTCACTTTCGTACACTCTTCTTGGATTCAACCAATGAAAACGAAACATGTCACAAAATCGTGACATATTTCTCTGCCTTGTACCTTTTCTGTCTTCTGCCTACGAAAACGGAACATGTCACAAAATCATGACATCTTTCTCCTTCCTTGCACTTCTCTTCGACCCTATCACGAAATCATGACACTTTCTCTCCTTGGCACTTTCTCTTCAATCCTGTCGCAAAATCATGACACTTTCTCATCCGTACACTCTCTCTCCTCTTTGGGTCGCAAAAACCTGATGTGTCACGAAATTGTGACAATATTTCTTTGCTAGCTCTTTCTCTTCATCATGTCGCAAAATCGCGATAGTATTTCTTGCACTTTCTAAACCATGTCACGAAATCACGACAGTCTTCATTGCACTTCCTAAACATGTCGTGAAATCGTGACATATTTTTCTCTCTCCTATTTCTATTCGCTTTGGACTGCGAAAATGAAACATGTCGTGAAATCATGACAGTTTTGCTAGCATTCTCTCTCTCCTCCGATATGTCGTGAAATCACGACAATTTTACTTGCACCTTCTCTCTCCTCATCCATGTCACGAAATCATGACAATTTTGCTTGTGCCTTCTCTCTCCTCGTCCATGTCGTGAAATCACAATAATTTTTCTTGCACCTTCTCTCTCCTCGGCCATGTCGTGAAATCACGACAATTTTGCTTGCACCTTCTCTCTCCTCGACCATGTCATGAAATCATGACAATTTTTCTTGTGCCTTCTCTCTCCTCGGCCATGTCGTGAAATCGTGACAATTTTGCTTGCGCCTTCTCTCTCCTCGGCCATGTCATGAAATCGTGACAGAAAACATGTCGCGATATCGCGACAGTTTTCTTACTTGCCTTTTTCTTTGATTCTAAGAATCTGGGCCACTTCTTTCTTCTTGGAAATTTACTGTACATGCTCTGACAGATCTCTGAACTCTTGTCCACTTCATCAACCGATCTATCTAATGACTTCTGTGCTCCTATCCATTACATCAAACGATCCTCTGTCTGTGTTGAAAACAATGACAATACTTTGGTTGCACCTTGCTCATCAATCAACTCCTGTCCATCACCTTGCTCATCAATCAACTTCTATCCATTGCATCAACTGATCAAACTGACTGTGTTGACAACAATGACAATACTTTGGTTGCACCTTGCTCATCAATCTCCCCCTTTGGAATTGTTGGCAACACACGTAATTGCTTGCAATTACCTGTAATTCTTCTCCCCCTTTGACAATAATACCAAATGGCGGTTGCAAAACTCCCCCTAAGTCTATGCACAACATTCTTAGGCAATTGTTACAGTTAGCAAAAAGCATAAACATGAGCAATATGATAAACAAATGCATAAATGCTCCCCCTGAGTCCAAGACCACTTCATTTCACTGATTGACAACATCATGATAAGCATAATAGGCATCAACAATATCAATAATGTGAGTAACAACAATAACCAGTGAAAGACATCATCAATGTCAACTTCACCAAAATAATATGTGTAAGAACACGGCTAGACTACTGTCTTCTGAGTACCAACCCTCTGTTGCTCTGCAATCTCAAACTTGTCCACTATTAGTGAAGGCAAACACTCTTTCTATTATCTACACATCCTGCCCAAATCTGCATCTGGAAATCTGTCTCAGCACTGTCCTCAAATCTGCTCACAAGTTCATCAAGAAAAACTTGCTCAACATGAACCCACAAAGAGAATTGTTAGAGACTCAATATGTTCTATTCTTAACTCCCAATCTCAATGGAGTAAGCCCAAAACATGTATCAAGTAGAGCAAAAACTTGATCAAAACAACCTCTATGAAAGCAACTCAACCATTCATCACCAGGCTATAAATCATCAACAGTACAACAATGACAAATATCAAAACTACCAAGGGTGCCAGCTCTCAATTTAATCATCACCCTTCACAACACTTCCACACACAACTACATAAACTAAAAAACACACTTGACAACTATACAACAATAACCCGACTGCCTGCCATTCATCCTCAGATACCCAATCAAATACATAGGAGTATTAAAATAAAACTTTAATATTACTCCCCCTGAGGATGTGCCACCTGGAGTTGCTTAGAGCAAAGGCGGAGTAGTCTCCTTCAGTCCAAGGAGACATGATTCCCTTTCTTCTGTCTTTTCTTCTTCGAATGCCATGAACAAAATTTCACCTATTTCTTCTTCAAAATCCTCATCGGATCTATCTTCAGAGGAGCTGACATTCTTGGATATGAAACTTTTCTTCTTGAAGTTGTCCTTTCTGAAATTCATCTTTTTCTTCCAGTCACTTCTTTCTCGGTGCGTTTCTTCATCACTTTCGTTCTCCTTGTTAAACGGACATCTAGCTGCAACATGCCCAACGCCTCCACAGCTGAAACATTTAAATGGTAGCTTTCCTCTATATTTTCCTTGTCCCCTTTTTAGTTTTCGAACAAAGTTTGCTTCCATCTCATCTGATGTCTCTTCATCTCTGGATTCTTGTTTTGCTTTCGTATTTTTGTGGGCTTTAAAAGCAGCTTCTCTGTCTATGGGATCAGACTTTCCTATTCTCATCTCATACGTAGTCAACGACCCATGCATCTCATCCATACTAAACTTATTTAGATCTTTGGCTTCTTCTATAGCTGATACTTTAGAATCAAATCTTTTGTGAAGAGTTCTTAGTACCTTTTTTACGATTGCAGAGTCTTTGATTTTCTCACCGAGTCCTCTGATGGCATTAATGACTTCATTTACTCTCAGCATATATGCCGCTATGTTCTCATCGTCATTCATATTTAGCGCTTCAAACTGAGTTCGATGAGTTTGCAACTTGGCCTCCTTGATCTTATCGTCTCCTTCATGAATGCTCTCCAATTTGTCCCAAATTTATTTTGTCATCTTACAGCTCATGATATTTACCAGTTCACTGTTTGCTACATCGCACATGATAGCATTCTTTGCCTTTGAGTCATTCTCAAACAATTTCTTACCGGTTGCATCGATTGGAGGAGTGGTGGGTATTATGTATCCACTTTCCACTGAGTCCCATATGTCGTATCCCAACACACACAGATATGTCTACATCCTGATTTTCTAGAACGCGTAATTAGTCTCGTCAAACAATGGAGCTTTGTTTGATGAGAATCCTTCACCAACTGCCATTTTGTCACTTCCCAAATCACCTTAGCCGATTAAGCTAGTTCAAGAACCTTGATCTGATACCAATTGTTAGACTTACAATGGCACTAAGAGGGGGGGTGAATCAATGTAGCTATTTAAACTTAACTCTGTAACTCTTAAATCTGAAATAATGAGAACTTAAAATAGATAAAGCAAATATAACAAGAGAGCTAACCACAACACAAGATTTATCGAGGTTCACCAGTTTTGGCTACTCCTCAAAAATAGACTGCTTGGACTCCCATCCAAATCTAGCCTTTGCAAAGCACCAACTTTACAATCAATTTACCAGCACCCACTGGAAGGAGCACCAACCCCTAATTTATCTGCACCCATAGAAAGGAGCACCAACCCCTGATTTACCAGCACCGACTAGAAGGAGCACCAACCCCTAATTTATCTGCATCAATAGAAAGGAGCACCAACCCCTGATTTACCAACATCGACTAGAAGGAGCACCAACTGAAGAACATAAACTTATACTAAGATGGGGGTGAACAGTATAAGACTTAACCATTTAATAATTTTAATTTCAGATAGCAGTGGCATCAACACAATATTAAACAAGACAGAAAGCATCACACATAGAAGACCCATTTTTAACGTGGTTCACCCAGAATGGCTGGGCTACATCCACAAAACTTTTCTCTAAAAGTTTATCTCAAATTCTTTGGGAACCTTCCCAATTACAATTTTTATGAGCCTCTACTCAAAGGAGATACCTTCCCCTAACTCTGCTCTGGTTGGTGATCCTCTAGAAGACCTCTGCCTCTACTACCCTTAGCAAATGGAACTCAATCCACAGAAGACACCTATCTTCCCTACTCTGGCTGGAGACCTCTATCCTCAACTCTATCACCTCAAAGCTAGTCCTCAAATTTGCATTAAACATAGTCCTTCGGTCTAGCATAAATGTCCTCTTTCTCTTTTTTTGGTCTGCACCAAACACATTCCTTCGGTCTGGCACAAGTCTGTCCTCTTCTTCTTTCTCTGGTCTGCACCAACACTATCCTCAATAGGTCTCTTTTCTTTGTCATAGTCACACTTGATCGATACCAACTTGCACATAGTCTATGCAAACACAGCAGCATTCAACACTCTACGATCGATCTCCTCACTCTACGCATCAACTCGCCACTTTTACGCTATCTGCGCTGTTATGGCTGCATTCTGCACACTTCGCTCAAAATGACTCGACTCTATCTTTGCGCATCATGGACTTCACTTGCGCAAGTTCGATGCTTACATTTGATGCCTCAATCTCGAAATAGCCCTCCTTTTATAGCAAAAATCCTAAGATCAAAACACTCAATCTTAGTTGACTGTAACCCTAGAACCATCAGCTGCAAAACCCTAAGCATCATCGGCTCAAAGTTAACTCTGTCAACTTCAACCACCTCTGCAACTCTCTTGTAGCTTCTATTGTGAAACTACAACATGTCATGATATCGCGACACCTTTGCCTGCCATACACCTTCTTTTGCCTGTTGTCACGAAATCACGATAGTTCACACTGTGGACTCTCTCTTCTGCAACATGTCACGAAATCGTGACACTTTCTCGTCCGTACAACCTTCTTTGTAGAATGTCACAAAATCATGACACTTTTCCTTCTCTGCCTTCCTACACTTTTTGAGTCACGAAAATGCGACATGTCGTGAAATCGTGACACTTTCCATCTTGCTCTCCTTCTCTGCCAACATGTCACGAAATCATGACATTTTTGCCAGCTTCGTCTCTGTCTTCCAGCATGTCACGAAATCGTGATAGTTTTTCCAAAACTTTCTCTCTCCTCAAACATGTCGTGAAATCATGACAGTTTTGCCAGCACTTTCTCTCTCCTCAAACATGTCGCGAAATCGTGACAGTTTTTCTAGTCGCCTGCATACTTTTTCTTACTTGTCTTTTTCTTGATCTTTTTGCAACTGGGCTACTCTGATCTTCTTGGAAACTTACTGTCCATGCTGAAACCTTCATCAAAACAAATTCTTTGACATCAAATCAAATTGCTTCAAGAACTTCTTGACATCAATGACAACATTTACACTTGAGCAAAGGTAATGTACCCAAGGTACCCAAAATTGCCAACAATCTCCCCCTTTGTCATTGATGGCAACCCTTAACTGAAAACATATCTCAAGAGCCAAAATAGAACCCTACTGATCCAACAACTGAGAATCTGCCTTTGAAGTTTTTGCTCCCCCTGACTTGAAGCTTTCTTCTTCACTTGAAGCTCTCCCCCTTACTCATATCTCTCCCTTACTCATATCTCTCCCCCTTTGTCATCAATGGCAAAGGGCCACCTTTGGGACTCGGGACTAAGAAAGAGCCTCTTGGCTTGGTCCCTCCCCCACCTCCTAATGAGGTGATTAATTTTGAGGTGAGAGTACAACTCCCAATTTCTCCCTTAGATACTCAAACGTATCTCTTGGAAGAGGTTTGGTGAAGATATCTGCAATATGCTCTTTAGTGGGCACATACTCTAGCTTGACCTGCTTCTCTTGCACTTTCTCCCTTAGAAAATGATATTTGATGGAAATGTGCTTCGTCCTTGAGTGCATTACCAGATTTTTAGAAATACTTATGGCACTTGAATTATCACAAAGAATGGGGATAGGTTGTTCATGCTTGACTTTGAAATCCTCCAAGGTGGTTTTCATCCATAAAACCTGTGTGCACCCAGCCACTGCTGCTATGTATTCAGCCTCTGTTGTAGATAAAGAAACTGAAGGTTGTTTCTTACTTAGCCAAGAAACCAAACTCTTTCCTAGAAAGAATGCTCCACCACTAGTGCTTTTCCTATCATCAATATTGCCTGCCCAATCTGCATATGTATAAGTTGTGAGAGTGAAATCATCACCTTTGGGATACCAAAGCCCAAAGTCCATAGTGCCCTTCAAATATCTGAAAATTCTTTTAACTGCTGTAACATGAGATTATTTTGGAGCTGCCTGAAATCTTGCTACTAACCCAACGGCCTACATGATATCTGGTCTAGTAGTTGTACTGTATAGTAAACTACCAATCATAGATCTGTACAACCTCTGATCTGCCACTGGAGATTCATCATCTTTACTCAGATTGCACCCTGTAATCATTGGAGTACACACGGGTTTGTTGTCCATCATTCCAAATTTCTTCAACATTTCTTTGATATACTTTCCCTGAGAGAGAAATATACCATCTTTTGATTGTGCAATATGAAGACCTAAAAATAAAGATAGCTCTCCAATCATAGACATCTCGAATTCCTTCTACATGGTGTTGGCAAAAACTTTGCACATCTGAGTATTATTTCCCCCAAAAATAATATCATCAACATAGACAACTATGATCAACATATCATCACCTTCATTCTTAATATATAAGTTGCTATCTGCCACGCCTTTTCTGAAACCTTGTTCATGAAGATACCCATCAAGTCTTGAGTACCAAGCCCTGGGTGCTTGCTTTAACCCGTACAAGGCATTTTTTAGTTTACATACATAGTCTGGCTGTTCTGAGAGAGACACTCCTTTTGGATGTTCTATGTAGACTTCTTCATCCAACACCCCATTTAGAAAGGTTGACTTTACATCCATTTGAAATACCTTGAAATATTTGAAACTAGAAAGGGCCAAAAACATTCTGATAGCTTCAAGACGAGCAACAGGCACAAATGTCTCCTCGAAATCAACACCTTCTACTTGAGAATAACCTTTACAAACTAACCTAGCTTTGTTTCTAACAATATTTCCATCCTCATTGAGTTTATTTCTGAATATCCATTTTGTGCCAATGACATTCTTGTCCTTAGGTCTAGGAACCAAATCCCAAGTTTCACTTTTCTCTATTTGATTTAGCTCTTCATCCATCGCTTTTATCCAAAATTTATCTACACATGCTTCACTGAAATCTTTTGGCTCAATCTGAGAAAATAATGCAACATTCGTAGAATCGTGTGAAGGAATGACTCTTCTTCTTGTTTTCCTGCTATTTGGATCACCAATGATCAAGTCTTTGGGATGATGTTTCTGAACATACCGTGAAGGAGTTTTGGGAAGCAGTTGTTGTCTTTCCTCTTCTTCATCTGAAGCCTCTCTGAATTCTTCTTGACAGATTTCATCACCCAGTTCCTTGACTGGTTCTCTTATCCCTATCTTTTCATCTATCGTTACATTTATGCTCTCTACAACAGTATGAGTTCTTTTGTTGAAACATCTGTAGGCCTTGCTTCTACTGGAATATCCAAGAAAAATTCCCTCATCACACCTAGGATCAAATTTTCCCAAATTTTGATCTTCCCTTCTGATGAAGCACTTACTCCCGAACACTTTGAAGTGTTTTACTATAGTTGGTCTTCCTTTCCACAACTCATAGGGAGTTTTATGATGATTGACTCTGAGTTGAGCCCTAGTGATGATGTAAACTGTTGTACTGACTGCTTCTCTCCAAAAACCATCTAAAAGTTTTGACTCATTTAACATTGCTCTAGCCATATTTTCAACAGTTATGTTTTTCCTTTCAACTACTCCATTTTGTTGAGGAGTTCTTGTTGTTGAATATTCTCTTTTGATTCCGTGTTGCTCACAGTATTCCACAAATTCATTTGAAGTGAACTCTCCTCCTCTATCTGATCTTAAGCATTTGATTCTCTTGTCAGTCTCATTTTCAATCATTTCTTTAAAAGCTTTAAATTTTTCAAAAGCTTAAGATTTTTCTTTGAGAAAAGTGACCCAAGTCATTCTAGAATAATTATCTATAAACAGCGTGAAGTAGCTATCTCCATGAATGCTCTGAGTTCTGGTGGGGCCACACAAATCAGTATGAATAAGATCCAATGGTTTGGAATATGTATACCCTTTTGATTTGAAACTGGTTCTGGTCTGTTTACCATGTTGACAAGGACCGCAAATGATGTTATGGGGCCTTTTTATTTTGGGCAAGTCTCTAACTGCTTCCTTGTTACTAATATTGACAAGATTATCAAAACTCAAATGTCCCAATATTTTATGCCATAACCAACTCTCATCTTCTTGAGTTATAAAACACTTTTCCCTTTTTATCTCACTTAGCATGTAAAGATTGTTTGGAGTCCTTGTAGCACTAGCAATGAGTTTTCCATTTTTTTCTTTACTTATCTCACATCTATCTGAAAAGAAAGATACTATGTGCCCTTGATCACAAAGTTGACTCACACTAAGAAGATTATGTCTTAGGCCTTCTACATAGAGCACATTCTCTGTTTTGGATTTCCCATCCAAACTAAGAGTCCCTTTACCACAGATTTTTGTGGACCTGTTATCTCCAAAACTGACTGTTCCTCTGTTTGTTTCTTTTAAAACCAAAAACTTTTCCTTTTCACCAGTCATATGTTTTGAACAACCACTATCAAGATACCATTTTTCTACTTTGTATTGAGCATGAAAAGCAGTTTGAACTATCATATATTTAGATTTGATCTCATTCCTCTTTTTAGTGAACTCAAGGCTAAATCTATCCAAACTGCACATCCTTGCTATATGCCCAAAATTCTTGCACTTGTAACACATGATATTTTTATTCATAAGAGGTGCAAATGAGTTAACATTTTCTTTACTATGGCTATTCAGAGTTTTATTGCAATGCATAGCTATGTGACCAAATTTCTTATAGGAAAAACAATAGCCATGGAAGGTATTATGTAACCTGTTTTGATGCCTTGGATGATTGTTCTTCTTGTGATCAACTGGAATCCACTGCTCTTCAGGATGAAGATTGATCTTGCTCGAAGACCCTGTTTCATGAATGGTGATACCATCCTTATTTTCACATGGAGTATTCTATCTGAGAGTCAACTGTTCCAACTTCACTCTGAGAGACATAATCTCTTCTTCTAGTTTCTCACAATCAGCTTCCTTTCCTTTTAGAGCCTCTGTTAGAACCTGTTCAACCTTCTTCCCTTCTTCAGCTAGAATTTTGAAATCTATAACACTTTGAGACAATTCTGATCTTGCTATCTCTTCTTCCTGACATTGATGCTTGAGAACAAAATTCTCTTCCCTGAGTTTCTCGAGCTTTCTCGAGGCCAATAATAATTCACTTTTGAGATCAAACTCAACCTCTTCATTTCTTTCTGAATTTATATGTTCCTCTGATAGATCCTTCTCCAAGATGTTAGGCTCTTTCTGGAGTGACCGGCTTTGATACCAATTGAAGAACATGAACTTATACTGAGAGGGGGGGTGAACAGTATAAGACTTAACCATTTAATAATTTTAATTTTAGATAGCAGTGGCATCAACACAATATTAAACAAGACAGAAAGCATCACACATAGAAGACCCATTTTTAACGTGGTTCACCCAGAATGGCTGGGCTACATCCACAAAAATTTTCTCTAAAATTTTATCTCAAATTCTTTGGGAAACCTTCCCAATTACAATGTTTATGAGCCTCTGCTCAAAGGAGATACCTTCCCCTAACTCTACTCTGGTTGGTGATCCTCTAGAAGACCTCTGCCTCTGCTGCCCTTAGCAAATGGAATTCAATCCATAGAAGACACCTGTCTTCCCCGCTCCGGTCGGAGACCTCTATCCTCAACTCTATCACCTCAAAGCTGGTCCTCGAATTTGCACTAAACATAGTCCTTCGGTCTAGCACAAATGTCCTCTTTCTCTTTTTTTGGTCTGCACCAAACACATTCCTTCGGTCTAGCACAAGTCTGTCCTCTTCTTCTTTCTCTGGTCTGCACCAACACTGTCCTCAATAGGTCTCTTTGCTTTGTCACAGCCGCACTTGATCGAAACCAACTTGCACATAGTCTACGCAAACACAACAACATTCAACACTCTGTGATCGATCTCCTCACTCTGCGCATCAACTCGCCACTTCTGCACTATCTGTGCTGTTATGGCTGCATTCTGCACACTTCGCTCGAAATGACTCGACTCTGTCTTTGTGCATCGTGGACTTCACTTGCACAAGTTTGATGCTTACATTCGATGCCTCAATCTTGAAACAACCCTCCTTTTATAGCAAAAATCCTAAGATCAAAACACTCAATCTTAGTCGACTGTAACCCTAGAATCCATCGGCTATAAAACCCTAAGCATCATCGGCTCAAAGTTAACTCTGTCGGCTTCAACCACCTCTACAACTCTCCTATAGCTTCTGCCGTGAAACTACAACATGTCATGATATCGCGACACCTTTGCTTGCCATACACCTTCTTTTGCCTGTTGTCATGAAATTGCGATAGTTCACACTACAGACTCTCTCTTCTGCAACATGTCGTGAAATCGTGACACTTTCTCATCCATACAGCATTCTTTGTAGAATGTCACGAAATCATGACACTTTTCCTTCTCTTCCTTCCTACACTTTTCGAGTTGCAAAAATGCGACATGTCGCAAAATCGCAACACTTTCCATCTTGCTCTCCTTCTCTATCAACATGTCGTGAAATCACGACATTTTTGCCAGCTTCATCTCTGTCTTCCTGCATGTCACGAAATCGTGACAGTTTTGTCAAAAATTTCTCTCTCCTCAAACATGTGAAATCGTGACAGTTTTGTCAGCACTTTCTCTCTCCTCAAACATGTCACGAAATCGCGACAGTTTTTCCAGCCGCCTACATACTTTTTCTTACTTGTCTTTTTCTTGATCTTTTTGCAACTGTGCTACTCTGATCTTCTTGGAAACTTACTGTCCATGTTGAAACCTTCATCAAAACAAATTCTTTGACATCAAATCAAATTGCTTCAAGAACTTCTTGACATCAATGACAACATTTACACTTGAGGAAAGGCAATGTACCCAAGGTACCCAAAATTGCCAACACCAACCCCTAATTTATCTACACCAATAGAAAGGAGCACCAACCCCTGATTCCAAGCACCAACTCGGAATTCTATTTTGAATCTTTTTGACATAAAAATGCCTTCACTTTTACAAGACCCTCACTAGTCTATTGCTCATCCAATCTCTGTTTCAATTCATGAAACA
This sequence comes from Wollemia nobilis, assembly GCA_028583015.1. Taxonomy (NCBI): domain Eukaryota; kingdom Viridiplantae; phylum Streptophyta; class Pinopsida; order Araucariales; family Araucariaceae; genus Wollemia; species Wollemia nobilis. The sequence goes on along the minus strand of JAQPPZ010016717.1, from coordinate 8,892,118 downwards.
TAATCACTCCAACGGTTTTTCTTACAGCACTCTTCCAGCCCTGTCTCACGACTCACTCTTACTACTTTCGTACGGCTCACTCAGCTGCACTCTCTCTGCCCTTTTTTGTAGCACTTCTCCTCTATACGATCACACTTTTCTCACTATGAGCAGTAACATTATTCTCTGCATGACTACCCTTTTATACCAGACCTTTCGCTTTGTAACTTCAGTTATAATTCCTTCTTTTATTTCTACTATAACTAGTTTTGTATAAATATAAGATAGGCTTTTCATCAACCACGATGCATGTTACGAATTTACACATAAACCCTTACCATGATTGTTCATATTCTCGGTCATGACTGTTCGTGTTCTTTTCTGTGCATGCATGCATATTCGATTCTATTTATATGACTGTTAGGTTTCTCCTTTTTTAACTTTACTAAAAAGCTGCATGATTTCTATCTATAACTGCCGCACTAACTTCAGTTAACTCTAATTATTTTCACTACATGATTTTTCTCTACAACTGCCCCTGTAACTGTCATTCTGCTTTCAGTTGACTGTCAGTAAGTGTGTTGTTGCGACCTGTCATGAAATCGTGACACTTCTATCTCTTTCTGCCCTTCTCGCCTTTTACCCGTGAAAATATAGCATGTCACGAAATCGCAACATTCTCGGCTTCCTTGTTCACCTCTTGTCTTGCCGCCACGAAAACCAGACATGTCATGAAATCGTGACACTATTCACTTTTGTACACTCTACTTGGCTTGCTCTAGCAAAAACCAGACATGTCATGAAATCACATCTTTCGCTTCTATACACTCCTCTCTGCTTGCACTAGCGAAAACCTGACATGTCATCAAATCATGACATCTTTCACTTCCGTACACTCCTCTCTGCTTGCACTAGCAAAAACCTGACATGTCACGAAATCGTGACATCTTTTGCTTTCGTACACTCCTCTATACTTGCACTAGCGAAAACCTGACATGTCACGAAATTGTGACATCTTTCGCTTCCATACACTCCTCTCTGCTTGCACTGGCGAAAACCTGACATGTCACAAAATCGTGACATCTTTCGCTTCCGTACACTCTTCTTGGCTTCAACCAGAGAAAATGAAACATGTCACAAAATCATGACATCTTTCTCTGCCTTGTACCTTTTCTGCCTTTCGCCTACAAAAATGAAACATGTCACGAAATCATGACATCTTTCTGCTTCCTTGCACTTCTCTTCGACCCTATCGCGAAATCATGACACTTTCTCTCCTTGGCACTTTCTCTTCGATCTTGTCGTGAAATCATGACACTTTATCATCCGTACACTCTCTCTCCTCTTCGGGTTGTGAAAACCCGACATGTCATGAAATCATGACACTATTTCTTTGCTAGCTCTTTCTCTTCATCATGTCACAAAATCGTGACAGTATTTCTTGCACTTTCTAAACCATGTCACGAAATCGTGACAGTCTTCCTTGCACTTCCTAAAGATGTCACGAAATCATGACATCTTTTTCTCTCTCCTCTTTCTCTTCGCTTTGGACTGTGAAAATGAAACTTGTCACGAAATCGTGACAGTTTTTCTAGCATTCTCTCTCTTCTCTGATATGTCGCAAAATCGCGATAATTTTACTTGCACTTTCTCTCTCCTCATCCATGTTGCGAAATCACAACAATTTTGCTTGTGCCTTCTCTCTCCTCGGCCATGTCGTGAAATTACGACAATTTTTCTTGTGCCTTCTCTCTCCTCAGCCATGTCATGAAATCAAGACAATTTTTCTTGTGCCTTCTCTCTCCTTGGCCATGTCACGAAATCATGACAATTTTGCTTGTGCCTTCTCTCTCCTCAACCATGTCACGAAATCATGACAATTTTGCTTGCGCCTTCTCTCTCCTTGGCCATGTCATGAAATCGTGACAATTTTGCTTGTGCCTTCTCTCTCCTCGGCCATGTCGTGAAATTGAGATAGAAAACATGTCGCGATATCGCGACAGTTTTCTTACTTGCCTTTTTCTTTGATTCTAAGAATCTGGGCCACTTCTTTCTTCCTGGAAATTTATTGTACATGCTCTGATAGATCTCTGAACTCCTGTCCACTGCATCAACTGATCTATCTACTGCTCTGTACTCCTGTCCATTGCATCAACCGATCCTCTGTCTATGTTGACAACAATGACAATACTTTGGCTGCACCTTGCTCATCAATCAACTCCTATCCATTGCATCAGTTGATCAACCTGACTATGTTGACAATAATGACAATACTTTGGTTGCACCTTGCTCATCAGAACCTCGGGTTCCTCTTCGGCATGAAAGATATCTTGAGTTGTCCCTAGGGTAGAATGAGGCATTTTATCGAAAGGCCAGTACTTTGATGGGGACAAAGGTGAATTGACGCCATCTCAATCAATGGCATCTATTTCTAGATGCAAGGACTGTGCTAGATCATCCAGATTGCAGATGGATGCGGTTAAATCAATGGAGATCATGTGGATGAAATGAATTTGGTCTCCATTACCATGGGTGTGATGACTTAAACATTCTGGATGTTCTCTGTGTTCTGGATCTGGTTCTATAGGTACTGGCACGAACGGATTGTCCCTATGTGCTAATGAGAGGACAGGGTCTGCCCTTGACACTTATATCACCCTAGGGTCTCTGAGTGGAAAGCACTTTTTGTCTACCCAGAGCAGCGGATCCAACACTTGATCCCACCCTGCTGGGTCTACGTACCACTCATGCCCTGGCACTATGCCTATCTGTGCAAATATGTCATTAATCTCCAAGGGGTGTCGTTTTTGCACTTGTTGCCTTTGTTGCATTTGTCACATGTGGTTGAGATAGGCCATCTCAGTTTCATCTTTCGAATCGTTTTCGGAGATCCAAAAGTGTTCATTGACTTCAACAACTACTTGCAACATATGAGTCTCATCTTGTTCAAGCAAATTAATCTGGTCCCATTGCGGTTGTTCCATGCTTTGTGGGGGGACCCGGTTTTCTTGACGTTGCACTGGCTCGATTGGAGCCTCTAGAGGGAACAGATTCAAAAATATCTCTTGCCATTTATTCATGGGAATCTCTCATGAGTGATCACTATCGGATTCGAGGGGATCATATGATACTGGTTCATATTCTGATTCATCCTTTGAAAATCTTTCTTGACACTATTTATCCTTTTTCTTGAAAGTGAGTTCCCAAACTTTCGCCTCTCTTTGGCAAAGGACGAGGGTTATTGATGTTACCAAGGGTGTTTGTTGACCATGGGAGGTAATCTCCCAATGTATACGTTGTGTTTGGGTTGGCATAAGGATCTGATGCCAACCCACCCTTGTTGCCTATTCCTAGGCCTTGCATGTTTTCCACCAAGATGTCTAAGGGCAGGGGGTGGTTGAACCCTACTCCCGACTTGTCATAAGGCATTTGGTATCTTGGCTGGCAAAGGACATGCATTCCTTGCTCATACCTGCCTAGCCCGTATCCATGCCAATTGCATTGGCCAAGATATCTCAGAGTGAAATCCGGGTTAGACAGATAGTTGACATCTTCTACAAAAGGCTCTTCGTCCTCGTCCTTTTGCTTGCATGGCTCAGCACCATGGTCAAGGCCCCCATACACAAAATTGGTCTGGTTTGGTGGGTAGCCTAAAGGAACAATTGTCCCGATGGGAAGGTGAGGTCTCCCCATGTCTTGCACTGACTCTAGCATTGTCGTTGCTACAACATTTTGCACTAGATACTCCCCCAGGCCCGTATTGGCCATTTCAATAGTAATTGTTGGCGATTGAGAGGGAGGGAATGAAAGCTCGTCTTGAGTCCATTCCATGTTGGGTTGATTAGGAGCCTCAACTTCCACTGTGCTAGGTATCTCTTCAGTTGAGATGGTTGATATTGTTGGCAGTGCCTCTTCCAAGATTTGTTTCCCTTTGTACTTTTTTTTAGCCATGGTGGGTTTCCATTGATGGTGTAGGAGCGGACAATGAAGATGCACCTAGCTGGGGTTTTGATGGATTAGTCACCAGTGGTGCTCACGGCATCGGACCCTGTCTAGATGGATTTAACTAAAAATCCAAGTGCGTCGATGGGAGGGTCAATTGCGGCATCAACTGCATCGCATTGCAATATTTGAAGGGTTCTAAATCTACAGGGACTACATGTACTTCCCCTTCAAATGCATACTTCAAACACTGGTGAGCTATCGAAGGGACACACTTCATGTCCCTGATCCATGGCCGCCCTAGCAATATGTTGTATGCCATCTCGCCTTCCAAAACATGGCACAATGTAGGTATCATATTTTGTCCTACCTAAATGGGTAGAACAATTGTGCCAACTATCGAGCATATCGCATCATTGAATGCTCGCAGTGTGTAAGTGGAAGCCGTGATGTGTGAGGCTGGCAACTTTAGATGTTTCAATGATGTCGTAGTAATGATGTTACTAGACAAGCCAGTGTCTATCAACACCCTCTTATACGGGATCCCGTTGACCCACACGATAACGTGTAGGGGTGGATCTGCCATGTCATCAAATACTAATTTAAGTTCATCTTCTCGAAAGGTAATGACCGGCTCTATGCATCATTTTACATGTCCCACGAAGTTATTGAAGGAATTCGCTTCGTGAGGCTGCAACTCGATGGCTTTCAAAATCTCCATGAGAGCTTCCCGATGGGGTGCTGATTGTTGTATAAGCTCATATATGGAGAGCCTAGCCGATGTGGTCCACAAACTCTGCGTGAGTTTTGTCCGTATCATGACCTCGGGTCTAGGCGGAGGTAACTGCACAGGGTGTTGTTGAGGTTGTGATGTTGAAGGAACCTCTCTTGTGGCTGCCTCGGGGACAACTCCTGGGTATTTCTTGTTCTTGGTCACTATGCTTATCATTCCCACATACCCTTGCATGGGGAAATGTTGTTGTACCTCATTGACCTAAAGAGGTTTTTCCTATGCCTCATGGGCAGGCAAAGGGTCCTTGAAAACCCCCATCTATTGATTGTTTGGCGCTATGGGGTTGTCCACTGCCAATGTTTTATTATCAATCAGGTCTTGTATCAATCCCTTAAACTTCCAAAGACGCGTTCAGGTCATGTCCCCTTCGCCTGTGGAACCTACAATATAAATCCTCTCTGTATCCCTTAGGCTTGGGAGCGTTAGGATCTATGGTTTGAATTTCTGGAAGGGTGATTAAATTTGTCGCTGACAAGCAGTCAAATAGGGAGTCCCTAGACTCTGTATAAGGGTTGTATTGTCGCTTAGGGTGACGCTGCTGATTTTGCTCCTATTTTTTATTTTCTCTTTCATAATTGTTAGGAGGCACTGCCTGATAATTAGCCTTTTGAGGTTGTACTTCTTGTGCAGGCTTGGGGACATTTATAGCAACTTGATTAACTACAACGGGTTTTTGTTGCGTAGTCCCTGTCTTGGTGTTTTTGTTCCACTCTTTCTTTTTAGGCTTGGCAATTTTTCCCTCCTGTATTTTGATCTCTTTGATAATTCTGGCTTGAGCCAGAGCTTCTTCTAAGGTGGCATATTGCTGCAGCTGCAATAGCCTAGAGATCGATCTCAAGCAACTTCATGAGAACATCTATGTGAGGTCGAACATAGGGGGAAGGTAGGGTAGCTTGGAAAGTAGAGTCCTCCATCGATTCCCGTAGGCCGCCATTTTCTCCTCCTCATATTGCCTGAGGCTGGCTAGATCACTCAGTGACGCCTTCTTCTTGGTGCTGAAGGTGAAGCATTCAAGGAACGCATCCACTAATTGATCTAAGTTATTGATGCTGTGCTTCAGCAACTAGGTGAACCAATCCGAGGTAGGGCCTACGAATGTGGTTATGAATGTCCTCAGCAACAGCGCATCATTATCCTGAATGCCAAAGCATTGGCTTAGGAATCTTGTCACATGCTCTTGGGCATCCTCTTCACCCTTAAAGACTACCAACTGAGGCAACTTGAAATGTTTGGGGTAAGGAGGTGCGGGCACTGACGGATGCACCGAATGACTGTGGAGTTGGCATAACGTGGGCTTTTGGGGCCCAGAAGCTTTGGTTTCCATAGACTCCAAACGCTCTAACAATGCTTTGTATGCATCAAAAGATTTAATCTCTTCCTCTTTTGTTTGCTCCCGTTGTGAGTTGTGGGAGACTGGAGGCCTATGGGGGGGTGGCCGAATAGCAACCCCTCTTCCTAGATAGGGCATTTCAGCCCGCTCTAATTCTTGTTCATACTCCTCGTAAACTTCTTGAGGAGTCTCTGGGCGAGACCTATGACCTTGAGTGGGTCTCCACGGAGGGTACCCATCGTTGTTTCGGGGAGTGGCCTCCCTCTCAGGTCTATGGGGTCTCGAAGGCAAAACTTGATGAGGTCGCGGAGACCTATCCTACACTAAAGGATTATGCCTCTCATATGGTTTCACTTTTTGGGTGCGAGGGTTTGGAACCCTCTCAGGTATGTTATAAAGCAACTCGTCTACTTCGCGTTGAATGCGCTCTTTGTTAAGGCGGTATAAGCACTCTAACTACTGCTGATCTTGTTCAAGCCGCGTGATCTGGGCTTGACAGGTGGCATGTCTGGCGACTACCAGGTCAATTTGGTCCGCCATCTGGGGCTTAGGAGGCCTGAATGCCTCTCCTATGTATTTTCCTCGGTCATGATGATCCGAGATCTCAATGGGTTGCTTCCCTCTGTTGAGGTTAGCAACATTTACTCGAGGCTCTTGCCTCAATGGGTGATCATTATATCTAGCAGGTGTGCGAAGCGCAAGGCTCCCACATTGTATATTTCTCTCGAGGAATGTGATGTTCTTCCTCATACTCCCTTTCATAGGTGTGAAAGGGGCGGGCGGAGTTAGCTCACCCTGTTTGGAGAGCCTTGCGCTCTGGGTTTTGTCTATTGGTTCTAACAATGAGGGGAGGCAAAGGAGAGATGCCATAGTCACGTTGCCTCTCCTCATGGACACTATGCCTCTCTAGCACTTCATCACACGGTGGCCACTCATATCTAGCCTCTAAGGGAGGTCTTCTATCTACGTTGAGTGCCACATGTAAAGCTTCTTCCTGAAAGGGTCTGCATTGAATGGGCATGTCCCCCAAAGGGGTGTCCCTATAATTCCATCTTGACCTGGAATGATGCGGACTCTCTTGTGGGTCAGACCGCCAAGGCGGTATGGCCAAGTCCTTAGGGCTAAAGCGAAGGTGACTTGTGCCCACTCCTTGTACACTTTCTACAGCTTCTGCCCTTGATTGGGCTTGGCTATGGGTTTTCACCACCATGGTGGTGCTCTTCTACAAGCTAAGCATATTTTTATCTCTTTTATGATTTTTTCTTTTTTGATTTTTTTTTTTACACTAAGCAGAAATGAACACACACATACACAAACGGTGATTATCTCTTTTAAAGATTAATGGTGTGTCCTAAACTGGTTTTAGTGCATTTTGATGATTTTGTTTTGTTTTTGAAAGTTTTGAAGAACGTTTAAATGCGTAATGAAGGCTCATATGACTCCCATAAATGGTCACCCCTTCAATATACCATTGCCAGGCCGATATACCAACCTCTCTATATACCCGCCCTTACGAGAGGGAAACTATAGGTACGTGAGAGCAGATGGTACGTGGTACATAGGCGGTACAGAAGGGGGATTGTCTTGTTTATGACACCTACCATAGAAGACTTATCCTCGCATGTTGGGAATCACCCCAACGACACTCGATCAGCTTTCGTCAGGATTTACGTCGAGCAACAATGACAATCGGGGTAAATGGATGCAAAAATCAAGCCAAGGTGGTGATGAACCCACCGTTGGTCTTGATCAAGGGCTAGGGTCTTACAACCAGCTCCTTGTTTTAAATGCCACGTGATGTGTGTGTGGTTCTTTTTATTAAAAATTAAAGCAGGCAGAAGCAACTACTTTCCTTAAGAAGGCAAAATTGATAGAAAATAGAAATAGAAAAGCAAAAAATGACAGGAACAGTTTAAGACCCTTACCTTTTCTCTGCCTAGACTTGACGTTTTTGATCCTCTATCCTGAAAATGCACAGACAAAAATTCATCCCTGGGTGAGACAAATTACAGTACAAAATTCTTCCCTGTCTGAGATGAATTAGAATTTGTCTCAGGGTCAGATGAATTACAGTAAGGTATTTGGCACAGGCAAAGATGAATAACAGTCAGAGTTTGAAAAAATGGTACCTTTAAGCACAAAAACACAAGTTTTGATCAGTTTCTTTGATCTCAAAAATCAAGGGACAGTGTCCCACCGTGATCGCCACTGAAAGCACGAGATTCCGGAAAACAAAAAGGGAAAACCCCAAACACGATGCAAGAACGAAACTTAAACTTAATGCTACAAATTGGAACCAAAATGGAACGAAACAACCCTCTTATTTTATTGATGTATTTCAAATTCGGTTACAATTAGCTTCCTCCCCTTTTTAGGGGAAAGGAGCATCAAACTTGTCTCTTGGTCACATCAATGGAAAGTCATCTCTCTTTCGCATGCCCACATGCAAAATGGGCGGGCCAAAGTGTTGTCGTCGCTTGTGTAAATGAATCCTTGATCCTTGCTGCTCCTCCTGCATTCAAAGAAACAATAAAATTGTTAGTAGCACCTGCTGCAAATATGAAACATTTATTCTCTAAAAACGATGAAGGATGTATGCATAAAACTGAATAAAATGATGAATGAACTGATTCTAAACAACTTGCAAGTTTGACAGGAACTAGGGAACATTACCAGAGGGCCACTGCCATCAAAACAGTCAGACAAAACACCGTCGATTTGAATTTGACTGTAATTCATCCCTGGGTAGGATGAATTCCACTGTAATTCATCCTCAGGTAGGATGAATTTGCCTGTAACAAAGCGTCGAACTGATTCTGCCCAAATGTCGCGTCTCGGGATCTCCAAAAGACCTGCAAACATAGGGGTTAGCTAATTGAGGGCATTTTGGGATGACCCAAATGGTCGGATTTCCCCAATTTGACCTCCATCAACGGGAATTTGACGTTGCTACCTGCAAGTTAGTGAGGACAACAAAAGTGACAAAACATGATAAGATTTGATCAAAACATTCTAAAATCAAAATTATAAACTATCTAAATAGCATAAAATGGAATGGAAGATAAACAAGTGACAAAAGAACAAATTAAAATGAAACTAAGAAGTGTGGGGTGCCCGGAGGGCCGCCCACCGTTAGAACCTGATTTCAGCACCAATCCACTCGGGATGGGCCCAAAATATCTTGTAATGGGTTGTTGGTGAATTGGTAGATCAGTGTGGTCAAATGTCGGGTTTTGGGTCCGGATTCACACTTCCAATAACCACCCAATGACCTCCCTTGTGAAAGAGATCAAGGATGTGGAAGAGGTTAATCAAAAGGGTAAAATGTGGTATTCAATTTGGCAGCACTTGTCCTCTCTTGGGTGAGAAAATTCACCATTTTATAGACCCAGGGGGTCTCTTTGGAGGGGCATGCATAAGCGCCATGTGGCAGTCATGCCTTCCCATGAGGGAGGAAAGTCCTCCATGACTTGGGCTTCCATGACTGCCCTTGTGACAGTCCTCTAACGTCCAATCTGCCCACCTACATGCGCATGCAAGGCAAGAGGCATTAATTGACTGTCCTCGGCTGCCACTTGGCACAATTTTTCTTTTTGCCCGTTAAACCTAGAATTCATCCTGACCCAGAGCGAATTCATAATTTGTCCCTGGGTGAGATGGATCCCAATTTTAATTCATCCCTGGGTGAGACGGATACTGAGCAAAGTGCCTGAATGTGCCAAATTGCCTTTTGACCTTCCAAAATTGCTACAAAAGTGGTTAGGACCACTGTTTAACGTTTGAGGGCTTCCCTGGGGGCTGTGCGTGTCAAAGCGATCAGTGTTTGCAGTCACATAATCGGATTGGTGTTGTTTTGGTGTCTACACATCCATAAATTCCCATCCTATCAATGTGTGCCAAGTCATATCCTTGTGCGAGTTTTCAAATACGGTTGATGATTCTGAATTTATTTTTTGGTTGCTATATTTTTGGGATTAACCCTTCATAAGGCACATATGAGACTTTTAGAAAGCACAACTATCAGGATTCAATATCCCTCATTGGTCACATCGAGGGATGTACTATGGTTTATAATAGCCAATGCACTCGTAAGTTATTGACCACATTATGGTGGTTACATTGTATACACCCACATGTAAACTCCTTTATCATAGTCTTGCTTGCCCACCTCCATATATTTGTATACCCTTTGAGTGTCCCATGTGTCCATTAGCCCTATGTGTCCTGCTAGTCTCTATATTAGTCCTGCATGCCCACCTCTGTCTATTCATTGTGTATTATCAGCCCTTCCTATGCTTGTGATCCACTTGGTAGAGAAATATCATTCTATGTATCCTTGGCTTGTCCATGTCATTCATCCTACTTTATATCCTTGGCTTATCTACATCATCCATCTGGTCTATCAGTCATGTCGCTTCGATTTTCCCTTTAGTTTTAATTCCTAGTCTATAGTCTTATGTTTCTAGTCTATAGTCTCGTGCTTCTAGTTTGTTGGTAATGTTGTGCCAATCCCTCCATCTTCAAGTCTTATGTCATACACTGTTATCATATTAGATTTTTTTTTGTGTCTCATGTCAGTCATCAGCATTCGTGTCATCATTAGTTTTTATCAGTTGTCTAGTGTGTCAGTCATCAACATTTGTGTCAATCATCATTTTTTTTTAGTCTTGTCTGAGCTAATTTTGTTGTGACCATTGAGGAGGTTTGAAAGGTTTAAAAAAGAACATAAAACCATATTTTTAGCAAACTTAACTTTTATGATTTTTGCCAAAATAAATAAATTGCCCTTTCTACCAAAAAACTTTAAATTTTAATCAAAATTTAAATTAATTTTTGGGCATCACCTTCTAAGATGATTACAAATGGTCGAGGGAAGAGGATCTCAAGAACCCAATTTGGAGAAATTAGATCATGAAATTTGACAAATCAAGGACATGCTTTTATAGGTTAATCTCACCACACTAGGTCAAATCACTTATGTGACAGAATATTAAAATCAGCTTAAGAAACTCACAAATCGCATCGAGGGATTGGATGAATCATTTTTCACAAGTTGTTTCATCAGTGGATTGCAATATGAATTAGAGTGGAGGTGGAGATGTTCAATCTTTGCATCCTAATGATGGCCATTAGATTAGCCAGGTTAGCCAAAGATAAATTTAATGCTCAACATTGATAAGAGAAGCAACCTATTTAACAATAACCTTTCATGCACACTACCCCAAAACCTAACCAACCCTTACCAGTTAAGCAACTCAACCTAGAGTAAATGAAGGAATGACAATTGTCATGAGCAATATGGACCCAATCATAGATGCACTACACAAACATTGTATTTATTGAATGTAGTTGATCCTTATCACTCAATAGAGGAAGAATATGAGGTAGAAATGCAATAAGTTGTTGATGCACTTAATAACAATAGTGAAGAAATCCCCAAAATTTTCTTCATTGCTCTTGTAGGTTTTTCTTCTCCAAAAACTATGAAATTTCAAGGGTACTTCAAACAGCAAAATCTCATTATGCTCATTGATTTAGGAAGTATACATAAATTCATAGCTAGGTTAGCCTTTAATGCCTTGAAGTGAGATATATATATATTTAATACTAACAAATTCTAAAACCTTGATAGTGGAGGGATTTATCTCCATCTTGTTAACTTTGCTACAAATTACTTCTCCATAAATATTTTTTAAAGTTACCTACACTTTAATGAGATTGGTATTGTCTCTTATATGGAAAAGTACGTATGGTTCTAAAAGTACGTATGGTTCTACTAACATAAAAAAGAAACCAAGTGATTTTCTCTTTTTATTTGCTAGTTTATGATTACTAATACTTTATTTTCTTCAATCATTAAGAATGAACTAGAGATTATTAGTTCTAGGTAAATTTACCATTTATCTTGTCAAGGTGCTACAATTTCACCTATTAAGGAAAGTAACATGTGTAGAGTAATAGAAATGAAAAATGAGCTCTGGCGATTTTTTTCTCTGAACTAGGGTTTCTGCATCTTCGAAAAATCTCTGGCTTCTGCTGGTTTGCAGAAGTGTCTTTGGGGTACGGTGGATCTGAAGGTTCGATCGGTGCCCCAGGAGGGTCCAATGGGGACTTCTCCGGCTCCTTTTCCAGGAAGTACCAGCTCTTACGCTGATTTGTTTAAAGACGATTCTCCTCCGAAGAACGTCGAAGCCCAAAATATGGCATATAAAAAGCTCTTCACGGCTGCTGGGAATAGGTCGTCAGCACATCGTGTGAATGGTTGTTTGCCGCAGGCCGAATCCAGGCCAAAAATCGTCATTGAGCCCAGCATGGTTGAAGAATCAGTCCTCTACAGAGCTAACCATGATTTAATCTACAAGTTCATGGGTATTCGCCCTTCCCTAAACTTTTTGCATTCTTGGATCCACCAAAACTAGGAGCCCCACGGTGAGTATTCATTGTGGTTTATTAGTAATGGTTATTTTATTGTCAGCTTCTCGGCTCTGGCCGATAGAAATAAGGCTTTCGAGTCGGAGAAGAAAAACCATGGCCCGACAGGGCTATTTGTTCAACCATGGAGGGTGGGTTTCGATCCTCGTGTTGAACCTACTGTTGTCCCAGTATGGATTCGATTATATGCTCTTCCAATGGAATTCTGGGGTGAGCAGGTATTGGCAATGATTGGCAATTCGATTGGTAGACATCTGGGTGTTGCCAGAGACACTATTGAAGGGAGCATGGCGGTGTATGCTCGAATATGTGTGGAGATGGATCTCAGCCAGCCTTTGTCGGTAGAGTTGGAAATTGAATTGGCAGGTCTCTCCTGGATTCAACAGCTGGACTATGAGGCCCTACCCTTCAGATGTAGGGTTTGCCACAAGCATGGACATTTGGCCCATTTCTGTCCTATTAATATGAATGCCAAAATGGAGGCCCCTTCAGGAATGCCAAACCTGCCTAAAGAGGATAAGGCTGCTCCTAATAAAGATCCTAATAGCACCGATCAGGGCCAGGAAGCTCAGAGAGAGGGTTTTGAACAGCCCGAGAGAAAAATACGGACAAAGAAAAAGGAGGGAAAGGAGCAATCTCATCTCAGGCCTGCCAATAGGTATGAGATTTTTAAGTCATTGGTTGATGAAGAGGAACATTCTATGGAGGGCTTGGAGGGTTTCAAGGAAACTTCTAATATTCTCGGGCAACTCCCCCTCTCATCTTCTCTCGTCATACAGCAGGTAGTTGATCTCTGTGAGGTATCACAGCCAGTGTGTTCTGGTGCCTTAGTAGTCCATAACCAGGAGCAGACAGTATCTCAGGATGTTCACATGGGGATAGCAGAGAAGAACAGGGAAAGGCCATCTTTGGGGATAACCCAGGTAGAAAAAAGACCAAAAAATAGCAATTCTCAGGGAGCAGGTAGAAGATCCAATAAGGAGCTGCTAGCAGCCTAAGGAGACAAATTGATCATGGGAGGATCGGTGAGGACAATTGACTCTTATTGCTCCCATGGTAACCCATGATTATACAATCTTGGAATGTGAGGGGTTTAAACAATAGAACCCATCAATCTGCTGTTCAAAGACTATTAGAGAATAGCAATACTAATTTTTTGCTTTTACAAGAGACTAAGATGTCTTTGGATCTTATGTCTAAAATAGTCAACAGAATTTGGAGGGGTGCTGGTCATATGGATGTGGCTGCCCAAGGTGCCTCAGGGGGGATTGTTACTCTGTGGAACTCTCTAGAATGGTCTGCAATAGATCACCTTGCCTGGAGGGGTGTTCTCACTTCTCTTTTTAGGAATAATGTCTCGGCGAAATTCGTTCTAATCACTAACTTTTATGGATCTCAAAACCTAGAGGGTCAGAGGCGGCAGTGGAAGGTTGTGCATGATATGCGAGCATCAAGGGAAGATCTAGACTGGATTATAGCGGGGGACTTTAACGCTAAATTATCTTCTAGAGACCAGGAAGGGGGAACACCTCTTTTGGATCCAAGGGACCGTTTCATGATTGCTCAAGTCCAGGCTTTGCACTTAGTGGACATTAAATGTCCTGGCAATAACTTCACTTGGACTAATAAAATGCGGGAGCCACATAGTAGGAAGGTGAAGCTAGATCGCTTTCTACTTTCAGAGGAGGCGTTTGTAAAATGGAATATCAATTTTTAGATTTTAGCAGGCCCTGTTTCTGATCACTGTCCTATTCTGTTGGAAGGCGGGACTAGGATGGGACACCATCACAAACCTTTCAGATTTGAGAATTTCTGGCTTCAGAAAGAAGAACTTCGGGAGAAAATCCCACAGTGGTGGGAAGAAGGCCGCCCAGCTTATGGGAGAGCAATGTTCAGAATCCACAAACAACTTCAATATGTCAAAACTCAGTTGAAGTATTGGAGGCGTTCTAATAAAACTGACTTCCAGGCCCAAAGAGCTCCGTTGGTGGCCCACTGGGATGAGGTCCAAAAATAGTTCAGAGAAGGAGTAATTACAGACCAGCTCAAAGCTGAGGATGATGCCTTGCGTACAGCGGTTGAGGACATTGACAACCAGGAGGAGATCTATTGGAAGCAGAGAGCAAGAACCACCTGGTTATTAGAAGGGGATAGAAATACAAAATTCTTTCATCGGACTGCTTGTGCTCGAAGACAGATGAATAAGATGGAGGTCCTTCAAGATGAGAACGGTCATTCCTTTGATACTCTTCCAGGTATACATTCCCATGCTATGGATTATTTTTCTAAGCTTTTTAAGGAAAGTGTGGTTCAAGATGTAGAGGCCCAAAATGAAGTCATTTATGTCATACCTGCTATTATTTTGGAGGATGAAAATCAGGCCCTCCTCAAACCCATTGATAGGGATGAATTGAAAACTATGGTCTTTGGAATGAGCACTGGTAAAACTCCTGGTCCAGACGGCTTCCCAATTGAGTTTTTTCAGGCTTTCTAGGACTGCTTAGAGGAAGATGTAAGGGTTGTTGTTGAAGAGTCCAGAGAAAATAAGAGAATGCTTAAAGCTATAAACCACACGTTCATTACCTTGATTCCAAAATGGGAGGAGGGGGTTCATATTTCAGATTATAGGCCTATTGCCTTATGTAATGTGTTGTACAAAATAATCACAAAGGTAATGGCTGAGCGCCTAAAACCTCTTCTTCACAACATTATCTCCTCTGAGCAAGGGGGCTTTGTTGAGGGACGACAGATTCTGGATGGGGTGGTTGTGGCCCAGGAAGCAATCCATTCAATGCACACTTTCGGTAATAAAGGGATGTTCATTAAATTGGACATGTCAAAGGCTTATGACAGGGTTGAATGGAGTTTCCTGGCTAAAATGATGGCAGCCTTCGGCTTCTCTCAGGGCTGGATTGAGTGGATCATGAGCTGTGTCTCTTCCCCGACTTACTCTGTGCTTATCAAGGGCCTTCCTTCACAACCTTTTGGAGCTTCTCGGGGTCTGCGCCAAGGGGATCCCTGTTCCCCTTATATTTTTCTCATTCTGGTTGAAGGTCTTGGCAGACTTTTCTTGAGGAGAAGACAACAAGGTAGATTATTGGGTATCAGGGTGGGTGACGAAGTTTTAACGCACCTGCAGTTTGTGGATGACACTGGTTTGGTGGGAGTGGCCATCTTCAGGGAAGCAAGAATGATTAGGGATACTCTTAATGTCTATCTTAGGGCTTCTCAACAGGTCATTAATGACAAGAAATCCAAGGTGGTTTTTTTTAATCTGGAGCAAAGGCCTCATAATAGAATTTTAGAAATCCTGGGATTCACAAGAACTTCTCTCCCAGTGGTTTACTTGGGGGTCCCCCTGCACTTCAAGAAGTTGAAATTAGACACATGGAGGAATCTGCTAGAGGGTATCAAGGACAGAGTTAATCACTGGTCTCACAAGTGGTTGAGTTATGGTGGCAGATTAACTTTCTTACAGTCAGTCATTCAAGCCATGCCAATTTACAAATTCTCTATCCTGGCTGCCCTGGTTACAATTTGGAAGGAGTTGGACAGGATGGCTAGAAAGTTTTTATGGGAAGGAGCAAAGGGAGAGAGAAAGTGGGCCTTAGTGGGCTGGGACAAAGTTACCCAGCCCAAGGTTAAAGGAGGTCTGGGTTTGAGAAAATCTAGGCTGAATAATAAAGCTTTGGTTGGAAAGCTGTACTGGAGATGGATCTCCCATCCCACCTCCCTTTTCAGTAGAATCCTAACTAGCAAATACTTGGGTCAGGTCAACCCAGTCGATGTTGCTCACCTCCCCTTGGATGGTACTGGGTCCCTTGTTTGGCAGGCTCTCAAGTTAGGGTCTCAGGTTGTTAAAGACCGCTTATTTTGGAAAGTGGGAAGAGGGGAGAAGGCCCATTTTTGGACAGACTCTTGGGATCAGTTCCCACCCATTATTGCTGAATTTCTAGAATTACAGCCAATCAAAGCTACCATTGAAGCCAAGGGATGGATCTGTATTGAAAATTACTTCACAACTTCTCAGTTGGGGGAGTGCAAATTTAAGCAGTTCAAGAAGCTGGATGAGTGGCCCATTTCAATCCCTCCGGATTTGATTCCCATCATGACTAAAATTTTGACTGAAATATTTCTTTCAGGGGGAGACGTGGAGGATGAATTAGCCTGGGGCTTTGGGAGTTTTGGAGTCTATGCAGTAAAGGACGGATATGATAGCATTCTCCCAGAGCCCCCCCCATTCTTTTTTGGTTGAGGACTGGAGGAAAATCTGGCACTCTAAAGGCTGGCCGAAAGTCAACTTTTTTGCTTGGCAGTGCATGCACAATGGAATCCTCACTTTTGATAATCTCAGATCAAAAGGTATCATCGGCCCTTCTCAATGTGTTCTATGCTACAAGAGCGAGGAAACTGCTGACCACTTGTTGTTTGGTTGCCCTTTCACCCGACAGATTTGGCTGCGATGGTTTGCTTACTTCAAATTTCCAGTAAGTGGTGACCTGAATCGGATGAATATCTGGGCAAAATGGCAGAAGGGTAGATTCAAATCTAAAGCTCTTCATCTTGGCTGGGAGCTCGGGTTAAGCTTTATTTGGTGGCAAGTTTGGCTGGAAAGAAATGCCAGAATCTTTAGAGAAACTTTTACTGCTCTAGACGGGGTCTGGCAGACCATTTGGAGCAAGGTTACCAAAACTGTGGCTGTTCATGCGGAGGAGGAAGTTCAATTTGACATTGGAGCTTTGGATGACCGGGGTGAACTGCTAGAGGGACAGGACAGAATTCGTTGGAAACCTCCCCCTATAGGTTGGATTAAGATCAATACTGATGGAGCTACAAAAGGCAATCCGGGTAGTGCCAGAACTGGAGTGGTGTGCCGGGACCATGCTGGGACTGTGCTCTATTGGGAATTGCAAGGCCTGGGAAGAACCACTAACAATGAAGCTGAAGCCATCGCCATTAAGTCTGCTTCTGTTTGGGCAGTGAAGCATGGCCACCGCAGGATTATTCTTGAAATAGACTCGCAAATTTTGGTTGGAGCTCTGGACTGCATGAGGAACTTTGATCTGAAAGCTTGGAGGTTGAGGGCTCTTGTCACCCAAATTAAAGAATTATGGAAGGAATTGGAGGACGTGATCCCAGTTTATGCGAGTAGAGAATTGAACAAAGCGGTTGACTTTCTGGCTAAGATGGGTGCGAGAAAGGAGGTTGGAGTTCAGTTGCACAGTGACATGGATATTGAGGATGAGGTGATTAGAGAGGGCCTGGAAAGGTCCTTGCGCCAATGATCAAAGAAAATGCTAAGTGTGGAAAGCTGTCGTGATATCACGACATGTCGAAAGTTGTCGCGATATCGTGACATGTTGCGCCATCGCGGTCGCTGGAGAAAAGTTGTCATGATTTCGTGACTTGTTGCGCCGTCGCGGCCGTTGGAGGAAAGTTGTCACGATATCACGACATGTTGCGCCGTCGCGGCCGTTGGAGGAAAGTTGTCGCGATATCGCGACATGTTGCACCATCGCGGTCGCTGGAGAAAAGTTGTCGCGATATCGCGACTTGTTGCACCATCGCGGCCACTGGAGGAAAGTTGTCGCGATATCGCGACATGTTGCGCCATCGCGATCATTGGAGAAAAGTTGTCGCGATATCGTGACTTGTTGCACCGTCATGGCCGCTGGAGGAAAGTTGTCACGATATCGCGACATGTTGCACCGTCGCGGTCACTGGAGAAAAGTTGTCATGATATCGCGACATGTTGCACCATCGCGACCGCTGGAGGAAAGTTGTCGCGATATCGCGACATGTTGCACCGTCGCGGTCGCTGGAGGAAAGTTGTCACGATATCGCGACATGTTGCGCCGTCATAGCCGCTGGAGAAAAGTTGTCACGATTTCGCGACATGTTGCACCGTCGTGGCCGCTGGAGGAAAGTTGTCATGATATCGTGACTTGTTGCGCCGTCGCGGCCGTCGGAGGAAAGTTGTCGCGATATCGCGACATGTTGCACCGTCGCGGCTACTGGAGGAAAGTTGTCGCGATTTCGCGACATGGTGCGCCATCGCGGTCGCTGGAGGAAAGTGGTCACGATTTCACGACATGTCGCTCCATCGCGGCCAAGGGAGGAAAGTTGTCACGATTTCGCGACATGTTGCTTCGTCGCGGCCAGGGGAGGAAAGTTGTCGCGATTTCGTGACATGTTGCTTTTTCGTGGCTTAGGGAGAATTGGTGTCGCGATTTCACGACATGCTGCTTTTTCGTGGCCAAGGGAGCTAAGGGGTCATGATTTCGTGACATGTTGTTTTTTCACGGCCAATGGAGATAAGGTGTCGCGATTTCGCGACATGTTGCTTTTTCGCTGCCAAAGGAGAGAAGGTGTCACGATTTCGCGACTTGTTGCATTTTCGCTGCCAAAGGAGAGAAGGTGTCGCGATTTCGTGACATGTTGCCTTTTCGCGGCTAAAGGTGGAATGGTGTCGCGATTTCGTGACATGTTGCACTTTCGCGCCCAAACCAGAAAAGTGTCACGATTTCGCGACGTGTTGAGTTTTCGCGGCCAAAGGCGGAAATTGTCGCGATTTCGTGACATGTTGCTTTTTCACGGCCAGAGGGGAAAGGTGTCACGATTTCGTGACATGTTGCTTGTTCGTGGCTTAAGGAGAACTTGTGTGTCACGATTTCGTGACAAGCTGTTTCTTCTATTGTAAGTTTGTGTTCTCTCTGAGTTCGGCTGGGAAGAGTTCCTTCCCTTATTGTAATTGATCTTTGTTTTAATACAAGTTTTTTCAAAATTTTCAAAAACAACATGTGTAGAGTAATCCATATACACAAGATTCCTACAAAAATATAATAATTATTTAAAATTATATCACTAGTATGTAGTGATCAAAAGTTCATGCAATATAAAAAAAGGCTTCTAAATGCCTCTATATGCAAAATTTATGGCCTCCAAAATTTTGGGTGGATTAGCACTTGAAATTATATTAAAATACAAAATTATAAAAGGTGTAGGAAATCTTTTCAAATCTAAGATTACCACATGGAAGAAAAGGATTTGATGTTTTCTGTCACTATCTATAACTCTACAACTTGTATTTTGGATTAATACATTATGCATTGACATCTAGTTTGATTTTATTGTTGAGATGACTTCATATATATATAAAAAATGAATATCTCATAACTGATGAAGCTCAAACATAGGTGATTTAGAAAATACCTTAAGTTTCACTCATCTAACTAGGCACTCTAAAAATTCTTTTGAGACCAAGAGGACATTTTATCCTATGTGAAGATCATCATCCCTAAATGGTGTGAAATAAAATAATTTTATGATTAAATTCAAATTTGTAATATTGTATTTACAACAAAGAGAACCAACCATTTGACCATGTAAATATTGGATCTAAAGGGTACATTATCTTGGTCTTGAAGAAACTAAGACAATTGGACACAATATATATTTTTACTTTTAGTGTTTAAACACAATATTTGATGTTCATATCAAAGCATACCAACAAGTATACCAATAACTTGGTTAGAGATAGGGATGAAGGATCTTTTATTAGCAATGACTTGAAGGGAGTTCATTCAGCTATGTCTACATATCCCATGAGTGATATATCAATGCATAGCACTTGGTATTTTAAAAATATTATTGTGAATAAAAAAAAGGCCTTATTATTGCAAAAAACATAGCCAATTATTGTGCCAACTTAGCGGTTGGATTTAGGATAAATTATTTTATTAAAAAATATACTACCAAGGATAATTGTATTCAATAAATGAGGTTATTTGGGGGCTTGAAATAAATGACATATATCATATAAATGATAGAGCCGCTACATCATGCCTAGATATGTAGTTAGGGTGTAAAATTCCTTCATTAACTTGTAGAAGATTAAGAACGTGTGTGCACTAGTCCTTGCACCATCCATAGGCTTGCATCCTATGAAAAATGAAAGAAATCCATACAAATGAAGACTTATATAGTTTAACTTAAAATATCCTTACTAAAATTTTGATGTTATACCATTGCACCATGTTATGTTGACAAGTCATGACTTCTTTTGGAAAGCATTTGGTGAGTACAACTAATTTAGGTACCAAATTTTTATTTGGATGTGGCATGGAATTATAGAACCATAACTCAAATTTAAGAATTTAAATTCCTTAAAAAAAACCTCCAAAATTAATAATTAGATGATTTCTTAGAATTTTTTCTTTTATCACTTGAATGAGGATAATTTTTACATAAATGAGTGATGTAGCTTAGATACCATGCTGAAATTCATGATATTTTATAGATTTTTTTTGAAACATATATTCAACATGATCATATGCAAAACAATGGAAGAGCAAAATAAATATAACATTAGATGCAAGTAGAGGAAAGTAGATAAATAAAATAAAGAGGTAATCAATAAAAAGGATAAGGAAAGGACGACTATCGACACCACCACAATAATACATCACAAAACTAAAAGGATCTATCATTAGGGGGTATTCATAGTGATACCTTATTAAATTTTTACCTCAAGTCTACATAGCCTAACTTGAAGGTTAAAATATAATATATTAAATATATTAAAACCTTTAATTGAAGTTAAGCACATAGGTTGTTTGACAAATATCACTAATGGTGAATACATTAAAATTATATGGATTCTTACATAAGGATATACATAGCTTACATAAATGATGCATGAAGGTTTACATAAATGCACTCATAGGCTTACATAAATGATGATCATAAGTTTACATAAAGGACATTTTTAGGCTTACAAAACACTTACTAGCCTATGCTATGTTAATAACACTCATAGTTATTCTCTAAAATTATTATCATACACTAAATAATACTAGATTACAAATAATTTAATATGTTTATCGAATTATACTTTAACTCAAGATCTAGGTGAAGGAAGCAAGTTTCATACGAAAAATTACAAGCTTATTCTAGTTAAGATGGCAAACACAAATGTGCACAATTATGATAATATTCTAAAATTATGGAATTTCAAATAAAAACTATATACATTCTCTCATTCTTCCATATTTACAACCTACACAAGTGTAAGCATGAGATGGGTATATATAGAAAAATCCCAAAAAGGAATCTTCTCAACAATGTGATACATGGCATCTATAAGTGACTAAAAAATCAACACAATGAATGAGATCATGACACATGGTACCTATGAGAGATAAATAAGTGAGAAAAAGACTATGTGATCTAGATCCTTTGAAAGTAGTAAAGTAGGCCCAAGTATATCATAGCAAATCTATCTTGCAGAGCATATTTCACTTTGTTAATACTAGATGTGGAGCCTCTTATAATGATTTAGTGATCAACATAGAGACCCGAGAGAAGTAACACATCATTGTGTCTTAAAATATAGATATTTGAATCTGAGTTGAATCCCAAAAATCAATGAGAGAGAAGAAAGGTATCCATATTGCCATACCAACCCTAAGTGGTCTATTTGAGGCCATAGATAGACTTACACAATTTTCACACCAATGATGAATCACCAATGAACCCTAGTGGTTGCTCCAACAAATAATATTAAAATGCACTAATTATTGACATAAAATTTGCATGATGCACTACCACTTTTTAGTGAGAAATTAAAATTTTGAGTGTTAATTCCTTTTAAATTATCCAAAAAAGAAATTTTAGCTTAATTTTTAGAACTCAAAAACTCAATTCTAGTTTATCCCTAAAAACTATATTGTAGAATTTTAATCTTTTGGATTAATCTAATCATTCAAATTACAATAGCCTTAAGAGGATAAGTATGGATCATGTTTACTATTGTAGCCAACATGTAATCTATACTAATAATATGATCAAACTAATAATGCATTTATGTATACTTCTTAAGCTAAATCCCCATAAAAAACATATGTTTGTAACCGTTGTTTATTATTAAGGACATAAAATTTAACCCAAAAGTATTTAAAGAAACAAAAACATTCAAATATAAATGGAATTAATTATTTTTTATGGTTAAATATTGTACCATGACATTTTATAGATATATTCTAATTTTATTGTTTATTAAACTAGGTATTGACCTTTTTGACTTCAAATTTCCATGGTATACTACCATTTTGTAGGAAAATTTTAAAACTTTAAGTTTTAATTACGGAATTGGACTCATTAATTCCTTTTTAAATTATCACAAAAGAATTTCCTGACTTAAGTTTTAAAACCCAACAAATAAATTGTAGTATAATCCTACAAAATATTATGTGGAATTTAAATATTTTGGGATTAATCCATCGATTCAAATATATAGGAACTCAAAATTTATCAAATAAGGATATATACCAAAAGTTAATTAATTATGATCCTAAATATATGGATATACATAAAAAAGAGTTTATTAATATAAAGACAATGACCATAATAGACTATGAATATTATATTTGATATAATCATACAAATATTCATAATTTATAATCATTCATTAGATGTATGTGTATTACAAATAAAAATTATATACATTCTCTCATTCTTCCATGTCTACCATCTACTTAAGTGTAATCATGAGATGGGTATTACAAATAAAAACTATATACATTCTCTCTTTCTTTCATCTCTACAAAAATGGAGGTGTATTCTATTAACCTAAGAATGAATTTATTAGCTTTCAACTATAGACTAGCATGGTATTACATATAATATTTTCTAGGCACCTCTTAAATAATATAAAGATATCCTCATTAAATACCATTTTGAAGTTCCTATAATATTACATAATATTCCTTATAAATTTTGATATTAATTTTATTGTAGATATCAACTATGTTAATTCTTAATGACTATAAAATTACATACTAATGAGCTAATGATGAAGGGCTACTCCACCCAACACTCGCATAGTACTCAAAATAATAGAAAAATTCAACAGAAACCCCACATTTAATATTAAATCATAGAAAAATTTAATAGAAACCCCACATCAAATATTTCTTCAATAAAATAGAATCATAAATTACAATGTATGACCATAAGGTCAATTTTATTACAAATACTGGAGATCTACAAATTGGAGCCATGATTTGTGATACCGGACTGCCTTTGGTCATCTCTATTCCCCCTTTTAATAACTTCCCAAAGAATATTTTGGAAAGCATAACTCATTTTCTTGCCCAAGAAAATATTCATTTGAAATTTGATTTTTTTGTTTTCCCACCTAGGAAAATATTCACTTGAAACTTGAATTTCCAACATATGGGTCAAAACACATGGGTATAAACATATATGGGTCTAAACATATGGGTCAAAATACATGAGTCTAAACACATGGGTATAAACATATATATATATATATATATATATATGTGTTTTTAGTGATGCAAGATTGCCCTTACACCATTAGATGCTCCTACATCAGACACCCAAGGTAAATTGAGAAGTGACTTTCACTTCGCTAGTGTTGGAGGAAAACCAACATGGTCAACCTCTACCTTAGACAACCATGATGAACCTTCAACATGCCTTCCTTTCCGCTTAACAAGATATTCTTCATACTACTTGTTTCTTGTACTTCTGTCCATACTATTTTCACCTTTTCCCATCCTTCTCAACTCATTGACATTCCTTGGGCTGCTTCCATATACAATATGAAATGGTGATTTACCAGTATTCCAATTGACAGAATTGTTATAAGAAATTTTTTTTTGTGGTAAAATCAAATACCATCCCTTGGATTTATCTCCTACTAAGTATATCAGTAGGTTGCCTAAACTCTTATTCACCACCTTTGTTTATCCATCAGTCTGTAGATGGTGTGCATAACAGAACTTCAAATCTATATTCAACTTCTTTTGTAATTTCCTCTAGACATAACCAAAAAATTTGGTATCTCTATATAAAACTATGAACAAGAGTTTAAATAAATCTAATTGGAGCCTGAAAAGAAGTTAAAGGTCATAGTACAATGCTCTAAGGAAACATTTCAACAAATTTTAAGTCTATGCAAAGAATTTATTGACATTGTTACTTGGAGCTACGATGATTTAATACTTTATAGTAAAGAGATCATCTAACATACTATATAATTATTACCTAATACCAAGCCATTTCGGTAAAATAAAAGGCCAATAAATCCAAAATAGAAGTATTGATGAAATAGGAATTGTTAAAGCTTCTAAATGTAAAAATCATTTACCCAATCTAACATTCCACATTTTTAGCCAATATTGTACTGAAAAAAAAAATTTGAATGGAGATATTAACCTTTATGTGGATTTTAGGAACCTAAACAAAGCATATTTAAATTATCACTATCCTTTGCCCTAGATCGATTAAATTTTGCATGTCTTCATTTCTATATGGATTTTTAGGTTTTAATTAAGTATAGGTCGGAGATGAGGATCAACATAGAATTGTGTTCACAACAAAATGGGGAATATTTGCTTATCAAATAATTCCTTTTGGCCTATCTAATGCCAAAGCTATCTTCCAAAGGGCTATGAAACTAGCTTTAGGTTAACTTATGAATGAAGTCATACTAATATACCTAGATGATATGATATACTTCTCTCATCAAAAGGAGAAGTATTTTTATCATCTTAGACTAGTTTTTTAGAAATACAAATAATTTGAGGTATCACTAAACCTAAGAAAATCAATCTTTATGGTCCACAAAGGGAATTTGTTGGGTCATATAGTATGAAAATAAGGTCTAGCTATTGATTCAAATATAGTGAAAGATATATTAGCACTGCCTATGCCTCAAAACAAAAAATGTTTAGAATCATTCTTTGAGTAAATTTATTTTATCTAGATATTTTTGTCTAATCTTGCTCTGATAATAAATCCTATGATAGAAATGCTATAAGAGTAGGTAGATTACACATGTAAGTAAGCAAGAAGGAAGTATTTTATTTACATAAAGGAAGATATTACCTAAACCCCAATATTAGCTAACCCTAATTACAAAAAAGACTTCATTATATATGCATTTGAAATAGAAGAAAGCTACATAGTCATGCTCACTCAAAAATATAGAGATCATAAGGAGTGACCTATAAATTTTCTAAGGTAAACTCTACATGAGCATTAAGAACACTTTAATTTCATATAAAAATATATTTTTGATATAAATCTAAGATACTACATTTCTTAGAGCAAAAATATAAGTTGGTCAAAGTAGGAGCACTATGTGAAGAATTGGTGAATTCTACAATACCATGCTCTAATTTGTTGATTGAAAAACAACAAGAACATCAACCAAAAGAGGTTCAGATAGAACAAAATACATGGATAAATCAATTGGTCCATTTTTTGAGACTGGTAAGTGTTTGGACCGGTTTATAATTTCTCAAAATAATAGGTATAGATTGTAAGCTTTGAGCTACTCTCTGATTAATGGCATCTTGTATCAAATTTTTTTATGATGTGTTGTTGAGATGCATACAATCAGATAAGGCGAAGAAAATATTAAATGTATTTCATGCTAATTTCTTAGGAGGACACTATTATGGTCAAACCATAGTGACTAATATTATTAGATTTGGATATTATTGGCCCACATTATTTGTTGATTCTTTCAAAATTACAAATGCCTACGACAAATATAAACAATTTATTGGTAAAAACAAGAACTAACAATACCTCCAACCAATTATTAAAAAAGAACACTTTTTGCAATGGGGATTAAACTTTACTAGGATGATCAATCCAAATTATTCTTTTAGACATAAATATATGTTGACAACAATAAATTATTTCACTCAGTGGTATACATTAGAGGTAACCAGAAATGCAGATAAAAACACTGTCATAGAAGTTTTGGAAGGATTGATCACCAAGCTTGGAATCCTTGCTACGATAGTGTTTGATAATACCAAAGAATTCATAGGGGCTAATACCATGGTTTTTTCAAGAAGATATGATATAAACTAGAAGGTATCCTCTAATTATTATCCTCAATGTAATGGACTACTAGAGTCTACAAATACGAATTTGATAAAAATAATTAAGAGGAATATTGGTGAAAATTAAAAGAGTTGGAATTTAATGCTAATTAAATAATTATGGATGGAAAAATCATGATCAAGAAAGCTTTGAAGACCACACCTTATGCTCATGTTTATGGAAAAGAATCCATGTTGCCAATCAATCTTGAGTTTCCTGCATTGAAGTCCATAGACCAATTTTAATTAGAGGATGCTAAACCAATTGAAAAAAGAATGTCAAAATTGTTGTTGTTAGAGGAAAAAAGAGAAAAAACATATAATAATTTTTTTCCAACTTCAAGCACCCATTAAAATATGATTTGAAAAAAATATCATTAAAATTCTTCAAATATGGTGACCTAGTGCTCAAATGGGACTCAAAATGAACAAAACCAAGGAAGCGTAATAAGATAGAATTATTATGGTCTAGTCCATATCTAATATCAATAAGAAAATAATTAAATGCATACAATATTCAACTTGTTGATGGTTGTATTTTGCTATTTTTGTGAATGACCAGTATTTAGAGCATTATGCATAGAAGAGTGTGTTTTTGATGTGTACATATGTAAATAATGACACATGTAAATAGTTTCATAGTCGAATTAGTGGTCATAGCACTTTGTAAATAAAATCAATTTATTGGATAAGAATTACGTCTAGTATCCACTAGATTTTGAATTCTTAGTAATATCAATGGCCAAAAGCATGGCAATCTTGAAAAGGGATATGCATTGCAAATATTGACACAAACTTGTAGTTTCAAGAAAATATTTTGTCATAAAATTTGAGCACACGTAATCCTTGGTATTAAATTAGTAATAGTTGTTCTTTATAGGCACTTCATGCTATATAAACAAAAACAAAAAAGAGTAATGTGCATTAGATCGTCCAACATTCGAAAGAGCAAAATATTGGAAAAGTGCTAAAATATTTTGTGCGAGAAGAAAAAATATGTAATTCCTTGTACCCATGTCTACAAAAGTAGTATATTGGTGCAAAATATCTTGAGGTAAAATATGTAAGAAAGTATAGAAGACTAGAAAGGATTTGCAATACAGACTAGGAGATATCCACAACCTAGTTATCATAATAAAATCAAAGTTGAAGAACTTCAAAGAAGGGTCAAATAGAAAAGGAATGAGAATGTCATCTAGTAATCTCGAGGTTGCTCATTGGAATTCATTCTTGTCCAATTACATGCCCAGGTTCATCCACCATTGTGCCAAACCTGTTATATTTTGAGTATATATGTAGTGGAAGAGATCTAATGTAGGCCCTAATAAGATGCAAAAAATATGAGAGAGAGTGATTTTGCAATATGACTAAAATATACAATAAATAGAAAGTAGTAAAAATACAATGCAATATGGAGGTAATGTTCACTCTATTAATATAAGCTAAAGAACTACATTTTACTCCATATAATATTTCTACCACTATCTACTAATCTCTACTATAGTGCATGCTTGATATGCTTGATCTCTATATGAGACCTTTTATATAGGAAGACAGATTCCTTGGACAACACTCTACCTAGCTATACAAGGAGACACCTTGCACATTAAAACTTGTGCATTTATTACATTTCTTGAAGTAGCTAACTTCCCCCTAAAGTAATATCCAACTCTAACTATATACCATAGGTGGTACATTTACATGATCCAAATGATGTAATATACTCTAACTCTAACACCCCATGTATTACATTATTTGGGTATTGAAGATTTCAATATTCAATATGGATATTCTTCTTGGACTTGGAGTTTGTATTCACCTTCTCTATTTTCTATAACATGTTCAAGCAAGTAGTTAGTATCTTTATAACTTTTTTTTCTTACTGAAAGAGCTTTGACTTCATAACCATCTATAGGATTATCTAGTTCTTTGATTTCTTCTATCCTTTGAGCTAGGTGTTATTTTTTATTCCTTTTTTGATACTCCAATTAGGGATAACTGGTTGGACACTAAAATTACTACTGATGAGGTTTATTTTAATATTTTTGAGGTTGAAATTTGCTTCCATTGTTCATATTATTTCCTTGATTCTGATTTCTAGGATTGAATCTGCAATAGCCAGTACTATGACCTTTTCTCTTACATATTTGACAATACATATTATACCATGGTCTTCAACCTTTTTATGATGAAGTAATATTCCCCTATGGATTGTATTTTGATTCCAATGCAATGTTAGTCATTTCATCTTTAACTGTATTCTCTACCTCATGTTCTTGAATAATATTGATTAGGTTTTAGAAAGAAGTATCTTTACTTAAGAATTGTAAGTATATAACCAAATGTTTATAGTTGGTTGGAAGTGTTCTCATGTTACTTGAGTAAGAAATTCATCTTTAGTCTCTTCTCCTAGGGTTAGTAATTTCCCTTTAATATCTACTACCTTCCTTAGGAATAGTTCTATGCTCTCACCACTATTCACTTTTAGGAAATGCATTTGACTTTGTAGATGAAGAATAGTGGCTTTATTTTTTCCTTTGAATATCTTCTCTATGATTTTACATGCTTCTATAGATGTATTTTTTGAACTAATATAAGGTTGTATGTCATCAATGATATCAAAGTTTTTTATCATTATGTCTTTTGCATCATTTTCTTCAAATTTTGAAATCTCAATATCACCTGTTCTTGTTCTTTTTACTATTCCTTGAGCTATATAATAAAGTTTTTCATATACTAAGATTAATTTTACCTTAATTTTACAAAATAAATAATTTGGACCTTTAAGTAATTGGGATTTTGCAAGAAAGAATTTGTTTGATGCCATGATGATCCTTGTGGTCCTCTTTTTAAATTCCCTAGTATTGATTTGATGATACCTTTATGTTTTGTAGAATGCCTTATGTCTCCCTAGTGATTTTGGATATGCTATATGATTGATAAAGTGATTTTTTAAGAATAATAGTTCAATTTTGAGTTGATTTTGTAATGTTTTGTAAATAGAAAAAATCAACTTTATTACACCTTAATACTCCTATTAAACTTAAGCACTTTCTAGTTGAATGAGGTTCTAATGGTTGGATTTATTTTGTCCCTTTAATTTTTTTTTAGACAAGTATACCAATTAATTTCCAACTCTTGATAATTCATAATGAGCCTCCTTTTATAGATTTTGATATTTGATATTTAATATTTCTAAATTACAATAATTTATTTGGTGTAGTATTCCTTATAACTCTCTAATTTGGAATATTAGAAAACAATAATATTTACAATAATAAGGTTTTAATTTCCAAGTTGAAAAAACCTTATACCTCCTACTTTATTATTTGCAAATATAAATATTCTTGAAATATGCTTGTTGAATATATTACTAATGCTAAATGGATGATTGCAATAGGAAATATAATGTACCCTTATAACTCCAAGATATATTTAGTTTTTAACAATCAATAAATAGTATGAGGTTTACCTTAATAAACCTTATGGATTATATTACCTTGATGTTGCGAGGTGGCAGATTTGAAACCTTCTAGAATGTGGTTCAAATGGGAAGTCAATGCCTTCTTTGATTGACACTATTTTCTACCTTGAGAAGATCTTCTCTCCTCCATAAATAATGTTGATATTATTCTTAAGGAATGCTTGGTCTATGATGAATATCCTACATGAACGAGGTGCTGGTATTTCTGGTCTATGATGAATATCCTCCATGAATGAAGTGCTAGTATTTCTAGTCTGTGAAAGCTTCTTAAATGCAGTCTTACTCCTCTGAATGGCACATTGGCTTGAATTATCCTTCTTCCCTTTGAACGTGCTTCACACCATTTAATTCGTGACTTCCTTTGACCTCTTCTATTCTATTTATCCAATATGGGAACCTTAAATAGGATTGTTTCCTTACTATTTGTGGATAAGCATCACATGAGAATTAGTAAATAGGCATTGATATTCTAATGTACCTTTATGCAATTATGAGTTTTGTGGTAACCTCTCAAATATTTGTAACTCCCTTTTAGGTGAGCATTGTATTATTCATGAATGTTGGGGTGCTTATAACTCTTGTGCCAAGTAGCACTCAAGGCTTGTGCATGTAATATTTTCTTCTAACGCTCCATGGATGAGCGTTGTCACCATATTTTTGCCTATATATTTGTATTGTATGTTGGCTTGCTATGTTTATTGTAATGAAATCCTTTCCTCTTCTCCTTCTACATGGTCTCTTGATGAGGATAATGGGTGTCTCCAACTGTAATGCTCCAAGGTTCTATGGAACTGCTAAAGGTTGTATTGTGGTAGATTTTTGTATTTTTTTGATGGTCAATCACTCCAAGTAATGGCCTTGGTTGTAGCACATTTTCCTTGTTTATTTATACTATTTTTGTATATTTTGTAATAACTTCTTGTGCTTTACTTGATATTTAGGTAATATCCCTTTGTATATCATCCTTTCTCTACGTAGACTCAAATGATAATATATCCAATATTATAGATGAAATTATTTCTTCTAGGGTTGAATTGGATATGGAGAAATGGTCTTTTTAACACCTTGATTTTTTATAAGTTCGAGCTCTTCAGTGGCTCTTTCCTCTCGCTCAAAATTCTTCCCTAATACCTATTGAGATAATTTTTGTGTTGTTTCCTGCATTGAGATATTCTTTTGTCCTTTGAAGGAAAAAAAAAAGTGCTTTTTAATAGTTGTATTTGCACCAATATGATGGACCCTTTTTTGAAATATTTTCTTGATTTTGATGAGGCAGTTCCTTGCCTTGATTAATCCTCTTCCTTGGGTTATTTTAATCTATGCTAATAAGTTGATTTTAAAGTAATAATTTATGCACTTTGCATTTAAATAAAACCCTTATATATTATTTGAATCTTGAGACTCACCAAGTCTTGATTTAAGGCTTCCTTAAAGGAATTTAATGGTGGATTACTTCTCCACCTTTTTATTTGTATTGGTGGCTTCTTTTGGCCATGAAATTATTAGAGTTGAAGTTTATTACATCATTTGGATCATGTAAATATACATTCCTAGGTACATATGATATTATATTACTTAAGGGGGAAGTTATCTTGTTACTTCATGCAATGTAATAAATGCACAAGTGTCGATGTGTAAGTTATAAATGTGCAAGGTGTCTCTTATACAACTAGTTAGAGTATTGGACAAGGAATATATCTTCATTATAAGAGTCCCTCATTGTAATAGTTTGACAAACAAGTCAATAGGTAGTAGTAGGAGTAGTGGGTGAATCCATTAGTGATGGATCACATTATTGTTATGTAGCATCTTTCATGCATAATCCATTTCCTCCATAGCAATATTGTATTCATTTCCATTATTTTTATTTATAGCATATTTTTAAAATATCATGAGTTTACTTTCTTTCATATTTTGCATCTTGTGATTGTCAGATCTCATTGTGAACTACCTTAAAATCTAATAGTTGTATTAGAGCCATGATATATCTAGTGATAATAGATCAATAGGAATACCACCATTATTATCGAGTCTAAGTTTTTGTCAACCTTATGCACCATTGGACTAGTCACTGTCAAAAATTATTAGAAGCATCTAGGTGGTAGAATATGGGAGAGTTACAAGTGAGCAGTGAAATAAATCTTAGTTTTATAAAGTACTAAGATTGTATTTGACTAGAGTCTCTCCACAATGTTACAAGAAAACTTGTGAAGACCAACACTCAGTATTCAACCCACTATATTGATAGATCATCTAGTGAAGATCATCTAGAATATTTAGAACTTGGTAACTATTTCCTGAATGTTCGTGTTACTATAGGGAACTAACTCTTAGGTGATTGAGATACCTCATGTAATAGAAAGCTAAGAGATTTCAACTTCATTACTCGAAGGTTTGAGTGCCTTCACAGTGCAAAGATTAGTTGTTGTAAAATAAGAATACTATGAAAGAGACTCTACGAGAAAGAGTCATAGTGAAGACTAGAGATTGAAGATCTCTATCGATAAATTCAACTTCAAAAAATAAAAGGCCATAAAATCCTTGATCTAAAAAATGCCATAGAAGCCTTTATCTAAAAATACCACAGAAGACAATATGAAAAATGCCATAGAAGCCTTAATCTAAAAAGGCCACAAAATCCTTGATCTAAAAAATTCCACAGAATATTTAATCTAAAAATTACATAGAATCCTTGATCTAAAAACAAAAGACCACAGAAGCATTAATCCAAAAAAATATCATAAAAGCCTTGATCCTGAAAAAAGACTCCAGAAGGTAGTACCTAATTTAGAAGCAGATTAATATTTCAATACTAATCATTTGTTGTAGGAAAGAGGAGATCTAGTGAAGTTGGAAAACTTCCTACATCAGAGCTAGAAAGAGTATTTGCCTCAGGAGGTAATGGTCACTCCATTAATATAAGGTAAATAACTATATTGTACTCCATACAGGAGTTCTACCACTATCTACTACTCTCTACTACAATGCACACTTGATATTCTTGACCTCTATATAAGGCCCTTTATATAGGAAGATAGATTCCTTGGACAACACTCTACCTAGTTGTACAAGGGGGCACCTTGCACATTGGCACTTGTGCATTAATTACATTCCTTAAAGTAAGTAGCTAAATTCCCCCTAAAGTAATCTTCTACTCTAAATATGTACCATAGGTGGTACATTTACATGACCTAAATGATGTAATATACTCTAACTCTAAAAAATGCGTAAAAGCAATTGCTAAAAATTATGACCCAAAGTTAACAAAAATATATGACATGCAAAGGATAAGACTATTTACCATCACAAAGGAGGGAATTAGATGGAATTTTTCAATAGGAGAGCAACCAAGTCCAAGATATAATACTATTTATATAGATGATCAAAGGATATTTTTCAAGAAATATACTTTTAAAATTAGATTAAGGATATAAGGGAAATCCCAAAGGACTTTCCAAAAAGTCCCCTATAGCATGAAAATGTTAAGAACATTCTACAAATAGTCTTGTCCATGTTAGTTGTAATTCTATGGTTAGATTATAATGCATATGTATATGACTATTAAATATCTCTTGTTTATGTAGTCATTAATGTGTACAACTATGATGTTTCAAGTGTTAATAACCCTATTTTATTTGACTAGGTCAACTTTTTGGAGCTATTAAATTCATAATTAACTAGTTTCCATTAAACCAAAAGAAAATAAGAAATTTTTCTACTTGTCATATTTAGCATGGATATTTATTTTCTATATGTCCCTAAATTTGCATAGTATTAAGTTTTGTACAAGAGATAATGAGAAACAATGCTCTATAGTTGATTGGATTATAGTTCTTAGGGAAACCTCTTCATACTTAGATTTTAATAGAAATTTCTTGGGATCTACATTAGGATCCATCTATGGTCAAATATTGTGCGTCAACTCTAAATCTATATACAAGATAAGATGTAAGAAGCATGAATTAGGGGACTAATATATTTTATTGGATGACACCATAACTAGAGTGTATGGTTTCCCTAAAATGCCTTATTATTCCCATACTATGTCATAGACTATATGTTCAACATGGAGCTATGCAAGCAAATAGATGAGGCAAATAAATTTTTTGGATTTGGTACAAAGAAGACTTGCACTTATAACTACCCTTTCAAAGTTGAATATATAGCAATGACAACAAGGGTTCAAGCAAAATGTTTGGATGATAAGCTCAATGCCCTCCAATTGCATTCTGTGCCTCACATGTGGTATTATTACCTAGATGGTAAGTACAAAGTAAAATTGGTATAGTTGAACAATAAGACACCAACATTTGATCATCTACCATGAAAAAATAATGAGCAATTTAGAAATGCAAGAACAACCTCCATGGATAAAATGCTACGATTTCGAGTGGTTTTATGACCTAGCAAGAAATAAGGAGCAATGGATAATCGATGAACTTGTAGATAGAATTAAACACAATCTAAATTGGAGTCACAACAAGATTAAACAAAGGAGGATCTCACATTGTGAATGTGAAAACCAAATAAAAGTCTCCCTAGTTCCTTTGATAAGTTATTTGAAAATGAATTTAAATCCAAATATGAAAAGTGGATGGAGGACCATAAGGGAGAATTATATCTAGAATTAATGACACTAAGGGATCCAAAGGAAGAGGTATATGGAGAAGAAGTAGAAGAAAAGGTTTTAATTTCCAAGTTGAAAGAGGAATATTAGAAAACAATAATATTTGTAATAATAAGGTTTTAATTTCCAAGTACAAAAATTCTTATACCTCCTAATTTAATATTTGTAAATATAAATATTCTTGAAATATACTTGTTGAATATATTACTAATGGTAAATGGATGATTGCAATAGTAAATACAATGTACCCTTATAACTCCAATATATCTCTTGTTTATAACAAGCAATAAATAGTATCATATTTTACCTTAATAACCCTTTTGGATTATCTTGCCTTGACGTTACGAGGTGGCATATTTGAAACCTTCTACAATGTGGTGCACATGGGAATTCAATGCCTTGTTTGAATGACGTTGGTTTCTCCCTTGAGCAACTATTCTATCCTCCATAAATTATATTGATATTATTCTTAAGTAATGCTTGGTCTATGATGAATGTCCTCCATGAATGAGGTGTTGGTATTGTTGGTCTATGAAAAATATCCTCCATGAATGAGGTGTTGGTATTGTTGGTCTATGAAAGCTTCTTAAATGCAGGCTTACTCCTCTGAATGGCACACTGGCTTAAATTAGCCTTCCTACCTTTGAATGTGCTTCACACCATTTAATTCTTGACTTCCCTTAACCTCTTCTATTCTATTTATCTAATATGGGAACCCTAAATATTATTGTTTCCTTACTATTTGTGGATAAGTGTCACATGAGCATTACTAAGTAGGCGTTGATATACCAATGTATCTTTATGCAATTATGAGTTTTGTGGTAGCCTCCCAAATATTTCTAACTCCATTTTAGGTGAGCACTATATTATTCATGAACATTGGGGTTCTTAGAAATCTTGTGCCAAGTGAAACTTAATGCTTGTGCATGTAATTTTTTCTTCTAACATTCCATGGATGAGCGTTGTAACCCTATATTTGTCTATATTTGTATTGTACATTGGATTGCTATTTTTCTTGGAATACAAGCATTTTATCTTCTACTTATACATGTTTTCTTGATGAGGATATGTTGGAATTTTTGCCACATTTATTTGATTGTTGTTTATTCATGCATAAGATGTTGCAATTCTCACTTCTTTATAGGTTTTGATGCAAAAAAGGCTAAGTCCGAAGACTATCACGATATCGCGACAAAAAGCAGTATGGAGGACACAGTTTCAAAACCGTCACGATATTGCGACATGTCACGTTATCGTGGGTCTGATGAGGAGAGAGAAGTCAAAAGCCAAAGGTGTCGCGAAATCGTTACCTGTCACAGTTTCTCGGCACAAAAGGCAGAAAATACCAAAGTCAGAAGTCGTGATTTCGCGACATGTTCCAAAATCATGGTCAACGCAATCAACGACAGCAAGGGGGTAAAACCATCGCGATATCGTGACGTGTTGGAGTTTCGCGGTCAAAATGGTCAACGGAGGTAGAGCAACAAAGTTGTAGTGAAATCGTGACATGTTGCATTTTCGCGACTTGCAATGACCAGGGAGCATAATGTTAAAAGTTGTAGCGAAATCGCGACATAATTGAGCCAAAGGAATGACAATGTAAAACTGTCATGATATTGCGACACATCGCATTTTCGCGGTCAAGGTGGACAGAAAATCTTAAGGCACAAAAGACGTCGTGAAATTGCGACAGGAAGTGGTAACAGTCAAGAACACAGGGAAACGTCACGATTTCGTGACACATTGGGCAAGAAAGACAAAGTGCAAAAAATTGTCGTGATTTCGTGACACGGAAGAGAGCATTGAGCAGCAACAGAGAAATCATCGCGATTTCACGACATGGTGTTGTTTTCGTGACTTGGAGAAATGAAGAAGGCAGGTGAAAGAACATGTCACGATTTCGCTACATGTTGAGGAAGGAAGTTCCAACAAAGGCGAATGTCACGATTTCGCGACGTATCAGGAAGATAAAGCCGAAGAGAGAAAGGTGTAGCAGAATTGCATAGTGTCATGTTTTCACGATTCGATGCAGCGAAGAGAACAGAGAGATGAAGAATGTAGCAAAATCACGCCTTGTCACATTTTTGCAAAAATAGAACAGAGAAGGAGCATAATGATACGGAATGTCATGATTTCATGACGCGTCATGTTTTCACGAGTTAAGGCTGCGAAGAAGACAAAGGAGACAAAACTATAGCAATTTCACGACATGGTTGGTTTTCATGGTTCCAAAGAGACAGAAGTGTACGAAGAAGAAATATGTCATGATTTTGTGACATGTCACGTTTTCGCGACCTATTATAGTTTCGTGCCAGAATGCAGTTCAAACAGCCCAATGAGGTTTTGCGATTTTCAAGAATTAAAAGCACTCCAAAATTAAATGTTTTGTTGCTTTCCAATGCCAACAAGGTAGAAGAATGTGTTCAAGCCACCAGAATTAAATATGCTCCATTATTCAAAGCTATTGTTCACGATTTTTCTAACGGTTCAAGCATGTTTCAAGAATGACCATTTAATGAAGACGACCGACTCCTTATTGCATTGAATTTCTGGTTTCTCCGAGGCTGGATTAAGGGGATCATTTCCTTGTTTTCGTTGCACACTTTGTAGATCTTGAGGAAGTCCGTTGCAAAGTTTTAATGATGTAAAGAAGCAAGGATTCTATATAAATCAATGTAGATCTCAGAAAGAGATATCGGGAGTTTGAGAGACATGTTGCATGAAAGCTTTCAAGTTATTTGCATGAATGAAAGATATTTGGCCTCTGATTTTGCAAGCGTCTTTTTGTGTGATTTCCTTCTATTTCATGCATTTCTCAATTATGCTCATCTTTCTGATCTACTGTTAGATTTGAATTTTGTCTCTGAGTTTGAATATTGCTAGTGAGGAAGTGAGTTCTGGAATGCAATCCTGGAGATTGTCTGCACAAGGTTGTAAGTGGATTATGCTGTATTCTGTTATTATATGTTGTTTATACACTTAAGGTTAACTTCTTGTTGAATTTATTTTCTGATATGTTAATGAAAGCACGAGATTCCGGGCGAAGGAAACACTACTTGCGATGTATTCAAAATCAAATACGCTTAAGTCCTAAAAATGTAGAATGCATGAAATGAAAGAGACGCATTACAATGAGATACAAGAAAATGGAGAAAACACAACCCTTTTATTAAACTCTCCTGATCTCGGTTACAAAGACGCCTCCTCCCTTTTCAGGGGCTAGGAGCGTTAAAAGAATTTGATTACAGTCAAGACTTAATGTTCCTCTTTTCGCATGCCCACATTTAAAATGAGCGGGCCAAGACGTTGCCGCCGCTAGTGTGGATGAGTCCTTAACTTCTGCTGCTCCTCCTATGAACGAAGAAATGATAGATTCGTTAGTAGCACCTGTGTTACGATAAAGACATTTCGTGATAGCGTGATAATGTGAACAGAAAGCATATTCTATTTAAATACTATTAACTGCAAACAGAAACGTAAAAATAGCATAAAGCATTATGCAAAACAACACGCAATGACCGAATGGATTAATCATGCGACTAACAAAAAGTGTGGGGTGCCCAAGCGGGCCGCCCCGTTAAAACTTAATTTCGACGCCAATCCACTAGGGATGGGCTCAAAACCTAAGATACTGTAGTGTCGGTGAATCGATGGATTACTGTGGTCCAATGTCGGGTTTGAAGATTCGGATTCTCCTTCTAGCAGCCACCAATAACCTCTCCTACGAAAGAGATTACGGGTGTAGAAGGGATGAATCGAAAAGGAGTGCAATCGGGTGTTTGGTTTGACAGCACTACGTTGCTTTCCAAAATGCCTGCCAACTTGTTTTTTGGGTGGAAAAATCCACCATTTTATAGACCCAGGGGGTCTCTTTGAATAGGCGTGCATAAGCACCACGTGTTGGTCAAAGGTGCCATGTGGTGGTCGTGTCTCCATGAGAGAGGAAAGTCCTCCATGACTCGGGATTTCGTTAATGCCACTGTGACAGTCCTCCAATGGCCCACGTAACTGACTATCTTTCACTGCCATTTGTTTAATGCCCATTCTCGTATCTTTTTCAAAATGCCTGTATTTGTTTAAAGTCTGCCTTTGTTGGTTAACGTGCTCTTTTAATTTTTTTAATGTCTACTTTTTAACGGGTTGAATTATGCCTTCGAATGCCTAAAAATCTGCCCAGTCACAAATGTCGAAGTGTCACGATATCGCGCCGTCGCGATATCGCGACACTTCAGCCGAGGTTCCCCTTTGGGCCTTAGGTGTCGCAATTTCACGACATCGCGAAATTGCGACACCCTCGGTTGAAGCTCCCTTTCGGGCCTTAGGTGTCATGATTTTGCGACGTCGCGAAATCGCAACACCCTCGACCAAAGCTCCCTTTCGGGCCTTAGGTGTCACAATTTTGCGACGTCATGAAATCGCAACACCCTCGGTCGAAGCTCCCCTTTCGGGCCTTAGGTGTCACGATTTCACAACGTTGTGAAATCGTGACACCCTTGACCGAAGCTCCCCTTTTGACTTTAGGTGTCACGATTTCGCAACGTCGCGAAATCGTGACACCCTCAGCCGAAGCTTCCCTTCGGGCCTTAGGTGTCACGATTTTGTGACGTCATGAAATCGTGACACCCTTGGCCGAAGCTCCCTTTTAGGCCTTAGGTGTCACGATTTCGCGACATCACGAAATCATGACACCCTCGGTCGAAGCTCCCCTTCGGGCCTTAGGTGTTGTGATTTCACGATGTCGCGAAATCATGACGTCGCAATTTCATGACACCTAAGGCCAAGGTTCCCCTTTGGGCCTTAGGTGTCATGATTTCGTGACGTCGTGAAATCGCGACGTCATGATTTCATGACATCTAAGGCCAAGGTTCCCATTTGGGCCTTAGGTGTCACGATTTCACGATGTCGCGATTTCGTGACACCTAAGGCCAAGGTTCCCATTTTCTTAAGGCTTGCTTGCTTAAGTTTTGCTTTGAATTTAAGGCTTGTTCTTGCTTAAGTTTTGCTTTGAATTTAAGGCTTGTTCTTGCTTAAGTTTTGCTCTTCCTTAAGACTTTGTTTTGCTTAAGACTTTGTTTTGATAAAGGCTTTGTTTTGATAAAGGCTTGCTTTTGACTTTAATTAAGACTTTGTTTTGATAAAGGCTTTGTTTACTTTTCGACATTCTGAACTGCTATGTAAGTGGCTAGGACAACTGTAATACCTCTGAGGGCTGCCCTGAAAGCTGTGTATGTCAATGTGATCAGTGTTTGTAGTCACTTAATAGGATTGGTGTTGTTTTGGTGTCTACAGTTAAATTCATCCTGTGGCTATATTTCTCGTTTCTTTCAGTAATTTCTCATTCATTTCTGCATATTTCCCATTTCTTTCCTGCAACTCTAGTCTTCAAACAAGCTTAGATTTAGTAAGGGAACCAACCCTCTCTGAATATTTGTCTGGGGGACATCTCTTTCTCCCAGCCTTTCAATGTTGGCCGAGTCTAGGGTGCATAGACATAGAAAATCCTTTCCTATGGCAGATTCATGACCAACATTTTTTGGCACGCCCGGTGGGACAGAATTCTTCTGTCTCAAAAATATCCCATAGTATTGAAGGTTTAATGTTCGCCTTCATGTCGTATAGCTATAACATTTGGTGACTCTACAGTACCCAAAAATCTTTGAACGTGGATGCAGTGAAAGTTGTACTTCATCATCACGAGATCAAAGTCTAAAAAAGTTGAAGATCTTGTCGAGTTTTTTGAACTTGACAGCACAAAAGAAGGTGAACACTCTAGGTTGGTTTCCCCATCCCTTGCATCATCTGCTATATCCACACAAATCCCTGGTATTGTTTCTATTTTTCCATCTTCCCAGTCATATCCACTAGTCCCAATGGCTCAGTATCCTCCACCTAGGAAGTTCTTGGCATGGAACAGCTCAGGGGCCTTGAATTTGTAGGCTCAAAATCCAATTCCTCAGGCTACTTTGAAAGTTTTTCCGACCTATGATGGTACGGGTAAGACTGCATATGAGCATATTAATGATGTAGATTCTTTGGCGGCCATCCATGATATAACTAATGAATATGTGATGGTAAAGTTTTTGGTGTTATCCCTGAGAGGTAAATTGTTGTACTGGTACCGAACATTGCAACTAGGCACCATTATGTCATGGGATCAGCTAGGAGAATTTTTAAGAATTTTCATGAACAAGCTGACCCATTTTCATTGTTGCACCAGTTTAATGCAATCCAGAGGCACTCGCAGGAAGAGATAGCTGATTTTAATGTCAGATTCACCAGAACCTGGCAAAGAATTCTTAATGGTCTTCGGCCTGCTGATGAGCTAGCTGCATTTTATTACCTTAGAGAATTCAACACAGACATCAGTTGGGCTGTCCAATAGTCCAATATAACTACATTTCTAGAGTTGTTCGAACAAGCGTTAAAGGCAGAAGCTGATTTGATTGCTATAGGTAGACTACCTCCCAAGGTAACAATGCCTATCATCCCTGATCTGCATAAGTATTTGTACTCTGGTTCACTTCCACATCCCATGCCATCTATGTATCCTACACCATCATGGAGTTCAAGTACGCCTCAGGTCGAACCTATTCCAATTCCCCAGCTTCCTGCTCCAACTATTCCTTAGTTTCCTGCATCGAGTATTCCACGGTTAGTCCCTCCACTTCCAACTCCTGCATTATCTTCCCCATAGATTCCATTACCTTTACCAGCACCGCCTGTGTCCTCAAGCCCAGATCCTCAATTGGCTATGTTACAAGAAATTCAATCGGCTATGAGATCTCTCACTGACAAGGTGACATCTATGGAACGGAGAGAGGCAGAAAGGCACTACCAGCCACGAAGATTTATGCTGGCAGTAACTAGAGAACAACCTGCTCCTAGCAAGGCTATGGAGAAAGCACCAAAAAGAAACTCAACAATTCTGGTAAGTGAAGAGGTTTGCCCTTCTGAAGTTTCACATGAGCCATCTTACTGGTGTTCTTCCTGCAATGACCCACATGATGAGTCTACTTGCATGGTCCACCAAAATTATTTGCAAGTTCTTATAGGGAGCCGTGTAAACATGATTCGAGAGGTGGATCTTACTTCCGTGGAGTCTCTAGAGGAACATATAGCAATACTGACACGCAACGGCAAGAAACCAATGTTGGTAGATCCAGCTAAGATGCAGCCATTGAAAGTGCCTCTTATACAAGCAATGAAGCAGCAAATGCCAACAAAGGCTCATGATTCCCCAGCACAACGACAATCACCTGTTTTGTTGAAGGATCCACTTCCATCACCAGCAAAAGACAAGGGACAAACTTCTACTTCCCAGTCGCAAGCGAAAACAAAGGAACAAGCCAAAGAGACATTGCGGTATCCATCATTGACCAAACGGCAACGAGTGGAGGCTATCCAACAACATAAGAGCACATTCAAATCTGCTAGTGGCAAAAAA
Organism: Wollemia nobilis; assembly: GCA_028583015.1. Lineage (NCBI taxonomy): Eukaryota > Viridiplantae > Streptophyta > Pinopsida > Araucariales > Araucariaceae > Wollemia > Wollemia nobilis. The sequence continues at coordinate 8,850,162 of JAQPPZ010016717.1, read as the reverse complement.
TAATAGATCTCCATGGAGTACAACATTGTTGAAGAGCTCAAATGGATACCAGCTAAGGTAAGTCTGTATGACACCTTACAGTTGCCTGGATAGATAAATCTCTTACAGGAATCCTTGAAGACCATACAAAGTAAGGGGAAAGCTCCAGCCCAGGTAATTATGGCTCAAACATTAACTTCTTCAGTCACTAGAAGGAATAGACCTCCCCCATTTTATCTATCACTCATGATGGAGGGTTGGATTGTACATAATTGCCTGATCGACTCTGAAGCCGCTACAACTGTCATGCCAAAGGTAGTTTGTGAAGCAATGGGAATGGAATATACATGAAGTAGCCCTGGCGTCTTGTAGTTAGATGGCACTCTTGTGAAAATGGTGGGTGTAATAAAGGATGTCCCAATTGTTTTACACACCATGCCTCAGATTACAGTCATTCAGGAGATAGTTGTGGTTGATCTAGAACCGTATTTCAGTATGTGCTTATCCAGAGAGTTTACTGCAAAGTTGGGAGGTTACCTTGCACTAGATTATTCCCACTTGGAGATCCCTTTCAAAGGAAATATACTTCAGATTCATAATGAAAAACCTTCTTCTTTTCACATTGAAAAGTTGGATGAAGCAGAAAAAACCATGCAGTCTATCAACATGCTTATCGAAGAGTTAGAGGTGTCTGATTTGATGAATGAGGTTTTGGATCCTGATTTGGAAGATGGGTTTTCCATGCTTAATTTTAATGCTATGCTAGAGACTGGGATTGGCTATTATTCCATTACAAAGCAGCCTGAAGAGGTTGAAGTCAAGTTGCCTCTTGATCAAGACTCTCTGCCAGATCCACTCTATTTTGATGGAGCACAATACAAAAATGACACTGGAACTGAACGATCATGCCTAGGTCTTAAGATGGCTGGGACACTTGGAGTGCAGCAGTTTCAAATCTTTGGTAACTCTGAGCTGATCATCAACCAAGAGTCTATTGAGTGTCTGTCAAATGTCTGGGATCTAGGAGACAGAACCGTGTTTGATTTCGTGTCTTTCCCGAAGGTTCACAGCTAATTCGGGAGTTACCTTGTATATATAAAAAAAGCAAAAAAAAAAGAAGAAAACAGAAAAAAAAAAAAGTATTGTTTTCCTTTATCAACTTCGGCTCTTTTTGCATGTGAGCCCGCAGGTACGTGTATTTCTTTCTTTTTCTCTTCTTCCTTCCCAGTAGTTAGTGGCTTCCTCTCAATTTCTTCCTTCCCCTTCCTTACTATTTCTTCCCTTCCCTTCTCTATTCCCTTCTTCTCCTACTCCTTTTCTTCTGCAAGTAATCAAGCCACTGCTGTTGTTTCTTTTTACCTTCCTGTTATTCCCATTTCTTCTTTCCTTTTCTTCTACTTTCTCTGTCATTTTAGTATTTGTTCACAGTTCATCCCGCATTTGTCATCACTTCCATTCCATTATTCCATTCACTTCCATTTCCTTTTCATAGCAGCTGGTAGCACAGAAGCATTATGTTACTGTATCTACCGCATCACTCCTCCACTCCACCATTCCATCATATCACCATTCCATTTGCATTCCATAGTCTACGCATCCGCAGGATCTTATTTCATGCATTTCTATTTTGCAACCCCTGGTGCTTTCATGGAGATTCTTTTACAGCACCTGGTCAGTTAAGCCAAATACAAATTCTTTGAGTTTCATTCATTCAGCAAGAGTTGTTGCAACAGTCCGCTGAGATGAACCCCAGCAGCCATCTTTCTGTTCTCAGTTTTTCTTGACTCTGTTGCCCAATGGATTTAGGCCTGGGATTCTTGCATACAATAGAACTGTATACCCCGTGAGCCACCAAGAATGTTGGCATTTTTGCCACATTTATTTGATTGTTGTTTATTCATGCATAAGATGTTGCAATTCTCACTTCTTTATAGGTTTTGATGCAAAAAAGGCTAAGTCCGAAGACTGTCGCGATATCACAACAAAAAGCAGTATGGAGGACACAGTTTCAAAACTGTTGTGATATCGTGACATGTCGCGTTATCATGGGTCTGATGAGGAGAGAGAATTCAAAAGCCAAAGGTGTCGCAAAATCATGACCTGTCATAGTTTTGCGATGCAAAAGGCAGAAAAGACCAAAGTCAGAAGTTGTCACGATTTTGTGACGTGTTCCAAAATCGTGGTCAATGCAGTCAATGGCAGCAAGGGGGTAAAACCATTGTGATATTGCGATGTGTTGGAGTTTCACGGTCAAAATGGTCAACGGAGGCAGAGCGACAAAGTTGTAGCAAAATCGTGACATGTCGTGTTTTCATGACTTGCGATGACCAGGGAGCATAATGTTAAAAATTGTAGTGAAATCGTGACATAATTGAGCCAAAGGTAATGACAATGTAAAACCATCGCAATATCACGACGTGTCATGTTTTTGCGGTCAAGGTGGATAGAAAAGCTTAAGGCACAAAAGACGTCACGAAATCGCAATAGGAAGCAGTAACAGTCAAGAACACAGGGAAACGTCACGATTTTGTGACACATTGGGCAAGAAAGACAAAGTGCAGAAAATTGTCACGATTTCGTGACACGGAAGAGAGCATTGAGCAGCAACAGAGAAATCATCGCGATTTCGTGACATGGTGTCGTTTTTGTGACTTGGAGAAATGAAGAAGGTAGGTGAAATAACATGTTGCGATTTTGCTACATGTTGAGGAAGGAAGTTCCAACAAAGGCGAATGTCATGATTTCGTGACGTATCAGGAAGATAAAGCCGAAGAGAGAAAGGTGTAGCGGAATCGCACAGTGTCATGTTTTCACGATTTGATGCAGCGAAGAGAACAGAGAGATGAAGAATGTAGCGAAATCGCGTCTTGTCACATTTTTGTGAAAACAGAACAAAGAAGGAGCATAATGGTATGGAACGTCACAATTTCACGATGTGTCACATTTTCGCAAGTTAAGGTTGCGAAGAAGACAAAGGAGATGAACCTGTAGCGATTTTGTGACATGGTTGGTTTTCGTAGTTCCAAAGCGACAGAAGTGTATGGAGCAAAAATATGTCGCGATTTCATGACATGTCGCATTTTTGCGACCTGTTACAGTTTCACGCCAGAACGCAATTCAAACGGCCCGATGAGGTTTTGTGATTTTTAGGAATTAAAAGCACTCTAGAATTAAATGTTTTGCTACTTTCCAATGCCAACAAGGTAGAAGAATGTGTTCAAGCCACCAGAATTAAAGATGCTCCATTATTCAAAGCTGTTGTTCATGATTTTTCTAATGGTTCAGGCATGTTTCAAGAATGACCATTTAATGAAGACGATCGACTCCTTATTGCATTGAATTTTTGGTTTCTCCGAGGCTAGATTAAGGGGATCATTTCCTTGTTTTTGTTGCACACTTTGTAGATCTTGAGGAAGTCCGTCGCAAATTTTTAATGATGTAAAGAAGCAAGGCTTCTATATAAATCAATGTAGATCTCAAAAAGAGATATCGGGAGTTTGAGAGACATGTTGCATGAAAGCTTTCAAGTTATTTGCATGAATGAAAGATATTTGGCCTTTGATTTTGCAAGCATATTTTTGTGTGATTTCCTTCTATTTCATGCATTTCTCAATTATGCTCATCTTTCTGATCTGTTGTTAGATTTGAATTCTGTGTCTGAGTTTGAATATTGCTAGTGAGGAAGTGAGTTTTGGAATGCAATCCTAGAGGTTGTCTGCACAAGGTCGTAAGTGGATTATGTTGTATTCTATTATTATATGTTGTTTATACACTTGAGGTTAACTTCTTGCTGAGTTTCTTTCTCGATCTGTTAAATTCGGCCTGTGGCTATATTTCTCGTTTCTTTCAGTAATTTCCCATTCCTTTCTGCATATTTCCCATTTCTTTCCTGCAACTCTAGTCTTGAAACAAGCTTAGATTTAGTAAGGGAACCAGCCCTCTCTGGAGATTGGTCTGGGGGACATCTCTTTCTCCCAGCCTTTCAATTTTGGCCGGGTCTAGGGCGCATAGACATAGAAAATCCTTTCCTGTGGCAGATTCGTGACCAACAGGATAATGAGTGTCTCCAACTGTAATGCTCCAATATTCTATGGAACTACTAATGGTTGTCTCATGGCAGCTTTTTGTGGTTTTTTTGTGGTCGATCACTCCAAGTAATGGCCTTGGTTGTATCACCTTTTCCTTGTTCCTCTATGCTATTTGTGTAGCTTTTGTAATAGCCCCTTATGCATTTCTTGGTATTTATATAATATCCATCTGTATGTCATCCTTTCTATACGTAGACTCAATGATAATAGATCCAATATTGTAGGTGAAATTCTTGCTTCTAGGGTTGAATTGGAAATGGAGAAATGGTGTTTTTAACACCTTGATTTTTGATAAGTTTGAGATCTTCGATGGATATTTCCTCTTGCTTCAACTTTTTCCCTAAAACCTATTGAGATAATGGTTGTGTTATTTCCTACAATGAGATATTCTTTTGTCCTTTGAAGGAACAAAATAGGTGCTTTGTAATAGTTATATTTGCACCAATATGATGGACCTTTTTATGAAATATTTTTTTATTTTGATGAGGTAGCTCCTTGCCTTCATTAATCCTCTTCCTTGGATAATTTTAATCCATGCTAATAAGTTAATTTTAAAGTAAGGATTTATGTACTTTGCACTTAAATGAAACCCTTATATATTCCTTGAATCTTGAGACTCACCAAATCTCGATTTGAGGCTTCCTTCAAGGATTTTAATGGTGGCTTCCTTCTCCACCTTTAAAATTGTATTAGGGGCTTCTTTTGACCATGAAATTGTTAAAGTAGTTTATTACATCATTTGGATCATGTAAATGTACCTTCCTAGATACATAATTTGAACATTAGATTACTCTAGGGGAAGTTATCTTGTTACTTCATGCAATGTAATAAATGCACAAGTGTCAACATGCAAGTTGTAAATGTGCAAGGTGTCTCTTATACAACAAGGTAGAGTATTGGGCAAGGAATCTATCTTCCATTATAATATTCCCTCATTGTAAGAGTTTAACAAGAAAGTCAATAGGTAGTAGTAGGAGTAGTGGGCAACTACATTAGTGATGGAGCACATTATGGTTTTGTAGTATCTTGTATGGAGTGACCATTTCCTCCATAGCAATATTGTATTCATTTCCATTATTTATATTTATAGAATATTTTTAAAATCTTGTGAGTTTACTTTCTTTCATATTTATACATCTTGTGATTGTCATATCTCATTGTCATCTACCTCAAAATATAATAGTGGTATCAGATCCATGATATATCTAGTCATAGCAGCTAAATAGGAATACCACCATTATTATTGAGTCTGAGTTTTTTTCAACCTGATGCACCATTGGACCAACCACTATAAAAAAATCTTAGAAGCATCTAGGTGGTAGAATTAGGGAGAGTCACAAGTTAGTACTAAAAGAAATATAAATTTTAGAAAGTATTGAGATTATATTTGACTCGAGTCTCTCCACAGTGTTACAAGAAAAATAGTGAAGACCAGGACTCAGTATTCAACCCACTAGATTGACAAATCATCTAGTGAATATTATCTAGAATATCTAGAACTTGGTAACTATTTCCTGAAGGTTCTTCTTACTACAGGTAACTAACTCTCAAGTGATTGAGATACCACCTATAATATAAAGCTAATATATTTCAACTTCTTTTTTTGAATGTCAGAGTGCCTTCATAGTGTAAATTTTAGTTATCGTAAAATAAGAATACTATGAAAGAGACTCTAGGAGAAAGAGTCATAGTGAAGACTAGATATTGAAGATCTCTTTTGGTAAATTCAACTTCACAAAATAAAAGGCTACAAAAGCCTTGATATAAGAAAGGACACAAAAGCCTTAATATAAAAATTCCAAAGAAGCCTTGATATGAAAAATGTCATAGAAACCTTAATCTAAAAAGGCCACAGAAGCCTTGATCTTAAAAAGTCCATAGAAGCCTTGATCTAAAAAGTCCATGGAATCCTTTATCTAAAAAGGAAAGGCCACAGAAGCCTTAATCCAAAATAAGATCATAGAAGTCTTGATCCTAAAAAAAGACGCTATAAGGGAGTACCTAATTTAGAAGCATTTCATATTTCAATACTAATCATTTGTTGTACGAAAGATGAGATCTAGTGAAGTTGGAAAACTTCCTACATCAGAGTTAGAAAGAGTATTTGCCTTAGGATCATTCAATATTTTAATCAAACCTTAAGGTGAAGATATCAAGTGAAGATATAATTAAAGAAGTTTCCATTCTTGGAAGGATGAGAAGGACTAGGAGGAACCTATTTAGATATAGAAGCAGCAAAATCAAGATTTCTAGGAAGGAGATCTCAATTCCAAAAGAAGGCCTCAAGGATGACCAAAGCAACTACAAAATTGAAGACCTAGGAGAGGTCTCAAAGAAAAATACTTGGAGAAGCATTATTGCTAAAGCAAGATCATCAAAGAGTTCCTAGAAGAAATCATTGGAGAAAATATCCATCAAGGATAAACTTTCTCAAAAGGGAAAGACTAGGGATAATTATCACCATCCAACAACAATACCAATCAGGAGAATAAAAATTGGCAAGGAGTACGAAAGAAGATATAGAATACCTCAAGACATTCAAAGTCTTGAGAGGAAGAATATCCTACTTGAAGTCAGAATTCAATGAGAATATTTGAAGATAAAAGGAGTTTGTAAAATCCATGAGACTAGAGGATTACCCAAATAATCCTTTGAATCCACAATATAAAAGAGAATATCAAATTACCAAATCCAGGCTTGTGAAAGGAACTTTCATACCTCTTTTCTATGGAGAAGCTACTTGGAAAAGCTTACAAAATTTATAGAAAGGAACAATATTGATCTAAATTCTCTTCAAAATTTGTCAAAAGGGTAAGCAATTATTGGTGCAAGTGAATTCATTATTCAAATTACTCAACAGATTTGTTAAAGCACCTTATGTTAGATCAAAAATTACAAAGAGGAATATTGCATTATAAGTCTTCAAAGAAGTGCAAAAAGGAAAGTTATTTTTAAGGTTCATTTGCACATTAATTTGGAATTAATTAAATTACAAAATTACAACTATCTATCAACTACCTATCATATATCTTGAAAAAGAAGATTGGATCCTACAACTGTGTTTGTAGTGAAATTATTAAGAGTAAATCTAAGAAATCGGTGGATCAATAAGGTGAATTTATTGTTACCATTTATAGTGTATATATTAAGCACTAATATAGTTAAACTATTAACTAGTTGCTCTATATTTGTTTGTGTTGATAAAGAAGCACAAAATATTCTACAACACTTTAGTGGCCAAAATAAGCCACCATTACAAGAAAAAAGGTGGAGTAGAAAAACAAACATTGAAATCCTTGAAGGAAGCCTCAAATTGAAAACTTAGAAGTCTCAAGATTCAAGGAGAATAAAAGGATTCTTTTTCAAGCACAAAGTGCAAGAATCCTTATTTTCAATAGCTTGGATTGATTATCATCCAAAAGAATCAAGAAGGATTATAAATATTCTTCACTTTAGGTGTAAAATTACATATTACAAAAGGCACATCCTTTATTCCTTGGAATAACAAAGGCATTACCATTTATAGGGGTGGAAAAGGACATTTTTATCCAATATATTTGTGGCCAAGGGGACGAGCTATCCAAAGCTCGCACAATCAATAGATTTATGACCAAAAGGAAGTGCTTCTGGAGAGCTTGCATGTCCTTGTCCAATAGGTTTACAACCAGGTGAAGGGGCCCATACGAAAAACATAGTTGTAGCCAAATAAAGAGCTACTGAAGAGCTCACACATCCAGGAGTTGAGATGTTTAAAAATACCATTTTTCTTCCATAAAAATCAGCCCTATAAGGTAGTGCATCACCTGCAACAGTGGATCCATTATAATAAGATATTAAAACTCATGTGTACATAGAAAGAAGGACAATATTCAGCGAAGTATTATCTATGTAAAATATGAAGCATTGGATGTTCTAAATAGCAGCAAAGGAAGGAAGAAATCAGCATTAGAAATCTACAAACAAGTGCAAAGAGAGGAAGTTATACCTAAGGCATCCATTGAAGCGAACATACACCAAGAGAAGATATTGAATGTGTGCCATAAGACCGTGAAGCTATCAAAATGTAGCCATTTGTTGCCCTCTCTAATACATCTTGCAAAATAAATTTTGTGTATCAAGAAACAACAAGCTCATGTAGGGTGCAACGATAAAGGAGAAATTAGGGTTGATTGGAGCATTAGAAAGAAGGCTTGCATGCACAAGCTACTTGGAAAAAACTCTCTATGTATCCCAATGTTAAATATCTTACCTAAAGAGACTTACACTTAGTTGGAGGGAGTTGAGATTCATTGGAGGTTACCACTAACCTCATCATTGTGAAAGAAATGCTTATTGTTGAAGAAATGCTCATTGTTTAAGGAACACTCATAATTGCTTAAGGAAGCTAGATTGTAAATATTCATGTTACACTTATCATGAAGCCCATACTTCTTAAGACACCAATTTGGGAGAGCGAAATATACAATAGCATAATACAACCAAGCAAATCAAGGAGAAATCAAATTGATTTAATGCTTCAAGGTGAAATGGTTATATGCCATTCAACGGTGTAAGGAAGATAGTAAAGACACTATAATAAAGCCAATATTTGGAGAAGCCCATAAATATATATTCAAATTTTTTAGATTATAGAAGTATTCGATCGTCAATCATGGGATAAATTTACATCAGTCAAAGAGGGATCGAAATTGCCAATAAGCAATATGTAGCACGTAGCTACGGATCTATCAATGTACAATAGTGAGGAAAAATTGAGGTAAAATATTTATTCTTGTATTATCATATGGTTTATGGAGTTATAAGGAAACATATTTTCATTAAACAAACATACTTTAAATTTTTTATTGTTTACAAAAGTTATCAAGGAGGGATAAGGGATATTATTGTTGTTAAATTAACTTGCAAATATTATTTTCTAATTTTTCCAAACTTGGGAGTTATAAGGAATACAACATCAACTTAGTCATTGGAAATTAGAAAAAATTAAAACAATTAAATAGGGGTATTTAAAGAGGTTTATTAAAGTTCTTCAAAAGTTGATTTTTTATAGTGTTGTCTCAAAACACTTAAAGAAAGGAAAATAAATACCAACTTCAAAACCTCTTCAAATAATTAGTGCTTAGTTCAATAGGAGTAATAAGGAGATAAAAAAATATTTGTTTTTTGTATTTACAAAATTTTACAAAATCAACTTAAACATTAAATACAATTTACAAAACCACTATATTGATAGTACATCCTTTCCAAAACATCCTAGGGAGTCATAAGGTATTCTACAAAACTTGGTAATATTAGCTTCAGTAAAAAATTATCAAGTTTTGAATTTATTGGGTAGATGTATGCTTCCTACAAAACCTACAACAATTATTAGGTTTGTAAACTCTCATAATTAGGTAGACATAAGGAATTCCACAATATCTAAAGAGTTTTTAAAGGAAATACAATGACTTCCAATAAATTTTCCCTAGTTAAATATCAACTACTCAAACGGCCAAATTATTTCTCATGGAAAAATTTAGTAAAAAGGATTTTGGTATATAAAAAACTTTGGGATATTTTTCAAGGGAAAACAAAGAAACCTAGCATAGGAGATATGAAGATTCAAAATTTTGAGAAAAATAATTCAAAAGCCTAAATGATCATAACATTTGCTATCACTGATGAAATACAATCCTATATCAGTTTAGAAAAAAATCCTTCTAATGCTTGGACAACCTTAGAAAAAATATTTGAAGGGAAGAATAAAACCACCATTATTCATCTACAAACTCAACTACATTCCTTAAAAATGAGCAGTGGAGAAAGGATATAACTTTTTCTAAGGAAGGTAGTAGACATTAAAGGAAAATTGCTAGATCTTGGGTAGGAGCCTAAATATGAACTTCTTACTCAAGTAACCATGAGAACACTTCCAGACAACTATAAGCACTTGGTCACATCTCTACAAACCTTAAGTAAAGATACTTGTTTTGATGACTTAGTATTATTTAGGAATATGAAGTGGAACACACTGTGAAATATGATATGACTAACACTGCATTGATATCAAAAAATAATCCACACAGAAATATTGCTTCATCAACAAAAGGATGAAGAACATGGTATTTTTAGATATGTAGAAAGAAATATCATAACATTAGTTATTTTAGGTACAATATTAGAAATAAAAATAAATGAAATTAGATAAATAATGGGAACCAATTTTAATCAATATATTATCAAAGGAATTCTCATTAGCAATAATTTCAACGACCAGCCAATTATCCTCAATTGGAATACGGAAATAAAAATAAAAAATGGCACCTGGTTCAAATGATAGAAGAAATTGAAGAACTAGATGAACACAAAAATTATGAGGAGAAAGATCTATCAACAAATGTAACGTTTTTTCTTGAATAGGTTACAAAGAATCCAGATAAAGGACACAAAGTTTAGGATAAATATGAAGATCCATATTGAAGACCAAAAGTCATCAGTGCCAAAATAATGTAATACATGGGGGTGTTAGAGTTAGATTCTATTACATCATTTAGATCATGTAAATATACCTTCCTAGGTACATAATTAGGATATTAGATTAATTTAAGGGGAATTTATCTAGTTACTTCATTCAATGTAATAAATGCACAAGTTTCAATGTGCAAGTTGTAAATGTGCAAGGTGTCCCTTGTACAACTAGGTAGAGTGTTGGGCAAGGAATCTATCTTCCATTATAAGAGGCCCTAATTGTAATATTTTGACAAGCAATTTAGTAGGTAGTAGTAGGAGTAGTGGGTAACTCCATTAGTGATGGAGCACATTATGGTTCTCTAGCATCTTGCATGGAGTGTCCATTTTCTCCATAGCAATATTGTATTCATTTATGTTATTTCTATTTATAGCATATTTTTGAAATATCGTGAGTTTACTTTCTTTCATATTTTTACATCTTGTGATTTCCATCTCTCATTGTGATCTACCTCAAAAGCTAACATAAATGTTTGATATTTTGTGTTATTTTTGTGCCTTTAACAATAAACATACAAATAGTTTCTTGAGAGTAATTAGTTAAATATCAACTAGTATAGTGCTAATAGATTAGTAATTCACTTTAATGGTAAAAATAATCTCACCATATTTCTCCTGTAAATAAACTCTCAAACTAATTTCAAGTGCACTTAATAATTTTTGCAAATTTTAAGAGTAATCTATAAAGAATCCTTAATGAATAATCTATAATTTTCACTATAATTAATATTGTATGATGTAGTCTTCCTTCTTTCTAGATAGATAATAGGTAGGTGATAATTTTCTTTATTTCCAAAAATATCCAACTCCTATTTAATGTGCAAATATATCTTAAAAATAATTCTCCTTTTTTCACTTTCTTGAAGACTATGATATGAGCCCTTATGCTTGCAACTTTAATCTAAATTTGGTGCTTAATAAAATTTGATAACAAACCCTAATTTGAAGTTCAAATAATTGCACTCTAGTTTCTTACCTTTAATTTTTTTGTAGTAGATGTAGATATTGGTGTTTGATTCACCAAGTTGTTACCTTTTAATAGATGACTTCACAACTTCTTGTTGACTATCCAGAACAAATTCTTGCTTCATCAACCTATGGTCTTGAATTTTCTATCTTGAGCCTAGGTTTTGGTGGCTTGATCCTTCCAATGATTTTAAAAAATTTGTAGTAGTTTCAAAAAGTCCTTGCTTTTGAAATGCATCTTCTTGCTATGAGACGTAATCTCTAAATTTCTTATATTTGGTAGGCTTATTATATCTAACTCTTATTTAAATATTATTGTTGAATTATGACTTCAAATAGGATCTTCTTATGAATATTATGAACGTCTTGAGGTCTTCATTGAATCTTCTTCGCGATTTGGTACTCTTTACCAAATTATTCTTCTCTTGGGCTTGTTTTTCGATGACGATAATTTTTCCAACTCCCTCACTATCAGGAGCTTATCCTTGGTAGTGGATTTCTCCAATGAATTCTTAGAGAAAATATTTTTATCATGCTTCTATAAAATCTACAACAACGCTCTCCAAGCATTTTTCTTGTTTCTCCTTGAGACCTCTTCAAGGTCTTCTATCTTGTAGTTTCTTTGGTCTTCCAACTAAGATCTTTTCTTCAACCTTCTTCTTCTGGAAATGTTGGTGATGATATATTCTTCTTAGATATATAAAATATGTTGCTTCTATATTATGGAATGAGACCTTGTTGGTCCTTCTTTTCTTATGTATTTTTCAATATTTAATGGAGATCACCAATATCCTATTTTACAAACACTTCTCTGGAGTCTCTTTTAGGGACTCTTCTTTGGAGTATTTTTTAGAACTCTTTTGTCGAGATCTTATTCTCGAGTCTTATTCTTTTGAATCAGAAACTCTTCTTCTAAATTAGGAAATCTTATATGAAATATTCTTCAAAATTAAGGATTATGTGGCCTTCTCTTCTATATCAGGGATTTTGTGGCCCTTTCTTTTGTATCAAGGCTTCTATGGCCTTTTCTACATCTATAATGTGAAGTTTTTCAATCCTACAATGGATATATCCAATCTCCAAACTTCACCACAACTATTCTCCTAGAGTATTTTTCTACAACAAAGAACTAATTTCTCCATGAAGAAAGCATGTGGAATTTTAGGCAACGAAGGTGTAATGCTTTGCTATCTATTTTAGAAAGTGTCCCAACTTATGAGATATAATTTTCTACAACAAAAACTTTAGACAACAATTAATATTAAATAATCCAGATCCTTAAGTAGTCTTTACTAGTTGAGTTGTCAAACTAGTGGAATGAATGTTGAGTCCTAGTCTTCATGAGTTTTTCTACAACTCTATGGAAAGATTCTAGCCAAATGTAAGCTCAAAAAAAAATTAACTGAGATTTATTTCAGTTATTTCAAATTTTTATGTGACTTTCTCTAATCCTATTGACTACTATGGCTTTTTCTATAAATCAATTCCTAATGGTAGCATTTTCATGCACTGGCACATAATGATATTTGGTTTGCAAATATGCAGGTCAATAGTAGCAATGGATACTCTCCCTAATCCTATCTAAATTCACCATGGATCTGATACCACTATTATATTTTGAGGATATATGTAGTGGGAGAGATATAATACAAGTCCTAATAAGATATAGAAAATATGAGGGAGTGATTCTAAAATATGATTAAAATACACTATAAATAGAAAGTAGTAAAAATTTAATGTAGTATGGAGGTAATGGTCACTCCATTAGTATAATTTAAAGAACTATATTGTACTCCATACAGGAGTTCTATTACTATCTACTACTCTCTACTACAATGCATAATTGATATGCTTGATCTCTATATGAGGCCCTTTATATAGGAATATAGATTCCTTGGCCAACATTCTACCTAGTTGTACAAGGGAAAACATTGCACATTGACACTTGTGTATTAACTACTTTCCTTGAAGTAAGTAGCTAAATTCTCCCTAAATTAATATGCTACTCTAAATCTACCCTTTTTGATGAGGCCACTCCCTTGTATAATGTGTTTCTAGCAATAACTGCCACTTACCATGTATAGGAAACCCAAACAACCCCAATAGATGTATATATGTGAAACCCTATAAATAATACCATTATATCATTAAATCTCCCGTCCATGATATTCTCATATTTCCAATCTATTTTTATACCTTCCCCTACTTCTGAGTATCCATTATGAAAAGCATTATGTGTGACTCAAAGTATTGATACAAATACTTAAATATGGGTAGATCAGTAAGAGCCATAATATGGAATAGAGAATGCAACCATCTATATGTATAATAAAGTGGATACAATTATTGGAGAATAGGTCAAGATGGTTGCATATCCTAAAGTTAGGAAGTCGATTGTAGTGATGAAATTGAAATATTACCATATGAAGGTTCAAAGGTATAATATTTTATAAATTTCCAAGATTGATACACTCTGATCCCTTCACACTGAATTAGATACACTATTCCTCCAAAGAAACCAGACAAGCATAAAGCTTGTGACTTTAGAAAAAAATATTAAAGCTCTAGACCAGAAGCCAATTAAAGAAAAGATTAAAAAATATAGTCTCAAGAATTATATTTAGGATGTCAAATACATAATAGATAAATCTTCCATTGAATAATAATAAAAGAAAAGAGATGATAAGATCTAGATATTGGAAGAACAATTGCAATAAGGAAGCAATATAATGCAAGCACAGAAGAAATCATTGCAATAATTTAAGTCAAAGATCTAATGCCAAGAACAGATTTTGGTAGTAGTTCAATCAAAGTTAGAGATGGAAATAGAAAAGCCTCATGACCACATGATCACCAAGGATATGCTAAAGCAAATCAAAGGCGAATATTGGGTCAAAATCAAAAGTGTTTCAATGAGAGCTTTTTCTTTGGTAAAAAGGATAGCAAACATTAAAAAATTGATCCAAGATGCTAAGGGAGAATTTAGTAGAGACAAATATGAGCTAATGAGTAATGTATAGCACGTAGAGAAATAAAGGATAATCAGGTCTTATCTAGAAGTCAACTAATTATAGAGTGATAAAAAATAATTAGTATCCTTAAAGTAAACACTGATAAAATAAATTTGGTAGTCCAAAATATCATTAATCTTAGTTTCCTAGTATTTTGGGGTGTAAATGAATAATTTTATAATGAAAATAAACTCGATCAATATTTGGACTAGCAACTCAACAATGGAAGTGATATTGATTCATTACTTGAGCCTCTAAAAATAGAGCAAATCATTGCATTATTCCATAGTCTCTCTACTCTATTATAAAAATATGAATAACTAGGATGAAGATATAAGGGCCCTTCCTATGACTTCTACTTTCAATTACAATAATTCCTTCACAAATTTGGGCAATAAATATCTCTTCTCAAAAGGCATAGGACAAAATATGTAGACTATTTTAGTTGTTATTAAATCCTTCAATAACTTAAACAACTAGTCAACATGGTAAAACATCTGGTGCAACTTTGGAATAAGGGTAGGAGTAATCTAGTGGCACAACTAAGACTTCAAAAATGGGAGGTATTTAAAAGTTTGACTAATTTGTAAGAAAAATTTGATTTCATTTTTCCTTTTCATTTCATTTAGACTCCATTACCCAAGTGTATAAGGATAGATGGATTATATGCTTCTGCAAGCAGAAACCCCCTGTGATGCACCAATAATATGGGTAGAATTCCTTACCCAAATCCATCTCCTTAAAAGGAGATGAATTTTTCCAATAAAATGTTATTCTATTTTGCTAATAAATATAACCTCAAAAACATAGCAAGATACCTAAAATAGTTATCGAATAATAGGAAGGCAAGTTAGGTAGGAATAATGCTAAATATTTCTAACTATAGAAAGTTGTTGGAAAATCTGAGGTGATGACATCAACAACAAGCATGAAAGTGTCGAACATCCAACAACTAAAGGTAAAAGAGTCTATCTATTGGTTCTCATCTTGAATTTAAATTTTCACAAAGTATGAGACACTATTGAAAAGATAAAATATTGATGTTAGAAAGGGTCTGATAAAAACCCAAAATTTAGCATAGCATTGAGGAGCATCCTATATTAAAAAAAAAATGGCTAAGTATAGATAGAATCTTGAAATCCAATGTTGTAGCAAGATCTATCAGGTGTAATAAATTTTAAGTTACATGGTGAGTAGAGTGTTGGATAATTTTTGGTGTTGACATCAGCAAGAGTAGCACAAAAAACCAACACAACAAAAGAAATTATGAGTAGAAAATATTCTAAGGCTTGGAACCTAGCATAATAGATAGCATAAATTGGATCCTACATCCATAAAAGTGCTTCACTCAACCAAGTATCAAAGAGTGTTGAACATCCTAAATTTTGATATCATCAAGAAAGGATAAAAAATATAGCATATGATAGAGGCTATAAACTAAAGGCATCAAATTAACTGAAAGACACAAGCATGATCCTAGATTTTATGATATTCTATCAAAAAATATCAACATCCAATGGCTTTTCTAACTAACACTTGTGTTGACACAACTAAGGTAGTAGTAGGGTAGCTAAAGATATAATAAATGTGTTAGAAGATCTAGTGAACTAGAGGAAGCTACTTCAACCAACACTCCCTAGGATGAAATAAAATCAAGCCACATAAGCATCACAATGCCAAGTTGGTTGCAATAGAATGAGTTGGAGGAGATACACACGTACTATAGCAAGTTGACAAACCTGCATTCCACTCTTACAACAATGATGTTAAGTTAATTGAATGCATTTGTAAATCTATATATACTAAAATATATGTCGCTCAAATGGTAGGTTCTTTAGTATTTATAATTGTATAATTACATGATGATTGTCCTACACACCTTTTGAATTAGGATCAGATTGTTATCTTGAATCTTTCTCAGCTTTTTTAAAACATGTATATATGTTAACTGAGTAATTAAACATTTATATTAAATCTATATAAACGGTTAATTCTATTATAGTTATTTTTCTTTCTAGATTTTTTTTTTTTTTAAATTGTTTATTAGTTCCTAGATTGTTTGATAATTCTTAGTATTTGTTATGATTAAATGATTTGTAATAAGAAATATAAGTTGATCTATTAGGCAATATAGTTCAATTCAAATTGTGACTCTCATACTTTGTGTCTCTTAATGTTGCTAAATCTACACCATTTTAATTGCAGTGTCTAAATTTTTGTATCCCTTACTTTATTCTGCAACCCCATTTTTGAGTCATCCAATCTTGCCCAAGATCTTGAGGATGCAACTCATCCACATAGGCAAAATTTATACCAAGAGGTAGTTGGAGATAATATATTGAATAGTAATTGATATGGTGGTTTTCAAGGACTAGAAAAGAAAGACATTTTTTAGGTGAAGAATAGCTTTAGGAGAAAAATAGACAACACTTGTAAAATAAAAAAAGTCTAGTTGTCAAAAAACTTTATTTTGAGATCTAATCCATTGTGTTCATTTTTTCAAATGAATCATTTTGATATATAACACCTAAACACTTTTTTTGGACCATTAGTAAAAATAATAACCCCTAGAACAAAACTCTTATTTTTAGTAAGGTAATTAGGATGGTCTAAATCACTAGTATATGGTTGGAGGTACTAGAGGAGAAATGAGGGAGATGAAACAAAAATCATTCTTGCACTAAATAATTCAACAACTTACTGACCTATAGAACCAAATGACACACTTCGAACAAGAAGTTGAACATTTGAAACATCACATGCAGGTCATGAAATCTGACCAAATTAAAGTCAAAATAGGGATTGAGGAAAAATTCCTTGAGGTTGAAGAGCATTTAAAGGAATCCCAAGTTTACACCAATAGCTTAATAATAAATAAGTGAATGGTAATTTAGGAAATAGAGATAAAGAAATGCATTATGATCTTTTTGACACTAATACCCCATTTAATATGCCCAAATTGGACTTTACCAAGTTTAATGAAAAGGACCTTGATGGTTGTTTGTGTCAAGCAAATCAAATTTTCAAACTCCATAATATCCCTTGATATATATGGGTTACCATGGCATATTTTACAGAGACCATACAATGGTTTTAATGGGTACAAAACATGATTATTGACCTTTCTTGAGAAAAATTTAAGTCCTAATTACTTATTTTTTTTGGCCCTAATTAGTATGAGGAATTTACAAGAACCTTTAAAAATTTGAAATATATAATAAGACAAGGGGTTCGAGTCAATTATTTTTTTTTTTTTTTTTAATAGTGGATTAAAAGATGGCATTAGGGTAGAGTTTTAAATGTTTAAACCATATTCCATGATGCAAGCTATAGGACTGACCAGGTTAGTGAAGGAGTTTTTTTTTTTCCTCAGAGATGATCATCTAAATTTCTGTAGACTAAACCCTCATTTCCATCTAAGATCATATTAAACACATGAAGTAAATTCCCAACCACGAATTGATTGACTAGAGAGGAAATGGATGCTTGAATAGCACAAGAGTTATGTTATAATTATAATGAGAAATATGTCCTAGGGTATAAATATGTACATAAAAGAATATACCTATTTGATGTAGATTATTTTGTAGTAAATGGAGTAGAAGAACAATCAAAATAAGAGTACCTAGATTAGGGTGAAGCACATGAAAAACCACAACTAGACATTTTAGTTCATGCATTAGCAAGAATCTTGACCCATTAAATGACAAAAGTAGTTGAATATTTCAAGGGGAAAATAATTATAATTATTATCGATTTAGGTAGTACACCCAATTTTAATGATCCTCGAAGAGTTAACCAAGCCAATTGCTACATAAATTCTTGCAATTCTTTTGGAGTGGTGATGGAAAATGGTGGAATATCATGTTATAAACTAAAATTTTAAATATTAAGTTGAATATAGGGTAATATGAACTTAAAACAAATATATTTGCACTTATTTTAGTAGGGTTTGATGTTTTTTTTTAGGTATAATAGCTTTATACATTGGGAGCAGTAGCCTAGAGCTTTGTTGAACTATCAATATAATTTACTTAGAATGGGAGGTCATACACTCTTTATGGTTCACATGTTCGGTCCCTACAAGTTATTAGTTCAATTAAAATAGAGAAATTATTAAAAAATTCCTCACATAAGGTAATATTATTTTCAATCCAACCTTATGATATTGAAACAACTAAAGCACAGGGGGATTTACAACTATTTTTGACTAAATATATTGTTATTTTTGTGAAACCTATGGGATTACCTCCATGTCATTCTAGTGACAATGCAATCAAGTTGGTACTAGAAATTTTACCACTTAACATCAAGTCCTACAAATACCCTTATACACTAAAATGATAAATTGAGGAGTCGGTCTAGGAATTATTGAGAACATGAGTATTTCAACATAATACAAGTCATTATTCTTCACTTGTCCTATTGGTTAGGAAAAATAAAACAAGGTGGTTGCTTATCGACTTTTGTAACTCAACAAAATTACCATTAAGGATAAGTTTTCTATTCCTATGATTTATGAGTTTTTGGATGAATTATGTGGCACAAATTGTTTCTCCAAGCTATATCTCTACTCTAGGTATCATCAGATAAGGATCAAGGAAGAAAGTATTCCAAAAATGACATTAAGAACACATGAGGGTCATTACAAATTTTTAGTCATTTCTTTTGGCCTAACTAAATCCCATTCAACATTCTAGAGCCTCATGAACAATGTATTCCATCCATTCCTCTATAAGTTTATTTAGGTTTTTCTTTGATGACATTCTCATATATAGTCATGCTTAGACCAAACACTTACAACATCTAGATCAAACTTTGTAATTATTGCAAGATAAAAAATTATTTATCAAATGATCCAAATGTTCATTTGGTATGTATAAGGTTGAATACTTGGGATATATTGTTTCAGAGGAGGGAGTTAAGGTTGACCTCAAGAAAATTCAAGCTTTCTAAAATTGGTCTAAGCTATAAAATCTCAAGGAACTTTGCAAATTTTTTGATCATAGTAATTATTATTGATTTGTACAAAATTATGGAAAAATAGTTGTCATCTTAATTGCTATGTTGAAAAAGAAATCATGGTAAAATCTAGCAGATAAATATTTTACAAATATTAAGGAGACCATGATTTTAACCATATTTTTAGCTACTCTTTATTTTTATAAACTCTTTACAATTGAAATCGATGCTTTCATTCATGGAATTGGGGTTGTATTAACGTAATAAGGGTGATCCTTAGCTTTCACCAGTAAGATGTTATCAGGTAAAAATTTGGAAAATCTACTTATGAATAAGGGATTATGGTCATCCTCCATGTTGTTAATCATTGGTTATTGTATCTCATTGGGAGATATTTCTCTATTAAAATGGACCACTAGAGTTTGAAATATTTCTTGGAACAAATGGTATCTACTCTAGCATAGCATAAATGGGTTTTAAAATTGTTGGGATATGATTATGTTATTGTAAATAAGAAAGCAAAGGAGAATATTATGGAATATTCCTTATCTCATTGGTTTGAAAATTAGGTGATAGTGTATTCCCTCTCATCCCCACTTCTCCAATGGGTTTCCCAACTTCAAGAAGAAGTAACCAAGAACACATTATTTTAGATTTTGTAGGAACAACTCCAAAGGGATGTAAATTCACATGATGCATATTCATGGAATGGACAACTTATAATATATCAAGGTCACATTATGGTTTCAAAAACTTCATCACTCTATGACGATATCATTAATGAAACATATGATTCACCTACTATAGGCCATTCAAGAGTTTTCAAGACATATGAATGAGCTAAATGATTATTCTATTGGGAGGGAATAAAAATGGTATTCAAACTTTTATGGATGAATGTTAAATTTTCTAATGGATGAAAGGAGAAATAGTTTGTACTCCAAGAACTCTACAATTGTTTCTAAACCCATATAATGTATGGACTAATATCTACATCACTTTTATTGGACTACCTAAATTGGTCATTCTTGTGGTTGTGGATCGTCTCTCAAAGTATGATCATTTTTGTTCTCTTTCCCATCCTTACTAAGCCTTTATAATTTCTCAAATATTCATGGACTCCATTTTCATACTTTACTATATACCCAAATCTACTGTATTTTAGCAAGAACCTACTTTTACTAATCGATTTTGAAAAGAACTATTTAAACTATAGGAAATACAATTATCAATGAGATCAACCTACCATCCATAGACATATGGGTAAACTAAAAGTGTTAACAAGTGATTAGAAATCTACTCTCATTGTTTCACCTTTGAACACCCAACATAATGGGTTAAGTGACTCTTTGTGGTTGAATGGTGGTACAACACTTCATTCCACATAAATTTCATTACTACCTTCTTCCAAGATCCATTGAATCTTCTATGTATATTGTGTCAAGAAGATTCTTGAAAATCACACTCAAGTCCAACTAACACTCTTTGAGTTAGATGATGAAGGTTTGGTCATCTTGGAGCCTAACATCATTTTGGATCAAATGACCTACACTCTTTATAATGGCATTATAACTGAAATATTTGTCTAATGGCAGGGTTTAGAATTATAAGATACCACATGGAAGCCTCTCTAGTAACTACAAGAACAATTTTATCATATCCAACTTTGAGGATAAATTGTTTTGAAGGGAAAGGACACGTTAGGATCCCACCCTAACATTACAATATAATGATAATCCTTTCTAATTTAGAGACCTCATCTTAATCATATTATGTAATATTTTATAATGTGTATTTGACACTTGAGATGCCTAGACAAGTGAAGACATTTAATTTAACCATTATGAATAATGTAACTACTTTTTGGGTATAAGAATCTATCATAGGTGGTCGCTTGCATGTGAAGCCAACCCTTAAGCATTATAGTTAGGGTTACAAAGAGTCTTTAAAAATGCAAGGGAACATAGTTGATGGTATGTCATATTTTATTGTATTGAAGCTCTATTTCTAAGAAAGTTTATCCTTTAAAGATGCTTGTGATTCTATAATGTGTTCTTATTTTTTGTAATATAATATGTTGCATTTCTATTTCATATTGCAATATTTTTAAATTCAAGCCCATTTTTTATTATTATTGTGATATTGTGTGAATGTGTTTTTATTTTAGTACAAGTTCCAATAGTCTTCCTAGTTATAGTTCTAAATATGAATATTCATTCAATACACATGACATTGTTTATAAAATCATCCTTAATATTGTAACCTACTTATAAACATGACTAGATAGTTAATTATATTTATTTAACACAATTTTTTAGTTATAATGTTGGTGCCTAAGTGATGGTAGTACAATGAAGTTTATTGAGCAACATATATAGCCTAGAAATTTATTTAAAAAATTAATGAATTAACTTTTCTTACATTGACACAATGGTCCTTAGTACAGTACAAGGTAAATATTAGTTATAACTTAAATTTATTAAGATAATTTCTTTGTTTTCACAGATCTTATGTTTTATATTGTTATTGTAAAGCTATATATAAAAAAATTAACTATCATTTGCATCAATTTATTTATATTATATATTTTTTTATGTTATATCATAATCATCTTAGGATAATATTTTTAAAATATATAATAATATTATAATAACATTTTGATCATTAAATATTATTAATAAGTTGTTTCAAAATATTTCCTATCAAATTTTGATCCTTTAATAGAATTGTGGGTATGTAGTTTATAAGTCTACATATTAAATTATGGGTCTAAAACCTCAATTCATTAAAATTCATACTTATACCCTTCTTTCAAATTGTATAATAAAATGCTAAAGGTCATTTAATGAAATGATTTCTAGTGTGAAATCTATTACTCCATCCTACTTATGTTAAATCCCTTGTGCTTAAAATTGACTAGCAATTATTTTTAAGCCTTCACATGTGGGAGAGTGCAAGAACCATAGGAAGCAAGGTTTATTAAATATTTAACTATCAATGATAATGATGAGGATTAAACATAGGTTAATATTAAAAAACTCTAACAAGCATATTATATGTACACATGATAAAAGATTTATTATTAATTATAATTATAATTTTATATTTATATATATATATAATTTTAAATATAAAGTTAAATAATTTTAAATAAATAATAAATACACAAAATATATATATATATTCAAAAAATAATGGTGTTCGTTTCCTAACTTGTTCTAAGATTGTAGTCGTTTGAACGTCGTCCTTCGATCGTTGATTTTGAAGTAGGGGCGGTTGAATTGTTTCATAGTTATATTTTGAACTGAACACTTTAAAAAATTCAAAAGCTAAAATGCCCCACTTTTACAAGATTAAAATTTGATTTTAAATTGGCTGTGGTTGGCAGGTGTCGTAATTGTATTTTGCGCTAAACACTTAGTAAATACAACTAATTCCAGAGAGGTGAATACACCAAATAAATAAAGATATATATATATATATATATAGATATATTTTTTTTCTCTTCAAAAGAGATGATGAATACACCACTTTTATATATATCCTTCAAAAGATAATGTTATTTATTTTTCAACTTATTTTAAGACTGAACTTCGTCCTTCGATCGTTGATTTTGAATTAGTGGTGGTTGAAATGCTTCATAATTATATTTTTGCACTGAACACTTTAAAATTCAAAAGCTAAAGGCCTACTTTTATAAAATTAAATTTTGATTTTAAATTAGCGGTGGTTGGCAGCTTTCATAATTATATTTTGCACTAAACACTTCAGCAAAATTAAAAAAGCTAATAATTCCTAGCTTTACAACTTTAAAATGCCTGACCGCATGACGTAATTTAGATCACAACTATTACAGTTTTGAACAACATGCCAAAAAAAAACACAACCATTTAAACTCAATAAACAAAACCAATTGCCTTTTGAAGTTGATTTATGTATTTCCTTTCTTTTAATGTTTTCAATCTGACCGAATCTTACTTCAATTAGAAGATGCTGCCAGCTTAGATTCTGTTGTTGAAAGATTCAATGGTCAGCTTAGATTACGTTATTGAAAGATACAATTGTCGGCTTAGATTCCGCTATTGAAAGATTCAATGGTTGACATAATTTCGATATACATTACTGTATTGTATTTATTATTTCAGTTATAACAATAATAAATTAACTGAAAGTTTATTAAAAATTCTCGGAAAAAATAATGAATACAATCTATATCTGTGAAAAATGAATAAAAAATTCTCGGAAAATATAATCGTCCTAAAGCAATCGTAACCTATTTTTTGATGAGTGCGTAAAACCAGTATATGGCTGTATACGGAGACTCGCGAATCTCTCCAATTTTAGCTCCCTCTGCGCTCGAAGGAGGTATTCCACCGGTTGTAGAAAGTCTTTGCACGTAGGATATAGATGCCAAGAGGTACCTAAATTTCATATACAAGATAACAAAATAGATTTCATAACCAAGATGACGAAATAACTAAGCCAAGATAAAGACTGCAATAGCCAAAAAATAATTATAATTTTTATTGTACAGATACTTACGGTCCTCCCTTGCTACTTGTCGCCTGCAACGAAAGCCAGGGAGTGCTATCTTGATCAACAACCACTCGATTTTCAATCTTCGCAGTTAGCCTACTTGCAGGGATGAACGTTTCCCACGTGGGCTGTCCTCCATTTTCATCTGCCTCTGCTAAGAAATAATGCCTGCCGATCACTTCCTGGCCTGGAACAGACGACAACTGTGCCGAAGCGTTTAGTAAGAGCCATGCAGAGCCATTGAAGGAATATATCTGTACGCCTTCACCAAAATAGCTGGCCACTGGTGAATGGCCCTCCGGAATTGAAAGAAGAGAAGGATGGGGCAAAGGTACAGTTTCTCTGACATAAAAGTCATAGAACGATTCGTACTGTATTTTGACGGTTTGCCCTACGGTATTGCAAGATGAGGGCGGAGTCCCGCCTTTGCTTTTGGATCGAGAGATGTAAGATACTTTATCAAAGTCACCAGGCCCACTGTGGGACGTCGCTTGCAAAAGGAGGTCTTGGATGGTTCCTGGCCGTTCTTCTCTCCCGATTATCTTGCCTGCAAAGACGATAGACTTTAAATACTTTGCTGCTTTACTTTATTCGTCTCTAAAATGCTGGTTGTGTTCATTCACGACAATGCCATTTTGTAGAAAGGCTTGAAAGTTTGAAATGTATATATATGATTTTTGCATTCGAAAACATATAAATTAGATATAAAAAGGGCAATGTGGTCAACTCAAATTTAGCGAGATGACCATGATTGTAGAAAGTTGTTAGTTTATGGAATGGAAAGATATGTCCAGAACAGAAAAGAGATAATTTGTTCATATAAAAAATATAAATTGTTGCTATAATATATAAAATTTTATTTATTGATTCACTCTGCAATATATTTTGATATTTAAACTTGTTCTTTGATGTTGTTATATGAAATTCATAAGATCTAATTCAACTAGGTTAACCATCAACTCAAATATAGATGGATGATTAATCCACACAAATGAAATTCATAAGATCTAATTCAACTAGGTTAACCATCAACTCAAATATAGATGGATGATTAATCCACACAAATGAGGTTGGATGTACAAATCATTTGGTGCAGGATACACCAATAGATGATCTACCCAAGTATGGATTGATGGTTGATCCATCCAAACAAAGGATAGATGAACAAATCAATTGGCATGGGATACATTGATATATAGAATTCTTAGAGCGCTAATAAAAACTTCTTTAAGTTATTCTTTTTTATTTATAGAATTTTTATTTTTACTTTTCATGCGCTTTTCTATTTGTCAATTACCTTAGGATACACCAATGGATGTTCTATCCAAGTATAGATTGATGATTAATCCACCCAAACAAGGATGGATGGAAAAATCAATTGACATGGGATACATTGATAATAAAAACTTCTTCAAGTTATTCTTTTTTATTTATAGAATTTTTATTTTTACTTCTCATGCACTTTTCTATTTGTCAATTACCTTAGGATACACCAATGGATGTTCTACCCAAGTATAGATTTATTATTAATCCACCCAAACAAGGATGGATGGAAAAATAAATTGACATGGGATACATTGATATATAGAATTCTTAGAGGACAAATAAAAATTTCTCCTTCTATTTGTCAATTGTTTTTTTATTGTTAGGGTTCTCCTTCTATTTGTCAATTTCTTTTTTATTGTTAGGGTTGTTTTTTTAATTTTTTCAAACTCTTTGCATGTATTTTTCCTCATTAAATGTTATTCTTTTAACATTCTTCCCTATAATGTTAAATGTTTTAATTTTATTTTTTTGAAGAAAACTCTCTCTTCAACTTGCTATTGGACATACACCTCCACTGCTATGCATTCACATTGACATATTTTGAACATCATGTTCGTGACTTAATTTTCTTCTTTAATGTGAGTTTGATTCAATGATTCACATTCACATATTTTTTAATATCGTGCTGATGAATTTCTTTTCTTCTTTAACATTTGTTTTATCCCATAACAACTAGAAGTGTCCTTAGGGTAATCTTATCATCCTACCAGACTACATGAATAACTAATATTTGTAACCATTAGGTGTAATAGAGTAGATCACTACTTATGAGGTTCACTTTTTTGTTTTTACATGAACCTTCATCTTTCTTCTTTCATGTGTGGAATCTTGCTTCTACCATCCATAACCTTTATTCGATGGTTTTTATCACTCCTATTTCTCCTTTGGGGATACTCTCATTGTTGATATTTCTCTTTCAATGTAGCTTCTTCTTAAACTTATCTTCTTCAATTTGATTATACCCTATTAAAGGTATGAACCAACTAGGACTGGAATCTAGGACATCCATTTGTTGAGGTTACTTGACCATTGAGCTCCTAGAACCTCTTTGAACCAACGTGCAATTTGAATGTAGAGTCTTGCTCACTATAACATTTCCTCTAAGCCATGTTTTGAGTGCTTGAGACTCCTAGATTTAACACCAACTCTGAGCTTTGCTCTAGCTTTGATACCAATTGTAGAAATAAGTATTTTGATATCACATAAGACACAAATTGCTTATGTAAAAGATACAAGTTGTTGCTATAATACATAAAATTTAATTCATCAATTCAATACCTTAGAGTACAATATCTTCAATACATCTTGATATTTTAAACCTTGTTTCTTAATGTTGTTGTACCACTTTGAAAACCATAATAATGAAATCCACATATTATAATTCCCTTATGAATAGATTGGATAATCTACCCAAGTATAAATGAAGGGACAAATCAATTGATACGAGATACACTAATATATAAAATTATTACAATGCTAATAGTAACTTCTTAAAGTTAATCTTTTATAAAATTTCTATTTTACTTTTGGATGCATATTTTTATTTTCTAATTACCTTTCTAATTTTAAGATTATTTTATAAAATAAACTCTGGATTTGATACCAATTGTAGAAATTGAGTGTTTTGATATCAATTGTTAGTTTACAAATAAGGGAAACATATGCGCAAAACAAAAAAGAGAAGACAAAAATTGCTCATGCAAAAGATACAAGTTGTTGCTATAATACATAAAATTTTACTCATCAATTCAATACCTTGGAGTACAATATTTTTAATACATCTTGATATTTCAAACCTTATTCCTTATTTTTAATACATAAAGTTTTATTCATCAATTCAATACCTTGAAGTACAATATTTTTAATACAATTGATACAAGATACACTAATATATAAAATTATTACAATGTTAATAGTAATTTCCTAAAATTATTCTTTTTTATTTATAGAATTCGTATTTTTACTTTTGGATATATATTTTTATTTTCTAATCACCTTTCTATTTTTAAAATTTTTTTCTTAAAATAAAATCTCTAAATATACTTTTCTACATTAAACATTACTTTTTCCAACAATTACCTAAAACATTATTATAAAATTTTAATTAGTCAAAATTATGTTTTTTACTTCGACTATTATTTTTTTTATAGATTGCCTTGGAATCAAGTATATTCTTTGTCTAAAGTGAAGTCGAATGGAACGGTCAACAATAGGCAGTCAACGAAAAATGAAGTTACGTTATAGTTGCATTCACCCTTGAAATGACAATCATATTTCAATCTTACAAGTAAAATACACGTATATTTGATGTATTCATGGAGGCTATCAAACATAAAATAAAAATGGCTTATGTCTAATTTCACAGGCTCGGAGTGGAAACATTATATCATGCTTTAGAAATGAAAAATGATCTATCATCATAGGATTAGTAGTCACTTTGACACAAGTTCAATCTTACGTTAGTGCAGGTTTGGATATGAAGTAAAGGTTATAAAAGCAGTTTTAAATTTGAATCTTAAACGTAATTTATTTTTTATGTATAAAACAAAAATTGACAACTAAATAAATGATCTATTATCATAAGATTAGAAAGGTCACTTGACACAATTCCAATTTTATGTTAATGCAGGCTTCTACTAATATTGGCAATCAAATAAAAAGACGAAATAAAAATTATAAAAACAATTTCAAAATTTAAATCTTATCTAATAGTAACCTATTTCTTATATAAAATTTATATTAGTAACCTCTTTCTTATATAAAATTTATATTAACAACTAAATAAATGCAGTGACCATCTTCACTTTGGTTGCTCGTAATCCTACAGTTTTGGGCGGAATAAATTTCAATTCGTTTTTGTCTCATTAATCTTCTCAAGCATATGTTACTTTCTTGAGTGGATGGAAAATATGAACATAGATCGACGTGCATATTAAAACCTTTTTCTTTTGCCCCATGTCCGTTGAGAAAATAATTTGCCCATCAATTCGGGAAATGACCCAAATATCTCTGAAATGTTAGACCTGGAGCACACTAACCAGTAAACAAAGAACAAGGTTTTGGAGGAAATACTTTTGATCTGCCGTTTAGTTTCCTCAATGTCAAACTATTAAAGCAAAGCACTAGTGGACAAATTGACGCTTGGCTTTTTGGTTTGTCCTGTTTCATCCTGCACAACTTTAACAGAAACCAAGAGGCTAATTGTAAAGCGTAATTAATATTATATTGGATGTGTTTCGCCAAGGTTGACAAAGTCTTTTTTGTTTGTGAACTCTGCTTTAATATTTGCATGCCCCAAAGTCTTTTTTTTAATATTTTTTTCTCAGTTTGGTTGTGACCAACTGTAACTAAAAAAATATTTGAAAGTCTGGTGAGTGATGTTATTAGTTACAAAGGACTACACTATAATTAATATTATTTTGGATGTGTTTCATGTATAATTAATATTATTTTGGATGTGTTTCATGTAGGTTGGACAAAGTAATTTTTTTTTTTCAACTCTGCGTTAGGTGTAGTGATATTTGCAGGCCCGCAGACGAATGATAAGTGATGGTATTAGTTGTGACCAAGTTCAAGATTCATACTTAAACGGTCTCATGCTCTGGTGTTTCTTATGAAAAATTGCAGTCGAAGTTTCAAGTTTTTGTAACTTTTCTACCTAACAACGATGAACTCTAGCGAATACCACATTGGAACTATTTTTTGGGACATATCTGTAAAGAACTTCGAAACAAAGGGGTTCTCCTCAAGAAACACAAGCCACAAGTTATTTCTAAAAGCACACAGATGTAATTCTTGAAGCACAAGCAAATCATACAGTGAAAGGTTCCAGCTAATTAGATTTTCTTAATGAAACCCATGCCAGAAATTATCAGTAAAATCTCCTTCGATCTAATTCATTAAGCAGAAGCGAATTATATTCTGCAATTTAGGTTTATGTGCTGGTAACATTAAAAATTGGGTAACTGGCAACTTACCTGTGACGGTACTTGTAACTTTCTTTTCGGCGTCAAAATATGACCAGGTAGGACTGCCTCCTTGTCCATCCACTCTGGGAAGGAAGTAATGCTTTCCTTTCCAGTTTGAATATTGGAGATCATTGATATCATACAAGGAAGCACTGGCGCGAATAAATACGTATGAAAGGTTCTGTTCACAGACGTAAACTTGAACCCCTCGGGCTTTACGCGTGACGGACAATCTACCCAATAAATATACGTTTCTCAATCAGAATTCAGTTTCCTACAACTTTCATATGTAAAGCTGTAACAACTCGGAAATATTAGCAGAATTCAAAGCTTACTTATTCCCTTTAGGAGGTTCGATAGAACCAGAATCAGCGACCCCAACAACCCCAATCGCAAGAAGAGCCCATACGATATGATATAACCGCAGCACCATTGTTGAACCAGGATTGCTAATAATCTCAAAACGTACTAACAATCCACCGAAGGTTTACTACCGCAAATTTACTTCTTCAGTGCAAGGCGATATTTTTTTTTTCTATAACTCTATCCTCGTAAGATTTTTCTTGAACAACACTATCTACGATGGTTGCCTTGTTTGGAAGAAGCTAACCCACGAGGTAGCCTTATATATATATATATATATATATATATATATATATATATATATATATATATATATATTTTCTGTTATAGACCAGGGGATACGGAGAAATCGGTTGAGGACTTTTGTGCGATTGTCGGTATGCTACTAACGCTACTGTTTGTTTACTGTGTTTTATTCCCATTTGAAGACACGAAAACGCGTAAATAAGCGTTACCCACATGGCTCTGAGCACATAAAATATATTAATTTCATCGAAGACGTGCATCTATATCTGTCATGCTTTTATCTATTTCTCTTCTGTTTTTATCTATGTGTCCTCAAATGCATACTAAGCTCTGCCGATTCCACGGCTTGTATCCATTTCTCACCTGTGGGCTTGTCTATATCAAATTATAATTAAGAATTTCTATGCCTAACGTAAACCTAAAGTTTATTTTATTTAGGTCAGCTTTAAAGCCGCTTTTACCTTTTGTTGGGAGTCTTGTACCTTGTAAGTTCTCTGTACCTAGTCATGTTGAAAAACCCAAACTTGTCAGGGTAACATAACATCACTACTTCAAAATTCAAACTTCGTCATAGCAAGTTCCTGGAAACAAAGAACTGGAAACAAAGAACAGAAAAGATACTAAATTACAAGCTAATTATTATAAAGAATCAAATGGTCTTTGTCAAAATTTTCCAACCGTCCTGGAAACAAAGAACAGAAAAGATACTACATTACAAAGATAATTCTTATCGATAATCAAATGGCCTTTGTCAGAAATTTCCACCCGTCCTAGATGTTGAGTGAGTCAGATAAATAAAAATTGGGCAAAACCGAAGTTCCTCGAAACAAAGAACAGAAAAGATACTACATTACGAAGATAATTCTTATCAAGAATCAAATGGTCTTTGTCAGAAATTTCCACCCACCCGTCCTAAATGTTGAGTGAGTCAGATAAATAAAAGTAGGGCAACTTAAAGGAATTCAAACCGAAGAGGGAGTTTTTTTTAATATCTACATTAAATTGATATATAAGCTTAACCAACACAATAAAAAACTAAATAAGTCGCAGGAAAAATTATGAAATTTCATTGACTTATTTATTTTTAAGAGCTTTTATTCTAAGTTATATTTTATAAATTAAAAAAATATTTTATAATTATTTGTTAAAAATAATAATTGTTATATTAAATTGCATATTTTTTAAATTTTTTTTTAACATAGATAACTTGGAATTTTATTTTTAATAAACACTTTTTAGGTAATAATATAGTAAAATATTTCGAATTATGTTAAAAAAAATTATGCCCATTGTGTGTTCTCACATTTCTTTCAAATAAAACAAAATTTTAATAGAATATACTTGACTCTTTTATTATAAGGTGGATTCTTGGTGATTATAATGCATTTTTATTATTACAACAAAAAATTGTAGATAAAAATTACTTTAAACCTAAGTATTTCATTAATACTTTTGATTAAATTGTCTTCTTAATAGCTTGATAATCTAGTGTATATTCTACTTTAGTCCTTAAAAGTGTTATAGCCATTTTATTCTTAGTCTTCGATGTTACAAGAATCCATAATCTAAAAAGAATAACATGTTATTAATTATATTATGTCATAATATCCTCTCTAATATGAAGCATTATAACCTCGTAGTCTGCATGTTTTATTTTAGGTCTATTTCAATGGAAGTGAGTCCCATAATTAATATAACATTTTTATAAGTTATTTTCTTTTAACAATATTTTTTTTATCCATCTATATTTAAAAAATATATTGTATGTAAGAGATTGAAATATAAGTCAAATCAGGTCATGTAGAAACAATAAGATTCATCAAAATACATAGAAAATTATTACATGAAATATTATGGATATATTGCTTTTATTGTCCAAATCTAGGACACATGTTAGTGGAAAATTTAAGATTTATCTTTGTGAGTGTGGTTTTCACATGATAATCATATTTAAGAAGCAAATTTCTCTAAATGTTTTCTTTATTTCATTACAAATTGTTTGGCATTCTATCATGAATAATCTTGATTTCAATATAGTATTGAGTATTTATGTAGTCCATCATTTCAAACTCACTATAAAAATAAGATTTTATAAGAACTACCAATCACAAATGAGTAGAATAAATTAATAAATATAAAAAATAGGAATAAAAATAAAAATTATTTCTATTTTATGTAGAAGCTTATATACACAATTCTATTTTTACTATCAATATTAAGATATATTTATCAATATTATTGAACCTAGCATATTGCTTAGGATTCACCTATTGAGTTAATATACCTTGTCTTGATTTATATCTTTGTTAAAACCTTATGATTATCACACACAAAAATCTTCCTAAAGTTCATTATTCAAGAAGCCTCACTTTGTATATTAGGTGAGCTTATATATCTATTATAGAAAAGTATATTTGAAATAGTGTGTGGAGACACAACATTAATTTTCTATGGATAATGGATCCATCTCCCCAATAGCTCTTCCAATGAAGAAATTACGTGTATTAAATAATTCTAATTTATACATAATACTAGATAAATTCATAATACTAAATAATTATTATTATTATAATAAAAAATTTACATTATAAATTCTTAAATTAAATATTAATATATTTTAGAACTTACAATATGATGTGCATATAACATATTTATCCTTGTACATCTCTTATTTGAACCTATATCCTCTAGATTTTATGATTAATTATATGTGATTGAAACAAACCCTGTCATATTACATCATGAAAATATTACTATGGTACAAAAAACATAGTGATATTATAATCTAAGATTATGTAAATTTTGTCCTAGAAAGATTTGAATATTGGTATCCACATTGACACCTCATATTTTTTAAACATTTGAACTTATTCCATTTGATTTAACTTTTAAGGTTCACTTATGGATTTGAAGCATTAGTTGATGGTATGAAATACATCACTCCCCATTAATTTCCCTAGGACCCTAGGTTAAACTATTAAGGCTTACTCATGGGATTATAACAATGGTCTACAATGTGAAACTCCTTACTTTCCACCACTTGAACCAAATCTTATAGAATAATATTAATTTTATGCAAATGAGTAGATATTATTTCTATTGTTTGAAACTCTACACATCCCATGACTTGAGCCAAATCCTATAGTCATGTTACGATTCACTAATTGATTTGGAGCATTGATTTAGAGTACAAAATATCTCATTCCTACTATTTTCTCCCAAACCTAAGGTAAAATGTTAAGATTCACCCATAGGATCGAAACCATGTTTTGTGTTGTGAATATTGCACCTACCTACAAATTTTTTGAATCCTATTGAACTATAGCAATTTGGACTTTTAAACCAAACAAAAATTGAATTTTATTTCAAAACATAAATAAGCATATAAAACTTTGAAATAAAAAAATAAATTCCTCATTTTTTTGTATTCAAATCTAAGATTGTTTAGATATATTTCATAGCAATCTCACATGTAAACAACCAGTTTTAAATTATATAATATCCCTAAAATATATTGTTATAGATTTTTATAAAGAATGTTATAAATTCAATTCTCTCTATTCTTAGTTTGGATATACCATAGCAATATTATTTTTGGGGGGGTTGTTCAAAACCTTCTCCCTGTGCTTCTTTACCCTGAGAAATGTTGATTGGTTCTTTGTTGATTGTTGACATACCCTCATTAGAAATATTTGACATTCCTAGAGGAGCCTCCATTTTTATGTTCATATTATTTGGGAAAGATCGGGCCAAATGCCCATATTTGTGGTAAACTCTGCATTTGAAGGGCAATGCCTCATAATACAGTTGTTGAATCCAAGATAGTCCTACAAGTTTAAGTTCCACCTCTACCGGTAGAGGCTGGCTAAGATCCATTTCCACACATAATCTTGCATAAACAGTTGTTTTTCCTTCTATTGTGTCTTTGGAAACACCCAAATGTCTTCCAAGGGAATTATCGATAATTTCCAATACCTGCTCACTCCAAAACTCAATTGGAAGTGCATACAAACAGATCCAAATCGAGACAACAGTGGGTTCAATTCGAGGATAAAATCCCACTCTCCAAGGTTGAACAAATAATCTTGTCGGACCATGATTCCCCTTTTCTAATTTGAAAGCCCTATTTATATCGATAAGTGAAAAAAACTAACAATAAAATATCCATTGCTAATAAACCATAAATAATACTCACCAAGAGGCTCCCAGTTTTTCCGGACCCAGGAATGCAAAAAATTTAGGGTAGGGCAAAAACCCATGAATTTATAGATGAAATCATGTTTGCCTCTATATAAAATTGTTTCTTATACCATATTTTGGTCAATGACAATCATTGGCCTTGATTCTAACTGTGGTGAGCATCCATTATCTCGTTGAGATGTTGATCTATTTCTAGCAGTCGTAAAGAGCATTTTAATGCAGTTTTTTATACTTTTTTAGTCTTTTATGGAGATTTATCCTTTAACAAATTTGTAAAAGAACTGTCTCTTTAGAAGAGGATCCAGAGGTGTCTCCATTGGGCCCTCCTGGGGCAGCAATATTGTCTTCAAATCCATAGTAACCAAAAATCTCTTTTGGTAACCAACTGATGCCCTAGTTTTCTCTTCCAGAGCTCTCCAGATTCATTCCAAATTATTAAAAAAAATTAGCATCCAAAAAAATTCAAAGTTTTCAAGTTTAAATATAATTGGAAGTTCTTTGTCTTTTTTTAGATTAGAGTCATATACGCATGTGAAGGGAGGGATTTGACCTTGAGACTTATTATCTTAAGAGTTTTACAAAACCCATGGCCTCCAACTCCCCCACACAATTCGATTTATACCATAGCAATATTAACAAGCTATTATGAACCATTTGAAATGAGGATATGCTACTATAGCCCAATTTAACTTTTGGTTAAGAACTCATTCCCACCAGTAGAATGTTGTGATTTACATTCATATGAAAACAAGAAAAAATATAAAAAAGGATGCAAACTTGTCAAATATTTATTTTCAAAAAATATAAGGAATTTTATTTTATGAAAAAATGAACCCCTAGAAGTTATTTTTTTTTGTAAAAAACCATTATATTTATATTTAAAAAACTAATAGATCTTTAATTACTAGAAACAATAACATTTAATTTTTTAATAAAAAAAATTGTTTATAGAAACAAATATTTAATACTTTAAAATATTACGAATGGTAACATATATAGACTTTTCACATAGTAATATACCCCAAGGGTGGCCTTCACCAAATGCCTACAATGACATCACAACCCAAAATATTCTCCTTGAGGGACTAGAGTTATCACAAAACTATATATAATTTTATCATGCAATTTCACTAATATACATGTCACTTAAATATAACCAATAATTCATATAAGAAATATATTATCATAACTCATAAGAAATTAATTACACTTTTAATCAAAAACATATTCAATCATCACCATAATAAAAATGCATGAGGTTATGATTTATTTGTAACTATAAACAAAAGTAAAATTTATTTATTAGTATCAGTGATTAAACCTTATTGGCTAAGGTCAATAGTGGTGATGTAATCCTTTGGAAACTCCTGTTGTAAGTCTAAGGGTATTTTTGATATATGTGAATATATAGGCATGATTTGATCTATTTATCCTTACTATTATTGATTAAACCACTAGTATGGTACTCTTGTAAGGTTGCAATCAAATTTATATTTAAGTAATGAGCCATTATGTTATGTGTGACTTGGATTAACATAATATGTGATTATTACAAGAGATTAATTATCTAATATAAATATCCTCATTCACTAAACCATTGCGTTAGTGTGTAACACAATGGGTGACAATGGAAACCAACCTTATCCTCTCTTTTTTATCCATATCTTATTTAACCAATTGGATATCTTATATCTCTCTTTTACAATTTTACATCTAATTTATGTTAATTCTATATTTCATAATGTTTCAAGAAAATATTATGAAACATAATAGGGTACCAAATTAGATATAGGTGAACATCACCCAATTACATAGAAGATATTTTCCTATTCAGTGACATAAGGGACCAAAAAGGAAAATGTCTCATTATTCATTTTGAGAGGGAAAAGTTAAAATTCATATTTTTTGGAAACACTCTCTAAAATATTTATGCACTCCAAATTTATGTTTTATGCATTTCTTAATTAATGTTATCTCCATGGAAAGGTGCATGTGTGTTATTTTCCTTCATAAAAAAGATTTTATTTTTAGTTTTGTAAAAGCATAATAAACATCAACCCTAAATAAAAATTGAATACTTTCATCCATAAAGTCATGGGCTAAAATTTCACTATGTGCATAAAGAAAGGAATGTTGGTAGTTTTTACTAGAAATCAATGGATGAGATATCTTTATGGATCATGCTTGGTTGTTTTTCTTATATAGAAACTTGGGTCTTTTGGTTAATATAAATTATTTGGTAGCATAAGGATGCGATTTCAATTTATATTCATATCAATTCCTTTTTATAACTTTTAATAAATATCCTAATGGTTCATAATATTGATTAGTACATCAGATTAGGGACTCTATTTATGTGAGGTTGATTAACAAAATATCTTAGAAATATTTCCTCCTCTATATATTTCATTCTTCTATTAGGATTTTTAGGGAACACCCTTGACTTTACGAATCAAGAGATCTCTCATATATTTAGTTTTATTCTTTTACTAAATAGTAGGTGGTGTAGAGTTATTGGAGGACACTAGTTCAAATTTTAATAATATTTTTAGCATGTCTTTCTTGACATGTCATAGGCATCTTCGTGGATTGTCTCTCTTATATTAATCTTAAAATTTTGGTATGCTTGAGGTGAGGATAAAGGATACTATTTTTTTCTCAGAGTTTATTAGTTTAAATAATTGGTAATTTTTCTTTCCATATTTCATGAAATAGGTTCAATGATATATTATCTTGTCACACACATTTCTTACCAATACAATGGTATAATGGTGATAATATTTACTTCATAATATATCTATTAGTTTTGAATTATTTAAAACATATATTTTTTCTTTACTATTTTCTTAAGGAGATTACCTTTACATATTATCTTATCAACCATATAACCTATCAATATTTTGTTGTACAATGCTCAATGCCTTATTTTTATGCTATAATTATGAGTCTCAAATTCATTGCAATTGAAATATGTAGTGATTAAGATTCACTTGAGGCCATGACTAAATTTATATTTTATAGTATATATAAGATCTTTGGGATATTGTAAATCTTGTAATTTTTTTTTGTAATATTTTATTATTTAACCTAAATTTCATTTCATTAATTTTGATCTTAAGATCAATTTTAATTGAGCAGAATTACCCCAGCATACCATCCACTTTATTATTAGTTGAAGTGCATTATATTTTATTTTAGTAATATTTTTGATGTCCATAGACACACCTATATATCATATGCATTATTTTTTATATATTCTTTTCAAAAATTCTAGGTAATTTTTTGACTACATTTATTGCTAGAAACTATTGTAAAATGGTATTAGATAAGTGTAAATTTATTTTACTCAATTGGATGTCCTTCAATAAATTAGCTTCTACAATATATCTCTAGATAAATAATGTTTGAAGTAACTAAAATATGTTGTGTAAGCCATTGATAATCTATTAAATGGATTTTTAATAGAATCCTAGATGGACTTGGATTGCAAGGATCTCACTAGATTAAAAAAAATATCCCAAGAAAAATATCCACCAAGGGTTCCTTTGTTTCTCTCTTTTCATTCACTCCATTCATTTAGTTTTTTATTTTTAAACATATGGATTCCTTAGTTTTAGGATTGAGTTTCTGAAGGTTTTGAAAATATCCCTTATCTTTTATAGATAAAAAAATATCCATTTAATTTTCTCTTTCATCATTCTATTTCCACTAGTAGTATAGATGAGGGGAAATTCTACATTGTCATCATGAATAAAGAAAACAAGAGTAAACAATTTTTTATAGACCTTGGATTCCAGTGAGATCATGGAAAATATTCATGCCTAGAAAATACCTTTGAGCTACTTGATAAAGTTGTTGAAATGGTTCAACAATATTTTTGTTACATTGGCATGAGAGAATATCCTTATTGGTTGTATTCGACAAAAAACTTGAATAGGAAAAACCATGTTATATATGAATGAACTATAAGATTATTGTATTTTTTTATAAAATTGTATGGACCTCTAATATAGTGCTTTTATTTATTTCACCTCTTAGCACATGATTTTCTACAATGAAAATTTGTATAATTTTCCACCAAATTTAAAAATTTTAAAATAAAAGGAATATTGCACAAAGAGGTACCTAAATATTATGAAATTATATGCATATGCATTATCATGGTGCGTGCTTGCATTATGTGCACATAGAAATAAATATATATAGGAAGCATATAAAATGAGGAGACTTATTTTTATTTAAATTGGGCATGTTTTTTTCCAAAAAGATACCAAATCCAAGGTGGATAGTGGAGCCCACATTAGAAAATTGGGTATTAGAGTTCTAAGAATTAAAATATACTTGAATTATTTAATAAAAGGTAATTATATTAGGATAAATCTTGATGATGCATGTGAATGTGATATAGCAAACTTTGATGATGTGATATCGAATGATATCATAGCATAATTTTTACTTATTGATGTTGATATGGTAGTTGATGGTGTGGCACATAATGAGATGACACCTAATGATGTGATACCTTAAGATGTGGCACCTCATGCCAATGTGGTAGGTGATGTGGTGCAAGATGATTTAGTGATTCATGACATGGCATAGGTATACATGTCAATAACCAATATATTATAGAGTGCCACATAGTAGGTAGAAGATTTTATGAATTACATTATACTAACTTATCAAAACGAATAAATTTACAATCACATAGTTAGTAGTAAACTTGGTAAAGCATAGATTTTGAAGCAAATCAAAATGCAGTAAGTGGAATAGCATGATTTAGAAGTTGAAGAGCCAATCAAACTATGAAAAATGGTATAGACTTGCTAGTTGGTACATTTGGCCAATTATCTATGTAGTTAGGCCCCACTTGGAAACCAATGTTTTATATTGTGAAAAGTGGCATTACCTCATTTGTCAATATATTATATAGTTAGTACATAGTTGTCATACCCTCAACTACTCATGTAATGATAAAAGGTATTCTCTTAGTCATTGGAGATACAATTTGTTTTAATGATTTTGGAGGTATTTTGTGTGAGTATTTGGTAAAACATTTGGGGATCATAAATTTTCATATGAAATCATTTCGAGCCTTTTTTAAATCACATGACATTTCGATATGTCTACATTGGTGGTGTTATTTTTAATCATAATTACATATAGGATTTTATATTTAGGTAAAAATTATATGGATCAATATGTACCTTTGTTTAATGGTCTAAAATATACCATTTGGAAAATCAAGGTTAAGGATTTTCTTTAAATAAAAAATATTGTTAAATATGTGAATGGAAAGCTTGCAATATAGATTTTAGAGAGAGAAAGTAGGTATATAGTGATAACAAGGATGATGATCTTGGTGTGATAGCACTTCATGTCGATAACATAAATGACACTCATGTTATTAGTTCTATAGTCCTTAAGGACTTACTTGAAAAATTTAAAGGATTGTGTAATCATATTCATTCCACACAAATTAGTATATTAGAGGTAGATATTTCTACCATAAATTTGAAATACTTTGATATCATTTATGAGTATATCATTCAGTTAAAAATT
This sequence comes from Wollemia nobilis, assembly GCA_028583015.1. Classification (NCBI taxonomy): domain Eukaryota; kingdom Viridiplantae; phylum Streptophyta; class Pinopsida; order Araucariales; family Araucariaceae; genus Wollemia; species Wollemia nobilis. The sequence goes on along the minus strand of JAQPPZ010016717.1, from coordinate 8,810,451 downwards.
ATATATAAAATTATAGAGAGACCCAAAACGTGATATGAGAAGAATAATAATAGTGGACAAAGAGAAAATATTGAAGTTCTTAAGTTCATCGTTGGCAATATTTTAGATACATATAAGATAGTTGTTATTGTGATTGATATACTTTGGTTCTACTTCCCAACTTATCCACCATAAATTGAGGAAGTGTTCAAATATCTTCTTCATAACCTATCTTAAACATAGAAATATAAGCATCATTCTTTCGTCAATCAGGATCATCTAAAATAAGTGGTTAAAGCTTAAATTTATAAGAAGCTAAAGTAGAATGAAAAGAAGTCCAAGAATACCTTAAAATTTTTCATCTTGTAATTTTTGTAAGAATGAAGGACATAAAGCAAAATTTTGTTTAATTCACATCAAGAAGCTTGAGGAAGTAATAAGAAACAGGGTGTTGACGCTACACTTCTATACATAGGGTGACGATACGTGTGATGGTAATACCTCGCAAGACCATGTAGTTATTCATCACATTGAACATCTATTTCGTTTGTTTAGTGGTTTATATATTCAAGACTAACAAGGCACATGAAAAGACATAAAAAATGTATCCAAGGTTACAATGTATTTCATTCAAGATATAAAGTTTACACTCGAGATGACTTTTCTTTATATGTGGTAAGTTGTAGAGAGGTTATTATTGGATATTATTCTTAATGTTCCTAGTATTGACCCCAATATTTTATCTCCCTATCATATCATCAATATGAATAAAGAAGTAGAGTTCTAGCCTAATAATTGGATGGTCAAGAAAATAGATAATATATTCAATATAGGTGCATCTATTTATTATGACAAGTCAAATAATATAGATAAATTAGGGAATAAATTGACTTCATTTGTTTCTTACTCTTGAAAGAAATATTTTGTGGCAACGGTGGATCAAAAGAAGAATGGGAGTTACCTATCACACCATAGAATTAGAAATCTTAGCTATGGAACACTAAGACCCATGAATCATTGTTAGATATCCATTGGAATCTCTCATAGTTATCATCCAAGAGATGAATGTGAGGGATATATTTTAGGGAAGCATCAAATGGAGTCCTTTCCAAAGGGAATAGTGGGGCATATTACTCAACCAATGAATATCATACATAGTGATATATGTGGATCCATGGGTATACCTTAAATTATTCAAATAAGTACTTCTCTTTTTTATTTATTATTTATTTCTCTAGATATATATGGTCATATAGTATTCTTAAAAAATACGATGTCTTTGAAATATTCAAGGCATTCAAATAACTAGTAGAGAATCAAATAGAAATGAATATTAAGTGTCCTAGGTCAGATAGTTGATAAGGAATCATATATTAATTAAACTTTAGGTTTAATTAAATTTAATTAATTAGGATTTAATTAAATTTATCAAAATTTAAATTTTTTATCATCCCTTATCCTACAAATTTATGTTATATCCTTATGTATCAAGATAATCTACCTCACGCCTATTTTTGGGTCAATTGTTTTGCCCAACCATGGTCTTGTAATATCTATGAATATATATTTGATAAATTAAAATCATCAAGTAATTTTTGAGGTAGACTTGATCCTCATCAATGAATAAGAAGTAGTCATATATTTATTAAATATTAGTTAAAATTTAGGTTTAATTAAATTTAATTAATTATATTTTAAATTAATTAGGTTTTAATTAATTTTATCAGGTCTTATTATGCAATTTGTTTTTAGAGCCTTATATGTCAGGCTTATTTGCTTTGCTTCTAGTTTTGGATCAATAGTTTTTTCCAACCATTCTTTTGTAATATCTATAAATATATTTTGATCGATGAAAATTACCAGGAAAGTTTTGGGATAGACTTGATCCTCATCACTAGCACTTTTGACCCCTATAATGTTTTTGACCTATGTCTAATGATTTTTGCTTCTTGTAATTTTTTCAATACTTGTGTGGTATTTTTGACTTGAGTGTAATATTTTTGCATAGTCTTAAAAAATAAGTCTAGATTCACATCTATGTTTCACTTTCATTATAAGCAAGTATGCTCTAATATGTTATCAATTTTTAAGGCATTAAAAATATTTTTTTGTGCATATTTACAAATTTATATAAACCTTGAGTTACCAATTTTAGAATAATAGGATATCTTAAGGTTAATGAATGAAGATCCTTTTATTTAGAAATTGTTTATTCCCTAATAGGATTCGTCTTTATGAATACATATCTTGGATAATGATCAAGTTATTTAAGTAATTTTAGGCCATTTTCATAGTTATTTCTTTGTCAAGATTACAAGTAAAAGGAACATCTTATTAACCATCACAAAAAAATATCATTATTTTTGTATTGCTTAATAAAATATTTAGTCACATTGGCATAATCTAGTATAGACACTATAGTTTAATCTCTTCAATTTCATTTCTTTCAAAAGTAAAAGAAGAAAAAAAAGAAACACTTAGTCATGTTCCTTTAGCATAAGAAGAATGCACATTTTGCATCTTGGATTTTGCATTGCCATTCATCTTGGATATAAGTATTAATTTTATTGTGGTCTTTGTGCTCTTAGATTTGTAGGATAGAAAGGAACCTATCATAAAAGGGGCTAAAGAAAAATTCCAAGACATAAACAAGTATTCCTACAATGTTTTTAGGCATTCTTATTTTATGATTTCTGATTTCAATATTGGTATATTGTAATTATTTGCTCCTTATTTTAGATAACCCATTGAGATATAGGAATTAAAGATTTAGTATATTTTAATAAATTAGTTTTTAATATAACTTAATCTTTTGAACTTACTAGGCACTCAAAATATTAAATTTGATGTATTATTTGCATCCCTAAGCTAGAATTTGTTTGTGATTTTTTTCTTGTGTCTTTGGTCAAAAAGAAAAGACTTTGTTTTTTAAGTTTTTAAATTTTTTTTTTAGCCTTGTAGTTATATGTTAGGAATCTTATGAATCTTAGGGAAAAAAAGCATATATATTAGGAATCTTGTTTTATTCATACTATTTTCTTATGTATTCCATAGTCATATTTTTGCATCATCGTTGTCTAGATAAAAATAATATGTGTATGCAAAATGAACAAACACAACTTAGATTTTGGGTAATTTTTAAACAACCCTTGGTGAACCCAAATATTTCCCAACAAATAACTCAAACAAAATGATAAGGTTCAATTGAGAACCCTTGTGCGAGTTTAGAGTTGTCTTAAGTTTCTAGAATCCAACATCTCTAGATCTTTACGTATGCCTTTACATCTTTGGTGAACCTAATATGAAATACCATGTAGGTACAAAAAAACCTTTGACCTAAGCCTTGGATTTAATCAACATAAAATTTACCACACTTTTAATCAACACCATTTAACTTTTTTACATAGACTAAAACACATTAATAAAATATAACAATAACATAACCAAATATTAGTCCTATTAGGGGAAGGATAATGACCCTTTGAGTAAACCATCATACAAACCTTAAGGGTTATCTCTCTTGGTGAGTATAAAATGGTGGGCTAACAAGATTCATAAGGTGGGTTGCTCTCTTTGGTGAGATAAGTATTATTGAAATAACTTCTCTTTCTTCTATAAGCAACTCTTTAAGAAAAACCATAATAAAATTGAATCCCCTTTCCTATAGGTTATAAATGAACCTGATTACATTAATCATAATATTATAGGTAAATTAGAAAAAAATGCAAATGCTTTACCAACATTACCTAAGCTTCAAAAAAAGTAAAAGATATTAAAAATCCTACTTATGACAAAAAAAGAGGAAGAAAATCTTCCCTCAAGAACCCTTTTTCTTATTCATAATGAACAATAGATAGTACTTTTTCAATTCCATGGACACCTAGTTGCTTTACTTTGAGTAAGTAGGAAAACTATGCAAAATATTTTAAGGTTTGACAAAGACCCCTTGACCATATCTCCCATGGAAGAATACCTCTTGGATATTCCCCAATAACCTAGGTGTAATTCTATGAGTTATCATCAAAGAGACTCGTGTCATGGGTCTTTGCATGTGGATGTCAACCTTTTTAGCCTAAATCATATGATATCTAATCCCCCTATTATCACAATATATTTGGAAGGTAGTACTCCTAGTATTCAATCTTCTTTAGGGAATTATGGTTCTTTACCTCTAAACATAGAACCATTTAGAAAAACTACAAGTCACCCCATAACTCAACCCATGAACATACCTCAATTTAAAAACGTGGACATCTTCTATAGTGTGTCAAATCATATAAATGTGTTTTCTTCTAACCCCTTTATCATCAGGCCCTCTTCATAAATTATAGTTCCTCTAGATAGTCCCTCAAATAATTTTTTTCTTTTGAGTAACTCAAAAACAAACAATATGATCACCCATTTCATATAAATCCCTAAAAATGCTCAAGCATACCCTTTGGTTAGTTTGTAATCATAATTAATTACACCACAAACTCCATTCAATGTTTCTTATCCTATATTCTAAGACATAACCCTAAATTAGAGTAACTAGTTAAGGAAAATTCTAAATTGAAGCAATAATTGGCTATCCTCCAAGGATCCTCAATAGTATAAAATTATTCATATAAATATTATTGTAATAAAATCTTAGAACCCTTTATTGTTATTCGACCTTATCCTCCTAACTTTGTAGCTCCCAAATTCTACATATGTAAGGGAGAAGTAAACCCTAGAACATCTCAAGCTACCTGCCATGATATAGACTATGACAACGAACTTTTATTAGAAAAAATCCCAAAATAATTTATTTAGAAGCCCTATAGTGGTATTTTTAGATACCTTGTCACTCGATTAAAAATATTGGGGAACTAGACAAAATGTCTATCCAACTATTCTCAACGTACATTACAAAGAAGTGTACTATAGACTATCCCTACAAGCGTATGCAAACTAAATGTGAATCTTCTATAGAATTCCTATCTCGATGGAAATTTGTATTTAGGAAGTTCCCATTTACCCCACCATAAAAATATCTCTTTTGTATTTCATACACAACATACAAGAACAACTTGTTTATACATTAGAATTGATTTGCATATCTTCCTATAAATATGCAATGGAATTAGCTAAACAAGTGGAATTTGCCCTTCAATGAAGAGGAAAACTAGAAACTAGGGAGGAGCAAAAACTCTCTTCCTATAATTGTGAAGCATAATACAAGAATAAGCTTGTTGTGGATGGTGGGTCAACTAGCTCTTGCCTTGTTAATAATATTAAAGTTGCTAATGTTAATATGCCACTACTCTATAAAACTCATCTTGGCCAAATCTCAAGAAAATCCCAAGAGAAATTTCACTTGACTTCATCAATTCCTATCCTCTATCCTAGGACAACTATTGGATTCCAATGTGATGTAATTGCCACTTGTAATGCCTATCAACACTAAGCAGGAGAAGCTCCCTTAGTTTATGGTTGATGAACATTGCGCTTTCCTTCACATAAATAGACATAACACTAATAGGTGTAGAACCCTTGTGCACCTTGTGTAGGATTTAATTGATGATTATTATCTTATTATCTATAACCCTGAACAAATAATATTTTCTAATCAACATATGGAAAGTTTTAGGAATCGTTACCTAATAATGAACAACATGTTGCTACAATATATAGTATTGGAACTTTCTCTTTCTATATGAAAATACAATAGGGATGATTCATGTTAGTGTTATTACTAGAAAATATTCCAATAAAAAAGGTTAATCCTCCAACTCACCCTCTAATCCTCGTTTGGTTTTACAGCCTAGTTGCACCTATTCTTATGTAGAACCACTCCTAATTATAAGGTCTCAAGATAGAATAAAAGGGGTCTTTGATCTTAAACAACAACTGCATGATATCCTAGTAACAATATCCATACTCAAAATATTAAAGACATAACTTACTCATAGGGAAATCCTTTTTAAACTTCTAAATGAACAAACCATATCATAAAATGTTAGTCATGATGATATTGCCAATGTGGTGGGGTCCCTAAGTGTAAATCAAACAATCATATCCTTTTATAAGGATGATGTTCCACCACCTCCCATGCTTGGAGAACCTCCTCTATACATCTCATTCAACATTGGTAAGTAGTTTATCAAAAGAGTTCTTATTGATAACAAATTTGCATTAAACATATGTAGCCTTAAATTTATTAATAAGCTAGGGCTAAATGAATATGTCTTATAAAAATATGATATTGTTATTAAAACCTATTACAATGAGGAGTGTAAGGCCTCGAGGACCAGAGTTATGCATAGTGGCTATTTTCGCAAAATTGGCTAAAATTAGGATTTTCAAATTTTGGAATTGGCTAATATTTGGGATCCTTGACCAGGGTCCATTAGCCAAACATTTCTGGGTGCAAATTTTTTTTGGGTCGATTCGCCCCAATTTTATAATAATTTGACCATCTTAAGTTTAAATTTTCAACATTACCCCTAATAATAGTGAACCTTCTACATGTGTTTCGAAACTATTCACCTAGATTTTAAAACCGATTCGCCAATTTTTTATAAATATATTTTGGGGTCGACCCCTTACGCAAAACTCTATTGAGGACTATATTTATTCCATTAAAACTAGGACCTTGTATTATTAACATCTTGTTCTATGTATTGCCTTGTGACTTAAACTATAATAGCCCTTTAGGATGACCTTGGATCCATGGCATGCAAGTTTTCCATTTAAGTTATCATCAATATTTAAACATTGAATATCAAGGTAAGTTATATAGAATTGTAGTAGATAAAGAGACTTTCTATATTATCAAGCCATTAATGAAAAAAATCCAAAATCTTACCTTTATCCTTCCCTAAATACTTCTTGTCCCTTCATCGATGATACCCTAAAAACTTCTTAGTCTAAAGACATAAGTACTATTAAGGAAGTTTTATTGGGTACCAACCTTACAAAATAGGATAAAAGTCAAGTTGAAAAATAAGACATTAGCAACATACATCTCAATGACTAGCATAATATGTTATTAGCTCTAGACCTATTTAGGTTACCCCTATCATATCACACTTTAGGGCTAACCTCTAAAAGAGGAATGGTTGTAAAAATAAGAAGTTGCACTTTTGTCTTTGCTAAGAGAAAAATTGAGGAAATAATTTTTAGAAGCAATCGATGCCCAACCTAATTAAAATTTACATGATGTTACTTATAAAACCTTTATCCTATATCCAAATAGATGCTTTGTAACTTTTGTTATCAAGAAAAAGTGTTATGGCCTTGTGAACAATGTATTAAAAGTTATTCATAGCCTAAGGGTTGGCTAATACATTACGTATTAGGACACATTATCAATCATAATTAAATGTCACCCTCATTGTCTTTATATGATAGTGATAATGAGGTAGGACTTTACTCTCTTGAGTTCCAAAATGATATTACCTTTATAGAAGGATTAAATTGGTATGAGGAGTAAAATATTGAACCATCTCCTTTATACTTTTTGATTTATTTTTACAATACGACCATATAAACACTTTATGTATTATTTATCTTGAACTTCTCAACAAGCTTAAACAAGAGTCCCACAATCTCTCTAAAAACAATCCATGTGATAAGGATGATTTAGCCCTACCTCAAGTAGATCAAATTCTTCTCTAAAACCAATAAAATATCTCTCATAAAATTTTGATATGAATGAATGTGAGATGAAAATTCTACCATGTATCCCTTTTATAGACACCCACACTAACTATTTTTATCAAGAATACTTTCCTAGTCAAGGGTCTTTCTTATAAATTACTAATACCTCATAGTTATCAGATCATGAGCAATGGACCTTAATGTTGTAAATTTGAGTGATTTTATGTTGTCATTGATGTCACATGGATCATTGATGTTACATGGATCACATTGAGTTTTGGTGGCCAAAGCATTTCATAAATAAGTATTTATGATATTTTGGAGAGCTTGGATATATACAGGGTTTTTGTAAAAGCCAAGGCAGGCAAAATAAAAGGTTTTATTTAAAACCATGAATGGCAAATTTGAAATGGGTTTTTCTTAAAACATAGGCTGGATTTTTGTTTCGTCAAAAAAGGTGCCCCGGTGATGGAGATATTTAATTTTAAATATTTATGTTTAAATTTTAAATTATTTAAAATAAAAATTTAAAATTAAAATTAACATTTAATTTAGAGCGCCGATGTCAAAAAAAGGAAAATGCATAAAACTAATATTTAAATTATAGCACCGATGTAAAATGAAATGATGAGGATATATATATATATGCCCAAATTTTTGTTTTATTTTCTCTAAGCGCTTGATTTTATATTTGGATTCGGATGGTAAAAGAGCTTTCACATCGTGCATCGAAGTGTGTGTGAAAGATTTTAAAAGGCCTACAATTTTTGCGTTCGTTGAAGAGAATATTGTGGATTAAGGCCAAACGTATAGGCCTCCTTGGCCTATTGGTTCATGCGCTATGTGGGAAGCAGAAGGTCCTGCATTCGATTCTTGCTGGAGGTGTTTTGTTGTGTTGAAACACATGAAGCGTGTTTTGTTTTTGAAGGGCATAAATATTCGTGGCATAAGGTTTTGTTGTGTGCTCCTTTTGAACACGTGAGGGCATGTGGCCCAATGGCAGGTTGGTTGTGGTTAAGGTGCTAAGCAAGAAGGTCACGAGATTGAATCTCGTCAGCGATAGAGGCAAGTTAATAATTTTTAATATATTTTATTTTTCTAAAGTTGCCCTAGGAGGAATAAGGGTTGTGATGCATGTTTAGAAAATGAGAGATTTCTGATGATTTAATTTTTGAAAGTATATCATATTATATATCATTGGAAATATTATTATGAGGGCTATTTGATTAACTTGCTTAGAGGGAAAAATAAGGTGTGTGTAAAGAGATATTTCTGATTTTATAAAGAGGTTCAAAAGTGAAGGTTGCTTTATTCTTTTTCAAAAGAGATTAATTTATTTATGAAGTGACATGGTGTATGTTATTGAGTAGGAGTAATAAGGTGTTATTTGGATGTTATTGTTGTGTTATTAATCAAGATCTCTAACCCTTGTTGAAAGTTGAAAAATAAAGTGTGTTGAGTGAGACAGATTTTGTGGACAACCAAAAGGCTTCTTCATCTTCATAAAAGGTATGGGCACATTCTCCTATTGATTTTTTATGGTGGTTGATTTCTGAAATATCATTGGAGAGAAAAGGGTTAATTGTGATTTTATTTTCGGAAGTAGTTGGTTGAATGCTTCAAGGTTTTCTGGGTTAAGAGTTGCTATTAAATCTTGTTTTATAAGCATTGTTGTTGAAGCCATTAGTAGTGTGAAAAACCTGAGATAGAGTTTGATAAGAATATGAGTATCATTTTTGTGCGAAGAATGTTTTATTAGCATTTTTGTTGAAGCCCATTGGTTATGCAAAGAACTTTAACTTGAAAAGAACATGAGTATCATTGTTATGTGAGATTTGTGGTTGAGCATTATTGGAAATATTTGAGTTGGTTGATACATCCTTGGACTAGGGTTTGTAAAAAAGAGTTATTCCTTGTAGTAGTTGGTTGAGAAGAGTTGTTTGAGCCTAGTTAAGTGATTGTGTGAAGTGGTTTTTCAAGTTCCATGAAACAAACAATTCTATATTCTGAATTTGAGTTGAGATTGAGATTTTAGGATAGAACATATTGAGTCTCTAACAATTCTCTTTATGCTTCTATAAGATTGATTTGAGCTGAGATTGAGATTTCAGGATAGAATATATTGAGTCTATAAAAATTCTCTTTATGCTTCTATAAGATTTATTTGAGTTGAGATTGAGATTTTAGGATAGAACATATCGAGTCTCTAACAATTCTTTTTATGCTTCTATAATATTGATTTGATTTGATATTGGATTTGAGTATAAGAATATATTGAGTCTCTAAAAATTATCTTTATGCTTCTATGAGATTGAATTATTGAGCAAGTTCTTGTGCTTGCTAGAGTAGATTTGGGAAAGTTCTTGGTGAGCTTGCTAGTGAAGATTTAGGCAGGTTCTTAGTGATCTTTCTAGTGCAGATTTGGAAAAGTTCTTAGTGAGCTTGCTTGAGTAGATTTGAACAAGTTCTGTGTGATATTGTTGAGCCGATTTGGACAAGTTCTATGTGAGATTTTTGAGTATATTTGACAAGTTTTGTGTGAGATTTTTGAACAGATTTAGACAAGTTCTATGTCAGCTTGTTGAGTAGATTTAACAAGTTATGTGTGAGCTTGTTGAGCATATTTGGACAATTTTTGTGTGAGCTTGTTGAGCAGGTTCTGATTGAGCCTATTGAGCAGGTTCTGAGTGAGCCTATTGAGTAGGTTCTAGGTGAGCCTATTGATAGAGCTTTGGAGGTGATAGAGTAGCCTATTGATAGAGCTTTGGAGGTGATAGAGTATAGAGGATAGAGTCTTAGTGGATAGAGATTCAATAGCCAGGACAGTTGAAGATAGATCTGAGTAAGGAGTCTTCAAGTGGAGAGAGATCCACCAGTTAGTTCAGTGGAGAGATAGAGTCTTATAGAAGATCACTAGCCAGAGCATAAGGGGAAAGAGTTCTCCTATGGAAGAGATCCATAAACTTGATTTTAGGGGATCAACATATTCTTTGGATAAAGATCCATAAACATTATAATTGAGAAGGATTCCCAAAGAAATTGATTGAGAAATTTTTAGTAAAATATTTTCTCCGTGGAGTAGCCCACATTGGTTGAACCACATAAATTATGGTGTCTCTATTATGTATGGTGTTTTGTGCACTACTTAATTACTGCTATTGATACTATTGTCTATACACTACATAGTATTGAATTGAAAATAAAAGTAAAAAGTGGTCTTATATTATTCACTCATCCTCTCAGTATAATCTTGTGTTCTTCACTTGGTATCAGAGTGGGTTCCTTCTAAAAGGCTAATAACTTGAGGTTGATTCTACAAGAACACAGATGGCTTCATAGAATAGATCATCTACAAATAAGGCTCCACTATTTATGGTAACAATTATGCTTTTTAGAGCATGAGAATGAAAAACTACTTTATATCACAAGGATATGAGGTATGGCAGATGGTTGCAAAAGAGTATAGGGTTGAAGGTGATCCCGAGGTAGATAAAACTATCAAAAAATTAGTTGAGATCAATGCAAGGACAATGAATTGTATTCTAAGTGGGCTACATGAGACATATTTTGCAAAGGTCATGGTATGTAATTCATAAAATGAAATGTGGACCAAGTTGTGGAATACCTATGAAGGAGATTTCAAGGTAAATTTGGCAAAACTACAAACTCATAGAAAAATATTTGAGGAATTGAAAATGGAATATTTTAAAGATATTACATAGTTTTTACTTCAATTTGATGAGATTTCTAACACCATAAGAGGTTTAGGATTTGAGATGAAAGAATTAGATGTTACTCAAAAGGTTTTGAGATCACTTCCCATGAAGTACGATGCAAAGGTTTTAGCAATAGAAGAAACAATGGATATCAACAAGATAACAATGGAAGAACTACAACGAAATCTCATAACTTATGAAATGAGGGTGAGTAAGCATAAGGTTCTGAAAGCACATGAATACAGAAGTAAATCAAAAAGGGAAATGTAACGCTAAGTCCTACGAACGAGAATGCATGAAAATGGGGAAAACAAATGAACTGAAACAAGATTTTAAAGCAAGTGTAAAGGTGTAGCCCTTTATTTTATTAATTTTCTCAAGACCTGGTTACAATATGTCTCCTCCATTTTCAGGGGCCAGGAGCGTTGGACATAGTTTGGTTACACCACGAATGATACATTCCCCTTGGGGATCTTCCACGTGCCGACACTAAAAATGGGCAGACCAAACGTCGACGCCGCTTGCATGAATGCATTTATAGCTCCTTGTTGCCCCTCTATTGTCAATATCCTATGTTCAAAGAAATAGTAAATGATTAGTAGCACCTAATGATGGAGGGAAACATGCAATCCCCAAGGCCTACGGTTAACACATGCATAAAATGATTAAAATGATAACTAAAATGTATCATAATAAGCTAAAAATTTGACAGAAGTAAGAAAAAATTACCTGGAACACTACAAAAGGAATAGTCGAGAAATCTACCACATATTTCTAATTGCTCCAGGGTGGGATGAATAGGACTGTCATAGCTTTTTAGAAATCCACCTCCTAAATGTTCAGTCCAGAGGCCTCCAAAACACCTGCAAAGTTGGGGTTAGGTAAAACGGGGCATTTTGGGATGACCCAGAAGGTCGGATTTTGCAAATTTAGCCTCAATCACCCTATATCTGTATGTTAGCGAAAGCGAGAAATAATAAAATCATAGCCAAAACTCATCAAAATCACATGAAACTTGAATGGAAGCATATGTAAATAACCTAAAATTAAATGCAAAATAAATAGTAGGGAAATCTACAACATATTTCTAATCACTCTGGGGTGGGGTGATTAGGATTGTAGTAGTGCAGGGGGCGCCCGAGGGCAGGATGCCCATCATTTAGGGATTGGTTTCGACACCAATACACTTGGGATAGGTCCAAAACCTCTTATGGTGTTGTTTCTAAAAATTTGGTGGGGTATTGTGGCCAAATATTTAGGTTTTGGGTCCGAATTACACTTCCAATAATCACCCAATAACCTCCCTTCCAAAAGAGAGATCAAGGATGTAAGAAGCACAAACGATGGGTGAGGATGTAATTTGGCAGCACTCTATTGCTCCAAATGCTCCTGCTCTATTCTTATTTTGGGGTGAGAAGAATCATAAATTTATAGACCTAGGGTATCTCTATTTGAATGTGCATGCGAGAGCACCACTTGTCTTGCTTACCCTATTTTAGGAGAAAATATTCTTCCCTGATTTAGAGTCTCTTTGCATGAGGCCTCCATGATCAAGGCATGCTTGACTGAAGTCCCTCTATCGAGGTTTGACTTTTTACTAGTCAAACTTGCTAATCGTCCCACCTTGGGATGATTACTGCTAATCGTCCCAGGGTGGGACGAATACCAGTTTGTAATTGAAAGCATGAGATTTCGAAAGAAAAGAAATACTAAAGTGCAATGAAAACAGAACTAACTCGATGCATGAAATAGGAAGAATGTAATCAAATTGAGACAAAATATAAAGAGAAAGCAGGAGCACAGCCCTTTTATATTAATTCCAAACTCGGTTACAATACATCTCCTCCATTTTTAGGGGCTAGGAGTGTTATCATGTCTTGGTTACAGTCGTGATTAGTGATCCCTCTTCCGCATGCCCACATTTAAAATGGGCGGGCCAAAGTGTTGCCGCCGCTTATGATGATGAATCCTTGCTTGTTGCTTCTCCTGCGATCAAAGAAACACAGAGACGTTAGTAGCACTTGCAACACAAGGACAGAACGTATGACTTTAGAAATTAATAAGAACTACGTGCAAAAGATTGATTAAATACGTGCAACCCTGACAAAGACCCAAAAACATCACCAAAACATTGCTGCCAGCAAAACAGTCGGTGACTCCGATCGCTGTTACCTGCAAGTTAGTGAAGAACCAAAATCGGCAGAAACATGATAATATTTGATAGAGGTCTAAAGCCATGATAGCATGATAATATACTCGATAAACTATTTAAGCATGATAATATGTGATAAACGTCTTTTGAAATCTATATTTAAACACTGTTAACTACAGGATATATTCAAAAATAGCATAAATTAAATTAAAAATAAGAACGTGTGTGGGGTGCCCAAGCGGGCCGCCCCGTTAAAACTTGATTTCGGCGCCAATCCACTAAGGAAGGGCCCAAAATCTCAGAGAATGAGTTGTCGGCAAATTGATGGTTTACTATGGTCCAATGTCGGGTTCTAAGGTCCAGATCCACGCTTCTAAAAGCCACCAATAACCTCTCTTGCGAAAGAGATTAAGGGTGTAGAAGAAATGAATCAAAAAGGAATGCAATCGGGTCTCTGGTTTAGCAGCACTTCGTTGCTTTAAAAATGCTTGTCCACCTGTCCTTCTTTTGGGCGGGAAAGTCCACCGTTTTATAGACCCATGGGGTCTCTTTGGAGGGGCACGCAGGGATGCCACATGGCGGCCATGCCTTCCCAAAATGGAGGAGACTCCTCCTTGACTTGGGCTTACATGACTGCCCTTGTGACAGTCTGCTAACTGCCAATCTACCCACCTACGCACGCATGCACAAGCAGCGGCAATAACTGACTGTCCTCGGCTGCCACTTGTCTAACGTCTACTTTGATGGTTTTAATGTCGCCTTTTAAATGTTTTAATGTCTGCCTTTGAATGCTTGACTTTCGCCTTTGATTGATTAAATTCGCCTTAGGCGCAAATGCCGAAGTGTCGCGATATCGCGACGTCGCGATATCGCGACACTTCGGCCAAGGCTTTCTTTGGGCACCGAAGTGTCGTGATATCGTGACACTTCGCCGAGGTTCCCCTTGGTCTGGTGTCGCGATATCACGACGTCGCGATATCGCGACACCTCGGCCAAGGCTTTGCTTGGGCACGAAGTGTCGCGATATCGCGACACTTCGGCCAAGGCTTTGCCTTGGGCGTCAGTGTCGCGATACGTGATGTCATGATATCGCGACACTTCGGGCAAGGCTTTGCTTTGGGTGCGAAAGTGTCGCGATATCGTGACGTCCGATATCGCGACGTCGCGATATCGCGACACTTCGACCAAGGCCTTCTTTTGATTAAGGCTTGCTTTTGCTTAAGGCTTGCTTTTGCTTAAGGCTTGCTTTGGATTAAGGCTTTTCTTGCTTAAGTTTTTTTACTTGCTTTGATTAAGGCTTGCTCTTGCTTAAGGCTTGCTTTTGATTAAGGCTTGTTAAAACGACCAGCTTTGCTTTGTTTACTTTTCGACCTTCTAAACTGCTGTGTAAGTGGCTAGGACCACTGTTTGACCTCTGAGGGCTGCCCTGAAAGCTGTGTGTGTCAATGCGATCAGTGTTTGTAGTCACATAATCGGATTGGTGCTATTTTGGTGTCTACAGATGCCCCTTTTTGGGAAGCGCTACGGGTGACGTAGTGCTGAGCAAAAATAGATAACCAAAGCACTAATGATTAGGGTTTCTTGGTAACCTAACCAACTTTTGATGCCCCAAGTATGGAAAGGGCATGCATTCTTGAATCCTTGCTTCTGACGAGCTAAGGAATTTGATTTCAAGTGTTAACCTATTTTGGTGAGGTGTGACTTGAGCTTGGACATTGATCAGTCATGATTAGGCAAAGGGCGTAACCTTTTGTCCACAGGGGAACCTTGTGTTCATGCTTCGGGAATGCCAAGTGTTTGATCAATTTGATTGCTGCTTGTTTACTACCCCAAGCAGGAGCGTGATTGTCTTTGTCAATGATTCTTTGAATGCATGTCATTGCTTTGATTGGGTGTGTGCTTGTTGATTGGTGACTAAGTGTGACTACCCCCTCAAGCGACGAATCGATGAGGGAATGACCTTCATGAGAAAAGCGACGAGTCGCTTGACCCAAGATGACTTGTGCAAGGGTGCCTTTAGATGTTTTACCGTTTAAGCATGTGCAATTTCCCGACATTTGGACCTATTTTTGGTGGGTGTTAACCCTTTTGGTGATGCCATAATGGGGTGAAATCATCAAAAACCCATCTTCCCGTGGAGCGGTCCAGCTATGGTAGCCTTCTTGGGGAAGTAGGAGAGTGACAATTTGAGCCCCGACATCGATTTTCTTATGCCAAGAGGTTAAGTGCAAGAGCACTTGTGTCCGGCAATGCTTATTGCTATGTTTTTGTGTTGCATTTTTGTGATGTTTTTGTTGTTTTGATTTTCTTGCTTTGTGTATATGTCATGATTTTATGTTATGCACAATGATTGATGTTGATGGATGCATGCTACTTTATATTGATGTATGCATATGGTATGATAAATGCGATTGTTGTATGTTGATTTATTTTGATGGATGCATATGTTGTGATGAATGCAAATGTTTTTTATTTATATGTGATATGCAGAAATGAAATGGATGGATAGAATTTGTGATGTTTGGCTATGGCACCATAGACTATTTAGAACTCTATTATTTTGTTTTTATGCGATTGCTGTGGTGCATGACTTTGTATGTATACATGTGGTTTTTCTTTTTTTTGTATTTTTTGATGGTATTGTAAGGATGAAAAGTAGCGCAGTTGGTTTAGAAATGTAGCTAAGGTTTTCTGAGACTCGTACGGTTTTAACTTACTAGCCATGACTCGTACTTTATCTTACAAGACTTTTGAACAAGGTATGAATCGGACTTGTTTTTGACCAAGCTATTTCACATCCCCGTGTGTGCAATTGAGTTCATTTATGTGGTATTTGTCAGGATACCGCCAGTGCCGATGGGCTTTCAACCGAACTTGTACTGAGGATCACCTAATTAGCTCCACTAACTCCTTTGTTGTATTTAGTTAGATTAATCTGTGGTGTTATCCAGGATACCATAAGCTAGCTCATCCTTATGCAAACATTGGTCTGCACACACGCAAAGCGAATGTGACAGACATATCGTCATGCGGGTAGGATACCACCATTGCCAGATAGGCTATCAACCAAACCTGTAATGAGGATCACCTAGATGGTTTTTGAATGCTGAGAATTCCAGGGATTCAAGTTCGGGATATTTGTTGGCTGAATGATTTAGAAAGTTGCTCGTCTATATAGTGATGAAAATCATTGTTTATTTTCTATTAATTCTTTTTGAGCAAGGATTTTGAATAGTAGTGATAACCACTGTTATTTGATTTTGTATTTTGAGTATTGTGAGTTTGGGCTAGTGAGTGGCCTTGATCCTTGTGGCCTTGGGGATGACTACGCATCCTTTGCAGGGACATGTAGTACAAATCCTTACGACGTTGGGGACCAAGGGGGTGATGGAGATTATGGAGTAAGGGCATTGATCTTTTAGGCCTTGGGGATGACTACCCATCCTGGTTAGGGGCGGATAGTACGAATCCTTACAACTTGGAGACCAAAGGTGAATGGAAAGTGTTAGGATGATGATTTGTTGGAATTTTGTTTGTGAATGGTGTTGATCCCTTTTAGGTCTTGGGGATGACTACCCATCCTTGGCAGGGACGTGTAGTACAAATCCTTACAACTTTGGGAACCAACTATGATTGGGATTTGGTAGTGGTGAAAACCACTGTATATGGAGGTGAATGGATAGGAAAGAGCTTGTCCTTTTGTCAATTCTCAGCATTCTGGAACCATTCGCACAGGGGGATGAGCAAGATAACCGTTTCACTTATGGTGACCTGGATTACTGTGCAGGTTTCATCTTTCGTTCACACAACTTGGGAATTTTTATGTGTTTTAATTTGTGTTGGGATGTTACGTAACAAGGTGTATTTCAAGTGTAACTCTACCTTCGTAAAATCTGTCCGACTTGATACATTACGTGGCTAAAGAGCAAAATGATGACTGAATCACGAAAACTCTTGATACATTAAAAGACCACTGACTCTAGTGTGGTAAAAAGCAATGCATGGTGTTTTTGTTGTTTTTGTAAAATGGAACAGTGTGGAACAAGATGGACTAGCAGAGCAATTACAGCCTATGGTGCCTTTGACCCGTATGACCACAAATATGCAATGTATGGATGCAATGCTTTAATGCAACTATGTATTTTTGTATTTTTGATGGATTGATTTTTGTGAATATGAAGATGAGGTGCGAGAAGAGCTCTCTATTGATGAATTTGAGTATGCCTAGAAATGAGATGCAAAAATTTTTGTTGTTTTTGATGATTTTTGTTGTTTTTGAATTTTCTTGATTTTTGACCAAGCGATTGTGGAAATCCTTGGAGCATTTTGGGATTGACCAAGCGATTTTAGGGATCCTTGGAGCATTTTTGGGATTGACCAAGCGATTTTATGGATCCTTGGAGCATTTTTGGGATTTGACCAAGCGATTGCGATAATCCTTGGAGCATTTTTGGGATATGGCTCTCTTAGATATGAAATGGTCACAAATGACTGATATTCAAGGGTTCTGTTTCCTTGATACCATCAAGAGAAGCTAGCCGGTATGTCCCGGGTCCTATTTTGCTATCAATGACATATGGACCTAACCAATTTGCCGCAAACTTGTCCCTTAGGTGGGATGGCAAACTAGAATTCTGTTGGTTTTCCTTCAAAACCAAATCACCAACCCGAAAGTCCCTCAGGTGAACTTTCATGTTGTAAGCTTTCTTAAGTCGCTCTTGATAAATACGTAAATGCTCGAGAGCATTAACGCGTCGTTCGTCAAGCAACGTAAGCTGGTCTAACCGGGCCTGCCATGCAGAGTCATCATCGATGAACTCCTGCATTGATATGCGTAGGGAAGGAATCTCCAACTCTAGAGGCATGACTACCTCGGAGCCATACACGAGCAAAAACGGAGTGGCCCCAATGGGTGTCCGAATGCTAGTGCGATAGGCCCATAGGGCAAGTGGGATTTGAATGTGCCAATCCTTATGACTATCTGCGATGGTCTTTTTAAGGATGGCAACTAGCATTTTGTTTGACGCCTCTGCTTGCCCATTCGCCTACGGATAATAGGGTGTCGAAAAGCTATGCTAAATCTTGTACTTTGTGGTCAAAGCACGCACGTCTTTGTTCTTGAAAGGCGTCCCATTATCCGAGACTATTTTGGATGGAATACCAAAATGACATATGATGTTATGCAAAATGAACTCCACAATGCGGGGTCCTGTCGTAGAGGTAAGCGGAATTGCTTCCACCCACTTGGTAAAATACTCTATGGCCATTATGATAAACGTGTGATGGCCTCGACGACGTAGGGGAGATCTTTCCAATTAGATCGAAGCCCCACTACGAGAACGGCCAAGCAGATTGGACTGTCTGCAAGGCCTGAGAAGGTACGTGCATCAAATTGGCATGATGTTGACACTTCATGCACTTCTTGACATATGCGCAACAATCTCGCTCTAAAGATGGCCAATAATAGCCCATGCAAAGAATGCACTTTGCAATGGCCATACCACTAAAGTGGCCACCACATGTACCATCGTGCGCTTGGGCGATCGCCCAAGTGGACTCTTGCTCGGTCCAAGCAACGAAGGAGGATTCCTTCATAGCTGCGACGATACAAAATGTCTCCTATCAAGACATACTTAGCCGCTTTCTGCTTGAGTGCTCATTTTGCGGCATGAGTCAATCCAAGCGGGAGATTACCTAACTTGAGGTAGTCTCTGATGGGTAAATACCAGTCCTGTTGATCAAAAACCTTGACAGTATGAACAACCAATCCCTCTTGAAGTTCATCCCTAGCGAACGCTGAATGGGATAGAACCTGTAAGAATAGCATTGTGTTGCTATTAATGGGAGTAGGGGAGAACAAGGACCCCCAGTTGGCACGTTTCAGACGATCTCAGATTCGAGAGAACTTATCCGAGGATGGTTCAATCTGGATCATGTGGATTCCTGGCGTCAAGTCTGAGCTTGCACGCTCCATCACGGATTGCGATAAGGTTTTGACTTGAATGGTTGTCATATCACCGAAAAGGTCTTGTGGAATTAGTGACCCCAAGGAGGCCATTGTGTCCGCAAAATGATTCGATGATCGAGGGAGTGCCTCGATGTCATACCACTCAAGTTTTGCCAGGAATTTGTCCACAAGGGCTTTATAAGCCTGTAGGACTGGGCATTTGCATTGATATACCCCTTTGACTTGATTGACTATTAACAACGAATCACCAAATATATTCAGTCATTTGATGTTCATGGCGATTGTTGTCTGAAGACCTAGGAGCAAGGCTTCATACTCTACATTATTGTTGGTGCACGAGAAGTTTAATTTAAATGACAGGGGCATTGGAGCACCCTGCGGTGTGAAGAATACAATTCCCATGCCACCACCTTGCTCACATTTAGAACCATCGAAGAATAGGGTTATGTCGGCCTGTGACTCAGGCTCATCAAAATCTGCGATTCTGAGACATGGAAGACCCCATCATCGGGTAGTTCTATGACTAGAGGCTGATCATCTTCAAGAGGAGCCTCTGCTAGTTGATCGGCTATGACTTGTCCTTTGATAGATTTTTGTCCAATAAACTCAATGTCAAATTCTGTCAACAACATGATCCATTTCGCCGTGCGACTACTATGATAAGTACGACTCATCATGTATCGCAATGGATTCTCCTTAGACACAACATACGTAGTGTTGCTCAACATGTAGTGGCATAGCTTTTTGGTAGCAAACACCATTGCCAAGCAGAGTTTCTCAACGTATGCATAGTTAAGTTCATAACTGACCAGGGTGCGGCTAAGATAGTAAGTAGCCTGTTCCTTGTGAAGTTCATTCTTCTAGGCTAACATGGCACCCAGTGCCACCTCAGTAGCTGAGATGTATAAGTAGAATGGCACTCCTGGTCTAGGTGGTGCCAATACTAGTGGCGAAGCCAGGTATTGTTTGATTTCGTCAAAGGCTGATCGGCACTCGTCATCCCAATGAAATGTAACCCCCTTGTGCAATAATTTGTTCATGGGTCGGCACTTGTCAGATAATTGTGCTATAAAGCGTTTAATCGACGTGACCTTTCCCTATAGACTTCTGAGCTGCTTGATTGTAGTTGGGGGAACCATTTCAAGGATTGCCTTGACTTTCTTTGGGTCCACCTCGATTCCTCGCTTTGAGACTATGAAACCCAAGAGTTTTCCAGATGTGACGCCAAATACGCACTTCTTGGGGTTTAGTCTAACTTTATGCTCCATGAGGCGATCGAGGATTTTGCTTAAGTCATCGATATGATTTGAGCGCAAAAGAGACTTGGCTAACAAATCATCCATGTAATCTTCCAAAGTTTTGTGCATGTAATCATGGAAGATATATGTCATGGCACGTTGGTAGGTAGCACCAACATTTTTAAGGCCAAAAGGCATGACCTTATAACAAAATGTCCCCCAAGGCGTTGTGAACGCCATTTTTAGTTGGTCTTCAAGATTGATACGAATCTGATTGTATCTCGAGAAACCATCCATGAGGGAGAGCATTTCGTGACCTGCTATAGTGTCTACCAACGCATCGATGCTCGACAAGGGGAAATCATCCTTAGGACTCGCTTTTTTTAGATCTCAAAAATCGGTGCATATGCGAATCCTCTCGTCGAGCTTCTTGACGGGAACCATGTTGGACAGCCATGGTGGATAATCCATGTAGATGACAAACTGTGCATCCAACAACTTTTGCAATTCATCTTTGACCATCAAGGCCACTATTGGGTGCATCTTACGTAGTTTTTGCTTTACAGGCTTGATTGTCGGATCAAGCGTTAAATTATGCGTGACTAGCTATGGGTCTAGTCTTGGCATATCCTTGTACGACCATGCAAAAACCTCCTTCTTCTCTTTGAGAAGGGCAATGTAGTCGGCTTGCTCTTCTGGGGAAAGACTTACCCCCAGCTTGAGAATCTGTGGATTCATTGGATCTGTGTCGATATCTACGTCAGTCGTCTCCTCGACTGACATGTGGGATCCATCCTCCAACTGATGTGGAGTCGAGATCAAATGGATATCATTAGCTGAGTTTAGATCTGCATTGGGAACCTCGGGTTCCTCTTCAGCTTGAAAAATATCCTGAGTTGTCCCTGGGGTAAAATGAGGCATTTCACCGAAAGGCCAGTACTCTGATGGTGATAAAGGTGAATTGACGCGATCCCAGTCGATGGCATCTGTGTCTAGATGCAATTACCATGCTGGATCATTCGGATTGCGGATGGGTGCGGTAAAATCAATGGAGATCATGCGGATGGAATGAATTTGGTCTCCATTACCACGGGTATGATAACTTGAACATTCTGGATGCTCCCTATACTCTGGATCTGGCTCTAGGGGAACGGGCACGAACGGATCGGCCCTATGTGCAAATAGGAGGATAGGGTCCCACCGTGATCGCCACTGAAAGCATGAGATTCTGGAAGAAAGAAATACTAAAGTGCAATGAAAATAGAACTAACTCGATGCATGAAATAGGAAGAACGTAATCAAATCGAGACAAAATATAAAGAGAAAGCAGGAGCACAACCCTTTTATATTAATTCCAAACTCGATTACAATACATCTCCTCCCTTTTCAAGGGCTAGGAGTGTTATCATGTCTCCATTACAAAAAGTGAATAGTGATCCCTCTTCCACATGCCCACATTTAAAATGGGTGGGCCAGAGTGTTGCCGCCGCTTACGATAATGAATCCTTGCTTGTTGCTTCTCCTGTGATCAAAGAAACACAGAGACATTAGTAGCACCTGCAACAAAAGGATAGAACATATGACTTTAGAAATTAATAAGAACTACATGCGAAAGATTGATTAAATACGTGCAACCCTGACAGAGACCCGAAAACATCACCAAAATGTTGCTGCCAGCAAAACAGTCGGTAACTCCGATCGCGATTACCTGCAAGTTAGTGAAGAACCAAAATCGACAGAAACATGATAATATTTGATAGAGGTCTAAAGCCGCGATAGCATGATAATATATTCGATAAACTATTTAAGCATGATAATATGTGATAAACGTCTTCTAAAATCTATATTCAAACACTGTTAATTGCAGGATATATTCAAAAATAGCATAAATTAAATTGAAACTAAGAACGTGTGTGGGGTGCCCAAGCGGGCCGCCCCCGTTAAAGCTTGACTTCGGCGCCAATCCACTAGGGAAGGGCCCAAAATCTATTAGGTTGAGTTGTCGGCAAATTAATGGATTCTTGTGATCCAATGTCGGGTTCTGAGGTCTAGATCCACGCTTCTAACAACCACCAATAACCTCTCTTGCAAAAGATATTAAGAGTGTAGAAGAAATGAATCAGAAAGGAATGCAATCGGGTCTTTGGTTTAGCAGCACTTCGTTGCTTTAAAAATGCTTGTCCACTTGTCCTTCTGGGTAGGAAAGTCTGCCATTTTATAGACCCATGGGGTCTCTTTGGAGGGGCATGCAGGGATGCCACATGGCGGCCATGCCTTCCCAAAAGGGAGGAGACTCCTCCTTGACTTGGGCTTACATGACTACCCTTGCAACAGTCCGCTAACTGCCAATCTACCCACCTACGTGCACATGCACAGCAGGTGGCAATAACTTACTGTCCTCGACTGCCACTTGTCTAACGCCCACTTTAAATAATTTTAACGGCACTTTTAAATGTTTTAGTGTTTGCCTTTGAATGCTTGACTTCCGCATTTGATTGATTAAATTTGCCTTAGGTGCAAATGCCGAAGTGTCGCGATATCATGACGTCGCGATTTCACGACGTCGTGATATCGTGACACTTCGGCCAAGGCCTTTCCTTGGGCGCCGAAGTGTCGCAATATCGTGACGTCGCGATATCGCGACACTTTGGCCAAGGCTGTGCCTTGGGCGCCGAAGTGTCGCGATATCATGACACTTTGGCCAAGGCTTTGCCTTGGGCACCAAAGTGTCGCGATATCGTGACGTCGTGATATCGCGACACTTCGGCCAAGGCTTTGCCTTGGGCACCAAAGTGTCACGATATCGCGACACTTCGGCCAAGGCCTTCTTTTGATTAAGGCTTGCTCTTGCTTAAGGCTTGCTTTGGATTAAGGCTTGTTCTTGCTTAAGGATTGCTTTGGATTAAGGCTTGTTCTTGCTTAAGGCTTGCTTTTGATTAAGGCTTGTTCTTGCTTAAGGCTTTCTTTTGATTAAGGCTTGTTAAAATGACTAGCTTCTGCTTTGTTTACTTTTCGACCTTCTAAACTGTTGTGTAAGTGGCTAGGACCACTGTTTGACCTCTGAGGGCTGCCTTGAAATCTGTGTGTGTCAATGCGATCAGTGTTTGTGGTCACATAATCGAATTGGTGCTGTTTTGGTGTCTATAGTAATCGTCCCAGGATGGGACGAGTAGGGAGAAAAGTGTTAAAAAGGTGCCAAATTGACCTCTGACCTTCCAAACTACTGTGAGAGTGGTTAGGACCATTGTTTAACCTCTGGGGGCTGCCCTAGGGGCTATGTATGCCAATTCAATCAGTGCTTGTTGTCACATAACCAAATCAGTGTTTTTTTGGTGTCTATAGATGCTCCTTTTTACGATGCACTGTGCATGGCGTAGTGCTGAGGAAAAATAGATAACAAAAGCACTAATAATTAGGGTTTCTCAGTAACCTACCCAACTCTTGATATCCCAAGTATGGAAATGGCATGCATTCTTGAATCCTTGCTTCTGACGAGCTAAGGAGCTTAGTTCAAGTGTTACTTGATTTTGGACATTGTTCAGTCATGAATAGGCAAAGGGTGCAACCTTTTGTATATGGGAACCTTGAGTTCATGATTCTAGAATGCCAAGTGTTTTATCAGCTTGTGATTATTGCTTTTTTGCTAACCCAAGCAGGGGTGTGATTTTATTTTTCAATGATCCTTTGAATGCATGCCATTTCCTTGATTGGGTGTGTATTTGTTGGTTGGTGACTAAGTGTGACTACCCCCTCAAGCGATGAATCGATGAGGAAATGATCGACATGAGAAAATTGATGATTCAATTGACCCAAGATGACATTTTTAAGGGTGCCTTCAGTTGTTTTATGTTGAACGCTTATGCATTTTCCCAACAATCTGACCTATTTTTGGTGGGTTTTAACCCTTTTGTGACGTATTTTGGAGCTAAAATTGTCAAAAATTCATCCTCCCATGGAGCTTTCTGGATATGGTAGCCTTATTAAGGAGTAGGATAGTAACAATTTGTGACCTCAATGTCTGTTTTTGATGCCAAGAATGTCAGGCGCAAAGGCGCCATCGTTCGGCAATGTTATTGCTATTTTTGGGTGGGTTTGTACCCTTTTGGGACGCCGTTTGGGGATGAAATTCTCGAAAATCCATCCTCCCTTGGAGTAGTCCGGCTATGCTAGCCTTCTTAGGGAGTATGATAGTGAGTATTTATAACCCCAACGTATGTTTTGTATGCCAATAATTACAGGCGCAAAGGCGCCTTTGTTCGGCAAGTTTATTGTTGTTTTTTATGTATTTTGGTGTAGTTTTTGCTGTTTTTGAATTTCTAGCTCTATAATCATCCCTGGGTGGGATGAATACCAGTTAGTAATCATCCCAAGGTGGGATGAGCGCTAACTAGAGTTCTCATCCCAAGGAGGAACGATTACAGGCCTAAAAGACTATTTAAGGGCCAAAACTAGGTTTTGGGCTCATTTGCATTTATTTTTCTTGGCGTTTTGGATTTGTGAGGAGGAGGAGGTCGAGTTCGCGTAGCAAAGAACTATCAAATTTTTCTCAGACACCATGAGTTCACGGACTGGATCATCAAGTGGCAAAGCCGAAGCGAGACCGGTGAGTGCTCCTTCTCGTTATTTTGCTTGTTTTTATTTTCAAAATTGTAATTTATTTTATGTCATTTTTTTGTGGACTAGAATAAAAACCCTAGGTTAAACTGTTTGTATGTTGTTTTTGTATTTTTTGTATTATGCGCTTTAAACTAAAAGTAAACCCTAGTTTAAAGTTTTATTTTTGTTTAACTAGAGTTAAAAAACCTTAGATGTAAATTTTGTTTTTGTTTTGGTTTAACTAGAGTTAAAAACCCTAGAGTTGTTATTTTGTGTTATTTTTGTGTGTAGGTTAAACTAGAGTGATAAACCCTAGGTTAAATTTTGATTTTTGTAAACTAAGGTTAAAAACCCTAGGTTGTTTTTTTTTTTTTTTGGTTTTAAACTAGAGTTAAAAACCCTAGGTTGTTATTTTATTTTTTTATTATTATTTAGTTGTTTTTGTAGTTTAAACTAGAGTTATAAACCCTAGGTTAAATTTTGATTGTTTTGTAAACTAAGGTTAAAAACCCTAGGTTTTTTTTTTTGTTTTGTTTTTTATTTTTTATTTATCAGTTGGAACTAAAGTTAAAAACCCTAGGTAACTGACAAATTGTTGTTTTTGAATTTGTTTTTCAGTTTTAAGTAAGGTTAAAAACCCTAGGGTAAGAACTATGTTTTTATTTTGTTTTTGTTTTGTTTAACCTAGAGTTTAGAAACCCTAGATGGAATATTTGTTTTTATTTGATTTTTTTGGGTTCACACTTAAGGTTAGAAACCCTAGGTGTGTTATTTTGTTTATGGTTGTACAATTTTATTTGACCGTGCTATACTTTTGTTGTACAATTGTTTGTCTGTACTTTGTTGTACTTTTTTTGTTAAATGTTTTAGTTGTACAGTTTTTTTTTATTTTGTCAGTTCAAAGTAAGGTTAAAAACCCTAGACAACTAACAAATTTTTTAGTTTGAATTTGTTTTTTTTTTTGTTTTTTTGTATGTTTATTTATCAGATTGAACTAAAGTTAAAAAACCCTAGGTATCTGACAAATTTTGATTTTGAATTTGTTTTTTTTTGTGTTTTATTTATCAGTTTGAACTAAAGTGAAAAACCCTAGGTAACTGACAGTTTATTATTTTGAATTTGTTTTTCAATTTTAACTAAGGTTAAAAACCCTAGGGTAAGAACTGTGTTTTTATTTTGTTTTTGTTTTGTTTAACCTAGAGTTTAGAAACCCTAGATGGAATTTTTGTTTTTATTTGATTTTTTTGGGTTCACACTTAAGGTTAGAAACCCTAGGTGTGTTATTTTGTTTATGATTGTATAGTTTTATTTGACCATGTTGTACTTTTGTTGTACAGTTGTTTTTCTGTACTTTGTTATACTTTTTTTGTTGTACTTTAGTTTTTTTTTGGTTTTATCAGTTCAAAGTAAGGTTAAAAACCCTAGGTAACTAACAATTTTTTTAGTTTGAATTTGTCTTTTTTTTTTTTGTTGTTTATTTATCAGTTTGAACTAAAGTTAAAAAACCCTAGGTAACTGACAAATTTTGATTTTGAATTTGTTTTTTTTGTGTTTTATTTATCAGTTTGAACTAAAGTTAAAAACCCTAGGTAACTGACAAATTTTGATTTTGAATTTATTTTTTTTGTGTTTTATTTATCAGTTTGAACTAAAGTGAAAAACCCTAGGTAACTGACAATTTGTTATTTTGAATTTTTTAGTTTAAACTAGAGTTAAAAACCCTAGGTTAAAATGTTTGTGAGTTTTTTTTGTTTTTTTGTTTTTGGTAAAAATAAGGTTAAAAACCCTAGTTTGCGATTTTGTAATTTGTTTGTCAATACAATGTTACTGTTGTTGTAAAGTTTACGAAATGTATTTTTTTGTATAATTTGTATACATTATTGTATATTTTTTTAGTGTTGTACATTTTTTTTGTTTTTTTGTTTAGTTTTGTCATGTTTTAATTTTTTTATTTTGGTTTCTTGTGCAAGTTGTGAAGAACTGATACCGTGTGCCGACGGTGTTCTCTAAAGCGCGGGAGGCACTGACTATGGCAGACTAGGAATGGCTTGATGCCCTTGGACTCAATTAGGTGACTCTATTAGAGCCTATGGTGGGGTATTGGGCCTATCTGACAGCCTTGATCAACTTGTGGGATCCCCGGACTAATACCTTTCATCTCCCAACAAGGGAGATGATAGTGACTCTTGAGGATGTCTATCGAATTCTACGGATTCCGATAGACGGGCTTCCTATTTGGACTACTCCATGTGATTAGCGTATGGAAGTGCTGACACGGTGCTTCAGGCATGGGGTGGAGATGGGGGTGGATATTTTGGTGGAGAGGGCAGAGGGGGATTTCCTGATTGGTGGTGTTTTAGTGCGATGGTGGCTAGAGAAGGGCATGTTGGGGATGAGGCATGCATTACTAATGACCCTCATTTCCAACATGCTGCTTCCTGACTCATCAGGCATGAGGTTCCCTTGTAAATTGTTGGAGGTAGTTTTCAAACTTGTGGAGTGTCCGACAGAGGCACCCCTGATTATGAGGTAGGGGCAGACACTATTGGCACAACTTTATGATGAGTTGTACGAGGTCTACTGTCGAAGGCAAAAGGGGATTGGATGCAGCTATTTGTTGTAGTGTTGGGGGTGGCATCACATAGTTGTGGAGCAACCACAAGGATTGCCTTGGACCACCCAAGCAGAGATGGTGGACAGAGAGATAGGGTATGCAGCTCTATGGCGGAGGTCATAGGAGTAGGGGTGGAGTTGGCAGTGGGCACGTGCTATAGGGCACTATGTCAATGCCTTCGTGTGGCTTGCTCCAGGGGAGGTGTTCTGGCATCCATATCAAAACTGTCCAGCCTGGACTGAGGCTAAAGAGTGGCTCCTATGGGTGCATAGGGCTATATGGCTGATCACGTGGCACAGGACCGAGCAATAGTACTTCCCATATGTCTAGGTGACACGATAATTTGGGGTGCACCAGGGGTTGCCTGGTGAGCCCTTGATCTATCAGCATCAAGGAGACGAGAGGACTCTGTCTTGGTTGATCATTGAGCTGCTTGGTAAGGAGTCGAATGTAGCGATTGATGTCCCTGACATGGACAACGTCGAGGTGATTGTCGAGTATGACCAGTGGTGGACATGGTGATGGCAAGGTGAGGGGCCTCTATGAGGTCTTGACGTACCAGCAGCAGGTGGGGAGGATGCAGAGGCATCAGGGGAGGGTTGGGGGGCTCCACTAGAGGATGAGGACATGGTGGAGGTTGATGATTTTGTAGGGGATGATTTTGGAGTTCTAGAGCAGCCAAACACGTAGGACGTATCGGAGCAGTGGGTGTCAAAGTAGCCCATCGTCCTGGAGATGCCTATGCTACAGGTAGTTTTGATGGATATGGAGGCTAGGTATCACATTGAGATAGCATGATTTGAGGATCTGCTTTGGAGATGGGATGGGGAGCTCAGGGATGCTCTACAGGAGAGGTATCTCCTATGGACTCAGCTGACGGAGTGGGAGAACACATTGGCTATGTACCATCGACAGGATGGGGACACCGATGCATCATGAGAGAGGGATCTCCTATGGACGCAGTTGACACAGCATGATGATGCATTGGCTACATACCGTCGGTGAGAGTTGGATTTGGTTCGACACTGGATGGAGTTGGAGGTAGAGATTATCTGCCTCGATGGGTGGTTACCTAATCTCCTTAGAGGTGGATCTTCATGCCGAATGAGAGACAGTGAGACTAGTCAGTCTGCTTCCTCTCGTCGCAAGTGGTTGGATGATGGGGGCACTAGTGGGTATGATGTAGGGGCTAGCAACAGCCACCCTGAGAGGTCCCATAGGACCCACACCACTGGAGGTATTTCTCGTCGCACCGATCCTACATGATCATGATGGTCGATTCCTTAGGCTTGGGTTTTTGAGTTTTTATTGATTTTGTGAGGTCATAGGACTGACTTATTGTAGGCTGCAAGCATTTTGATGATATATATACATGACGTTATTTTTGGTTATACACTTTTCATGATTTTTTTGTTTATTTTTATGCACATTTATTTACGTTGATGGATGCATGTGTTATTATGAATGTGATGCTTCTAATTATATGATGTATGCATATGGAATGGATGGAATGATTTGTTGATAACTTTTTTATGGCACCATAGACTGTACAATATTTACTGGCTTTCTGTACTATGTGATGACTTTGTGGAATGACTTTGCATGTGATAATTTTTTTTGGTATTTTTCATATTTTATGTTGTTGATGTAAGTAATGAAATGTACCAGTTTTTTTAAAATGTAGTTAAGGTTTTTCTAAGATTCAAATGTTTTAACTAACTAGCCAAGAATGTACATTTATCTCTCAATACTTTTGAACAAGGTATGAGTCAGACTTGAGTTTGACGAAGTTATTATACATCCCTGTGTGTGCGATTGAGTTTGTTTATGTGGTATTTGTCAAGATAGGCTATCAACCAAACCTGTACTGAGGTCACCTAATTAGCTCCACTAACTCCTTTGTTGTATTTAGTAAGATTAATCCATAGGACAATATAAGGTACCATAGGCTAGCTCATCTGCATGCAAACATTGGTTTGCTCACACACAAAGCTAATGTGATAGACATATTGTCATGCATTTAGGATACCGCCATTGCCAGGTAGGTTGTCCACCAAACCCTAAATGAGGATCACCTAGATGTTTTTTCGAATGTTGAGAATTCAAGGGATTCAAGCTCAGGTGTCTTTGAGTTGCTCAACTTGTTGGGAAAATTTCTCTCATGCATAGTGATGAAAATCACTGTTTATTTTTCTTTTTTTGTTTTTCTTTTTGAGCAAGGAGTTTGAATAGTGGTGATAACCACTCTTATTTGGTTTTGCAAAGTTGAGATCGTATGTTTTTGGATTACAAATGGAATTGATCCCTTTTGGCCTTGGGGATGACTACCCATCCTATTGATGGACGTGTAGTACAAATTCTTACGACATTGGGGACCAAAGGTGATTAGGGATATGAGTATGCAATGGCATTGATCTTTTAGACCTTGGGGATGACTACCCATCTTTGTCAGGGGCATGTAGTATGAATCCTTACAACTTTGGGGATCAAAGATGATTGGGGATATGATTATGTAATAGCATTGATCTTTTTAGGCCTTGGGGATGACTACCCATCCTTGTCAGGGGCGTGCAGTATGAATCCTTATGACTTTGGGGATCAAAGGTGTTTTAGGATTTTTGTTAGTGGTGAAAACCACTATTTATTAGGGGAATTGGATGGGGAAAAGCTTGTCATTTTGTCAATTCTCAGCATTCTCGAACCATTCGCACAGGGGGATGAACAGGCTAACCTTTCACCTAGGGTACCCTAGACTATCGTGCAGGTTTTTCTTGCATTCACACAACTTGGGAATTTTTATGTGTTGTAACTTGTGTTGGGATGCTATGTAACAAGGTGTGATCCAAGTAAAACTTGACCTTAATAAAAAAATTTGACTTTGTACAGTTCTTGGCTAGAAATCTAATAACAACTGAGTGACAAAAACCCTAGATGCATTAGAAGACAACTGACTATGATATGGTGCAAAATGTAAATGGCGTTTATTTTTGATGGACTATTTACAAAGTGGGAAAATGTGGAAAATTATGGATTTGCTGAGTAATTATAGTCTATGGTGCATTTGACATGTATGACCAACAAATATGCATTGTATGTTTGCGATGCCTAATGCAACTTATTTTTTGTGTTTTGATTTTTAAGAGTATGCATGGAAGTGAGATGCATTTTTTTTTTGCTATTTTTTATTATTTTATTGTTTTGTTTGTTTTTGAATATTTATTTTTGACCAAGCGGTTGTGGGAACCCTTGGAGCTTTTGGTTTGACCAAAGGGTTTATAGATACATTTAGGGTGTTTTAGGTTAACCAAGTGATTGTGGGAATCCTTGGAGCGTTTGGTTTGACCAAAGGGAGTATGGATACCTTTGGGGCATTTTAGGGTTGACAAAACAATTGTGAGAATCCCTGGAGCTTTTTGGTTTGACCAAAGGGATTATGGTTACCTTTGGGTCATTTTGGTTTGACCAAGCGATGATGGGAATCCTTGGAGCTTTTTGGTTTGACCAAAGAGTTTATGGATACCTTTGGGGCTTTTTAGATTGACCAAGAAATTATTGGAATTCTTGGAGCTTTTTGGGTTGACCAAACAATTGATAGAATCCTTGGAGCTTTTGGGTTGACCAAGCAATTGCTGGAATCCTTGGAGCTTTTGGGTTGACCAAGCGATTGCTAGAATCCTTGGAGCTTTTGGGGGTGGGCTATGGCTCTCTAAATGTGGAATGGCCTCAAATGACTGATGTTCAAGGGTTCTAGTTCTTTGATTCCTTCAAGAGAGGCAAGTCGGTATGTTCTAGGTCCTATTTTACTATCAATTACATAGGGACCTAACCAATTTATCGTGAACTTGTCCCTTATATGGGGCGGCAAGTTAGAATTTTGTTGGTTCTCTTTTAAGACCAAGTCACCAACCTGAAAGTCCCTTAGGTGAACTTTCATGTTGTATGCTTTCTTAATTCGCTCTTGATAGATATGCAAATTTTTGAGAGCATTGATGCATCATTCGTTGAACAACATAAGCTAGTCTAACAAGGCCTACCACGCAGTGTCATCATCGATGACCTCTTGCATTGATATGCGCAGGGAAGGTATTTCCAACTCGAGAGGCATGACTACCTCGAAGCCATATACCAGCAAAAAGGGAGTTGCCCCAATGGGCGTCTGAATGCTAGTGTGATAAGCCCACAGGGCAAGCAGGATTTGAATGTGCCAATCCTTATGACTATTTGTAACTATCTTTTTAAGGATAGAAACTAGTACTTTTTTTTATGCCTCTGCTTGCCTACGAATAATAGGGTGTTGAAAAATTGTGCTAGATTTTGTACTTTATTGTCAAAGCATGCACATATTTATTCTTGAATGACATCCCATTATCCGAGATGATCTTGGATGGAATACCAAAATGACATATGATGTTATGTAAAATAAACTCCGTAATGTGGGTCCCAGTCATAGAGGTAAGTAGAATTGCTTCCACCCACTTGGTGAAGTACTCTGTGGTCGTTATGATAAATGTGTGATGACCTGACGATGCAGGGGAGATCTTTTCAATTATATCTAAGCCCCACTATAAAAATTGCCAAGTCGATTGGATCGATTGCAAGGCCTGAGAAGGTACGTGTGTCAAATTGGCATGGTGTTGACACTTCATGCACTTCCTTACATACATGCAACAATCTCGCTCTAAAGATGGCCAATAATAGCCCATGTAGAGAATGCACTTTGCGATGGCCATACCACTGAAGTGGCCATAGCATGTACCATCATGCGCTTGGGTGATCACCCAAGCGGACTCCTGCTGGTCCAAGAAACAGAGGAGGACTCCATATCTTTGACGATAAAAAATGTCTCCTAGCATGACATGTTTTGCCACTTTTTGTTTAAATGATATTTTTGCAGTGTGCGTCAATCTAAGCAGGAGGTTACCTAGCTTGAGATAGTCTCTTATGGGTGTGTACCAATCCTGCTGATTAGAAACCTTGATGGTATGAACTTCCAATCCCTCTTGAAGTTTATCTCTACCAAAAGCTGAGTGGGAACAAACCTGTAAGAATAGCATTGTGTTGCTATTAAGGGGAATAGGGGAGAACAAGGACCCCCAGTTGGATTGATTTAGACAATCATGGTTTTGAGAGAACCTTTCCTGAGATGGTTCAGTCTGGATCAGGTGGATTCCTGGTGTTAGGTCAGAGCTTGCACGCTCCATAATGGATTGCAATAATGTTTTAACTTGAATGGTTGCCATCTCACCAGAAGGGTCTTGCAGGATTAGTGACCCCAAAGAGGCCATAGTATCCGCAAAATTATTCGATGATCGAGGGAGTGCCTCGATGTCATACCATTCAAGATTTTCTAGGAATTTGTCCACAAGGGCTTTGTAGACCTGCAAAACTGAGCATTTGCATTGGAATACCCCTTTAACTTGGTTGAAAATTAATAGAAAATCACCAAAGATGTTCAAGTGTTTGATGTTCATGGTGATTGCTATCTGAAGACCTATGAGCAAGGCTTTATATTTGACATTGTTTTTGGTGCATGAGAAATATAATTTAAATGATAGAGGCATTGGAGCCCCTTGCAGTGTGAAGAATACAATTCTTGTGCCACCCCCTTGCTCACATTTAGAACCATCAAATAATAAGGTTATGTCGGCTTATGACTTAGGCTCATCAAAATCTAGAGATTCTGAGACATGGAAGACCCCATCATCGGGTAGCTCTACGGTCAAAGTTGATCGTCTTCGAGAGGAGCCTCTGCTAGTTGATCAACGATGACTTGACCTTTGATGGATTTTTGTCCAATGAATTTGATGTCAAACTCCGTCAACAACATGATCCATTTTGTCGTGTGGCTACTATGATAAGTATGACTCATCATGTATCATAATGGATTCTCCTTAGACACAACATACGTCATATTGCTTAGCATGTAGTGGCATAGCTTTTTGGTAGCAAACACTCCTGCCAAGCATAGCTTCTCAACATATGCATAGTTAAGTTCATAACTGACCAGGGTGCGGCTAAGATAGTAAGTAGCCTATTATTTGTGTAGTTCATTTTTTTGGACTAGCATGGTGCCCAGTGCCACCTCAGTAGCTGAGATGTATAAGTAGAATGGCACTCCTGGTCTGGGTGATGCCAATACTGGTGGTGAAGCCAGGTATTGTTTAATGTCATCGAATGCTGACTGGCATGCATCATCCTAGTGAAATGCTATGTTGGTAGGTGGTTTCAATATTTTTAAGGCCAAAGGGCATGACCTTATAACAAAATGTTCCCCAAGATGTTGTGAACATCGTTTTTAGTTGGTCCTCAAGATTGATACGAATCTGATTGTATCCCGAGAAACCATCCATGAGGGAAAGAATTTCGTGGCCTACTGTAGTGTCTACCAATGCATTAATGCCAAGCAAGGGGAAATCATCCTTAGGACTCACTTTGTTTAGATCTTGAAAATCGATGCATATGCAAATCCACCCATCGAGTTTCTTGACGGGTACCATGTTGGACAGTCATGGTGGGTAATCCATGCAGATGACAAACTATGCATCCAATAGCTTTTGTAGCTCATATTTGACCATTAAGGCTACTATTGGGTACATCTTACATAGTTTTTGCTTGACTGGCTTGACTGTCGGATCAAGCACTGTTGGATCAAGCATTAGATTACGCATGACTAGATGCTGGTCTAGCCCTGACATGTCTTTGTAGGACCATGCAAAAACCTCCTTCTTCTACTTGAGAAGGGCAATGTAATCGACTTGCTCTTTAGGTGATAGGCTTACCCCCAGCTTGATGATCTATGGATTTATTGGATCAGATCTGATGTCTACGCCAGTCGTCTCCTCGAATGACATGTGGGATCCATCCTCCAACTGGTGTGGAGTTGGGATCAAGTGGATATCATTTGCTAAATTTAGATCTATGTTTGGAACGTTGGGTTCCTCTTCAACATGGAAGATATCCTGAGTTGGTCCTGGGGTGAAATGGAGCATCCCACCACAAGGTCAGTACTCTGATGGGGATGGTGGTGTGTCAGCGTGATCCTAGTCTATAGCATCTAGGTCTACATACAATGATCATGTTGGGTCGGCTAGGTTATGGATGGGGGCAGTTAAGTCAATGGAGATCATGTTGGTCTCTATTATCATAGGTGTGGTGACTCGAACATCCTTGGTGATGTTTGCGCTCTGAATCTAGCTCTAGGGGTATTGGCATAAATGGATCGGCCCTATGTGCGGATAAAAGGACAGGGTCTGCCCTTGGAATTGATGGATTTATAGGTTCTCTGGGTGGAAGGCACTCTCTGTATGCCCAAAGTGTTGGATGCAGTAGTTGGTCCAACTATGCTGGGTTTAGGTGCCACCTATGCCTTGGCCCCATGTGTAGTTGTTCAAACATGTCGTCAATGTCCATGGGGTATTATCGTTGTCACATATGATTGAGATATGCCATCTCAGTCTCATATTCATAATCACTATCAGAGATCCATAGGCCTTCGTTGGCTCTGATAGATGTTTGCGACATGTGAGGCTCGTCTTGCTCAAGAAAATTGATCTGGTCCCATCGGGGTTGTTCCGCTATCTGCGGGAGGACCGGATTCAAGGGAAACATTGTCATGAAGCTCTCTTGATAATAATCTATAGGCATCACTTGCAAGTGATTTCTATCAGACTTGAAAGGGTCCCAAGGCACTACCTCATACTCTGACTCATCTTCTAAAGACCCTTCTTTGCCTTGTCTATATCCCTCTTGTAAGTGAGTTCTCGAACGTTCTCCTTTCTCAATCAAAGAGAAGGGGTTGCTAAGGTCAACAAGGTTGGTTGTCAACAATGGGAGATAATCCCCCAATGTGTACGTTGTGTTAGTATTGGCATATGGATCTAATTACAACCCATCCTTGTTGCCTATCCCTAGGCATTGCATGTTCTCTACCAAGATTTCAAGGGGCAGGGGGTGGTTGAACCCTACTCCTGACTTGTCGTATGGCATCTGATATCTTGGTTGGCAGAGAATGCGCACTCCTTGCTCATATCTGCCCAACCCATATCCATGCCAATTGCATTGGCCAAGATATCTCAAAGTGAAGTCTGGGTTGGACAAATAGTTGATGTCCTCAACAAAGGGCTCTTCATCTTCTTCTTCTTGCATGTAAGGTTCAATGCCATTATTGAGGCCCCCATATACAAAGTTTGTCTGATTTGGTGGGTAGCCTAGAGAAACAATAGTGCCGATGGGGAGGCGAGGTCTCCCCATGTCCTGCATGGACTCAAGTGCGGGTGTTGCTACAATGTTCCACACTAGGTACTCCCCCAGGCTCGTATTGGTCATCTCAATGGTGATAGTTGGCGGTTGAGGGGGAGGGAATGGAAGTTCTTCCTGAGTCCACTCCATGTCGGGTGAACTAGGCATCTCGAATTCCATTCAGCTAGGCATATCCTCGGTAGATATGGTTGATACTAATGGTGGTGCCTCTTCTAGGGGTTTCTTCCCATTGTCCTTTAGTGTGGCCATTGTAGGTGGCATCGTTGGTGAAGGACCAGATGATGAAGATGGACCTGGCTGGAGATTTGATTGACTTAATAGCGGGGATGTATGTGGAATCAAACTCTGTTTATATGGATTCAACTAAAAATCCAAATGTGTTGATGGAGGGGTCGATTGCGGCATCAGTTGCACCGTATTGCAATACTTGAAGGGCTCTAAGTCTACTGAGACTACATACACATGCTCTTTTATGTGTACTTTAGGCACTGATGATCTATCAAGGGGACACACTTCATGTCCCTAATCCAAGGCCACCCTAGCAAGATGTTATAGGCCATCTCACCTTCCAGGATGTTGCACAACATAGGAATAGTCTTCTGTCCCACCTGGACGGGCAGGAAAATTATGCCAACTATCGAGCATATCGCATCATTGAATGCTCATAGAGTATAGGTGGAGGCCACGATGTGATATGTTGGTAACTTTAGGTGTTTCAATGCCACTGTTGTAATTATGTTGCTAGATGAGCCAGTGTCCACAAACACCCTTTTAAACAGAATCCTATTGACTCGTGCAGTGACGTGCAGGGGTGGATCTGCCATATCACCTGTCACCAATTTCAGTTCGTCTTCTCTAAATGTGATGACTGGTTTTGTACATCATTTTACATGTCCCACAAATTTGTTGAAATAGTTTTCTTCGTGGTGCTATAGCTTGATGGCTTTTAATATCTCCATTAGAGCCTCCCGATGGGGTGATGATTGTTGTATGAGCTCATAAATGGAGAGCCTAGCCAACATGGTCCTCAAACTTTGGGTAAGTTTGGTCTAAATTATGGCCACTAGTCTAGGCAGAGGAGGTTGTGTAGGGTGCTATTGAGGTTGTGACATTGATGGAACCTCTCCTGTAGCCACCGCGAGGGCAGCTATGCTTGGGTACCTCTTGTTCTGAGTCACTATGCTTATCATCCCTAAATACCCCTACAAGGGGTAGTTATGTGTCACCTCATTGACTTGAAGGGTTTTTGACTACGTATCATGGGCAGGCAGGGGGTCTTTGAAGACTCCCATATGTTGGTTGTTTGGTGCCATGGGGTTATCCATCACTATCGTCTTGTTATCTATTAGGTCTTGCACGAAGCTCTTGAACTTCCAACATGTGTAAAGGTCATGTCCTTTCTAACAATGAAATCTACAGTACAAGTCTTCCCTATAGCCCTTAGGTTTTGGTGCATTGGGTTCTATGGGTCGACTTTATGACAGGTGTATCAAGTTTGCCATGGACAAATGGTCAAACAAGGAGTCTTTGGACTCTATGAAGGGTGTGAATTGTCACCTAGGGTGACGCTACTTATTTTGCTCTTGCCGATGATTTTCCTTCTCATAGCTATCAAGAGGAACTGCCTGATAGTTAGTCTGTGAGGGTTGTATTGCTTGTACATGCTTAGGCATGTTTATAGCAACCCAATTGACCGTAGTGGGTTTCGGTTGTGTGGTCCCTATTTTGGCATTTTTAGGCCACTCTTTCTTTCATGGCTTGGCAATCTTGCCATCCTATATCTTGATATCCTCAATGATTCTGACTTGCGCCAGGTCTTCCTCAAGAGTGGCATATTGTTGCAGCTGCAATAGCATGGAGATCAACCTCAAACAGCTCTTTGAGAACATTTGGACCAGGTCAGCCATGGTAGGGAGGTAGGGCAGCTTTGAAAGCAACGTCCTCCATCAATTTCCATAGGCCACCATGGTTTCTTCCTCATACTGCCTGATGATAGCTAGGTCGCTTAGTGACACCTTCTTCTTGGTTTTAAAGATGAAGCATTCGAGGAACGCATCCACTAGCTGATCCAAGTTACTGATGCTATGCTTTGGCAACTGAGTGAACCAATCCAAGGCAGGGCCTGCGAATGTGGTGATAAATGTTCTTAGCAGAAAAGCATCATTGTCATGAATGCCAAATCATTGGCTTAGGAATCTAGTCACATGCTCTTGGGCATCCTCCTCCCCTCTAAATATTTCCAACTAGGGCAGTTTAAAGTTTTCAAGGTATGGGGGTGCTGGCACTGATGGATGCACAGGGTGACTGCGGAGCTGGCATAAAGTGGGATTTTGCGGCCTCAAAGTCTTGGTCTCCATAGACTCTAAGTGCTCTAGCAACGCTTTATATGCATCTAAATATTTGATCTCTTCCTCATTGGTTTGCTCAAACTACAGGTTATGGGGAACTTGAGGCCTATGGAAGGGTGGTCGGATAGCACCTCCTCTACCTTGGTAGGGCATTTCAGCCCGCTCTTCTTCTTGCTCATACTCCTCATAGGGTTCTTGAGGAGTTCCTGGGTGAGACCTATAAATATGGTTGGGTGCCCATGGAGGGTGCCCATCATTGTTTCTAGGAGTGCTCCCGTTTAGGTCTAAGAGGTCTTGGAGGAAATACTTGGTAAGGTCATGGAGACCTGTCTCGCACCAAGGGGTTATGCCTCTCATACAGCTCTGCCCTCTGCATGTGAGGGGTTGGAACCCTCTCAGGCACAGCGTTCTGGAGCAGCTCATCTGTTTGACGCCAAATGTGCTCTTTTCTAAGGCGGTATAGGTGCTCTAACTATTGTTGGTCTTGCCTGAGCTACATGATTTGCGCTTCATGGGTGGCATGTTTGGAAAATACCAAGTCAATTTGTTCCACCGTCTTGTGTTTAGGAAGCCTAGATGCTTCTCCTACATGTCTATCTTGGTCGTTGTGATCCAATATCTGTATGAGTCACTTTCCTCTGTCGAGGTTA
This sequence comes from Wollemia nobilis, assembly GCA_028583015.1. Taxonomy (NCBI): domain Eukaryota; kingdom Viridiplantae; phylum Streptophyta; class Pinopsida; order Araucariales; family Araucariaceae; genus Wollemia; species Wollemia nobilis. Next base: position 8,771,308 of record JAQPPZ010016717.1, on the reverse strand, counting down.
GCGGTATTCAACCGAGGCTCTGGCCTTAGTGGGTGATCTTGATAAATAGCAGGTGCAGAGGAACATTGCTCCCATGCTATGTATTGCTCTTGAGGAATGTAGTGGTATTCCTTGTGCTCCCTTTCATATATGTGAAAGGGGCGGGTAGAGTTGGCTTGCCCTGTCTGAAGAGCCTTGTGCTCTGGATTTGGCCTATTTTTTTTATAGTAATAAGGGATAGAGGGATGATGTAATCATGTGGCCCCTACTTATGGGCCCTATGATGTTCTAGCACTTCATCATGCGGTGGCCACTCATATCGAGTGTCTAAGGGAGCCCTATCATCTATGTTGAGTGCCATGTGTATGGACTCCTCTTGAAAGGGTCTATGCTGAGTGGGATTGCCCCTCAAAGGGGTGCCTCTATAGTCTTGTTCTATAATGGCATTATGTGGACTATCTTTTGGGTCATGTCTAAGTAGGATTCTAGGTTATGTTTTCACTGTATTATACTATTGCCATTCACTTTACCAATATATATGGTTGTTCAGAGTGGAGGTAAAGGATCTAAATTGGAAATACCCTATGTAGACATGCGATAAAAATTGAACATCCTTCACTACTACAAATTTATGTATATGGAATTCACAAAGTAGGGTTTTTTTGTTCCTAAGGGATTTGCAAATATGCATCAATAAAAGTTTTCTCAGAGGATAGATCATAAGAGAGATCATAATATATTATAATTACCTAACACCTATAGTATTTTTCCTTTAGGACCAAGTTGTAAATATTGGCAGACCTCCTACATTGTACTACATATTTTCTATGTGGCATAGGTCTCTCATTTTGTTCTATAGGACTATTATTTCCTTTGCCTGTCTTCTATTCTACTCCAATGGTCGTAGTGCTACAAAACATTGGGGTAGTAGGCCATCCATATTACCACTACTACATTGTGATCTATCAATGAAACCATATTTTTCTAAGGTGCAATGACTGGTGGAGTAGTGGGTATTGGAGGTATTTCATATTGTACTCCTATTCATGTAGCTTGAGTTACAATCATAGATTCTATAATGACCTATTTCACTTATTCTTTAGATGGTATTCTAGATTTTTGTACCCCAATATACAATTTTGAAGCAATATGTACTATGGTATTATGCTCCTAAACTATCATTTGTGTGCCCTATTATCCCATAACCTCTTATTATTGCTATAATTCTTATGCTTATTCCTATGTTTGATATTCTAGAGCATCCTCAAATATTGGATGTTCTAGAGCCTATCATTGTACCAATGTTTGTTGCTTTAAATTTTGTTGTTTCTCATGCTCCAAAAAATATTCTTTCTACTTACAACATTCTCCACCATCCATGGCCTCTTTTTCTACCCTTTGAAAAAAAATTGCTTCTTATTTTGGCCTCTATTCTTCTACATAAATAGTATCCATAATAAGAGTAGATGGGGTTGGTTTCTATTCTACACTAGAAGCTTAAATTTTTCCAAAGTGTGATGGAGTTGTTTCTTGTTCATTCACCTTTGGGACCTGTTGTGCCAACTTGAGTAGAATATTTGTTGCCTCTTCACCCTAGATGGATTTAGGTGTACCTCCATGTGCTTCTATTCTATCCTTCAACTCATAAAGCTCTTGCAGTAGTTGGAAGATATATTCATCCTTCTCCTAGATCTTCTTTTTTGCCTATTCTATCATTTTTTGTTGCATCTTAATGATTATTCTAATAACTTTCATGCGGTCTTCTAGCTCCATTTCTATAGGCATTTCTTATTCTATTAATTCTAAGGAGTAGGTGAGCATTTCCATTCTAGGTGGGGAATCCTTCTACATTGATTATTTTATTTTTGTAGGACTTCCAACATTTTCATCATTTTCATCATCCTCTTGAACCAGTTTTCTCCTTCTTTGTTGTGAGGGCTCAAGGGTTATTGCTTTTTTTTCTTGTGGGAGTGCATTTTTTCTATTCCTTAGGCTCCTCCTCAGAGGAGGTGGTATTGGTGCAGTTTTTTGCTTCCCAATTTCCTCCCCTTATTATTCACTAGAAATATTTTCAATAGACCTTTTTTCTTGCATAGTTGATTTCACCTATTTCCTTGGATGTTGTGTTCCTTTTTTTACATGCTAACTTGGCCCTTGGTTTCCTTAGCCTCTTTCCTAGTATCATATCTAGTCTTGTCTACCTAAAAAGTTTTGCTCTGGCTAGTACTCTTCCTTTATGAAAGAAGAGTCTTCCTAAGCATCATCCTCCTCTATGGAAGGAAATTCTTCGTGATTAAAATATTCCTTTGCAACACTTTACTCAAAAGGTTCTTTATCGAAATAGATATCTATCTAAGTATATAACTTTTTATCCCCTACTTTGATAACAAACCTTCTAGTCCTTTTCTCTATAGGGATTGTTTCAAGTTTCATTTTTCTATCTCCTTCTAGCCTTGTTGTAGCAGGTGTTGATTGGTTGGGTGAGGAAGGATTTTCCTATAGTTTTTGACTATTTAGTTTTATTTTTAGAAGTTGCCTTACTTCTATATTTTCAATAAGAAATTTTGCCCTATTACTATTCCCTTCTTCCTTTTTTTGAGTAGTTTTGAAGGGGATCTATTCCTCCCAAGGATTAAAAATCTATTAAAATTTCTAGGATTTCCTCTAAAATGGTGTTTACATACCACTATAATTAGACCATGGTGCTTAACTTATCCCTACCTTTAGACACCCATAAGTAACACATTATCATTTCTAGGTATTTGTAGGCCACCATGGACTACTTTAGTCATCTTTAGGCTACCTTCGTCAGTTGTAGACTCCAAACCTACAAAAACTAGGTAAAATACACCCAGGATGCTTCCTACCCACTTGGAATCCATCTGCTAGCCCGCCTAAGGCCACCTAAGACCTTTCCTACACCTACTTAGGACCCCATGGGAGCATTCCCCACTAAAAATCTTAATTAGACTAATTAAAATTATAATTCATCATTAAATTTCACTTCCATGCACTTTATCCCTTAAGTGACTTTAATTAGGGTTCTAAGCCAAATTAGCCCTAAGCACACTCCCACACATGTATGCACCATGAGATTAGTTAGGATATTTTTGAAAACCCTAACTAAACCCTAACCTAACCTAGGACTTAGCTAACCCTAGCTAACCCTAACTCTTCCTCACATGTATGAGGAGGAGATATTTCTTTAGGACATGTGGGTTTGACACCTCAAATCCTAATCTAACTCTACTAGAGAGTAACTCTAAGGTTTGGTTTATCTAACCCCTTCTCGTAACCTTAGCATCTCCTATAAATAGAGGGTTCTATTAGAATAATTAATTATTCTCTTAAGTTCTACTAGGATAGACTTGCTTGAGTTTCCACTCCTTCATGAGTCAGGTGAACTCTCAATTATAGTCTAGATCAGATTTGATGAGTTGTTGTAATCCAATGGCTCTCAATGATCAACTTTGTTATTTATACAAAGTTGATCCATGGAATAATCAATAAGTTCTATTTTGTTTCTTCAAATCTTGTGATGTTGTGTAGTTCTACTCTTGGGAAATTTTAATGTGGTACCAAAGCAGGATAGATTCTGCTAGGCATTCTCTCTTGAAGGAAGTTTCACGGATTGGTTATTAATATCTTATCTTTTGTTTTCTAAAGAAAAGGGATTTTTTTATATATTTTGTAGATTGCTTATTTCAAATATGCAATTTATTTTTGAGATATTTGTTTATGGTAATATCTAAATAGTTTATCTAGTTTTTTTTACCATATTATGCAAATATTCTCCTAATTTTTTTTTCCAAAAAATATATAATTTGCTGCTCTTTCAAAAATATTTTTTTTAATTTTTTATTGTCCTCCTCCTTTGCCTGTTCTTGCGTTCAAAAATCCTCTTTTTATCTGGACGAACCCAGCTTCATTTGGATCAATAGCCATCATTGTGTATCATCCATAGACGAACGCAACTCTGCGTTTTGTCCGAAGTGGAGATCGTAATAATAGATATTTCCTTTTGGTGGGCAATAATAATTTTTTTTTTAAATAGGGTTTTTAAAACTATTCATGAAATATTCAACTAAAAGAAATCACCGCTTCTAATGTCATTAAATTAAATAGACTTTTGGTCTATTAAAAAGACCAAAGTCTATTTATTTTTTTGGAAGCGTGGCACTTTACCAACAATCTATTGGCATGCGGTTGGGTAAACATCTTCTATAACGGTTGTTTCCCTATTGATTTCCTAACGTTCAAATATTTTATAAGTTCCCTATTAATTATCTAAAGATTTTTTTTTTTCCTTCGGTGCTCCAGGAAGAACTTCGATTTCTCTTATAAATTCATCTACTCTCTGCTTGGAAATATTAATATTTTATATTGTCTCTGGTATTGATAGCTATTTCTTCATTTAGAGCATTTACTTTGATGAATTTTGGGCCTAACATCTTCTGATTTCATATCAAAGAGCAACATCTATGAATTTTTATTCTTCTCTCTCTGTCATCTTCGGAAAGATCATTGCCAGCGCCTCCTCTGCATTTGAACACAACTTCTCTTTTGTGCATAGCACTATTTCTAGCATATTTAGAAAACATGCCTTATCTTCATAATAACATGCCATATCTTTTGAGACATCTCAGTGTGTGACGCCATTTGTAAATCTCTTTCGGGATTGCACCCTCTCTTCTTTCTTTGGAGAATTCCCTTCAAAAAGCAGCAAAAGAGATAAATTTATATAAAAAAAAATTATTAGCTCTCTTTTATCTAACCTTTTGCAGTGTTACGAAATCCAAACCTCTCCTTAATTTTTTGAGTGTCATTGTTGTAAAAAAGGAGTTTGTTGCGAGAAGCACCTTGAAGGAGTTCTTCGAAAGAGCTTTGAAATTTTTTAGTTATATTTATCAAAGTCTTGCTCCTCTGTGACACTCAAAATATATTTTTATATATATAAAATTATTAGCATTGTGTTTCAATATAAGAAAATTTTGATAGAATATATTATGGTGCATTCACTAACGACATTCGCAACATTCATCATGATTCGAAGACTCTCTGCATAGCGCTCTCTGACACCTTTGGAAAGTTGATTTCAAGTTTTTTGCGGTCAATAAAATCATAGCTATTAAGAGCATTCCAATATTCCCTCGTTGTCCCTTGGGGTCAATTGTAATGTCTCTCTCTTTTAATTGACGTACGTAGTATTAGAAATATTATTTTTCTCTTCCCTGCAATATATTGTAAACCTTGCGATGAAGCAAAAAATGGACCAATTACTATGACGATCAAGTTACTGATCTTGTGGAAAAAAATTGGTAAATAAAATGTTGTTTTAAAATTTAATACCTGAGGAGTTGCTATAGCTAGATAAAAAAATTCATTTTAGAGGAGGGACATTTTTTGCAGGACTGCCCAAACTATCGAACTTGTTTCGGCCATATCTCACTCATCCGGACTCGGATTGAGCTGAAATTTTGAGGGTAGATGCCTGAAAAACCCTAGAATGTCTCCACCAATTTTCATATCATTTGGAGCAACACAGATCCTAGTGCATCCCTATGTGTGAACGAGATTTTTGGCAAGCGGCTATGCGAGGGTTTCATCTGGGTTGAGTGCAAGCAGCTCCAGAGGTTGGTTTTTAGGGCCTTCGGGCCCTAGAGGCCAATATTTTTGTGGTTTATGCTCAATATTTTAGCAGGAAATGTTGCAGGGGATCCAATATGGGTTAGAAATTTATCTTTCAATAGATCATACTATGAACTTGAGTGACAACGGCTTCCAATTTGCTGCACAAAAGAAAAGTGAAAACCATACCCTTCCACGGCGTCTAGGGCAAGGATTAAAGAGATCACGAAACAAGTTTCAAGCAGTTGATCAAAAAATGGCTCATATCTCAAGTGAATCTGGTGCTAAGGTGCACCCACAAAATAATTCTACTATGAAAACCCCTGTCAAGGGTAAGAATTTCGAAGACTCAGCCCCAAAAATGAATTTTAGGGATGCCCTCCATGGTGGACAGCCTCAGCCCAATTCTAATATCAATCTTAGGGCTTCCCATAAACCTCTAAGAATGCCTAAGATTGATCCCAGGAAAATGGAGTCAGGATGTCTTAAAGCAGTTGATGGAACTCCTATTGTTAAGCTTGATATGGGTAACATTCAGTTCGGCATTGAAGATTTGGAAAAAAGAGGACTAATTTGTCGGTTCATGGGTTTTCGTCCGAGCCTATCTGCTTTCAAAGTCTGGGCTACAAAAATCTGGAAAACTAAAGGTGAGTTACAAATCTCTATTTATCCAAATGGTTATTTTCTTGTTTTATTTGCTAATAATGAAGATAGAGAGAAAACTTTTCAAGGGGGTCCTTGGTTTTTTGGAAGGGCAGGGCTTTTCATGAAGCCCTGGCATACTAAATTTAAAGTCGAAGAAGAGATGCCTTCTATAGCTCCCGTGTGGGTTAGACTCTTTGGCCTCCCTATTGAATTTTGGAATCCTACTATTTTTTCTTCAATTGGAAACTCTTTAGGAACTTTTATGATGACTTTTGATTGTACTCAAAATTTTGAACATATTATTTATGCTCGGATTTGTGTTTTAATGGATTTTGACAAACCCCTACCTAAAAATATCACATTACAATTTGGGGAAGACACTTGGGAGCAAGTAGTGGACTATGAGAACATTCCTTTTCATTGTAGAATTTGCCATGAATATGGTCATTTGGCCAGTGCTTGCCCAAATAAAATTCCTGATCAAAAGAAAGAAGATATAAACTCAGCAGGTTTCCAAATGCCTAAGAAGAAGAACACTCAAAAAAACCAGTTATGAAGGATCAATCAAAGTCATCTGCTAATATGTTTGAAATCCTTTCCACAAATGATGTCCCAAGTGAGGAAGAGGAAATAATGGAAACAAATAATCTTAGAAACACAATTTAAATATGAAGGGAAGAACTCAGAGACAAACCAACAAATCAAAGGTTTTCAACAGAAAAAAAGGAGAAAATTTACACAAGAAAAACAATCTTTTAAATGTCAAAACTTCAAATAATATAGGTCCCAATATAGACTCTATTGAACCCTCTAGTAAAATTTTGGCTATGTATGAGCATTCTTCAAGGTTAGAAGCCATCTCAGATTCAATTGGAATAAGTCAAGAAATAGGGAAAAAAAACTTGAAGATGGATTCTAATCAAAAAGCAGGTCGCAAGACCAATCAATATCATATGGTAAAAGAAGGTGAAAAGCTTGTAGAGGAAGGTAATATTAATGCCCTTCCCAAATTTTTTAGCCCTGGTATTAATGAAGATCATCACTTGGAATATTAGAGGACTCAAAGGGAGTCTTTCAAAACAAAATGAAATTAGAAGAATGATTCAGATAAATCATCCACATCTTGTTTTCCTTCAAGAAACAAAGATGTCAATGGAGGATATGGACTCAATTGCTAGTAAAATTTGGCCAGTTGGAAAAGTGGTTTCCCTCAGTTCCCAGGGGACTTCTGGGTGGCATTGCTTGTCTTTGGGACCCAAAAGAGGTAGTTATTCACCATATGGTTGGCAGTTGGGGTCTATTGGCTATAGCTATTCAAAGTAGACATTCCAACCAAATTATGCTCTGCATTACTATTTATGCTCCAACTGCTTTGGAGGAAAAAAGAAGACAGTGGAAGGATATAACTCATATTATCTCTCATTTTCCTGAAGCTTGGATCTTGATCGGAGGAGATTTCAATACCATCCTCTCTCTGGATGAGAAAATGGGGGGAAATAGAAATTTGGACAAAAGCACCGACCTCATGAGCGAATATATTGCAAACCTCCATCTTGTGGACATCCAACCGAGATAATGGCCTTATGACTTGGTCTAACAGAAGGCAAGGCTTAGCTTGTATAATGGAGAGATTGGATAGGTTTTTGCTCTCTAAAAATTTCTTAATCCATGGTCACATTCCTAAAGTGAAGACTCTTAATAATGTTGGTTCGGATCATTGGCCAGTCATGGTGGAAATGTGGAAAACCAATGTGAGTTTCTCTCCTTTTCGTTTTCAATTAATGTGGCTTAGAGACATTTCCTTTAGACCTCATGTGCAACAATGGTGGAAGGAAGGTAAACCTAGGCATGGGACTAAGATGTTCTATTTTTCCAAAATACTGCAATACATTAAATCCAAAATCAAGACTTGGAACCGGAAAGAGTTTGGGGATGTTCATAAAAAAAACATGAAGTTATTTCTCATCTTGAAAATTTGAATAAGAAAATCCGTTTAGATGGCCTCACAGAGAAGAGAAGTGCAGATGAAATTAAACTCACAACTCGGTTAGAGGAATGGGAAAAAAGAGAAGAAATCTTATGGAAGCAAAAATCTAGAATTCAATGGCTCAAAGAAGGAGATCGAAACACAAATTTCTTCCACAAATATCTTCTAGCTCGAAGATCTCACAACTTTATTTCTTCCCTAAAATCAGATTCTGGAGATGTTGTTTATACTTGGGATGGCATGAACTCTATTGTTGTTGATTACTTTTCCAATATTTTTGTTGCTACTCCTCTTGACTCAGCTTCTCAACAAAATGTTCTTCAAGCAATCCCTTCTCTTATCACTTCTGAGGAGAACTCTATTTTGACTGCTCCTATTACTATCAATGAGCTTCAACAGGTAGTTTTTAAAATGCAAAAAGGGAAAACCCCAGGTCCCGATGGTTTTCCCATTGAGTTCTACCAAGAGTTCTGGGATATCCTTCATGTTGATTTATTAGAGGTGGTGGAAGAAGCCGAGGAAAGCCAAAGAAATTTTGAAGGTTATCAATAAAACTTATATTACTCTTGTTCCAAAAGCTCAAGAGGTTGATCATATCTCAGCTTTTAGACCTATTGCTTTATGTAATGTTCTTCTCAAAATCATTACTAAAATCATGGCAGAAAGGTTGAAGCCTCTTTTGCATAAGATTATTTCCCCGGAGCAAGGGGGTTATGTGGAAGGGCGTCAAATAGTAGATGAGATAGTTCTTGCTCAGGAAGCCATCCATTCCATGGATATGCAAAAATCTCCTTCCATGTTCATTCGGTTAGACTTATCCAAAGCTTATGACAGAGTGGATTGGCACTTCCTTATCAAAGTTTTGAGGCAATTTGGTTTCTCTAAGGATTGGATGGATTGGATTATGGGATGTATCTCTTCAGTTTCCTACTTAGTTCTTATCAATGGCAGGCCTTCTCAGTCGTTCCCAGCTTCCAGAGGTATTAGGCAAGGTGACCCGCTATCCCCTTATTTATTCATCATTCTTGCTGAATGCTTGGGTAGGACTATAACCAAAAAGAGGGAAAACAAAACCCTTGAGGGAGTTACCATTGCTCATGGAGCTAGACCTATCTCTCATATTCAATTTGTGGATGACTCTACTCTTTTAGGTAAAGCTACGAGTTAAGGAAGCTTCTAATATTAAGCAAATCATTAGCTATTTTTCTAAGGCTACTAGGCGAGTTGATCAATGAAGACAAATCTAAAGTTATTTTCTTTCACTGCTCTGCTAGACAGGAATCCATGGTCTTGGATAAATTAAGATATAAGAAGACCTCCCTTCCAATCACTTATTTAGGTATTCCCATAAATATTCAAAGGCAGAAAAATAAATATTGGAATTGGTTGTTGGACAAAGTCAAGAAGAAAATTGGAAAGTGGACCAACAGGTGGCTTTCTTCTGGGGGTAGAATCACCTTGGTAAAATCAGTCCTTCAAGCTATTCCTATTTATGTATCTTCCATGTTGAATATCCCAAAGGTTGTTCTTCGAGAACTGGATCAAATCAGTCATCGTTTCCTTTGGAGTGGTACTAAGGAGAAAAGAAAATGGGCCTTGGTGAAATGGGACACTTTATGTCTTCCTAAGAATGAAGGGGGGTTAGGATTCCGGTCTTCTATTAATAACAACAAAGCTTTAGCTACTAAATTATATTGGAGGATGTTGCATAACCCCAATGCTCTTTGGGCCAATAATCTCCATGCTAAATATGCTGAGAACAAAAGTCCTGAAGACCTTGTTCGCTATCAACTTCCTACCAAAGGTTCTCCCATTTTAGCAGTTCTTAAGACTGGTGAGGATTTGATAAAGAAAAATTTATTTTGGATCATTCATAATGGTCAACAGGTAAATTTTTGGATAGATTCTTGGGATGGTCACAAGCCTTTGATAACTCAGTTTCTCGATTGGAGGCCTTGGATGGAGGAGCTTCACCGAGCTAACTGGATAAAGGTGGCTAATTACTATCGGTACCATACTTGGTAATTCAAAGGTTGGTAGATATTGGATCCCTATTGAGGACTGGCCTATTCAAATCCTAGAAAGGCAAAGACAAGATATCCAAGGCATCCTTCATATGAGATCTCTCTCTTGGTCCCATGAAAAAGATTGTTTTGGATGGAACAACACTACTAAGGGTGAGTATTCAGTTGCTCAAGGTTATTTGACCTTATGCCATAATAATCCCAACCATTCTTCTGACATATTTTCTCAATTGTGGGCTCAAAAGCTCTGGCCTAAGGTGAGGTTCTTTAATTGGATTTTATTGCATCGTAGGGTGCTTACTGGTGAGCAACTTATGAAGCGTGGTTTTCATGGCCCTTTTAGATGTGAAATGTGTGAAGAGAATGTAGAAACTCTCAACCATATTTTTATTGAGTGTACTTTAGCCTCTGAGCTATGGAGGAGAATGGCCACTTTACTTGGCTTACAATGGTCCAATTTTTTTACTTTTGAACAACTTTGGAGGGATTGGCCTAATCAAGAGGGTGTTGATCATTTTATTAGGCAGTTAGTTTGGATGGGTTCTACCATTCTTCTTTGGAATATTTGGAATGAAAGGAATAACCAAATTTTTAATCAAGATAGGAAGGATATTCACTATATTTGGCAAAATACCATAGCCAACTTAGTTGAATCAGTCCATCAACTCCTTAATCACCCCCAAAACTCCCACCAAAGATGGGATCAAGTGATGCAAATATTGAAGATTAAATCTTCTAAGGGCAACCAACTTAAAGGGAATGTGAGTATTATTAAGATGGATAGGACAAGAAATTGGCAACCTCCTCCTAAGGATTTTGGAAAATTCAATACTGATGGAGCCTCTAGAGGGAACCCTGGAAAAGCCAGTGTGGGAGGAATTGGTAGACTTTCAGATGGCTCCCTGGTTTTTACTTTTGTTGAGAATTTGGGTATTCTTTCCAATAACCTTGTTGAGGGGTATGGTATCCTCAGGAGGCCTTCAGGAGGCTACTAAGGTTGGATGGGAAAAGGTGTTAGTTGAGTCTGACTCTCAACTTATGATTAATCTTTTGAAGACTCCTTCTAAGAATCATAAGGTTGATTGGAGAATAAAAATAATTATTGAGAAGATTCAATTAATCCAGATGGGATTTTTGAAAGTTGATTACAATCATGTGGTCAGAGATCAAAACAAGAGTGTTGATGCTTTAGCTAATTGGGCTTTGGACAAAGGTGATCTTACTTGTTATGGCCACCCTCCTAGATGGTGGGCTTCACAAATTAGGGAAGCTCTTCTTTCTATCATTTCTTTGGATGGCTCCAGTTCTGAAGGTACCTAGTTTCTTCTTGCTTTTTTTTGCTTCTCTTTGGTTCATTCAGGTTATTTTAGTTCCCTAGCTCAAACTATTCTTTCTTTTGTTTCCTCTGTTGATTCTTGCCTTAATAGTCTTCTGGTCTAGATAGGTCATTGTTATGTTCAATTTTTTTTCTTTTTTTTTTTTTGTTTTTTTGTTTAGTTTTTTAAGGTGTGTGTGTTCTTTTGTTTTGTTTTGTTTTTGTGTTCTTTGTGTTGTTTTTTGTTGTTCTTGTGTTTTTGTTGTTTTGTGTTTTTTATGTTTTTTGTTATTGTTCTTGTGTTTTTGTCGTTCTTGTTCTTGTGTTTCTCTTTGTTTGTGTTAATTCATGTTTTTATGTGTGAGTGTTTTCTATGTTTTTTGTTTTTGTTTATTGTCTGTTGTTGGTTGTTTTTTATTTTTATTTTTATTTTTATTTTTTAATATTTTAGGTTTTGGTTGTGTTTATTTTTCATGTTTTTTTTGGGTTATGTCTTTGTAGTGTTCTGTTGTTTTTGTCTTGTTTGTGTTTTGTTATGTGGTTCTTGTGTTTTTCTATGTGGTTCGTGTTGTGGTTTCTTTTATCTTATTGTGTGTGTGTTTTTGGTTGTGCTTTTGTTTTTGACACACTCAAGGAGCATGTTTTTTATTTTATTTTATTATTTTTGTTGTTATTTATTTATTTATTTACTTATTTTTAAATTGGTTTTGTGTGTTTGTTTGCTCCTTGAGTATGTCAAAGGTGGTAGGCCAGGTCCGAGTCCTAGGCATTTTTGGCGGAATGGATACCCCTGCCTCCTTGGGTCTTACCCAAAAGTGGCATCCCTTTTGGGATGTTTTCCACAAATAAAAAATATATATTGTAAACCTCTAAAATAATTATTTCCTTTTCTTTGGTGACTGTCATTGGCCACTTCAAGTAAAGGATACTTTTTTTTTAAAGAAAAAAACCCCTTGCGGGGCCGCCTTGGTCTGAGAGACCATGAAAATGGGGTTCTACACCATCAAATTCACCTGGGAGTCGTACCCGACCTTGCCCACACCAACATTATCAATTGGATTTTAGATATCTAATTCAGCTTTTTGGTAGGGTGGAGATTTGAACCTAGGACCTCCCTTGGAGGATTGCCCTCTCCTCTCCAACTCACCTATAACACCTGGGTAAGTAAAGGATAATTTTGTAATCTCAAATATAATTTCATTTTGGGGAGAGGGGGAAGCTTCATTAGGGGGGTTGTTCCTATTTTTTGTCATTGCCTCATTTACTTCTGTTTTGATCTAATTCAGTTTATAAGTTCTTTAATAAAGTAATAATTATTAAATAGAGATCTTAATATTTTTGATATAATTAGTGTTAACTTAACTATTACTTTAAGAAGCTATTCCTTGTAATAAGAAGCTATTTATTTCTTAAATATTAAGGATATTTCTTATATAAAATTAAGTTAAATTTTTTATTTCAAATCAATTTTTGGTTTCTAGAAACTTTTCTTTTAACATTCAAATAAACTTAAAATTTTATTAAAAATATCACCTATGTTCCTAGTGTTGGATTTCTAATAACTTACAGTTTCCCTCACGTAAGGGTGGGTTATTTGAATCCGATATTAATTTCTAGATGATATAAATATAAAATCCTATGTTCCATGTATCAATTCTCCTCTTTACTTATAGTTTCCCTCACGTAAGGGCGAGTAATTAGGAGAAGAGTTATATAGGCCTGGCATAAATATTATTTAATTAACCTTATAGTTTTATCAAAACTCCTCATATACTTATAGTTTCCCTCATGTTAGGGTGGGTATTTTGAGGAGCTTGGTATTTCTCAAAGGTTTTTTTAATCAATAGCATTCTCTAAATATAATAATTGAAGTCAAAGGGGGAATTTTTGGTTCTCTTCAATTTCTTTTGGCAAAATGAATACAATTGATCCACTCACCCCTCATAACTATCATACATGGAAACCTAAAATATTAAATATCATTTCTCAAAAAGGGCTCACACACCTGCTAGAAGAAGAGCAACTTGAATTTGAAAAAGAATATGAAAAATTTATTCATAAATGGAAGTTGTATGAAACAATGGGTATTATAAGCACTAATATAAATGAAATCTTATGGTTTCACATTACGGATTGTAAAAATCCTTATGAAATTTGGGAGAAACTAAAGAAATTATTTGAAAAAGTAGATCAAATAAGGTCAATGCAATTAAAGGCATAATTATCAGGATTATCTCCTAAAAACTTTAGCAATATTGTTGACTTTCTCACTAAATTTAAAGAATTCCTTACTCAATTTAAATGTAGTGGCAAGGATAAAAAATAATAAGAATGCATATATCTAATTATTTCTAAATTAAATGGTGTATTTCAGATATTTGCAACCACCTTTCTATCTATAAAAGATGCTCTTGGTGCAAGTTTCAAAATGCCCTCCTTGGAAGAGTTTTTTGAGAGACTAACTAGAGAAGAATCAAAACTTGCAAAGTATGAGATATCTTCCTCTTCCTCTAAAGCCTTAGTATTATCCACCTCCACTAAAGAAAAATTCAAAAATAAAGAAAGAAGTCCCATAACTTGTACTCACTATGAAAATAATGGTCATTCTACAAAAAAATGCTAGAAAAGATTACAACTAGAGGCAGCTATGAAAGATCAAATCATAGACAATAAAAAGTAGATAGGAAAAGCCCTAAATGTTCAAGGTAATACCACCAATACTTCATCCAATTATTGGGTCCTATATTCTGGATCAACTCATCACATGACTGCTTCAGATGATTCATTCTCTTCTATCTCCTCAAGTTCAACATGTAGCATAGGAGTTGGTGACTCTTCCTTTATCCTAGTCAAAATAAAGGGTGATATATCCATTGATGGTAGATCTATTAATAATATTCTCTATGTTCTAAACATTGCAATGAATCTCCTCTACGTATATTAGATTTATACTTTTGGAAAGGAGAAAATTGTTCTCTTCTCTCCAAAATGAGTTGAGATAAGATACTTTAAAGACCCCCACTCTCTTATATCCAAAGTAGAAATTGATCACAACACTTGCCTATTTCACTTCAAAGGATTCAAAAATCCAGAAGAGGCCTTCTGTTTTGTGGCTCATGGCTATCTTGAAAGTAAAATTTGGCATGACAGGTTTGATCATATCAATTATAACTACCTAAAGGAATTGAACACCCATGAAATGGTCACATGTTTACCTCAAGTCTCTTCTATTGATGAAGTATGTCCTGGATGTGCTCTTTGAAAGCAACATCAAGATCCTTTCCAACCAAGTGGTTCTCTAAAAGCCTCATCCCCTCTAGATTTAATTCATAGTGACTTAATATTTTTCCCGAAGCCTTCTTTCAAAGGACAAAAATATGCTCTAACCTTCATTGATGAATTTTCTAGAAGAACTTGGGTCTACTTCCTAAAATACAAAAGTGATGTTCTATCCCACTTAAAAATCTTCAAAGCCTTAGTTGAAAATCAGGCCTCTTGCAACATAAAGCAAATTTGCACAGATAATGGGGGGAATACTACAGTAATGAGTTATCAATATTTCTATCAAGTCATGGCATCATTCATTAGCATTATGTCTCCCACAATCCATAGCAAAATGGTATTTTAGAGAGAAAAAATCAAACATTGAAAGAAATAGCAAATTGTATGCTCCATTCAAAAGATATTCCAAGAACAATTTGGGTAAAATCTATTAACTGTGCAAACTATATTTAAAATTGCACACCTCATAAAGCTCTTGACCTTTTAATGCCTAAAGAAGCATGGACTGGCTCAAAACCGGATGTATCCTTCTTCAATATTTTTGGATGTACAACTTGGCCACACATCCCAAATAAGAAAAGGAAGGCTCTAGATAAGAAAACCAAAAAGCAAAGCATGAGGTATTTTTTCATATGAATGTCCAATTTGATGAAACATTCCCTCAAGAATATCCTCAACCATCCTCTTCCTCTATTGAGCCTTCTCCTATAGTAGAACCTCAATATAATGAAGAACCAACTTTAGATATTAATTTAGAGATTGATGGTCAATATGAGGAACCTATAAATCCAACTCAAAGTCTTACCATTCCTTATACTCCTTCCACTATGCCAAAATGAGCCTACACCATTGTTAAATAAGCTCCTCATTACATCCAAAATCTCCCATCATCCAGATTAACCAACTCCATAGGTACTGTTCTTGTCTCTCAATCTATTTCCTCTAATCCTCAATCCTTCAAAGAATCAAATGGTATTAAATAATGGGATGATACCATGGAAAATGAATTTTCTTTCTTAATCAAAAATGAAACTTGGGATTTAGATCCCCTACCTAAAGGGAAAAAATTAGATCGTTGTAAATGGATTTACAAAACAAAATATGGGTCTAATGGAGAAATTGGCAAACACAAAGCTTGCCTAGTAGCCAAAGTTTTCTCTCAAATTGAAGGAATTTATTATGCTAAAACCTTTGCACCAGTTGCCAAAATGGGTTTTGTTAGACTAGTTCTTGATTTGGTTGCTTCCCAAAAGTGGACTATCTTTCAAATGGATGTAAAAAGTGCTTTCTTACATGGGGACTTAAAGGAATATATATTCATGGAACAACCTACTAGTTTTATTCAAGATACCTCTCTTGTTTGTAGGCTAAAGAAGTATCTTTATGGCCTCAAACAAGCTCCTAGAACTTGGTATGAAAAAATAGACTCCTGCATTCTTTCCTCAGTTTTTTCTCATTGTGAGTCTGATAATACAGTCTACATTTGGAGAGATGAAGAAAAAATCACCATACTCGTTCTATATTTTGATGATCTACTACTCACTAGTAGTGACTTCACTCACATTCATACTTTAAAAGACTCTCTCTTTGAAAAATTTGATATATAAATTTTTTTTTTTTTTTTTTAAAATATATTTTTTTTTTTTTATTTGTTTTTTTTTGTTTTTTTTTCCCCTTTTGTCTTTTTTTTTTTTTGGGTTTTTTTTTTTTTTTGTTGTTTTTTTTTTTGTGTTTTTTTTTTACCTTTTGTGTTTGGGAAGCAATATAAAAAATCCTTTGTTACTTGAAGGAACACTCACTTTGGGCTTTTATATGAAGTAAAATCCATGGATATATTGGCTACATGGATTCAAATTGGGAAAGTTTGGTAGAAGCTAAATGTTCAAATTATGGCTATGTCTTTTGTCTTAGTTCTTTGCCAATTGCTTAGTTATGCAAAAGACAACAAGCAGTGGCCTTGTCATCTACAGAGGCAGAATATAGGGCAGAAATTTTAGAAAGTCAGGAAGATCTTTGGCTTCATCAGATTCTACAAGAATTTGGTTTTTCACATGACAAACCTATTACTACTTGGTGTGGCAATCAGAGCACAATTCATATTGCACATAATTCAATTGAGCATTAGTGCACCAAGCACATTGAGATATACATGCACTTCATTCGATAGCATATTCAAAATAGGGACATATACTTGGACTATATTCCAACTAAAAATTAGGTTTTAGACATATTCACCGAGTCATTTCTTTATTTGCATTCCATACAGTTGCGAAAGAAAATTGGAGTATTACAACTACATTGAAACAAATGTCTTTGCATCTCTCCTTTTATTATTTTATTCTTTGGAGGATGGTTTTTTCCCATGTTTTTTTATCATCTCTCCCTTACATGTTGTTGGGACTCATTATTTTTTATTAAGGATAATCTTCGCCATCCGCAGACATATCTCTTCATTTCATTGCAGATGGTTTTTCCCATATGGTTTTTTCACCATCTCTCATATATCTTGTAAATGAGTACCTCATCAAGCCATGTTTCTAGGACTCATATTTTTTTGTATTAAGAGGACAATATTCACAAACCGAAGACATGCCTCTTCCTTTTTCCTTTTGATAGATGGTTTTTCCCATGGGGTTTTTACCATCTCTTCAAAATGAAACCATTGTACATGAGTACCTCATCAGGTCATGTTGTTGGGACTCATTATTTTTTATTAAGGATAATCTTCGCCATCCGCAGACATATCTCTTCATTTCATTGCAGATGGTTTTTCCCATATGGTTTTTTCACCATCTCTTATATATGTTGTAAATGAGTACCTCATCAAGCCATGTTTCTAGGACTCAAATTGTTTTGTATTAAGAGGACAATATTCACAAACCGAAGACATGCCTCTTCCTTTTTCCTTTTGTTTTCCCATGGGGTTTTTACCATCTCTTCAAAATGAAACCATTGTACATGAGTACCTCATTAGGTCATGTTGTTGGGATTCATTATTTTTTATTAAGGATAATCTTCGCCATCCGCAGACATATCTCTTCATTTCATTGCAGATGGTTTTTCCCATATGGTTTTTTCACCATCTCTTATATATGTTGTAAATGAGTACCTCATCAAGCCATGTTTCTAGGACTCAAATTGTTTTGTATTAAGAGGACAATATTCACAAACCGAAGACATGCCTCTTCCTTTTTCCTTTTGATAGATGGTTTTTCCCATGGGGTTTTTACCATCTCTTAAAAATGAAACCATTGTACATGAGTACCTCATCAACATCTATTTTCGGGACTCATTTGTATAATACACCCCTAGTATCACTTAAGGGCGATATTAGAATAAGTAATTATTCTCTTAATTTCTACTATGATAAACATACTTGAGTTTCCAGTCCTTCATGAGTTAGGTGAACTCTCAGTTATAGTCTATATCAGATTTGATGAGTTGTTGTAATCTAATGGCTTTCAATGATCAACTTTGTTATTTATACAAATTTATTCCATAGAATAATCAATCAGTTCTATTTTGTTTCTTCAAATCTGTGATGTTGTGTAGTTCTACTCTTGGGAAATTTTAACAAGTTCCCCTGTTAGAATAAGTAATTATTCTCTTAAGTTCTACTAGGATAGACTTAATTGATTTTTCGCTCCTTCATGAGTCAGCTGAATTCTCAATTATAGTCTACATCAGATTTTATGAGTTGTAATCCAACGGATCTCAATGATCAACTTTGTTACTTATACAATGTTGATCAATGGAATAATCAATCAGTTCTATTTTATTTCTTCAAATCTTGTAATGCTTTGTAGTTCTACTCTTGGAAAATTTTGACATGGTACCATAGCAGGATAGATTCTGCTAGGCATTCTCTCTTTAAGGCAGCCTCTCAAACTAGTTCTTACTCTCTTATATTTTGTTTTTTTTTAATAAAGAGGTTTTAAATTTATTGTAGATTATTTTGTTATATCTGCAATCTGATCTCTCTTTAATTTTATAGCCTTCAAAATTATATATCCTTTTCTTTCTGGCCTATCCTTGGCCCAAAGAAATAAAGGATAGTTGTAATCTCTATAATATAACTTTTTGGGGGTTTTATAGGTGCCTTTTTGCACCTATTATAGCATCCAGGGGGTTGTTATTGCATCAATTTTTACCTCTTTTATTTTTACCTCATTACCTTTGTTATAAGTCATTTGTTTATATATCTTGGTAATGAAATATAAGTGAGGATAATTGATTTTAAATTACATTCCTTAATACATTAAAGATCTTAAAATAAAAATATTTAATTTTTTCTTTAATTCCTTATTAAAGCAAATATCTATATTAAACAACTTACTTTGTTCTAATTATTTTTCTTTCCAAAGTACTTTAATATTATATAGAGATTTTTTTAGTGGATGAAGTGAGGATATATAATTAGTATATATTATTTTATTATTTCCTTTATTGCAATAGGTCTCTATATTAATGAACTTATTTTGATTAATTTTTTTACAAAGAGTTTCTTAATTTATATAAAAAAAAATTGATAAAGGAATTTAAGTAAGATATATATTTAAATTAACGCTTGTTAATCTATTTTATTTTCAATTCATTATTCCTTTCTTAAAATTTTCTAAAGAGCAACTATATTAAATCAACTATGCACCTATATTGGAAATTCTAAATAACTTATAGTTTCCCTCACGTATGGGCGGGTTATTAAGATAACCAATATAGGAGTCTAGTTGATTAAAAGCCTATGTTCCAAGTATCATCTGGAAAGCACGAGGATACGAAAGCAAACAAAAGGGAAATGTAACGCTAAGTCCTACGAACGAGAATGCATGAAAAGAGGGAAAACAAACGAACTGAAACGAGATTTAAAGCAAATGTAAAAGTGCAGCCCTTTATTTTATTAATTTTCTCGAGATCGGGTTACAATACGTCTCCTCCCTTTTCAGGGGCTAGGAGCGTCGGACATAGTTTGGTTACACCACGAATGATACATTCCCCTTGGGGATCTTCCGCGTGCCCACATTGAAAATGGGCGGACCAAACGTCGCTGTCGCTTGCGTGAATGCATCTATAGTTCCTTGCTGCCCCTCCGATGTCGAGATCCTACGTTCAGAGAAACAGTAAATGATTAGTAGCACCTGCGGATGGAGGGAAACATGCGATCCCCAAGGCCTACGGTTAATGCATGCATAAAATAATTAAAACGATAACTAAAACATATCAGAATGAGCTAAAATTTGGACAGAGGCAAGAAAACATTACCAGGAACACACTGCAAAAGGAACAATCGAGAAATCTACCACAGATTTCTAATCGCTCCGGGGTGGGACGATTAGGACTGTCATAAACTATCAGAAAGCCACCTCCTAAATGTCCCATCCAGAGGCCTCCAAAACACCTACAAAGTTGGGGTTAGGCAAAATGGGGCATTTTGGGATGACCCAGAAGGTCGGATTTTGCAAATTCTGCCTCGATCGCCCTGTATCCGATGATGCTCCCTGTATGTTAGTGAAAGCGAGAAATAATAAAATCACAGCCAAAACTCATCAGAATGACATGAAATTTGAATGGCAGCATATGTGAAAGACCTAAAATGAAATGCAAAAGAAATAGTAGGGAAATCTACCACAGATTTCTAATCACTCCGGGGTGGGGCGATTAGGACTACGACAGTGCGGGGGCACCGAGGGCAGGACGCCCACCGTTTGGGGCTCGGTTTCGGCACCAATCCACTTGGGATGGGTCCAAAACCTCTTATGGGGTTGTGTCAAAAAATTTGGTGGGGTATTGTGGCCAAATGTTTGGGTTTTGGGTCCGGATTGCGCTTCCAATAATCACCCAATAACCTCCCTTCCAAAAGAGAGATCAAGGATGTAAGAAGCACAAACGATGGGTGAGGATGTAATTTGGCAGCACTCCATTGCTCCAAATGCTCCTGCTCTGTTCTCTTTTGGGGTGAGAAGACTCACCATTTTATAGACCTAGGGTCTCTCTCTTTGAATGCGCATGCGAGGGCGCCACTTGGCTTGCTTGCCCTATTTTGGGAGAAAATATTCTTCCCTGATTTAGAGTCTCCTTGCATGAGGCCTCCATGATCAAGGCATGCTTGACTGAAGTCCCTCTCTCTGATTTGAAGTCGTTCCTCGCAATTGCATGCCCTGAAGGTGCAGTTAAGTGGTGGACCTATCGAGGTTTGACTTTTTGCTAGTCAAACCTGCTAATCGTCCCACCCTGGGATGATTGCTGCTAATCGTCCCAGGGTGGGACGAATACCAGTTTGTAATCATCCCAGGGTGGGACGAGTAGGGAGCAAAGTGCTAAAAAGGTGCCAAATTGACCTCTGACCTTCCAAAACTATTGTGGGAGTGGTTAGGACCACTGTTTAACCTCTAGGGGCTGCCCTAGGGGCTATGTATGTCAATTCGATCAGTGCTTGTCATCACATAATCGGATTGGTGCTGTTTTGGTGTCTATAGATGCCCCTTTTTGGGATGCACTGTGCGTGGCGCAGTGCTGAGAAAAAATAGATAACCAAAGCACTAATGATTAGGGTTTCTCAGTAACCTAACCAACTTTTGATGCCCCAAGTATGGAAAGGGCACGCATTCTTGAATCCTTGCTTCTGACGAGCTAAGGAGCTTAATTCAAGTGTTAACCTTTTTTGGTGAGGTGTTACTTGATCTTGGACATTGTTCGATCATGAATAGGCAAAGGGCGCAACCTTTTGTCTATGGGAACCTTGAGTTCATGATTCTAGAATGCCAAGTGTTTGATCAGCTTGTGATTATTGCTTGTTTGCTGCCCCAAGCAGGGGCGTGATTGTCTTTGTCAATGATCCTTTGAATGCATGCCATTTCCTTGATTGGGTGTGTATTTGTTGATTGGTGACTAAGTGTGACTACCCCCTCAAGCGACGAATCGATGAGGGAATGACCGACATGAGAAAAGTGATGAGTCACTTGACCCAAGATGACTTTTGTAAGGGTGCCTTTAGTTGTTTTCCATTGAATGCTTATGCAGTTTTTGAACATTCTGACCTATTTTTGGTGGGTTTGAACCCTTTTTGTGACGCATTTTGGAGCTAAAATTGTCAAAAATTCGTCCTCCCATGGAGCGGTCCGGCTATGGTAGCCTTCTTAGGGAGTAGGATAGTGACAATTTGTGACCCCAACATCTATTTTGGATGCCAAGAATGTCAGGTGCAAAGGCGCCTTCGTTCGACAATGTTATTGCTATTTTTGGGTGGGTTTGGACCCTTTTGTGACGTCATTTGGGGATGAAATTCTTGAAAATCCGTCCTCTCGTGGAGCGGTCCGGCTATGGTAGCCTTCTTAGGGAGTAGGATAGTGAGGATTTGTGACCCCAATGTCGGTTTTGCATGCCAAGAATCGTAGGCGCAAAGGTGCCTTTGTTTGGCAGTTTTATTGCTATTTTTGTGCATTTTGGGTTTGTTTTTGTTGTTTTTGAATTTCTTGCTCTGTAATCGTCCCTGGGTGGGACGAATACCAGTTTAGTAATCGTCCCAGGGTGGGACGAGCGCTAACTAGAGTGCTCATCCCAGGGTGGAACGATTACAGGCCTAAAAGCCTATTTAAGGGCCAAAACTAGGTTTTGGGGCTCATTTGCATTTGTTTTTCTGGCGTTTTGGAGCTGTGAGGAGGAGGTCGAGTTCGCGTAGCGGAGCGCTATCAAATTTTCTCGGACACCATGAGTTCATGGACCGGATCATCAAGTGGCGGAGCCGAAGCGAGACCGGTGAGTGCTCCTCTTTATTTTGCTTGTTTTATTTTATAGTTTAAAAACTTTTTTTCTTTGTATTTCGTTTTTTGATTTAAACTAAAATAAAACCCTAGTTTAAATTTTTTTTGTTGTTTGAATTTGTGTTTTGTGTTTCTTTGTAGAAACTAAGATCAAAACCCTAGTTAAAATCGTTGTATTTTGCTTTAAAATCCTAGATGTAAAAAATTGTGTTTTTTTTTTTTTTAGACTAAGGTTAAAACCCTAGGATAAAATTTTTTGGGTTATTTTGTTTTTTTTTTTTTTTAGTTTTAACTTAGGTTAAAAACCCTAGGTTAAATTTTTTGTTTTTTTTTTTTTGTTTAACTAGAGTTAAAAACCCTAGGTTATTTTTTTTTTTTTTTTTTTGTATTAAACTAGAGTTAAAAACCCTAGGTTAAATTTTTTTTTTTTTTTTTTTTTGTTTAAACTAGAGTTAAAAACCCTAGGTTTTTTTTTTTTTTTTTGTTTAAACTAGAAAAACCTAGGTTAAATTTATTTTTGTTTTGTTTTTGTTTTGTTTAAACTAAAGAGTTAAAAACCCTAGGTAACTGATAAATTTTTATTTTGAATTTGTTTTTTTTTTTTATTTATCAGTTTGAACTAAAGTTAAAAACCTTAGGTAATTGAATTTTTTTTATTTTGAATTTGTTTTTTTTTTTAGTTTAAACTAAAGTTAAAAACCCTAGGTAATAAAATTTGTTTTTTGTTTTTTTTTTGTTTTTTTTATTTGATTTTGTATGTGTACTAATTTGTTATGTTTTTGTTGTAAGTTATTAAATGTTTTTGTTGTATTAATTTTTTTTTTCATGTTTTTAATGTTTTGTGTTGTTTTGTTTTGCAGGTTGTGAAGAGCCGGTACCGTGTGTCGACGGTGTTCTCTGAAGCATGGGAGGCACTGACTATGGTGGACTAGGAGTGGCTTGATGCCCTTGGGCTCAAGCAGGTGACTCGATTAGAGCCTGTGGTGGGGGATCGGGCATATCTGACTGCCCTGATCAACTTGTGGGATCCTCACACCAATACCTTTCATCTCCCAATAGGGGAGATGATGGTGACTCTTGAGGATGTCTATCGAATTCTATGGATTTTGATAGATGGGCTTCCTATTCGGACTACTCCACGTGATCAGCGTACGGTGGTGCTGACACGGTGCTTCGGGCATGGGGTGGAGATGGGGGTGGATAGTTCGATGGAGAGGGCAGAGGGGGATTGCCTGATTGGCGGTATTTTGGTGCGGTGGTGGCTGGAGAAGGGCGTGTTGGGGGTGAGGCATGCATTATTGATGACCCTCATCTCCAACATGCTACTGCTCGACTCATCAGGTGCGAGGTTCCCTTGGAACCTATTGGAGGTAGTTTTTAGACTTGTGGAGTGTCCGACAGAGGCACCCTTGATTATGAGGTGGGGGCAGACACTACTGGCATAAATTTATGATGAGTTGTACGAGGTCCACTATCGAAGGCAAAGGGGATTGGATGCAGCTATTTGTTGTAGTGCTGGGGGTGGCAGCACATAGCTATGGAGCGGCCATAGGGATTGCCTTGGACCACCCGGGTAGAGATGGTGGATAGAGAGATAGGGTATGCGGCTCTGTGGTGGAGGTCAGAGGAGCAAGGGCAGAGTCGATGGTGGGTAGGTGTCGTAGGGCACTATGTCGATGCCTTCGCATGGCTTGCTCTAGGGGAGGTGTTCTGGCATCCATATCGGGACTGTCTAGCCTGGCTTGAGGTTGGAGAGTGGCTCTGGTGGGTGCATAGGGGGAGATGGCTGATCGGGTAGCATGGGACCGAGTAGGAGTACTTCTCGTACGTCTGGGTGATGTGATAGTTTGGGGTGCGCCAGGGGTTGCCTAGTGAGCCCTTGATCTATCGACGTCGGGGCGATGAGAGGACTCTGGCCTGGCCGATCATCGAGCCGCTTGGTGAGGAGTCGATATAGTGATTGATGTCCTTGACGTGGACAACATCGGGGTGACTGTCGAGTATGACCAATGGTGGACGATGCGGTGATGGCGAGGTGAGGGGCCTCTAGGAGGTCCGGACGTAGTAGCAGTAGGTGGGGAGGATGCAGAGGCATCAGGGGAGGGTTGGGGGGCTCCACTGGAGGATGAGGACATGGTGGAGGTTGACAATTTTGTGGGGGATGATTTTGGAGTTTCGGAGCAGCCGGACACGTAGGACGTCCTAGAGTAGTGGGTGCCAGAGCAGCCCATCGTCTCGGAGATGCCTATGCCTCAGGCAGTCTCGAGGGATATGGAGGCTAGGTATCACGTTGAGATAGCATGATTGGAGGATCTACTTCGGAGATGGGATGAGGAGCTCGGGGATGCTCTATAGGAGAGGGATCTCCTACGGACTTAGTTGGCAAAGTGGGAGAACGCATTGGCTACGTACCATGGGATGGGGACACCGATGCATCATGGGAGAGGGATCTCCTACGGATGTAGTTGGCACAGCGTGATGATGCATTGGCTACGTACCATCGATGGGAGATGGATTTGGTCCGACATCGGATGGAGTTGGAGGCAGAGATTATCCGCCTCGGTGGGCGGTTACCTGAGCTCCCTAGAGGTGGATCTTCGCATCGAATGAGAGACAGTGAGACTGAGCAGTCTACTTCCTCTCATCGTAGGTGGTTGGATGAGGGGGGCACTAGTGGGCGTGATGCGGGGGCTAGCAACAGCCGCCCTGAGAGGTCCCATAGGACCCACACCACTGGGGGTAGTTCCCGTCGCATCGATCCTGCATGATCATGGTGGTCGATGCCCTAGGCTTGGGGGTTTTTGAGTTTTTGATTTTTTTGTGAGGTCAGAGGACCATTTTATTGTAGCCTACGGGCATTTTGATGATATATATACATGACTTTCTTTTTGGTTATACACTTGTCATGATTTATTGTTTATTTTTATGCACATTTATTTACGTTGATGGATGCATGTGTTATTATGAATGCGATGTTTCTAATTATATGATGTATGCATATGGAATGGATGGAATGATTTGTTGATAACTTGTCGATGGCACCATAGACTGTACAGGATTTACTGGCTTTCTGTACTATGTGATGACTTTGTGGAATGACTTTGCATGTGATAATTTTGTTTTGGTATTTTTCGTATTTTTTGATGGTGATGTAAGTAATGAAATGTACCAGTTGTTTTAAAATGTAGTTAAGGTTTTTCTGAGATTCAGATGTTTTAACTAACTAGCCAAGACTGTACATTTATCTCTCAAGACTTTTGAACAAGGTATGAATCAGACTTGAGTTTGACCAAGTTATTTTACATCCCTGTGTGTGCGATTGAGTTTGTTTATGTGGTATTTATCAGGATACCGCTAGTGCCAAATAGGTTGTCAACCAAACTTGTACTGAGGATCACCTAATTAGCTCCACTAACTCCTTTGTTGTATTTAGTAAGATTAATCCATAGGACAATCTAAGGTACCATAAGCTAGCTCATCCACATGCAAACATTGGTCTGCTCACACGCAAAGCTAATGTGATAGACATATCATCATGCATTTAGGATACCACCATTGTCAGGTAGGCTGTCCACCAAACCCGTAATGAGGATCACCTAGATGGTTTTTTGAATGCTGAGAATTCTAGGGATTCAAGCTCAGGCATCTTTCAGTTGCTCAACTTGTTGGGATACTTGCTCTCATACATAGTGATGAAAATCACTGTTTATTTTTCTCTTTTGTTTTTCTTTTTGAGCAAGGGGTTTGAATAGTGGTGATAACCACTATTATTTGATTTTGCATTTTAGGTTTCAAAGTTGAGCTCGTAGGTTGTTGGCTTGTGAATGGCATTGATCTCTTTTGGCTTTGGGGATGACTACCCATCCTGTTTAGGGACGTGTAGTATGAATCCTTACGACTTTGGGGACCAAAGGTGATTGGGGATATTATTATGTAATGGCATTGATCTTTTAGGCCTTGGGGATGACTACCCATCCTTGTCAAGGGTGTGTAGTATGAATCCTTATGACTTTGGGGATCAAATGTGATTGGGGATATGATTATGTAATGGCATTGATCTTTTAGGCCTTGGGGATGACTACCCATCCTTGTCAGGGGCATGTAGTATGAATCCTTATGACTTTGGGGACCAAAGGTGTTTTGGGATTTTTGTTAGTGGTGAAAACCACTATTTATTATGGGGAATTGGATGGGGAAGAGCTTGTCCTTTTGTCAATTCTCAGCATTCTCGAACCATTCACACAGGGGGATGAACAGGCTAACCTTTCACCTATGGTACCCTAGACTGCTTTGTAGGTTTCTCTTGCGTTCACACAACTTGGGAATTTTTTATGTGTTTTAACTTGTGTTGGGATGCTACGTAACGAGGTGTGATCCAAGTAAAACTCTACCTTTATAAAATCTGTCTGACTTTGTATAGTTCTTGGCTAGAAATCTAATGACAACTGAATGACGAAAACCCTAGATACATTAGAAGACAACTGACTATGATATGTAAATGGCGTTTATTTTTGATGGATGTATTTATAAAGTGGAAAATTATGGAAAATGATGGAATTGCCTAGCAATTACAGTCTATGGTGCTTTTGACATGTATGACCAACAAATATGCAATGTATGTTTGCGATGCCTAATGCAACTTATTTTTTTTGTGTTTTGATTTTTAAGAGTATGCATGGAAGTGAGATGCAATTTTTTTGCTATTTTTTATTATTTTATTGTTTTTGTTTGTTTTTGAATATTTGTTTTTGACCAAGCGATTGTGGGAACCCTTGGAGCTTTTGGTTTGACCAAAGGGTTTATGGATACCTTTGGGGCATTTTAGGTTGACCAAGCGATTGTGGGAATCCTTGGAGCTTTTGGTTTGACCAAAGGGATTATGGATACCTTTGGGGATTTTAGGGTTGACCAAGCGATTGTGGGAATCCTTGGAGCTTTTGGTTTGACCAAAGGGATTATTGATACCTTTGGGGCATTTTGGGTTGACCAAGCGATTGTGGGAATCCTTGGAGCTTTTGGTTTGACCAAAGGTATTATGGTTACCTTTGGGGCATTTTAGGTTGACCAAGCGATTGTGGGAATCCTTGGAGCTTTTGGTTTGACCAAAGGGATTATGGATGACCTTGGGGCATTTTGGGTTGACCAAGTGATTGTGGGAATCCTTGGAGCTTTTGGTTTGACCAAAGGGATTATGGATACCTTGGGGCATTTTAGGGGTTGACCAAGTGATTGTGGGAATCCTTGGAGCTTTTGGTTTGACCAAAGGGATTATGGTCTTGGAGCTTTTGGGTTGACCAAGCGATGTGGGAATCCTTGGAGCTTTTGGGGTGGGCTATGGCTCTCTAAATGTGGAATGGCCTCAAATGACTGATGTTCAAGGGTTCTAGTTCCTTGATTCCTTCAAGAGAGGCGAGCCGGTATGTTCCAGGTCCTATTTTACTATCAATTACATAGGGACCTAACCAATTTGCCATGAACTTGTCCCTTAGATGGGGTGGCAAGTTAGAATTTTGTTGGTTCTCTTTTAAGACCAAGTCACCAACCTGAAAGTCCCTCAGGTGAACTTTCATGTTGTATGCTTTCTTAAGTCACTCTTGATAGATACGTAAATGCTCGAGAGCATTGATGCATCATTCATCGAGCAACGTAAGTTGGTCTAACCGGGCCTACCATGCAGTGTCATCATCGATGAACTCTTGCATTGATATGCGTAGGGAAGGTATTTCCAACTCGAGAGGCATGACTGCCTCGGAGCCATACACCAACGAAAATGGAGTTGCCCTAGTGGGCGTCCGAATGCTAGTGCGATAAGCCCACAGGGCAAGCGGGATTTGAATGTGCCAATCCTTATGACTATCTGTGACTGTATTTTTAAGGATGGCAACTAGCATTTTGTTTGACGCCTCTGCTTGCCCATTTGCCTACGGATAATAGGGTGTTGAAAAATTATGCTGAATTTTGTACTTTGTTGTCAAAGCACGCACATATTTGTTCTTGAATGACGTCCCATTATCCGAGATGATCTTGGATGGAATACCAAAATGACATATGATGTTATGTAAAATAAACTCCGCAATGCGAGGTCCAATCATAGAGGTAAGCGAAATTGCTTCCACCCACTTGGTGAAGTACTCTGTGGCCATTATGATAAACGTGTGATGACTTGACGATGTAAGGGAGATCTTTTCGATTAGATCTAAGCCCCACTATGAAAATGGCCAAGCCGATTGGATCGGTTGCAAGGCCTGAGAAGGTACGTGTGTCAAATTGGCATGGTGTTGACACTTCACGCACTTCTTTACATACGCACAACAATCTCACTCTAAATATGGCCAATAATAGCCCATGCAGAGAATGCACTTTGCGATGGCCATACCGTTGAAGTGGCCATCGCATGTACCATCGTGCGCTTGGGTGATCGCCCAAGCGGACTCCTATTGGTCCAAGCAATGGAGGAGGATTCCTTCATAGCTTCGATGGTACAAAATGTCTCCTAGCAAGACATGTTTTGCCACTTTCTATTTAAATGATATTTTCGTGGCGTGCATCAATCCAAGTGGGAGGTTACCTAGCTTGAGGTAGTCTCTTATGGGTGTGTACCAATCCTACTGATCAGAAACCTCGATGGTATGAACTGCCAATCCCTCTTGAAGTTCGTCCCTAGCAAAAGCTGAGCGGGAACGAACTTGTAAGAATAGCGTTGTGTTGCTATTAAGGGGAATAGGGGAGAACAAGGACCCCTAGTTGGCTTGATTCAGACAATCATGGATTCGAGAGAACCTATCCTGAGATGGTTCAATCTGGATCAGGTGGATTCCTGGCGTTAGGTCAGAGCTTGCATGCTCCATCGTGGATTGCGATAATGTTTTGACTTGAATGGTTGTCATCTCATCGGAAGGGTCTTGCGGGATTAGTGACCCCAAGGAGGCCATAGTGTCCGCAAAATGATTCGATGATCGAGGGAGTGCCTCGATGTCGTACCATTCAAGATTTGCCAGGAATTTGTCCACAAGGGCTTTGTAGGCCTGCAGAACTGGGCATTTGCATTGGAATACCCCTTTTACTTGGTTGACAATTAACAACGAATCACCAAAGATGTTCAAGCATTTGATGTTCATGGTGATTGTTGTCTGAAGACCTATGAGCAAGGCTTCGTATTCGGCATTGTTGTTGGTGCATGAGAAATCAAGTTTAAATGATAGAGGCATTGGAGCCCCTTGTGGTGTGAAGAATACAATTCCCATGCCACCCCCTTGCTCACATTTAGAACCATCAAAGAATAAGGTTATGTCGGCCTGTGACTCAGGCACATCAGAATCTGGCGATTCTGAGACATGGAAGACCCCATCATCGGGTAGCTCTATGGTCAGAGGCTGATCGTCTTCGAGAGGAGCCTCTGCTAGTTGATCGGTGATGACTTGACCTTTGATGGACTTCTGTCCAATGAATTCGATGTCAAACTCCGTCAACAACATGATCCATTTCGTCATGCGGCTACTATGATAAGTATGACTCATCATGTACCATAATGGATTCTCCTTAGACACAACATACGTCGTATTGCTCAGCATGTAGTGGCATAGCTTTTTGGTAGCAAATACCACTGCCAAGCATAGCTTCTCGACGTATGCATAGTTAAGTTCATAACTGACCAAGGTGCGGCTAAGATAGTAAGTAGCCTAGTTCTTTGTGTAGTTCATTTTTTTGGGCTAGCATGGCACCCAGTGCCACCTCAGTAGCTGAGATGTATAAGTAGAATGACACTCCTGGTCTAGGTGGTGCCAATACTGGAGACGAAGCCAAGTATTGTTTAATGTCATCGAAGGCTGACTGGCACTCGTCATCCCAGTGAAATGCTACCCCCTTGTGCAATAATTTATTCATGGGTCGACACTTGTCAGATAGCTGCGCTATGAAGCGCTTGATTGACGCGACCTTTCCCTGCAGGCTTCTGAGCTGCTTGATGGTAGTTGGGGGGAGCATTTCAAGGATTGCCTTGACTTTGTGTGGATCCACCTCGATGCCTCATTTTGAGACTATGAAACCCAAGAGTTTTCTAGATGTGATGCCAAATACGCACTTCTTGGGGTTTAGTCTGACTTTGTGTTCGATGAGGCGATCGAGGATCTTGCTTAAGTCATCGAGATGATCTGGGCGCAAAAGAGATTTGGCCAACAAATCATCCATGTAATCTTCCAAAGTTTTATGCATGTGATCATGGAAGATGTATGTCATGGCACGTTGGTAGGTGGCGCCAACATTTTTAAGGCCAAAGGGCATGACCTTATAACAAAATGTCCCCCAAGGCGTTGTGAACGCCATTTTTAGTTGATCCTCGAGATTGATACGAATCTGATTGTATCCCGAGAAACCATCCATGAGGGAAAGCATTTCATGGCCCATTGTAGCATCTACCAATGCGTCGATGCTAGGCAAGGGGAAATCATCCTTGGGACTCACTTTGTTTAGATCTCAAAAATCGATGCATATGTGAATCCTCCCGTCTAGCTTTTTGATGGGTACCATGTTGGACAGCCATGGTGGGTAATCCACGTAGATGACAAACTGTGCATCCAACAGCTTTTGTAGCTCATATTTGACCATTAAGGCTACTGTTGGGTGCATCTTACGTAGTTTTTGCTTGACTGGCTTGACTGTCGGATCAAGCATTAGATTATGCATGACTAGCTATGGGTCTAGCCCCAGCATGTCTTTGTAGGACCATGCAAAAACCTCCTTCTTCTCTTTGAGAAGGGCAATGTAATCGGCTTGCTCTTCGGGGGATAGACTTACCCCCAACTTGATGATTTATGGATTCATTGGATCAGAGCCGATGTCTACGTCAGTCATCTCCTCGATCGACATGTGGGACCCATCCTCCAACTGGTGTGGAGTTGGGATCAAGTGGATATCATTTGCTGAATTTAGATCTACGTTGGGAACCTCGGGTCCCTCTTCAGCATGGAAGATATCCTGAGTTGGTCCTGGGGTGAAATGAAGCATCCCATCGCAAGGCCAGTACTCTGATGGGGATGGTGGTGAGTTAACGCGATCCCAGTCTATGGCATCTAGGTCTAGATACAATGGCCATGTTGGATCGGCTGGGTTGTGGATGGGGGCGGTTAAGTCAATGGAGATCATGTTGATGAAATGATTTTGGTCTCCATTACCATGGGGGTGGTGACTCGGACATCCTTGATGATCTTTGTGCTCTGGATCTAGCTCTGGGGGTATTGGCACAAATGGATCAGCCCTATGTGTGGATAAAAGGATAGGGTCTACCCTTGGCACTGATGGCTCTATAGGGTCTCTAGGTGGAAGGTGCTCTCTGTATGCCCAAAGTGGTGGATGCAACACTTGGTCCAACTGTGCTTGGTTTAGGTGCCACCTATGCCTTGGCCCCATGTTTAGTTGTTCAAACATGTCATCAATGTCCATGGGGTATTGTTGCTACCGCATATGATTGAGATATGCCATCTCAGTTTCATCTTCATAATCACTATCGGAGATCCATAGGCCTTCGTTGGCTCTGACAACTATTTGCGACATGTGAGGCTCATCTTGCTCGAGCAAATTGATCTGGTCCCATCGAGGTTGTTCCGCTCTCTATGGGAGGACCTAATTTTCTTGAGGTGGCACTTGCTCGATTGGAGCATCCAAGGGGAACATTGCCATGAAGCTTTCTTGATAGTCATCCATGGGGGTCACTTGTGAGTGATTGCTATCAGACTCGAAAGGGTCCCATGGTGCTACCTCATACTCTGACTCATCTTCTGAAGACCCTTCTTGGCCTTGTCTATATCCCTCTTGTAGGTGAGTCCTCGAACTTTCTCCTTTCTCGATCAAAGGGAAGGGGTTGTTGAGGTCAACAAGGTTGGTTGTTAACAATGGGAGATAATCCCCCAATGTATATGTTGTGTTAGGATTGGCATATGGATCTAATGCCAACCCATCCTTGTTGCCTATCCCTAGGCCTTGCATGTTCTCTACCAAGATGTCAAGGGGTAGAGGGTGGTTGAACCCTACTCCTGACTTGTCGTATGGCATCTGATATCTTGGTTGGCAAAGAATGCACACTCCTTGTTCATATCTACCCAACCCATATCCATGCCAATTACATTGGCCAAGATATCTCAAAGCGAAGTCTGGGTTGGACAAATAGTTGACATCCTCAACAAAGGGCTCTTCATCTTCTTCTTCTTGCATGTAAGGTTCAATGCCATTATCGAGGCCCCCATATACAAAGTTTGTCTGATTTGGTGGGTAGCCTAGAGGAACAATAGTGTCGATGGGGAGGCGAGGTCTCCCCATGTCTTGCATGGACTCAAGTGTGGGTGTTGCTACAATGTTCTCACACTAGGTACTCCCCTAGGCCCGTATTGGCCATCTCAATGGTGATCATTGGTGGTTGAGGGGGAGGGAATGGGAGTTCTTCTTGAGTCCACTCCATGTCGGGTGAACTAGGCATCTCGACTTCCATTCGGCTAGGCATCTCTTCGATAGAGATGGTTGAGACTGATGGCGGTGCCTCTTCCAGGGGTTTCTTCCCATTGTCCTTCGGTGTGGCCACCGTAGGTGGCATCATTGGTGAAGGACCAGATGATGAAGATGGACCCGACTGGGGATTTGATGGACTTAACAATGGGGATGTATGCGAAATCGAACCCTGTTTAGATGGATTCAACTAAAAATCCAAATGTGTTGATGGAAGGGTCGATTGCGGCATCAGCTGCACCATATTGCAATACTTGAAGGGCTCTAAGTCTATCGGGACTACATGCACTTGCCCTTCGAATGTGTACTTTAGGCATTGGTGGGCTATCGAAGGGACACACTTCATGTCCCTGATCCAAGGCCGGCCCAACAAGATGTTATAGGCCATCTCACCTTCCAAGATGTGGCACAATGTAGGAATAGTCTTTTGTCCCACTTGGATGGGCAGGACAATTGTGCCAACCATCGAGCATATCGCATCATTGAATGCTCGAAGAGTATAGGTGGAGGCCACAATGTGAGATGCTAGCAACTTGAGGTGTTTCAATGCCGTTGTTGTGATTATATTTCTGGATGAGCCAGTGTCCACCAACACCCTCTTAAATGGAATCTCGTTGACCCATGCAATGACGTGCAGGGGTGGATCCACCATATCACCAGTCACCGATTTTAGCTCATCTTCTCTAAAGGTGATGACTGGTTCTGTACATCATTTTACATGTCCCACAAAGTTGTTGAAAGAGTTTGCTTCATGGGGCTACAGCTCGATGGCTTTTAATATCTCCATTAGAGCCTCCCGATGGGGTGATGATTGTTGTATGAGCTCATAGATGGAGAGCCTAGCCGACGTGGTCCTTAAACTTTGGGTAAGTTTAGTCTGAATCGTGGCCACTGGTCTAGGCGGAGGAGGTTGTGTAGGGTGTTTTTGAGGTTGTGACGTTGATGGAACCTCTCCTATAGCCACTATGGGGGTAGCTGTGCTTGGGTACCTCTTGTTCCGAGTCACTATGCTTATCATCCCTACATACCCCTGCATGGGGCAGTTCTGTGTCACCTCATTGACTTGAAGGGTTTTTGCCTACGTATCATGGGTAGGTAGGGGGTCTTTGAAGACCCCCATCTATTGGTTGTTTGGTGCCATGGGATTATCCACCGCTAGCGTCTTGTTGTCTATTAGGTCTTGCACTAAGCTCTTGAACTTCCAACATGCGTAAAGGTCATGTCCTTTCTGTCGATGAAATCTATAGTACAAGTCTTCCCTATAGCCCTTAGGTTTTGGCATGTTGGGGTCTATGGGTCGACTTTCTGGTAGGTTTATCAAGTTTGCCATGGACAAATGATCAAACAAGGAGTCTTTGGACTCTGTGAAGGGTGTGAATTGTCGCCTAGGGTGATGCTACTAATTTTGCTCTTGCCTATGATTTTCCTTCTCATAGCTGTCAAGAGGAACTGCCTGATAGTTAGCCTATGAGGGTTGTGTCGTCTGTGCAGGCTTTTGTATGTTTATGGCAACCTGATTGACCATAGTGGGTTTCGGTTGCGTTGACCCAATTTTGGCATTTTTGGGCCACTCTTTCTTGCGTGGCTTGGCAATCTCGCCATCCTGTATCTTGATCTCCTCAATGATTCTGGCTTGTGCCAGGGCTTCCTCGAGAGTGGCATATTGCTGTAGCTACAATAGCATGGAGATCGACCTCAAACAACTTTTTGAGAACATTTGGGTCAGGTCGGCCATAGGAGGGAGGTAAGGAAGCTTTGAAAGCAACGTCCTCCACCGATTTCCATAGGCCACCATGGTCTCTTCCTCATACTCGCTCGAGGCTAGCTAGGTCACTTAATGATGCCTTCTTCTTGGTATTAAAGGTGAAACGTTCGAGGAACGTGTCCACTAGCTGGTCCAGGTTGCTGATGCTATGCTTTGGTAACTGGGTAAACCAATCCGAGGTAGGGCCTACGAACGTGGTTATAAATGTTCTTAGAAGCAAAGCATCATTGTCCTGAATGCCAAAGCATTGGCTCAGGAATCTAGTCACGTGCTCTTGGGCATCCTCCTCCCCTCTAAATATTGCCAATTGAGGCATTTTAAAGTGTTCAGGGTATGGGGGTGCAAGAACTGAAGGATGCACAGGGTGACTACAGAGCTGGCATAAAGTGGGCTTTTGGGGCCCAAAAGTCTTGGTCTCCATAGACTCTAAGCGCTCTAGCAGTACTTTATATGCATCAAAAGATTTGATCTCTTCCTCCTTGGTTTGCTCTCGTTGTGGGTTGCGGGGAACTTGAGGCCTATGGAGGGGTGGCCGGATAGCACCCCCTCTGCCTTGGTAGGGCATTTCAGCCCGCTCTTCTTCTTGCTCATATTCCTCATAGGCTTCTTGAGGAGTTCTTGGGTGTGACCTATAAACATGGGTGGGTGCCCATGGAGGGTGCCCATCATTGTTTCTGGGAGTGGCCTCCCGCTCAGGTCTAGGAGGTCTCGGAGGCAACACTTGGTAAGGTCATGGAGACCTGTCTCGCACCAAGGGGTTGTGCCTCTCATACGACTCTGCCCTCTACGTGCGAGGGGTTGGAACCCTCTCAGGCATAGTGTTCTGGAGTAGCTCATCTATTTGACATCGAATGCGCTCTTTGCTAAGGCGATACAGGTGCTCTAACTATTGTTGGTCTTGCTTGAGCTGCATGATTTGCGCTTGGTGGGCGGCATGTTTGGCAAATGCCAAGTCAATTTGTTCCATCGTCTTGTGTTTAGGAAGCCTAGATGCCTCTCCTACATGTCTATCTCGGTCGTGGTGATCCGAGATCTCTATGAGTCACTTTCCTCTATCGAGGTTAGCGGCATTCACCCGAGGCTCTGGCCTCAGTGGGTGATCCTGATAAATAGCAGGTGTGGAGGCGCATTGCTCCCATGCTGTGTATTGCTCTTGAGGAATGTAGTGGTCTTCCTCATGCTCCCTTTCGTATATGTGAAAGGGGCGGGCAAAGTTGGCTCGCCCTGTCTGAAGAGCCTTGCGCTCTGGATTTGGCCTATTGTTTTTTATAGTAATAAGGGGTAGAGGAGGGATGATGTAATCATGTGGCCCCTCCTTATGGACCCTATGTTGTTCTAGCACTTCATCGCATGGTGGCCACTCATAACGAGTGTCTAAGGGAGCCCTCCCATCTATGTTGAGTGCCACGTGTATGGACTCCTCCTGAAAGGGTCTATGTTGAGTGGGAGTGCCCCTCAAAGGGGTGCCTCTATAGTCCCATTCTGTAATGGCATGATGTGGACTATCTTGTGGGTCAGGCCACCAAGGTGGTATGACCAAGTCCTCGGGGCTATATCGGAGGTGACTTGTGCCCCTTTGTACACTTTTCGTAGCTTCTGCCCATGATTGGGCTCGGCTACGGGTGTACACCATGGTGGTGTTTCTCTAAATATGTGTACGTTTTTATCTTCTTTATGATTTTTTATGCTACACTAAACAAAAGGGGACCACACAATCAAAGCAATGATTATCTTGTTTATAGATTAAAAGTGTGCCCTAGATCTGGTTCAGTGTGTTTTGATTTTTGTTTTGAAAACCTTGTAAAGAAATTTTTGTTGTATATGCAATATGAGGGCTCTTATATCTCCCAAAATGGTCACCCCTTCAATATACCATTGCCAGGCCATTATACCGAACCTCTCTATATACCCGCCCTTACGTGAGGGAGACTATTGGTACGTGAGAGCAGAACAGTACATGGAACATAGGCGGTATGGAAGGGGAATCACTCTATTTTTGACACCTACCATAGAAGACTTATCCTCATGCACTGGGAATCACCCCAGCTACACTTGGTCAGCTTTCATCAGGATTTACGTCTAGCAACAGTAGCGATCGGGGTTATGTATGCAAAAATTCAAGCCAAGGTGGTGATGAAATCCACCGTTGGTCTTGATCAAGGGTTGGGGTTTTACGACCAACTCCTTGATGTTTAAATTACCACGTGGTGTGTGGGGTTATTTTTATTTGTGCAAAGAAAGAAAAACATGCAGTAAAACTCTCCTATGCAAGCAAAGAAATAGGAAATGATAGAGACAGAAAATAGAAAATGACAGAGGATGCTCAGAACCCCTACCTCTTCTCTGCCCAAACCGGATGCCTCTGAGTTTCTACTCTAAAACTGCATAGAGAGCTAATCATCCTGGGGTGGGATGAATATCAGAACTATATTCATCATAGGGTGGGATGAATGCCCATTCGTCCCTGGGTGACATGAATTCGAGCTCTATACTCGTCATAGGGTGGAACGAGCAGCAGTCCAATGCTTGAAAGATTGACACCTACAAGCAAAAACACACAAATTTTGATCAAAAATTTGATCTCAAAATCAGGGGACAGTGTCCCACCATGATCGCCACTGAAAGCATGAGGATACGAAAGCAAAACAAAAGGGAAATGTAACGCTAAGTCCTACGAATGAGAATGCATGAAAAGAGGGAAAACAAATGAACTGAAATGAGATTTAAAGCAAGTGTAAAAGTGCAGCCCTTTATTTTATTAATTTTCTCGAGACCGGGTTACAATACGTCTCCTCCCTTTTCAGGGGCTAGGAGCGTCGGACATAGTTTGGTTACACCACGAATGATACATTCCCCTTGGGGATCTTCCGCGTGCCCACATTGAAAATGGGTAGACCAAACATCATCGCCACTTGCATGAATGCATCTATAGTTCCTTTCTGCCCCTTCGGTGTCGAGATCCTATGTTCAGAGAAATAGTAAATGATTAGTAGCACCTACGGATGGAGGGAAACATGCGATCCCCAAGGCCTACGGTTAATGCATGCATAAAATAATTAAAATGATAACTAAAACATATCAGAATGAGCTAAAATTTGGACAGAAGCAAGAAAACATTACCAGGAACACACTACAAAAGGAACAGTCAAGAAATCTACCACAGATTTCTAATCGCTCCGGGGTGGGACGATTAGGACTATCATAAACTATCATAAAGCCACCTCCTAAATGTCCCATCCAGAGGCCTCCAAAACACCTACAAAGTTGGGGTTAGGAAAAATGGGGAATTTTGGGATGACCCAGAAGGTCAGATTTTGCAAATTCTGCCTCGATCACCCTGTATCCGATGATGCTCCCTGTATGTTAGTGAAAGCGAGAAACAATAAAATCATAGTCAAAACTCATCAGAATGGCATGAAATTTGAATGACAACATATATGAATGACCTAAAATGAAATGCAAATGAAATAGTAGGGAAATCTACCACAGATTTCTAATCACTCTGGGGTGGGGCGATTAGGACTGCAGTAGTGCGAGGGGCACCCGGGGGCAGGACGCCCATCGTTTGGGGCTCGGTTTCGGCACCAATCCACTTGGGATGGGTCCAAAACCTCTTATGGGGTTGTGTCA
The DNA here is from genome assembly GCA_028583015.1 of Wollemia nobilis. NCBI lineage: Eukaryota > Viridiplantae > Streptophyta > Pinopsida > Araucariales > Araucariaceae > Wollemia > Wollemia nobilis. The sequence goes on along the minus strand of JAQPPZ010016717.1, from coordinate 8,732,802 downwards.
AAAAATTTGGTGGGGTATTGTGGCCAAATGTTTGGGTTTTGGGTCCGGATTGCACTTCCAATGATCACCCAATAACCTCCCTTCCAAAAGAGAGATCAAGGATGTAAGAAGCACAAACGATGGGTGAGGATGTAATTCGGTAGCACTCCATTGCTCCAAATGCTCCTGCTCTATTCTCTTTTGGGGTGAGAAGACTCACCATTTTATAGACCTAGGGTCTCTCTCTTTGAATGCGCATGCGAGGGCGCCACTTGGCTTGCTTGCCCTATTTTGGGAGAAAATATTCTTCCCCGATTTAGAGTCTCCTTGCATGAGGCCTCCATGATCAAGGCATGCTTGACTGAAGTCCCTCTCTCTGATTTGAAGTCGTTCCTCACAATTGCATGCCCTGAAGGCGCAGTTAAGTGGCGGACCTATCGAGGTTTGACTTTTTTCCAGTCAAACCTGCTAATCGTCCCACCCTGGGATGATTGCTGCTAATCATCCCAGGGTGGGATGAATACCAGTTTGTAATCATCCCAGGGTGGGACGAGTAGGGAGAAAAGTGCTAAAAAGGTGCCAAATTGACCTCTGACCTTCCAAAACTATTGTGGGAGTGGTTAGGACCACTGTTTAACCTCTGGGGGCTGCCCTAGGGGCTATGTATGTCAATTCGATCAGTGCTTGTCATCACATAATCGGATTGGTGTTGTTTTGGTGTCTACACATCTCTACTCAATACTTATAGTTTCCCTCTCCTAAGGGCGGGTATTTGAGGAGAAAATATATATAGGCCTGGTATATTTGTTCTCGTTAGCCTAATATTAATATCAAATATCCTAAAAATTACTTATAGTTTCCCTCTCGCTAGGGTGGGTATTTAAAGATATTTGGTGTTTCTTAAAATATTTTGTTCACTAATATCCATTGCATTCTCTAAATTAAATTTAAATGGGGGAAGTTTAGGTTCACTTCAATTTTTTTTGGAAAAATGAATTCAATGAATACAATTGATCCTCTCACTCTTCATAACTACCATACATGGAAACCCAAAATATTAAATCTCATTTCTCAAAAATGTCTCACACACATATTGGAATAAAAGCAACCTGAATTTGAAAAATTTATTCATAAATGGAAGATGTATGAAACAATAGGTATTATAAGCTCTAATGTAAATGAAATCTTATGGTTTCACATTACAGATTGTAAAAATATTTATGAAATTTGGAAGAAACTAAAGAAATTTTTTGGGAAAGTAGATAAAATAAGATCAATGCAGCTAGAAGCAAAATTAACAACATTATCTTTTGAATACTTCAGCAATATTGTTGAATATCTCACCAAATTTAAAGAAGTCCTCACTCAATACAAAGGTAGTGGGAAGAATAAAACTAAATAAGAATGTATTTATCTAATTTCTTCTAAACTAAATGGTGTATTTCAAATATTTGTAACCACCTTTCTATCTACAAAAGATGCTCTTGGTGCAAATTTTAAAATGCCCTCCTTAGAAGAATTTTGTGATAGACTAACTAGGGAAGAAACAAAACTTGCTAGATATGAAATATCTTATTATTATTCAAAAGCCTTAGTAGCCTCCACCTCCTCTAAAGAAAAAAATCAAAAATAAAGAAAAGAATCCCATAACTTGTACTCACTACAAATAGAATGGTCATTTTGCAAACAAATACTGGAAAATATTACAACAACTAGAGGTATCTATGAAGGATCAAAATATAGATAGTAAAAATTAGATAGTAAAAGCCCTAAATGTTCAAAGGAAGACCATCAATACTTCATCTAATTACTAGGTCTTAGATTCTGGAGCAACTCATCACATGACTGCTTTAGATGAGTCATTCTCTTCTATCTCCTCATGTTCAACATGTAGCATAGAAGTTGGTGACTCTTCCTTTATTCCAATCAAAGGAAAGGGTGGCATATCCATTGATAGTGGCTCTATCAATAATGTTCTCTATGTTCCAAATATTGCAACAAATCTCCTCTCCGTATATCATATTTGTACTTCTAGAAAGGGAAAAATTGTTCTCTTCTCTCCAATAGGAGTTGAGATAAAAGAATTTCAATACCCCTACTCTCTTATATCCAAAGGAGATATTGATCACAAAACTCACCTATTTCACTTCATAGGATTAAAAAATATAGAAGGGGCCTCTTGTTTTGTGGCTCATGGAGATCTTGAAAGTAAAATTTGGCATGAAATGTTTGGTCATCTTAGTTATAACTACCTAAAAAAATTGAACACCCATGAAATGGTAACAGGTTTACCTCATGTCTCTTCTATTGATGGAGTATGTCCTATATGTGCTCTTGGAAAGAAACATCAAGATCCTTTCCACCAAAATGGTTATATAAAAGCCTCATCCCCTTTAGAGTTAGTCCATAGTGACTTGATGTTTTTCCTAGAGCCTTCTTTCAAAGGATAAAAACATTCTCTAATCTTCATTGATGACTTTTCCAGAATAACTTGGGTCTACTTCCTAAAATACAAAAGTGATAAAAATCAGGCCTCTTGCAACATCAAGAAAATTTGCACATATAATGGGGGGAATACTATAGTAATGAGTTATCAATATTTCTATCAAGTCATGGCATCATTCTGAAAACATGAGATTTCGAAAGATGTAAAGGAAACACTAAAACTTAATGCAATGTAAACGAGAGAAAGAGAATGCATTAAACGAGATAAAAAGAAGTGTAAAAGCACAGCCTTTTTTTATTTATACTCTCTTTAATTTTGGTTACAAGGACGTCTCCTCCCCTTTTGGGGTCTGGGAGCGTTAACAAATTTTTTGGTCACAATAATGACCAGTGATCCTTCTTCCGCGTGCCCACATGTAAAACGGGCGGGCCAAAGTGTTGTCGCCGCTTGTGTTGAAGAAGAGTCCTCGATCCTTGCTGCTCCTCCTGCGTTCAAAGAAACAACAAAGAAAGAGTTAGTAGCACCTGTGTTGAAATAAAGCATTCGGTCTTTAAAACAAATAGAACATGCATGCAGAAGATGATCAAAACAGCAGATTGGAGGACTCAAAAATCAAAATCCTGAAATCATAATGCAAAGGAAATAAAAACAGAACATTGAGCTTTGTCGGTGAATGGATGGATCCTTGGATCCGGATTCACATTTTCCATAAACACCCGATGACCTCCCTTGCAGAAGAGATCACGGATGCGGATGACATGAATCAAGGCTAAAACATCTTGCGGTAAACTGGTAGGGCTTCGCTGCTCCAAATGTTTCTTCACTCCCCCTTTTCTTGGTGAGAGAACTCTGCAATTTATAGAATTCCTTGGGGTGTAGTTGTTATGGGCATGCAAGGATGCTAGTTGGTGTTCATGCTAGTGTGTGATGGGGGAAATTCTTCCTATCTGGCCTGCCCATGCTTGTCTGCGTGATAGTTCGCTGGTCGTCCACTCGCACGCATGCGAGGCAGGGAGTCGTAATTGACTGACTTCCACTACCAATTGTTTAATGTCCACATTTATTTGTTTAATGTCCACTTTCGTTGTTTAATGTCCACCTTTATTTGTTTAATGTCCACTTTCGTTGTTTAACATTCGCCTTTATTTTTTTAACGTCCGCCTTTATTTTTTTAACGTTCGCCTTTATTTATTTAATGTTTGCCTTTATTTGTTTAACATCAAGCCAGGAACAAAGGTAGGAGTTTGTCACGATATCATGACATCACGATATCACGACGTCACGATATCACGACACCAAGAAGAAGCCAGGGCACAAAGGCGAAAGGTTGTCACGATATCGCGACGTCGCGATATCACGATGTTGCAATATCATGACAAACAAACAAAACTATGGCACAAGGCGAAAGGTTGTCACGATATCACGACGTCGCGATATCGCGATGTCATGATATCATGACAAATAAATAAAACCCTGGCACAAGGCGGAAGTTTGTCGCGATATCGTGACTTCGTGATATCACGACAAACAAACAAAATGATGGTGCAAGGCGAAAGGTTGTCGCGATATCATGACGTCGTGATATCGCGACGTCACGATATCGTGACAAACAAACAAAACCTTGGCGCAAGGTAGAAGGTTGTCATGATATCGCGACGTCGTGATATCGTGACAAACAAACAAAACCCTGGCGCAAAGGTAGAAGGTTGTCACGATATCGCGACATCGCGATATCATGACAAACAAACAAAATGATGGTGCAAGGTGGAAGGTTGTCATGATATTGCGATGTCGCGATATCGCGACAAACAAACAAAACCCTGGTGTAAGGCGAAAGGTTGTCGTGATATCACAACATCATGATATTACAACAAACAAACAAAACCCTGGCGCAAAGGCGGAATGGTCGCGATATCGTGCCATAAAACAAACAAAAAGGGCCCGAAGGCAAAAAGGTCATGGGTCTCTTTAAATGCATGCTTTCATGGTGGATCAAGGCAGTGTATGTCAATGCGATCAGTGTTTGCAGTCACGTAATCGGATTGGTGTTGTTTTGGTGTCTACACATTCATCAGCATTTTTCTCCCATAATCCATAGCAAAATGGTATTGCAGAGAGGAAAAACCAACATTGAAAGAAATAGTAAACAATATGCTCCATTCAAGAGATATTCCAAAAGTTTTTTGGGCAGAATCTATTAACTATGCAAACTACATTCAAAACCACACACCTCATAAAGCTCTTGACCATTTAACTCCTAAAGAAGCATGGATCAGCTCAAAATTGGATGTCTCCTTCAAGATTTTTAGGTGTACTGCTTGGGCACACATCCCAAAGAAGAAAAGGAAGGCTCTAGATAAGAAAAGCAAAAAGCTCATATTTGTTGGTTATTGTGAGGAAATGAAATAATACAGGCTCCTTGATCCCATAACTCATGAGGTATTTTTCATAGGAATGTCCAAATTGATGAAACATTCCCTCAGAAATATCCTCAATCATCCTCTTCCTTTATTGAGCCTTCTCCTATAGTATAAACTCAATATAATGAAGAACCAACTTTAGAGATTAATTTAGATATTGATGATCAAGATGAGGAAACTATAACTCCAACTCAAAGTCTTTCCACTTCTTCTACTCCTTCCACTGTGCCAAAATGGACCCACACCATTGTTAACGAAGCTACCCCTTACATCCAAAATCTTCCATCATCCATATTAACCAACTCCATAGGCATTGGTCTTGTCTGTCAGTTTATTTTGTCTTATCCTCAATCCTTCAAAGAAGCAATTGGTATTAAAGAATGGTATGATGCCATAGAAAATGAACTCTCTTCCTTAATCAAAAATTAAACTTGGGATTTAGTTCCCCTACTAAAAGGAAGGAAATTAGTCTGTTGTAAATAGATTTATAGAACAAAATATGGGCCTAATGAAGAAACTAACAAACATAAAGCTTGCCTAGTAGCCAAAGGTTTCTCTCAAATTGAAGAAATTGATTATGCTGAAACCTTTGCACCAGTTGCCAAATGGATTCTTTTAGACTGGTTCTTGCTCTGGTTGCTTCCCAAAAGTGGTGTCTTTCAAATGGATGTAAAAATATTTTTCTTACATGGGGACTTAAAGGAAGATATATTCATGGAACAACTTGCTAGTTTCACTCAAGACTTCTCTCTTGTTTGTATGCTAAAGAAGTCTCTCTATGGCCTCAAACAAGCTCCTAAATCTTGGTATGAAAAAATGGACTCCTTCCTTCTTTCCTTAGGTTTTTCTCATTGTGAGTTTGATAATACAGTCTACATTTAGAGAGATGAAGGAAAATTCACCACACTTGTTCTATATGTTGATGATCTACCACTCACTGGTAGTGACTTCGCTCTCATTCAAACTATAAAAGACTTCCTCTCTAAAAAAATTGATATGGCTGATCTGGGTCTAGCTCATTACTTCCTTGGGATCCAAATAAATCAAAAAGATGCAAGAATTGTATTGTATCAACAAAAATAAAATCTAGATCTTATTCAAAGATTTAAAATGATAGATTTAAAACCTTCTCCTACACCTTTTCATATTGGGTACGTTTTGTAGAAGACAGATGTTCAAATTTTGGCTATGTCTTTTGTCTTGGTTCTTCGCCAATTTCTTGGTTATGCAAAAAAAACAACAAGCAACGACCTTATCATATATAGAGGTAGAATATAGGGAAACAATTTTAGCAAGTCAGGAAGATCTTTGACTTTGTAACATTCTAAGAGAATTTAGTTTTTCCCATGACAAACCTATTACTATTTGGCATGACAATCATAGCACAATTCATATTGCACGCAATCCAGTTGAGCATCAACACACCAAGCACATTGAGATGCCCATGCACTTCATTTGACAACATATTCAGAATAGGGAGATATACTTGGACTATATTCCAACTAAAAATCAAGTTGTAAACATCTTCACCAAGTCATTTCCTTCTTCGTGTTACATACAGTTACGAGAGAAACTTGGAGTATTACAACTACATTGAAACAAAGGTCTTTCACCTCTCCTTTTATTATTGTATTCTTTAGAGGATGGTTTTTTCCCATGTGGTTTTTTTATCATCTCTCCCTTACATATTATACATGAGTACCTCATCAGGCCATATTGTCGAGACTCATTTTTTTTGTTGTTATTAAGGACAATCTTTGCCATTTGAATACATGCCTCTTTATTTCATAGCAGACGGTTTTTAGCATGTGGTTTTTTACCATATCTTATATATATTATAAATGAGTACCTCATCAGGACATGTTGCTAGGACTCACATTTTTTGTATTAAGAGGACAATCTTTGTAAACCAAAGCCATGCCTCTTCATTTTTCTTTTTTGATAGATGGTTTTTCCCATGGGGTTTTTACCATATCTTCAGAAAAAAAACCATTGTATATAAGTACCTTATCAAGCTCTATTTTCGGGACTCATTTGCACAATACACCCCTTGTATCACTTAAGGGGGGTTTTATAATAAGTAATTATTCTCTTAATTTCTACTAGAATAGACTTACTTAAGTGTCCACTCCTTCATGAGTCATGTGAACTCCCAGTTATAGTCTACATCAAATTTGATGAGTTGTTGTAATCCAATGGCTCTCAATGATCAACTTTGGTATTTATACGAATTTAATGCATTGAATAATCAATCAGTTCTATTTTATTTCTACAAATATTGTAATGCTTTGTAGTTCTACTCTTGGGAAATTCCAACATCCCCCTCTCATTTTACCTCTCTCTCCCCTTTCAGTGACCTTACAGAAACTCTACCAAAATCATACCAAAGTTGCATCTAACAATTCCAGACTATGCAAAAATAATTATAGCATCCAGGTAGCCCATTCAGACAAAGGATCTCCACCAGAAAGTAGTCATAGTCCAATTTTCCCCTACCCTACAAATCTAGATTCCAATTTGTAGGCTACCCTACGAATTGACCTTGCAATGGGTCTACACAAACAAAGTTTATAGGTATTAGTTCCTTTATATTTTTGCAACATTTCCTTTTAGCTTTTATCATTATTTCATGTTATTTTTATGTCAAGTTTGTCTTTTATCACTATGGGGCTTGACTGAGGTAGGCTCCCAAACATACTAATCATCTTTTGTAGGTCTAAAAACTAGGTGTAGAAGGAAAACTACACCAACAAAACATATTGGTGGCCCACACACGTAGAAGCCCACCTTCACTAAGGAGATCTTAAAGACATTATCAGGATTTTGTGTATTTTTTAAATTAAATAGGTACACTAATATTTGTAACCTATAAAGCATTCCTTAATGAAATAAAAGTTGTATTTTTGAGTAGTTTACATTGTTTTGAATTACTTGATCAAATGAATTTCTCTTTTTGTCAGCTTCATTCTAGCACACCCAGTGGGACCCCCACAAAAGGCTGCATTAGGATTTTTTTCTTACAAATATAATGTAATCTCTTATTTTATGTGTTGTTGTAGGTACCCTCAATACAGAAAAGAACCTTTCTAAGCCCTGATAAGCACTTTAGGTCAGTAGAAAAAGGATTTTGAGGCTCCTAAACCTTATTCACACCCAGCCTATGAGTCAGAATCCAACTCACAAGTAACCCTATGAATTCTATGATATTGTTTCACAAAACCCTAACACAATAGGGTATCACAATAGAAACTTCAAAACACATATCAAACATCTCAATAGTCAGGTATTCTCCTTGAAATTTTTTATTTATGTATTTCTTTTTGCATAGAAATTTCACATTCAAAATGCATTGTGGTATTTTGTACTATTGTTCCTTTTGAAACAATAATTAGGTCTATCAGAGTGGTCAGAACTCCTTCAATTTGTTTCAAAGTTATTTGTTGTCATTCAATTCAAAAATTGCATTCCTCTTTTCACTTTGTTATTTACAATCGTCAAACTAGTTCTTCATTCCTTTTTTTAGGTTGCATTTCATTCCTTTATGTATGTTTGATAGGCATTTCCAATTCCTTTAAAAAACCTGTATTTATATCATAAGTTTTTAATTTCTCTTATGTTTTAAAAGCATTTCAATTTCATATTTCAAAAATCACATCTAGATTAGGTTTTTAAAATCCCTTTTTGTGTCAAATATTTAAATTCCTTTCTTGCAAAATCAAAGCTCAAATCTCTTTCATGTTTTTAGATTAGGAATTCAATTCCTTTTTGCATCCTTTAGCCTAAGAGTCAAATTTCTTTTTGCATAATCAATTTCAAATTTCTTTCAAATCATTTAGATTAGAAATTTCCCATCTCTTTCACAAATCCCTTGGGTAACTTGCATATTTCTTTTCATGTCATTATATTAGGATTTTTAAATTTCTTTCAAATCATTTAGATTAGAAATTTCCCATCTCTTTCACAAATTCCCTGGGTAACTTGCATATTTCTTTTCATGTCACTAGATTAGGGTTTCAAATTTCTTTCAAATCATTTAGATTAGAAATTTTCCATCTCTTTCATAAATCCCCTGGGTAACTTGCATATTTCTTTTCATGTCATATTAGGGTTTTCAAATTTCTTTCAAATAATTTAGATTAGAAATTTTCCATCTCTTTCACAAATCCCCTGGGTAACTTGCATATTTCTTTTCATGTCTTTAGATTAGGATTTCCTCTCTTTTTTGCATCTTCTAACATAGGATTTCAATTTCTTTATGTACATGTAGTTTCAAATTTCTTTCATATTTCAAAATTAGGGTTCCAAAATCCCTCTTATCATGTGCTTCACTTTGTTTGTTTACATACTGTATAGAATAGATCCTTATTTCTTTTACATAAACGAACATAGGACTAGCTTTCATTATAAAAGAGCATATAAATCTAGTTTCATTTTTAAAATTGCATCTAGGTCTAGTTTTCATTTCTAAAAAGGCATTTAGATAGTTGTCTTTGCTTTCCCTCAGTGGTAACAAACACACCTACACACACTCACGTACCAAATATAACAATGTAAGGATTGGATTTCATCATCAATTTTCCACTCAATACTGGATCTCAAGTATTGGATTATAATACTAATGTTTTCATGTTTCCACCCTTAGGCACTAAATTAGTAACAAAATCACAAAATTATAAAATATGATGGTCAATTGATTGATGATCCAATGGCAATTAGAACTGAAGAAGTGCAATTCTTTGAAAATATTATTGGGATAGAAGATCCCCCTAATGAGGAGGCTATGAAATATTTATTCCAAAGTACCTCTACATTGATATCTGATCAGATGAATTATTTCCTCTTAACCGCTTTCAAGAATGATGAAATTTAGAAAGTTGTTTTTGATATGAAGGAGAATAAAGCCCAAGGACTGGATGGATTTCTAGTTGGATTTTATTAGGAATTTTGGTATATTTTAGGTCTAGATATAATTCTTGTAGTTAAGGAAGTCTAAAGAAGCCACTTCATTCATATGGATGTTAGCTCCACTTTATTTACCCACATACCTAAATTTGTAGGAGCTAGATCCTTCTTATAATTTTGGTCTATTAGTCTATGAAAGACTTTTTATAAAACTCTCTCTAAAACCCTAGAAAACAGAATTAAGGTGTTGCTACCACATATAATAAGACCTTAGCATGGAGGTTTTGTCAAAGGAAGACATATTTTAGATGGCATAATCACTATTCATTAAATTATACACTCAAAAAAATTGGGGAGGAGGGGAAGCTTATTAAACTGGATATAAATAAGGCCTATGATAGAGTTTCTTCAAAATTCCTTTCCATATTTTTGAAGAGTTTTGGTTTCCATCAAAGATTGGATTGACCTTCTCTTTGCTTGTTTTACTTTTTCCAAGTTCTCTATTATAGTTAATGGGGAAATATTTGGGTTCTTTAAAAGTAAGAGAGGCCTTCTATAGGGTATCCCTTATCCCCTTATATTTTTTATTTTGGTTGAAGCCCTAGGATGGGATATTTCAAATGATATGAGGGAGATAAATATTGATTGTATTAGACCTAATTCAACTATTAATACTATTGCCCACCAATAATTCATCAATAATACCATCATTACCCCTAGGTCTTTTGTCCTATAGGTAAAATAATTGAAAACCATTCTATAAAATTAAAAATGGTTGTTGTATGAAAATTAAAAAATTTCAAAACCAATATTTTCTTCCTTAATACCCGAACTTTATGACGACAAATAATAGTAGAGATATTTGGCTGTTGGATTGGGGTCCTCTCTTCATCTTATCTTGGTATGCCACTCTTTAAAGAAATATTTTCAAAGAAAATATGGAACCCTATAGTTGAGCAATATGCTAGAAACATTGTTGGTTGGAAAGGATCCTTGCTTAGTTAGGTAGGGAAAGCATAATTAGTAATTTTATCGCTTCAAAGTATACCAATTTACATTTTATCTTTGTTCAAGATGCCAACCAAAATCTATGATAGAATTAAATAAATTTAGATAATTGTTTTATGGTTCGGGTATAATGATAAGAAGAGAACCCCACTAGTCATTTGGGATCATGTTTGCCATAGAGGGATGGCCTTAAAATTATAAATAAAATGAATAAATACCTTTTAGGCAAAATTGGTTGGAAATTGTCTAAGTTGGAGAATAAATTCTAGGTAAATATAATTCAAGCTAAATATTTAAGAGGTAATTATTGCTTCTTAGAAGTTAATAAATTACCAAAGGGATCAAACCTATGGAGTATCCTTCAATCAATCAAACTCATCATATGTAGGGAATTAAGGTGGAAAATCAGAGATGGTATGAAGGTGTTATTCTAAAAATACCCCTGTCTAAAGAGCATCCCCTCAAGGAGGACTAGGAGTTGAGTTACCTAGATCATGAAGTTTCTCTTTTGTTTGTTCTTCTTGTCCAATATTTTTTTAATAAAAATGGAAGGTAGCTATATGTGAAAACAAATCCCTATAGAAATTATGAATCCTAGTAAGTGCCAGACTATCAAAAATTTAAATAGATTATTGTAGGTCTATACTTTGAGTAGTCATGAATCTCAAGACTCAATATGGTGGAATTCCTTGAACCAAGGTATTTATATTGTTAAGATAGTGTACTTATTGCTTGAACTAGAAAGAAGGCATTGGCTCCCAGTCTCTAAGGTTTGTATTAAAGACCTAAATCCAAAAATTTCCTTATTTTTCTAGCTTGTGGTTTAAGATAATATCTTAAGTTTGGGTAATTTATCAAAAAGAGGTTTCCAATTTCCTAACTAATGCAACTTATGTGAAAATATGTGGAAATATGTTAATCATTTGTGCCTCAGTCATCCCTTAGAAATTTTTCTTGATTATCATAAAAAAAATTTGACTTTCATGGGCATTCTTGAATTTCCTTTCAAACCTATGCCTTCAATGGAGCTCTTCATTCAAATTTAAGAGGTTAAGTACTTTATGTAATTTTAGTCTTTTGCATTGCCTCTAGGGAATCTGGAAAAAATAAAATAATTGCATCTTTAAAGGTAAGAAGAAAGATAGTATTATTGTGGCCAACAGAATTATTTCCCTTACTTAAGAAAATGCTAATATGGTTCACAAGAAATATGTTAGGAAATTAGATCAAGAGAGGTCGATTTTTGAAGGCTAGGATCTTGATCTTATTTTAGTCTTGATCACTTCCTCTAGTGATAATGCTAGACAACAAACTAAATGGAAACCCCCTCCTATGGGATGGCTGAAACTAAAATTTTATGGTGTAGCCAAAGGAAACATAGGGTCATCTAGAGCTAGGGGGTAATTAGAGATGCAAAAGAGAAGGTAGTTAGGGCTTCTATTGAAGCTTTAGTAAAATAATCCAACCATTTTACGGAGGCCATGGATTTGTTCCTTGGAATAAATCAATTAGTGGATATCTAGGTCAAGAAAGTGTTCTTTGAAGGAGACTCTTTAAATATCATAAGAATATTGAAAGAGAATCTTGAAGTAAACTAGAATGTATTATCGCTGATAGATGAAATTTGGCTAAAGCTTAAGTTCTTGGAAGTACTGGAGTTTGGTCATATATTTAAGGAAGGAAACAAGGGAGAGGATTATTTGGTAAACATAGGAGTGCTTCTAGAGGTATTTAGAGTGTGGATTGATATTTTCCCTTCCAATTCCTAGAGATTATTGAAAATAAGAAATATAAAGGTCTATCTAGATGAATATAATATTGCAGGTAGATTTAACATTTGCTTGGGCAGTGTTCAATATTTTTCCAAGGGGGGTTGAATGGGCATCTAGGGATAAGCACTTTTAAGGCTGAGATTCAGAGGATTGAACTTTTCATTACTTAGAAGATTTTATGTAAAGAAAATGGGTATGGGGATTTTTTATTCATGAGGACTTTTGGGAAAGGATTTCAAACTTTTAGTCTATAGTGATTTGTAGAAGTTTGGAGTTGCTTCATATTTTTTTCCCATTATTTTTTTTTTATTTTTTCTACCACTAATTAATATGAGTAAATTTTTAGGAGCACATGGAATTGTAGGTTGGAAGTGGATGGACTTAGATGGGTCATCGTAATCTTGTGGTATTAGAATTAACTTGGGCAAGATCTTTCCCACTCTAGATTAGTGTTTCATGGAATTCTGGAGTTGCTTTGCCTTACTTCCTCCATTACCCTTATTTTTTAAGTTATTTTTTGGTCACTAGTTACTAAGGGTTAAGTCTTAGGACTCTTTAGAATTGTAGGTTTGAAGTGGAAGGGACTTATATGGGTCATCCTAACCACATGATGTTAAAACTAGTTTGCACAATATCTTTTTCATGGGATCTCCTCTAGATGGGTTAAATATAGAAGATGAGGTGGAGTTTGCAAGTTCACATGAATTTGTCGAAGTCCATGACCTACAATCTTATATGTGTTACAGAGAGGATAAACAATTATATTTTGGAGGGTAAAATGGGGAGCTCTCTATGTTTTGATGCTAATAATATGGTAGACAAGAACTTACACTTGGAGATATTAATTCTAAATACTGATAAATAAATTTAGGAGATCCTAGACAAGACAAACCCCTAGAGTTTCTCAAAAAAATTAAAGGATATGATTTGGAACTATCTAATCAAATAGCTCAGTCTTGGGTTGCCAGGAAGGTGAAAGTGTTTGGCTATGAGTTCACCATTTACAATGCATTATTGGTAGAGGTTACTATTTATGAAGTAGAGGGTAAAAAAATCCATAGATAAAATATTCATTAGTCAATTAGATTGAGAAATTATTTTATAGTAATAAACACCCTCACTAGGAAGGAAGTGGAATGACAAGGGATTCCCTACCACATACCTGGAACCACGTTGTCCTCCCTATTATGGAGAATATCACTTTGGACTCAAGACCCTCTATGGTGAGGAGTTTCCATTTTTTTCTCTTGAATTATCTATAGAGAGAGAAGAAGATGAATATTCTAGGCTTTCTTCAAAAATATGTGGAGAAAACCATTGATGTTGTCTAGTATGGTAAAAATTCTATAATTTATCATAATATATATTAATATGTAAAATAAAAAATTATTTAATTGAAATTATTATTTTAATAAAAATTTATATAATAATAAAAAATTATTAAAATGATTTTTAAAAAATATAATAATTATTATTTTTATATTTTTTTTTTTTTAAATTCTATGTTTATATATAATTATCTAGAGATTTTTTTTATGGTTCGGGTCTAATGATAAGAAGATAACCCCACTGGTCATTTGGGATAAAGTTTTCCAAAATAAACTAGAGGGATGGGCTTTAGAAATATAAAGAAAGTGAATAAAGCCCTTTTAGGGAAAATTGGTTGGAAATCGGCTAAGTTGGAGAAGATATGCTAGGTAAGTATTATTCAAGTTAAATATTTAAGAGGTAATGATTGTTTCTTAGAAGAATGGAAATTACCAAGGGGATCAAATTTATGCAGTATTCTTCAATCAATCATACACTTCTTATGTATGGAAGTAAGATGTAAAATTAGAGATGGTAGGAAGGTGTTATTCTAGAAATACCCTTGGATAAAGAGCATCTCCCTTAGTGAGGACTATGAGTTTAGTTACCTGGATCATGAATTTTCTCTTTTGTTTATTCATCTTGTCTAATATTATTTTAATAAAAAGGGAAGGTAGCTATATGTGGAAACAAATCCCTATGGAAGGTATTGATCCTAGTAAGTGGCATAGTATCAAAAATTTAAATAGATTATTGCAGGTCTACACTTTGAGTAGTCATGAATATCAAGACTCAATATGGTGGAATTCCTCAAACCAAGGAATTTATATTGTTAATATAGGGTACTTATTGCTTGAACTAGAAGGAAGAGGTTGGCTCCCAATCTCTAAGGTTTGGATTAAAGACCTAAATCCAAACTTTTCCTTATTTTTCTAGTTTGTGGTTCAAGATAAAATCTTAACTTTGGGTAATTTATCAAAAAGAGATTTCCAATTTCCTAACTGGTGCAATTTATGTGAAAATATATGGGAAAATATTAATCATTTGTGCCTCAATCATCCCTTAGAAATTTTTATTGATTATCATAAAAAAATTTCAACTTTCATGGGCTTTCTTGAACTACCTTCACACCTATACCTTCAATGGAGTTATTCATTCAAGATTAAGAGCTTAAGTACTTTATGCAATTTCAATATTTTTCATTCTATTTGGGGGATATAAAAAGAATAAAACAATCACATATTTAAAGGCAAGAAGAAATATCTTATTGTGGTCAACATAATTATTCTCTTACTCTAGAAAATGCTAATATGGTTGATAAAAAATATGCTAGGGAATTAGATCAAAACAGTTGATTGCTGAAGACTAAGATGTTGATCTTGTGCTAGTCTTGATCACTCCCTCTAGTGACAATGCTAGGTAACAAACCAAATGGAAAACCCCTCCGGAGGGATGGCTAAAACTAAACTTTGATGGTGTAGGCACCAGAAATATATGGCCATCTAGAGCTAGGGGTAATCAAAGATGCAAAACAAGAGGTAGTTAGGGCTTTTGTTGAAGCTTTAGGGAAACAATCTAGCCATTTTATGGAGGCCATGGATTTCTTCCTTGGAATAAATCAGTTAGTGGATCTCCAGTTCAAGAGAGTGTTCTTTGAAGGAGACTCCTTAAATCTCATCAAAGTATTGAAGGAGAATCTAGAAGTAAACTAGAATTATCGATGATAGATGAAATCCGGCTAAAGCTTAACTTCTTGGAAGTACTAGATTTTGGTCATATATTTAGGAAAGGAAATAAGGGAGAGGATTATTTGGAAAATAGAGGATTTCTTCTAGAGGGATTTAGAATGTGGGATTGAGATTTTCCCTTCCAATTCCTAAAGATTATTGAAAATGAGAAACATAAAGGTGTATCTAGCTAAATATAATATTACAAGTAGCTTTAACATTTGCCTGAGCTATATTCTAAGTTTTTTCCCAAGGGGCATTGAATGGGCATCAAGGGAGGAGCAATTTTGAGGTTGATATTTAGAGGTTGGCATAAAATATTCTATGCAAAGGAATTAGGTATAAGAGCTATTGTTCATGAGGAATTTTGGGAAAGGATTTCAAACTTTTAGTCTATAGTAATTTGTAGAGATTTGGATTTGCTTCATACTTTTTCCTCATTCACCTTTTTTTAACTTCTTTTTCTACAACTAATTAATATGGGTTGAGTTTCAGGACTACTTGGAATTGTAGGTTGGAAGTGGATGGGATTTCTATGGGTCATCATAATCTTGTGGTATTGGAATCAACCTGGGCAATATCTTTCCCATGGGCTCACCTCTAAATTAGTGTTCCCATCCACCTTATTTTTTTTAGTTATTTTTTTCCACTAATTACTATGGGTAGAGTCTAAAGACTCTTTGGAATTATAGGTTTGAAGTATATGGGACTTAGATGGGTCATCCTAATCCCATGATGTTAAAACTAGTTTGGACAAGATCTTTCCCATGGGATCTCCTCCAGATGGGTCACATGTAGAAGAGGAGGGGGAGGTTGCAAGTTCACATGAAGTTTTTGAAGTCCTTGATCTACAATATTATATTTATTCAAGAGAGGAAAAATATTTATCTTTTGGAGGGTAAAAATAAGAGCTCTCTAATTTTTGATGCTAGGAAGATGGTAGAAAATAACTTGTGCTTGGAGCTATTGATTCTAAACATTGATAAAAAAAAGTTCAGGAGATCCTGGACAAGGGTAACTCTTGAAAGTTTCTCAAAAAAATTAAAGGATATAATTTGGAACTATCTATCCAAATAGCTCAATATTGGGTTGTGATGAAGGTGATAGTGTTTGGCTATAAGTTCACCATTGATACTGCATTATTGGTAGAGGTTACTAGTTGTGAAGCAGAGGGTGAAAGCATCCATGGAGAAAATATTCATCAGTTAATGAGATTGAGAAATTCTTTGACAGTATGAACACCCTCACTGGGAATGAAGTGAAGTGACAAGAGATTCCTTGCCATATACTTAGAACAATGTTGTCCTCCCTATTATGGAGTATATCACATTGGACTCAAGACCCTCTATGGTAAGGAGTTTACATTTTACTTTCTTGAATTATCTATAGAGAGGGAAAAAATAAATATTTTAGGCTATCTTCTCAAATATATGGAGAAAACCATTGATGTTATCCAGTGAGGTAAAATTTCTACTTTATTACATGTAGGTCTTGTCCTAATTTTCTTCAAGCATGTTAGGGTGAAGAAAGACTTTTATGAAAATTTTCTTTGGGAGCCCATGGATGAGAAGCTTAAGGATGACCTGAACAAGCATGTTAGGGTGAAGAAAGACTTGTATATTCTAAAGAAAATTTAGCTTATGAAGGCAAAGATACAGAAAAAACTTGATTGAAAACCATCACAATAACCATGACTAAAACAAATCGCATTTTCAAACGGCTTAAGTGGTTTAAGTTGGTGATTATCATATGATAAATTATTTTTATAATTAATCATAAAACATATTAATATATAAAATAACAAAGGATTTGATTGAAAATATTATTTTAATATAAATTTGTATAATAATAAATTATGAAAATGATTTTTAAAAAATATAATAATTATTATTTTTATATTTTTTAAATAATCATAAAGAGAAATATATTTCTTAAAGTGTTAAAAAAATAGTTTGGGTTTGTATACAAAAAAAAATTTATATTTCCTTTCAAATTAGTACTGCCAATGCACTTAATCTACATATCACAGCAGATGGATCTAGGAATTAACATGGGATAAAATTAATCATAATAAAAAAATAAGGGAAAAAAAATCTATGTTTTTAAACTTGATTTAAATTCTATATCATCTTTGTAGGACATGATCCTAAGTATGGCGTTAGCTTATATTAAACCAGCTAATGTTTAGTCTTAATTTTTCTTTTTAAGTTAATAAGTTGTAATTTTTCTTGCTTGCATTTGACGATAGACTTCTACGGAGTAGAACAAATAAAATAGAAGTTCTGAGGGATGTGCCTCCATTCAGCATCCATGCTCTGGCTTCAGTGACAACAATCAAAAATTGAAATTTTAATATTTTTAATTTACGGGTAAGTTGAAAAGGTAGGATAATGTTTTGGAATTTTCATTTTATCAAAGGCACATCAGGTACCCAAAATCTAGTTGATAAGGGAAGGCAGACACATCAGGTATCCAAAATCCAGTTGATAAAGGAAGGCCGAGGACTCCCGGGTGATTTTCAAGGTGTAAAACCTCTAATCATAATTTTTTATCATGGTTTTTCAAACCAAAACCCTTTAATTTTTTCAAAATTAAAAAAAAACTTCCAAAACATATTAATTTTATATATATATAAAAAAATCTGTTACATTTGCAATTTTTATTTTTCCGACTGCCAAACCAAATTTAAATCTGCGCGAACTGAATAAAACTCATAAGAGGTTGAGGCAGTGAATAAAGAGATGCTCGGAAAAGATTGAGGTCACTAGTTGCTATCAATGCTACCTGATAAAATACCCGCAAGGAAAAACAGATTCTTTGGACGAGGGGGCATGAATACTTCCATGGATCCTTCAATCATTCGCACCACTTCCGCCATTGATGGCCTCAATTTGCTTTCCTGAATGCACCAAAACGCGACCTTCACAAGTAGGTGTACTTGCTCAAGATCAACCTCACTGCCAAGCCTCGCATCGGCAACGCTGGCTATGTTCCCATGTATTATCTCGTTGAAGGACCAATGCGGATAATATAGCTTCTCGGGGCTCACCGATGGCAATAAGTTTTTTCTTCCGCTAATAATTTCTAAGACCATTTGCCCGTAGCTATACACGTCAGCTTTTACTGTAATGGGCAGATCTGCGACCCACTCCGGAGCGAGATAGCCCCTGGTGCCTCTGTAAACTATGAAGGTGAAGCTCTGTTCCTTGGACGTGATCTTTGCCAAACCAAAGTCTGAAATTTTTGGTTCCAGATGTGGGTCCAGAAGAATGTTGTCGGGCTTAAGATCACAATGCACGATACGAGAACTGCGGTGGTCATGACAGTATGCCATTCCTCGCGCTACGCCTAGAGCGATGTTGAAGCGTGCCGTCCATGGAAGGACCGACGTTATGCTGAAGAGATGTTTGTCGAGAGACCGATTTTCCATGAATTCATAAACCAGCAGTCGATGCTTCCCCTCTATGCAGTATCCGATGAGGCGTACCAAGTTTCTGTGATGAATGGACCCGATTGTCATCACGTTGGCTTCGAACTCTTTGTCTCCTTGGACCGAGCTGTCCAACTTCTTCACAGCTACAACAGTTTTATTGCTAAGGATACCTTTTGCCCTGTCCCAACTTCTCTCTGAAGTTATCGGTGGCCTTTTTCAGAGTGTTGTAACGAAATCTTGATGTCAGAGCATATCAGAGTGTCGTTGATGCCAATCACTCCATGATTCGGGCGTTTCAAAGGCATAGTGTCACCCGCTTCACTGGCTTCCATTTTCAAGAGTAAAAGCGCCCAAAGGAGAAAGAGAGCCTTCATCGTGCTGGCACGACCAGAAACGGAAATGAAAAGGCTTTAGTAACTAAACTCCAGAACGAACTAGAAGGGCATTGCAAGGAAAAAAATGAATGCTACCACTTTGGAGGAAAGAGGATTAATGAAAAGGTTTTAGCATCTAAACTCCGGAACGAACTAGAAGGGCATTGCAAGGACAATAATGATTGCTACCACTTTGGAGGAAAGAGGTTTATGTTTCCTTCGAGCAACGATAGCCACGAAGTCTAAACCAAACAATAAGGAAGATAAAGTGGCGACGAGTTTAAAAGGATTGTTGGACCAGGGCCTAGGTGGGTTCGCTTTTCATACCTGCAAAAGTTAAAACAACCATAGACGTCTTTCTTGTTGAAAGAAATGGCAATGCCAACATGGACATGCGTGATGACGTTTGTCTAGACCTGATCATCAAATGTTACGTTGCTTATTTTATGGGAATAGAACAAAAGGCCAAAGATCAACTGGGTAAATTTATGGTTCGGAAGGATGCCTCCCACTATTGTTTCGATGTTTTCGTTGTCCCTACGTAGAAAATAATATGAAGAATGCTTTCTCAGCTTTACCATGACGCTGGAAACTATGTTGTCCATTGCTGTTCTTTTTTTTTTTCGTACGGAACCAGAAAAAATTGAGTTAAATAAGGGGAATTTGAGATAAAAACAGGATTCAGGATTGAGGAGGGTCTCAATTTTTTTCTTATCAATAAAAATTTAAATTTGAATTTTTTAATAAAAGCTTAAAAATATATTACTACAAATTAAATTGACAATTATAAACTAAAGGAAAAATTAATTAAACTGGGCATATATTGATATTAACTTTTATGAACACCTTAATTAAACTGGGCATATATTGATATTAACTTTTATGAACACCCTGCAAGAACAAATATTCTAAGAGAACTTTCTAGGACATAGCAAATTGATAGATACATAATTACGTTAAAGATTTAGACTTTTTAAAGGGATGAAGGGGATATATTTGTTTTCAACTAAATATGACAATCGTTATATATTTTTTAAAATAAATATTTTTACAGTTAAATTTAAATAAATATTATAAAATATATATATATATATATATATATATATAATTGAAATAAGTTTTATCTATATTATAAAAGTAATATGATAATTTAATAAATTATATAGCGAACCTAGAGTTTTCCATTATTACTTAAAGATTGTTAGGATTTTACCACGTTAAACTGTAACCTAGCAATTCTTAGCCTACACAGATAATAGTTGATCTCATTAGAGGTGATCTTACCTGACAAGTAGTTGATCTGCTAAAGTTGTACACTTCTTGTCTTATTGTGTAAACCAAAAATATTTCTTTCTTAACCCAATCTGTGATCAGTCTGAATAATACAGGATAGGCAACCCCTGTCTATGTAGCTGAATCTGGTATAAAAAAAAACCTGTAAGAAATGTATTGACTGCAGCAACATCCAAATGTGTTCAAACAAGAACTTACCTGAGCTTGAAGAGACAAAAATCAATGGAGATACACAGAAAAACTTTAGTCCAAACACACAGAAATTAGCCTTGGATAAAAGAGAAAAACTACACAGAAAATTTACTTCCATTGAACTCCTTAGTAAGAAATTACAAAGGGGTAAATTTTGTCCTCCTAGGAATGAAACAAATTGAAGTGCAACCAAGAAAATTCTTGAACATTATTAGTTGGCTGACTTATAAACAAAAAGCAAAATTATTGCTATTTTGAAACAATATTTCAATCCCTTTACATGGAATTACAAGGGTATATCAAGATTTTATCTTGATGTAAGCACTTAACATCTTTTGGGAATTGGTATTTAATTTTTTCAAGAACAGATTGACAAGATTTTGCAAACTAGGAGGCATGGACAACACTTGATTAAAGAAGTTTTTAGAAATGGAGCAGTGCTTCTTTCTCCCATTGGTAATTCATGGAGGATGTTAGTGGTGAATGGACATTGCCTTCGGGTATACCATGCACCATTAACTAAGGAGGAGTTCTTGAAGGAGATTTCATTGGATGTACACATAATGGAAGAGAATTTCTCTTCAATATCAGATTCAGAGTGATGATAAAAAGTTTGACAAAAAAAATACAAGAAAAGAAAAAAGAAGAATAGTCTTGTTCGTGAACTTCCTTCTTGGGTACAAGCAAGACAAGAAAATTTGAAAAAAAAGAAAAAAAAAAGAGAAAAAAAATAAATTTGCAGCAAAGGCATGTCCCACAAAATGGGGATGCATGAGGATAAGCATCAATTTTAGAAAGGAAGAGGAACAATGGAGCCAATACTTCATTTCCAGCACTAAGGAGGCAATTATGATGTATGAAGATTCTTACTGGTCATCTAGAAAGGAAGGTTGCATCAATATTACAGGTTTCAACAGAAAGAGATGGTTTTTTCATACAATAATTGATATGTTTTTGCAGAATAAGGATTGGTCTTATCCAAATAAAAGTGAGAGATGTTCTTTCTCATTGAAGCACTTGAAAAAAAAGGGACAAAAGTTGGTTGAAAACCAAAAATGGCAGCCTCTTCTGATAAAAAAATTAAAAAAAAAATGAATAATTCAGTAGTGAAAACCTTCTTGGAGGCGCTATTGAGTTGGCTTGCATGAAAATCGATTTTTCGACATGCACTACCTTGTTGATCTATCCATCATTATTCCACCATTGTACAAATCTCACACTGCACATGTGTTATTTTTATGTTTTTAGATAGTCTGCTAACAATCATCAAAAGTAGCTTGTAAGGTGCATGACCAATTTTCAAGACAGTAAGGTATGTGTTTCTTGCATTTAATTCATAGTAAACATTTAGCATTTAGTGTATGATAATCGGTATTTGGCATAAACTATTCATACAATATTGGCAAGTTAAAAATGAAACATGTTCAAGATGTCAAGAAACACCCCCTTATGCCCTTAATTGCATGGAAAATCCAAAACTGTGCAAAAACCTAATTTTAGGACAGACATGGCAGCAATTCTATTTCAATTTGTAGGGCAAGTTTCAAAAGGAGAACTGCAAGTTTATATCTCACAATTGTCTGATAAATTGAAAGAGGATAATCAACAAAATGCACTTGAAGGTTCTATTTTAGTACTATTGGAATAAAACAACAACATACAAAACAAAAAATAACATCTAAACAAAAGGATGAAGGGATTTTTGATGTTATGAAAGGATTATACACTCTAGAGATGGGCCCACAATAGAATCTATAGCTAACTTTTGCATAGGAGGTCATTTTTACATTTTTTGATCCATCTTCAGAATAAGAATAGTCATATCTTCGGAATGAACAAGCATATCTTTGGAATGAGCAGGATATCTTCGGAATGAGCAGAAATTGTACCAAAATTGTTGCAAATGCTACAGAATAGTAAAAAGAGTAGGGTACATCAAATATTGAGGTTTATAAGGCTCTACCACAAGTAAGTACATCCCTCAAGCATTTCAAATCCAAAAATTTTATCAATTTTGTTCAAAAGGTGCAAACAACAAAAATAAGCATTCAGGATAAAATGTTGTTAAGAACAAAAAATTTCATCAATAGTAGTGCATCTGCCAAATACGGTTCCACAATAAGACTATTGCAAGATGAATCACATGATATCAAGCCTTTAAGAGGTACCTTGCAGCACTAAAACTTGTAGAAAGAAAAAAAAGTCATACATGTGCTTAATTGCAAAATACTTGATATAGTGTAGCAATGAGGAATTTCTTAGTTAGCAGGTAGCAAAGTATGTTCACAAGAATAAAACCTGCATATTACTATGGCCTACTAAGGTGCATGAGAGCATGCATTAGTTCAAGTTGGGGGGGATGATGAGGCCCAAAAATGCCTCATTATTGCACAATGTTTGACTACCATATGATAAGTTGATTGCCAAATAGTTGACTAAAATATACTATTTGTTAAGTGTTTGTATGATTTTATGTTAGGAATACTATATCTCTGTTTTTGACTATTTTCAGCATTTGTGACTGATTTTGCTTGATTAAGTAGTAAGTAAAAACATGCATTTCAATTAACCAAATGTGGTATGCTAATATCCATTAACTTCTCAATGGTTTTTGAATGTTTTCCTGCCCTTCAACTTGTTTCAAATCCACATTGAAGCCAAAATTTTAAGACTGTCATAAATCTGAAAATCTGAAAAAAAAAATAGCCATATAAAAATCAGCAAGCTGTCACTTTATAGGAACACCTTAAAGTTGTCAATAAAAGCATGAGGATATGGATGGAATGAGTTCATAAGGACTACGAAAGACATCTGACCTATTTAGAAGCATTCACACATGGTCTAAATAGGCAACAACAAGGTATAACAGAGCAGGGATAATTGTGCAAAGACTATTGCACTATTTCAGCATGGTTACTTGGTGAATGAAGTGTATAAATTCAGTAGCAAATTGATGTACTCCTTCATGTTGATATTTGAATAATTTTTTCATGTTCTAATTTGTTTGAATTTGCAAGAAATGCCAATATTTTACAACTGTGCAGTAGAGTTGAAAAATGTAGTAATTTACCATGTAAATTCTAGCAAGCTACCAATGAATGGCAAGGCATTGAATTCACACATGGATAGGAATGAAGGCTATTGCAATCTGATCCTAAGAGCTAACCTACGTGAGAAATGCAAATGAAATCACTTGAAGAGCACACAGTTGTTCATTCCGAAGATCTTCAAAATGAGTAGGCATCTTCGAAATGAGAAATACAGTCTCTTCAAAATGAGCGAACATCTTCAAAATGAGAAATACAGTCTCTTCAAAATGAGCAGACATCTTCAAAATGAGAAATACAGTCTCTTCGGAATGAGCCACTTATCTTCAAAATGAGAACAAAAAGATTTTTTTGACTTGTTGATTGATTTCTGACGATGGAAAAATGGAAAGAAGGTTGAAAATGTTAAAGTAAAATATCTCTCATCTGACTTAGTCGTCCTTGCCATCCAAAGCCACCGTTCATGGATAAGATCAATTTTGATCCTCTTCTAGGATAAACCCAAAAAAAACTATAG
This sequence comes from Wollemia nobilis, assembly GCA_028583015.1. Classification (NCBI taxonomy): domain Eukaryota; kingdom Viridiplantae; phylum Streptophyta; class Pinopsida; order Araucariales; family Araucariaceae; genus Wollemia; species Wollemia nobilis. The sequence continues at coordinate 8,708,384 of JAQPPZ010016717.1, read as the reverse complement.
CATAATAGGAAGTTGTTTGCAAGATAGAAATGGCATATTTTGAAGTGGAGAAAGATGTGTGAGATATTTCTAAACTCCTCCCACGTACTCCCACCACTGAAGATGATTTCTAAGGGCCAATGACTACTACTACAACACAAACTGTCTAGATTTGCATTTATTTCAGATCCAAAATTATTAGAAAATCATTGTAAAGTAGCACATAGGCTGATTTGAGCATAGGATATATTGTAAATATTTATATAAATAACATAGCTCCGTCCTTGGTTGAGCCAGTTAGAAATTAGAATAGAGGAGAGTTTTCAATAGCAGCAATTAGGATTGTACAATAATTTTTTGTAACAGTTTTAGCATGTTTTGTCATCAATAAAAGTGTAGTTATTTTATCATTTTCTATTCTGAGTGTTAATTAGTTAAGAAGTGCTTTTCACTTCCTTTTAGATCAGCAAGTATGGGCCCACTTTCAGATCTAGAAGGAGGATTTTTATGGCAAGTTTTAATCTGTAATTTTGCTACAGTAGAATTAACAAATTACTTGTCAAGTTTACTTTTCTTGTTTTAAGTTTGTATAATGTTATTTATGTTTTATATTATTTTTGTGTATAGCATTTGTGTGTGTGTCAGCTGACAAATTATATTAAGAATTTTTCCTTTGCTTTCCATGTTTTCCCTACTTTCTATTTTAGCAACTTTTCATTTGCAGCATATTTCATTTTGCTGTCAATTCATGTAGCAAAAGCTTGACGACCTTTTGTGGCAGGACATTGACAGGTGTTTTTAGCATAAGTTTCATTTACAAGTATCATTTCAATTTTGCAAGTGTAATTTAAGATTTTATTTCAGCAACATTTCAATTTAGTAATTTCAATTCTGTTATTTCAATTCTGCAAAAGTAGATTAGATTTCAATTTAGCAATTTTAATTCATGCAATTGTAGTTAACTTTAATTTTTTGAACTTAGAATTATTTTTTATTTCTTGCAAGTTTTTGTTCTACAGATTAGGTTTAGTGTGACACCAAAGGCTAAACCAAATCTGTTCCACCCAATAATTGCTTGAAATCTGAATGCTTCAATTGTACTTTGCCCTAACCTTCTATCGTAGATAGCCTTGGACACCACCTTGGATTGATAAATCATTGAGATTAAATGATGAGACTCAACGACACTCATCACGCTCACCTATAAGTGAATTCTCATGGTCGATGTGAGGCAACTCCTAGGTTTGATCTAGAGTTTGGTCGATGGATTGTTGTGCTTCGTGGAAGCGGCTTGATGGGTTCAATCAATAGCAAAAGAGGAAATATTTGATCATGTAGAATATGTAGATATAGCTTCAATATATGAAGTGATCCGATGCCATAACTTCCAATATTTTGAGGGTTTGAAATTTTGAAATCATGAACCCTTCGTATGCGAAAGCTCATGGTGAAAATATAGCAGCACTTTGTTGCTTGAAAACATGACAACTCTGTATGGATGTATTATATGTCCCTTTTCAAATGAAGGTAAGTGTCAATATGTAAATTTCTTGAAAGAAATATAATAATGGAACAACCCTATGCATGAAAAATTGAAGAGGCAGTTCGCATTAAGAAAAGTGAATGCCTATCTTTGAAATTTCATGCAACTGATGGTGTCATGTAGTTGTTCTATTTTGGCTCATGCAAATGCTTAATCATATCATGAGACCATATGTGGGATTACATGGTAGTTTTGGTTGCTATTTATGTCCTTTTTTTATTTTTCTTCTAGGGTGACCATCTCAAGGTGAGACAGCCCTGACTAGGGGTCATCCCTTGGTGAGACAACCCTGACTGGGGGTCATCCCTTGGTGATACAACCTTAGAGATTGTTCCTTGTATGGATGACCATGGTTGTAAAAGAGGAATGTTCCTTTTTTTAGTGGTGAAAACCATTTTTTTAGTCCATGGGGCTTCCCAATGTGGGTCATATGGTCTACAGGGAGTCCATATAGGTAGTCTCCTCAATATGAAATTTTTTAGGTATCTACAGCTTAAATGATTCAACCACCACTTAGGGAATTGCATCTACTTTTGGGGTGCTAGGACCAATACTGGATCATCATCCCTTCCCTAGTGTCTAGTCACTCTAGGTTGGTCTGACAATTTTTGTGGTTGACATTTGGCTTATCCCATGCTCTTAATGGATTATTTTGGTGAAGATGTCCTTCAATACATCCTCTCAAGATGATGACTTACATATTCTAAGTTATTCTACTTTTGAAGACTCCTCTTCCACCATGTATTGAGATGAGGTTTATATGGAGTTAGAGAGCTAGAAGGTTTAGGGGAAACTTTGGAGTTGAAAGTATTTCAATTTGCTCTATTGTTCCCTAACCTCTAGGTATTAATATATCCCTATGGTAAGGGGGAGGCTTGCCTTGCTACTTCTCCACTTGGATTCCTTGGACCCTCCTTCCTCCTAACTAAGGAAAAGGCCTTGGTCTTTAGGATACATTGGCGATATTAATTTGGAATGATACCTAGGACTAAGGGACCTCCTTGGTCAAGGTAAGGGACTATCCTTAGGGTATTTATTCTCTAAGGAAGAGGAAAGGTTGTGAGCATTGGTCAAAGCAAGTTCCCACTAAAGTGGTTTCCTTTTGTCATTACCAGAATGGCTCAAGGGTTCCAAGTATTATAGGGATCTACTTTAGCTGCCATCAAAAAGGCTATTGAGTTATTGCTTGATTTTGGTTCAATGACTAGGTGAAGGATCATGGTGTAGGAAGCTTAGGCTTGTCATCTATTGGTGATGGTTGTTCGTCCTTGGATGCATTTTGAACAATATTATTTCTTTAGTTGATTCGTAAGTAGTAGGGGTGTTGGGCCCCTTCATTTTGGCTTCAAGTAGGTGTTTTGATCAAAATTACCTATGGTGGAAGGATTTTCTCATTGTAGTGAATCTTCACTACAGGTATTCATAAAAATAATTCACAATTTTAATAACCTAATCTAAATTATTGATGCTTCTAGTAAAAAACAAATTCCTTGTTATGAAAATAATCATTTAATTGGGAAGATGATTAAAGATCAACATCTATACATAATTTTAAGTAAATTAAATTTTAATTAAAACAATTTATTACTTATTTCATTTAATAAAAAATAAATTAGGATTTATTTTCATATAACATACTTTTGACCAATTGTAACACTCTTACAACTTTTCTATACGCATAAATACATTGAAAACTATTATACAATTGATTCATTATATTTTAAAGTGTTGTATTTAAGCTTTTGTTGATATTTTCCAATATATTTCTTGTTGACAACACCACCATATCCTTTTTTAATGTATCCACTCTCAAAAATATCCATTAGTATCTAATCTTAAGGTTTATATTATTTTTAACACAAAAATGAAATACTATGCATACATAGATTGTCTTATACATCCCATACCACCTAGTTCTCATTGTAACTAATACCTTATCCTTAAATTAATGTGAATAATTTATCAAATTAATGTTACAAAAATGAGGTGACATAATTCTCATTTGTACTATACTCGTACCCATCAATTGTTGCTTCTACATGTCTAAAACTAACATGCAACATGATCAAGACTTGGTTAGAGTGATAGTATTGACTTTGGATCTCTTTTTTAGGTGTAATTATATTTTTTTTGCAATGATAACATAGTTTCAAGTGGTAATATATTTTTTATTATTCGTATTCATTGGATTTCTAGTGAAAACTATGTATATGCTTGATAAAAAGATAAATAAATTTACAAAGTTTATCCATGAATTTATTAGTAATAATATAAAACTCTATAAGCTCTTTCTTATAATATTTACCTACTTGGATTATTTAATAAGTTATCCATCAAAAATATAATAAAATATACATTTTTCATGATAAATGTTATTCAAAGTTATGTAGATCATGATTTGTTACAAGCAGTTTACATAAACATAAAAAAAGTGATTTGAATCACATACCTTTTAAATGTAAATTGCAAAGTATTTAAAGAGTCGGTATAACCTAATGAAAATTTTAAAACATTTTCATATCAATATTAATTACCATTTATGTAATCCTTTTCATAATTCAATACCATGTCCTCCAATCTATATAGATATTATTGTAATGGAAAGCTTGATCACATAGGGGGAGAGGTAATATGGGTCATATCTTTTTAATAGGTTTCTAAAACATTCAAGGTGAAAATTAAATTCAACATGGCACCTACAACAACATTTATCTATCAATTTATTTGCTCTAACAATGAAACATTTGACATTTTCAAAGGATCTCTCCCCAATTTTAACATTAAGATGTTAAGTGCAAAAGCATGCAAAGAGAACTATTTGTGTCACATATAGAAATTTATTTTTTCTTTTCTTAAGATGAAGATATTACATGTTAGGATTTTATCCTAACATCATTATGTAATTTATATATTTAGTGTACATCGTCCACTCTAATGTAACCAATATCTACTAGTAAAGACTTAAGCATTTATTTTATTAGGAGTTACTACCTTGGATATCTTACTTGCATGTGGACTAACCCTTCATAATTAGCATTAGAGTAGATAAAGAGTATTTATAAATACAAGGTGAAAATAGAATGTATCAAGTATTTTTCAAATTGTAATGGAGTTCTACTTCCAAGGAGGTTGCACCTTAAATAAGCCTATGATATCAAATTCTTTTGATCATAAATTTGTTGCATTCCTATTCAATATTTCTCAAGTACTTTTTTATTTTTGTTCTTACATTTTTAGTTAATTTCTACAATTACTTTTAAGAATGTGTTTGAATTTAATTTATGGTACCTTCAAGTGGTATCAGAGCACTTTCTAGGGTTATGTTCTGCTGTAATAGCAATAGTTATTGTCCTACCAACTCCTATCTATTAGGTAAATTTGTATTTCATTCTACACATATATGATAAATACCCTACAAGAATTGTCACATTTTTTCCTATTGTAGTGGGTCAGGATGTAAAACCTTATGCCATAGGTTTTAATATATCAAGAAAAAGTTAATTTTGGCTAAGCTAGATTTCCCATAAAGCATTTAGTGAAGTGAGGGGTTCTTCGACCTTAATACTTAGGCATTAGATAGCACTTGTACATGGCACTGAGATCCCACATGCCCTTGGATATATAAGGAAAACCCCCTAGGAATAGTAGAAGCCTTTATCCCTAAGAATATATTGATCTTGTGAGTTTTATGGTGCACTAATAAGGGGTTAGACCTAGGAAGTTACTCTCATAGTACACTAAAAAATAGATAGGGTGGCTATGGGTATGGTGGAACTCTCTATAGTTAGAGCTTTGAGATATTGGTTTAACCACTAATCACAACTAAAAGAGTATTAAAAAATATTCCATATAACCAAACACACCTTGGAATAGATTGTACCTATTGAATCCATCTTTATTCATTTTCCAACCCAACCCAAACATCAAAATTGAGTATGCTATAGAGGAGATTACAATCACCACAAATTGATAGTGCTAAAACCATCTAGTGAGACAATAAAAAGAATATATAGAAACAACCATGAACATAATCATAATATTCAAATGACAATCATCTATGCATACAAAAATAATTAGAAATATAACCAAAATAATCATTTGAAATTCATTGAGTAGGCAATTATTAGTTTCTAGACTGATAGTATAAAGAACACCCTGTATGGCCATCTAAACACAAATAGTGCAAAAAATGCCCTATTTGGTCATCAAAACACTTATTAATAGTCAAGAAATAATTCTAATGGACAAAATTTATAATTTTATGATATATTCCATTATGGTAATCTTTTCAAGCTTATTATTTTGATATATAGCATCTATAAGCTTTTATGATGGCTAAAATTTATCATTATATATCATAGCACATTTTGGTCATCTCTTTGAGCTTATCATTTTGCTTTACAACACCCATAATATTTTTTGGAAACCCTAGGGTACCTAAAAATGATCAAAGCTACTAGACATGAATAGTTGGAGGAATTAAGCAACCAAATGAGTTGATGCAACAATAGCAAAAATGGGAAAAACTATTTATTGCCATATTCCATGAAGTTGAGTCATCTACCTGGATTGGATCTCAGATATGACCACCTCTACAACAAGGGTTCTACAAGTAAGTTATGAATTTGATAGGGTGAAGCACATAATACCTTTCTTAATAATAATCTTTATAAAATTTCCATGCTAGATTTTCCAAAATTTGATAGAGAGGACCTATTGAGTGATACATCAGCTCAATTGCCAACATATACCAATGGTTAGAACAATAATTATTCTCTCTTGAAAGTGAAGAACACAAGCTTATACTGAGAGGGGGGGTGTATAGTATAAGATCAAACTTTTACTTTTCTTTCCAAATGATAATAGTAATAATATCAATGCAATAAATGAAACAATGCACAAATCATCACACACATGAGAGACACATATTTAACGTGGTTCACCCAATGTGGGCTACATCCATGAAGAAAATATTTCTTATAAAATTTCCTCAACCAATCTCTTGGGAATCAATTCCTTATTACAATGTTTATGGGCACCAACTCAAAGGATACACCAATCCCCTATGCTCAATTTCATGGACCTCTATCCATAGGAGACACCAATCCCCTCTAATCTAGTTTTTGGACCTCTATCCATAGGAGACACCAATCCCCTATGCTCTGGTTTGTGGACATCTATCCATAGTAAACACAAATCCCCTCTGCTCTGGTTTGTGGACCTCTATCCACAAGAGACACCAATCTCCTCTGCTCTATTTTATGGACCTCTATCCATAGGAGACACCAATACACTCTACTCTAGTTTGTGGACCTCTATCCATAGGAGACACCAATTCCCTATGCTCTGGTTTGTGGACCTCTATTCATAGGAGACACAAATCCCCTTTGTTCTGGTTTATGGACCTCTATCCATAGGATACCTCAATCTCCTCTACTCTGGTTTATGGACCTTTGTCCATAGGAGACCTCAATCCCCTCTTCTCTGGTTTATGGGCCTTTATCCATAGGAGACCTCAATCCCCTCTATTCTATTTTATGGACCTCTATCCATAGGAGACCTCAATCTCCACTACTTTGGTTCACTTCAAGTCTTTACACAAGGCTTACTCTAAATCCTACTCTCAACTCTGCTCAGATCTACTCCAAGTCTACATACAAGACTTGCTCAAATCTACTTACCAAAACCTACACTAATATTTGCTCATATTTGCTCCAATTCTACACATAAGACTTGCTCAAATATTCTTACCAAAACCTGATCTAATATTTGCTCAGATCTGCTACAAGTCTACACATAAGACTTGCTCAAATATCTTCTCAGATATGCTATAATTCTACACATAATTCTTACTCAAATTTACTTCAAGCCTACACACATAACCTACACAAATATACCTTAAACCTACTCATATAGTCTGCACAAATATACCTTAAGCTTACTCACAATTGCTTACAAGTCTTATCAAAATATTTGCTTAAATCAATTCACAACTGCTCACAACACAGCTCACTAATCCTACTTAAATCTGCCTCAAGCCTTCTTACAAGGCTTTCTCAAATCAGCTTACTATCACTGCTCAAACCAACTCAAATATGCCTCAATCCTACTCACAGAAACAACTCAAACATTTACAATTCTTGTATAGAAACCATTGCATATATCTTTCTCAAATGTTCTTTCTTTGACTAAAGTAATTCAGGCATATTCTACCCAAAATTTGTTTAACCTCTTGAACATATAGAGAATTATATGCACTAACAAATGCTCAATATGTTCTTAACATTCATTAAGTTTGTCACTTTCACATATCTTACATTTATTTCATTCTAAAGGTATCTCTAGTTTAGCACTTGATAACTTACCAAGTATAAGTTGATTTGCAACTTCACTTCAAAACAAATCACAATGTATAAGTCCTTCTCATCTACTCACAAAATAATCATCAACAATGATGCACAAATTGCTTTCACAAATAGATCTATAATTCTTGCATTTTCATTCCCAATATCACTCAAAACCAATGCTTAAATTTGCTTCACAAAACTGGTCTATGACTCTTGCACTTTCATTCCACTATTACTCAAAACCAATGCTCAAATTTGCTTCACAAAACTGGTCTATGACTCTTGCACTTTCATTCCACTATTACTCAAAAATCATGCACAACTTGTTCTCAAACCCTAGCACATGTGTTTCCACTTTCATTCAACAATGATGCACACTTTGTTCTCAAAACCCTAGCACATATGCTTCCAATAATAATGCACAATTTGGCTTTCAAATCAAAGTACATATATTTCCAACAATGCACATGAACTTAATCCTTATATCTCCTCCTTATGACATCAAAAATATTTGCTCAACCAAACACCTTAAGGAAGAAATAGATCACCATACCTCTTAACTTGCTTTGATGAAGATGTGCCCTCAAAAACCTGTCTCAAAATATTCTATCTTTCTTATGCCACTTCAAGGGTTAGTAGACCTCTAAATCCTTTCTCAAAATATGTGCTCAAAAATCTTGAAGATGATGCTTTATAGCTCCTTTTAATTTCCCAAGATAAAGCTTTTAACAAATAACCAAAACCTTTCAAATTTCCTTTCTCACCATGAAAAATACAAACAATAATTAAACCATAATGACACCTTATAACTCCTACTTTCTCAATTGATTTGATTTAATAATGCCCACACACTAATTCTAAAATGCAATTTCTCACACAGTACCTTTGAATTTAACCAACTTATGCAAAAATCAACCAATCCAAAATATATACCTTATGTCTCCCTAATGCAAATGAGTGCTATGCATACTTTATACCATGCAAAATATTTTAATCAAAATTTTACCCTTACCAAAGTGTTGTCACCGCAAATTGAACCTGCCACCTCTTGTTGGCCTGCACCCTAGCGCAAGCTAGGCTACCGCATGGGCTAGCTACCCACACAAGACACAAAGCACATGAAAAACCTTTTGAGTCCCTTCTATGATTTCCTCCAAAATTAAAACTTCAACAAAATGCACTCGCTACGCCTTGAACCCGTGACCTCCTCCTTGCCAATGTTTTAGCATAGGGATTCCCTACCATCTAGGCTAGCCACCTAGATGAGAATACAAATGTGTTGTCCCTTATTTATCTATGAATTCGATCCTATATTAAATAGCGTGCAAGCTCTCTTTCTTCCCTTCTCTATCTGGTGGAAAAACATCATCAACCTCTGCACTTCTACCTCTCCTATTTGCTGAGATAACACCTCAAAATTTATGCTTTTGCCTCTCTCTCATTCATTGGGAGTTTTGCTTCTGCCTCCACGAACGAATCACAAATGAATATCTCGATTAGTGCATTGCTCTACAAAACCTTAGGCTTGCAATATTTGGTGCTTCATATATATATGCTTGCACTCCTTTTTCATGACATCGATGCATGAGATAATAATATAATTTTTTACTTTTATTTAGCTCCAAAACTTTTTCCGCCCTTTATTTTTAAACTTTTATTTTATTATAATAATTTAAATCTAAAATATTTAAATATTATAATTTAAACTTTTAACCTTTTGTCTTTTGCAATTGAAATATTTTTCAACCAAATAAAGCCCTGTCTTTTTCTTGCTAACATAACCATGGAGAATGTTTTGCTTTGTAAAACAGAGTTACATTAAACAAACACATACAATCCCGAAAAGATATATAAAATCACAAATGAGCCAAAGGTTTCTTGTATTCTATTCCACCAAAGCTTTCAATTTTTTTCCTTTTTGAACCTGTTTTCCCTTTTTCCCACCTAACACCATCAAAATTCAAATTTGAATTTTGGGGGCAACTTGCTGAGGTCATAACTTCGCGCTCGTTGACCCAATAGACTATCACAGCATGTTTTCAGAAATGGCACAAGATGAGATAAGCAAGGTGTCCTTATCTCTTCACACCAAGGCTCGCATCTAGCCAAAAATCCTCAAATTTGACCTCTAAGACCTTCAAAAATATCTTGCAAGTTAAACTAGTTTTACTAGTTTTACTAGTTTTACAAAATTAAACAATTACAATTTTTTTGGGTGATGCAAGATCACTCTTACACCATTGGATGCTCCTGCATTAGACACCCATGGTAATTTTGAGAAGTGACCTTCATTTCTCTGTTGTTGGAAGAAAACCAAGGCGTTCAACCTCAGCCTTCGACAACCAAGATGAATCTTCAATAGGTATGCCCTTCCACTTAACCAAATATTCTGCATACTGCCTATTTTTGGTACTTTTTCCGATGTGGGTATCCAAGATCTCTTCTATCTCTTCCATCTCTAGAGTAGATGTTGGAATATTCCACAATTCTACTATTGGTCCCTCACCATTGTCTCCTTCATGGTATTCTGCCAAATCTAAAATGTTAAAAACAAGTGATATATTAAGCCCACTTGGCAATTCTAATTCATATGCATTGCCTGAATCCCTTTTTTCTATGATTCTACATGGTCCAAACTTCTTCATTTTCAACTTGTTATAGGTTTTAGCAAGAAACCTTTCTTTTCTCAGATGGACCATAACTTCATCTCCCACTTCAAATTCCTTAAATTGTCACTTCTGGTCTGTCCTTGTCTTATACTGAGTATTCATCTTAGTAATATGCTTATTCACTTCTTCATGCAAGCTCTTAAGATGCTCTACAAAGTCCTCAATCTTAGTACTGCACTTTCCCCTGTATCCATCTTTCTCAACTCAGAAGCATTTCTTGGACTACTCCCATATATTATCTGGAATGGAGATTTTTTAGTACTTTTATTGACATAATTATTGTATGCAAATTCTTCCTATGGAAAAACCAAATCCTATCCCTTGGGCTTATCTCCTTCTAAGAATCTCAGTAGATTACCCAAACTTCTATTCACCACCTTTGTTTGTCCATCAGTCTGTGGGTGGTATGTAGAACTGAATTTTAAATCTATCTTCAATTTCTTCCACAAGGTTCTCCAGAAATACCCAACAGACTTGGTATCTCTGTCAGAAACTATACTCTTTGGTAGACCATGAGGTTGTACCACCTCTTTGAAAAATAAACCTACAACATGAACTGCATTGGTCAGCAAAAATTCATGTCCCAAAATACATTTATCTTCCATAAATTATCAATCCGATAAGTTCATAAACTTATGAGTGTCACGCACAGTATATGCCTATAGTGTTGGGGAATAAATCCGATTGTACCTTATTTAGTTTGGTGAGGGATGTGTATGCATTTTGATTTTAGCCAAACTAAATAACTAAGTGCAAAAAATTAAACAACTAAATTAAAGTGCTGAAAATAAATGTACGAAAATAAAATACGATAAAATAAACACACACCTAAAAAGCAGGAAATAAAGCAGTAAACTAATCTACAGAAAACAAATACATAAATAAATAGGGGAGGACTACTGTAGGGAGTGGGCCCAAGCTCTTATAAGTAGTCCGCCTAGCTAGTTGCATAGAGCTTGCTCAAATAAGAGGAATTGCACTCTTAATAAACTAAATAAAGAAGTAAAATGAATCAGCTCCTCTATAAAATTAATCGTCCTTCCATCAGGGAAGACCTGTGCATTTATACAATGCATAGCCTTCCTCTATTACAAATTTAGGCAAGTCTATTTCAGACTTGTAGTTACAATAGATATGTTGTAAACATTCCTGCCAGACAATCCTAACAATCATGCACTAATAATAATAGTCACGCACTAATTTTATCCGTAGGATAAATCAGGCGTATTCTGTTTTGATATCAGTAATAAATCCATTCACGTGTTTGTCCATCTTGGTCGCCAATGCAAAATAGATTATTTTCCTGATTTGTCACATTGTCTGTTTTAGCACATTGATTTGCCAAATAATTGCATTGTCTTGTTCACGCACATCGATTCATCGGATAATTGTCGCTATGTTCTATTCGTGAGAAAATAATCCTCACCTTGCAAAGTTTAACCGGCCAATCACTTAATAATAGAGGTGCTTTATTTAGTTTAATAATAATGCACAAAATATCTCCCCCTTCTTCTTCATGTGATTTGGTAGCTATCCCAACTTGGTGCATATGATGTGAAGTCAATGGTCAACATGGTCCCACTTGCTTGCTTGGTCAAATATTTGCAAAGTATGGAGCTGTGGAGGCGCCTTCTTCATGAGGAAGGCACCTACTTTTGTTGGGTGTCTTCCTTATAAGGAAGGTGCCTACTCCTGTTGGGTGCCTTCCTTTTATAAGGAAGGTGCCTACTTCTACTAGGTGCCTTCCTTGAAGAGGAAGGCGTCTATTTTTGCTGGGTGCATTCCCTTGAAGAGGAAGGCACCTACTTCTGTTGGGCACCTTCCTTGAAGAGGAAGGCACCTGCTCTCTTTCCTTAGTCTTTGTAAGCAGAAGTATACCAGGTCTAAGTGGATGTATACTGGAAAACACCATCTTAGTAATAAAACCTGCATTTATACACATTTCCCACTAAAAACACCAATCAAGCATAATACTAGATTTTCTATCAATTATATGCATAAGTTATATAAAATACATCTCAAATGCTAATTAAACCAGTAATGATGCCCCTTAAAAGTGTACAAAAAATGTACATTTTTGGGACTCATCATTCATCATTAGTTTTTTGGTAGGGAATAAAATGTGCCATCTTTGAAAACTTGTCAACCACCACAAATATGGAGTCATTTCCCCTCTGTGTCCTTGGTAGACTAATAACAAAATCCATGCTGATGTCCTCCCATGGTCTCTTGGGTACATGTAATAGCTGATATAACCTAATTTTCTATCTCACACCCTTGGCCATATGGCATACTCTGCAACTTTACACAAATATCTTCACATATTGCTACAATTGTGGCCAATAGTAGTTCTCACTAATGAGGGCAATGGTCTTATCTCAACCAAAGTGTCCAACCAACCCTCCATTGTGCTTCTCCTTGACCAGATTCTCCCTCATTGAACTCCTTGGAATGCATAATTGGTTTCCTCTAAACAACATTCCATCTTGGATTAGAAAATCCAACCACTTAGTCATGTCTAAAGTAACAGGTGCTAAGCAAGCTCTCCAAGCCTCTGCAAAATTAGGATCTTCACGATACAAACCCTTAAGTTCGTCAAACCCTACAACTTCCACCTTCATTTTTATCAATAAACTTTGCCTTCTACTTAAGGCATCTGTAAATCTGTTTGATTTTCCACTCCTGTGCTTCAACACAAAGGTATAAGTCTGTAGAAACTCAACCCACGTCAAGTGCCTCTGATTTAGCTTCCCTTTGCTATTAATATATTGTAAGGCTTAATGATCAGTATATAGAACAAACTCTTTTGGCAACAAATAATGCCTTCACTTCTTCAGAGCCTAAACTATAGCATAAAACTCTTGATTATAAATTGAATACTTCTTCCTAGCATCATTGAGTTTCTCACTAAAATAAGCAACAGGTTTACCTTCTTGACTCAATACAGCTCCTATGGCACTACCACTAGCATCACAATCTACCTGAAATACCTTATTAAAAATTGGAAGTGTCAAAATAGGTTGCTCTGTGACCTTCTTCTTCAACATATCAAAGCTCTTATCTGCTCCTAAGGTCCACTTAAATTCTTTTTTATTCCCTCTCATTATTTTTGTAAGGGGTGCACAAATACTGCTAAAATTTCTAATGAATTTTCTGTAAAAACTTGCTAGACCATGAAATGATCTTACCTCAGTTATGCTCCTTGGATTAGGTCATACAATGATAGCCCTCACCTTTTATGGGTCTATTTTTAGAACTTCAGCTAAGATGACAAATCACAGATACACTAACTCCTTCACAAAATTGCACTTCAAATTAATCAAAAACTACTCCTCCCTTAGCTTCTCAAAAACCCTTCTAATATGCATCAGGTGCTCTTCCAGGGTCTTTCTAAATATTAAAATTTCATCCAAATAGACAATGACAAATTTTCCTAAAAAATCCTTCAATACCTCATTCATCAACCGCATGAATGTGTTTGGTGCATTAGTTAGCCCAAATGGCATGACCAACCACTTATACAAACCCTCTCTGGTCTTGAAGGTTGTCTTCCACTCATCCCCTTATTTGACATGAATCTGATGGTATCCACTCTTTAGTTTAATCTTTGTGAAGTACTTGGCCCCACTCAAACAGTCCATAACGTCATCCATCCTTGGCAATGGAAATCTGTATTTGATGGTGATCTTGTTAATAGCTTGGGAGTCTATACACATTCTCCACTCTCCATATTTCTTTGGTATTAGTATTGTAGGTACTACACATGGACTCAGGATCTTCCAAATTAGTCCCTTTTTTAGCAACTCTTGGACTTGCTTTTTTAGTTCCTCACTTTCTACAAGAGTCATTCTATGGACTACCTTATTGGGCAAACTAGCTTTCGATACCAAATCTATATGGTGACTGATCTTTCTCACTGGTGGCAAACCCTCAGGCACATTATCTAATATAATATCTGGAAATTCTTCTAACAAACCTGAGACTTCTATTGGGGTATCTTTGCATTCTTCTTCCCTAACTCTAGAAATTAATGCATAGCACATATGCTCATGCTTCAAACCATCCAAAAACCTTCTAATTCAACTAAACAGATTCTAGCACTACTACATACATTTTCGTCCACCTAGTTCAGGGGCTTCAGCTTATGGTGCACTCCATTCTTTTTCAGGGAGTAAGTTTTGGTATGACCATCATGCACTACACACCGATCAAACTGTCATGACCTTCCCAACAACAAATGACAAGCATCCATAGTCAGGATGTCACATAGGACCTCATCACGATAATTTCCAATATTAAATTTTACCAAGAATTGCTCACTAACCAAAGCCCCATTGTCCTTTTGCAACCACGCAATCTGATATGGATGCGGGTGTCTCTTCCTCTCTAATTGTAGTTTGGTAACCATTCCTTCTAAAACTAGGTTATATGTGCTACCATTGTCTATGATAATATTACAGACCTTACCTGCATTTTTACACCTTGTGTAAAATAAGCTCTTCATATGATCTAGATATCTCTCCTAATTCAACAAGGCTCTCCTTGTGATCAGCACTTCTCCTTTTTTTTCTTCTTTAGAGTGCTTAGATTCAGCACCTTCATCAACAATCGTAGTCTAGGCATTACCTTTGGGCCTCTTGTTTGTCCTCTCTTGGTTTTGTGGACACTTGTATGCTCAATGTCCTTCTTTTCCATAGTGGAAATAGGTTCCACGAAATCCTCCTCTTCCAAACCCTCGTCCATACCTTCCTCTTCCTCTCTGGTAACCAGTGTTCTGATCACGGGGGCGGTAAGCATTATCTCCATTTTGGTCTTGACTATTGTTGGCTTCTCCATTCTTCTTTTGATATTCATTTCATCCTCTATTTTTTCTTCCACCAGTTCTTCCACCATGACCTCTTCCTCTTTGCTTGCTCTCAAACCTTCTGTTCAGCTTCTCTTCAACCCTCAAGGCAAACTAGTAAGCATCCTTTATGGTGGTCATCTTGATAAAACTTAACTCCTCTCGAATACTTACTCTTAACCCATTAATATAATGGGCTACCTTCTCCTTATTGGCCTCAGAATGGTATATTTTTATTAGGATCTTATAGAACTCCTCTATGTATTCTTTGACAAACTTACTTGATTGTCTCAAACCTTACATCTTCTTTAGCAGACCCAACTGGTAGTCAGCTGGAATGAACTGCCTCTTCAACTTCTCCAACATTCGCTCCTATTTTTTTATCCTTTATTTTACTCTTTTATTTATGTCTAGTTGCACTCCCTTCCACCATATGCTGGCATGACCCTTCAGCTTGGTCTTAGCAAACTTGAACCTATCAAGATCTTCGATCTCCTCATACTGAAAGTATTCTTCCAAATCATTTATCTAGTCAATCAACTCCTTTGGATCAATATTTCTAGAATACATAGAAAACTACATCTTCGGTCTCTTTCCAATCTGAGATATGGCTCTGTATAACCTAGCTTGTGTAGGATATACTGTCTCTTCTTCTTCCTCGAACTGGTCCTCTTCTTCTTCAACTTCATCTTCATTGTCATCTTCTCTCCTTGGCTCAAACCCTCTACGTAGCTCCTCTTGCAGAGCTTGAACTTACCTATGCAAAGCTCTAAAATCTTCTTCTAGCACCATATTTCTCCCACCACCATGGTTTCTTCGTGGAGGTATTCTTCTCACTTCTCTCACAAATCCTAATCATAGATTCTAGTGTAAACTGCCTCATGTCTGGTGATCTGTTTACACACTCAGGAACTCCCACTCTGATACCACTTGAAGCAAATTTACATTAAACAAACACATAATCCAGAAAAGACAGATAAAATCACAAATGATCCAAAGCTTTCTTGCTTTCTATTCCACCAAGATAGAGCTTTTCTGAGACTAACCCCTTACAAATTCAAAATTTTTCCTTTTTAAATTTGTTTTCCCTTTTTCCCACCTAAAACCATTAAAATTCAAATTTGAATTTTGGGGGCAACTTGACAAGGTCATAACTTTGCGCTCATTGACTCAATAGACTATTACAGCATGTTTTCAAAAATGTAACAAGACGATCTAAGCGAGGTGGCCTTGGCTCCTCACACCAAGGCCCGCGTCTAGCTGAAAATCCTCAAATTCGACCTCTAATACCTTCAAAAATCTCTTGCAAGTTAAACTAGTTTTACTAGTTTTACTAGTTTTACAAAATTAAACAATTACAATTTTTTTTCGAGTGATGCAAGATCACTCTTACACCACTGGATGCTCCTGCATCACTTTGACAACTATTGTACCTTGCTCAAAAATAATTTCCTTGCTAGGAGTACCTTGCCTTACCTTTGAATCTTGCTATCAAACCTGTGAAGAATATTCTTGACTATCATGCACCTTTGATATCTCATTATTTTTGCCTCATGTACCCTTTGACATCAATGACAACTCAATGTACTCAATATTTCTAACATAAAGGGAGCTTTAATCCCCCAATGTTTGGATTATAGGGTATGTTATTATTAAATATTAAATCAAAATAAGAAAAAGAGAGGCCAGATGGATAACTCAGGGTTCTATATAACTATTACAAGGTCAAATATCAATTCATTGTCTAAGCTTTAAGAAACATAGAACTAATTCAATTGTTCAGTAAATTATCAAAATATAAACATTTAATATCAAAGATTGTTTTAATGAAATAAAAAAAGCAATATTCTAAGCTTGTTGTCTTAAAATTTATCAACATACATAATTCACTATATCATTTTATGAACATTGTAGCACAAAACAATGTATATTCGAAAACTTTTAAAATATAACATAGGAAATGAGTTTCAAAGATTGAAATTCAACTATTCTACTCCTATTCTAAGAAGATTTCAAAAAAAAATTAAAATAAAATGGTTAGAAAAAGAAATAAAACAAGTCATTGAATCTTGAAGTCTTAAACTGAATCAACCAACCTTAGCCCAATTAGTATTCACACAATCAAATACCAAGACGGTGCTATCAATCAAATGCAATCACCATCAACATGCGTAGATTACACCAAGAATTTTAGTATCTTGTATTGATAAAAGATATTCAATCATTACATTCTTAGACTTGCTAGCATCATGTGATTACGAGAGTAATTCTCCAAGTACAATGACAAGGGTGCAAATGTCCACCATCTACAAAGAAAATAAAATTTTAAAAGGTCTATTGCTAAAAGTGGAATTCGACCCTTTGAAATGGGATCTCAATGGCTATTTATAGCCTTACAATTTCAAATTTCAATGTTTTACAGTTGTATTCTAGTGTTTTATAGCTATTCTTTTAATGGTTACAGTTGTATGAACAATGAGTTGTTTGTCATTACTTGGATGATGTGGTATTTTAAGGTTCTTCTTAAGCTTGATCTGCAAGTTTCGTCCATTAATCTCTTATTGCTTTGGTAACTTCTTTGTGAAGATTCGGTAACTAAATTGTTGCTCTTCATATAGTCTAAGTTGATATACACTAGATGTCTAGAATTCGGTTCACTGTATGTCTTAGCTTCACCTTTATATGTCTTAGCTTCACCTCCGACTTTCACTTTCTAGTTTTGTCGCTTATAATCACAAAATAAAAACAAAAATTAATTCAAATTATATTTAACGATTAATTATCTTTTACAATGATCGATAAAAAAAAATGATATATATATATAAACTATTAATTTTATTTCTTAAAAATATGGTAACCATTATTATTATTAATAAATCTATTTTATATATTAAAGTCTCAAATACTTCTTTTCTAAAAAGCTTCTATTAATTATACAGATTTATCATTCGATCTTATAAAGTTCAATTCCCTCTTGCTTTTAAAGTTTAATTCCCTTCATTGCATGTTTTTGTTTATATGAAATCATGCTTAAGTCATAAGGTTCAATGTTCATGACTTTCATGGTATTTATTATTTTAATTCTAATTTTTGAATTATTTAATTTAATACCTAAAGTCTTTTTTTTTCGCTTGCTTGCTAAGGTCTCGTGCCTAAGGGTTAGGTTACGTGTTTGAAGAATCCCTCCCTTTTCGCTTTAATTCAATATTCTTATCACTAAGTTCCATGCCTAAGTGTTAGGGTATGTGACACTCAAATTTCCCTCTATTTAATATTCCCTAAGGTCTAAGGACTTTAGTTTCATGAAATTATTTGAATTACGTAAGTTGGTGCTTTAGGTTCTTTTGAAAATCAAGAGCCTCGGTTAGGCATCCGATTAGTAAGAAATGGATGGTTAAGATCTAACAGTGATACTCGAGCGAAATACGAGTTGTAGATCTAGTTAGTCAAACAACGACAACTTCTGTTAAAGGCTCTTCGTATTCAAATCGTGTGAATCGTTGATTCTTCGAAGTTTAATACAAGCGCTACGATTTAGCAAAGATACTCAGGTTTTAATTTATGGCACCATTGTTGTTAGTCAAACTTTTTATGGCTGCGGTTAAATACTTTTCATCTTGAAATGATGCGAGCGGTAGATTATTCAGGGTTTATTATACGATCCGTTGATATAGTAAAAGGTGCATGTCAAGTAGGTGGTTAGCCTAGTTGGTCGTTAGGCTAGCGTTAAGGCACTGGTAGTAGAAAATTCTCGGTTTAAATTTTGCGGGCATTATTTATTTAAGTTTTGTAGGTGAGTTGGAGAGGACAATCTTTTAAGAAAGGTTTCAGATTTGAATTGGAGAGGACAATCTTTTAAGAAAGGTTTCAGATTTGAATTTCCACCTTACCAAAAAGTTCAATGAGTACCCCAAAATTTAATTGATAATGTTTATTGATTAAGACAGAGTGCGACTCCCAAGTAACTTTGACGAAACTGTTTCTAACCAAAATGGGCGGGCAAAGGTAAAAAAAAGTGAATGCATTTACAAGGATTTCGACGCTAATTTAAAAAAAATGGGTGGCTAATAAAATACCCTCATCTTTGGGGCATGCAAATCCTAGATTTCTTAGGCGTCAATACAAGCCATCACTTTTCGGAGATATGCATGATGTTTAAGCATAGGACTTTAACTTTCAGAGACCCATACACTTGAAGCACTGTGTGGATGATTTGATATGAGCCACCCGATTTAATTTTTTCTGATATGGATTTATGCGATCCATTTGATGAATGAAAGGTGTCGGTTGTTTAACCAACAGACACAAGCACTTTAATGGGCTACACATAAGATTAATGCAATAATTAGGTTTATATTGGTTTACCTTAAATTTTGATGGTATAGAGTAATCTAATCTGATCTCACTGCTTGAGTGATACGCCATCTCATACCGGATAAACCGATTATTAATGTAATAATGCTCATGAGCGAATGCAAATTGAAGATTGTCTTGGAAATGTACGAAAGATAAACCTTAATAAAAGTCAAAGGGGACTTAGGGGTGTGTTATTATCTTTTTAAACCTTAGGTTTCCTAACATTATTCATCGTGTTGTAAATGGGGCACTTAGACTCGAATAAAGATTTAATCAAATATTACGCCTTTCAACTTCGACTGACGCGAACCCAACGATCGTACGTCGACTATTTTACTTTCCAAAGCATTTATCTTGCTAGTGTGATCCACGCGTCATATTCGCATGTGATCTGAAAGCTAAGGAGGCTACATGAGCCATTCATTTAATTACGAAGCAAAGGGACGAATCAAAGTGCTTTTACCTTGAAATGAGGTGAATTGTAGATCTAATGTAGTCTAACATGAACCGTTAATCTCAGAGGGAAGAGTTCAGATTTTAACAAAGGGGCGCTTTGACGTAGGATTAAAGTCGGACATTTTGGAAAGCATGCAAATCTTTGATTAATCCAAAGTTTAGCGTGAACCACAAATGTTTCTAAGATATGCTCGATATTTAAACCTTTGACCACAAAGACTTTATAATGAAAATGTGGTGGCACCCTAGGGTTACGTGGATTGTTAAGTGTTTGTTTGACCAGACATTTACCAAGAAGACACTCAAGTTCAAATTTTGGAGGCAGCCTATTTGCAAAGGTAGTAGTCTGATTTGAATCCTTTGAGTGCGTGTCAAACCAACTATGACGGTACAAACCCCGAGGTGACTAGTGGTCCCCTTCACAATGGGTCAACAATAACGAAGTGGAATAGGTTTGGTGGAAGCAGCCCTTGTGGTTTGAACCCTACACTTGTCAATTACTAAAAATAGTGTGGTTGTGACCAACTCTCTTATGTAATCGAATAAAAAAAATGTGGTGCAGACAGCTTGGGTGGATTAAACTTTAGATTTATCTAGATATTTTAACGCTTTTTGCAGACTTAGAGAAATCAAGGAGAAAAGGCATAATCAATTTTTTTTTATTGGAACCAACAATTATATTCAATAAAAAATAAGAGAGGTTACAATAAAAAGGATCTGGAAAAATCACAACTAAAGCACAAGGCCACCTAAATAATCAACATCGTAATGACAAGGATAGAGGCCAAAAAAAAAAACCAACCCCTAAAAGGGTGAATAAACAGAATAACTAAACAAAGGGAGCCACTCCAAGAGGAGATCGAGCCCTACTGTGGGCACTCATAAAACAACCTGATGCTAGATAATGTCACCCCCTCAACCTGCTACGCCGAGGCCTCAAAGAAATAGAGGGACCTTAAGGCGGAGGGAGGTTAGGCAAAGCCATGTTGATAGTGCACGGAGCCTCGCGCCAGAACCTGACAAGATTTATCAAATGCACCAACTCATGAGTCAACTTGGAAGCTTGTGAATGGAGCTGAATAGTAACAACAGAAAATATTGTAATCTTTTCATGCAAGGAAAACTGACTAGAAATTGAATCTCCAGAATAGACAACAACATTCCTAGCTTTCCAAAGTTGAAACAAAATAATAGCATGGAAGAAATTCCATAGAGCAGCAATATAGGTAGGCCAACAACTGTTATCTCCAAAAATATCATCTACCATCTGAAAAATTTAGGATGAAAGGGCTTGAACAATGAGTGAATCCAGGACTAAGCAGACTGAGCATGAGGGCAAAACCAAAATAGATGTTTGAAAGTCTCAAAATGACCACAATCTGGACACTTAGGATTAGGAAGACCAACCCTACTAAGTCTCTCTCCCATAGGAAGCCCTTGATAAATAAGAGACTAGAGAAAAAAGGTAATCTTGGGTTCAAGGTTAGACTACCATATATGGTTCAGATGAGCAATCCAAGTATAGGAGGTAGAGTGAGTCTATCATCTCTCATTAAGTTTATCAACACCATGGGAAAGAGGACTAAGAAGTTGATAAAGCAAGGAAGAAGAGTAGTTCTTGAAAGGAGTATCCACATTCTAGTGCCAATCCCTCCACCAAGCACTTGGGGGTTGAAGGCCGAGCTTATGAAGCATGACATCAAGTATGAGCTCTTGAATCTTAAGAATAGAAGGAAGATCTAAATTTTGAAGATTAAATTTTTGTTTGAGATCAGGCCAAGGAATCTAGTCTCGAGAGTGCACTAAATCATTAATATAGCAGATGCCCTTGCGAAACAACCTCAAAGCTTTAATCCCTAGCATATCAATAAGAAGAACTGAAGAGTTAGATAGAATAGGAGACCACCAGATATTCTAAGAATTGAATGAAAGACCATTACGAAAACCATCACCAATCCAATGAAGATGAGGTTTCACCACCTCAAAATCTCACCAAATACTTTTAACAACAAAGGAACCCTGAATCTTAACTGGAGTAAAAGTAATGATGAGAGTATGGAGGCCAATATTAGCCCAAGATTTGCGCCCATAAGGTAGCCCTGAAGAAATACAATGACGAATCAAAACCTTCCAGGCCTTAGGGCCTTCAATAGCTTTGACCACCCACTTAGCACACAAAGAAATGCTTTGCCTATAAATGTCAATGATGCCCATCCCACCCTTATCAGTAGGCGTGCAACAAATATCCCAAGCAACTCGATGAAAACCACGTGAATTCTTCCCCTTGGCCCAAAGAAAATCCCTAAGGAGTCTGGCCAACTTATTATAAGAATTCCTAGAAGGGGCCCAATAGGAGGAGTAATAAACATGAATGGCAGCAAGAATCTTTGTGCAAACCTAAAACTTATCGACAAGAGAAAGGGGATGCGAGGCCCAACAAGAAATATTCTTTTCAATTATTTCAATGACATACTGCCAGAGTTTAGAGGGTGAGCTATCAAAAGCAAAGGGGATTTCTAAGAACTTAAAATGCTCACCCCTTTGAAGCCAATGCCATGAAAAATGTCTAAGCCAAGCAGGCACAGAAGAAGAAGCAAGGTGGAAACAAAGGGACTTAGACCATTTGATGTTGGATCCCGAGGCCTTACAAAAAGTGTCCAAACAAACCAAAGTAGTTGAAATTGAAACCTCATCCTCATTGATAGTGAGAAAAGAATCATCTGCAAAGTGCCCATTAATAAGTTGGGTGGACATATCAGGCAAAATAATACCTTTGATCAACCCCTTAGACACTTGATTGGCAAGAAGATAACCAAAAGCTTCAACAACAAGGATGTAAAGTGAGGGGGCCAAAGGATAGCCCTAGCGAATAGAATGAAACAAACCAAAATCCTCTAACCTAAGTCCATTAATAGTAAGACAATCTAAAGCATCAACAAACAACATATTGATAACCCTGATAAAAAAGGGGCCAAATCCGAGAGCTTGGAGCATGGCAAGAATGAAAGGCCACTCAATATGATCATAAGCTTTCTCAAAGTCTAGTTTAAGGAAAAGGGGCTTTTGGCCAGAGATACGAGCCCATTCTAAACCTTCCCAGACAGCAATAAGATTATCCAAGATGTAACACCCTTTAATGAAGCACGTTTGCTCTAGTCTGATAATCATAAGGAGAATGTTGTGAATACGGAGAGCTAAATATTTAGCCAAAATATTGTAAGAGACATTAAGTAGAGTAATAGGTCGCCAACTAGTGATAATCTCAGGATTACCCACTTTAGGAATAAATTTAATGTTTCCACAATTGATAATATTACCTAGAGAATTATTGGCTAATGCTTCATTGTAGACATTGAGCAGATCAGACCCAGTAAACTTCCAAGTGGCTTTATAAAATTCACATGGAAAGCCATCAAGACCAGGGGACTTGTCATCTGACATAGTCATAAGAGCATTATGAAGCTCATCAAGTGAAAGAGGAGCCTCACAAAGAAGTTTGTCATAAGCAGACAACTTAGTAGGAACAACATCAAGACACTACTGGAGCACCATCTAACATTCTAGAGAATCCTGTTGTGCTTGAAAAATAAGCTTATAATGATCCACAAAGGCTGAAGCAATATTAGGAAGAGAAGTCAGCCTACCATGAGAGACTTGAATAGCCTTGATCTAAATCCTAGCCTACCTGGAATGAAGAGACTTGAAAAAGGCTTTGGACGGGCAATCACCAACCCTTAGCCAGTACAAGACGAGCCCAAATTTGAGTCCCCCTAGCTTCATGTCATTCATGGACTATAAGCTGGTGGTGAAGACTAGCAACCCTGGTTTGCAACTATTGATCATACGGATAATTTTCAAGCAATCGTAAATTTTGTTCATACTCCTTTGTAACAGACAAATGAGCATACTTTCTGATATGTGCCACCTGTTTGCCAAAATATCGCATGAAAGAGGTAGTACGAATAATTACTTCATTCCACCAAGAAATCCAACTGATAGAGTGAGGAGGTCGAGGTAATAAATTCTAGATTTGCTCAATTGTAGCAATGGTGCCAAGGTATTGTAATAAAGAAGTATTTAAATAAAATTGATTGCATGGAAAATTAAATTGGTGACCACTCCACTCAATCTGAAAGGAAATTGGAAAATTATTTGATAACAGGAATTGATCCCATATCATCATAATCTTGTTATTGATGGAGGAGAATAAAAAAATTACTGCTCTGACATCATAACTCGATCAAGGAACTTGTAGATTCTATCATTACCCACACAAAAATTGGACCAAGTGAACTAGGGTGGAGGTGTGCAATTACACTGGCAAAAAAGGGGTTAAAAAAGATCCCATATGCATTTAAGAAAAAACTAAACCTCATGCTCTCCAACACACCAACGCATCATGAGGTGACCAAATTTATCTTCAGCATGCTCAACCATATTAAAATCACCACAAAAAATCCAATATGCCATCGACAAGTGATCAACCAGGTACCACCAAAGGGTAGAGCGACTAGGCCCATCATTAGGTGCATAAATGTTGGCAATATCTAGGGTGTTCCCATTAATATTCAACAAAATCTAGACCACATGATGAGAAGGATCCTCACCAGATCCAAGCATATAATCCTCAAGTTTGGAGGAGATAAAAATAGAAGCACCACCCCGACCATATTCATGATGAGTAGTGAAGTGAATAAAACAACTTGCAATATAGCTAAGAGAAACATCTAACAAAAACCATAAATCTTAACTTCTTGTAAATAAATAACATCAACATGGCCAATACTTTGGAGAGCAAATCAAACAGAAAATTTTCTTAAGGACTCTGTAAGCCCTCAAATATTCCATAAAATAAAATTCATGGAGGATAAATATCCATGAAGCCATATCCTATAGGACTGCCCCTACTATCATCCATCACCGAATAATTATTAAATGCAAAAAGTCAAGTTAAGAAGGAGGAACTAGCCCACAATGTCGGGCTAGTACCAAAAACCTATTAAATGAAGAGGTGTGATAAGGTTGAAATATATCACCAATAGTCAAAAGATGATGCTCAAACCCTTGGCTTCCATTGACAATGATGAGCCATCGTAAGATGGATTACATGATTGCCTAGATGATGGAGGTATTGTTAGGGAATTCTCTTCTTTTGAGATTGATTTATGCTCAAGATATTTCTCAGTAGGTGGATCTTGGGGAGCCAAAATATGATGAAAAAGAATAATAGGAGGCTGAGATGGTGGCTTCACAACCTTATCTTTGTTAGAAAGCATCAACTTAGGGTTGGTCATCCCCTTCTTATTAGAAACTGTAATTCAATCACCATCAATAGAGGGTTTGGGAGGTATAGGCATAGTATAAGGAGTAAGAGCAACTATCGAAGGTTTTTGAGAAACCAACGGATAATCCTTGATACAATGTGTGGTGGATTGGCACCAAAAACAAGTATTAGGTAAATTATAGTAAAAAAATTTTTCATAAAACTCTCTATACCAACCTGAATGTCTACAAATTCTCTGAGATCCTGTGTGAGATCAACCTCAACACAGACTCTCTTATTAGGTCATTCTGAGAAGAACTACTCTTGTTCTTGATAGACCACCCAGTCAATGGTTTTAACAATATTGTCAATAAACTCCCATAAGGGTAGCGAAAGACCAGGTATTTCAAGCCAAACTGACAATGGCAACAACATGACCTCACTAGTTGGTTATATTGGTCTATCTAATATCTTAGTCTTAATGATGTTCACCAAAGTCGAAGGCTCACAATAGCATCCTTTAATTTTGAATCTAAAGTGCTTTAATGGTATTAGTGGTTGAGGAATATACCTCTAGATCTCCCTTGGATTGAATTTGAGACTCATTTATTCACCTATTTTGGGCTCAATGAATATGAGGCTTTCATAAGAGCTCTCACCAAGTTGAAGTATACCACAATGGTTCAAGACTATCAAACATAGTTTGATAAATTGGTAAATCACACACGAGACTTGAGAAATAGATTTTTCCAAATTTGTTTCATTAGTGGGTTAAAATAAGATATCTAAAATGAGGTAAGAATATTTAAACCAAAAAGCATGATGCATGCAGTAGGTTTGGCCAGATTGGCTAAAGATAAATTTGTAACTCAACAGTGTACATTCAAACCCCCTCAAGCTCAACCGCCACTTCTATCTTTGCTAGCGTTGAATTCTACCAATAAATGAACCTTGATTAAACATCTAGCTAGAGATGGAATGGAGGCATGGAGGGTACAAGGACTATACTATAATTGTGATGATAAATACTCCCTAGGCTACAAGTGCATACAAAAAAACTACATTTACTTAATATGGGAAAATCATCCATTCAAAAATATCATGACAAAGAAGAGGGCAATAAATAAGAAGATCATCCTATAAAAACTAAATTGATGGAGGACCAACTACTGGATATTTACATGCATGCCTTAGTAGAAATTTCTACTCCCTAAACCATGAAAGTGGTAGGGCACTTCAAAGGTCAACACATCATAACCCTCATTGATTTTGGTAGTACACATAATTTTATTGATGCTCAAGTGACCAAACGAGAAGAACACTTCATGATATCCAATGGAGGAGTCTTTCATTGTAAAGAAAAATGTAAAAATATAAAGGTGTATATGGGTGACTAAAATCTCAAGGTAAACCTGTGAACTATATTTAAACTCTAAAATTAGTTCACCTAGCAAAGTAAGCAATACACTCTCTATATTATGTCCACCAATTCTACCCAACCGATTGGTTCCCATAAAATAGAAAAATATTCAAAGAACTCATCTCAAAGGGTGGGGTCATAACTATTTTCATTCCAAACTCAAAATACCATTGATATAGTTCATCTAATTGAAGTATAAATACTTGTGGAAAAATGCATCTATGTTTTCCAAACTACAAGGATTACTACCATAGCATATTCCTATTTTAGAAAATATTAGGACTGATATTTCCATACATTTTATTGAAGGGATTCCAAAATTTGGAGGTAACATAATAATTTTGGAAGTGTTATATCATATCTGTTAGTATGCTCACTTATGTCCCCTATATCACCCCTATAAGGCTCCCACGGTTACCCACATGCCCTTAGAATCCTTTTTCACCCTCATGCATTACCACATTCCATTATTTTGTCCACCTTCACTAGTCACTTTTGGTAGGAACTATCCAAACTATAAGACACACACATCAAAAGGAGATCTACATACCATTCCTAGAAAATTGAGCAAATAAAATTTATTAACAAGTTCTTAGAACTAGTTTATGGACATCCTTCCCCATCATTTCCATCATACATTTTGGCTAGTTTCAAAGTTTTAATAGTAGATTTCACTTCTTGGGAGTATGGACTACTTCAACTCCTCAAGCATAATTTTGTGATGGCCTAGAACCATGTGGTAACAAGTTGATCACCACCACTCAAATCATGGTTTTAATGTATTATAGTGGATTATTCTCATGACCTACAAGCTCACATTGTGACTCTCCTCTAAGATACATCCTATTTTTCATGTCTTCTCTTTGAATAATGGTTCATAGCAATTATCTATATGTTCAAACAATACTTTTGAGTTGAATATATAATGGTCATTCATCTTAGATATTAAAATTATCTGGATCAATGGATATGAACATTCTAAAAGAGGATCCTTCTACTCCAAATGTAGTTTTATCAAACTTTGAGGACAAACCTTCTTGAATGGGAAGGGCATATTACGATCCTATCATAACATCATTATGTATTTTTTTTATTTACATGGGCTACTATGATATAATTTATACTTATTAATAAATATGTATTTTTTTCTTTTATTAGGACTTACTAGCTTGGATCCCTCACTTGCATGTGGATTGACCCTTGATATTTAGCATTAGGGTAGCTAAAGAGCCTTTATGAGTACGAGAATGGAAATAAAATGTATCAATTCCTTATTTTTTAAACTAAGAATAATTGTTTGCTTCCAAGGAGGTGTCTCCCTCAAAGAGGCCTATAATATCAAATTCTCTTGACTAATAAAGTTGTTGCATTTCTATTTAATATTTCTCAAGCGCTTTGTTATTTTCTTTCTTGCATTTTCTATTAATTTCTACAATTATTATTGAGAAGGTACTTGATTTTAATTGATGGTTCCTAACATTATAATATAAATGTCTTCCTATTAGGTATGGTACATGTATTCTCCTCCAAAAATTTAGTGATTGTATTTTGTGTAGACTGATCTACTTGATTATTATAAGTAAACTACAAATCAATACCTAATAGGATTCAATATCTTTATCTACATTCTTTTTCCTCCTTGAATACCTTTGAATTTCCTTTTGTGAAGCACAAATGACTCAAGAAATTTCAAAAAGTCATAATTTTTACCTACATCTTTACTAATAACTTCCATTAGAAAAGTTTTACTTGGTACGTAGTGGTTTATTCTACATTGATGTTTTCACTACATAAATGCCTAATCTATGAAGTCCCTCCAAAATTGGTTGAGAAAAATATTTATCCAATAACTAGTCTTGTTTAACAATTGGATTTTATTGAACAAGTTAATATTGTATCTGTTCACAATGTCAATATATTGTTCTCAAGGATTTTTTATATATTACATAGATTTGAAAAATCAAGATGAATTAGGTGTTCCATATTGAGCAAGAATTATGAAAACTCTATGACTAGTTGTTTAGTCTTATTTTGAGCATGTGATGGTTCTTGAATATTTCCATAATTGAATTTTACCTTTAATTTAATCATGAGAAGAAATTTGAGATATGGATTGATCCTAAACTTGATAATGCAAATGTTCACCTCCTTCAATGTTGATAGTACCTTTATTACAATGGATTTTTCTATCACTCCTTATCCACCCTTTTTTGGTTCCATTCCATCTCTTTTATAGGATCACTTTTATGACCATGCTTACATGATCTTCTTGAATTTTTACCCATGGTGAACATACATGATTAATACATAGTATTAACACTTTACATTATTATATGTAGTAAAATGTAATGCAAAATCAAAGGAAAAAATATTTTAATAGCCCATGGCCTATTTCTTATTTTGGATGGCACAAACTTAATGCACATATAATTATTAAAGAAGAGCACTAGAAAAAATAAATGGATAAAATAAAATCATACACATAAAAAAAAATGAGAATAGTTTTAAAACAAAAAATAATTAAGGATAAAGAAAAGTCGATCTAAATATGATTAGGAAATTCAAATCTAGGACAAAAGGTGATAGAAAAAATGGACTGCACATTTTATTAATGTATGATCTTGGATACTATATTATGATTTTTTTTTTTATTGATAGTAAAAAGGGTTTTTAAAAGGGTCCTTGAACCTATTACAAGTAGGATTTTGAAAGGCTCCCAACCTTGGATATAACAAAAGCACCTAGAAGGACTGGGCTAGATTCCATGAACAAGCCCAAAAGACCATGCCAAATTTACTTGGAGGAAAAAATCTAGGACAGAATGAAACAACCTCCTAGAAAAGGTCATAAAAATTGAAAATAGACAGTTGGAAACAAAGGCCAACAAAGGAGAAACAGGTGCCCATAAATACATTTAAATACAAGATTTAAATTTTAAATTTGAAAATCCCACCCAAAACTGCAAACACTTTCAACGAACAAAAATTTGAAATTCCTCTCACCGTTGGGGCCCTGAATCCATGAATCAGGCCTCCATTACTGAAACCATGAAAGGCCTCAACACTGGAAACCCTATGACAGAGACCAAGCTACAGATCTGATATCACCCTCGGATGCCCAAAAAACCATCCGAGCCTAACATAACTGAACCAGAAAGACTGAAATCACTTGTTGGAAGTTTTTCTAAACAAGGTCTTTGGAGGTCTGCCAACTTTTTTTTTATCTCAAAAAGAAATCCCTTTTTTAGACCATATGCCTCAGCATATTTGTCCCAAGCCTCCTCAATTGAAACATGCTCCTTCTCTGTGGTATGCAAAAAATCTTGGCAATCCATTAGAAGGGGTTGAACTCCATTAGCAATATCAAATTCAATCTTCCTTTTCATGTATGCTCTATTTCTAGGTCTTCCTACTTTCCTTTCAACCCCTACATCAATACAAGCTTTCCTATGACTTCTAGTCTTCGGACCTAGAGAGCCTATCTCTAGCATCGAGGGTAGAGGGCTTTCCATTAATTGATGAAGAGTCAGATCATCCATGTCAATGCAGTTAGAGGAGTTTTGAAGGATAAGACCAAGGGTACTTATCTCTTGTCCGCAATCCCCCACCTTGGAAATTTGAACAAACTTCCCAACTCTAGGGCTCACCTCCATTTTCTCCACAAGAATCCTATTTAACCCCCCATATTCATCAAGTGTGTTCATTGGAATAAGGGTTTCCTCTTGAGATTCAACACTAAGCCCAACTTGAGCATTTTCTTCCTCCTGTGGTTCGACACTAAGCCCAACTTGAGCATTTGCATCCCCGCTAGCCTCATGGGAGGCATATTTAGCTGAATAAAGAGGGGAAGACACTATTTTTTTATTTTCATCATATTATGGCTCTTGTAAATATACCATTTTTATTTTATAGAAAACATAATTGATGAAATATGAGAATATTGATAAGTGAATAAGAAAGGAGTCACTCTTACATGCTTACAAATATAGACATTATTTATTTAGTTTACATTTACAAAGAAAATGTATTTCAATAAAGTATCCTTGTGATACTTTGAATTACCCCATTATGATGCATTTATTTTAGTTTATAAAGTGGTACAACTCCTAATACCTAGGTGCATGCATAATAGTCACTCCCACTTTTGTATCATTTTGTTTTCAGTGTCAATATATTTACCAAAATAAAAGTACTTTTTAGTAAAACATAATTTAAAATGTTGAATACATATTTAAAATAATATTTGGTTGTAAATTTCATGTTCAAACGTAGGTATTAATAAAAAAAAAAATGAGGACACATCTAAACCCTACCATTATATCCCTACTACACAACTCACTTTTAATGTTAGATATTCTTTGGTTGATCAAGGAGAAACTCTACATGCCATCCAACCAACCATGTCTATGACATTCTTCAAACACTCAGCTAATCATCCATGTAACATAATTCATTCATCAAACCAACTAGCCAAACAATAGATGTTCTAGATAAGGATTTCCAAACATTATTAAATTTTAATTTTTGTAGCCTATGTTTGTCATTTTTTACACTTAAAAATGTTACTAGCTCTATTTTCTATTCCTTACACTTGAAAGCACTACTTGGCTCAAGTTTTTTTTGTTTAAAACCCTACTGTTATTAAGGGGTAAAAAAAATTACCTTATATTTGATGATAAAATATCTTAGAATTATGTGTTTTTTTGTCATTTTATGCACTTAAAAATGCTACCGGATTTTATTTAAAGAAATCCAACATTTGGAGGCATGTAAAAACCATTGAAAGAATACAAAATTCACTCCCAACAAATAATTAAAACCACTAATGATGAATAAATCATGCAAAAAATGTGAGAGAACCCAAGGATTATTATTTATCATACATTTGGAAAAGAAAAACATCATTTTTATTATAAAATTTCATACCATGACTATGCTTCCTTAAAAGAAAGAATCAAACATGTACATAGCTAACTCTTTGTCATTAAGCTTAGAATGAGTGTTGGATCTTGGGGATTAGCATTTGACCTACATCATTCATGCACATGTTTGCGTTTCCCTAATCATTGCATGTTGAGATGACTATAGTTGCATTGAGAATGGATCATTTTGGAGTGATTGTAGTCACGCCATGAATGCCTTATTAAAGGGTAGTCTAAGTGATGGCTTTTGAAGCCTTACATCAAATACAAAACTCATAGAAATATAATCACAAGATCAAATATAATAAATTTGCAATATAATAATCCAATAAGATAATATAACAAAGATATATGAAACAATGAATATGTAATAACATTCAACAATAAGGAGTAAAATATGCACAATAAGATCACTTATAATACTAATTTCTCAAATGTATGCAAACTTTTATTACTCCTCTTTATGTTACAAATGTATCCTAAAAATCTCATACAATATATGTGATCTCTCTCTTTTATGTAGATCATATATGGAGTAATATACAACCATTCTAGGATGACTCTTTGGTTACTTAACTCTTCCTTTCCTCATGCCAAGTCTCATGACTCTTGGCTTCTCTAATTGGCACTTGCATACACAAGACACTATCTTAGATGCACACTTGTACTTGAATATTCACATAACACTTCCTAATATAAGGACACATGTGCACACTTACATATTGGACACTTGTGCACATTTACATACATAACACTTGCACACATAATTACATGACACTTGTGCATTTCCTACACATTATTACATTACATGAAATATTAACTCACACTCCAATTTAAATACATACACCTAATCTAATAATTTACCAAGGTGGTACATTAGCATGCACCAAATAATGTAATATTATCCAACACCCCTCTGTATTACATTATTTGGTTATTGAAGACTTTAGTCTTCAATACAATCTTCATCTTTCAATTTACTTTGCATTGTATGCCTCCTTCATCTTGATCAGGTTTTTTTTCTTCTTACTTATCTTCATATTTAGTTTCAACTTCATGTTCTTCAGTTTTTGTGCTTTCTTGAACTATCTTATTATCATTAGATTATTGCAAAATAATTTTTATTTTGCCTTTGTTCTTCATATCACACATCTTCTTCGATATAGTGCCTTTTGAACATTCACTTAAAGCATCATGATAAGATCCTCAATTATATGCACTTGATGTATCAATAGTACATGAAGAATGAAATATCTTTTCTAAAATGGATTCATCTAATTTTACCTTTCTCTTAAGAGATTCAATCAATTCCTTTTATTTCATGTTTTTTCTTCTTTGTAATATTTGAGTGTAAGTAAAGACATATATAATATTCTACCAATATCCAAAGGAATTAGAATATCATATTTTCGATTATCAATTGTTTCAATAATCCTAGAATGTAGATAATATTCCAAAGTTTCAAATTTTTCTTCTATTGCTTCACTATAGATCAATTTTGAAGCTAGATCTAATTTTCCTTTAGTTTTTGTAAGCAAAATTTTTTATTCCAATTTTTATGACATTTGCCCTTTCTTTTTTAATAATATATTCCTTATCATTATTGTTAGAGTATATTACAGTATTTAGGTACATGTCAATGTATCACCTTTGGTACATTACTAGAGTAGGAGCTTAATTTAGATTGAGGTTAAGTAGTTATGTAGGGAAGAAGTAATAAATGCACAAGTATCAATGTGCAATGGTTTAAATGTATAAGGAGTCCACTTTGACATGAGTCATAGGAAAGGTAGTTAGGAAGAGTAAGGGCCAAGTAACTTATCTTCTTATATATATGCCCCATAGTGAATATAAGGGATATAGGAGATATTACTATGTAGTAGTGAGTAGGTACAATGTAGTTTCCATTAGAATTTTGGAGTGTTCATTTCCTCCATTACATATTTTTGCAAATTTCCATTAATAGCATATTTAAGCATTCTTGCAAAATTTGATTATCTTACTTTTCTGCATATTTTACATCTTGTGATTGCTTTCTCCCATATCATACATTATAAAAATCTAAAAATGGTATCAGAGCCACGATAGATCAGATAGGAATAGGAAGAACCACAAAAGAGACTGAGAGGAGAGAAGCAAATCTCAATTTTAGAATTTTTGAGATTGCATTTGACTTAGAGTCTTTTCACAAAGTTGTAGAAAAACTCGTGAAGACTAGAACTCAAAATTCATTCCACTAGATTAACAAATAAACTAGTGAAGATTCATCACTTATAATTTATTCCATTACAGTCCTAATACTTTGTTGTGAGAAAAAAAAGATTCGAAGAAAGTTGAGAAGCTTTCTACAGAGAGCTAGGATGAATATCATCTTCAAAATCAATCCAACACCAGAAGCAACAAACCAAATAAATGGAGATTCCAAGAACTTAAGGAATTCCTCTTGCAAACCTATGCAATGCAAAAGAAGATAATGCCATAGGAGCCTTGTTCCATATTTAAGGAAGAGACTCCAGAGAATATTCCAGAAGAAAATTGGAGGTTGGTGTTCTCCATAAAAAAACTGCAAGTAGTAGATTGAAGAGACTCTAGAGAAGAGTCTAGAAGAAGATTGGAGGTTGGTTATCTCCATTGAAAAAATCCAAGTAGCAAATTGAAGAGGATCTAGAGAAGAGTCCTGGTGAAGATAGGAGACCGGTGATCTCCATTGAATATTGAAGACTTCACCTTGAAGGAGTAGAAGAAATTAGCCTGAGAAGACGAAGAGATCTATAAGAGATCCCATTTAAGAACTTTCCATTTTGAAAGAGATAGAGAAGGACCAACAAAAGTCTTATTATCGAAGCAGTAGATTTTAGATATCCAAAAGGGAGACCTCATTGCAACACTTCCACAATAAAAGGTTGAAAAAAATGTCTCACTAAGAAGACCAGATAAGTTGCAATATTGAAGACCTTGGATAGGTCTCAAGCAGAAACAAGGAAAAGGCTTGGTGAGCCTCATTAAAAGAGTTCCTAGAAGAACTCATTGGATAAATTCACTATTAAGGAAAAGCTACTTATAGTGAAGGAATTGGGATAATTATAATCATCCAACAACAAGCCCAAAGAAGAATAATTTGGCAAGTTTGTCAAATTTCAAAGGAGACTAGTGAAGACCTCAAGACTTTTATATTCTTGATAAGAAGACCCTGTTTGAAGTTAGAATTTGACAAGGATATTGAAGGAGAACACAAACAAAAGAAGCCTACCAAATATAAGATTTTTGGAGATTGTATTTCATGGCTAAGAAGGCACATTTTAGAGATAGGGGTTTGTTGAATCTACCGTAAAATACTGAAGGTCCCATAGTTGTGATTTACTACCATTCCAAACAAAAAATTGGTGAATATATTCATCAAGATCTACATCATCTTCAGAGATCATTTAAGGTAAGAAACTTAGGTGCAAAGGTTTCATTACTTGAACACTCATATTCAAATTGTTACTTAGCTTCATTAAGCATCTTATTAGAATTAAATTTGCAAGGAGAATGGCTCATATTATAGTATTCAAAAGAGTAGAAATATTATTTTAAGGTTACTACCTGCACATTAAAATAGGAGTTGGATATATTTCATCAGAAAGAAAAATATTATCTTTCTATTATCTAGTTACATCAAAGAAGACTACATTAGATTGCAAATATTTTAGAGTATTTGTGAATTCTTTAAGAGTTATCATTAGTGCATATTACAAGTTACTTTTTAAGGAGCAATAAGGAGATTGTGGTTACAATATATTAGTTTCTCTTAAAGCTTATTAGAAGTGCACTAAGGATTTTCAGTGAAAGTGAAAATTAGTGCAAGATTAAGCCACTCTAAGGGCATATTAGATGCATGATTATTAGCTTAGATTCATCGTTAGATTAACCAAGCAAAGGATAGAGTTGTCTAGTAAATAATACAACACTGAATCATCCCTTACCTACAAGGAATAGTAAAAATAATCCACCATCAGATTTAGTAGAAATAAAGCTTGCAAGAAGAGATTAGAAGATCTCAGACAAAGGTGCAAATCTAAGGTATTTTATTTTAATTATTGTAAATCTATTTACATTAGTTCCTTGCACCATAATCTATTGTCCTACGTAGCAAAAGAGGATAAATTTTGAGTGTCTCAAGGACACATCAATGCTACCAAGACTAAGAAAGCTTGCAAGAAGAGATTAGAAGATCTCAAACAAAGGTGCAAATCTAAGTTATTCTATTTTAACTATTGTAAATATATTTACATTAGTTCCTTGCACCATAATCTCTTGTCCTACGTAGAAAAAGAGGACAAAGTTTGAGTGTCTCAAGGACACATCAATGCTAGCAAGACTTGTCACAAAGTGGCCAATAGAAGCACACTATTCAAGTAAGGTAAAAGATTCAAAAAAGGGCTCACATTATGATGTCTAAAGACACCCCCATCAGCCATGAAATCGAGCATCCATAGCAAGGAACCTGAAGCACAAGGTATCCACACAAAGGATTCATTATCTACTGTATAGAAAAAGAAAGATATCACAAAGAAGCTATCATTTATCTACGTTAGCTATCATCTACTACACATTACAAAGGTAGCACTCAAGATAGCATATTAAAAGCATAAAATGGTAAGGTATAAGGTAGATTTAAAGGTGCAATACACAAGACCTAGCTTGGAGGAATCATTCATTGATAAGGAGCATCCAAATATGCACTTGGAGTCCCATAGAAACACCATTGCAATACCTAGAATCATCATAGTTGGAGATAGTGTTTGGATTGCATAGCTTGCACTCATTAGTAAAAAGGAAGAATCATTTAAAAGTGTTGGAACAAACTGAAAATAGCTTCCACTCATTGGTAAGATAAGGGTTATAAGAAGTTTGGAGACACCTCTACATGCAAAATAATATACACCACTTGTTACGCTAAGGCACATGTTATTATATCTAATGTCTGTCCTATAAGGTAACGCTCAGGATGAAATAACGCTTGCCTTAGAAGCATTAAGAAGCATCATTTGAAGGATGAATGGATTGTAATTTTTTTGAAGGAGAAGCATTATAGATTAATTCTCATAAGGAGACTACAATGGTTTTCCACCACCTACATGCCTAAGTAATGATTGCACAAAGTATTGAAAGAAAAAAGAAGGAATAGTAATGCACCCAACATTCTAGATAGAGATAAAACTATTAATAGGCAACATTAAAAGGTACTTTAGACATAATTCAATATTTTTAGATGTGAAAGAAGACACACGCAGTTACAAAACCAAAGCATTGATAGACAATGAGGTCAAAGTCTATTCAAGGAGGTTGAAATTTTTTATGAGACATCCATTAAAGGAGGAGCATTGAATTCTCAATGTTATCCAACAAATACAATGTTCAAAATATCTGTTGGAGGAGCGACAATCAAGGAATATCGTGCACAATATTATAAAGGTAATATTAAACTGATTACTTATTTTTTTATTAAGTTTTAAAATGATTTATAATGTGAATCGTATAAAGTTAAGTTTACTATTGCATTGGAGTAATACAAATCACCCAAGCATTAGTAAGTTATAAAGCAAGTTCATATTTCAAGGTATAATTGTTGAAGTGCATATACATATTTCAATATTTGCAAATAACCAAGTAGGAGATATAAGGTTTTCAACCTTGATAAATTAAAATATTAATTTACAAATATTATTATCATTTTTTTCTAACATTCCAAAGTAGGGAGTAATAAGGCATACTACATCAAACTATAGATACTTGTAATTTAGAAAATTAAATTATTGAATAGAGAAGCAAATTTATTGCTTACATATAGAGTTGGAATTAATTGGTTACATTTGTCTCATATTCACATTAAAGGGACAAAAGAAATCCAACCATAGAGAACTTCAAATTGATAAGTGCATAGTTCATTAGGAGAAATAAGTGAAAGTAGGAGTTGATTATTGTTATTTACAAAACATTACAAAATCGGCTCAAAAGGAGAATTAAACACTTGATAAGCACTTTATCAAACTTATAGAACATTCCAATCACTAGGGAGAGATAAGGAATTCTAAAAAACTTGATAATAATAGGATTTACCAAAATCCTTATAACAAATAAAATTTAATTTTAGGAAAGGCCCTTAGAGAAGGAGGAAAACTACAAGAATTGTAATTCTAGCCACTACAAAAAGTACCAGCCAATACAAACCCTATGGTAGCTAACATACCAAACATTAGGGGTTAAAGATAAAAAGAAATACATCAAAAATCTAATTTCATGTTAGACTTACCAAAATGTTTATGGGAAAATGACATATATAATATAATTATTTAAAATTATACCAGATATATCAAAGTCTTAGAACTAAAGAAATTCGAGAAGTAAATTAGTAGTAAATATTGAAAGCTATATTTATCCAAACATAAATAAATTTGAAGAATTCAATAACAACTATATTAATATTATCCATAATATACTAGCAAGTTAGGGCTAATCCTAATGTAGTGAAAATATTTTCTTGACTCCTAGGGCATCAAGGACCAAATATTTTCATAAGAAGCATAAAATTGTCACTCCTTTTTCAACTTTATTGCATTGTCACCATAGTAAAAAATGCAAAAGTCACACTTAAAATTTTTGTAGAGGGTTTGGCTTGCATTGTAATCTAGACCTCAAATGGCAATCGATGATTTTTGGCTATAAATTGTGCCATACATCCTATGCTCCTTTGTGGAAGGTAGTGAAAAAGTAGTCAATGGCTTCATTTGTACCTACAAGGATGAGAGAGAGAGAGAGAGAGAGTATAACACAATAGCAATAGAGGTTACAGATTGAAAATAGTAATAGAAATAGAAATCATCAAGTGAATTTATAGTTTTTGAGAACTGAATGAATGATTACTAAATGTATGGGCACTAAATGTATGGGCACTAAATGTATAATGAGAATATGAGGAAGTGAAAGGGGTATTTGTAGTAGATAACTCTCCCTTTGGATCTAATGATTGATTTATATTTTTTTAGGTTTATAAATCATAATTTTGAGTCCAAATGATATGCAATTTTAACCCTATGTGTAAAAATATGCTAGCATCATGACCATGCATAAAAAACCATAAAATTCAATCAAAAACCATGACTATTAATTAAAATGTCAATCATGACACCATAAATTTTAGGAGGAAGGAATCTATGCTAGAAAAGGTAAATAACATTCTTGATACGATAGGACGTAGTAAACCAATCAATAATATACTACTATCATAAAAACAAAGAGGAAAATAAAAATAAGAGTAACAATCTATTAAAGGTAGGAACCATAATAAACCTATATCCTAGAGAGGAACTCATCAGATCTACCAACAATACCTTGGTTCTATACACACATACACTAGGGTTGGATGTTATTCCAAAATTAGGAGGGGTGAGCCAGAAGATAAGTAAAAGGATAAAAATGGACACTAATCAAAAGGTAGGACACAAAACTAATCAGCACCATGTGGTAAAATAAGGAGAAAATCTAATAGCAAAAGGTAAATTCAATGCCCTTACTCACATATTTAGCCTCTAATACTTATGAAAATAATTTCCTAGAACATTATAGGACTCAAGGGGGAGCCCCTCAAAACACAATAAAATTAGAATAATAATATAGACAAATCGATCGCAACTTATCTTCCTTCAAAAGATGAAGGTGTTGGTGGAATAGATGGAATCAATTGCAAAGAAAGTGTGGCCTACTAGAATATTAAAATCCCTTAGCTCCCAAGGGGCATTAGGAGGTATTGCGTACCTTTGGTACCTTAAAGAGATAGTTATTCATCAATTTGTGGGTATTTGGGGTCTCTTGGTGGTAGCAACTTAGAGTAGATAATCAAGCCAATTTATGCACCTACTAGCTTGGAGGAGAAATGAAGATAGTGGAAGAACATAAACTACATCATTACCCAATTCCCTCAAGAATGGACCTTAATAGAAGAAGAATTCAATACCATATTTTTCTTGGAAGAGAAGTTGGGGGGAAATGGTAGCTTAGATGGGAGCACAAACCTCATGAAGGAATACATCAAAAACCTCCATCTTGTGGATGTCAAGTCAAACAATGGTTTGATGACTTGGTCTAATAGAAGGTAAGGCTTTGCCTATATTCTAGAAATTATTAGAAGATTCTTACTATTAGATAATTTTCTAATTCATGGACACATTCCTAGGATGAAGATCCTAAACAATGTAGGCTCAAATTATTGGTTGATCATGACAGAACTATGGAAATCCAAGGCCAGACACTTACCATTCAAATTCTAACTGATGTAGTTTAGAGGTAACTATTTTAGTCCTATAGTGTAGCAATCATGGAAGGGAGGCAAACGTTAGCATGGAATTAAGATGTGTTGCTTTATGAGGAGGCTTTACTATATTAGATATAAGATAAGGACCTAGAACTAGGAAGAGTTTGGAGAAGTCAAGAAGAAAAGTTAGAAGTGATAACCCAACTCAAATATTTGAATGAACAAATCTATATGGATGACCTCACAAAGGGATTAATTATGGTAGAGATTAGACTTACATGCTAGCTAGAGGAATGGGAAAAAATGGAAGAACTATTATGGAAGTAAAAATATAGAATCCAATGGCTTCAGAAGGGGGATTGAAACATAGGTTCTTCTACAAATTTCTTCTAGCCCATGAATCACACAAATTCATACCCTCCTTGAGAAAAGAAGCAGGAGATACTATCCACATATGGGAAGGTATAAGGTCTATTTTAGTAAACTATTTTGTAATTTTATTCATAGTAGAACCTTTGGATATGGAAACCCAATAGGAAGTGTTATAGGAGATACCTACACTAATAATAGAGGAGGATAATATAGTTTTGACTACACCAGTAACTGCCAAAGAGTTACAACATGTGGTTTTTAAAATACAAAAAAGTAATACTCTTAGATCGGATGAATTTCCCATTGAATTTTACCAAGAATTTTTGGATATTCTACGAGGACCTTCTAGATGTGGTTGAGGAATCTAGGAAAGCTAAATATGTGCTAAAGAAAATCAAATATATATATATATATATATATATATATATATATATATATATATATATATATATATAAGCATTGATCCCAAAGGTACAATATGCAAAGCACATTACTTGGGTTTATACCAATAGCTTTATGTAATGTCTTGCTCAAAATAATCACCAAGGTTTTGAGGCTCAAACCGCTTCTACATAAGATTATCTCACTAGAACAAGGTGGTTTTGTGGAAGGCAAACAAA
The DNA here is from genome assembly GCA_028583015.1 of Wollemia nobilis. Classification (NCBI taxonomy): domain Eukaryota; kingdom Viridiplantae; phylum Streptophyta; class Pinopsida; order Araucariales; family Araucariaceae; genus Wollemia; species Wollemia nobilis. Next base: position 8,667,302 of record JAQPPZ010016717.1, on the reverse strand, counting down.
TAATATGAGATAGTTTTGGCTCAAAAGACTATTAACTCCATGGAAGCACAAAACTACCCATCCATGTTCATAATATTAGACTTATCCAAATCATATGATCAAGGGATGTATACTTGTTGCACGAATTTAGTTTAAGTTACCCTTAAAATGTCACAGTAAATTGGTAGATCCATATTGGCTTGAGATAATGGATTTAAACTTCACTTTTTATGAATTTAGAGGTAATAACAAGTAGACTCATAAATGATTTTGGACACTTCCTATTATAATTACCCCTAGATGCTAAATTCTATGAAAATATGGTAAAATTCAAATAGATGGAACCTTTTAACCAATGAATGCATGGGAAGGACAATGACCAAATGCAGGGAAAACTAAACATTAATAGGAATCACTAGTACAAATGAAGTTAGACCAATCGCTTACTCCAATTTATTAATGAATTTACTCTATTAGGGAAAGCAACAATAAAGGAATCCTCAAGAATCAAACATATTATATGTTGTTTCTCAAGAGCCACAGGGCAACAGATCAATGAGGAAAAGTCCAAAGTTATTTTCTTCCACTGCTCACCTAGACAAGAGATCACGGCTCTTGAAAAACTATGATACCAAAATATATCCCTCTCTATCACCTACTTAGGTGTTCCTCTTAAACCAAGGTGATAGAAGGAGGAGGATTGGGCTTGGCTAGTGTATAGAATAGAAAGGAAAATAGAAAAATGGACTAGCCAATGGCTATCATTAAGGGGAAGAATAATCCTAGTTAAATCAGTCATTCTATCCATATATAATTATGTCTTCATAATTTTGGACATTACCAAGGTAGTGTAGAGAGATTTGGATCAAATAAATCATAAATTTCTTTGGAGGGACACTTAACAATAAAAGGAAATGGGTATTGGTGTATTGGAAAACTTTATTCCTTCACAAACTTGACGGGGGACTAGGATTCAAATAAGCGATCAAGAACAAGTGGTCAATAACAACAAGACACTAGTAGCTAATTTGTATTAGATTATGTTGAACAACCCCAATAGAATATGGGCCCAAAATATTAGAGCTAAATATGTAGAAAATAATTTTTTTGACAAACATTATTTTACACCAACTCGCTAGCAAATGATCCCCCATCTTAACAGTTTTGAGGATAGGAGAGAAGTTGATAAATAAGGACCTATTTTGGATAATTCATAATGGTCAACATGTAAACTTTTAAACAAAATCTTGAGATAGGCACCAACCTTTGATGGTTCACTTTCCATAGTGGATACTTTTCATGGAGTAGTTACACAAAGCAAATTGGATAAAAGTAGGAAAATATTGTAGGTACCAGACTAAAAATTCAGAGGTTGAAAGAAATTAAGTCCTCATAGTTGAATGGCTAATTCAAATCACAAAAAGGGATAAAATCTATACCCAATGAACTCTATAAATGAGATAAATTTCTTGGTCTCAAGCAAAGGATTCCCTTGAATGGGGCAACATGAATCAAGGGGAGTATATAGTAGCAAGTGGATATGCAGTTCTATACCAAAGTACTCCTAACTCACTTTGAGATTTATTCAAACAAATATGGGCACAAATGTTGTTGAGTATATCATTGTAGCTCAGGATTTCAATGTTGAGGATATTATTGTACCTTAGGCTTAATTATAAGCCTAAGTTATTATTATTATTTTTTATTTCTTGCATTGTAATATGTGAGGCATAGTATGCCCACGTTGGATATGTGTTTGTTATTTTTTAGGATGCATAGTTAGACTATTAGAGATGTGTTTTATCTTCTAGCAGTTAGTTGGTTGTTAGCATCCATGTTTGGTAGGTTGTTATCCCTGCATATCTTTTAGTTATAGTTGGTTGACCTTGTAGGGCAAATTGTTACAACCACTGTAACCTACATAGTTCTTTGTATGCATTATATATTATATTGCCAATAACGAATAATCGGCTTCATATTTCATGTTTTCATATTAGTGGTAATTATAACCGAATGATAGGTTGTGCAAGAAGGGAGGCAAAGTGCCAACTTCATTGCTAGGTGACTAGTTTTGTTTTGCATCTAGTGCACCAAATCCTAGGTAGGTGTTGCGAGAAATTGGCTTGAAGCCAGTCGTAACATCCATTTTTGTGAAGCTCCTGAGGTGGCAAAGGGTAAAAATTACCCTTGTATTGAATACCCTTGATAGAATATCAAAGGGTAACCAGACTTACCATGAGAAAGACAAGAAAATTTTTATCTACTTTGAAGATCGAAGGACATATTTGAGGAGCAGTTGCATAATTTTCAGGTCAATTTGTGGCCAAGAGGAGGACATGGAGCATTCGATTTTCAAAATATGCACAAGTTTGGAGGGTATACATGCTTGGAAGCTTCATAGTGTCTCATTAGCTGGCTTTCAAAGATATTTTTCTCCAAATTTTTCCCATGGTTTGTTTTTAAATCCCTCTCTTTCCCTATATCAATCGACTATTTTTGTTGATCGACCACCCCCACTAATTTGCCCCTATCAATTGATAGATGTTAGGTAACCCCTACCCAGCATTTTCTCTTTATCCCTCCAGAACCCCCTCCATTCACTATACTCCTCCTCCTCCCTTATCCCTCTTGTCACCATTCCTTCATCTCGCACGTCCTTCCCTCTTTGGTAGTGTTGGCCATTTACGATCAGACCATAGTCGATCAACATTATAGGCCACCTTTAGATAGGCCACATTCGATCGATGGCTAGATGCCCATGGACCACCCCCATCAAGCAACAAGGTCGTTGCCCTTGATCATAGTATGAGAATATTGCAGCACATATCACAAATTGCAGGATCACGTGCACATAAGTGAAGAAACCAGACGACAAAAGAAAATAAATTTACAAAAAAATTAAAAGGTCTTCCTAAGGTTTTAAAACTGTAGAATAGGGTTCAAGATTCACACTAAAACTACCAACTAATCAACAAGAGATGTGTGGTAGCTTAGGAGAAAATGAGAATCTAAGGCAAATAATTTGCTTTTTGAAGTTTTTTTATGATTTTTTGATAAAAATTGTGTTCTCAATGAGTTTTTTCAAATTTTCGGTATGATAATCTGATTAGGGGTGAAAAAATCATGTGTCCTAGAAATTTTCATCATTTTTCGATGTTCTTAGTGCATCCTTGGGTGATTTCTTGTAGTTTATCGGTTGTTCGATGATTTCCTGACAATAAATCCTTTTCAAGCATTATTCGATGTATGCTAATGAAGTTTGATTCATCCGATACATTTTTTTGAAATTCCAATGAGAGAAAAATTAAAGTGATGCTCTAAGGTTTGAAGACAACTAATCGTAGCACAAATCTTAGATTGAGAAGTATCCTCCTTTCTTGGTGTACCATGCGTCGAATATCGAAGTAAGCATTTTAGATTTTCCCAGCGACGAGAATTTTTTCAGCAATCAACGATATTTTTCATCACCATTTTCTATTTTTGACAGGGTTTGAATTTTTTGGTCAAGTTTTGGTGAACTTCGACAGGGACAGTGGCCTGAGTTATATTTTTTATTGTAGATTTTAATCCCACTTCAAGCGTGCGGGGACCCGAGTGGTCTTTAAAAGCCCTTGTGCATGCTTATTAAAGTAACCACCCTATGGTGGTTACCTCCTTCCACGCTCGCGTGCGGAAGCACCAAGTGGCATTGGCGTTAGGCAAAGTAAATTACTACCAATATTGTTGTTTGAATGTTGTGATCGTTGCACATTGCACATTGTTTGACTTCGTGGACTATTGACCTCTGTTGAAATTCATGTGTAGTTTATCACGCAGGTTGACCCAAACCAATTTTTTGTAAAGGACGACAAATTTTTCCTGCTAGAAATAGTCTGCCACCCAAAATTCAAATTTTCAAATTCAAATTCGAAATTTTCTACCCAAGAGAAGGTGAAAATAAAAAAATTTCAATGTTTGCAAATTTTTCAACATTATTTTTGCAAAATTGATCAATTTTTGCCTCCATGTTCAGCAATTTTTAAGGTTTTCTCATTTTAGTGCTAATATTTTTACCCATTGAAACTTGAAGGGTAAATTATTTTTGTAAATTACACAAATTGCATATAAATTGAAGCACGATAATAGCCCCTTTTGTATTTGGAAGGCAAATTTTGTAAATCTAGGTCAATTTTTGCTTTAGGAGTTTATAAATTGTCCTAAGCAATTACCTAAATAGTTCTTGCAACCATATAAGACTCCTAGTTTGGCATATATATGTTATCAAATGGCTACTAACCTCAAAACAATCATGGAAAATCTTACTATTGTAGTAGATATTTTGGCAGATAAAGTGAAATATATTACTATCCAACTGACTCCTAGTGATATTAAAATTTTTAACAACAAATATGTCAATAAGGCAAAATGTGAGGTCAAATTGTATGATAGATCAAGAGATCCTAATGTCTTGTCTACTTGGATTTTAGATATGCAAACTTGGTTCACCTATGCTGAAATTCCTAAATATGAACAAGTTGCTTTTACCATAGTCAAACTCACAGGCTTAGCAAAAGTTTTGATTGTAGAAAGACAAAGCCACAATGTTGCCATGACTTGGAAAGAATTGATCCAAATTCTAAAAAACTCGTTTTTCCCACCAAACTATCAAAGTGACCTCATGACCAAGTGGTATAGGTTGAGGTAAGCCTATAGCATGTCAGTTGCAGATTATATTTTTCAATTCAATAGGCTAAGGGTCATCTTGGTGTGAAAGATTCAGAAGAGGATTTGATTAACAAGTTCACTTTTGGATTGCAAGATCAAATTTTTAGGGAATCAAATTCAATGATTTCCTCACTTTAGATGTAGTATTCAAGAATGTCATTCTAGTAGAGGAGAAATTTGGTGCCTCTCACCGATCTCAACATAAAATCAGTTCCAAAGGCACGAATTAGCATCAACAAAAGGTGAAAAACACTTCTAATTATTCCCCTAATTCTTCTTCTCCTCCCACTTCTCCTAAAGCACATTCTTCTTCTCACTCTAAAGATTCTTCTTCTTTGAAATTGTATTGTGATTTTTATAAAAAGCATGGTCATACAAAATCTAGATGTTTTACATTTGAAATAATGAAGAAGAAAAATTCCCTAATTGTAGAACCTACAAATGAGGAACCACAAGATAGTCCCATTGTGACTACAGGGACAAAATAAGAATATCCTACTTTAAAGTGTAAACTAAATAAAGTTACCCTCATGTCAAATATTTTTCAAGGGGGTCGTGACCATTTGTTTGTCACTCGAGCCCACCTTACTCATGATTTTTATGTGGATTGTATCATAGATAATGGCTCGCAAAAGAATATCATTATGAGGACCGTTGTTGAAAATTTGAAGCTCCCCACAAAGCCACATACTCAACCCTATGCACTTGGGTGAAAGGATGTAGACTCTACATCCAACATCACACACACTTGCACCTTGTATTTTGCTTTTGGTGACAAGTTGGTGGATAAGGTACGGTGTGATGTCACTGAGATGGATTATTGTGGACTATTGCTTGGTATGCTAAAAAGAACACATACACTTTGGTTTTGCATAATAAAACATATTTGATACAAAGCAGTACATCCACATCAAATTTGATGCTAAATTATAGGCAAGATCATAAGCCATTAAGTTAAGCACTTGTATTGGCTCCTACTTGCATAAGTCCCTCACAGGATAAAGAACAAGCACCTCCAAATACTCAAGATAAATAATAAGCTTCACTTCCAAAAAATGAACAATCACAAGAGCTCGTGGTTAAGGAACCCATCACTCTCACTCATGAGAAAGATACCAACCATTCCATTGGCATAATTTTGGGTACACCTATGAACACACAACTACTTGCTCCACAAGCATTACCTTTAGCATTGCCCTCTTATACAATTGCACATATAAAGAAGGAGCAAGCTAAGGTAACTTAATTCAATGTCAATAAAGCCTTTAGGGCAAGATAACACAGGACTTACAGAATAATCAGCAAGAGTAGTAGAGAGCGATGGGCAAGCATCACAATCCTCATCTATTTTAGGTTGGAGATAGAGTTTGGCTCCCTTTGGATAAGCGATACTTTATAAAGACACCATATCAGGATCCTCCGTTGGCACTTGAACCTGTCATCAGCTCTTCAACAATAGTGGTACATGACCCTTTCGCTCATTATAGATAGAATTTTTGATATGAAGACTCATCACACTCGATATGGTTCTTCCACTTCTTACCTTGTCGTCCATTGGGGTCACTTTCCACATATGGCTCGTTGGATTCCCAACCATCAAATGACCCATGAATTTCAATATTTTTTGAGAGCATTGGGGTCTATTACTGATATGGTTGGGAGGAGTGTAGAGGATATCATTGTACCTTAGGCTTAATTATAATCCTGAGTTATTATTATTATTTTTTATTTCTTGCATTGTAATACATGAGACATAGTATACCTACATTGGATATGTGTTTGTTATTTTTTAGGATGCATAGTTATACTGTTAGAAATGTGTTTTATCTTATAACAGTTAGTTGGTTGTTAGTATCCATGTTTGGCAGGTTATTATCCATGCATATATTTTAGTTACAGTTGGTTGGCCTTGCAGGGCAAATTGTTACAACCACTATAACCTATGTGATTATTTGTATGCATTATATATTCTATTGCCAATAATGAATAATCAACTTCATGTTTCCTGTTTCTATATCATATGTTATAGCCTAAGGTGAGATTTTAATTTGGTTTCTTCTACACAAAATGGTACTAACATAGGAACAACTTATGAAAAGAGGCTACCATGGTCCTTTATATGTGAGATATGTAGGGAGAACCTCTAAACAATATTTGAATTATTTATTGAGTGTCCTACAGATTCAAAGCTATGGAATATGATGGCTATCTTACTTGGTATTAACTAGTATGGCTCTACCACCCTAGAGCATATGAGGAGGGAATTGACTACATAGGATGGAGTTGGCATGTATGTTAGGTAGATAGTATGGGTAGGAACTACTCTACTACTTTGGAATATATGGAAGGAAAGGAACAACCACATCTTCAAAAAATATTCTATGGAAATCCACTATATTAAGACAACACCCAACATAACGGAGACAATGCCACATATATGTAAGTATCTCCAAGAATCCCACCAACAATTGGACTAGATTATAAGTAAACTAAAATTTATTTCTAAGGTTGATAATAAGTAAATGACAACCATAAGGAATTCAAAAGTAGTCAAAAAAGAAAAGCAACAGCCTCCCCCAAAAGATTGGGGAAAATTTAACACGAATGGAGCATCATGTGGGAATCGTGGAAGAGCTAGTGTAGGAGGGATAGGAAGACAATCGAATAGGAACCCAATTTTCACCTTTGTAAAAAATATTGGTATTCTTTCCAAAAAATCATATCATGTTTCATGTTGACATTAGCTAGGTTCAATCCCTACTAAGCATATGTGAACAACACCCACACTCTATTCTAGATCTAAAAGTTCAAGTGAATTTGACAAAATAAAGTCTCTCAAATGTATATGGCTCATTCTCCATCTAGTAAAAAACTATGACAATTGAAACATACATCACTAGAAAAGATGAGACTCAACATAGGTTTGTACTCAAGGATAAGGACGTTTGGACTTGTATCACACTTTGTAGGTATTCTAGAGCATATTCCATGCTTATTTGACCCCTCTAGCCCTCTCTACCACTATGACCTCTTTGAGACCTTGTATTGGTTGCATTGTTGTTGTTGAATACCTTCTTGTGCTTTTCATTGCTTCATCTATGATGGTGGTCTTGAGCACACTAATTGACTTTGATTTTACCTCTAACTCAATAAGAAATGTTTTGGCAAATGCAAATATGGGTTGTTGCTTATCTTACTCACAACCCATTGTCATTTACTTTGTGTGCATCCTAGCAACCACATTTGTGTGGGTATTTGGACACTCTTTTACTAAATGGTGGTTATTTCTACCAAGGTTGTCATTACTAACTTGAATGTGCCATACATGAAACCCAATCCACAACATTAGAACAAAATCAAATTTAGTAACACCCAAAAATGATGATATCTAGTCTAATGTTTCTATAAAATGATACCCTATATTAACTTCACAAGTTAATGAAGGGTTCCTTTAGGTAAATTTGAACCCATCACCTGCCTTAGATGAATCCTAACCTACTCTAGACCTAGATGGGAAAACAAAATTAAAATATATTAACTCTTTTTCATAAAATAATTTAACAAGAATCCTTATCTCTTATCATGAGTATGAATGCATAATAGTATTTTTATAATAATAAAAAATATTTAAATTTAATATTTTTTTATTGAGGTTAGTGTGAGAAATCCCTACGACTAACACTCAAGGTTGGGCATCCTCATCCCAACCATGACCTCTGATAAGGGTGAGAGCTGATCTTATCAATAGGGGCCAAACACACAATCATACACCCACCCACCCAGCCCCTCACACACTCACTCACACTAAGGTTTGAACCTTGAACCCCCCAAAGAAAAACCAAAATCCAAACTGTAACGTTCTCCTCGAGGGTGTATATATATATATATATGATTACATATGAGAGTTGGTCACAACCACACTATTTTTTAGTAACTGACAAATGAAGAGTTCAATACTTGAACCCCCTAAAGAAAAACCAAAATCCAAATTGTACCGTTGTCCTCAAGGACATATATATATATATATATATATATATATATATGATTACATAGAAGAGTTGGTCACAACCACACTATTTTTTAGTAACTGACAAATGGAGAGTTCAAACTAAATTACAATGGATTGGGAGTCACATTCCTTAGGGGCATAATAGGGACCTCCTTCCCCACAAATAAATTTGATATTTTTTTGGTTACATAGGAGAGGAATTGGCCAGTGTAGGGTTCAAACCACAGAGACTGCACACAACAAACCTATCCATATCGTTATTGCTAACTCGTCATGATATGGGAACGATCGGTCGCTCGAGGTTCATACCGTCATTGTCGGTCTAGCACCCACTCAAAGGATTTATAACAGACTACTACCTTTGCTAACTGACACCACCAAGGTTTGAACCTAAGTCTCCTCTTAGCAAATACCCATTCAGACTAGCACTTACCAATCCACCTAGCCTATGGAATGACAAATTTTAAAAAATGTATTTATTTTTATTTTTTATTTTTTTATATTTAAAAATATATTTTCATTAATATAAATTTTATTTTAATAATATCTATGTAGTTACAAATATTTAATATATATTTTTTAATAACTAATTTTAAATAAATAAAACTAATTGCATGTTTTTGTTACATATAAATTTAAACATAAAATTTATCTAAAACTTAATACTAAAAATGATTATATAGTTTCAAATAAAGAAAAAATACAAAATTATTTCCTTAATTTTGTATTTCGATTGACTTAGCTAGCCTCGTGGAAAAGGAAAAACGGTTTATAAACATAGCTCTTTGAAGGATCTAATAAGTTTTTGTGGCATTATTTTTGAGAGTTTATTCTTTTATAACATTACATCACATCTTAAGTGTGCATGGATTGGTAAATGTGTGGTTGGGTATTTACTAAGAAAAAATCTAGGTTCAAATTTTGAGGAAGCCAACCCTTTGCAAAGGTAGTAGTCTGTTTCGAATCTTCCGAGTGTGTGACGTACGAACCTCAAACAATCGATGGTCCCCATCTCACATCGCGTCAACAAGAACAAGACAAATATATTTATTGAGAACAATCCTTGTGGTTTGAACCTGCGCTAGCCAGTCACTAAAAATAGTGCCTATAACCAACTATGCAATAAAAAAAAATATTACATGTGAATAAAGAAAAAGTACACCATGACTACGATCATAAATTTTTGTTATGTTTTTAGAACTTTTAAAATATATATGAATTAATTTATAATTATTTTTTTTTATGAAGGATGTTGTAATGGTATATTTTTAGGTTTTTATTTAGGAAACTAAGTTCAAATTTTGGTATAAGGGGGTTAGGACCCCTCACAGAACCCATGTTTTCGTTTTTGTTTTTGTTTTTTTGTTTTTTTATTTGGTTAGTGTGAGAAACCCCTACGACCAATGCATAGGGCTGAGCAAGCTCCCTTCAACTATAACCCCTCCTAAAACTGAGACTTATGCTTATCAATAAGGTATTTAACACACACGCACCACACACCCACTCCCTCACACACTTTCTCACGCCGTGGTTTGAACCTTGGACCTCCCGAAGAAGAGCCAAATTGTCTCCCCTATGAAATAAAACCCCTGTTTTTAATTCAAACCCATGTTTTTTGAAATCAGTAATTATTTTTTTTCACGAATGATGTTGTAATGGTATATCTTTAGGTTTTCGTTTAGGAAACTTAAATTCAAATTTTGGTATAAGGGGGCTAGGACCCCACATAAAACCCATGTTTATAATTGAAAATTTTTAGGTCTTGTGAGCAATACCATAGTTGTATATCTTTCAGTTTTCGTTTAAGAGATCAAGTTCAAAAAATAATTAATCCCAAGAGGGATATTGTAGTGATCTACTTTAACTTTTCATCTAAAGACCCATACGAGGGGTATTATAATGGTATGACTTTATATTTTTATTTAGGAGGCTCAAGTTCGAACCTGGACAAAGAACCCTTATAAAACCACATATTTTTCACTCAAAAATTTCTTAACAGGGATCATTATTTAATGGTTGAGACAAATAGATAATACACTTTATAAAAAAGTTTAAAATTTTAAATCCCGCTGAAACCAAATAAATTATATAATAACTAAATTAATATAAAAAGAAAAAAACCTCTCAAAATCTTAAACAATAAATAATTTAAAAAAAATGTTTAATAAAAAATTTACTTACAAGAAAAAGCTAATATCCATGTCTGTCATATAGGCCCTTGAAATGTATGTGCCTAATTCGTTTTCCAAAATGACAAGCATTTCTATTGATAGGACACCATCACAACTTTTGGGTCCACTTGGTAGGGCAGGGACAGAGTGGGGCATGAACCTCCACCATATAAAACATCATACAATTATATAATAACCATTCCATAAAATGGGTACTTAACGTCGAATCAAGCCTTTGCTTTTCTGTAGATTACAACCTAAGGATGCGATTCTTATCATGTCCTCTTCTCCAACACTGCAGAACTAACTAACCTTCATATGGGGTGCACCCTTTATCCTAGACCAATTCGTTAAAGAATACTCCAGAATTCTGGCTTTACCTAAACCTGTTTCTCGACATGTGAAGGACCCAGATTTTATTATTAAATAGTGGCTGCACCAAAACCAGTGGCAGTTGAGCTCTGTGTTTGTGCTCTGCCTTGGCCCCCTGCTGCTGTCAGAGAAGAGCTCTTCGAAAAAGACACACAATATGCACACTCCCATATGTGCCTTCGCTTTTAGAGCACTACTAGTAGTAGAAGAAGAGAAGAACCAGCGGTCCTCAGCGAATGTTCCTACAGTCACAGGGCAGGTAAGCCTCAGATAAATAGAGAGCTCCCACATTGTGAAAATACCATCAGATCTGTGCCTGGGTATGCAGGGGAAGCTGAGCCCCTGGATACAGAGGCTCATGCAATTGGGGCATTAGCCTCTCTGTTGTAGGGCACCTGATCTTCTTCTGGAGGGCTAGGGAGGAGGAAGAGGATGTGTTACGTAGGACAAGTGTGCAAGCTGTGCTCATTTATCCTCGTACTTGCAGTGGTGGGTGTGGTAATTTTCGGGTTTGTGTGGCTGGGCCATCATCAGCATCACCATGGTCACAAATGTGAGAATGGGTGCCCCTCCCCTTCAACGCCTTTGTCGGGAGGTAACATACCCTTGGCAGGGGCAGCGGCCCCGCCGCTGAGCAGCACACGGCCCTTCATTGCCGCAGATTCACCCCTTCACAGATAGGTAGCTCTGACAGGGCACCCGCGATGTCCAAAGAAAGGTTAGCTTGGTAGAAGGCTTCGTCTTTTTCTATGTACATTGGTAGATCCGGTAATTCTCTGTTCAGGATTAGCTAATTTATTTGTTGCTGTGGTTTGGGGAAGGGGATCATTTGGCTTTGGCGGTCATGGCCTCTGTATTCTCAGGATCTGTTTGTTGGGTGAAATTTGGCCATGATATCCTCATAATAATGTGTACTCAATTTTCCTGGATTTTACATTGGCAATAATTAATGTTAATAAATGCGGAGTTCAGTGGCCTGTTCCTCAATGTTGATGATGGTGTTAGTCTGGCCGCTGAGAATTTATGTAGAGTGCAGAGTATTTTGCCTTTTTTTGGTTGAGATCTAATGCACAGATTTATGGCATCCCAAGTCTGGGAAGGAAATGGGTCCTGAGAGATTTGTTACTGTTAATCAGTAGAATTGTTTTATAATAAATCAGTGTGATAGTTAGCATTGTCTGTAAATGAATGGTGAATGATTTGAATTGAGTTTTGTGTGCTGAATACGATATATGGTGTTACTTCTTTCTTTATCTGCATGTATGGTGTTCCTTCTCTCTTTATCTGCATATCTGAGTGTTACTTCTGCAATTGATTGAGTCTCCAGTCAAATGGGAAGAGTAGTAGAGGTCAGCCCTAAGTATTAGGTACCTATCTAGAATAAATTTTTAGGTTAAAATATAGGTTTTAAAATTGTTTGACATATAAATTTAGATTTTATAAATAAAAATTTAAAGATATGGTCAAATTTTTGAGCTGATTAATGTCAGCTAAAAAGTAGTATGGTTATGGACTAACATTGCTAAAGTACAAGTTTATTAGAAGGGTGTCTAATTGGTATGTTTTTGAATTGTTGTCAAATTTTTATAAGTGAATTTGTTATATTCTTAAATAGATTAAGATCTAATTGAGGATATTATTAGCAATTTGCAACAATGTTGTATGGGCTTCCACTAACATCATAGAGCTGGAAGCACAATAAGACTACCTTAAATCATGGGACCACCTCAAATCATACAATAAGCTGTGCAGTGGGGATGACTGACGTCAATTTTTACATTGTCGACGCATTATAAATTTATTTGAAATCCGAAAACACGGTGAAAAAATAATGGTCAAAATGGCCCTGCCCTCCCATCTTCCTTTTCGGTCAATCCTTTCCCAACTTCGATTATGCTCGAGTATATCACACATCGATACATCGAACTTACAACTCTGTACGGATGCCACCAAGGCAAAATCCACTCATTTCTTGAGATGATGCACTCTACTATGCAAAGTGCATGCATTCTAGAAGGTTAGATGCACACCAATTTTAGTCGGCTTCTAGTCTCCATATATCCTGCACAATTGAATGAATGATTCTCAAAAGGGTTTATATGAAACCTTAAGAGATTAATGTTTGCATGCATAGAAATACAATAATACTTATAATAAAAATTTTAAAGGTTAATGGATCGGTAATTGTTTGTATGGTTAATTGTTTGTATGGTTAAGCATTTATTAAGAAGATATTCATTTCAAAAATTGGGACCGTCAGTTTACAAAGGTAGTATTCTGATTTGAATCCTTTAGGTGCGCGTCAAATCGAGGATGACAGTATGAATCACGAACGACCGATAGTCCCTTTCACGCTAAATCAACAACAAAGAGGTGGAATAGGTTTGGTGGGAGTAGCCCCTTGTGGTTTAAACCTTGCACTTGTTATTTACTAAAAAATAGTGTGGTGGTAACCAATTCTCCTATGAAAAAAAATATTTGGTATAGGTACAATGTAAACCCGTTTGAATAATTGCTATCTTAGGGTGATAAATCCTATAAATATTTTAGAATTATGAAATAAGGAGTGTTTGGATCTAGCTTAGATTCCTTTAAATAAAGTTCGAATTGTCGTCTTTGTAGAGCAAGTGAAGAAGACAAGCCTGACCCTATTGAACAAGAGGTCCACGGTTCTTTCGAATCTTTGTGATGCAAATGGGGACACAAAGATTGTGTGTTAAATTCTCTATTAATAAGCATAGCTCTTGCTTTTATGAGGGGTTATGGTTGGGAGGAGACTGCTCAACCCTGTGCATTGGTCGTAAGGGTTTTTCACACTAACCTAATTTTTTTTATTTATTATTTAAACCTTGCCCTGATTAATTTAAAAAAAAAAATAGTGATTGTAACCAAGTCTCCTATGTAATTAAAAAATATCTAATCTAAATATTAATTCAAAGCCAATTTGTTTACGGGGCTCATTGAGTTTTAGATGTCTCCAGGCAATTATGAAATAAGGAGTGTTTGGATCGAGCTTGAATTCCTTTAAATAAAGCTCAAATCCAATATGTTTGTGGGGTTTATTGATTCAAACCCAATTTTTTTGTGGGGTTCATTAAGTTTTACTTTTAAGTGAAAAATAAAAAAAAGTAGAATGTTAAAATTAGGTAAAGATGGCTAAGTGAAAATTAAAAAAATGGAACTTTAAAATTAGGTAAAGATGGTCTAAATGACAAATTAAAAAAGTGGAGCGTTAAAATTAGGTAAAGATGGCCAATGGTGGGTATGGAATGTTCCTTAGAAGGCAAATTGATTGTTAATGTTCAAAGACACTACAAAAGATAAAGTTAAGTTTGAACAATAAATGTGTTTGTTTGAATGTGAATAAGAGGGATGCAAGACACAAGATACTAGCACATGAGAACGTTAATATCAAAAAAGAGTATTTGATAAAATAAAAAAGAGAATGAAATACTTAAAAGAACAAAAGGGAAGGAAAAAGGAGATACAACCAAGATCAAGTTGTCTCCTCCTTGCTCCTCTATGTTAGATGAACTCCTCTAAGTGTTTGGATGTAGACTACGAAAGCAAGAGAGCAATTTATAAGGTGATTTTGAGAGAGTTTTAATGTAATACTTAAAAGAACAAAAGGGAAGGAAAAATGAGATACAACCAAGACCAAGTTGTTTCCTCCTTGCCCCCTCTTAAATACTAGATGAACTCCTCTAAGTGCTTGGATGTGGACTATGAGAGCAAGAGAGCAATTTATAAGGTGATTTTGAGAGAGTTTTAGGACATAAAGTTGTTTATGAGAAGAGCCTTCCCAAGGGATGAATTTATAGAAATCTATGGCTTCTTGGAAGAAGAAACTGCATTAAAGATTACATGAAAGAGGAGGTAGGTTTTTGAAATTCAAATCTAAAGGACCACTTTGGAGAGTCACAAACGGGGAAATCTTTGGTCTTGGTGAGTTGTTGGGAAGAACCATGGATCCAAGGTGAGATTTGGCTCATAAATGGTAGGATGCTTGAAGAGGGTGGAGAATCTATGATTCGGAGCTTATGTATTGGTGAAGACAAAATCGTTGTTCATAAAATCACTTCTAATAATTTTACAATAAGTGATTTTGTGATTTTGACCATTATGGATTTAATTGGGCAATAAAGGTCAAACATAGGCAAGATTGTCTATTTCTACAAAATCATTGCCAACAATTTCATCACTAACGATTTTGCGTTATACCAGCAATTTCACTCTTGAGTAATAAATGCTCAAAATCTAGGGTAAAATAAATAATTAGGTTAATTTAATTGTTTGGTGAACTGCTACAAGTTTGATGTGCTAAAATTAGGTGTCTAAAAGCACATCAGAATTGGTAATGCAATACATCAATGAATCTATCTAATTTTCTTGTAAAAGGTCTTTGATAGTATCAAATACCTTTCAAATTAACAAATTTTTAAAAATAGTTATTTATTAAATTATTACATTAATTATTGATTGATGGTCAATAACTTTACTCTACTTTGACATAAAGTATGTTATCATTATTAATATAAAATAATATGAAAAATAAATTTAACTATAATGTAATGAGGTAGAGTTGTATATTATATTTCAACAACTAAAATTTGATTAAATTTACTATTAAATTAATATATATTAAATAAGTAATTATTTTCGTTCTACAATATCATAATTACTTTACTGTTTTTTTAAATTTTCATGGATGAAGTTTTAGAGTGACCTACCTTTTGTTTAAAAAAGATTTAGTCTCTATATCCGTCTTGAAAACATTTGCAAATAGTTTTTGTACCACACAACTCCAAAACTAATTTTTTATATTAAAATATTGTTACTTTCCAATCCAAAAAGATAAGTCATGTGCTTGTTGGTGGGCTATCCTGGTACGATTTCCCTGCATTAAAGTTCCATTGACTTTTTCTTTACTCAACTAATTAAAAGTTGAAATTCCATTATTTTTATTTAAAAAATTAAAAATTAAAATTTATAAAGGTAAATCCCCACATCCTCTATACAAATATTATTGCCTCCCACTAATGGTAGTGGTGGGATCGATGAACGTGTATGTTCCTCCCTCCTTTAAAAAGAGGAGTTTTCCTTTTGTCTAATTTTGGACTCAGTATATAGGTATATGAATATTATATTTATTTTAGTTTTGTGGTATTTAGGATTTGTTTTTTTTTTTTTAATTTAAATTATGGTATGTATGGGTTATGTTAATCTTTTATAGATAATATTAGTTCTCGGTTTTATTAAGGAATATTTAAGGTTCAAATCATGGCGTGTGTGGGGCTGTCTTAATCTTTTATTGATAATTTTAGTTCTCGGTCTTACCAGGGAACGTCTAAGATTCAAACCATGGCATACATGGGGTTGTGTTAATATTTTATTGATAATTTTAATTCTCGGTCTTAGGAGGGGTTATGGTTGGGATGAGAATGCTCAACACTAATGATTGTAAACTTTTTTCACACTAACCAAATTATATATATATATATATATATATATATATATATATATATATATATATATATATATATTTCATCTCCTTAGTTGAATTCTAGCGATCGCAACGTTTCGGGCTTTGGTTTTTCTTCGAGAGGTTTAAGGCTTAAGCGTGGCAGCCCAAAGATTTGGGCGTAGACTCTTTTTTAAGAAGTTCAAGGTACTAACCGCGACATGGACGAGTGTGAGGGGATGAGTGTATGATAGGTGTGTGTTAAATTCCCTTTTCATAAGTATAACTCTCGACTTTATAAAAAGTCATGATTGAAAACACTTAATCATAAAGATTTTTCAAACTAACCTAATCAAAAAAAATATATATATATATATATATATATATATATATATATATATATATATATATATAGTCCACCCCGAATCCTATTCTCAAATATATATGCATTCCACCCCGAATCCTATTTTTAAATATATAAAAAACTAAAAGCTAATAGATGCAACTCCCCTATGTATAAAAAAAAATATTAAAATCGTAACGTGGACGAGTGTGTGGTGAGATTATTATTATTCAATATAATAGTTAAACGATTGAATTGCACAATTGTGAAGGGCATTCTCAATTATTTTCATAATTTTTATGCTTTAAGGATTATTCACTCTTATTTATATGTATTGCCTAATTTAAAAAAAAAAAAGTAATGTACAAAGCAGTAAAATTACTTTTCAAGAGAGTGGAGGCCTACAAATTTGTGGATTGTCTTAATTTTGTACTATAATATATTGGTTTTTGGTTAAATTAAGGTAAGTTTTATAGGAATTTTTTTTTGAAGAGATAAAAGAATAACTTCAACACTACATAATTATGTTGTGATATAAGATCTTTTGTGATTAATTTGTGTTGATTGGATAGTAGCATAAATGAAGACAATATACTATTATTCTATATATCAAGAGGGAATCAAGAGGGAGCATCAATCTTACAAGTAAAAAAGTAAGAGTTATATATGTTCAAGTAATCTTTAATTCATTGTAAGAGGAAACATTTTATTGTTTAATATAAAGAAATCAATGTCGAATTTTTGTTTGTATTTATCCTTCTAAATGAGAGAGGAAAAAGTATCCGATCGAAGTAGATCACTACTTGAGGCATTTATTAAGTCGTGTTGGTCATAGATTCAATTCATTACCAACCTATTTGCTTGAGTCACTAAACTTCAAGTTAGAAAGGAAGCCCACAAAATTCTCTTTATAACTAGTGTGCCACTATGAGATGGTACCAAACAATAGAGTCAAGTAAATATGAGATGGTATCAAACAATAAAGTCAACTGACAACCTTCTCTAAGTAAATGATATAGTTTCTGTAGACACCAAAACAGCACCAATCCGATTATGTGACTGCAAACACTGATCGCTTTGGCAAACACAGCCCCCAGGGCAGCCCTCAGAGGTCAAACAGTGGTCTTAACCACTTTCATAGCAATTTTGTGAGGTCAAGAAGCAATTTGGCACACTTAGACACTTTGCCTAGTAATCGTCTCACCCGGGGACGATTGCTAACTTGAAATCGTCTCACCCGAGAACGATTTCTAAAATCGTCTCCGGTAAGGACAATTTCCAAGTTTAACGGGCAAAAAGACAAATGAGGCCAAGTGGCAGCCCAGAACAGTCAATTGATGACTCTCGCCTCGCACGTGTGTGTGAGTGGACAAATAGGCCGTTTGAGGATCTGTCACAAGGGGCGATTATGAAAGCCCAAGTCAATGGAGGACTCCCCTCCCTCTTGGGAAGACAAGACTGCCACATGGCGCCTATGACCAACACATGGCATTTGTGCTTCCCTCCAAAAAGAGACCCCATGGGTCTATAAAAGGTGGGACTTTTCTCACCCAAAACAGACAGGTTGAAGGAGATTTCAAGCAACGAAGTGCTGTCGAGTTGAAGACCCACTTGCATCCCTTTTGGTTCACCTTCTCGCATCCACCAATATCTTTTGCAAGGGAGGTTGTTGGGTGGCTTTTGGAAGCTTGAACCTGACCCAAATCCAACACATGGACACCCGAACCAACCAATTCGCCGACCCCCAATCCTAAGAGGTTTTGGGCCCATCCCTAGTGGATTGGCGTTGGAATCAAGTGCCAACGGTGGGAGGCCCACTTGGGCACCCCCGCACTTTCTAAGTTTTAGAGCATTCTAGTTTATTTTCTCACGCTGCATATTGTGTTTTCTGTTTGGTGAATTTATAGCTGCAATTTCGTAACCTTTGATCAGATTCTAGTATGTTTTGTGTCGTTTCGTAGTTTCACTAACTTGCAGGAGGCGATATCAAATTCTCGAGGGTAGAGGCCAAATTGGGAGAATCCGACCATCTGGGTCATCCCAAAATGGCCCCAATTACATAACCCCTCTGTCTACAGGTGTTTTGGAGACCTCGGGAGTCGACATTGGAGCGTGTCAGTTCGGCTTCCCCAACACAGAAGAAATCGTCCCACCCAAGGACGATTTATAGTCAGAAATCATCCTACCCAAGGACGATTTCTAGTTGAAAGCAGATTGGATGACTGTCTCAGTGGCAATGGCCTGTTGGTAACATTTTCTGTCTTCTGGTAAGTTTTCAGGCTGTTTAGAATCATTTTGTTTACTCTTTTAGATAAATGTTTGCATGCATCTTTTGATGATTTTAGAAGAATGAACACTTTTCACTTGCAGCAGGTGCTACTGACATCTTGGTTGTTTCTTGGTTTGCAGGAGAAGCAGCGGAGGTGAAGAACTCATCGACATCAGTGACGACATCATCGTGGCCCGCCCATTGCAATCGTGGGCACGCAAAAAGAGGAACATTGAGTGATTGTAATCGAATTCTTTTAACACTCCTAGCCCCCGAAAATGGAGGAGACGCCATTGTAACAAAGATCAAGGGATATTAATGAAAGGGCTGTGTTTTCTCCATTTCTTGTCTCTTCCAATGCATTTTTTTTCCATTTCATGCACTTTACGTTTCTAGGACTTAAGCGCATTTGATTTTGGTTGCATCACAATTAGTGTTTCCTTTGCTCGGAATCTCGTGCTTTCAGTGGCGATCACGGTGGGACCTGTTCCCTATTTTTAAGATCACAAAAAACTAATCGGGTTTTTGTGTTTTGTGTTTTACTGGTACATTTTTTTTTTTTTGCAGACTGTTAACCGTCTCTGACTGTTACGATTACTTTACTGGAAATCGTCTCACCCTAAGACGATTTTAAAATCGTCTCTGCCAGGGACGATTTCCGTTCCGTAAATCGTCTCACCAGGGGACGATTTTCCGTCTGCAGATTTTCGGAGCATAAATTCGAGAGGCAAGCTGGAGCGAGCCAGAGAAGAGGTAGGGATTTTATCATCTCTGTTAAATTTTCTGTTTCTATTTTCTGTTTCTTTGACTGTTTTCATTTTATCCTACATACTTAGGGAAAATCATTCATGCTTGTTTCATTTTCGCTAAATAAAATGAACCTCACACACTCCACGCAACAATTTTAAACTAAGGAGCTGGTCGTAAGACCCCAGCCCTTGATCAAGACCATCGGTGGATTTCATCACCACCTTGGCTTGATTTGCATCCATTTCCCGATTGTCAACTGTTGTTAGGCGTAAATCCTGACGAAGACATACCGAGCGTCGTTGGGGTGATTCCCATGCGCGCGAGGATAAGTTTTCTATGGTAGGTGCCATTAATAGGACAATCCCCCTTCCGTACCGCCTACGTACCACGTACCTTCTGCTCTCACGTACCTATAGTCTCCCTCTCATAAGGGCGGGTATATAGAGAGGTTGGTATATCGACCTGGTTGGTATATTGAAGGGGCTACCATTTTGGGAGTTATATGAGCCGTCATAATGCATTTAAACGATCTTCAAAACCTACAAAAACAAAAAAAAACACCAAAATGCACTAAACCAGTTTAGGGCACACCAATAATCCTTAAAAGATATAATCACGGTTTTGTGAATGTGTGTGCTTAATTATGCTTAGTGTAGACAAAAAAAATCATAAACGAGATAAAAACTTATTTAGATAGCATAGAAGCACCGTAATGGTGTACACCCACAGTCAAGCCCAATCAAGGGCATAAGCTTCGGAAGGTACACAAGAAGCAGGCACAAGTCGCCTTCGCTTCAGTCCTGAGGATTTGGTCATACCGCCTTATAGGTCTAACCTACAAAAGAATCCAATTCAGAATCCTCGGTGGGGTATGCCTATTCAAAGCAGCCCCTTTCGGGAAGATGCCTTACATGTAGACCTTGACATAAATAGAGAATCACCTCTTGAAGTTAGGCATGAGTGGCCACCGCGCGATGAAGCGCTAGATAGGCACACCGTCCATTTGGAGGGGCAACGTGGATATGGCGTCCCTTCTTTACCTATCATCGAACGAGAGAGACCAAATCCGGAGCGCAGGGCTCCTTACATAGGGAGACCTAACTCCGCCCACCCCCTTCACACCCGTGAAAGGGAGTACGAGGAAAGCCATCGCATTCCTCGAAGGCAACAAACAACGCAGGAACCTTGCATTTCCGCACCAACAGGATATCATGATCACCCCTTGAGGCCAGAACCTCGAGCACATACCGCTTACCTCGACAGAGGGAAGTAACCCATTGAAACCTTAGATCAGAAAACTCGAGGTAAACACATAGGAGAAACATTTGAACATCCTAAGCAAAATAGGGTAGACCAAATTGACCCAGCTGTCGCCAGATATACCACCCATCAAGCCCAAACCATGCGGCTTAAACCAAGTTATCAAGAAATAGAGTACCGACACCGCTTGGATAGAGAACGCATGCAACGCAAAGCGGATGAGTTACGCTATGAAATACCTGAGAGGGGGCCAACCCCTCGCATCCAAAGAGCTGAATAGTATGAGAGGCGTAATCCGTTGGTGCAGGACAGGTCTCCACGACCTCGTCAAGCTCTGCCTCCAAGACCTCATAGATTCGAGAGGGAAGCAACTCCCCGAAACAATGATGGGTACCTTCGAGCAAGAGCTTGATCGGGGTCATAGGTTTCGCCCGAGAGACTCCTCAAGAATTTTACGAGGTATGAACCGGAAGAGGAATATGTTGAAACTCCCCATCAAGGCGGGAGGGATGCCATTCGGCCACCCCTCCATAGGCATCCAGGTTCACCGTAACTTGCAACAAGAGCGAACAAGAGAGGAAGAAATAAGATCTTCCGATGCATACCAAGCGCTATTGGAGCGTTTGGAGTCTGTGGAGACAAAAGCTGC
Organism: Wollemia nobilis; assembly: GCA_028583015.1. Taxonomy (NCBI): domain Eukaryota; kingdom Viridiplantae; phylum Streptophyta; class Pinopsida; order Araucariales; family Araucariaceae; genus Wollemia; species Wollemia nobilis. Next base: position 8,645,335 of record JAQPPZ010016717.1, on the reverse strand, counting down.
TGGGCATCAAAAACCCACATTACGTCTACTCCGCAGTAATCCGGTGCATCCCTCAGTGCCTACACCTCTTTACCCCGAACACTTCAAGTTGCCTCAATTGGCAGTTTTTAAAGGTGAAGAGGACGCACAAGAACACGTTACATGATTTCTAAGCCAATGCTTCGGCATCCAAGATGATGATGCATTGTTGCTTAGAACATTCATAACCACATTCGTAGGCCCTGCCTCGGATTGGTTCACACAACTGCCCAAACACAGCATAAGCAATTTAGATCAATTAGTAGACGCGTTTCTTGAACGCTTTGCCTTCAACACAAGGAAGAAGGCATCACTAAGTGATTTAGCGAGCCTCAAGCAATTTGAAGAGGAAACAATGGCAGCATACGGGAATCGATGGAGAGCTTTGCTTTCTAGGTTACCCTATCGTCCTCCTATGTCTGATCTCATGCAGATGTTCGCAAAAAGTTGCTTAAAATCAATCTCTAGTCTATTGTTGCTGCGACAATATGACAGCTTAGAAGAAGCTTTGGTGCAAGCCAGAGTCATAGAAGAGATTAAGATAGGTGAAGGCGCAATTGCCAAGCCTAAGAAGAAAGAGTGGAATAAAACCACTAAAATTGGGACAACGCAACCACAACACGCTGCAGTCAACCAAGTTGCGATAAATGTTCCCACGCCTGTGCAAGAAACGCGACCTCAAAAGGCTAACTACCGAGCATCGCCTCCCGCTTATGAAAGAGATAATAGAAGGCGGAGCGAGAATTACCCACGTCGCCCTAGGCAAAATTTCACCCCATATGCGGAGTCTAGGGACTCCTTATTTGACCGCTTGTCGGCGGCAAATTTAGTCACTCTGTCGGAAATCCAAATTATAGACCCTAACATTCCCAAGCCTAGGGGGTACAGAGAGGAATTGTATTGTAGATTCCATAGGCGCAGAGGACATGACTTGAATGGGTGCTTGGAAATTCAAAGACCTAGTCCAGGATTTGATCGACAACGGAACATTGGTTGTGGACAACCCCATCGCACCAAACAACCAACAAATGGGGGTATTCAAGGACCCCTTGCCGACCCACGAGGCACGAGACAAAACCACTCCAGATTAACGAGGTGCGACAAGATCTTCCCACACGGGGATTTGTGGGAATGATTAGCATAGTAACAAGGAACAGAAGGTACCCGACAGCTGCCCCTGAGGTAGCTACGAGGGAAGTTCCGAAAACATCGCATCCTCAACAATGCCCAACGCAGTTACCTCCGCCTAGACCTGAGGTCACGATACGAACCAAACTCACGCAGAGTTTGCGGACCATGTCGGCTAGGCTATCCATCTACGAGCTTATTCAACAATCAACTCCCCATAGAGAAGCTCTTATGGACATTTTAAAAGCCATTGAATTACAACCCCACGAGGCAAATTCTTTCAACGTCTTCGTGGGACATGTGAAACAATGTACGAAGCCGGTCATCACATTCAGAGAAGATGAGGTCAAAACGATATCAAATGACATGGCGGATCCACCCCTGCACGTTATCACGCGGGTCAACGGGATTCCGTACAAGAGAGTCTCGATAGATACGGCTCGTCCGATAACATCATAACCACTACGACCTTAAAGCATTTGAAGTCGCCGACCTCTCACATCACGACCTCCACGTACACACTGTGAGCTTTTAATGATGCAATATGTTCGACGGTCGGCACGATCGTTACGCCGATCCGAGTAGGACAAAAGTCAATACCTACACCTGTGCCATGTCTTGGAAGGTGAAATGGCTTATAATATACTGCTAGGGCGGCCTTGGATCAGGGACATGAAGTGTGTCCCTTCGATCGCCCACCAGTGCTTAAAGTATGCTTATGAAGGGGAAATACATGTAGTCCCAATGGACTTAGAGCCCTTCAAGTATTACAATGCGGTACAATTCATACCTCAATCGACCCTCCCTTCAACGCATTTGGATTTCCAATTAAATCCATCTAAACAGGGTCCAATACCGCAAGCACCACTGGTGGCCAACAAGACAAAATCCCAACCAGGTGAGACTTCATCACCTGCTCCTTCATCATCAACGCCACCTATCATGGCCCAACAGAAGGACAAGGGAAAAAAATCATGGAAGAGGTTAAGCCTCTAGAAGAAAGGTTGCCCACAATCTCAACGATATCAACAGAGGAAACACCCAACACAATAGAAACCAAGACTCCTGAACAACCAAACATGGAATGGACTCAGGAAGGACTACCGTTTCCTCCCACCCAATCATCAACAATCACTATTGAAATGGCCAGTACGGGCCTGGGGGAGTACTTAGTGCAAAAAATTGTGGCAACCCCCACATTGGAGTCAGTACAGGACATGGGAAGACCTCGCCTTCCCATAGGGACAATTGTTCCTCTAGGTTACCCACCGAACCAGACAAATTTTGTGTATGGTGGCCTTGATCATGGTCTTGAACCATGCCAACAAAAGGAAACAGACGAAGAACCTTTTGTTGAAAACATCAATTATCTGTCAAACCCAGAATTTTCCCTAAAATATCTAGGCCAATGCAATTGGCATGGATACGGGCTAGGCAGATATGAGCAAGGGATGCGGATCCTTTGCCAACCAAGATATCAGATGCCATTTGACAAGTCAGGGGTAGGGTTCAACCATCCCCTGCCATTAGACATCTTGGTTGAAAATATGCAAGGCCTAGAAATAGGCAACAAGGGGGGATTGGCACAAGACCCGTATGCCAATCCAAATACATAATACACATTGGGAGATTACCTCCCATGGTCAACAAACACCCCTAGAAACGAGCAATAATCGCTCTCCTTTGCTAGAGAGAGGTGAAAGTTCGGATAGTAATCCTCAAAGACAACATCAACGACTGTCGGACATCTTTCGAAGTTGTTCCCCTTAGAGGTGCCGGACGAAACAACACGAGTCTCAAGAGAATCAGGTCCCTCCACCAAGAGTGGAACAATCGCAATGGGACCAGATTAATTCACTGGAACAAGAAGAATTCTCAACGTCGCAAGCAACAGATGCTGAAGAGGATGAACACTTTTGGATCTATGAAAGTGATTCAGAAGATGAAACTGAAATGGACTATCTCAGACATGCGCGATGACATCACCACGCTCTAACTCATGAAGATCTAATGGGACAGATGGGCATACTTCTGGGGCATGAATGGCATGTAGACCCAGCGAGGTGGGACCAAGTTTTGGATCCATGGCTCCAAATTCAAGATGAGCATCGTCCACCTCGAGATCCCATCATGACAGCAGTGCCGAGGGAAGACCCCACCCTCCTTTTTACAAAATTCGCACCTAGGGAGGATCCATTCGTGCCTGTTCCCGTAGATCCAGATCCAGAGTATAGGGAGCATCTAGAAGAAACAAGTTATCACACCCGCGGTTCTGGAGACCAAATTCATTCCATCCACATGATCTCCATTGATTTGACTACACCCATCCACAATCCGACCGATCCATCACGGTCATTGCATCTAGACATGGATGCCATCGACTGGGATCGCGTCAATTCACCATTGTCACCATCAGAGTACTGGCCTTTTGGTGAAATGTTTCATTTTACCCCAAGGACAACTCGGGATATTTTTCAAGTCGAAGAGGGACCCGAGGTTCCAAACGCGGATCTTAACTCAGCTGATGATATCCATTTAATACCAACTCCACATCAGTTGGAGGACGGATCCCACATGTCAGTCGAGGAGACGACTGACGTAGACATCGGCACAGATCTAATGAATCCACGGATTCTCAAGCTGGGGGTAAGCCTTTCCCCCAAAGAGCAAGCCGATTACATTGCCCTTCTTAAAGAAAAGAAGGAGGTTTTTGCATGGTCGTACAAGGATATGCCAGGACTAGACCCGCAGCTAGTCATGCACAATTTAATGCTTGATCCGACAATCAAGCCTGTAAAGCAAAAACTAAGAAAGATGCACCCAACAGTGGCCTTGATGGTCAAGGATGAATTACAAAAGTTGTTGGACGCATAATTTGTCATCTGCGTGGATTATCCGCCATGGTTGTCCAACATGGTTCCCGTCAAGAAGCCCGACGGGAGGATTCGCATATGCACCGATTTTCGAGACTTAAACAAAGCGAGTCCTAAGGATTATTTTCCCTTGCCGAGCATCGATGCGTTGGTAGACGCTACAACAGGTCACGAAATGCTTTCCCTAATGGATGGTTTCTCAGGATACAATCAAATTCGTATCAATCCTAAGGACCAACTAAAAACGGCATTCACAACGCCTTGGGGGACATTTTGTTATAAGGTCATGCATTTTGGCCTTAAAAACGCTGGCGCTACATACCAACATGCCATGACATATATCTTCCACGATTACATGCACAAAACTTTGGAAGATTACATGGATGATTTGTTAGCCAAGTCTGTTTTGCGCTCAGATCATCTCGGTGACTTAAGCAAGATCCTCGATCGCCTCATAGAGCATAAGGTCAGACTAAATCCCAAGAAGTGCGTATTTGGCGTCACATCTGGAAAACTCTTGGGTTTTATAGTCTCAAAACGAGGCATTGAAGTGGACCCAAAGAAAGTCAAGGCAATCCTTGAAATGGCTCCCCCAACTACTATCAACAGCTCAAAAGTCTGCAAGGAAATGTCGCGTCGATTAAACGCTTCATAGCGCAATTATCTGACAAATGCCGACCCATGAACAAATTATTGCACAAGGGGGTCACATTTCATTGGGATGACGAGTGCCGATCGGCCTTTGACGAAATCAAACAATACTTGGCTTCGCCGCTAGTATTGGCACCACCTAGACCAGGAGTGCCGTTCTACTTATACATCTCAGCCTGCGAGGTGGCACTCGGGAGCCATGCCAGCCCAAAAGAATGAACTTCACAAAGAACGAGGCTACTTACTATCTTAGCCGCACCCCGGTCGATTACGAACTTAACTATGCATACGTTGAGAAACTCGCTAGCGGTGGTGTTTGCTACCAAAAAGCTATGCCACTACATGTTGAGCAACACTACGTATGTTGTGTCTAAGGAGAATCCATTGCGATACATGATGAGTCGTACTTATCATAGTAGTCACACGGCGAAATGGATCATGTTGTTGACGGAATTTGACATTGAGTTCATTGGGCAAAAATCTATCAAAGGACAAGTCATAGCCGATCAACTAGCAGAGGCTCCTCTTGAAGACGATCAGCCTCTGGTCATAGAACTACCCGATGATGGGGTCTTCCATGTCTCAGAATCGCCAGATTCTGATGAGCCTGAGTCTCAGGCCGACATAACCTTATTTTTCGATGGTTCTAAATGCAAGCAAGGGGGTGGCATAGGAATTGTATTCTTCACACCGCAGGGCGCTCCAATGCCCCTGTCATTTAAATTAAACTTCCAGTGCACCAACAACAATGCAGAATATGAAGCCTTGCTCCTAGGTCTTCAGACAGAAAGCGGCAAAATATGTCTTGATAGGAGACATTTTGTATCATCGCAGCTACGACGGAATTCTTCTTCGTTGCTTGGACCAAGAAAGAGTCCACTTGGGCAGTCGGCCAAGCGCATGACGGTACATGTGGCGGCCACTTCAGTGGTATGGCCATTGCAAAGTGCATTCTTTGCATGGGCTATTATTGGCCATCTTTAGAGCGAGATTGTTGCGCGTATGTCAAGAGGTGCGTGAAATGTCAACATCATGCCAATTTAATGCACGCACCTTCCCAGGCCCTATAGACAGTCCAGTCTGCTTGGCCATTTTTGCAGTGGGGCCTCGATCTAATCGGAAAAATCTCCCCTGCATCATCAGGCCGTCACACGTTTATCATAACGGCCACATAATATTTTACCAAATGGGTGGAAGCAATTCCGTTAACCTCAACGAAAGGACCCCGTATTGCGGAGTTCATCTTGCATCACATCATATGTCGTTTTGGTATTCCATCCAAAATAATCTCGGATAATGGGCCATCATTCAAGAACAAAGACGTGCGTGCTTTAATCACAAAGTACAAAATTCAGCATAACTTTTCAACACCCTATTATCCGCAAGCAAATGGGCAAGCAGAGGCATCAAACAAAATGCTAGTCGCCATCCTTAAAAAGACCATTGCAGACAGTCATAAGGATTGGCACATACAAATCCCACTTGCCCTTTGGGCTTATCGCACTAGCATTCGGACGCCCACTGGGGCAACTCCGTTTTCACTAGTGTATGGCTCAGAGGCAGTAATGCCTCTCGAGTTGGAAATTCCTTCCCTGCGCATATCAATGCAGGAGTTCATCGATGATAACACTGCGTGGCAAGCCCGATTGGACCAACTTATGTTGCTTGACGAACGACACATTAATGCTCTTGAGCACTTACGTATCTATCAAGAGCGGCTTAAGAAAGCTTACAACATGAAAGTTCACCTAAGAGACTTTCGGGTTGGTGATTTGGTTCTGAAGGAAAACCAACAAAACTCTAATTTGCCGTCCCATATGAGGGATAAATTCGTGGAAAATTGGTTAGGTCCTTATGTCATTGATAGCAAAATAGGACCCGGGACGTACAGGCTAGCTTCTCTTGACGGTATCAAGGAAACAGAACCCTTGAATATCAGTCATTTGTGACCATTTCATATCTAAGAAAGCCATATCCAAAAAAAAAAAAAAATGCTCCAAGGATTCCCGTAATCTCTTGGTCACCAAAAAAAAGCTCCAAGGATTATCACAATCTCTTGGTCAATCCAAAAAGCTCCAAGGATTATCGCAATCTCTTGGTCAATCCAAAAAGATCCAAGGATTATCGCAATCACTTGGTCACCCAAAAAGCTCCAAGGATTATCGCAATCACTTGGTCACCCCAAAAGCTCCAAGGATTATCGCAATCACTTGGTCAAACCCAAAAAGCTCCAACGATTATCGCAATCGCTTGGTCAAAAAAAAAAAAAAAAAAACAAAACAAAACAACAAAACAACAAAAATAATCAAAAACAACAAAGATTTGCATCTCAATTCTAGGCATACTCAAATTCATCATAAAATTCATATTCTCGCACCTCATCTTCAAAAAAAATCCATCAAAATTACAAAAATACATAGCTGCATTAAGCATTGCATCCATATATTGCATATTTGTAGTCATACGGGTCAAATACCATAGGCTGCAATAGCTCTGATAGTCCATCTTGTTCCGCATTGTCTCATGTTACAAAAACAACAAAAACACCATGCATAACTTTCACCACACTACAGTCGGTGGTCTAGGAATGTACCAAGAGTTTCGAGTGATTCGGTCATCATTTTTCTCTTTAGCCATGTAGCGTATCAAGTCGAACAGATTTTACGAAGGTAGAGTCATACTTGAAATACACCATGTTACGTAACATCCCAACACAAATCAAAACACTAAAAATTCCCAAATTGTGTGAACGAGACGAAACCTGCAAAATAATCTAGGTCACCACAAGCGAAACGGTTATCTTGCTCATCCCCCTGTGCGAATGACCCCTATAATGCTTGAGAGTTGGCAAAAGGACAAGCATCCTCCCTACCCAATTCCCTAAGAATCCCTAAAGTTCTCAATAGTTGCAAAACACAAAAAAGTTGCAAAATGTCAAAACTCCAAAATTTGACAAACTACAGTGCACACATCAAAAGGCACAAACAACAGTGATTTTCGTCACTCCATATCCCCAATCCCTTGCTCGAAAGAAAAACAAATCAAAATAAACAGTGATCTCATCACTACAATGAGCAAGTATCCCAATACAATTGAAGAAAAGAAGGGAGTTGACCTTGAATCCCTGGAACCCTCAGCATTCTATAGGTCATAAGGCAAGCTTCAGTACCAATTTGGTTGATAGCCTATCGGTAATGAAGTAAACCTCCCGCATGACGATATATCTATCACATTAACTTGCGTACAGATCAATGTTTGCATGTGGATGAGCTAGCTTATGGCATCCTGGATTACACCGCAGATTAATCTTAGTACATACAACAAAGGAATTCGTGGAGCTAATTAGGTGATCCTCAGTACGAGGTTCGGTTGAAAGCCCATCTGCATCGGCGGTATCCTAACAAATACCACTAAATGAACTCAATTGCACACACAGGGATGTTAAATAACTTGGTCAAAAACAGGTCCGATTCATACCTTGTCCAAAAGTCTTGTAAGATAAAGTACAGTCATGGATAGTGAGTTAAAACTGTCTGAATCTCAAAAAACCTTACATACATTCCTAAACCATCTGCGCTACTTACCATCCTCATAATACCATCAGAAAATACAAAAATAGAAAAACACATAAATCCATACAAGAGTCATCCATATAACTTTGCATATCACATAGAAATCAAAAACATTTGCATTCATCATAACATTGGCATTCATCAAAATGAATAAACATGCATAACAAAAATCACATCATCACATATACAAAACCACAATAAAATCGGTATATATATATATATCGTTAAAAATATGCTCACAGGCTACAAAACCGGTCCTCAGACCCCGCAATCATATCCAAAAACCCAACCTAAGGCATCGACCACCATGATCACGCAGGATCTGTGTGACGGGAACTACCCCCCGTGGTGTGGGTCCTACGGGACCTTGCAGGGCGGCTACTACTAGCCCCCGCATCATGCCTGCTACCACCCCCTTCATCTAACCGCCTGCGATGAGATGATGTTGACGACTCAATCAGACTATCCCTTGTCCGTCGTGAAGATCCACCGACCGAAGGCTTAGGTAGCCGCCCACCAAGGCGGATGACCTCCCTCTCCAAGTCTATCCGATACAGACACCACTCTGCCTCTCATCGATGATAAATAGACAATGCATCATCGCGCTGCACCAAAACTCTATCCCGCTCTGCCAACTGAGCCCGCAGAAGATCCCTCTCCTACCGCGCATCCCCCAGCTCCCGCCTCACATCCCCCAACTCCCGCCTCGCATCCCCCAACTCCAGATCCCGCATCCGCAATAGCTCTGTCAGTCGCACAATCTCAATGCCTACATCCGACCCCACCTCCTCTGTATCTGTCGGACACATAGGACTCGCGGGGACAGTAGCCTGCTCAGGCTCCCACTGCTCCTCCACATCCTACATGTCCGACTGCTCCGAAACACCCAAGTCCACATCCTCATCTCCCACATCCACCATGTTTGCATCATCCAATGGACCCCCCCAATCACCCCCTGCTGCCTCAGCATCCTCCACTACCGCCTCCGTGCCTCCCAGTGGCCCCTCTCCTCTCCAGCGTCGTAGTACCCACCACGAGTCATACTCAATGGTAGTCCCGATGTCATCCACATTCGGGACCTCAATCACCGCATTCGACTCCTCGCCCAATGGCGTGGTGACCGGTGGCTCCGGATCCCTCTCATATTCCCGACGCCGATAGACCATGGGCTCACCAGGCAACCCCTGGCGCACCCCAAACTGTCGTGTAACCCGGAGGTACGGAAAGAACTCATGCTCCGTCCTGTGTCGCCCAGTCAACCATCGCTCCCTGCGTACCCATCGGAGCCACTCTCCAGCCTCCGGCCAGACTGGACAGTCCTGATAAGGATTCCAAACCACCTCCCCTGGAGTGAGCAGAGAGAAGGCATCAGTATAGTGCTGTACAGCACCTGCCCATCGTCGACTCTGCCCTTGCTTCACAGACCGCCGCCACAAAGCTGCATAGCCAATCTCCTCGTCATCCATCACCGCCCGAGTCATCCACGGTAACCCGGTCGGCCTCTCCACTGCTATGTGCTACCAACCCCAGCATTGAAGAAGATAACTGCAACTCACCCCCTTCCGCTGTCGATAGCGAATGCCGTACAGCTCCCCATAGAGCTGTGCCAACAATGTCTGTCCCCATCCATAAATCAGCGGTGCCTCTATCGGGCACTCTACCAACTGCCATACCAACTCCAGCAGGTTCCACAAGAACCTCGTGCCTGACGAATCAGGTAGAAGCATGTTAGAAATGAGGCCCATAAAGAATGCGTGCCTCACTCCTAACACCCCCTCTCCTGCCACCAGCTAACAAAAATCCCGCTAGCCTGACAGTCCACCTCGATTTTCTCCACTGGGTTCATTACACCCAGCCGCTCCGCATGCCCAAAACATCTCGTCGATACGACGAGTCCGCTGATCACGCGGTGATGTCCTAATGGGCAGTCCATCTATCGAAATCCGAAGCAACCGATAAATGTCCTCCAGTGTCACAGTCATCTCCCCTATCGGAAGATGGAAAGTGTTGGTCCGCGGATCCCAAACTTTGATCAAGGCCGTCAGATAGGCCTAATCCGGGACCACGAGGCTCCAGTCGAGCCACCCGCTTGAGCCCAAGGGCATCAAGCCACTGCCAGTCAACATCAGTCAGCGCCGACCGTGCCTCAGCGAATGCGGCAGGTACACGGTACCGGATCCTAACCTGCAAAACAATAACACACACAAAAATTCAAAACTAATTTTTTAGATTTAGGGTTCCTAACCTTAACTGATAATTACAAAAAAAAAAAAAATGCACTTACGGGTTTCGCCTCCGCTCCGCCACTCGAACCAGTTTGTGCACTCATGATGACGAGAGAGAATTCTGCAGCGCTTCGCTTCGCAGAATTACCTCCTCCTCCCGCAGCTCCCAAATCGCAAGAAAAAAATGACACAAATGAGCCCAAATCCAAATTTTGGGCCTTAAATAAACCTACCAATCGGAAATCGTCCTTGGCTGGGACGAGCGCTCGGTCGGTGCTCGTCCCACCCGAGGACGATTTTGCAATTGGAAATCGTCCCACCCGGGGACGATTTCGCAATTGAAATCGTCCCACCCGGGGACGATTTCCCGACCTGAAAAAGTCAAAACATCAAAAAATCAACAAAAATGCACTAAAAACAACAAATAAAGTTGCCTAATAGAATGTTGTTACACTCGCAATCCAAGGCAATCAAAATAGACGTTGGGGTCATATATTGTCGCTATCTCACTCCCCAAGAAGGATACCATAGCCGGACCGCTCCACGGGAAGAAGATTACAACAATTTTATCCCCACATGCGTCACACAAAACAACAAAAACAATAAAAAAATTAAACAAAAACAGACAACAAAAAAAACATTGCCGGACACAAGTGCTCTTCCACTTAAACTCCGAGCAAAGAAAATCGATGTCGAGGTCCAAATTATCGCTCTCCTACTCCCTAAGAAGGCTATCATAGCCGGACCGCTCCACGGGAAGATAGGTTTTCGATGATTTCACCCCATTCAGGCATCACCAAAAGGGTTAACACCCACCAAAAATAGGTCCAAATGTTGGAAAAATTGCACACGCTTAACGATAAACCCTCTAAAGGCACCCTTGCACAAGTCATCTTGGGTCAAGCAACTCGTCGCTTCTCTCACGAAGGTCATTCCCTCATCGATTCGTCGCTTGATGGGGTAGTCACACTTTGTCACCAACCAACAATCACACACCCAATTAAGGAAAACGACATGCATTCAAAGAATCATTGACAAAGACAATCACGCTCCTTCTTGGGGCAATAAACAAGCAACAATCAAATCAATCAAACACTTGGCATTTCATGAATCATGAACACAAGGTTCCCCCTGAGGATAAAAACGCCCTTTGCTTGTTCATTATTGATCAATGTCTAAGTTCAAGTCACACCTCACCAAAACAGGTTAATACTTGAAATCAAATTCCTTAGCTCGTCAGAAGCAAGGATTCAAGAATGCATGCCCTTTCCATACTTGGGGCATCAAAAGTTGGTTAGGTTACCAAGAAACCCTAATAATTAGTGCTTTGGTTATCTATTTTTTTTCTTAGCACTACGTCACCCGTAGCGCTTCCCAAAAAGGGGCATCTGTAGACACCAAAACAACACCAATCCGATTATGTGACTGCAAACACTGATCGCTTTGGCAAACACAGCCCCCAGGGCAGCCCTCAGAGGTCAAACAGTGGTCTTAACCACTTTCATAGCAATTTTGTGAGGTCAAGAAGCAATTTGGCACACTTAGACACTTTGCCTAGTAATCGTCTCACCCAGGGACGATTGCTAACTTGAAATCATCTCACCCAGGGACAATTTCTGAAATCGTCTCCAGTAAGGACGATTTCCAAGTTTAACGGGCAAAAAGACAAATGAGGCCAAGTGGCAGCCCAGAACAGTCAGTTGATGACTCCTGCCTCGCATGCGTGTGTGAGTGGACAAATAGGTCATTTGAGGACTGTCACAAGGGCAGTTATGAAAGCCCAAGTCAATGGAGGACTCCCCTCCCTCTTGGGAAGACAAGACTGCCACATGGCGCCTATGACCAACACATGGCATTTGTGCTTCCCTCCCAAAAGAGACCCCATGGGTCTATAAAATGTGGGACTTTTCTCACCCAAAACAGACAGGTTGAAGGAGATTTCAAGCAACGAAGTGCTGCCAAGTTGAAGACCCACTTGCATCCCTTTTGGTTCACCTTCTCGCATCCACAAATCTCTTTTGCAAGGGAGGTTGTTGGGTGGCTTTTGGAAGCTTGAACCTGACCCAAATCCAACACATGGACACCTGAACCAACCAATTCGCCGACCCCCAATCCTAAGAGGTTTTGGGCCCATCCCTAGTGGATTGGCGTTGGAATCAAGTGCCAACGGTGGGAGGCCCACTTGGGCACCCCCGCACTTTCTAATTTTTAGAGCATTCTAGTTTATTTTCTCACGCTGCATATTGTGTTTTTTGTTTGGTGAATTTATAGCTGCAATTTCGTAACCTTTGATCAGATTCTAGTATGTTTTGTGTCATTTCATAGTTTCACTAACTTACAGGAGGCGATATCAAATTCTCGAGGGTAGAGGCCAAATTGGGAGAATCCGACCATCTGGGTCGTCCCAAAATGGCCCCAATTACATAACCCCTCTGTCTGCAGGTGTTTTGGAGACCTCGGGAGTCGACATTGGAGTGTGTCAGTTCGGCTTCCCCAACACAGAAGAAATCGTCCCACCCAGGGACGATTTACAGTCAGAAATCGTTCTACCCAGGGATGATTTCCAGTTGAAAGCAGATTGGCCAACTGTCTCAGTGGCAATGGCCTGTTGGTAACATTTTCTATCTTCTAGTAAGTTTTCAAGCTGTTTAGAATCATTTTGTTTACTGTTTTAGATAAATGTTTGCATGCATCTTTTGATGATTTTAGAAGAACGAACACTTTTCACTTGCAGCAGGTGCTACTGACATCTTGGTTGTTTCTTGGTTCGCAGGAGAAGCAGCGGAGGTGAAGAACTCATCGACATCAGCGACGACATCATCTTGGCCCACCCATTGCAATCGTGGGCACACGAAAAGAGGAACATTGAGTGATTGTAATCGAATTATTTTAACGCTCCTAGCCCCCGAAAAGGGAGGAGATGCCATTGTAACAGAGATCAAGGGATATTAATGAAAGGGCTGTGTTTTCTCCATTTGCTTGTGTCTCTTCCAATGTGTTTCTTTTCCATTTCATGCACTTTACGTTTCTAGGACTTAAGTGCATTTGATTTTGGTTGCATCGCAATTAGTGTTTCCTTTGCCCGGAATCTCGTGCTTTCAGTTTCCAATCTAATTACTATTGTCATGACCCTCCCAGATGGACCTTTGAACATGGAAAATCAATGTATTAAGAAATGTGACTAATACTCGATTTTGTGCAATTAAGCAGCCTCACAATAATAAATAGATAGTGAAAGATATGATACTGCTAATGAATTGCCAATGTGTAGGACCAAGTATGCTCGTGAGTGGAAGAAATCAAGTCATCCACTGGAGACGAGAGTACTTGAGGAAGGGAAAATTATGATAAGGCAACTCGAAGGTAACACAGATAGATACTTCATATAGGCATGCATTCGGTTAAGGGATAATTGTCAATATCTAGCCACCTTGAGCCCCAGATTGATGGCCTAGTAGCCATCGTAAGTTGTAGAGTTTGATACAGGTGATTAGATCGACGGAAAGACTCCATCTTTTTTTGATGCACTTGCATGAGTGTATTTTACTTTAGCACTATTAAACTTGAAAACCGGTGAGCATGAGGTAGATGGTTTACCTTCACAACTTCATGTGTGTTTGTTTAAATAAATGTTTGATTTATTTAAAAAGCAAAAAAAATATTGTTTAAATAAATATATATATTTTTAAAAGCAAAAAAGATATTGTTTAAATAAATGTTTGATTTATTTAAAAAGCAAAAAGATATTGTTTAAATAAATGTTTGATTTATTTAAAAAGCAAGAAGATGTTGTTTAAATAAATAATTATTTTATATAAAAGCAAATATCTCATTGAAAATGAGCAGTTGATTATTTAAATGATGTTGGTAGATGTTATTTGTAATAAAATGATTAATTTTATTTAATAGCATTATCATTGAAATAAGCAAAGAAGTAATCAATTTACCAAACGATTGCTAGTGGAGAACTTACCTTGAAATAAAAATAAGAAAATAAATACAATTCTTTAAAAGCTCCAAGGTAAGGTCTTTGCCATGGCGTGTTTAGGAAGTCACTGCCCACCCGATGATTGACCCATAAGGTATAAATGTGACAAGACGATATTCAGCAGAATGGATCGGGTTGCCCTTTGAAGACCTGATTGGGTCAGATGCGTGAAGTTCCCTTGGCGTGAAGGGAAAGATATTTATGGTGATTATTTTGGGAAGAGGAGGGAGGTATGTTTGCCCTACCGCCTGTTGAATATGGTCGAGGAAGTAATGGTGGGTAGGCGGGGACATAGATCAAGGGAAAGAAGACGTGTATGGGGGAGAAAAAACATGAACATGGAGGGAGGAGGTTGAAGCAAAGCAAAATGAGCACAAAGGGAGAAGCACGAAGCAGATCAAAAGGAGCACGAAGAGAGGAAAAACACTGAGAGCGAAGAATAGCGGATGATGAAAATCCACGTGAGCAGTGCAGGTGATCCAGATGGGTTCATCTTGAAACTGTTGTTGTCTTTATTTTCTTGTGAATGATGTGTGTAGCCACTGTCGTTGGCAGCATGGTCTATATTTTTCTTGTGAATGTTGTGTAGCTACTATCGTTGGTAGCGTAGTCTATGTTCTCCTTGTGAATTCTGTGAATCCTTTGTAGCCACTATTGTTGGCAGCGCAGTCTACGTTATCCTTGTGAATATTGTGTAGCCACTACCATTGGTAGCGTGGTCTACATTTTCCTTGTGAATATTGTGTAGCCATTATCGTTGGCAGTGTGGTCTATGTTCTTCTTATGAATGTTGTCAGTTGTGTGTAGCCACTACCATTGGTAGTGTGGTCTACGTTTTCCTTGTGAATGTTGTGTAGCCATTGTCGTTGGTAGCGTGGTCTACGTTCTCCTTGTGAATATGGTGAATGTTGTGTGTAGCTATTGTCGTTGGTAGCATGGTCTACATTTTCATTATGAATATTTTATAGCCACTACCATTGGCAGTGTGGTCTATGTTCTCCTTGTGAATGTTATGAATGTTGTGTAGCTACTACCGTTGGTAGCGTGGTCTATGTTTTCCTGTGAATGTTGTGTAGCCACTATTGTTGGTAGTGTGGTCTATGTTCTCCTAATGAATGTTGTGAGTAGCCACTACTGTTGGCAACGTGGTCTACACCTTCCCCTATGTATGCTAGATGCAATGGCATCGTCGCCTTATCGCAACCATTGGGAGTCGACTAGGTGTATTAGGAGGTAGCTAGTTAAATAGTACTACAGGTAACCCCCATTGCAGTCACAAATTAGTTGGGAAGTATTCTCGGGTGTTGTTGGCACTGAGGATGATATTCTATATCATATCAACTATTGGTATCGCATGTACGTAAGTACCATCTGCCTTGAGATGTCGAGGCGAAAGCCACTTTGATCGAACCTTAGTCCACCTTGTGTCTTTCCTTGTTGGAGGTTGGTCGTCTTCTTGTTTGCTGAAGTGTAGAAGCTTTAAGTGTTGCTCATTATTTAAAATGATAGATTTTAGAATAATGAAGTGTAGAAGCTTTAAGTGTTGCTCATTATTTAAAATGATAGATTTTAGAATAATGAAGTGTAGAAGCTTTAAGTGTTGCTCATTATTTAAAATGATAGATTTTAGAATAATGAAGTGTGAAAGCTCTAATTATTGTCCATTAACTAAAATGGTGGATTTTAGTGAAATAAAATGGAATAATGGTTATTTTGTAATTTAAGGGTATGGGACCTTATGTTATGAAATAAAATGGAATAATGGTTATTTTGTAATTTAAGGGTATGGGACCTTATGTTATGAAATGAGATGGAATAATGGTTTGTTTTGTAATTTAAGGGTATGGGACCTTATGTTATGAAATGAAGAAAAATATTTATTGGGAATTAAAGTAGTTGCTTTAAGTGACAGAATGTGTGAACCCGGTTTAATTAGCAATTAAGGGTATGAGACTTTAATTGTTGAGAAGTTTAGTTCATTTATTACAAATAGAGCACATGAGCTAATGCATGGTTGATTGATTCTCTCAAGTTGGGTGAGAGGAAAATTGGAAAGGGTAGTTTCTATGATAAGTGCAATGCATTAGTAAGTTGATTTGCTTGGGTTATTTGTATAGTTACAATTTGGCAATGAAACAAGTAAGTGCATTTAGAAGCATGTCTATCCGGATCCATGAGTGTCTTGATCCCCTACTATCCTCACTTGATCGATGGAAGAGCGGGAAGGCCAAAGTCATGAGATGGACCAATTCACAAGTTTTCTCTCTACCTTACATCTTGTTATTTATGCAATAGATTAGATTATGGGGAGATTTCCCCGATGAAATGGATGTAAAGTATTGTGGAAAGTATGGGGTGTACCATACTTACTTATGTATCTAAATGAACATTGCAAGTCCTACATTTAATATCTCTTTAATTAGTTTTCTATATTTAAAGCTTTTAATGTATGCTTTATTGGTGATTGTTTCTTTACGCTTTGATTATTATTGCTTGTTGATAGTTCATTTTTGTTATATTTAGTATCTAGATATTTTATGCTCTTGTGATGTTAAAAAGAAAGAAACATTAGTAAGTTCTAGGTGAACTTAGAGGTTACCCTAAGGGCTTGAGAGCCCCTTAGGGAGATTGGTAACTAGGTTTGGAAAATTGTACCAGAGTTAAGATAGCTTATTAGTGGACAAGATTGATAGCTTAGCTCGTAGTATATGTATCATGCCCACACATAAAAACTTATGTGGATATGGAGATGCAAGTACACCTTCTAACGATTGGAGGTGGTAAGTCTAGCTCATCAAGACTGATGAGAGGGATGGACTTATATGCATAACATAAGATAGGCTTACGCAGACGGGACTTGCGTGAAGGGAATCTTGTGTGGTATAGTTCTTGAGAAACTTAGGGGATGTCAAACATTAAGTTGGTCTAAGGTGGGTTGAGGATTTATGAATCCTTCTCCTTAGTTCAAAAAAATAATATGTAAACTTCTCTTTTTGTTTGTGTGTTTTCTTATTTCATGATTTTGGGGTGTTACAACTATTTTCAAAGGGTGAGCAATCCAACATGGTATCATATCCAAAACATAGCGATATCCAATTACACAAAAAGTATCATCTAGTGATTTGAGGAGTATAAATAAAGAAGAAAATTTACTTTGATTTGAGAGGAAAACTTCAATTTTTCAAATAAATGTTTTTGAAAACAAGCACAAAATTTTGTGTATTATCCTCAAGCCCTTTTTCGCATTTTGAATTTGTATGTTGTTCCATGGAATTAATCATTTTCCCAACTATTTTTATTTCAACATTGAAAAGGTTACACGATGTTTCTCTTTCATGCAAAGTCACAAGTATATTGATTAGCATGAATATATTTGGGAGTGTGAGTGCGGTGGGTCAAGATTTACAAGCACCTTTCTTTTCATATTTTTTGCTGCAACATGATATTTTTGTGTTGTTTGAATATTTTTTATCTTAAAATATTATTTGAGCATATTGGCTTATACAATGTGCTTTTGATTCTTCCAAACCTATTGGTCATGAGTTCAAATCCCCAATAACATAAAGGTGTGAGATTTATTTTTTGTTCTCTTCTTTCGAGATGCGTTGCTTGACATATTTGTCATGTGAAGCATATGTCCCATCATCATCAAACAACATAGTGGTGATGGTTTTGTTTCAATTATCATAGGTTATTAGCTCAAACTTATCTTTTTGCTTTTTCAAAGGGCGAATTAATATTTTCATCTCTATTGTCATGAAAAGGATTTGTTTTTCTATGAAGGACAAACATATTGTTTATATTTGGAATGCTAGATATCTTTGCAAACATAGCCATTCCTAAGGCTCCCTTAGCACAAGTTATAAGGACAAATCTGGTTAGTATTTCTTTTTTTGTTACATTACCCTTGCAAGGTCTTCAAATGGATTGTACATTATGGACTAAATGTCATCCTTTATTTTTTCCACTAGTTTACATCTTTTAAAAACTTCTTTGTCAATAATGTTGCAAGTTCTATTCCCCACTATGTCACTTTTAGTTGACATAAGGTTGTCCTAGTCATAAATAATGGAAATATTTTGGTTGACATTCCTACTCATTTGGTCATGTGCTACCTTGGCTAGCAAGTCTCTTCTAAAATCCTTCCAATCGAAAGGTTGTGAGGTCAAACCTCAATGAAATATTTTTATTCTCCTTTTCTAAGCACACTCTTTCATGTCAACTACATGGTGCAATCCTTCACTCAATGAGTGCTCATTAGTATTGTGGTTAGTAGCATTCTTTGCTTACAAGAGGTTAGAGGTTTGAATCATAGCTTATCCACCGTTTTGAAAATAAAAATTCTTTGTTCTAATGTGTGCATGTGCTTGGCATACCTTATGGGGTAGGACACTCATTTTTGAGACTCAACATCCATGTATGGTTGCTTGGCTAGTTTAGCTAGCTTAGTGAACTTATCTTACCCTAACATCATTGGTTTGAACCTTTGGAGAAGCAGTTTGGAAGTCAACATGGCATTTACATGGCCATATAAATATTTTTGTTACATGTATAAAGGAGTCTAAACCAATCAAACAATGCTTAATGTTAGCTATCAATTTGCCAAACCGGAATAGAGATAGACATGTAGTACAACCCATCTAGTTAGCAAAGGGCAAGTGATATATTTCACAATGGTAACACATGGAAGACAGTGATTGGCTTGTCTCAAGCCTAAGGCTTGTAATTTAAGTTTCTCAACTAATATTGTGCCCAACCTTTTCAAGGATGTAACTTTCGTATACAAAAGCATTTTGGGCTTATTTTTTCTAGATCACATGGTTTTTTAAGCTCTACACATTGGTAATATCAGTACAATGGCCTATTATATTATTGTAGAAGAATATTTTGCTAGAAGAGTAGGTTTTGGATGTTCCATCCAAGGGATACATTGTTCTTACAAGCCCCTTTTAAACAAGGGGGTTTATTCAAAAGTCTACCTTTGTTGCTTGATGATTCAATTATTTTCTTTTGATATTGAAGGACATATTATGGTCACTATATTGCATGTTGAAGATCTTTTGAGGGGAAGTTGATCTAATATATGGATTCATGACTTCGTGTTTGAGGAAGGATTGATTCATTTCATGTACCTTTTCTAAGATAAGATAGTAGAATTTATGATGAAGATTCATTTCCCACTTGGAAATTCATTATAGGAAGGGGAGATGTTACTACCTCTAATGTCTCCTCTTCTTGGCCCTTTAGTTCAAATAATGAAGGGGTGTTGGAATATCAGTAATTTGACCTTATTGGCCAAGTTCGAGTGAAGTGTGTATGGGTTTTTTTGGTGTAAGCTTATATGTATGCATAACATAATCCTATGTTTATTTTCTATGTAATCCTATGGGTGTTATATATGTTATCCTACAAGAATTATTTATGTAACCCTATAGACATTTTTTATATAAGCCTATTGGAAATTTATATGGAAGTATATGAGTAGGATAAATGTATTCACCCTTAACAATATTAATTAAACCACTTGTGTGGTTAACCTTATTTAAGGGATTAATATTATAATTTAAATTTTAAGCCAAGGTATGTTATAATAAATTAGGGATTAGGTATCATTATAAATCCTTCCAATGACTAATCTATTGTATTAGTTTTTGATATTTAATATGGAGGTTCCAATGGGTACCCACCCATTTATTATATTTTGATTATTTTTCTCTATTTTTTATGCTTTTTCTATTTCATCCATCTACTCATTCACATGATATTATGGTGAATGTATGCTTTGGAATATTTCTTAGAAAGTGTTTAAAATTTCAATATCTTCAACAACTAGTTTATGCACTCCAAATTGTATTGGGAGCTTAAGTCCTTCTATTAATGTGATGGTTTTATCCTTATACTTTATGGGGATACTAAGAGTTAGTGAAACAACATTAAAATATTTTCTTAATAGTAGTGAAGGATGCCACTTACACTTGAAGGATTAGGATTACTCTTAGAGGTCCATCCATGAAATGTGATGAGATACAACATTCTAGGAAGTGGTCTCCTAGACTATTGAGAAAGGAGAAAAACGAGGGGCCATTTTTTAATAATTTTTTATAGTTGATACAAAGTTGAATATTGATGGATCTTCATAGTCATTTGAGCCTTATCAAATATGAGGATCTCTTGTTACTATGAAACTACTCTAAAGGGAGGGATATATATATATGGTGATTTCTTTCTATCCAAAGACCCTAAATATAAATGGTTGTGATGGTGATCTAAAAGGGATTTGCTTCATATAAGAACTGAGGTCAATATTCAAATAAAAATCACAAGGTATTAGGATGGCCCTAGATCTAGGATAATTTTTATAGAAAATAACTCCACATTTTGTAAATAAAATTATAAATTAGAAGGATATGATCAATAGTATCAGACACACTCTTTCAAAGGATGCACTATGAGGATCCTTGCTAGCCCCTCTTTTATAGGTTATTAAAATTTATAAATTTTTCTTTACATGCCAACCATGAGAAATCATTGGTTTTAGGGAGGCCCTGTTTGATCCCAATTTTTTAAGAAATGTCATCCCTAGTGTTGAAGCAATAACAAAGGACCTCATGTCCCTTTTTTACCTTGTATAACCTGGTAGGATCAGATGCCCATTTGAGCATATCATCTTCAATAAAATAAATGATTCTTTTGGTCCACAAATTTTGTTATGGAACATATTTGGCCTCTAGTAGTCTATTCCAATCTATAGAAAGGTAACTATATTCTCTATAAAAATCCATGCTTTGTTGAGGTAGACCAATAGTCATTCACCTTCTATCCTATAAAGTCTAAGAACTTGCCCATGATAGCTTGATGGATCTTGTATTCATTTAGGGGCTTATTACCCATCCATGTTTTTAATAAAATACCACTTTAGTTCCATGTATGACCTTCCATTATAAATACCCCAGAGTAAGATCTTGATAGAACATAAGGAATGTCCTATGTGGAAGAACTTTGAAGAATAAGTAGTGACTATAAAATTATTTCCATATCTCTATTATTTATATATTCATCTGTAATCATTCTACTCCAGTAACTATTATAATCTTGATAAATTCTCTAGACCATTTTGGCTCATGAGGCAGTATTCATATCAAGTAAGTTCTTGATTCCTATTTTTCCTATGCAAGTTGTTCTACACACTCTCTCCCATCTCAACAATGAGAGTCTAAATTTGTCATATGTATATTTACAAGGGAAGGAGTGCATGATCCTATTTATTTTGACTATTACCCCCACTATTTACCTCAATAAAGTGCTTGTAAGACTAAAATGATAAGTAAGAACCTCCTAGCTAGTCTAAAAAATATGACTTTTTAATTGGCTAGTTTAACAAAAAATGTTGGATTAGGTTTTTCCATAAAGTCTTAGTGCACTTGTAGAGAAGAGGGGGATTCCAAGGTACTTTTTGGAAAGTCATTCATTAAAAAAAATGTAAGACATCTGTCAATTTCTATTGTACCTTAATTAAGGCTTTGAGAAAGAAAATGCAACTTTTATCTACATCGATCCTTTGTCTTGAGGCTTTGGTGTAGCTGTCAAACAATTGACCATATCCCTCAGCTTTATTGATGGCGTCTCCACCATAAAGGATTGTAGCATCCACAAATTTGTTATGTGTGTATTCAAAGAGGAAGTACTCTTTAAACTTTCTATGCAAGTTGTTTGTTTGAAAGTTGTGATCACTCTACCAAAAAATTCAAACATCATGAGATAAAGGTAGGGGAAATGCAATCTCCTTGTTTCAAATCACATAAGGAAGCAAAGTCACCTAATAAACTTCTATTGATGAAGACTGAA
Source organism: Wollemia nobilis (assembly GCA_028583015.1). NCBI lineage: Eukaryota > Viridiplantae > Streptophyta > Pinopsida > Araucariales > Araucariaceae > Wollemia > Wollemia nobilis. Next base: position 8,623,035 of record JAQPPZ010016717.1, on the reverse strand, counting down.
AAATACCAAATTATATTTTAATTATGTATCTATTTTTTTAAATTTTTGATTAATGCCTAAACCTCATCTAAAAAGACCTAATCTACATAGTAATACAACTTCCTAACATCAACCTTAATAACCAAAGCTACATATATATTTTATTTAATTAAATAAATTAATTTATTAACTATTAACACTCCATCCAAACTTGTTCATCCTTAATGAATCATCCCTATTTAGTAGAGATGATCTTAAACATGATTAGATTTAGTCAGTGTGTCACTATCTTTATTAGCAATTTGAAAAGACTAATACATAAAGAGATAGGTCAGAAATCCCCCAATAAAATTGTGGATTATCACACTCGGGGATTTGTGTAATATAGGTATTGTCCAATCCCCCAACAAAATTGTGGATTATCACACTCGGGGATTAGTGTAATATAGGTATTGTCCAATCCCCCAACAAAATTGTGGATTATCACACTCGGGGATTAGTGTAATATAGGTATTGTCCAATCCTTAGAAATATTTTAAGGATTTTCCCTTTTCATTTCATTAAAGACCAAGAAAATATCTATCTTCCAGAAGCATTGAAAACAAACTAAGGGGACCTAAGGGACTTGTCTTACTTCATTAGAAACAACACCATATAAGCCTTTGACGCTAAAATGGTAGCCATTAACAATTTATTATATTTATTATTCACAATCTTAAGGATGTCACTAAAGAATTCTTGCCTAGCCTCTAAATCTATGGTTTGATTTATAGTATATTCTTCTAAAATACTCAGCTATCTCCCTTTTGAAGTCTGATAATTCTATCAGAAGGAAACCTTTGCTTGAGAAAAGTAGGCAACATGGTCATGGCTAACATTGTTGAGGTACAATTTTATCGTGAGTTTTTGTTAAGAAGATTTAAGTTTAAATTATGGAATGGTTTGTGAGTTTTTTTTTTGGTTATATTTTTAGTTGTGTTTTTTGGATTTGGTTATTGCGAGAAATTTCCTCTTATCGAAGTATAGGAAGTTGGAAGCTTTACTTAGTAATGAGGAATTTAACACAAAGCCACCACACATCCACATCAAAGCCACCACATACCCACGTCGCGGTTTGAACCTTAGACCTTTCGAAGAAAAACCAGAACCCGTACTGTTGCACTAACCCAAAACCCATACTGTTGCACTACATCCCAATACTATTTTTAGTTGTTTATGGTACCTAAGAATTTAATTGAAGATATTATTAGCAATTTGCAACAATGTTGTCTGGCTTTCACTGACATCGAATTTATTTAAGATACTTCAATACAGCTGGAGGCACAATGGAACCACCACCTGAAGTTATGAAACATAAAGTCACCTCAAATCATACCAATGAGCTATCCCATGGAAACCACTGACGTCAATTTTTACAATGTCGGCCCATTGTAAATTTGGTTAAGCTCCGAAAACAAGGTGAAAAGAATATTGGTCAAAATACCCCCGCCCTCTCCTCTTCCTTTTCGGTCAATCCTTTCCCAACTTCGATTATGTTTGAGCCTAACCCGCATCGATACATCGAACTTACAACTTTGTACGGATGCCACCATGGCAAAATCCACTCATTTCTTGAGATGACGCACTCTACTATGCAAACTGGATGCATTCTAGAAGGTAAGATGCACACCAATTTAGGTAAAGATAGTCAGTGGTGGGTATGGAAGGCAAATACATTGTTCATGTTCAAAGACTATATAAAGGATAAAGTTAAGCGTGTTTGTTGGAATGTGAATAAGAGGGAAGCAAGACACAAGATATTAACAGACCATAATATGGTCATGTTAGTATGTTGGAATGTGAATAATAGGGATGCAAGACACAAGATATTAACAGACCATAATATGGTCATGTTAGTATGAAAAGAGAATGTAAGGGTATGTAATACTTAAAAGAACAAGGGTATCAAAAGAGAATGTAATAACAAGAAGGAAGGAAAAAGGAGCTACAACCAAAACCAAGTTGTTTCTTCCATATTTTTTTTTAAGTGTTTGAATGTGGATTATGAGAGCAAACGAGTAATTTATAAAGTGATTTTGAGAGAGTTTTAGCTCATAAAGTTGTTTATGAGAAGGGCATCTTAAGGGTTAAATTTATAAAAGTCTATGATCTTTTGGAAGATAGGTTTATTTTGAAGGATCACAAAAAAAAAATCTTTGGTTTTGGTGAGTTTTTGGGAAGAACCGTGGATCTAAGGCGAGATTGGGCTTATAAATGGTTAGAGGTTTGAAGAAGGTGGAGAGCCTATGATTGGGAGATTATGTATTGGTCCAGATGATTGTTTATAAAATTACTTCTAATAATTTTATAACTAGTGATTTTGTGCTTTTAACCGTTATAAGTTAAATTGGGCAGGAAAGGTCAAATTTAGGCATGAAGATTTATTTCTACAAAATGGCTGTCTATTTTTACTAACGATTTTGGGTTGTACCAACAATTTTACTCTTGAGCAATAAATGCTCAAAATCTATAACAAAATAAATAATTAGATAAATTTAATTATTTGGTAAACTACTACAAATTTAATGTATCAAAATTAAATATCTACAAACACATCAGAATTGATAATACAGTGTATCAAAAAAATCTATTCAATTCTTTTAATAGTAAATCTTTGATAATATTAAATACCTTTCAAATTAACAAATTTTTAAACATAATTATTTGTTAAATTAATACAATAATTATTCATTGATGTTCAATAACCTTATTTTACTTTCACTTTTTATTATGTCATTATTAATATGAAGCAATACGGTTTTTTTCACATGGATGGGGTTTTGAGTGAACTACCTTTCGTTTAAAAAGAATCTAGTCTCTATATCCGTCTTAACGTACGAAAACATTTGAAAATATATTTCGTTGTACCACACCAGTCCAAAACTAATTACACCACTCTAAAACTAATTTTTTCATATGAAAATATTGTTGCCTCCTAACCTGAAACTGAAAGGATAGGTTTATTTATAAGGGTTTGGGTGGTTTGCTCAGGTTTTAAAATTTGGAAAGTTGAAATTTTATTAATTTTTATTTTAATGTTAAAATTAAAATATTTGAATACTTATTAGTAAAATGTTTTTAAATTATTTAAATATTTATTAATAAATTATCTCAATTTGATTCTCTAACTTCTATCTTTACCCAACATAAATAAGACTTGACATTGAACCAGAGGTGTTACCTACCCTTATGAAAAAATAAAAAATATTATTTCCTCCAACTTACGGTAGTGGTGGATCCATGAATGTTTGTTTAGGGGAACACGCTTGTTTAGGGGAACACGTGTATGCTGCTCCCTCTAAAAAGAGTTGCTGCTCCCTCTAAAAAGAGTAGTTTTCCTTTTGTCTAATTTTGGACTGGGGTTAGGTATATTAATATTATATCCGTTTCAGGGAGTGTAGTTTTTTTAAGGATGTTTAAAGTTTAAACGGGTTTGTATGTTAATTATTTGTTGATAAGTTTAATTTTCAACCTTACAACAAAATATAACTAAGATAAGAATATTCAATCTTAAACATCTAAACATTTCTCACACTAACAAAACAAAATAAAATAAAATAATATATATCCATTCTACCTTGCCTGTTGAATCTAGTTCTCACATATATATAAAAAATAAAAAATAAAAGCTAATAGATGTAAACCTAAATGGCTGATTTTTTTTGGTTTCGATTCTAATATTCAATATCATAATTAAATTATTGAATTACACAACTGTGAAGTTTTCAATGGTTAAGGGGATTGGTAAGATATTGGACACTTATCAAGAGGAGATCTAGGTTTAAACTTTATAGCATATCCAATCTAGGCAAAGGTAGTAGTTTGACTTGAGTCAGCTAAGTGCATGCCAGCTTGACAACTCGATATCAATCCTGAGCCACTAGGGGTCTTCCTCACTCCCGGTCGCAAGGAAAGACAATGGCTAATAGAGGTAGCTTCAATGATTTGACCTATGGTTGAAGACAGAAACCTTGAAAAAAATATCTGTTCTCCATACCCAATTGTTATACCCAATTGTTAAAGACGAAAAGATTTAAAAAATCTCTAATATTTTAAAAAAATTATACAGTGCATTCTCAATGAGTTTCGTAACTTTTACTTTTAAGGATTATTTCATTTGCCTAAATATAGTAAAAAAAAAAACTATGTACACAGCAGTAAAAGTATTTTTCAATCCTTGCCTAAATTTCGTAAAAAAATAACAATGTACAAAGCAGTAAAAGTATTTTTCAAGAGAGTGGGAGGCCCATAAATTTGTGGACTGTCCTAGTTTTGTACTATAAGACATTGGTTTTTGATTAAAATAATATAAGTTTTATACGAATTTATTCTTTAAAGAGATAAAAGAATATTTTTTTGAGAGTAAAAATTGAACCCGGGTCACATCACCGATAATGTAAGTGGCTGGCGTCTTTGCCCATAAATCACACTCATGGAGATAAAAAAAAAAAATTATAAAAAAAATAATTAACTAAAAAAATAATTATAACATCATTGTGATATAAAATCTTTTGTGATCAATTCTTGTTGATTGGATAGTAGCATAAATGAAGACAGATATTATTGTTCTATATATCAAGTGGGAACATCAGTCTTGCAAGTAAAGAAGTCTTGCATTGGTTTTTGATTAAAATAATGTAGGTTTTATAAGAATTCATTCCTTAAAGAGATAAAAGGAATAATTTTAACATTACTTTATGAGATAAAAGGAATAATGTTGTGATATAAGATTTGTTTGTGACCAATTCTTGTTGATTGGATAGTAGCATAGATGAAGACAATATATTATTGTTCTATATATCAAGTGAGAACATCAGTATTGCAAGTAAAGAAGTCAGGGTTAAATATGTTTAGGGTTAGATATGTTCAAGTAATTATTAATTAATTGTAAGAGGAAATATTTTATTCTTCAATATAAAAAAATCAATGTTAAATTTTTATCTGTATTTGTCCATCTAATAGGAGTAGATCACTACTTGATGTATTTGTTAACTTGTTAACAAGATTGTCCATAGAGATTGGATTGATCAGAGTTAATTAGATCTTTGAGTGCTGGTCATAGATTGTATTCATTACCAACCTATTTGCTTGAGTCATTAAACCTGAAGTTAGCAAGGAAGTCCATACATTTCCCTTCATAAATAGTGTGTCACTATGAGATGGTACCAAATAGTAGAGTCAACTAACTATAAGATGGTATCAAAAAATAGAGTCAAGTGACAACCTTCTCTAACTAAATGATATAGTTTCCAATCTAATTACTATTTTCAAAGGGTGAGCTATCCAACATGGTATTACAGTGCGACATCCAATTATACAAAAAATCTCATCTATTGATTTGAGGAGTAAAAGTAAAGAAGAAAAATTCCTCTAATTTAAGAGGGAAACTTCAAATTTTTAAATTTAAAATTTTGAAAAATAGCACCAAGTTTTGTGTATTGTCCTCAAGCCTTTCTTCGCATGTTGAATTTGTATATTGTTCCATGGAAGAATCATTTGCACAACTATTTCATTTCAATATTGACAAGGTTACACAATGTTTCTCTTTCATGCAAAATCACAAGTATCTTGATTAGCATGAATGTCTTTGGGAGTGTGAGTGCGGTGGTTCAAGATTTACAAGCACCTTTCTTTTTGTATTTTTTGCTGCAACATGATATTATTGTGTTGTTTGAACATTTTTCATCTTAAAAGGTTAGCTTGGCATATTGGCTTGTACAATGTGCTTTTGGTTCTTCCAAACCCATTGGTCATAAGTTCCAATCCCCAACAACATGGAGGTGTAAGCTTTTATTTTTTGTTCTCTTCTTTGGATATGTGTTGCTTGACATATTGGTCATGTGAAGCATATATCCCATCAGCATCAAACAACATTGTGATGATGGTTTTGTTTCAATTTTCATAGGTTATGAGTTCAAACTTATATTTTTCCTTTTTCAAAGGGTGAGTTAACCTTTTCATCTCCGTTATCATGAAAGGGAATTGTTTTTATATGAATTACAAGCATATTGTTTATATTTGGAATGCTAGATGTCTTTGCAACCATAGCCTTTCCTAAGGCTCCATTAGCACAAGTTATAAGGATAAATCTAGTTAGTATTTCTTTTTTTTTATTACACTGCCCTTGCAAGTTCTTCAAAAGGATTGTGCATTATGGACTAAATATCGTCCTTTATTTTTTACCCTAGTTAACTTCTTTTAAAAACTTCTTTGTCGATAAGGTAGTGAGGTTTATTCCCCTCTATTTTTAGTTTACATAAGGTTGTCCTAATCATAAATAAAGGAAGTCTTTTGGTTGACATCCCTACTCATTTGGTCATGCACTACCTTGGCTAGCATGTCTCTTCTAAAATACTTCCAATCAAAAGGTTGTGAGGTCAAAACTCTATGAAATATTTTTGCGCTCCTTTTCTAAACACACTCTTTCATGCCAACTACATGGTGCAGTACTTCACTCAATGAGTGTCCATTAGAATTGTAGTTAGTAGTATTCTTTGCTTACAAGAGGTTAGAGGTTTAAATCATAGCTTATCCACCTTTTTTGATAATGACAAGTCTTTGTTCTAGTGTGTGCATGTGCTTGGCATACCTTATGGGGTAGGACACTCATTTTTGAGACTCAAAACTCTTGTATGGTTGTTTGGATAGTTTAGCTAGCTTAGTGCACTTGTCATGACCCTCCTAGGTAGGACTCTCTTTGATTAGAGATTATGTATTGTTGGTTGTATATTCAATACTTAATCCTAATTTATAGTCATTTTATAATGATTGGTCATATGCATTTGTTTCTTTGAATATGGAATTTTTGATGCATGTTTTGTTGCAGGATTAGGTACTCTCATGGGTGGAAGGACTTAGGATGACCACCGATGATGAGGGTAAAAATAGAAATGATGTCGATGACTCGTTCATCAAACAACTTGGTAACATGGACTAGTAATCATGTAGGTGCATTGCATTTTGTTTATCTAGTTTGCATCATTGGGCCATGATGTTGATAGCAACGAGCCTCCCTAGAGTGGAACGGTAATAGTTGGATCTATTTTAAAAGTGGCCACCCAAATGGAGATAAATTGTGGTGTTGACTAAGGGTTGTTACAATTGGTATTAGAGCTCTAGCTTGTAGGACTATAAGATTCTATATATGAGCTCTAGGTCGTAGTACTCTAAGCTTCCATAGATGAGCTTTAGGTCGTAGGACTATAAGCTTCCATAGATGAGATTTAGGTCATAAAACTATAAGCTTCCATATATGAGCTCTAGGACATAAGACTATAAGATTCCATGGATAAACTCTAGTTTGTATGGACTAGAATATTCCTAGGAATGTGCTAAGGATTTAGGTATCTTCCTATTTAGACCCTTATTTAGTTCTTAAGCTAAAGACGAAAAGACCTAACAGTTTTGATTACGGTATTTCCAAAGAATTAGTCTAGGATTTGCAATCATAATATGACCAATAACATCATCAGTAGATGATAATATTCTTGGTATGGCACCTTGTAGGGAGTAAGTGTGATCATTTTTATTATTATGTGTAAACACTTTTAGAAGTAGCACCTTGTGTGGAGCAAGTATAACAATAGTCATTATCAAATGAATGGTAATGAATTAAGTTAGTAACTTAATATTATTTTTGTGGCCAGGTATAATGGCACCAAAACTAAGGAGAGGAAGAAGTGAAACTTCTCAAGATCCAGAGCACGCTAGGCAGGAAAGTACCAAGGCTACACCTATAGGAGAAATTTTTGGAAACTCAAAAAAAGATGTGGAGAACCTCAATGCTATGGTCTCTTTGTTACAAGAGCAGATTAATCAACAAAATAAGCAAATGATTCAAAAAATGATCAAATGGATCAACTGATGGACCATAAAAGGTAGTTGTTGGAAACCATAGCAGGTCAAAGCTCACAAGGTAGACACCTGGAAGTTAGATAGGAAGAGAATCCTACTACAATTGAGTAATAAGTTAGGGCTCTCATTGAGGCAGAACTAGCTAATGACCTAAAGAACGTGAATACTTCCAAATTAAACAAAAAAGGTGGAGGTGATTCAGTCGAGGTATGATTGAATGAATTAGAGACATATTAGTCTAGTAAAAATTTATCTTTTGTTACTCAAACTGTATGGGAAACTCTTCACTTATAGGAGACTGCTTTAGAATGATGGAATACCTTCAAAATTGAAAAGAAGATTCAAGCGACGAATCTTCAATAGTTGGAATTTGTTAAGGCATTCAAGGAAATATTCTTGATAGAACAATTTTATGTAGAAAAATTTGAGGAATTTTCTACACTTGAATAGGGAAACATGACCATGAAGAGGTATTATTAGAGGTTTGTAAAAATTTTGAGGTACGTGATAGAGTTTGACAACAATGAACATTTGAGGATACAACAGTTCATCCTAGGAATGGATCTTAGGATAAGAATAGTTATTAATTTATTAAACTTATGACCTTGCAGGAGGCTTATGATTTGGCTTGTTAGAAAGAGGCCAATTAACAAAGCAAAAAATATTTCTTTAACCATGGGCAAATGACATAAAAATGAATAATGAAACAAAAATAGTGTTGGATCTACAAATCAGGGGTAGGGTCAAGAAAAAAGGAATAAATAGAACCCAAGAATCTAGAATAGGGGTGCTAAGAACTAAGGGAAATTCAAAAAGAATTTTCAAAGGAGAAATAATATTCCCAACCCCCAACCCCTATAACAGGTTAATCCAATGCGAAAATAGGTAATAAGAGATCAAGGGAAAGGAAAATATCAAGGACTTGTAGGTAGTTGCTATGATTGTGGGGGTCCACACTTTGCAAACAAGTACCCTCGATGACAACAATCATGGAATCAGGGTGGAGATCAGAATCGTCGAATATATACCTCAACCAATAATCAATCTCTAGAAGGGTAGGCCACTTTGATGATGATAGTTGGTAAGCTTTATAATAGAGAATTTAATATTCTTATTGATAGTGGAGCTATAGATAGTTTTATTTCCTCAAATATAATTGGGGATATGCTAGAAAATCCTAGATTTTTGGCACAAGGGTGGAAATTTGAGTATGGATCTGGACAAACCTACTCTATGGATCAATGTTTACCCATAGTAGAGGTAAATTTAACCAATGACTACTATTTGGCATTTGTATGTAGCACCACTACATGCCTTTGATGTCATATTAGGGATTGATTGGTTAAGGGCTCATGGAGCCATAATCAATTTCCAAGAAATATGGATGGATTATTCTAACAAGAATAAGAAGAGGGTAAGGATTTGTAGTGAGCAAGGATCCTTTCAACCTTAGCTTTTGTCAGCAAAGCAACTGAGCAAAGCTATAAAGAAAGGTGGAATGGTTTATGTCATTAAGTTAAATGACAAAATGGAAGATGATGGGAAGAAGGAAGTGTTTGAGAAACATCCAATTCTTCAAGAATTTAGGGATGTATTTTTGAAAGAACTTCCAAGACTTCCACCAAAGCGTGAATTTGACTTCACCATTGAGCTATTGCCAAGAGCAGAACCCATAAATAGAACCCCTTATAGGATGAATCCTATTGAATTACAAGAGTTGAAGGTGCAACTCCAAGGGTTACTTGATAAAGGTTTTGATCAAACCTAGTGTGTCACCATGGGGTACACCTATTCTTTTTGTGAAAAATAAGGATGGCTCCTTAAGGCTATGTATTGATTATAGAATGCTAAACAAAGTGACTATCAAGAATAGGTATCCTTTACCTTGAATTGAGGATCTCTTTGATCAATTGAAGGATGCCACCATATTCTCCAAAATAGATTTAAAGTCTGGATATCATCAATTAAGGATTTGTGAGGAGGATACTCACAAAACAACTTTCAAGACTAGATATGGGTATTATGAATTCATTGTGTTGCATTTTAGGTTAACAAATGCACCAAAAACATCTATGAACTTGATGAAAAATGTGTTCAGGGGGCATCTAGATCAATTCATTTTGGTATTCTTATATGATATCTTGATTTATTCTCGTAGTAAAGAGGAACATAATAGGCACTTAAATATTGTGCTAGAGGTTCTTAGAGAGAACCAACTCTTTGGAAATTTATCCAAATGTGATTTTTGTGTCCCACAAGTTCAATACTTGGGACATATCATATCAAAGGATGGAATCACTATGGATCCAAAGAAGGTTGAAGCCATCTTGAGCTGGCCAACACCCACCAATGTGTTTGAAGTAAGAAGCTTCATGGGTCTTGCTAGGTATTATAGGCATTTTGTGAAGGATTATTACAAAATTACCTATCCTATCACTAACCTTCAAAAGAAGGGAAAGGAGTTTAAGTGGATAGATAAATGTGAAGCTACTTTTAACACTCTTAAGGAAAAGCTCACTATGGCACCTATCCTAAAAATACCCGATCCATAAGAGAATTACATGATTTGCATAGATGCTTCCTTAGAAGGTTTGGGAGGGGTACTATCCCAAGATGGAGTTGCCATAGCTTATGCATCTATAAAACTCAAGAAGCATGAGGTGAATTATGCAATGCATGATCTTGAGCTTGCAGTAGTTGTTCATGCTCTCAAGGTTTGGTGATATTATTTACGAGGAAAACCCTTTTATTTAAGAACTAACCATAAAAGCCCGAGGTACATCTTTACTCAACCTTTGTTGAATGTAAGGCAAAGAAGATGGACATAATTTCTAGCAGAATATAACTTTGGTATTGAATATATCAAAGGAAATAAAAATAAGGTTGTTGATGCCTTGAGTAGAAGAGGGCACATTGCAACAATAACTTGAAGTCATGTGGACTTGATGGATCAAGTTAGAAGGATGTAGTTACAAGATCAGTTTTACATAGAGATTCAAGATAAAGTGGAAAGAAATCCTTTAGAAAATAAGAATTTTAGTATAAAATATGGTCTTTTATGTTTCAAGGATAGGGTGGTTATACCCGAATCTAGTGATTTGAGGAGACAAATTATGCATGAGGTGCATAGATCTCCTTACTCTACTCACCATGGAGGGACAAAAATGAGGGAGAACATGAAAAAATCTTCTATTGATCTAGAATGAAAAAGGATATCATAAATTTCATTACTAGATGTCTAGAATATCAAAAGGTTAAGGCTAAACATTGACATCCAGTAGGGCAGTTATATCCGTATGACATACCTATGTAGAAATGGCAAGTAATATCCATGGATTTTATTGTAGGTTTACCTAAAACTAGGTACCAACATGATGCAATCCTTGTTGTAGTTGATAAATTGACTAAGGTTGCATATTTTATACCAGGAAATATCCAGGATGATGCAATGGTAGTGGAAAATAGGTTTGCCAAGGAAATTTTTAGGTTGCATGGATATCTTGAAGTGATCATTTCTGACAAGGATTCTAGATTCACATCAAAATTCTAGTAAGCTCTTCATCGTACAGTAGGCACAAAACTTAATATCAGTTCTACATATCATCCAAAAATAGATGGGCAAATAGAGAGGGTTAACCAAGTGCTTGAGGACATGCTTCACATGTATTGTATGGACCAAAAGTCTTGGTGGAAAGACTTTTTGCATCTAGTGGAGTTTGCATACAATAACAATTACCATACATCCTTGGGAATGGCCCTGTTTGAAGCCTTGTATGGTAGAAAATGTAGGACACCTCTATCGTGGGATAATATAGAGGATTGAGTGATGATCAGACCTAATTTTGTTAGAGAGATGGAGAAGAAAATTAGGTTTGACAAAGGCTTAAGGAAGCCATCGATCGACAAAAGAGCTATGCAGATCTAAAAAGAATACCTAGAGAATTCTTGGTGGGGGACAAAGTCTTCTTAAGGGTTTGACCTAAGAAAAGTGTGATAAAATCTACTAAGTTAGACCCTCATTTTTTTGGGCCTTTTGAGATCATTGATAGGATAAGTCCTATGGCTTACAAACTTGCTTTACCACCCAACCTATCAAATATCCATGATACTTTTCACATATCCTTACTTAGAAAGTATGTTATTGATCCTACACATGTTTGGGATATTTCCAAATTGTAGATGGCAGATCCATCAATCATTGAGGTGATATTGGTGAGGATTCTAGAGTTTCATTCCAAGGATATGAGGAAGTGAACTTTAGAACAGTGTAAGGTCTAGTGGGACCACTTCTCAAAATAGAGTGCCACTTGGGAGAAAGTGGAAGACATGCAAAAATATTTTCCTTATTTGTTTGAGTGAATTATATGTATGTTTTTGTATAGTAGGAAACATAGAGGACTATGTTTAGCCTAATGAGGGGAGTATATTATGAGCCTCATAGGAAGGAATATTTTTGATTAGAGATTATGTATTCATGGTTGCATATTCAGTACTTAATCTTGCTTTATAGTCATTGTCTAATGATTCGTTATATGTATTTGTTGCTTTGAATACAATACTACTGATGCACGTTTTGTTGTAGGATCAGGTAATCTCACGGGTGGAAGGACTTAGGATGACCATCAATGGTGAGGGTAAAAATGGAAATTATGTCGGATGACTCGTTCATCAAACAACTTGGTAACATGGACACGTTCACACTTACATAAAGGGGAAATATAACTAACACTCTAAACTATGACTCGAACCTAATCTAATTTTTGCATATATACCATAAATATACCATGGGAGTATATTAGCATGTACCAAAAAATGTAATATACTCCAACATTCCCTTGTATTACATTATTTGGTTATTGAAGACTTTAGTCTTCAATCGTGGTCTTCATAGTCAATCTTGAAGTGACCTTGCATTGCATGCGATATTATGCTTGAGATCCATTAGGTTCATCTTCATGCTTGAATTTGAGTTCATCATCAACTTCTTTGTATTCAACTTCATGTTCTTAAATCTTTGTAACTTCAAGATTATCAATTTCTTGAATTCTCTTATTGCCATCAGATTCTTGCATAGGAATATTTCTTTTGCCTTTGTCCTTAGTATCATACGATTCTTTCTTTTCCTATATATTAACTTATGAACATTCACTTAAAGCATCATAGTACATTTCTAATTTAGACGAACTTGAAATATCATTATTGCATAAGGAATAAAATATCTTTTCTAGGAATGATTAATCTACTTTCGTTTTCTTCTTAATAGACTCAATCAACTCCTTTTGTTTTAATATCTCATCTTTATGAAGCTTAAATTAAAGTAATGCCATGTACATTATGCTACCTATATCTATAGGTATCATAATATTATCCTTTCCATCATCAATTGCTTCAATGATTCTTGAATGTAGATAGTATTCAAATATTTCAAAATTTTCTTCTATGGCTTCACTATAAATTAATTTTGAAACTATATCTATCTTTCCTTTAGATTTTTCAATCAAATTCTTAATCCCAAATTTTATGACATCTACTTTTTATTTTCTAATCATAAAATCCATATTGTTATCCATAAATTTTGATTCCTTTGAAGTAGACATCCTTATAACTCCTAGGTTTAAATAATTTGAAGTTTCTAATTTAATTCCTATGAAGTAGAATTCATTATGTCTCCCTATTTTTAGAAACTAAAGAATACAATTTGCAAATTTATATTTCCTAATATTTGAAGTCGAAAATATTTTACCTCCCAAATGTTTAAATTTGTAAATTTGTAAATTTGTAATGATTCAATAATTTCAATTCTAAAAAATATGAAATCAATTTAAATAAACTTCAAACTTGAAAAAGCTTATTTAAAAATCAAATATATTATTTAAGTTCCTTGTCTCCCCACTAAATATCTTAAAGAAATTTTTAAAAACTTAATTAACCTTAATTAACCATACTTATCACTTCATTCTCCTAATAATCAAATAATTAAAATATCCTCTATTTTAGCCTTATAGGTCCTAATAAAACTTAATAAAACATTTTGGCTTATGAAAACCCTAAATTTTTAGAATACCTTTGAAAATTTCATTGACACCTGTGCACACGAATCTTCTTTGCAACGCTTCATTTTAGCGAACTCGTGTGAACTCCTTTCTCCTTTTAATAGGCAGTATGCTATTACAATGTGTAGCTATAAATGGTAATTGTTTCTTATGCCATTGGAATTCTCATTGCGTTGTTAACATTTACGCTAACATTTTAAACAACGCTCATTATGAACGTTACATCTACACTTGAAGTAATGATGCACTGCACTCAATTATTTCTTAGTGCCTCTGCTTACCAACTAATTCTAAAATATTTTCACTTCCTTTATCTTTTTTGTTCCTTTTCCTTTCAAATGATTCAACTTCTCTCTTCAAGCAGCTATTCCATGACCTATTGGTATTTTTGATTCTCAAGACATTGTTAGACATTCCTAGGTTGATGCGGTTCTATTGCATGTTGTTGTTTGGACGTAGCAGTGCTTAAGGATTCACTAAGAAATATGCTATCCACAATGTGAGCCATGGGCTACGTAAACCTGTTGTGTACAAATATGGGCTGGATGGATCTCTTTCTATATATTTTTATACTTACATGGGCCATATAGATTTGGATTGGTGTGAGCCAAATGAATGACTCTCTTCTTATTGATATGATATGAGTCGTGTAGATGGATCTATTTCTATTGCTTTGATATGAGCCATATGGATCTATTCGTTTTTCTTTGATATGAGACGTATGGATGGATCTCTTTCTTTTGCTATGATGTGAGCTGAATGACTCTCTTCCTATTCTACACTAGAATAAGCCAGATAGCTCTATCTTTTCTAACCTGCTAGATTGCTAGTTGTCATAGATATTTTCTTTGCTTGTACTTGATGTTTATATCATTTTTATTATTATTTTATATCGGTCTCTTCTCTTCACAATAATATTTCACTTATTTTGCTATATTAGAACTTGATCTTCTCTTCTTTTATTTTAAAATTGCTCAATCTATGTTAATAGAACATGACCTTTTTCTCTTTTATTATGTAACTTTCTACTTTAATATATATTACCTCTATTTTGAATCTTCCTTCTTCAAAATAGGTAACCTTGATATTCTATCATTGATTTCTTAAATCTTCTATTTCTTACTGCTTACTAAAGACTACTTTTATTTATGAACCACTTGCTATTGCACTCTCTGTTTCTTCTATATCCAATGTTAAGGTTTTTGTAACCTGAATCTTCTCTTCAATTAATGTCAAGGTCTATGTGACCTAAATCTCAATTGAATCAATGTTGAGGTTCATGTGACTTGAATTTTCCTTTCCTTCATCCAATGTCAAGGTTTGAATGACCTAAATATCTGTTGGTGTCAAGGTCTATCTCTTTGACTATACCTAAATCTTCTTCTAGTATCAAGGTTTATCTCTTTGCGACCTGAATATTCTTCTAGTATCTTGTATATCAATGCTTGAAGTAAGCTTACTTTATATATCTTCTTCAAGACTGATAATCTATCTCAAGACTAATGTATCTTTTCAAGACATAATATATCTTTCTTCTTTCCTTTTTTATTTTTCTTTCTTTGAAATAGAAATTTATTAGGCTCTACTGATTTTGCTCTTATGCTTGAGCTTTATCAAGATGAGTGATTCTATTCTATAAGTGACCTCTTTATATTAGGAATATCTGAATTCTTATCAATCCATTGCTATCTTTCTTTATCTACACTTAGAAGCTAAAATTATTCTCTATCCTTTGTAGGAAGTTTCTCACACTTCTATTGCTTAATATTAATCTCCGTTGCAACTCTTTCTTCTATCCTATCAAGGTGACTTTGGATGTCCCTAAATTATCTATCAATATCAAGGTGATGTTGAATGTCCCTGAATATTCTATACTATTAAGGGTTAGCAATGACTTTGAATCCTCTATTAATGTCAAGGGTTGGCAATGAACCTGAATGATCAATTATTTCTAAAGTTGATTCTGCCTATCAATATTGTCGAGTCCTGGTCTTCACTGGTTATTATTCAACTATGGAAAGAATCTACAATTGATTCTTGGTCTTCATTGATTATTATTAAACCATGGAAAGACTCTAGCATTTCTACTCACTATGACCTTATAATAGAGTTTGAGTCTCATTGCCTTCAAAGTGGACAAACTCTTAATCAAATTTATCAAACTAGATAAAATTGATTTTGTAATGTGGCTAAAATAAATCTATCAATCTAGACAAAATCTAGTGGTAGCTCTAATACAATTAAAATATTTTTAAGCCTTAATACTATCATAAATATCACAGGTTAAATATCACAAGATCAAACATAATGTAGCCACACTATAATAAGGTCAAATATGAGTAGAATAATATGAGCAAATTAATATTTATATAAATGCTAATAATATATCTATAGATGCAAAAGCAAAACACCAAATATAACAGATAAATGAAACCAAGAGACAATATTGCACAAAAGAGATAATTTTATTGATATGGGGGCAACCTCAAATATCCAATGTTAAAATAAAGAATTTGATTTCTTTTGATACAATTATAATACTAGGGTTCTCTGAAACACTAGCGAACAATGCTGGTGGTGTCTTCACACTTACTTTTGATCCCAATATAAGTAAGTGGGCTTCATTCTTTCCAATAATGGCCCACTCCAGCTTAAGCAGCTGCACAATGTAGGTGTAATATCTTTAGATCTGCACACAAAAGACAATAAATAAGTCAGTAGTAATTGTGAGGGCTCCACAGTGTGAGACCCCCAGGAATTAATACAAATCCTAGCTATGCAATATAAATAAAGTGAGTAGAATATGAAAACAAATGAAATGAAATAAATCAATGTTGAATTTACTTTGTTCACTTAATGTTCTATGATATGTAGTAGCTATTGTAGGAAAATGGTATGATGATACCCTAGCAACACCTGAGGATTAGTAGGGCTGAAAAACTCTGGTCTGAAATGCCTGCGGGCCCTCAGTAGCAACAAAAAATGCCTGTGGGCATTCAGGGATGGCAAAAAGTGCCCAAAGGTGCTCAAGAGTGGTGGAAAGTGCCCAACAGTGCTCGAGAGTAGTGGAGGGGCGTTCGGGAAGTGAGGCGAGGTTTGCAAAAGTAGATCTACTTTAGACAAGGGATGCAATGACGAATGTGGTAGCGAATGCAAAGGCGAGGGTGACGATGGGAAATTCTCAGATTGCTTAGGCACTCCAAAAAATCAAGTGAATTAGGATTAAAACTCAAGGAATTCAAGGACACAAATTGCTTAGAATTAAGCCTTAAAAAAACTTTGAGGTTGAGCCATCAAAATGACTCCTATTTATAATCTCACCTAGGGCACATTAGGATTTTCAATAACACAACTTGTGTGGTCAAGATTAAAACATGATGGAGGGTAAAGATTAAATCTAGGTATGTGACATGGATCAAGGTGGATGAATGACTGGGATTAAAACAAGATAGGTGGCTGGGATTTATTTACACACGGATATATATATATATATATATATATACATTTATTATATATAAAATATAATATAAAATATTAATATTTTAATATATATTAAACAAATATACCTAAATATATGTAAATAAATGGGTAAAAATAGCAAGAAGACCTGGATGGACGTCAAGTGGCTAGATTTTGGTGTCTACAATATCAAATAACATTCAATAATAAACAATAATATGAATTTAAATAACCTGAATCATTCATGTACTATGCATGAAGAACAACTTATAATATTAATTGCTCAAAATGTTGGTTAAAATTAAATTTTGATGGTGCTTCAAAAGGGAATCTAGGTATAGCAGGTGTTGGTGGTATTTTTTGAAATGAAAGAGAAGAATTATTGTATGTTGAGAATATTGAAATTCAATCTAATCATTTTGCTAAAACTAGAGCTCTGTTCCTAGGCATTAGGCTGATTGATAGAATTGGAGTTAAAAATATCATCATAGAAGGAGATTCATTAAACATTATCAACCTAATCAAGGGTAATCAAGATTCAAGTTGGGACATAAATGATATGATTCAGGAGGTTAGACTACAAATTAAGAATTTGAAAAATGTGCAAATTGTACATATCTATCAAGAAGGCAACATGGTTGTAGATTGGGTAGCCAATTGGGGAATTCAGAATGAAGGATATGTAATCTTGGAAGATAATTTTCCATAAGAAATTATAGAAATTAGAAATACTAAATTTCAAAATATAGCTATTTTATGTAAGGATTAGGAAAAGGGATTCACAAATGCAGGATAGTAGAGAATGTAAAAGAAACAATTGTTAAGCATTTGTGTCAGTGTTGTGTTTCTG
The DNA here is from genome assembly GCA_028583015.1 of Wollemia nobilis. Taxonomy (NCBI): domain Eukaryota; kingdom Viridiplantae; phylum Streptophyta; class Pinopsida; order Araucariales; family Araucariaceae; genus Wollemia; species Wollemia nobilis. The sequence continues at coordinate 8,604,801 of JAQPPZ010016717.1, read as the reverse complement.
TTGTTAAGTTTTTGACTAAGTTGGCTTTCTATGATATAGGTTATGTGGGTTGTATTTTCAAATTGGTGACTCACTTTATGTCACATATTGAGCTTTATATCAGAGTATCATGTTTTTTTATGAAAATTTAAAAGGGTTGGGACCCTTTCAAAAATCCCTCCCTCCAACATAATAATAAATAAATGTATGCAATATTTATTACTCCTTTCCTCTTACAAATATGATAGTGATGTTATATTTTATTTGTAATGAGATATCTCATTCATTCAATCTATGGAGCATATATCCATAGTAGAATGACTCTTTGGATACTTGACTATTCCTTTCCATATGCAAAGTACCATGACTCTTGGCTTCTCTACTTGACACTTGCATACTTGATGAACACTTAACTCTATATTGTATGCACACATATACATGACTCTTACACTTCCATAACTTGCACACTCTAATATAAGACACTTGTGCACATCTTTACATTACATATTGTTCTCATACATATAAGACACTTGTGCACATAGACTCAACTTACACTTGCACACTAACTCACATGACACTTGTGCATTTATTGCACATTACAAATTTACATGACACTTGTGCATTTATTGCACATTACAAATTTACATGACACTTGTGCATTTCCTGCACATTCACACTTACATAAAGGGGAAATATAACTCACACTCTAAACTATGACTCAACCCTAATATAATATTTACATATATACCATAAACGGACCATGGGGGTACATGAGCATGCACTAAATAATATAATATACTCCAAAAAAATGGTATCTATTAGGAATTTATTATATTTATTATTTACAATCTTAAGGATGTGGATAAAGAATTTTTACCTAACCTCTAAATATATGGTTTGATATATAGTCAATATTCTTCTAAAATACTAAGTTATATCCCTTTTGAAGTCTGATAATTCTATTAGAAGGAAACCTTTGCTTGAGAAAAATAGAAGAGATATGGTTCACATGCCATCTACTCACTCCAAATTGATGAAAAAAGTGTTTTAGTCTCCCTATTTGAGCCATAATTCTTGAGAATTATGACATAAAAATATTTCTTCTCTGGTATATATCTCATATTAAGTACTCCTCAAATATTATTATTTAGTTAATAGCTCATAATCATGCCAAATACCATATGTGTTGAATACTAATAAAGTCTCCTTTGTCTCGTGTTGTTGGGAAAATATATTATCAAAAACTATTTTTTTCCATTGTAACATCCTACTCTTTATGAAACAAAGTTTGTGAATTTTTATACCACTCATTTTTGGGCAATCCTTCCACCATTATTCCATTAAAGAATAAATATTCTCAACATCAAGCAACATGTATTCAAAATTGAATGGGGATTTTTTACACTATGATTCTTATTTAATATGGATGAAGATAAGAGCATGATCTAAACCATATTTTTAACCTAATGTACATTCAATCATTGAATTAAACTCTAATCGGTTTGTTGTTAGTAGGCATCTATCAAGGCACTATGCAATAATGACATAACCCTTCCTTTTGTTAGCCCATTTATAAGTGTACTTTTTGGGAATCACATACTATACAATAGACTATTATAAAAAGCCCTCAAAATATATTTGTTACTTTATGATATTCTACACACCACCTAGGTTATACTTATCATTCAAATGAAGAACACTTATACTGAGAAGGGGGGTGAATAGTATAAGCCCACTTTTTACTTTTCTTTCTCAAAAAATAATATCCAATATATAAATGGAAATATCAACAACAGTAGTCAAAGCAATGCACAAATCATCACACACAATAGAGACACCAATTTAACGTGGGTTACGTCCACAAAGAAAATATTTCACTAAAATTTTCTCAACAAATATCTTGGAAATCCTTCCTATTACAATTTTTATGGACCTCTATACAAAGGATATACCAACCCCCTAATCAAGTTCATGGATATCTATCCATAAGAGAATTCCTTCTTCTCTACTCTGGCTAGTGATCTCTTAGAAGACTACTGCCTCCACTGCACTGGCTTGTGGATCTCTCTCCATTGAAGACCTTTGTCCTCAATAATAAGACCTCTATTCTCAATGCCATGGCTAATGTATATCTATCCACTGGAGACTATTGTCCTCTACTCTATCACATTATGATATTACTCTCAGATCTGCTCAATATTTGTCTCAAATCTGCACTAAAAACTGTCCTTCGATCTAGCACAAATATGCTCATAAGTCTATCTTTGGTTTGGTACAATTTTACCCTTAAATTTGTACCAAACTCTATCTCTACTATAGCATAAATCTGTCCTCAAATATACACTATACTCTGTCTCAAATTTGCACTAAACACTATCCTTCGGTCTAGCACAAATTTGCTCAATATTTATCTCAAATCTACACTAAACACTATCCTTCAATGTAGCACAAATATGCTCAATGTCTATCTCAAATCTACTCAACAAGTCCTCTCTAGAACTTGTCCAATCTTCTCAACAAGTCTTCACCAATACTTACCTCAAATCTACTTGTAAGCTTCCACAAAAGCTCACACAAATCTGTCCTTAAGTCTCCTCTAGGACTTACTCAAATATGTACACAAGCTCTCACAAAATATTGCTTAATTTTGTCCTTAAGTCCCCTCTAGGACTTACTCAAAATAGTCCACTAGCTTTCACAAAAGCTTTATTCAAAATGTAAATCTTGCATACACAACTCAACTTAATCCTTTTATAAAACCTCTTCAATCACACAAAAAAGTTTCACTCAGAATATTGTTTAACCATAGAAACATATAGAGAATGGTAAGAGAATCAATATGTTTCACACTCACAAATCACTCTAACACTTTCAAACTCATTTTCAAATCAATTCAGAAATAAAGAATAATTTGTTTGACAAATCTTAAACTATCATTCCAATGCTCTCAATCAATAATAATCAATCAAATTTACTCAACCATCCAATCAATGGAACACAACTTGCATACAAACCCTAACCAAGTGTTTCACTATACTTCCAATAACTCACACTATAAACCTTGACTCAAGATGATTCTAGTTTTCACATAACAATGATACTCATGTTCTTTCACAAATCCTAGTTCAAGATAGTTCTCAACTTCACATAACAATGATACTTATGTTCTTTCACAAACCCTAGTTCAAGATAGTTCTTAATCTCACATAACAATGATACTCATGATATTTCACAAACCCTAGTTCAAGATAGTTCTCAACTTCACATAACAATGATACTCATGTTCTTTTATCACTCACAAATCATGCACATGAACACTCACTCAAATATTTCCAACAATGCTTATCAAACAATCCTTTTCACTCCAACCTTGCATTTTACAACATTCAATCCAACAATATTTCATTCATAAGGAAGATGTGTTCATACCTTTTGTTTTGATGAAGATATGTCTTCAAAACCTGTCTTAACCACAATCAAATATTGTTTTCCAATTTTAAGGGTAGGTAACAACAATCATTCTCAAAATCTCCTTGCAAATATTTTCCCAATAATTTTTTTTACCATACAAAAATAACAAGTCTCAAATACACCTTATAATATCCAAACTTTCAAAATATAATTCAACAATTTTATTAATGGAAAATAAACACAATAATCTCCTTTATGCATCTTATTTCTCCTCTCAAAATAATTAACACAATATAGCTTTATCTCAGGATGTAAAATATAATTTCCCTTGCATACCTTATCACTCCTATTTTATAGAATAAATTCTAACCACCAAAATTTAAAATAAAATATTTTAATTTTCTTACACCTTATATCTCCCTTAACAAACTCACAAGCTATCCTTTCAAATTTCACGCAACCCTTTAATGCAGACTTCCTAATATCAAAAACCTTTGAAAAATCAAATCGTAAATTGCATACCTTTTATTTTAACTATGCCCAAAAAGTATTTCTAGCGAAATTCGAACTCACAACCTTGCCTTCTCAACACCCTATCCCAACTCTAGGCCATCGGTTGGGCTTTGCGCCCACACAAAAATCAAGAGCGCACGATTTTCCTTTTACTCCCTATCTCCTCTGTCCTTTAGTGCAAATAAAAAAAAAATTCCCTTGCAAAACACAACAACATGAATCGAACCCACGTCCTTGCCCTCACAACACTCTAGATTGGCCTCAACTACCACCTACGCTAATGACGATGATGGAACTTCTTCCCCACATGCTTGCACATAAACCCTTGTCTTTTATTTCAAAATTAAATGCGAAATCTTTCTTCTTTCATAGCAAGGCAACGCATGAAGTCTTTTGCATAACATAGCATAGCATTAGAATATCTTGTAATCGAGGAGGAAAATAATGAAGATTATTTCCCCTATAAATATGTTTGCTTTTCATCCTTACACGTCGGCTCAATATTCAAATTTTGAAATTCAAATTTAAATTAAATATTAAATTTAAAACCTTTGAAACCCAATATTTATTTAAATTAAAATTTTAACCATAGGTTAAAATATTTTAATTTAAATAAATTAAATTAAATCTTTTGCGGGCTGCATAATGGGTCTTTTCAAGGATAAATTATTTTTAATAAATCCTTGGACCTCATTTTCTTCACCTTATCATTTTGCTCAAAAATATTATAATATTATTATTTTAATTTAAACCTTTTTCTCCTTCCTTGGGTCTTCAACATTTTAGACCGTTTAGGCATATAATATTAAAATAAATATTATATCCTATTCCTTTTAAAACCTTTCTTGCCTTTGGAAAAACCACCTAATGACATTAATGATGATGAAACTGAAACAACAATATCTTGACATCAATGACAACAAAACTACTCAAAATTTCCAACATCAAAACAATATTAAAATCCCCTATGACTATGATAATATTTTCTTCATGATTTTCTAGAAATCATCCTCAATCCATTCCAAACCTAAAGTTTGGAAATTAGGGTATGTAGTCCATAAACATTCACCAATATAGCTTATATATTCTAAGAGAGCCTCTTAAGTTATATCATTCTCTAATAATTTCTAGATTCAAGTGGAGTGCAAAACAAAAATACCTCAAAAGTGTTAGAATATTTTAATGTGCACTTTACCTTTTGTCTCATGTGCACTTTACTTTTTTGTCTTATGTGCACTTTATCCATTGTCTCATGCATATTTTATCTTATGCATGTCACATGGATTGATCCATGTGAGGTTATGGATATCATGACACTTGTCATAATATCACATAAGCATGATGCCTATATATGTACTCACTATTCATTAATAAAGTGTGACCTTCCATTGTGGTCCAACATTTGGTATTAGAGCAGGCCTTTCCTGCCCTGTCCTATGAGGGGGATCCTTAGAGTTTGAGAAGTTTTTTTAGGATTTGAAGTTTTATGGTCTATGGATTCAGGGAGTATGCTCTCCATTGTAATATAGATCAAAAACCAAAATATACTTAGGAAGAGTTTTTGAGAGCATTTTTTTAAAGGAGGGTCTAATGTGCTGTTGGAAAATTTTGTGTCCATGTCATTGGGAAAGTTTTTCATGAGAGTTTGTGAAAGTTTAGTATATTATTATTTTTTTAAAATTTGTGTTTATTTTCAACCCTAAGCCTCCTTTGAATGTCTACATATTTTCAAAACTACCTACTTCTAGAATTGTCACGCAGAGAGTTATCAAATCTGACTTAGCACCGTTATTTTCTCTACAGACTTGTTCTTTCCTTTTGCAGACTTCCTCACAGGCATTCAAGTTGTTGGCTGTGAAGAAGTTTTAGATACTTTGTGCTGTGAGAGGCATCCATTTGAGCGTACCTAGGAGAAAACCCCTCTACCTAGTTCTACCTAAGTCATCCTCTACATGAAGTGATCTGCTTTTGTCTCCTTCAATCGATAAAGAGATCCGCTGCGTGTATCCACACTGCATGCTACCAAAAACATCATGCTACCTGGTGCGCTGACTGGATTTTACATAAATTTTTAAGGAGTATCTATTTTGTGCACTCACTACCCTCCAATGGATCATCATTTTTTTTGCGGTAGTCAAAGCCCTCTACGTTGAGCTATTTTGTTATCTTTTGAGTTGTGGAAATGTTTGAGGAGAAGCAATTTTTTACCTAATGTGTTCAATATATGTGAGTGCTCAGGAGTATTTTTATGGGTAGATATTGTTTGGTGTGACCAATGGCACATCCTCCTACATGAAATCATGGATCACAGATAGTTTGAAGCGTTGAAATCCATCAGCTTGAACAAAAAAATAGGCAGTAGCAATCGAAGGCGTAAGTGAGCAAGCTATGCACAATCATCTGTTTATATTGGTCCTCCACTCCTTGGTGCAACCATACCATGTGGTCCAACAAGAACGTAGCAAATCTAATGCTTTGTCAAAGTTTATAAATCCAGTAGTTCAATTTTTTTTATGAAACATGCTCCTCTGATGCACCGAACGACGTTAATGAGTACCCTTGATTTGTAATTCCTTAGCTAGTAAATCACTTGCATGTGGACACATATGGAAAATTCCATCACCACATCTACACTATTGCATTGTCAATCTGAATGATATAAAATTCATAGCCATGTTATTGTTTTTATTTTTCATGAATTCTCCTAGTTTTTTTCATCTAACTGCTACTGTTACTATGATAATTTTTTATTAAACTTTTTCTGGGCTGAGCAATGCTCTCAGAAGCAGTGGGTGCTCTTCAGCTGTAGCGGCAAAAACAATTTTGATCTTGTGTTGAAGACTTTCATGAAGGTTGCGTAATATGCTTTATCCCATTAGCATCATTAGTACCACATCTATGGTGGGAAGGTGCATCCAACACTTTATTTGGGTAAAGAAGCCCTAAGGTATTTGACCACCTATTGATGGTCAAGGAGTGGCCACCATGCCACCATGAGTGGCACTCACGTGGTGGGGCCCTCGCACTCCTTGAAGCGCTAGTTGTTGTTACCCTTGTTAGTTCAAAAATTGCCATCATAATTTCAAAAATTTGTCGCCCGTAAAAATTTCAAAAAAAGTTGCTACCAAAATTTCAAAAAATTGTCTCGTCTACTGAACAGTTCAATTTTCCCATAAAAAAATTATAAGTTTACCGTCAAAAATTTGAAATTCAAAATTGTAAAGGGCAAGTTGCCTATTTCTTTACTTTCAAGAGCTCTCTTGTTTTCTTCACAAATTAAGCTCAATTTGTATCTTACTATAGTCATATAGAGTCTTTTGAAATATTTTTTCAAGATGGATACTGTAGACACCAAAACAGCACCAACCCGATTATGTGACTGCAAACACTGATCGCATTGACACACACAGCCCCAAGGGCAGCCCCCAGAGGTCAAACAGTGGTACTAACCATGCATTGACACACACAGCCCCAAGGGCAGCCCCCAGAGGTCAAACAATGGTCCTAACCACTCTCACAACGAGTTTTGGAAGGTCAAAAATCAATTTGGCACCTTCAGGCACTTTGCTCAATATCCGTTCCACCCAGGGACGAATTCAAATTGGGATTCGCTCCTCCCCGGGATGAATTCATAATTCGCTCCGGGGTGGGGCGAATTGCAGGTTTGACGGGCAAAAAGTCAAATCTTGACAAATGGCAGCTCGGATCCACCACTTAACGCCTCCTTCATTTCATGGGAGCATGGGTGAGCATTTTCGAGCGTTAGAGGCTATTACAGGGGCAGTCATGAAGCCCCTAATCAGGGAGGAATCTTCCCTCCCCTGGAAGGGCATGGCTGCCAAGTGGCGCCCCTGCATGCTCATCCCCAAGAGACCTCCAGGTCTATAAATTGGTGGGTTTTCCCACCCCAAAAGAGAGGAAGACAGAGCAATTGTGAGCAACGAAGTGCTGCCATTTTATTTCCCCATACACCCTAGTGCGATTTGTACCCTTCACATCCTTGATCTCTTTTAGAGAGGAGGTCATTGGGTGACTAGTGGAAGGGCGAATCTTGAGCCCAAAACCCGAAATTTGACCACAGTATACCACCCAATTTTTCGACAACACCTTGTAAGGGATTTTGGACCCATCCCAAGTGGATTGGTACCGAAATCAGGCCCCAAACGGTGGGCGGCCCGTCCGGGCGCCCTGCTCTGCTGCAGGCCTAATCGTCCCTTTTAGGAGCGATTGGGGATCTGTAGCAGATTTTTATTTCTATAATTTTCATCTTTTGCATTCAAATCTATGATGCTTAGATAGGTTGTCATTTAAATTTCGTCTCGTTTTGAACAATTTTGATCATGTTTCTATATTTGTTCGCTTTTACTAACTTGCAGGTAGCGTCATCAGATTCCCATTGATGGAGGTCAAATTGGGAAAATCCGACCATCTGGGTCTTCCCAAAATGCCCCCAATTAGCTAACCCCAAGTTTGTAGGTCTTTTGGAGCTCTCTAGGCTAGACATTTGGGACAGCACCTTTTCGGCATTTTGTTGCAGGTGAATTCGTCCCGCCCCGGAGCGAATTCAAATCGGCAAGGAATTTCTTGACTGTTATTTTTGTAGTGCCCTCCTGGTGATGTCCTGATGCCCCTGTAAAATTTTTAGAGCATTTGGATTCATTTTAGTCTTAGTTTAATTCATTTTTCTCATCTATTTATCGCAGGCTTGGGGATTGCATGTTTTGTTTTATCCGCAGGTGCTATTGATTATCTTTTGTTTCTTTGAACGCAGGACCGGAACATCGGAGGAGCATTCAGGAATCAACATTCATAGACACAAGCGGCGGTGACATTTTGGTCCGCCCATCTTACATGTGGGCACGCGGAAGAAGGAAGGCTATCCATGGATGTAACCAAGAGATGAATTTAACGCTCCTCGCCCCTGAAAAGGGAGGATGCGAATTGTAACCGAGTTGTGGAATACATCAATAAAATAGAAGGGCTGTTATTTCATTTGGGTTTCAATTCATGCTTTCTCCATTTCATGCGTTTTAATTCGTAGGATATAGCGTTAAGTTTAGCTTCATTTTTTGCATCGTGTTTGGAGTCTTTCCTTTCTTGTTTCCGTATCCTCGTGCTTTCAGTGGTGATCATGGTGGGACTCTGTCCTCTGCCTTTTTGGATCAGAAATTTGATCAAAATTTACCTTGCTTGCAGGTATCTTTTTTTTGGAACGCGGGACTGCTGTTCGTTCCAGTCTGTGGCGAACACAGAACTGTAATTCGTCTCACCCAGGGACGAATTGGAATGCGCCCCACCATGGGACGAATACAGTCCTGTAATTCATTCCACCCCAGGATGAATTCCAGTCTATGAAGTTTTCAGGAAGAAACTCAGGACCGACAGATGCGGACAGAGAAGAGGTAAGGATTCTGCATTTTTTTCTGTCATCTTCTGTTCAGTGTTTCTATTTTGGATTATTTGTTTGCTTAGGGAAAGTTTTCCTTTTGTCGTTTGCTTGTTTCCTTTTGCAAAATAAAAGGAACCCCACACACCACATGGCAAATTAAAAACCAAGGCGCTGGTCGTAAAACCCCAGCCCTTGATCAAGACCAACGGTGGATTTCATCACCACCTTGGCTTGATTTTTGCATCCATTACCCCGATCGCAATTGTTGCTAGACGTAAATCCTGACGAAAGCTGACCGAGTGTAGCTGGGGTGATTCCCAGTGCACGAGGATAAGTCTTCTATGGTAGGTGTCATAAACAGGGTGATTCCCCTTCCGTACCGCCTATGTTCCACGTACCATCTGCTCTCACGTACCTATAGTTTCCCTCACGTAAGGGCGGGTATATAGAGAGGTTGGTATATCGGCCTGGCAATGGTATATCGAAGGGGCGACCAATTTTGGGAGTCATAAGAGCCCTCATTTTGCATTTAAACGTTCTTTAAAAACCTTCAAAACCAAAAACAAAAACAAAAAAAAAAAAATCAAAACACACTAAACCAAGTTTAGGACACACTCTCAATCTTTAAACGAGATAATCACTGTTTGTGTATGTGTGTGCTCCTTTTTTGTTTAGTGTAGCATAAAAAATCATAAAAGAGATAAAAACCTACATAGCTTGTAGAGAACACCACCATGGTGTACACACGTAGCCAAGCCCAATCAAGGGTGGAAGCTGCGAAAAGTGTACAAGGGGGCACAAGTCGCCTCCGCTACAGCACCAAGGACTTGGTCATACCGCCTTGGCGGCCCGACCCGCAAGAGAGTCCACATCAGTCCATGTCAAGATGGAACTATAGGGACACCCCTTTGAGGGACACGCCCATTCATCATAGCCCCTTTCAGGAGGAGTCCTTACACGTGGCACTCAACATAGATAAGAAGGCTCCCTTAGAAGCTCGATATGAGTGGCCACCATGCAATGAAGTGCTAGAGTGGCATAGTGTCCATGAGGAGAGGCCACATGATTATGGCATCCCTCCTTTGCCCCCCATCACTGTTAGAACCAATAGACAAAATCCAGAGCACAAGGCTCTTCAAACCGGGTGAGCTAACTCTGCCCGCCCCTTTCACACATATGAAAGGGAGCACGAGGAAGATGATTACATTCCTCAAGAGCAAGATACAACGTGGGGGCCATGCGCCTCCGCACCAGCTAGATACCATGATCACCCACTGAGGCCAGAGCCTCAGGTAAATGCCACCAACCTCGACAGAGGGAAGCGACCTATTGAGATCTCGGATCATCACGATCGAGGTAAGTGCATAGGAGAGGCATCTAGGCCTCCTAGGCTCAATATGGCAGAGCAAATCGACCTGGAAGTCGCCAGACATGCCGCCCGCCAAGCGTAGATCATGCGGCTTGAGCAAGATCAACAATAGCTAGAACATTTATATCACCTTAGCAAAGAGCGCATTAGGCACCAAACAGATGAGCTGCTACATAACCCGGTGCCTGAGAGGGTTCCAACCCCGTGCACCCAAAGAGCGGAACCATATGCGAGGCATAATCCCTTGGTGCGAGATAGGTCCCCGCGACCTTACCAAGTGCTGCCTCCGAGACCTCCTAGACCTGAACGGGAGGCCACTCCCCGGAACAACGATGGGTACCCTCCGCGGGGACCCACCTTGGGTCATAGGTCTCACCCAGAGACTCCTCAGGCAGCTTACGAGGAGTATGAGCAAGAAGATGAGCGGGCCAAAATGCCCTACCTAGGTGGAGGAGTTGCCATCCGGCCACCCCTTCAGAGGCCTCAAGTCTCCCACAACCCACAATGGGAGCAAACCAAAGAGGAAGAGATTAAATCCTCAGATGCATATAAAGCGCTGCTAGAGCATCTGGAGTCTATGGAAACCAAAACTTTTGGGCCCCAAAAGCCCACTTTACGCCAGCTCCATAGTCATCCTGTGCATCCGTCGGTGCCAACACCTCCTTACCCCGAACACTTTAAGCTGCCTCAGTTGGCAACCTTTAGAGGTGAGGAAGATGCTCAAGAGCATGTGACAAGGTTCCTGAGCCAATGCTTCGGCATTCAGGACAATGATGCTTTGTTATTGAGAACATTTATAACCACATTCGTAGGCCCTGCCTCGGATTGGTTTACTCAGCTACCAAAGCACAACATTAACAATTTAGATCAGTTAGTGGATGCGTTCCTCGAACGCTTCGCCTTCAATACCAAGAAGAAGGCGTCACTAAGTGACTTAGCCAGCCTCAGGCAGTATGAGGAGGAGACCATGGCGGCCTACGGGAATCGGTGGAGGACTTTGCTTTCGAAGCTGCCCTACCTCCCTCCTATGTCCGACCTCACTCAGATGTTCTCCAAAAGTTGTTTGAGATCGATCTCTGTGCTATTGCAGCTGCAACAATATGCCACCCTAGAAGAAGCTCTGGCACAAGCCAGAATTATTGAAGAGATCAAAATATAGGATGGCGAGATAGCCAAACCTAAGAAAAAAGAATGGACTAAAAACACTAAAGCTGGGACCACGCAACAAAAACCCGCTGCGGTTAACCAAGTTGCAATCAACGTCCCTAAGCCTGTGCAAGCAACTCAGCCTCAAAAGGCTAATTATCAGGCAGTGCCTCCTAACAACTATGACAGAGAAAATCAGAGGCAAGAACAGGGTCAGCAACATCGCCCTAGGCGACAATTCACACCCTACACAGAGTCCAGGGACTCCTTGTTTGACCGCTTGTTGGCGGCAAACCTGATCAACCTGCCAGAGATTCAGACTATAGATCCCAATGCACCCAAGCCTAAGGGATATAGAGAGGACTTGTACTGTAGGTTCCATAGGCGGCAGGGACATGACCTAAATGCCTGTTGGAAATTTAAGGGCTTGGTGCAAGACCTGATTGATAACAAGACCCTGGCGGTGGATAATCCCGTCGCACCAAGTAATCAACAAATGGAGGTCTTCAAAGACCCCTTGCCTACTCATGCTCCACAGGCAAAGACCCTACAAGTTAACGAGGTCACACAGAACTGCCCCATGCAGGGGTATGTAGGGATGATAAGTATAGTGACTCGGAACAGGAGGTATCCGAGCACGAATACTCCTGCGGCAGCTGCAGGAGAGGTGCCAACAACGTCCCAACCACAACAGCACCTTGCACAACCTCCTCCGCCTAGACCAATGGCCACACTTCGGACCAAACTCACTCAGAGTTTGAGGACCACATCAGCTAGGCTCTCCATATACGAGCTTATACAACAATCTATACCCCATCGGGAAGCTCTAATGGAGATTTTGAAAGCCATCGAGTTGCAGCCCCATGAGACAAATTCTTTCAACAACTTCGTGGGGCATGTCAAGCGATGCACTTGAGCCGGTCATCACATTTCGAGAAGATGAATTGAGATCAGTGACTGATGACATGGCGGATCCACCCCTACACGTTATCGCGCGGGTCAACGGGATCCCATACAAGAGGGTGTTGATAGACACTGGCTCGTCCAGTAATATCATCACAACTATGGCCTTAAAGCATCTGAAGTTGCCCGCATCTCACATCACAACTTCCACCTACACTCTACGAGCATTCAATGATGCAATCTGCTCGACAGTTGGCACAATAGTCCTACCAATCCAAGTGGGACAAAAGACCATACCTACATTGTGCCACATATTGGAGGGTGAGATGGCCTACAACATCTTGTTGGGCCGGCCATGGATCAGGGACATGAAGTGTGTCCCTTCGATAGCTCACCAATGCTTAAAGTATACATTTGAAGGGGAGGTGCATGTAGTCCCGGCGGACTTAGAACCCTTCAAGTATTGTAATGCGGTGCAGTGATGCCACAATCGACCCTGCCATCGACGCATTTGGATTTCCAGTTAAATCCATCTAAACAGGGTCCGATTCCGTAGGCATCCCCGTTAGCAAGTTCTTCAAAACCCCAGCTGGGTTCATCTTCATCGTCTGGTCCTCCACCAACGACACCATCTATGGAGACCAAACAGAAGGACAAAGGGAAGAAACCCCTGGAAGAGGCAAAACCTTTGGAAGAGACACTGCCATCAGTATCAACTATCTCTATGGAGGAAATGCCTAGCCGAATGGAAGTCGAGGCTCCTAGTCCACCCGACATGGAGTGGACTCAAGGAGAACTTCCATTCCCTCCCCCTCAACCGCCAACGATCAACGTTGAAATGGCCAATACGGGCCTGGGGGAGTATCTGGTGTGGAATATTGTAGCAACACCCACACTAGAGTCCATGCAGGACATGGGGAGACCTCGCCTTCCCATTGGCACTATTGTTCCCCTAGGCTACCCATCGAACCAGACAAATTTTGTGTATGGGGGCCTTGATCATGGCATTGCACCATGCACGCAAGAGGACGAGGATGAAGAGCCTTTTGCTGAAAATGTAAATTATTTGTCTAACCCAAGACTTTGCTCTGAGATACCTTGGCCAATGCAATTGGCACGGATATGGGTTAGGCAGATATGAGCAGGGGGTACGTGTTCTTTGCCAACCAAGATACCAAATGTCGTATGACAAGTCAGGAGTAGGGTTCAACCACCCCCTACCCCTGGACATCTTGGTAGAGAACATGCAAGGCCTAGGGATAGGCAACAAGGGGGGATTGGCATCAGATCCATATGCCAACCCTAATACCATATATACGTTGAGGGATTATCTCCCATTAACGGCAATCAACCTTGTTGGCCATAGCAATCCCTTCCCTTCGCTCGAGAGAGGAGAGAGCTCGAGAGCTCATTTTCAGGGAGAGTCTAGACAATGGCAAGAAGGGTCCTCAGAGGATGAATTGGAATATGAGGTAGCACCATGGGACCCCTTCGAATCAGATAACAATCACTCACAGGTGATCCCCATGGATGATTATCAAGAAAACCTCTTGACAATGTTCCCCTTGGATGCTCTTATCGAGCAAGCGCCACTCCAAGGAGATCAAGTCCCCCCGTAGAGAGCGGAACAACCTCAATGGGGCCAGATCAATTTGCTTGAGCAAGGCGAGCCTTCAATGCCGCAAGCAGTCGGAGCCAACGAAGGCCTTTGGATCTCCGATAGTGATTATGAAGATGAAACCGAAATGACGTATCTTAATCACATGCGGCAAATGCGACGACCATACCCCTTGGAGATTAACGACTTGTTCGAGCAATTAAACATAAGGCTTGGGCATGAATGGTACGTAGATCCAACACGGTGGGACCAAGTGTTGGACCCGCTACTCTGGGCATACGAAGCATACCTTCCGCCCAGAGACCCTATAGTGCCATCAGTGCCGAGGGTAGACCCTGTCTTCTTATCCGCACATAGGGCCGATCCATTCGTGCCCGTCCCTCTAGAGCCAGATCCAGAGCATAGAGAGCATCCAGGATGTCCAAGCACCCACACCCATGGTAATGGAGACCAAAATCATTCCATCAACATGATCTCCATTGATTTAACCACCCCCATCCATAATCCGGCCGATCCAACACAGTCATTGTCTCTAGACATAGATGCCATCGACTGGGATCACGTCAATTCCCCTCCATCCCCATCCGAGTACTGGCCTTTCGATGAAATGCTTCATTTTACCCCTGGGCCAACTCAGGATATCTTCCATGCTGAAGAGGAGCCCGAGGTTCCTAACGATGATCTTAACTCAGCAAATGATATCCATTTGATCCCGACTCCACATCAGTTGGAGGACGGATCCCACATGTCGATCGAGGAGACGACTGACGTAGACATCGGCTCAGACCCAATGAATCCACAGATCATCAAGCTAGGGGTAAGTTTATCCCCCAAAGAGCAAGCCGACTACATTGCCCTTCTCAAAGAGAAGAAGGAGGTTTTTGCATGGTCATACAAAGACATGCCGGGACTAGACCCGTAGCTAGTCACGCATAATCTAACGCTTGATCCGACAGTCAAGCCAGTTAAGAAAAAACTATGCAAGATGCACCCAACAGTGGCCTTAATGGTCAAAGATGAATTGCAAAAGTTGTTGGATGCACAGTTTGTCATCTGCATGGATTATCCACCATGGCTGTCCAACATGGTGCCCGTCAAGAAGCCTGATGGGAGGATTCGCATATGCACTGATTTTCGAGATCTAAACAAAGCGAGTCCTAAGGATGATTTTCCCTTGTCGAGCATCGACGCATTGGTAGATGCTACAGCGGGTCACGAAATGCTTTCCCTCATGGATGGTTTCTCGGGATACAATCAGATTTGTATCAATCTCGAGGACCAGCTAAAAATGGCGTTCACAACGCCTTGGGGAACATTTTGTTATAAGGTCATGCCTTTTGGCCTTAAAAATGCTGGCGCCACCTACCAACGTGCCATGACATACATCTTCCATGACTACATGCACAAGACTTTGGAAGATTACATGGATGATTTGTTGGCCAAATCTCTTTTGCGCCCAGATCATCTCGGTGACTTAAGCAAGATCCTCGATCGCCTCATGGAGCATAGAGTCAGATTGAATCCCAAGAAGTGCATTTTTGGCATCACATCTGGAAAACTCTTGGGTTTCATAGTCTCAAAATGAGGTATCGAGGTGGACCCAAACAAAGTCAAGGCAATCCTTGAAATGCTTCCCCCAACTACCATCAAGCAGCTCAGAAGCCTGCAGGGAAAGGTCGCGTCGATCAAGCGCTTCATAGCGCAGCTATCTGACAAGTGTCGACCAATGAACAAGTTGTTGCACAAGGGGGTAGCATTTCACTGGGATGACGAGTGCCAGTCAGCCTTTGACGACATTAAACAATACTTGGCTTCGCCACCAGTATTGGCACCACCTAGACCAGGAGTGTCGTTCTACTTATACATCTCAGCTACTGAGGTGGCACTGGGAGCCATGTTAGCCCAGAAGAATGAACTTCACAGAGAACAGGCTACTTACTATCTTAGCCGCACCCTGGTCAGCTATGAACTTAACTATGCATACGTTGAAAAACTCTGCTTGGCAGTGGTGTTTGCTACCAAAAAGCTATGCCATTACATGCTGAGCAACAAGACGTATGTTGTGTCTAAGGAGAATCCATTGTGGTACATGATGAGTCATACTTATCATAGTAGCCGCACGGTGAAATGGATCATGTTGTTGACGAAATTTGACATAGAGTTTATCGGACAGAAATCCATAAAAGGTCAGGTCATAGCCGATCAACTAGCAGAGGCTCCTCTCGAAGACGATCAGCCTCTGGTCATAGAACTACCCGATGATGGGGTCTTCCATGTCTCAGAATCACCAGATTCTGACGAGCCTGAGTCACAAGCCGACATAACCCTATTTTTTGATGGTTCTAAATGTGAGCAAGGTGGTGGCATGGGAATAGTATTCTTCACACCGTAGGGCACTCCAATGCCCCTGTCATTTAAATTAAATTTCCCATGCACCAACAATAATGCAGAGTATGAAGCCTTGCTCATAGGTCTTCAGACAACAATCACCATGAACATTAAACGATTGAACATCTTTGGTGATTCGTTGTTAATCGTCAACCAAGTCAAAGGGGTATTCCAATGCAAATGCCCAGTTCTACAGGCCTACAAAGCCCTTGTGGACAAATTCCTGGCAAAGCTTGAATGGTACGACATCGAGGCACTCCCTCGATCATCGAATCATTTTGCGGACACTATGGCCTCCTTGGGGTCCTTAATCCCGCAAGACATTTCTGGTGAAATGACAACCATTCAAGTCAAAACATTATCGCAATCAGCGATGGAGCGAGCAAGCTCTGATTTAACGCCAGGAATCCACTTGATCCAGATTGAGCCATCCATGGACAGGTTCTCTCGAATCCGTGATCGTTTGAATCATGCCAACTAGGGGTCCTTGTTCTCCCCTACTCCCATTAATAGCAATACAACGCTATTCTTGCAAGTTCTTTCCCGCTCAGCTTTTGCTAGGGATGAACTTCAAGAGGGATTGGCTGTTCATACCATCGAGGTTTCCGATCAGCAGGATTGGTATACACCCATCAGGGACTACCTCAAGTTAGGTAACCTCCCGCTTGGATTGACACATGCCGCAAAACGATCATTCAAACAGAAAGCGACAAAGCATGTCTTGTTAGGAGACATTTTGTACCATCGAAGCTACGAAGGGATTCTCCTCCGTTGCTTGGACCAACAGGAGTCCACTTGGGCAATCACCCAAGCACACGATGGTACATGCGGTGGCCACTTCAGTGGTATGGCCATCGCAAAGTGCATTCTTCGCATGGGCTATTATTGGCCATCTTTAGAGCGAGATTGTTGCGCATATGTCAGGAAGTGCGTGAAGTGTCAACATCATGCCAATTTGACACACGTACCTTCCCAGGCCTTGCAACCGATCCAGTCGGCTTGGCCATTTTCGTAGTGGGGCTTAGATCTCATCGAAAAGATCTCCCCTGCATCGTTCGACCATCACACGTTTATCATAACGGCCACAGAGTACTTCACCAAGTGGGTGGAAGCGGTTTCGCTGACCTCTACGACTGGACCCCGCATTGTGGAGTTCATTTTGCATAACATCATATGTCATTTTGGTATTCCATCCAAGATAATCTCGGATAATGGGACGTCATTCAAGAACAAAGATGTGCGTGCTTTGACCACAAAGTACAAAATTCAGCATAGTTTTTTGACACCCTATTATCCGTAGGCAAATGGGCAAGCAGAGGCGTCGAACAAAATGCTAGTTGCCATCCTTAAAAAGACAGTCATAGATAATCATAAGGATTGGCACATTCAGATCCCACTTGCCCTGTGGGCCTATCGCACTAGCATTCGGACACCCACTGGGGCAACTCCATTTTCGTTGGTGTATGGCTCCGAGGCAGTCATGCCTCTCGAGTTGGAAATTCCTTCCCTGCGCATATCAATGCAAGAGTTCATCGATGATGACACTGCACGGTAGGCCCGGTTAGACCAGCTTACGT
This sequence comes from Wollemia nobilis, assembly GCA_028583015.1. Classification (NCBI taxonomy): domain Eukaryota; kingdom Viridiplantae; phylum Streptophyta; class Pinopsida; order Araucariales; family Araucariaceae; genus Wollemia; species Wollemia nobilis. The sequence goes on along the minus strand of JAQPPZ010016717.1, from coordinate 8,586,508 downwards.
TGCTTGATGAGCGACGCGTTAATGCTCTCGAGCATTTACGTATCTATCAAGAGTGACTTAAGAGAGCATACAACATGAAAGTTCACCTGCGGGACTTTCAGGTTGGTGACTTGGTCTTGAAAGAGAACCAGCAGAACTCTAATTTGCCGCCCCAATTAAGGGACAAGTTCACGGCAAACTGGTTAGGTCCTTATGTCATTGATAGCAAAATAGGCCCTGGAACATACCGGCTAGCCTCTCTTGATGGAATCAAGGAACTAGAACCCTTGAACATCAGTCATTTGCGGCCTTTCCACATTTAAACGAGCCATAGCCCAACCCCAAAAGGCTCCAAGGATTCCCACAATCGCTTGGTCAATCCCAAAAGGCTCCAAGGATTCCCACAATCGCTTGGTCAATCCCAAAATGCTCCAAGGATTCCCACAATCGCTTGGTCAATCCCAAAATGCTCCAAGGATTTCCACAATCGCTTGGTCAATCCCAAAATGCTCCAAGGATTTCTATAATCGCTTGGTCAATTCCAAAAGGTTCCAAGGATTTCTATAATCGCTTGGTCAATCCCAAAATGCTCCAAGGATTCCTACAATCGCTTGGTCAATCCCAAAATGCTCCAAGGATTCCATAATCGCTTGGTCAATCCCAAAATGCTCCAAGGATTCCACAATCGCTTGGTCAATCCCAAAAGCTCCAAGGATTTCCACAATCGCTTGGTCAATCCCAAAAGCTCCAAGGATTCCTACAATCGCTTGGTCAATCCCAAAATGCTCCAAGGATTCCTACAATCGCTTGGTCAAAAATAAGAAAATTCAAAAACAACAAAATCATCAAAAATAACAAAAAAATTGCATCTCATTTCCATGCATACTCAAAATCATCACAACAATACAAAACTCCATTGCATCTCATCCTCATACTCACAAAAATAAGCAAATCCAAAAAAAAAAAAAACAACAAAATCATCAAAAAATAACAAAATTTGCATCTCATTCCCATGCATACGCAAAATCATCATAACAGCATAGAGCTCCTTTCTGCATCTCACCTTCATATTCACAAAAATCAATCCCTCAAAAATACAAAAATATATAGCTGCATTCAGCATCAAACCCATACATTGCATATTTGTGGTCATAAAGGTCGAAGCACCATAGACTGTCATTACTTGGCAAAACCATCATTTTCACATTTTGTTTTCCCACTTTGTCAATAGCTCATCACCTATAACCGCCATTCACGATATTCTCCCACATCATAGTCAGTTATTTTTTATCAAGAGTTTTCGTCATTCAGTCATCATTAGCTTTCTAGCCACATACTGTACCAAGTCAGACAAATTTTACGCAGGTAGAATTCTACTTGGATCACACCTTGTTACGTAGCATCCCAACACAAGTTAAAACATATAAAAAAATTCCCAAGTTGTGTGAATGAAAGATGAACCCTGCAAAGCAATCCAGGTCACCATAAGCGAAACGGTTATCTTGCTCATCCCCCTGTGCGAATGACCCCAAGAATGCTGAGAGTTGGCAAAAGGACAAGCATCCTCCCTACCCAATTCCCCAAGAATCCCAAGTTCTCAAAAAGTTGCAAACATCATAAACATTTGCAAACCGTCAAAACTCCAAAATTTGACATCACAACCAAAGTGCATACATCAAAAAGCACATACAATAGTGATTCTCATCACTCACTATTCAAAATCCCTTGCTCAAAAAAATATAAAATATATATATATATACAAAAATAAACAGTGATTTTTATCACTACAAAAGAGCAAGTATCCCAATACAATTGAAGAAAATAAGGGAGTCGAACTTGAATCCCTGGAACTCTCAACATTCCGACAGGTCATGAGGCAAACCTCAGTACTGGTTTGGTTGATAGCCTATCGGTCACTGGTGGTAAACCTCCCGCATGACGATATATTTGTCACATTAACTTGTGTGCAGATCAATGTTTGCATGTGGATGAGCTAGCTTATGGTATCCTACGATAGCACCGTAGATTAATCTGACTAAACACAACAAAGGAGTTAGTGGAGCTAATCAGGTGATCCTCAGTACAGGTTTGGTTGACAGCCTATCTGGCACTGGCGGTATCCTGACCTAACACCACATAAATGAACCCAATTGCACACACAGGGATGTGAAATAACTTGGTCCAAAACAAGTCCGATTCATACCTTGTTCAAAAAGTCTTGTGAGATAAAGTACAGTCGTGGCTAGGTAGTTAAAACATTTGAGTCTCAAAAAACCTTAACTACATTCAAAACCAACTTACTATATTTTATTCTCGCCATACCAAAAAAAAAAAAAAAACATGTATACATACAAAGCTATTCACCGCAGCAATCGCCTAGGAAAAAAAGCCATAAAGTTCTAAACAGTCTATGGTCCGACCACCAAAAATCACAAATTCAATTCATCCATTCCATTTGCATATCATATAACTTAAAAACATGCACATTTTTAGCATAACATATGCATTCATCACTATAACTTAACATGCATACATCCATATTCATCAATCATCATGCATAAAATCAAATCATCACATGCGCATAAACAAAATAAAGTCATCTGTATATATCATCAAAAATGCCCGTAGGCTACAAAGAACCGGTCATGTGACCCCGCAACAAAATCCAAAATCTCAAAACCCCCAAGCCTAAGGCATCGGCCACCATGATCATGCAGGATCGGTGCGACGGGAACTACCCCCGTGGTGTGGGTCCTATGGGACCCCTCAAGGCGGCTACTGCTAGCCCCCGCATCATGCCTACTATCACCTCCCTCATCCAATCGCTTGCAACGAGATGATGCATCGCTACCACTCCCTCATCCGATGAAGAGCCACCTCCAGGGGGCTTAGGTAACCGCCCATCGAGGCGGATAATCTCTCCCTCCATATCCATCCGATGCCGAGACCAATCTGTCTCCCATCGAGACCAATATGCCCCCTCTCAAACCACCATCGAACCAGAATCTCACCCATATAGCAGTCAACCTTTGCCATCTCCATTGGACCATCCACCCCCAACTCCTCCCCAATGCCTGAAGCAATGGGTTAGCACCGCTGTTCGCTGATCTCACGACATCGTCCTGATCGGTAGTCTGTCTATTGGAATCCTAAGAATCCGATAGACATCCTCCAAAGTGACTGTCATCTCCCCTATTGGGAGATGGAAAGTATTAGTCTGAGGATCCCACAAGTTGATCAGGGCCGTCAGATAGGCCCGATCCCCAATCATCGGCTCCAGAGCCACCTGCTTGAGCCCGAGGGCATCAAGCCACTCCCAGTCAGCCACAACTAGCGCCTCCCGCGCTTCAGCAAACACAGTCGGCACGCGATACCGGCTCTTCACAACCTGCAACAGACAACAAAATAAGCATGCTAGAATCATGAAAAATAGTGTACAACAACAACAGTTAATTTGTCAACTTAGGGTTTACACTCTTAATTTGATAAATTACAACAAAAAAAAAAAAAAAAAATTAAACATAGCAAAATTTAGTACAAGAAAATAATAAAGAGGGAGTTCACTTACTGGTCTCGCTTCGGCTCCATCGCTCGATCCGGTTCATGCACTCATGGTGGCAAAAAATTTGGTAGTGCTTCGCTTCGCAGAATTGACCTCCTCCTCAGAGCTCCAAATCGCCAGAAAAACAAGTGCAAATGAGCCCAAACCCTAGTTTTGGCCTTTAAATAGGCTTTTTGAGCCTGTAATCATTCCTCCCTGGGATGAGCACTCTGGTTAGCACTCGTCCCACCCTGGAATGAATGCTCAATAGGAATTCGTCCCACCCCGGAATGAATCCAGAGCAAAAATTTCAAAAACAACAAAAATTGAACAAAAATGCACCAAAACAACTAATAAACTTGCCCGATGAGAGTGCTTTTGCACTTGACATTCCGGGCATGCAAAACAGATGTCGAGGTCACAAATCCTCACTATCCTACTCCCTAAGAAGGCTACCATAGCCGGACCACTCCACGGGAAGACGGATCTTTGAGAATTTCATCCCCAAACGGCGTCGCCAAAAGGGCCAAAACCCAACCAAAAATAGCAATAACATTGCCGAACGAAGGCGCCTTCACGCCTGACATTCTTGGCATCCAAAATAGACGTTGGGGTTATAAATTGTCACCATCCTACTCCCTAAGAAGGCCACCATGGCTGGACCGCTCCACGGGAAGATGGATTTTTGACAATTTCAGCTCCAAACGACGTCGCCAAAAGGGTTAACACCCACCAAAAATAGGTCTAAATGTCGAGAAAACTGCACACACATTCAAAGATAAATCATCTGAAGGCACCCTTACCTAAGTCATCTTGGGTCAAGCGACTCGTCGCTTTTCTCATGTTGGTCATTCCCTCATCGATTCGTCGCTTGAGGGGGTAGTCACACTTAGTCACCAATCAACAAATACACACCCAATCATGGAAATGGCATGCATTCGAAGAATCATTGGCAAAGACAAATCACGCTCTTGCTTGGGGCAGTAAACAAGCAATAATCACAAGCTGATCAATCACTTGGCATTCATGAATCATGAACTCAAGGTTCTCACAGACAAAAGGTTGCGCCCTTTGCCTATTCATGATCGATCAATGTCCAAGTTCAAGTCACACCTCACCGAAAAAGGTTAACACTTGAATTGAGTTCCTTCGCTCGTCAGAAGCAAGGATTCAAGAATGCATGCCCTCTTCATACTTGGGGCATCAAAAGTTGGTTAGGTTACCAAGAAACCCTAATCATTAGTGCTTTGGATATCTATTTTTGCTCGGTGCTGTGCCTTGCACAGCGCATCCCAAAAAGGGGCATCTATAGACACCAAAACAACACCAATCCGATTATGTGACTGCAAACACTGATCGCATTGACACACACAGCCCCAAGGGCAGCCCCCAGAGGTCAAAAAGTGGTCCTAACCACTCTCACAGCAGTTTTGGAAGGTCAAAAATCAATTTGGCACCTTCAGGCACTTTGCTCAATATCCGTTCCACCCAAGGACGAATTCAAATTGGGATTCGCTCCTCCCCGGGACGAATTCATAATTCGCTCCGGGGTGGGGCAAATTGCAGGTTTGACGGGAAAAAAGTCAAATCTTGACAAATGGCAGCTCGGATCCGCCACTTAACGCCTCCTTCATTTCATGGGAGCATGGGTGAGCATTTTCGAGCGTTAGAGGTTGTTACAGGGGCAGTCATGAAGCCCCTAATCAGGGAGGAATCTTCCCTCCCCCTGGAAGGGCATGGCTGCCAAGTGGCACCCCTGCATGCTCATCCCAAGAGACCTCCAGGTCTATAAATTGGTGGGTTTTCCCACCCCAAAAGGGAGGAAGACAGAGCAATTGTGAGCAACGAAGTGCTGCCATTTTATTTCCCCATACACCCTAGTGCGATTTATTAAACTTTTTTTGGGCTAAGCAATGCTCTCAGAAGCAGTGGGTGCTCTTCAACTGTAGCGGACAAAACAATTTTGATCTTGTGTTGAAGACTTTCGTGAAGGTTGCATAATATGTTTTATCCCATTAGCATCATTAGTACCACATCTACGGTGGGAAGGTGCATCCAACACTTTATTTGGGTAAAGAAGCCCTAAGGTATTTGACCACCTATCGATGGTCAAGGAGTGGCCACCATGCCACCATGAGTGGCACTCATGTGGTGGGGCCCTCGCACTCCTCGAAGTGCTAGTTGTTGTTACCCTTGTTAGTTCAAAAATTGCCACCATAATTTCAAAAATTTGTCGCCCGTAAAAATTTCAGAAAAAGTTGCTACCAAAATTTCAAAAAATTGTCTCGTCTACTGAACAATTCAATTTTCCCATTGAAATTTTCCCATCAGAAATTTATAAGTTTACCGTCGAAAATTTGAAATTCAAAATTGTAAAGGGCAAGTTGCCTATTTATTTACTTTCAAGAGCTCTCTTGTTTTCTTCACAAATTAAGCTCAATTTGTATCTTACTATAGTCTTATATATAGTTGTTTGAAATATTTTTTCAAGGTGGACACATTGGTGGGATTATTTTTGACTTTTATGATCATTTACTATGCTAAATTGTGGCTCAAAGTTGACCTTGTAAAATAGAGTGCATTTTCGGTTGCATTCGACACTCTTGGATAGAACATTTGGAAAACTTGAGAGGAGCTCATTTTTATGTCATTGGGGGATTGTTAGGCCAATTTCTTCATTATACTTGGCCAATTTGGAGGCACTTAACTCATTGGAGGTTTGAAATTGTACCACATTTGGAGGCATCATTGGAGGCTATATTTTAGCCATATCCTTAATACAATCATCATCAAAGGGGTGATTTAGGGCCCCTTGTCCCTTGCTTGTGGAGCTCTTGTGGCATTGTCTTGGCCACATTGTGTTTGGTGCTTACCTCTCCTCACTTGTGCTTGCATTTCATTTTAAGTTCAATGCTTGCTATACCCCCGCATGTCTTTGGGGTTTATTTCACATTGTAATCAAGTGTAGTTTTTCTTGCATATACACACTTGAATTTTGACACATAAGTTGTGCACATCTAAAAAGTAAGCAAGCACACAAGCACCCTTGTAACAACACCTAAGCACTTGATTTTTTGGCACATCCATTGTGAACATTATTCTCAAGCAAACAAGCAAGTAAATCATTGTAATAAGCAAAATTTCACCCCACTTCATCTCCACTTCTCACTCTTCTTGGTTGTGATAGGTCACATGTGTTCAAGTCTTCCTCCCACTGTTGGAAACACTTGTTGATTCAGAGTGGAAGAACTAGGTGAACCCTCCACACCTTGTGGATATTAAGTGGTGTACCCTAGATTATTTTGAGGGCCTTTTCTTGGCACTTGTGTTCCTCATTAGTTCCTTGGTTGAGCTCCATCCTCTCTTACTCCTTTTCTAATCATGACATCCACAAATATACTAAGTGGTCTCACACAAAATCTTGAGGGAGCTGACACATTTGTAAATTGAAAATTTGAAATGGAGTCCATATTAATGATGCATGGTATGTGGGACTATGTTAGAGATAGAGCAAAAAATGAAGCAACATTAACTCCACCTACAGATGCTACAACTAAGGCATTATTTGAAAAGAACTCTAACATAGCATTAAGCTTAATCAAACTCTCTACTGGGATTCAATGTAGAGAATCTATAAGGGTTGCTACTTCACCAAAAGAATCTTGGGATGCACTAAAGAGGCTATTTGATAGGCCTAGTGAGGATAAAATTTTGTATTTGAAACATAAATTGCACAATATTTGTATGAAAGGCTCACTTACTGATTACCTTATGGAAGTGAAGTCTATTAGAAATGATTTCTTAGTTGCTGGTTTAACTCTTCCTAATAGTGAGTTAGTTCCAATCATGTTGAGAGGCCTCCCTTCTAAATTTCATGCATATGCTACCATGTTAAATCTAACTGGTAAAACAATGAGTGCACCATTTGAGGAAATTGAAGTTCTCCTTAAGCAACATGAGAAAGCCCTTATAAAAGATGAAGATATTAATTCCACATCAACAGTATTTGCCACCAAGGCATCCCTACAACATAGACCTAATAGGGGTCCATATCAACAACATCAAAATTAGAGAGACAAACATAGAAACCACCAACCACGTCAACAATAGCCACGTCAGCAACAACCACAATAGTACCAACAACAACCACATCAACAACCAAGATGGGAAACAAGACCTTCCCAAGGGAATCAATCTAATAGAAGACCTCAAAATCATAGGCCTCCACAACAACCCAATCATACCAATAACCAACAAGGGTGTGATTATTGTGGAAAATCCAATCATAATGCCACTAATTGTTATCGAAGATAGAGATATCAAAGGAGTCAACAAGATCATAATCTCAATACATTGTATGCAACAAATCAGATCAATGTTGAAGATAAATATTATTGGTATATAGACTCAAGGGTAGCTAAACACATGATAGGAAGAAAGGATTGGTTGACCAAGGTTCAACCTACCCATAACCAATCCATTACTTTTGGATATGAACGTGCTCTTCCCATTGAAGGTGTAGGAGAAGCACCACTTGCTTTACACAATGGGAAGAATATTCCTGCTACAGATGTATTGTATGTACCTAGCCTCAAGAGGAGTCTCCTTTCTATTGGGTAACTTACAGATAAGGGTTACACTATATTTTTTGATAAAGACAAGTGCTATATTAAGGAACCAAATGGCTATGTCAAAGCCATGGGAGTCAAGAAGGATGGTGTCTACTATCTTGTTACCCAATATGTAACCAAGCACTCTTTGCATACAAATACTACTTTTTCTTTGGAGTATATGTGGCATGAAAGAATGGGTCACTTGAATTTTCATAATCTTCAAATGATGGCAAGAAAGGGTTTGGTAAAAGGACTTCCTCACCTTAGGGAGTCTAAATACTTTTGTGAGCCATGTGTTATTTCCAAACACCATAGACAACCTTTTGAGTCAGGAAAGGCTTGGAGAGCCAACAAACCATTATAGTTAGTACATTCAAACATTTGTGGGCCAATGTTTGTTAACTCTCATACTAGAGCTAGATATTACATCACTTTCATTGATGATTACAACAGGAAAGTTTGGATCTATCTCATTCAGTACAAATGGCAAGCCCTTGATACATTCAAAGACTTCATGGCACTTGTAGAAAGAGAAAAGACTTCATGGAACTTGTAGAAAGAGAAAGTGGCTATCAAATGAACACATTGAGGTCAGATAATGGTGGAGAATACATCTCCAAATATTTTTTCAGCTTTTGTAAGCATCATGGCATAAGGAGGTAGTTCACAACTCCTTATACACCTCAAAAAAATGGAGTAGCTGAGAGGATGAATAAAACCATCACAAATATGACCAAATCTATGCTACTTGTTGCTAAGTTACCAAACACATTTTGGGAGGAAGTTGTTCTTACTGTTGCCTACTTGACCAATAGGTCCTCCACTAAGGCTTTGCATGACATAACACCAGAGGAATCATGGAGTGGAAGAATACCTTATGTGGGCCATATCAAAGTTTTTGGATGTGTTGCCTATGCCCACATTCCTTATCAAAAAAGAAGAAAATTTGATGACAAGAGCCAAAAATGCATCTTTGTTGGCTATAGTGAAAGTGCCAAAGCCTATAAGTTATATGAGCCTATTTCCAAGAGGATTTTTCTCTCTAGGGATGTTACCTTCAATGAGTATCCCCCATATAATCCTCCTCCTATGGCCCCCACTTTTCAACCAATTCATGAAACAGTTGCTCCTTTGGCACCAACCATCTCATCTAGTCCTTCCTCTTCCCTCACAAATCAAAATATTCCTCAATATTAGGACCTCCCCACAAATGATCCATGTCCTCCTTCCCCTCCTACTCCTCCTCCATCTAATGATAATGCCACATCATAAAATCCTCTACCTAAGTGGGTCCAATCTACCATAGATGAAGCCCAAAGTCACTTACCCACTTATACAGGTAAAAGGCATTTTGCCCTAAGACACCAAGTGAATTATGCCCTCATGGCCAAAGTCCTTAGCCAACCAGAACCTTCTAATTTCAAAGAAGCACTTGGTGATCCTAAATGGATTCTTGCCATGGATCAGGAATTGGATTCCATTGAACGAAATCACACATGGGAGTTAGTTGATTTACCCCTAGGAAAATCCACCATTGGCACAAAATAGGTGTACAAGGTAAAGTATAAAGAATATGGCTCATTAGATCGCTACAAGGCTCTCCTAGTAGCTCAAGGCTATAAGAAATAAGAGGGAATTGATTATGAGGAGACCTTTGCTCTTGTGGAAAAAATGACTACCATCCGCACAATCATTGCTTTAGCTACTAAAAAATAGTGGCCTATATATCATATGGATGTAAAAGTACCTTTCTCAATGGTGCATTGAAGGAGGAAGTGTATGTTAACCAACCACCAGGGTACACAATCAAAGGCCAAGAAAAAAAGTCCTCAAATTGAAGAAAGCTCTATATGGGTTGAAGCAAGCATCCCGAGCTTGGTATGCCAAAATTGACTCCTATTTCATCAACCTTGGTTTCACTAGATCTGTAACAGAATCTACTCTCTATGTGAAACATTGGAGGAACCACATCATTTTGGTTACATTGTATGTGGATGATCTTCTCATTACAAGTGATGACATAGATGGAATAAGGTTTCTCAAAGAGGACTTATGCAAAATTTTTGAAATGACTGACTTAGGCCTCCTCCACTATTTCTTAGGCATAGAGGTATGGCAATAACCTGGTAAGATATTTATCTCCTAGGCTAAATATATTCAATCTATCTTGGAGAGGTTTCTCATGGAGGAGTGTAAACCATCCCCCACTCCCATGGAAACTCAATTGAAATTGGTCAATAGTGATGATGAAGAAAGGGTTGATGGCACCCTTTATAGGAAACTAGTTGGAAGTTTGATCTACTTAACTTCAACTAGACCAGATATTACCTATTCAATTGGCCTTATTTCTAGATTCATGCAAGATCCCAAGAAGAGCCATTGGATAACAACTAAGAGTATTTTGAGATTCCTCAAGGGGACCCCTCATCATGGTCTTATGTATACAACATGTGATGAATTTTATTTGATTGGGTACACAGATTCAGATTGGGCTAGTTGTCCTAAAACTAGAAGATCCACTTCTGGTTATTGCTTTCAGTTGGGTCAAGGTACCATTTCATGGAGTACCAAGAAACAACTTACAGTTTCCTTGTCTTCAACAGTTACAAAATATAAAGCAGTAGTTGAGGCAACTAAGGAAGCTATTTGGTTGAGGCAGCTACTTCAGGATGTTGGGCTACTCATATATGGTCCAACACCAATATATTGTGATAATCAAAGTACCATTAAGATGACCAAAAATCTAGTCTTCCATGCTCGCACCAAGCATATTGAGATCCATCATCACTTCATCAAAGAAATGGTCCAAGAAGACATCATACCCATGGAGTATGTACTAAATCAAGATCAAGTGGATGACATCTTCACCAAGTCACTTGGGCTTGATAAGTTTTCCAAGTTTAGCAAAATGCTCTATGTATGTTGTAATCAAAGTCAACTTTAAGGGGGGATGCTATCTAATATTGACTTATCTTTGTATATATTTAGGACAGTGCACATTAAGGGGGGATGTTAGAATATTTTAATGTGCACTTTACCTTTTGTCACATTAAGAAGGGATGTTATCTAATGTTGACTTCTCTTTGTATATATTTAGGGCAGTGCACATTGAGGGGGGATGTTATAATATTTTAATGTGCACTTTACCTTTTGTCTCATGCACACTTTACTTTTTTGTCTTATGTGCACTTTATCCATTATCTCATGCATATTTTGTCTTATGTATGTCACATGGATTGATCCACGTGCGGTTATGGAGATCATGACACTTTTCATAATCTCACACAAGAATGTAGCCTATATTTGTGTATTAACTATTTATTAATGATGTGTGACCTTCCATTGTGGTCCAGCAAAAAGTATAATAAATCTTCCTAAAATTCCATGTGCATTGATACTACTAATATCCCATATCTTCCACTTTCTAGCATGGCATCTAGTTATTTTGTTTTCTTCCTTTTTGGTTTCATGAAGATAGAATCTATAAACCACAAGATGTTATCTAATTGCAAATAGTACATTATTTATGAAGATGCTCAGTCCCTTAACATTCCAATAGTGAATCCTCATTGATCTTGTAGGGGACTTTCATCTACCTAGAGTATAGGAGGTCATGGATCTAAAATTGTTTACTAGAGTCTATTCTTTCAAAGGCCTCCACGTATCTTTTTATGGCCTTTGATAATCGACCTTACTTTCTAGATACTAGGCCCACATTAGTTGTATTTGTTAGATGATCCGTTTGTTCTATTCTAGCCACCTTATGAGTTGATTTATATACTTGGGGTTGGGAAAGGGTTGCTCTAAGTATTCTATTGGATGAATAAAATGAGTTGTATCTAGTTTGAGTATTAGTTACCCTTTCCACGGAGGACACATTCTCCTTATCTATGTTATCCAATTCTTTATTTGATCGTAAGATGATTTTAGAACCAAAACAAAAGGATATAGTATTGTGTGTACCTTGAAAATATGAATTATGATTTTTATCCCTAATTGACTGTGAATTATTAATTGCAAGAGTTTTTCTTATTTGAATAAGATATTTATGAGGAAAACTATTTTGTGTATATATAGTAGTTTGTGGGGATCGTAAACCTCTCCATAGCATATTGTCTACTCTTATGTAAGTCACTTTATCTTGCATTTCATCAAGTAATTGTGTCAATCCTACCTTTTAGAAATCCATAAGTCTAAGTTTAAACCACAAAATAAATATAAGTGACTTTATTATGTTTCCATATTTAATTTAAAAAAAAAAAAAATATAATTAACAATATTGCTAACAATTTACAACAATGTTATCTTACATCCATTATAAATATTTTATAAACATACAACTCAAAGCACAAAGGGATCACCCTCCTATGTTTCAAACTTTAACCCATACCAATTCAGTGACGTCAGCTTTTACAATGTTGGCGCATTATAAATTCATTTAGACTCCAAGAACAAGGTCAAAAGAATATTGGTCAAAATGCCCCCCGCCCTCTCCTTTTCGTTCAATCCTTTCCCAACTTCGATTATGCTTAAATCTAACACACATCGATACATCCAATATAAACTCTGTACGGATGACGCCAATGCAAAATCCACCCGTTTCTTGAGATGATGCATTCTATAACTTGCACAATTAAATGAATAATTCTCAAAAGGGTTTACATGAAACCTTGAGAGAGTAATGTTTGCATGTAGAGAAATACAACGTACCAACTAGATCACAATACTTATAATAAACTTATCTACTTCAAAATATGTATCTATTTGGTGTAGGTACAATGTAAACCCGTTAGAATGTTCGCTATCTTATGGTTATAAATCTCATAAATATTTTTGGATAATGAAATAAGGAGTGTTTGGATCGAGAATTGGATTCTTTTAAATAAAGCTTGAATTTAATATGTTTGTGAGGTTTATTGATTAGACGTTCAATGAGTTTTAGAGGTGGTAAGCATCAATTTTACATTTAAGTGAAAAACAAAAAAAATGGAATGTTAAATTTAGGTAATGATGGCCAAGGGTGGGTATGGAATGTTTCTAAGAAGACAAAATAGAGACTGCAAAAGATAAATTTTAATTATTATTTTTTTTTAAAATTAGGCATTAAAGGTCAAATTTAGGCGAGAAGGTCTATTTCTACAAAATTGTTGCCAATAAGAAGAGTATCTCAAGGGTATCTCAAGGATTAAATTTTTAGAAATTTATGGTCTTTTGAAAGAAGAAATTGCATTAAAGATGACATGAAAGAGGAAGGTAGGTTTTTGAGGACCACTTTGGAGGATCACAAAAGGAAAAATCTTTGGTCTTGGTGAGTTGTTGGGAAGAACCTTGGATCCAAGACGAGATTGGACTTATTAATGGCAGGAGGATTAAAGAGGGTGGCGAATCTATGATTCAAATATTATGTATTGGCCGAGATAAAATTGTTGTTCATAAAATCACTTCTAATAATTTTGCTATGAATGATTTTGTGATTTTGACTATTATTGATCAAATTAGGCATTAAAGGTCAAATTTAGGCGAGAAGGTGTATTTCTACAAAATTGTTGCCAATAAGAAGAGTATCTCAAGGGTCAAATTTTTAGAAATTTATAGTCTTTTGAAAGAAGAAATTGCATTAAAGATGACATGAAAGAGGAAGGTAGGTTTTTGAGGACCACTTTGGAGGATCACAAAAGGAAAAATCTTTGGTCTTGGTGAGTTGTTGGGAAGAACCTTGGATCCAAGACGAGATTGGACTTATTAATGGCAGGAGGCTTAAAGAGGGTGGCGAATCTATGATTCAGATATTATGTATTGGCCGAGATAAAATTGTTGTTCATAAAATCACTTCTAATAATTTTGCTATGAATGATTTTGTGATTTTGACTATTATTGATCAAATTAGGCATTAAAGGTCAAATTTAGGCGAGAAGGTGTATTTCTACAAAATTGTTGCCAATAAGAAGAGTATCTCAAGGGTATCTCAAGGGTTAAATTTTTAGAAATTTATAGTCTTTTGAAAGAAGAAATTGCATTAAAGATGACATGAAAGAGGAAGGTAGGTTTTTGAGGACCACTTTGGAGGATCACAAAAGGAAAAATCTTTGGTCTTGGTGAGTTGTTGGGAAGAACCTTGGATCCAAGACGAGATTGGACTTATTAATGGCAGGAGGCTTAAAGAGGGTGGCGAATCTATGATTCAAATAATATGTATTGGCCGAGATAAAATTGTTGTTCATAAAATCACTTCTAATAAGTTTGCTATGAATGATTTTGTGATTTTGACTATTATTGATCAAATTAGGCATTAAAGGTCAAATTTAGGCGAGAAGGTCTATTTCTACAAAATTGTTGCCAATAAGAAGAGTATCTCAAGGGTATCTCAAGGGTTAAATTTTTAGAAATTTATAGTCTTTTGAAAGATGAAATTGCATTAAAGATGACATGAAAGAGGAAGGTAGGTTTTTGAGGACCACTTTGGAGGATCACAAAAGGAAAAATCTTTGGTCTTGGTGAGTTGTTGGGAAGAACATTGGATCCAAGACGAGATTGGACTTATTAATGGCAGGAGGCTTAAAGAGGGTGGCGAATCTATGATTCAAATATTATGTATTGGCCGAGATAAAATTGTTGTTCATAAAATCACTTCTAATAATTTTGCTATGAATGATTTTGTGATTTTGACTATTATTGATCAAATTAGGCATTAAAGGTCAAATTTAGGCGAGAAGGTGTATTTCTACAAAATTGTTGCCAATAAGAAGAGTATCTCAAGGGTATCTCAAGGGTTAAATTTTTAGAAATTTATAGTCTTTTGAAAGAAGAAATTGCATTAAAGATGACATGAAAGAGGAAGGTAGGTTTTTGAGGACCACTTTGGAGGATCACAAAAGGAAAAATCTTTGGTCTTGGTGAGTTGTTGGGAAGAACCTTGGATCCAAGACGAGATTGGACTTATTAATGGCAGGAGGCTTAAAGAGGGTGGTGAATCTATGATTCAGATATTATGTATTGGCCGAGATAAAATTGTTGTTCATAAAATCACTTCTAATAATTTTGCTATGAATGATTTTGTGATTTTGACTATTATTGATCAAATTAGGCATTAAAGGTCAACTTTAAGCGAGAAGGTCTATTTCTACAAAATTGTTGCCAATAAAAAGAGTATCTCAAGGGTATCTCAAGGGTTAAATTTTTAAAAATTTATAGTCTTTTGAAAGAAGAAATTGCATTAAAGATGACATGAAAGAGGAAGGTAGGTTTTTGAGGACCACTTTGGAGGATCACAAAAGTCAAAATCTTTGGTCTTGGTGAGTTGTTGGGAAGAACCTTGGATCCAAGACGAGATTGGACTTATTAATGGTAGGAGGCTTAAAGAGGGTGGCGAATCTATGATTCAGATATTATGTATTGGCCGAGATAAAATTGTTGTTCATAAAATCACTTCTAATAATTTTTCTATGAATTATTTTGTGATTTTGACTATTATTGATCAAATTAGGCATTAAAGGTCAAATTTAGGCGAGAAGGTCTATTTCTACAAAATTTTTGCCAATAAGAAGAGTATCTCAAGGGTATCTCAAGGGTTAAATTTTTAGAAATTTATAGTCTTTTGAAAGAAGAAATTGCATTAAAGATGACATGAAAGAGGAAGGTAGGTTTTTGAGGACCACTTTGGAGGATCACAAAAGGAAAAATCTTTGGTCTTGGTGAGTTGTTGGGAAGAACCTTGGATCCAAGACGATATTGGACTTATTAATGGCAGGAGGCTTAAAGAGGGTGACGAATCTATGATTCAGATATCATGTATTGGCCGAGATAAAATTGTTGTTCATAAAATCACTTCTAATAATTTTGCTATGAATGATTTTGTGATTTTGACTATTATTGATCAAATTAGGCATTAAAGGTCAAATTTAGGCGAGAAGGTTTATTTTTACAAAATTGTTGCTAATAAGAAGAGTATCTCAAGGGTATCTCAAGGGTTAAATTTTTAGAAATTTATAGTCTTTTGAAATAAGAAATTGCATTAAAGATGACATGAAAGAGGAAGGTAGGTTTTTGAGGACCACTTTGGAGGATCACAAAAGGAAAAATCTTTGGTCATGGTGAGTTGTTGGGAAGAACCTTGGATCCAAGACGACATTGGACTTATTAATGGTAGGAGGCTTAAAGAGGGTGGCGAATCTATGATTCAAATATTATGTATTGGCCGAGATAAAATTGTTGTTCATAAAATCACTTCTAATAATTTTGCAATGAATGATTTTTTGATTTTGACTATTATTGATCAAATTAGGCATTAAAGGTCAAATTTAGGCGAGAAGGTCTATTTCTACAAAATTGTTGCCAATAAGAAGAGTATCTCATGGGTATCCCAAGGGTTAAATTTTTAGAAATTTATAGTCTTTTGAAAGAAGAAATTGCATTAAAGATGACATGAAAGAGGAAGGTAGGTTTTTGAGGACCACTTTGGAGGATCACAAAAGGAAAAATCTTTGGTCTTGGTGAGTTGTTGGGAAGAACCTTGGATCCAAGACGAGATTGGACTTATTAATGGCAAGAGGCTTAAAGAGGGTGGTGAATCTATGATTCAGATATTATATATTGGCCGAGATAAAATTGTTGTTCATAAAATCACTTCTAATAATTTTGATATGAATGATTTTGTGATTTTGACTATTATTGATCAAATTAGGCATTAAAGGTCAAATTTAGGCGAGAAGGTCTATTTCTACAAAATTGTTGCCATTAAGAAGAGTATCTCAAGGGTTAAATTTTTAGAAATTTATAGTCTTTTGAAAGAAGAAATTGCATTAAAGATGACATGAAAGAGGAAGGTAGGTTTTTGAGGACCACTTTGGAGGATCACAAAAGGAAAAATCTTTGGTCTTGGTGAGTTGTTGGGAAGAACCTTGGATCCAAGACGATATTGGACTTATTAATGGCAGGGAGGCTTAAAGAGGGTGGCGAATCTATGATTCAGATATTATGTATTGGCCGAGATAAAATTGTTGTTCATAAAATCACTTCTAATAATTTTGCTATGAATGATTTTGTGATTTTGACTATTATTGATCAAATTAGGCATTAAAGGTCAAATTTAGGCGAGAAGGTTTATTTTTACAAAATTGTTGCTAATAAGAAGAGTATCTCAAGGGTATCTCAAGGGTTAAATTTTTAGAAATTTATAGTCTTTTGAAATAAGAAATTGCATTAAAGATGACATGAAAGAGGAAGGTAGGTTTTTGAGGACCACTTTGGAGGATCACAAAAGGAAAAATCTTTGGTCATGGTGAGTTGTTGGGAAGAACCTTGGATCCAAGACGAGATTGGACTTATTAATGGTAGGAGGCTTAAAGAGGGTGGCGAATCTATGATTCAAATATTATGTATTGGCCGAGATAAAATTGTTGTTCATAAAATCACTTCTAATAATTTTGCAATGAATGATTTTTTGATTTTGACTATTATTGATCAAATTAGGCATTAAAGGTCAAATTTAGGCGAGAAGGTCTATTTCTACAAAATTGTTGCCAATAAGAAGAGTATCTCATGGGTATCCCAAGGGTTAAATTTTTAGAAATTTATAGTCTTTTGTAAGAAGAAATTGCATTAAAGATGACATGAAAGAGGAAGGTAGGTTTTTGAGGACCACTTTGGAGGATCACAAAAGGAAAAATCTTTGGTCTTGGTGAGTTGTTGGGAAGAACCTTGGATCCAAGACGAGATTGGACTTATTAATGGCAAGAGGCTTAAAGAGGGTGGTGAATCTATGATTCAGATATTATATATTGGCCGAGATAAAATTGTTGTTCATAAAATCACTTCTAATAATTTTGCTATGAATGATTTTGTGATTTTGACTATTATTGATCAAATTAGGCATTAAAGGTCAAATTTAGGCGAGAAGGTCTATTTCTACAAAATTGTTGCCAATAAGAAGAGTATCTCAAGGGTTAAATTTTTAGAAATTTATAGTCTTTTGAAAGAAGAAATTGCATTAAAGATGACATGAAAGAGGAAGGTAGGTTTTTGAGGACCACTTTGGAGGATCACAAAAGGAAAAATCTTTGGTCTTGGTGAGTTGTTGGGAAGAACCTTGGATCCAAGACGAGATTGGACTTATTAATGGCAGGAGGCTTAAAGAGGGTGGCGAATCTATGATTCAAATATTATATATTGGCCGAGATAAAATTGTTTTACATAAAATCACTTCTAATAATTTTGCTATGAATGATTATGCGATTTTGACTATTATTGATCAAATTAGGCATTAAAGGTCAAATTTAGGCGAGAAGGTGTATTTCTACAAAATTGTTGCCAATAAGAAGAGTATCTCAAGGGTATCTCAAGGGTTAAATTTTTAGAAATTTATAGTCTTTTGAAAGAAGAAATTGCATTAAAGATGACATGAAAGAGGAAGGTAGGTTTTTGAGGACCACTTTGGAGGATCACAAAAGGAAAAATCTTTGGTCTTGGTGAGTTGTTGGGAAGAACCTTGGATCCAAGACGAGATTGGACTTATTAATGGCAGGGAGGCTTAAAGAGGGTGGCGAATCTATGATTCAAATATTATGTATTGGCCGAGATAAAATTGTTGTTGATAAAATCACTTCTAATAATTTTGCTATGAATGATTTTGTGATTTTGACTATTATTGATCAAATTAGGCATTAAAGGTCAAATTTAGGCGAGAAGGTGTATTTCTACAAAATTGTTGCCAATAAGAAGAGTATCTCAAGGGTATCTCAAGGGTTAAATTTTTAGAAATTTATAGTCTTTTGAAAGAAGAAATTGCATTAAAGATGACATGAAAGAGGAAGGTAGGTTTTTGAGGACCACTTTGGAGGATCACAAAAGGAAAAATCTTTGGTCTTGGTGAGTTGTTGGGAAGAACATTGGATCCAAGACGAGATTGGACTTATTAATGGCAGGAGGCTTAAAGAGGGTGGCGAATCTATGATTCAGATATTATGTATTGGCCGAGATAAAATTGTTGTTCATAAAATCACTTCTAATAATTTTGCTATGAATGATTTTGTGATTTTGACTATTATTGATCAAATTAGGCATTAAAGGTCAAATTTAGGCGAGAAGGTGTATTTCTACAAAATTGTTGCCAATAAGAAGAGTATCTCAAGGGTATCTCAAGGGTTAAATTTTTAGAATTTTATAGTCTTTTGAAAGAAGAAATTGCATTAAAGATGACATGAAAGAGGAAGGTAGGTTTTTGAGGACCACTTTGGAGGATCACAAAAGGAAAAATCTTTGGTCTTGGTGAGTTGTTGGGAAGAACCTTGGATCCAAGACGAGATTGGACTTATTAATGGCAGGGAGGCTTAAAGAGGGTGGCGAATCTATGATTCAGATATTATGTATTGGCCGAGATAAAATTGTTGTTCATAAAATCACTTCTAATAATTTTGCTATGAATGATTTTGTGATTTTGACTATTATTGATCAAATTAGGCATTAAAGGTCAAATTTAGGCGAGAAGGTGTATTTCTACAAAATTGTTGCCAATAAGAAGTGTATCTCAAGGGTATCTCAAGGGTTAAATTTTTAGAAATTTATAGTCTTTTGAAAGAAGAAATTGCATTAAAGATGACATGAAAGAGGAAGGTAGGTTTTTGAGGACCACTTTGGAGGATCACAAAAGGAAAAATATTTGGTCTTGGTGAGTTGTTGGGAAGAACCTTGGATCCAAGACGAGATTGGACTTATTAATGGCAGGAGGCTTAAATAGGGTTGCGAATATATGATTCGAATATTATGTATTGGCCGAGATAAAATTGTTGTTCATAAAATCACTTCTAATAATTTTGCTATGAATGATTTTGTGATTTTGACTATTATTGATCAAATTAGGCATTAAAGGTCAAATTTAGGCGAGAAGGTCTATTTCTACAAAATTGTTGCCAATAAGAAGAGTATCTCATGGGTATCTCAAGGGTTAAATTTTTAGAAATTTATAGTCTTTTGAAAGAAGAAATTGCATTAAAGATGACATGAAAGAGGAAGGTAGGTTTTTGAGGACCACTTTGGAGGATCACAAAAGGAAAAATATTTGGTCTTGGTGAGTTGTTGGGAAGAACCTTGGATCCAAGACGAGATTGGACTTATTAATGGCAGGAGGCTTAAAGAGGGTGGCGAATCTATGATTCAGATATTATGTATTGGCCGAGATAAAATTGTTGTTCATAAAATCACTTCTAATAATTTTGCTATGAATGATTTTGTGATTTTGACTATTATTGATCAAATTAGGCATTAAAGGTCAAATTTAGGCGAGAAGGTGTATTTCTACAAAATTGTTGCCAATAAGAAGAGTATCTCAAGGGTATCTCAAGGGTTAAATTTTTAGAAATTTATAGTCTTTTGAAAGAAGAAATTGCATTAAAGATGACATGAAAGAGGAAGGTAGGTTTTTGAGGACCACTTTGGAGGATCACAAAAGGAAAAATATTTGGTCTTGGTGAGTTGTTGGGAAGAACCTTGGATCCAAGACGAGATTGGACTTATTAATGGCAGGAGGCTTAAAGCGGGTGGCGAATCTATGATTCAAATATTATGTATTGGCCGAGATAAAATTGTTGTTCATAAAATCACTTCTAATAATTTTGCTATGAATGATTTTGTGATTTTGACTATTATTGATCAAATTTGGCATTAAAGGTCAAATTTAGGCGAGAAGGTCTATTTCTACAAAATTGTTGCCAATAAGAAGAGTATCTCAAGGGTATCTCAAGGGTTAAATTTTTAGAAATTTATAGTCTTTTGAAAGAAGAAATTGCATTAAAGATGACATGAAAGAGGAAGGTAGGTTTTTGAGGACCACTTTGGAGGATCACAAAAGGAAAAATCTTTGGTCTTGGTGAGTTGTTGGGAAGAACCTTGGATCCAAGACGAGATTGGACTTATTAATGGCAGGAGGCTTAAAGAGGGTGGCGAATCTATGATTCAAATATTATGTATTGGCCGAGATAAAATTGTTGTTCATAAAATCACTTCTAATAATTTTGCTATGAATGATTTTGTGATTTTGACTATTATTGATCAAATTAGGCATTAAAGGTCAAATTTAGGCGAGAAGGTGTATTTCTACAAAATTGTTGCCAATAAGAAGAGTATCTCAAGGGTATCTCAAGGGTTAAATTTTTAGAAATTTATAGTCTTTTGAAAGAAGAAATTGCATTAAAGATGACATGAAAGAGGAAGGTAGGTTTTTGAGGACCACTTTGGAGGATCACAAAAGGAAAAATCTTTGGTCTTGGTGAGTTGTTGGGAAGAACCTTGGATCCAAGACGAGATTGGACTTATTAATGGCAGGGAGGCTTAAAGAGGGTGGCGAATCTATGATTCAAATATTATGTATTGGCCGAGATAAAATTGTTGTTCATAAAATCACTTCTAATAATTTTGCTATGAATGATTTTTTGATTTTGACTATTATTGATCAAATTAGGCATTAAAGGTCAAATTTAGGCGAGAAGGTCTATTTCTACAAAATTGTTGCCAATAAGAAGAGTATCTCAAGGGTATCTCAAGGGTTAAATTTTTAGAAATTTATAGTCTTTTGAAAGAAGAAATTGCATTAAAGATGACATGAAAGAGGAAGGTAGGTTTTTGAGGACCACTTTGGAGGATCACAAAAGGAAAAATCTTTGGTCTTGGTGAGTTGTTGGGAAGAACCTTGGATCCAAGACGAGATTGGACTTATTAATGGGAGGAGGCTTAAAGAGGGTGGCGAATCTATGATTCAGATATTATGTATTGGCCGAGATAAAATTGTTGTTCATAAAATCACTTCTAATAATTTTGCTATGAATGATTTTGTGATTTTGACTATTATTGATCAAATTAGGCATTAAAGGTCAAATTTAGGCGAGAAGGTGTATTTCTACAAAATTGTTGCCAATAAGAAGAGTATCTCAAGGGTATCTCAAGGGTTAAATTTTTAGAAATTTATAGTCTTTTGAAAGAAGAAATTGCATTAGAGATGACATGAAAGAGGAAGGTAGGTTTTTGAGGACCACTTTGGAGGATCACAAAAGGAAAAATCTTTGGTCTTGGTGAGTTGTTGGGAAGAACCTTGGATCCAAGACGAGATTGGACTTATTAATGGCAGGAGGCTTAAAGAGGGTGGCGAATCTATGATTCAAATATTATGTATTGGCCGAGATAAAATTGTTGTTCATAAAATCACTTCTAATAATTTTGCTATGAATGATTTTGTGATTTTGACTATTATTGATCAAATTAGGCATTAAAGGTCAAATTTAGGCGAGAAGGTGTATTTCTACAAAATTGTTGCCAATAAGAAGAGTATCTCAAGGGTTAAATTTTTAGAAATTTATAGTCTTTTGAAAGAAGAAATTGCATTAAAGATGACATGAAAGAGGAAGGTAGGTTTTTGAGGACCACTTTGGAGGATCACAAAAGGAAAAATCTTTGGTCTTGGTGAGTTGTTGGGAAGAACCTTGGATCCAAGACGAGATTGGACTTATTAATGGCAGGAGGCTTAAAGAGGGTGGCGAATCTATGATTCAAATATTATGTATTGGCCGAGATAAAATTGTTGTTCATAAAATCACTTCTAATAATTTTGCTATGAATGATTTTGTGATTTTGACTATTATTGATCAAATTAGGCATTAAAGGTCAAATTTAGGCGAGAAGGTCTATTTCTACAAAATTGTTGCCAATAAGAAGAGTATCTCAAGGGTATCTCAAGGGTTAAATTTTTAGAAATTTATAGTCTTTTGAAAGAAGAAATTGCATTAAAGATGACATGAAAGAGGAAGGTAGGTTTTTGAGGACCACTTTGGAGGATCACAAAAGGAAAAATCTTTGGTCTTGGTGAGTTGTTGGGAAGAACCTTGGATCCAAGACGAGATTGGACTTATTAATGGCAGGAGGCTTAAAGAGGGTGGCTAATCTATGATTCAGATATTATGTATTGGCCGAGATAAAATTGTTGTTCATAAAATCACTTCTAATAATTTTGCTATGAATGATTTTGTGATTTTGACTATTATTGATCAAATTAGGCATTAAAGGTCAAATTTAGGCGAGAAGGTGTATTTCTACAAAATTGTTGCCAATAAGAAGAGTATATCAAGGGTTAAATTTTTAGAAATTTATAGTCTTTTGAAAGAAGAAATTGCATTAAAGATGACATGAAAGAGGAAGGTAGGTTTTTGAGGACCACTTTGGAGGATCACAAAAGGAAAAATCTTTGGTCTTGGTGAGTTGTTGGGAAGAACCTTGGATCCAAGACGAGATTGGACTTATTAATGGCAGGAGGCTTAAAGAGGGTGGCGAATCTATGATTCAAATATTATGTATTGGCCGAGATAAAATTGTTGTTCATAAAATCACTTCTAATAATTTTGCTATGAATGATTTTGTGATTTTGACTATTATTGATCAAATTAGGCATTAAAGGTCAAATTTAGGCGAGAAGGTCTATTTCTACAAAATTGTTGCCAATAAGAAGAGTATCTCAAGGGTATCTCAAGGGTTAAATTTTTAGAAATTTATAGTCTTTTGAAAGAAGAAATTGCATTAAAGATGACATGAAAGAGGAAGGTAGGTTTTTGAGGACCACTTTGGAGGATCACAAAAGGAAAAATCTTTGGTCTTGGTGAGTTGTTGGGAAGAACCTTGGATCCAAGACGAGATTGGACTTATTAATGGCAGGAGGCTTAAAGAGGGTGGCGAATCTATGATTCAGATATTATGTATTGGCCGAGATAAAATTGTTGTTCATAAAATCACTTCTAATAATTTTGCTATGAATGATTTTGTGATTTTGACTATTATTGATCAAATTAGGCATTAAAGGTCAAATTTAGGCGAGAAGGTGTATTTCTACAAAATTGTTGCCAATAAGAAGAGTATCTCAAGGGTATCTCAAGGGTTAAATTTTTAGAAATTTATAGTCTTTTGAAAGAAGAAATTGCATTAAAGATGACATGAAAGAGGAAGGTAGGTTTTTGAGGACCACTTTGGAGGATCACAAAAGGAAAAATCTTTGGTCTTGGTGAGTTGTTGGGAAGAACCTTGGATCCAAGACGAGATTGGACTTATTAATGGCAGGAGGCTTAAAGAGGGTGGCGAATCTATGATTCAAATATTATGTATTGGCCGAGATAAAATTGTTGTTCATAAAATCACTTCTAATAATTTTGCTATGAATGATTTTGTGATTTTGACTATTATTGATCAAATTAGGCATTAAAGGTCAAATTTAGGCGAGAAGGTGTATTTCTACAAAATTGTTGCCAATAAGAAGAGTATCTCAAGGGTATCTCAAGGGTTAAATTTTTAGAAATTTATAGTCTTTTGAAAGAAGAAATTGCATTAAAGATGACATGAAAGAGGAAGGTAGGTTTTTGAGGACCACTTTGGAGGATCACAAAAGGAAAAATCTTTGGTCTTGGTGAGTTGTTGGGAAGAACCTTGGATCCAAGACGAGATTGGACTTATTAATGGCAGGGAGGCTTAAAGAGGGTGGCGAATCTATGATTCAGATATTATGTATTGGCCGAGATAAAATTGTTGTTCATAAAATCACTTCTAATAATTTTGCTATGAATGATTTTGTGATTTTGACTATTATTGATCAAATTAGGCATTAAAGGTCAAATTTAGGCGAGAAGGTCTATTTCTACAAAATTGTTGCCAATAAGAAGAGTATCTCAAGGGTATCTCAAGGGTTAAATTTTTAGAAATTTATAGTCTTTTGAAAGAAGAAATTGCATTAAAGATGACATGAAAGAGGAAGGTAGGTTTTTGAGGACCACTTTGGAGGATCACAAAAGGAAAAATCTTTGGTCTTGGTGAGTTGTTGGGAAGAACCTTGGATCCAAGACGAGATTGGACTTATTAATGGGAGGAGGCTTAAAGAGGGTGGCGAATCTATGATTCAGATATTATGTATTGGCCGAGATAAAATTGTTGTTCATAAAATCACTTCTAATAATTTTGCTATGAATGATTTTGTGATTTTGACTATTATTGATCAAATTAGGCATTAAAGGTCAAATTTAGGCGAGAAGGTGTATTTCTACAAAATTGTTGCCAATAAGAAGAGTATCTCAAGGGTATCTCAAGGGTTAAATTTTTAGAAATTTATAGTCTTTTGAAAGAAGAAATTGCATTAAAGATGACATGAAAGAGGAAGGTAGGTTTTTGAGGACCACTTTGGAGGATCACAAAAGGAAAAATATTTGGTCTTGGTGAGTTGTTGGGAAGAACCTTGGATCCAAGACGAGATTGGACTTATTAATGGCAGGAGGCTTAAAGAGGGTGGCGAATCTATGATTCAAATATTATGTATTGGCCGAGATAAAATTGTTGTTCATAAAATCACTTCTAATAATTTTGCTATGAATGATTTTGTGATTTTGACTATTATTGATCAAATTAGGCATTAAAGGTCAAATTTAGGCGAGAAGGTCTATTTCTACAAAATTGTTGCCAATAAGAAGAGTATCTCAAGGGTATCTCAAGGGTTAAATTTTTAGAAATTTATAGTCTTTTGAAAGAAGAAATTGCATTAAAGATGACATGAAAGAGGAAGGTAGGTTTTTGAGGACCACTTTGGAGGATCACAAAAGGAAAAATCTTTGGTCTTGGTGAGTTGTTGGGAAGAACCTTGGATCCAAGACGAGATTGGACTTATTAATGGCAGGAGGCTTAAAGAGGGTGGCGAATCTATGATTCAGATATTATGTATTGGCCGAGATAAAATTGTTGTTCATAAAATCACTTCTAATAATTTTGCTATGAATGATTTTGTGATTTTGACTATTATTGATCAAATTAGGCATTAAAGGTCAAATTTAGGCGAGAAGGTGTATTTCTACAAAATTGTTGCCAATAAGAAGAGTATCTCAAGGGTATCTCAAGGGTTAAATTTTTAGAAATTTATAGTCTTTTGAAAGAAGAAATTGCATTAAAGATGACATGAAAGAGGAAGGTAGGTTTTTGAGGACCACTTTGGAGGATCACAAAAGGAAAAATCTTTGGTCTTGGTGAGTTGTTGGGAAGAACCTTGGATCCAAGACGAGATTGGACTTATTAATGGCAGGAGGCTTAAAGAGGGTGGCGAATCTATGATTCAAATATTATGTATTGGCCGAGATAAAATTGTTGTTCATAAAATCACTTCTAATAATTTTGCTATGAATGATTTTGTGATTTTGACTATTATTGATCAAATTAGGCATTAAAGGTCAAATTTAGGCGAGAAGGTCTATTTCTACAAAATTGTTGCCAATAAGAAGAGTATCTCAAGGGTATCTCAAGGGTTAAATTTTTAGAAATTTATAGTCTTTTGAAAGAAGAAATTGCATTAAAGATGACATGAAAGAGGAAGGTAGGTTTTTGAGGACCACTTTGGAGGATCACAAAAGGAAAAATCTTTGGTCTTGGTGAGTTGTTGGGAAGAACCTTGGATCCAAGACGAGATTGGACTTATTAATGGCAGGGAGGCTTAAAGAGGGTGGCGAATCTATGATTCAAATATTATGTATTGGCCGAGATAAAATTGTTGTTCATAAAATCACTTCTAATAATTTTGCTATGAATGATTTTGTGATTTTGACTATTATTGATCAAATTAGGCATTAAAGGTCAAATTTAGGCGAGAAGGTCTATTTCTACAAAATTGTTGCCAATAAGAAGAGTATCTCAAGGGTATCTCAAGGGTTAAATTTTTAGAAATTTATAGTCTTTTGAAAGAAGAAATTGCATTAAAGATGACATGAAAGAGGAAGGTAGGTTTTTGAGGACCACTTTGGAGGATCACAAAAGGAAAAATCTTTGGTCTTGGTGAGTTGTTGGGAAGAACCTTGGATCCAAGACGAGATTGGACTTATTAATGGCAGGAGGCTTAAAGAGGGTGGCGAATCTATGATTCAGATATTATGTATTGGCCGAGATAAAATTGTTGTTCATAAAATCACTTCTAATAATTTTGCTATGAATGATTTTGTGATTTTGACTATTATTGATCAAATTAGGCATTAAAGGTCAAATTTAGGCGAGAAGGTCTATTTCTACAAAATTGTTGCCAATAAGAAGAGTATCTCAAGGGTATCTCAAGGGTTAAATTTTTAGAAATTTATAGTCTTTTGAAAGAAGAAATTGCATTAAAGATGACATGAAAGAGGAAGGTAGGTTTTTGAGGACCACTTTGGAGGATCACAAAAGGAAAAATCTTTGGTCTTGGTGAGTTGTTGGGAAGAACCTTGGATCCAAGACGAGATTGGACTTATTAATGGCAGGAGGCTTAAAGAGGGTGGCGAATCTATGATTCAGATATTATGTATTGGCCGAGATAAAATTGTTGTTCATAAAATCACTTCTAATAATTTTGCTATGAATGATTTTGTGATTTTGACTATTATTGATCAAATTAGGCATTAAAGGTCAAATTTAGGCGAGAAGGTCTATTTCTACAAAATTGTTGCCAATAAGAAGAGTATCTCAAGGGTATCTCAAGGGTTAAATTTTTAGAAATTTATAGTCTTTTGAAAGAAGAAATTGCATTAAAGATGACATGAAAGAGGAAGGTAGGTTTTTGAGGACCACTTTGGAGGATCACAAAAGGAAAAATCTTTGGTCTTGGTGAGTTGTTGGGAAGAACCTTGGATCCAAGACGAGATTGGACTTATTAATGGCAGGAGGCTTAAAGAGGGTGGCGAATCTATGATTCAAATATTATGTATTGGCCGAGATAAAATTGTTGTTCATAAAATCACTTCTAATAATTTTGCTATGAATGATTTTGTGATTTTGACTATTATTGATCAAATTAGGCATTAAAGGTCAAATTTAGGCGAGAAGGTGTATTTCTACAAAATTGTTGCCAATAAGAAGAGTATCTCAAGGGTATCTCAAGGGTTAAATTTTTAGAAATTTATAGTCTTTTGAAAGAAGAAATTGCATTAAAGATGACATGAAAGAGGAAGGTAGGTTTTTGAGGACCACTTTGGAGGATCACAAAAGGAAAAATCTTTGGTCTTGGTGAGTTGTTGGGAAGAACCTTGGATCCAAGACGAGATTGGACTTATTAATGGCAGGAGGCTTAAAGAGGGTGGCGAATCTATGATTCAGATATTATGTATTGGCCGAGATAAAATTGTTGTTCATAAAATCACTTCTAATAATTTTGCTATGAATGATTTTGTGATTTTGACTATTATTGATCAAATTAGGCATTAAAGGTCAAATTTAGGCGAGAAGGTCTATTTCTACAAAATTGTTGCCAATAAGAAGAGTATCTCAAGGGTATCTCAAGGGTTAAATTTTTAGAAATTTATAGTCTTTTGAAAGAAGAAATTGCATTAAAGATGACATGAAAGAGGAAGGTAGGTTTTTGAGGACCACTTTGGAGGATCACAAAAGGAAAAATCTTTGGTCTTGGTGAGTTGTTGGGAAGAACCTTGGATCCAAGACGAGATTGGACTTATTAATGGCAGGAGGCTTAAAGAGGGTGGCGAATCTATGATTCAAATATTATGTATTGGCCGAGATAAAATTGTTGTTCATAAAATCACTTCTAATAATTTTGCTATGAATGATTTTGTGATTTTGACTATTATTGATCAAATTAGGCATTAAAGGTCAAATTTAGGCGAGAAGGTGTATTTCTACAAAATTGTTGCCAATAAGAAGAGTATCTCAAGGGTATCTCAAGGGTTAAATTTTTAGAAATTTATAGTCTTTTGAAAGAAGAAATTGCATTAAAGATGACATGAAAGAGGAAGGTAGGTTTTTGAGGACCACTTTGGAGGATCACAAAAGGAAAAATCTTTGGTCTTGGTGAGTTGTTGGGAAGAACCTTGGATCCAAGACGAGATTGGACTTATTAATGGCAGGGAGGCTTAAAGAGGGTGGCGAATCTATGATTCAAATATTATGTATTGGCCGAGATAAAATTGTTGTTCATAAAATCACTTCTAATAATTTTGCTATGAATGATTTTGTGATTTTGACTATTATTGATCAAATTAGGCATTAAAGGTCAAATTTAGGCGAGAAGGTCTATTTCTACAAAATTGTTGCCAATAAGAAGAGTATCTCAAGGGTATCTCAAGGGTTAAATTTTTAGAAATTTATAGTCTTTTGAAAGAAGAAATTGCATTAAAGATGACATGAAAGAGGAAGGTAGGTTTTTGAGGACCACTTTGGAGGATCACAAAAGGAAAAATCTTTGGTCTTGGTGAGTTGTTGGGAAGAACCTTGGATCCAAGACGAGATTGGACTTATTAATGGCAGGAGGCTTAAAGAGGGTGGCGAATCTATGATTCAAATATTATGTATTGGCCGAGATAAAATTGTTGTTCATAAAATCACTTCTAATAATTTTGCTATGAATGATTTTGTGATTTTGACTATTATTGATCAAATTAGGCATTAAAGGTCAAATTTAGGCGAGAAGGTCTATTTCTACAAAATTGTTGCCAATAAGAAGAGTATCTCAAGGGTATCTCAAGGGTTAAATTTTTAGAAATTTATAGTCTTTTGAAAGAAGAAATTGCATTAAAGATGACATGAAAGAGGAAGGTAGGTTTTTGAGGACCACTTTGGAGGATCACAAAAGGAAAAATCTTTGGTCTTGGTGAGTTGTTGGGAAGAACCTTGGATCCAAGACGAGATTGGACTTATTAATGGCAGGAGGCTTAAAGAGGGTGGCGAATCTATGATTCAGATATTATGTATTGGCCGAGATAAAATTGTTGTTCATAAAATCACTTCTAATAATTTTGCTATGAATGATTTTGTGATTTTGACTATTATTGATCAAATTAGGCATTAAAGGTCAAATTTAGGCGAGAAGGTCTATTTCTACAAAATTGTTGCCAATAAGAAGAGTATCTCAAGGGTATCTCAAGGGTTAAATTTTTAGAAATTTATAGTCTTTTGAAAGAAGAAATTGCATTAAAGATGACATGAAAGAGGAAGGTAGGTTTTTGAGGACCACTTTGGAGGATCACAAAAGGAAAAATCTTTGGTCTTGGTGAGTTGTTGGGAAGAACCTTGGATCCAAGACGAGATTGGACTTATTAATGGCAGGAGGCTTAAAGAGGGTGGCGAATCTATGATTAAGATATTATGTATTGGCCGAGATAAAATTGTTGTTCATAAAATCACTTCTAATAATTTTGCTATGAATGATTTTGTGATTTTGACTATTATTGATCAAATTAGGCATTAAAGGTCAAATTTAGGCGAGAAGGTCTATTTCTACAAAATTGTTGCCAATAAGAAGAGTATCTCAAGGGTATCTCAAGGGTTAAATTTTTAGAAATTTATAGTCTTTTGAAAGAA
The DNA here is from genome assembly GCA_028583015.1 of Wollemia nobilis. Taxonomy (NCBI): domain Eukaryota; kingdom Viridiplantae; phylum Streptophyta; class Pinopsida; order Araucariales; family Araucariaceae; genus Wollemia; species Wollemia nobilis. Next base: position 8,556,046 of record JAQPPZ010016717.1, on the reverse strand, counting down.
GAAATTGCATTAAAGATGACATGAAAGAGGAAGGTAGGTTTTTGAGGACCACTTTGGAGGATCACAAAAGGAAAAATCTTTGGTCTTGGTGAGTTGTTGGGAAGAACCTTGGATCCAAGACGAGATTGGACTTATTAATGGCAGGAGGCTTAAAGAGGGTGGCGAATCTATGATTCAGATATTATGTATTGGCCGAGATAAAATTGTTGTTCATAAAATCACTTCTAATAATTTTGCTATGAATGATTTTGTGATTTTGACTATTATTGATCAAATTAGGCATTAAAGGTCAAATTTAGGCGAGAAGGTCTATTTCTACAAAATTGTTGCCAATAAGAAGAGTATCTCAAGGGTATCTCAAGGGTTAAATTTTTAGAAATTTATAGTCTTTTGAAAGAAGAAATTGCATTAAAGATGACATGAAAGAGGAAGGTAGGTTTTTGAGGACCACTTTGGAGGATCACAAAAGGAAAAATCTTTGGTCTTGGTGAGTTGTTGGGAAGAACCTTGGATCCAAGACGAGATTGGACTTATTAATGGCAGGAGGCTTAAAGAGGGTGGCGAATCTATGATTCAGATATTATGTATTGGCCGAGATAAAATTGTTGTTCATAAAATCACTTCTAATAATTTTGCTATGAATGATTTTGTGATTTTGACTATTATTGATCAAATTAGGCATTAAAGGTCAAATTTAGGCGAGAAGGTCTATTTCTACAAAATTGTTGCCAATAAGAAGAGTATCTCAAGGGTATCTCAAGGGTTAAATTTTTAGAAATTTATAGTCTTTTGAAAGAAGAAATTGCATTAAAGATGACATGAAAGAGGAAGGTAGGTTTTTGAGGACCACTTTGGAGGATCACAAAAGGAAAAATCTTTGGTCTTGGTGAGTTGTTGGGAAGAACCTTGGATCCAAGACGAGATTGGACTTATTAATGGCAGGAGGCTTAAAGAGGGTGGCGAATCTATGATTCAAATATTATGTATTGGCCGAGATAAAATTGTTGTTCATAAAATCACTTCTAATAATTTTGCTATGAATGATTTTGTGATTTTGACTATTATTGATCAAATTAGGCATTAAAGGTCAAATTTAGGCGAGAAGGTGTATTTCTACAAAATTGTTGCCAATAAGAAGAGTATCTCAAGGGTATCTCAAGGGTTAAATTTTTAGAAATTTATAGTCTTTTGAAAGAAGAAATTGCATTAAAGATGACATGAAAGAGGAAGGTAGGTTTTTGAGGACCACTTTGGAGGATCACAAAAGGAAAAATCTTTGGTCTTGGTGAGTTGTTGGGAAGAACCTTGGATCCAAGACGAGATTGGACTTATTAATGGCAGGAGGCTTAAAGAGGGTGGCGAATCTATGATTCAAATATTATGTATTGGCCGAGATAAAATTGTTGTTCATAAAATCACTTCTAATAATTTTGCTATGAATGATTTTGTGATTTTGACTATTATTGATCAAATTAGGCATTAAAGGTCAAATTTAGGCGAGAAGGTGTATTTCTACAAAATTGTTGCCAATAAGAAGAGTATCTCAAGGGTATCTCAAGGGTTAAATTTTTAGAAATTTATAGTCTTTTGAAAGAAGAAATTGCATTAAAGATGACATGAAAGAGGAAGGTAGGTTTTTGAGGACCACTTTGGAGGATCACAAAAGGAAAAATCTTTGGTCTTGGTGAGTTGTTGGGAAGAACCTTGGATCCAAGACGAGATTGGACTTATTAATGGCAGGAGGCTTAAAGAGGGTGGCGAATCTATGATTCAGATATTATGTATTGGCCGAGATAAAATTGTTGTTCATAAAATCACTTCTAATAATTTTGCTATGAATGATTTTGTGATTTTGACTATTATTGATCAAATTAGGCATTAAAGGTCAAATTTAGGCGAGAAGGTGTATTTCTACAAAATTGTTGCCAATAAGAAGAGTATCTCAAGGGTATCTCAAGGGTTAAATTTTTAGAAATTTATAGTCTTTTGAAAGAAGAAATTGCATTAAAGATGACATGAAAGAGGAAGGTAGGTTTTTGAGGACCACTTTGGAGGATCACAAAAGGAAAAATCTTTGGTCTTGGTGAGTTGTTGGGAAGAACCTTGGATCCAAGACGAGATTGGACTTATTAATGGCAGGAGGCTTAAAGAGGGTGGCGAATCTATGATTCAAATATTATGTATTGGCCGAGATAAAATTGTTGTTCATAAAATCACTTCTAATAATTTTGCTATGAATGATTTTGTGATTTTGACTATTATTGATCAAATTAGGCATTAAAGGTCAAATTTAGGCGAGAAGGTCTATTTCTACAAAATTGTTGCCAATAAGAAGAGTATCTCAAGGGTATCTCAAGGGTTAAATTTTTAGAAATTTATAGTCTTTTGAAAGAAGAAATTGCATTAAAGATGACATGAAAGAGGAAGGTAGGTTTTTGAGGACCACTTTGGAGGATCACAAAAGGAAAAATCTTTGGTCTTGGTGAGTTGTTGGGAAGAACCTTGGATCCAAGACGAGATTGGACTTATTAATGGCAGGGAGGCTTAAAGAGGGTGGCGAATCTATGATTCAGATATTATGTATTGGCCGAGATAAAATTGTTGTTCATAAAATCACTTCTAATAATTTTGCTATGAATGATTTTGTGATTTTGACTATTATTGATCAAATTAGGCATTAAAGGTCAAATTTAGGCGAGAAGGTGTATTTCTACAAAATTGTTGCCAATAAGAAGAGTATCTCAAGGGTATCTCAAGGGTTAAATTTTTAGAAATTTATAGTCTTTTGAAAGAAGAAATTGCATTAAAGATGACATGAAAGAGGAAGGTAGGTTTTTGAGGACCACTTTGGAGGATCACAAAAGGAAAAATCTTTGGTCTTGGTGAGTTGTTGGGAAGAACCTTGGATCCAAGACGAGATTGGACTTATTAATGGCAGGAGGCTTAAAGAGGGTGGCGAATCTATGATTCAAATATTATGTATTGGCCGAGATAAAATTGTTGTTCATAAAATCACTTCTAATAATTTTGCTATGAATGATTTTGTGATTTTGACTATTATTGATCAAATTAGGCATTAAAGGTCAAATTTAGGCGAGAAGGTCTATTTCTACAAAATTGTTGCCAATAAGAAGAGTATCTCAAGGGTATCTCAAGGGTTAAATTTTTAGAAATTTATAGTCTTTTGAAAGAAGAAATTGCATTAAAGATGACATGAAAGAGGAAGGTAGGTTTTTGAGGACCACTTTGGAGGATCACAAAAGGAAAAATCTTTGGTCTTGGTGAGTTGTTGGGAAGAACCTTGGATCCAAGACGAGATTGGACTTATTAATGGCAGGAGGCTTAAAGAGGGTGGCGAATCTATGATTCAAATATTATGTATTGGCCGAGATAAAATTGTTGTTCATAAAATCACTTCTAATAATTTTGCTATGAATGATTTTGTGATTTTGACTATTATTGATCAAATTAGGCATTAAAGGTCAAATTTAGGCGAGAAGGTCTATTTCTACAAAATTGTTGCCAATAAGAAGAGTATCTCAAGGGTATCTCAAGGGTTAAATTTTTAGAAATTTATAGTCTTTTGAAAGAAGAAATTGCATTAAAGATGACATGAAAGAGGAAGGTAGGTTTTTGAGGACCACTTTGGAGGATCACAAAAGGAAAAATCTTTGGTCTTGGTGAGTTGTTGGGAAGAACCTTGGATCCAAGACGAGATTGGACTTATTAATGGCAGGGAGGCTTAAAGAGGGTGGCGAATCTATGATTCAGATATTATGTATTGGCCGAGATAAAATTGTTGTTCATAAAATCACTTCTAATAATTTTGCTATGAATGATTTTGTGATTTTGACTATTATTGATCAAATTAGGCATTAAAGGTCAAATTTAGGCGAGAAGGTCTATTTCTACAAAATTGTTGCCAATAAGAAGAGTATCTCAAGGGTATCTCAAGGGTTAAATTTTTAGAAATTTATAGTCTTTTGAAAGAAGAAATTGCATTAAAGATGACATGAAAGAGGAAGGTAGGTTTTTGAGGACCACTTTGGAGGATCACAAAAGGAAAAATCTTTGGTCTTGGTGAGTTGTTGGGAAGAACCTTGGATCCAAGACGAGATTGGACTTATTAATGGCAGGAGGCTTAAAGAGGGTGGCGAATCTATGATTCAGATATTATGTATTGGCCGAGATAAAATTGTTGTTCATAAAATCACTTCTAATAATTTTGCTATGAATGATTTTGTGATTTTGACTATTATTGATCAAATTAGGCATTAAAGGTCAAATTTAGGCGAGAAGGTCTATTTCTACAAAATTGTTGCCAATAAGAAGAGTATCTCAAGGGTATCTCAAGGGTTAAATTTTTAGAAATTTATAGTCTTTTGAAAGAAGAAATTGCATTAAAGATGACATGAAAGAGGAAGGTAGGTTTTTGAGGACCACTTTGGAGGATCACAAAAGGAAAAATCTTTGGTCTTGGTGAGTTGTTGGGAAGAACCTTGGATCCAAGACGAGATTGGACTTATTAATGGCAGGAGGCTTAAAGAGGGTGGCGAATCTATGATTCAAATATTATGTATTGGCCGAGATAAAATTGTTGTTCATAAAATCACTTCTAATAATTTTGCTATGAATGATTTTGTGATTTTGACTATTATTGATCAAATTAGGCATTAAAGGTCAAATTTAGGCGAGAAGGTCTATTTCTACAAAATTGTTGCCAATAAGAAGAGTATCTCAAGGGTATCTCAAGGGTTAAATTTTTAGAAATTTATAGTCTTTTGAAAGAAGAAATTGCATTAAAGATGACATGAAAGAGGAAGGTAGGTTTTTGAGGACCACTTTGGAGGATCACAAAAGGAAAAATCTTTGGTCTTGGTGAGTTGTTGGGAAGAACCTTGGATCCAAGACGAGATTGGACTTATTAATGGCAGGGAGGCTTAAAGAGGGTGGCGAATCTATGATTCAGATATTATGTATTGGCCGAGATAAAATTGTTGTTCATAAAATCACTTCTAATAATTTTGCTATGAATGATTTTGTGATTTTGACTATTATTGATCAAATTAGGCATTAAAGGTCAAATTTAGGCGAGAAGGTCTATTTCTACAAAATTGTTGCCAATAAGAAGAGTATCTCAAGGGTATCTCAAGGGTTAAATTTTTAGAAATTTATAGTCTTTTGAAAGAAGAAATTGCATTAAAGATGACATGAAAGAGGAAGGTAGGTTTTTGAGGACCACTTTGGAGGATCACAAAAGGAAAAATCTTTGGTCTTGGTGAGTTGTTGGGAAGAACCTTGGATCCAAGACGAGATTGGACTTATTAATGGCAGGAGGCTTAAAGAGGGTGGCGAATCTATGATTCAAATATTATGTATTGGCCGAGATAAAATTGTTGTTCATAAAATCACTTCTAATAATTTTGCTATGAATGATTTTGTGATTTTGACTATTATTGATCAAATTAGGCATTAAAGGTCAAATTTAGGCGAGAAGGTCTATTTCTACAAAATTGTTGCCAATAAGAAGAGTATCTCAAGGGTATCTCAAGGGTTAAATTTTTAGAAATTTATAGTCTTTTGAAAGAAGAAATTGCATTAAAGATGACATGAAAGAGGAAGGTAGGTTTTTGAGGACCACTTTGGAGGATCACAAAAGGAAAAATCTTTGGTCTTGGTGAGTTGTTGGGAAGAACCTTGGATCCAAGACGAGATTGGACTTATTAATGGCAGGAGGCTTAAAGAGGGTGGCGAATCTATGATTCAAATATTATGTATTGGCCGAGATAAAATTGTTGTTCATAAAATCACTTCTAATAATTTTGCTATGAATGATTTTGTGATTTTGACTATTATTGATCAAATTAGGCATTAAAGGTCAAATTTAGGCGAGAAGGTCTATTTCTACAAAATTGTTGCCAATAAGAAGAGTATCTCAAGGGTATCTCAAGGGTTAAATTTTTAGAAATTTATAGTCTTTTGAAAGAAGAAATTGCATTAAAGATGACATGAAAGAGGAAGGTAGGTTTTTGAGGACCACTTTGGAGGATCACAAAAGGAAAAATCTTTGGTCTTGGTGAGTTGTTGGGAAGAACCTTGGATCCAAGACGAGATTGGACTTATTAATGGCAGGAGGCTTAAAGAGGGTGGCGAATCTATGATTCAAATATTATGTATTGGCCGAGATAAAATTGTTGTTCATAAAATCACTTCTAATAATTTTGCTATGAATGATTTTGTGATTTTGACTATTATTGATCAAATTAGGCATTAAAGGTCAAATTTAGGCGAGAAGGTCTATTTCTACAAAATTGTTGCCAATAAGAAGAGTATCTCAAGGGTATCTCAAGGGTTAAATTTTTAGAAATTTATAGTCTTTTGAAAGAAGAAATTGCATTAAAGATGACATGAAAGAGGAAGGTAGGTTTTTGAGGACCACTTTGGAGGATCACAAAAGGAAAAATCTTTGGTCTTGGTGAGTTGTTGGGAAGAACCTTGGATCCAAGACGAGATTGGACTTATTAATGGCAGGAGGCTTAAAGAGGGTGGCGAATCTATGATTCAGATATTATGTATTGGCCGAGATAAAATTGTTGTTCATAAAATCACTTCTAATAATTTTGCTATGAATGATTTTGTGATTTTGACTATTATTGATCAAATTAGGCATTAAAGGTCAAATTTAGGCGAGAAGGTCTATTTCTACAAAATTGTTGCCAATAAGAAGAGTATCTCAAGGGTATCTCAAGGGTTAAATTTTTAGAAATTTATAGTCTTTTGAAAGAAGAAATTGCATTAAAGATGACATGAAAGAGGAAGGTAGGTTTTTGAGGACCACTTTGGAGGATCACAAAAGGAAAAATCTTTGGTCTTGGTGAGTTGTTGGGAAGAACCTTGGATCCAAGACGAGATTGGACTTATTAATGGCAGGGAGGCTTAAAGAGGGTGGCGAATCTATGATTCAAATATTATGTATTGGCCGAGATAAAATTGTTGTTCATAAAATCACTTCTAATAATTTTGCTATGAATGATTTTGTGATTTTGACTATTATTGATCAAATTAGGCATTAAAGGTCAAATTTAGGCGAGAAGGTCTATTTCTACAAAATTGTTGCCAATAAGAAGAGTATCTCAAGGGTATCTCAAGGGTTAAATTTTTAGAAATTTATAGTCTTTTGAAAGAAGAAATTGCATTAAAGATGACATGAAAGAGGAAGGTAGGTTTTTGAGGACCACTTTGGAGGATCACAAAAGGAAAAATCTTTGGTCTTGGTGAGTTGTTGGGAAGAACCTTGGATCCAAGACGAGATTGGACTTATTAATGGCAGGGAGGCTTAAAGAGGGTGGCGAATCTATGATTCAGATATTATGTATTGGCCGAGATAAAATTGTTGTTCATAAAATCACTTCTAATAATTTTGCTATGAATGATTTTGTGATTTTGACTATTATTGATCAAATTAGGCATTAAAGGTCAAATTTAGGCGAGAAGGTCTATTTCTACAAAATTGTTGCCAATAAGAAGAGTATCTCAAGGGTTCTCAAGGGTTAAATTTTTAGAAATTTATAGTCTTTTGAAAGAAGAAATTGCATTAAAGATGACATGAAAGAGGAAGGTAGGTTTTTGAGGACCACTTTGGAGGATCACAAAAGGAAAAATCTTTGGTCTTGGTGAGTTGTTGGGAAGAACCTTGGATCCAAGACGAGATTGGACTTATTAATGGCAGGAGGCTTAAAGAGGGTGGCGAATCTATGATTCAGATATTATGTATTGGCCGAGATAAAATTGTTGTTCATAAAATCACTTCTAATAATTTTGCTATGAATGATTTTGTGATTTTGACTATTATTGATCAAATTAGGCATTAAAGGTCAAATTTAGGCGAGAAGGTCTATTTCTACAAAATTGTTGCCAATAAGAAGAGTATCTCAAGGGTATCTCAAGGGTTAAATTTTTAGAAATTTATAGTCTTTTGAAAGAAGAAATTGCATTAAAGATGACATGAAAGAGGAAGGTAGGTTTTTGAGGACCACTTTGGAGGATCACAAAAGGAAAAATCTTTGGTCTTGGTGAGTTGTTGGGAAGAACCTTGGATCCAAGACGAGATTGGACTTATTAATGGCAGGAGGCTTAAAGAGGGTGGCGAATCTATGATTCAGATATTATGTATTGGCCGAGATAAAATTGTTGTTCATAAAATCACTTCTAATAATTTTGCTATGAATGATTTTGTGATTTTGACTATTATTGATCAAATTAGGCATTAAAGGTCAAATTTAGGCGAGAAGGTCTATTTCTACAAAATTGTTGCCAATAAGAAGAGTATCTCAAGGGTATCTCAAGGGTTAAATTTTTAGAAATTTATAGTCTTTTGAAAGAAGAAATTGCATTAAAGATGACATGAAAGAGGAAGGTAGGTTTTTGAGGACCACTTTGGAGGATCACAAAAGGAAAAATCTTTGGTCTTGGTGAGTTGTTGGGAAGAACCTTGGATCCAAGACGAGATTGGACTTATTAATGGCAGGAGGCTTAAAGAGGGTGGCGAATCTATGATTCAGATATTATGTATTGGCCGAGATAAAATTGTTGTTCATAAAATCACTTCTAATAATTTTGCTATGAATGATTTTGTGATTTTGACTATTATTGATCAAATTAGGCATTAAAGGTCAAATTTAGGCGAGAAGGTGTATTTCTACAAAATTGTTGCCAATAAGAAGAGTATCTCAAGGGTATCTCAAGGGTTAAATTTTTAGAAATTTATAGTCTTTTGAAAGAAGAAATTGCATTAAAGATGACATGAAAGAGGAAGGTAGGTTTTTGAGGACCACTTTGGAGGATCACAAAAGGAAAAATCTTTGGTCTTGGTGAGTTGTTGGGAAGAACCTTGGATCCAAGACGAGATTGGACTTATTAATGGCAGGAGGCTTAAAGAGGGTGGCGAATCTATGATTCAGATATTATGTATTGGCCGAGATAAAATTGTTGTTCATAAAATCACTTCTAATAATTTTGCTATGAATGATTTTGTGATTTTGACTATTATTGATCAAATTAGGCATTAAAGGTCAAATTTAGGCGAGAAGGTCTATTTCTACAAAATTGTTGCCAATAAGAAGAGTATCTCAAGGGTATCTCAAGGGTTAAATTTTTAGAAATTTATAGTCTTTTGAAAGAAGAAATTGCATTAAAGATGACATGAAAGAGGAAGGTAGGTTTTTGAGGACCACTTTGGAGGATCACAAAAGGAAAAATCTTTGGTCTTGGTGAGTTGTTGGGAAGAACCTTGGATCCAAGACGAGATTGGACTTATTAATGGCAGGGAGGCTTAAAGAGGGTGGCGAATCTATGATTCAAATATTATGTATTGGCCGAGATAAAATTGTTGTTCATAAAATCACTTCTAATAATTTTGCTATGAATGATTTTGTGATTTTGACTATTATTGATCAAATTAGGCATTAAAGGTCAAATTTAGGCGAGAAGGTCTATTTCTACAAAATTGTTGCCAATAAGAAGAGTATCTCAAGGGTATCTCAAGGGTTAAATTTTTAGAAATTTATAGTCTTTTGAAAGAAGAAATTGCATTAAAGATGACATGAAAGAGGAAGGTAGGTTTTTGAGGACCACTTTGGAGGATCACAAAAGGAAAAATCTTTGGTCTTGGTGAGTTGTTGGGAAGAACCTTGGATCCAAGACGAGATTGGACTTATTAATGGCAGGAGGCTTAAAGAGGGTGGCGAATCTATGATTCAGATATTATGTATTGGCCGAGATAAAATTGTTGTTCATAAAATCACTTCTAATAATTTTGCTATGAATGATTTTGTGATTTTGACTATTATTGATCAAATTAGGCATTAAAGGTCAAATTTAGGCGAGAAGGTCTATTTCTACAAAATTGTTGCCAATAAGAAGAGTATCTCAAGGGTATCTCAAGGGTTAAATTTTTAGAAATTTATAGTCTTTTGAAAGAAGAAATTGCATTAAAGATGACATGAAAGAGGAAGGTAGGTTTTTGAGGACCACTTTGGAGGATCACAAAAGGAAAAATCTTTGGTCTTGGTGAGTTGTTGGGAAGAACCTTGGATCCAAGACGAGATTGGACTTATTAATGGCAGGAGGCTTAAAGAGGGTGGCGAATCTATGATTCAGATATTATGTATTGGCCGAGATAAAATTGTTGTTCATAAAATCACTTCTAATAATTTTGCTATGAATGATTTTGTGATTTTGACTATTATTGATCAAATTAGGCATTAAAGGTCAAATTTAGGCGAGAAGGTCTATTTCTACAAAATTGTTGCCAATAAGAAGAGTATCTCAAGGGTATCTCAAGGGTTAAATTTTTAGAAATTTATAGTCTTTTGAAAGAAGAAATTGCATTAAAGATGACATGAAAGAGGAAGGTAGGTTTTTGAGGACCACTTTGGAGGATCACAAAAGGAAAAATCTTTGGTCTTGGTGAGTTGTTGGGAAGAACCTTGGATCCAAGACGAGATTGGACTTATTAATGGCAGGGAGGCTTAAAGAGGGTGGCGAATCTATGATTCAAATATTATGTATTGGCCGAGATAAAATTGTTGTTCATAAAATCACTTCTAATAATTTTGCTATGAATGATTTTGTGATTTTGACTATTATTGATCAAATTAGGCATTAAAGGTCAAATTTAGGCGAGAAGGTCTATTTCTACAAAATTGTTGCCAATAAGAAGAGTATCTCAAGGGTATCTCAAGGGTTAAATTTTTAGAAATTTATAGTCTTTTGAAAGAAGAAATTGCATTAAAGATGACATGAAAGAGGAAGGTAGGTTTTTGAGGACCACTTTGGAGGATCACAAAAGGAAAAATCTTTGGTCTTGGTGAGTTGTTGGGAAGAACCTTGGATCCAAGACGAGATTGGACTTATTAATGGCAGGAGGCTTAAAGAGGGTGGCGAATCTATGATTCAGATATTATGTATTGGCCGAGATAAAATTGTTGTTCATAAAATCACTTCTAATAATTTTGCTATGAATGATTTTGTGATTTTGACTATTATTGATCAAATTAGGCATTAAAGGTCAAATTTAGGCGAGAAGGTCTATTTCTACAAAATTGTTGCCAATAAGAAGAGTATCTCAAGGGTATCTCAAGGGTTAAATTTTTAGAAATTTATAGTCTTTTGAAAGAAGAAATTGCATTAAAGATGACATGAAAGAGGAAGGTAGGTTTTTGAGGACCACTTTGGAGGATCACAAAAGGAAAAATCTTTGGTCTTGGTGAGTTGTTGGGAAGAACCTTGGATCCAAGACGAGATTGGACTTATTAATGGGAGGAGGCTTAAAGAGGGTGGCGAATCTATGATTCAAATATTATGTATTGGCCGAGATAAAATTGTTGTTCATAAAATCACTTCTAATAATTTTGCTATGAATGATTTTGTGATTTTGACTATTATTGATCAAATTAGGCATTAAAGGTCAAATTTAGGCGAGAAGGTCTATTTCTACAAAATTGTTGCCAATAAGAAGAGTATCTCAAGGGTATCTCAAGGGTTAAATTTTTAGAAATTTATAGTCTTTTGAAAGAAGAAATTGCATTAAAGATGACATGAAAGAGGAAGGTAGGTTTTTGAGGACCACTTTGGAGGATCACAAAAGGAAAAATCTTTGGTCTTGGTGAGTTGTTGGGAAGAACCTTGGATCCAAGACGAGATTGGACTTATTAATGGCAGGAGGCTTAAAGAGGGTGGCGAATCTATGATTCAAATATTATGTATTGGCCGAGATAAAATTGTTGTTCATAAAATCACTTCTAATAATTTTGCTATGAATGATTTTGTGATTTTGACTATTATTGATCAAATTAGGCATTAAAGGTCAAATTTAGGCGAGAAGGTCTATTTCTACAAAATTGTTGCCAATAAGAAGAGTATCTCAAGGGTATCTCAAGGGTTAAATTTTTAGAAATTTATAGTCTTTTGAAAGAAGAAATTGCATTAAAGATGACATGAAAGAGGAAGGTAGGTTTTTGAGGACCACTTTGGAGGATCACAAAAGGAAAAATCTTTGGTCTTGGTGAGTTGTTGGGAAGAACCTTGGATCCAAGACGAGATTGGACTTATTAATGGCAGGGAGGCTTAAAGAGGGTGGCGAATCTATGATTCAAATATTATGTATTGGCCGAGATAAAATTGTTGTTCATAAAATCACTTCTAATAATTTTGCTATGAATGATTTTGTGATTTTGACTATTATTGATCAAATTAGGCATTAAAGGTCAAATTTAGGCGAGAAGGTCTATTTCTACAAAATTGTTGCCAATAAGAAGAGTATCTCAAGGGTATCTCAAGGGTTAAATTTTTAGAAATTTATAGTCTTTTGAAAGAAGAAATTGCATTAAAGATGACATGAAAGAGGAAGGTAGGTTTTTGAGGACCACTTTGGAGGATCACAAAAGGAAAAATCTTTGGTCTTGGTGAGTTGTTGGGAAGAACCTTGGATCCAAGACGAGATTGGACTTATTAATGGGAGGAGGCTTAAAGAGGGTGGCGAATCTATGATTCAGATATTATGTATTGGCCGAGATAAAATTGTTGTTCATAAAATCACTTCTAATAATTTTGCTATGAATGATTTTGTGATTTTGACTATTATTGATCAAATTAGGCATTAAAGGTCAAATTTAGGCGAGAAGGTCTATTTCTACAAAATTGTTGCCAATAAGAAGAGTATCTCAAGGGTATCTCAAGGGTTAAATTTTTAGAAATTTATAGTCTTTTGAAAGAAGAAATTGCATTAAAGATGACATGAAAGAGGAAGGTAGGTTTTTGAGGACCACTTTGGAGGATCACAAAAGGAAAAATCTTTGGTCTTGGTGAGTTGTTGGGAAGAACCTTGGATCCAAGACGAGATTGGACTTATTAATGGCAGGAGGCTTAAAGAGGGTGGCGAATCTATGATTCAAATATTATGTATTGGCCGAGATAAAATTGTTGTTCATAAAATCACTTCTAATAATTTTGCTATGAATGATTTTGTGATTTTGACTATTATTGATCAAATTAGGCATTAAAGGTCAAATTTAGGCGAGAAGGTCTATTTCTACAAAATTGTTGCCAATAAGAAGAGTATCTCAAGGGTATCTCAAGGGTTAAATTTTTAGAAATTTATAGTCTTTTGAAAGAAGAAATTGCATTAAAGATGACATGAAAGAGGAAGGTAGGTTTTTGAGGACCACTTTGGAGGATCACAAAAGGAAAAATCTTTGGTCTTGGTGAGTTGTTGGGAAGAACCTTGGATCCAAGACGAGATTGGACTTATTAATGGCAGGGAGGCTTAAAGAGGGTGGCGAATCTATGATTCAGATATTATGTATTGGCCGAGATAAAATTGTTGTTCATAAAATCACTTCTAATAATTTTGCTATGAATGATTTTGTGATTTTGACTATTATTGATCAAATTAGGCATTAAAGGTCAAATTTAGGCGAGAAGGTCTATTTCTACAAAATTGTTGCCAATAAGAAGAGTATCTCAAGGGTATCTCAAGGGTTAAATTTTTAGAAATTTATAGTCTTTTGAAAGAAGAAATTGCATTAAAGATGACATGAAAGAGGAAGGTAGGTTTTTGAGGACCACTTTGGAGGATCACAAAAGGAAAAATCTTTGGTCTTGGTGAGTTGTTGGGAAGAACCTTGGATCCAAGACGAGATTGGACTTATTAATGGCAGGAGGCTTAAAGAGGGTGGCGAATCTATGATTCAGATATTATGTATTGGCCGAGATAAAATTGTTGTTCATAAAATCACTTCTAATAATTTTGCTATGAATGATTTTGTGATTTTGACTATTATTGATCAAATTAGGCATTAAAGGTCAAATTTAGGCGAGAAGGTCTATTTCTACAAAATTGTTGCCAATAAGAAGAGTATCTCAAGGGTATCTCAAGGGTTAAATTTTTAGAAATTTATAGTCTTTTGAAAGAAGAAATTGCATTAAAGATGACATGAAAGAGGAAGGTAGGTTTTTGAGGACCACTTTGGAGGATCACAAAAGGAAAAATCTTTGGTCTTGGTGAGTTGTTGGGAAGAACCTTGGATCCAAGACGAGATTGGACTTATTAATGGCAGGAGGCTTAAAGAGGGTGGCGAATCTATGATTCAAATATTATGTATTGGCCGAGATAAAATTGTTGTTCATAAAATCACTTCTAATAATTTTGCTATGAATGATTTTGTGATTTTGACTATTATTGATCAAATTAGGCATTAAAGGTCAAATTTAGGCGAGAAGGTCTATTTCTACAAAATTGTTGCCAATAAGAAGAGTATCTCAAGGGTATCTCAAGGGTTAAATTTTTAGAAATTTATAGTCTTTTGAAAGAAGAAATTGCATTAAAGATGACATGAAAGAGGAAGGTAGGTTTTTGAGGACCACTTTGGAGGATCACAAAAGGAAAAATCTTTGGTCTTGGTGAGTTGTTGGGAAGAACCTTGGATCCAAGACGAGATTGGACTTATTAATGGCAGGGAGGCTTAAAGAGGGTGGCGAATCTATGATTCAGATATTATGTATTGGCCGAGATAAAATTGTTGTTCATAAAATCACTTCTAATAATTTTGCTATGAATGATTTTGTGATTTTGACTATTATTGATCAAATTAGGCATTAAAGGTCAAATTTAGGCGAGAAGGTCTATTTCTACAAAATTGTTGCCAATAAGAAGAGTATCTCAAGGGTATCTCAAGGGTTAAATTTTTAGAAATTTATAGTCTTTTGAAAGAAGAAATTGCATTAAAGATGACATGAAAGAGGAAGGTAGGTTTTTGAGGACCACTTTGGAGGATCACAAAAGGAAAAATCTTTGGTCTTGGTGAGTTGTTGGGAAGAACCTTGGATCCAAGACGAGATTGGACTTATTAATGGGAGGAGGCTTAAAGAGGGTGGCGAATCTATGATTCAAATATTATGTATTGGCCGAGATAAAATTGTTGTTCATAAAATCACTTCTAATAATTTTGCTATGAATGATTTTGTGATTTTGACTATTATTGATCAAATTAGGCATTAAAGGTCAAATTTAGGCGAGAAGGTCTATTTCTACAAAATTGTTGCCAATAAGAAGAGTATCTCAAGGGTATCTCAAGGGTTAAATTTTTAGAAATTTATAGTCTTTTGAAAGAAGAAATTGCATTAAAGATGACATGAAAGAGGAAGGTAGGTTTTTGAGGACCACTTTGGAGGATCACAAAAGGAAAAATCTTTGGTCTTGGTGAGTTGTTGGGAAGAACCTTGGATCCAAGACGAGATTGGACTTATTAATGGCAGGAGGCTTAAAGAGGGTGGCGAATCTATGATTCAAATATTATGTATTGGCCGAGATAAAATTGTTGTTCATAAAATCACTTCTAATAATTTTGCTATGAATGATTTTGTGATTTTGACTATTATTGATCAAATTAGGCATTAAAGGTCAAATTTAGGCGAGAAGGTCTATTTCTACAAAATTGTTGCCAATAAGAAGAGTATCTCAAGGGTATCTCAAGGGTTAAATTTTTAGAAATTTATAGTCTTTTGAAAGAAGAAATTGCATTAAAGATGACATGAAAGAGGAAGGTAGGTTTTTGAGGACCACTTTGGAGGATCACAAAAGGAAAAATCTTTGGTCTTGGTGAGTTGTTGGGAAGAACCTTGGATCCAAGACGAGATTGGACTTATTAATGGGAGGAGGCTTAAAGAGGGTGGCGAATCTATGATTCAGATATTATGTATTGGCCGAGATAAAATTGTTGTTCATAAAATCACTTCTAATAATTTTGCTATGAATGATTTTGTGATTTTGACTATTATTGATCAAATTAGGCATTAAAGGTCAAATTTAGGCGAGAAGGTCTATTTCTACAAAATTGTTGCCAATAAGAAGAGTATCTCAAGGGTATCTCAAGGGTTAAATTTTTAGAAATTTATAGTCTTTTGAAAGAAGAAATTGCATTAAAGATGACATGAAAGAGGAAGGTAGGTTTTTGAGGACCACTTTGGAGGATCACAAAAGGAAAAATCTTTGGTCTTGGTGAGTTGTTGGGAAGAACCTTGGATCCAAGACGAGATTGGACTTATTAATGGCAGGGAGGCTTAAAGAGGGTGGCGAATCTATGATTCAGATATTATGTATTGGCCGAGATAAAATTGTTGTTCATAAAATCACTTCTAATAATTTTGCTATGAATGATTTTGTGATTTTGACTATTATTGATCAAATTAGGCATTAAAGGTCAAATTTAGGCGAGAAGGTCTATTTCTACAAAATTGTTGCCAATAAGAAGAGTATCTCAAGGGTTATCTCAAGGGTAAATTTTTAGAAATTTATAGTCTTTTGAAAGAAGAAATTGCATTAAAGATGACATGAAAGAGGAAGGTAGGTTTTTGAGGACCACTTTGGAGGATCACAAAAGGAAAAATCTTTGGTCTTGGTGAGTTGTTGGGAAGAACCTTGGATCCAAGACGAGATTGGACTTATTAATGGCAGGGAGGCTTAAAGAGGGTGGCGAATCTATGATTCAAATATTATGTATTGGCCGAGATAAAATTGTTGTTCATAAAATCACTTCTAATAATTTTGCTATGAATGATTTTGTGATTTTGACTATTATTGATCAAATTAGGCATTAAAGGTCAAATTTAGGCGAGAAGGTCTATTTCTACAAAATTGTTGCCAATAAGAAGAGTATCTCAAGGGTATCTCAAGGGTTAAATTTTTAGAAATTTATAGTCTTTTGAAAGAAGAAATTGCATTAAAGATGACATGAAAGAGGAAGGTAGGTTTTTGAGGACCACTTTGGAGGATCACAAAAGGAAAAATCTTTGGTCTTGGTGAGTTGTTGGGAAGAACCTTGGATCCAAGACGAGATTGGACTTATTAATGGCAGGAGGCTTAAAGAGGGTGGCGAATCTATGATTCAAATATTATGTATTGGCCGAGATAAAATTGTTGTTCATAAAATCACTTCTAATAATTTTGCTATGAATGATTTTGTGATTTTGACTATTATTGATCAAATTAGGCATTAAAGGTCAAATTTAGGCGAGAAGGTCTATTTCTACAAAATTGTTGCCAATAAGAAGAGTATCTCAAGGGTATCTCAAGGGTTAAATTTTTAGAAATTTATAGTCTTTTGAAAGAAGAAATTGCATTAAAGATGACATGAAAGAGGAAGGTAGGTTTTTGAGGACCACTTTGGAGGATCACAAAAGGAAAAATCTTTGGTCTTGGTGAGTTGTTGGGAAGAACCTTGGATCCAAGACGAGATTGGACTTATTAATGGCAGGAGGCTTAAAGAGGGTGGCGAATCTATGATTCAGATATTATGTATTGGCCGAGATAAAATTGTTGTTCATAAAATCACTTCTAATAATTTTGCTATGAATGATTTTGTGATTTTGACTATTATTGATCAAATTAGGCATTAAAGGTCAAATTTAGGCGAGAAGGTCTATTTCTACAAAATTGTTGCCAATAAGAAGAGTATCTCAAGGGTATCTCAAGGGTTAAATTTTTAGAAATTTATAGTCTTTTGAAAGAAGAAATTGCATTAAAGATGACATGAAAGAGGAAGGTAGGTTTTTGAGGACCACTTTGGAGGATCACAAAAGGAAAAATCTTTGGTCTTGGTGAGTTGTTGGGAAGAACCTTGGATCCAAGACGAGATTGGACTTATTAATGGCAGGAGGCTTAAAGAGGGTGGCGAATCTATGATTCAGATATTATGTATTGGCCGAGATAAAATTGTTGTTCATAAAATCACTTCTAATAATTTTGCTATGAATGATTTTGTGATTTTGACTATTATTGATCAAATTAGGCATTAAAGGTCAAATTTAGGCGAGAAGGTCTATTTCTACAAAATTGTTGCCAATAAGAAGAGTATCTCAAGGGTATCTCAAGGGTTAAATTTTTAGAAATTTATAGTCTTTTGAAAGAAGAAATTGCATTAAAGATGACATGAAAGAGGAAGGTAGGTTTTTGAGGACCACTTTGGAGGATCACAAAAGGAAAAATCTTTGGTCTTGGTGAGTTGTTGGGAAGAACCTTGGATCCAAGACGAGATTGGACTTATTAATGGCAGGGAGGCTTAAAGAGGGTGGCGAATCTATGATTCAGATATTATGTATTGGCCGAGATAAAATTGTTGTTCATAAAATCACTTCTAATAATTTTGCTATGAATGATTTTGTGATTTTGACTATTATTGATCAAATTAGGCATTAAAGGTCAAATTTAGGCGAGAAGGTGTATTTCTACAAAATTGTTGCCAATAAGAAGAGTATCTCAAGGGTATCTCAAGGGTTAAATTTTTAGAAATTTATAGTCTTTTGAAAGAAGAAATTGCATTAAAGATGACATGAAAGAGGAAGGTAGGTTTTTGAGGACCACTTTGGAGGATCACAAAAGGAAAAATCTTTGGTCTTGGTGAGTTGTTGGGAAGAACCTTGGATCCAAGACGAGATTGGACTTATTAATGGCAGGGAGGCTTAAAGAGGGTGGCGAATCTATGATTCAAATATTATGTATTGGCCGAGATAAAATTGTTGTTCATAAAATCACTTCTAATAATTTTGCTATGAATGATTTTGTGATTTTGACTATTATTGATCAAATTAGGCATTAAAGGTCAAATTTAGGCGAGAAGGTCTATTTCTACAAAATTGTTGCCAATAAGAAGAGTATCTCAAGGGTATCTCAAGGGTTAAATTTTTAGAAATTTATAGTCTTTTGAAAGAAGAAATTGCATTAAAGATGACATGAAAGAGGAAGGTAGGTTTTTGAGGACCACTTTGGAGGATCACAAAAGGAAAAATCTTTGGTCTTGGTGAGTTGTTGGGAAGAACCTTGGATCCAAGACGAGATTGGACTTATTAATGGCAGGGAGGCTTAAAGAGGGTGGCGAATCTATGATTCAGATATTATGTATTGGCCGAGATAAAATTGTTGTTCATAAAATCACTTCTAATAATTTTGCTATGAATGATTTTGTGATTTTGACTATTATTGATCAAATTAGGCATTAAAGGTCAAATTTAGGCGAGAAGGTCTATTTCTACAAAATTGTTGCCAATAAGAAGAGTATCTCAAGGGTATCTCAAGGGTTAAATTTTTAGAAATTTATAGTCTTTTGAAAGAAGAAATTGCATTAAAGATGACATGAAAGAGGAAGGTAGGTTTTTGAGGACCACTTTGGAGGATCACAAAAGGAAAAATCTTTGGTCTTGGTGAGTTGTTGGGAAGAACCTTGGATCCAAGACGAGATTGGACTTATTAATGGCAGGAGGCTTAAAGAGGGTGGCGAATCTATGATTCAGATATTATGTATTGGCCGAGATAAAATTGTTGTTCATAAAATCACTTCTAATAATTTTGCTATGAATGATTTTGTGATTTTGACTATTATTGATCAAATTAGGCATTAAAGGTCAAATTTAGGCGAGAAGGTCTATTTCTACAAAATTGTTGCCAATAAGAAGAGTATCTCAAGGGTATCTCAAGGGTTAAATTTTTAGAAATTTATAGTCTTTTGAAAGAAGAAATTGCATTAAAGATGACATGAAAGAGGAAGGTAGGTTTTTGAGGACCACTTTGGAGGATCACAAAAGGAAAAATCTTTGGTCTTGGTGAGTTGTTGGGAAGAACCTTGGATCCAAGACGAGATTGGACTTATTAATGGCAGGAGGCTTAAAGAGGGTGGCGAATCTATGATTCAAATATTATGTATTGGCCGAGATAAAATTGTTGTTCATAAAATCACTTCTAATAATTTTGCTATGAATGATTTTGTGATTTTGACTATTATTGATCAAATTAGGCATTAAAGGTCAAATTTAGGCGAGAAGGTCTATTTCTACAAAATTGTTGCCAATAAGAAGAGTATCTCAAGGGTATCTCAAGGGTTAAATTTTTAGAAATTTATAGTCTTTTGAAAGAAGAAATTGCATTAAAGATGACATGAAAGAGGAAGGTAGGTTTTTGAGGACCACTTTGGAGGATCACAAAAGGAAAAATCTTTGGTCTTGGTGAGTTGTTGGGAAGAACCTTGGATCCAAGACGAGATTGGACTTATTAATGGCAGGAGGCTTAAAGAGGGTGGCGAATCTATGATTCAGATATTATGTATTGGCCGAGATAAAATTGTTGTTCATAAAATCACTTCTAATAATTTTGCTATGAATGATTTTGTGATTTTGACTATTATTGATCAAATTAGGCATTAAAGGTCAAATTTAGGCGAGAAGGTCTATTTCTACAAAATTGTTGCCAATAAGAAGAGTATCTCAAGGGTATCTCAAGGGTTAAATTTTTAGAAATTTATAGTCTTTTGAAAGAAGAAATTGCATTAAAGATGACATGAAAGAGGAAGGTAGGTTTTTGAGGACCACTTTGGAGGATCACAAAAGGAAAAATCTTTGGTCTTGGTGAGTTGTTGGGAAGAACCTTGGATCCAAGACGAGATTGGACTTATTAATGGGAGGAGGCTTAAAGAGGGTGGCGAATCTATGATTCAAATATTATGTATTGGCCGAGATAAAATTGTTGTTCATAAAATCACTTCTAATAATTTTGCTATGAATGATTTTGTGATTTTGACTATTATTGATCAAATTAGGCATTAAAGGTCAAATTTAGGCGAGAAGGTCTATTTCTACAAAATTGTTGCCAATAAGAAGAGTATCTCAAGGGTATCTCAAGGGTTAAATTTTTAGAAATTTATAGTCTTTTGAAAGAAGAAATTGCATTAAAGATGACATGAAAGAGGAAGGTAGGTTTTTGAGGACCACTTTGGAGGATCACAAAAGGAAAAATCTTTGGTCTTGGTGAGTTGTTGGGAAGAACCTTGGATCCAAGACGAGATTGGACTTATTAATGGCAGGGAGGCTTAAAGAGGGTGGCGAATCTATGATTCAGATATTATGTATTGGCCGAGATAAAATTGTTGTTCATAAAATCACTTCTAATAATTTTGCTATGAATGATTTTGTGATTTTGACTATTATTGATCAAATTAGGCATTAAAGGTCAAATTTAGGCGAGAAGGTCTATTTCTACAAAATTGTTGCCAATAAGAAGAGTATCTCAAGGGTATCTCAAGGGTTAAATTTTTAGAAATTTATAGTCTTTTGAAAGAAGAAATTGCATTAAAGATGACATGAAAGAGGAAGGTAGGTTTTTGAGGACCACTTTGGAGGATCACAAAAGGAAAAATCTTTGGTCTTGGTGAGTTGTTGGGAAGAACCTTGGATCCAAGACGAGATTGGACTTATTAATGGCAGGAGGCTTAAAGAGGGTGGCGAATCTATGATTCAAATATTATGTATTGGCCGAGATAAAATTGTTGTTCATAAAATCACTTCTAATAATTTTGCTATGAATGATTTTGTGATTTTGACTATTATTGATCAAATTAGGCATTAAAGGTCAAATTTAGGCGAGAAGGTCTATTTCTACAAAATTGTTGCCAATAAGAAGAGTATCTCAAGGGTATCTCAAGGGTAAATTTTTAGAAATTTATAGTCTTTTGAAAGAAGAAATTGCATTAAAGATGACATGAAAGAGGAAGGTAGGTTTTTGAGGACCACTTTGGAGGATCACAAAAGGAAAAATCTTTGGTCTTGGTGAGTTGTTGGGAAGAACCTTGGATCCAAGACGAGATTGGACTTATTAATGGCAGGAGGCTTAAAGAGGGTGGCGAATCTATGATTCAGATATTATGTATTGGCCGAGATAAAATTGTTGTTCATAAAATCACTTCTAATAATTTTGCTATGAATGATTTTGTGATTTTGACTATTATTGATCAAATTAGGCATTAAAGGTCAAATTTAGGCGAGAAGGTCTATTTCTACAAAATTGTTGCCAATAAGAAGAGTATCTCAAGGGTATCTCAAGGGTTAAATTTTTAGAAATTTATAGTCTTTTGAAAGAAGAAATTGCATTAAAGATGACATGAAAGAGGAAGGTAGGTTTTTGAGGACCACTTTGGAGGATCACAAAAGGAAAAATCTTTGGTCTTGGTGAGTTGTTGGGAAGAACCTTGGATCCAAGACGAGATTGGACTTATTAATGGCAGGAGGCTTAAAGAGGGTGGCGAATCTATGATTCAGATATTATGTATTGGCCGAGATAAAATTGTTGTTCATAAAATCACTTCTAATAATTTTGCTATGAATGATTTTGTGATTTTGACTATTATTGATCAAATTAGGCATTAAAGGTCAAATTTAGGCGAGAAGGTCTATTTCTACAAAATTGTTGCCAATAAGAAGAGTATCTCAAGGGTATCTCAAGGGTTAAATTTTTAGAAATTTATAGTCTTTTGAAAGAAGAAATTGCATTAAAGATGACATGAAAGAGGAAGGTAGGTTTTTGAGGACCACTTTGGAGGATCACAAAAGGAAAAATCTTTGGTCTTGGTGAGTTGTTGGGAAGAACCTTGGATCCAAGACGAGATTGGACTTATTAATGGCAGGAGGCTTAAAGAGGGTGGCGAATCTATGATTCAAATATTATGTATTGGCCGAGATAAAATTGTTGTTCATAAAATCACTTCTAATAATTTTGCTATGAATGATTTTGTGATTTTGACTATTATTGATCAAATTAGGCATTAAAGGTCAAATTTAGGCGAGAAGGTCTATTTCTACAAAATTGTTGCCAATAAGAAGAGTATCTCAAGGGTATCTCAAGGGTTAAATTTTTAGAAATTTATAGTCTTTTGAAAGAAGAAATTGCATTAAAGATGACATGAAAGAGGAAGGTAGGTTTTTGAGGACCACTTTGGAGGATCACAAAAGGAAAAATCTTTGGTCTTGGTGAGTTGTTGGGAAGAACCTTGGATCCAAGACGAGATTGGACTTATTAATGGCAGGGAGGCTTAAAGAGGGTGGCGAATCTATGATTCAAATATTATGTATTGGCCGAGATAAAATTGTTGTTCATAAAATCACTTCTAATAATTTTGCTATGAATGATTTTGTGATTTTGACTATTATTGATCAAATTAGGCATTAAAGGTCAAATTTAGGCGAGAAGGTCTATTTCTACAAAATTGTTGCCAATAAGAAGAGTATCTCAAGGGTTAAATTTTTAGAAATTTATAGTCTTTTGAAAGAAGAAATTGCATTAAAGATGACATGAAAGAGGAAGGTAGGTTTTTGAGGACCACTTTGGAGGATCACAAAAGGAAAAATCTTTGGTCTTGGTGAGTTGTTGGGAAGAACCTTGGATCCAAGACGAGATTGGACTTATTAATGGCAGGAGGCTTAAAGAGGGTGGCGAATCTATGATTCAGATATTATGTATTGGCCGAGATAAAATTGTTGTTCATAAAATCACTTCTAATAATTTTGCTATGAATGATTTTGTGATTTTGACTATTATTGATCAAATTAGGCATTAAAGGTCAAATTTAGGCGAGAAGGTCTATTTCTACAAAATTGTTGCCAATAAGAAGAGTATCTCAAGGGTATCTCAAGGGTTAAATTTTTAGAAATTTATAGTCTTTTGAAAGAAGAAATTGCATTAAAGATGACATGAAAGAGGAAGGTAGGTTTTTGAGGACCACTTTGGAGGATCACAAAAGGAAAAATCTTTGGTCTTGGTGAGTTGTTGGGAAGAACCTTGGATCCAAGACGAGATTGGACTTATTAATGGCAGGAGGCTTAAAGAGGGTGGCGAATCTATGATTCAGATATTATGTATTGGCCGAGATAAAATTGTTGTTCATAAAATCACTTCTAATAATTTTGCTATGAATGATTTTGTGATTTTGACTATTATTGATCAAATTAGGCATTAAAGGTCAAATTTAGGCGAGAAGGTCTATTTCTACAAAATTGTTGCCAATAAGAAGAGTATCTCAAGGGTATCTCAAGGGTTAAATTTTTAGAAATTTATAGTCTTTTGAAAGAAGAAATTGCATTAAAGATGACATGAAAGAGGAAGGTAGGTTTTTGAGGACCACTTTGGAGGATCACAAAAGGAAAAATCTTTGGTCTTGGTGAGTTGTTGGGAAGAACCTTGGATCCAAGACGAGATTGGACTTATTAATGGCAGGAGGCTTAAAGAGGGTGGCGAATCTATGATTCAGATATTATGTATTGGCCGAGATAAAATTGTTGTTCATAAAATCACTTCTAATAATTTTGCTATGAATGATTTTGTGATTTTGACTATTATTGATCAAATTAGGCATTAAAGGTCAAATTTAGGCGAGAAGGTCTATTTCTACAAAATTGTTGCCAATAAGAAGAGTATCTCAAGGGTATCTCAAGGGTTAAATTTTTAGAAATTTATAGTCTTTTGAAAGAAGAAATTGCATTAAAGATGACATGAAAGAGGAAGGTAGGTTTTTGAGGACCACTTTGGAGGATCACAAAAGGAAAAATCTTTGGTCTTGGTGAGTTGTTGGGAAGAACCTTGGATCCAAGACGAGATTGGACTTATTAATGGCAGGGAGGCTTAAAGAGGGTGGCGAATCTATGATTCAGATATTATGTATTGGCCGAGATAAAATTGTTGTTCATAAAATCACTTCTAATAATTTTGCTATGAATGATTTTGTGATTTTGACTATTATTGATCAAATTAGGCATTAAAGGTCAAATTTAGGCGAGAAGGTCTATTTCTACAAAATTGTTGCCAATAAGAAGAGTATCTCAAGGGTATCTCAAGGGTTAAATTTTTAGAAATTTATAGTCTTTTGAAAGAAGAAATTGCATTAAAGATGACATGAAAGAGGAAGGTAGGTTTTTGAGGACCACTTTGGAGGATCACAAAAGGAAAAATCTTTGGTCTTGGTGAGTTGTTGGGAAGAACCTTGGATCCAAGACGAGATTGGACTTATTAATGGCAGGAGGCTTAAAGAGGGTGGCGAATCTATGATTCGAGATATTATGTATTGGCCGAGATAAAATTGTTGTTCATAAAATCACTTCTAATAATTTTGCTATGAATGATTTTGTGATTTTGACTATTATTGATCAAATTAGGCATTAAAGGTCAAATTTAGGCGAGAAGGTCTATTTCTACAAAATTGTTGCCAATAAGAAGAGTATCTCAAGGGTATCTCAAGGGTTAAATTTTTAGAAATTTATAGTCTTTTGAAAGAAGAAATTGCATTAAAGATGACATGAAAGAGGAAGGTAGGTTTTTGAGGACCACTTTGGAGGATCACAAAAGGAAAAATCTTTGGTCTTGGTGAGTTGTTGGGAAGAACCTTGGATCCAAGACGAGATTGGACTTATTAATGGCAGGAGGCTTAAAGAGGGTGGCGAATCTATGATTCAAATATTATGTATTGGCCGAGATAAAATTGTTGTTCATAAAATCACTTCTAATAATTTTGCTATGAATGATTTTGTGATTTTGACTATTATTGATCAAATTAGGCATTAAAGGTCAAATTTAGGCGAGAAGGTCTATTTCTACAAAATTGTTGCCAATAAGAAGAGTATCTCAAGGGTATCTCAAGGGTTAAATTTTTAGAAATTTATAGTCTTTTGAAAGAAGAAATTGCATTAAAGATGACATGAAAGAGGAAGGTAGGTTTTTGAGGACCACTTTGGAGGATCACAAAAGGAAAAATCTTTGGTCTTGGTGAGTTGTTGGGAAGAACCTTGGATCCAAGACGAGATTGGACTTATTAATGGCAGGAGGCTTAAAGAGGGTGGCGAATCTATGATTCAGATATTATGTATTGGCCGAGATAAAATTGTTGTTCATAAAATCACTTCTAATAATTTTGCTATGAATGATTTTGTGATTTTGACTATTATTGATCAAATTAGGCATTAAAGGTCAAATTTAGGCGAGAAGGTCTATTTCTACAAAATTGTTGCCAATAAGAAGAGTATCTCAAGGGTATCTCAAGGGTTAAATTTTTAGAAATTTATAGTCTTTTGAAAGAAGAAATTGCATTAAAGATGACATGAAAGAGGAAGGTAGGTTTTTGAGGACCACTTTGGAGGATCACAAAAGGAAAAATCTTTGGTCTTGGTGAGTTGTTGGGAAGAACCTTGGATCCAAGACGAGATTGGACTTATTAATGGCAGGAGGCTTAAAGAGGGTGGCGAATCTATGATTCAAATATTATGTATTGGCCGAGATAAAATTGTTGTTCATAAAATCACTTCTAATAATTTTGCTATGAATGATTTTGTGATTTTGACTATTATTGATCAAATTAGGCATTAAAGGTCAAATTTAGGCGAGAAGGTCTATTTCTACAAAATTGTTGCCAATAAGAAGAGTATCTCAAGGGTATCTCAAGGGTTAAATTTTTAGAAATTTATAGTCTTTTGAAAGAAGAAATTGCATTAAAGATGACATGAAAGAGGAAGGTAGGTTTTTGAGGACCACTTTGGAGGATCACAAAAGGAAAAATCTTTGGTCTTGGTGAGTTGTTGGGAAGAACCTTGGATCCAAGACGAGATTGGACTTATTAATGGCAGGAGGCTTAAAGAGGGTGGCGAATCTATGATTCAGATATTATGTATTGGCCGAGATAAAATTGTTGTTCATAAAATCACTTCTAATAATTTTGCTATGAATGATTTTGTGATTTTGACTATTATTGATCAAATTAGGCATTAAAGGTCAAATTTAGGCGAGAAGGTCTATTTCTACAAAATTGTTGCCAATAAGAAGAGTATCTCAAGGGTATCTCAAGGGTTAAATTTTTAGAAATTTATAGTCTTTTGAAAGAAGAAATTGCATTAAAGATGACATGAAAGAGGAAGGTAGGTTTTTGAGGACCACTTTGGAGGATCACAAAAGGAAAAATCTTTGGTCTTGGTGAGTTGTTGGGAAGAACCTTGGATCCAAGACGAGATTGGACTTATTAATGGCAGGAGGCTTAAAGAGGGTGGCGAATCTATGATTCAGATATTATGTATTGGCCGAGATAAAATTGTTGTTCATAAAATCACTTCTAATAATTTTGCTATGAATGATTTTGTGATTTTGACTATTATTGATCAAATTAGGCATTAAAGGTCAAATTTAGGCGAGAAGGTCTATTTCTACAAAATTGTTGCCAATAAGAAGAGTATCTCAAGGGTATCTCAAGGGTTAAATTTTTAGAAATTTATAGTCTTTTGAAAGAAGAAATTGCATTAAAGATGACATGAAAGAGGAAGGTAGGTTTTTGAGGACCACTTTGGAGGATCACAAAAGGAAAAATCTTTGGTCTTGGTGAGTTGTTGGGAAGAACCTTGGATCCAAGACGAGATTGGACTTATTAATGGCAGGGAGGCTTAAAGAGGGTGGCGAATCTATGATTCAGATATTATGTATTGGCCGAGATAAAATTGTTGTTCATAAAATCACTTCTAATAATTTTGCTATGAATGATTTTGTGATTTTGACTATTATTGATCAAATTAGGCATTAAAGGTCAAATTTAGGCGAGAAGGTCTATTTCTACAAAATTGTTGCCAATAAGAAGAGTATCTCAAGGGTATCTCAAGGGTTAAATTTTTAGAAATTTATAGTCTTTTGAAAGAAGAAATTGCATTAAAGATGACATGAAAGAGGAAGGTAGGTTTTTGAGGACCACTTTGGAGGATCACAAAAGGAAAAATCTTTGGTCTTGGTGAGTTGTTGGGAAGAACCTTGGATCCAAGACGAGATTGGACTTATTAATGGCAGGAGGCTTAAAGAGGGTGGCGAATCTATGATTCAAATATTATGTATTGGCCGAGATAAAATTGTTGTTCATAAAATCACTTCTAATAATTTTGCTATGAATGATTTTGTGATTTTGACTATTATTGATCAAATTAGGCATTAAAGGTCAAATTTAGGCGAGAAGGTCTATTTCTACAAAATTGTTGCCAATAAGAAGAGTATCTCAAGGGTATCTCAAGGGTTAAATTTTTAGAAATTTATAGTCTTTTGAAAGAAGAAATTGCATTAAAGATGACATGAAAGAGGAAGGTAGGTTTTTGAGGACCACTTTGGAGGATCACAAAAGGAAAAATCTTTGGTCTTGGTGAGTTGTTGGGAAGAACCTTGGATCCAAGACGAGATTGGACTTATTAATGGCAGGAGGCTTAAAGAGGGTGGCGAATCTATGATTCAGATATTATGTATTGGCCGAGATAAAATTGTTGTTCATAAAATCACTTCTAATAATTTTGCTATGAATGATTTTGTGATTTTGACTATTATTGATCAAATTAGGCATTAAAGGTCAAATTTAGGCGAGAAGGTCTATTTCTACAAAATTGTTGCCAATAAGAAGAGTATCTCAAGGGTATCTCAAGGGTTAAATTTTTAGAAATTTATAGTCTTTTGAAAGAAGAAATTGCATTAAAGATGACATGAAAGAGGAAGGTAGGTTTTTGAGGACCACTTTGGAGGATCACAAAAGGAAAAATCTTTGGTCTTGGTGAGTTGTTGGGAAGAACCTTGGATCCAAGACGAGATTGGACTTATTAATGGGAGGAGGCTTAAAGAGGGTGGCGAATCTATGATTCAGATATTATGTATTGGCCGAGATAAAATTGTTGTTCATAAAATCACTTCTAATAATTTTGCTATGAATGATTTTGTGATTTTGACTATTATTGATCAAATTAGGCATTAAAGGTCAAATTTAGGCGAGAAGGTCTATTTCTACAAAATTGTTGCCAATAAGAAGAGTATCTCAAGGGTATCTCAAGGGTTAAATTTTTAGAAATTTATAGTCTTTTGAAAGAAGAAATTGCATTAAAGATGACATGAAAGAGGAAGGTAGGTTTTTGAGGACCACTTTGGAGGATCACAAAAGGAAAAATCTTTGGTCTTGGTGAGTTGTTGGGAAGAACCTTGGATCCAAGACGAGATTGGACTTATTAATGGCAGGGAGGCTTAAAGAGGGTGGCGAATCTATGATTCAAATATTATGTATTGGCCGAGATAAAATTGTTGTTCATAAAATCACTTCTAATAATTTTGCTATGAATGATTTTGTGATTTTGACTATTATTGATCAAATTAGGCATTAAAGGTCAAATTTAGGCGAGAAGGTCTATTTCTACAAAATTGTTGCCAATAAGAAGAGTATCTCAAGGGTATCTCAAGGGTTAAATTTTTAGAAATTTATAGTCTTTTGAAAGAAGAAATTGCATTAAAGATGACATGAAAGAGGAAGGTAGGTTTTTGAGGACCACTTTGGAGGATCACAAAAGGAAAAATCTTTGGTCTTGGTGAGTTGTTGGGAAGAACCTTGGATCCAAGACGAGATTGGACTTATTAATGGCAGGGAGGCTTAAAGAGGGTGGCGAATCTATGATTCAGATATTATGTATTGGCCGAGATAAAATTGTTGTTCATAAAATCACTTCTAATAATTTTGCTATGAATGATTTTGTGATTTTGACTATTATTGATCAAATTAGGCATTAAAGGTCAAATTTAGGCGAGAAGGTCTATTTCTACAAAATTGTTGCCAATAAGAAGAGTATCTCAAGGGTATCTCAAGGGTTAAATTTTTAGAAATTTATAGTCTTTTGAAAGAAGAAATTGCATTAAAGATGACATGAAAGAGGAAGGTAGGTTTTTGAGGACCACTTTGGAGGATCACAAAAGGAAAAATCTTTGGTCTTGGTGAGTTGTTGGGAAGAACCTTGGATCCAAGACGAGATTGGACTTATTAATGGCAGGGAGGCTTAAAGAGGGTGGCGAATCTATGATTCAGATATTATGTATTGGCCGAGATAAAATTGTTGTTCATAAAATCACTTCTAATAATTTTGCTATGAATGATTTTGTGATTTTGACTATTATTGATCAAATTAGGCATTAAAGGTCAAATTTAGGCGAGAAGGTCTATTTCTACAAAATTGTTGCCAATAAGAAGAGTATCTCAAGGGTATCTCAAGGGTTAAATTTTTAGAAATTTATAGTCTTTTGAAAGAAGAAATTGCATTAAAGATGACATGAAAGAGGAAGGTAGGTTTTTGAGGACCACTTTGGAGGATCACAAAAGGAAAAATCTTTGGTCTTGGTGAGTTGTTGGGAAGAACCTTGGATCCAAGACGAGATTGGACTTATTAATGGCAGGGAGGCTTAAAGAGGGTGGCGAATCTATGATTCAAATATTATGTATTGGCCGAGATAAAATTGTTGTTCATAAAATCACTTCTAATAATTTTGCTATGAATGATTTTGTGATTTTGACTATTATTGATCAAATTAGGCATTAAAGGTCAAATTTAGGCGAGAAGGTCTATTTCTACAAAATTGTTGCCAATAAGAAGAGTATCTCAAGGGTATCTCAAGGGTTAAATTTTTAGAAATTTATAGTCTTTTGAAAGAAGAAATTGCATTAAAGATGACATGAAAGAGGAAGGTAGGTTTTTGAGGACCACTTTGGAGGATCACAAAAGGAAAAATCTTTGGTCTTGGTGAGTTGTTGGGAAGAACCTTGGATCCAAGACGAGATTGGACTTATTAATGGCAGGGAGGCTTAAAGAGGGTGGCGAATCTATGATTCAGATATTATGTATTGGCCGAGATAAAATTGTTGTTCATAAAATCACTTCTAATAATTTTGCTATGAATGATTTTGTGATTTTGACTATTATTGATCAAATTAGGCATTAAAGGTCAAATTTAGGCGAGAAGGTCTATTTCTACAAAATTGTTGCCAATAAGAAGAGTATCTCAAGGGTATCTCAAGGGTTAAATTTTTAGAAATTTATAGTCTTTTGAAAGAAGAAATTGCATTAAAGATGACATGAAAGAGGAAGGTAGGTTTTTGAGGACCACTTTGGAGGATCACAAAAGGAAAAATCTTTGGTCTTGGTGAGTTGTTGGGAAGAACCTTGGATCCAAGACGAGATTGGACTTATTAATGGGAGGAGGCTTAAAGAGGGTGGCGAATCTATGATTCAAATATTATGTATTGGCCGAGATAAAATTGTTGTTCATAAAATCACTTCTAATAATTTTGCTATGAATGATTTTGTGATTTTGACTATTATTGATCAAATTAGGCATTAAAGGTCAAATTTAGGCGAGAAGGTCTATTTCTACAAAATTG
Organism: Wollemia nobilis; assembly: GCA_028583015.1. Taxonomy (NCBI): domain Eukaryota; kingdom Viridiplantae; phylum Streptophyta; class Pinopsida; order Araucariales; family Araucariaceae; genus Wollemia; species Wollemia nobilis. The sequence continues at coordinate 8,524,985 of JAQPPZ010016717.1, read as the reverse complement.
TTGCCAATAAGAAGAGTATCTCAAGGGTATCTCAAGGGTTAAATTTTTAGAAATTTATAGTCTTTTGAAAGAAGAAATTGCATTAAAGATGACATGAAAGAGGAAGGTAGGTTTTTGAGGACCACTTTGGAGGATCACAAAAGGAAAAATCTTTGGTCTTGGTGAGTTGTTGGGAAGAACCTTGGATCCAAGACGAGATTGGACTTATTAATGGCAGGAGGCTTAAAGAGGGTGGCGAATCTATGATTCAGATATTATGTATTGGCCGAGATAAAATTGTTGTTCATAAAATCACTTCTAATAATTTTGCTATGAATGATTTTGTGATTTTGACTATTATTGATCAAATTAGGCATTAAAGGTCAAATTTAGGCGAGAAGGTCTATTTCTACAAAATTGTTGCCAATAAGAAGAGTATCTCAAGGGTATCTCAAGGGTTAAATTTTTAGAAATTTATAGTCTTTTGAAAGAAGAAATTGCATTAAAGATGACATGAAAGAGGAAGGTAGGTTTTTGAGGACCACTTTGGAGGATCACAAAAGGAAAAATCTTTGGTCTTGGTGAGTTGTTGGGAAGAACCTTGGATCCAAGACGAGATTGGACTTATTAATGGGAGGAGGCTTAAAGAGGGTGGCGAATCTATGATTCAGATATTATGTATTGGCCGAGATAAAATTGTTGTTCATAAAATCACTTCTAATAATTTTGCTATGAATGATTTTGTGATTTTGACTATTATTGATCAAATTAGGCATTAAAGGTCAAATTTAGGCGAGAAGGTCTATTTCTACAAAATTGTTGCCAATAAGAAGAGTATCTCAAGGGTATCTCAAGGGTTAAATTTTTAGAAATTTATAGTCTTTTGAAAGAAGAAATTGCATTAAAGATGACATGAAAGAGGAAGGTAGGTTTTTGAGGACCACTTTGGAGGATCACAAAAGGAAAAATCTTTGGTCTTGGTGAGTTGTTGGGAAGAACCTTGGATCCAAGACGAGATTGGACTTATTAATGGCAGGAGGCTTAAAGAGGGTGGCGAATCTATGATTCAGATATTATGTATTGGCCGAGATAAAATTGTTGTTCATAAAATCACTTCTAATAATTTTGCTATGAATGATTTTGTGATTTTGACTATTATTGATCAAATTAGGCATTAAAGGTCAAATTTAGGCGAGAAGGTCTATTTCTACAAAATTGTTGCCAATAAGAAGAGTATCTCAAGGGTATCTCAAGGGTTAAATTTTTAGAAATTTATAGTCTTTTGAAAGAAGAAATTGCATTAAAGATGACATGAAAGAGGAAGGTAGGTTTTTGAGGACCACTTTGGAGGATCACAAAAGGAAAAATCTTTGGTCTTGGTGAGTTGTTGGGAAGAACCTTGGATCCAAGACGAGATTGGACTTATTAATGGCAGGAGGCTTAAAGAGGGTGGCGAATCTATGATTCAAATATTATGTATTGGCCGAGATAAAATTGTTGTTCATAAAATCACTTCTAATAATTTTGCTATGAATGATTTTGTGATTTTGACTATTATTGATCAAATTAGGCATTAAAGGTCAAATTTAGGCGAGAAGGTCTATTTCTACAAAATTGTTGCCAATAAGAAGAGTATCTCAAGGGTATCTCAAGGGTTAAATTTTTAGAAATTTATAGTCTTTTGAAAGAAGAAATTGCATTAAAGATGACATGAAAGAGGAAGGTAGGTTTTTGAGGACCACTTTGGAGGATCACAAAAGGAAAAATCTTTGGTCTTGGTGAGTTGTTGGGAAGAACCTTGGATCCAAGACGAGATTGGACTTATTAATGGCAGGAGGCTTAAAGAGGGTGGCGAATCTATGATTCAGATATTATGTATTGGCCGAGATAAAATTGTTGTTCATAAAATCACTTCTAATAATTTTGCTATGAATGATTTTGTGATTTTGACTATTATTGATCAAATTAGGCATTAAAGGTCAAATTTAGGCGAGAAGGTCTATTTCTACAAAATTGTTGCCAATAAGAAGAGTATCTCAAGGGTATCTCAAGGGTTAAATTTTTAGAAATTTATAGTCTTTTGAAAGAAGAAATTGCATTAAAGATGACATGAAAGAGGAAGGTAGGTTTTTGAGGACCACTTTGGAGGATCACAAAAGGAAAAATCTTTGGTCTTGGTGAGTTGTTGGGAAGAACCTTGGATCCAAGACGAGATTGGACTTATTAATGGCAGGAGGCTTAAAGAGGGTGGCGAATCTATGATTCAAATATTATGTATTGGCCGAGATAAAATTGTTGTTCATAAAATCACTTCTAATAATTTTGCTATGAATGATTTTGTGATTTTGACTATTATTGATCAAATTAGGCATTAAAGGTCAAATTTAGGCGAGAAGGTCTATTTCTACAAAATTGTTGCCAATAAGAAGAGTATCTCAAGGGTATCTCAAGGGTTAAATTTTTAGAAATTTATAGTCTTTTGAAAGAAGAAATTGCATTAAAGATGACATGAAAGAGGAAGGTAGGTTTTTGAGGACCACTTTGGAGGATCACAAAAGGAAAAATCTTTGGTCTTGGTGAGTTGTTGGGAAGAACCTTGGATCCAAGACGAGATTGGACTTATTAATGGCAGGAGGCTTAAAGAGGGTGGCGAATCTATGATTCAGATATTATGTATTGGCCGAGATAAAATTGTTGTTCATAAAATCACTTCTAATAATTTTGCTATGAATGATTTTGTGATTTTGACTATTATTGATCAAATTAGGCATTAAAGGTCAAATTTAGGCGAGAAGGTCTATTTCTACAAAATTGTTGCCAATAAGAAGAGTATCTCAAGGGTATCTCAAGGGTTAAATTTTTAGAAATTTATAGTCTTTTGAAAGAAGAAATTGCATTAAAGATGACATGAAAGAGGAAGGTAGGTTTTTGAGGACCACTTTGGAGGATCACAAAAGGAAAAATCTTTGGTCTTGGTGAGTTGTTGGGAAGAACCTTGGATCCAAGACGAGATTGGACTTATTAATGGCAGGAGGCTTAAAGAGGGTGGCGAATCTATGATTCAGATATTATGTATTGGCCGAGATAAAATTGTTGTTCATAAAATCACTTCTAATAATTTTGCTATGAATGATTTTGTGATTTTGACTATTATTGATCAAATTAGGCATTAAAGGTCAAATTTAGGCGAGAAGGTCTATTTCTACAAAATTGTTGCCAATAAGAAGAGTATCTCAAGGGTATCTCAAGGGTTAAATTTTTAGAAATTTATAGTCTTTTGAAAGAAGAAATTGCATTAAAGATGACATGAAAGAGGAAGGTAGGTTTTTGAGGACCACTTTGGAGGATCACAAAAGGAAAAATCTTTGGTCTTGGTGAGTTGTTGGGAAGAACCTTGGATCCAAGACGAGATTGGACTTATTAATGGGAGGAGGCTTAAAGAGGGTGGCGAATCTATGATTCAGATATTATGTATTGGCCGAGATAAAATTGTTGTTCATAAAATCACTTCTAATAATTTTGCTATGAATGATTTTGTGATTTTGACTATTATTGATCAAATTAGGCATTAAAGGTCAAATTTAGGCGAGAAGGTCTATTTCTACAAAATTGTTGCCAATAAGAAGAGTATCTCAAGGGTATCTCAAGGGTTAAATTTTTAGAAATTTATAGTCTTTTGAAAGAAGAAATTGCATTAAAGATGACATGAAAGAGGAAGGTAGGTTTTTGAGGACCACTTTGGAGGATCACAAAAGGAAAAATCTTTGGTCTTGGTGAGTTGTTGGGAAGAACCTTGGATCCAAGACGAGATTGGACTTATTAATGGCAGGAGGCTTAAAGAGGGTGGCGAATCTATGATTCAGATATTATGTATTGGCCGAGATAAAATTGTTGTTCATAAAATCACTTCTAATAATTTTGCTATGAATGATTTTGTGATTTTGACTATTATTGATCAAATTAGGCATTAAAGGTCAAATTTAGGCGAGAAGGTCTATTTCTACAAAATTGTTGCCAATAAGAAGAGTATCTCAAGGGTATCTCAAGGGTTAAATTTTTAGAAATTTATAGTCTTTTGAAAGAAGAAATTGCATTAAAGATGACATGAAAGAGGAAGGTAGGTTTTTGAGGACCACTTTGGAGGATCACAAAAGGAAAAATCTTTGGTCTTGGTGAGTTGTTGGGAAGAACCTTGGATCCAAGACGAGATTGGACTTATTAATGGCAGGAGGCTTAAAGAGGGTGGCGAATCTATGATTCAGATATTATGTATTGGCCGAGATAAAATTGTTGTTCATAAAATCACTTCTAATAATTTTGCTATGAATGATTTTGTGATTTTGACTATTATTGATCAAATTAGGCATTAAAGGTCAAATTTAGGCGAGAAGGTCTATTTCTACAAAATTGTTGCCAATAAGAAGAGTATCTCAAGGGTATCTCAAGGGTTAAATTTTTAGAAATTTATAGTCTTTTGAAAGAAGAAATTGCATTAAAGATGACATGAAAGAGGAAGGTAGGTTTTTGAGGACCACTTTGGAGGATCACAAAAGGAAAAATCTTTGGTCTTGGTGAGTTGTTGGGAAGAACCTTGGATCCAAGACGAGATTGGACTTATTAATGGCAGGAGGCTTAAAGAGGGTGGCGAATCTATGATTCAGATATTATGTATTGGCCGAGATAAAATTGTTGTTCATAAAATCACTTCTAATAATTTTGCTATGAATGATTTTGTGATTTTGACTATTATTGATCAAATTAGGCATTAAAGGTCAAATTTAGGCGAGAAGGTCTATTTCTACAAAATTGTTGCCAATAAGAAGAGTATCTCAAGGGTATCTCAAGGGTTAAATTTTTAGAAATTTATAGTCTTTTGAAAGAAGAAATTGCATTAAAGATGACATGAAAGAGGAAGGTAGGTTTTTGAGGACCACTTTGGAGGATCACAAAAGGAAAAATCTTTGGTCTTGGTGAGTTGTTGGGAAGAACCTTGGATCCAAGACGAGATTGGACTTATTAATGGCAGGAGGCTTAAAGAGGGTGGCGAATCTATGATTCAGATATTATGTATTGGCCGAGATAAAATTGTTGTTCATAAAATCACTTCTAATAATTTTGCTATGAATGATTTTGTGATTTTGACTATTATTGATCAAATTAGGCATTAAAGGTCAAATTTAGGCGAGAAGGTCTATTTCTACAAAATTGTTGCCAATAAGAAGAGTATCTCAAGGGTATCTCAAGGGTTAAATTTTTAGAAATTTATAGTCTTTTGAAAGAAGAAATTGCATTAAAGATGACATGAAAGAGGAAGGTAGGTTTTTGAGGACCACTTTGGAGGATCACAAAAGGAAAAATCTTTGGTCTTGGTGAGTTGTTGGGAAGAACCTTGGATCCAAGACGAGATTGGACTTATTAATGGCAGGGAGGCTTAAAGAGGGTGGCGAATCTATGATTCAAATATTATGTATTGGCCGAGATAAAATTGTTGTTCATAAAATCACTTCTAATAATTTTGCTATGAATGATTTTGTGATTTTGACTATTATTGATCAAATTAGGCATTAAAGGTCAAATTTAGGCGAGAAGGTCTATTTCTACAAAATTGTTGCCAATAAGAAGAGTATCTCAAGGGTATCTCAAGGGTTAAATTTTTAGAAATTTATAGTCTTTTGAAAGAAGAAATTGCATTAAAGATGACATGAAAGAGGAAGGTAGGTTTTTGAGGACCACTTTGGAGGATCACAAAAGGAAAAATCTTTGGTCTTGGTGAGTTGTTGGGAAGAACCTTGGATCCAAGACGAGATTGGACTTATTAATGGGAGGAGGCTTAAAGAGGGTGGCGAATCTATGATTCAGATATTATGTATTGGCCGAGATAAAATTGTTGTTCATAAAATCACTTCTAATAATTTTGCTATGAATGATTTTGTGATTTTGACTATTATTGATCAAATTAGGCATTAAAGGTCAAATTTAGGCGAGAAGGTCTATTTCTACAAAATTGTTGCCAATAAGAAGAGTATCTCAAGGGTATCTCAAGGGTTAAATTTTTAGAAATTTATAGTCTTTTGAAAGAAGAAATTGCATTAAAGATGACATGAAAGAGGAAGGTAGGTTTTTGAGGACCACTTTGGAGGATCACAAAAGGAAAAATCTTTGGTCTTGGTGAGTTGTTGGGAAGAACCTTGGATCCAAGACGAGATTGGACTTATTAATGGGAGGAGGCTTAAAGAGGGTGGCGAATCTATGATTCAAATATTATGTATTGGCCGAGATAAAATTGTTGTTCATAAAATCACTTCTAATAATTTTGCTATGAATGATTTTGTGATTTTGACTATTATTGATCAAATTAGGCATTAAAGGTCAAATTTAGGCGAGAAGGTCTATTTCTACAAAATTGTTGCCAATAAGAAGAGTATCTCAAGGGTATCTCAAGGGTTAAATTTTTAGAAATTTATAGTCTTTTGAAAGAAGAAATTGCATTAAAGATGACATGAAAGAGGAAGGTAGGTTTTTGAGGACCACTTTGGAGGATCACAAAAGGAAAAATCTTTGGTCTTGGTGAGTTGTTGGGAAGAACCTTGGATCCAAGACGAGATTGGACTTATTAATGGGAGGAGGCTTAAAGAGGGTGGCGAATCTATGATTCAGATATTATGTATTGGCCGAGATAAAATTGTTGTTCATAAAATCACTTCTAATAATTTTGCTATGAATGATTTTGTGATTTTGACTATTATTGATCAAATTAGGCATTAAAGGTCAAATTTAGGCGAGAAGGTCTATTTCTACAAAATTGTTGCCAATAAGAAGAGTATCTCAAGGGTATCTCAAGGGTTAAATTTTTAGAAATTTATAGTCTTTTGAAAGAAGAAATTGCATTAAAGATGACATGAAAGAGGAAGGTAGGTTTTTGAGGACCACTTTGGAGGATCACAAAAGGAAAAATCTTTGGTCTTGGTGAGTTGTTGGGAAGAACCTTGGATCCAAGACGAGATTGGACTTATTAATGGCAGGGAGGCTTAAAGAGGGTGGCGAATCTATGATTCAGATATTATGTATTGGCCGAGATAAAATTGTTGTTCATAAAATCACTTCTAATAATTTTGCTATGAATGATTTTGTGATTTTGACTATTATTGATCAAATTAGGCATTAAAGGTCAAATTTAGGCGAGAAGGTCTATTTCTACAAAATTGTTGCCAATAAGAAGAGTATCTCAAGGGTATCTCAAGGGTTAAATTTTTAGAAATTTATAGTCTTTTGAAAGAAGAAATTGCATTAAAGATGACATGAAAGAGGAAGGTAGGTTTTTGAGGACCACTTTGGAGGATCACAAAAGGAAAAATCTTTGGTCTTGGTGAGTTGTTGGGAAGAACCTTGGATCCAAGACGAGATTGGACTTATTAATGGGAGGAGGCTTAAAGAGGGTGGCGAATCTATGATTCAGATATTATGTATTGGCCGAGATAAAATTGTTGTTCATAAAATCACTTCTAATAATTTTGCTATGAATGATTTTGTGATTTTGACTATTATTGATCAAATTAGGCATTAAAGGTCAAATTTAGGCGAGAAGGTGTATTTCTACAAAATTGTTGCCAATAAGAAGAGTATCTCAAGGGTATCTCAAGGGTTAAATTTTTAGAAATTTATAGTCTTTTGAAAGAAGAAATTGCATTAAAGATGACATGAAAGAGGAAGGTAGGTTTTTGAGGACCACTTTGGAGGATCACAAAAGGAAAAATCTTTGGTCTTGGTGAGTTGTTGGGAAGAACCTTGGATCCAAGACGAGATTGGACTTATTAATGGGAGGAGGCTTAAAGAGGGTGGCGAATCTATGATTCAAATATTATGTATTGGCCGAGATAAAATTGTTGTTCATAAAATCACTTCTAATAATTTTGCTATGAATGATTTTGTGATTTTGACTATTATTGATCAAATTAGGCATTAAAGGTCAAATTTAGGCGAGAAGGTCTATTTCTACAAAATTGTTGCCAATAAGAAGAGTATCTCAAGGGTAATCCAAAGGTAAATTTTTAGAAATTTATAGTCTTTTGAAAGAAGAAATTGCATTAAAGATGACATGAAAGAGGAAGGTAGGTTTTTGAGGACCACTTTGGAGGATCACAAAAGGAAAAATCTTTGGTCTTGGTGAGTTGTTGGGAAGAACCTTGGATCCAAGACGAGATTGGACTTATTAATGGGAGGAGGCTTAAAGAGGGTGGCGAATCTATGATTCAGATATTATGTATTGGCCGAGATAAAATTGTTGTTCATAAAATCACTTCTAATAATTTTGCTATGAATGATTTTGTGATTTTGACTATTATTGATCAAATTAGGCATTAAAGGTCAAATTTAGGCGAGAAGGTCTATTTCTACAAAATTGTTGCCAATAAGAAGAGTATCTCAAGGGTATCTCAAGGGTTAAATTTTTAGAAATTTATAGTCTTTTGAAAGAAGAAATTGCATTAAAGATGACATGAAAGAGGAAGGTAGGTTTTTGAGGACCACTTTGGAGGATCACAAAAGGAAAAATCTTTGGTCTTGGTGAGTTGTTGGGAAGAACCTTGGATCCAAGACGAGATTGGACTTATTAATGGCGGGGAGGCTTAAAGAGGGTGGCGAATCTATGATTCAGATATTATGTATTGGCCGAGATAAAATTGTTGTTCATAAAATCACTTCTAATAATTTTGCTATGAATGATTTTGTGATTTTGACTATTATTGATCAAATTAGGCATTAAAGGTCAAATTTAGGCGAGAAGGTCTATTTCTACAAAATTGTTGCCAATAAGAAGAGTATCTCAAGGGTATCTCAAGGGTTAAATTTTTAGAAATTTATAGTCTTTTGAAAGAAGAAATTGCATTAAAGATGACATGAAAGAGGAAGGTAGGTTTTTGAGGACCACTTTGGAGGATCACAAAAGGAAAAATCTTTGGTCTTGGTGAGTTGTTGGGAAGAACCTTGGATCCAAGACGAGATTGGACTTATTAATGGGAGGAGGCTTAAAGAGGGTGGCGAATCTATGATTCAAATATTATGTATTGGCCGAGATAAAATTGTTGTTCATAAAATCACTTCTAATAATTTTGCTATGAATGATTTTGTGATTTTGACTATTATTGATCAAATTAGGCATTAAAGGTCAAATTTAGGCGAGAAGGTCTATTTCTACAAAATTGTTGCCAATAAGAAGAGTATCTCCAGGGTTAAATTTTTAGAAATTTATAGTCTTTTGAAAGAAGAAATTGCATTAAAGATGACATGAAAGAGGAAGGTAGGTTTTTGAGGACCACTTTGGAGGATCACAAAAGGAAAAATCTTTGGTCTTGGTGAGTTGTTGGGAAGAACCTTGGATCCAAGACGAGATTGGACTTATTAATGGCAGGAGGCTTAAAGAGGGTGGCGAATCTATGATTCAGATATTATGTATTGGCCGAGATAAAATTGTTGTTCATAAAATCACTTCTAATAATTTTGCTATGAATGATTTTGTGATTTTGACTATTATTGATCAAATTAGGCATTAAAGGTCAAATTTAGGCGAGAAGGTCTATTTCTACAAAATTGTTGCCAATAAGAAGAGTATCTCAAGGGTATCTCAAGGGTTAAATTTTTAGAAATTTATAGTCTTTTGAAAGAAGAAATTGCATTAAAGATGACATGAAAGAGGAAGGTAGGTTTTTGAGGACCACTTTGGAGGATCACAAAAGGAAAAATCTTTGGTCTTGGTGAGTTGTTGGGAAGAACCTTGGATCCAAGACGAGATTGGACTTATTAATGGCAGGAGGCTTAAAGAGGGTGGCGAATCTATGATTCAGATATTATGTATTGGCCGAGATAAAATTGTTGTTCATAAAATCACTTCTAATAATTTTGCTATGAATGATTTTGTGATTTTGACTATTATTGATCAAATTAGGCATTAAAGGTCAAATTTAGGCGAGAAGGTCTATTTCTACAAAATTGTTGCCAATAAGAAGAGTATCTCAAGGGTATCTCAAGGGTTAAATTTTTAGAAATTTATAGTCTTTTGAAAGAAGAAATTGCATTAAAGATGACATGAAAGAGGAAGGTAGGTTTTTGAGGACCACTTTGGAGGATCACAAAAGGAAAAATCTTTGGTCTTGGTGAGTTGTTGGGAAGAACCTTGGATCCAAGACGAGATTGGACTTATTAATGGCGGGGAGGCTTAAAGAGGGTGGCGAATCTATGATTCAAATATTATGTATTGGCCGAGATAAAATTGTTGTTCATAAAATCACTTCTAATAATTTTGCTATGAATGATTTTGTGATTTTGACTATTATTGATCAAATTAGGCATTAAAGGTCAAATTTAGGCGAGAAGGTCTATTTCTACAAAATTGTTGCCAATAAGAAGAGTATCTCAAGGGTATCTCAAGGGTTAAATTTTTAGAAATTTATAGTCTTTTGAAAGAAGAAATTGCATTAAAGATGACATGAAAGAGGAAGGTAGGTTTTTGAGGACCACTTTGGAGGATCACAAAAGGAAAAATCTTTGGTCTTGGTGAGTTGTTGGGAAGAACCTTGGATCCAAGACGAGATTGGACTTATTAATGGCAGGGAGGCTTAAAGAGGGTGGCGAATCTATGATTCAAATATTATGTATTGGCCGAGATAAAATTGTTGTTCATAAAATCACTTCTAATAATTTTGCTATGAATGATTTTGTGATTTTGACTATTATTGATCAAATTAGGCATTAAAGGTCAAATTTAGGCGAGAAGGTCTATTTCTACAAAATTGTTGCCAATAAGAAGAGTATCTCAAGGGTATCTCAAGGGTTAAATTTTTAGAAATTTATAGTCTTTTGAAAGAAGAAATTGCATTAAAGATGACATGAAAGAGGAAGGTAGGTTTTTGAGGACCACTTTGGAGGATCACAAAAGGAAAAATCTTTGGTCTTGGTGAGTTGTTGGGAAGAACCTTGGATCCAAGACGAGATTGGACTTATTAATGGCAGGGAGGCTTAAAGAGGGTGGCGAATCTATGATTCGAGATATTATGTATTGGCCGAGATAAAATTGTTGTTCATAAAATCACTTCTAATAATTTTGCTATGAATGATTTTGTGATTTTGACTATTATTGATCAAATTAGGCATTAAAGGTCAAATTTAGGCGAGAAGGTCTATTTCTACAAAATTGTTGCCAATAAGAAGAGTATCTCAAGGGTATCTCAAGGGTTAAATTTTTAGAAATTTATAGTCTTTTGAAAGAAGAAATTGCATTAAAGATGACATGAAAGAGGAAGGTAGGTTTTTGAGGACCACTTTGGAGGATCACAAAAGGAAAAATCTTTGGTCTTGGTGAGTTGTTGGGAAGAACCTTGGATCCAAGACGAGATTGGACTTATTAATGGGAGGAGGCTTAAAGAGGGTGGCGAATCTATGATTCAGATATTATGTATTGGCCGAGATAAAATTGTTGTTCATAAAATCACTTCTAATAATTTTGCTATGAATGATTTTGTGATTTTGACTATTATTGATCAAATTAGGCATTAAAGGTCAAATTTAGGCGAGAAGGTCTATTTCTACAAAATTGTTGCCAATAAGAAGAGTATCTCAAGGGTATCTCAAGGGTTAAATTTTTAGAAATTTATAGTCTTTTGAAAGAAGAAATTGCATTAAAGATGACATGAAAGAGGAAGGTAGGTTTTTGAGGACCACTTTGGAGGATCACAAAAGGAAAAATCTTTGGTCTTGGTGAGTTGTTGGGAAGAACCTTGGATCCAAGACGAGATTGGACTTATTAATGGCAGGGAGGCTTAAAGAGGGTGGCGAATCTATGATTCGAGATATTATGTATTGGCCGAGATAAAATTGTTGTTCATAAAATCACTTCTAATAATTTTGCTATGAATGATTTTGTGATTTTGACTATTATTGATCAAATTAGGCATTAAAGGTCAAATTTAGGCGAGAAGGTCTATTTCTACAAAATTGTTGCCAATAAGAAGAGTATCTCAAGGGTATCTCAAGGGTTAAATTTTTAGAAATTTATAGTCTTTTGAAAGAAGAAATTGCATTAAAGATGACATGAAAGAGGAAGGTAGGTTTTTGAGGACCACTTTGGAGGATCACAAAAGGAAAAATCTTTGGTCTTGGTGAGTTGTTGGGAAGAACCTTGGATCCAAGACGAGATTGGACTTATTAATGGCAGGAGGCTTAAAGAGGGTGGCGAATCTATGATTCAGATATTATGTATTGGCCGAGATAAAATTGTTGTTCATAAAATCACTTCTAATAATTTTGCTATGAATGATTTTGTGATTTTGACTATTATTGATCAAATTAGGCATTAAAGGTCAAATTTAGGCGAGAAGGTGTATTTCTACAAAATTGTTGCCAATAAGAAGAGTATCTCAAGGGTATCTCAAGGGTTAAATTTTTAGAAATTTATAGTCTTTTGAAAGAAGAAATTGCATTAAAGATGACATGAAAGAGGAAGGTAGGTTTTTGAGGACCACTTTGGAGGATCACAAAAGGAAAAATCTTTGGTCTTGGTGAGTTGTTGGGAAGAACCTTGGATCCAAGACGAGATTGGACTTATTAATGGGAGGAGGCTTAAAGAGGGTGGCGAATCTATGATTCAGATATTATGTATTGGCCGAGATAAAATTGTTGTTCATAAAATCACTTCTAATAATTTTGCTATGAATGATTTTGTGATTTTGACTATTATTGATCAAATTAGGCATTAAAGGTCAAATTTAGGCGAGAAGGTCTATTTCTACAAAATTGTTGCCAATAAGAAGAGTATCTCAAGGGTATCTCAAGGGTTAAATTTTTAGAAATTTATAGTCTTTTGAAAGAAGAAATTGCATTAAAGATGACATGAAAGAGGAAGGTAGGTTTTTGAGGACCACTTTGGAGGATCACAAAAGGAAAAATCTTTGGTCTTGGTGAGTTGTTGGGAAGAACCTTGGATCCAAGACGAGATTGGACTTATTAATGGGAGGAGGCTTAAAGAGGGTGGCGAATCTATGATTCAAATATTATGTATTGGCCGAGATAAAATTGTTGTTCATAAAATCACTTCTAATAATTTTGCTATGAATGATTTTGTGATTTTGACTATTATTGATCAAATTAGGCATTAAAGGTCAAATTTAGGCGAGAAGGTCTATTTCTACAAAATTGTTGCCAGTAATTTCATCATTAACGATTTTGCATTGTGTCAAAAATTTCATTCTTGAGCAATAAATGCTCAAAATCTAGGGCAAAATAGACAATTAGGGTAATTTAATTGTTTGGTGAAGTGCTACAAGTTTGATGTGCTAAAATTGAGTGTCTACAAGCACATCAGAATTGATATTGTAATGCATCAAGGAATCTATAAAATTCTTCTCGTAATAGGACTTTGATAGTATCAAATATCTCTCAAATTAAACAGATTTTAAAAAATGGTTATTTATCAAGTTATTACGTTAATTGTTCATTGATGGTCAATAACTTTACTTTACTTTTACTTTATGTTAAAGTATGTTGTTATCATTTATTATATTATTATTAATACGAAGCAATATGAAAATGGGTCTAACTACAATATATTAATATAATGGGGTAAAATTATATATTATGTTTCAAAAACTAAATTTTTATTAAATTAATTATCAAATTAACATATACTAGATAAATATTTTCGTTCTTGAAATTTATCTTCATTAAATAAATAATTTCTTTTATAAAAATAAATAAATAAATAAATAAATATATATATATATATATATATATATATATATATATATATAAATTAATTATCAAATTAACATAGTTAAATAACCTAGTTTATAAAAGTTATCTTCATTAAATATAAAATTTATTTAAGAAACCTTTATGACCAAGTTTATAAAGTTATCTTCATTAAAAAAATAATTTTTTTTATAAAAATAATTATATATATATATATATATATATATATATATATATATATATATATATTTGATTTGGCTAGTGTGAGAAACCCCTACGACCAATGCACATGGCTGACTCCTAAAGCCGAAAGCTATGCTTATCAACAGGGACTTTAACACACAACCACCACACATCCACACCCTCACACACTCACCCATGCCGTGGTTAGAACCTGGAAAACCATTCGCCATAAGGGCTAGGACATTTCGTTCCATGGACCCGTCCCATCAGAATATACCCCTCAGGCTATCAAAGGTTTTTTTTTTTGTATCAGGTGCAAGTCATCAGGCTAGAACCCTGGACCTCCTTTCCAAGATTAAGGGAACTTGCCAGTAATGCAATTGGTGCAAATGAAAATAATTTTATATAATCTATAATCAAGTGCTATTAGTTCAACCGGTTAGATTCCTCAACATTTAAGGAGGAAACCAAGGTTCAAAACTTGCCAATTATAATCTAGTGCTATTAGTTCAACGCGTTAGATTCCTCACTATTTAAGAAAAAAACCAAGGTTCAAAACTTGCCAAACAATATACGAATAATATCCAAGCTTTATTGTAATACAGACAATATACTGATGATGTAATAAAGGTAAAGGCCCTTTCAATCCTATATAATCAATTAATTTATTTTTTATATAATCTACTATCTCATAACTACTTTACCTATATTTTATGTTTTTTTTTTAAAGTGACCTACTTTTCTTTTCTTTTTTATTTTTATAAAAAAATTATTATATTAATAAAATAATATCTAATTATACAAAAAAAACATGTCCAACACTAACCATTGTGGTTAAAAGTACACAAGAGTGTCCACAAAAAAACATATAACAACCACCAAAATAATATTAAATATGCATTCCGAAAAATCATTGCAAATATTCTTCGTTGTATCACATCACTCCAAAACAAATTTTTCATATAAAAATATTATTGCCTTTCAACTTCAAAGGCACAAGTTAATTGGTAGTTACTCTCCACAATTGAAATTCCGTTAAATCTTACCCAACAGATTAAAGTTTATAAATAACAACACCCCACATCAAACAAAAAATATTACCAATCCCTTGTGAAAAAAAAAAAATATTATTACCTCCACTAATGGTATTGGTGGGATCCATGAATGCTTGTTTAGGAGAACACGTGTATGCTGCTCCCTCCTTTAAAAAGAGTAGTTCTCCTTCTGTCTAATTTTGGATTGATGGTATAGGTATATTAATATTATGTCCATTCGAGAATTGTGGGGACAGTGTAATTATTGGGGGTTCGATTTTTTTAAGGTTAAATTAGTTCTGCATTTTAAGAAGAGTTAAATGCTCAACGGATCATAAAATTTATCAACCAAATTATATATATGTTCCGCTTTCCCTCAAATATATAAAAAATAGCTAATAGATGTAAACGTAAATTTCAATAATTTCAATATTACATTATTATGTTGTGATACAAGATTTCTTTATGATTAATTCGTGTTGATTGGATAGTAGCACAGATAAAAGACAAGATACTATGGTTCTATATATCATGTGGGAACATCAGTCTTGCAATTTAAAAATTAGGGCTAGATACGTTGAAGTAATCTTTGATTCATTGTAAAAAGAAATATTCTATTCTTCAATATAAAAAAATCAATGTTGAATTTTTGTTTGTATTTGTTTTTTTCAAATGAGAGAGGAAAAAGTATTTGGTAGGAGTAGATCACTATTTGAGGTATTTGTTAACTCGTTAACAAGATTGTCTACAGAGATTGGATTTGTCATAGTTAATCATATCTTTAAGTTTTAGTTATAGATTGTATTCATTACCAACCTATTTGCTTGAGGCACTAAACTTGAAGTTAGCAAGGAAGTCCACAAAATTCTCTTCACAAATAGTGTGCCACTGTGAGATGGTACCAAATAGTAGAGTCAACTAACTACGAGATGGTATCAAACAATAGAGTCAACTAACTACGAGATGGTATCAAACAATAGAGTCAACTGACAACCTTCTCTAAGTAAATGATATAGTTTTCAATCTGATTACTATTTTCAAAGGGTGAGCAATCCAACATGGTATTAGACCCAAAACAAAATGACATCGAATTACATAAAAAATCTCGTCTAGTGATTTGAGGAGTAAAAATAAAGAAGAAAAATTCCTCTAACTTTAAATGGAAACTTCAAATTTTCAAATTTAAAATTTTGAAAACAAGTACTAAATGTTGTGTATTGTCCTCAAGCCTTTTTTTGCACTTTGAATTTGTACATTGTTCCATTGAAAAATCATTTGCACAACTATTTTATTTCAACATTGAGAAGGTTATACAATGATTATATTTCATGCAAAACCACAAGTATCTTGATTAGCATGAATGTATTTGGGAGTGTGAGTGTAGTGGTGCAAGATTTACAAGCACTTTTTTTTTGCTTCAACATGATATTTTTGTGTTGCTTGAACATCTTTCATCTTAAAAGGTTAGTTGGCCATTTTGGCTTGTACAATGTGCTTTTGGTTCTTTGAAACACATTGGTCATGAGATCAAATCCCAAACAACATGGAGGTGTGAGCTTTTATTTTTTGTTCTCTTCTTTGGAGATGCGTTGCTTAACATAATTGTCATGTGAAGCATATGTCTCATCATCATCAAACAACATAGTGGTGATGGTTTTGTTTTAATTGTCACAGGTTATGAGTCCAAACTTATCTTTTTCCTTTTTCAAAGGGTGAGTTAACCTTTTCATCTCCATTATCATGAAAGATATTTATTTTTCTATGAAGGACAAATATATCATTTATATTTGGAATGTTAGATGTCTGTGTAATCATAGCCTTTCCTAAGGCTTCCTTAGAACAAGTTATAAGGACAAATCTGGTTAGTATTTCTTTTTTTGTTACATTGATAGCTTTTGATGCTTAACACTTAAAGTAAATAACCATATAATAGAATATAAAGTTGCAATAAAATAAAGATAACTCAAAAAGTAATATCAACTGTAATAACTCTAGAAATAACTCAGAAATACTCACAAAATAATCACTTGTAAATTTTTTTGGAAATGATATTGAATAAAGGTTTACTAATGCATGCTATATGTAATGCATTTTAGATAACAATTACAATGCTTTGTCACAAATATATAATGGAATGCGACTCTTCATATGAAGCACTCTTGACCTTCACTCTTCTTTGGAACTCTTCACTTTCCTATTCTAAGGACACATGTGCACTCTTACATAATGGACACTTGTGCATATTCGCACTCACAACACTTGCACACTTAATTACATGATATTTCTGTATTTCCTACACATTATTACATTACATAAAATATAATCTTACACTCTACACCTAATTTAATATTGTACCAAGGCAGTACAATATCATGTACCAAATAATGTAATATACTCCAACACCACATTGTATTACATTATTTGGTTATTGAAGACTTTAGTACAATCTTCGTCCTGATCTAACTTTGTAATGGACGAGACCTTGATCTAGTTCTCCTTCCTTTTGATTATCTTCATCCTTTTCTTCTTTGATTTGTAAATGACTTTGAAATGCAACTTGTTGTTGTCCTCTCATATTTTTTATCATATTGAATTTTGGATTGACCCAATGTTTTTGATGGTAGAGTGATTCTTGATTCTCACTTCCTGTAATCTATCTTTCAAAATATTCAATAGTGTTATTTTGAACAAAAACAAGATCTTGAGAGAATCCAAATGAGTCTAAAGCATATAATCCATTTTTAATTGATCCTGTAACTTCTATCTCATTTTGATTTTTAATGAGACACTTATTGACTCCATTTATATATTTAAACTCAATCATCCTTTTTCTTTCTACCAATTTGGTCACTAAAATGAGACTTGATGTTAATCTAAGAACATACATCACATCATGTAACAAAAAAATTAAAATGATGTACTAGGTGTCACACAACCACATCCATGCACAAGATAGGTTTTACCATCTGCAATTTTCAAAACAAAGTTATCTTTGACTTCTAGATAATCAAACCACTATAGATTGCCTGTCATATGATGACTAGCACTAGAATTTATGTACCAAAGATCTTTATCTTTTTGAACCATATGGTTATCATTATTTGATGTTTTTTTTAAATCGAAAAACACCTTGTAGGGCCACCTTGGTCTGAGAGACCATGACCAGGGGGTTCTACACCGTCAAAGTCACTCGGGAGTCGTGTTCGGCCCTGCCCGCACCAACATTATCAATTGGATTTTGGGTACCCAATTCAACTTTTTGGTAGGGTGGAGATTCGAACCTTGGACCTCCCTTGGAGGATTGCCCTCTCCTCTCCAACTCACCTACAACACCTGGGTTACCATTATTTGATGTTATCTTGCAATATTGGTAAGAATTATGAAGAATATTGTGATTTTGAATTCTTCCATAATGTTTTCTATGTTGATAAGTCCCTCTTGACAATTTCTCCATCAATTTCCTTTGATGTAGCCTACCTTATAGCTCCCTAGATAATTATTTCTAAATTAAAAAATATTTGTGGTTGAATACTATATATCTCCTAGTTGTTGAATAATAAATTTCAAATTTTAAAGTTTCAAAACCTTTTGATGTTGAATTCCTTAGAGCTCCCTAATTAACTATAAACTAAGAATATTTGTAAATTTAACATTTCTAAGTTTGATACATACTACCTTGTCTCTCCATACTTAAATTAATTTGCAATATTCCTATGTAACTTGAAATTCAAATAAGATAAAATACTTCAAAAAATTAAATTAAATTGCACTTATCACTCCAAAAACTCTAAATTGCATAAAGAAAATTCCAAGGTTATAATTTTCTAATTATCTACCTTATCTCTCCATTAATCCAATTAATCTCTAATGTAATAGATTAATTAAACTTAAACCTTAGAATAATTAAACTTACCCCTTATGTCTCCTTAAACCTTTGAAAAATCAAATTCAAACTTGAATTAAATACCTTCCTTTGGCGCCTTTCTTTTCACGCTCCTCCTTTGGCCTGACAAGAAATGTTCTTTCGCCTACACACTCAGATGCCTTCTGCTGTGCTCAACCTTAGCTCTCAATGATTCTTCTCCTCTAAATGTGTGTCTACCATACAACCAAGATTCCTTATGAAGATGTTTCATTGCCTAAGACTTTTAATTGATACTCATTTCTACAATTTGAAAAGTATCAACAAAGACTCTTACATTGCTCAGGAAGATATTACATCTTCATCATGTGACAACTAATTTGAATATTATACTTTGGCACTTGATTCTTCTCTTCCCTTAATGCTTTGCCTCCACTCTTGCAATGTTTCAATTCCTCTCAGAATGAATCGAATACTCTAGAAATGTTTGGCCTTTCACTCCAATGGATGACACTCAAATAAATCTTATCTCTTGGTGATTTGTCTTCCCTTCTGAGTGGTATTCCACCTAGTTTCAAAACTCCTTTATGCTCGGGTGATTTGTCTTCCCTTCTGAGTGGTATTCCACCTAGTTTCAAAACTCCTTTATGCTCGAATTCCAAGCTACGCTTGTCATCTAAAAATTTGCTTGGTTTGACATCTAATATTTTGCATGATTTGACTTCTCTTATGCTCAGTTTTTGGTATCCAATTAGATGATGCTCAATGCCCATTACTCTACATAGTTTTGACATCTCTTATGATAAAATTTGAGCTCCCTTTTTTATGGTGCTCAACGTCACTTCTGCCCAAATTTCAACATCAAATTTTAGGTGATATTATTTACCTCTTATTTGACACTTTGGTGTCTTCTTTTCGTGGATTTCTGCACTTGATATCTTACTTGGTTTTTTATTTGTTCAACTTCCTTGGTGCTTGAAAAAACACCTGCAATCCTTGTGCTCTTATTATCTTAAGTCAGCTCTTTTTGTGCTAAAAAATTCCAATACTTTATCCTTGTATTCTTTTGGCTTTCACTCAATACTTTCTACATTGCTGCAACATCTTATTTTCCTTCTCTTGTGCTACATTCTAGCTCTGTCTATGCTGTAATATGATGTAGGTTCATGTGACTTCCATCACCATCACATGCTTCAAGTTTGATGCCCAAAAAAATGAGCTTACCGACAAATAACACTTTAACAATAATACTATAAAATGATACTTTCAATTCTTTCAAGATCCTTTCAAACTTAATAAAATTTGTAGAGATTTATTATCTCTATTTTTCTTACTTTGCATCTTTTTGTAAATGCTCTTATGATTTTATTCTTGTCTACTATGGCTCACTTGAGATATGGTGCTCCTCCTAAATGACTCTAGATACTTTTGATGTGTTCTATTTTATCTTGTATATGATGTTACCTTGAATATTAAAGTTTACTGCATAGCTTTCCTTAAACTCTGCCTTGCTTGACTTTGATTGTTATTCAAATTTAGCATTCTTAGATGCTTCATAGTGCTAATAGAGATAATTTTATTCTCCATACTATTTACTTTGCTAATACTTTCTTCCTTTGTTGTTTCACTTTGCTATTCTCTTGCAAATGTAGGTGCAATAAACTCAAGCATTGGATCATTGGTGTAGGGTGCTCTCCAAGATTAAAATTTCACTATGTTGTCCTTTTGAATACTTGCAACCATCAATAATTTAACTTCTTAAAAATGTACTTAAAAACCTTTAATATGCAACATTATTTGCCTTGTATATGGTTCTAGACTTCTTTTCTTCTTATAGTTCCTTTGGAATTTAATGATTTCCCCTATGCTCAGTTTAATTTTGAGCATTACTTCTCTATTTTTTACTTTTATGGGCTTTTCATCAGATGACGATGATTATTCCAAACCTTATATAAACACCTTTATCGAAATTCTTCTATATTTATCTTCTTTATCTTGAAGATATCTTCTTGTCTTCAAAATTGTTCTTCTAGATTCAATATTTGTCTTGACTGAATATGCTACCTTCTCTAGTTTCAATTCTTCTATCTTTAATGCTATTGTAATGCTTCACTTGCTTTCAATATTGTCCTTGTGGCATTCAATTCAAATATTGCCTTTCTCTTTTACTATTATGAATATATTGACTTTGCTATCCAATGTAGACTAACAGAATACTTCCTTTGATGTGTGTTATGTTGTACTTTAACTAGGACTACCCTTAAGACATTTTTTTGTCTTGAAGTCTTCTTCTACCTTTAAGTTTTATTTCTCTATCAACCTTTTCAATAGAACCTCTTTCTTGGGTCTCTTAATCTACATTCAATGGAAATTTTTTAAGTCTCCTTTTTTTGCTTCGATGGGACCTATTTTCTCTTGGGTCTCCTTAATATTATCAGTATCAAGGTCTATATTCAAGGTTTGAAACTATATTGTAGATTGAATTCTATTTCGAGTTTGTTCTTGGAATAGGTAAACTTAATCTATCTATCAAGGTCTATATTTGAGTTTCAAAATACTTATCAATATCTATGTCTAAAATTTAATTGCAACCCAAACCAATCCCTACATGAGGAAACCTCACAACTTTCTAGAAATTTGAAGATGAAAGTCTTCTCTATCCATTAGAGAAAGTTTCTCAAATTCTGAAGATCAATTTTTACTGCAACAAAAATCAGATAACATTTTATAGCAATAATATAAAAATTCTATAAAATATTTTAATAATATAAAGCAAAATAACAATGACCAAATTTTTCTTCTTTGAGTTGGTTCTCTAAAATTTGCATTTTTAAATCTTCACTGGTTTTCCATCAACCTAGTGGTACTAATCCTTACCTTCATTTGTCTTTCTCTTAGCCAATGGAAATACTTGTCTTCACTGGTTTTCCTTATCCAGTGGTAATGTCCTTAACTTCACCGGTCTTTCCTTAACTAGTGGAAATATCCTTGGACTATTTATAACTTTTAAAAACCTGTGCAAGAAAACTTGTTGTCGCTCTGATACCACTAATAAATTTTGATGCTTACCACTTAAAGTAAATAACCACATAATCGAATATAAAGTTGCAATAAATTAAATATAACTCAGAAAGTAATATCAACTATAATAAATCCAAAAATGATTCAAAAATACCCACATAATAAACACTTAGAAATGCTCTAGAAATGATATTTAATAAAGGTCTACTCATGCATGCTATGTGCAATGCATTTTTGATAACAATTACAATGCTTTATCATAAATATATAATAGAATGTGACTCTTCATATGAAGCACTCTTGAACTTAACTCTTCTTTGAAACTCTTTACTTTCCTATTCTAAGGATACATGTGCACTATTATATAATGGACATTTGTACACATCCACACTTACAACACTTGCACACTTAATTAGATGACACTTTTGTATTTATTGCACATTATTACATTACATGAAATATAATATCACACTCTAATCTAAGACACACACCTAATTTAATATTGTACCAAGGTGGTACAATATCATGTACCAAATAATGTAATATACTCCAACATACATTACCCTTGCAAGATCTTCAAAAGGATTGTGCATTATGGACTAAATCTCATCTTTTATTTTTTCCACTAGTTAACTTATTTTAAAAACTTCTTTATCAATAAAGTTGTTAGTTATATTCCCCACTATGTCACTTTTAGTTGATATAAGGTTGTCCTAGTCATAAATAAAGGAAGTATTTTGGCTGAAACTTCTACTCATTTGGTCATGCATTACCTTGGCTAGCATATCTCTTATAAAATTCTTCTAGTCGAAATATTGTGAAGTCAAACCTCAATGAAATATTTTTATTCTCCTTTTATAAGCACACTCTTTCATATCAACTACATGGTACAGTCCTTCACTCAATGAGCACCCATTAGTATTGTGGTTAGTAGCATTCTTTGCTTATAAGAGGTTAGAGGTTAGAGGTTTGAATCATAGCTTATCCATATTTTTAACAATGACAAGTCTTTGTTCTAGTATGTGGATGTTCTTGGCATACCTTATGGGATTGGACACTCATTTTTGAGACTCAACACCCATGTATGGTTGCTTAGCTAGTTTAGCTAGCTTAGTGCACTTGAATTAGCCTAATATCATTAGTTTGAACCTTTGGAGAAGCACTTTATGAAGTTGGAAGCCAACATGGTATTGACATGGCCATATAAATATTTTTTTACACGTATAAAGGAGTCTAAACCAATCAAACAATGCTTAGTGTTAATTGTCAATTTGCCAAAGTAGACTAGAGGCAGACATGTAGTACAAGACATCTAGTTAGCAAAGGTAAGTGGTATCTTTCACAATGATAACACATGGAATATAGTGATTAGCTTGTATCAACCCTAAGGCTTGTAATTTAACTTTATCTTGAGTAATATTATACCCAACCTTTTGAAGGATGTAACTTTTCTAAATAGAATCTACACATTGGTAATATCAGTTCAATGACCTATTATATTATTGTATACGAATATTTTTCTAGAAGAGTAGGTTTTGTATGTTCCATGCAAGGGATACCTTGTTCTTAAAGGCCCGTTTTAAACAAGGGGGAGGTTATTCAAAAATCTACCTTTGTTGCTTGATGATTCAATTATTTTCTTTTGATATTGAAGGACATATTATGGTCACTATGTTAGGACCCCATCCTAACACCTTGACGTAATAGTCCTTGTGGAACGTGGGTAGTACCCATGCTAATAATTTGTAGTATTTTATTATATTCTGGATTAAGAAGTGCCTATGCTAATTGGCATCCTTTTATGTATCTGTTTTTCAAGAATGTAGCTGATTGTAGGTAGGATATTCTAGCTCAGGTGGTATTTTACATGTAAGCCAACCTTGGAATTTAGGTGCTAGAGGAATTCCTTAAAACAATGAGGGGCAGCATTGTATATATATTTTTGCATAATTGGATGAAGTATTGAAGGAGGTTGCCCCCTCAAAGAGGCTTGTGATTCAAAGCTATTGTAATATTATTATTTTTTTTACAATTTATTTTCATAGTGTGCATTTTACTTCCATAGTGTGTTGTGAGCATATATGTTTATTTTAAATATTTGTGTGAGTGTGCTTAATTTTAATAATATATTATTAACAAGTGGTATCAAAGTTGAGATCAAGTTGTGACCTATCTCAGTACCATAGGCCATACAGTTGGCCAAATTGGTAGAAGATAAATTCAAGGTCCTTAGTCACACTTCTAAATCTCATCAATCTAAGCCATATTTTTTGGCCAAACTAATATCAAGAACTGCTACTAGATATCCACCTATAAAAATATTGAGTTATGAGGAGGTAGAGAATAGAAAGGCACAAGGGTTATGTTAAAATTGTGATGAAAAATACTCTAGAGGGCACATGTGTGTGCAATAAAAATTGTACTTGCTCAATATAGATGAAGTCCCCATTGTAAAATCTTCTAAGGATGAGGAGGATCCTCAAGAAATAGATACTACAGGTTCGACGACCGAGAAGGAGGAAGCCCAATAAATTTTTTTGATGCATGCTTTAGCAGGAGTATCAACTCCCCAAACCATGAAGGTAATTGGCCATTTCAAGGGACAAAGGATCATAATTCTAATTGAATTCGATAGTACATAATTTTATTGATCCATGTGTAGCCAAATAGGGAAATTGTTACATCACCATATGCAACTCCTTCAAAGTCATGATTGCTAATGGTGGCACCCTACCATGCAAGGGAAAATGTCATAATGTTAAAATAAAAATTGGGGACTATAATCTCAAGTTTGACATGTTTGCCTTACCCTTAGGAGGGTGTGATATAGTTTTGGGAGTACAATGGTTGATAATGTTAGGACCAATATTATGAGATGTTGTAGAATTATGGATGAGATTTAGTCAAGACGATTAGGAATATACTTTTCATAGAACAAAGGCTTTATTTATTTTGATGAGAGGATATTTGGCATGTATTTCTGTAATAGAATGTTTCATTCTTATGTTTAATTAATGATTATAATATGTTTTATGTAAGTTATTGTTGTATATTTCTATAATTTGTCAATAAAAGGATAAATGCAGTTAATCTAATAAATGTGTTTGTTTTATGTAAAATATGTCTGAGTTATGAGTAATTATGCAGGCAAGGTGTTGAAGAATGTTTAAAAAATGAACGATGCAGCTAGCACGAGCCTTGGGATACACCTTGGACGCAAGGAGATGGACGTAAGAACAAAGGATGTAGGAAGCCTAAGGCACGGTGATAGAGCAGTAGTAGATTACTATTATAGAATATGGTAACTGAAACATGTTAGCGAAGATAGTAGTTGAAGCATGTTAAGAAATATAGTTATTGAAGTACGTTTTAGAAGGTAGCTACTAAAATATGTTACAAAAGGATTTTTACTAGCAGTTATCGAAGGATTTTTACCAATAGTTACTAAAGGATGATTAAGTTCATTGATTGATGTTGCATGCCACATCATTTTCACATGGCAACCAAGTATTTCCAGTCAGCATAATATTTTATTTTTCATGTATTCTTCACATGGGATATTGTGATTAATAAAGTCATTATTACTTTATTCAATAAAGTTGTGTAATCCAACTATTGTTAGGTTTATTAGATTTAGACGCAAGATTGTTGAACCTTTTCCTGGAATAAAGGACATTTGGTTATATTTTATATCTTGAAAAATGTCAAAGTTAGTGTTTCTTTATTAAGTTAGCTTACGTATTACCACTTGGACCATTCAGGAGGTTTACCAAGTCCAAGAAGGAATAGGAATTGTATTAGTTTAGATTATTTTGGTTAGTACATAGTTGTCACATCATAAGTCCACAAAAATCCACATGGCAAAATACGTGGAAGATTTTATTCAGAATTGTACAAGTCATCATATATATTACATAGGAAGACCTTTGAAGAGGTCTAATGCCAAAATTTCCTAATGTTGAAACATCAAATTCTCTTGTCGAGATTTTTCTGAAGAACTATGCCAACATGTACATTTGAATCACCAACAATAAAAGTAGCACTTTATTCTTCGCATATGGTAATTGTGTCATTTGTATTTATTGTTTAATTTCATTTATGTAATTGTAATTGTATTTCCTTGCATTCATAGAATAAAATCATGTTAGGAATAGTTATGCATTTTAGTCACTAAGATAAAGTAAACTAGGGGAGAAAGACTTACATTGTCTTCTAGGAGGCAAGGCCCACTCCTACAACTAGTCCCTAAGCTCTCGCCCCTACAATAGGTTAGAAATAGTTAATTAACCTTAGAATATAAAATAAAGTAAATTGCATTTTCATAAAATATAAAGTTAGAATAGATAAATAAAACTAACTGCACGAGGATCCTCACCAATAGATCAATTCATCAGTAAGTAACTACTATTAGTTAAACTCATCAATAGCCAATTATTGTTAGAATAATTATTATTTTTTTTATTTTTGTTTTCATTCTACAAATCTAACTCCTATTTGCAAACACCTAAAACTAAAAGAAATCTAAACTAAGCTTAGCATTGATCCCTATGGTATAATCTATACTGGATTGCTATTCTTTAAATCTAACCTTGATTACCCTCGGATTGACAAATTTAAATGTAAGCTATTACAGTCGATCATTTTGGCATCATTGTCGGGGAGAATAGCGCCGTAGTGGTTAATCAAAAAAGTTGTTTGGCAGTGCAATTAGGCGAGGCTTACTTATATGTGGAAAAAGGTATGTATGAGTCCTTGGGAAGCATATGAGTCGAAGTGGTATGAGATGGTCCCAACAAGTCCCTTTGTACGACGTTGCTAGGTTCATTTTTCTTGAGGAATCAATTTTACTGCTTTCTTAATTAGAATTTTATTTTTTGCAAATTTCAATTTTTACAAATTTTATTTCTTGCAAATTTCCTACTTTGGGTAATTATTATTGCTTAGTTGACTTAGGACCTATGAGAAAAATAGGAAGTAGGTTTACACTAAAAAAGACCTAAACTTGGCTTAGGACCCTGTTAGAAGTAGGAAGTAGTTATGGTTGAGTGACACAACTGTAGTGAAACCCTCCTAATAATCAAAGAAGCAGTAATAGTTTACCTTTTATTTCAGCAAATTTTATTTCTGCACATTTCTAGCTTTGGGTGATTATTATTGTTGGTTTGACTTAGGCCCTGTGAGAAAAATAGGAAGTAGGTGTACGCTGAAATAGACCTAAACGTGGTTTAGGACCTTGTTAGAAGTAGGAAGTAGGTAAGGCTGAGTGACACAGCCTTAGTGAAACCCTCCTAAACAATCAAACAAACAGTAATAGTTTAACCTTTTATTTTCAAGTAAATGTTACTTTTCCTACAATATTTCATTTTGTTCCTGATATGCTAAAGTTGGTTGTATAAAGATTCATAGGAACGTGAGTCGCATCTAATTTTAGAAAAATATTAGGATTAGCATGAAATTTTATTTCAAATTTTACTTTTCCTACAATATTTCATTCTGTTCCTGATATGCTAAAGTTGGTTGTATAAATATTCGTAGGAATGCGAGTCACATCTAATTTTAGAAAAATATTAGGATTAGCATGAAATTTTATTTCAATTGTTCTCTACTATATTAAGGATGGTTATAAACTCAATTGTTGTGATTTGTATCTAAACTTGATTACAGTAGAATTAAAATAAAAAATCAAAACCAAAACCCAAACAAAAACAAAACTAGAGAGAAAAAAGGAAATAAAAATAAGTTGCTAGATGGTGGAAAATAGTCTAAATCAGTCTGCACTTATAGACCTTAGAGAACTATTGATTAAACAAGAATTTAACCTTCTTTTTGGGTAAGGAAATAGAGCATCTAGGAAATTTTGTATGAAGCAGGGAATTATAATATGATTATTAAATAAAGATCTTATGAACATGAAGGAAATCAAAAGGATTGACATAGCTAAAACTCTAGGGACAAACCACCATTCATATTACCTGGATCTTAAAAGAAATTGTGAACGTTGGCTTTGGGATAGAAGAGCAATAGTAAATCCAACCATTTATGCTTGGAATCAATATTTTGAAGACTCCCTCCTCATTCACAAGTTCCTTGGAGACCTAGAAAAGAAAGAAGTAGCCCTAGAATATAGCAAGAAATATCAGAGGATACCTAGAGTTGTGCACTTTAGGGAGATGTGTCAAGATCTACGTTGTGAGTTACAATTTGGAAATCCTGACCCCATTCCAACTCAAGATTTTCTCATTCAATTGATTCACTTGGTGATAGACCATTTTAATTTTGAAGAAGAACACTTCATGACACCCGAACAACTTGATCCGATCAACGATATTCATAGACTATTCAAGGAAGATTAGGCATGTTGCAAAAACAAGAAACTTAGAAAATTCATGAATAGACCTAGAGACTCTAAGGGAAGATTCATAAAAATCAGCAACTCAGAAGGAAACTTCCAAAGAGACTTTAGTAGGCAGCCTAGAATTTATAAGTTAGAAGAACTTGAAACAACAACATCAACCAAACAAGCTGAAATCCTAGAACAAGATCCCGACTCATACTTGTTGCCTGAACCAGAATTTGACAATCACATAGATCCTTCTTCTATATTTATCATAACCCATACCTGATCCAATTCTTGAGATCTTATATTCAACTATGGCTGACCAACAAAGTGGGCAAGGAGAAGTAGACGAGAACCAAAGGGGGAATGAACAAAGATAGAATAGAGATCAGAGAAGAAATGGGCAGAGGAAGACATTTGCCTTCCCAATCCTACACACAGATGGGACAACAAGAGAACCTAAGTCAGTATCTATCTCTGTATTACCCACCTTCCATGGGAAACCACACGAAGATCCAGATGCTTTTCTCTTTGAATTTGAAGTAGTGTGTCAAGCTTACTTTTACACTACCGATGAACAAAAGCTAAGATTGTTTTCCTCTACTCTTAAAGATGCAACTTTAAGATGGTTCATGGGTCTAGGAGAAAATATTTGCAACCAATGGGATGGAGAACATGGATTAAAAGAGCTATTCCTTGAACGATACCAGGATTACTATAGAGTTAGGGACAAGAAAGTGGAGTTATTCCGCATGAATAAAAAAGAAGAGGAATCTTTGGAGGATTACCTTGAGAGATTTCTATTTGTTGGGTCTAGAGTAAATATAGACCTTGATGAAGAAATCTTAAAATAACTCTTTCTAAAAGGACTGAAGGAGGATGTCCTCAAGGTTTTAAATCTCATGGCAAAAGGAGATATCCATCTTATGGCATTTGAGGAGATTGTGAACCTTTGCAGAAACTATTCAAGAAACAAACCTCTAAGGGGTAACAAGTATACATCTACTGGAGGAGTGACGAGAGCAGAAATTGGAAACATGTTGGAAGGATTAAAAATTGATTTGTTAAGTACCTTGACTACATCTCTAGATTTAATGGATAAAAATCCAAAGGGGAAAGATAGTGAAGAAATTTACTATCACAGATGTAGGAAAAAGCACAATCTAAGGGAATGTCCTCTTAACATTACCAACATTTCCAATATTGCTACTTGTAAAATTTGTGATAAAGGTCACAAAATTAAAAACTGCAAATACATCTCCATTGTTAAAGCTGCCATAAAGGAACCTGAAGTTGAAGAGGCAGAAGATATTTATTTTGTAGCCCAAATATGGAATGGACCATTCAATGGACCACCAAATTGGTCAAACCCTAGTTATTCCAACTTGCAAAGGCCTAATCAATGGTCTAATGCACCAAACTGGGCAAATTGGAATTCTTATTCAAACAATCAATACTGGAACACACCTCCATGGGCCCAATTTATGACCAATACCTATGGAAATCCACCATGGAATCAAGGAATGCCCAACCAAAATAATTGGAATACTAGTGGCCAGGGAGGATCTGGTTGGTCTCAAAATCCGTCACAACAATAGAACTTTCAAAATCAATTTAGGGGACAAGCCCCTCAAAATCTACCTCAGAACAGACTTCTTCCACCTCTAGTTAACAATAATAATCCTCCTAAGCAACCTCCTCTTCCAGCTCAATCGGTCCCTAATCCTAACAACAACAAGAACATTCAACAAGCCTATGAAACTAGTGAGACATGTTCTATATCTATAGTACCTTGTCAACAAATTCAATTGAGATCAAGAAAAGTGTTGGAAAACAATGTAACTCTCACAGAGCTTGAAAATCCCACTATAGATTTGTTTGAAAAGGAGGATAACAATGAAAAGGAAATGGAAAATTCACCAGAAAACATTCCAACAAAACAACAAGAAATCCAAATTCCTCAAAGGAAGGAAGTAGAGGTACCTTTTCCTCAAATATTGGCAATACCAAAAGAACCACTTAAGCCAACCTTTAACTTCCTTCAGGAATTAGAAAATGTTACTATCAAGATCCCTTTGTTACAAGCTATCAGGGATATACCCATCTATTCCAAGCTCATTAAAAACATGTGTACAAATTTAGGAAGGAAAAAGAAGAATGAAGCACAAACTATTCAAGTCATTGGATAATTATCTGAGATAATAATGGGAGGTAGGTTATTACCAAAGTACACAGATCCTGGAATACCTATACTCACGGTGCACATTGGTGACATAGCCTTGCAAAATATCTTGGTCGATTTAGGAGTTGCTATTAATGTCATGACTAAAGAGACAGCAAAATATTTAGGGTTACATAAATTGCAATCAACTTCTATTGTACTCCAACTCGTAGATAGGTCTACTTTTAAGCCAGAGGGAAAACTGGAAGACGTTATAGTCTCCGTAAGTTCATGGGAATACCCTGTAGACTTTATAGTCTTACAACCTAAGAAAAAGTTAGGGGGACATCCCTTAATTTTAGGGTGCCCATGGCTTGCAACAATGGATGCTTACATCAGCTGTAGAACGAGAAATATGACTATTTATGATGGTAAAAATACTAAAGACCTTAGCCTATTCCCTGAATCAACAATAGAAGATGAGTTTCCAAAGCAATTGTGGTATGATTTCCCTCATTATTTTGATGAAATCCAAACCTTATCAATAAATGTTATGAGTGAACAACTTCAACAAGAGGTTGAGGGACCATTACCATTATTGTTAGGAAATCAAAGCAAGGATCAAAGTCAAGACAATGGTTGTTCATCTGAATCTACCATGACTATTAATGAAGCAAGCACAAGTCAGTCTCAACAAATGACACCATATGACTGTTACTTAAATGTTCTTGAACATGAGATAATGGGAATAGATGCAAACATAGATAAATGCAAGCAAATAGATATCACACTAGGAAGGACCTTGAATATCAATGATGAGCTCACAAGCATACAAGAGTCACAATTAATAGATGTGCTTAAGGGATATCAATCGACATTCGCATGGAACTACGAGGATATGAAAGGGATACATCCAAATGTTTGTACCCATCGTATTTTTATCCAAGAAGGATGTTATCCAATAAGACAACCTCAAAGAAGATTGAATCCAGCTATGAAAGATGTGGTTCAGGAAGAAATCATTAAACTCTTGAAGGCAGGATTTATATACCCAATTTCTAATAGTCAATGGGTGTCACCTCTTGTGATAGTCCCTAAAAATAATGGCAAATGGAGGATTTGCATGGACTATAGAGAATTAAACAAGGTAACCAAAAAATATTATTTTCCCTTGCCATTCATTGATCAAGTTCTTGATACATTGGCTGGAAAGAAATATTTTTGCTTTCTAGATGGGTTTAGTGGCTATAATCAAGTTTCCATAGCTGAGGAAGATCAGGAAAAGACAACCTTCACATGTCTAGTAGGCACCTATGCTTATAAAGTCTTACCTTTCGGGTTATGCAATGCACCTACCACTTTCCAAAGAGTAGTTTTGGCTATCTTTGTTGATCTAATAAATGAGTGTGTAGAAGTCTATATGGATGACTTCACAGTCTATGGTAATACCTTTGAAGAAACCTTGTCAAGCTTACAAAAATTTTTGATTAGATGTCAAGAGCAAAACCTCTCTTTGAGTCATGAAAAGTGTTTCATGATGATGAGAGGAGGCATTGTTCTAGGGCATTACATATCAGAAGAAGGTGTTAAAGTAGATCCTACAAAAATACAAGTTATTCAATCCCTTCAACCTCTGAAAACACAAATAGAGGTGAGAAGTTTCCTAGGACATGCAGGATACTACCATAGGTTCATTAAAGACTTCAGTAAAATTGTTGCTCCCATGCTTAAGCTCTTAACTAAAGAAAGTGAATTCAATTGGACTGAAGCATGTCAAGAAGCCTTTGAAGTTATAAAATATAAATTGATTACTACTCCAATCCTAAGAGGACCAAATTGGAAATTACCATTCCATATACATTGTGATGCTTCGGGTTACGCAATAGGAGCAGTATTGCAACAAGTTGAGAACAAAATACCTTATGCTATCTATTATGTAAGTAAAAATTTGCATGGATCCGAGCTTAATTACACTGTTACTAAAAAATAATTTTTAGCTATGGTCCATGCCATTAATAAATTTAAACATTACATAACAGGGTATGAAGTATTCATTCACACTGATCACTCTGCCATTAAATACTTAATGAACAAAGCAATAGTAGGAGGTAGAGTGGTTAGATGGCTTCTTTTGCTACAAGATTTCAATGTCACGATTATAGATAAGGTAGAAAAAGATAACATCATCGTAGATCACCTATCTCGTATGCAAATATTTGATGATGATGAGTTAATTCCTGATAACTTCCCAGATGAACATTTGTTTGCTCTTTCTATTTTTACCCCTTGGTATGTTGATATTGTAAATTACTTAGTAACAGGAAAAATACCTCAAAACTATACATCGCATGAGCATAGGAAATTGATACGTCAAAGCATTCCTTACATGTGGATTCATGGAGTCTTGTTTAGAAGATGTCCTGACCAAGTAATTAGGAGATGTGTGCAAGAAGATGATGTATATGACATCATTCGGGCAACACATGAAGAACCCTATGGAGGCCATTATGCCACCCAAATAACAGTCAGTAAAATACTTCAAATTGGTTACTTTTGGCCTACCATGAATAAATATGTCCATAAATTTGTTGAGAGATGCGACGCTTGTCAAAGAGCTAGTAAGCCTACCCCTTCGATGGAAATGCCTTTGGTTCCACAAGTAGTACTTGAACCATTCGAGAAATGGGGAATTGACTTTGTTGGACCAATAGACCCTCCAAGAGAAGGTAATAAACACATACTTGTGTGTACAGATTACGTTACTAAGTGGGCTGAAGTTAAAGCTTTACCACGAGCGCAAGCTAAACCAGTCGCTGATTTCCTTTATGAAAACATTATGCAATGCTTTGGAGCACCTAGAGAGTTAGTTTCAGATCATGGAACCCAATTTATCTCCAAAGTGATTGAACATTTTGTTGATACTTATCAAATAAAACATAAGAAAACCTCACCATACCACCCTCAAGCCAATGGACAAGTAGAAGTTATGAATAGAGAACTTGAAAAGATCATTACAAAAACCATAACTATTAATAGGGGTGATTGGGCTGAGAGATTAAAAGAAGTTGTATGGGCATACAATACAACTTGGAAAACCACCACAGGATTATCACCTTATGAAATGGTCTATGGAAAATAAGCTATCATGCCCATAGAATTTGAGATAGAAACTCTTCGCACAATGGTACAACTTGATGTAAATTTGGATAAGGCACAAAAAGCTAGATTGGAAAAGTTAAATATTTTGGATGAAAGAAGACTAGAGGCATTACATAGGACTGAAATAACCCAACAAAAATGAAATAAATGGTATGATAAACACATTGTACCATGCACATTCGAATCAGGAGATTGGGCTTTGTTGTTTGATTCTCGTTACCAAGACTTTCAAGGTAAGTTGAGGACCAGATGGCTAGGACCCTATGAAATCAAAGAGATATTTAGAAATGGTACAGTCAAGCTTAAGCCTATAGATGATTCAACAAGAAAACTATTAGTAAATGGCCATAGGCTTAAATTTTATAAGAAGCCATTATCTAAGGAGGAATTCATACACCATCTTAAGCAGCAAGCCAAATTGCAGTCCATTTTTGAACTACAATCAACCATTATTGAATAAAAATTTCTCTCACTTAAAAAAAAAAAATTATGCTTCCTTTGTTTCATCATGAAGTTTCTATATCTACAGTATTTCTATCTTATTCTCATCAATTTTTAGTCTCAATGTTTCAAAAATAGCCTAAAAGGTAATTCTTTAAAAAGCTTGTAGGAAATGACTATTATATGTTGCATAATACTTTGTTTGCTAGATAAAATCTGGATGTTTTTCAATTACTCAAACAACATTAGTGTTTTGAGCAATTTTCATTGAAAGTCAAGCAATATTTTGATGTTGTAAGTTATTCCTAGTCAATCAAACTTTTTCTTGGACTATGCACATTTGAACATATAAAAATATTGTGAGATGTGGAGAGATTGACTCATGTATTACTATTGCCATAAGTGAATAGTTTCCCTTGCTTATCCATCTATGCACATGGTCTAGAGTACTACTGAATTGGCAAAAGGACAAGCTCACCCTTCATCCCTAAATAAAAAAGGAGAATAATAGTAAGGATAGGATCAAATTCCCATCAGGACTTTGATAGAGTGGTTGGGAATCCAATTCCCCAAAATTCTTACTCCTTCAAAAAAAAATCCCTTGCTCCTCATCTAATCGAGCAAGTATCCCATAAAAAAAGTATCTTCTTGCTTCTCATAAAAATAGGCAAGAACCCCAAAAATCAATAAAAGTCCCTTGCTCCCTCTCAAAATGAGCAAGTATCCCAAAGAAAAGTTAAATAAGGGTAAAAGAGCTTGAATCCCTGGAATTCTTAGTATCTTGAACACCATGGGGTACTCTCCATTAAAGTATCCTTACGCAGTAGCACTAAGTCTGGACAAGACCTATGGATGCTCATAGATAAGCTAGCTTGTTGGCATAAGTGATATTTGTTGTTACTCAATCCTCACTCATAATGGTAAATGAATACTCACTGCACACATAGTTGGTCCTTGAGGAATCTTGAAAACATTAGGATAACTTTAACACCATGATGATTTGTGAAATGAATAGATGAAATTATTTAAAGATCACTAGGATGTTTGAAGTCTTTGAGAAATAACTCTAGAATATCCTAAGCAAGCAAAAGTCAGAAGCAAATTCCTACAGTTCATTTTCTCCTACCAAAATATGGCTTTCATCTCTCAAAATCTTGTATCTTTTTACAAAAGCCATCATAACATCTGAATATCTATTCCATTTTTGAAAATACTTCAAGTCTTTGATAGATATCTATTTTTGTATACATTGATGACTGATATCAAGCCTTATAATCATTATCTTTCTCTCACTTGGTTACTCCTTAATGAAATTTAGGAAGCACAATCACAAAAATTATAATAAACCCCCATAAATAAAACTTATTATTATATCATCCATCAATATAAATAAAACACCCTTCATCTTGTTTTGGCTATATAGCCAAAATTATAGTTTGAGGGGGTAATAGAGGTATATAAAGTTCACAATACATTTTGGGGGGGAAGAAACAGGTAAAGTATTATCTCAAACTCTAGCAACTATAATCCTGTAGATGTCTTCTATAGATGTCTTCTGTAGATGCCTTCCGTAGGTATCTTCCGTAGGTATCTTCCATAGATGTCTTTCGTAGATGTCTTCTGTAGGTATCTTCCATAGGTATCTTCCGTAGGTATCTTTCGTAGATGTCTTCTATAGATATCTTATGTAGATGTCTTTTGTAGGTATATTTTGTAGATATCTTCCGTAGATGTCTTCCGTATAGGTCTGTTGTAGAAATTTTACGTGTCTTTCGTAAATATTATCAATAAAAATCTTCTGTAAACGATTTTGTAAGCATCATCTGTAGATGTCATCCATAAACATATATCATGAAATATTCTAAGTGTCAAAATTTAAAATCAGGCCAGGCAAAGTGAGACACGTGGCAATTTAAGAAACGCCAGGACAAGTAATAAGGGCGCGTCAACAAAATTTTTAAAGGAAAATTGGCGGTAATATTTTAAGTCAAGTAGAGGGGATAAGATAACAAAATAAAAAAATAATAAGCCCTCTTATGACAA
Organism: Wollemia nobilis; assembly: GCA_028583015.1. Classification (NCBI taxonomy): domain Eukaryota; kingdom Viridiplantae; phylum Streptophyta; class Pinopsida; order Araucariales; family Araucariaceae; genus Wollemia; species Wollemia nobilis. The sequence goes on along the minus strand of JAQPPZ010016717.1, from coordinate 8,489,028 downwards.
GAATACTTAACGCAGCGCCACGTACCACCTCCTACGACTTGTCCACACAAACAAGTGACACGTGCCAACTAGAATTTAAAATTTTTATTTGAAAATGCAGTCATTCACGGGGTCAAAAATTAGAAGTAAGATGTCTTATTGGAGCGCATGCATAAAGTATGTGGACCAATCCACTTGGCCACGCTGGCAATAAAATGCCACATAAGATAAAACATGGCATAAGACACATAGGCTGGTACAAAAGGGAACAAGGTGGTAAGATTTAATTGAAGACCACCAGGAATCAAAGTAGATCACGACACTTGGCAACTGAAGGTCCACCCTCGCCATGCAAGGTGGTGGGCATGTTTGGTGCCAAGAAGAAACCGACCACCCTAAGACCATACCATTGGAGGACAGGTGGATTCCCTTCTCCAATCGAAAGAGACAATGTGGATAAACAATATCAACCCTTGATTAAGTTTTAAATGAAGGGTTACTATGGAAGGAAGAAAAATGATATGGTACTGAAATTTCAGAAGCTTCATGAGAAGGGCACGATCATCGATGGATGGCTTTCACTAGTGAATTAAATACCAACAACATGGATCTAAGCCATACACCATTGATTAAAATTAGATCGATGGATGATAATTTATTCAACCAAAAGTATTTCTTTTGTCATTGATTTTAGGGTAAATGGTTCCTACCATTGATAGACGATTAGATCGGTCTTCACCGTTGGATAGGAATGATCGATGATGCATAACCGTTGCATGGCTAAAAACTCCATGCAGAGGAAAATAAGCCCTAAATCATCAACTCTTCCATAGAAAATCACTCGAAATCATCGTCAACGCTTTGAAACCCAATTCTGAGTGAAATTCTCTGGTTTTTTTGATAGAAATTATTGAGTCCTTTTGGTTAAATGGTGGTGAGCTGTAGAAATTCATAGAATTGCATGGGTAGAAGGACAATTCTTTGATGATGTAGGAAGGGTGGTGGAGTAAATAAAAAATGATAGGTAAAGAATTTTTTTTACTATTACGGATGTCGAAAATCATTTTTTATTTCTCTATTGCACATGGATTAAGCGATATTAAAATTGTATAAGGTGTGCAGAGGATTAGGAGGAATTAAAAATGGTTTCACTGATAATTTTTTGGGTTTAATATAGGTTTTAAAAAATATTTTTTTACTTCAATATTGTTCTACGTTTTCAAGAAAAACAAACTACTCTACAGAATTATAAAGCAATTTCTTTTGTTATTTGAAATATTTGCAGGGTTCCCGGTTTATAAAACATTGGGATTTCTAAGAAATTTTTTGCCTATCCCTTTCTACTCTAAATAAAATGAGAAATAAAAAAAACCTAGACTCCACTATGCCTCGCTCTATGTTTCAGAAGCGCAGTGAACCATCCTCGGTTGAAACCCATAACCCTAGTGACATTGTAACCGAGTTATTCCAAAATGCCAGATGGTGGGAGGCTCTTACCAAATTTAGAGGGCATGACCAAGGGGTGGCTAAACATTTTATCCTAAATTGTGACCCTGATAGGATGACCACCCAAGTTGGAGGTATTCAATTTAATCTTAACCCTAGTTTAATTTTGGAGGTACTGAATCTACTGAAAGTAGGGTTACCATACTACAAAAATCCCTCCAAAAGTGTCACTCAGTTAGTAGCCAAATTTGGTGAGAAATGTACTATTATCAAAGATAAGGAGGGATGGATTAAAGGGGTGTCTACTTCTTCACTTCCCCTCTTATGGTAGGAGGCAACCATCCTAATTATTAAATTCTTTACCCTAGAAGGATGAATGTCCACCTGCGTGGCTTACCATCTTCGTATGTTAATGAATCTGAAGTTTCCTGAAAATAGTGAATGTGTTATCAATTTACCTTACTTCTTGTTTCAATCATTGAAATCTACAATTTTGTGGGTTAAGCCTAAAAACCCCCAAGAAAAACCTAAATTGCACCTACTTGCACATCACGACTTGATTAAGCTAATAGTTTTAAAGAAAGCTCATGAAGTTAAAATTACATGGAATCGGATAGTGGATGAATCTAACCTGTCGGAGTACTCTGAATCCACTGAGAATGAATTTGAAGAAGATAATTCGACTGAAGAAGAACATGAGTCCGACAGTCAGGAGGAAGAACTTGATAGTCCAAAATGTAAATGCCAACCTGCTAAAAATATTAAACCAACCCAGTCAAAAATTAGGCATCAGAAAAAGACTATCGAAACTCATAAGAAAAAGGATACATCAGGGCATGAGTCTAATTTACCTAAACCTGAGTCGACTACCGAAATCCTGTCTCACCTTCGGGTGCAAAATACTATCTTATAGATAAAAATTGATAAATTGCGAGAGGATTTCATAGAGCATTCTAAATTGATTCAGTGAGCCCTTACCCTTCAGATAGACATGATTAAACAACTTTCAGTGGATAGGGTGATGAAACCCATTGATTCTGTCAACCGACCGCCACCTGTCGATACTTCTCCAAACAAAAGTTCCACACCTAGTAAAAAGTAGAAAAATTTAGTGAACTTCAGCAAAGCGGCCCATACAAATAAGCCCATTGACTTTTCTAAACTCCTTGACGAAGAAAGTCCCCACCAGCTCATCAGCTTGACGTAGCAAAATCAACCTAAGAAATCGGTTTCTCCCATCAAGATAGGAACCACACTAGGGAATCTTGTCTTGAATGTCGGGATGCCCCCATAAATCAATGCAGTGATAGATAATATTGTTGCTTCGGTTGAGGAACTTTCACCTTCTTAGATGTAGGATGCAGAGCAGAAGGAAGATTCACATGAAGTTGAGCATATCAAAACTATTATGGTTGAGACACCAGTGGGTGAACATAAAGCCAAGGAGCAGGTACAAAAAGTGAAAAGGGAATGCAAGTTACCGCAACTGATACCACCATCTTCACGGATCTCTACCTGACGAGCACAAGTCGACTGAACTGCAAAGCAAAAACTATTAAATTATTTTATTTAGACTTTTATATTGATATATTATTATTATTATTAGAATGTTGATGTTTTATCTGTAATTATTTTAATCATATACGTAAATCTTTTGATGTTGATGATGTTGTATATAAATGTTTTATATTTTAAAAATAGTATGCATAGATAATGTTTGATGTTTTATATGAGATTGTGGAAAATAATTTGAAGCATGTTTTTTTTTGTTAAGAAATCATTTTGATAATATACTTTTGCAAAACTGTTCTCTGAAAAAAATAGTATAAAAGATACATCATTTTTTTATTATCATTTTCTGATAAAGTTTTGTATAATTGTGTTATTATCTAGAATGTTTTATCTTCAGTTATTTGATTAGAATTGTGTAATATGTTGGCTTATGTTCTACGTATTTTTGTAAATATTCATTTTTCTCAGTATCAATGATTCTTTTCTAGAAATTATGTCTGATGTCTATCTGTTCATTCTTAAATAACTATGATGTCCTGTTTTGAGAATTGCAAATGATTTTCTGAAAAGACAATATGGGAAGATAGTATGAATTTTGATAAAATTTAATCTTTCATTTATTTGCAAAGATCTGGATGGTGACATCTGATATATGTGTAAAAATTGTCATATTCTGTTTATCTTATTTCTCCATATGCATGAGGACATGCATAGATTTCAGTTTGGGGGAAAATGATGAGAGGATATTTGGCATGTATTTCTGTAATAGAATGTTTCATTCTTATGTTTAATTGATGATTATAATATGTTTTATATAAGTTATTGTTGTATATTTCTGTAATTTGTCAATAAAAGGATAAATGCAATTAATCTGATAAATGTGTTTGTTTTATGTAAAATACGTCCGAGTTATGAGTAATTATGTAGGCAAGGTGTTGAAGAATGTTCCACAGATGAATGATGCAGCTAGCGCAAGCCTTGGGATACACCTTGGATGCAAGGAGATGGATGTAAGAACAAAGGATGCAGGAAGCTTAAGGCACAATGATAGAGCAGTAGCAGATTACTGTTACAGAAGATGGTAGCTGAAGCATGTTACAAAAGATAGTAGCTGAAGCATGTTATGGAAGATAGTTACCAAAGTACGTTACAGAAGGTAGCTACTAAAATATGTTATCAAAGGATTTTTACCAACAGTTATCAAAGTATTTTTACTAGTAGTTACCGAAGGATGATTAAGTTCATTGATTGACGCTGCATGCCACATCATTTTCACATGGTAGCCAAGTATTTCCAATCAGCATAATATTTGATTTATCATGTATTCTTCACATGGGATATTGTGATTAATAAATTCGTTATTACTTTATTCAATAAATTTGTGTAATCCAACTATTGTTAGGTTTATTAGATTTAGATGCAAGATTGTTGAACCTTTTCCTGGAATAAAGGACATTTGGTTATATTGTATATCTTACAAAATGTCAAATTTAGTGTTTCTTTGTTAAGTTAGCTTACATATTACCACTTGGACCATTCAGGAGGTTTACCAAGTCCAAGCAGGAATAGGAATTGTATTAGTTTAGATTATTTTGGTTAGTACATAGTTGTCGCATCATAAGTCCACAAAACTCCACATGGTAAAATATGTGGAAGAGTTTATTCAAAATTGTACAAGTCATCATATATATTACATAGGAAGACCTTTGAAGAGGTCTAATGTCGAAATTTCATGATGTTGAAATGTTGAATTGTCTTATCGAGATTTTTCTAAAGAACTGCACCAGCATGTACATTTGAATCACCAACAATAAAAGTAGCACTTTATTCTTCACATATGGTAACTGTGTCATTTGTATTTATTGCTTAATTTCATTTATGTAATTGTAATTGTATTTCCTGCATTCATAGAATAAAATCATGTTAGGAATAGTTATGCATTTTAGTCACTGAGATAAAGTAAACTAGGGGAGAAAGACTTACACTGTCTTCTAGGAGGCAGGCCCCACTCCTACAGCAAGTCCCTAAGCTCTCACCCCTACAATAGGTTAGAAATAGTTAATTAACCTTAGAATATAAAATAAAGTAAATTGCATTTTCATAAAATATAAAGTTAGAATAGATAAATAAAACTAACTACACGAGGATCCTCACCAATAGATCAATTCATTAGTAAGTAATTACTATCAGTTAAACTCACCAATAGTTAAACTCATCAATAGCCAATTACTATTAGAATAATTTTGTTTTCATTCCTACACAATCTAACTTCTATTTGCAAACACCTAAAACTAAAAGAAATCTAAACTAAGCTTAGCATTGATCCCTATGGTACAATCTATACTGGATTGCTATTCTTTAAATCTAACCTTGATTACCCTCAGATTGAAAAATTTAAATGTAAGCTATTACAACTGATCATCTTCTCATAAGATGAAAATATTATTAAAGAAATATTTCCATTGCATGATAGCTCAGCTTTTTGCTATCATCGCACCTGAGCAAGGGGAATCTCATCATCCATAACAATTATAGGGCATATTAAACAAGTATGCTCATGTCTTTGAAGAACCCAAAGGAATTCCTCCACAATGCTCACATGATCATGCAATAGAAAGTTTTCCTGATAGTCTACCTCCTAATGTTAATCCATACTGGTATGCTTATGCTAAAAAAACTAAATTGAGAAATTTGTGTAGGAACTTTGAGCTTCTAGAATTATCCATTCTAGTGTTAGCCCATATTCATCACCAATTTTTCTAGTTAGAAAGAAAGAATATGCTTGGAATTTATGTGTGGATTATTAGGACCTTAACAAAATCACTATCAAGGATAAGTTTCCTATTCCTATCATTTATGTACTTGATGAGTTGCATGAGGCTCAGTATTTCTCTAAGTTGGATTTATGGTTGGGCTATCACCAAATTCACATCAATATTGAAGATATTTTCAAAATAACTTTTTGAACTCATGAAGAACATTATGAATCTTTGGTTATACCTTTTGGTTTGACCAATGCACCTTCCACATTTCAAATTTTGATGAATTCTATTTTCGCCCTCATATTTGCAAATTCATTCTAGTCTTCTTTGATGACATATTTATCTATAGTCGCACATGGGAGGATCATATTCACCACTTAGATGATACCCTTAAACTTTTGTCTGATCATCAACTTTATTCAAAGCAATCAAAATGTTCTTTTGGTCAGTATGAGGTTAAATATTTGGGAAACATAGTCACTAAGGAAGGAGTTTAGGTGGACCCTAAGAAAATCTAGGCAGTTCAATATTGAACCAAACCTCATACATTGAAAGGACTTCATGGATTCTTGGGTCTTACAGGATATTACAAGAAATTTATGAAAATTTATGGCAAGATCACAACTCATTTGATAGCCATATTGCAGAAAAAGTATTTTGTGTGGATTGATTTGATCGAGAAGGCTTTTGTTGATTTGAAGTATGCTATGACGACCACCCCTATTTTGGAAATGCCAAATTTTTCTAAACTATTTTTCATTAAGAGTGATGCATCGGGCACAAGAATTGGGGTAGTTTTAATGCATGATGATCAACCATTGGCATTCACTAGCAAGGCACTTTCTCCTCAAAATACCATGGTCTTTATCAGGTATTGTAGAGGCTTGAAGTGATAATGTATAAACTAGCCCTTCCAGCTAGTTCTAAAATTCATCCAATATTCCATGTGTCATCTCTCAAGAAGGTTATTGGCAACAAGGTGCAGGTGCAATCTATACTTCTAGAGTTGGATAAGGAAAGGTCCATAATTCTTGAACCTAAATGTATTCTTAACCATAGATTGTGCAACCTTCGTTGGTGTGTTATCACATATGTCTTGGTATAGTAGCATGGATTGTAACCCAAATATGTAATATGGAAACCTCTTCACCACATACAACAACAATTTCCTAACCTTTAGCTTTGAGGACAAATATTTTTGAAGGGGAAGGGCATGTTAGGACCCCATCCTAGCACCTTGATGTAATAGTCCTTGTGGAATGTGGGTAGTATCCATGTTAATATTTTATTATAGTTTTGGATTAAGAAGCACCTATGCTAAATGGTGTCCTTTTATGTAACCATTTTTAAGAATGTAACTGATTGTAGGTAGGAGATTCTAGCTGGAGTGACATTTTGTATGTAATCCAACCTTAGGAGTTAGGTGCTAGAGGAATTCCTTAAAATTGTGAGGGGAAGTATTTTATGTATCTTTTTGCATAATTTAATGAATTATTGAAGGAGGTTGCCCCATCAAAGAGGCTTATGATTTAGAGCTATTTTGAGATTGTTCTTTTTATGCAATTTATTTCCATAGTTGGCATTTTATTTCCATAGTGTGTTGTGAGCATATATGTTTATTTTTTGTATTTGTGTGAGTGTGTTTATTTTTAGTAGTAGGTAATTAACACACTATATTGCATGTTGAAGATATTTTTATTGGAAGTTGATCTAAAATATGGAGTCATGACTTCATGTTTGAGGAAGAATTTATCTAGTCCATGTACCTTTGGTAAAATAAGATAGTATACTTCAAGATGAAGATTATTGGCCCACTTGGGCATTCATTATAGGAGGGGGAGATGTTACTACTTCTAATGTATCCTCTTATTGGCCCCTTAGTTCAAATTATGAAGGGGTGTTGGAATATCAGTAATTTGACCTTATTGACCAAGTTAAAGTGTTTTGTATGGGTGCTCTTGATATAAGCTTATAGGTATGTATAATGTAATCATACATCTATTTTCTATGCAATCCTATGATTGTTCTATATGTTATCCTACAAGAATTCTTTATGTAACCCTATAGGATTTTTTTATATAAGCTTATTAGCATTTTATATGTAAGCCTATGAGTAGGATTTATGTATTCACCCTTAAAGATATTTGTTAAACCACTTGTATGGTTAACCTTACTTAAGGGTTTAATATTATAATTTAAATTTTAAGCTAAGTTATGTTTTAATAAATTAAGGATTAGATATAATTGTAAATCCCTCCAATGACTAATCCATTGTATTAGTTTATGATATGTTAATATGGGGGTTCCTATGGGAACCCAACCATTTATTATTTGATTATTTTTCTCAAGTTTTATTTAGTTTATATGATTTTTCTATTTCAAACACCTACTCATTTGCATGAGATTATGGTGAATGTATGTTTTGTAATATTTCCTAGAAAGTGTTCAAAATCCCAATACCTTCCACAACTAGTTTAAGCACTCCAAATTGTATTGGGAGCTTATGTCCTTCTATCAATGCAATGGTTTCATCCTTATTATTTATGGGAATACTAAGAGTTAGTGAAGCAACACTAAAACAATTTCTTAATAGTAGTGAAGGATGACACCTACACTTGAAGGACTAGGATTAGTATTAGAGGTCCATCCATGAAATGTGATGAGGTACAACATTCTAGGAAGTGATCTCCTAGACTATTGATAAATAAGAAAAATGAGGGGTCTTTTTTTGATAATTTGTTGTAGTTGATATGAAGTTGAATGTTGATGGACCTTAGTAGTCATTTCAGCCTTCTCAAAGATGAGAATATCTATGTTACTATAAACCTAATCTAAAGGGAGGGATTTATATATGGTGATTCCTTTCTATCTAAAGACCTTAAATGAAAATGGTTGTGTAGCACCCTAAAATTGGCGCAGTAAAACCTTAATAATTACAATTACTCTAGTAAATATTCAAATTCAAATTTCAACCTCCAAAACCGCTCCCAAACCATCGTTTAACCCGTTTCCTCCTTTCTCGCACCATTTTTATAGTTTGTTTTGTCCATTTGACGATATCGTCTCCTATAAGACGATATCTCCTCAGATCGGACAATTTCGTCTGGCGTAGGACGTCCAGATGATCTTGTCCCAAATTGATTTGTGCATAGTTGGACTCTGTTCCAATGGCGTCTCTAATTCGGGCAGAAGCGTGTCTACGTTGTTAAAGACCTCCCCCATTGGAGATCTCCCAAATTGGGATGATCTCCAACCTCCCAACCTCTATCCTAAGCCTATTTAATCCTAGGCCCTCCCCTTAGCATCCCCCTGGCTGAAATTCCTTGTAACTCGAATTCTACACGCACTAGACCATCTTAAATCAATGTTTGCATTTGTATTTTTCCAAGTTTGTTTGTAGGAACTTCATTGTTTTTCAGCCGAAGCAAGCTCAGTTCATCTCAGAAGATCTCGTACAATCTTGAACGATCTCGACCCAATTCGAGATGATTTCTACTGCAGTCCACATTGGGGGCAATCAGTGCCCAGAGTTTGCATTTTCTCCACTCTTTTTCGTTGTATTATTCTGCATTTAGTTAATTCTATGGTTATTCTTTATTATTCTGCATCTTGGAGTTCACCCATATAGCTTATATGCATAATATAATCATGATTTGTCAATAAGTCATTATAATGCATTCATGTCTTAGTTTGATATTATCATTTTAATGTTCTTACTACCATTTTACATCATTACCCTCTATTATCATAGTTGCATTCTCTATATTTTGCATCTATTTCTCTGTTTGCAGGTCTCTGATAATTCGTCTGACGAATTCGTCAGATCTCAGATGATCCTGTCAGATAGGAGACGATCCTGTCGAATTCCAGACAATATTGACTACTTCAAAAATTAGAACCTTCATCAAACATCCGGATCAGGTATGGGTCTTTAAACCATCTTGTTCTTTCTATTTTTCTGTCCAAATCTGTTTTTGTCTTCATTTAAATCTGCATTTCATATAGAATAGCTTAGACGCATTTTGGCCAAACCTAGGACTTGGATGATTAAAGCTAAAACTAAACCCATCAAACACATTCCCAACCTAGGTGTGGAAACTGCCATTCAAACGTTTCCTGGTGAACCCACCATCCGTCAAAAAATCACCATAATACACCTCCCCCGAGAGGTGGGACCTTCACAAGGCCTCTCAATTCGAGGTACCACACCATCATTTTCCCATACTCATTTCGGGCACGGATCCTATAGCCTGAAGGTAGGGATGCGAAAAATTTGGAGTGATACATTTTGGTGAACTCGACGTGAATGCATTTAAAACCTTTTGAAAAAAAAAAAAAAAACAAAAAATAAAACAACCAAAACATAGATGCATTTTCAAATCATCTAAAACTAATAAGTTGCATATCATGTTTAGATGGTAGGTCCTAAGAAAATATTAGCAGTTACTATAAATGTTGAAAACCAATTGGCAGCCATAGAAATCAATTATGTGCTTAGCGTGCCTGAAACAGATAGAAATCAACTTTTGTGGGATGAACTTGATAGAAGACTAAGTGTCATTTCATCTAGGTCAACAAAACTTAAAAAAATCAAGAGGCTTGTCCTAGATAGAATTCTGGATCCTCATCAAATCATCTTTTATCATGAACTTCAGAGAGCCTGCCATAGATGGTTAGCTTATAGGAGAGCTCTTGTGTCTTCAAAATTGTTCACCTTCGAGGAATACCTCGAGAACACAGCCATTATACACCAGTTCCTAGGTCATGTAGAAGACCAAGAGGTTGTTCTTACGGATAGGGAAATATGGAATAGAGTTCCTCGAGCTGTGTTATATCAAGAGTATTGCCACGAGCTTTACTTCTATCAACCAGAATCTGAAATACATGGTATTTCTATAGCCCTTTTCATTAAATTTTTGAAAGAAAATTTTCAATTTGAAGAAGAACACTTCATGACTCCTGAAGAACTCGAGCCCATTAATGATATTTATAAATTGTTTATAGAAAACTAGATCATTACTTTTAGTATTAGTTCTTGCATTTATTGTGTTGTTTGTTATCTTTACAATATTATTACAAAAATAAGAAAAACTAAAAAAAAAACATTACAAAAACCAAAACCTTTTCATTTTAAATATTGTAGTAGGTATATAATTAATATATACCTCTTAAGCTTGTTGCATATATATATATATATAATATATATATATATATATATATATATATATATATATATATATATATATATATATATATATATATATATATATTTGTTGAAATCTAAATTAAGCAATGCCTAAACTTAGGAATGGTAAACAAACTGAAGGAGAAGAAGAAGATTTGGTTAGAAGATAAAAATAGAAACCCAAATGTCCTTCCTGAAGATCCAATTTTAGAAGGAGAAACTCTAGATCAACCAGAAGATGACCTAGGTGAATACAATGAACAAGAAGAAAATGTTAAAGAGGATGGATCCTCATCCCCTAGAGTAGCTCCAGATGGAACTATTGCTTTTGACAACTTAGATCATTTCTGGAAAATTTTCAATAATAACATTGGCACTCTTAATATGGCAGTTCGTATTGATAAAGGGCAAATTAGTGACACTCAAGCAGCCATGGAACATATGTTTGATGTGCACACTAATCCCTTGTATTTCATTGATCAAGAAAGTGACAAGGCTGGACCATCCAATAGAGATATGGTCACTATGATTCAAAACATGCCAAAACAACAGGTTACCCAACCTTCTAAGGAACCTATTATTGAGCCTAAAATCATTCCCACACAAAAGAAAACTTCCTTCACTGCTTTACTTTGCCAAACTATTGATCAATATTCTTCAAGTAAACAAAAACCTAAAATGAAGCCAAACACCAATTTTCAACAATCTGGAATACAACATAATACAACTTCAAAATTCATTCATAACACCTTTCCTACCAACAATTTACACAATAGCAACATAGCATCTAATATTCATGTCCCTCCATCATATGCTCACAAATCCCATATCAATGCCCTACCGAACCAATATGGTGGGCAAACTAGTAATCTGGAAGCCATGGTGAAACAGTTAGCTTTGTGTATGGACCAGATAGATCCTTACCATCCCTCATACAATTATCGAGAGATATGTAGACAAAATTTGGATCCCATAGTTGTAGCACAACCGTACCCTAAGCATTTTCCCATGCCCATCTTGCCTATATATAAAGGAACCAAAGATCCCATAGAGCATCTTCGCATGTTTAGGATAGCATGTCATGATATATCACATGATGACTTGCTATTACTAAAAATGTTTCCAAAAAGTTTAGGTGGAATGGCATTAGAGTGGTACTATCAATTTCCCACTCATTCTTTGAGAAACTTTGAAGAAACAACTAAATCTTTTGTCCATAAATTTAGTGCCTACATCGAGAGGCATGTAACCATTAAAGATTTATACAACTTAAAACAAGACAAGGATGAATGTTTTGCCGATTTCTTAGCTAGATGGAGGCAGTTGATAGGAAAACTACACTTTGTGCTACCTTATAGAGAAATGTTGGACATTTTTATTAATAATTTACAAGAACAAATATCTTATGAGCTATCAACTGCTACTTTAACTACCTTCGATCAGGCTATAGATTTAGCTCGAAGAGTAGAAGATGCCCTCATTAGGAGAGGCCAACTTAGGAAGAAGGATGATGAGAAAACGTCCAAAAATCAATATAAAAACAAACAAGTCGTAGGTGACGGAGTCACTGACAACAAAAATGTTGCTAATATCAATGCAACGAAAACAACAAAAAAATTTATATTGAAACCACCTGATAAGCCTCCTTGAGAATTTAATAGATTGAATCAACCATTATCAACTATTTTACCTCAATTACTCGAAAGAGGTTTGATCCAATTACCAGCTATCCGGGAACTTGATCCAACTATACCCGGATACAGAGCTGACTTACACTGTGATTTCCATAGAGGGCCTGGACACTCTACCAACATTTGTAAAAGGTTGAAACATAAAATACAGGATCTGATTGATAATAATGAAATGGAGGTGCAAGCCTTGTAACCTAAAAAAAATGCTCCTAATAATCCTCAAAAGACCATTCCCAAAAATCAAAATCAAAATGCTAATCAATCATTAGACATATTTCAACACCCTTTACCAAGACATGGTAAAGAGGTGGCCAATCAAATCGAACATCATAATGTTCCTCCTCCTACCCGATATGTAGGAACTATTAGCGGACATTTACCTAATCATGATTTACAAAAATTTGACACAAATTTATCCATGGTCACAACCAGGCCCCTACATAATTTTCAAACTCCAGATCCTAGTGATATAGAATCAAATACTGAAAGTGAAATAGACATCACTTCAAACCAATCGAATAGTTCTGAAAATGAATCAAATCCTATTCAACCCATCACAAATGCTATGGTTCCAGAAGAACCATTTCCTAGAAGAGTTACTACTCGAACCTCTTCTAATAAATTCCTCCCAAATGAACAAGCCATAAACGCTCAACCGAGACCAGTTCAGCGTCTTCAATATAACATTGTAGGTACCATTGGAGTTGTTACCCAACAACAAGCTCAAAATTCTCAACAAGAACCAAACCAGAATGATGGATCAGCTCCATTTGTTTTGAAAAATCCTAATAAAGGGAATCATGCTTCCAATGTTCAACTTAAACCCCCTTACAATATTAATGAGCAATTATCCAATACTATAGCCAGAATTTCCCTTTTAGATTTATTAAGATCTTCTCCTACCCATAGGGATGAGTTGATGCTTACATTAAGCCAAATGATGGTACCTCAAAATATTCAACCTAAAGCCATGGCCAATACTATCATCACTCGAGAGGTTGATTGTATTGACTTTCGGGATAAAGATATCCCACAACATAGTTTACATAAGGATAATCCCTTATATATTACTGCTCTAATTGGAGATGTAGCTGTTAAACGAGTCCTGATTGATAATGGTTCATCTCTAAACATTTGCACTTTTGACTTCTACCAACGATTTGGCTTTAGAAGTGATGAAATGAAGAAAACTGACATGATTATCAAAGCTTTCAATGACGAAACACAAGAAACATGTGGAGTTATTACCATCCCATTGCAAGTTGGTCCTCAAACTCTAGATACCACCATGTTTATTGTACATTGCCCCGCATCGTACAATATACTCTTGGGTCGTCCTTGGATCAATGCAATGCGAGGTTGTCCCATCAAATTTACACCAATGTGTTAAATTCGAAGTTAAAAATTAGTTGGTCACTATCCATGGTGATCCTAGACCCTTTGATATGTGTGCTTTGGCAGAACCTGTTGGAGTGCAATTTTGCCCTGCTATGTCATCCACACATCCTAATTCTTATTTTTCATCTAAAACTGTGAAACACACACCCATAGCTTCACCTATTTCCCCTCCATTAATTTCATCCTCATATATAGATCAACAATCTTCTAAACAAACCACTCTAGAACCTCAAAAAAATCTTCAATCCATGACCAATCCTTCATGTTCCATCCCCATAATTTCAAAACCTATAGATAACTTGCCGCCATCTCCTCGTACTTTGGGCCTCCCACAACCTATGGGAAGTACTTACCAAGTCAGAAGTTGTGCCTTCATTTATAAAGGATATGACTGGGGAAGAATCCCTCGGAATATCAAAACTCATCATGAGGGATATGCTCGGTGTTATTTTACCAATGAATATATTAAAGCTAAACCCATAATACTTAAAATGGGATATAAAGGGAAATGCTTGGGACCTTTCCAAAATGGCATGAAAGAACCTTTCGAGGTAGAACCGTGGCCTACTGCTCGCTGTGGTGTGGGCCTATTTCCTAGTAAGGGTCAACCCTTTCCTTTTGAAGATGATTATCAACTCATATGTTATCAAGATTATTTGGATAGGCATGATGATTTGCCTCTAAAAAATCAGCCATTTACATGTAACATGCTATCCATAGCTTACCCTAAAATGATTGCTGACTCCGATGAGGAGTTGGAAGGAGATATCTTCCACGATGTCTCCGTTGAAGAGATGTTACACAATGGATTTTATTTTGATGGTTCTATACCAACTATAGCCCAACTTGAGACCACTAATCCTCAAGATGAATTATCCAATTTAACCTTACAAGAATTACAAGAGTTGGCCGTTTCACTCACCCCACCTAATTTTGAAAGAGATCTACACATGGAGGTAGAAAACGTCATTAAAATTAATATTGGAACTGAGGATAGTCCTCACATAATCAATATTGGATCAAAACTAAGTCAAGAAAAACAAGAGCAATACATTGCATTCCTTAAAGAGTATGAAGATGTCCTCGCTTGGACATATGAAGATATGCCAGGTTTGGACCCTTCTGTAGTCATGCATCACCTAGTGGTCCATCCGAATGCTAAACCTGTTAAACAAAAACTTAGAAAAATGCATCCCAAAGTGGCTTTGATAGTCAAAGGGGAGTTAGAAAAACTCCTGAATGTTGTTTTTATACAAGCTATTGATTATGCTGAATGGATCTCAAATGTAGTTCCAGTTACCAAGAAAGAAGCCACCAAAGTTAGGGTTTGCATAGATTTTAGAGATATTAATACTGCATGCCCTAAAGATGATTTTTCTCTTCCAAACATGGATCAAATCATTGACTTTACTGCTGGGAGTGGGATGATGTCCTTAATGGATGGATTCTCTGGTTATAATCAGATCAGGATAGCTCTTGAAGATCAGGCTAAAATAGCCTTTATTACCCCTTGGGGTACCTTTTGTTGGAAAGTGATGCCATTTGGCTTAAAGAATGCAGGTGCAACCTATCAACGAGCTATGACTTATATTTTTCATGATATGATGCATGATATCCTACATGATTATGTAGATGATATTATAGCTCACTCTATTAATGAAGATAATCATTTAGATGATTTGAGAAAAGTTTTTAATCAATTACGAGAATATCTTATTCGATTAAATCCAGCCAAATGCATATTCGGAGTTAAGTCCGGTAAACTATTAGGGGTTTTAGTTTCTTTACGTGGTATTGAAATCGACCCTCTCAAGATTGCAGCTATCACTGATAGGCCTGCACCTACTAATATATCAGAGTTATGAAGTTTACAAGGTAAGCTTCAAGCCATCTGTTGCTTCATCGATAAGCTGGCGGACAAAACCGGTCCCTTTCTTAAACTTATTAAGAAGGATGTCCCTTTTAATTGGGACAACGAATGTAAAGAAGCCTTTGAACTTCTCAAACAATACCTCCTTAACCCACCTGTGCTTTCACCGCCTAGACCTGATCGCCCATTTCTCCTGTATATTTCAACTTCAGATTCTGCCTTAGGAGCTATGTTATCTCAGCTTGATGATGTGAAAAGAGAATGTGCTAATTATTATATTAGACGAATCTTCATCAGTTATGAAACCCGCTACACAGCATTGGAAAAACTATGTCTAGCAGTCATGTTTGCTACGCAAAAATTACACCATTATATGCTTAGTCAAAAAATGTATGTCATTGCTAAATATGATCCCTTGAGGTATCTCATGAGTCGACCTTATTTATCGAGTCACACAGCCAAGTGGGTTCTTTCTCTAAGCGAGTTTGACCTCATGTTCATAGGACAGACGTCTATTAAGGGTCAAATCATAGCAGATCAATTAGCTGCTGCACCCTTAGAGTCTATCCATCCCCTCATCATTGAGTTTCCTGATGAATGCCTTCAATTAGAGGCGAGACCATATTTAAAAATGGTCCTTATACTTTGATGGAGCCCGATGCATAAGTGGGGCTGGTGCGGGTATTATTTTAATATCCTCGCAAAAACATCTTATTCCTCTGTCCTTCAAATTGACATTTGCTTACACCAACAATACTGCTGAATATGAAGCTCTAATCCTTGGATTACGAGCTGCCTTGGCGCTAAAAATTAAACATCTATTAGTTTTTGGTGATTCTCAACTTGTTATAAACCAAATTAATGAAGTTTATTAGACCAAAGATGATAAACTACGTCCATATAAAGCCTATGTTTTACAATTAATGTCTCTATTTGATCAAGTTACCTTGGAAGCTATTCCTCAAACTTGCAACCGTGCAGCTGATGTTATGGCTGCAGCTGCATCTCTCCTACCCTTGGAGTTAGATGAATAATATGCCACTATCATTATTCGTCGACTCCAGGAACCCACTTCAAATAAGTCATGCTTAGAACCTTTGGATGTGTTTCTAATCAATGAAACTACTCCTAAACTTTGGTATATAGATATATTTGATTTTCTTCAAAATGGGACTTTCCCTGCCAATTCTAATAGAAACTAGCGTCGGTTATTATGTAGATGAGCAAGTCGATTTGTAATAATTGGCAATATTTTATATAGGAGATCTTTTGAAGGTATCCTATTAAGATTTTTTAATTTAGAAGAATCCCAATCAGCCTTGAGTGAAGCCCACGATGGATCTTGTGGAGGACACTTCAGTGGTAGTGTCATTGCTAAAAAGCTCCTTAGGATAGGATACTTTTGGCCTACCATGGAGAATGACACACATGATTATGTGCACCATTGTGACAAGTGCCAAAAACATGCTGACCTTGTCCATGCGCCTGCACAAGAACTGCAGGCTATTTCATCTCCTTGGCCCTTTTCAAAATGGGGTTTAGATATTATTGGCAAAATCAATCATGTGTCATCTAATGGACACAAATTCATCATAACCGCCACCGAGTATTTCATGAAGTGGGTTGAAGCTATGCCTTTAGCTTCCTACACTGGCACACAAGTCTCTAAATTTATTTTTAATCAAATCATTTGTAGGTTTGGAATTCCTGCAAATCTCATCTCTGATAATGGAACTTGTTTAAAAAATAAAGATGTTAAAAAATTATGCCAAAAAATATAAGATTCAACATCACTGGTCCACTCCCTATTATCCTCAGGGTAATGGTCAAGCAGAAGCATCTAACAAAACCTTAATAAAAATTCTCAAAATATTGGTCAATAAAACTAGCCATGACTGGCACATTCAGTTATATCCAGCCTTGTGGGCCTATCGAACTAGTGTTCGAACCCCCACTGGAACTTCACCTTTTGTTTTGGTGTATGGTGCTGAAGCCGTTTTTCCCTTTGAATTAGAAGTTCCTTCTTTAGCTCTACTACTTCAAGATACCGAAGTAGGAGATGAATATCGATTTGGCAGACTCAGTCAGCTGGAACTCCTAGATGAAAAATGCATCAATGCTTTGGAACATCTCCGTGCCTACCAAAACAAGCTTAAAAGATCATATGCTAAAAAGTTCGTCATCGATCCTTTGAGATCGACGACCTTGTTTTAAAAGAAAATAAAAAAAATACTAATGCAACTAAGGACCTTAAATGTAAATTTGAGCCCAACTGGCTTGGACCATACATTATCATTGCTAAATTTGAATCGGGAGCATACAAATTATCTACCTTAGATGGTAAAGAACTTAAATAACCCATGAAAATTTTGCATCTTAAACGTTACTATGTATAAATTTGGTCATTTCATCCTTGTATATATTTGTTTAAAATATTTCACAATCACTATTTTGTATTTCTTTCAAATTCAAAAACACCAAAAACATTCATAATCATCAAAATCTTCAAAACTACTTGTATTTATTTATGGCACTTGTTAATTATTTCAAAAACAAAAAATATAATAATAAAAATAAAAAAATAGCAATATTCTTGACTCTTTCAAAACCAAAACAACATAAAGAAGAAAGAGAGAGTCAACATTCTCAAAACTTCTCAAAAAGTATTTATATATATCTTCTTAAAAATGTTGCAATTATATGTTTCAAATTATTTTGGATAAATTAGCATTTATTTGGAATCCCTCACTTTCACAAACACAAAATAAATATCTTGATTTTTATCTGACATGATTACTAATCTCTCTTATATCAAAGTTCACAAAATTCAATTAAATAAAGTTTAAGCACAGAGAATTGATCTTGTTATTTACTTAAACCAAGCACATCCTTTCACAATAAAATGATTATATTTGTAATATCCTTGCTATGCTATATAGTAGAAGTGGTTTCTTGAGCGAAAAGTTTCCCCTGCTATCCTATCATGCACATGGTCTAGAATCTTTGAGAATTGGCAAAAGGACAAGTTCACCCCTACCCAGAATAAAAATCCCTTGCTCTACAGCTAATCCGAGCAAGTATCCCTAGCATAGAACAAAAATAAAAAGCAAAGTTCAAGAAAAAGAGAAAAAGAAAAATATTATTTTATATCATTACAGCATTATCAAGCAAAAATACAAAAGAAATACAAAAGAAAGCAAAAGAAAGCAAAAGTAAAAAGCAATAAAATCCCTTTACCTACCCTTTGAAAAGAAAAGAAGGGTTGATGAGCTTGAATCCTTGGAATTCTCAATTATTCAAAAATTGTGAGGTAAGCCCCATAACAGGTGGTTTGTGCCCAACCTGCTTGGCCTTGGGTAACTTCTAGCGTGGCGATATGTCTGTCACATTAGCGACCTTCTTTTGTATAGACCTATGTCTGCTTATGGATTAGCTAGCTCTTGATAATATGACTTACATAGTAGTCTAGTATGGTTATATGCATCTACATCATGGTTAATGAACACTTATTTGGTTCATTCAAATCACTTGTATCATATTATCTTGCTCAAAACTGGTAAATGAACATAGCAATTGCACACACATTTGTATTTGAGAGATTTTGTGTATCAATATGATAAATCAAGATTGGTAATGAACTCACCTATGCACATGGGATTCCTTATAAATCTAACTTTTGTCTTTAACATACTTTGAAATATTTTTTGCAAATTGTCTGGAATAATTCATTTTCTTCTTTAAAGTATAGTTGTTTAGTATAAAGACAACTATATGCATAATCAAAAATCAAAATTTCTTTCAAACCATACAATAAAAACACATCTATATATATAACTTTTGACTTTCGCGATGATGGTATAGTTCCAAAACTAAAATTGGAATTTTATGACTAGCGCAAGTCCTCATCTTCATATTTTCTGACTATTTTCAAAAATTAAAAATCAACCATGCAATAAAACTATCTTTTTTTTTGGATTTCGCGATGATGGTATAAGTCTATACCTACATATTCTATGCCTAGCGCAAACCATTGTACCAATTTTTATTCCCCATTTATTTAAAAATCATGAAAACCATATGACTTAAATCATTATGTTACACAATTATGCTTTAAAACAACGCACATTGTTACTATTTCATGTCATTATGTCAGAACTTCAATTTTGCAATGATGGTATAATTCCTAGGGAATTATTCAACAATTTTATCACACTTAGGAATTTATGCCTAGCAACATCATATTTTCATGCATACTATTTTTATGAAACTCTGAAAACAAACCATCATCATCATCATTTGCACCATTGCACCAAAGTCTTAAGACAGTCTCTTAAGCACTCTTTTACTTTTTAACAATATTTATATACTGGGATTAGCTTGACGACCGAGTGAGCGGCGACTCCATGAAATGGTCTATAATAGCGACAATGTCCTTTGAAATTATTGTTAAAAGTCCCTTTTATTTTTTATCAAATCATCACATCACAAACAACCAATTTGTTCTATCAGATTATTTCATTTAAATTTTTCAAGCATGACATTTCAACCATAATATTTCCAATGACGTAATTACATGAATCATCAAATCAATCAATAAAAACATTAAAAGCATCATAAAAATACATAAGAGACAAGTCATATGATCAAAAATATCTCATCTATATATATCTCAATAGTATATGTACATCATATCAAAACCGAATCGGTATGCCACAATCTGTACCTCGGCATACTCAATCCTCTATCAAAAATAGTAAATACTATATATCAATCTGTGCAGTGCAATCTGTAGTAGCTAGCCTCGATAACCCCTGGAGCTCTCAGCCTCATCTCCCCCCCCCCCGAGGTGGACGAGGTGGCCCCATCATAGTATGTGTGGTACTACGAGTCCTAGTCATGGATCGGGACGAAGTCCTTGATGACCCAATCCTGATCGAATCCACGATGGTAGCTGGTAGTGGTAATCTCTCCTCCTATAGCACCATCTGGTGGTATAGTGTCTGATAAAATGTGATCTAGGCAATAGCCCATGCTAGCTCTCGAGTGCTCGCTCCTCCACCCCGTGTATTGAGGCATGCAATCTCATCTCTGAGCTGTGTCACCTCAGCTCGGTGGTGTGCAGCCTCATCCTGCAATGTCTACACCTGTTCCTGGAGACGGATAGTCTTCGCTTGGAGAGTCGCTGTCTCGCTGCTCTCCCTAGTTTCAACACCCTTGCCATTATTGGGCAATGGTGGCCTCTCTCTCCATGTAGAAGGGGGTCTCCTCTCCATCCTCTCCCGTTGTCGTGGCCTCTACTACGCCTGTGGTCTCCTCTGCTCTCTCCTGTCATGACCCTGTGCTGCCTTAATGGCCGCCTGGTGCTGCCTCCCCATCCGACGCACAACTACGTGAATCAGACCCTGAGCCCTCGTCATACGAGGAGGGCAGATGCTTGCATACCAGGCATCATAGTCGTCAACTACTCTAGCATCATCCCCATCCACTGGCTAAATGGGGGCATCATCCGCATCCTGACTCTAGAATCACTGCATATCTAGAGCCTCACTAACTATAGTGTTATCCCAAATAGTCCGAGAAAACTCGTAATCCATGAGAGATGGGATCCCCTGTTATAGACCGAAATTTCACAAAACTCGGTCGTAGCGATGGAGCTCCACCTCTCCCCTCTCCATCCTCAGCTAGTAGACTCCCCTGATGCAATCCAGCTCCTGTTTGTCCTCGGACCACCTTGGATGGTCCCTCCAAGGCCTCCAGGTGATCTGGTCGGAGACAAGGTCATAAAGTAGTCTTTGGGACATTGATAGATCTATCCACCACTGTGATCCTCTTTGGAGCCACAAGTAGAAAGCTCGGGGCCTCTCCCCGTCAATCCCTATCAGTGGAAGCCCTATCGGCCTTCGCAACACAATGTGCTCCTAGCACCAAACCTGTAGAAGTGATGTCATAACCAGACATCGATTGCCCTTGTACATGACCCCATGCAGGATCCTGTACAATCGACATAGAACAAAGCTACCCAAAGCAAACCTATAGCCGTGGTCTCTCATGTCATAGACCACATCTGCCAGTACCCATGGTACCCTACATCCACTCTGGTGGCACAACAAAAGTCCACCTACCACCCCAGCCAAAACCCGTGTGAGTCTCAATGCCCCAGGCATCTGATGCAGCGACTCGATGTTCACTTCACCCTTCTCCAGGGCGAAGCTCGGATCGCTACACAGTCACATCATCGCATGGCCTTGATTGGCCGTGGGAGTGATCAGTCCTCCTTGTATGGGGATCCTCAAAATCCTCCATACATCCTCTAGTGTGGGAGTCATCTTCCCTATCGATAACCGAAAACAGGAAGAACCCGGATACCACCTCTCTGCCAGGGCTGTCAGTAGCTGACTGCGTGCCAGCTGATCTCGCTCTGCCTGAGACAGGGCAGCCAAGTCATCCCTTAACTCGCCATATTTCCATTCTCTGCTCTTCAGTAATCCTCTCTACAACATAAAAACAACATAATAAAAATCATTAATAAAAAACTCAGTAATTAATAATGCAAGTAAAATTAGTTCAATTTTATATAAATGATGATATCGTCCACTATTGGACGATATCGTCCCAAATTTGAGCAAAATCATCTCCGATTTTGCAAGCTGAAATCGTCCCTAATTTGACGAAATCGTCCCCCTTTCACCGATTTCGCCCTTAGACGAAATCGGTGAACTTGAGACGATTTCATCAAAATCGGGACGATTTCGTCCCGATGACGTTGACGGCCCAAAAACAGCCGTGATGCTCAAAAATTGCTCAAAATTCACCTAAAAAGCATGTAAATTCAACTTAAAGCATTCTAAACTAAGTTTAGACTCTTACCCATAGCCCACGCTAGACCTCTGTCGATCTGTGCGCTGTGTCGACCATTTTTCTTGCAGAGCTCTAAAAACCAGAAAAATGAACAGTAAAAATGAATTAGGGTTTTTACCCTATTTTTTTAATTTTATTCAACATAATTAATTTTTTTGCTTTTTCGCGTTTTTACCTCAAACGTTCGATTTGGGTAAAAACACGGAGGGGGCACCATAGTAAGCTATCGTATGATTCGACCTAGAATCGTCGCCTAAAAATGGAAATAATTTTTGCTTTCTTGTAAATCGAGAAGAACTCATATTTAACACATTTTCTTCAAAAAATTCGCTAAAGAGGGGGCAAAATGTAGCACCCTAAAATTGGCGCAGTAAAACCTTAATAATTACAATTACTCTAGTAAATATTCAAATTCAAATTTCAACCTCCAAAATCGCTTCCAAACCGTCGTTTAACCCATTTCCTCCTTTCTCATGACATTTTTAGAGTTTTTTTTGTCCGTTTGATGATATCGTCTCCTATAAGACGATATCGCCTCATATCGGATGATTTCGTCTGGCGTAGGACGTCCAGACGATCTCATCCCAAACTGATTTGTGCATAGTTGGACTCTGTTCCAATGGCATCTCTAATCCGAGCAGAAGCGTGTCTGCGTCGTTAGAGACCTCCCCCGTTGGAGATCTCCCAAATTGGGATGATCTCCAACCTCCCAACCTCTATCCTAAGCCTATTTAATCCTAGGCCCTCCCGTTAGCATCCCCCTAGCTGAAATTCCCTTTAACTCGAATTCTACACGCACTAGACCATCTTAAATCAATGTTTGCATTTGTATTTTTCCAAGTTTGTTTGCAGGAACTTCATTGTTTTTTAGTCGGAGCAAGCTCAGTTTGTCTCAGACGATCTCATACAATCTCGAACGATCTCGACCCAATTCGAGACAATTTCGACTACAGTCCACATTGGGGGCAATCAGTGCCCAGAGTTTGCGTTTTCTCCACTTTTTTTTGCTGTATTATTATGCATTTAGTTAATTCTATGGTTATTCTTTATTATTCTTCATATTGGAGTTCACCCATAAAGCTTATATGCATAATATAATCATGATTTTTCAATAAGTCATTATAATGCATTCGTGTCTTAGTTTGATATTATCATTTTGATGTTCTTACTGCCATTTTACATCATTACCCTCTATTATCATAGTTGCATTCTCTATATTTTGCATCTGTTTCTCTGTTTGCAGGTCTCTGACGAATTCGTCTGATGAATTCGTCAGATCTCAGATGATCCTGACTAATTCAAAAATTAGAACCTTCATCAGACATCTGGATCAGGTACGGGTCTTTAAACCATCTTATTCTTTCTATTTTTCTATCCAAATCTATTTTTGTCTTTATTTAAACCTGCATTTCATATAGAATAGCTTAAACGCATTTTGGCCAAACCTAGGACTTGGATGATTAAAGCTAAAACTGAACCCATCAAACACATTCCCAACCTAGGTGTGGAAACTACCATTCAAACATTTCCTGGTGAACCCACCATCCGTCAAAAAATCACCATAATACACCTCCCCCGAAAGACGGGACCTTCGCAAGGCCTCTCAGTTCGAGGTACCGTGCCATCCTTTTCCCATCCTCCTTATGGGCATGGATCCTATAGCCTGAAGGTAGGGATGCAAAATATTTGGAGCGATACAGGTTGTAATGGCGATCTAAAAGGGATTTGCTTCATAAGAGAACTAAGGTCAATACTCAAATAAATATCATAAGGTATTGGTATGGACCTAGGTCTAGGATAATTTTTATAGAAAATAACTCCACATATTTTAAATAAAATTATAAATTAGAAGGATATGATCAATAGTATCTAACTCACTCTTTCAACAGATGCACTATGTGGATCCTTGCTAGCCCCTCTTTTATAGGTTATTAAAATTTATAATTTTTCCGTTACATTCCAACCATGATAAATCATTGGCTTTAGGGAGGCCATGTGTTGATCCCAATTTATTAGGAAATATCATCCCTAGAGTTGAATCAATAACAAAGGACGTCATGTTATTTTTTACCTTGTATAACTTGGTAGGATCGAATTCCCATTTGAGCATATCATCTCCAATAAAATAAACTAATTTTTTGATCCACAAAATTTGTTAAGGAATATATTTGACCTCTAGTAGTCTATCCTAATCTAGAAAAAGGTAACTATCTTCTCTACAAAAATCCATGGTTTGTTGAGATAGACCAATAGTCATTCACCTTCTATCCTATGAACTCTATGGACTTGCTCATGATAGCCTAATGGATCTTGTATTCATTTAGGGGCTTCTTACATATCCATGTACTTTAATAAAATACCACTTTAGTTTCATCTATGACCTTCCTGTTAGAGTAATATTACCTTACTTGGGTAATTCCTAACAATTCACCAAGGTAGATTTTATTTACCATGTGGTAAAAAGTTATTTCTTGTTTTTACCACAAGGTTACTAGGTAACTAGGTTGATTTCTATTCTATCTTAGTAAGTTACAGTAGTCATGTTGACTACGTAACTTAGTTAGTTGTTAGCTAACTTAGGGGGGAGGACTCCTAATTTACGCTAGGGGATATTTTCTAAATATTTCTAGTGCCTATATTAAGCCTCCTAATGTTGTATTTAA
This sequence comes from Wollemia nobilis, assembly GCA_028583015.1. Taxonomy (NCBI): domain Eukaryota; kingdom Viridiplantae; phylum Streptophyta; class Pinopsida; order Araucariales; family Araucariaceae; genus Wollemia; species Wollemia nobilis. The sequence goes on along the minus strand of JAQPPZ010016717.1, from coordinate 8,463,664 downwards.
ACATGATAAATTTCTTAATGCAAGGTTAATTATTTTTTGTTGAATATTGGGCTCACTCTCCTTTTCACATTGGTATCAGAGCCGTAACGGGAGGTGAGACGAAGGGATTTTTCCCTGGTCCCGCCTACCCAGGTTAGGATTTTTTTTCCTGTCCCGCAGGACAGGGTCACGAGAGAGGGCTCGTAGGCCCAAGTCACCAGGCGACCACAGGAGAATGCCCGTAGGCCCACGTCATCGGGCGACCATGGGAAAAGTCCCACAGGCCCAGATAGATCTGACATCATTCTACTATCTAACCTATCAGGCTTGACAGGCTGCCAGAGGGCTGTCCCTCAATTGGAGAGGGATCTTCGATGGCGAAAGGACGACTGACCACCAGAGCTAGCCCTCCAACGATGAGTGGGCACCGAACATAGATCCAACAACTAGGAATTACGAGGGCAAGCACACCCTCTGACACACCATCGACGACCGAACCGACCACCATCGATGACCAAAAAGCGAGGGCAGGCGCACCCTCCTTATCTGGTGACCTGACCGACTCACCATCGACAATCTCAAGTGACCTCAAGCATAGATCCTGAGGCACTAACAAGGCACAAACACCTAGACCACCAATTGGACCAATAACCAGTGGCCATCTAGATGAATCAACATGCACTCAGGCACAAAGCCCGAGGCATTGACTCAGCCTAATCATCTAGTGACACATGGCGGGTAGACGTGACCTCGGGCAGAGATCCTGAGGCGTTGACATGGTGGATAGTGACCTGGACCATACATGACACATGGCAGACAGCCACTAGACTCAAATTGCACCATGACACGTGGAATAGACACATGGACCTAACTGAGTTGATGTGGTGGACAACCACTAAACAATGGACCGAACTAGGATTGGACACATGGTGGCCACATGGCAGACAACTACGTGTGCCACCTGACACATGGACCCCTCCGATCGTGCCACATGGGAAACAGTAAAAGGGGTCCGACTGGACCCTGATTGCCCATAGGCAATCAAAGAGCACTAGGTGCTCTATTTCTTTTAATCAACTTCATATCGCCTGTAGGGGTGATGTGGGATAAATCCCACTCAATTCCCCGCTAGTCGGCGGGGAAGCCTTCAAGGAGAAGGCCATGGGCTACTCCTCCCATCGGGCTAGCTAGCTCGACTAGAGAGAGGGCCAGCGCTAAGGCGCTTCCCGATGGGAGATCGGGAGTTCGACTCTCGTCGGGGCCGAGATCTCTGTATTTTTACACAGGGCTGCAGAACGACTCCCAAAGGTAATTTTTTTTGTAATTTTTGTTTATTATTTTTAATCATTTTAATTTATAATTTAATATTTTTATGATAAAAATTTAGTTTTAAATATTTAAAACTTATTTTTTTTGTCTTAACTATATTCCATTATAAACATTTGATTAAATCTATGAAAACATTGCATTAAAAATAGAAAATTTGGAGGGTATTTTTTTTGCAACACAACAAAATAGTGCTTTTGTTTTCTCACCAAAAAGGAGATATAAGACATAGAAGAGCATATTTTTTTTGCAAATTAGAGAACCTCCCATTCTTCTCAAACCTTGTCAATTTTGCACCATAAAAGGGAGACAAATATCAAACACATATTGATTCTTTATTGCAAAATTAGAAAACAAGGAGACACCAAAACTTGCAAAATTCAAAGACAAACATTTGTGCAATTGTTTTCTCCAAGGAGGGATAAAAGACAAGAAAATTGCACATCTATTTTTTTTTGCACACTTGAGAAGAAATTGTAACCTTGGGTCCATCAAAAACTAAGTCATGTATCGACTAGTTCTGGAAGCCTTCCAAATGCGGGTCGTGTGTCGACTTGTCTTGGAAGGAGTGCTCAAATTGTTCATTTTGCAAAATTCAGGGGGGAAGACAACATTGTACTTCTTTTGTAAAATTGGAAAACAAAGTAGGAGACATACAAATATTATTTTTTGCACAACACAAAACACACATTTTGTTGCAAAAATTTAAAAAGGTGCATTATCGATTTTACTCGACACCTTAATTGGTAAACTAGGTGATAATAATTTTGAGGCCATTTCTTGTTTTATTGTTGCATCATTCTTTTTGCAACTATAAGTCATATAATCAAGAACATCCAAACCTCAAAATTTCACAAATTTGTGTACATCCATGCACAGATTTAAAGCCAATTTCACTTGATATTCTCTCCTAAATCAACAAAACCCCTAATTCACTCTTATTTGTTTGGCTTAATTTCCTCAAAATTTTCATCCTTCTTGAAGGGAGTTAAGGCAGGTGCCATTAAATATCTATTTGAGTGAATTATCTTTTGGTACTCTTTTAGGGTAATAAAAAATAAAGAACAAGTTTTTGAAAATAAGGAACCTTAAAAGTTGCAAATCCTTTGCACTAAGGGGGACTAATTCCTTTCTTCCTTCAAACATAGATTTTGATAAGAGGGAAATAAAACTTGTAAAGGCAATCAGAAAAGTAGAAATCATCAACATTAAACCTTTTTTCTTTTAGACTTCATAATAGCAATCATGCTTTAAGTACTTGCAATAAGGAAGGACAAATTGGTGAACTTTTTTGATCAAATTGCCTAGAAAGCATAGTTTTGCACAAATTGTAAAAATGACAACCATGACACCATTCAGTGTTGGTTTCCAAACAAGCAAAACTAAAATGGCAAAGGCACATCACAGAAGCCATATTTCTAGTGAAGTGTCTCATTCTGATTCTGATTCTGGTTCAGAGAAAGCACACAAAGTGCTAATTGCTAAAACATTATTGTAAAGGGAAAACACATGTGTCACCTTGGGCAAAAACACCATTTTCTCTCTCGTCTTTTTGGCTTCATAAGTAGCATAAGTATTTTGTTTGAAGACCTTGCAATAAGGGGTTATTGTACCTCTTTTAGGCTTCATAAATAGCAAATTCTAGGTTTTTGAAGTACTTGTAACAAGAGGAGTGACTTTTTGTGATGTAAAATTGTCTAGGAGGAAATATTTGTAAAATCCTTCACAACACTCTTGCATTGCACACTTTTTGCAATTGAGGGGGGATATAAATTTATTTTCTTCACCATTTTTGTAAATAGGGAAGAAGGCTTATAAGGGTGCATTTTTGACTTCGACCGACACCTTAGTCACACTTTCTTCAGAAATTGAATACACTATGTTTTGCAAAGAGAAGGGGGAAACTTATAAGGGTGCATTTTCGGTAGCGACTGACACCTTAGATACATTATATTTTGCAAATTCATATTGTAAATGAATGAACCTTGTATGAATTGATCTATTCTACTACACCTAGCGATTGCAACGGCTGGTTACCCATGCAATTCGGTTGGATGATGTGATTACCATAAGGACATTCGTTGATGTGAAGACAAAGTGAGAAATAACCCACTTTTTGCTTAGGTGTAGCCAGAGCACTGTGACAGAGCAAATAACCAGCAGATCAACATCTTCTTCACTGTATTGGGGCAATTATATACTTTACCCAAATATTATTGTATAGAGGGATATGTATGTATTACCCAAATAATGTAATAAGGGGGGATGTTAGAGTAATATTACCTTGGGTAATTCCTAACAATTCACCAAGGTAGATTTTATTTACCACGTGGTAAAAAGTTATTTCTTGTTTTTACCACAAGGTTACTAGGTAACTAGGTTGATTTCTATTCTATCTTAGTAAATTACAGTAGTTATGTTGACTACGTAACTTAGTTAGCTGTTAGCTAACATAGGGAGGAGGACTCCTAATTTATGCTAGGGGATATTTTCTAAATATTCCTAGCACCTATATTAAGCCTCCTAATGTTGTATTTAAACATGATAAATTTCTTAATGCAAGGTTAATTATTCTTTGTTGAATATTGGGCTCACTCTCCTTTCCACACTTCTATTATAAATTCCCCTGAGTAAGATCATTATAGAACATAAGGAATAACCCATATGGAAGAACTTTGAGGAATAATTAGTGGCTATAAAATTATTTTCATATAACCATTATCTATATATTCATCTCAAATAATTCTAATCCATAAACTATTATGATATTGATAAATTCTCTAGACCATTTTGGCTCCCAAGGTAGTATTTATATTGAGTAAGTTCTTGATTCCTATTTTCCTATGCAAGTTGTTATGCACTCTCTCCCATATCAACAATGTGAGTCTAAATTTGTCATATGCACATTTACAAAGGAAGGAGTGCATGATCCTATTTATTTTAACTATTACTCCCACTATTTACCTCAATGCTAAAAAGAGATAACCTAGAAGTGCTTGTAAGACTAAAATGATAAGATCATCCTAGCTAGTCTGAAAAACATGTCCTTTTAATTGGATAGTTTAATAAAAAAAATTTGGATTAGGTTTTTCCATAAAGTTTTAGTGCACTTTTAGAGAAGAGGATAATTTCGAGGCACTTTTTGGAAAGTCATTCAATAAAAAATTGTAAGATATTTATCAATTTCTATTGTACCTTAATTGAGTCTTTGAGAAATAAAATGCAACATTTATCTAGATTGATCCTTTATCTTGATGCTTTTGTGTATTTTTCAATAAATTAGCCATATCCCTCAGCTTTGTTGATGGTAACTCTACCATAAAGGATTGTATCATCCAAAAATTGGTTGTGTATGTACTCAAAGAGGGAGTAATCTTCAGACTTTCTATGCAAGTTGTTTGTTTGAAAGTTGTGATCACTATACCAAAAGCTTCAAACATAATGAGATGAAGATAGGGGAAATGCAATATTATTGTCTCAAATCACACGAGGAAGTAAAGTAACCCGATAGACTTCCATTGAAAAGGACCAAAAAATTCCAAGTTATATTTTGATTATGTATATATTTTGTTTATTTTTTATTGATGCCAAAACCTCACCTGGAAAGACCTAATCTAAATGATAATACAACTTCCTAACATCAAACTTAATAACCATAGTTACATATTTTCTTTATTTGACTAAATAGATTAATTTATTAGCTATTAAAATTCCATCCATACTTTGTTTATCATTAATGAATCCTCCCTATTTAGTAGAGATGATCTTAGACATGATTAGATTTAGTTAGTGTATCACTATATTTATTAGAAATTTGAGAATACTAATACATAAAGAGATAGATAAGAAATCCCAAAAAAATTATGGATTATCACACTTGGGATTAGTGTAATATAAGTATTTTTTCATTCCTTGAAAATATTTTAATATTTCCTCTTTCATTAGGGACCAGGAAAATATCTATCTTCATAATATTCTAGAAGCATTAGAAAAAACTAAGGGGACCTATAATGATCTAGGGACTTGTATTTCTTCATTAGGAACAATACCATATGAGCCTTTGGCCAGGGTTATGCATAGAGATGCATTATCATTAATTCATAAATATTAGGAATTTAGAAATTAAAAATTGGAAGATATGGGGACCTTTGACCAAGGTCTATTTGCTCAAAATTTCTAGGTGCAAATTTGTTTTTGGGCTAGCTCACTCCACTTTGATAATAATTTTATCATTTTTATTTTAAATCACCAATATTACCACCTAAATCATGGATCTTTTCATGTTGAAACTATAAATAATTTTATTTATACCACCAAATTTACCTCTTATACCACCAATATATATATATACTTAACATGACAACGATAGTCCTATATCTAAAACATTGATTCTACTAAAAAAGCAACCTCTAGCAGCATAAAAATTGAAGCAACAAAAAACGATATATAGTAGCAAAAATTATTGGTTGACAATAGAGATGGATGACAATAGTGGGAAGCAAAGATGATCGATTGATAGAAGAGGTGATTGATAGTAAGGAAGTGTAGGGACAATCGATTGACAACATAGATGGTTGACAATAGTGATAAGTAGAGATAACTGGCTAGTAAAAGAGGTGATCGATAATAGGAAAGAGTAGAGACAATCAAATGACAAAATAGACAACCAAAAATAGTAATAAGTAGAGATGATCAACTGATAGAAGAGGTGATCAATAGCAGAGAAGAGCAAGGATGATCGATTGACAGCATAGACAACCAACAATAATGAGAAGCAAATATGATCACTTGATAAAAGAGGTGATCGAAAAAAAGGAATATTAGGGATGACCAGATGATAATAGAGACAATCGACAACATTAAGAAGCAAAGATGATTGGTTGATACAAGAGGTAATCAACAATAGGGAAGAGCAAGGATGATAAACTAGCAATAAAGATGGTCGACAAAAATGAGAAATAGAGATGATCAGTTGATAGAAGAGGTGAATAATAGTACGAAAAAATAGGGACAGTCAACTAACAATAAATACAAATGATAATATTAAGAAGTTGTGATGATCGATTAATACAAGAAGTGACTAATAGCAGAGAAGAGCAAGGATAATTGGTTGATAGAAGAGATGATCAATAATAGGGAAGAATATGAATGATCAATTGATAACAAAGATGATCAAAAAAAAGAAAAAGTAGGGATGATTAACTAAAAATAGAGACAACCGACAATAGTAATAAGTGGAGACAATAGGCAACAAAGAGCAAATATGAGCAGTAATTTTACTTATACTAGTTGTAGAATTTTCATTATTTTTTTAACATCTTGTTTATTTTATAACATGAAATATTTTTTCTATACAGGTACAATGGTACCTACTCATAATAGAAATAAGGGAGTTCAATATTCTATTAGAAAGAGTATCCTAAAATACTTTAACCATATTTTAAAATTGAGTGAGCCATCGAAATCTACACAAATTCAAGGTACATACCCATTTTACCTACTAAATAATTAATTTTCATAAGTTATTACAAAAATGATATAGAACACCTTTGTATGTAGAAAACACTATTGACCCTAATATGCCTCCACTTGAAGATATTCCCAAGGATGAAATACCCCCACATGAAAATTTTCTTAACAATGAGATGCAACAACCACTTGAAGAGATTCCTGAAACTGACATGCCAACCAAAAAAGAAAACAATCATTCTAATACAATCCCAACTTCTAGGGAATCTTCTACTAAAAACATAAACATAGAAAGTTAACCAGGTGGACTATTGAAAGAACATTTTAGTTTAAATGGTCATCAACATATCTATTTATTGAGCTAGTGTAGTTAGAGAATAGTAATGATATGTCAATAGAATATAGATGCATGGTTTGTAGTTGGGAACTAGGAAAGGATCATAAGATGCAACTTAAGTTGGATACAATAAAAAAACATTGTGGAGAAGTTTATGTGATAGTAAAATAAAGTTATGGAAAAACTAAGAAAATAATTAGGTGGAAGGATGCATCAGAATACATACACATTAGATATACACAAGAATATGAAAAAGAAATGAAACAAAAAAAATCTCTTGTTGAGAAGGGTTGAATAATTCAAGCCCAATTTCAAAAAATTCATAAAACCACTTTAGATTCAAAATTTTTGCAGTTTGCTATTATATACTATTCTTAAAAGGGTAGATCTATGTTTTATTTTATTGATTTTAAACATCTATTTCAGCTAGTTGATGTGCAAAACCTTCCCAATGCCCATTGGTTGGATTGAAGTGGTTGGGAAATGTCAAAATGTCTCTCATTGGTTGAGGAGGACCTCAAAGAGAAATTAAAACATGCCAAACTTAGTTCACTCTTATTTGATGAGGTAACTGCTAATGGTAACACATCTTGGATTTGCATGAATTCTAACACATTGTAAAATAATTTAAGGTAAACTCATTTATTAGCACTACATAAGATGGTGGAAAATTATAATGTGAAAAACCTTTACAGTGTTTTTGTAATCAGTTTAAAGGATATTGTAGGAATGAATGATATATAAATAGCTACTAATTTAATATGTTTTGGAGTTGACAGTGCTACTACAATGCAAGGATACATGAATGGTCTTTGTATTCAACTTTAGACATCAATTACCACATATTGGATCCACATTCATTGCATGGATCATAGAATGAATCTTGCATATAGAATTGTGAGCATATTTGAAAATGTTGTGAGAGTGGAAGAACTTATCCATGAAATATATACTTATTTTTTATGCAATCCAAAAATATTTGTAGAGTTTCAAAAATTTGCACTAAGAGTTACTAAAGGTAGAAAATTATTAAAATATGTAGATACTAGGTGGATTTCATTATTTCAACCTTCATATAGAGTTTTTAAAAAATATCAATCCTTGGTAGGGTTTATGTATGCAAATCATAGGGTAGTTGATAAGGAAAAATATTTGTTATATCGTATGACTGACTTGGAAACACTTTCCACATTATGTGGTATTATTCAAATATTGTAAGAAATAAATACTTTGGTTAAAATTGTACAACAAAGATCTATTTATATTATCGATTTCATTAGGATAAGAAAACAAGAGTACCCTTCAATGATAAAGTATTCTCAATAAATAACTTTTGACAAAACAATCAGGCCATTTTTGACTAATAGTGGTTGATCAAATTTTATGATTGACTAAACCTCATGAGCCGGGTTCTATTACACATTTGTGGAATAACCTGTATCTCAATAGCATCTTACAATATATGATTAATGACTATTTTTATTTATATGAATTATATCAAATGATGATTTTGGGATCTATGAAAGATGAAAGGGTTGTTGGAATATATTACATTATATGGTACATTCTAATGTACCACCTTGGATACATATTTAGATTAGGATTTTCTTAGATCAGGGTGTGAGTATTTACTTTATGCAATGTAATAAATGCACAAGTATGTACAAAGTATTTGATAGTGTAAATGTGAATAGTAGTCCATGTGCACATGAGTCCATAGAATAGAAAGATGAAGAGTCATAGGAATCTGGATGGCCAAGAGTCACATCCCATTATATATTGGTATTTATGTGAGCATATTGAGAGACAATTTTGGAGAGACACATTGTAGACAAGAAGTAGAGATACAACGTAGGTGAGATCTCCATTATATATCAAATTGCTATTTTTGGTGAGCTTTCATTAATGATAGTTTATTGAGTTATTGAAAAATATATTCATGAGTTTTATATGTTTAGAGTATTGCCATTATATTATATTTGATATAACATACTCATTTTAGATCTTGTGGTTGTTTTCATTAAGTATTTAGTATCAAAAGCTAATAGTGGTATCAGAGCTATAAGGGATATTGATAGGATATAGGGATATCAACAAGAGAGATTAAGAGGAGATAGGGAGATTTAATTTTCATATTTTTTTTAAGTTTTTTTTTGGGTAGAGTCTTTCCATAGGGTTGCAAGAAAACTTGTGAAGACTAGGACTCAATAAGGTTTTCTTACCACTAGATTGAAGGATAACTAGTGAAGTATATTGAATTTTTAGAGATCTAGAGATTTGCATGTATTTGCTTGTTTCTATCTAAGTTTTTGTTGCAAAAAATTAGTTCTCAAAAGTTGAGAAGATTTCTACAACAGATATAGAAGAATTTCATCTTCGATTTCTTGAAAGTCTATGTGCTTTCCTCATATAGGGATTGTTTTTTGAGCTGCAACAATATCATAGATATTGAAGATTAAGGAGGTACAAGGAAAATGCCCCATTTGAGATTGAATATTGAGGAGACCTAAGAATATGGTCCCCATAGAATATTTAAGACTCCAAATTGAAGATAGAAGAAAATAACTCTATTGAAGATTGAGAAGGAGAAGACTCAAGAGAAGAAGTTCTCATTGCATATTTGAGAAAGAAGATAGGGTATTTGAGGAAGAAGATAGAGGAGGAATAAGAAAAGGTAAAATAGAAGAGTTGTAGAATTTGAAGACCCAAGAGAAGAGGTCTCAATTAAACTTGGAAGGAGAAAGAAGAAGAAGGCTATAGAAGCCCCATTGAAAAGTTGAAGAAGTGGCCATTGGAGAAGATTTGAAGAAAGATTGAGGTAGAATATTACAAGTAGGAGAAGCTCATAAAAAGAAGAATTTGGGAATATTATCACCATCCGAAAACAAATCCAAAAGAAAGAAAAATTTGGCAAGAATTTTTCCAAACTTTGGAAATATTTTTGAAGATCTCAAGACATTTAGATTCTTGAGGAAGAGATCAATGAAAGAGGTTAGATGTGAAGACATAATTCAACAAGAGCTAAGGAGGAGAAATAAGACATAAGAGGCCATATATTTGAAAGTTTTGAAGACAAACATAAAGGATTTAAAGGCTAATTTGTAGAGAAGAAAATTGCTGATTTTTGTAGTAAAAGTTGAAGAATCACAGGACAACAAGTTGAAGGTGACATAGAGCTATAAATTGAAGAAGAATTGGGCAGATTTTGAAATACCCTCAAAAAACCAATTGAAGGAAGGCTTGAAAGAAAAAGAAGGCAACAATTTGGAGGAATTGAAGGCTATTCTTTGCACAGTAATATATAGGATGAGTAATAAGAACTTTGGAGCAACAATTTGAGAAGATTTGGGCTGCAAAATTGGGAAGCTTTAGAAGGAGAAAAGAGATCTGCATTTTGGAGAATTTTGGGGCAGGTTTAGGAGAAGCATTGGACAACATTTTGTCAAATAAAGGTACTAAATTTTTTAAAAGTTAAGGTAGCAAGATAAAAGAAGGTAAATATGAAAATTTTAAGATACAGGATAGTAAGTTTGAGTAACAAGAAAGGAGAGGAGTCAAGCTTAAAAATACAATCAAAGTGGTTTGAAATTTGGTGCCTAAAAGAGTATTTCATTTTTTATAAAAAAATTGAATTAATTTGAGTTTATTTGGTACCATATTTTAGAGAGTTCAAATAAAAAATAAGAACTCTAAATTTATTATCTCCTAGTTAAAGGAGTTTAAAAAGCTTGCAAATTAGTGAGTTAATATAGCATAAAGGATCTGGTTTATTTTAAGTCTAAAATAAGCAAAAGAGGATTTGTATCCTCTTTTAAAGAAGCAAATATTGCTCCAAATAAAAAATAGTAAGCTAAGGAGCAACAAATGCATTAAGGAGAACTTAAATATTATGCTCAATATATGGTTTGAAGGGAAGCAAAGTAAGTATTTGAAGGTATAAAGAGCATTCTCAAAACCTGCAAAATTTTAGAGAAATAAGTTAACAAAGTGAGTAAAGAAAAAGGAGTATAAGCAGTTTGGAAAATAGCAAGAGATTCATCCATTCATGCCGATTTGTGAAGAAGATAAACCACCCAAAATTTGAGTTGAAATCTATTGAATCAAAGCAATAAGGAAGGAATTCAAAGTAGTAACAAAACATAGGAGGAGAAGCCACCAAAATGCAAAGAATCTAGCCACAAAAGAACCATCGTAGGAGGATATATTGTTGGAAGATACACCAACATAGTTGGAGAAGAGACAACTAAAAGGACATTGAGCAGACACTGGAAAGCATAAAGAGGAGGCTAAGTGTTGGAAAATCTAACTACCATGAGGAGAACATTTGTTTTTCTATTGGAAGAGAGGTACATGTATTTCCAATGCTCAAGGAGATAAATAATCTTCAAGCAACATGAACCAAAGGGACATACCACTCTTGCCAAGTATAACATGTTATCCTCCAACTAGTTCAAAATCCTAATTTCTTATTGTCCTTGTTTGAGATTCAAGGGGAGCAAGTTATATTTGAAAATATTGCATACAAAGAGTGTAAAAACCCAAAAATACCAACCCAAGAGAGATAATTGTTTTTACAAATAGGGTTCACAAGAGATCCAACATCTTTTTATTTAGCATTCAATACTTCACTGCATTTGAGTTCAATTTATTGCAGGTGACACTCAATGGATAGGAGTGACCAACTTCCATGGTTTATGAGGTTCACCTTGTTAAAACTTCTCATTTAGAAGGATGCCAAGATGGTCCACCCACATTTCTCATACCTTGATCAACATATGATAATGTGATCATAGTGTAGGGATTATCCTTTAAGGCCTATAACACTTAAATAGGAATACCTATTCCCTAACCCTATCCTAAATCCATCTAGGTATATTAATTAGGTGTAAATCCTCGATGTTTAGTTATTACACCTTCATGGGCTAACTAAGGTCATTATTTCTCCATAAAAAATGAGCATGGTCACCTAAACCTGTATGTTTGAGGTACCACCACTGTTGTCTTGTGAATGATTCCTATAACCTTCCAGGCATGGGAACACTTGATCCTCATAATTTAAAGGTGTATTATTTTACAAGTATATAGCTATTGCATTCTTGCAAATCCTTCTAGACTTGATAACACCTAGCTATTGCATTCTTGCAACTCCTTCTAAGGACTCTCTTCAACCTGGTTATTTCATTCTCACAACTCCTTCCATGATTGGGCTAAATACTTTAACTTAGGTCCTAAAAGAAGATCTAGGTTCAACCCAAGAAAGCAATACAAAAACAAAATGCTTTTAAACTCAAATGCTTAAACTATAGCATCACATTCACATGCATCTCAAATAAATATAAGCTTCATCTAAGGCTAACACATTTATAATAACTCCATACTATATTTGGCTATTAAAGAGATTACATAAAGAAGCATTTCAATAGACCACCAAAACTATTATTTATAATGCTATCAATTTCCACTTAGATAACATTAACATTTCACCACAAGATCACATTTTTATAGCCACAAATAAATCATTGAGCAAGAGAACTAGCATAATATAAAATATTCTATTTCCTCCTTTTCACTATTGCTTAGTACAAAACTACTAAATATTGAAGTATTGCAAAAGTTTTTCTCAAAATTTATAAAAGCAAATTCTAATTTGCAAAACCATTTTGTGATATAAGATATAATAATACCATTCTTCCTAAATGAAATTTGTACCACCTTCCTCTGATGACCTTCTTCATGTAAGGATTTACCCGTCAACTTGAGGAATATTTAGGGATCAAGACAACTCATTTATGCAATAAAATTTAACATGCTAATTGTATTTGCAAATATCCATGCATAATACTTTTAAAAATAAAATAAACCAAAGAAGATCCCAAATTTCTCTATTTATTATTACACATTATGCAATTGCAAACCAAACATGCACATTACATTTTTAAATGGCAACCAAGGAGAGAATCCCATACTTCTCTCTATAATGGTTTTCCTAACTACTCAAGTCTCAAAAACCATTATAATATTACTTCTAGACCAAGAGTATTTCCTAAAATACAAAAAAAATTCATAACTTCCTTCCTCTCTACATAGCCATGAAGCACATAAATGGAATAAGCCCCTTATCGCATTATATTAAAGAAAAACACTTTAACAAGATAGGAAAACCACATAATATTTATTTTTTATTCTCTAAATGATCATTCATTAAAATATTACCTCTTTTTAAGAAATAGATATCAAATAGTAAACCATTTTAACATATAATCAACAACATAATACTTTCATTAAAATAAAGACCTAACTTAAACATTTAACCTCATATCATAAATAAAATATTAAACTTATTCATTTACATTCTTTTCCAAAATATCTATCAATCTAAGGTGAGCAATTCATTCAAAGCATTATTGGCTTCATAAATTTAAGAACTTTCAATTTGCATGAATCCTTCAATAAAAGAATTTAACTCACCTCTAATACATGGATCACATAACATTCACATAGGATAGAGCAACAATAGCATACAAACCTATGATCCTAAGCACACTATCCAAGACTCAAGTTCATAGGAAAGTATTTAATGCCACATACTTAAACATGCAAAACTCTAAGAGGCATGACCAATGAAACTAAAAAGTATTCAAAAACTCACAAATAAAAAATGAGTGGTCAAAGACTCCCTTAGATGTAGAGATCAAATAGATAAGAAGAACATCATAGGGGAACTATTGAAATAGACTAGCTCAGCTAAGATACCACTCAAGATGTAACCTCCTGAAGAGATCAAGGAAAATAAACCCAAAAAGAGCATCTAAGATCAGATAACATACAAGCAATTGAATCTAAGCAAAACCTATACGAACACTGAGCTAGCATGGCATACCTGGTTTTAAGAAGATAACACCTGAGAAATAAAATACTACACTCACTTCCCTCATACAAAAAAAATGATCTCCACCAAATGATGTGAAGCCAATGCTCTCAAAAGATAAACAAACTCTTAATATAAATATAAACATAAAATACATCACTAAGATATATAAATAAGGGAGAGCACAGAGCAAACAATTTCCAAATCATAGAAAAAGGATCACATGATAACCCTTACCTCCTCTAGCCCAAGCCGAAGATCTTCCAAGCTACACATCATTCTTCCAAATATCCACTGCCTCCTTTATTCCTCTTCCAAAAGCCCTTAAAAACCTACCCAAGCCCCCTCTTAAATACTCAAGGTGGCTTCTCTTCCAACTAAGCGTTCTCCTCCATGATTTTACCCATTCAAGTTGGCCACTTCCAGCTCGTAAAATTTGTAAAGAACATTACTCCAACATTGTTGAGCAAGGGAAACATTAAATTTTGATTTCAAATGATGATTAAAAGTAAGAAATAATTTATTAAACATATATATTTTTTAAAGGTATACATATCTCTTATAATCAAACATTTACAAAGCAACTAAATAATCATTAATTCTTTACTAAACCTTATTATTCCCATTAGTAAGGTATTAGATAATTTACTTACTAATTAGTGTCAATAGTCAATATTAATTATTAATATTAACACCAATAATCTCAACTATTAAGGTTTTCAACTACTAAACAAATATTTTGTTGATATTTATCCATCAATATATGTTTTCTATATGCATAAGCATATAAGCCATTCAAAAAATAATATTACACACCATTATTTATACTTAATTAGGTGGCTATTTTCTTTAAGATAGTCTATTGCTACCACCATCCTATTAAGGAGACTCATTACACAAGCAACTTCCCAAACCAATGGTGTGAATATTCAATAAGCACAAATGCAATGCACCTACATGAAGGGTACTTTATTGCCTTGAGTTGTTTATGAAAGAGTCATCTTCATCATTTTCAAAAACTTTCTCTCAACTCAGGTGGTTATCCATACTAAACCACTAGAGAGCCCTTGGTCCTGCAACCACAATATATATATATCATTAGTACCACATTTCAATACTTGAACCAAAGCATATAAAGTGACTACTTATTGATAGCAATGAACAAAACCATGCATTAAATATCCATATATCAATACATAGCTCATTGTCAAGGATAAGTCTTTTCAAGGAGGGCTATTAAAAAGAGGAGGAGGTAGAAGCTCCTAATTTAGATACATTCTCTCCTATTCATAATGAACAAGGTAAAGTAGTCTTTAAGTCCGTGGAATATATGGCTTCCTTCCTATGGAGCAATAAATAAGCCATAGAAACCATAATAAGAATTGAATGAGGAGCATCTAGCTTCCACTAGAGAAGTACCCCTTTTGTACCTTCCACAACATGCCACATACACTCCCATAACTTCAAACCAAAAATATTTATCTCATGGATCTGTATATGATGACCTTACCATGTCAAATATTATCCACACAAGTTCAAACCCTTCTATTATTACAACTTCTATAGAAGGTGGGGCAACAAATCCCCAATCCTATGTAGGAAATCATCCTTCCTTACCTTCTACTATATATATAGTTAGAGTTAACACAACATGTCCTATTTCTCAACCATCAAGTGATAATTAAGCCCAACACCTTAATATACTCAATAGTGCTTTTTATCTTAACATATTATTCATAATCTCCCTACCATTTTGAGTGTGAGTATAGGGTTTCCTCAAAATCCTACTCCCATAATTACTAACCATAAATCTTCAAATCTTCTTATCTTGAACAATTTTAGGGTAAGTCATATGATTCCAACATCATATAACCCCATCTATAAACCCTATTCCTTCTCTAATCACCAAAGCCCACTAATTTATCAACCAACAACACATATTTCTCTTAAAATCCAAACCATTAACTCGTAGTTGGATCAATTGAAACAACAAGTGGACTTTATTCAAGGGACATCATCTTCTTACATACACTTCTATGTAAATTTTCATAATAAACCACTTGATCCTAGCATGGCTATCTATCATTTTCCACCAAACTTTGAGATGCCTATATTTGATATGTACTAGAAGAAAGAGGATCCAATTAAGCACCTTAGAATTTTCCATACTCTGTGTAATGGAATCATGTATGAAGAGATGTTACTCCACAATTTTTTTCCACATCCTTAAATTTTTTTCCCTAGAATAGTTTTACCAGATACCTCAACATATTATCAAAACCACTGAGGAATTGATCAAGAAGTTCATCCAATATTTCTCGCTATATATAAGATAAGATCATTATCAATGATCTATATACCCTTAAACATATCCCAAGAGAGGGTTTCCATGAATTTATAATAAAGTGGTAGGCTCTAGTAGGAAGGCTCTAATATACACTCCTAGAAAAATAACTCCTAAACATTTTCATATGGAACCTACATGAACAACTAGCCTATCCCTTAGAAATAGCCAACATCTTCTCTTTTGAAAAAGTTGTAGATTTAGGAAAACATATAGAAGCTACCCTCTTGAGATGAAGCCAACTGAAAACTTGTTGGCAATTTTGGGTACCTTGAGTACATTGCCTTTGCCTAAGATCAGTTGTTGTCATTGATGTCAAGGAGCTATTGGTAGATGTTGTTTTTGATGTCAAGGAACTTTTGGAGCAACTTGTTTTTATGTCCAAGGATGTGTTTTTGTTGAAGGTTTCAGTTGGTCAGTAAGTCTCCAAGAAGATCAGAGTAGCCCAGTTGCCAAAAATCCAAAAAAATATTAAGTAGAATAAGTTTGCAGGCTGCTGGAAAAACTGTCGCGATTTCGCGACATGTTTGAGGAGAGAGAAAGTCATGATTTCGCGACATGGTTGAGGAGAGAGAAAGTTCGGCCAAAACTGTCGTGATTTCGCGACATGCAGGAAGGCAGAGGCAAAGCGGGAAAAAGTGTCACGATTTCATGACATGTTTGAGGAGAGAGAAAGTTTGGCCGAAACTGTCACGATTTCGTGACATGCAGGAAGGCAGAAGCACAGCGGGCAAAAAGTGTCACGATTTCGCGACAAGTTTTGAAGAAGTTGTACGGATGCAGGAAGTGTCGCGATTTTGCGACATGTTCCAGTTTCGTGAGCAGTTGGCAAGAAAAATCCTAAGGCAGCGAAAGCGTCACGATTTCGTGACATGTTTCATTTTTGCTAGTGCAAATCAAGAAAAGGATGAAGGAGCAAGAGGTGTCACGATTTCACGATAGAGTTGCTGATGACGTCAGCAAAAGGCAAAGGTGTCGCGATTTCGTGATAGTTGCGGAGAAGAAGGCGTTGAGGTCCAGAGCGTCGCGATTTCACGACCAAAATCATGATGACGTCAGCAAGAGGCAAAGGTGTCACGATTTCATGACAGTTGCGGAGAAGAAGGCGTTGAAGTCTAGAGCGTCATGATTTCACGACAAGATTCATGATGACGATAGCAAGAGGCAAAGGTGTCACGATTTCATGACAGCAATGGAGAAGAAGGCAGTGAAGTCTAGAGCGTCACGATTTCATGACAAGGTTTACAATGACATCAGCAAAGGCTGTAGTGTAGCGATTTCGTGACAACAAACCCAAGAAGGTGTTCGGCAGACCAAGGCGTAGCGATATCACGACGAGATACATGGTGACGTCAGCAAAGGCTATAGTGTCATGATTTTGTGACAACGTGTAATGCAAGGTGTACGACAGACCAAGGCGTAGCGATATCGCGACATGTTTGAGTGTCGCATGAGAAAAGCCACAGAACAACAGAAGCGTTTGTTGCCGACGAAGTTAACCTTTGTCGACAAAGTATAAAGTCTCTCAGCCAATGTGGTAGAAGTTGAACAACTGACTAAAGATCAAAGATTTCATCTTGAGATTGTGAGTATTAAAGGAAGACTATTTGAGCATTTTTGTGTATCGATCGAAGTGTGCATTCGAAGTGTGGCATTCGCAGAGTTAGTGCGGCGAGCAAGGTTCGATCATCGAAAAAGTAGAGAGCGAAGTTTGACTGTAGCATCAAAGTGTGTTTCGTTGAAATCTTCTAAGTGTAGAAGTCGGTGCTGTTGCATACACAAAGAATGTGTTGTTGCTTATGAAAAGACTGTGCAGAGAAGATTCTATTGTGATTGTGACTGTGTTCGCACAGTTTGGGTAATAGAAAGAAAAGTGCAGTAGATGCTGCTATAAGTGCGAACGGTTGTGAAGAACAAACAGTGATCAAGTGCTGCTGTAAGTTGAGAAGAGAATGCTGCTGCAATTTAAGAAGACTGTGCTGTTGTAGTTGTGCAGACAGTGAAGGATTGTTTTTCAAACCAAGTGCCGAAAAGAACAAAGAAAGAGGACAGAATTGTGCCAGACCGAAGGACTGTGTTTTGGTGCAAAAAGAGGACCAGCTTGTTGTGACAGAGTTGAGGACAGAGATCTCCAGCCAGAGCAGGGAAGACAGGTGTCTTCTATGGAAAGAGTTCCACTTGCTAAGGGTAGAGGAGATAGAGGTCCTCTAGAGGATCACTAGCAAAGTTGAATTAGGGGAAGGTGTCTCCTTTGAGCTGAGGCTCATAAACATTGTAATCGGGAAGGATTCCCAGAGGTTTTGATATAACTTTTAGAAGAAAAGTTTTTATTCGTGGATTATTTTGTTGTCTCATTACGGATTGCTTCTTGTGCACTGTTGTATTACTGTCATTACTGCTATCTTATTCTGCTTGTTAATGGTTTGAAAGTTGTAGTGATAAATCAAGTTAAAAAGAGTCTTATACTGTTCACCCCCCCTCTCAGTATAAGCTTGTGTTCTTCAATTGGTATCAGAGCAGGTGCCTTCAAAAAGTTTAAACAGCTTGAAGGAAAAGTTTACAAAGAACACAATGGACTACTCGAGTAGCAATGCAGCACCTATTCTTGATGGATCAGATTTTGGTCTGTGGAGTGCAAGAATGAAAGTCTATCTAATGGCTCTCGATAATGAGGTATGGGAAGTTGTTGAAGATGGATATACCATTCCTACAAATGGTCCTTACACTAAAGAAGACAAACTTCTACATCACAACAATTCAAAAGCCATGAATGCAATCTTGAAGGGTTTACAAAAGGCAGATCTCACTAAAGTTATTCACTGCAAGACAACCAGTGAAATGTGGAATCAATTGCAGGTTGTTCATACAGGTGATGCAAATGTTCGAAAGGCCAAGTTAAGACATTTTAAAGGTATGTTTGAACAACTCAAGATGAATGATGATGAAAATATTAGTGACTACATGCTCCGGATGGATGAAGTTGTTAATTCTATGAAAGACTTAGGTCTTGAACTTGCTGAAAATGATGTGTGTGATAAGATTTTAAGATCTCTTCCAAATAGATTTAGCGAAAATATTTCTGCTATTGAGGAAGCCAAAGATTTAGATAAATTGAAAAAGGATGAGCTCCATAGTATTCTTGCAGCATTTGAATTGAGGACACAAGTGAAAGTTGATGTAAAGAAAGAGGCAGCTTTCAAAGCTATCAAGAAATCGAAGGGCAAACAGATTCAAGAAAGTGATGAGTCTTCTAGTGAGGAAGAGGCATATTACAGCAGGAAAGGCAAGTTTTCCAGAAAGCACAAAAGCAAGAAAAATATAAGATGTTTCAACTACGGGAAATTTGGTCATTATGCTACTGACTGTACTTGTTTCTAAAGATGAAAGTGATGAAGATATACAGGATGTTAAAAGCAAGGATTATAAAAGCACGGTATTATAGAAACAACAAAAATGAGTACAACAATCACCGAAAAAGCAAAGATGAGTACAACAATCATGGAAAGAGGCATTCTCACAAGAATAAGAAGAGCTTCTACTTGGACAAAGCAAGTAAGTGTTCTAGCAGTGAAAGTGACAGCTTCTTCTAGTGATGATGAAAATGAGATGCTGTTCATTTTAGAAAAAGAGGAAGAACCGAAACACAAATTCATTATCATGAAATGTTTTAGATGTGGAAATTTTGGGCACCTTGAGGATGATTGCGGAAATGATGATTTGGTTGCTAGTATGTATGAGGATGTTTCAGAAAACCCCAATGAAGATGCATGTATGGTTTTTGAAAAAGGTAGCACCTCTAGTGATAAGAAATCTAAAAAAGGTTGTGATGATTCAAAGCGCCATCAAATAGAGGATCTTGAATGCGAACTCAATAATGCTCTTAGTGTTTTGAAAAAGGAAAGAAAGAAGAATGATAGACTCAAGATTAAGGTTGATGAATGTTGTATGGAGATAGATGAACTTGTAGAAAATCTTGAAGTATCTATGGCTAAGACACAAGAACTCAAAAATGAGTTAGAATCTAAAATTCTGGAGTATAGTGAGTTAGAACAGGAAATAGCTTCTTTGAAAGAAGAAAATAAAGAGTATAAGGATAAGCTCTACAGATTTCAGGATAGCTCCAAGAAGGTTAAATTTCTCATCGAAGGACAGAGAAAACCAACAGATAAAACAGGTCTCGGTTTTATTAAGCCGCACAAGGAACAGGTTGGTAAATCTAGCAAAATATTTCAAAAGAAAGAGAGTCCTGTTGAAGAAAATACTTCAGATCATGAGTCCGTAAGTGATGAATACGCAGAAACAGAGAACGATATTCAGACTGAGAAGAAGAAGTTTTTGGGACCCATGAAGTCGAACAAAAGAAAATTTCATGGTAGATGTTATGTGTGTCACAGATTTGGTCACACGGCTGTACAATGCATGACTCAAATGCAGAGAGTAAATGACAGTTTCAGGAGACGTAATTTCTTTCAAGGGTATTGCTACTCTTGTCAACAATTCGGGCACAAGGCAATTTTTTGCAAGACAAATAACACGAACTGGGTTAGTCAGAACAGGCAAATTCAAAGAACAACCATGACTGATATTGTTACCTGCTATAAATGCAACAATGAAGGACACCTAGCTAGACAGTGTAGAGCTGATCTTCTGAGATACAATTACAGAAACAGCAGCATGAACAAGTTCAAGAATCAAGGCATGGATAAAAATAGGAATGATAACAAAAATAGGAAAAATGACATGAACAGGTCCAAGGATCAAGGTATGGATAAGAACAGAAAAGATAAAAGAAACAGGAATAGTAGTATTAACAGGTCCGAGGATCAGAACAGTGACAAGAACAAAAATACAGGAAAAGAATTCAAAAGAAGGCCCGACAAAGAAATCTTGGACACTAATGATGATGAGTGTTTAATGGGAGTATCACTCCCAACCCTATTCTAATCATCTCATCAGGAGATGGGGGAGGGACTAAGCTAAGAGGCTCATTCTTAGTCCCAAGCCCCAAAGGTGACCCTTTGCCATTGATGACAAAGGGGGAGAGATTTAAGTAAGGGGGAGAGTTTTCAAGAGAAGAGGAAAGCTTCAATTCAGGGGGAGCAAAACTTGAAGAGATTGAATTCAGTTTTGGCTCTTGAAAGATGTGTTTTAGTTAAGGGTTGCCATCAATGACAAAGGGGGAGATTGTTGGCAATTTTGGGTACCTTGAGTACATTGCCTTTGCCTAAGATCAGTTGTTGTCATTGATGTCAAGGAGCTATTGGTAGATGTTGTTTTTGATGTCAAGGAACTTTTGGAGCAACTTGTTTTTATGTCCAAGGATGTGTTTTTGTTGAAGGTTTCAGTTGGTCGATAAGTCTCTAAGAAGATCAGAGTAGCCCAGTTGCCAAAAATCCAGAAAAAGATTAAGTAGAATAAGTTTGCAGGCTGCTGGAAAAACTGTCGTGATTTCGCGACATGTTTGAGGAGAGAGAAAGTCACGATTTCGCGACATGGTTGAGGAGAGAGAAATTTTGGCCAAAACTGTCACGATTTCGTGACATGCAGGAAGGCAGAGGCAAAGCAGGAAAAAGTGTCACGATTTCACGACATGTTTGAGGAGAGAGAAAGTTTGGCCAAAACTATCATGATTTCGTGACATGCAGGAAGGCAGAAGCACAGCGGGCAAAAAGTGTCACGATTTCGCGACAAGTTTCGAAGAAGTTGTACGGATGCAGGAAGTGTCACGATTTCGCGACATGTTCCAGTTTTGCGAGCAGTTGGCAAGAAAAATCCTAAGGCAGCGAAAGCGTCGCGATTTCGTGACATGTTTCATTTTCGCTAGTGCAAATCAAGAAAAGGATGAAGGAGCAAGAGGTGTCACGATTTCGCGATAGAGTTGCTGATGACGTCAGCAAAAGGCAAAGGTGTCGCGATTTCATGACAGTTGCGGAGAAGAAGGCGTTGAGGTCCAGAGCATCGCGATTTCGCGACCAAAATCATGATGACGTCAGTAAGAGGCAAAGGTGTCACGATTTCATGATAGTTGTAGAGAAGAAGGCATTGAAGTCTAGAGCGTCGCGATTTCATGACAAGATTCATGATGACGTCAACAAGAGGCAAAGGTGTCACGATTTCATGATAGCAACGGAGAAGAAGGCAGTGAAGTCTAGAGCATCACGATTTTGTGACAAGGTTTACAATGACGTCAGCAAAGGCTGTAGTGTAGCGATTTCATGACAACAAACCCAAGAAGGTGTTCGGTAGACCAAG
Organism: Wollemia nobilis; assembly: GCA_028583015.1. Lineage (NCBI taxonomy): Eukaryota > Viridiplantae > Streptophyta > Pinopsida > Araucariales > Araucariaceae > Wollemia > Wollemia nobilis. The sequence continues at coordinate 8,441,089 of JAQPPZ010016717.1, read as the reverse complement.
GCGTAGCGATATCGCGACGAGATACATGGTGACGTCAGCAAAGGCTGTAGTGTCACGATTTCGTGACAACGTGTAATGCAAGGTGTACGACAGACCAAGGCATAGCGATATCGTGACATGTTTGAGTGTCGCGTGAGAAAAGCCACAGAATAGTAGAAGCGTTTGTTGTCGACGAAGTTAACCTTTGTCGACAAAGTATAAAGTCTTACAGCCGACGTGGTAGAAGATTGAACAGCCGACTAAAGATCAAAGATTTCATCTTGAGATTGTGAGTATTAAAGGAAGACTATTTGAGCATTTTTGTGTGTGATTGAAGTGTGCATTCGAAGTGTGGCATTCACAGAGTTAGTGCGGCGAGCAAGGTTCGATCATCGAAAAAGCAGAGAGCGAAGTCCGACTGTAGCATCAAAGTGTGTTTCATTGAAATCTTCTAAGTATAGAAGTCGGTGTTGTTGCATACACGAAGAATGTGTTGTTGCTTATGAAAAGACTGTGTAGAGAAGATTCTGTTGTGATTGCGACTGTGTTCGCACAGTTTGGGTAATAGAAAGAAAAGTGCAGTAGATGCTGCTATAAGTGCGAACGGTTGTGAAGAACAAATAGTGATCAAGTGCTGTTGTAAGTTGAGAAGAGAATGTTGCTGCAATTTAAGAAGATTGTGCTACTGTAGTTGTGCAGACAGTGAAGGATTGTTTTCCAAACCAAGTGCCAAAAAGAACAAAGAAAGAGGACAAAATTGTGCCATACCGAAGGACTATGTTTTGGTGCAAAAATAGGACTAGCTTGCTGTGACAGAGTTGAGGACAGAGATCTCCAGCCAGAGCAGGGAAGACAGGTGTCTTCTGTGGAAAGAGTTCCACTTGCTAAGGGTAGAGGAGATAGAGGTCCTCTAGAGGATCACTAGCAAAGTTGAATTAGGGGAAGGTGTCTCCTTTGAGCTGAGGCTCATAAACATTGTAATCGGGAAGGATTCCCAGAGGTTTTGATATAACTTTTAGAAGAAAAGTTTTTATCCATGGATTAATTTGCTGTGTCTCATTACGGATTGCTTCTTGTGCACTGTTGTATTGCTGTCATTACTGCTATCTTATTCTGCTTGTTAATGGTTTGAAAGCTGTAGTGATAAATCAAGTTAAAAAGAGTCTTATACTGTTCACCCCCCCCTCAGTATAAGCTTGTGTTCTTCAAAACTAAAAAGCATGAAGAGAAACCACCTTCTCCCAACCAAAAAGGGTAGTATAATAAAAATCATGTTGTGGGTAATGTGGTATTTGAATCATCCAACCAATTATGTAATTATAGCCCCACAAAAACTAAGCTTAGGATTAGGAAAATCTCAACAACAACAAAGGCCTATTATAAAATTTACTAGCTATAATAAACCTCTTACAATCATCCTTGACCAATTTTTAGAGTCCAAAATGATATAAATACCATCTATCATGCCTGTAGATCCTGAAAGGAAAAAGATCACTTGGTTTAAACCCAAATAATAATGCTATTTTAACTACATGAATGGTCATCATCATAAAAAATGTAAGACCCTCATTCATATTATTGAAGAGTTAATTGATGAAGGGTTCATTGTTGTGGGTGACTCCAAAAAATAATCGTCTTATAACCAGGAAATGTAGATCTTTCAAGACCCATTACCCAACCATGAGTAGAAAATATTCAACCATATTCAATACAAATTTTTCTTACCTCTAAATCAATATATGGTGGGAATTATTCATTCCTCTAGTCATGCTCTTATACTAAAGACACATAGAGCTTAGGCATCTAATCACTCCTCTCAACCTCCTTTATTATTTAAGGATAAAAATACTCATTCTCTTATAGGATTCCCTTAATCATACAATCCCAAAGCTATGATAGAAATCCTTTTGACTTTGGATAATAGCTCAAAATAACTCTTGCAAAATTCTCTTTTATCAATATTCTAAAATCATCCTCAAATCATTATTAAATCCTTTTTAAACTTTTAAGTGAACATATTGTCCCTTAGGACTTAAACCCTAGTGACCTTACAAATGTTATAGGGTCCCTCATAATTAATCATACCATGATCTCATTCTATGAGAATCATCACCCCTCTACATCCATAGATAGAGATTCCCTTCTATACATCACATGTCATATTGGCAATATTTTCATCAAAAACATTCTTGTTGATAATGGTTCTCCCATTAACATTTGTAGTCTAAAATTTTTAAGTAGTTTTAGGCTAACTAAACAATATCTTGATGAATCATATCTCATCATCAAATCCTTTGATAATAAAAATGTAAAGTTACTGGTACTCTAGTTTTACCTTTAACGGCTGGACATCACATCTTAAACACCCTATTTTATGTTATGCCATGTGATTTATCCTATATTATTCTTGATAGGCCCTAGATCCATGAAATTAGGGTTGTTTTATCCACCCATCACCAATTCCTTAAGCATGAATATCAAGGTAAGACCTATAGTATTCTATATGATGTTGAACAATTTGCCTACTATCAAGTAGTAAAATTTAAAAATCCTAAATTCTAGCTTTTCCCTTATCTTGATTGTACTTTATCCTCTCAATATCTCATCCATGATGTGCTAGGGTTGCTTACCCTCAATCCAAAACCTATGATACCTAAGGATTGTGTTGATATTTCAAACCCTAATAATAACAATATAGATAATGATAAACAAATAAATATGCAAGATCCACATAAATCTAAAGATAGTATCAACTTGAAACTTATAAAATTAATCAATTTAATCAAGAAATCAATTTAATAGCCTTAGAACTAGACATACGTACTCCTTCTCCTAGAACCTTATGATTATCATATATAAAGGGGAAAATAATGTAGATATGCAACTATTCTTTTGTCTATGTTGGTACAACCAATGAGGAGCACATTCAAGGTAGTAATCCTTACTAGATACAGTGATAGTATACTTCATGTTATCTCTCAAAATTATACCCCATATCTAAACAAATCCCATGTAACATAGGATACCAAGGAAAGTACTTGGAATCTATAAGCAAGAAATAAAGGAGCCCTTAGAAACTAAACCCTAGCTAGGTCATTTGGGGTTATGATTTATCTCCAACCAAAATAAATCTCTACTAACCTTATCCTTATCTAATAGTGAGGATGAACTTATGACTTCCTCTTTATAATCCTTCAATTACACCATCACATTAGAAGGTTTAGAAAGAAGTTAGGAAGATGATAAGGACCCTTGGCTCTTCCTAGGTCCTAACTCTTCTTCAATTGCAAGTGTAAATATTCTTATTGTAAAAAATCCCAAGCTCATCATTGATAATAGTAATGATGAGATGGAGAATTGACCCCACACTACCCCAAAGAATGATTTATTGACCATCCTATTTGGAACACTCTAAATTATGGGGGAACCTCTTTACCAATTAGATATTATCACCATCTCATAGGGTGTTGGAATTTCAAAATAAATTTCTATTGAAAATAATAGTGAGGTATAGGATACTTCTCACAACCCTCTACAAGATGGTCTTCCTAAATATTAACTTTAGAATAATCTCTCTATCAAATAATCTCCTTTGTTGATAGTTAATATCGATACTTCACCATACCTTAACCATGAGCAATCAACCTTAGATCAAATAGATTTTGAAATCATGGGGGTACTTCGTTCTCTCCTTAAAATAGAGGATGAGTTGCACATTCTCATTGAAGAAACTATTGATATTGACATTGGAATGCATGATAACCTTAAGATTATGAAAATAGGAAGAATATTAAACTTAGAAGAATGTAAGAAATATATGTAATTGCTCACTAAATTTAATGATATCTTTGTTTTGTCCTACATAGATATGCAACACTTGATCTTTACTTTATCATTTTCCTTTTAGTCATTAGGAAAAATGTGAAACCCATTAATAAAAATTTATACAAGACACATCCCAAATTCATTCTCCTCATTGAATAAGAGATACAAAATTTTTTGGAAGTGAGTTTTATTAGAGATATTGATTATTATGACTAGATCTCTAACATTGTACCAATGGCTAGAAAGGAAGGTACTGTTAGAATGTGTATACATTTTATGGAAAATAATAAAGCATATCCCAAATACAAATTCCCTTTACCAAACATTGACATGATTGTCAATTTCAATATAGGATACAAAATGTTACCCTTGATGGATGGATTTTTAGGTTACAACCAAATCTACATTACACCAAATATCAATCTACGATTGCATTTACAACCCCTTATAATTTTTTGCTATAAAGTTATTTCCTTTGGCATGAAAATTATAGGGACAACTTACTATAGAGTGATGATGTATGTTTTCTATTACATGATGCATGACATAGTGGAAGATTATGTCTATGACATTCTCAATAAATATTTCAATTGGGAAGATCATGTTTAAGATCTCAGACATTCCTTTGAGTGCTTAAGGGAGTATAAAGTTTATCTTAAGCCATCCAAATATGTGTTTAGTGTGACATTTAATAAATTGTTGGGATTCATCATGTCATGACATGAAATCAAGGTGGATCTTGACAAGATATCTACCATTAATGATATGCCAAACCCTAAGATGTTAACCCAACTATAAATACTATGGGGTAAATTCCAATCCATATAGATATTCATATCACAACTAGCTAATAAATGTTAGTCCTTTTCCAAACTTTTGAAAAATAATGTAAAATTTAAGTGGGATTAATTAGTTGGAATTTAACTAGTTATGATGCCCAATACACCCCTATGTAAAATATTTGCCTCACAACCATATTTACCTCTCAAAAATTAAGACATTACTTGCACAACCATTAAACATTAGTGATTGCCTAGGTAGATCCCCTACAATACCTCACATCCAAATCTTACCTTTTATGTCAAATTATAAAATAAGTAATTATATTTAGAAAATTCAACCTAGAATTCTATAGGCCGAAAATTTTTGCACCTCTTTCTTCCAGGTTAATGGATCCACACCTAAAAGGGGTAGGGAAAATGAAGGATCTACACCTCGGATGAGAAGCACTTGAGTTGCACTCTCCTTGGTGTTTATCGACGAATGGGGTGAGGGTTCACTAGGAAATACTTTATATGGCGATTTCCACGCCTAGGTAAGGTGGATTTTTGATGTATTCCCTTTTAAGTGCACACACCAAAGGTTTGGCCAAAATGAAACTAACCTAACTATATGTACTTCAAGTTCAAATGAAAACAAAGTATACAGATCTAGCTAGAAAGCTTTGTAAAGTTTGACTTTTATGCAATGATTGAAAGTAAAATATGGAGTTTATCCTAACATGTTTTTCTTTTTATTTTTTATATTTTATAAAAAATGTAATAAAGTCTATGTTTTGGGTGTTTTCTATTTTTTGATTAAAAGTAGATGCATATGGGACATAAAAATATAAATTTGAGTATGAGAAAGTAGCTTTAAGTTCTTACCTGGCCCGAATGTCTGATTTATGATGAATTCGGATGTGCAAGATGAATTAGGTCGTATGAATTCAGATGCGTACGAATATGTCAGAAACCTGCAATTGCACAAAAAAATATTAAAATTTAAAATTAGGGATGGGGGATCTGCATAGGCCATAGTAGATCATGGTCTGTGATAGTCAAATCCCCTTGGTTCTTTTAGCCAACCGTAAATAAAATGAATGATTGATTATTTGAATATGAAACATGTGATTCTAGATGTAATTTATCTAATGATAACAATAAGATGTAATAAAGACTGAAATAACAAACAAAAAGTAATATAAATATATGGTAATTAATAATATGATAGTTAGAATTTTACCCCCAATGGGCCACTGGTATGTATTCGGATGCAATGTTTGATTTTAGACTTTTTCTTAGATTTCGAATGTTGTGTTTGATTTTGAACTCAATTGAAATAATCCAACGACTAGTTATGCAAAATAGAGAATTAAATCGGATGCAAATTGATAAATTCATATGCAAATGAATTTGTACAAATGATACAAAATTCAAATAATGACTAAATATAAACCAGATATGCATGCGTTGAAAATATCTCCATTTCTGTGCGTTCCTTAGATGATTATCAAATGGTAAAGTTCTTCACTGCAACCTGTAAAAAAGCTCCAAAGTCTCCTTCACAATCCAAGCTATTTTACAAATATCACCATCCCAACTATTTAAAGTGAGGTTGAGGTTTGAATGATTGCTATAGTTTGAAGAATCAGGCAGGTTGGTGATATTAGGTAGGGTTGTTAAGCCAAATTAGCTTTTGGATCCATTTAGATAATTTTGGATCCGTATGATTTTAGCGGATCATTCAAATTTATCGAGAATCTGGCGATGCTCATATTAGGTTCAAAATCCAACTAGGTGCCTAGGTGCACGTGGGATTTGGAAAAATTTAGATGCGTCCAAATTCATCGAGATTATTCGAAATTATTGGGAAGGGAAAAATTAAGCTATTTTTCCATTTTTTTTGGCATGAATATCGAGGCAAGGGTATTTGAGGGCAAGTTTCATGTTGTTAGGATGATTAGGATATTTTAATAAAAATTAGAAATTTTGAAGTGTGTCAAAATTCGGTGGCTACATTTTGCCCCTCTTTGGCGCATTTATGAGCAATAAATGCGTTAAAGAAAGATGTAGCGAAAAGGGATGTTATGTTGCAAAAAATCAAAATTTGTTCAATTTTTATGTTTATGCTTATTATCATGGATACCCCCTTCAAGTTTTGTAAGAAATTTACAATTTATTGCAAAACTCGAAATTTGAAGAAAAAGGGGTAAAAAGAGTATAAAATAGAAATTAGGGCAAAAAACCCTAATTCATTTTTATTTTTAGTGTTAGCGAATTTTTTATCTGGAGAAAAATGGATAAATGGCTACCACGGTACATCGAGTAGACAAATTTCGAGCCAGGAATGATGGAAATGGTAGGAACATCAGGGTAAGTGATTTTATCACTTCTTGTTTGAATTTGTTTGGTCTAAAATTAGGATTTTTTGAGTTTTTGGATGTGGCCTACTGTCATATGACCGTAACAATGAATTTGGATCATTGCAACAAATTCAGGCATTCGAATTCATCAAAAATACATCCGAATTGATAAATTCGAACATTTTTCAATGAATTTGTACATCTAATTTTATTCATAGTAGGTTCAATTTTGCAAATTTGAACGTACAAATTCATTTTCGTGTGTCCGAATTTGTACTTGAAATTGCTTGTAATTTTTTTTTTTTAAATTTATACTTTAGGACTAAATTTGTTAAAATTATTAATAAAATTTTTATTATTTTTTTGTTTTTTTTATAAGCAATTTACAGGGAGGATCGCTTAAGGGTCGCGAGTGGCAACATACCGGTTTTGAGGATAATTTTCAAGCTCTTAGATTAGGTGATAGGAATATTTTGATAGTAGTAGGGCTTAATCACATGGCTGAAATGCCACACATAGAGGTAGACTACAGTCTACTTATTGCTTTAGTCGAGCGATGGTATCCATGTTCATCGACTTTTTGATTGTCGATGGGGGAGATGGCCCCTACTTTAGAGGATGTGTGGAGCATTCTCAAAGTTTCTATTAGTGTGTACCAGTACTTGGCCCATGGCCAGGCCATGAAAATATTGATGAGAGATCCATCATTTCCCATTGAGAAGAGTAGAGTTAGTATATAGGGACTCATTGCAGTAGATGGAGTGTCTTCCTTGATAGTGGTATTGGCAGAGATAGTGGGAGGGCTTCTAGTATGTCACCAGCGTGGTCAAGACTTATTTTGGGGGTTGGCTAAGGTTGTAGTGAACATGAAGGATACTTGTATGCAGTTTGCTTGGGGTCTTTATATACTGTGTCACTTATACTAGACATTATTTAGGGTCATGTACTAGAAAGGCACTAGCTTGGTGCTTACATCCTTTATTTAGGTATGGTGCTGGGATTACATCACAGTGAGAAGATCAACAGGGTTTCCTATTTAGTATGTAGAGGATGGATGATCTAAAATATTCTACTAGGATCTATTGGTTGGTCAAGTGAGGAGGAGGGATGGCCTAGAGGAGGCTAGATAGATTGTTGATGAGTTGACCGTAGTGTAAATTTGTTGGAGATCTTGGAGAGAGCACTACATATGGGAGGATTATAGAGAGAATCTAGCTCGTGTGAGGCGAGTGTTATGGATTTGTATGGAAATAAGGGAGATAGAGATACATCAGGTACATTGGGTGCTCCGTCAGTTTGGGTTGGTACAAGGGATTCTAGAGGTTTGGGATACTACTTATTATCAGGTTGTGCAAGATTTGAAAATCACGAGTGGGGCACCAGATCTCAACAAGTTTGTTGAGGTGGATGAGGATGATGCAGTAGTCACTCTTACAAAGTATGACAATACAGGGGTGGTGGATGGCTACACTGCTTGGTATGCTAGTATATGTCCTACAAGGATTACTCAGGAGAGAGGCATAGCTAGTCAGGTGTAGGAGGTATTTCAAGAGGCAGCTAGGTGATGATCTACTATATTGGAGGGGGAGAGGTAGAGACAAAGGCCACCATAGAGAGAGGGGCCTTAGATGAGAGGAGGATTACAACCATAGGGGACTACTCGATGGACTCTTAGGATTGATGGAGAGAGGGAATTATTCTAGTAGGAGAGAGGCTCACAGTAGGATGTTCCTCTGCTATATCAAATTGTGCCCTCTCCACAACAGAAGATACACACTATTTCAAGATCAAATTCACCCTAAAAGGGCATTACTATAGATGTGGGAGAGTTGAGCAATGCAAGAGAGGTGGCTACTATAAGGGTAGAGAATGATTGTCTTAGGAGTAAGATCATCATTTATATGATTTGCATATAGCAGTTGGAGGGACAACTCTCACAAGCACATAATCTTGTGAGCTAGGCCCAAGCTCAGGTATCCCAGATGCAGGGACATGGATTGTCATGCCATACACAGTCATAGTCCCGTAAGTTAGGGAGTGTGACTTCAAGCCAATCCTTAGAGAGCAGGGCAATAGTGGTAGAGTTAGTCATGACATCACAATGGGAATATTTCTATCAGATGTTATACTATCATCTTGTTCTAGAGGGTCAGAGGGTTGCTTTACCCCTAGAGTGTGCTCCTTTGAGTCATGGTAGGTCAGGATCTAGGATAGTGTTTGGGGCTACTCCATTTTGTGAGCCCAAACTACCTCCAAGTGATGACACCTAGAGTTCTAGGGGTTCTAGGGGATGATACACTAAGCTGGATTTTGTGGTGTACCCCTAGTGATTGAGTATACCAATTTTATGATTGTGGTATACCAATCGACTGGTTTTGTATCCTATTATATTTTTGATGATATATATATATATATATATATATATATACATATGTCTATTGCTTATCTGATGTGTTGATGTTGATGTGTGAATGTGTAATATAATTTATTTTTGATGATCTACATAATCATGCTTTTTAGTCTTGTTTTATGGTTTTTGATGTACTTTTTCTCATGCTTAATCAAGATATCATTGTAGGAAAGTAAAGTGTGTTTTGATGTAATTGATGTTTGTAGTATAGTGTGATTGAGTTGTCTATAGAAAAATGATTGTTTTAGGAAATATACCCTTACGATCTTGATCAATCATAAATAATACCTCGAATATGTGTGCTTGTATATGACTTTTTATGGAGGTTGTTTGCTCGCTTTAGTCGTGAAGCGGATCTTGTGTGAGGTTTTGATGTTATGCTAATAGCGAAGGGTTATGATCCAAAAGTATTTTGAATTTTTTGATTGAAAGTGATGTAGTTGATGATAAGTAATGTGTGTGTTTTTAAGATTAATTTTGTTTTAATCTTAAAAAAAGTATTGTGCAATGATAGTAATTAAGCATGACAAATTTGGATAAAGGACTTGCGCTAGGCATAATATTCCTAAAAATATTTTATTAGGGTTGTCTCATGCCATCATCGTGAAGTCAATATGTAGTTTATATGAGAAAGTGATTATGTATGATCAAATGCAAGTTTTTGTAAGTGATAAATAATCATGCAATATAATAAAATTGACATATTTATGCTAAGTGATAGGTATGAAAATGCAAGATTGACTATTTTTTAGGATCAATTGCATATGCTAACGGTCATACAAATCCATGATGAAATAATGACGTTTGCTAATCAACCTTCAAGGAGAATTTTGGTCATTTCTAGGATGAAATCAAATTTATCAAGAACTAGTGCATGATTTGTGTATTCATTTTCCATCTTGACCTTAATTATGATACAAAATCTCTCAAGGATCAAATGTGTGTGCTTATGAAATTTATTTACCAATTTTGAGTAAGGTAGTGATGCAAACCAATTTTAAGAACCAATGTGTGTGCAAAATATGTATTCATTTACCATGATTGTATGCATTCAGTTGGACTTATCTACTAGGTAATACGAGCTACCAAAATTTAGGTAATCCACAAGATGACATTGGTCTGTAAAAATGGTCTCTAATGTGATAGACATATCACCAAACATAAGGATACCACCATTACCAAGCAGGATTTATGCCACCTAACCTGTAATGAGGATCACCTCATGGTATTCAAATAACTGAGAAATTCTAGGGATTCAAGCTCATTTTCTTGTTGATTTCGTTGAATAGGGATACTTGTTCATTTTTTTTTGTTTTAAATAAGGGGATTTTATTGCTTTGTAGTAAAAGGCATTTTTATTTTGCTTTTTGCTTTTCTTTCTATTTTTTTTTTTCAAGGGATACTTGCTCAGTTTAGAAAAAGAGCAAGGGATTTTATTCGGGTTGGGGGAGCTTGTAATTTTGCCAATTTTAAACACTCTAAACCATGTTCATATTAGGATAGTCAGGAAAAATTTCACTTAAGGATCTAGGACTACTGCGTAGTATCATCTTTCCTTGTAAAAAATAATTTTTAATATGTGTAAGTGATTCTTGGTTCAAAGAGTGTCCAGATCAGTTCCCAAAACTTCAAAATTTATTTAGTGAAGCAATAATGCTTTTGGTTCAAGAGATATTTATAATCAAATATCAAAAATCAAGATTTTATTAAAATGTGAGTTTTGTGAGTGGTTCAAGATAATATTTGAATTCTCCCGAAGTAAACCAAAATTAACTATGAATTTTGACAACATCGATCTAATTTATAAGTAGAATAATAATTGGATGTGACCATATGGCATATGTAATTGAATCACAATTTTATTTTGATAAATTCATAGATAAATGCAACTAAATGATAGATGATTTAAACATGATGATTTAAAGTAGATGCAAGAAATATATGTACAAGGTATTTACAACTATGTACAATGGTGAGATTTCTTGATTTTATGCATAGTATCATTTTAGGTGCATTATGTTCATGGGTTCCTTAAGATATTTTCCATCTAAAGTTGCCAATCGATATGCACCAGATCCAAATTTTGTAGTGATGATAAATGGTCCTAACCAATTTGGTTGGAATTTTCCTTTTAAATCAGTTTGAGCATTTGTATTTTTTTATTTTCTTTAAGAACTAGATCACCAATCTCAAAAGATTAAGTATGAACTTTCTTAGAATATGATCTTTTGAGTTTATATTGATATGAGAGAAGGTGCTCTAAAGAATTTATATGCTTTTCATCTAGTAATTCCAATTGGCTTAATCGTCCAGCACGATATTCATCTCCTACTTCAACATTTTGAAATAAAAGACCTAAAGAAGGGACTTCAAGCTCAAAAGGAAATACCACTTCAATGCCATATACTAAGATAAAAGGCAACACCACCCTATTTGACCCCCCTCATCGAGCGACGCCCGGATCGGGGGAGAGAGCGGCGGGGAAGGGGGGGCCCCCCCTTGGTTCCCCGGGGCGCAGGCACGGGGTTTGAGCACTAGTTCGATAAGCCCATAATGCTAGATATAATTGGCTATGCCAATATTTTCCTAATTTATTAACCAATCTTCTTAATATCTTAATTAAAGTTTTATTTGATACTTCAGCTTGACCATTTTCTTGTGGATAATAAGGAGTAGACCATCTGTGCTGAATTTTATATTTTGCACAAAGTTTTTGAATATCTTTGTTTTTTAAACAAGTTCCATTGTCTAAAACAAGTGTAGATGGAATCCCAAATCTATAGATAATTTGATTAAAAATAAATTTAGAGACGTGGGTTCCTAGGAAAGAAGCTAATGGTATAGCTTCTACCCATTTTGTAAAATACACAATTGCTGTAATAATAAATATATGGTCATCTAAAGAAATTGGATTGATTTTCCCAATAATGTCTAGGCCCCATTTTGAGAAAGGCCATGGGGAAGAACTAGCTTGAAGCTCTTGGGTAGGATCATGAACAAGGTTTGCATGCTTCTGATATTTTTCACATTTACGTACATATTCATGGGCATATTTTTTCATGGAGGGCCAAAAGTATCCCATTCGTAGGAGATTTTTGGCTATAGCATCCCCACTAAAATGACCTCCACAAGATCCATCATGGACCTCGTTTAGAGCTCTTTTGGATTCATTGAGGTTGAGGTATCATAAGAGGATGCCTTAGAAGGATATTTTATACAAAGTACCTCCAATGATTATGAAGTGGACAACTCGCTTACGCAAGGATCATCATTGATTCCTATTGAAGCCATCTAGGAATGATCCATCTTGGAGAAATTTTAGAATATCTTCGTACCATGGTTCTAAAAATGCTTCTTCAATTGTGAATACCTCTAAGGGTTCTAGACATGACTCTAATGATGTGGGTTCCTAGAGTTGGTGAATGATGATAGTGGTATGATCATCATATAAATCCAAAGATATAAGGGAAGTAGCTATTGCCATAACACCTATAGAATGATTACTGGTACGTGGGATATCTTCTATAGTAACCTTATCAAATAAAGAAATAAGTTTTAAAACGTATTCTTTATAAGGATGAATCTTCTCATCTCAGGTTTGATAAATGTCATTAAATTGATTCACCATGAGTTGTGAGTCTCCAAAAATTGATAACACTTTAATATTGGGAGCTAAAGCTACTCGTAATCCAAGGATTAAAATTTCATATTCTATCGTATTATTTGTGCAAGTAAATTGAAGTTTAAAGGATAATGGGATAAGTTGCTTTTGCAGGGATACCAATATGATACCTGGACCTGGGCCACTCATATAATTGGCTTTGTAAAAAAATAGAGACCATGATTCTAGGGAATCACTATCTAGATTAAGACATTCATTGAGGAATTCTATCATAAAAGGGTGAGTAGACTCAAGAGGGGCAACGACGATTTGGTCTACTATGACTTACCCTTTAATGGATTTTTACCCAATAAAGGTTAGGTCAAACTCACTTAAAGCGAGAACCCATTTTTTTGCTCATCTTGATAAATAGGGTCTACTCATTAGATATCACAATGGATCAAATTTTGCGATGACATAGGTTTTTTGGCTAAGCATGTAGTGATGCAATTTTTTTGTAGAGAATATGATAGCTAAATAGAGTTTTTCTAAGAGGGTGTAAGAAGTTTCATAGCTTATTAAAGTTTTTATTATGTGGTAAATGGATCATTATTTCTTATCCTCATCATTTTGTGCTAGCATCGCTCCTAACACAAGTTCTAAGGCAGAGATGTATAAAATGAAAGGGTGTTCTAGCCTAGGAGGAACAAGCACTGGTGGGGTAAGCAAATATGTCTTAAGAGTTTTAAAAGCTTCTTGAAATTATTTATCCAATAAGAAAGGAATATATTTCTTAAGTAACCTAAGAAAGGGTTTACATTTATCTACCAATTTATCAATGAAAAGATGGATGGACTGGAGCTTACCTTGTAGAATCTTGAGTTTTGTTAAGTTTTTGGGTGGTGGTATATCAACGATAGCCTTAATTTTGATAGGGTCTATTTCTATACCATACATAGAAACTATAAACCCTAATAACTTACCTAATTTTACTCCAAACACACATTTTTCTAGATTCAATCGGACTTTATATTCTTTGAGTCTATCAAAGACTCATTGTAAATTAGGGATATGATCTTCTTGTTTTATAGATCAAGCTATGATGTCATCCACATAATCATGCAGGATGTCATACATCATATCATGAAATACATATATCATATCTCATTGGTAAGTTGCCCCTACATTATTTAGACCAAAGGGTATTACATTCCAATAGAAAGTCCCCCAATGTGTAATGAATGCAGTTTTAGGTTGATCTTCTGGTGTTATATGAACTTGATTGTATCTTGAAAATCCATCCATAAGTGATAATATTCCACATCCTACCATAAAATAAATAATTTTATCCATATTAGGAAGGGAAAAGTCATCTTTGGGACATGCAACATTGATGTCCCTAAAATTAGTACAAACTCTGATTTTAGTAGCCCGTTTTTTGGTTACTAGAACAATATTGGATATCCAGTCAGAATAATATATAGCTTGAATGAATTTTACATCCAAGAGTTTTTGTAATTTATTTTTAACCAATAAGGCTACTTTAGGATGCATTTTCCTAAGTTTTTATTTGACAATTTTAGCATTAGGATGAACCACTAAGTGGTGCATAACCACAGAAGGGTCTAGGCTTGGCATATCTGTGTATGTCCAAGTGAAGATATCAGGGTATTCTGTGAGAAGTTCTATATATTTAATTTGTTTTTATTTATTTAAATCAGTCATAATTTTAACCATGCGGGGATTATTTTCTGTTCCAATATTAATTTTTAGAATAGCCTCTATTTTGATACTTAAATCTCTTTTGAAGTTGGGAGGAGCGGGTGAAACACCCATTTCTTAAAGTAAGGATAAGTTGGCTAACTCTTCTTGTGTGTTGTATGAATGTGAGCTATACATGGGATAGAACCATCGAAGAAGAACCTATTCCTCATAATTTCTTGATGAGAAATTTCATAAAATATGTCTCCTTCTACACATTCATCTGGAGTAGCCATTATTTTTGGATGTACTATTGATAACATGTTGCATGAAAATCCATGAGATTTATTTCATTTCTTTAGTTTTTGTTTTTCTAAATATTATCCATATGTGATAAGGTGATCATCTTTATCAAAGGGAAAAGGTTGAGTTTTTATGGGGATATAACTTATACCACATTTGGTTGGCCATTCCTCTACCTCAAAAGGCTCACGTATTCCTTTTTCAAGAGGGCCTAAATCTTTACCTTTGGACCCCATATCACACATAATTTTTTTAGACTTGATATACTTATTAGAAATAAAGCATTGATCAAAAATATTCTCATCATATGTAAAGCTCATTTACCTAATGTTAATTTTATCAAGAGTACATCCAATAGAAATGAAAGTACAATTTCCAACATGATAGATGTTGCCCTATTTATACGGTAACCCCATTGTACGTGGAGATGGCGGTAATATAAACAAGATAAGAGAATATTGTATATTATAATTATCCTATTTTATGGGATCCAATACGGTGGATAAATCCTATAAGACTTCATCTGTCAAAGGATATGATGTAGAGGTATTATTACCATTAGAAGGTTTTGGTAATTCAAAAGGAGGTGATGATGTTGATTTGGTTAAATAGGTCTTAGAATATTTAGGTTCCAATGATGATAAACCAAGACAAAAGGAGATGTTGATTGGCTCTACTACTGCACACATTTCAAATGGTCTAGGATCACCATGGATAGTGACCAACTGATTCTTAAATTCAAATTTAACACATTAGTGCAAAGTAGAAGGAACCACCTTCATTGCATTGATCCAAGGATATCCCAAAATAATATTGTAAGATGTTGGGTAAGGTACAAAAAATATGGACGTGTCTAAAATAATGGGACCAACTTGTAGTGGAATATATATCATGCCACAAGCCTCTCATGTTTCATAATTAAAAGCTTTAATAATCATTTTGTTTTGTCGTAAATCTTCTTTCTTGAATCCAAATATTTTGAGGTTCATATATTTAGGGATGAGCCATTATAGATTAATACTATTTTAACATAGACATACCCAATTAAAGTTGTTATATAAATAGGATTATCTCTATACATACTTTGGGGAGGGATGTCTTTATCATGAAAATCAATGTAGTCTGTTTCATGGGAGACTAAAACATTGACTGCAACAGTTGGCTCTATGTACAGAGGTACGATCATCTAGCTTAAAGTGTTCATTAGTTCTTCTCTATGGATAGTCGAAGTTCTAAGAAGGTCTAGAAGGGAAATCCTAGCTATTGTATTAGCTAGTTGTTCGTTGATATTAAATGGAGTCTTTTGTTGAGGTTGAATTATGTTATTTTATTTAAGAGGTAGTTTTAGAATAACAGGTGGTTGAACAATATCATTTGATTGAGTTTGAGGTTGAGAGTTTTGTGTTTGAGCTTGATGTCGAGTAACAACTCCAATCATATCAAAAATATTATGTGATTGGATAACTTGTGGTCTTGGAGTTGAATTTTGTTCAATAGGAAGAATTTATTATGACGAAGGACGAGTGGTTATTATTCTTGTAAATGGTTCTTTTGGGGTTAGTGAATTGGTAGTGGGAAATATTGGACCTAACTCATCTTCTAAACTATTAACATGTTGTGAGCTAATATCTATTTTAGACTTTGATTCACTTTTCATTTCATCCAAGGATGACAATTGTGGTTTTCTTTCTTGGAGTTGCTTAGTTGTCATGTTGGATTGAGTAGGCACAAAAATAGTTTACGAAAGTTGAAATGGTAAATAATTGTTAATTACTCTATGTTGTTCAAATATACGCCTAATCAACAAACACTACATTTGTGCACCCTAGATACGGCCGAAATTGAAAGGCCTAAGGAAAAAAATGTCCCCTGTTCCAATATCTAGAGAGGGCTGGTTCCCAAACTAAATTCTAAACTGGTGAAAGACTAGGGATGCAGGAAATAAATTAGAAAATTACAAAAATAAATGTGAAATATGGCCACAGGATGAAGTGTAGGATCTGGGCAGACTAACAACAAGAAATTCACCAAGCATGAAAGAGCATTTAACAGGGGAAAGCAACAAAATTCACTTCCAAACTTGTAGTAGTAACCTCCAGAATAACACTCCATAATTCACTCCCTCACTATAAATATCTAAATCCAAATGCAGAATTTAAATCTAACAACAAATGATAAGAGCAAATGTAAAATAGAAGTGCACAGTACAGAAGGAAATTGCATACAAAACCACTTGAAAATTCAAGATCCTGATGCCTTGTATTAATACCGAGAAATTGGAGAGTATTATAGCAAAATGTCTAACCTCCTCTTTAAAATGGAAATTTGATTAGTATTTATAGATTTTTTCACCTCTTTTATTTAATGCACCAGAGAACAAAATGTTTCGGGATCAAGAACAAAAACAAGAAAATTCCTCTTCGGAATCATTGAAAACCTATTTCTCTTTAGAACAACGATTCTTATTTTAGGAAAAACTCCTAGAAAATCAAAAACTTGGGTGCCGATGCATAGATAATTAGGACATCATTAAATATTTTAAGAGCGCCTTAATGCTTTGGAAACTATGAAGATTCTTTTATTCTTCTCATTCAACCTCTTCCATGCTTGGAATCCACAATATGAGTTACTCAATGCCACCATTATTTAATATTTCATAAATCTGGTGCCTTTGAACCTTTGACCATAGTTATTTTTATCTAGGAATCATGTTTGCCCCAAAAACCTGCTTCACCTAATTCTCTATGTGCGAATGCGTGACCTTTTTATTTTAAAACGTGTTCACCTATAAGAAGGGCAAATGGGACGTTCACCTCTCAATGAGGGTGAACACGACATTGTATTGCTCTTGAGGTTCATTCTTCCATGGGAGGGGAAAATAGAATGTTCACCCCTTGACTGAGGTGAACGCAAGTTGTCACCAACTTCGGGCGATTATGATCGTGTTCTTCTTTGGGGTGCGTTCACCTATAGAAAGGGTGAATGATGCGTTCACCTCAAAACAAGGGTGAACACATTTACATTTTAATCTTTGCCTGCATTGGATATTGGAACTTCATTCGCCATTATAAAGGGAAATTGGGGCATTCACCCCTCCTTTAGGCCAAACACGAATACATTTTCATTTTACTTTAAATATTTCAACTAAGTCCTTCGTTATTTTATGATTTTCATAAACTTACAGGCACTTCATTTTAATCATCAAAAATAAAATACAACACATATGTAAGCGAATTAGGAGCATATAAAATTTTCTTCAAAATAATTCTGCCATATATAATCAAAAAATTGTATCAAAATTTCCCAACAAAACTCTCAATGTGGCAAAATGCAAAATTGCCAACATTTCTGGTGACTCACGAAGTATCCAACTCACATGAATGCAAGCGATCCTAGGCCTTCATCCATTAGGTTGCAGAGTTTTATTTTTTAGTAGATTTAGCTAGTGCCACTGCCTTTTTTGTAGATGCTTTTCTATGGGTTTCTTCCTCTGCACGCTCCTACTCTTCTGCTTCTACTATGACTTTGATAACTTCAACATGCTTGAATTTCTCTGCTACTTTTGCTACTACTGCGCTCTAACGCTGCTTGCTCCTCCTGATCTTGGATTTTTTTAGAGATAACATCATAAGCATGAACAACCTATTTCCAAGAATGAGTGGTGAAAAATCAAGGAACACTAAGTGACTCATAGAGGAAACGAAGATTCTAAACATCTGCCAAACTAAGGTGCTTTGCTCATTGAGCCAACTTGTACAATGACAATTCCAAACACATATACTTTTGCATAAAGAGAAACACCTACAATTATGTTAGAGGCTCCTCCCAAGCATCAATATCAGATGTATCCTCAATGAAATTCTTCCAGAGTGCTTCCAATTATTCCATGGGAAGAGGTTCACCCTAATTGTCCAAAAAAATCAGAAACCCAACTCATCAATAGTCTCAAAATGAGATATGAAAATAACGTGCTTGGGTTTGATGCTGTTGAGGATAGCCCGACCTTACCTTACCAGGTCCATACATTGGAAATAAGTGTGCAGTGTTATATTCACCTTGGACCAGGTGTCATCCATCTCGTTGAGGGGGCGAATGTGCAAACTAGTATTAGTTAAAGATTGTATCTTTACTGCCATCTCCATATAGGGTGAAAACATTTCCTTTGTTTTATCAATCAGTTGTTTTCTAAGCTATATTTTTATCTATGCCTCCCATAAATATTGCAACACCTTAACAGCTTTCACGATCAGCTTCTCACAATTCTGTGTAGAGCGAAGGCAGGTTCCTTTGATGCTGTTGCATAAAAATCCTATGGCCTGTGCTGCCTTCTCCTCCAACTGCTTCTTCATTTCCTTGACCTGTTGTTGAAGTTTATACATCTCAATCCTGGTAGCATCATGCTCCTTCAAGTGCACTTTGACCTGATTACACAAATAATCATTCTCCATGGCCGTCTTCTCTTTTGTGGCTCTGCTTTTTGCTAGGGCATTTTCGAGCTCAATTATCTTATTTTGATTTTCAAAATATTTTTCTTTGAAGTGCTCACCATGCAGGTATACTGAGCTCATTTTTTTTTGAATGTTTCCCATTTTTTCAATAGGATCAATCCATGTAAGGTCTTTTATAATGGTTTCGAAAATGATATCACTCGACAACAATTATTCCTAGGGCTTTTGGACCAACGACATGATTATCATGATATGGGCTTCTTTTGCAATGGGATCAAAGGCAACCTTATTTATTGGTCGAGCTGGAGCTAAGGCCTCCTTGCACGACATGCTCTTCAACCACTATGAAGAGCTCAGATGTAATCGATTAATATTTTCTATATCATACTATTTATGGGCCACCTACGCATTAGGAACCATATGGAGTTCCAAAAATGGAGTAAAAGGAACAAAATTTTTTGAGTGATTGGGCCTAGTGGAAGTGGATGACACTAACAAATGTTGTGGGATGTAAATAGTGGGATGAATAGAGATGACAGACTTAGTGGAGGACATGGGCTCAGCTACAATTACACTTACTCTGGTAGGAGCTTGTGTACTTATAACTTCGATGGTGGATGTGGTGATAATTGAGGGGGAAGGGTGTGAAAGAGGATTCGACCCTAATACAAAGGAATTGAAAGAAAAAAAAGATGAAGGAACAAGAATAGAGGAAGGAGTATCAGTGACTTCGAAGGTGGATGAATATGATATGGAAATGGAAGTGGAAGGCATACCAAAGGGCAAAGAAACAAAAAGTGAAGGAGATGAAAATAGAATAGATGGAATCAAGACAAAAATTAGTGCTTACTCTAGGAGATAAGATGAAGAAGAAGGAAGAAAATACGTACCTTCAGGCACGTGTCATATGCTGAGGGGATGGGGGTGACTGCGAAACTACCTCTTCCTCTTGTTCTCCCACCTCTTCTTCAATATCAAGAATCCCTTATTCACTCATGATTTCTACATGGGAACTCTCTGATGGTTGTTCCTCTTCCTGTTGTTGGGCCATTAGAAATATTTGCATGAATGAGGTGAAGAGTTCTTTGATATATGAAGGGTTCACATTTAGTGCACTAGAAACTATGAAAATCTCTATGATTGGTGCTATAGAAACCAAAGTGATTGAAGCCATAGGGACCTCAATGGTAGAAGTTGTAGCCACACTAGTTCGAGGCCTTTTCACCATTTTAGGAAATGGAGGGGCAATTGGTTGTTTTTGATTTTTAGGTGTAGGCGGCTCCTCCTATTATCGCTTGGTTCTCTGAGACCTTCTTTTAAAAATGTATTGATGTTCTTCTTCCTTTGGGGTTGCTACTATCAGACTATTGAAAACTCTATGAAAAAATATTTGTGAAGGCAACAGGTTGATATGAATCCATAAAATTATCATAAGCCTTTGAAAACTGTTCATCCAACTTCAACCCCTAAGGAGTGTGTGGCTTTCTACAATGAATACACATAATCCACTAATTCATTATTTTCTCTTCGGTCTATTCAGGTTTGGCCTCTTTGATAGATCCAAACAAACCCAAAGGAGGAATATGAGTCCTATTTTTTTATGGATTATATTCTGCATCTTGCTCATAATAGTCTTGCCATGGCAGGAGAGAGGTAATTTTTTCAATATGCTAGTTCATATCTGGCCCATTAAAATTGTTCCTTCTCTTCTAAATGTTAGGGCAAGGATAGTAATGAAACGACTTAGCCCTTACTATAGCTAAGAAATTTCCCAGAGGATCATACCACGAGCACTATGGTAGTTCAATTAAGCCCAAGTCTTGGAGCGCCACTGTCAACAACCTATTTTGTCCAACTTGGTTCACCTCTATGCTCCCGAAATTGAAAGGCATTTTTGGTGTTCTTTCCTTGCCCAACTCCATATATATCATTCACATGGTCTGTTTGGTGCATGAACTCTATTTCAAACATGTGTGCCATGGAAAAATACGGTAACAAAAATGGCTTACCCATGAAGCCAAAAATTTGCACTATGCCTTGGGTAAGTATAAAAATATCACCATTTTCTTCTGCGACGACTGCATCTCTCAATGCCCATGGTACTCTCTCACAAGTACCGCATAGAAATTCAATTGCCGGCCCCAAAAATGAACTATTAAAACTGTACACCGACTCCCTCCTTGACAAAATCGGGGTCCATTTATACACTGGAAAGGGCTCATTCTTTTCACCCAACAGTGTGACTGCAATAAATGAAAAATACTACTGGAACTAAAAAAATAAGAACCATACCAAGAATGATGTATGCAAAAATGACTAAAACTCCCTGATTTGCATCTTTTCCAGCTAAGAATTAATCCTTTGGGAGATGAATTTGGCCCAATAAAAATAAATAGTGTTGCCTCCTTGCCTCATGCCGGAAGGGGAATAAAATTGAACTTTGCAAATACACTGAGCCATAGCTGCCTACCACTTATGTACTATCTTGTCTGAGGGTAACCTAGCCACCCAAGACAACATGGAATAAATATCCTGGATTTTAAATTCTAAAAGTGACCTCGAAAAATTTGAAAGCTACCCCATATGTGGCTCCCTAACGAGTTGCGTCTCCATAAATTGGTGCCAAGTTACAGTGGAGACGTATTGGTCTTCTTGTTCGTCAGTGTGAATTTTCTTGTTAATTGCATAGGACGAGGACTTCAACCCACATGCAAAAGCTTCCTAAATTTCATCCAGAGTAATGGTAAACAAGATTTTCCTCCTAGAATTTCACACAACCTTGGTGAATGGGTCATAGAATTGAGCAATGAGCTGCACTAGCTCAGGGCACAGATGTACGAATGAGCACAAGTACGAGGATAGCTACAAATTATAGGGAACTGTAAGGCAACTATTATAAGAGACACCTTGACTCACCGCCGCTTCTACATCCTTCCTTAATATTTCGATTCCTTTGTGCATAATCACGCTGTCTCTGATTTTTTTTAGTGTCTTCATAAGGATCCAAGTCGACATAATCATTATTTCGAGCCTTTTTGGCCCTAGATCTCCTTTCCATTTTCTTAATTTTCTTAGGCCTTGCAGCTTTCATGGCGCCCTTGGGTTCTTTGCTTTGCTTACCCATTTTTCTTTGAAAAACTGACTGAAAAACTTCTGCAATTCTCTACTATGAGGAAACCTTTGAATTTTTTTGCAACTATAAGCAGAGCGCAGCAAAGAAGAAAATTTTAAATAAAAAACAATAACAAACTATGACCTTTTACCTTATGATTTTTATAGGGCCTTCTAACGTCTATCATAGTAAATGCAAAATTAATTGCATGCACTTTTGGGATGGAATTATCATCGAACTGCTAGCCTAGCACCATTCTTGAAGTCCAAACAGTTTCCTCTTTGATTCAATGCTAGATTATCCTACAAAATTATGCCCTACTTTCTATGCAATGTCATCATAAAGCGTGCCCTAGTGATTTAAGCTTACTAGGGAAGCTAAACTGGCCACTTAATAGCCAATAATTCAATATTCACAGCTTCCTTAGAAATTAAAATCCAGCACATCCCACATTTTAAACTTAATGCCCTCTTACTGGTGCTCCCACCTTTCGATTTGCTGACACGTAACCCAGGGGCGCATTTCATTTCACAATGTGCTCCCAAAGCTACTATAACTATTTTATTTCTCAGCAAAAAATACTTCGGGCGCTCAACAACTTAACCCTCAAGTGATAATTTTGAAATCGAGGCGAAAACATCACACCTTTGTTTGATTTAGGTGCCTTTGATTCTGAAATTTATGGCGAGTATCTTCCTTTTAAAAGAAAACCTCATCTGATTTTATGCATGTGCATTAAAAAAACAAATTCTCCTCTAAAAATAACTTGGGGCTGCTTTTTCCTCCTTTTTTATCTTTAAAGCGTTTTTTTTTTTTTTGAACATAAAAAGCATATGCCTTTTAAAAGCAACACTTCATCACCCTTCCAAACACATTCACCCTTGAATGGGGTGAACGTCCCATTCGCCCCTTTCTTAGGGTGAACGCGATGTCAATCAGATACTCCTTGTCACCAAAGTGGATATTGGAGTGAGCGTGCCCATGTATAAAAAGTGGTCCACTGATATTTAGTGCATTGGACGCGAATGATTTTTGCACACCTAATATTGCTTTGATTTCATGAAGACACTCTTCTGGGGAGAAAGAGAAAATTTTGCTTTTTGTGTCATTTTTAATTGCCTCATTCTCAAGGATAAAACACCTTTTTCTTTATGTAACATATAAATCATCAACTAGGGAAAAAAAAAAAGGATATTTACATATATATAGAATGGTAATTCGTCAACATATAATCACGAGATATAGGCCTTCAAATGAAGACCATTCATCAAAATGGGAGGATCATAACCCTCCATATCACGCAGATGGTAAGCATTTGCAGAATTTACCATGAATATTTGGAAGGGTCCCTCCCATATGGCATCAAACTTATGGTGATTCCTAGGATTGAACTTCTTCTCATTCCATTTTAGAACTAGATCTCCCACATGGAAAATTTAGTTGGGTGTTTTATTTCCAAATCATTTCCTCATCTCTCTGGCGTGCTCGACAAAAACTTGGTAAGTCTACTCCCTATTTTCCTCTAACTGTAGCAACTGTGCCAACCTTGCATTTAGAACATCACATTATTCATCCTCATTTTGGAATAATTGTAGATTTTGGAGAACAATCAGCTCAATATATGTGGGGAGAAAAACTTCTTTTCCATAAACCAAAGCATAGAGAGAAGTATTGATAGATTTATTTACTAAAATGCGATCCACCCAGAGCACTTGGTTCAAAAATAAATGCTAGATCCTCTTGTTACTACCCATCATCCTTTTCAATATTCATAGAAAATTCTTGTTGGTAGATTCGGCCAACCCATTCTCCTGCAGGTAATAGTTGGACGATATCTTCAAATAAATACCGTATTTTCTAGCAAACTCTGTAATCTTGGTCCCAATGAATGGAGTGCCATTTTCAGGCATGATAGAATATGGAATACCAAAATGGGTAATGAGCCCTTCCAAAAAGGAGATAATTGGAGCTTGATTGACCTTCTTAGTGGGAATGGCATCTTACCATCTAGTGAAGTAATCGATTATTGTCAGGATATACTTGTGCTCGATAGAAGAATGTGGATCAATGACACCAATGAAATTAAGACCTCACTGCTAGAAAGGTGATTCTACTTGGATTGGATGTAAAGTCAATGCTCCTCTTCTAATTCTACCCACATATCATTGGCAACTATCATACTGCTGACTTATTTTATGAGCATCGGTGAACAGAGTTCACCAATAATACCTTGCTTGGATAATTTTTAAAGTCATGGGTTTGCCTTCATAAAGACCTTCGAAGAGCCCAGAATGAAATTCCTCTAAAATATTCTTCTTTTTAGATGCTTTTAAAAACTTGAGAAGAACTTTGTCAATGTTCTTATGATATAACCCATTAGGCAACAATACATATTTGAGCACTTGCAGTCTGAACCTCCGACGTTGTGAGGCATCGAGATGAGTTGGACATCTCCCATAAGCAAAATAGTCAATGAGCTCTTCTATCCAATAAAGATCACTTGCAGTATTATTTACACAATTTTTTTTGCCTATGTCTTCCCTATGAATCTCACTCAATACCTCAGTGACAACACTCTTAGCTAATTCTTGACATAAGGTGCACCCACGAACCAAATTTTTTGATCAGATCTCCACATCATACTATTGAATTTTTGAAACCCATCCTACTCTTTTTTCACTCAATTCATCTTGTAGTATGAAGTTCCAGACATTTGGATGAATCATGTAAATAACAGTCTTTCTCTGAGAAAAAAATAATAGAATTTTTTCAATGATTTCATTACTGCGTAGACCTGCTTCTCAATAAAATTGTACTTCTCCTGATGTGGTGCAATAACTTGGCTTAAGAAAGCAATGGGCCTTTCTTCTCCATCCTCTTGTTTCTAAGTCAACACTACAACATAGCTTTCATGCTCCCCTACTGCATAGAGAATGAAATCTTTTGAATAGTCAGGATTAATTAAAACTGGAGCCTGAGTGATTCTTTCTTTGATTTCTTGAAAAGCGCGTCTCCTGAATTCCATCCATTTAAGCTCAATATTATTTTTCAAAAGATCGATCATGGGCTTAACAACGTGGGTGAAGTCAGTAGTAAACTTGTGGATGAAGTTTATTTGACCAAATAAAGTCTGCATGTATTTCTTATTAGCGAGAAGTTGTAATTTCATGAGTGCTTCAGCTCTTGAGGATCTATCGCCAACACTTCTTGTGAGATTATATGACCCAACAATTTCCATTCCTTGACGAAAAATATCGATTTTTTGGGATTGATGAAGATACTGAACTCACGACACTTCTCAAACACTTGCCTTAGATGAGCAACATGATCTTCTATGTGATGTGAAAAAGAGTCATATCATCAAGATATATTATGATTATTATATTTAGAAACTCACTGAAGGCGATGTCCATGGCTCTCTGTAAGGTGGCACTGGCATCCGAGAGCCTAAAGGGCATCCACTGGTAAGCAAACGTACCCCAATTAGTAGTGAATGTTATTTTGTACTAATCCTCATCCTTCACCTAGATTTGATTATACTCGGAGAAGCCATATAATAATGAGAATATTTGAGCTCTAGCTACCACATGAATTTGATCAATTTGAGGCAGTGGGTAATGACCTTTGAGCGATGCTTGGTTTAGGTTGCCAAAATCTACATACAACCGTATGTATCCATTCTTATTTCTTACAGAAACTAGGTTCGCCACCTAGGTTGAATGCTTAACTGAATAAATAATCTTTGTCTCCAACATTAACAATTCTGCCTTCATGAGTGCTTCAATATTAGGATTAACAGGACGTTGTTTTTGTCAAAAAGGTTTTACACCCTCCTGCAGTTCTATAGTATGATTAATCATATCTTTATAATAACATTTTAAATCTTGGTAACTCCATGCCACAATATCAGGGTACTCATAGCACAAATTTTTAACGCCTTCAAGCTCTTCTAATACACAATTAGTCCCAATATCTTCTCTGTCATTCTGATAAAAAAAACTCTCCAATGAGATAAATTTACACCAAGGGAAGCTAAGATATCAGCATGTCTATTCTGCTCGTGAGGAATCGCCTAAATGTTTAGAGCTGTGAAAGCCTCAAACAAATACCAGACCCTATTACGATAAGATTTTAGATAGTTCTACTTCAATACACAACTATTAGTGATTTGGTTGATAATAAGCTCAGAGTCACCGAAAATCTGCCACTGTTTAATGCCTAATTTTTTAGCCTTTTTCAACCCAAGGCACAACACTTCATATTCAAGTGCATTATTAGTACAACTCCAAGTAAACTTGTAAGAATAAGTCTTATGTATACCTTCAAGAGAGATTAATACAACACCAACTCCTACGCCATTCTTGCATCTAGCGCCATAAAAATACAATTTCCATAAATGGTCTGTATCTGAACCCTACGAATTGAGAACTTACTTTTTAGCTTGCTCTGGTTTAGTTATTGTGTAACAACCAATGTCAATTCCAATAATTGTGTTGAAATATGTAAGCAAAAAATCATCCTACAAATGAAGCTCACCCAAGGATTCTTCCACCAAGTCGACTCCCTCTAGTTCTTTAGTCATCATGTTCACTGCGCCTGGATACTGTTCTTCCTCTTCAAACCTTTCGATGTGAAAAGGTGAAGGTTTTTAATTATGAATAAGAATTAATTTTCCCTTGAATGGTATCTCCAAATGCAAATAATACAAGGAAAGGTATCCTCCCAGCTTAGTCGTGAACAACCTTGAGAGGCACATGCTGAAGTATGGTTCTAAATCGACTACTACAACTTCCTGGATGACTGTGATTTGAGGTATACTATGAAGGATAATAGGGATGTCCTTGATAACTCCCACTGTCTTGACTAGAGTCCCATATAATTACAAAACTCCTGGGATGCTCCTCGTATATTCCATTCCCATTACTTCATATAGTGCCTTTAGCATGACAGTAGTTGCAGCTTCAGAGTCGATCATAAAATTGTGTAAAATCCACCATTCCATTCTCAAAGATAAATAAAATGGGGGAGGCCTATTTCTCCTGATTGCAGTAGTCAGTAGCGTCTGCACTAGGACCGTTTGGGAATTATATTTCTTCTAATATTTAGTGGTCTTCAAGGACTCCTATAAAAATTTAATTTGTCCTGATAACTGCAACACATCATACAAGCTGACCTTTGCTGGGATCTTCTTCATTTCCTGTACAATGTTGTAACTTGAAGCAGTCAAAACCTTTTATTCTAGAGCTCATTCATATTTATCCCGATACTATTGAGTAGCTTCCACTCTTTGCCTCTTTGTCAATGATGGGTACTTAAGTCACTCCCTGGCCTACTCTTTTGTTTTACCATGCATTTGAGCAGCTACTATAGGTTGCAAAATTGACTTGGCCTGTACTTTATCTTCAGTTGGCTTGGGCAGTAAATCTTTCAATTTGATAGAATATTACTCCTTAGAATTTACAATGGGTGCTTTTGCTGGAGGTAACCGCTTCTCATTTTGCACCTTTGGTTTTATGGGAACCTTTAGAGGTTTGAGCTTCACTGGATCTACAGTTATAGGATTTTTATTGGACCTCATGAGAATTGAAACTTGCTCCAAGGAGGGCATCATAAAATTACGGTCAGCTTCTTTGATCATATTAACTTGTCCACTAGCCAATGTCTACACATAGTTCATATGCACCATATAGGTATCTTCACCATGAGGATCATTACATGTCGAGCACCAATAGGACTTTTCTATTGCACTAGTATCATCATTCACTAACACTGTTGTATTCTTCTCAGGTCCCCTGCTAGTAGAAGTTTGCTCCTGAGTAATTGGTGGAGTTTGGAATCTTTGTGAGTAGAACTCAGGCTCTGCTTGCTTATTCCTTACTATTGTGAGTTCATTATGTATTTTCCTCAATGTTGTGTTATTGAAATTTAATTCTTGCAACAATGTCGTGAAAGGGTTAGGATTAGACAATGGAATGGCCATTGGCAAAGGTAAGGGCACTTGCAGTACCGGTAATGACCATGGAGTTGGAGGCGCTGACAACCTTGGAAAAGGAAAAAATGTTGGTTGTTGGGGGACTATTGGAGTAGATAACTATGTAAAATTTGGAGCTAAATGTTGCGAGATAGGAATCAAAGCAATATGAGGCAGGCTTGAATTCAATGAGGGCACTGGGTACATCGATGGCATAGGTTGCAAAAATGCACTAGAATACATGTATTAATGAATATTAGGAAGGATTGGCATAGTTGTCTTTGGAGGAAGCATACCTACAATGATTAAATCAGATTCAACCTTTTGATCCTGCATGTACAGGTCTAGAAACATGATCACATTGGCCTTTCGTACAACCATACCAATATCGGTTCTAAATGCCCTGAGATAGTGAAACACAACTTGCTCATGTGTAGGTTGCAAATCATCAGGGACTCTTTGCCAGCTCCGTGTGAATTTGACATTAAAATCCATGATCTCCTCTTGTGGATGTCTTTGAATTGTCATGAACTGGTGTAGCAAGGAGTATGGATCCGCTTGTTCGTAAAATTTTTTGATAAAAAATCCCACCAATTGATCCCATGAAGTAATAGTACCTGGTTGTAGTGACCGATACCAATATAATAATTTTCCTCTCAATGACAATACTAGCAGCTTTATCATTACATATTCATCTATTATGTTGTGGATGGTCGCTAAAGAGGCCACATCTTGGATATGTTCATATGCGGTTTTATCAGTACCATCATAAGTTGGCAAAGCTTTCAGAGCCGCTTGGGGCACTATATTATGTGCTTGCAATTTCAAGGCCCTTGTACTATTCCATGCTGGGAACTGCCTTGGTGGCTGTTATTTATGGGGTGGAGGGTTCTGAGCCATATGGACTGGTATATTGGGTGTAGCTTGTGGAATGCTAGTGGCTGTATGAGGTGGAGGGAAACTGGTGGCGGTACTAATTGGACTTATAGGAGCAAAAAATATGCCTACTAACCATGAGGATGAGACAGATGATATATGGGATATATGGGGTAATGAAGATGTACGCCTAAAAGTGGCTAATTGAGGATGTTCTCCTAACCTTTGAATATCAAGTTTGTAAAACTTGATTTGATGATTCAAATTTTTGGATTTCTTGTATTCATGAGATACAGCTTCCACTGCTCTCACATCCAGAGAATTCTAAGTATAATCGAGTCACAAAATGTTCTAATATTATAGTACAAAGGCAAACATCAGACCTTAATACTATTAAAAGTGGAACTTTGAGGTCCCACTGGGCGTGCCAAAAACTATTGGTCAAATATCTGCTTAAACAACAAACACTGCATTTGTGTGCCCTAGATACAACCAACATTGAAAGGCTAGAGGAAATTAATGTCCCCCATGCCAATCTCTAGAGAGGGATGGTTCCCAAACTAAATCCTACACTGGTGAAATATTAGGTATGTAGGAAAGAATTAGAAAAGTATGGAAAGAAATGTGAAATATGGCCATAGGTCGAAGTGCAGGATATGGGCAGACTAACAACAAAAAATTTGCCAAGCATGAAATAGCATTTAATAGGGGAAAGCAACAAAATTCACTTGCAAACTTGTAGTAGTAACCTCCAGAATAACACTCCAGCATTCACTCCCTCACTAGCA
This sequence comes from Wollemia nobilis, assembly GCA_028583015.1. Classification (NCBI taxonomy): domain Eukaryota; kingdom Viridiplantae; phylum Streptophyta; class Pinopsida; order Araucariales; family Araucariaceae; genus Wollemia; species Wollemia nobilis. Next base: position 8,410,951 of record JAQPPZ010016717.1, on the reverse strand, counting down.
ATATCTAAATCCAAATGCAGAATTTAAATCTAACAACAAATTATAAGAGCGAATGTAAAATAGAAGTGCATAGTACATAATAAAATTGAACACAAGACCATTTGTAAATTCAGGATCCTGATACCTTGTATTAATGCCAAGAACTTGGAGAGTATTCTCGCAAAATGTCTAACCTTCTCTTTACAATGGAAATTTAATTAGTATTTATAGAGGTTTTTACCTCTTTCATTTAATGCACCAAAGAACAAAATGTTCTAGGATCAAGAAAAAAAACAAGGAAATTCCTCCTTGGAATCATTGAAAACCCATTTCTATTTAGAACAACGATTCTTCTTTTAGGAAAAACTCCCAAAAAATCAGCAACTTGGGTGTCGGTGCATAGATAATTAGAACATCATTAAATATTTTGGGAGTGCCTTTATGCTTTGGAAACTATGAATATTCTTCCATTCTTCTCATTCAGCCTCTTCCATGCTTGGGATCCACAATATGAGTTACTCAATGCCACCATTATTTAATATTTCATAAATTTGGTGCCTTTGAACCTTTGACCATAGTTCTTCTTACCCAGGAATCACTTTCACCCCAAAAAACTGCTTTGCCTAATTCTCCTTGTGCGCGCGCATGAGCTTTTTCTTTTAAAATGTGTTTGCCTATCAAAAGGGTGAACGGGATGTTTGCTTCTCAATGAGGGTGAATGCGATATTGTATTTCTCTTGAGGTTCATTCACCCATGGGAGGGGTGAACGGAATGTTCACCCCTTGACCAAGGTGAATGCAAGTTGTCACCGACTTCGGGCGATTATGATCATGTTCTTCTTTGGTATACATTCACCTATAGAAAGGGCGAATGACACGTTTACCTCAAAACAAGGATGAACACATTTACATTTTAATATTTGCCCACATTGGATCTTGGAACTTTGTTTACCATTATAAAGGGCGATTGGGGCGTTCACCCCTCCTTTGGGGTGAACACGAATACATTTTTATTTTCCTTTAAATATTTCAACTCAGTCATTCATTATTTTCTAATTTTCATAAACTTACAGACACTTCATTTTAATCATCAAAAATAAAATACAACACATGTAAGTGAATTAGGAGCATATAAAATTATCTTCGAAATAATGCTGCCATATACAATCAAAATATTGTATCAAAATTTCCCAAAAAAACTCCCAATGTGGCAAAATGCAAAATTGCCAACACTCCCACATACCATGTTGTATGAGGCATATGTTTATAGTCTATCTGATTTACAACTTCCTTTTCACGATTTGGCTATGGGTTTTGAAAAATATCCATGTTTTGATTTACATTTTGTGCCTGTTGTTGTTGTGTATTTGTTGCTGGAGGATTTTTATTAGATGGACTTTCCACTTCTAGTTTTCCATCATCAATTAAGTCTTGTACTGAATTTTTTAATATTCTACAAGTGTTTGTTGGATGTCCATCAACTTGGTGGTAATAACAATGTTGGTCGGTTCTACACCAATATTGAGAGGTTTCATGTTGCCATATCTCTGGAAATTTTATTAGACCTCTTTCTACTAGTTGTGGTAAGACCATTGTCAAGGGTTGGTTTAATATTGTAAAATTCCATAGTGGAGGTCTTTTGGGTGCTTTCAATACAAACTTTTTCGTGGTATCTGTGTTATTGACATTATGAGGGGGTCTACTATATGTGACCCCATCTCCTACCACATGTTTATTTTTATATTGATTTTTAGATGAATTATCTTCATCTTTCCTTTTAAAATGTCCCCTCCTAATTAGGGCTTCCTCTACTCTTCTTTCTAAATCTACAGCTTGGTCAAAGGATATTAGGGTAGTTGTAGCTAACTCGTAAGACAATTGTTCTTGAAAATTCCCAATAAAAATATCTATCATTTCTCTTGGAGGTAAAGCAAAATTTAATTTTCCTAAAATTTTCCTCCATCAAGCTAAGAATTATCTGAAATTATCTTCTTTTCCTTCTTTAATATTGTACAAATCCTTTATTGTAAGATGCCTCTCTGTGTAGGCACCAAATTGATGTACAAATATTTTTGTGGTTTCTTCAAAATTTATCAAGGAGTGTATTGGAAATTTTTAGGAATATTTTTAACAATAGCATATCATCATAAGCGATGTCATGACATGTTGTCCTAAATATGCAAAGATGTTCTATGGATCTTCTATTCCCTTATATATTGGAATAATCGGTATAGGGAACCATTTAGGATATGGCCCAACAGTGACTATAGGATCTAATTATTGGTTGCACATTTATTTATAGCTATATGTAGGATGATATGGATCTATTTGATCTAAGCATGAAGCTAATTGCTTCACTACAACTTCAAGATGATGTGATGGTTCACTATTTTTATTTTGGTTTACTATGTTGCCATGTGGAGGATAATAAGTTTGTTGTGCTACCATATAAGGGGTTGAAATGGAAACACTATTATGCATAAGGTTCAAAGTAGGATGAGGATATTGAAGTTTATAGGGAGTTGTATTTTGTTGAACATTTGGTCAAGGATAACTTGGAACTTGTGTATTTTTTTTTTTTTGGGAAGCAGAATTTAGGGTAAATACATGTTGAAAATATTGAGAAAGTAAGGTAGGGTTATTAGATGAAGATGGTTGCTTTTGATTAGAAGTAATTGTAGTAGTTGCACCAATGAGTTGTTGTTGCGGTGGTTTAGGTGCTTATTTTTGGGAATTATCCTTTGGAGGAGGTATATTTTTGGTATTATCTAAAGAGAGGTCATTGTCAGTGGCATGTTGCAATGAAGTGTTTATGTATGTTTCAAGTTGTGGGTGAATTCAAAAAGTTACTTCTAAAGTCTCTTCCATCGAGAAATCACCCTTTGTGAGCCGATATTCTATCTCCAACACATTAGTGATGGTAGCTTGATTTTGGTTTAATAAGTCACAAAAATATTGCAAGGACTAAAAATGAACGTCTCCTTGAGGCCCTAATTTTGGATCAATATCATTGATGGTTTCATATTCTTCACTCTGTCCTATTTGGTAATTTGGTTCTTCTAAGACTTCTTCTATTTCAGCTTCTACATTAGGGTCAATATCTAGCTCATCTTCATAGCCAATTACCACTTTTTTACCACTTCTTAGATGTTTAGGCATCTTTCCTAGTGATGCTAATTAAAAGTTTTTTGTTTGTTTTTTATTTTGCTTTTGTTTTGTTGTTTTAAGAAAACAATTTACTATGCTTTAACTCAAATATTTACAATATTTTTGAAAATAATGTTAAGTGATTTCAATATTTGTTAAAGAGACTATGGATGTCATTTATAGGCTCTAAATCTTCCAAAATTATGTAGTATTCTTCCTCAAAAGAGAAATCATCTACTAAGAGTTGAATGAAGTGAATAAAGATAAATTTCTTAATTTTTGAGTCAAAAGGTTCGACTTGTAATTTGTAACAATACTCTCAAAATATGATTTCCCTAGGTGCTTTATGAAATATTTTTCTCTGTTATAGGGTCACCTCATTATTTTCGAAGTATGCTAAAAATATATGGATGTTTAAGGCTTCTTCCCAGTAATTATCCCAAATATAAATGTTTGAGTGGACACAATCTTGTTTATCTGCAAGCCAACACTCAAAACCTCTTTTAATTTCAAATTAAGGAGAGTGGAAACTTTATCCTAAAGCTCTAGCAACATCAATTCTCTTAATTTCTCTAGTTTCTTGCAATTTTTTTTCAATGATGCCAAAGTTTTGCCACAAATCTACTTGACATTCAATGTTATCCCATTTATAGAAGAGATCAACCTCTTGTTCTATGAGTGTTCTTCTAAGATCTATGAAGAAGGATTCGTTAAGTCTATTTTCTACCATTTAATGAGATTTTTTTTTGTTTTATTTTTTTTGTAAAGAAAATAAAGTTTAATAATAATTGTGTAGTTCATGTTAGGTTGACCAAAGAATGTAGGCCTAAAATTTTCACACCCCTTTCTTCTAGGCTAATGGATCCATACTTGAAATGGGAGGGAAAGTGAAGGATCTACACCTTAGATGATAAGTGCTTGAGTTGCTCTCTCCTTGGTGTTTGTTGATGAATGGGGTGAGGGTTCACCAGGAAACACTTTCTGTGGTGGTTTCCATGCCTAGGTAAGGTGGATGTTTGATGTATTCCCTTTTAAGTGCACACACCTAGGGTTTGGCCAAAATGCAACTAACCTAAATATATGCACTTCAAGTCCAAATGAAAATAAAGTATACATATCTAGCTAGAAATATTTGTAAATTTTGACTTTGATGTAATGATTGAAAGTGAAAAATGGAGTTTATGCTAACATGTTTTTCTTTGTGTTTTGTATTTTATAAAAAGTGTAATAAAGTTTATGTTTTGGGTGTTTTTATTTTATGATTAAACACAATGCATATAGGACAAAAAAATATAAATATGAGTACAAGAAAGTAGGTTTAAGTTCTTACCTGGCCTGGATTTCTGATTTGTGATGAATTTTGATGTATAGGATGAATTCGGATGCACACATGATGAACTTAATTGTACAAATTTATCAGATGAATTTGGATGCATAAAAATATGTCAAAAACCTGCAATTGCACAACAAAACACTAAAATTTGAAATTAGGGTGGGGGATCTACATAGGCCACAGTAGATCATGTTTTGTGATAGTCAAATCCCCTCTGTTATTTTAGCCAATCATAGAGAAAGTGAATGATTTATTATTTTAATAACAAACATGTGATTCTAGATGCAATTTATCTAATCGTAATAGTAAGATGCAATAAATACTAAAATAGCAAACAAAAAGCTATAAAAATATATGGTAATTAATAATATGACAGTCAACATTTTTCCCCAAATGGGCCATTGGTATGTATTTAGAAACAATGTTTGATTTCATACGTTGTGTTTGATTTTGGACGCTGTGTTTGATTTCGAACGTAGCCAAAATAATCCAACGACTAGTTCTGCAAAACAGAGAATTAAATAAGACATAAAGTGACAAATTCAAACACAAATTTATACAAATGATGCAAAATAATGACTAAATATAAACTAGATCCATGTACTTTGAAAATATTTCCATGTCTATGTGTTCCTTGGATGATGATAAAACAGTAAATTTCTTCACTACAACTTGCAAAAAAGCTCCAAATTCTCCTTTACAATCCAAGATCTTTTGCAAATATCACCATCCCAAATGTTTAATGTGAGACTAGGGGTTTAAATGATTGCTACAGTTTGAAGAATCAGGTAGGTTGGAAATATTAGATAGGGTTGTTAAGCCAAATTAGGTTTTGGCTCCATTTAGACAAATTTAGATCCATCTGATTTTAGCGGATCATAAAAATTTATCGAGAATATGGCAATACCCATATTAGGTTCAAAATCCAAATCGGCACCTAAATTAGGTGCACGTGGGATTTTATCGGATGCATTCGAATTCATTGAGATTATATAAAATTATTGGAAAGGGGAAAATTAAGCTATTTTTCATTTTTTTGAGTTAATATAGAGGATAAGGTATTTGAAAGTAAGTTTCACATTGTTAGGATGATTATGATGTTTTAATAAAAATTAGGAATTTTGAAGTGTTTCAAAATTTAGCAGCTACAAATTCATTAGTAAAAATATTATTGAAAGGTTAGATAATTGCTAGTAGTAGCATTGTTCCCTTCTAGCCATCCCATAGTTGTTGAATTTCCTAACTATTTTATCCTCAACCTCAAAACTAAACCCTTAGATTCATGATCATTATTATTTGATGAAGCAAGTTGTGTCAAAGGAGCATAGGAAGGAGTTATCTTGACCTCTCTATAAAGAAAAATTATTCTATTATATTTCAATATTTTATTTTTTGCAAGAATAATACTATAGAGTATGAGGCTCTTATCCTTGAACTCTACACTACATTAACTTGCATGAATACTACAGTGGAGTATGAGGCTCTTATCCATGAACTCTACACTACATTAACTTTAAATTTTAAGATGCTATTTATTTTTTGAGACTCACAACTTACGGTCAACCAAATTAATGGAATCTACCAAACCAAATATGACAAGCCTAGGCCATAAAAGGATGTTGTTGATAAGCTAATGGTTGCCTTGAAAAATTACTATTGATACTATCCCATGATCCAGTAACCACCATGATGATGCTATGGATGCAACTACTTCCATTATAACACTAGATCTAGAATATCGAATAGATTAGATAGCCTACAACCTTAGAATATAACTAACATTCCTTAGGATTCTTTATTGTCGAGTGAAAACCCCCACTAATTCCTTCGTACACAAATATCATTGCTTTTCTAAAATATGGTACCTTGTCAAAAGGATTAAATTGAAATAAGCATAATAACATGAGGCAACATGATTATCAATTCATCATCATAGGAAATATCCTTTATAAATTATATTTTTTATGGAATCCTCCTTAGATGTATAAACATCATTGAATCAAAGGTAGTCATTGAAGTCACCTAGGAGGGAACATGCGATGGATACTTCACCAAGAAGCTTTTGCATTTACAATATTATTGGCCCTCTATGGAAAAGGACTCTTATAACTATGTTCAAATATGTGAAATTTTTAAAAAATATGACAACCTCATCCATGTTTCATCTTAATAACTTCGATCACTAGATTCTCCCTAGCCCTTTTCTACTTGGGCCATTAACATTAAATCCACAATTATTGGATGGACACAAGTTTATTATCACGATATTCGAGTACTTCACAAAATGGATAGAGCAATACCTCTTTTCTCCTACACAAGTCTTCATATTTATAAATTCATCCTTAACTATATCTTATCTTAATATGGCATTCCCAACATAATAATCTCTAATGATGGTACATATTTTAAGAACAAGGATGTCATCGAAATCTATGCCAAATTTAAAATCTAGCAAAAATGGTCAACATCTTATTATCTATAAGGACATCTAGGCTAAAGCATCTAGTAAAAATTTAATCAAAAAATTAAATATCATTAGTGAAATATGTTGGGATTAGCACCAATTATACCTTGCTTAATGGGCCTATTGTACCAATGTTTGGACTCCAACTAGAGCCATGCCCTATGCCTTGGTCTATGGTACTAAGACCATCCTTCATTTTAAACTAGAGGTACCATATTTAAAAATCCTATTAAAAGACTCCTCTATCTATGATAGTATCACCATTCTCACCTTAGTCAACTAGAGTTGATGAAAAGAAGATCCATTCCTTAGAACACCTATGGTTTTACCATCAGTGTTTCAAGAAAGCCTACAATGAAAGTATATGACCCTATTCCTTCAAAATTGACGACCTAGTTCTCAAGTAAAACTAGAAAATCACCAATGCAAAATATGAGCTCAAAGATAAATTTAATCCAAACTAGCTACATCATTTTATAATAACTTCCAAGTATTATTCGGGATATTACAACCTAGCTACACTCAATGGAAAGTAACTAAAAGAACCAATGAATATAATTAATTTTAAAATATATTAAATTTAATCAACACCTTCTAATATCATCTAATTATCACCATCTTATATCATTTAATTACCATAATCTTGTATCATTTTCCTATAGCTATTTGTATGCATGGTTGCTTGCTTGCATGACAAATTGACTTTAATGATTGCTTACTCACACCTCCTTGTTTGGTTGATGTGTACTGAGTCATGAGATCAATTAGGATGCATATGATAATCCTAGTTAGGATAGTTTGCACATGTATTTCACTTACACTACGTGACTAATGCTAGAAATTTTTTCCTTGTTAGATTGATTGTTGCACATTGCATTGACTAATATATTGCATTCCTTTTTATTCTTATTTCTTCATTGTGGATCTTTAAATGATGCAATGATGATCCTAGTTAGACATAGATCACTTAAAATTATAATTTCACTAGGTATCTAATACTAGTGGTGTTCCCCCAATAACATTGCTTGCTTTTACATGTTTGTTTGATGCATGCTTGCTTGATCTCATAATTGCCTACTTGTATTTGCTTGGACTACTTGTTACTTACTAAGTTAGGAAAATTGCAATGATTCCATGATAATCCTAGTTAGAATAAATTATATATGCAATGCACTTGCACTAGGTAGTTGATGTTAGTATTTTCTCCTAGTCCCATATTCAAACCAAATATGTATTCTATCACCTCCTATAATACTCATCAAATAGGTACCATGCATGATCCACTTGTTATTTTATTTATTATAATCTATGATCGAATTTCCAAATTATGTCTATCCCCATAAGTCACAAGAATGGATGGTTCAATCCTTTTGTTTTATTTCAAATCATTATAGCCTTATCCTTCTTTATAGACTTACTGACTTACCAGGTGATGGATTGATAATAACATTTCCTCATCATTTTATATGGAATAAATAATAAGCAACTCTAAATTTTTATCTCTTCATCAATTTCCACATGAAAAATCCTACGATGATTACAAATATTGATGGTAAAACCTTATAAAATCATTATTTCTTCTATCTCATAAATGTGCTACATGATGACCACCATGATATTTTGCAATAATGATATCCCCATTTACATTAATAACTAAATGAACCTAGGAGAATAACCAACCAATTAAACTCCTTGAAGCTAGGAGTATCAAATGCCAAATAGCAAAGTAGTCAAACACAAGCAACAAAGTATTACAAACATAAACTATCTAGGCAATCAAGTAAAAGCAATAAAATCATATAGACATAAACTATCTAGGCAATAAAAAAAAGAGTAAAATACTATAAATATAAAATATCTAGGCAATCACTTAAAAGCAATAGACATAAACTATCTAGGGCATCAAATAAAAACAACAAAGTCCTACATACATAAATTGTCTAGGCAATCAAACAAAGCATTAAATTCTTACAAATACAATGTGTCTAGGCAATAGCACTTAATAAACCTAAGTCCTTTTCAATTAATCATGATAAAAGGCCACCACTTAGGTGCTAAGCAAACCATTAAATTCCTACATATACAATGCATCTAGGCAAAGCATTTCAACATGAGCATATAACACAATTATAAAATCAAAACCATGTTAAACACCTCACTTAACATGCAAGTCAATAAAATATATTATATTTTATAAAAAAATATGCATTATATTAGCATCAAAATAAAAATTCACAATACAATAATTAAAGCACATAAATTAATAAATGCCATCATATATATAATACTCAAAGTTTCCAGTACAATATTAAAAATTTATATACCATAAAAATTAAAGCGTAAAATATAAAAATCACTAATACTAAGACCCACTATTTGGTGCCCTCCTCAATGGTGGTAGCATCCTCACTAGCCAATGAGAATATTGATTCACTAATCTCTAGTATGTTCATAACCATATCCTAGTGGATGATAAAAGTTGTTGATCTACTAGTACCTCTACATTGTATGCCATCCTATAATGCATCACTTGCTTGGCCTCCGCCTATAGATCCTATTGACTAATATATATCTCCTATTGAATAACCATTAGTTATCTCTATGCTCTATCCAACCTCTACTATACCGAAGCCATCTCTCTCTCCATGCGACTCAACCCCCCCTTGTGATCAACCTAGCTCACACTATACCTACCCTAATTGGATCTATAATTGTGATAATTGCTTTAACAATTCTTAGATCATATATCCTCCTCCACCTACTCTTATTTTATTAGCTTATGTAATAGTCATGTCATGCTTAATAGTTAGGCTCTTGATAGAATGATGCATCATGATGCTCTTCCTTAGAAACCAATCCCTCTCCTTCCATAAATTTGCTATTTTTCACTCCTTCTCCATTAGTTGTCTCCAACCTTGACACTTATTTGTCCCTCTCTATATAGAGATAATATAGCTCTATCTATAGCTAATAAAATATAGATCAAAGCTCATCCATTGCTCGATATTGACCCTCCTCCTCTGATAATTATGTACCCTCCAACCTCACCAATTACTCTACTAGGGCATCTCTCTCTAACTCTATTTTAGCTATCCACTATAGTAGAACCTCTCTATCCTACTCAAATTCTATAGGTTGTGAAATGCCATTCTTAGCCTTAAAATTGATAGGTGGTTACCTATCAATATTAGCCTTAGATTGTATAAGTGGTTACTTATAGCTACCTCCTACCTCGTCTAATACATAATCTAGTACTTAAGTGGTTACTTATAGCTACCTCCTATATCATGTACCATATAAAAATACCTAATAACTTGGTCAACATGCTATAAATATTACTCTCCTCTTGGCATACATTTCCATACAATATATTGTACTTAAGACAAATGATATTCATTATCTACCCATCCGAGATGTAGTTGGTATAGTTTTTTAAAGATAAGATTTGGATGAATCTCATCCAATGGCCTTCTCACATATGAAAGACATCACAAAAAACACTCTTCCTCGAGTCTTGAAATTCTATGCCTAGCAAAGGGTCATAGGTACCTTATTGTCATATATTCCTCTTGGTAATCCAAGTGGTCATATAATCAAAATATGATCCTATACCTAAACCTGGATCAAGTACAAAACACTAGGTTGCATCGATCTCTATATACTATATGGTGTAATGTCTAAATATGTGTGTCAACACTCCTAGCTCCCATGTAAATATGACTAGGTTATCTCTTATATCTGCAACCATACCACTATAAACCTAGTGTTTCACTCTCCTACTAGTATCCCCCCACAAGGATGCTTGATACCAATGCAAATAGTAGAGTGCTCTATCTATCCAAAAGTGCACCTATAGAAGCAACATTAATATCAATATCAAACTGCACAACTAGGAAATCCTTGTGCCTTATCAATATTTATAGGCACCACATTTAATTCTACCCCATATCTACTCTAGCATATTTGATAGAGGATCCACATACATCCTCTAACATAATTTTCATCTCCCATGTGGAGAGATGAAAGGCACCCATATTTAAGTACAATTACTTTGCTAGTGTTGTCATAAATGTGAGATCAAATATCACTTTTAACATGTAAACTAGAAAATATAATCCCACAACAACCAATAATCCATAGTCAATCTCATCCAACAATCCTTGGATGGATTATAATGCATGATACCTCCTATCTTGGCACTATATAATAGACGAATATTTCTACATTCATAAAAAATATAAACATCAAGGAAATAAACAAATTTTTGAGGTGTCCAAATAAACATCAAAACCTCAAAAAAATATTAGAAAAACTATACTATTGGAATTGGCTCAAAAAAATATTTCTAATAGGTATACACAAGCCTATGGTTACCCCAAAATATCTAGAAATAACGACACCTAAAAATGGTATCACTAGCGCAATAAAATATTTTGACCTTTGATACTTACAAAAAAATCTCAAATTATTATAAAACTATATAAAAATACTATCGTTGGAAAGATATTTCCAACGAGTATAAACTTAACTATGTTTTCTCTAAATTTAAACTCCTAAAATAACTACAAATGAAATCATCATTGCTTGATGATAGCCCCATATGCCCTATACAATACTTTTGCCACCAATGATAGTGCCATATGGAAGCATCATATAGATGAACATAGATATTACCACATGTTAGCATTATGTATAAGTACCTTTTGATAATGCAAGTATCTTATATTGACACAAGCATCATACAAACATGTAAATATCATATGACAAAAGCATCATAGATTTAGAATCATCATATAACAACAAAAGTGCCATATAGCTATAATAACATTGTATGATAATGAAAGCATCATACTAATGATAACTACATTGTATGAATGCATTATTTGATCAAAGGTTTTTCCTAGGGCATGTAAATTAATGATAGATTCCCCCTAAAATGGTGACATAACATTAAATTAATAAACTAAAAATGAATAAAAGGAAATGTTGTCACTACTTACCTTTGGTACAATATATCCTTGCTCTTTGGACTACACAACTTTTTCCTGGTCTCCTGATCACCCCTCTTCATCCATATTCAAAAATCACTCTCTCATACCTCTCTCCATATGATGAATATCAAAAAATTTCCTTGCCACCCACCCCTTTATATCCTTTCCCCTCATTTCCCTTAAAATTATCTCTCCCTTTCGTGATTTCAAAACACTCTTTGCTCTAACTATTAGCCTAAGGTTTTACTCTTCATCTAATTTATTCATAATTTAATATGCTTTTGAGTTTCCTTGGTGCTATCTATCCTCTAAAACATGAGTGATCATGCGAGGGCATCAAATAGCATCAATCATAGGCCTGACCTTAGTAAAATAGGTATCCCTTTTTGCTATAAAATTAAGGCATCTATGATGGTTTTTAATGCAATTATTATACAATAAATGCATCAAAAAGGGGAAAATATAGACACCCAAATTTTCATTCCTCCCAGACACTAATTGCATCATTAAATAATCAGTTTTTATGAATTAAGCAAAATTGACACCTTTTGTACTTGAATTTGAGACAAAAAGGGACATCACCTTTGATAATTACAATTCTTCATCAAATGATAGGGATTAAATATATTTTAATTAAAATTTATCTTAGTTAAGATAAATTAACCAAGTTTTAATTAATAAAATTAAAAAAATCTTCTATAAGATTTTCTTCCCTGTAGTTGTTAGTTTGTAGTTGTTAGGACCCCATCCTAACACTATGGTGTAATAAACCTTGTGGAACACGGGGGATGCCCATGATAATATTTTGAAATGTTTGGTAATATTTGTGGCTTTGGAAGCACCTAGATAAGTGGCACCATTATATGTATTTGTTATTAAGAGTGTAATTATTTTGTAAGCAGGATATTCTAGCTCGGGTGGCATTTTTCATGTAAGCCAACCTTCAGAGTTTGGTGGTATATGAAGCCTTTAAAAATATAATATGAGGGGTAGAAATTAATGTATATTTTTATATAATTGAAAGAAGGTATTTAAGGAGGTTTCCCTCTTGAAGTGGCCTACGATCCTATGTTATTTTATGAGATTGTTTCATTTTTGCACTTATATTTCATATTGCAATATCTTGTTTCTCATGCATTTATGTTTTATTACAATATTTTTGTGAATGTATTGATTTTAATGAGAAGGTTCCTAACAAGTGGTATTAGAACACTTTCCAGGACCATGTTCTATTATGACTATGACAATTTCTACCATTTCAACTGTTAGATATAAAAATTTGTGTTTCTTTTTTTCCAGTTTCCTTATTAAATATAAAAAATCTAGCCTTTTTTTGTATTAGTTATTTAGGTTAGAAACCCTATGTTTGGGGTTTTAAAATATAATGGAGGAGCTATCATTATTGGCTAAGCTATATTACCAATAAATAATCTAGTGAAGTGAGGGGTGATCAAGCTCCAATACCCAAGCCTTAAACAACACTTGTCTATGGAATTGAGCTCCCACATATATTTGGGTATATCGAGAGACTCCCTAGTATTGAGAGATACCTTTAGACCTAGGAATATTTTTGGCCTTGTATTATCCATAGGAAACTAGAAAACATCTAGAAATATCACCCTTCCATACTAACAAAGAGGCAAGTAGTGTGCTCAAGGGTATGCATGGAATCCTCTTTGAGTAATGGCCTAAAATATTGGTCCAAGCACTCTTTCCATCACTGTGGTATAACAAAGAGCCTATGGATAGTACATACATCCTAGCTTATAATACCCTATTATGTTGAATATAAAACCTACAAAAAAATTATTGTTATGTGAATATTGAACTTCTCACCAAATACTTACCACAAAAATTTAGCATATGAAAAAGACATCCCTATTCTAAATTTTTTGCATGAAAATAGTCAAAAGAAATTACAAAAAAACATAACAATCATGAAAGAAGCCACCATAGTTAGAAATAATGGGAAACATGTGGGCAATGGCAGTAAAAATTAGAAAATTTAGACAATAAATAGTCAGTACATGATCATTAGTTGTTAGTGCCAGTAACAATTATGTATGATAGTCAAAATTTAAAATAGAAAAGGAATAACCATGATAGATTCAAACTAAATAGGTGACAACACAATGTCAAAATTGATCAGTAGTAATAATAGAGGGTACAAAGTATCATAAGAGGTTGGTCAACACATAACCTATTTTTAAAATCAAGCCTCTAGGAGGAAAATAGACAACACCAACAACTTTAGTAACAAATAAAAATAGTGTTATGTTATCATTGTGACCATATTCTCGAGCTGATCATTTTGACATATAGCACCAAAACTACTTTTCTAGATTCTTACTAAAAAAGTAACCCTTGAAATAAAATTTCTATTTTTGATAAGAATTGAAAATAGGTCATAACTCAGAATATGTTCTTAAGTACTTGAAAACAATAATTAGAAGTCACATATTGCTAAGAAAGTGAATCAAATGGAAAAATAATTAGGGTCTCAATTATTCAGTAGCTTAGAAGAGACAAAGGCAACTCAAAACTTTTCATGATTCCATAAATATGGTCAGAAACACACAAAGGGAAATGAAGGTAGAATTGGATAGTTGTATCTCTTTTGATTCTCTCTCACAATATAGATTGGGTCATAAGGATTAAAAGAATAAAGGTAAGAGTCACCACTAGTGGAATTCACCCAATAACAATGGATTAAAGTTGCCTAAATTAGACTTCCTAAATTTTTATGGGAAATATCCTAAGGGGTGGATTTTTAAGGTAGAACAATATTTTAGTCTTTATAATATCCCATGCTACATGTGTTTGATAATTGCCATTATCAATTTTATATTAGATGTGTTACATTGGTTTCAATGGCTTAGTAAGGCCAAACCTAACCTTTCTTGCCAAGAATTTGAGCAATATCTACTCACATGCTTTGGTCCTAGTAAGTTTGAATATTTTATAGGAGATATTTCTAAAATTAGACAAAATTCAACCATTCATGAGTATTAAAATCAATTTGATTTTTTTTCAATCATACCATTGGTTTAAATGTTGACTTCTTTAAAAGTTATTTTGTGAGTGGTTTGAAGGATGAAATTAGGGCTAAGGTTAAAATTTTGAGACCCTAAAACTTACAATAGGTAATAAATTTGGCTAGATTGGTAGAAGACAAATTCAAGGCTCAAGGACACACTTCTAAATTTCCTCAATCTTGACCAACTTTTTTGTCCAATCCTATGACAAGTCCTACCACTAAATCTCCCACCATTAAAAAACTGAATTATGAAGAGATGGAGAGCAAAAAAGCCCAAGGATTATGCTATATTTGTGATTAAAAGTATTCCCTAGGATACAAGTGTGTGCATAAAAAATTGTATATATTGGATATATAGGAGACACAAATTATAAAATAATTAGAGGATGAAGAGGATACTCAAGAGGTAAAAACCACAGAACATATTAAAGTTCTAGAGGATTCCCAATTAGAAATTTTAGTGCATGATTTAGCAGGAGTATAAACTCCCAAAATTATGAAAGTAATTGGCTACTTCAAGGGACAAAGGGTCATCATTCTTATTGATTTCATTAGCACACATAACTTTGTTGATCCATGTGTGGCCAAACAAGAAAATTGTTACATTACTACTTGTAATTCCTTTGAAGTTATGATTGCTAATAGAGGCATCCTAGCATGCAAAGAAAAATTTCATGATGTCAAACTCCAATTTGGGGAATATAATCTCAAGATAGACATGTTTTCCTTACCATTAGGTGATAGTGATATAGTTTTGGAAGCACAATATTTGCTAATGTTAGGTCTAGTTTCATGGGATTTTTTTAGTTGTGGATGAAGTTTAGTCAAGAGAGGACTAAACATACTTTATGTGGCATGAAAGCTAGTATGGATCAGTTTATTTCTACATTAAATATATAAAAATTATTAAAAAAAATCCTCTAATGGAGTGGTGGCACAAATTTTTATTATCGATGCTTTTGAGAAAGAGAAAAATGGCCATCTAGTGCAATTGTAGGGTTTATTGACTAAATATGCTCAAGTTTTTAAGGAACCCAATAGATAAATTGAACATAAATTGAACATTAGCTTAGGAAATAGGTGTTACAAAATATATATAACAAAATAATTAACTAATCTAGTCTATCTCACTAACCAACATGGTAGGAGAGACGTGTAGCTAACTACTAACCTAGGTAGAGAGTTCTAACCATAACACTAACCTAAATATCTAACATAGGATATTTAGGTACTTACCTTTTTAACCATGAAGAAAATATCTCATGGTAATTACATAATTACATAGAAAAGTAAATGTAAGAACCCCATGTAGTGTAATGCAATACACTACCTTATTTTACCCTAACATCCCCCTTTTATTACATTACTTTGATATACAAAGTTTGCTCTGAAATAGTTGAAATTTGACACGTCCAAGTGCCTTTGTAAAAATGTTAGAAACCTGTTCGTCGGTGGGAATGTGTTGGAGCTTGATTCTGTGCTTAGGAACTTCATCACGAATGAAATGACAATCTGTATCAATATGCTTAGTTCATTCATGATGCACTGGATTCTTGACCAGGTTCAAAACACCTGAGTTGTCACAAAACATGCGAATGTGAAGTTTCTTTGGTAGGACCATGGTAGCCAAGATGCGACTTAGCCATATTGCTTCACACACAACTCCATGTGCAGCACGATATTCTACCTTAGTTGAAGATAAAGCAACCACCTATTGCTTTTTACTATGCCATGAGACAGGACCAGATCCAAGATGAAAAACATAGCCTGAGGTTGATTTTTTGTCATCTATGGATCTAGCATAATCAGAGTCAGTGTAACTCTGTAAGAAGAATGAGTTATTCTTATTATACTCTAGACCATAATCGGCACTACCCTGAATGTAGTGTAATACTCTCTTAGCTGCTTTCCAATGGGAGACCTTTGGTTCTTGCATGAACTATGAGAGATAGTTTACAACATAAGTAATATCTGGTCTAGTATTAGTCAGATAGATGAGGTTTCCAATCATCTGTCTATAAAGTGTTCCATATACCTGTGGTGAGTCTTCATATCGTGATAACTATAGCCCTAATTCCATCGGTGTTGCTTTGGGTTTAAAATCAGTCATACGATATTTTTCTACTAAATTCTTAGCATACTTTGTCTGAGTCACCCTTAGATTATTCTTTTTATGTTCTATCTCAATGCCAAGATAGTAGTGGAGAAGTCCTAGGTCTGTCATATCAAATGACTCTTTCAAGTCATCTTTCACGACTTCAATCAAGTTCTCTGAATTGCCAGTGATGTCAAATCATCTACATATAACACAAGAATCACTATCTCAGAACCTATGTTCTTGATATAAAGATTTGCGTCAGATGGACTTCTCTTAAATCCATGTTGCAATAGGTGACTATCCATTTTTATGTACCATGCTCTTGGGGCTTGTTTTATCCCATATAATGATTTGACCAATTTGCAAACATGTTGCTCATGGCCTACCTCTGCAAATCTAGGAGGTTGAGTCATGTATACTTCTTATTTTAAGTCACCATTAAGAAAGTCACTTTTTACATCCATCTAATGTAATTTCCATTTGAACTGTGCTGCCATAGCACAAAGTACTCGAATGGTGGTCATCATTGTTATAGGAGCAAGGGTTTCCTCATAGTCAAGTCCTTCCTTTTGAGCATAGCCCTTTGCCACAAGACGGGATTTATGCTTATCTATAGTGCCATCTACATTATATTTTATTTTGTAAACCCATTTGCAACCTATGGGTTTCTTTCCTTTAGGCAAATCCACTAGCTTCCATGTTTTATTCTTTATGAGGGAGTTATATTATGCATCCATAGCTGCATTCCACTGAGGCAGTATAAGTTCTTCATCAACTATAGAAGGTTCATTCTCATCACATGCTGATAAGTAAACCCTCTCCTCATCTATTTCCATCTTATCTTCCCTTGGTAACTCTCTATCAACTAAAAGATCTTGAAAATCTGCACAAAGATCATCAACTGAAGTGGATGCTTCATTCTTTTCTTTTTGTGTCATTCTTCTTGTCTTTGGATGATTTAGAGTAATATCAGGTGGGAAAGTGAGTTTAGAGTCTTTCACTATTATTGTATACCATGTGGTTGCTTTTTCTGTTGTGTAGAAGTTGATGTTCATCCTCATCATCAAGGTATACTGATGTAGTGTTGGATGTGAAAGCTTCATCAAACACTACATCTCTACTTATATGTATCTTCTTGGTAAATGGGTCTATCAACCGATAGCCTTTTGAAAATTCATCATATCCAAGAAATATACAAGGTAGGGATTTCTCATCTAATTTCTTTCTTTTCTCCTTAGGTATATGCATAAATGCATTACACCCAAATACCCTTATATGAATTATGGAGGGTTTTCTACCACTCCATGATTCCTGAGGAGTCATACCTTCAAGAGCCCTTATGGGAGCCCTATTTAGAAGATATACTACAGTTTGAATAGCTTCAACCCAGTAAGTTTGCTCAAGGTTGGCTCCCTTAAGCATACATAGAACCATTTCCATTATGGACCGATTTCTTCTCTCAACAACCCCATTGGATTGAGGAGTGTAGGCTATTGTTAACTATCTCTTTATCCCATGTGTCTGTAAAAATGAGGAAAATTCTTTTGATGTGTATTCCCCCCCTCGATCTGAATGGAGGGTCTTAATAAAGCATCCCGATTCCTTCTCAACAAGAGTTTTGAACTATTGAAAATAGGAAAATTCTTCAAACTTCAATTGCAAGAAGAAGACCCACATCTTCTGTGAGTGATTTTCGATAAACAATTGAAAATATCATTTTCCTCCACAACTTGTAGACATGGGACCGCACAAATCTGTGTGAACCAACTCCAAAGGTACTTTAGCTCGAAATGAGCTAGGTTCAAAAGGTACTCTATGTTGCTTTCCTAACAAGCAATCAGAGCACACTGGCAAGGTAGATGAAATATTAGGGAGTCCTTTCACCATTTGATATTTACTCAACTCTAGTCAATATCCTGAACTCAAATGCCCAAATCTCTTATGCCAAAGAGAAGTGGCCTCCTTTGTGGTTACTGCCATTGTAGTATGGGTAGAGGAAATTGCATCTAAGACAAACAAACCATGTTTGTATGAACCTATTGCTATCTATTTTCCCTTTTTAGTGATAAAGCAACGTTTCTTTTCTTTGTCCACTATAAAATTGACATTCATGTTATTGTCCAGGATTTGTGGAACTGACAAGAGATTATTTTTCAATCCTGGAACATAAAGAACTTTTTGAATATTACATTCTCCATCTGGAAGGGAGACAAAAATACTTCCTTCTCCCCGAACTCGATAGGTCTGATCATCAGCAATGGTGACTCGTCTACCTTCTCGAGCCTCAAATGTTGCAAACCAAGATTTATCACTAGTCATATTTGTACTAGCACCTGAATCTATGTACCACATAGAGTCCTTATGGGAGGAATCTATATGGGTCATGAGCACTTTGTGTGCTCTCTCAAAATCTGAACTAGAATATTCAGCTGCAATGTGTCCCTTTTGTTGTTTGTTCTTGTTATGAGGTTTGCCTTGGCCCTTTTTGTTTCCTTGTTCATTGGGTGATTTGTTCTTAAACCAACATATTTTGGTTTCATGAGTGTCTTTGTCAAAATTTTTACAATATTGCTTCTTCTTAGGAATCTCTTTGGCTTTACCCTTTTATTGATTAGAAGAAGAACCTTTCTATTGATTCCAATTTTTCTTACCACCTTGTATTTTTGAGAAAAGAGCATTGTTGGATGCCTCATCTCTTTGGAGTTGATTAGCTTCTTCAGTTTGAAGCATGTTTACCAACTAGACAAAAGTTACTGTCCTGCCAGAAACTTGTAGTGAAGTGATCAACGTTCGGTAGGAGTCAGGAAGAGCTCTAAAAATGATAGAGTTCAAGACTTGGTCTTCCACTTTCTCTCCTAAGGATTGCAGTTTTGTTTTCAATTCTGTGACTCTGTAGAGGAATAGCTCTACTATTTCTCTTGATTTCATATGTAGAGTATGAAGTTGTGTTTGAAGGTTAAGAATAATTGATTGATTCTTTACCTCAAAGATGGTTTTTAAGGCATCCCATGCTGCCCTACCAGTTGTAGCTTCACTGATATGAGGTTGGATATCATCAGTAATAGCAAGCAAGATCATTAAGGATAGTTTTTTATCCTTTGTATCAAAGTCTCTTTGATCTTGTCCAGGTGATTGAGGTCCAGTGACACTTCCATCCACTATTGACCACAATTCCTCTACACTTAAGATAACTTTCATCTTAGTATTTCGAGCTGAATAATTTGAACCTTTGAGCAGTTGGCTCTCAGTGAGATACTTGTGTATCATAGCCATGGTTTAGATTTCAAATTTTATTGGACTTAAGATGGTTATATCTTGCACTATACCCTCAAAAGAGTATATGGAAGTTGTTTTCAATTTGCCTCTATAGGATATTTAATGGCACCTGCCTTAACACCCTTACCAAGGGATGAAAAGTTGGAGGAATTTTAATCTAAACAAAATAGAGCAAATGAAACAGGGGTAGGTTTGTAAAAATTTTAATTTTGCCCTCTAGGATATTTAATGGCACCTGCTTTAACACCCTTTAAAGAAGGATGAAAAATTTGAGTTTACTAAGCCAAACAAAGAGAGTGAATCAAGGTGATTTGAAGGTTTGACCTTTTGATGGGGAGAAATTACTTGTTTTAACCTATGCAAAGTTTAGCATGGGTTTTGAGTGAAGTTTGGGTTTTGTGAAATGCTTCTTTTAATGTTATATGTGAATTTTTAATTGCACATAAAAACATGAGTGTTTAGTGCAATAATAAAAACATGAGAGCAACCCAAATTTGTATCACTCTAGGTGTCGGATGCAACCGAAAATGCACCTAGTACAAGCAATTTTAAGAGAAGGTGTCGAGTAAAATCAAGAATGCACCTTTCTTACACGAAAATATCCCCCCTTTTTCATTACAATTTTGAAAACTATAGAATAAAAAAAATGAATTCTATCCCCCCTTAATGTTTACAAAATGTAGAATTTAGAGCACTCATTTCAAGACAAGTCGACACACGACCCGCATTTGAAAGACTTCTAGAACTAGTCGACACATGACTTAGTTTTTATGGACCCTTCTCAATTTTGCAGAAAAAAATAGATGTGCAATTTTATGTATTATGTCTCCTTGGAGAAAACAAATGCACTCTTTGTACTTTTGATCTTTACAAAAAAAATTTCAGGCTCCTTGTTGTCTAATTTGCAAAAAAAAGTGTGATCCTTTCTTGTATGCTAAATGAACAAGGTTTGAGAAGAGTTGTCTAATTTGCAACAAAAAAAATGTGCTCTTGCTATGTCTTATATCTCCATTGTGTGAGAAAACATTAGCACCTTTAAATATCAAAGTTGCAAAAAAAATATTTCTTTAATTTTTTTTTTTTAATTTGCAATAGTTTAAGAAAAGTTTAATAAAGCATTTTAATTAATAATAAAAAACTAAAAAATATATCTTTTAAAGAAATCAATTTAAATAATTAAACAAAAATTGATTTTTAAAAAAAATATTTTGAAGTTTAAAATATTAAAAAAAATAATTTAATAAAAAACTTTAATTAAAGAAAAAGCAAAAAATAAAATAAAAAATTAAGTACCTTGGTAGCGACGAAGGCCAAAAAATGGCCTTCTGTTCCCGGTGGGAGTCAAACCCTGGACTCCTCGTCGTGCATCTTATCTTGACCCGATCAACTGGTCAGGCTACAGCGCCCGATGGGAACGAAGGCACAGTATGTGCCTTATACACCCTTGCGACGACCAAATTAAAAAAAAAAATTGTAGGAAGTTTATCCCACATGCATCCCGCAGTGGGATGTTGTGGGGTTGATAAGGGGGAAGTCCCCCCTTATCCGTCGATTGCCTTCGGGTAATCGACTACCGTCGCATACCCTTTTGGTCGCTGCCACATGGCGCCAGGGGTAGGCAAGTCCTCATCGAGTCAGTCCTGTGGCAATGTGCCACGTGTCGAGTCACGTCCAATGGCTGTCTACCACTTGTTCGGTCCCTATCCAGTGTCTGTCCACCATGTGTTCTCCAGTGACTATCCACCATGTGTCCTATTGATTTAGCACCTCAGGGTGCATTCCAGGGTCTAGTCTACATCGATAGAGTCCACATGTCCCTAGGGATGCGTGTCAAGGCCAGTCTACATCAATCTAGTCCACATGTCCCTCGGGATGCATGTCAGGGTCTATCTACATTGGTCCAATCCACATGTCGATTAGGGATTGGAGGGCCACCTGCCCTCTTAGATCTCAAAGTCTAGGTCAACCCGCAAGGAGGGGAGGGCACTCCTACCCTCTAGGCTCTCCCGTGATTGGGCCACGTGGCTTGTGGGGCTCTACGGGCCTGAGGGCCAGCATGGGAGCCGAGGTTGAATGGCCTCAGCTCATTGATCATGTTCAGTCTATGGAGGCATGTGCCCTTGGCTTGGACTACATTCCAGATTGATGAGCGAATCTGTGGGCCCTCTAACTGCATCGTCTGCGATGGCCAGGTTTGTGGGGCGGCTGGTGATGTTGATTACGGTGAGCAGATTGGTGGGCCTAAAGGATGCATTGACTGTGATGACCAATGCTACAGGCCTGTTGGCTACAACGGCCAGATCTGTGGCCTAATATGTGGGCCCAGGTCTACGGGCCATCTCGGTGAGGAATTGACCATGTTGAGCACCTTAGCTGCTCCGTGGGAGTCCATAGCGATGGGGAACGAGCGAGATCTCGTAGGTGAATGATACCAATGTAGGTCCAAGGTAAGTCCAAAATGATAAATTGAACATTAGCTGAGGAAATAGGTGTTACAAAATATATATAACAAAATAATTAACTAATCTAGTCTATCTCGCTAACCAACATGGTAGGAGATACGTGTAGCTAAATACTAACCTATGTAGAGAGTTCTAACCATAACACTAACCTAAATATCTAACATAGGATATTTAGGTACTTACCTAGTTTAACCATGAAGAAAATATCTCATGGTAATTACATAATTACATAGAAAAGTAAATGTAATAACCCCATGTAGTGTAATGCAATACACTACCTTATTTTACCCTAACATAGGCTGCCTTGTCATTGTTCTCATTACAATGCCATTTATATTTTTCCTTGTACTTTTCCCCCAAAATGTTTATCCCTACATGTATCCTTATGCTCAAAAATAAAAAAATTAAAAATAGTCCAAGAGGTTCGTGCTTTCAGGGTTATCCGTTCCAATTTTAGTCCCTATTGTTCTTCAGTATTATTAGTATAGAAAAAGGATAGAACTTGGTGCTTGTGTGTGGATTATTAGGACCTTAATAAGATCACTATTAAATATAAATTTCCTATTACAGTAATTGATGAATTACTTTATGAGTTGCATGGGGCTCAATACTTTTCCAAGTTGGATTTGCGGTCAAGGTATCATTAGATTCAGATTGAATATGATGACATTCCAAAAATATATTTTCAAAATAACTAAGGGAGTAATGAATTCTTGGTTATGCCATTTGAATTAACCAATGTACCTTCTACCTTCCTGAGTTTGGTGAACTCGATTTTTTTCCCTTTCCTTTACAAATTAATTTTAGTCTTTTTTATGATATGTTGATTTACAACCATTCAAGGAAAGAGCATCTCTAGCACTTAGATAAGAATTCAAACTTTTGTCTAGCAATCAAATCTATGCAAAGAGATCCAAATATTTTTTGGGTTAGAAAGAGGTTGAATACTTGGGTCACATCATTACTAGGGATGGAGTTCAGGTTGATCCCATCATAAGTTTGGTTTTTAAATATTGGCATAATTCTTGTACCGTGAAGGGATTTCATGGTTTTTTAGGGCTCACTAGATATTACAAAAAAATTGTGAAGAAGTATGGAAAAATAGTGGCTCCCTTGATAGCCATGCTCAGAAAATTTCTTTTATGTATATAGAACCTGTAGAGAAGGCTTTTGTGTATTTGAAGCATGCTATGACCAATACCCCATGTTAGCAATGCCTAATTTCTCTAAACCATTTATCTTTGAAAGTGATGCATCTAAAAATAGAATTGGAGCATTTTTAATGCAAGAAGGTAGACCTTTAGCCTTCACTAGCAAAGTAATCTTAGGCAAGAATTTAGGCAAGTGTACTTATGAGAAGAAAATGCTTACCATTTTACATGCAACCAGTCATTGATGACCGTATCTCATTGGGAGACATTTTTACATCAAAACTAATCATCAAAGTATCAAATATTTTTTAGAACAAAGGGTGGCCAAACCAAAACAATAAAAATGGGTCTCTAAATTATTGGGTTATGACTATGACATCACCTATAATAAGGGTAAGGAGAACATGGTGGTGGATGCTTTATCCTAACTAAATGTAGAATGGGTAATACTACGTACTATATTCACACCACATCCTCAGTGGATTCATCAACTTTGTGAGAAACTAATCAAGGACCTTTTCAAACTTTCATCCATAAACTTCAAGCAGATCCTCACTCATACCCTGGATATACTTGGGATGGTCAAGATTTATGGTACCATGACCATCTTGTTATACCCCATTATTAAGAAATAAAGGATCTCATCACGTAAGAGATGCATACCTCTCCAATAGTTGGCCATTCAGGGTCTCTCAAAACCTATACAAGGACCAAGCGTACATTTTTTGGAGGAGAATGAAAAAATGATATTCATACTTTTATGAATGTGATTGTTGCCAATGTATATAAGGTGAAAATGTGTGTTCCACTGGTACCATTCAAACATTTTTAATTCTTGAACAAGTTTAGATAGATATATCCATGGATTTCATTGAAGAGTTACCTAAATCTAGAGGAAAATCAATTATTCTGGTGATAGTGGATTGCCTTATGAAGTATGCTCATTTATGTTCTCTATCCCATCCATACACCACATCCATTGTTGCTCAATTATTCCTAGGCTCCATATTTCATCTCCATGGAATACCTAAATCCATTGTATTTGATAGGAATCCTACCTTCACAAATCATTTTTGGCAGGAATTATTCGGGTTGTCGGGAACAAAACTCAAAATGAGTTTGGTCTATTATCCTCAAACTTATGGACAAACTAAAATTGTGAATAAATGCTTGTAAACATACCTTCATTGCTTCACCTCTGAACATGCTACACAATGGGCCAAGTGGCTTCCTTTGGTTGAATGGTGGTATAGCACAACATATCACATTACCACTAAGATGATTCCATTTGAAGAAGGTCAACATACACCAACACCATATTCCTACATTCTAAGAAGTTCTAAAATTCAAGTTATAGATTCTATTATTGTTTAGTGTGCTTCCATTCTTCACCAACTCAAGTTTAATCTAGACTTGGCTTAGAATTGTATGAAACAACAAGTTGATCAACACCACATTGAACGTAACTTTGATATGGGAGACATATTTTTTATTACAACCATATAAAAAATTATCTCTCTAGCTTCATAGTTGTCAAAAACTTACAAAATATTATGGTCCTTATTAGGTGTTACAAAGGATCGGTTCGACAACATACAAACTAGCCATTCTTACTAGTTCCAAAATTCATCTAGTCTTCCATGTATCTTATCTCAAGCAAGTTATTGGCAATAAGGTCTAGGTGTACTCTATATTTATAGAGGTGGATGATAAAGGTTCCATCATTATTTAATTTGAATGCATTCTAGATTGCAGATTGTGTACCCTTCATTGATGTGTCATCATCGATGTTCTTGTCCAATGGTATAGCTTACGACCTGAAGATGCTACATGGGAACCTCTTCAAAAAATCTAGAAGTTGTTTTCTCATCTTCGGTTTTGAGGAAAAACTTTATAAATGGGAAAGACATGTTAGGACCCCATTCTAACACTATGATGTAATAACCCTTATGGAATATGGGGAACACCCATGATAATATTTTGTAATATTTTGTAAATACAGGGGACACCCATGATAATGTTTTGTAATATTTTGTAAATACAGGGGACACCCATGATAATGTTTTGTAATATTTTGTAAATACAGGGGACACCCATGATAATGTTTTGTAATATTTGGTAATAGTTATGGCTCTAGAAGTGCCTAGAAAAGTGGCACAATTATATGTAACTATTAACAAGAATGTAACTATTTTATAGGTAGGAGATTCTATCTTGGGTGGTATTTTGCTCTTGTAACTATTTTATATGTTTTTTGTGGAATGTAACTTTATATGGATGATTAATGCATATGATGCGGTGAATCTATATGGATGATATATGATATGGTGTAGGAATGCATGTGTTCTAATTATTATTCATGGTTTAGATTTTTATTTAGCCATTGATAGTATTGTTGTGTAATCAAGGACACCAAACTTGGTGGTAGGTGGAATGAAAAGACTCATGAAATGACATGGATGTTGTCATGGAAGAATATATGGATGGTAATATGGAAAACTACCTATTTTACAAAGAGTCAGACATACTAGTGGCATCAAACAAACTCACCAACATTGCCTAATTTCTCTAGGACCAAAAATGTGTGCAGTGAATTCATTTCCCAAATCAAGAGTATGGTAATGACTTGAGGCAAACAATAACTAATGTGTGTGCAAGTGATTTCATTAACTCATCTTGAGTAAATTGGGTGTGACTTGTTATGGATGAGACCAAGAAGCTATCTTGTTCATATGTGCAGTCAGAGATCTCTTTTGAAAGATACATGTTGTCGTGCATGAGCTTACTCCACTACCAGTCAAGCGTCTATAGCTCCGGTGGAGACTAGCTCCATAGTCCAAAATTTTTATCTTTCAAATTTTGGGGATGATTACCTAACCGTATGACTAGAAATGTAGTACGATACTTACAACCCAATTATTAGTGGTGTGTGATGTGTAAAATATTTAGAGTTTTTAAGGGTTTTTCTCTACTCTTTCTTTTATTTTTGGAATTATCATAGTGGTGAAAACCACTATTTTTGTGGACTATGTTGCATAATGGGACAAGAAAGGACTACCCTTTTCACTTTGAGGTTCAACCCAAGTACGGTGTTATCCCCCTTTGACACAGTATGTTTTTAAGATGTGTGATTATGTTTAGTTCAAGAATGTTTTGGAGACAATTCCCAGAACTCAAAATTTTCTTAGTGAAAATTGTGTCTTGGTCCTAAAGAAAGTTTGACATGTATTTATGGTTTTCTTAAAATACTAGGAGTTGCTGAGTAACTGAAAACACCTAGTAATTATGGGCATGCAAATTTGCTAATGACACTTTGGCTTTATAGGATGGTGCGATGAAATGGATGATGACTTGAAGGTGCCCCTGATTAAGGCAACATGAATTTATTGGAATAATTAATACCTTTAACTAAATAGATGATCCTTGATATGAAATGTGAAACATGGATGTATGAAATACAATTTTTGAAATGGAGTGTATGAATGCAATTGTTGTTAAATGAAATGTGTGCAAATGAAATCCAATGTTTTTTTGTATTATCTATGTATATTCACATATATATATATTTTACTAAGCATAGAATACTCTCAAGTGTATAACATTAAGTGGCTCGGGTTCTTCCTCTCCCTCTAGAATGGCAAGACTATAAGTACCTTTACCCACTTTTTGAGTGATAATGTATGGACCCAACCAATTAGCCATAAATTTATCACAAAGATGCGATAATGCATTGGTGTTTTGTTGATTCTCTTTAAGGATAATATCTCCTACATGGAATTCACATAGATAAAATTTAGTGTTGTAAGTACGCTTTATGAGGTCTTGATAAACTCATAAATTCTCTAAAGCATTGACTTGCCTCTCATAAAAAAGTGTGATTTGATCAAGACGTCCTTGTATAGTAGTGTCGTCTTCTATAAATTCTTGCAAAGAAATTCACAAGGAGGGGATCTCAAGCTCAAGAGGTATGATTGCTTCAGCTCCATAGACCAATGAATATGGTGTTTCCCTAGTAGACATGCGTATGCTTATTTGATAAGCCCATAATGCCAAGGGAATTTTAGTATGCCAATATCTTTGATTTTAGTTAACCAGTTTCTTGAGAATAGCAATTAAGGTCTTGTTGGTAGCCTCAGCTTATCCATTTTCTTGTGGGTAATAAGGAGTCGAGAAATTATGTTGGATATTATATTTTTCACAAAGTGCTTGAACATCCTTGTTCTTGAGAGACTTTCCATTGTCAGAGATAATTTTAGAGGGAATACCAAAACGACAAATGATATGATGAAGTAAAAAATCCATAATTCTAGGTCCTATCATACTGGTGAGAGGGATTACCTCAACCCACTTTGTGAAGTATTCAATGGTTGTGATGATGAATGTATGTTGCCTTGAGAAAGGAGGTAAGATTTTAACAATTAGATATAGACCCCATTATGAAAAGGGCCAAAGGATTGGAATATGATGTAATGCTTGTGATGGTACTTGAGTTAAATTAGCATGCTCTTGACATTGCTTACAATGTTTGACATAAATGCAACAATCTCATTCCATGGTGGGCCAATAATAATACATGCATAGAATACGATTTGTGATGGGCATACCACTAAAATTAAAATCACAAGTACCATCATGAGCTTCAACTATGGCTCTTTGTACCTCAAAAACTATGAGTTATCGAAGGAGGATTCCATAAAAACCATGTTTATACAACACGTCCTGCAAGAGAACAAAATGGGCTAATTTTTTCTTAAAAGTGTGTTTAGCAGTTTGAGACATGTCATATGGAAGTGTTCCAAACTTGATAAAGGCTACTGTTTGGCTTGACCAAGACTCATATGGATCCAACTAGATAAAGCAAACATTCTTTTCATCCTTATATTCAACACAGACAATCGTAGATTTATATATTGTTGTGACAATTAGAGGTTGTACCTCTCCTAAGGCATCTTTTGGAATCAATGATCCAAGAGAGGTTATCACATCTACAAATATATTAGTCAAACATGGCAAATTATAGATTTCATACCATTCAAATGTAGAGAGCAATTTCATTGCTACTTCATGATAAAGTTTAATGGTAGGTTCTTTACATTGGTATTCTTTGTTGATTTTCTTGACAACAAGTTGAGAATCACAAAATATCTTGATACACTTTATACCCATAGCTATAGCTGATTGAAGGCCTAAGATTAAGGCTTCATACTCTGCAGTGTTTTTGTGCATTGGAAGTCAAGTTTGAATGATAAGGGGATAGGTATCCCTTGGGGTGTATGAAACATGAATTCAACACCTTGATATTTCTTTCACTTAGAACCATAAAATAATAGTGTGATATCGATGTCTTCCTCCAGAATGACATCTTATTCTTTTTGAGTGATAGTGAATACCGAATTATCTAGGAGCTCAATAATCAAGGGATGATCACTAGGTAGTGGATCTTTTACAAGTTGATCAACTATGACCTAACTTTTAATGGAATTTTGGCTAATGAACTCAAGGTCAAATTCAGTAATAAGTATTATCCATTTAGTGGTGTCGATGTTATTGTAAGTGCGAGACATCATATAACAAAAATAATTTTTCTAGCTATGATATATGTTATGGGACTAAGCATGTAATGTCTAATTTTCTTAGTGGTAAAAACCACTGCTAAGAAATTTTTTTCTACATAAGTGTATCTGGTTTCATAGCTTACCAAAGTTAGAATAATGTAATAGACAACTTGCTCTCAATTTTCTTCATTCTTTTGTGCAAGCATTATCCCTAATGCAAAGGTAGTTGCTGAGACATAAATATAAGAAGGGATCCTCGAACGAGGAGGAGCCAAGACTGGTGGAGAAGCTAAGTATTGTTTAATATCATCAAAGGATTTTTGGCACTCATCTATCCAAGATAATGGCACACCATTTTTTAGCAAGTGATTGAATGGTCTGCATTTGTTAGAAATTTGCATAATGAAATGATGGATCGATTGGATATTTCCTTGTAAACTATGTAATTCCTTTAAATTTTTTGGGGAGGCATATCCATGTAGCCTTGAACTTGTTTGGGTCCACCTTAATACCTCTTTTGAGATAATGAACCCTAATAGTTTACTAGAGGTAACACCAAAGACACACTTTTTGGGGTTCAACCTTACATTATGCTCTAGAAGTCGGTAAAAAACATTTTTGAATACACCAATGTGCTCTTATCAAGTTTTGGATTTTTCCAAGAGATCATCTACATAGTCTTCGATGATATTATGTATGTAATCATGGAAGATGTATGTCATGGCACATTGATAAGTGTCACCTACATTTTTAAGACCAAAAGGCATCACCTTATAACAAAAAGTTCTCCAAGGTGTAGTGAATTCTATTTTATGTTGGTCATTAGACTTTATTCAAATTTGGTTGTATCCTGAAAACCATCCATGAGAGAAAGCATTTCATGGCAAACGTAGGAGTCGAAAAGAGTATCAACATTTGGGAGAGGAAAATCATACTTAGGACACACTTTGTTAAGATCTTGAAAATCAGTGCAAATGCGTACCACCCCATTAGGCTTACAAATGGGTACCATGTTTGAGAGCCACTCGGGATAATCAATGGGTACAATGAAACCCACATGTAATAACTTTTGTATCTCTTCTTTGACCAAGAGGACAATGGTAGGATGCATCCTTCTAAATTATTGTTTGACTGGATTAGCATTTGGATGTAAGGTGAGATTATGGATAACCAACTTAGGGTCAATACTAGGCATGTATTTGTAGGACCATGTAAAAATTCCCTTCTTCCTCTTGAGGAGAGCAATTAATTTCTCTTTTTCATATTTGGATAAGCTTTTTCCAAGCTTGAATTTAGGGATTGTTAGCATATGAACTAAGGTTCACACAAATAGTATCTTCAATAGACATATGAGAACCTTCCTCAAGTTTATGGGGAGTTGGGATTAGATGAATGTCATCTAAGATGTCATCAAACTCTTCTAACTTATCCTCATCTACGTCTTCCTAGAAAACCTAAGGATTAAAATGTGAAGGTGAAGGTGAAGGTGGAGGGGATAATGAAATGTAGTTGGCTGAAGCCCTTTACAATTCCTCGGGTAGGATAAATTCAAAAAAATATGAAGGTGAGGAAATATGATTCATATCAATAAGGCTTATGTTAATAGGAATTGGCTTTGCCAAATCATATGGATTACGGAGTGGGGTGAATAAGTCATCAGGATTCATGTTGAATTAAGGGAAAATGGAGGAGGTGAAATGGATGAGATGGATAGAGCCTAAGAACCAATGCTAGGACCTTGGTAAACCTCGATAGTAGCAAGCAACACAAATGAATGAACTTAACTAAATGCTATATACATGAAATATAGAAAAATAATTTTTTTTGTTTATTTTATGTTTATGTTTTTTGCATTATATACATATGTTACAATTTTTGCTGATGAGATGGAATAATGAGATGGAGGTGGTGGTTCACTGATAGGTTCAAATCGCTCTCGTGGAAGAAGCAAGTGAAATATGGGATCATGGATAGGGAACATTATAAGATAAAAATTATATTGTTAGGTGTGGGAAGTGAAAATATCTTAATACTCATTATATTCATCAGAAGCTATCGACATGAGGTCGAATTCTTTGTACATTTTCTCATTAGAGTCATCAGGGTGGAGAGTTTTTCTTTTAAATTCAGATTAAGCCTTTGGAGGGCTTGTTCAAAAGAAGATATGGTAGGAAGTGGGTGATAATATAGACCTAAATGGTCATGTACTTATTGATATGGAAAATCAATAAGTTGAGGTAATCCCTATTTATATTGGCCTCATCCATGTCTTTGCCAATTATTTATGTGAAAATAGCAGGATGGAAAACTCATAATTTATTGGATATTGGTAGGTGATGGTTGTTTGGGTTATTTTGGGGAGTAGGATTAGACAAATATTATGTCCCCCCATACATAAAATTTATGCTATTAGGCACCGAACCCATATTGTATACCACTCCTATAGATAAAGGGGGGTCATGTGGGAGACCAAAATCCTTGGTAGTTGAGATATTGAGCACTGTGATTGTGATGTCTTGAACCACATATTCACCAATACTAGGGTTGGTGAGGTGGACCTTAACTTGGGATGATGAAGATAAAGTGGACATGGGAGGCTCATGGTTTGCTAACAAATCATATTATGGGGAAGATGTAGGCATCTAAAATTTTGATAATTCAACTTGTGAAACATTGGATGATGGAGATGGGTTTAGTTGTGAATGTATTATTATGACCAATGAAGGGGATGATGATGTGGATGACATAGATTAGGTTTGACCACATGTACAATTAGTCAATGATAATGATAATGAAGGTGTAGAAGTGGATGCTTGGTTGAAATTGGTTATGGGAAGCTCCTCAGGAATGGGAGCTTTTGATGAAGAATTGAATGGAGTGATTGATGATGTTGTGGATGATGTGAGGAAAATATGGATAGAAGGAAGAATGGATTCATAACGATTCAATATGAAATTACAATACTTAAAGGGCTCAACATCCGCTGGTATACAATGTACTTGCCCTTTGTGTACGTATTTTAGACATTGATGTAATATGGAAGAGACACATTTCATTCCCTCATCCAAGATCTTCCAAGGAGTACATTGTACATAATGGATCCTTCCAAGATGTGTAACAAGGTATGCAATATTTTTACCCCTACTTCGATGGGAAAAACATTAGTGTCAACTATATATTAGAGAGCATAATTAAATGCTTTCCATATGAAGGTGGATTTGGTTATGTGAGATGGAGGAAGATTGAGATTAAGGAGGGCAGATGTGGTGATGATGTTAATGGAGGAGCCGATATCAATTAAGACTCTTTTGAATGGATTCCTACCAATTTTAGCCATTATATGCAATGAAGGATCCATATATTTTGATGATATTGGTTTAATCTCAAAGTCGTAAAACATGATGGAAGGATCCATGCATGTTTGAATGCTCCCTATAAAGTTATTAAAGGCATTGGAATTTTGATACTGGAGTTCGATGGATTTTAGAATATCGATTAATGTCTCATGATGTTGGGGATATTTTTGAATTAGGTCATAAATAGATAGTTTTGATGAAGCCATTTTTAAACTCGTGGTTAATCGACTACTCAGAGAAATGATTGGCCTTTGGGGGTGGTTGATGGGATGACTTGATGGATTAGAATGGTTGGGAATGTGGATTTGTGGAGAAGGATTTGGGGAAATTTGGATGGGTGGTGATATAATAGGTTGAGACTACCTTGCTTGTGAGTTCATGGGTTGTTGAAAAGGTTTCTACCATGCATCTTGTTGATTGTTTTGTTGTTGTTAACCTTGGGTTACCACATGAATGGCACCTACAAAACCTTGGTACTATTAAACATGGTTAACTTTATTGGGAGGGGTATTGATGTTAGACTCTCCCATTGTGGATTGCACTTCCTCATGATGAGGAAGTGGTATTTGGAAGATATCGAGAATTTAATTTTGTTGAGCTAGGGGATTGTCAATATTGATGGCCCCCAAGTCAATGAGGTCTTGTACTATATCCTTAAACACATGGTAGTTATTTATGTCATGTCCATTTTGTTTATGATAAGTGTAACACAAATATTCCCTATAGTTTTTACCACATCTGGTAGGATCATCTGGTTTGACCTGAAGCAAAGCAAGTCTATTGGTGTCATACAACCTTCAAAATATGGAAGCATAAGATTCGGATAGAGGAGTGTATTGATGGTTTTGTCGAACAGATTGTTGACATTGGTGATTCTCCATAGTTTGAACTATGTTTTTCATAGATTGGGTTATTGAGGTCACTGCATGATAGGTAATTTATTGAGGTGGTTGTTGTATTGGTTGTTGTTGAGCCATTACCAGATGGCTCATGATCACTTAATTGATGTGATTGGCTTGATTAGTCAGATTGGCTTGTGTTGATTTGGTTTAGCCAGAATAATTGCTTTTGTATTGGCCCTTGTTTTTCCATTCCTTATTTCTTGGCTTAAGTATACCTTCTTGGATTTTTATTTCCTTGATGACACTAGCTTGGAAAAGAGCTTCCTCAAATGAGCAACATGTTTGCAATTGAAGCATCCAAGAAATAGGCTTTAGCCAACTCTTAGTGAATAGCTTGATTAGCTCTTTCATTGGTAGGGTGAATGACATTTTGGTTATGATAGCCCTCCAATAGTTGCCAAAATTGTAGATAGACTCATCATCATGCTGTCTTAAACCATAGATATCGAACAATGAGTTTTTATTTCTCACATTAAGGGAAAATTGTTCAAAGAATTGGTCAATCAATTGTTCGAAAGTATAAATACTATGATTGGGCAACTGGTTATACCACTCTATGGCATCTCTCCCCAATTTTTGAGGAAATATGTGGAGCATGAGAGCATTATATTTTTGAATTCTAAAGAATGAGTGCATGAATGTGCTCACATGCTCTTTAGGGTCCTTATTCCATTTAAACTTATCAAGCCTTGGTATTGTGAAGTCTGTCGGATATGGTGCTGATGGTATCAAAGTGAGGATTGGTTGATTGATTAACTGATAAAAGGTGGAATTCTGGTTATTGTAACCAGGAGTATGTGTATCAAATTATAAATATGTTGTTGCATTGCCATGATTCTAGGGTCTTCCCTAGGAATGTGAAAGCCTTGAATAAATTGATGATTTTGTGAAGGGGTGGAAATATGTACAGTGACAAGATGATGATGGATAAGCGGAGTGGATTGGAATTGCTGATGATGAGATTGATTGAGAAATGATGGTGATTTTTGAAAAGGGGATAATGCATGAGGTCTATGGCTATGTTGGCCTATGGGAATGGGATGAATATGGGTGGATGGAGGTGTAGGGATGAAAAAAACTAAAGATTTTGGTTCTTGTTGACCCTCAAAAGGATATTACATTTTTTGGAGGGTCTAAGCCACATCTCCCCGAGGGGCGCACAAGGTGGTGTGACCTAATTTAGCTATGTGTGCTCCATTTCCTTGGATTGCATTAATATACCCTTGGATGCATGAGCTATGAATCCTAATCCAAGCTTACACGCTCCACTAGTGGAGTGCACAAGGACCCAATCAGGCGCACACCCTTGTGCACTCACCTCTAGCCTGTGTGTCCCATTGGGAATGATATGCATGATGTCCCTTAGGGGTGCACGAGCCATGTGACCCATCTAAAGTTAGTGAACTCCATGGGGAGGTGGAGTGCACAACAGTCCCATGGGGCGCATAAGGTTATGCACCCCATCATAAAGCCCTCACGCTCCAAAGGAGTGGAGTGCACATGAATCCAAGAGGGGCGCACCACCTTGTGCACACTGAAGAAGCCCATTCATCCCACCCCATGGGGAACATGAAGACCCCATAGGTGCACATATTAGAACACCCGTATTCACATTATGTGCTCCAATTTTGTGGAGTGCATTGAATGACCTAAGGGGCGCACAACTTCGTGCATGCCCAACCTAATATGCACTCCATTACTTTAGAGTGCATGCACGAAACCTTGGAGCACATAGGCTGTACACTCCTCTCTCAACTAATGCACTTTGCTCTTGAAGTGGAGCATGCAACCTCCATCAAGGTGCATAGGGTCATGCGCCCTATCCCGAGTCCACATGCCTAGTCCATTGGGATGCACAAGACTCCAAGTTGAACACACAAGTTGTGTGCCTGCCTCTGGGTTGTGTTCTCCACTATGATAGAGTGCACAAGGATAGTCAAGGATGTACATCTTTTGTTCCCCATTAAGTCCCATGCACCCCACTCCCTTGGGGTACACAAAGGTAGAGTGAGCACACAAACCAGTGTACCCACCTCGAGATCCACATGCTCCACTCCCCAATGGAGCATGTGTTGCAATAATTAAATATAATGCACCCTACGTGCACACCCTACCTACTTGCATCCCACCCCATTGAGTCCAAAGCTACCACGTGTCCGATCCACTACCCCCAACCGCAATTTCCCCTTCGCCGGTACTTTGGGCTAATAAAAGCATCAATCGACGTGGCACACCCGACCAATCCAGAGGCTCCTAAAAAGCAAAAAGTGCATGCACCCATCTGCCAAAATTAAATGCACATGCTTTATAAGAAGGTGGTAGACCTATTTTGCGCCATTCACGCATGCAAAGACTACTTATCGATGAGGTTGAATGTAGAGCAAAAGAGGGAGAAAAATTGTAGCTTCACTACCCAATTCAATGGCGTCTACCAGTTCTACTATCCTAGAAACATCAATTGTTTGAACAAGAATTGGTAAAATCATGGGAGCATGGCCTGTTGTAAGGAGGATAGGGAGGGCACAAGACCCTAAGGCCTTTGCAAATATCTCAGATACGAGTAGGGACATTACAGAAGAACAATAGAAGGAGGTAGAGGGGGTGACAATTTATGCATTCGACCCCATGGAGGAAGATAATCAGTGCCACCCGACGCTCCTAAGAAGCCTCTATATGTGGGCTTATCAGGACAGTACCGAGCCTCCTCCCGTGTGCAACAAATGGAACACAAACCTGGGCCGGTTGACTTGCCCAAAAGTATACCACTCTTTTAATTTATTGGCATGGCTCGCGGTCTCCTACGACTCTAGGAGCTAAACAATCAGAGATTATAAGGGCAAGGTGGTGGCCTAGGTGTCGGTCGATAGAATTAGGCAAGTATTTGGATTAGCCACTGCATCCAGGGTGGTGGACTTTTAGATGCTGGCCCTCCAGGCCAATTATATGTTAAACACCACATTCCCCCAGACTCTGCTAAAAAAGGGGAGGAACAGGCCAACCAATTTTCCCATTAGGAAGTTCTTGCTTTGGCCCTGGGTGCAGGATTATGCCGATATGATTAATCTAGCATTGGGGGTTAAGGACCTAGAGCCGATTACAAAAGAAGTGATGTTTTTAATCCTCCAGTGTAACAGAACTGACAAGACTCCTCTCTATCGATGGGAGGATGTAATTAGTGACAATTTGGATAAGGAATTGTAGTAGCTACAAGAGGCCATATTGGCCAATAAGGAGGTGATGCCTCCTTTCTCCTATTATTCTTTCCTTGTTCATTTATTTGTGGCACAATTGGACAAGTCTTTGGTGGCCCATATGGGAGGAGTAACCATGCCAACTCTACAAGACCAATTACTGTGCATCCAGGAGGGGTGCTCTAGTTATAAAACCTTCTTCGAGAAGGTCCTTACAGTGGTCCACTTCAGATTGTGTGGGAATTTTCTAGATAGAATTGGGGTAGGAGTTAGAAATTTTCTACACCAGGAAAAAGTGGGAGACTTCTTCTACGTGGAGGAATTTTCCTACATCATAATATACGGGTCGAAGCTACCCCCGAAAGCACTCCCATTACACTGCCCAACTTCCATCGCCATCCTGGAGATCACTCGACAAATGGTCAAAGAAGTTAAAATCAGACACTTAAGGAAGAAGGGACCAGTGAAATGGCTGCCCATTCCCTGCACAATGGGCCATTACACTTATCTTGGCCACTTTGTCGTGTTGCGGGCTATCTGGAACATGGATACCTATTGTTTTCCAGAAGTCACTTGGAGGGCCTACGACCCAGATGGCCATCACAAAAAGAATGTTGTTGGCAAGCTCGCCCTTCTATAGGTTACGCACAACAAGGATGATTTTGAAGATGAAATGCAGAAGGCCTTTAGAAACAATCAAACTTTGGACTTGGTGTGGAGAATGGATAAGCGGCCTTACAACAAATTGGAAGTTGTTGGTGATTATAGTGCCCAGCTAAGATTGCACCATGGGCTGCTAGTTGACAAAATGGTCCCACTAGTCCCGATGGCCCCTCCAGAAGAGTTTGAGGACCCCACATTTCAGATTGTCCAATAGGACACTGACCTTTTTGAGGTCATGATGCAAATCGTTGATGAGGCCCAACAAGAGTAGGCCAAACTC
This sequence comes from Wollemia nobilis, assembly GCA_028583015.1. Taxonomy (NCBI): domain Eukaryota; kingdom Viridiplantae; phylum Streptophyta; class Pinopsida; order Araucariales; family Araucariaceae; genus Wollemia; species Wollemia nobilis. The sequence goes on along the minus strand of JAQPPZ010016717.1, from coordinate 8,373,066 downwards.
CCCTCTTCTTCCAGTTCCCCCGCTGCCACCTCAAAAGGGAAGGAGTTGGCTATTGGCCCATCCCAACAAAGTTCCACCTCATCAACATTGACTTTGTTATGCCCAGAAGAGCAGGGCCAGTTGGTAGAAAGCCAACCTTCTTTATATTCTACCACTTTGGTGGTCAACCAAAAGGAACGCTAGGTCCCCCCAAGGTCATGAAGAAGATAACTAAAGCTGAGGGGTTATCAAATATACTTAGAGACTATGAGGTGCAAGAGAAGAGTCCTACGCAGTCCCCTACCCACAAGAGAGCTAGGGCCGAGTCTTCAGCCCAGGGAGTCAAAAGCCTCACTATGGCAAGGGTCAGTGACACCTACCAATTCATGGCTGATGAGGAAGATCAAATTCAAGACATGGAGGAACAAAGGTCTCCAAGTAAAGGGATAGTCAGACCTAGGAGGACCACTGTACAGGAGACAACCGACATGTCTACCACCACCTTCGAAATCCCATTGCCACCTAGCATGAGAGAGGCCACCATCGACACAAGTAAAGGTGTCATTAGAGCAGCAGCTGCACCTATTGATATGATGAAGTCACAGCTGGCCTCCCAAGCATAGGTGGCAGAGGTAGTAGAGAAATAACTAGAAGAATGGAAAGCCAAGGCTGCAGAAGTGGGGCAATTGCAGCTCAAAGTTAAGCAACTTCAGAGTGAAGTTGACAAATTGAAGATGCCCGCTCCATAGGCCAACATTCAGCTTGGGTCGACTGATGAATTAAAATGAGATATGAAGGATAAAATAGGGGAGAATATGGAAGAGTTGCAGTCCATTTTCATTGATGTTTACGCCACCAGGCACACTATTGGCTTCTTGAAGGATCGGCTACAATAGGGTGACCAACGGGTGAATGCCATACTCCCTATCTACTAGGAGTTCAAAGAAAACTACGTGCCCATTTTTGGGATGTCAGCCACCTTGTCGGATGGTTCCCATTGTTTCTTTGTCGAAGAATTCACCAAGGTTTTCATCTTCTTGCAGAATAGACCAAGTTGGCTCAAATGGGATCAAGAAGTGGTAGGCATTGAGCAGGAAGTTGATGATGAGCTTGAAGACTATGGTTTCAAGTTGAATGAGTTCATCCAGGATCTCGATATCAAGGACTTTGTATTCCAAAATATCTAGGACTTTGATCTAGATTCTGATGGTAAATTATCAAAGTGGTTCACGTCCTTGGTGGAGATGGTGGATCGCCTATGTGTCTTCATTGATAATACTGTGTAGTGGGTGAGAGATAGGGTCAACAAAGCCACTCAGGACTTGAATTTGCTGATATTCTCATTAAATTTTCATGACGAGGCATGGGAGTGTATCAATCAGGCCATTCAAAACTTGGAAGGGGGAGTGGGGCCCAGTTCACCTGGAATGCACGCACCTAGAGATGCACAACCACCAGCCTAGGGTGGTACAGGGAATGATACACAGTCTCAACCACCACCTACATAGATAGAGGGACGTGGGCTACGTGCCCAATTTTGAATGCATCTTAATTTTGGTACAATAGGATTCTTCTAGCTGGAGCAAGTGGTTGCAGCAGTCAGGTGAGCCTGCACTATAAGAAGATGAATGCTATAGCTGAAGATTTTTTATCAAACCTCTGAGAGAGAAAATCCTAGGTATAGCTTTGTCTACTATTTTAGTCATATTCTCCTTGTGTTAGCTTGTTTGCCTTCCTTAACACCCTTTCTCTTGTCATTCACTAGGGATTGCTTGAGGTGCATTGTTCACTGTGATTATTTCCTATGGAACATGCTGGAGTTGAGAGCTCTTACGTCACTGCAATCAGGATGGAGAGAAGATACCCCTTGTTCTGAATATTCAAATCGAGGGTTTATTGTAATGCAATGGCATATAAGGATCAAGCACTCTGTTGATCTTTCTTATGTAATCATATTTTATATTAATGAAAATCTCAACTCTTTCCCTGGCATATTTTGTGTGAATGTTTTGTGTTAGCTTATTCATGTATTATTGTAATCAGAATCTATGAATAATACCTTCTATCACTAGTTTAATCATTTTTATTACATTACGTCATTCGAATGGATTAAAACGAACTAGTTCTTCTTTCCTCCATCATTTCTACGTCATTTAAAACTTGCTATGACTACCCAATGGACATGGCATTGGTCTGGTCTTGATAAGCTCCATTATTGATAGGTTTGGTCACTAAAATACCAAAGCAACATTAAAATATTTTGTCTGGCTTAGTGGGTCTTTGCATCATACAAATCCATTAGAAGAACCCACCGTTTGGGGTTTCCTTACCCAATCTAGTCTGTCTAGAGTTGTCCAAGGTAATCTATTCCTAGGTTAAAGAGGTGGATCAGCCAGAATCCACAATGTTGGTTGTGATTTTTAGAGTCTCTCATGACGTGACAAATATTCCAAGGGTAAGCGAGAAAACTCCACAATAGTTTTTGGCACCGTTGTTAGGGAGGGCCTTTTTGATTTTCTATCATATCACTCCCCTTTGCGACATATATGTTTTTTCTTGTATTTTTCCTATGAGGTTTTTGGGCTGAGCAATCTTAGCCAAAGAGAGCATTCCTATTTTGCACCCAGTGTTGGTGACTCTAAAAACAAGGAGCTGATCTTGTAGCCATGAGACACAATGACGAGGAGCTCTACCCCAAACTGCTAGACCCATAGGTACTTTTTAGAAAAAGTAAAAGTAAAAAGTGCACTTCGATTTCTGTTCATTCTAGTAGTCAGAGTAGTAATAGTTCCCTGTGCATTCCTCAAAGTCCCCGAACTAGTACTTCTTTACCTATTACCTCCACTATCCCGAGGGGCCCAGTTCCACCAATGGCAAACCCACCTTTAAATAACTGGCATTTGAATAGGTACAGACCCTTTGTCTTACCTCAAAATCTGAACCCCTTACCCCCAAAGGCTCATAAATACCTACCCAAGTTTTTAGGGGACAATACCATGACTGGGGAAGATCACGTGAAGGACTTTCTATATGCCATGGATAGTTTGGAGGTGGAGCATGAAGATGTCATCCTCTGACTATTTTTATAGACCTTGGAGAAAGATGCTAGGGAATGGTTTAACAGTTTACCAGCAGATACCATAGGAACTTTCCATGACCTAGAAGCTGCCTTCCTCAGAAAATATGGAGAAAAAAAGAATGAACAATCCCTTTTGATTGAGTTGGCCACCATGAAGAAGAAAGAAAATGAGATAGTTGATGATTTTAATAGGATATTCACTAAACTGAGAAATCGAATCCCCACTGCTCTACGGCCCAATGACCACCAGTCTATTTGCTTTTATAAAAATGCCTTCCCTGGTGATTTTAACTATGAGTTAAGGCAGCAACCTACACTCACTATTGATGCCTGTATGGAGAGGGCCATTGTAATAGAAAGGGACATGATAGATAGTGGGAAAATGAAGGCCACCTCCATGGATCCCAGTCCCAGCCAGCCTGATAAGAAAAATAAAAGAGTGGGGTTCAGGATTTTAAAGAAATCTGAAGTAGATCCCATTGAAAAATTGTCATCACAAGTTACTGAGATGTTTTTGTCAATGAATAACCGCCTATATAAAATTGAGAGAGACAAGAATGATAGTGGGGAACCCTCTCAACACCAGAATGATAGTAGACCTCCTTTCAGAAGGAATTTTAACAAAAATTGGAATAATGAGGGGGGTAGAAATTTAAATAATAGTTGGAAAAAGAAAGATACTCAGAAGGATCAGGACGTTGTCCCAAACCCCATGACCTCTGTCAATGTCACTGCTGATTTTCCTTTCTTCTGCCCAGCCTGTGATGCTCCTCATAATCCTGTTGATTGTGGTGTATTCCATGGTCTCCACTCAAATGTCAACCTGGAAGAAGAGTCTGATGAGGAGATCAGGATAAATGCTTGTTGGACATAGGAAGAGACAGTTGACACCCCCAAATTTTAGAAGAAATGAATTAGTCTCTGAATATTGATAACTGGCCCGCTTCCTTTGTCAATGATGATGTAAAAATCTTGAGGAGACCCCAAAACAACCGATATGAGCAAATAAGGTAGGGCAAGTTAACCCCTACAGCAGAAGAGGTTGAAACCTTGGAGAGAGTCCATGCTACCAGGCTACGTAATAGAACCCTTCCAGATAAAGTTGATAAGAAAAATGAAAAAGAACCTGTTAAGGAAAAGAAAAATCCTGAGGTTGACCTACCTCCCCCTCCTGAAATATTGGAACCTGTTAATACTGGAACAGAGACTAAGAGGGCAGAATTTGACATAGGAATGGAATTGGCAAAGCAAAGAATTAACATAACCTTTGGGGAGTTAATGACCATCCCCAAGTACAGGGAGCAAATATGTAAGGCCTTTGGGCTGACTGATCAGGGAGAGAATCATGTCTTAGCAGCTTCAGGATCCAACCCTCCAAGCAGAACCCCTGCCTCAGTAAGGCCTTTTTACATCTCCCTGAGATATACATCCGGTTATGGGGACCGCTATGTAATACACAATTGCATGCTTGATAGTGGGGCATCTCACAATGTTATGCCAAAACAAGTGGCTGATCAGTTGGGGCTGATATGTACCAAGGATTCATCCCCCATTTCTGTCATGGATAGCAGACAGGTGCCCTGTGTAGGAATAATTATAGGCCTTTTAGTTTTCCTAGATCAATACCCAAAGAAAGGGATTGTTATGGATGTGGCAGTGGTTGATGTGGACCCATTATTTTCCTTATTATTGTCTAGGCATTGGGCAGAATAGTTAGGAGGATCAATTCAGCTAGATTGGTCATTTGCTACCATTCCCCTTTCCTCCAAAGAATAGGCTACATTAAGGAGGGAACCTTTCAACAAAATATCAGTCGAACTCATGAAACCTGATAACACCATGGTAAATTTGGTCAGCTCTATAGAGGAGAAAGAATTAGGTGTTTATTCCATTTGGCACACCCCTTTTCTTAAAGAAGTACCCAATGTTGAGGGATTGGATCCCAAACTCAAAGCAGCTATAGATGCTGAATCTGATAGAGTCCTCACCACTGAGATGTGGACTATGACATTTGATGGAGCCAAGTCACAGACAAGGGTTAGGATCGAGATTAACTTAACTGACATAAAGGGTAATTATCTGGGAGTGCCTTACAGACTCGAATTCCCCTGTACTAACAATGTGGCAGAGTATGAGGCCCTACTATTGGGATTAAGAAAAGCAAAGGAGCTTGGGATTAACTATCTAACTGTGTATGGGGATGCAAAATTAATCATACAATAGATTAAGGGAAGGTACCAGACTAAACACCCCAAGTTAAAATAGTACAAACAAGCTATCTTGGATGAGATAAGTAGATTTTTGGCCTTCAATATTTCACATATCCCAAGAGACAAAAATCACGTAGCTAACTTGCTAGTTGTAAATGCTTCTGGGGTAGACAGTCCTGAGATTGATACAAAATTTATGGATAGATTCCCCACTATCTCTGTTTACCACCCCTCTGTCCCCGACAATGTGGTATACCTACAAGTTTTTTAGGATGATGTTGATATAAAGGATTTCATGACAGTCCAGAACCAGTTTTCTGGGGTTATCTATGATGAAGAGGATGAGGAAAAACTACAGCATATGATAGGGACACCCACTGAAGTCATACAACTCAAAACCAATAAAATCCCTAGAGGATTGGTGTCTCTGGAGTCTTTGTTTGATGACTTTGATAAAGCCCATAGGACTACACCCAATGAACCTGAAGGAGAAGAGGTCAATGTTGGAACAACTGGGAATCCTAAGATGGTCAGAATAGATAAGTCATTGCCTACCAAGGAAAAGAAGCAGTATATACAATACTTAAGGAAAAATAGAGATAGTTTTTCCTGGAGTTATGAAGATTTGAGAACATTTAACACAGAAGTCATGACCCACATCATCCCCTTGAAAGAAGGTGCCAAACCCTTTAGGTAGAAGCAGAGAAATTTCAACCCCACACTGCACCCTATTATGCAAAAAGAAGTTCAAAAATTGCTTGATGCAAAAATAATCAAGAAAGTGAGATTTTCCTCCTGGATAGCAAACTTGGTGCCCGTCAAAAAAAAGAATGGGGAAATCAGGTTGTGTGTTGATTTTAGAAATTTAAATAAAATCTCCCTCAAGGATAATTATCCTATTCCCAATATGGAACAACTATTGCAGGTAGTAGTGGGGTCATCCCGAATATCTCTCCTGGATGGTTTCTCGGGATATAACCAGATTTTAGTTAATCCCAAAGATCGTTATAAAACTACCTTTACCACACCTTGGGGAACTTTTGAATACCAGAGAATGTCATTTGGGTTAATGAATGTTGGGGCCACCTTTCAAAGGGCTATGGACTTTGCTTTCAAGGGGCTTATGTTTAAAATAGTAGTAGTTTACCTAGATGACATTACTGTGTTTTCCAAGAATCCTGCAGATCATTTCTCCCATTTGTCTCAAGTGTTTCAAAGGTGTAAAGAATATGGGATTTCATTAAATCCAAAGAAGTGTTTATTTGGAGCCTCTCATGGTAAGTTGTTGGGACATGTGGTCTCAAAGGAGGGAATCAACATTGACCCCGAGAGAACAAAAGCAATCGCCCAGATACCACCCCCCAAGAGCCTTAAGGGAGTCAGGTCTTTCTTCGGAAAAATAAATTTTGTCAAAAGGTTTGTCCCAAATTTTGCTGAGATCACCAAGCCAATAAATGACATGATTAAGAAGGATGTAAAGATTAAATGGGATGAAGACAACCTTAAGGTATTTTAGCAGATTAAGGAAGCCATCACTACTGCACCTATTTTGACCTGTCCAGACCACTCAAAGGATTTTAACCTGTACTCTTTTGCCTCAGAACATACCATAGCAGTTGTACTATCTCAAAAGGATGAAGAGGGGAATGAGAGACCAATAGCATTCATGAGTTCAGGGATGAAGGGAGCTCAACTGAGATACAAGCCAATTGAAAAGTAGGCTTATGCCCTCATACAGGCTTTGGAACATTTTAAAAGTATTTTTGGTGCCTGTAAGGTAATCGCCTGCATCCCCTACATTGCCATCAAGGATGTTCTCACCCAGCCCGAGCCCACAGGTAGTTCAACAATGTGGATGATTAAGCTGTTACAGTATGATGTGGAGTTCAAAACAATAAAAATTATTAAAGGCCAGGGGTTGGCCAAGTACATGGCTTACAAAGAAGAGCAGGGAATGGATGATGTTGTCCTGGTACAGGGTGAACAACAAGATGAACAACCAAGGCATGAAACTTTTGAATGGTATAAGGATATTCTATTTTATCTGAGAAATCTGTCTTTCTTTCCTGGGAAGACTGTCGATAGGATGAGAAGCATCAAACAACAGTCTCAAAAATACCATCTCCAAGGAAATCGACTGTACTGGAGACATCCAAGTGGAGTATTACTTATGTGTGTAACTGAAGAGGGGGTTCCCAAGATCATTAAAGAATTTCACTCTGGGTTCTGTGGTGGCCATTTTACCCCCAAAGCCATAGCTAATCAAATCATGAGGGTGGGGTATTATTGGCCATCCTTGTTCAAATATGTTTACCAATCGGTCAGGAGTTGTTACAGCTGCCAAATCTTCACTGGGAAAAAGAACCTGCCGACCATGCCACTTCAGCCAGTAATTGTTGAAACTCCATTTTCTCAGTGGGGGATAGATTTAATTGGAGAAATTAATCCCAATTCTTTAGGGGGACATAAATGGATTATTACTGCCATAGATTACCTAACCAAATGGGTGGAAGCCACCCCTCTAAGAAGGTCAACAACAACTATAGTTATTAATTTCTTGGAGGAAAATATACTAACCAGATTTGGGGTACCCAGGAAATTGGTAATAGACAATGCCAAATATTTTACCTCCTATGAGATGATTGACTTCTGCAATAAATATAGCATTGAGCTGGCTCATTCTACCAATTATTATCCTCAGGGCAATGGGCTAGCTGAATCCTCAAATAAGAACATCATAACAAGGATTAAGAGGTCATTGGGGAAGAATAAGAGGGGTTGGGATAGTGAGCTTAAGTATGCTTTATGGGCAGACAGACTATCAATCAAGAGGGCCAATGGCATGACACCATACGAGTTGGTTTATGGAGAAAGAGCACTATTACCACCACAACTAGAAAGGGCAGCTCTCTCCTTACTACTGCAAGATCATGAACAACCAGATGAGTTGCAAAGAAGGATGGATCAATTGGTAAAATTGGAAGAGGACAGGAGGGAGGCTGTTACAAGGATGATCAGCCAAAAAAATAGGATAGTGGAATTATTCAACAAAAAGGCCAAAGGATAGACTTTTGCCATCAATGATGTAGTACTATATTGGGACCCTAAGAATGACAAGCCTAGGGAGAAAGATAAATTTGAACAAAAATTTTGTGCCCCCTTAGAGTTAAAGGGGGGGGGGGGGGGGTTCTTTTTGGTTGTATAATAAAAAAAAGTGGAAGTGTGTGTGTATCAGTCCCTTGTCGATTTACCTGGAGAGTCTAGAGTCCTCAAGTCGGTGTCTTCCATCCACCCCCTTGTCCTAGTCAGAGTCGGTGTTGACCCCCAAAAGGATATTCCCTTTTTTTGGGGGTCTAAGCCACATCTCCCCGAGGGGCGCACAAGGTGGTGCACCCTAATTTAGCCCTGTGCGCTCCATTTCTTTGGAGTGCACTAAGAGACCCTCGAGCGCATGAGTTGTGTGCCCCAAGCCAAGCTTGCATGCTCCACTAGTGGAGTGCACAAGGACCCCATCGGGCACACACCCTTGTGCGCCCACCTCTAGCCCATGTGCCCCATTGGGGATGGGGTGCACAATGTCCCCTAGGGGTGCATGAGCCATGCACCCCACCCAAAGTTAGTGCGCTCCATGGGGAGGTGGAGCACACAATAGTCCCATGGGGCGCACAAGGTTGTGCACCCCATCATAAAGCCCGCACGCTCCAAAGGAGTGGAGCGCGCATGAACCCAAGAGGGGCGCACCACCTTGTGCACCCCAAAGAAGCCCGTGCTCCACCTTTATGGGGCATATGAAGTCCCCATGGGTGCACATATTAGTGCGCCCGTCTCTGCCTTATGCGCTCCACTCTGGTGGAGCACACCGAATGACCCAAGGGGCACACAACTTTGTGTGCACCCCAAAATCCAATGCGCGCTCCATCACTTTGGAGCATGCACATGAAGCCTTGGAGTGCACAAGCTATGCGCTCCTCTCCTAGCCAATGCGCTCCGCTCCCGAAGTGGAGCACGCAACCTCCGTTGGGGTGCACAAGGTTGTGCGCCCCATCCCGAGTCCACATGCCCATTCCATTGGGGTGTGCAAGAGTCCAAGTTAGGCACACAAGCTATGTGCCCACCTCCGGGTTGTGTGCTCCACTATGGTAGAGCACATGAGGATAGTTAAGGATGCACAACTTGTGCATCCACTTGAGTCCTGCATGCCCCACTCCCTTGGGGTGCACAAAGGTCAAGTAGGCACATGAACTAGTGTGCCTACCTCGAGAACCATGCACTCCACTCCCTAATGGAGAGCATATGCAAGAATTAAATATGGTGCACCCCGTGCACACGTCCTACCTACTTGCATCCCACCCCATCCAGTCCAAAGTTTCCACATGTCCGATCCACTATGCCCAACCGCAATTTCCCCTTCGTTGGTACATTGGGCCGATAAAAGCATCAATTGACATGGTGCGCCCGACCAACCAGGAGGCTCCTAAAAAGAAAAAAGTGCATGTGCCCATCTACCAAAATTAAATGCACATGCTTTATAAGAAGGTGGTGGACCTATTTTGTGCCATTCATGCATGCAAAATTATTTATCGACGAGGTCAAACATGTGAGACAAGCAAAGTCTCCCCAAGATCGAAGAATTATCCACAAGATCAATCACAAATAAAAGAGGTAAATCCACAACACAAATATTGAGTGGTAAAACCCTACTTCAAATGAAGAAGGGAAACATCCATTATGAAGCTCACTATATTACTCAATGATTCAACAATACAAGAATGCTTCAATGTTATGCAACAATATGCATCAACATAAACTACAACACAAGTCAATATGAAAAGATATGATCATATGTAGTAGAAAACACCCCTATTCAAAGAGAAGCTTTTCTACTACAACCCTAAATCTTATCACAATATAATATTATCATAATCTATCAAATATTATAAAGTGCTTTAGTTACTTTCTAATTTTATCACAATCTAATATTTGAGATATGTGATAAGTGGCATCTATAAATATTAGAAAGTGATTAATTAATTTCTAATATTTGCTAGAAAAGGGAAATAAATTTTTCTCAAGAAATTAAATATTCCTAGCACCCTTAATTTATTTATTAATTGGGTAGGAATATTTTACATAAGATACAATTATATTCTAATTCAAATATTATTCTTTAGACTTTATATTTTAGTCTAAGAATAATTTACACAATGTTGCATTACGTATTCCAACACTCCCCCTTAATGCAATATTGGGGAAAGGAATTATGAGACAAAGAAACATTCTCCCCCTAAAGATACAAACGGGGATGAGAATCAAATGAGTAATATAGTTACAATGAGCTTCTATGACCAAAAATGGTCTATAATAGGGCACCAATACAAAATGGGCCAAAATGAGACTGCAAGCCCCCAACGGAGTAGCTTCAGATACAAGAAGCTTACAAAGCCATCCATCAACCACAAGTGGTTGCAAATTATAAGAAGAAAACATCACAAGGGTGTCTTCAGTAAGCCTGCAAAATCCCAAATGAAAGTACCTACAAGCTACAAGCAGCTCAACATAAGATCAGTTAGATACATCATCATAAATATATTCACCACAACATATATGAATATCCAAAGATGATAACAAAATTGATCTAACAAATAGTGAACTATAAATCATCACAAAAAGATGCCAAGCCATACTTATAGTCACGTGCTATATAGTTGATCAAAAAATATCATGATCAAAGTTGCATAAAACAAACAAGGAGTACCATGATAATGCAAACTCTAAAGTACCACGTACAAAAGTAGCACAAGGCTAACAAAAAAGTACCATGTACAAGAGTTGCATAAGGTATATGAAAATAATAAAGTGTGCACACCGGTTGCATAAAGCCAACCATCAAATATCATGTACAAAAGTAGCATAAATGCTAACAAGAAAGTACCATGATAAACCAATTGCATAATGCCAACTATATAAAAAAAATATGTACAAAGTTGCACAAGGTAACGAGAAAGTACCATGTAAAATATTCGCATTAAGCAATTGCATCATATACCATAATTGCATAATTCCATCCACAAAGTAACATGTACAAAAGTTGCACAAAGCAAACAAGAAAGTACCATGTTCAAAAGAGATGCAAAAAACAATTATACCACCAAATATCAACTCATATATATAGCACAAAACACCTCATAAGGATGAATTTTTCATCACACAAGTGTAACTACACTTCATTCCCCCTTGAGGACAACTTCACCAAACCAAGTGAGTCCCTTAGCTTACAAAAATACTCCTTGGGAAGAGGTTTTGTGAACAAATCAGTAGAATTAGAAGATGATGGGCAATACTCCAACTGAATAGTCTCATCCAATACCTTATCTTTGATAAAATGGGCTTGGATTTCAACATGCTTTGTCCTTTGATGCATTACAGGATTTTTAGCCAAGGAAATAGCTGATTGATTATCGGAGAGCAAACGTGAAGGACCAAATTGCTCAAAGCCAATTTCCTTCATGAGGGTACGAATTGCAAGTGAAATCAACTCTAGGCTTGTTGGGTTGGAAATTTTGATTTTTCCTTCCCTTGTATTTCTTCTTTAAGGAAGCTTTAGTGGCACTCAAGGCAACATTCTTCTCCTTGACAACTTGACCATTCACTTTGTCTCGATTAAGAGACTCTTCATGTTGAATCAATAATTGTGAAAGAGTGTTGATAGGAATGCCATCCTCTTCTTGCTCTAGCCTAGTATCAATAATGGTGACAAAATTCTTGAACTTGCTTGACAAGTTCCTCAAAATGATAAAGCTTAAGAGCTTCTCACTTATCCAATCACAATTATAAGCCAATAGTTGAGTTCTCATGTCTTCATCTTTGAGAGGAAGATCAAAGCACTTTCTTCTTCACCTTGCATAGTGCTAAGAATTTTGGACAATAAAATGAATTTCCTTGATGTGTTGGACCCTAGATGGACTTGTTTTGGCAAATCCCATGCATCTTTAGCATGCTCACAATGGATTATAGTGAGCAATATCTCATCACTCACATTATTGATAATCATGGAAAGTGCAAGGTGACTCTTGTTGTTGTATGTCTCAAGTGCCCTTGCCTGGGTTGGGATTGCGTCATATCCATTCACAATGGGCCATAAATTTATTGCTTGAAATTCAGCCCTCATCCTTGGTTCCCATATTCCAAAATTTTATCCATCAAGGATGTGCTTAGGTGTGAAGGAGATTCCATGATCAGACATTCTAGAAAGTGAACATAATCAAAACATAAGATGCATTGACAAAGTAAATAAATGATGCAATAAGAAAGTAGATAAACATACTTGAATATATATAAAAAAACATAACTGTCAAGTAATATATTTTTCAATCATCAAAGATAAAACATCATGAAAAATAATAAAAGTTAAGCATCATTAAGAGAGATAAGCATCATCATGAAATATAATCAACATCATAATGAACTACTATAATCATATTGCAATAAACAACTATATAACCATATTGCAATTGAATAAATGAAATAAACCAAGATCAACTTGTAATAGATTAACTTGCAATAAGAAGGTAACTAACCATAACAATCATCTTGCAACAAAATAAACTAACTTGAGTTGAACCATAAAATATTTGTTAAATGTTAGATAGTCAATAAGTTAGTAAGTTAGTGTTCATTTTAAGGTTTTGCTATAGCCTAATGAATTGCCAATTCATCTCACCCAAGGTCAACCAAGCTACCCAAAAGGGTACAAATACGAGGACCCAAAAAGGACTTGCTATCGATAGAGTGAATTCTCTTTGATTCAATAGGTGTTTAGCAAATATAAATTATGTTGCAAGATTAAGTAAATTTAATCAAATACTAAAGTTGTGGTTAGGAAGTTGATTCATTTTTAACCTTCTTGATTGATACGAAAATTAGTAAATTGCAAGTTAGTTGGTTAGTAGATTGTTTAGTAGCAAGTTAGCAGTTAGATTAGTTGAGATGCGAAATGTAAGAAAGATGAACAAGAGATAGTGGAGACACAAATCAAAACACAAATACACACACTCTCTCTCTTTCTCTCTCTCTCTCTCACTCACACACACTTTCATTCTCTTTTACTTTCATAATGAGAGATACAAGTTACATTAATTTACAATATGCTTCAAGCAAATACTGGAGAGATATTAGAAGAAATTAATAAAAATAGGGGAAGAGAGTGAAAAAGTTGATCCAAAATTGCCTTGTATACTCCGAAACATATTTGGATAACCTTGCAAAACAAACAAACTCATAAACAACCATTGTTAATGTGAGACAAAAAAAATATTGTATTTTAAGGAGAATAATAATAATTTTTAATACAAAAAATTGCTTAAAAAATGCAATTAAATTAATAAAATTTATTTTATTAATAAAAAAATGGTATGAAAAAGTTTAAAGATTTTTATAAAGCAAAACTTTTTCAAAAAAACAAAACTATTTTTTTTTATAAAGCAAAACTGTTTTTTTTTTTTTTAAACAAAACTAATTTTTTTATAAAACAAAACTGTTTTTTTTTTTTTATAAAGCAAAACTGTTTTTTTTTTTTATAAAACAAAACTGTTTTTTTTTTTTATAAAGCAAAACTGTTTATATATATATATATAGCCGATTTTTTTTTTTTAAATAAATAAAAAAAATGACTATATATGGAAATAGAGGTTTTTGGGTCTTCCGGATGCAACCATGGGGTCCGTTTGGCTCCAAAAACCTTTCCAGCAAAAGCTTAATGGGTTTTTCACCTCAAAGGATTGAAGACACTTGATGGAGATCCCAACCACTATGATATCAAATGTGAGACAATAAAAGTCTCCCCAAGATCGAAGAATACTCCACAAGATCAATCACACATAAAAGAGGTAAACCCACAACACAAATATTGAGTGGTAAAACCCTAATTTAAATGAAGAATGGAAACATCCACTATGAATCTCACTATATTTCTCAATGATTCAACAATATAAGAATACTTCAATGTTATGCAACAATATGCATCAACATAAACTACAACACAAGTCAATATGACAAGATATGATCATATGTAGTAGAAAATACCCTTATTCAAAGATAAGCTTTTCTACTGCAACCCTAAATCTTATCACAATCTATCAAATATTAGAAAGTGCTTTAGTTACTTTCTAATTTTATCACAATATAATCTTTGAGATATGTGATAAGTGACATCTATCAAATATTAGAAAGTGATTAGTTACTTTCTAATATTTGCTAGAAAATGAAATAACTTTTTTCCAAGAAATTAAATAATTCTATCACCCTTAATTTATTTATTAATTGGCTGGGAATATTTTACATAAGATAGAATTATATTCTAATTAAAATATTATTATTTAAACTTTATATTTTAGTCTAAGAATAATTTACACAATGTTGCATTACATATTCCAACAGAATGCAGAGCTAGCAGAGTAAGAAATTTTATAGTCTCACTGCTTGTTTCAATGGCATCCACCAGTTCGGCTGCCCGAGAAGCATCAATTATCAGAACAAGAATTGGTAAGATTATGGGAGCATGGCCTATTACAAAAAGGATAGGAAGGGCACATGACCCTAAGGCCTTCGTGAATCTCTTAGATTTAAGTAGAGACGTTACAGAAGAATATCAGAGGGAGGTAGATGGGGTGAAAATTTATGCATTCGACCTTACTGAGGAGGATAACCAGTGAGATCCAATGCTTCTTTGTAGCCTCTACATGCGGGCATACAGAGACAACACATCACTCACCACGGTCTACAAAAAATGGAACATGAACCTAGGACGGTTAACATGCTCGAGAGTGTATCACTCTTCAGATTTACTATCATGGCTCATGGTCACCTACGACTTTTGAAGTTGAACAATCAAGGATTATAAGGGCAAGGCAGTGGCCCAGGTGTCGACTGACAGAATTAGGTAGGTCTTGGGATTAGCCACTGCATCCAAGGTGGTGGACTTTCAGATGCTGGCCCTCTAGGAAAATTATATATTGAACACCACATTTCCACAGACTCTGCTAAAAAAGGGGAAGGACAGGCCGACCAACTTCCCCATCAGGAGGTTCTTGCTATGGCCTTGGGCACAATATTATGTCAATATGATTAATCTGTAATTGGGGGTTAAGGACCTAAATATGGTTATGAAAGAAGTGATTTTTTTAATCCTCTAGTGTAACATAACTAACAAGACTCCTCTCTACCAATGGGAGGGTGTAATTAGTGAAAATTTAGAAAAGGAATTACAACATCTACAAGAGGCCATACTGTCCAATAAGGAGGTGATGCCTCCTTTATCCTATTATTATTTCTTTTTTCATTTGTTTGTGGCATAATTGGATAAGTCTTTGGTGGCCCAAATGGGAGGGGTAACTACGCCAACTCTACAAGACCAGTTACTATGCATTCAGGAGGGGTGCTCCAGTTACAAAACCTTATTCAAGAAGGTCCTTACAGTGGTCCACTTTAGATTGTGTGGGAATTTTCTAGATAGAATTGGGGCAGGAGTTAGAGATTTTCTACACCAAGAAAAAGTGGAAGACTTCTTCTATGTGGAGGAGTTTTCCTACATCATAATATAAGGGTCAAAGCTGCACCTGAAAGCACTCCCATTACACTACCCAACTTCCATCGCCATCCTAGAGATCACTCAAAAAATGGTCGAAGAAGTTAAAATCAGACACTTATGAAAGAAGAGACTAGTGAATTGGCTGCCCATTGCTTGCACAATGGGCCATTACACTTATCTTGGCCACTTTGCCATGTTGTAGGCTATTTGGAACATGGATACCTATTGTTTTCCAGATGTCACTTGGAGGGCCTAGGACCTAGATGGCCATCACAAACATAATGTTTTTGGCAAGCTCACCCTTCTATAGGTTACGCATATCATGGATGATTTTGAAGATGAAATGTAAAAGGTCTTTGGAAACAATCAAAGTTTGGACATGGTGTGGAGAATGGATAAGCGACCTTACAACAAATTAGAAGTTATTGGTGATTATAGTTCTCAACTAAGATTGCACCGTGGGTTGCTAGTTGACAAAATGGTCCGACTGGTCCAAGTGGCCCCTTTAGAATAATTCGAGGACCTCACCTTTCAAATTTTCCAATAGGATGCTGACCTTTTTGAGGCCATGATGCAAATAATTGATGAGGCCCAACATGAGCATGCCAAACTCCCCTCTACTTTCAAATCCCTTGATGCCACCTCAAAAGGGAAGGAGTTGTCTATTGGACCATCCAAAAAAAGTTCCACCTCATCAACATTGAATTTTTTATACCCATAAGAGCAGGGCCAGTTGGTAGAAATCCAACCTTCTTTGTATTCTACCACTTTGGTGGTCATCCAAAAGGAATGTCAAGTCCCCCCAAAGTTATGAAAAGGATAACTGAATTTAGGGGGTTATCGAATATACTTAGGGACTATGAGGTGCAAGAGAAGAGTCCTACATAGTACCCTACCCACAAGAGAGCTTGGGTTGAGTATTCGAACCAAGGATTAGAAAGCCTTACTATGGCAAGGATTAGTGACACTTGATAATTCATGGCAAATGAGAAAAATCAAATTCAAGACATGGAGGAACAAAGGTATCTAAGTAAAGGGATAATGAGACCCAATAGGACCACTGTATAGGAGATGACCGACATGTCTACCACCACCTTTGAAATCCCATTGCTACCCAACATGAGAGAGGCCACCATCAACACAAGCAAAGGTGTCATTAGAGCAAAAGCTACAACTATTGATATGATGAAGTCACAACTGACATCTCAAGCACAGGTGGCGAAGATAGTAGAAAAGAAGTTAGAATAATGGAATACAAAGGCCACCGAAGCGGGGCAATTACATCTCAAGATCAAGCAACTTCAAAGTGAAGTTGACAAATTAAGGATGCCCACTCCACAAGCCAGTGTTCAGCTTGGATCGACTGATAAATTAAAACAAGATATGAAGGATAACATAGGGGAGAATATGGAAGAGTTGTAGTCCATTTTCATTGATGTCTATGCCCCTAGGCACACTGTTGGCTTCTTGAGGGATTGGTTGCAATAGGGTGATCAATGGGTGAATTCTATACTCCCTATCTATCGAGAGTTCAAAGAAAACTATGTGGCCATTGTTGGGATGTCAACCACCTTGTCGAACGGTTCCCATTATTTCTTTGCCAAAGAATTCACCAAGGTTTTCATCTTGTAGAATAGACAAAATTGGATCAAATAGGATTAGGAAGTGGTAGGCACTGAGTAGGAAGTTGATGATGAGCTTGAAGACTGTGGTTTCAAGTTGAATGAGTTCATCTTGGCCCTCAATATCAAGGACTTTGTATTTTAAAATATCTAGGATTTTTATTTGGATTCTGATGGTAAATTATCAAAGTGGTTCATGTCCTTGGTGGATATGGTGGATTGCCTATGTGTCTTCGCTGATAATACTGTGCAGTGGGTGAGATATCAGGTCAACAAAGCTGCTCAAGACTTGAATTTGTTGATATTCTCATTAACTTTTCATGACGAGGTATGGGAGTGTATGAATCAGGTCATTCAAAACTTGTAAGGGGGAGTGGGGCCCAGTTTGCCCAGAATGCATGCTCCTAGAGATGCACAGTCACCAGCCTAGGGTGGTACAAGAAATTATACATAGTCTTAGCCACAACCTAAATAGATAAAGGGACGTGGCCTGTGCCCAATTTTGAATGCATATTAGTTTTGGTACAACAATATTCTTCTAGCTGGAGCAAGTATTTGTGACAGTTAGGTGAGCCTACACTATAAGAATATGAATGCTACAATTGAAGGTTTTTTATCAAACCTCTCAGAGAGAAAAGCCTAGGTATAGCTTTGTCTACTATTTTAGTCGTATTTTCCTTGTGTTAGCTTTTATGCCTTCCTTAACATCCTTTCTCTTGTTATTCACCAGGGATTGCTTGAGGTGTGTTGTTTGCTAAGATTATTTCTTGTGGAATGCGCTAGAGTTGAGTTCTCTTACATTACTGTAATTAGGATAGAGAGAAGATACCCCTTGTTCTAAACATTCAAACTGGGGGTTCATTGAAATGTAATGGTATATAAGGATCAAACACTCTACTGATCTTCCTTATGTAATCATATTTTATATAAATGAAAATTTCAACTCTTTCCCTGACATATTTTGTGTGAAATTTTTGTGTTAGCTTATGCATATATTACTGTAATTATAATCTATGAATAACACCTTCTATCACTAGTTTAATCATTTTTATTACATTACATCATTTGAATGGATTAAAATGAACTAGTTCTTCTTTCCTCCATCTCTTCTACGTCATTCAAAACTTGCTATGACTACCCAATGGACATGGCACCGGTATGGTCTTAATAGGCTTCATTATTGATAGGTTTGGTCACTAAAATACCAAGGTAACATAAAAGAACATTTTGGTTGGCTTAGTGGGTATTTTCATTATATAAATCCATCATAATAACCCATCATCTGGGGTTTCCTTATCTAATCTAGTCTGTCTAGAGCTGTCTAAGGTAATCTATTCCTAGGTTAAAGAGGTGGATCAGCCAGAATCCATAGTGCTAATTGTGATTTTTAGAGTCTCCTATGATGTGACAAATCTTTCAAGGGTAAGTGGGAAAAATCCACAATAGTTCCCATTATGGACTTTGTGTGATGAAGGTGGGTTGAGTGGAAATTAGTTGAGGCCTAAGGTTCACTTGAACTTATTATTGAGCATTCTACCACTTCTTAAGTAATTTGTTCAAATGTTCCCATGCTTTATGAATTTCCATATCATCATTGGAAGGTATGGATGAATATGGAATAGATGATGTGGATGGGGGACAAGTGGCAATGGTAATTGCAACTTGATTGGATGAAATGGGTACTTTTGAAGCAATGTTGACTTGTGCTTCATACAAGGGGTTGGTATGGGTGGATACGAACGAAGTGCTAGGAGCACATGATGGTTGGGGAATGGAAACATGGGATAATGGTGTAATTGATACCTCAAAAAGAGGGTTAGTGTACACCTGGGCAAAGCTGGATGGCTAGGAAGGAACAAGTTCCTACTATAAAGAAGAACCTTGATCCAGGATATTATGGATGGGCTATAAGACATAATTAGCCAATTTGTAGAAAGCCTCTACTTTGGTGATGTCTGTGTGGGTGATTGTGAGGTTAATTAATGGGTGAAGATGATTTAGTTTGTGGAAGAGATGTGGAGGTGTATATGTGCAAGAAATCAGTAGCTTGCACAATGTGTGATGGACTCGTGGATAAATTTGTGTAATCTGTCTGAACCAAACTGATGGTGTTTACCATAGAAGGGGTAGGAAATGAAGATGAACAGTCCATAGGTATATTGTTTTGGTTTAAATATTTTTACTAATTTCTTGTTAAGACCATAAGCTACTAAAACAAATGTAAAATGTACTATAAATGAAATGCATAAATGGAAATTCATAGAAATTAAGTGAAGACAATCAATGTTATGTTTGTACAACAAATGTCTTACCTCATTCATTAATTATCTCCTTTTAATGTTTTTTCCATTTTTTTATTTTGATTGTGTGTTTGAATGCACTAATATGAAATTACAATGGGTGAATACTATGGCTAGGAATGGACAACGATATTCTTACTGGTGATGAAATTTAGCAAGTTTGCTCGGGGGTAACCTATGATGTCTAGGGGAAGAGATCTGTGGATGGAGATGAAACCCACCGTCACCATATCTCAAGTAATTATTGGTGATGAAATCCAATAATTATTGTTAAAAGTGCCATGTGTAGTGTGTGATTCCTTTTTATAAGTGTAATTTTCTACTGTGCTCATACAATATCAGAAAATGACTGCTTTCATCAATCTAAATAAGAATCCAACATCAAAATATCAATTTTCCCAAAGGAAGTAGAGAAAAACCACTTAAATCCCTCTCTGAACAGTGGGGGGTTCATCAAATCTTCTACCTTGAATCACCAAATGTGGTGGTAGTTTTGTTATTTTAAATTCTATTCCTACTTAGATAAATATAAAAAAATTTCTAACCCTAGGATGCAAACTACTTTATGCTTTTAATATTTCATATGCAAATAAAATATGCAACACACCACAAAGCATGAAATTATTTTAAATGGTGTGTAAATGCAACTATATGCAAAAACTAATTTGATGCCTAAATGCACACTAGAATGATTGTTTCTAACAAATATATTATTATGTTCTTTTTAATCCAATATCTGAAAGAAAACAAAAAAACATAAAAGGTAAAAATGTGTAAAATAGAGATTAGGGTTTCAAGGTAAGCTTACAAAGAAGCCTACATATTTTTCCTTCTACCTAAAAATATCTCTTTGTGTTTTAGAAATACCCCTAGGTATTTCTTGAATATCCCACGAGCACTGTAGGGCGTCTGTGCACCTTCTACAACTTCTACATTTTTCAAAAAATATAATTCTGTGAAAATTATACGATTCGTGCTTCTAAAAATTTGTAAGATAAAATAGAAAACAACAAGTTAGATCACAAGATAAATCAAAGAAACCCTTAGGGGGTCCCACTATGATTTCCATTTGTGAAGACAAAAATGAAACACCAGATATATTCTAGAAAATGAACAAATAGTGATACAAGAGATTGCACAATGAAACATATCTTATATTATTAATACCGATGAATCTCAATACAATCAAATGTACCCAAAAATAGGGTTTTTCACTATTTATTTTGATACAATGAATAAAATATTCTAGGGTTATCTAAAACCCTAGCCAACAATTCTTATGGTATCTTCAAAGCTTGTTCTTGCTCCCAATAAATATGAACAGGCTTTAACTATCCCTTGACTAGGCCACTCTAGATTAAGCAACTGCAAAATGCTTATGTATTTCTAGATCTATACATAGAAAATGACAAAATATAATTAGTAGTAATTGTGAGGGCTCTACTATGTGAGACCCTAAAAAATCAATAAAAACCCTAAGTGCCAAATAGTATTACTATAATTAAATATGGAAATAATAAAATCAATACAATAATGGAATATTTACCTTGTAAACTTGTCACTTTTTGAACTATAATTTTCATCGTTGCAAGAAAAATAGGTGCATGGATGCCCTCGCAACACCTGAGGGTTTTCTAGTCTACAGAACTAGGGTTTGAGATACCTGTAGGCACTCTATGACAACAAGAAGCACCCAAGGGCACTCTAGGATGGTGAAAAGTGCCTAGAGGTGCTCAATAATAGTAGGCGGGTATTTGGGAGTAACAGAGGGGTGTTCAAGAGTTGAGGCAAGGTCTATAGAAGTAGACCTACTTTAAGTGAGGGCTATATAGCAAATGTGGAGGCAACGGCAAGGGATGCGAAAGGAGAATTTTGAAAGCTAAGGTTGTCGATTGCTTAAATTGCTTAGGGATCAAAATACTCAGGGAAAAATTAGGGGTTAAGCCATCAAAATGACTCCTATTTATAATATTCCCTAGGGCACACTAGGGTTTCAATGACACAATTTGTGCGATCAATATTAAAACATGACAGAGGGTGGAGATTAAATTTGGGTAGGTGGCATGAATTAATGCAGATGAATGGCTAGGATTAGAACAAGATGGATGGTTGAGATTAATTTACACACATATATTTATTAAATATATGTAAAGTATAATATAAAATATTAATATTTAAATATATATTAAAAAAATATACATAAATATATGTAAATAATGGGTAAAAATGGTAGGAATACCTAGATGGATGATAAGTGGCTATATTTTGGTGTCTACAATTATTTCATTGCTCTCATCCATAAGTAACTTTATTACTACTCATATGTTACTGAGGGAATGAACACTGTGACATCAAGATCTATGAATTGCTTAGTCTTGATGGTTTTTGAGCTCCATTGCAACCCTATGGCATCACTTTCAACAAAAATACTTGTGTGGGCCACATCATCAACTCAATTATCACTTACCCTTTGCATATAAATCCAATTATCTAATTCATACAATTTTACTTGTAGTATTGTTATTTAACGTTGTGTTGCACATTAGCCATTCTAGATGGAACCTCTTCTTCACTAATGGATGATAGATCATAATTCTAGTAAGCACTTCAAAGTAGCATGTGGCAACTTTAATTGAAGTTCTTCTCCAATTCTGATTTGAAAACACCTTTGTAGGAGTTTATGATGTTTGATCCATGATGACAAAGTTTCATAAATGTGTTATAATGTTGTTCTAGTTAGTTGGCACATCACATGTAGATTTAAGTTTTATGATGATGTTAGCTAAATTTTTAGAGATAATCTAGTGGATACTCATTATTTTTCCAGTCATATATGGGATATAGCTAATGCAACACCTGCATTAGTTGATTAGAGATATTGGTATGGTCAAAAATTTATTGGAGCTCTTAGGAATCGATAAAAATTAGACCAAACATTGAGTTGGTTCAGATTCTACAAAACAAAAATTAAGGTCAAGCAGCTAAAGATGTGATGGATGATTATTTTGCTTATGCATTGATACGACCCTTTCTATCCACATGCTCACCTTTATGATCACCAATGCATTATGTAGACCCTCTTGTGCCATATGTGTCTATTGTACACCACCTTAGAATAAGTTTGATGACTCACTATTTGTATTGTTGTCGAAGTGCATCCCCCATATCAAAGCTCCCATTAACCCTATGTTGGCTTCCATTGTGTTCTTTCATTTGGTTTTGTGTATCCTCTCATATTGGATGCTCCTACCACAACCCCGTGATGTTGTGTAGACGATGTTTTGCTACTCATCCATCTATTCAAACACTACTAGCCACCCAAGCTCTTGAGCCAAGCTGATTGGAGGATCTTGTTCACTCATAGAATAATGATAACCTATTATTGACTAAATTTTTACTGACTTATGCATCCAATTTTCATGTATTTGGAGAAACCAAATGTTGTTAGATGGACTAGACTTAACACGTTGAGGGGACGAAGCGTAGGCACATAGAAGTTGCGCCTTGTCAGATCTTTCTAATTATGAGCAAACACATCATTTTGTGAGCCTGTTCAAAATACTTCACCTCTCTTTTAGCACCTTTGTTTTTTTATTTTAATGTGTTCATAAGGGCGGTGAGATAGACTGTTACGTAGATGACTTATCAAAGGTCGTAATACCACTATTGATAAAAAATTATATTTTGTGAAGGATTTGAACTTTGATTTTGGCATAGAAGAACCTTACCTTTTCTAAAAAGAAAGGATTTGTAATTATGCCTAAGCTTTTCATGCCTCTAGTGACATTGTAAGTTTTTCATTTAAGGCATTCATTTTTCATAGAGTATACCCTTATTTATACTTGTTAGAAAGATTTTTTTGAGTTGGACATGGTGCTATTTTTTAGTTTTGTAATAGTTTTACATACTTAACTATGTTTCAAAGTCTATCTTGTAAAACAAAGTGCATTTTTATAGTACATGACACTTCTAAAAAACAATAGTGATATTTTTTCTCATTTGGTCACACTTCTTTCCTGACATTCACTCGAGGAGCTATGACACTTTGGAAAACATAACAAATGGCCACACTAGCTAATATAATTGGTAATTTGTATGATAAAGTTAATAACATGAAAATTTACCCTCCTTCACCTTGAGTCCATATTCCTAACAAATTCTTACACAAATGTGAGGTTAAGATCATTGATGGGTCTAGGAATATTGAAGTTCTGAATAGTTGGATTCTGTACATGGAAACTTTGTTTGCTTACAACCATGATGATAAGGTCCCTTTTTTTGAGTTGAAACTTTTAGGAGTTGCTAAAATATTAAAAATTAAGTGATAAACTACACAAAATCCCGTCACCACTTGGGATTAGTTGGTCCCAACCTGTAAGGCAATATTCTATCTATCTAATTATGGTGATGATTTTCTCATTTAGTAGATTTACTCGATACAAGGAAGCCATGTGTCTATCTAGGACTATATCTATAAATTAAATCACTTACACATCTTCCTTTACACATAGGATACCAAAACTATTCTTATTGTTAAGTTTAAGATTTTTTTGTAGACACACTTTTTTTAAGAGTTGAAATATACTCCACTTGACACACATTATGTAGTTTTTAACCAAGCTTAACTTGTAGAGGAGAAAGTTTTTGCTCAGTCTAGTGCACATCGATCTTCCTTCTCATTTGGTGCTCACTGATAATCCCTTTTAGTAAATATTTGATCTTCTTGAGTAACTCCTCGACCTTCTATTATAGCAAACACTTCTAGACCTTTGAGTTCACATCTACAACATTCTTATTATATGAAGAAGTCATTTTATTCTTCTTATTCTCACTCCAATTATTTATCTTCTCCTTCTCTAGCTTCTTCTACTAATGCAATTTTTTGTTATTGTAAATAGAAGGGAAATATGATAAATATTTGTCTAGAGAAGAAAAATAAATAAATGCTTGTTCAGTCTCCTAAGGAGAAAATTTTTTTGGAGGGAACTTTAGAAAATTCCATCAGGACTTGTAGAGAAGATCATACTTATCCTAAGTTAGAAGGTTGACTCAATAATATCTTCTTACTCATTCATAAGTACTTTTAGGAGGTGAAGATAATATGTTTGTTACTTGTGCTCATTTGACACATAGTATTATTATGAATTGTATCATCAATAATGGCTTGCAAAAAACCTTTAATGCATAGTCCATTATTGATAAGTTGCTTCTATCTACATGTCCTCATCCTCATTCATACTCCCTTGAATGGAACGGTAGATATACTAATTCTATGGTCACACACACTTACACTTTATATTTTTCTTTTGGTCCTATGTAGACATTGTCACCTGTAATATCACTCCTATGGATTATTGTGGTATGTTTCTAGGTAAACCTCATCAATATGATAAAAGGGCTCAATATGATGCATATCAGAATACCTATAATTTTTAGCATGAACAAGAAATTTTCCTTATTCATATTATTCAACCCACTACAGATTAGGCTCATACTAATTTGCATCAAAAACAAAATATTACCTTGGTTTTCAACACCCCACAACATGAGGACACATCAACAAAAGCACTTTTGACCACTCAACATGCTGGACCACTTGAGTATAACATTCATCATGAACCTAATCTTGTTCCTACACTTGATCTTGTTCTTGCACTTGCTCATGTTCCTAAATATATTCTTCTTCCTACTCCTATTGCTCCTCCTCCTCTAGCTCTAGTTCCATATTTTATTTACATTGTTCAACATCTTGCCTCCTCCACCTTGCAGGTTTTTTAGCTTGTGATGGTATATCCTCTCATTATTAAGTACCTACCATCTATGCTTCAGCCTCTTGTTATACTTAGAGGTTACTCTTGGTTCGACATGGACCCTTATTGTTATGGAGATTCACCAGGTCCACCTAGGTTCTTTCCAACTTCTACATTTTGCATTTTCCTCACCAAGTCCACACTTGAGAATACTCTTGTAGGTACATGCTTGTAATATTAGATCTTACATATGGAAGATCTATATAAACTATTGCAAGTATAGAATCAAGAAGGAGCATATCAAAGGTAATTAGACAACTCTCATCTACCATATATCTACAACAAGTTATGGCATATATATGAATCTTGATGAATATTAATTCGTCTCCCTTTTAGCTTCTTTTATGTTTTCTCATTTTTTTAACATATTTTTATCATTTGCATGACATATTTTATTTATATTATCATTTATTAATTTAGAAAAATTACAATGAAATTATAGAGGGATTTATCCATCTATCAAGAACAATAATTTTTTGAGAGAGATCAAGATAAGTCCCTTTATGCTAACCATTATTTTTAGTCTGTTTTAGTTTCATAGGTTTTATATTTGCATATATAGAATGGTAGTGTTTTAAGCTTATAGAAGCATCATTTGGCATCATTCAATGACTTTGTTTTGTATAGAACTTCTATAACATCTACTACTATCCCATCTAGTGTTTCTATCCCATATAGTATTTCTATCTCATCTAGAACTTCTATCCTAATTGATGCTACTATTAATATAATTTTTTTTCATATAGTGGTTTTGTCCTTTTGGAACTTCTATAACCATTTTATGATTCTATAAAACTATGAAAATTAAGTGCATAACTCATTTTTGGACTTCTATTTCTTTTTTGTAATCATTTTTAAGCATTTTGTAAAATCTATCTTCAAAAGGGATCTTGGTCTATGTTTTAGTTACAAAATTACAAAAAGGACATCGATAGACTCATAAATGGTTTCCTTATTAATAAATTGGGTAATAGATCATTAGGTTCATAGAGCAATCCCATAAATTTTAACATTTTGTAATTCTTTATTGAATTTTGCAACTAGTTTTGTAAAGAAAAAGTAGCAAATTGAGGGCTTTTGTAAAGTTGTTTCTATCCCTACATTTATAGGTATAGGAAAATATAGAAAATTTCCCACCAATATCATTATTTTATGGCTTATTGAACCTTTTTTGAAGATAAGGGTTGTTTCCCAAACCAATCTCATTGAATGAGTGTACCCTAGTTGATGATGGAAAATATAAAGAAGCATTTTAAGGCAAGATAAAAGAGATGCTAGTTCAAACTGATAATTTATAACTGATAGATATGTTGATATTGAAGAACACAAGCTTATACTAAGGGGGGTGAACAATATAAGACCAATTTTTACTTTTATTTCCCAATAAATATTATGCAATGTATAGATAGCAATATCGAAATACATAATCAAAGCAATGCACAAATCGCCACACACAATAGAGAAACAAATTTAACATGGTTCACCCAATGTGGGCTACTCCATGGAGTAAATATTTCACTAAAATTTTCTCAATCAATATCTTGGGAATCCTTTCCCTATTACAATGTTTATGGACCTCTGTCCAAAGGAGATACCAATCCCCTAATAAAGTTCGTGGTTATCTATCCATAGGAGAACTATTTCTCCTTAGCTCTAACTAGTGATATTCTAGAAGAAATATTGCCCCCACTACTATGGATAATGGATCTCTATCCACTAAAGGCACCTATCCTCACTACCTTGGCTAATGGATCTCTATCCACTAGAGACTATCGTCCTCTATACTCTGACACCTTCAAATCTCTATCTCAAATATGTACTAAACATAGTCCTTCGGTCTAGCACAAATCTGCTCAATCTCTATCTTTGGTTTGGTATAAACCTGTACTTAAATATGCACTAAAATATATCATAAAATATATACTAAACACAGTCCTTCGGTATAACAAAAATATACTCAATCTATGTCTCTGGTGTGGCATAAACCTGTCCTCAAATATGCACCAAAATTTGTCCTCAATCTCTGTCCTATGATCTGCACTAAAACCAGTCCTTCAGTATAGCACAAATATATCCTCAATATCTATCCTAAAGCCTTAACACAAAGCTTGACTTAATCTCAAATCAATTCTATTAGATCTGTCCCAAACCTTAACTCAAGGTTTGAACAAATCAATCAATCATCTCTGCTCTCAAGTTATCTCAAAGACTTATCTCAAATATGCCTTGTAAGCTTCCATAAAAGCTCACACTAATCTATCCACAAGTCCTCTCTAGAACTTGTCCAAATCTGCTCAACAAGTCCTCACTAGAACTTGTCCAACTTTGCTCTCAATCTCTTTTCTCAAAATGTATTGTAAGCTTCCACAAAAGCTCACACAAATTTATCCATAAGTCTGCTCTAAGACTTACCTCAAATCTACTCAACAAGTTGACACTAGGAATTGTCCAATCTCATAGAAACATAAAGAGAATTTTTAGAGACTCAATATGCTTCTCATTCACCACAATGCTCAATCACTTTCAATCACTCTTTTTACCAAAGAAACATAGAGAGAATTGTTAGACTCAATATGCTTCAAATTCACCACAATGCTTAATCACTTTCAATCACTCTTTTTACCACAAAAACATATAGAGAATTGTTAGAGACTCAATATGTTTCACAATCACCAACACTCAACCTCTTTCTCAAATCAATTTAGAATATAGAATAATTTTTTTCATAGAACTTGAACTATCACTTCAACAACAATGCTTATAAAATAAGATTTTATCAACAACTTTTTATTCTAGAAAACCTTGAAGCATTAATTCAAAACACACTCAAAAATGCTTACCAAACAATCCTTTTCACTCCAACCTTTCATTCACAACATTCAAAAATTACTCACTAGGAATATGTGCCCATACCTTTTGTTTGATGTAGAAGTGCCCTTAGAAAACCTGTCTCAATCACAATTTTCTTCTTTCCAATTTCAATGGTTAAATGACAAAATATCACTTCAACACTTTCTCAAAATATTCCTTAGACAAAAAAATAATCAAATCTCAATTATGCCTTATTGCTCCCTTTTGAAAATAACATCCATCAAATCATACATGAAAAATAATCATTTTGATACACCTTATAATCTCCAATTTAAAATAATATCCAACACCACAAAAAATCAAAGAATCTTCCTAAAACACCTTACTACCATTTTCAAACACTAAAGTAAATAACACCAAAATTTTATTTTGCATCAACCTTATAACTCCCCTTACAACCTTACAAACCAAATAAAATATGCAAAAAATAATTTTTAATACCTCAACTAACTCCTCCAAAAATTTTGGTGCTCAACTAATGCATACCTTTGTTTTTCTTCCCAAAAGGGTTTTGACGTGATTTTAACCGCCATATCCCCAAGTTACAAGAGCCTTAGCGCTTTGGAGCCCATCGCATGGGCTATAGGCACCCACATGAAGGGAAGAATACTTCCTTCCTATTATCCCTTCGTGCGCCGTTGAATTCACATGAAAACCACAAAGCAATCCTCTTTGATGCAACACGATTCACACAAGCTCACATTAATCAATTTGATTTGAAGGCATAAGGTAGGTTTGGCTAAGGTGGGGTAGTCCCCCTTTTATACACGTTTAGTAAATTTTGCTCCCATGTCGGCTCTAAGAATTTGAATTCAAAATTCAGATTTTAATTCAATAACCCATCTTAGGGTTATTTAAAATTAATAGAATTTAACTTATAATTCATATTAAAATTAATTAATAATTAATTTAAATAACTTATAAGTTAAGTAAATTAATTAATAAATTCATTTATAATAAAAATCATATTAATTTTATAATTAATTTAAAATTCCCTGTATAATATTATAAAGAATTATTATAATATTATTCATCTGGGCTTATTCTTTGCACTTTGGACCACATCAGACTCCTTGAAACCAGGTCTTGATCACCTGAAACCGAAGAACTTGAAACTGATGCTCCCAACTAAAATTACCACTGACTGGTGCTGAAAGCTCGAAATCAATGACCACTGACTCTTGATATCAATGACAACTTATCCACTCAAAATGTTCAACAATATCCCCCTTTGTCATTGATGGCAACCCAAATTATTTTTACCAAAACTTGACCTTTTTCTTGTTTTGCTCCCCTTGAGAAATTGCTCTCTTCTTAAATCAATATCTCTCCCTTACTAAAATATCCCGCCCTTTGACATAAATGGCAAAGGATTACCTTTGGGGCTCAGGGCTAAGAATGAGTTTCTTAGCTTAGCCCCTCCCCCGCATCCTCTTGAGGTGGTTACTTCTAGGGTGGGAATATTTATACTCCCAGCAAGCACTGGTCATGGGAATATTTATACTCCCAGCAAGCACTAGTATTTACCTTTGTCCTATTTCATTATCATATGATCCTTATAATTCCTTTTACTATTCTTGTTCATGTCCATGTTCCTATTTATGTTCATGTTCCTGTTCATGTCCATGTTCCTATTTATGTTCATGTTCCTATTCATGCCCATATTCCTATCCTTGTTCCTGTTCTTGTTCATATTCATGCTTGATTTTGGAATGTCTACTCTACACCACTTTTTTGTATGTCCATCATTATTACACTTATAACACTTAATGTTATTATTTCTTGGAGAAGCAAATATCTTGGGATTTATCCTAGTGAAGCCATCTATGTTCATGTCATGTACCTTGCAATTCATTGTCTTGTGACCAAACTTATTACATGAGTATCGATACCCATGGAAAAGTTGCATGTTTCTGAAGTTCCCATACTCATGTCTTTCATGTGTCCTACACTGTGAAGCCATGTACCCAAATTTGTGATATGAGAAACATCATCCATTGAAATTTCCTTACCTTGACCTCATTGGTCTCTTAGTATTTTTTTATCTATGATGGTTCCTATTCCATCCGTTTCTTCTTTGTGCATTTTTCATTTCCTTGTTGAACTTTTTGTTGTCCAACTCATCCTCAGAAGTCTCACTTTCTATTAAACTATTTTATTTTTAAGTTTCTTCTTCTTTAGAACTAGAGGTTGATTATTCTTCTTATTTCTTTTGAACCTATTCAAAACCAAGACCTATTTTGTTTGTTGACCTTATTTGTACCTTGATCATATTATCTACAATATTTGAACTCTTTCCAAACTCGTGTAGCTTATCCTTGAACTTTTATAAATCTTCCCTTAGTAGAGCTACTTTTTGTTATAACTTTTCACATTCTAAGACATTTTCTTCTAGCTTATCCTTGAACTTCTTTGTCTTAGCCATTGACTTTTTTAGATCCTCTACAAGCTTTCCTCTCTCTTCATCACATTCTTAAAACTAAATCTCAAGTTGGGAGTTTTTCTTTATCACCTTATTTAAGGTTTTAAGAGCATAAATAAGCTCTCCCTCAAGATCAACTCCTCATTTTTCTGATTCTTCCTCTATTGTTTTCCTTTGATAACATCTTCATTCTTTTCTGACTTGTCTTCTATAGGATCACCTTATTCTTCTTCTAGTGCCATTAGAATATTCTCTTCCGGTCCTTCAAGTGCATTTTCATATTCATCATCACTAAAACTAAAACCATTCCTTGTACAACTATATTCAAGATGTCCAAAATTACCACATCTAAAACACTTGAGAATTATTGGTGACCTTTTCTTAACTTCTTATTTTTCCTTAATAAAAAATAGAACTTCATATTTATAATTAATTGAAGAACTAGGATCACTATCACTTGAGTACTTACTTGCCTTGTATGCATAGTAAATCCTATTTTGAATTTGAAATAACTTCTTTCCTTGTTTGCCTTGTCTATCCTTACCTTTCTTTTGGTACCTGTATATTTTTGATTCCCTGTTCCTATGATCTTGTTTTTCTTCATCATTGTTATTTTTAGCTTCTTGAAAATTAGTTGCATAGTGACCATACTTTCCACAATTGAAACATCTAACATATTTTACATATTTAAATCTTCTTGAATCCTTATTCCTTCTGCCATAATTAGCTTATTTATCACTGGATGACTCATTGATTGAATCTAACTTTTTTCCCTTTGTCTTCTTAGTAGATTTGAATGTTGCTTCCTTCCGAATATTAGGTTCCTCTTTTGTTTTTAACTCAAAAGCAGTAAGAATACCAAGTAACATATCTCTTGTCAAAGAATCACGATATTTTGATTCTTCTATAGCGGAAATATTTTCACTGAATCTTTTTGGAATAGATCTTAAGACTTTATCACAAACATATGATTATTCAACATTAAGTCCAAGTCCTTGTATGGCATTAACAACCTCATCTACCCGAAGTAGATAAGTACTAATGTTTTCTTAATATTTTATTATTAATTCTTCAAACTGTCCTTTGAGATTTCATATCTTTACCTTTTTGACATTTTTATCTCCTTCATATATGCTTTGCAACTTATCCCAAATTCCTTTTGCATCTTTACAATGCATAAATTTTATTGATTTTGTTCTATGCAAACCTCTCAAAATTACATTTATTGCTTTTGAATTGTAATGCTATAAAATATTACCTTCCTTATCTATAGGTGGATCAGCTGGTGGTATGTATCCATTTTCAACTGCTTCCAAAATTTCATTGCCAAGTGCCATTAGGTGAATCTTCATTCTCATACTCCAAAATAAGTAATCACTTCCATCAAATATTGGTGTTGAATTATCTGAGGACACATTATTAGAATCCATTGTGTTCTTGAAAGCTTTTCCTTCAAGTTGTTAAACTCTTTCGAAGGAACCCACTTTGATACCAATTGAAGAACACAAGCTTATATTGAGAGGGGGGGTGAACAATATAAAACCATTTTTTACTTTTCTTTCCCAATCAATATTATACAATGTATAGATAGAAATATCAACAAAAATAATAAAAGCAATGCACAAATCACCACACACAATAGAGACACCAATTTAACATGGTTCACCCAATGTGGGCTACTCTATAGAGAAAATATTTCACTAAAATTTTATCAATAAATATCTTGGGAATCCTTTCCATATTACAATGTTTATGGACCTCTGTCCAAAGGAGACACCAATCCCCTAATCAAGTTCATGGATATCTATCCAAAGGAGAACTCTTTCTCCTTAGCTCTGACTGGTGATATTATAGAATAATTGTTACCCCAACTGCTCTAGCTAATGGATTTATATCCACTAAATACACATGTTCTCACTGCCCTGGCTAATAGATCTCTATCCACTTGAGACTGTCATCCTCTATACACTATCACATTGAAAGCTATGTCTTAAATTTGCACTAAATGTAGTCCTTCGATCTAGCACAAATCTACTCAATATTTGTCTCTGGTCTAGCACAAACCTATCCTCAAATTTGCACCAAAATCTATCCTCAAATATGTACTAAACACAGTCCTTTGGTCTAGCACAAATCTACTCAATCTCTATCTCTGGTCTGGCACAAACATGTCCTCAAATATGCACCAAACTTTGTCCTCAATCTCTGTCCTCTGATCTGCACTAAATACAGTCCTTTGGTCTAGCACAAATCTATCCTCAAGCCTTAACACAAAGCTTGAATTAATCTCAAATCAATTCTGCTAGATCTATCCCAAACCTTAACTCAAGGTTTGAACAAATCAATAAATCAACTCTGCTCTCAAGTCTTCTCAAAGACTTGTCTCAAATATGCCTTGTAAGCTTCCATAAAATCTCACACTAATCTATCCACAAGTCCTCTCTAGAACTTATCCAAATATGCTCAACAAGTCTTCACTAGAACTTGTCCAACTTTTCTCTCAATATCTTTCCTGAAAATGTATTGTAAGCTTCCACAAAAGCTCACATAAATATGTCCTAAAGTATTCTCTAAGACTTGCCTCAAATCTACTCAACAAGTCCACACTAGGACTTGTCCAATCTCATAGAAACATAATGAGAATTGTTAGAGACTCAATATGTTTCTCATTCACCACAATGCTCAATCACTTTCAATCACTCTTTTTACAAAAGAAACATATAGAGAATTGTTAGAGACTCAATATGCTTCACATTCACCACAATGTTTAATCACTTTCAATCACTCTTTTTACCATAGAAACATATAGGAAATTGTTAGAGAATCAATATGTTTCACACTCACCAACACTCAACCTCTTTCTCAAATCAATTCAGAATATAGAATAATTTGTTTCATAGAACTTGAACTATCACTTCAACAACAATGCTTATAAAATAGGGTTTTATCAACAAATATTTATTCTAGAAAACCTTGAAGTATTAATTCAAAACACACTCAACAATTCTTACCAAACAATCCTTTTCACTCCAACTTTGCATTCACAACATTCAACATCACTTACTAGAAAGATGTGCCCATACCTTTTGTTTGATGTAAAAGTGCCCTTATAAAACCCGTCTCAATCATAATTTTCTTATTTCCAATTTTAATGGTTAAATGACAAAATATCACTTCAATACTTTCTTAAAATATTCCTTAGACACAATAATAATCAAAGCTCAATTATACCTTATTGCTTCCTTTTGAAAATAACATCCATAAAATCATACATGAAAAAAAATCATTTTGATACCCCTTATAATCTCCAACTTAAAATAATATCCAACACCACAAAATCTCAAACAATCTTCCTAAAACACCTTACTACCCTTTTCAAACACTAAAGCAAATAACACCAAAAATGTATTTTGCATCAACCTTATAACTCCCCTTACAACCTTACAAACCAAATAAAATATGCAAAAATTAAATTTTAATACCTCAACTAACTCCTCTAAAAATTTTGGCACTCAACTAATGCATACCTTTTTTTTTCTCCCCAAAAGGGTTTCATCATGATTCGAACCGTCATCTCCCCAAGTTCCAAGAGCCTTAGGACTTTGGAGCCCACCCCGTGGGCTATAGGTGCCCACGTGAAGGGAGGAAGACTTCCTTCCTATTATCCCTTCGTGCACCATTGACTTCACATGAAAACCACAAAGTAATCCTCTTTGATGCAACATGATTCGTACAAGTTTGCATTAATCCATTTTATTCGAAGGTATAAGGTAGGTTTGGCTAAGGTGGGGTATTCCCCCTTTTATACACATTTGGTAAATTTTGCTCCCACGTCGGCGCTAAGAATTCGAATTCAAAATTTGAATTTTAATTCAATAACCCACCTTAGGGTTATTTAAAATTAATATAAATTAACTTATAATTAATATTAAAATTAATTAATAATTAATTTAAATAACTTATAAGTTAAGTAAATTAATTAATAAATTAATTTATAATAAAAATCATATTAATTTAAGCTTCCCTGTATAATATTATAAAGAATTATTATAATATTATTCATCCGGGCTTCTTCTTTGCACTTTGGACTACATTGAACTTCCTAAAACTGGGTCTTGATCAACTAAAACTGGAGAACCTAAAACTGATACTGCCCACTAAAACTACCACTGACTGGTGCTGAAAGCTTGACTTCAATGACCACTCACTCTTGAAATCAATGACAACTTATCCACTCAAAATGTCCAACAGATATGTGTACCTAAGATCCTTACATAAAGTAAGGAAATAGTATTAATATAGCCTAGGCTTGTATTATTGCATTATGTTTCTATTTGCACATTGCATAAGGAGATTGTTTTATTTCTTGTAGGCATTGAAAGTGAAACATCACGTAGATATAGGCCTTTGTATTCTTGCATCTTCTATTTTCACTTGCATTACACCCTTTATCCTAGCATTACATCAAGCATAGATTAGGAGTTTGAACCTTATGTGTTTTCCAATCAACACATCAAACTTAGACTGGTAGGATGAACCTTGATAGTAGGTGTGCATGAATTTTGTGCCCCGATAAACTCTTCATGTTGTAATTAGATGTAAAACCTATGACAACCAATATTCCATCTATTTTACTATTATTTGATGTAGTTAGCCTTATGGGCCTAGGGTTAACCAACTACTATAACTAAAATTATCTAGATTTATTTACTATTTAATGTGTAAAAGGTAAGGGTTTAGAAAATTAAAATTATTTTCTATGAATTATGTTATCATCGCTTATATAATTGTTATTGTTGGGAATTTAGTTTAAATAGTCATCAACCACCTGATATGTTGTATTGGTATGATCTAATGTGATACCTTTGTGGATGAAAAAGGGTACCCTTCTACATTTTTTTCTATTGATATTTTTGTTTTGCTCCTATCTATTCTATTGTATAATATTAGGGTGGATGCTATGTATGTTTATGTTTAAAATATTATAAAATTTGATAGATTTTTGTGGTGTAGAACACAAAAGAGGTCCTCATCTAGTTAACTATATTATAGAATAGGGATTTGTGGGGCTAGAAATTGATAAAATTACTAATAAAGATAAAGTCCAAGATAAAAAAAACTAAATTAGAGTTTATTCCAAAGGACTATCACATAATATTTAAGTTTTTTCCACTCCTTGGAAATATTTGTAAATCACCTTAAACTTATTTTAAAGGTTGCAATCTACCTTTGTTTTTAATCCATATTTTAGTTTTCATTAAATTCATTAACATATACATAAAAAACCAACATATTGTACTATAAAATTAACAAATAATCTATAAAATTGATAAATCTTCTCCTAATTTTCTTTTAAGTTTATGAATATAAATCTAAATTTACCCTTCCTAAAAATGGTTGCATACTTTCTTGGTTTGTAAGTTATCTTTCAATTTTTGAGAATTTATTCTCATATTCAAAAAAATTATGAGAAGTAAATTATATAATGTCTATTTGGATAGTGTAGTAAAAAATTTCTACATACGACCACCCCATGGCTTGCATTATAAAGTTACATGGAGGTTGGTCAAAAAAATCATCTGATAGAGGTTCAAAGCAAGTATGAAATGCCATGAATTATGAATCCATATCAATTTTCCATTCTTGATGACCTAAGACCTGCACTATCCTCAACAACCTTTTCAAAAATATATAAGTTGATTCCTACAAATGGGAAGAGTTAAGGAGACTTTTTTATAACTAAAGTGACTTTTCCATTGGTGAGGAGGTGGTCTAGATAGAGGTTTTGGGTTGATCCAAATTCCTTGTAGGTGAGACTTTTCACATTTTCTTGGTATAATGGCCCTTGTATCAAAATCCATCATCTCTCCACCATACTAGAAGATCTAGGTAAGGATTATCTGATGGTTGTGAGAGAGAGAAATATCCCTCATAGAGTTTGTATAATGAACCAAAAAAAAGCAAAAAGAAAAATACAAAAATAGAAAAAAATATTATTTTTAACTAAGGAGAGAGATTCATGAACCATTCATAAAACCCTAACCAAACTAATATTTAACTAAATTTTAAATCCTCTAAGTTTTTTTGAAATCTACATCTCACGAGGTATCCTAACACAAGTTTCCATCTGTGTAGGCATATCATGTGTTATCGTAAATAAACCTATCTATCTCATCACTCTTGATGAGCTAGAATTATTACCTTCAGTGCAATAAAAGATATACATGCATCACCATACCATACATAAGCTATTATGTGTAGGTATGCTATGAGTATTGCGAGTTAAGCTATCCATATTGTCTACACAACGAGCTATCTTAACTTAGATGTAGTCTCTCCATAACTTAGACATTAATCTCCCTAAGGGGGTCTCAATTCCCTTAGGTCACCTATGTTCACCCTAAGGGGTATTTAATTCCCTTAGGTCACCTCTGAGTTCATCCTAGAACTCTACTCTTTATTTTGTTATCAAGAAAACAAACAAGTATACATCTAGATACTAAAACAAGAAAAATATAATTAATAAACATATAAAAAATAAAGGAATAAGTAACATTAAAAGAGAATATCATCAATTGAAAGAGAATCAATTACATATTATATCCAAGCATGGTAATAAAGTAAAAGTACCTTCTCTAAACAAATAAAAAATTATTACATATAATCATGTATGACAAATCCTCCATACTTCAAAGAATATTATATTAACTGCATCACAAATATCTCCCCACAATTCTAATTTGTTTGAGCATAAGTAAATCAACATAAAATATAGTTACCTATACTTTGATTCCATCAAACTCCTTGCTCCTCCTTTCTTCCCATCGATTATTTGAGGGTAGTAGGGTATCAGGGTACTCATGGTTCAGGATAGGCATACCTCTAAATGCATTTAACATTTACTTTGCCAAATTGCAACTATACAAAATTCAATTAAGTTTCCAACCATCTAATACATAGTGGATATTATAAAAGGACTTTTACTTTTACTTTCACCTCTCAGGTTCCCTTAGAGAGTCATCCAACATGCACTACTTAGATCATGGTTTAACTTCAATCAAAGCTAATCATGTCTTAAAGCATTAAAGTCCCATAAATTTAACCTCTAAAAAAATCCTTCATTCATTCACTAAATCAAAGCCCCATAATGTTAATTCAAAGAATAAATCTAACATCCTTTTATTATAATCTATGTAATCAACTTTATAACATAATTATGTTTTCTTTTGAAGCACTTAAAATAAAATCTAATCTTACTAATCAAAGATTCACAATATTAATTAAATATTCACACCTTTAATTAATATAACCACTTCATAATCTTATTAATCAAAGGTTCACACTTTAATTAAAATCATCACTTCATAATCTTATTAATAAAAGGTTCACACTTTAATTAAAATCACTACCTCTTAAATTTATTAATCAAAGGTTCACACTTTAATTAAAATAATCACTTCATAATATTATTAATCAAAGGTTCACACTTTAATTAAAATCATCACTTCATAATATTATTAATCAAAGGTTCACACTTTAATTAAAATCACTACTTCATAATCTTATTAATCAAAGGTTCACACTTTAATTAAAATCATCACTTCATAATCTTATTAATCAAAGGTTCACTCTTTAATTAAAATCACTACCTCTTAATATTATTAATCAAAGGTTCACACTTTAATTAAAATCATCACTTCATAATATTATTAATCAAAGGTTCACACTTTAATTAAAATACCATAATATTAATTCCCATGATAGTTTACCAAAGAAACTAGACCAACACGATTATACGATAGGTATAGATCAACCTAGGTAGGGAGATCAAACGACTGCTAAACTTAGCGAGTCCATAGATAGTAAAATTAGGTGTTACCAATCGGGGTTATGGAAGTGGTATCCACCCAAAATAACTTGAGTAGCCAAGCACCTAGCACACTTGGCTACATAACTAAATGGACACTAGGTTTACTCCTCTACCACCACTACCTGTCCCAAGTGGGACTAAGCTCGTGTAACAATGAAACTCCCTATTGCCTGAACATACCTAGTGCAGTGTTGAAGAGAATGATAGTATGGGAAAGAGGGTAGGAGGTCCTAAGGCTGTGCCTAAACAACTACGAGTATACAAAAAAGCAATGATCACATTTCTAATGGATCAAGGGAACTCAAGTTCAACTACAAAATCCTGAAAAAATGCAGTCAAGCACATAGGTCTACATTTTGTCTATATGTTAGTCAGTTTAATATAGTGAGTATTCACCTACTCCCAGCCCTACACAGGTGCCTAAGTAGAAGCTTATACTCTCTGAAGCCATTACAGACTCCAAGCTTATAGGTAATTTTCTAGGGTGAAGACGACATCTCAAGGGATGAGAAATCGCAGCAAAGAGGCACTGGTTTTTATATGATAACATACAAAATATGAAACGATGCCTTCCAAAGCTAAATTATGGTAAGGGTCAAAAATTCAATGCATTTAAAAACAATGAATGTCTCTCAAAGGATGCCCAAGCCTTAATTAAATTTTGTCTATGTTTTAATCAAAATAAGGAGATTTCAAACCCTTAGCAAGAGATTATCACATTACAGGAGGTTTAAACCAGGTCTCTTACTCATTCTTTCATCACAACCAAAGCATATATAAATGGATTAAAATTAGAAACCTCCAACCTTAGTACTCCTGCAAGATAGTCTCCTATGGCTTCTTTGTCACTCCTCTTCCCTTGCTCCTTGCACACTCCTTCCCCAAGATCGTCCGCTCCTCATTTCCTTTGTTTTTTTTCCTTATGTGCCTCTCCGTGCTAGATGACCCGTCCACCATCCTCCTTCCTCAAAACACATGACAACCTCAAGCTTCCTTCCATTTAATGCTTTCGTTCAAATCTTATCCTCCTCTGGGCAACAAGCAACTTTTTAATTCCTTATTTCCATCTTAGGAAATTACTAGTGCCCTATGCTATATAATGTAGCCTAATAAATAGAGGGGAAAATGAATTTTAATATATTTAAATAAAAATAGTAACTTTCTTATAAAATATCCCTTAAATGATATCTTATTATCATTTAAAAATATATTTCTTTTATTTATAAAACAAAACTTCATACTTGTTTTTAAAATAAATAATTTTTATTTATTTTTAAATGAATTTTCATTTATCACTCAAATAAAGTTTATTAATGAATTTAAATGAATTTACATTATTTTTTAATTAAAAATTCATTAATTAATTTAAATGAATTTTCATTTATCATTTAAATTTAATCAAATTTTCTTCATAAAATGATGCTCTATTATCACTTCAAAATAACAATTTACTTTACGCATCCTCATACATTTTGCAAATTATTATCCTATTGAATTCCAAAATTATGTTACCCAAGCCATGATGCAGTAAAGAGCAATCAAGTTTACAC
Source organism: Wollemia nobilis (assembly GCA_028583015.1). Lineage (NCBI taxonomy): Eukaryota > Viridiplantae > Streptophyta > Pinopsida > Araucariales > Araucariaceae > Wollemia > Wollemia nobilis. The sequence continues at coordinate 8,332,768 of JAQPPZ010016717.1, read as the reverse complement.
AACAACAAAGAGGGAGTCTTTCCATCAACCCAATCGCCTATCTTAGCCAAAGGATTTATGATAGCTACTAGGCTATCAACTAAGGCTCAAGGTGATAAGTTATTGATGGTTATCCCTTCGGATAATGCATACCTATATGAAGGTATCTATCCATGTTACCTCAAAGTACCTTAATCATAATTTCCCCTGATCTTAAGTACCCTCATTTTTGGTGGATGCTTCTGCCTTCTCCACCTATGAGTGTACCTGATCCTGCACACTTGGCAATATGTTAGCGATAACATACCCTTATAAATCAACTAAACATCATATAGTTGGTTCAATTATTCAAACTAGGTATTACCACATCATAGGTTAATACATTGTTTCTTTGTGCCAAATAGTCTGTTAGAGAGGGTCATGACAGTTTTGCTCTTGAAAAGCTCCACATGCCACTTGTAAGAATGTTAAGAAACCTTCATCACCCATGAAGGTTGATTTCCCTATGGCACCTAATCTAAATAGGTACAAATGAGGTTTCATGCATCAATAATCCTATCACCATATTGGAGTGGTTTAGAATTGACCCATGCACATTGTATGATCTTAAATATATGAAAACATTGACTCTAAGATTAGTATAAAAGATGGTCAAAATTCATGGATCATCTTCAGTTAGAGGGGTAGGTACTAGCTCATTAGCCCAAAGGGAGGAAATCATAATTCAATCCATATCAGTCATTAGATCTCTCATCAACTATCGACACTCTTTATTTACCTTAAATAGGAAACCTAAAGATCCCAAAGTTTGTAGACCATCAATTTTCCTTCTAATAACCCATGTTGTACACATTGAAAAATACTAGCACAAGAGAAATAAGACTCTCAATAAAGCCTCAAAAAAACATGTGGTGACTGATAAAAACAAGAGATGGAAGCATTGGGTCATAGTTAAAGAAGTCCCTACATTGATTGATAAGGATCCTTAACTCATTTAGAACACATGGCAACTACTCACAAGATAGGAAAGGGTAGCACAAGGTAAATTAATGAAGCATCCACCAATGTCTACCAAATTTGACCTTTGTGTTTTGGTCTATCATAGTCATCTACATGGAAGCTATAGTGACCACCTACCACATGAGTAAGCCTATCCTATTGATCCTACACCAATTAGAAGAGGTAATACTAGTGGCATGTATAGGTAAGATACTTCATAAGGAAAAAAATCTAGGGAAATTCCAACACCCAAGGCCTTGAATTGGGCAAAAATTAATGTCATGATCACCTCTCAAATATATAGTAGTGGATAATAGCAACAAAAATTTCCCATAAAAATACCTAGAAGCATTTTGTGTTAATGGATCTAGATCTAGAGACCTCAAGGTGGATGAATGAAGGTACAAGAGGAGTCTGGTTGTTGAGCATAATTTAATTCTTAGATCCTCTACACATGATTTTGAAGGTAAAAGTTGAACAAACCTCCTTATCAATAATTATTGATGACAATTAATTAGGTATTGATGTGTGGATATCTAATGTATAGTTTTATTTCATGTTGTCAATAATAATGGGTAGTTGCACTTCACAGTTTGATTCTATTCTTGGAACATGTTCCTATTGATGTATTTGTGGTTGTAGAACTAGGTGCTCTCATTAGTAGATTAATATGGGATAGCCACCTAATTTGAGAGAAATTTTAGAAAATGATGGATGATTCATTCATCGATAACTCAAGGGTAAAAAAATACCCTTCATGTAGGTGCACTGCATTTGTGCTTATTGTATGATCACACCATTGGGTTGGGAAGTTGCTTATGCAATAAGTTTCCTCTATAGGTTGGTGATAGAGATTGACTATATTAAAAGAGACACCTACTTAAGGATAAAACAATGGTGTATAATATTATTTGTTTGAATGGATTTTATGCCTGTGTTGAAAGCATAGATTGATGGATTAAATCAATAAAGTATTAATATGTTATCCCTATGCGTGTGGTCTACCGAAAAGGATGCCACTTGCATTATTGGTGATGTGACCCGAGTTCAATCACCATGGTGGATGTTAATAAAAAGTATTACTATATAAAAAAGTATTAATATGTTGAAAACCTTAATACTTGAGAATATTAGTATCAATGTTAATAATTAATATTAACAATTGATATTGATTAATAAGTAATTATTCTTAACACCTTATTGCTAGAAATAATAAGGTTTATGATGGAGTTAATAAATTAATTCTTCTAGTTGCTTAAATGGTTTCTTTCCTAATAATTGCCTTATTGGCACATTAAGAAAATAATATAAGTTTTTTTCTTAATGTTGAGTTATTAAGGAATATAAAATTATGGTTTTAAAGAAAAGTATTATTCTTTTCTCAATCATACCTTATTTAAGCTTAGATAATCTTTATGAGTATTTTAATGTTTCCAATGTTCATTATGTTGGAAATATGTTGAATATTTTCCATGTTATTCTAACGAGGTTAACCCTAAAAAGTATTGGACACTCTCCATGTATCCTCGTCAAGGTTCAAATTAAATATTTTCCATGTTGAATTTTTAGGGTTTCTTAAGGTATTTTTAGACCCATATGGGCTATTTAGGATTAAATATTTGAACCCATGGTTTTTTGCCCATGGTATTGTAAAATATATTTTTGTGTTGTTATTATTTAATTGCACTTGCATCAAGGTTTAAAGAGAGACAAGAGATAAGCATTATTGTATTTGAGATGGTTAATTTTATACAATAAGGATATATTACTATTCTAGGTTTTTTCTTGTAAGAATTTCCTAGGTGAAATACTATGTTATGTGTGTATCTTTTACCTTCTTTTTTACTTTGATTTTATATTTACTGTTTTTCTAGATTTAGTTTATCGGGGCCTTTTGCTCTTCATTTGGTATTAGAGGTAGAATTTTTAGCTTTGTTCGAGGAGTAAGAGTTTCAACCCTATGATAAATTTATTTTCAATTAGGATTCGTACATGAAAGAATCTGGGTGAAGAAAAATGACAGGAAGCACATGGGTAGAGATTGAAAAATTTAATGGATAAAATTTTGAGTTATAGAAACTCAAGATGGAGGATCTATTGGTTAATAGAGATCAATGGATTGTGGTATCAATAATAAAACCAACATCAATGACATATAAGGATTAGCTGAAGATTGATAGGAATACGAGGAGTTCTATAATATTATGCTTATATGATTCGGTATTGTTGAATGTATCAATAGAGACCATGACACAGTTGTTATGGGATAAGCTAGGAACTTTGTATCAGATAAAGTTGTTGGTAAATAAACTCATTTTTTGGAATACTTTATATTCACTTCAGATGAATTATGGTGAATCTATGGCTAAACATCTAAATTATTTTAACACTGTGGTAAGTCAATTAGACTTCATTGAAGTAAAAATGAATGAAGATAAAAAGTGTATTACTTTACTTTGTTCATTACTTGATTCATGAGATAACCTAGTTATGGCTATCACCACTACTACTTCTACATTGAAAGTAAAGGATATAGTAGGAACATTACTATACGAAGAAATGAGATGAAAATATTTTGAGGATTATTATTAGAATGATTGTGAGAGGTTATTCTCAAGAAAGAAATAAAAAGAAATCAAGAGAATGAAAACCAAGATCTAAGGGTAAATTGGTTACTCTAAAAAAGAGGAAATATTGGAAGTGTGGTAAAATAGGGCATTATAAAAGAGACTATAGATCTAAAAATACCGATAATAGTTGATCATATGATGAAGAAACTTCTATAGAAATTAATACCACAAATAAAGATTCAAGGAACTTATTCTTAGCTGTAATATACTCAAGTGAATGCCATGACTCATGTTTGATTGACTTAGGTGCTTCCTTTCATATAAATTTTCATAGGAAGGGTTTATATGAATATGAAAAGATAAATGGAGTTGAATTATTATAGGGAGACAATTTGATATATAAAATATAGGTTGAGGAAGAGTCAAGTTGAGGTTAAAATATGGAAGAATTAAAACCCTTCCTAGTGTGTTGCATATTCTAGGTTTTACAAGGAATCTGATATATGTGAGTAATATGAATGATATGGGTGTGATTGTGATATTCAATAAGGATAGTTGTAAGATGGTTTGTGGAATCCTAGTGTTGTCAAGGTGAGTTCGTACAAGAAATTTATTCGTACTTGAGGCTAGCATTATAAGTATTGATTGTAATAACTCTTTAGTTGTAGAGAAGAATAATATGGTAGAAGTGGCTCTGAGTATTCCTATAGAAAATAGAATGTTGTGGCATCAACACATGGGGTATATTGGTGAGAAAGGCTTTCAAAAATTAAAAATTAAAGGTATGGCTAAAGGAATTTTTTATTATCCATTAATTTTAATTTTTGTGAGCACTATGTTTTTAGAAAGCAAACTCGAGTCAAGTTTCCTAGTAGTGCTACAACATCTGAAGGAATTTTGCATCTAGTTCACAATGATGTGTTTGGACTTGCAAAAGTACCATCATTAGGTAAATCTATATATTTTGTTACATTTATAGATAACTTGTCAAGAAAGACTTGGGTATATTTTTTATGAAACAAATATGATATTTTCAATAAATTTAAGGAGTTTAAAGCTCTTGTAGAAAATTAGATAGAGAAAAAATAAAGGTTTTGAGAAGTGACAATGGTTGTGAGTATTTCTCCAATGAATTTGAGTAATTTTCAAGGATTGTGGAATAGAAAGGTAGAAAACAACTTCGTATACTCCACAATAGAATGTAGTTGCAAAACAAATAAACTAAACATTGATGGATAAGGCTAGAAGCATGCTAAGTGATGCAAGGTTAGAAAGGAAATTATGGGAAAATGTTGTGTTAACTACTTGTTACCTCATAAATATATCTCTTACCTTAGCTTTGGTGGAAAATAATCCATAGAAAGTATGGACTGGTAAGATACCCTCTCTCAGTCATATAAGAATTTTTAGTTGTGATGCTTATATGTATGTCCCAAAAGAGAAAATGACTAATCTATACTATAAATATAAAAAATACATATTTTTGGGTTATAGTATTTGTGTTAAAGGATATAAGTTGTGGAACCCAAAAATAAAAAATATTATTTACAATCATAATGTGGTCTTTAGAGAAACAAAAGGGGTTTCAAAATAGGAAATGAAACCAATCAAATAACTTGAAATAGTTTAGGTAAAATTAGAACAAGACCGTTGCCATCTATGCTGAGGAGGAAAATCAGCCAGCTTCTAAGCCTTTGGAAGGGAGAGTTGCTGATCTCGAGAGACAGGTAAGAAGTTGCTGGAAACCTCCCCCAGAAGGCTGGGTCAAAATCAATACTTATGGAGCTACAAAAGGTAATCCGGACAATGCTGGTAGTGGAGTTATTTGCCGTGATCATGCTAGGACTGTGCTCTATTGGGAATTGCAAGGTCTGGGATATGCCACAAACAATGAAGCTGAGGCCTTTACTATTAAATCTGCCTCCATCTGGGCCATCAAGCAAGGTCATAGAAAGATAATCATTGAGTCTGATTCCAAAATCCTGGTTGGTGCTCTTGATTGCATGAGGAACTTTGCCTTAAAAGCTTAGAGGCTGCGAATTTTGGTCTCCCAAATTACAGAGCTTTGGAAGGAATTAGAGGATGTGATACCTATTTATGCTAGTAGATCTCTCAATAAAGCGGTTGATTTCCTTGCTAATATGGGTGCTGAGAGAGAGGTTGGGATGCATCTACATAGTAATATATCTGTGGAGGATGCAGAGATTAGACAAGGCCTTTAATAATTTTTGAAATAATGTGCAAATTTTTTTTTGCTAAGGATCTTTTTTGTCGCGATATCGCGACATGTAGTGCTGTCGCGGCCTCTGGCTGGTTGCTGTCACGATATCGCGACAGGTTGAGCCTCCGCGGCCTCTGGTGGGTTTCTGTCGTGATATCGCGACATGTCACGATTTCGTGACACGCGATATCGCGACATGTCGCGATATCACAACAGGTCCCGCTTTTGTGGTCCGTGTGGAGTTCTTGCCGCGATTTCGTTCCCTTTATGAAGTTGAAAAGCAAAGTTAATATTTCGTCATGTTTTTGTGACAAGTTTGAGATTTGGAAGCTGCAAGGTATTCCTGTCACGATTTTGCGACACGTTTGGCACTTAGGCGGCTGGGTGGAAAATTGTCGCGATATCGCGACCTGTAGCGCTGTCGCGGCAACGAGTTGGTTTTTGTCACGATTTCACGATAGGTTATGCCTTCCTGGCCTTTGGCGAATTTCTTGCGTGATATCACGTCATGTCGCGCTGTCGTGGCTCTTGTTGGGTTTTTCTAGCGATATTGTGCCTCTTTTGAAGATGTTGTTCAAAGGTGGTTTTGTGTCACGTTTTCGTGACAGGTTGGTTAATTGGATGCAGCTTGGCTTTTTTGTCACAATTTCGCGGCACGTTTGGCTCTTAAGCGACTGGTTGGTTTTTTGTCGCGATATTGTGACCCTTTTGCGGCTTGACTGTTGTTTAGTTTTTTTGTCGTGTTTTCACGATGCCTTCTACGGGTGGCTGTCGAGGGCCCTTCTTGTCGCGATATCGCGACATGTCGCGTTATCGTGACTGTTGGCACCGAAGCGGCCGTGACAGGGTTGCCTGTCGCGATTTCGTGACATGTCGCGTTTTCATGACATGTCACCTTTTCGTGCCGTTTGTTCTCTTTGCCCTATGGCTGCTAGTGTTGCGTTTGTGCGCTGCCCTTGTTGTGTTGCTCTTGGTTCTGGGTCGGGATGTGTTCTCTCCCGCTTGTTTCTGGTCTTTGTTTTAATACAAGTTTTCATTTTTTCAAAAAAAAAAAAAAAATTAGAACAAGAGGAAGAACCTATGGTAGAACCTAGTGCTACAAAATAATATGAACTATAGAGAGAGTCTAAATAGGAAAATTCATAGGAAGAAGGTGAGGAGGAATTTGAAGATGCAAAACCTAGAAATCCAATTTTGAGGAGATCAGATCGAGTGATAAGACTCCTAGAAAGGTATAGCCCTTTAAATATTTATTTTGCATTTAATATATTAGTTACTAATGAAGAAATCAAGACTATAAAGGAGGCACTTTAGTCAAGTGAGAATAAGTCTTGGAAAAGGGCTATGGAGGAAGAAATGGAGTCCCTAGATAAAAATAAGATGTGGGACTTGGTAAAATTACCCCTAGAAGAAAATTGGTTGGTTGTAAGTGGGTATTCAAGAAGTACAATGTAGAAGAAAAGTTGGAGAAGTTCAAGGCTCACCTGGTAGAAAAATAAAATTTTCAAGTAGAGGGAATTGACTTTGGTGAGATTTTTTTCTCCTCTGACTAAACTAATTTCAGTTAGATTTTTGTTGGCTATTTATGCTACTTTTGATCTTGAAATATAGTAGAGGGATGTAAAGACAACATTTCTACATGGTGAAATTGATGAAGACAGATATATATCACAACCATAATGCTTTAGAATAAAAATTAAGGAGGACTTGGTATGCAAGTTGAAAATATCTCTTTATGGCTTGAAGAAATCTACAAGAATGTAGAATATAAAAATTTGATATGTTTGTTTTGACACTTGGGTTTGGAAAAACAAAGCAAATATATGTATGTATTTTAAATTAGAAGGTGAAAATTTTGTTATCATTTTTTTGTTTGTGGATGACATGTTGTTAATTGATAACAATAAGGAGATGATAAAGTTAATCTTAGTTATCTTCTAAATTTGACTTGAAGGATTTGGGTGCTACAAAATTTATTTTGGGTATGTAAATAATAAGGGATCATGCAAATAGAAATTTAAGGTTAAATTAAAGGAAACATGTTGATTTGATACAAAAAAATTTAGAATGCATGATTGTAAACCAATATGTACTTCATATCCTATTGGTCAAAAGTTATCTACTGAATAGTGTCCTAAAAAAGATGAGGAAATTGAAAAAATACATCATGTTCCTTATGATAGAACTGTTGGTAGTTTGATGTATGCAATGGTCTGTACTAGACCTAATATTGCACATACAATGGGAGTTAGAAAATATATGTCCAATCTAGGAAAAATAACATTAGACTACTTTGAAGAGGATCTTCATATACTTGCATGGAACTTTAGACTATGCTATCTATTACCAATGAAAATATAGAGATAGTAATATTGTAAATATACAAGGTTTTATGGATGTTTACTGGGTTGGAGGTCTGGACAAGAGAAGATCCATGAGTTCTTATGTGTTTAGACTATTTGGAGGGGCAGTAAGGTTGATGAGTATAAAGTAATCACTAGTTTCTTTATCTATAATAGAGGTAGAGTATATTGTAGCAACTCATGAAATTAAAGAAGCAATGTAGCTATAGAGGTTGTGTTCAATATGTGAAAATTAATAGTGACACTTAAAGTGTAATAATTTTGGTCAACAATCCGAGTTTTCATGATCGATCAAAACATATTGATATTAACTACAATTTTGTGAGAGAGATGGTTGAAGAGAATTAGGTGATGCTGGAGAAAGTTGATACATAGAATATTTTTGTTGATTCATTAACAAAGGTTATACCTACTCATAAATTATCTTGGTGTAGAATATCTATGGGCATGGTTGCTCTTGATGATTGATAATGGTAGTTTTTGACCCCTATGGAGAGTATTCAACAAGTGGGAGAATTTTGTAAATATGTTTAATATTTTCCATGTTATCTAGTGGGGTTAGCTCTAAAAGGTATTGGAAACTCTCCATGTATCCTCATCGGGGTTCAGGTTAAATATTTTCCATGTTGAAATTTAGGGTTTCTCAAGTTATTTTTAGACCCATATGGGTTGTTTAGGGTTAAATATTTGAATACATGGTTTTTCATCCATGGTATTGTAAAATCCATTCTTGTGCTATTGTTATTTAATTGCACTTGAATTAGGGTTTGAAGAGAGATGAGAGATAAACATTATTGTATTGGATAAAATTAATTTTATACAATAAATAACTATTACTATGCTAGATTTTTCCTATAAGGGTTTCCTAGATGAAATACTATGTTATGTGTGTATTTGTTATCTTTTTTTTTTCCTTTGATTTTGTGTTTACTATTTTTCTAGATTTAGTTTATCAAGGTATTTTTATCTTCACATTAAAGAATATTACAACCTAAAGGTGGCTAGCTAGAGTGGAACCATTGTGAGGTGAACGTCCAGTTCTTTGTGAAATTACCCTAAGGTATTTAAAAAAGGGGGTTTGTATGAGTTCAGGAGATCTGGTTGAAAAAACATTATGGGAGCCAAGGAAAAATCAAAGGAGGTCCATTGGATTGGGCATTAAGATGTATTTTACCATATTTTTATGGGCAATGAAGCTTTGGTTTAGCAATATTTAGCTTGATTGGTTGGATCTAATTTTTGTAATAGTAATTGCCCTACTATTTGATTTATATTTTGACTGTGGAACACTTATTTATTTGGTTTGGGTTGTTTAAAAACTTTTGGTGTTATGATCCAAGTTTTCTTGGGTGATATCCTTCTAGTTTTTGGTTTTGTTTTAGCTCTAGTTTAGTAGGTGTAGCTTCCTATACACCCTAAATGTTGGTTGTATTGTTATCCAAAGTTATGGATGCTATTGTGAGAACTACATACCTTTTATGGTGTTACTTTGTAGATTATTTGAAGTATATTCTATAAATTGAGTGTGTTCTATTAGTTTTATATTATATTAAAACCTGAACAAGTTCATACATCTCGAGCATTGGCCAAGAAGAACCTTTGGCAGTTTGTAGTTGTTGTGTGCCACCTTTTTTCCTGTTCATGCTTGGTTTCTATTTTTCCTTTGACATTGGTATCTATTGCTAGGGTAACATTTACCATACTAAGTTTTTTATTTCTTGAGAAAGGTTGGTCATTCTCTCTAAAATTTTAGCCAAGTTGGTTTAATATCGTCATTTGAGGAGAGGTGCTTTACTCTTTGTAATTATGCTTTGGAGTAGTACATTTAGATTTGTCTTTGCTATATGCTTCATTATTTATGTTGGTCATTTATTTTACCATTGTGACAAGTTGTATACCTTAAGTATACCTTATATTTAGCTTGAGTTAAATGAAAAATTAGGATTAAAAGGTAAAAGCATGGTTTTAAAGGTAGAAAAAATAGAAAGAACAATGTAACTTTATATTAGAAATTGGGAAATACAAAAAACTATTAGTGTTATTCTTTTGGGTTTTTCAAAGAAGGGTTAAATTTGAACAAAAAAATGATTTATAATAAAATAATGTTAACACATCGATGATGTTTTCTTCATGGAAATGTTAGTATGAACTCATTCACTTATTGTTCAAATTTGGGAAAAATATTTGGTTGAGAAGGAAAATATATATAATGGTTTTTCTAATACTTGAGTAGGTAGGGAAACTGTTATAGGGAGAAGTGTGGGATTCTCTATTGGGTTGATAAAAATGTATTATGGATATTTTTTTGTAATTACATTAAACACATTAAGTAGAGAAGTATGGGATTCTCTCTTGTTTTTTAAAAAATGTATTGTGCATGTTTGCTTGCAATTACATAGAGCATGATAAGTTGCATTTGTTAGAAATATTGTAAAACAATATTTTAAACCCAAGGTGAATAGATATGCAAAGCATCAAAAGATATTAGAGAGAAGCTTAAGAGCTGATTTATTATTCTATAAGATTGTTGGTCCGGCTTTCATGCACACCCCGGGAAGGATGAAGCAAGGAAAGCTCCGGAGACATCCACGGGACGAATCCCACTCACTTTAGGATCTAGCTGGTTATCCAAGGTGCGAGTTACAGAGTTGGGTCGAATGGCTATTCACTCTTTTCCGCTTCTGGAATAGATTTCAATATGGACTACTCTGTTACCTTACAGGGGGTTCCTGAACTTGTTCAGTAGTTGCTCAGTTCTTGATCATCAGATTTAACTTGATTCTTGATCTAGCTCTCATGGGTCAGCAGATTTAAATAAAAGGCAAATAAAGAAAATAAAAATGGATCATTCACCAAAAATAAGGAGAGGGTAGGGTAGGGCAGAAAGAGAAGTTCATCAGACTTTAAACTGTAAAACTTAAAACTACCAATCTTATCTATGCTATCAGCTTCACAACAGAACAAATCAAAGAAGAAAGTGTCCAGTCAGTCTAAGATCACTTCCAACTAAGAGCACAAGGCGAGTGAAACAGATCTAGCAAAAAATTATAAATCCAAGGGAAGCTGGTTAAAGCTGGTATCTTTCACCGGCAGCCTAGCTCACACAGTGAAGACAGAGCAATTAGAACAAACTTAACCTCAAATCTGTAATTTCCCCTAGCAGACAATGGAACAACTGAAGCCTAACAACATATTTAAACTTGATAATACAGATTCATAGCATATATCTAACAAACTTTAATGGAACGGATAACAGAAGAAGATACACTTATCACAGATCTGTAAAATATTAGGCTCCTGGCCATGCTACCACAGAAAAATCTAAAGCACATCAACTCCCAGTCCAGAAAACAAAGGATTTCACAAAATTTGCAAGAAATTGCTTATAAGCCTTTTATTTCTAAGTCTCCACTTTCCGCAATTACATTGAGAAGAAGTATTTATAGACTCAGGACAGACCCTGATCTTTTCAGAAATATCTTCTTCTCATAACTGCAAATATTATCACATCTAAACCCTAGGACCGGGTTTTACAATAAAAATCCACTTTAAAATCAAAGTCCGGATAGAACTTGACCATTCTGCCAATCAGGGGAGTCAGCTGCCATAAATGGAGAAGATAAAATCTAAAGCCACTTGCATTCATCCGCAACTACAAATAAATGCCTCCATTAATTCTGCTAGTGAACCGGATGAGTCACCACTTCTCCATCAATTTGATCCCCGCAAAGCCATCCCGAGTTGAAATTATCTCCATGCTATCAATTCTATCATAAATTTGCTATTGAATGCTTTTATCGGCTTCTTCTCCTCTAGCATGGTGGTCCTCGATCAAATCTGCACTTTAACTTTGACTTTATGGCCTTTCCCGGTTGTCCCGCAAGTGCCAGATGTAATCCTGCATGAAATACAAAAATATTTTATTAGTAATTTAAAATCATTAAATCAGAAGCTTTAAAGGGTAAAACAGATTAAATCAGGCTAAAAATCACAAAACAAGCTTGCATGTTGGCTTATGTTTGTCTGCCTCACGCTTTGACACGTGTCGCTACCCCAGGATGCCTTCTGTTTCCTGCTGGAATGCACTTCTGGCTCGTTTGAGGACTTTCTCTCTCTTACCGTGAAAATGCGACATGTCGCGAAATCGCGACGTCTCCCAGCGCTGCGCTGCTTCTTCCCCTGTCGACCGTGAAAACATGACATGTCGTGATTTCACGACATGTCACGAAATCGCACCTCCTGCTGGCGGTCGTACAACTTTGCTCCAGCATGTCGCGATTTCGCGACATGCTTGTCTTGCAAGACTTCCTCAAAAGGTGCAGTGCATCGCTACCATTTTCACCCTTGATCTTTGAAACATGCAGCGCATCGCTGCCATTTTCACCCTTGATCTTGAGACATGTCAGCGAATCGCTGCAGCTTTTACCTCTCGACTTCGAAACATGCAGCGCATCGCTGCAAGCTCCAGCCCGCGATTTTGAAGAACGTAGCACATCACTGCACCCTTTACCTCTCGACTTCGAAACATGCAGCGCATCGCTGCAAGCTCCAGCCCACGATTTTGAGACGTCAACGAATCGCTGCAACTTTTGGACTTAGCCACTTTTTCTCCTTTCCAGTCGCGAAAAAGTGACATGTCGCGACTTCGCGACATGTCACGAAATCGCGCTGGTCCGTACTGATTTCTTCTCTCTCCTCCGGCAGACAACGATTTTGCGACACTTTCCAAAAATGGAAATGTCGCGATATCGCGACACTTCCAAAAATGGAAAGTGTCGCGATTTCGCGACGCATCGTACCATTATGCATTCTCTCTCCAGATTTGTCGCGATTTCGCGACATGTCACGAAATCGCGCCTATTTTCTTACTTGGCCGATTTTTATGCATTTTCTCTCTCCTACCGCGAAAATGTGACATGTCGCGATTTCGCGACATTTTTCTCCCCGACTTTCTCTTTCCTCATCCTACAGCGATTTTGCGACACTTTACAAAAATGGAAATGTCGCGATATCGTGACACTTCCAAAAATGGAAAGTTTCACAATTTTGCTACACAAAAATGACTTAGCTGCTTTTGCCAAAATCCGTCGCGATATCGCGACATTTTCGAAAATGGAAGTGTCGCGATATCGCGACACTACCAAAAATGGAAAGTTTGATTTTTCATGAATTTATGCAACTGTTTTCTGGATTTTCTCGTACCGGTGCAATATTTGGCTTAAGCATGAATGATTTCTAGCATGTAAAAAGTGAATTCTTGGATAACATATCTGGAAGACCTTAGAGAAATTACAATTTTTTTTTTTTTTGGGTTTTTTTTTAGGAATAATATATTTTGTTTTTTTTTTTTTTTTTTTTTTTTTTTTTTTTTTTTTTTTATCTCTCTTCTTTTTGAAATATATCACTATCTGGAAGACCTTAGAGAAATTACAATTTTCTTTTATCATTTGATCAATCTGGAACTGTTTCAGTCTAGGCATTGATAGCCTCTGGTGACACCCAAATAATTGCATGAACCATAGTCCCCTCTCATAACCAGCTTTTCTTGGATTCCTCGGGAGTTCCTCCAACTAAACAGCATAGCAACTTCTCTATAATTAAAACAACTGTGGCAAGTAAGACACAAGATCCAATCATCTCTCTACCTTTGTCTTGAATAAAAAAATAGCTCTACTTGTTTAGTGCAAGCGAGACTATCTCTATTAGAATGGTGAGCGAGAATGGGGCATTTGGATTGTGGATTGATCAACTTAGAATAAACAATTTTTAGCAGGCTGACTTTTCATTGATTGCTCAGGCAGAGGTTAAAGGACAGAATATTTCAGAAGCCAAAGGACTTTGTACAGGCTCCCAAGGACAGGCACAGGCTTTAAAGCAAAACAGAATAAAAACTGCACAGACTGCAAATAAAACTGCACAAGCAACAAAATAAAACTAAAACAAAAGACTGTACAGACAACAAAGAAAAGGAAATGCAGGGAAGAAAATAAAAACTGTACAGACAATAAAAGAAACAAACTAAAAGAACTGAAGCAAAGCAACTAAAACTGCTAAACTGCAGCAAAGCTAAACTGCAACAGCACTGAAATAAACTAAAGCAACTGTACAGACAACAAAGAAAAAGAACTGCAATAAAGAACTAAAGCAAATAAAACTAAAACAAGAGACTGTACAGACTTAAAAGAAAGCAAGCATAAAAAGCACTGACAAAAGAAATAAACTGCACAAGCTAAAACTGTACAGACAACTAAAGATTAAAAAATTAAGATGAAGCAACTAAAAGAACTACAGAGCATTAAAATTAAACTGAAACAGATTAAAACTGTACAGACATTTAAAAATAAAACTGCACTGACAAAGAAATAAAATTGAAAAACTTCAAAGCTTATTTACAATGTATACATATGTTACAACTTCCCTTCATACTCAAAAAAATGTAGCAGTTGGGAAAGCAGAGAAATGGTGCCTTAAAAATTTTTGACCATGTGCAAGTAATTTAGAAAAATTACCTTTCAGGTCCTGTTGACGAAATGCACTCCAGACTATGCTTCAAAAATTTGCTATCTGGGAAAGACTTGTGTTTACTGTCTTCCCTGTCCCATTTGAAAAACAAATCTGCAACTCCTTCAAATTAAACAAATCATATAATAACAAATCATATGATAACATGTTTATGCTTCTAATTGAAGGGTTTGCAGAATTCTTTCAAAAGGACTGAATGTAAAAAACCCCTAGGATCAAATACTTTAAAATATTGATGAGACCCCAGACCACCACATCTTCAAAATTATGTGACAATTATCATGTTTTATCTGTATGCCCTGGTTCTTAACAACTTGAACATTTTGTGGTTGCTATACTGCTTCAATATCCAGGACTTCAATTTTTATCCCTCTAGCAGAATGTTTACAATTTTCCTTTTCACCTGAGCCTTGCTTAGATTTAACCTCATCAATGTGCAATATCCAACTGTCACTGTTGTGATGGTTTAGAGCTATAACTGTTCCCACCTTTTCAGTTGCCAAATTATAAACTCCAATATCTGCATCAACACGGTTTATAGCCTTTTCTTTGACATTATTTGCTTCTTTGTTTGTTGAGAAGTTGCGGGCTTATGTTGAGACAAGTTCATCAATTCCAAGTTGGCTGACCACATTCATATTTACTATCTTTTCCTCCTTTTCTTGAAATTCAACGGGTGGTCCAGAGTAAGCCTCAATCAAGTTAACCTTTTGTTCAACAATCGAGGCGATTCATAGAGGGTGATGTCGACTTTAAGTTCCCTCATATCCTCAATGATGTTATCCTCCTCAGTTACTTCTGCATAGTGACATTGAATCTCACTTTCATCATCCTCTGATGAGGAAGGATCATTATTAAGTTCTGGACTCTCACATCTCAAATTATAACTGTCCATTTTGAACTGTTGAAAATCTTGCATTTCATCCACAGGAGTCTGTACAAGACTTTCTGTCTCTTCAGGAAAAGTGAAAGAATCTGAAACCCTGGTTGTACTATTTTTGGGTGAACTAGAAATATCAATATTTCTTTGATCTCTAGGAAAATTTAACTCACCAGGAAAAACTTCGATTTGGGTGATGCCAGATCACAATCGTTTACTTCAAGCACTTCCACTTTGAACTTGTCGAACTTTTCTGTATATTTTGCACATGCCTGAGTGGATGTCACAGTTAACGGAGTCTCCTTGGGTAGAGCATGACATGTTGGCACTAACTCATGATGTGGAATGGGATCTGGAATAGGCATGTTCTGTGTAACATAGGATATCAAAGGACTGCTCAAAATTTGAGGTCCTAGCTATCTTTCAAGAATTAAGGCTTCTTTATAAGCCCCTGCCAGGGTTGTGATATTGATGTCTCTCTTGAGGAAAATAGAGGTCACCGAATCCAATGCATTCTTGTAGATTTCTAAGGCCAGATTTGCATTTGGGATGTAATGGCCAGTCATTCTATCGTAAGCTCTTTGGAACCTCATATTGAAAGACCTGAAAGTTTCTCCCGACTCTCTCTTGATGCTGGAAAATTGTTGGTATAACACCCTGGGGTCTATCACTTCCCCAAATTGTGATATAAAAGCTTTCTCTAGATCATCCCGGCTAGTAATGGAATTCTTTGGTGAGGTTTAAAAACCAGTCATAAGCTCCCTCCTAGAGAGTGAACGGGAACAGTCTACAGGCAACATCTTCATGCTGTATATTCAACAATTTTAAAGCATTCTTAAAAGCTAGCAGATGTTCCTCTGCAGTTCTTGTTCCATCATGTTTATATCTAGGGAGATACCTTTCCGGGCTTCTGGGGAGGTCATGGGCTATACCCGGGATATTCAAAGCGATGGGGCCCAACCAATTTGCCATTAATTACTTGGATGACAGTGATGTTCTGAGTTGTAATTGGATAACTGCCAGTGGAGATAAAACTGTTCTTAACTTGAGGTCTTCCCTGGAAATTTTAAAAACTACACTGACAACTTTCAAAAACTGCACTAAAAATTTATGAAACTGTACTGACAATTTACAAAATTGTTCGGAGTTCACTGGGCCAGTTTTAAAATGTTGGTGTTAAGTCCCGCTGTTCAGGCAAAAACTCTAACCACAAAATTTAAAAGATCTGAGGAGGAGGGAAAAGGATTCAAAAGATAAAATACCAGCCTCAGCACATACAACTTTACAGTTCTTAACCAGTGGACTCACTTGAACGATATGATTCCGGCCCTCCTTCTAGCGCCAATTAGGTGTTGGTCCGGCTTTCATGCACACCCCGGGAAAGGATGAAGCAAGGAAAGCTCCGGAGACACCCACGGGACGGATCCCACTCGCTTTAGGATCTAGCTGGTTATCCAAGGTGCGAGTTACAGAGTTGGGTCGAATGGCTATTCACTCTTTTCCACTTCTGGAATAGATTTCAATATGGACTGCTCTGTTACCTTACAGGGGGTTCCTGAACTTGTTCAGTAGTTGCAAAAGTTGTTGATCATCAGATTTAACTTGATTCTTGATCTAGCTCTCATGGGTCAGCAGATTTAAATAAAAGACAAATAAAGAAAATAAAAATGGATCATTCACCGAAAACAAAGAGAGGGTAGGGTAGGGGCGAAAGAGAAGTTTATCAGACATTAAACTGTAAAACCCAAAACTATCAATCTTATCTATGCTATCAGCTTCACAACAGAACAAATCAAAGAAGAAAGTGTCCAGTCAGTCTAAGATCACTTTCAACTAAGAGCACAAGGCGAGTGGAGCAGATCTAGCGAGAAAATTATAAATCCAAGGGCAGCTGGTTAAAAGCGGTATCTTTCATCGGCGGCCTAGCTCACACGGTGAAGACAGAGCAATTAGAACAAACTTAACCTCAAATCTGTAATTTCCCCTAGCAGACAATAGAACAACTGAAGCCTAACGACATATTTAAACTTGATAATACAGATTCATAGCATATATCTAACAAACTTTAATGGAACGGATAACAAAAGAAGATACACTTATCACACTCTGCAAAATATTAGGCTCCTGGCCATGCTATCACAGAAAAGCTAAAGCACATCAACTCCAAGTCCAGAAAACAAAGGATTTCACAAAATTTGCAAGAAATTGCTTATAAGCCTTTTATTTCTAAGTCTCCGCCTCCCGCAATTACATTGAGAAGAAGTATTTATAGACTCAGGACAGACCCTGATCTTTTCAGAAATATCTTCTTCTCATAACTGCAAATATTATCACATCTAAACCCTAGGACCCGGGTTTTACAATAAAAATCCATTTAAAATCAAAGTCCGGATAGAACTTGACCCTTCTGCAAATCAGTGGAGTCAGCTGCCATAAATGGAGAAGATAAAATCTAAAGCCACTTGCATTCATCCACAGCTGCAAATAAATGCCTCCATTAATTCTGTTGGTGAGCCGGATGAGTCACCACTTCTCCATCAATTTGATCTCCGCAAAGCCATCCCGAGTTGAAATTATCTCCATGCTATCAATTCTGTCATAAATTTGCTATTGAATGCTTTTACCGGCTTCTTCTCCTCTAGCATGGCGGTCCTTGATCAAATCTGCACTTTAACTTTGACTTTATGGCCTTTCCCGGTTGTCCCGCAAGTGCCAGATGGAATCCTGCATGAAAGACAAAAAGATTATATTAGTACTTTAAAATCATTAAATCAGAAGCTTTAAAGGTTAAAACAGATTAAATCAGGCTAAAAATCACAAAACAAGCTTGCATGTCGGCTTCTGTTTGTCTGCCTCACGCTTTGACACGTGTCGCTACCCCAGGATGCCTTCTGTTTCCCGTTGGAATGCACTTCTGGCTCATTTGAGGACTTTCTCTCTCCTACCGCGAAAATGCGACATGTCGCAAAAATCACGACGTTCCCAGCGCTGCGCTGCTTCTTCCCCTGTCGGCCGCGAAAACGCGACATGTCGCGATTTCGTGACATGTCGCGAAATCGCGCCTCCTGCTAGCGGCCGTACAACTTTGCTCCAGCATGTCGCGATTTCGTGACATGCTTGTCTTGCAAGACTTCCTCAAAAGGTGCAGCGCATCGCTACCATTTTCACCCTTGATCTTCGAAACATGCAGCGCATCGCTGCCATTCTCACCCTTGATTTTGAAACATGTCAGCGAATCGCTGACTTTACCTCTCGACTTCGAAACATGCAGAGCATCGCTGCAAGCTCTAGCCCACGATTTTGAAGCACGCAGCGCATCGCTGCACCCTTTACCTCTCGACTTCGAAACATGCAGCGCATCGCTGCAAGCTCCAGCCCACGATTTTGAGACGTCAGCGAATCGCTGCAACTTTTGGACTTAGCCACTTTTTCTCCTTTCCAGTCGCGAAAACGCGACATGTCGCGATTTTCGACATGTCACGAAATCGATGTGTTGCTGAATTCGCAAATGTGTCCGTCTGATTTCTTCTCTCTCCTCCGGTAGACAGCGATTTTGTGACACTTTCCAAAAATGGAAATGTCGCGATATCACGACACTTCCAAAAATGGAAAGTGTCGCGATATCGCGACACTTCCAAAAATGGAAAGTGTCGCGATATCATGACACTTCCAAAAATGGAAAGTGTCGCGATTTCGTGACGCATCGTACCATTATGCCTTCTCTCTCCAGATTTGTCGTGATTTCGTGACATGTCGCGAAATCGCGCCTGTTTTCTTACTTGGCCGATTTTTATGCATTTTCTCTCTCCTATCGCGAAAATGCGACATGTCACGATTTCGCGACATTTTTCTCCCGGATTTCTCTCTCCTCATCCTCGACGATTTCGTGACGCTTTCCAAAAATGGAAATGTCGCGATATCGCGACACTTCCAAAAATGGAAAGTGTCGCGATTTCGCTACACAAAAATGACTTAGCTGCATTTGCTATTTTCCTGTCGCGATATCGCGACATTTTCGAAAATGGAAGTGTCGCGATATCGCGACACTACCAAAAATGGAAAGTTTGATTTTTCATGAATTTATGCAAGCTGTTTTCGGATTTTTCTCGGTACCGGTGCAAGATTTGGCTTAAGCATGAATGATTTCTAGCATGTAAAAATGAAGTCTGGGATAACACGGCTAGAATGGCAAGAAAAAGGCACAACTTTAAAAAGGAGGCAAGCAAAATTGGATTTAAACCCTGAAAATGATCAAGAGGGTCCCTACTTGCAAAAAATGGAATTTCGAAGTTTTCAAGAGGATGGAATCTCATTTTTCAGTGGGGGTGTGTTGCTTCTCAACAAATGGCGATATCTGCGGGTAAAATAGTAGCACTATTTTAGAACCCAAGACTCCGGTTTCAAAACAAAAAGACCATGCATCATGCCTTGCCACGGACATTCTTCACAATAAATTGACTGCTAACTGCTAGCTGTTAAAATTTCCCAAGGACATACTAGGCTGGATTACTTCAAGGAAGATTTCTGATGTGCAATTTCAAAGGGTATAAACTTTCTTCAAGGATGACTGGTTTGAATGATAAACTTGGATTGATCAACTTTTCTAGATTGTAAAAGGGGAAACCGAGTAGAGCTCTGTTTACTAGTTTAGCCTTTTACAGCCTAGACAGAGTTACCCTTTAGATTTACACGACCCAATTTACAACTGCAGGGCGAGAATCTATAACTTAGAAGAAAATATTTTTGGAAGTATTGGCTGCCTCTTTTAATATATAACTCTTTTTTCTCTTTTTTTTTTTTATCTTTCTTTTTTTTTTTTATCTCTCCTTTTGAAATATATCACTATCTGGAAGACCTTAGAGAAATTACAATTTTCTTTTATCATTTGATCAATCTGGAACTATTTCAGTCTAGGCATTGATAGCCTCTGGTGACACCCAAATAATTGCATGAACCATAGTCCCCTCTTATAACCAGCTTTTCTTGGATTCCCCGGGAGTTCCTCCAACTAAACAGCATAGCAGCTTCTCTATCATTAAAACAACTGTGGCAAGTAAGACACAAGATCCAATCATCTCTCTACCTTTGTCCTGAATAACAAAATAGTTCTACTGTTTAGTGCAAGCAGACTATCTCTATTAGAATGGTGAACAACATGGGGTATTGGATTGCTGGATTGATCAGCTTAGAATAAACAATTTTTAGCAGGCTGACTTTTCATTGATTGCTCAGGCAGAGGTTAAAGAATAGAATTTTTAGAAGCCAAAGGACTTTGTACAGGCTTCCAAGGACAGGCACAGGCTTTAAAGCAAAACAGAATAAAAACTGCACAGACTGCAAATAAAACTGCACAAGCAACAAAATAAAACTAAAACAAAAGACTGTACAGACAACAAAGAAAAGGAAATGCAGGGAAGAAAATAAAAATTGTACAAGCAATAAAAGAAACAAACTAAAAGAACTGAAGCAAAGCAATTAAAATTGCTAAACTGCAGCAAAGCTAAACTGCAACAACACTGAAATAAACTAAAGCAACTGTACAGACAACAAAGAAAAAGAACTGCAATAAAGAACTAAAGCAAATAAAACTGAAACAAAAGACTGTACAGACTTAAAAGAAAGCAAGGAAATAAAAAGCACTGACAAAAGAAATAAACTGCACAAGCTAAAACTGTACAAACAACTAAAGATTAAAAAATTAAGATGAAGCAACTAAAAGAACTGCAGAGCATTAAAATTAAACTGAAACAGATTAAAACTGTACGAGACATTTAAAAATAAAACTGCATCGACAAAGAAATAAAAGCTGAAAAACTTCAAAGCTTATTTACAATGTATACACATGTTACAACTTCCCTTCATACTCAAAAAATGCGGCGAGTTGGGAAAGCGAGAGAAATGGTGCCTTAAAAATTTTTGACCATGTGCAAGTAATTTAGAAAAATTACCTTTCAGGTCCTGTTGACGAAATGCACTCCGGACTGTGCTTCAAAAATTTGCTATCTGGGAAAGACTTGTGTTTACTGTCTTCCCTGTCCCATTTGAAAAACAAATCTGCAACTCCTTCAAATTAAACAAATCATATAATAACAAATCATATGATAACATGTTTATGCTTCTAATTGAAGGGTTTGCAGAGTTCTTTCAAAAGGATTTGAATGTAAAAAACCCCGAGGATCAAATACCTTAAAATCTTGACGAGACCCGAGACCACCACATCTTCAAAATTATGTGACAGCTGAAAGAAATCATGTTTTATCTGTATGCCCTGGTTCTTAACAACTTGAACATTTTGTGGTTGCTTGTCTTGCTTCAATATCCAGGACTTCAATTTTTATCCCTCTAGCAGAATATTTACAATTTTCCTTTTCACCTGAGCCTTGCTTAGATTTAACCTCATCAATATGTAATATCCAAACGTCATTGTTGTGATGGTTTAGAGCTATAATTGTTCTCACCTTCTCAGTTGCCAAATTATAAACTCCAATATCTGCATCAACACAGTTTATAGCCTTTTCTTTGA
The DNA here is from genome assembly GCA_028583015.1 of Wollemia nobilis. Taxonomy (NCBI): domain Eukaryota; kingdom Viridiplantae; phylum Streptophyta; class Pinopsida; order Araucariales; family Araucariaceae; genus Wollemia; species Wollemia nobilis. Next base: position 8,310,711 of record JAQPPZ010016717.1, on the reverse strand, counting down.
CATTATGTTCGAGAAGTTGCAGGCTTATGTTGAGACAGTTCATCAATTCCAAGTTGGCTGACCACATTCATATTTACTATCTTTTCCTCCTTTTCTTGAAATTCAACAGGTGGTCCAGAGTAAGCCTCAATCAAGCTATCCTTTTGTTCAACAATCTGAGGCAATTCATAGAGGGTGATGTTAGCTTTAAGTTTCCTCATATCCTCAATGATGTTATCCTCCTCAGTTACTTATGTATAGTGACATTGAATCTCACTTTCATCATCCTCGATGAGGAAGGATCATTATTAGGTTACGGACTCTCGACATCTCAAATTATAACTGTTCATTTTGAGCTGTTGAAAATCTTGCATTTCATCCACAGGAGTCTGTACAAGACTTTCTGTCTCTTCGAGGAAAAGTGAAAGAATCCGAAACCCTGGTTGTACTATTTTTGGGTGAACTAGAAATATCAATATTTCTTTGATCTCTAGGAAAATTTAACTCACCGGGAAAAACTTCAGATTTGGGTGGTGCCGGGATCTCAGCTGTTTACTTCAAGCACTTCCACTTTGAACTTGTCGAAACTTTTCGTATATTTTGCACATCTTGAGTGGATGTCACGATTAACGGAGTCTCCTTGGGTAGAGCATGACATGTTGGCACTAACTCATGATGTGGAATGGGATTCAAAATAGGCATGTTCCGTGTAACATAGGATATCAAAGGACTGCTCAGAATTTGAGGTCCTAGTTGTCTTTCAAGAATTAAGGCTTCTTTATAAGCCCCTGCCAGGGTTGTGATATTGATGTCTCTCTTGAGGAAAATAGAGGTCACCGAATCCAATGCATTCTTGTAGATTTCTAAGGCCAGATTTGCATTTGGGATGTAATGGCCAGTCATTCTACCGTAAGCTCTTTGGAACCTCATATTGAAAGACTTGACAGTTTCTCCCGACTCTCTCTTGATGCTGGAAAATTGTTGGTATAACACACTGGGGTCTATCACTTCCCCAAATTGTGATATAAAAGCTTTCTCTAGATCATCCCGGCTAGTAATGGAATTCTTTGGTGAGGTTTAAAAACCAGTCATAAGCTCCCTCCTGGAGAGTGAACGGGAACAATCTGCGAGGCAACATCTTCATGTTGTATATTTAACAATTTTAAAGCATTTTTGAAAGCTAGCAGATGTTCTTCTGCAGTTCTTGTCCCATCATGTTTATATCTAGGGAGATACCTTTCCGGGCTTCTGGGCGGGTCATGGGCTATACCCGGGATATTCAAAGCGGTGGGGCCCAACCAATTTGCCATTATTACTTGGTTGACAGTGATGTTACGAGTTGTGATTGGATAACTGCAAGTGGAGATAAAAGCTGTTCTTAACTTGAGGTCTTCTCCGGCAATTTTAAAAACGCTGACAACTTTCAAAAACTGCACTGACAATTTATGAAATTGTACTGACAATTTACAAAATTGTCTAGAGTTCACTGGGCCTGTTTTAAAATGTTGGTGTTAAGTCCCGCTTTTCAGGCAAAAACTCTAACAACAAAATTTAAAAGAGCTAAGGAGGAGGGAAAAGGATTCAAAAGATAAAATACCAGACTCAGCACATACAACTTTACAGTTCTTAACAGACTACTGAACAGGCCCTCCTTCTAGCGCCAATTAGATGTTGGTCCGGCTTTCATGCACACCCCGGGAAGGATGAAGCAAGGAAAGCTCCGGAGACACCCACGGGACGAATCCCACTCGCTTTAGGATCTAGCTGGTTATCCAAGGTGCGAGTTACAGAGTTGGGTCGAATGGCTATTCACTCTTTTCCGCTTCTGGAATAGATTTCAATATGGACTGCTCTGTTACCTTACAGGGGGTTCTTGAACTTGTTCAGTAGTTGCAAGAAGTTCTTGATCATCGATTTAACTTGATTCTTGATCTAGCTCTCATGGGTCAGCAGATTTAAATAAAAGACAAATAAAGAAAATAAAAATGGATCATTCACCGAAAACAAAGAGAGGGTAGGGTAGGGCGAGAAGAGAAGTTTATCAGACATTAAAGCTGTAAAACCTAAAACTACCAATCTTATCTATGCTATCGGCTTCACAACGAGAACAAATCAAAGAAGAAAGTGTCCAGTCGGTCTAAGATCACTTTCAACTAAGAGCACAAGGCGAGTGAAGCAGATCTAGCAGAAAATTATAAATCCAAGGGCGGCTGGTTAAAACTGGTATCTTTCACCGGTAGCCTAGCTCACACAGTGAAGACAGAGCAATTAGAACAAACTTAACCTCAAATCTGTAATTTCCCCTAGCAGACAATAGAACAACTGAAGCCTAACAGCATATTTAAACTTGATAATACAGATTCACAGCATATATCTAACAAACTTTAATGGAACGGATAACAAAAGAAGATACACTTATCACACTCTGCAAAATATTAGGCTCCTGGCCATGCTATCACAGAAAAGCTAAAGCACATCAACTCCAAGTCCAGAAAACAAAGGATTTCACAAAATTTGCAAGAAATTGCTTATAAGCCTTTTATTTCTAAGTCTCCGCCTCCCGCAATTACATTGAGAAGAAGTATTTATAGACTCAGGACAGGACCACGATCTTTTCAAAAATATCTTCTTCTCATAACTGCAAATATTATCACATCTAAACCCTAGGACCGGGTTTTACAATAAAAATCCATTTAAAATCAAAGTCCGGATAGAACTTGACCATTCGGCAAATCAGTGCAGTCAACTGCCATAAATGGAGAAGATAAAATCTAAAGCCACTTGCATTCATCCGCAGCTGCAAATAAATGCCTCCATTAATTCTGCTGGTGAGCCGGATGAGTCACCACTTCTCCATCAATTTGATCTCCGCAAAGCCATCCCGAGTTGAAATTATCTCCATGCTATCAATTCTGTCATAAATTTGCTATTGAATGCTTTTATCGGCTTCTTTTCCTCTAGCATGGCGGTCCTTGATCAAATCTGCACTTTAACTTTGACTTTATGGCCTTTCCCGGTTGTCCCGTAAGTGCCAGATGGAATCCTGCATGAAAGACAAAAATATTATATTAGTACTTTAAAATCATTAAATCAGAAGCTTTAAAGGTTAAAACAGATTAAATCAGGCTAAAAACCCTAAAACAAGCTTGCATGTCGGCTTCTGTTTGTCTGCCTCACGCTTTGACACGTGTCGCTACCCCAGGATGCCTTCTGTTTCCCGTTGGAATGCACTTCTGGCTCATTTGAGGACTTTCTCTCTCCTACCGCGAAAATGCGACATGTCGCGAAATCGTGACGTTCCCAGCGCTGCGCTGCTTCTTCCCCTATCGGCCGTAAAAATGTGACATGTCACGATTTCGTGACATGTCACGAAATCGCGCCTCTCGCTAGCGGTCGTACAACTTTGCTCCAGCATGTCACGATTTCGTGACATGCTTGTCTTGCAAGACTTCCTCAAAAGGTGCAGCGCATCGCTACCATTTTCACCCTTGATCTTGAAACATGCAGCGCATCGCTGCCATTCTCACCCTTGATTTTGAGACATGCGGAGAATCGATTACTCTGACTTGAAACATGCAGCGCATCGCTGCAAGCTCCAGCCCACGATTTTGAAGCATGCAGCGCATCGCTGCACCCTTTACCTCTCGACTTCGAAACATGCAGCGCATCGCTGCAAGCTCCAGCCCACGATTTTGAGACGTCAGCGAATCGCTGCAACTTTTGGACTTAGCCACTTTTTCTCCTTTCCAGTCGTGAAAACGTGACATGTCACGATTTCGTGACATGTCACAAAATCGTGCTGGTCCGTACTGATTTCTTCTCTCTCCTCCGGTAGACAGCGATTTTGCGACACTTTCCAAAAATGGAAATGTCGCGATATCGCGACACTTCCAAAAATGGAAAGCGTCACGATTTCGCGACGCATCGTACCATTATGCATTCTCTCTCCAAATTTGTCGCGATTTCGCGACATGTCGCGAAATCGCGCCTGTTTTCTTACTTGGCCGATTTTTATGCATTTTCTCTCTCCTATCGCGAAAATGCGACATGTCACGATTTCGCGACATTTTTCTCCCCGGCTTTCTCTCTCCTCATCCTGCAGCGATTTCGCGACACTTTCCAAAAATGGAAATGTCGCGATATCGCGACACTTCCAAAAATGGAAAGTGTCACGATTTCGCTACACAAAAATGACTTAGCTGCTTTTGCCAATTTCCGTCGCGATATCGCGACATTTCCGAAAATGGAAGTGTCGCGATATCGCGACACTACCAAAAATGGAAAGTTTGATTTTTCATGAATTTATGCAACTGTTTTCTGGATTTTTCTCGGTACCGGTGCAAGATTTGGCTTAAGCATGAATGATTTCTAGCATGTAAAAAGTGAATTCTTGGATAACACAGCTAGAATGCAAGAAAAAGCACAACTTTAAAAAGGAGGCAAGCAAAATTGGATTTAAACCTGAAAATGATCAAGAGGGTCCCTACTGCAAAAATGGAATTTCAAAGTTTTCAAGAGGATGGAATCTCATTTTTCAGTGGGGGTGTGTTGCTTCTCAACAAAGATCAACTTTGCATAAATAGCAAAGTCGATCAATGTGAGCCATTGGATCATAACAACCCAATAGATCTCAGCCAATCATAACTAGGAGTTTACCAACCTCATGCAAGAGTGATAACTCCAAACAAGATAAATATCCTAGTAGAACTTAAGATATACTCTAACACCCCCCTTAAGTGATACTAGGGGTAGGAGAAAAACAAAATAAATAAACAAGTGGCATATCCATAGAAATGAGTCCCGACAACAAGGCCTGATAAGGTACTCATGTACAATATATCTAGAAGATATTCTTTTGGAGAGATGATGAAAAACCACATGGGAAAAACCATCTTCCAAAAGAGATAGAAGAAGAAGAAGAGAGAGAGGATGGAGAGGAAGATGTCCTCATCAACACCCCCTAGGACAACTTCCTTCACCCCAAGCATCTCACGCAACTGATGGTAGCATGGGGAAGCAAAGGGTTTGGTGAAGATGTCTGCAATCTGAAGCTGAGTCGGAATGTACTCCAAGCTAAGATCTCCATCCTGAATGTGTTGCCGAATGAAGTGCATGTGGATCTCAATGTGTTTGGTACGCTGATGCTCAACAGGATTGCGAGAAATATGAATTGTACTCTGGTTGTCACACCAAAGTACTATAGGATGATCATGGGAGAAACCAAACTCTGCCAATAATTGACGAAGCCAAAGAGCCTCTTGACTGGCTAAAATAGCTGCCCTGTACTCTGCCTCTATAGATGATAATGCAATAGCCTATTGCTTTTTGCATGACCAAGAAATAGGAGAAGAACCAAGACAAAAAACATAGCCAGAGGTGGAACATCTATCATCAACTGAACCTGCCCAATCTGAATCAGTGTATCCCACCAACTCTGTAGAACCTCTACCATAGAATAAACCAAAATGTGTAGTGCCTTGCAGATAGCGGAGAATCTGCTTGGCTGCCTACCAATGACTATCATGAGGGGATTGGGAAAATTGAGAGATCAAACCAACAACATAGGAAATGTCAGGGTGAGTATGAGTGAGATACAAAAGACTCCCTACTAACTGTCTATACAATGTAGCATCACAAAGAGGTGAAGTGTAGGAGGAAGTCAAAGTGACCCCAGACTGGAATGGCGTAGGTGATGGCTTGCAATCAACCATCCTAAACCGCTGAAGAAGATCTAGAGTATACTTTTGTTGACATAATGAAACCCCTAAATCTTTTTTGAGTGATCTGAAATCCAAGGAAGTAATGAGCCAATCCCAAATCAGCCATCTCGAATCTCTCAGAAAGAGAGCATTGAACAATCTGAATGTGAGAAGTGGAGCTACCAGTGAGAAGCAAATCATCAACATAGAGAACAAGAATGGTGATGTCCTCTCCATCTCACCAAATATAAACTGTAGCATCAGATTCACAATGAACAAATCCAGTGGAGAGAAGGAAGGAATCCATCTTCTCATACCAAGCTCGAGGAGCTTGTTTGAGACCATAGAGTGACCTCTTTAGTCTACAAACAAGGGAAGAATCCTGAATAAAACCAGTGGGCTGCTCCATATATATCTCTTCCTACAAGTCTCCATGCAAGAAGGCACTCTTCACATCCATCTAAAAAATAGGCCATCTCTGTGATGCAACAAGTGCAAGTACAAGCCTAACAGAATCCATCTTGGCAATAGGGGCAAAGGTCTCATGTGTAATCAACACCCTCAATCTATGAAAAACCCTTAGCCACCAAGCGAGATTTGTACTTGTCAATGGATCCATCTGCTGCATACTTGGTTTGGTAAACCCATTTACAATGAACCAACTTTCTTCCCTTAGGAAGAGGAACAAGATCCCAAGTGTGATTCTTCATCAAAGAAGAATACTCATTTGCCATGGCATCATCCCACTCTTTTATCCCATGAGCCTACAAAAAGGATTGTGGATCACTAGAAATTGACTGACAAACAAGGCTAGTACCCAAGGAATGAGCATGTCTAGAAGGTGGAAGATCTTGGATGAAAGGTGTTGCTTCCTCAATAGTTGTGCAGGCCCATTTTGGCATAGTTGGAGGAGCAATGATAGGTGGGGCAGGAATTATATCATCTGGTGGAGGATCTTCAACAATATGTTCTTCATCAGATTGAGCTTCAAAAAAGGAGGAAGGTTCAATGGAATCAACTAGATGTGAAGAAGATGGATGAGGATCATTAGATGGAAGGCTTTCATCAAATTGAACATTTCTGTGAAAAAGACCTCATGAGTAGTAGGATCAAGGAGCCTATAGGCTTTCATATCCTCACAATAGCCAACAAAGATAAGTTGCTTGCTTTTCTTTTCTAAAGCTTTTCTTTTCTTCTTTGGAATGTGGGCCCAAGTAGTACTCCCAAAAACTCAAAAAAATGAGACATCAGGTTTGGAGCCAGACCAGGCCTCCTTTGGAGTTAAATGCTCAAGAGCTTTGTGGGGTGTGCGATTTTGAATGAAATTTGCACAGTTAACTGCCTCAGCCCAAAAAAGTGCTGAAAAATCCCTTGAGTGGAGCATACAATTAGCCATTTCTTTTAAGGATCTATTCTTTCTTTCTACCACACCATTTTGTTGTGGATTATGTGGGACAAAATGTTGATGAATAATGCCATGAGTAGAAAGGAATTGTGAAAACTCATTACTGAAGTACTCCCCCCATTATCTGTATGAAGCTTTTTGATTTTACAAGAAGCCTGATTTTCAACCAAGGATTTAAATATTTTGAAGTGAGAGAAGACATCACTTTTGTACTTGAGAAAATATACCCAAGTACGTCTTGAAAAATCATCTATGAATGTCAAAGCATATTTAGCTCCTTTGAAAGAGGGATGTGGGAAGACCATCAAATCACTGTGTACAAGTTCCAAAGGTGAGGATGCTCTTTGGGATTTACTTGGGGGAAAAGGATCTTGGTGTTGTTTCCCAAGAGCACAACCAGGACAAACACCATCAACAGAAGAGACTTTGGGTAAACCAAGTACCATTTCATGAGTACTCAACTCTTTCAAGTATCTATAATTGAGATGACCAAATATTTCATGCCAAAGTTTGCTCTCAAGATCTGCATGAGCAACAAAGCATGAAGCTATAGTAGTGTCATTAAAACCCTCAAAGTGATACAATCTGGCACTATGATCAATCTCTCCTTTAGCTATAAGGGAATGTGGCTCCTGCAAGCTTCTAATTTCAACTCCTGTGGGTGTGAACAAAACTGTTTTTCCCATCCCAGATTTGCAAATTTGGTAGACAGAAAGAAGATTGGTAGAAATATCTGGAACATAAAGAACATCATTGATGCAACCACCATCTATGAGAATGTCACCTTTGCCTTTGACAGGAATGAAGGATGAATCACCAACTTCAATGCTGAAAGTGGAACTTGAGGAAAGAGAAGCAAATGACTTTTTTGAAGAAGTCATATGATGAGTAGCCCCTGAATCTAGAACCCAATGATTTGAATAAGACTTAATAGATTTTCCTTGGACATTTAAAGCCTTTCCAATTTGTTTTTTGACATCAATTTTATGATCCTTCATGGTTGCTTCTAATTCTTGTAACCTTTTCCAACATCTGTTTACTGAATGACCATCTTTTTTGCAATGGGTACAAGTTATAGGGGCTTTTTCTCTTTTCTTGAATTTTTCCTTTTTTGAGTTGGAAGCTACCAAGGCTTTTGATGAAGAGGGAGAGGACTCAAATTTGGAGAGTTTCATTTCTTCTCTAGTGAGCCTATCACAAAACTCTTCTAGTGTGGGCATTTTGAAACTTGTGCCAAGGGCATCCATTGTTGAGAGAAAAGTTGTTGCAAATATTTGAAAGGCCCCTCTTAATTTTGCTAGAATAAGGTAGATGCACTCATCTTCTGTTTTGGTTTTCCCACTTCCTTTTAATTGTGTTAGGAGTTCCTTAAATTTGGTGAGGAAGTCAACAATTGTGTTGTAATCATCAGGTGATAATGCTGTTAATTCTGCTTCAAGCTGCATAGATCTTATTTGGTCCACTTTACCAAATAATTTTTTTAATTTGTCCCAACTCTCAAAGGGAGTTTTACACTCAAAAATGTGAAACCATAAGCTCTCACTTACATTCATGCTTATTATTCCCATTGTTTCATACATTTTTCCTTTATGAACAAATATTTCATACTCTTTTTGGAAATCAGGTTGTGTCTCTTCTAGCAGGTGAGAGAGACCCCTTTGTGCAATTAGATTTAGCATTCTTGGTTTCCAGGTATGATAATTGTGAGGAGTGAGTGGGTCAATTGTATTTGGTGTTAGAGAATTCATTTTTCCAAATAAAGAAGGAATTAATGCAGCAAAGAGGTGCAAAAACATAGTAGCAAGACCCTTCGAAGCTAGAAAGCAACAAAGAGGTGCAAAAGAACAACAACAAGACCCCCTAAAATAATGCAGCAAAGAGGTGCAAGAATCAACACCAAGACCCCCACCCAAATATTATTATATTTGTTTACAATGAAATTCTCTTCACTTTAGAAGGCCTTTATAGAATAGGCTCACAACAACAACAAGAAGAGTGGGAGAGGTTCCAGGAGATGGAATTTTTTTACATATAATATTATGCATCTATTTTCTTGCTAAGAATAGTGAGAAAGGTTCACAACCAAGATCTCATATATATGATGCAGTCTCCACGTATATGTTCATAATAGTTGAAAAAAACCAATGTTGACAGAACGACAACTCCGCTTTGATTGACAGGTTTGCACCTCTGGATTCTTCATGATGTACACCAAAATTGTGGTGAAGATGTCAATTATTTGCTCCACTGTATTTGGACAAATCCTGCATCGAAAAACACAAAAACAAGCAGTCTCATAGGTCAAAAAAAAATTTGCAAGTAGGAATTAGCCAATCATAGATATAAAAGTTGTGATTTAGTGTGCGTAGCATAGTCTTCGTAGCACCCATGCATCATGGTAGCTTCTACCATCAAACATCATCTCTGAGGCTCTCATCATTCATTAAACACCTCTACGTTGTCAGTAATTTCTCCAGTTGGTCCCTCATCGGCTTTAGTTCAATAGATCTCAACAAAATCTCCAACTTCGCATTATCAAGGTTCTCATTCGAGTCAAGATCAAACCAAAAAAACACTTGTAACCTTTTTATTGCTCCATTTTATTATAGCAAAAAATGGTTACAGGGATCGGCCACAAAGGGGCCATGAATGGGTCATAGGCTTTATAACAACGATTAGGTTTGGTATATGCAAAAGCAAGTCCCCACTCCAGTTTTGGTGCTAGCCACCCACGTTCATGACATAGCTTGTTGTCCTCCACAAAAGTTGAATTGCAACATGAGAGTGAGAAAAAAAACTATGCCACACCACCAATGGGAAAAGCCTGCACTCAATCTACAAAAAGAACGTTTGATGTGAGTTCTTTAAAAAAGGTCTTTGAGGTCCAAAATTGGCACATTTAGACACTGCATCACAAGAAATTAGTGCAAATGATAGCAGTTCTAGCTAGCTTTTGAGCTCTACGATTCATGAATTAGCTGAAATGGGATGGCCGTTACTATTGTCACACTTGGAACTCAGTGTTGGAGAATGCACCATGAGCACCAATCTGGGAGAGCATCACGTTTCCAAATTTTAGCACAACAGTACTCCAAAATTAGTGCCAAAGTAGTTGTGTAGCTAACCACTGAAATGGGGTGATCATTTTTTTACGCTTGTGCCAAAGTAGTTAATGCAGACTTTATATTGTCACAATCATCACTTAGCATAAGTTCAAAAATATACTAATATATTTTGCTATGATTGAATATTGCCACTCCACTATTGTCACCAAGAGTTTTGAGTGTTGTAGTCACTTACATTTTGTGCCACGAATCTTTTCTACAATTGAATCCTCACACTTCAATAATGCGTATCCACTTCTTTCGCGCAGAAATTGACACACTCAGTAGAATCCAGGTCAACTACTAGCACTACGATTTGAGGGAATGACTACCACCATGGCTACCATGGTTACCACATATAAAATAGTGTTAGTTTGCACATCAGCATGAAGTAACTGATATTGGATCTTTGCTACAAATATTCTCCAGGGCCAGCTCCTCACACCTCGATAATGCATGTGTGATGGTGTTCAAGGGAATGACTACTACCACTAATACCACATAGTAAATGGTGACTGCATAGCAAACATCTTTTACTGCACTTCGTTTCAGAACACAAAAAAATCTATCATAATACAGACAGAGGCTAAAAAACAATACATCACCAATGTGTATAGCATGTAAAAAAACATTTACTGAAAAAACATCCACATTGTTAAAAACTTTCTACTGTGCAGGCCAAATGTTGCACTAGTCTCACTTTCGTACAAAAAATGCATGCAAAGAAAAAAACTGATGACTTATCCAATTAAAAATGGAAAAAAAACCAGATCTGCCAAAAAAACTCAGTTCTCACATTCATACACAAATTGTATGAGGGGAAAAATGATGATTTATCTGAGAACAAATTGGAGAGTGAAGTAGATTTAAAAAAACTTTAAAATATCAGTCTCACATTCATACAAATTGTATGGAGAAAAGGAAACTAATGATTCATCCAAGAACAAATTAGATAGAATGAACCGGATCTGAAAAAAAAAAACTTAAAAAAAAACTCTTGAATGCATGCATCTATCAAGGCTCTAATACCATGTTAGAAATATTGTAAAACAATATTTTAAACCCAAGGTGAATAGATATGCAAAGCATGAAGCTTAAGAGCTGACTGATTATTCCATAAGATCAACTTTGCATAAATAGCAAAGCTGATCATTGTGAGCCATTGGATTACAACAACCCAATAGATCTCAACCAACCATAACTAGGAGTTTACCAACCTCATGCAAGAGTGATAACTCCAAATAGAATATCCTAGTAGAACTTAAGATATACTCTAACAACATTGCATAAGAGTTGTCCTAATCCCTAATTGTACCTCAAATTGTGGGAAATTCCTTTCATGACGAAGATCATGAAAAGGAGATGGTGCAGATATCACTTGGGTGGATTGGCTTTAATGCCTTAGAATGAAAAGTTGTTATGTAAAAGAAAGTTTGCTTTGTAATGTATAGATGAAACTTCCAAATTTATTCTTAAGCATGATGGTCTGTAATATGGAGTAAGTTTATCTATTAAAATAAAAGTAAATGATGTTTTGGATTATGAATATTATCTTGCTAAATGTGACTATTAACTTTGTAAATAATTGATATCTTAAGATCTATCTTGGTGGAATGTTCCATATGACCATTAAGTGGTTTTGATATGATTATTTATTTTTGTATTATAGAGAAATACTTCTTTTGCATAGATTTAATATATCACTTAGTCTAATTTAATAATGGTAGATCTATGTTGAAATTTATGTTTAATTTGAGATGTAATGTATCAAACTATTTCTCAGATTTGATATCGTGTTATAGCTTAAGCATGTTAATTTCGTTTGAGGGATTTGAATTTTAGAGAGAGTTGTTATTTTTATAAAGTTATCTTGGGTTAGGAAAGGGGTTACTTAGTTGGATCTAGAACTTCCTTTAGGACCTAAGTCAAAGAAAGTAATCCAATCCTAGGAGGCGTTGCGGTGATGCAACGATGTAGAAGTGAGTCCTAGGAGTTACAAGAATGCAATAGCTAGGTACTCATGAATCTGGAAGGAGTTGCAATGATGCAATAACTAGATTCTTGTAAATTTGATACACCTTGAATGATGAGGATCAAGTGTTCCATAGCTAGAAGGTTATAGGAATCATTCATAATATAATGGTGGTGGTAACTTGAATGAGTAGGTTCATGCAATCATGTTCATTTCCAAATGAGTGGTAATGACCTTATTTAGCCCAGAAAGTGTGGTAACTAAGCACCAATGCTTATGCTTGATTAACCTACCTAGATAAACTTAGGGTAAGGTGAAGGAATAGGCATTCCTCTTTAAGTGTTATGGGCCTTAAAGGTTAATACCTATGCTATGGTTATAATGTCCTATACTCATGAGGTTATAGGAAATATGGGGGGACCACTTTGGCATCCTTCTAAACTATGAGGTTTAGGAAGGTGAACGCTAGAAAATATGAGACTTTGGCCACTCATATCCCCTAGGTGTTGTTTGCAGTGACATTGAACTCAAATATGATGAGGCCTTGAGAATGTTGAAAATAAATATAGTGGAATTCATGAGAACCTTACCTCTGTTTAGTTCTTAAATATATATATATATATATATATATATAGTGGGTGGTTGTTATAGTTGGTATCAAAGCTCTAGGTTATAGGACTAGTAGCTTCCATGGAGTGTTCCTAGGATGAGCATTGAATTGAAGTGCTACTTTAGGGGGACTTACTCTACTAGGGACCTTAATGTGACTGGGATAAACTAGGAATTGCACATTGAATAGATGAGTAAAATTTCTAGAGAATATAATTTCTTACTGGAACAAATGACACCTTGTAGTGAGTCAAGCATGACCATGATCATTAAAAATTAAGAGATAATGTTCTAAGTTAGTTTTTGGAAAAAATGAAACTAATTGATCAAAAATTTTAATTGAGGAAAATTATCACTTATGTAGATCCTTTGTGTGGTTAGGATATGGTATATGTTTTAAGAGGAGGATCATCCAAGAAAGTAGAACTAGTTGCACAAGAGGAAATTATAGTGCATAATTAAAAGAAATATGGATGAACCATGGACTCCAGCAAGAGAACTTGAAGAAAAAAAAATTCTAATAAGATTGGGAAGGCAATAGACCCTAGTAGGAAACCAAAGGAGCAATAGGTTCTAATGAAAGAATGGAACATCTCTCTTCCATAGTGAATTTGCTTCAAGAATAGATGGAACAACAATGAAAATTAGTATAATCCTTGATCAATAAGGAAAGTAGTACTAAGTATTTAGAGGGTAGATAGGAAGAGAAATCTACTAGAAGAAGTTATATGGATATAGCCCATATAGTGGATGAATTGGATAAAGACCTTAAGAATGTTAAGATAGCCACATTTAATGGGAAGGAATGAGGAGATATAGTAGAGGCATGGATGAATGAGTTGGAAACCTTATTTTCCATGAAAATTTACTCTTCTAAACCCATACTATATGGGCTACTCTTCATCTTTAGGATGCATCCCTGTAATGGTGCAACACATTCAATACAAACAAAAATATCCAAACTACAGACCTTAAATGAGATATTTTTGTCAGGGCTTTTAAGAAAATATGTATTTTTTATTAGTTTTACATAAATAAGTTAAATGAAATCTCTACACTTCATTAGGGATCATTATTGATAGAGGTATACTTTCAAAGATATGTGAAACTTTTGAAGTATGTTTCAAAGTATGATAATAATGAGCAACTTAAGATGCATAAGTTTATATGAAGGGTAGATCCTAGGATTAGGACAATAGTTAGTTTTCTCAAACCTAAAAATTTGCAAAAGGCTTATGATTTGGCCAGACAAGAAGAGACTAATATCTAAACCAAAAAGCCGTTCTTCAATTACTCAGGGCTAATAGAGATAGAGAGGCAGGATCTCAAGAAAGAAATAATGCAAGGTTTATAAAATGGGATAACAAAAAAATAAGAAGAGCAAAAAGAATCCAAAGTTTGGTAACAAGAATAATGAGAACCAAGGGTAAAATAAAAATAAATTAAAAATTAAAAGATAATTCCAATCCTCATCCTTTGAAGTAAAATGAGTCAACACAAAAATAGGAGATAGAGAAGAAGAGGTAGGAGAGATATCAGACACCCAAGACATGTTTCTATATATGTGAGTTCTAATTATGCCAAGATGTGTCCCTAATGGGTAGATTCAAATAATAGAGTAGAGGACTAGTCACACCAAATGCATGCTACTACTGGAAATCAGAACCTAGATGGATAAGCAACATCGATGTTAGGAAAGTTTTTTGACAAGGATGTTAAGATCTTAATAGATAGTGGATCTACAACTAGTTTTAGTTTGACTAGTATTATCGAGGATATGCCAAAAAGACCTAAATTTTTATCACAAGGGTGAAAATTTGTGTGTGGTTATGGATAAACCTACTTAGTGGATCAATGTTTACCTAAAATTGAGATAAACCTACCCAACATATCTAGAATATGAAAATTATATGTAGCACCACTCCATGCCTTCATTATTATTCTAGGATTAGATTGGTTGAAAGCTCATGGAGCCTTAATCAACTTCCAAGAAAGGTGGATGGATTACATAAATAAGGATAAGAGGAGAGTAAGAGTTCAAAGTGGGCAAGGATATTTTCAACCCCATTTGTTATTAGTTATGCAACTAAAGAAATCCATTAAAATAGGTGGTATGTTGTATGTAGTTAAAATTAATGGTAAGACTAGGGAAAAATAGGATGAGAAAATGTTTAATAAATATTTAATTTTACATGAATTCAAGGATGTTAATCAACTTCCAAGAAATGTGGATGGATTACATCGATAATGATAAGAGGAGAGTAAGATTTTAAAGTAGGCAAGAGTCTTTTCAATCCCATTTTTTATCGACTATACAACTAAAGAAAGCTATTAAAAGAGATGGTATGTTGTATGTAGTTAAAATTAATAGAAAGACCAGGGAAAAAGAGGATGAGGAAATGTTTAAGAAACATCTAATTTAACATGAATTTAGAGATGTGTTTCTAGAAGATATTTTGGATCTATTACCTCGATGGAAATTTGACTTCACTATTGAGTTAGTGTTAGGGTTTGAACCTATTGGAAAGACACCTTACATAATAATCCCAATTAAGTTACAAGAATTGAAGGTATAACTTCAAGATTTGTTAGAAAATGGGCTGATCAAACCTAGTATGTCATCTTGGGATGCTCTAGTATTATTTGTGAACAATGATGGTTCCTTGAGATTATGCATTAATTATAGAATGTTGACTAAGGTTACTACTAAGAATAAGTATCATTATCTAAGGATTGACAACCTCTTTGATCAACTAAAGGATGCTACTATATTTTCAAAAATAGATTTGAGATCTGGATATCATTAGTTAAGGACACGAGAAGAGGATACTCATAAAACTACCTTTAAGACTAGATATGGAAACTATGAGTTCACAATGTTGCCATTTGGGTTGACGAATGCACCCACAACCCTTTTGAATTTTATGAATAGTGTGTTAAAAAAATATCTAGATCAGTTTGTTTTGGTATTCTTAGATGATATCTTGATATATTATCACACCAAAGAAAAACATGACCATCATTTGAGTTTAGTGTTAGGGATGCTAAGAAAAAACCAACTATATGGAATGTTGTCCAAGTCTGAGTTTTATACCTCACAAGTACAATGGGTACATCATATTTGTAGAAGGAATTGCTATAGATCCAAAGAAAATTAAGGCTATATTAAGTTGGCATACACCAAAAAATATATCTAAAGTCAAAAAATTCATAGAGCTCATGATTTATTATAGGTATTTTATGAAGGATTATTCAAATATTACCTAATTTATCACCAACCTTCAAAAAATAGAAAGGACTTCAAATGGATGGTTAAATGTGAGACCACCTTTAAAACCCTAAAAATAAGCTAACTACGACACCAATTATCAAGATAATAGATCCTCTTAGGAATTTCATAGTGTGTACAGGTGCTTCCTTAGAAGGATTGAGTGGGATCTTGTCCTAGGAAGAGGCTATAGTAGCATATGAGTCTAGAAAACTAAAGAAGCATGAAGTTAATTATGCTACTTATAATCTAGAATCAAAAGCAATTGTGAATGCATTAAAGGTCTAGAGATATTATTTTTTGGGTAGAATATTTGAGCTAAGGATAGGGCATAAAATTCTAAGGTATATTTTTACCTAACCTATGTTGAATACAGGATAGAGAAGATGGATAAAGTTTTTAGCTATATAAAACTTTGGTATTGAGTATATCAAAGGGAAAGAAAATAATTTTGCAGATGCCTTAAGTAGGAGAAGGTACATAGTAGCGCTAACCTAGAGCCATATAGACTTGATGGATAAAGTTAGAGAAATGTGGCTATAGGACCCGTATTGCATATAAATATGAGATAAAATCGAGAGAAATCATAAAGAGAATAAGAATTTCAACATACAAAGTGGGATTTTATGCTTCAAGGATAGGGTTTTTATACCCAAAACTGGTGAACTAAGAAGATTGATTATGCAAGAGGCACATAATTTTCCCTATTATGCTCATCTAGGACGGTCAAAAATGAGGGAAAACATGAAACAAAATTCTTTGGATAGTAATGAAGCAAGATATCACTAACTTCATTGTAATATGTCTAGAGTACCAAAAAGTTAAGGCATAACATCGACACCCGATAGATAAATTATACCCACGTGATATACCTACACAAAAATCATAGATGATATCTATGGATTTTATTGTGGGTTTACCTAAGACTAGGTACCAACATGATGAAATCCTAGTAGTGGTTGATAAGTTGACCAAGGTTGCATATTTTATTTTGAAGAAAATCAAGGATGATGCATCGATGGTGGCAAATAAGTTTACCAAAGAAATTTTTAGGTAGCATGGATTTCTTGAGGTGATCATATTAGACAGGGATTCTAGCTTCATATCAAAATTTTGATAGTCTCTACACCATGTAGTGGGCACTAAGCTAAAAATCAATTATACATATCATCCAAAAATAGATGGTCAAATAGAGGGGTAAACCAAGTTTTAGAGGACATGCTTCACATGTACTACATGGATCAAAAGTCTAAGTGGAAAGACTTTTTGCATCTTGCTGAATTTGGATTAATAATGAGTACCATGCATCTTGGGAATGACATCCTTTGAAGCCTTATATGGAAGTATATGTAAAAAAATTCTATCATGGGATAATCTAGAGGATCGAGTGATGATAAAACCAAACATTATCAAAGATATGGAGGAACAACTCAAAGCAATCCGACTTAGGCTCAAGGAAGTGACCAATCATAAAAAGAGCTATGCTTATATAAATAGATCACCATAATAATTCTCTATGGGAGATAAGTTTTTATTGAGTGTAAAACCCATAAAAAGTACCATAAAGTAAACTAAGTTGGATCCTTGGTATTTTTGTCCCTTTGAGATCATTGATAAGATTAGTCTAGTAGCCTATAGGCTTGCCTTGCTATCCAACCTATCAAAGATCCATGATATTTTGCACATATCCCTACTTAGGATATATATTTATGATCCTAATCATGTTTGGAATATTTTTAAAATGTAGAAGGTAGACCCATTATCCTTTGAGGTGAGACCAATAAATACTCTAGGGTTTCATTCCAAGAGTTGAGGAAATGAACCCTAGATTAATGTAAGGTCTAGTGGGACCAATATTCTAAAAATTATACAATATGAGAAGATACTGAAGAAAAGAGAAAGCAATTCCCATATTTATTTAAATGAAACATTTGTTTACTCACTTACATGAAACATAGAGGAATATATTTAGTCCAAAGAGGAGAGGATGTAACAACCCTCTTTGGTAGTTATTATTATTGATAATGAATTATGTATTTATGTGTGGATGTCTAATGCATAGTTTAATCTCATGTTTTCAATAAGAATGGGTAGTTGCACTTTATACTTTGATTCCATTCTTGGAATATGGTTCTCACTAATGTATACAAGACCACGTGCTCTCACCGATAGACTAATATGGGATAACCACCTAAGTTGAGAGACATTTTGGAAAATGATGGATGACTCATTCATTGATAACTCAGGGGTAACAAAATACCCTTTATGTAGGTGCATTGCATTTGTGCTTATTGTAATCACACCATTGGGCCAAGAAATTTCTTGCACAATGAGTATCCTCAATAGGTTGGTGATAGAAATTGGCTATCTTAAAAGTACCACCTACTTAAGGATAAAACAATGGTGTGCAATATTGTCTATTTGAATGGTTTTTATGCTTGCATGTTGAAAATCATAGATTGATGGATTAAACCAATAAAGTATTAATATACTGGTAACCTTAATACTTGGAATATTAGTATCAATGTTAATAATTAATATTAACAATTGATACTAATTAATAAGTAATTAATCTAAATACCTTATTGCTAGAAGTAATAAGGTTTAGAATGGATTTAATAGATTAATTCTTATAGTTGTTTAAATGGTTTTTTTCCTAATAATTGCCTTGTTGGTATGTTAAGAAAATAATATGAGTGCTTTCTTAATGTTGAATTATTAAAGAATATAACATTATGGTTTTAAAGAAAAGAATTATTCTTTGCTCAATCATGCTTTAGTTAAGCTTAGATAATATTTATAAGCATTTAAATATTACCAATATTCATTAAATAATGTTATGAGCTAGAGATGGCCAACTTGAGGGGAATTCTCATGGGGTGAATGTCTAGTTCTTTGTGAAGCCACCTTGGGGTATTTAAAAAAAGGGGTTTGTATGAGTTAGAGATATTTGATTAAAAAATATATTCTAGGAGTTAGAGGAAGGTGCACACAAGGACAAATGAAAGGCGGTCCATAAAATTTACCATTAAGAGGTATTTTACCATGTTTTGATGGGTGATGAAGCTTTAATTTAGAAATATTTAGCTCTATTTTTTGGTGCTATTTTTGTAATAGTAATCGCACTGCTATTTGATTTATCTTTTGATAATGTGGAGCACTTATTTCTTTAGTTTGGGTTCTAAAAAACCTTTTGGTGTTATGATCCTATTTTTCTTGGGTGAAATCCTTCTAGTTTTTGGTTCAATTTTAGCTCTAGTTTAGTAGGCATAACATCCTATACACCTTGAATGTTGGTTGTATTGTTATCCAAATCTATAGATGCTATCATGAGTGTTGCACCTCTTTTAGGATGCTCCTTTGTGTAGGTTGTTTGGAGTATAAGTTGTAGCTCAAAAGCGTTATATTAGTTTGGTATTATATTAAATCTTGCACAGGGCCATACATCTTGGGAATTGACCAAGAAGAACCTTTGGTAGTTTGCAGTTGCTATTATGTGCCACCTTTTTCCCTGTTTGTGTTTGGTTTCTATTTTTCCTTTGATGTTGGTCTCTATTGTTAGGGTAACATTTACCATGTTAAGATTTTTATTTTTGAGCAAGGTTGGACTTTATCTCTGAAAATTTAGTTGAGTTGGTTTAGTTTTGTAGTTTGGGGAGAGGAATCTTACTTTTTAGAATCATGCTTTGGAGTAGCACATTTGGAGTTGTGTTTGTTGTATGCTTGGTTATTTCTATTGGTAAATTATGTTATTGTTTTTATCTTCTATATACTTTAATTAGACCTTGTCTTTAGCTTAAGTGAATGGAAAACTTAATATTATATAGGTAAAATAATGGTTTGAATGGGAGAATAACTAGAAAGAACAATGAAACTTTGTTTTGGAAATTGGAAAACACATAAAAAAATAAGTTTTATTATTTGGGTTTTTCAAATAAGGATTAAATTTTGATGAAAAATTGATTTTGAATAAAATAATGTTAACGCATTGATGTTGATGTTTTCCTCATGGAAATGTTAGTTATGAACTCCACTTATTGTTCAAATTTGGGAAAAAACTTTGGTTGAGAAGGGAAATAGTTATTATGGTATTTTTTAGACTTTAGTAGGTAGGAAAAAGCATTATAGGGAGAAGTATGGTATTCTCTATTGGGTTGATAAAAATTTATTGTGCATGTTTGCTTGAAATTACATACATGTTAAGTAGATAAGTATGGGATTCTCTCTTTTTTGTTTAAAACTGTATTGTGCATGTTTGCTTGCAATTACATAGAGCATGATAAGTTGCACTACATAAGAGTTGTCTTGATCCCTAAGTGTACCTCAATTTGTTGGAAATTCATTTCATGAAGAATATCATGAAAAGGAGATGGTGCAAAGATCACTTTGGTGGATTGGCTTTGATGTACCTTGGAATGAAATATTGTTATGTAAAAGAACATTTACTTTGTAATGTATAGATTAAAATTCCAAATTTATTCTTAAGCATAATGGTTTGTAAGATGGAGTAAGTTTGTATTAAAATAAAAACAAATGATATTTTGGATTATGAATATTATCTTGACAAATATCACTATTGATTTTTTAAAATAATTAATATCTTAAGATCTATCTTGATAATATGTTCCATATGACCATTAAGTGGTTTTGAAATGATTATTTATTTTTGTATTATAGAGAAATGCATATTTTGCATATCTTTAATATATCACTTATACTAATTTAACTATGGTAGCTCTATATTGAAGTTTATGTTAATTTGATATGTAATGTATCAAACTATTTATTAGATTTGATATGGTGCTATAGCTTAAGCATCTTAATTTAAATCAAGGCATTTTATTTTTAGAGAGAGTTGTTGTTTCTATAAATGTTATATTAGGTTAGGGAAGGGGTTATTTGGTTGGATATAGAACTTCCTTTAGGACCTAAGTCAAAGAAATTAAACCAATATTGGGAGGAGTTATGGTGGTGTAACCAGGTAGAAGTGAGTCCTATAAGGAGTTACAAGAATGAAATAACTAGGTACTCATGAATATGGAAGGAGTTGTGATGATGCAATAGTTAGATTCTTGTGAATTTGATACACTTTGAATGATGAGAATCAGGTGTTCCATAACTGGAAGGTTATAGGAATCATTCATAAGACAACAATGGTGGTATATTGAATGAGTAATTTTGGGTGATATTATTCATTTCCAAATGAGTGGTAATGATATTAGTTAGTCCACAAAGGTGTAGTAAATAAGCTCCAAGGCTTATGCTTGATTAACCTGCCTAGATGGACTTAGGGTAAGATTAGGGAATAAACAATCCCCTTTAAGTGTTATAGGTCTTAAAGGATAATACCTACATTGTGGCCATAATGTCCTATATCGATGATGGTATAGGAAAGGTGGGTTGACCACTTTGGTATCATTCTAAATGATGAGGTTTATTAAGATGAACCCTATAAAATACAAGACATTGACCACTCTTGTCCACTGAGTTTCATCTACAATGACATTGAACTCAAATGTGGTGAAGCCTTGAGAATGTTGAAAAGAAATATATTGGGACTCTTGATAATATTGCTTGTGTTTAATTCTTTATATATATATATATATATATATATATATATATATATATATATATATATATATATATCTTGGGTTGGTTTGTGGGTGGTTGTTACAAAAGGCCCTTTAGTCTTAACCTATAAGTAGAACTTTAAGACTCATTGTAAGGCATTGGAAGTTGCCTGTTTATGCCAAATATTTGGACTTGTAAGATCTTCCTCTTACTTATCTTCTATTTAAGAGAGACTCGAGCCTTGAGCCACCATATAATGAGCATTAAGCCTCTTCAAGCCACATGAATCAATTTTTTTATGCATAAGTGGAAGTTATTACTAACTTTGCTATGTCCTATTTATTTTGTGTGTTGACAATTTTGGAGTATATATGATAAATTATGTTTAAATTTAGAGCTATTACATTGTAGTGAATGTGTTAATATTTAGATTGTTCATGCAATAAGGGAGAAAATATTGATCTTGGCACATTTACCCCTAGCTTAGATCTTACTTTCTTGCAATTCTATTTCATATTTTTTTTCTTTCTAATTTTTCTTTCTCTATTGGCAAGAAGTATAGATATTATCCCGAAAGGTCTAAAGGTGCACATAATATCACTTTTAATGATGAGCTAGCCTTAGTTAAAAACCCTGGAGATTATATCATAGACATTATCTCTATCTATGGAGCTTCTTTATGTGTCACTCAAGGTGTGGATGCCCCAAGTGTGTTGGGTCATTACCTCAACATGACAAGACATTATGAGACAACAAAATTTATTTGACATGCTTAGTGGGATGAGTATTTTATATTTGTACCACAAATTGAAAGAAGAATTTTCCAACCAAGACTCTAGTGAAGTTCTTAGTCATATTGCCCAGTGAAGCATCAAGATATTCACCTAGTGACTCCATTGAAAAGAAATACTCTAAAGAAATTGTCCAACAAAAGTTAAGAGTAAGTTTCTGGTGGGATCATTGTATCTTAGGCTTTTTGAAGTGCTCATTCCCTATCTAGTGACTCTAGTATTAATAAATATATCTAGAGATATATTATTAGATGGCCTATCGCTAGAGCCTTCTCTAGAGAAAATCAATAAGATTCGATACCACCTTTGAATGAAAGAATGAGGAGGAACCAACATTGCAACATGGTAGCTCTATTGAACCATCCTCAAATATTTTTAGCATGGAGTGATAGAGGTCCCTTAATCCTACCTACCCCACCTATCATATGAGATCCAATACCCACTTTATCACTCAAGTCCCTACCTTATTTCATGGGAGAAGATACCATTACCTGAATAGAGAATTTACACCACTTGGTAAGCTTGTGCACAATGCATTTTATATATGGCCCTAAGGCTATTGGCTACCCATTTTTATAGGAAAATATCAATAATGCTACATAAAACTTAATACTCAATTAGTTATAAGCTAGGACCATCTAGAAGGCCTCCTAATAGACATATTCAAAGAAAATTCAAATGGAGCATGCATCCTCAAGTAGCTAACAACAATCATGAAGGCACTAGTAGAAACAATAGACAATTTCAACATCCTATTTTACAAAACCTGGTAGAGGATATTCAATGAGATTCAACCCCCTCTAGGTATGCTATTTATTTATTAACTAAAATATTTTAATTAAATTTCAATGATGATCAAATCCAAGGGAGGAAATTCATTCATAGAAGCCAATGGAATATCCATCTAGGATGGGAATAACTTAATATAAATAGGAATATTTATCATCTCAAAATGTCTTGGCATGTTAGGAAAACAACCCAAAATGCATTGCATTGAGTGATACAATGGGGTTAGAGTATACTACATCATTTGGGTCATGTAAATATACCATCTTTGGTACATAACTAGAGTAGGAGTTTACTTTAGAGTAAAGTTAGTTAGTTACTTCAAGTATTGTAATAAATGCATAAGTGTCAAATGTGCAAGTTTTAAATGTACAAGGAGTCCACTTGTACATTATGTTAGTCTTACAATGGCACTGAGAGGGGGGGGTGAATCAGTGTAGCTATTTAATTTCAAATCTACAACTCTTAAATCTGAAAATGAAAGCTTAAAACCAGAAACAACAAATATCACATGAGAGCATCACATAACACAAGATGTAATGAGGTTCACCAGTTTTGGCTACTCCTCAAAAATAGACTGCTTGGACACCCATCCAAATCTAGCCTTTGCAAAGCACCAAATTTACAAACAATTTACTAGCACCCACTGGAAGGAGCACCAACCCCTAATTTATCTGCACCAACAAAAAGGAGCACCAACCCCTGATTTACCAGCACCAACTGGAAGGAGCACCAACCCCTAATTTATTTGCACCAACAGAAAGGAGCACCAACCCTTTATTTACCAGTACCAACAGGAAGGAGCACCAACCCCTAATTTATCTACACCAATAGAAAGGAGCACTAACCCCTGATTTACTAGCACCAACTGGAAGAAGCACCAACACCTGATTCCAAGCACCAACTTGGATTTCTATTTTGAATCTTAGATTGACATAAATATGCCTTCACTTCTACAAGACCCTTACTGGTCTATTGCTCATCCAACCTCTCTTTCAATTCAGGAAACACATATTCCTTCTATGCACTTGTTGCTGCACTCTCTCAGTCGCTCTTTCTCAGCTGCTCTCCCTCAGTTTCATTTCTCTCTTTGAATTTTCTCATATATATCTACCCACACAAAGATCAACCTAATAGATCACTCTTATCGCTCTGCTTACTGTGCTCTTACAGCCTTATCTATGCTCTGACAGCCTTCTCTGCGCTCTGATAGGCTTCTCTGTGTATTTCAGTGCTCTATCATTCTTATCTTCTCACTTTTCAATTTTGAGCTACCTTTTCACTTCTACACGCAACTGCCCTCATGACACATTTACTCTTTTCGGTGGCACTCTTTTCAATTCTGAGCCAAACTTTTTCTTCTGCATGCAACTACCCTTTTATAACA
The DNA here is from genome assembly GCA_028583015.1 of Wollemia nobilis. Lineage (NCBI taxonomy): Eukaryota > Viridiplantae > Streptophyta > Pinopsida > Araucariales > Araucariaceae > Wollemia > Wollemia nobilis. The sequence goes on along the minus strand of JAQPPZ010016717.1, from coordinate 8,286,140 downwards.
ATATTTTCATCTTGAAACCCTAAGTCTTTTGTAACTGCCATTAACCCGCATGCAGCCTATTCATAGCTACTCCTGTGAGTAACTCCTTTCTGACACACTATTATTATATGCAACCTATTAATAGGTTTGTCTCTTTATTTGGGACTCTCAGTATGGCCACCGCTCTGACAGTTTCACAGCGTCACAGCCCTGTAACAGCCGTTCTGTCTTTAATGCACTATTCTAATTTTAGCTGCATAAATTTATTCTATAACTGCCCCCTGTAACTATAGTTCTAACTCTAGTTAACTCTTCTTATTTTGGTTGCATGATTTTCCTTTGCAATGTCCCCTGCAACTACTGTAAGACTTCAGTTAACTGTCACATATCTTATTTTGATTGGGTTCTTCTTTCAATGTGCAAAAGCGACCTATCACGAAATTACGACACTTCTATCTATTTGTACTCTTCTCACCTTTTACCCATGAAAACATGACATGTTGTGATATCGTGACACTTTTCACCTCCTTGTCTTTTTCTCAGCTTGCACCTACAAAAATAGAACATGTCGTGAAATTGTGACACTTTCACTGCCTTGAGCTCTTCTCTGTCTCTTGCCCATGAAAATGAAACATGTCATGAAATCGTGATACTTTCACTTCCTTGCACTCTTCTCTGCTTGCACTAGCGAAATCATGACATGTCACAAAATTGTGACACATTTCGCTTTCGTACACTCTTCTTTGCAAGCACTAGCAAAAACATGACATGTCACGAAATCGCGACACCTTTCACTTTCATACACTTTTCTCTGCAAGCACTAGAGAAAACATGACATGTCATGAAATTGTGACATCTTTCGCTTCTGTACACTCTTCTCTGCAAGCACTAGTGAAAACATGACATGTCACGAAATCGTGACATCTTTTGCTTCCTTGCACTCTTCTCGGCATGCACCCACGAAATCATGACATGTCACGAAATCGTGACACTTTTGCTGCCTTGTGCATTTCTCTGCATTTCACCCACAAAAATGGAACATGTCACAAAATCATGACACTTTTGCTGCCTTGTGCCTTTCTCTACCTTTCACCCACGAAAATGAAACATGTCACTGCCTTGTGCTTTTCTCTACCTTTCACCCGTGAAAACAGAACATGTTGCAAAATCGTGACACATTTTTGCCTTAGCGCTTTTCTTCCCTTTGGGTCACGAAAACTCGACATGTCGTGATATCATGACACTTTTTCTCCTTAGCACTTCCTCTTGCAAATTATCGTGAAATCGTGACACTTTTCCTTGCGAGCTCTTTCTCTCGAACCTGTCACGAAATCGTGACACTTTTTCATCCGTACCATCCTTCTTGCAAATTGTCGTGAAATCATGACACTTTTCTTTATGAGCTCCTTCTCTCAAACATGTCACAAAATCATGACACATTTTCATCCGTACTACCTCTCTTGCAGATTGTCATGAAATCATGACACTTTTCTTTGCAAGCTCCTTCTCCCCGAACCTGTCGCGAAATCATGAAACTTTTTTGTCTGTACCATCCTTCTTGCAAATTGTCATGAAATCATGACACTTTTCTTTGCAAGCTCTTTCTTTTTGAACATGTCACTAAATCGTGACAGTTTTCTTTTCTTGTGCCTTCTCTTCGAACATGTCACGAAATCATGATAGTTTTCTTTGCTTGTGCCTTCTCTCCGAACATGTCGTGAAATCATGACAGTTTTCTTTGCTTGCACCTTCTCTCCGAACATGTCGCGAAATCGTGACAGTTTTCCTTGCATGCGCTTCTTCTTCGAACATGTCATGAAATCATGACAGTTTTTCCACTTGGCTTTTTCTCTGCCAACATGTCGTGAAATCATGATAGTTTTTCTACTGGCCTTCTTTGCTTCAACTTGTCACGAAATCACAACAATTTTTCTACTTGCCTTCTTTTTTTTCAACATGTCATGAAATCGTGATAGTTTTCCTTACGCTTTCTCTCTCTTCAAACATGTCATGAAATCATGATAGTTTTTCTTGTACTTTCTCTCTCCTCAAACATGTCGCGATATCGTGACAGTTTTTCCAGCTTTTCAACATGTCGCGATATCGCGACAGTTTTCTTACTTGTCTTTTTCTTTGATCCTTTGAATCTGGGTCACTTCTGTCTTCTTGGAAATTCATAGATTGACATAAATATGCCTTCACTTCTACAAGACCCTTACTGGTCTATTGCTCATCCAACCTCTCTTTCAATTTAGGAAACACATATTCCTTCTATGCACTTGCTGCTGCACTCTCTCAGTCGCTCTTTCTCAGCTGCTCTCCCTCAGCTTCATTTCTCTCTTCAAATTTTCTCATATATATCTACCCACACAAAGCTCAACCTAACGGATCACTCTTACCACTCTACTTACTGCGCTCTGATAGCCTTCTCTGTGCATTTCAGCGCTCTGTCATTCTTATCTTCTCACTTTTCAATTTTGAGCTACCTTTTCACTTCTACACGCAATTGCCCTCACGACACATTTATTATTTTTTGTGGCACTCTTTTCAATTATGAGCCAAACTTTTTCTTCTGCACACAACTACCCTTTTATAACAATATTTTCATCTTGAAACCCTAAGTCTTCTATAACTACCATTAACCCGCATGCAACCTATTCATAGCTACTCTTGTGAGTAACTCCTTTCTGACACACTATTCTTATACGCAACCTATTAATAGGTTTGTCTCTTTATTTGGGACTCTCAGTATGGCCATCGATCTAACAGTTTCACAATGTCATGGCCTTGTAATAGCCATTCTGTCTTTATTGCACTGTTCTAATTTTAGCTGCATAACTTTATTCTGTAACTGCCCCTTATAACTACAGTTCTGACTCCAGTTAACTCTTCTTATTTTAGCTGCATGATTTTCCTTTGCAATGTCCCCTGCAACTGCTATAAGACTTCAGTTAACTGTCACATATCTTATTTCGGTTGGGTTCTTCTTCTTTCAATGCGCCAAAGCGACCTATCGCAAAATCGTGACACTTCTATATCTTTGTACTCTTCTTGCCTTTTACCCATGAAAACATGACATGTCACGATATCATGACACTTTCTGCCTCCTTGTATTTTTCTCAGCTTGCACTTGTGAAAACAAAACATGTCATGAAATCGTGACACTTTCGCTGCCTTAAGATCTTCTCTGTCTCTTGCCCGTGAAAATGAAACATGTCATGAAATCGTGACACTTTCACTTCCTTGCACTCTTCTCTACTTGCACTAGAAAAATTGTGACATGTCATGAAATTGCGACACCTTTCGCTTCCGTACACTCTTCTCTGCAAGCACTAGCAAAAACATGACATGTCACAAAATCGTGACACCTTTCGCTTTCGTACACTTTTCTTTGCAAACACTAGCAAAAACATGACATGTCACAAAATTGTGACATCTTTCACTTCCATACGCTCTTCTCTGCAAGCACTAGCGAAAACATGACATGTCATGAAATCATGACATCTTTTGCTTCCTTGCACTCTTCTCGGCATGCACCCACGAAATCATGTCATGTCGTGAAATCATGACACTTTCGCTGCCTTGTGCCTTTCTCTGCATTTCACCCAAAAAAATGGAACATGTCGTGAAATCGCAATACTTTCGTTGCCTTGTGCCTTTCTCTGCCTTTCGCCCACAAAAATGAAACATGTCACAAAATCGTGACACTTTTGTCTCCTTGTGCTTTTCTCTGCCTTTCACCCACAAAAATGGAACATGTCGCGAAATCGTGACACATTGTCACCTTAGCAATTTTCTTCCCTTCGGGTCACGAAAACTCGACATGTCATGATATCACGACACTTTTTCTCCTTAGCGCTTCCTCTTTCAAATTGTCATGAAATCACGACACTTTTCCTTGCGAGCTCTTTCTCTCGAACCTGTCGTGAAATCGTGACACTTTTTCATCCATACCATCCTTCTTGCAAATTGTCGTGAAATCGTGACACTTTTCTTTGCGAGCTCCTTCTCTCAAAAATGTCACAAAATCATGACACATTTTCATCCGTACTGCCTCTCTTGCAGATTGTCGTGAAATCGTGACACTTTTCTTTGCAAGCTCCTTCTTCCCGAACCTGTCACGAAATCATGACACTTTTTTGTCTGTACCATCCTTGCAAATTGTTGTGAAATTGTGACAGTTTTCTTTGCTTGTGCCTTCTCTCCGAACATGTCATGAAATCACGACAATTTTCTTTGCTTGCGCCTTCTCTCCGAACATGTCATGAAATCGTGACAGTTTTCTTTTCTTGCGCCTTCTCTCCGAACATGTCATGAAATCACGATAGTTTTTTTGCTTGTGCCTTCTCTCTCTTCGAACCTATCACAAAATCGTGACAGTTTTCCCTGCATGCACTTCTTCTTCGAACATGTCACAAAATCATGATAGTTTTTCCACTTGGCTTTTTCTCTACCAACATGTCACGAAATCGTGACAGTTTTTCTACTTGGCCTTCTTTGCTTCCAACATGTCACAAAATTGCAATAGTTTTTCTACTTGCCTTATTTTCTTTCAACATGTCATGAAATCATGATAGTTTTTCCTTGTGCTTTCTCTCTCTTCAAACATGTCACGAAATCATGATAGTTTTTCTTGTGCTTTCTCTCTCCTCAAACATGTCGCGATATCGTGACAATTTTTCCAGATTTTCAACATGTTGCGATATCACGACAGTTTTCTTGTCTTTTTCTTTGATCCTTTGAATCTGGGCCACTTATATCTTCTTAGAAATTCGTAGTACATGCTCTGACTGCTCTGAACTCTTGTTCACTTCATAAACCAATCTATCTAATGACCTCTACACTCCTGTCCATTGCATCAACCGATCCTTTGTCTGTGTTGACAAAAATGACAATACTTTGGCTGCACCTTGCTCATCAATGAACTCCTGTCCATTGCACTTTGGCTGCACCTTGCTCATAAATGAACTCCTATCCATTGCATCAACTAATCAACTTGACTATGTTGACAACAATGACAATACTTTGGTTGCACCTTGCTCATCAATCTCCCCCTTTGGAATTGTTGGCAACACACGTAATTCCGTGCAATTACTTATAATTCTTCTCCCCCTTTGACAATAATACCAAAGGGTAGCTGCAAAACTCCCCTTGAGTCCATGCACATAATTCTTAGGCACACGTTATGACAGTTAGCAAAAATTACAAATATGAGCACAAAGATAATTAAATATATAAATTCTCCCTCTGCGTACAACACACTGTCGCTGTAATATATTCTGCTTCTGCTGTGGATAATAAAATTGACTCTTGTTTCTTACTATTCCATGTGAAAAAACTATCTCCATGATAGAATGCACCTCCACTGGTACTCTTTCTATCATCTACACATCCTGCCCAAATCTGCATCTAGAAATATGTCCCAGCATTGTCCTCAAATCAGCTCACAAGTTCATCAAGAAAAACTTGCTTAGCATGAACCCACAAAGAGAATTGTTAGAGACCCAATGTGATTCATCAACCTCATAGAAGCATAAAGAGAATTGTTAGAGACTTAGTATGTTCTATACTTAACTCCCAATCTCAATCTCAACTCATTCTCAATCTCAAAAGAATAAGATAGATGTAGTATGCTTTTCTCAAGAACATGAAACACAACCCAACAATTGCCAACCATGCAATAACTCATATAACAATGATACTCATGTTCTTTCCACAACCTATATCTTTTCTCAACCAATTAGGGCTTTAACAACAATGCTTATAGACAAGGTTTAACCAACATCATTCAACTCAAGATTAACCTTGAAGCATTCAATCGATCACTACATGAAAAGGAAACTAGTAGACATCCTTTTCCTTCCAAAGGTATTTGAACAAAACAATGACCAACATAAATCACCAATGCAAAGAATAACTTGCTCAAATCAAACTCAATGGAGTAAGCCCAAATCATGTATCAAGTAAAGCATTAACTTGATCAAAACAACCTCTATGAAAGCAACTCAACCATTCATCACCAGGCTAGAAATCATCTGGCTACTCATTATAAACCTCTTCTTCAATCTTCCCATTCAACACGCTGATTTCACATCTGTCAACAAAATTGACAAGTGACTCACACTTGTACCAACTTTTGTCCAACACTGTACCAACACTATAATTTTACTGCCAACTCTGTGCAAGCATCAAACACAGTACCACAAAACCAACCAAATCATCTGAACTGTTATAATCCTTAACTTTTGATAGTGGCAGTGAGAACCATCAACAGTACAACAATGACATATAGCAATATTACCAATAAAGACAACTCTCAATTTAATCATCACCCTTCACGGCACTACCACAAACAACTGTATGAACAAAAAAGACACTTTGACAGCTATACAACAACTCCCCGACAACTTTCCTTTCATCCTCAGATAACCACACAAATACATAGGAGCATTAAAATAAAACTTTAACATTGCTCCCCCTGAGGATGTACTACCTAGAGTGGCTTAGTGCAATAGCGGAGTAGTCTCCTTTAGTCCAAGGAGACACGATTCCCTTTCTTCTATCTTTCTCCAGACTTTCTTGAACTTGGGCTTGAGTTTTTCAACTACATCCCCGTTTTGCACCTTTTCGTGAACTTGAACATTTTTCTTGCACAGTTGTTTCTTGTGCATCCTTGATGGTTGATATTTCCTTTCTTTTATGCACATGATATGTTCTCTGCCTGTGTTGCATTATTTTTGTCTGATGAAATCTACGGTCTTACCTTAGATTGGATACAGACGTGCTCGGACAAAACCTTGCTATGTGCCCATGACCATTACATTTAAAACATTGCACATGATATGTCCCCTTTCTGTGTTGCACTCTTTGTGTCTGATGAAATCTAGGGTTTTGCCTTAGATTAGATATAGAAGTGTTTGGACAAAACCTTGCTATGTGCCCATGGCCATTACATTTGAAACATTGCATAGGGTGTTCACTCAGGATAGCAGATGTGTTTTTATCAGCATAACTTTTTGATCTATTGTTCAGTCCACAACAAAATGCCTTGTGACCGTAATGGTTGCATCTAAAACAATAGCCATTAAAAGCATTATTATGAAAAGAATGAGAGTGAGAGAACCTCTTTTGTTGTGGTTGCTTTGCTATAGATCTCCTTTGATATTTTCTTCCTTTTGAAGATTCAGCTTCAAACTTTTCTTGCTTTGATTTTTCAATAGTGAGCTTCTTCTTTTCTGCACATTTGGAAGATGAAGGTTGTTTTGCTTCCACCTTTTCTTACTTTGACCTTTAACTGTGAACTTCTTCTTCTCTACATATTTGAATGATGAAGGTTGTTCAGCTTCATATCCAAGACCATGCTTATCCGTGGAACTTCTTTGTTGGCTTATCATTTTTTCTAGCAACTCTGTGCTATTCTCAAATTTGAGATTTGTATTGGATTTTTCTAGTTGTTTCTTCAATAAAACAATCTCTTCTTCTTGTTGGTGGCAAACAGTATCTTTCTCATTGATCTATGACCTGAGAGTTTCTTCAGTCCTTTTGGACTCTTCTACTTGTAGCTTCAGATTACTAACAACTTTGTTAGATTCCTCTTCACATTTGTTATATACCTCAACTTTATTATCCAGTTGTGTCTTCAAGGCATCTTCTATTTTCTTGGTCGTTTGAAATTGTAAGAAGAGATTTTCAATCTCATCCCCGTATTCTTCCAAATTTTTGGACAGTCTGTTGTTCTTTTTCTTTTGTATACTTAACTCTTCAAGTGCGGCTATCAACTCACCTTCTAGATCTACTTCAATCTCCAGGTTTTCATTGCATACTTCAGAATCCACTTCTTCTCCCTTCTCTAGTTTAGTTTTCTCTTCCACAAGAACTGAAACTAGCTGAGATGCCTTTTTGGAGGAGGATCTATTCTTCTTACCCATTGTGTACTAATCCAAGATCAACCCTGGCTGATTTAGCTTGAGACGAGAACTTGGCTTTGATACCAATTGTTAGTCTTACAATGGCACTGAGAGGGGGGGTGAATCAGTGTAGCTATTTAATTTCAAATCTACAACTCTTAAATATAAAAATGAAAGCTTAAAACCAGAAATAGCAAATATCACATGAGAGCATCACATAACACAAGATGTAACGAGGTTCACCAGTTTTGGCTACTCCTCAAAAATAGACTACTTGGACACCCATCCAAATCTAGCCTTTGCAAAGCACCAACTTTACAAACAATTTACTAGCACCCACTAGAAGGAGCACCAACCCCTAATTTATCTGCACCAACAAAAAGGAGCACTAACCCCTGATTTACTAGCACCAACGGGAAGGAGCAACAACCCCTAATTTATCTGCACCAACATAAAGGAGCACCAACCCCTGATTTACCAGCACCAACTAGAAGGAGCACCAACCCCTAATTTATCTACACCAACAGAAAGGAGAACCAACCCCTGATTTACCAGCACCAACTGGAAGGAGCACCAACCCCTGATTCCAAGCACCAACTTGGATTTCTATTTTGAATCTTAGATTGACATAAATATGCCTTCACTTCTACAAGACCCTTACTGGTCTATTGCTCATCCAACCTCTCTTTCAATTCAAGAAACACATATTCCTTTTGCACACTTGCTGCTGCACTCTCTCAGTCGCTTTCTCAACTGCTCTCCCTCAGCTTCATTTCTCTCTTTGGCTTTTCTCATATATATCTACCCACATAGAGCTCAACCTAATGGATCACTCTTACCGCTCTACTTACTATGCTCTAACAACCTTCTCTGTGCTCTAACAACCTTCTCTGCGCTCTGACAGCCTTCTCTGCGCATTTCGGTGCTCTATCATTCTTATCTTCTCACTTTTCAATTTTGAGCTACCTTTTCACTTCTACACGCAACTGCCCTCGTGGCACATTTACTCTTTCCAGCAGCACTCTTTTCAATTCTGAGCCAAAATTTTTCTTCTGCACACAACTGCCCTTTTATAATAATATTTTCATCTTGAAACCCTAAGTCTTCTGTAACTGCCATTAACTCGCATGCAGCCTATTCATAGCTACTCTTGTGAGTAACTCCTTTTTGACACACTATTCTTATATGCAACCTATTAATAGGTTTGTCTCTTTATTTGTGACTCTCAATATGGCCACCGCTCTGACAGTTTCACAACATCATGGACCTGTAACAACCGTTCTATCTTTAATGCACTTTTCTAATTTTAGCTGCATAACTTTATTCTATAACTGCCCCTTGTAACTGCAGTTCTGACTCCAGTTAACTCTTCTTATTTTGGCTACATGATTTTCCTTTGCAATGTCCCCTGCAACTGCTGTAAGACTTCAGTTAACTGTCACATATCTTATTTCGGTTGGGTTCTTCTTCTTTCAATGCGCCAAAGTGACCTGTCATGAAATCGTGACACTTCTATCTCTTTGTACTCTTCTTGCCTTTTACCCATGAAAACATGACATGTCATGATATCGTGACACTTTTTGCCTCCTTGTCCCTTTCTCAGCTTGCACCTGTGAAAATAGAACATGTCTCGAAATTATGACACTTTCACTACCTTGAGCTCTTCTCTATCTCTTGCCCGCAAAAACGAAACATGTCGTAAAATCGTGACACTTTCGCTTCCTTGCAATCTTATCTGCTTGCACTAGCAAAATCATGACATGTCACAAAATCACGACACCTTTCGCTTCCATACACTCTTCTCTGCAAGCACTAGCGAAAACATGACATGTCGCGAAATCATGACACCTTTCGCTTCCGTACACTTTTCTCTGCAAGCACTAGAAAAAACATGACATGTCATAAAATTGCGACATATTTCACTTTCGTACACTTTTCTCTACAAGCACTAGCGAAAACATGACATGTCGCAAAATCGCGACATCTTTTCTTCCTTGCACTCTTCTCGACATGCACCCACGAAATCATGATATGTCATGAAATTGTGACACTTTTGCTACCTTGTGCCTTCCTCTACATTTCACCTACGAAAATGGAACGTGTCGCGAAATCATGACACTTTCGCTGCCTTGTGCCTTTCTCTGCATTTTGCTCGTGAAAATGGAACATGTAGTGAAATCGTGACACTTTTGTTGCCTTGTGCTTTTCTCTGCCTTTCGCCCACAAAAACGAAACATGTCATGAAATCGCGACACATTTTTTCCTTAGTGCTTTTCTTCCCTTCGGGTCGCAAAAACCCGACATGTCGCGATATCATGACACTTTTTCTCCTTAGCGCTTCCTCTTGCAAATTGTCATGAAATCGTGACACTTTTCCTTGTGAGCTCTTTCTCTCGAACCTGTCACGAAATCGTGACACTTTTTCGTCCGTACCATCCTTCTTGCAAATTGTCATGAAATTGTGACACTTTTCTTTGTGAGATCCTTCTCTCAAACATGTCATGAAATTGCGACACATTTTCGTCCATACTGCCTCTCTTGTAGATTGTTGAGAAATTGTGACACTTTTCTTTGCAAGCTCCTTCTCCCCAAACCTGTCGCAAAATCGTGACACTTTTTTTTCTGTACCATACTTCTTGCAAATTGTCATGAAATCACGACACTTTTATTTGCAAGCTCTTTCTTTTCGAACATGTCATGAAATCACAATAGTTTTCTTTGCTTGCGCCTTCTCTCCGAACATGTCGTGAAATCATGATAGTTTTCTTTGCTTGCGCCTTCTCTTCGAACATGTCACAAAATCATGACAATTTTCTTTGCTTGCGCCTTCTCTCCGAACATGTCACAAAATCATGATAGTTTTCCCTGCATGCGCTTCTTCTTCGAACATGTCATGAAATTGTGATAGTTTTTCCACTTGGCTTTTTCTCTGCCAACATGTCATGAAATCGTGACAATTTTTCTACTTGCCTTCTTTGCTTCCAACTTGTCGCGAAATCGCGACAGTTTTTCTACTTGCCTTCTTTGCTTTCAACATGTCACAAAATCATGATAGTTTTCCTTGTGCTTTCTCTCTCTTCAAACATGTCGCGAAATCACGACAGTTTTTCTTGCGCTTTCTCTCTCCTCAAACATGTCACGATATCGCGACAGTTTTTCTAGCTTTTCAACATGTCGCGATATCGTGACAGTTTTCTTACTTGTATTTTTCTTTGATCCTTTGAATCTGGGCCACTTCTGTCTTCTTGGAAATTCACAGTACATGCTCTGACTGCTCTGAAATCTTGTTCACTTCATCAACCGATCTATCTAATGACCTCTGCACTCCTGTCCATTGCATCAACCGATCCTCTGTCTGTGTTGACAACAATGACAATACTTTGGCTGCACCTTGCTCATCAATGAACTCCTATCCATTACACTTTGGCTACACCTTGCTCATCAACGAAATCCTATCCATTGCACCAACTGATCAACCTGACTGTGTTGACAACAATGACAATACTTTGGTTGCATCTTGCTCATCACATTAGTTAGATAGGTAGAGTAAGGGGCAAGGAATATATCTTCCTATATAAAGGCCTCATAGTGAGTGTTTCATAAGAGGATCATAAGAGGAGCATATGTAGTAGTAAGTATAAAGTGTGTGTGGTAGTGTGGTACAATGTAGTCCTTTCATATTCTTTCATGGAGTGTTTATGTCCTCCATTATTTAGCATTGTACTATTTTTATCACTTTCATTAATGGTACATTTTTGAGTTATTTGCATATGTTCATTTCATTATTTTCTTGCATATTATTGTGTCATTAGTTTATATTTATCTCATATTAGTTGTCTTACATCTTGTGGTTGTATTCCCTACACTACCATCTCATCAAAAGCTAACAGTGGTATCAAAGCACATGGTATATTAGTTAGGATCTAGTGAGAGTGCCATGGTAGATCAATCAAAAAATAGGGAGAGCCACATGTGAGATTGAGAAAAATCCAAAAATCTCATTTACAAAATTTTTGAGATTACATTTGGCTATGGCCAAGCTGGACAATATAGCTAAAACTTCAGGGTGCGAAGCTACACCTAAGCCTCAAGCCATGTTGGAAAATCCCTGTATGGTCTCTAGATAACCTCATCTATCTTGAGCTATGCAAATTACTATGCATAATGATCAATCATGCTTGCACAAGGATGACTCTGATCCCTCTCCTAGTATCGCTGCCATAGGATCCCATAGCTGATCTCCACAGCCACAAGCTATGCTTGCATCATCCAAGGCAGTCCTTGCGATCAATCCACAACAATATGCTACCATCCCTAAACATGTAGTAGAAATTTGCATCCCAAGCCTTTCCACCCATGACAATGGATCTCGTATATCTCATCGTAAAGTTGTGCCAACAACATCGTACCCTAATACATCACTAACAACCTTTCTATGGTGCACTCTACAAGTGAAAATGCCAAATCCAAAAGGTTTTAATGAAACCTAGATCCTGATGATTATGGAAGTAACATGTTGGAGATAAGCATCATCAGTAAGGCATATCTCATAGTCAAAACATCTACCTCATACCACATATACCTCATACCATAGCTCCACTAGGATGACTCTGCTGGGTAAGTCTCATATGCCTCGCGCCAGTCCTCTCAAAAGTATCTCTGCAAAATTGTATCTCTAAGATCTTGATGAGCAGACATAATCAAAAACCCCTATATCAGAATACATAAAATTTGGTAGATGTTCTCTAACATCGCTATCATCTCCCTAGTCGACAAGTAGAAGGTGTTGGTGTGAGGGTCCCACAGATCTATCAAAGCTGCCAGGTAGACTCTGTCTCCCAACACTAGCTCTAACCATGTCACTTGTTTGAGACCAATGGTATAAAGTTATTTACAGTCATCCCTAGTCAGTAAATAGCTAGTAGTTTGAAAGAGAGTTTGAAATTGATACCGAATCTTGATCACTTGATAAAGGCAAACAAGCATAACAAAAATGCAACAAAATTGCACAAAAATAGCAAAAGTAGCTTAAAAATGGGACCTTTTTCCCCTAAATTCATGGACGTCCCACCTAGGGATAGCCACCAAATTGGAAGCTGTCCTAGCCAGGGATGGCCATTGGTGGCTTTCCCACCCAGGGATGATCCCCAAAAAATGCTAAAAAATGGTCTTCTTGGCCCTACAAAAACTCATAAAAACATAAAAAATGGTATAAAATTGCACAAAAACCAAAAATAAAGCACAAATTTCTACATATTATCACTACTGAGGTTCATTTACTGATATTTAGTGTGTTTTGTTGGAAAATGTGAAAATAATTACATTTCCAAGTTTATTAAAGTCTAGTGGCAAATTGAGCCCTTACCCGTCTTGTGTCGGTTCCACCACTCGTCGAGTCTTGAGGCTGGCTCATGGTGATTGTGGGATGGTTTTGGTAGTTCTAAAATTTTTAAAATCACTCTTCTACTCCTCACATCTTAGTTTTCCAATTCAGAAGAGTACAAATTAGCTATTTTGACCAATTTTGAGCTTAAAAGGCCTAGAATAAGCATGGCCATCCTAGGGTGGTATGGCCAGAAAATTGGTTGACCGTCCCACCTTGGTATGACCATAAATTGTACAGCCATCACATAGGACAGCCACAAAAAAACCACAAAAACAAATAAAAAAGCAAATAAAATGGTCTAAAACCACCAAAAATATGTCAAAATTGATAAAATTCAAAACGATCAATATTGAACCCAAATTGTTCATTTATGAATTGAAAAGTCTCTAATTCAATCCCAAATAAGGCCATTGTGGTTAGACCACTCCATGGGAATGAGGTATTCAGTTCTTTTCTTCCATGAAATATCAACAAAACCATCAAAATACTAACAAAATTGATAAATTTTATAGTGGGTAAAGTTGCAGGAATCCCAATCAAGCCATATTGGTCAAGTGACTCGTCATTTTCATCATTGGTCATACCCTCATTGACTCGTCACTTGAGGGGGTAGTCATAATAATGAATTCATAATCAAAATCAACACTCAAACACTCAAAAGTGTAACTTACATACATTCAAAATAATCATTGCCAAAGATAAATTTCAAGCCTACACTGGGGCAAATAATCTAGCACCAATTCAAAAAAACAAATTTTTGGTATCGTTGAAGCCTGAGGACACGTATCCCAAAATAGGACAATTAAGAAACCAAGACCAAGTATACCCTAAGCCCTTAAGACTATTATTACAATGTGGCTGAAAGGTATACCAAAATTAAATCCTTCAATTATGTCAAAAGCAAGGATTCCAAGAATGTATGCTCTTTCCATGATGGAGGTGTTGTGGAGTTTTCCCACTTACCCTTCAGATATTTGTCACGTCATAGGATAATCTAAAGATCACAACCAACACTGTGGATTCTGGTTGATCCATCTCTTTAACCTAGAAATATATTACTTAAAAAGATCTAGACAGACTAGGTTGGGTAAGGAAAGGTTTATCTATTTGATTTTATGGTTCAATCACCCACTTATGCCATAAGAAATTATTCTATGTTATTTTGATTATTTTGTGACCAAACCTATTATAAAAAAATCTTATAAAGCCTATACCAGTGCCTTATCCATTGGGTAGTTGTAGCAAATTTATATTTATGATCGAAGTAGAAAAAGAGGTGGGGGGAACTAGTTCATTTTAATTCATTTGAATAATGTAATGCAAGAAAATGATTAAACTAGTGAAAATAAAGTGCCATCCACATGTTTACAAGAAAACATAAATGAGTATAACATAGACCATAAACACAGAATATGCCAAGGGAAGAGTTGGGATTTTAATTAATAAAAAAAAAATTACATATCAGTAGACTAGCAGAGTGCTTGATCTTTATATGTCATTTCATTACAATAAACCCTCGGTTTGAATATTCATAACAAGGGGTCATTTCTCCCCATCTTAATTATAGTGATGTAAGAGTTCCCAACTCTGGCATGTTCCACAGAAAATAATCTCAGTGAACAACGCTCCCTAGATAGTCCCTGGTAAATGATAGAAGAAATGGTGGTAAGAGACACAGACATATAGACACAAGGAAAATGTAACTAACACGACAAACAAAGCTTATACCTAGGATTTTATCTCTTAGAGGTTTGATTAAAAAACTCTAGCTACAACATGCTCCTTCTTATAGTGCAATTTTTCCTAACTATTGTATCCAAAAATAAAATGTAGTAAAAAATGGACACATAGCCCACGTTCTATTCTTACACAGGTGGTGGTTGTGTATCTCTCCCTATACTGCCCTATGCTGGTGGTTGTGAACTTCTTAGTACGTGTGTTTTCGAGGAAATGGGACCCACTCCTATTCTCAGGTTATGAATATCCTGGTCAATGAATTCCCGTGCCTCATCATGAAATATCAGTGAGAACAGTAGTAGGTTCAAATCCTGCGTGGTCTTGTTCACCCAATAACTTGCCCATTGTATGTTGTTTTTAGTGAAAACACATAGGCGGTCCACCATCTCTACCAAGGCCATGAAGCACTTTGACAATTTATCACCAGAGTTTAAATCAAACTCTTGAATATTTTGGAACACAAAATTTTTAATATTGGAAGCCCACCCAAAATCCTCAATCGTGAGGTTGCAGTCTGCTAGCTCCTCATTGGCTTCTTTCTCGAAATTCACCACCTCCTGAATCCACTTGATCCAAATTTGTTAATTCTATAAAAACATAAAAAACTTGATATATTCCTCAGCAAAGAAGTACAAGGAATCATCTGACAAGGTGGTCGTCATCCTAGGAATCGATACGTAGTCCTCCTGAAACCTTATGTATATGAGAAGTATTGAATTCACCCCTTGATATCCTTGTTGTAGGTGGTTTTGTATAAGGACAACATATAGAACTAAATCTCCCATTCTTTCTTAAATTTTTTCCTTCATTTCTTGCTTTAATTCATCTATCAATCCAAGCTGAACGATGGCCTGTGCAGTAGAAGGAGCGGGTATTTTTAATTTGTCAACTTAAATTTGAAGTTGCTCAACCTTGAGTTGTAATTTTCCTGCTTCAGCAACCTTTGCCTTCCATCCTTATAATTATTTTTCTACTACCTCTACCACCTGTTCTTGGGAGGCCAGTTGTGATTTCATCATATCTATGGGTGCAACTTCTACTCTTATGACACCGTTACTTACATTGATGGTGGCCTCTTTCATGCTAGGTGGTAGTGGGATTTTAGAGGTGGCATTATATGCATAAATTACTTATTGCACAGCTATCCTACATGGCCCGATTATTACTTTACTAGGAGATATTTGCTCCTCCATATCCTAAATCTAGTCCTCCTCATCGATAGTGGATTGGCAACTATCTTTGACCATGGTCAAAGTGAGACTTTTGATGTCTTGGCCTGAAGGCTCGGTTTGGTCCTTCTTCAGAGTAGGTGACTGGGAGAGACTTTTTTCTTGCACTTCGTAGTCCTTAAGTATATTTGACAACCCCTCAGCTTTAGTTATTTTCTTCATAACCTTAGGGGAGACTTGTCATTCTTCCTAGTTTATCACCAAGGTGGCATAATATAAGTAAAATTGACCTTCCACCAACTGGCCCAGCTCTTCTGGGCACATTAGTTTCATAGCTGATGATGTGGTGCTTTGGGATGGGCCAATAGCTAACTCCTTCCCTTTTGAGGTGGTAGAGGGAGAACTGGAAGAAGAAGGGAGCCTTACCTACTCTTGTTGTGCCTCATCAATGATCTTCATCATGACCTCAAAGAGGTCAGAGTCTTGCTAGATGACTTAGAAGGTGGGGTCCTAGAATTATTTTAGTGGAGTAGTTGGGACCAGTGGGACCACCTTATCCACCAATAGCCCTTGGTGCAACTTCAATTGAGAGCTATAATCACCAATTATTTCAAGCCTACTATAAGGCCTCTCCTTCATTCTCCAAACTAGATCTAGTGACTGGTTATTTTTTAAAGCCTTCTGCATTTTGTCTTCAAAATTATCCTTGTTGTGAGTGACTTGCATAATTTCTTCTATGATGGCCATCTGGATCATAGGCCCTCCAAGTAACTTCTGGGAAGTAGTACGTATCCATGTTCCAAATGGCCCGTAGCACAACAAAGTGGCCCAGGTATGTGTAGGGGCCCATCGAGCAAGGGATGGGCAGCCATGGCACAAATCCTTTCTTTCTCAGGTACCTAATTTTAACTTCTTTGACCATTTGCCGAGTAATCTCCAATATAGAAATTGAAGTCAAGAAATATATGGGGAGTGTCTGACAAGAAAATTTTGAACCATACAACCTGATATAGGAATACTCTTCCATGTAGAAGAAATCCCCTGCCTATGCTTTGTGTAGAAACTCCCTTACTCCAACCCCAATTCTATCCGGCTCTTCCCCACATAACCGAAGGTGTACTATAAGAAGGACTTTCTCAAAAAAGGTCTTGTAGCTTGAACAACCCTCCTGGTTGCATAGTAGCTGGTCCTGGATAGTGGGAGCAGTCACCCCCCCTATTCGAGCCACTAAGGATTTGTCCAATTGTACTACGAACAAATGGATAAGAATGAGTAATAGGAAAAAGGAGGCATCTCCTCCTTACCAGCCAATATAGCCTCCTGTAAATCTTGTAATTCTTGGTCAATGTTATCATTGATAACATCTTCCCATAAGTAGAGGGGGGTTCTATCAGTCCTATTGCACTGTAGGATTAGAAACATGACCTCCTTTGTAATTGGCTCCAAATCCTTAATGCCCAATGCCAAGTTGATCATGTCTACGTAATATTGCACCCAGGGCCAAAGTAGAAATTTCTTGATAGGAAATCCTGATGGCCTGCATTTCCCCCCATTTAGGAGTGTTTTTGGGAACAAGGTGTTTATCATGTAATTGTCTTGGAGAGCCAATGTTTTAAAATCCAACACCTGAGACACCATAGCAAGGCCAAAAATCCATCTGATCCTATCTGCTATCACTCGGGCCACCGCCTGATTTTTATAGTCATGAATGGTGCGACTTCTGGAATCATACGCTACTGCCAACCACGCTAAGAGGTATTATGAGTGATAGACTCTGGGACAGGTTAAACATCCCAAATTGGTATTCCACTTGTTGCAAATAGGGGGAGGTTTAGTGCTATCTCGGTAAGCCCTCATGTAAAGACTTCTGAGCAATGTCGGGTATCGCTAGCTGTCTTCTTCTGTAGGGTCGAAGGTGTAAATGGTCACCCCCTCAACCTCCTTTTGCTATTACATGGTAATGTCCCTGTCTATGTCTGGTAAGTTGGCCAGGGCTTTGGGGTCTTGTGCTCTTCCCATCCTTCTTATCATTGGGCATGCCCCAGTAATTTTAGCGATTATCGCTCTGACAATCGAGGCCTCTGGTGCGACTAAGCTTGTTGAAGCCATGGAAATGGATGCGAAAGATGATACAGACTTACTTTCTTCTCCCTTCTGTGCTCGACCTCATCGAGAATAATTCTTGCATGCGCGAATGGCATAGAATGGATCCACCACCCTCCTATTAAAGCATGAGTATTTAATTTTGGTAGGTGAAGCGCATGCACTTTACGTCCAATGGGACATGCTAATTGGCTAGGTGTGCCACCTCGTTTGTGAATTACAGCTAGAATGCAAATTCATGGGAAACATGGTGGCTTTAGGTTGGATGATGTGGGGTACTCTTGATTGATACACATGCAGGATCTGTGCCCTCTTAATTCCTCACGTGCTCCATTAGGGAATGGAAGCGCATGGTCCTTGGGGCTAGCGCATGGATTCGTGCACCCACTCACTTTTTGTATAACCCAAGGAAATGGGACATGTGGGACCTAATGGGGCACATAGGTTATGTGCCCCAAGGTCTCTATGTGCTCCATAGTGGAGCACACAACCCAAAGGTATGTAAAAAAATTGTGCACCTGACTAAAAATTTGTGCGCTCCACTATGATTGGAACACGTAGACTTGGTTTGGGGTGCATACACTTGTACACCCCAAGGGAGGTGGTGCACTCTAATTAGGAGTGGAGCACACTGGATGGGAAGGGAATGCACTACTTGTGCACTCTAATGGTTATCCACATGCTCCATTTAAAGGGAGCACACGATGGAGGTCGATGAGCATGCAAAGACATGCACCCATGGAGGCATCGTGTTCTCCATTAGAATGGAGCACATAGGGTGGAGGCAAGAATTAAAATATGTATACCCATGGAGGTATCATGTGCTCCATTAGAATGGAGCACATGAGGTGGAGGCATGCAATAGTCCAAAGGGGTGCACACTTTGTGTGCCCCTTTGGACTATTGCACGCTCCACCTCCCTGTGGAGCACATGGACTCTGCATGGGGTGCACAAGCTTGTGCACCCCTTGAGGGCTTTGTGTGCCCCATTCCCAATGGGGTGCATGGGATTTGGGATGAGTGCATGGCTTGTGCGCTTGGTGGGGTCTTTGCATGCTCCTCTAATGGAGCACACGGACTTTGGCTTGGGGTGCACGGCTTGTGCACCCTAGGGGACTTTTGGTGTGCTCCAACATTAGTGGAGTGCATGGGCTTGAGTAAGGGTGCACCACCTTGTGTGCCCTTAAGGAAAGGGACTTAGACCCCAAAAAGGGGGACTACCTTTTTGGGGTCAACACCGGCTCTAACTAGGACAAGGGTATGGATGGAAGACACCAACTTGAGAACTCTAGACTCTCTTAGTAGACCAATAACCAACTTACACACACACTTTTATTTTTTTATGCCTCACCCAATGGGACCAAAGGACTTCAAGTGTTTCCCATTAACTGGTATGGGCATTTCTTCTCCTTCCATGTCTTTTAACCTGTAAGTGTGTTGACCGACTATTTTAGCAATTTGATAAGGTCCCAGCCACTTAGGTTCAAATTTGTCTTTTTCCCCAGGTTTGTCATTCTTGGGGTCCCAATAGAGCACCACTTCACCCATAGAAAAATTTTAACCCTTGGCCTTCTTGTTGAATAACTCCACTATCCTGTTCGTTTGGTTGATCATCCTTGCAACAACTTCCTTCCTGTCTTCTTCCAATTTCACCAGTTGATCCATTCTCCTTTGCAACCCATATGGTCTTTCATGATCTTGCAGTAATAAGGAGAGAGCTGCTCTTTCTAGCTGAGGAGGTAGCAGTGCCTTTTCTCCATACACTAATTCATATGGTGACTTACCAGTAGCTCTTTTTATTGATAGTCTGTCTGCCCACAAGGCAAATTTAAGCTCACTGTCCCATCCTCTTTTGTTCTTCCCCAATGACCTCTTAATCCTGGTAATGATATTCTTATTTGAGGATTCGACTAGCCCATTGCCCTGAGGGTAGTAATTGGCAGAGTGAGCCAGCTCAATACTGTATTTAGTGTAGAAGTCAACCATATCATAGGAGGTAAAGTACTTGGCATTATCTGTTACCAATTTCTTGGGTGCCCCAAATCTGGTTAATATATTTTCCTCCAAGAAATTAATAATGGTTGTTGTTGTAGATCTCTTGAGAGGGGCTGCTTCAACCCATTTGGTTAGATAGTCTATGGTAGTGATAATCCATTTATGTCCTCCTAAAGAATTGGGGTTGATTTCTCCAATTAAGTCTATCCCCCACTGAGAAAAAGGAGTTTCAATAATCACTGGCTGTAGTGGCATTGCAGGTAGGTTTTTCTTACCAGTGAAAACTTGATAGCTGTAGCAACTCCTTACTGACTGATATACATCCTTGAACAGGGATGGCCAATAATATCCTACCCTCATGATTTGATTAGTTGTTGCCTTGGGAGCAAAATGGCCACCATAGAACCCTGTATGAAATTCTTTAATGATCCCAGGGGCTTCCTTCTCAGTTACACACAGTAGTAACACCCCATTGGGGTGCCTCCAATACAACCAATTTTCTTGAAGGTGGTATTTTTGAGCCTGTTGCTTAATACTCCTAATTATGCTAGAAGATTTTCCAGGTAGGAAGGATAGATTTTTTAGATAAAACAACACATCCTTATACCATTCAGATACTTCATATTCAGGTTGTTCACCCTGTTGTTCTTCCTGCACCAGGACAACATTATTCATTTCCTGTTCTTCTTTGCAAGCCATGTAAGCCATGTACTTTGCCAACCCTTGGCCCTTAATAATTTTTATTGCTTTGAACTCCACATCATACTGTAGTAGTTTTACCATCCACCTTGCTGAACTGCCTGTGGGCTCGGGCTGGGTGAGGACATATTTGATGGCAATGAAGGGTATACAGGCCACAACTTTACAAGAACCAAAAATACTTTTGAAATGTTCTAAGGCCTGAATGAGGGCAAAGGCTTGCTTTTCAATTGGTTTATATCTCAGCTGAGCCCCCTTCATTCCTGAACTCATAAAGGCTATTGGTTTCTCATTTCCTTGTTCATATTTCTGGGACAGTACAACTGCTATGGTATGTTCTGAGGCAAAATAATATAGGTTGAAATTCTTAGAATGGTCTGGACAAGTCAACATAGGTGCAGTGGTAATAGCCTCTTTGATCTACTGAAAAGCTTTGATATTGTCTTCATCCCATTTGATCCTTGCATCCTTTTTAATCATATCATTTACAGGCTTTGCAATTGCAGCAAAATTTGGGACAAATCTTCTGACAAAATTTATTTTACCGAAGAAAGACCTGACTCCTTTGAGGCTCTTGGGGGTGGTATTTGTGCAATTGCCTTTGTTCTCTCTGGATCAATACTAATTCCCTCCTTTGAGACCACATGTCCCAATAGTTTACCATGGGTGGCTCCAAAAAGACACTTCTTTGGGTTTAAAGAAATCCCATACTCCTTACATCTTTGAAAAACCTAGGATAGATGAGAAAAATGATCTGCAGGGTCCTTGGAAAAGATAGTAATATCATCCAGGTACACCACCACAATTTTAAACATCAGTCCTTTGAAGGTAAAATCCATAGCCCTTTGGAAAGTAGCCCCAACATTCATCAGCCCAAATGGCATCCTCTGATATTCAAAAGTTCCCCAGGGTGTAGTAAAAGCAGTTTTAAACCTGTCTTCGGGATTGACCAAAATTTGATTGTACCCTAAAAAACCATCTAGTAGAGATATTTTGGAAGATCCCACTATCGCTTGCAACAACTGTTCCATATTGGGGAGGGGATAATTATCCTTGAGGGAGCTCTTGTTTAAATTTCTAAAATCCACACAGAGCCTGATTTCCCCATTCTTCTTCCTTACAGGCACTAAGTTTGCTATCCAGGAAGAGAACCTCACCTTCTTAATGATATTTGCATTAAGAAATTTTTGGACCTCCTTTTGCATAACAGGATGCAGGGTGGGATTAAAATTTCTTTTCTTCTACCTAAAAGGCTTGGCATCCTCCTTCAGGGGAATAATATGGGTCATCACCTCGGTGTTGAATGTTCTCAAATCCTCATAGCTCCAAGCAAAACTATCTCTATTTTTTCTTAGATATTGGATATATTGCTTCTTTTCTTTGGCTGGTAGTCCTCTATCAATCTTGACCATTTTTGGATCCCTACTGTCCCAACATTGACCTCTTCACCTTCTGATTCATGGGGTGCAGTTCTATGTGCCTTATCAAAATCATCAAAGAGAGACTCCAAGGACACTAGCCCCCTGGGGATTTTATTAGTTTTAAGTTGTATCACTTCAGTGGGGGTTCCTATAACATGCTACAATTTTTCTTCATCTTCCTCATCATAAATTACCCCAACAAATTGATTTTGTACTATCATAAAATCTTTGATATCAACATCATCTTGGAAAACTTGCAGGTAAACCACATTGTCAGGGATAGAGGGATGGTACACAGATATAGTGGGAAACCTATCCATATATTCTGTATCAATTTTAGGGCTATCTACCCCAGAAGCATTCACAACCAATAGATTGGCAACATGGTTTTTCTCCCTGGGTATGTGCAATATATTAAAGGCCAAGAATCTACTGATTTCATCCAGAACAACTTGCTTGTATTGCTTCAGCCTAGGGTGCTTGGTCTGATACCTCCCCTTGATCTGTTGTATGATCAACTCAGCATCCCCATATATAGTGAGGAAGTTGATACCCAGCTCCTTAGCTTTCCTTAGACCCAACAGTAGAGCCTCATATTCAGCCACGTTATTAGTACATGGGAATTCTAGTCGGTAAGGCACCCCTAGGTAATTGCCTTTTATGTCAGTTAGATTAATCCCAGCTCCTACCCCTATTTGTGACTTGGCTCCATCAAATGTCATGGTCCACATTTCAGTGGTAAGAACCCTATCTGACTCAGCATCTACAACAACTCTAATTTTTGGATCCATTCCTTCAGCATTGGGTACTTCTTTAAGAAAGGGAGTGTGCCAAATGGAATAAACTCCTAACTCTTTCTCTTCTATAGAGCTGACCAAATTCACTGTGGTGTTGTCAGGTTTCATGAGTTCAACTAATATTTTTTTGAAGGGCTCCCTCCTTAAAGTTGCTTGTTCTTTGGATGAAAGGGGAATGGTGGCATATGACCAGTCTAGCTAGATTGATCCACCTAGTTGTTTGGCCCAATGTCTAGACAATAATAAGGAAAAGAATGGGTCCACATCAACCACTGCTACATCCATGACAATCCCTTTCTTTGGATATTGGTCTAAGAAGACTAAAAGGCCTATAATTATTCCCACACAGGGCACCTGCCTGTTGTCCATGACAGAAATGGGAGGAGAGTCTTTGGTGCATATCAGTCCCAACTGATCAGCCACCTATTTTGGGCATGACATTATGAGATGCCCCACTATCAAGCATGCAATTATGTATTACATAGCGGTCACCATACCTGGATGTATATCTGAGGGAGATATAGAATGGCCTTACTGAGGCAGGGTGTTCTGCTTGAATGGTTGGAACTGGAGGCTACTAAAATATGATTCTCTCCTTGATCAGTCAACCCAAAGGATTTACAAATTTATTCTCTATATTTAGGAATGGTCATCAATTCGCCAAAGGTTATGTTAATTTTTTGCTTGGCTAGTTCCATCCCTATATCAAATTTTATCCTTCTGACCTCTGTTCCACTATTAACAGGTTCCATTCTTTTAGGAGGGGGAGATTGATGGACTTCAGTATTCCTTTTTTCACTAACAGGTTCCTTCTCACTCCTCTTATCTGGTTTGTCGGGAATGGTCCTATTACGTAACCTGGTGGCATGGACTCTTTCTAAGGTCTCAACTTCTTTGGCTGTAGGGGTCAATTTACCCTATCTTATCTGCTCGAAGCAGCTATTTTGGGGCCTTTTCAGGATTTTCACATCATCATTGGCGAAGGCAGTGGGCCGGTTATCAAGATTTATAAACTGATTGGCTTCTTCTAGAATTGGTGGGGTGTCAACGGTTTCTTCCCATGTCCAGTAGGCATTGATTCTGATTTCATCCTCAGATTCTTCTTCAAGGTTAACACCTGAATGGAGGCCATGGTATACGCCACAATCGACAGGATTATGAGGGGCATCACAAGTTGGGCAAAAGAAGGGAAAATTAAAGGCCACATTAACAGAGGTCATGGGATTGGGGATGACATCCTGGTCTTTCTGGGTCTCTTTCCTCTTCCAATTATTGTTTGAATTTCTACCTCCCTCATTGTTCTAGTTCCTATTAAAATTCCTTCTGAAAGGAGGTCTACTATCATTCTAGTGCTGAGAGGGTTCTCCATTATCATTCTTGTCTCTCTTAATTTTAGACAGTCTATTTTTCATGGACAGAAACATCTTTGTGACCTATGATGATAATTTCTCAATAGGGTCTGGTTCTAATTTTTTTTAAATTCCAAACCCCACCTTTTTATTTTTTCTTTTAGGTTGGCTAGGACTGGGATCCATGGAGGTAGCCTTCATCTTTCCACTGTCTATCATATCCCTTTCTATCACAATGGCCCTCTCCATACAGGCATCAATGGTGAGCGTAGGTTACTGCCTTAGCTCATAGTTAAAATCATCGGGGAAGGCATTTTTATAGAAGCAGATAGACTGGTGGTCATTGGGCCTCAAAGTAGTGGGGATCTGGTTTCTCAGTTTGGTGAACCATCTATTAAAATCATCAACTATTTCATTCTCTTTCTTTTTCATGGTGGCCAGTTCAGTTAACAGGGATTGTTCATTTTTTTTCTCCCCATACTTTTTGAGGAAGGCAGCTTCTAGATCATGGAAAGTCCCAATGGAGTTAGCTGTCAGGCTATTAAACCACTCCCTGGCATCCTTTTCTAGGGTCTGTAAGAATAATTAGAGGACAACATCTTCATGTTCTACCTCCAAATTATCCATAGCATATAAGAAGTCCTTCACATGATCTTCCCCAGTCACTGTATTGTCCCCTAAGAACTTAGGTAGATACTTATGGGCCTTTGGGGGTAGGGGGTTTAAAACTTGAGGTAAGATAAAGGGTCTATACCTATTTAGGCACCAGTTATTTAAAGGTGGGTTGGCCATTGGTGTGACTGGGCCCCTCGGGACATCAGATGTAACAGGTAGAGAAGTATTGATTTGAGGACTTTGAGGAATGTACTAAGAACTGCTACTACTCTGATTACTAGAAGGAATGGAAATCAAAGTGTGCTTTTTACTTTTACTTGTTCTAAAAAGTACCTATGGGTCTGATAGTTTGGGGTAGAGCTTCTCGTCACTTCATCTCATGGCTGCCAGATCAGCTCCTTGTTTTGAGTGTGTTCAGAGTCACTAGCATAGTGTGCAAAGAGTGGGGAATGCTCTCTCTAGCTAAGATTGCTCAGCCCAAAAACCTCACAGGATAACAAAAATAAAAATATATATGTCGCAAGGGGAAGTAAAATGGCAAAAATAAATTAAAAAGGCCCTCCCCAGAAATGGTGTCAAAAATTGTTGTGGAGTTTTCCCACTTACCCTTAAGATATTTGTCATGTCATGGGATACTCTAAAGATCATAACCAACACTGTGGATTCTGGTTGATCCACCTCTTTAACCTAGGAATAGATTACTTGGAAAGCTCTAGATAGACTAGGTTGGGTAAGGAAACCCCAAACGGTGGGTTCATCTATTAGATCTTTATGGTGCAATCACCCACTTATGCCAAAAAAAAATGATTCTATATTGCTTTGATAATTTTGTGACCAAACCTAACATAAAAAAAGCTTATCAAGCCTTGACCAGTACCTTATCCATTGGGTAGTCATAGCAAATTTATTTATGATCAAAGTAGAAAAAGAGGGGGGGAACTAGTTCATTTTAATTCATTCAAATAATGTAATGCAATAAAATTATTAAACTAGTGAAAAGAAAGTGTCATCCATATGTTTAGATCACAAGAACACATAAATGAGCATAACATAGACCATAAACACAGAATATGCCAAGGGAAGAGTTGGGATTTTCATTAATATAAAAAGCTTTTTTACATATCAGTAGACCAGCAGAGTGCTTGATCTTTATATGTCATTCCATTACAATAGACCCTCAATTTGAATATTCATAACAAGGGGTCATTTCCCCCTATCTTGAATATTCATAACAAGGGGTCGTTTCCACCTATCAATGAGACCACCTTATCCACCAACAACCCTTGATGCAACTTCAATTGAGAGCTATAATTGCCAACTTTTTAAAGCCTACTATAAGACCTTTCCTCCATCCTCTAAACTAGATCTAGTGACTGGTTATTTTTAAAAGCCTTATACATTTCATCTTAAAAATTATATTTTCTATGAGTGACTTTTAGAAGGTTAAGCTTACCAATAATATTCCTTCTATGATGGTCATCTGGATCATAGGCCCTCCAAGTAACTTCTAGGAAGTTGTACGAATCCATGTTCCAAATGGCCCACATCACAACAAAGTGGCCTAGGTATGTGTAGGGGTCCATAGAGAAAGTTATGGGCAACCATGGCATAGATCACTTCTTCCTCAGATACCTAATTTTAACTTCTTCGGCCATTTTTTGAGTAATATCCAATATAGAGATTGAATTCGGGCAATGTATGAGGAGTGCCTTAGGAGGCAGTTTTGAACCATACAACCTGCTATAGGAAAACTCTTTCGTGTAGAAGAAATACCCCACCTGTGATTTATGTAGAAACTCCCTTACTCTAACCCCAATTTTATCAAGCTCTTTCCCACATAACTGGAGGTGTACTACGAGGAGGAATTTCTCAAAAAAGATCTTTTAGTTTGAACAATCCTCCTGGATGCATAGAAGCTAGTCCTGGATAGTGGGAGCAATCACCCCCCATTCGATTCATTATGGATTTGTCCAATTTTACTATGAACAAATGGATAAAAAATGAGTAATAGCAAAAATGAGGTATCTCCTCCTTACTAGCCAATACAATCTCCTATAAATCCTATAATTCTTGATCAATGTTATCACTGATAACATTTTCCCATAAATAGATGGGGGTCTTATTAGTTCTATTGCACTACAAGATTAAAAAAATGACCTCCTTTGTAATTGGTTTCAAATATTTGATTTCCAATGCCAAGTTAATCATGTCTACGTAATATTACGCCTAGGGCCGAAGTAGAAATTTCTTGATAGAAAATATTGATGGCCTGTATTTCCCCCTCTTAAAGAGTGTTTTTGGGAATGAGGTTTTTATCATGTAATTATCTTGGAGAGCCAATGTTTTAAAATCCAACACACGAGACACCATAGCAAGGCTGAACACCCATCGGATCCTATTTGTCATCACCCTAGACATCGCCTAATTTTTATAGTCATGAATGGTATGAATTTTCAAATCATATGCTACTGCCAACCACACTAAAAGGTATAATGAGTGATAGACTATAGGACAGGTTAAACATCCCAAATTGATGTTCCACTTGTTGCAAATAGGGGGCGGTTCAGTACTATCTAAGTAAGCCCTCATGTACAAACTTTTCAGCAATGTTGGGTACCACTGGTTGTCTTCTTCTATAGGATATAAGGCATAAATGGTCACCCCCTCAACCTCCTTCTATTATTCCATGGTAATTTCCTTGTTCATGTCTAGTAAATTGGCTAGGGCTTTGGGGTCTTATGCTCTTCCCGTCCTTCTTATCACCGGGTATGCCCTAGTAATTTTAGTAATTCTATCTCTAACAATCAAGACCTCTAGTGTGGCCAAGCTCGTTGACGCCATGGAAATTGATGCAAAATATTATATAGACTACTTTCTTCTCCATTTTGTGCTCGACCTCATTGAGAACAATTATTGCATGTGTGAATGGTGTAGAATGAATCTGCAACCCTCTTATTAAAGCATAAACATTTAATTTTGGTAGGTGAAGAACATGCGCTTTACGTCCAATGGGACATGCTGATTGGCCAAGTGCACCACATTATTTGTGAATTACAGATGGAATGCAACTTCATGGGATATGTGGCAACTTTGGGTTGGATGGGGTGGGGTACTCTTGAGTGATGCATGCATGAGATTTGTGTCCTCTTAATTCCTCGTGCACTCCATTGGGGAATGGAAGCATGCGATACTTGGGGTGAGCACAAGGATTATGTGCTCACTCACTTTTTATGTGACCCAATGGAGTGGGGCATGCAGGACCTAATGGGGCACATAGGTTGTGTGTCCCAAGACCTCTATGTACTCCATAGTGGAGTGCACAACCTGGATGTGCGCCTAAATAAAACTTTATGTGCTCCACTATGATTTGAGTGCATGGATTTTGTTTGGGGTGCACACGCTTGTGCACCCCAAAGGAGGTGATGTGCTCTTCGTAAGAGTGGAGTACATTGGTTGAGAAGGGAGCACACTACTTGTGTGCTCCAAGCCTTATTCACATGCTCCATTAGGAGGGAGTGACCATGCAAAGGTGCACACCTATGGAGGTGTCATTTGCTCCATTAAAATGGAGTGCATGGGGTAGAGTTGAGTGTGCAAAGGCATGCGCTCGTAGAGGTATCGTAAACTCCATTAGAATGGAGCACATAGGGGTTC
This sequence comes from Wollemia nobilis, assembly GCA_028583015.1. Lineage (NCBI taxonomy): Eukaryota > Viridiplantae > Streptophyta > Pinopsida > Araucariales > Araucariaceae > Wollemia > Wollemia nobilis. Next base: position 8,257,329 of record JAQPPZ010016717.1, on the reverse strand, counting down.
CTTTTTTTAGGGTATGCACTTCATGCACTCCTTTGGAATTTTGGGCACAACACCTCCCTATGGAACACACAGACTTTGATTGGGGCACACAAGCTTGTGCACCCCTTGAGGGCTTTGTGCAACCTATTCCTCATGGGGCGCGTGGGCTTTGGGATGAGTGCATGACTTGTGCACTTGGTGGGGTTTTTATGCACTTCTCTAATGGAGCACATGGAATTTTTCTTGAAGCACATGGATTGTGCACCCTAGGGGACTTTTGGTGTGCTCCAACATTAGTGGAATGCATGGGCTCGATTAAGGGCACACCACCTTGTGCACCCTTAAGGAAAGAGACTTAGACCATGAAAAGGTTGACTATATTTTTAGGGTCAACATGAGGTATCTAAAGTTGGTTAGGTTACTGAATAAACTTAATAATTTAATAGTTTAATCATCTATTTTTGCTCCACACCCTATTTCACACAAAAAATCTCAAAAAGGGGCATTGGTAGACACTAAAATATTGTCAATCCAATTAGACCATGATGATGCCACTCTTACAAGCACCATATGGCCCCATTGGTCAACCCGAAGGGGTTAAATAGTGGTCCTAACCACTTTTAGGAAGGTTTACCCCACTTTTCAAAATTTTTGGGCCATGTAGCTATGGCCATCCACTCTAGGACAACCATAGTTCATGGTCATCCCACCCAGGGACGACCACTAGCAACCATCCCTGGGTGGGACGATCATGGTCTAGGCCCCTCAAAAAGTCATAGGTGGGATAAATGACAATAAAATTCTACAATTTATCCCATTTAATGACTTATGATAGATTGAGGGTCTATCAAAGCCATCACAACCTACAAATTGGAGGCCCAAATTGGAGGTCTCTTCCACCCAACAAATGGCAAGAGTTTTGAAAACTGGTGGCACATGCCTTGCATGCCCAAAATTTTCCCTTTCATCCTATGACCCTCTTGGACTATAAAATAGAGGTATTCCAACAAATTTTAGAGAGAGGTATTTGTAATAATTCACCATGAAGTGCTTTCGAGATTCACTCTACCCTTTTACCTGCATATTTGCCCTTGGAATATTCATCAATCAAAGGAGTTTCCAAGACATCCCAAAGTATGCAAATAAATTCTAAAACCCATCCATTTGTGTTATTTAGATTATCAAATTTGACAACAACACCTTTAGGAGTATTTTGAACTAGATTCCAATGGAATTGGTGGCAAAAACCACTAAATTTGGTGGCCATCCCCACCTAGGACTGTTAACAATCCCAATTGGAACACCCATGTATGATCATGAAATGGCATACAATTTTGGGTTAATTTTAGTGTAGATTTTTTTTTAAGTAGTATATATATATCATACTAAAATTTTGTGAAATTTGGAGTAGTTTTAGACCATCAATTAAGGTTTTCATTATGATAGTCACAATTGGAACACCTAGGGACAACCATGTATTTTGCTTACAATCCCATTTCAATTTATACATAAATCATTCCTAAAGTAGATAATATACATCATACTAAGTTTTGGTACAATTTAGAATAGTTTTACACCATCTATTGCACCTTTTGTATTCAATGTTGCATGCATATTTATGATTTCATCTTAATCCGCACATGCTATTAATCAATTTCAGTTTCTTGTGTGTAGATCTAGGATTTCTAGTGCACAAGGAAGGAGCTACAAGATGCGAATATGGATAGATCATAGTAGTGGTAGAAAAAACCTGCTCTTCAATCGTGAGTGTGAGGAAGACACTGAAAGCGTACCTTCAATTTTTGAAAGGATTATATCCTTTGATATTGTAATGAGTTGTATCAATTAAGAGCCCTCAAGGAGACGTTTTGTAACTATATATTTGGAAAATGCATTAACATAAAGAGAACCACCCATTTATTTCACTTATTTGTCATTTATGCTTACTTTAATGTCGCTTTTGAATGCTTAAGTAGAACAATAGATGCATTCCATTTCCCTTTGCTAGGTGTGCCATTTTTTCTCTATGGTGGTAATCATGGTGGGACCCCTATCCTGTTTTACTTTTGCAACTTTTGACCCTATTTTTATCTTTTAAATGTTGCAGGTTCTAGACATTCTAGAATGAAATGACATCTGAATTCCTAATTGGAACACCTAGGGACATCCACAGTAGCCATCCCACCTAGGGACAACATCCAATTTTTCAATTGTCCCACCCTAGGATGACCACAAAATAAGGGGTTTGTAGCTCAAATTTATAGAAACAACAACATTTTGGGCTTTCAAGGTAAGTATCCAAACATTCACTTTGCATTAATACTATTCTAAAAAGGTTATATTTAGCTTTTCATGTCTTTTTCTTATTTACTGAAAGGTATATTTCACTTTTCCTAAATTTAAAAAAAAAAGGAAAAAAGGGAAAAGAACAGTTTAAACATGCATTTGAATGTTTTGATTTCTTGTGATCTACCTAATGGTTAGGTTGAAATATAGGATAAGAATTTTGTAGGTTCCTTATTTCATGCAAATAATTTTGAAAGTGAAATGTTCTTTGTGCATTTAGTGAAGTATCATTGAGTGCTCTCTTGTTTTAATTTCATTAAGTATAAGTGGAAATGCACACATCACATCACATTTTAACATTAGTGAGTTGGAATTTCATCCCCAACCACTAATAGAGACCAATTATGATGGGATTCATCTCCACCCATTGGCTCACATTATACAAACCCTATTTTTGGCTAAATCTAGCTCCAAGAACTGTCTTAGCCATGGAAAATAACACGTACTCCTCTTCAAAGGGTGTATCACTACCCATAGTCAATATGGGTAAGGACTAGTAGGACCTGTACTCCTTGATTGGATATGGGATTCATCTCCATGCTTTATTTGGTTCACATGACCAAAATTTCATTGTCGGTTGTCGAGCTACGAGTATACAGGTGAAATCCCTTAAAAAATTTGAGAATTACATCAACAATATTCAAACACATGAAAATATATCTCTTTACAAAAAAACAAATAAAAAACACACCAAATAGTTTTAGGAACACATATAAATATTTAAAAGAGATAAAAACTTGTATTATTGTGTGTTTCTATCATTAAAATTTGTAAAGGAGATAATCACGTTAGGTTTTGAATAAAGTAGTTATGGTATGCACCCATAGCCAAGCCCATTCAAGGGCTAACACTGTAGAGAGTAGGCAAGAATACGTAGACCATCTCTAATTTGACCCCAAGGATATAATTATACCTCCTCGGTGGCCTCCTACTCACCCAAGTCCTAGAATATCAAATCAAGAACCTAACCTACAAGAGACCCCTATGTGGGATACCCCTACAATTTTTGGTCCTAATCAGGGAACTTACTTTCCAAATATAGACACTTCACACATCTTCTTTCAAGAATGGCAACCGCACATTGAGGCACCAACAAATAGAGCAATACCATGCATCTATGTGCCTGCTTGGTCTACTTCACACACGTACATGTAAGATCAAGACTATTCACCATGGGCAGGGTCAAATGATCAAAATATGCCCTTAAATTTCCCTAATAGGTATCAATAGTATAAATACCAAGATGAGTATGATACTCATCACCATGGATGAAAATTTTTTTCCCTTCTATTTCTCATTTATGAAGGAAGACATGAGGAAATCTTAATTATCCTCGATCATATTATTCAATGCAAGCACAATGTGCTTTTGCACCAGATGAGTATAAATAACGTCTGTTTAGGAGTGAGCCCCAAGTGAATACGATCTCTCTCGATCGATGGAAGCTCGTAGTCAACCTTTCAGATTCCCTTGAATAATATAGACATCATGGTAATAGTGCTAGGGCTCATAGACCTCGTACAACTAAGTAGATAAACCAAGTTGTTAAAAGATTTTCTGACCACCAAGCTCAATTCAATCAAATTCAGCTAGATAAACAATGCTTGGACCACTAGTATCAGTTATAAATATAAATAATTGAACAAAAAATTCAAGAGACTTTACACAATAGGGTCCCTACCCCAAGTACTCATAGACAAGGGGTTCATCAAAGGCAACCTACTTTTGATAAAAATAGGCTTCCTAGGCCTAACCAAAAATTTCCTCCTTGACCTCCTAGGCCTAATAAGGACTTGCCTCCCATACCAAACATAGATCACCTTCCATAGATGTTTTTTCCTCCTTGTAGGGAAATTCAAAAAACACCTTATAGAGCCTATGATGATTTCGAACCAGAAGAGGAATACTTAGAAGCACCTTATGGAGGTATGGTTGATGACAATCAACCACCATGCCATATGCTTGATATTCCTTGCCCTCCCCCATAGGGCCAAAGTAAAGAAGAGGATATTAAATCCTATTATGTGTATAAAGCATTGCTTGAATGCATGGAAACCATAGAAAGCAAGATAGCTAGGTCTGGGCTTCAAAATACCACTTTATACCAACTTTGCAATCAATCACTTCACCCATATATACCTTCCCCTCCATACCTAGAGCATTTCAAAATGCCCAAGTTGGATAGATTTAAAGGAGAGGATGATGCACATAAGCACACCACTAGATTCATGAACTAGTAATTCAGTATTTAGGATAATGATGCCTTACTCCTGAGAACATTTTTTATTACCCTCTCTAGCCCAGTTGTAGAGTGGTACAATAAACTTCCAATGCACATAGTCCATAGCTTTGAATAATTAACAAATGCATTTCTATAACGTTTCACCTTTAAAACTAAGTGAAATGCAACTTTAATAGACCTCACAAGGTTGAAGTAGTATGATGATGAGTTAATCACAAACTATGGTAATAGGTGGTAAATGCTTCTCGCTAAGCTACCATACCTTCGACCACTGTCTGAGTTGACTCGTATGTTTTACAAGAGTTTTTTAAAGCCAATTTCATTATTTCTACAACTCCAACAATATGAAACTCTTGAATATGCTCTAGCATAGGCTAGAACAATCAAAGAAATAAAAATTCAAGAGGGGAAGATTGCAAAACCTTGCAAAAAGTAGTGGAATAAAAATACAAAAGGCAATTTGGCACAACAAAATCTAACCGTAGTTAATAAATTTGCCATCAATATTCTAGGGCCTGTACAACTAATGCCATATCAGAAGGTAAACTAACATGCCCAACCTCCTCCTACAACTTACAATAATAACTCTCAAGCGAATCAAGGGAAAAACCAGCAACATCGCACTAAGAAAAAAATTACACCCTTTGTTGAGTCTATGGATATCCTATTTGATCGTCTATGGGTAGCCAAAGCAATTATTCTACCTAAGGTCTAGCTTATAGATCTATTTATGGGTGAAAAAAAGCCTATGGGACATCACAAAGACCTATAATGTAATTACCATAGGCTGAATGGGCATGATATGCAAATGTGCTATGAATTCAAAAACCTAGTACAATATATGTTTGAGAGGAATGACCTGAAAGTTGATAACCATTTCATAAAAAACAATAAAAAATGGGTATCTTTAAAGACCCATTCCCACTCATGAGGTGCAGGAAAATCAAGCCAAATAGGTAAATGAGGTCCATACGACATCCCCTCAACAAGGGTTTTTTGGGATGGTTAGCATTGTGATAAGGAATAGGCATTATACAAATCAATTTGCGCAACCTACATCTTCAATTGATATTTACTCAACATCATAGTCACCACCACCTCCAGTGCAAAGCCTTCCACCTTATCTAGTGGTCACCATAAAAGTAAGCTTACTAATAACCTTGGCTCAATTCTCTATCTATGAGCTTATTTAATAGTCTCCACCTCATTGAGAAGCTCTTATGTATATCCTTAGGTCGATCGAACTGTATCCCCATAATTCTAACTTCTTTATAAATTTCATGGGGCATGTTCAACAGTGTAAAGATCCAGTAATTACATTCCATGAATATAAACTTAAACCAATAGCAAATGATGCGGTTGATCCTCCCTTACACATCATTGCATGTGTAAATGGAACACCTTATAAAAGAGTTTTGATTGATACTTGTTCTTCAAGCAATATCATCACCACAAATGCTCTCAAACATCTAGGTCTTCTAGCATCCCATATTATTGCATCCACATATACCCTCAGAGCATTCAATGATACTATATGCTCAACGATTGACACTATAGTCTTAGCTATTTAGGTGGGATAAAAAACCATACCAATTTTGTATCATGTTCTAAAGGGTGCAATGGAGTATAATATCTTACTGGGTAGACCTTGGATTAGGGATATGAAGTGCATGCCATCCATAGCTCACCAATGTTTGAAGTACACTTACGAAGGGCAAGTACATTTTTTCTTCGTAAACCTTGAGCCCTTCAAATATTGCAACTTGGTGTAGCATATCCCCGAGTCGACTTTGCCATCAACTCATGTGGAATTCCAACCGAATACATCCATTTAAGGTATGAATATTTAACCATTGCATTCCATTTATCCATTACCATCTTCTTCTACACCATCCTCATCACTGGCACCTTCAAATACACCTTCATCATCGTCAAATCCTCCATAGAGGAATATGTCAAAGATGCCTATTCATGAGATCCCTACAATCATTTCTAATTTTTTACATGGAAGATATTCCTAGTCTAGCAGATGAGGAACCATCTCATGAGGTAAGCATTGAGTCATCTCAAGCCTCACTTTCATCACCTCCATCCTCGCCATCCTAAGACAGTCCATTTGGCTAATACAAGTTTAGAAGTATACCTAGTGAGGAACATCATAATAGTTCCAAGCATTGAGATAATATAGAATAGGGGATGACCTCATCTTCCCATAGGTACCATTGTACCTCTAAGCATACCTCCCAATAAAAAAAACTTCATATATGGGTGTATTGAATATGGTACATAACCATCTCCTTAGCAAGAAGAGGATGACGAACCTTTTTCTAAGGACATCAATTACATGTCCAATACTAACTATGCCATGTGCTATCTCCATTGATTTCATTCACATGGCTATGGTTTGGGTTTATACGAACAAAGTAATCATGTTATTTTATAGCCACAATATCAATTACCATATGATAAATCTAGTTTAGGACACAAAAAGCCTATGCCTCTTGATGTCCTCACAAAATTTTTAGAGCACCTAGGTTTGAATTATAGGGATGAGCTTGCACGTGATCCTTACACTAATCCTAATAATGTCCACTCTTTTGGGATTATTTCCCTACAAATATAATAGATCAAGGGATATCTTATGATTTCACTCAATCCTTTGATTAAGGTGAAGGTTCACGTACTCTTTCATATAAAATGAGGAAGAGGATTAAGGTTTCCCTTATGAATGGGCAACTGATGATGAATTGGATTACAACATAGCACCTATTAACTATCCTAGTTTAGATGAGGAATACGAGTAGGTCATCCCATTAGATAATAAAGAAGAGTTCTATCTACGTGTTCCCATTGCAACATCCCATATGGTGATAAATTTTGCCACTCAAAGAGCAAGCTCATTGTATTCCACATAGATCACCTTCGATCATTCCACCTCCACCGTAACCACCCTCGTGAGTCTTGCAAAAACCTCTTGTCACTAGACCCAATTGCCCATTCGATGGAGATCATCCATCCATTACTATGTTTTTTTATATCTTATTGCATCCTTGCATGATCTGAATAACCCATTAAAGCCATTGCACCTCAACCTTGATGTAATTAAATTTGATCGAGGATATTCTTCCCCATATCCACCAGAGTATTGGCCTTGTGATGAAATGTTAAAATCGTTTTATTTTTATCCAAGATCTACTCAAAATGTCTTTCACACTGAGGTTGAGCATGAATTACCAATTGAAGACATAAAACCAGTCGATGAAATTAATTTGATCCCTAATCCAAACTAGTTGGAAAAGGGATATCATATATCAATTGAGCCAACAATTGATAGGGATATCAACACAGATCCTGAGAATCCCCAATTCATCAAGTTAGAGGAAGGCTTATCCCTTATTGAGCAAGTTTATTATATAGATCTTTTAAAATATAAGAAGGAAGCTTTTGCATGGTCCTATAAATATATGCCAAGACTAGATCCCAATTTAGTCTCACATAATATTATGATTGACCCAAATGCAAAACCAATCAAGCAAAAGCAGTGCAAAATGCATCAACAATAGCCTCAACAGTGAAAGATAAATTGCAAAAACTGTTAGATACCAATTTCATTATATCAACTAATTATCCACCATGGGTTTCCAACATGGTACCTATCAGGAAACCCGATGGACGGATTCTCATTTGCACCAATTTTTGAGTATCTAAAAAATGTTGGCAATTTTGGGTACTTTGGGTACATTGCCTTTGCTCAAGTGTATAAGTTGTCATTGATGTCAAGAAGCTCTTGAAGGAATTTGATTTGATGTCAAATAATTTGTTTTGATGAAGGTTACGGCATGACAGTTTCAAAGGTCTTTTGTAAACCCCAAGTTGGCAGGTTTAAAGATTACCGGTGGATGCATTAGTTTAATGCATTTGGGTCCAGGAGGAAGTATTTATTTAAATAATTAAAAACCTTGTTAAGGTTCCCTTTAATTATTTTTAAATAAATATTAAATTATTGTTTGCAATGGGTTATCCTAACCCATGGCGCTATGTTTTAAGATTGTGGGCGCTAGCCAAGACCTCCGTCGACGTGTTAAACTCCTCGCCGACGTCAAGAGCTTATGGTAAAAATGCATATAAATCTCCCTCGATGAAAATCAAGAATCATCCCATCCGCATTTTGAAAAGAGTTGCTCGCTGTGAATTCGTGATCTGCTGTTCGATTTCTTCCTCGCTGTGATTTCGTGATCCGCTGTTCGGATTTCTTCTCCGATTGTGTCTTCACCATTTTCGTGAATCCGCTGTTCATTTTTTTGTACTCGCCGTTTGTCGTAAATCCACCGTAAGGTTTTCGTCTTCGTGTTCGCGTCAGAAGAAAGGGAGGCACTATTGTTTTATTTAATCCCTAGCACAGAAGGAACAAGGCTAACAACGTGAGGTTTAAACCTCACCGGCGCCTTTGGTGCACCGATAGCGGCTAGGCTATTGGCGCGCTACCCGAACGGGAGGTTCCGCATTCGAATAACGTGAAAGGGTTTTTCATCGTGAAGTGGACGCAGTGGGTGGTGTTAGAATTCGTGCACAATTTCTCCATAGCATGATTTTTGATGTTGGCCAAGGTATTTTCGAAATTAATTTTTGCTAAGTGTATTTTGCGGATGGAGGAAGTTTATTAGAGGGAAAAACAGCTTAGGAGTTATAAGGAGTTTAAAGCTTGTTTTATTTTGATAAAAGATTCTTTTGAAGGTGTTGTTTGAAATATCTTATTGCATTCTTATGAGAGATAAATTTTATTTTTGATAAGACTATAAGGGAGAAATAAGGTGTATAAGGGATAAATTTTTCTTGTAATGTTGAGAGTGCTTTTGGTTGATTATGGAAATGAAAGCATGATGTTTTAAGGTTAAAATTGCTTCTTGTGTGAAGTTGTGAAACCTTAAGTGGGCAGCTTTGAGATTGACATTTGCTTTCATTAAATTGGTAATAATCAAGCTATTCTTTACTTGGTTAAAGTGTTGGGCTTACTCCTTTGTTGATGATTTGAAAAGTTGTTTTGTGCTATTGTGATTTGAGTTGGTGGATGCTTTTTGTTCAAACAATATTGGAGAGAAAAGGAGTTCTACTTGTTTCCTTTTCTAATGTTGATTGTGAAATGCTTCAAGGTTGTGTTTTGAGTTGAATGGTGTTGATTGAACCTTGTTTGATGAGCATTGTTGTTGAAGCCCTAATTGATGGTGAAAAGAACATGAGTATCATTGTTATGTGATTCTTTGCATAGTTGGCAATTGTTGGGGTTTCATGTTCTTGAAAGAAAGCATCTATCCTATCCATTTCAGATATTGAGTTGAGTTTTCAGATTTGAGATTGAGTTTGAGCTGAGTTGATTTGAGTTGAGTTTTGAGATTGGGAGTTGAGTATAGAACATATTGAGTCTCTAACAATTCTCTTTATGCTTCTATGAGTTTGACAAATCACATTGGGTCTCTAACAATTCACCTTGTGATTTCCTACTAAGAAAGTTTTTTTTTCTTGGTGAGCTTGCTGAGTTTTGGACAGGTTCCGGTGGGGACTTGTGAGCAGTTTTGGACAGGTTTCGATGGGGACTTGTGAGCAGATTTGGACAGGTCCTAGCAGAGGACTTGTGAGCTGAGTTTGATAGTTCTATCAGAGAACTTGAGGATAGAGGTGCACTGGTTCTTTGAGAAGAACCCGAGGACAGATTTGGCAAGTCTTTGAGAAGGCTTGTGTGTAGAGGATTGATTTGTTCAAGCGTTGGACAGATCTGATAGACAGAGGAAGACTTGTACTAGACCGACTGATTGTGTTTGGTACAGGTTGTTGAGCTGCTGTGGACGTGATCATAGAAGGTAGAGGTCTCTTAGGCTAAGCATTGAGGACAGGAGGTCTTCGGTGGAAAGGAGTTCCACGTGCTGGCAAGAGGTAGAGGCAGTTGATCTTCTGAGGGATCATTTCCAGAGCAGAGGGGAAGGTATCTCCTTTGAGCAGAGGCTCATAAATTCTGATTAGGGGAAGGTATCTCCTTTGGGCCGAGGCTCATAAATATTGTAATTGGGAAGGATTCCCAAAGAACTTTGAGATAACTTTTAGAGAAAAGTTTTGTGGACGTAGCCCAGCCATTTTGGGTGAACCACGTTAAAATTGGTGTCACTTTGTGGATGATATTGTGCATTGCTTTGATATTGCTTTGGGTATATTGCTTTACTATTTTGAAGTATAAAGGAAAAAATAAAAAGAGGTCTTATACTGTTCACCCCCCCTCTCAAGTATAAGCTTGTGTTCTTCAATTGGTATCGTAGTGGTTGCCTTCGAAAAGTTTAACAACTTGAAGGAAAAGCTAGTAAAGAATACAATGGATCATTCAAGTAGTAATGCAAGCACCTATTCTTGATGGGTCGATTTTGGTCTTTGGAGTGCAAGGATGAAGGTTCATCTAATGGCACTTGGGAATGAGGTTTGGGAAGTGATTGAAGATGAGTACACTATTCCCGAACATGGTCCTAATACTAAAGAAGAAAGGCTCCTACATCACAACAATTCAAAAGCAATGAATGCAATCCTGAAAGGCTTATAGAAAGCAGATCTCACCAAAGTGATTCACTGCAAGACAGCTAGTGAAATGTGGAAACAGTTGAAGGTGGTTCATACAGGTGATACAAATGTCGGAAAGGCCAAGTTGAGACACTTCAAAGGTATGTTTGAACAACTCAAGATGAATGATGATGAAAATATTAGTGACTACATGCTTCGTATGGATGAGGTTGTTAACTCCATGAAAGACTTAGGTCTTGAGCTTGCTGAAAATGATGTTTGTGATAAGATTTTAAGATCTCTTCCTAATAGATTTAGTGAAAATATTTCTGCTATTGAGGAAGCTAAAGATTTGGATAAGTTGAAAAAGGATGAGCTCCATAGTATACTTGCAGCATTTGAGTTGAGAACTCAAGTGAAGGTTGATGTCAAGAAAGAGGCAGATTTCAAGGCTACCAAGAAATCCAAGGGTAAACAACTTCAAGATAGTGATGAGTCTTCTAGTGATGAAGAGGCATATTACAGCAAGAAAGGCAAGTTCTCTAGAAAGCACAAAAGTATGAAAAATATAAGATGTTTCAATTGTGGAAAGTTTGGTCATTATGCTACCGACTGTACTGTTCCCAAGAATGAAAGTGATGAAGATAAACAAGATTCTAAGAGCAAGGATTCTAAAAAGCACAAGCATCACAGGAAGAACAAAGATGAGCACAACAATCAAGGAAAGAGGTATTCTCACAAGCACAAGAAGAGTTTCTACCTAGACAAAGCAAGTAAGTGTTCTAGTAGTGATAGTGAAAGTTCTTCAAGTGATGATGAAAATGAGATGTTGTTCATATCAGAAAAAGAGGAAGAACCGAAACATAGATTCATTATCATGAAATGTCTTAGATGTGGAAACTTTGGTCACCTTGAGGATGATTGCACAAATAATGATTTGGTTTCTAGTATGTATGAGGATGCTTCAGAAAACTATAAGGAAGATGCATGTATGGTTTTTGAAAAGGGTAGCACCTCTAGTGATAAGAAATCTGAAAAAGGCTTTGATGATTCAAAAAGCAAACAAATAGAGGAAGATATAGAGGAAGGTGAAGTAGATCTTGAAGGTGAACTTATTAGTGCTCTTAGTGCTTTGAAAAAGGAAAGAAAGAAGAATGCTAGACTCAAGGATAAGTTAGATGAATGTTGTATGGAGAGAGATGATCTTATAGAAAGTCTTGACTTCTCTATAGCTAAGACACAAGAACTCAAGGATGAGTTAGAGTCTAAGGTTCTTGAGTATAGTGAGTTAGAACAAAAAATGGCTTCTTTGAAAGAGGAAACTAAAGAGTACAAGGATAAGCTTTACATGTTTCAAGATAGCTCCAAAAAGGTTAAGTCACTCATCAAAGGTCAAAGAAAGACAACAGATAAAATAGGCCTTGGTTTTGTTAAGCCACACAAGGAACAAGTTGGAGAGTCTAGTAAGAGACTCCAAAAGGAAGAGAGTTCTGATGAGGAAAGTATTTCAGAAAAGGAGTCCTTGAATGATAGATGCACGTAAACAGAAAAAAGAATTCAGAATGAGAAGAAGAAGTATTCAGGACCCAAGAGGTCAAATAAAGGAAAGTTTCAAGGTAGATGTTTTGCTTGTCATAGGTTTGGTCACATGGCTTCACATTGCATGGCTCAAGTGAAGAAGGTAAATGATAGTTTTAGAAGTGCTAGTTACTTTCAAGGGTATTGCTACTCTTGTAAATAGTTTGGGCACAAGGCAGTCTATTGCAAGGTAAATAATAGGAACAAGTTTGATCAAAACAGGTTTGGTCAGAATAGGTTTGGTCAAAACAGGTTTGGTCAGAACAGGTTTGGCCAGAACAGGTTTGGTCAGAACAGGTTTGATCAGAACGGTGGATTCAAAGATCAGGTTTACCTTAGAGAAACAACATCGTCAAGTGTTTCAAGTGCAACAATGAAGGTCACATAATCAGATAGTGTAGAGCTGAAATTCTAGAATACAGGAATATGAACAGTGGCATGATCAGGTCCAAGGATCAAGGCATGGACAAGAACAGGGATGAGAACAAGAACAAGAACAATGACAAGAATAGGAATATGGACAAAGAGTTCAAGAGAAGGCCCGACAAGGAAGTTATAGACGTTGATGATGATCAGTGCCTAATGGGAGTTTTACTCCCACCCCAGAATTAATCACCTCATCAGGAGGTGGGGGAGGGACTAAGCTAAGAGGCTCATTCTTAGTCCCGAGCCCCAAAGGTGACCCTTTGCCATTGATGACAAAGGGGGAGAGATATGAGTAAGGGGGAGAGCTTCAAAGTGAAGAGGAGAACTTCAAGTCGTGGGGAGCAAAACTTCAAAGGAAGATTCTCAGTTGTGGGCACAGTTTGTCAACTTTTAGCACAGTTGGTTTCAGCTTTGGCTCTTGAGAAGTGTTTTCAGTAAAGGTTTGCCATCAATGACAAAGGGGGAGATTGTTGGCAATTTTGGGTACTTTGGGTACATTGCCTTTGCTCAAGTGTATAAGTTGTCATTGATGTCAAGAAGCTCTTGAAGGAATTTGATTTGATGTCAAATAATTTGTTTTGATGAAGGTTACTACATGACAGCTTTCAAAGGTCTTTTGTAAACCCCAAGTTGGCAGGTTTAAAGATTACGGTGGATGCATTAGTTTAATGCATTTGGGTCCAGGAGGAAGTATTTATTTAAATAATTAAAAACCTTGTTAAGGTTCCCTTTAATTATTTTTAAATAAATATTAAATTATTGTTTGCAATGGGTTCTCCTAACCCATGGCGCTATGTTTTAAGATTGTGGGCGCTAGCCAAGACCTCCACCGACGTGTTAAACTCCTCGCCGACGTCAAGAGCTTATGGTAAAAATGCATATAAATCTCCCTCGATGAAAATCAAGAATCATCCCATCCGCATTTTGAAAAGAGTTGCTCACTGTGAATTCGTGATCTACTATTCGATTTCTTCCTCGCTGTGATTTCATGATCCACTGTTCGGATTTCTTCTTCGACTGTGTCTTCACCGTTTTCGTGAATCCGCTGTTCATTTTTTTGTACTCGCCATTTGTCGTAAATCTGTCATAAGGTTTTCGTCTTCGTGTTCATGCCAGAAGAAAGGGAGGCACTGTTGTTTTATTTAATCCCTGGCATAGAAGGAACAAGGCTAACAGCGTGAGGTTTAAACCTCACCGGGCGCCTTTGGCGCACCGGTAGCGGCTAGGCTGTTGGCGCGCTACCCGAACGGGAGGTTCCACATTCGAATAACGTGAAAGGGTTTTTCATCGTGAAGTGGACGCAGCGGGTGGTGTTAGAATTCGTGCGCAATTTCTCCATAGCGCGATTTTTGATGTTGGCCAAGGTATTTTCGAAATTAATTTTTGCTAAGTGTATTTTGTGGATGGAGGAAGTTTATTAGAGGGAAAAACAGCTTAGGAGTTATAAGGAGTTTAAAGCTTGTTTTATTTTGATAAAAGATTCTTTTGAAGGTGTTGTTTGAAATATCTTATTGCATTCTTATGAGAGATAAATTTTATTTTTGATAAGACTATAAGGGAGAAATAAGGTGTATAAGGGATAAATTTTTCTTGTAATGTTGAGAGTGCTTTTGGTTGATTATGGAAATGAAAGCATGATGTTTTAAGGTTAAAATTGCTTCTTGTGTGAAGTTGTGAAACCTTAAGTGGGCAGCTTTGAGATTGACATTTGCTTTCATTAAATTGGTAATAATCAAGCTATTCTTTACTTGGTTAAAGTGTTGGGCTTACTCCTTTGTTGATGATTTGAAAAGTTGTTTTGTGCTATTGTGATTTGAGTTGGTGGATGCTTTTTGTTCAAACAATATTGGAGAGAAAAGGAGTTCTACTTGTTTCCTTTTCTAATGTTGATTGTGAAATGCTTCAAGGTTGTGTTTTGAGTTGAATGGTGTTGATTGAACCTTGTTTGATGAGCATTGTTGTTGAAGCCCTAATTGATGGTGAAAAGAACATGAGTATCATTGTTATGTGATTCTTTGCATAGTTGGCAATTGTTGGGGTTTCATGTTCTTGAAAGAAAGCATTCTATCCTATCCATTTTAGATATTGAGTTGAGTTTTCAGATTTGAGATTGAGTTTGAGCTGAGTTGATTTGAGTTGAGTTTTGAGATTGGGAGTTGAGTATAGAACATATTGAGTCTCTAACAATTCTCTTTATGCTTCTATGAGTTTGACAAATCACATTGGGTCTCTAACAATTCACCTTGTGATTTCCTACTAAGAAAGTTTTTTTCTTGGTGAGCTTGCTGAGTTTTGGACAGGTTTCGGTGGGGACTTGTGAGCAGTTTTGGACAGGTTCCGATGGGGACTTGTGAGCAGATTTGGACAGGTCCTAGCAGAGGACTTGTGAGCTGAGTTTGATAGTTCTATCAGAGAACTTGAGGATAGAGGTGCACTGGTTCTTTGAGAAGAACTTGAGGACAGATTTGGCAAGTCTTTGAGAAGGCTTGTGTGTAGAGGATTGATTTGTTCAAGCGTTGGACAGATCTGACAGACAGAGGAAGACTTGTACTAGACCGACTGACTGTGTTTGGTACAGGTTGTTGAGCTACTGTGGACGTGATCATAGAAGGCAGAGGTCTCTTAGGCTAAGCATTGAGGACAGGAGGTCTTCGATGGAAAGGAGTTCCACGTGCTGGCAAGAGGTAGAGGCAGTTGATCTTCCGAGGGATCATTTCCAGAGCAGAGGGGAAGGTATCTCCTTTGAGCAGAGGCTCATAAATTCTGATTAGGGGAAGGTATCTCCTTTGGGCCGAGGCTCATAAACATTGTAATTGGGAAGGATTCCCAAAGAACTTTGAGATAACTTTTAGAGAAAAGTTTTGTGGACGTAGCCCAGCCATTTTGGGTGAACCACGTTAAAATTGGTGTCACTTTGTGGATGATATTGTGCATTGCTTTGATATTGCTTTGGGTATATTGCTTTACTGTTTTGAAGTATAAAGGAAAAAATAAAAAGAGGTCTTATACTGTTCACCCCCCCTCTCAGTATAAGCTTGTGTTCTTCAAAAAAAGCAAATCCTAAGGATGAATTTCCTTTGCAAAACATTGATGCACTGGTGGACACCACAATAGGCCATGATATGTTATCCCTAATGGATGTTTTATCTGGATACAATAAAATTCGTATTAATCCAAAATATCAACTAAAAATAGTTTCACAATGCATTGGAGGATATTTTGTTATAAAGTCATGCCTTTTGACCTCAAAAATACTGGTGCCACATACCAGCGAGCTATGAATTACATATTCCATGACTACATGCATAAAATTTTGAAAGATTACATAGATGACTTATTGGCTAAATATTTACTTTACCATGAGCACATTGATGTATTGCGTAAAGTCCTCGATTGCCTCATTGAACACAAGGTTAGACTAAATACCAAGAAGTGCATCTTTGGCATCACATCTGGAAAACACTTGGGATTCATAGTATTTAAATGAGGCATAGAGGTTGATACAAATAAATTTAAGGTAATCCTTGAAATGCCTTCCCCCACTACTATCAAGCAACTATAAAGTCTACAAAAAAAGGTCGCATCCATCAAGTGCTTCATAGCACAATTATCAGATAAGTTTTGACCTATGAATAAGTTGTTTCACAAGGGATTCATATTTAAGTGGGATGATGAGTTTCAAGCCATATTTGGTGAGATTAAACAATATCTAGATTTGCCACTAGTATTGACTCCTCCCTGACCAGGAGTGCCATTCTATCTATACATTGCAAGTACTGAGCTTGTATTGGGCTCCATGTTGGCCCAAAAGAATGAATTGCATAAAGAGTAGACTACATACTATAGTAGTAGTACCCTAGTTAGTTATAAATTAAATTACGCATACGTTGAGAAGCTATGCTTAGTAGTGGTTTTCGCCACTAAAAATCTACACATTATATGCTCAATCATACCACATATGTATTATCCAAAGAGAATCCATTGCAATACATGATGAGTCATGCTTACCATAACAATTGCATGACAAAATGGATTATGTTGTTAATGGAATTTGACCTAGAATTCATTAAACAAAATCAATTAAAGGTTAGATCATCACCAATAAATTTGTAGTGGCTCCCCTTCAGGATAACCAGCCTCTTAGAGTAGAGCTTCCTGATGATGGAATATTTCAAGTTTCAAAATCACCTTATGTTGAAGAGCCTAAAGCACATGCTGACATGACTCTATTTTTTGATGGCTATAAGTGCAAGCAAGGGGGTGGCATGGAAATTATGTTCTTTATACTTCAAGGGGATACAATACCCCTTTCATTCAAACTCAATTTCCCATGCACCAACAATAATGTCAAGTATGAAGCTCTTCTCATAGGCCTTCAAATGATAATCACCATGAAAATAACTAAGCTCAACATTTTTGGTGATTCCTTTCTCATAGTGAATCAAGTCAAGAGAATATTCCAATGTAGATGCCCAATATTGCAATGCTACAAAGCCCTTGTGGATAAAATTATGTCAAAATTTGAATGGTATGAGCACTCCCTCGATCATCTAACCATTTTACAGATATAATGGCCTCCTTAGGGTATTTAATCCCACAGAACCCTTCTGATGATATAACAACCATTCAAGTCAAAATGCTATCGCAATCAACAACTAAGCATGAGGAAATTCACTCCATGATAGAATTCCACATGATTCAAATTGAACCTTCTCATGAACGGTTCTCTCAAATTCTCAATTGCTTAAATAATGCCGCTTGGGGGACTTTATTTCCTCAAACTCCTTTTGATAGCAGTACAACACTAAATCTACAAGTCCTCTACCAATCAGAATTCGTGAAAGATGGACTTTAGAAGGATCAAGAAATTCATGCAAATGAGGCTTTTTCAAATCAATATTGGTCCATACAGCTGAAATATTACCTAAAGCTTAGTAATATCCCTTCTGGATTGTCACATGCTGCCAAACACACATTCAAGCAAAAAGTGGTAAAATATGTATTACTTGAATATATATTGTATCATCGAAGCTAGAAGGGTATTCTTATTAATTACTTAGAGCATCAAGAGTCAGTTTGGGCAATCACCCAAGCACACGATGGTACATGTGGTGGCCATTTTAGCAGCATGGCCATAGCAAACTGCATTCTTTGCATGGGCTATTATTGATCAACTTTAGAGTAATATTACTGTGCTTATGTGAAGAAGTCCATAAAGTGTCAATATCATGCTAATTTGACAAACATACCTTCTCAGGCCTTACAACCAATTCAATTGGTTTGGATTTTTTAGCAATGGGGGTTTGACTTAATTAAAAAAATCTCACCCTCTTTCTTAGGCTATCACACGTTCATCATTATGGCCACCAAATATTTCACCAAATGGGTGGAAGAAATTTCCCTTACCACTACGACTGGACCTCGCATTACAAAGTTCATGTTACATAATATCATTTTTCATTTTGGTATCCCATCCAAAATTTAGATAATGGACCATATTTTAAGAATAAATATGTGTGTTCTTTAACAACTAAAAATAACATCCAACATAGCTTCTCTACGCCCTATTATCCACAAGGCAAGGAGCAAGATCAGGCATCAAACAAAATAGTAATTTTTATTTTAAAGAAAACCATCAAGTATAATAACAAATATTGGCATACTCAGTTGCCTCTTGCCCTTTGGGCCTACTACACTAGTATTCGAACACCCACTGGGGTAACTCCATTTTCACTAGTGTATGGTGCGAAGTCCATCATGCCTTTAGAGCTAGAAATTCCATCACCACGCATATCCATGCAAGAGTTCATCGATGATGATATCGTATAGTAGGCTCACATGGTTAATGACCCAAATTGATTCTTTTGAGGACTTCCTTTTGAGTTCAACTGCGATCAAGGATGCTCCTTCATGCACCACCTTTTTGATCTTCTAATCATCACATCTTCATGAGGACAAAATATTAGGCTTAGAATTTTTATGCTGCCCTCCCAAAGTTCCATCCAATTTTAGGAAAGGGAACTTGGAATTGGTGATGGTTGTGCTATAGTCTTATTCTTCCATCCAGGGATTTGGGATACCAATATTCCATCCAATAGTCAAAGCGGGGATTTGGGATCTTATTTTAAGCATGCCTATGCCCATTCTTCCATTTGATCCTAAACTTGGAGATTTTTTCTGATGCTCATACAATTGTTATATGGAATCTACTTCGACCACTAATGCTTCAAAAAATGGCTAACTCTAACATACCGTCCTCTTCAAAAAAGAAGAGTAGGTGAGGAGATGTAAAATTTCACCCACAATTTTCAACTTTCTTTCTGGTACACCGATGTACTTTCTATACCTCTCCACACTCTTCTAGGGTACAATATCTCCAACCACTCCTACACTTAGAAAATTTTCCTTTCTCAAAGTTGCCAAACTTTCAGTACTCCTTTGTACTCTAGCATGGTACATGATTTCTGACACTCTCAACACTTGGTAAATTTTCATTTCTCAAAGCTTCCAATATTTTGGTACCCCTTCACACTTTGGCATGGTACATGATTTCTGACACTCTCAACACAAATTTTCCTTTATTTTAGGTATGTCGATGGACTTTCGATACCCTTCCAAACTCTAAAACCGATAACTTCACACATTACCCAATTTTTTTATTATGCATCGTGCAATTACTTCCTAGAATATAGTTTCATACACTACATTTTTATGGCCTATGAATGATTTTATCACTATTCGATACTGATTTTAAAATATTGAAGACAATTTTCGTTCTCAAAAAAGACTTTTAATTGCTAGGAAAGAATTTTTAATAGCATGGATATGAATTCCAAATGTTAGAAAACAATTTTAAGTGCCCTAAAACAATTTTCAAATGACTTGAAAATAAATTCCAATAGCCTGAAATTAATTCTTGATTATTCGAAAATAAAATGGAACTACAAAGAAACAATTTTTTAAATATCCAAATATGAAAATTAATTGCCTAGGAGAAAAATTTTAAACTACCTAGAAATGAAATTTAATGCATGAAGATGACTTTTAAGTACCCATAATTGATTTTTTTACTGTCCAACAATAAATTTTCAATGCTGAGAAATGATTTCTTAATTCCCAAAATTGAAATTTAATTATTTGGAAAAGATTTCAAATTTCCCGAAAGTGAAAAATTTCATTCCAATTGAGCACTAGGGTTTCAAAAAATGCACAAGAATTTTCTAATAACTTCTTAGGTGACCCTTGTAGCATCATCTTGAACAATATTTTGAAGGTAAACAAATTCAGTGTTGGAAATATGTTGAATATTTTCCATGTTATTCTGGTGGGGTTAGCATTAAAAGGTACTAGACACTCTTTACCTATACTCTTCAGCCAAAAATTTTAGGCTTTTTAAGGTTATTTTAATCCCTATGGAATTTTAGGGTTACTATATTTGAACCCATGATTTTTCACCCATGATATTGCAAAATTTGTGCATGTGCCTTTGTTATATATATCACACTTGCATTAGGGTTTGTATTGAGATAAAAGAATAATATTATTGTATTGAAGACGGTCAAGTTAAATCAATAATTAGATAATACTATGTTGGTTTTTTTCTATTTGAGGATTTCCAGGATAAATATTGTGTAATGTGTGAATTTGTGATCTTTCTCTTTTGATTATGTTATTATTACTTTTCTAATTTAGTTTATCGGGGATCTTTATTTATCTTCATTTGGTATTAGAGATAGGTTTTAGCTTTGTTCAAGGAGTAAGGGTTTCAACCTTATGATCAATTAATTCTTGAGTGGGATCCATATGCTAAAGGATAAAGGCAAAGGAGAAATATGGGAAGCACATTGATAGAGATTGAAAATTTTAATGGATAGAATTTTAAGTTTTGGAAACTCAAGATGGAGGATCTGTTGGTTGATAGAGATCAATGTATTATGATCTCGAAAATAAAAACAACATTAGAGATAAATGAGGATTGGATAAAAATCGATAGTAAGGCAAGAAGCTTTATCAGATTGTGCTTATCTAATTTAGTATTGTTGAATGTATCTACAAAGACCACGATAAAGTCGATATAGGAGAAGCTGGAAATATTGTATCAGACAAAGTCATTGGTAAATAAACTCTTTCTCAAAAAGAAATTGTATTCACTTTGAATGAATGATAGTGATTTTGTGTCTGAACATTTGAATACTTTTAACAATGTGGTAAGTCAATTAACCTCTATAGAAGTAAAAAAGGATGAAGAAGAAATATGTATTACTTTACTTTGTTTATTATCTAATTCTTGGGATAACCTTGTTATGGCTATTACCAATACTACATATACATTGAAAGTAGAGGATATAGTAGGAACTTTGCTATCTAAGGAGATGATATTAAAGTCTTTTGAGGATTATCATCAAAAGGAAGACTTGGTTGTGAGAGGTCATTCTCAAGAAAGAAGCAAAAAGAAATCAGGAGAAAATAAATACAAATCTAGGGGTAAATATGTTGCCATGAGAAAGAGGAAATAATGAAATTGTGGTAAAGTAGGGCATTATAAAAGATACTTTAGATATAAAAAGGCTGATAATAGTTGATCATATGATGAAGGAAATTCTACAAAAATGAAGACCACAAATGAAGATTCAAGGGACTTATTCTTAGCTGCTGCATGCTCAAGTGAATGTGATAACTCATGGTTTATTGACTCAGGTGTTTCTTTTCATATGAATCCTCATAGGGAGGGGTTATGTGAATATGAAAATATAGATGGAGGTAAAATCTTCTTGGCAAAAAATTCAACATATAAAATTATAGGTTGAGGAAGAGTCAAACTGATGCTAAAATATGGAAGAATCAAAACCCTTCGTGGTGTGTTGCATATTCAATGTTTTGCAAGGAATTTTATATCCATGAGTAAGATGAATGATGCAGGTGTGAATGTGGTATTTAATAAGGATATCTACAAGATGGTTCATGGATCCTTGGTGTTTGAAAAGGGATTTCACACAGTTCATACTTGAGATTAGCACTATAAGTATTAATTACAATAATACATCAATTATATAGGAAAATAATATAGTTGAAAATGCTCTGAGTATTCCTACAACAAAGGCAATATTGTGGCATCAACGCATGGGGCATATTGGTGAAAAAAGACTTCAAAAATTAAAAATGAAAGGTATGGCTAAAGGAATTTTTGATTGCCCATTAAATTTTGATTTTTGTGAGCACCGTGTTTCTGAGAAACAAACTAGAGTCAAGTTTCTAAGTAGTGCTACAAGGTTTAAAGGGATTCTATATCTAGTTCATAGTGATGTGTTTGGACCTACAAAAGTACCATCATTAGGTAAATATATCTATTTTATTACATTTATAAATGCTTCTCAAGAAATACTTGGGTATATTTTCTTTAAAACAAATTTGAAATTTTTAATAAATTTAAAGAGTTTAAAGCTCTTATAAAAAATAATATATAGAAAAAGATAAAGGTTTTGAAAATTTATAATGTTGGTGAATATTGCTCTAATAAATTTGATCAGCTTTGCAAGGACTATGGAACATAAAGGTAGAGGAAAACTTCATATAATCCACAACATAATGGGGTTGTAGAACAGATGAATAGAAAATTTATGGATAAGGCTAGAAGTATGCTAAGTGGTGTAGGGTGAGAAAAGAAATTTTGGATATAAGCTATATCAACATCTTGTTATATCATCAATAGATCTCCTACCTCAGCTTTGGTGGACAAGACTCCACAAGAAGTATGGACTGGTAAGAAACCCTCTCTAAAATATATAAGGGTTTTTGGTTGTGATGCTTATATGTATGTCCTAAAATAGAAAAGGACTAAGCTAGACTATAAATATAAAAAATGCATATTTATGGGTTATAGTACTAGTGTTAAAGGATATAAGTTGTGAAACCTAGAAACACATAAGTTTGTTTACAATCGAAATGTGATATTTAGAGAAACAAAAGGGGTTTTAAAACAAAAAATGTAACCAAGAAAAGAACCATAAATAGTGTAGGTAAAATTGGAACAGGGGGAAGAACCTGTGGTAGAACCTGAATTACAGAGAGATTCTAAAGAGGAATATTTATAAGAAGAAGGTGAGGAGGAAGCTGAAATCGTAGAACCTAGAAATCCAATTTTGAGGAGATCAAATCGAGAGAGAAGAATTCTAGATGGATATAGTACTTCAAATTTTTACTTTGCATTTAATTTATCAGTTACTGATGAAGAACCCAAGACTGTAAAGTAGGCACTTCAGTCAAGTGAGAATAAGTCTTGGAAAAGGGCTATGGAGGAAGAAATGAAGTCTCTAGATAAAAATAAGACATGGGACCTCATGAAATTACCGCTTGGTAGAAAACCTGTTGGTTGTAAGTGGTTATTCAAGAAGAAGTACAACAGAGAAGGAAAGTTGGAGAAGTACACGGATCGCTTGGTAGCAAAATAATTTTCTCAGGTTGAGGGAATTGACTTTGGTGAGATTTTTTCTCTTGTGGCTAAAATAACTTCAATCAAATTTTTGTTGGCTATTTATGCTAATTTTAATTTTTAAATAGAATAGATGGATGTAAAGAAAACTTTTCAACATGGTGAATTTAATGAAGATATATATATATATATATATATATATGTCACAGCCAGAATGCTTTAATATAAAAGGTAAGGAGGACCTGGTATGTAAGCTAAAGAAGTCTCTTTATGGGTTGAAGCAGTCTTTGTAGAAACAAAAATTTGATAGGTTTGTCTTGACACTTGCTTGAAAAAATCAAAGTAGATCCATGGGTATATTTAAAAAATAAAGGTAAACTTTTTGTTATCATTGTATTGTATGTGGATGACATGCTGTTAATTGGTAATAGTAAGGATATGATAAAGTTACTAAAATATCAGTTATATTCTGAGTTTGACATGAAGGATTTGGATGTTGCAAAATTTATTTTGGATATGAAAATAATAAGTGATCATGCAAATAAAAATTTATGCTTAAATAAAAGAAAATATGTTGATTTGATACTACAAAATTTTAGTATGCATGATTGAAAACCAGTATTTACTCCATATATAGTTTGTCAAAAGTTATCTACTGAACAGTTTCCTAAAACAAATAAGGAAATTGAAGAAATACATCATGTTCCTTATGCTAGTGTTGTGGGTAGTTTGATGTATGCAATGGTCTGTACTAGACCTGATATTACACATGTAGTGGGAGTATTTAGCAGATATATGTCAAATCCAGGAAAGGAACATTGGACTATTGTGAAGAGGATCTTTAGATACTTGTGTGGAACTATAGATTATGCTATATATTATGAAGGAAAATCTAGAGATAATGATATTATAAATCTACAAGGGTTTGTGGATGCTGACTGGGCTAGAGATCTTGATAAGAGAATATCCATGAGTGCTTATGTGTTTAGGCTATTTGAAGGGGCAGTAAGTTGGATGAGTATAAATCAATAAGTTATTGCTTTATCCACTACAGAAGTAGAGTACATTGTAGCAACTCATGCCAATAAAAAAGTAGTGTGGCTACAAAGGTTGTGTTCAATATTTGGCATTAAACAGAAGGCTATGAGAATTAATAGTGATAGTCAAAGTGCTATATTAATAATATGGGTTTCCATGATCGATCAAAACATATTAATATAAAGTACCATTTGTGAGAGAGATGGTTGAAGAGAACCGAGTGATATTGAAGAAAGTTGATACAGAGAAGAATACTATTGATTCATTAACAAAGGCTGTACCTACTTAGAATTTTTTTTTATGTAGAAGATCTATGGGCATGGTTTCCCTTGATAGTTGACAATGGTAGTTTTTATCCCCTATGGAAAGTATTCAACAAGTGGAAGAATGTTGGAAATATGTTGAATATTTTCCATGTTATTCAGGTGGGGTTAACGCTAAAAGGTAATGGACGCTCTGTACCTATACTCGTCGAGGTTCAAGGATGGTCTATGCCTTGAATAGGGGTTTGGTGGTCGTAGCCCTTCAAAATATAGGGGTCTGAGGGTGAAAACCCTCAACCAAATTTTTTAGGATTTTCAAAGTTATTTTTAGACCCATATAGGATTTTAGGGTTACTATATTTGAACCCATGTTTTTTTGCCCATGATATTATAATATTTATGCATGTGCCTTTGTTATATATATCTCACTTGCATTAGAGTTTGTAGTGAGAGAGAATAATATTATTGTATTGGAGACGATCAAATTAATGCAATAATAAGATAATACTATGTTGGATTTTTCTCGATTGAAGTTTTCCAGGATAAATATTGTGTAATGTGTGAATCTACGATATTCCTATTTTGATTCTGTTATTATTGATTTTTTTATTTAGTTTATCGGGGCTCTTTATTTCTCTTCATTCATGCATTAATTTTCCTTAGAGTCCACACCAAAATCTCACCTTTCAAAAAACTATTTTTAGATAGCATCAAATGGAAGGAATTTTAAATACAATTATGGCAACAATTATCACAACAAACTCATGATGCAATGAAATGTAAAGACATAAAAGAGCTTTCAACTAAAAAAAAACTTAGGCTTGGCATGATTTTAAAATTTAAAATAAACCCAAGAAAATAGAAAGGCCTATCAAAATTCAAAAATTGGGTCCCCCGTTGAAATTGGACATGTTGTGCAAGCACAAAAACAAATGGTGAATTTGCTAGAAAATGCTCTTGACCATTTTTGGAATATAAATAACCCAAAAAAAGAAAATTCCAAAACTAACAAAACCAAAAAATTTGGTATCCACCCAAGACTTGGGTTAGGCAATTTTATCTAAAAGCAATACTTCATTTTATTTTAGAAAACGTGTGTGTATGTGAATTCATTATTATCCTAGGATTAGTTAAAATTCACCACCATATTTTATAAATTAAGCTAGTTTACCACTATGCGAACATTGGTCTCCTGATAATGAGCTTTGACACACAGGTAGACATATCACCAATTGTTGAATATTGCTCCTTTGCTAGATAGGCATATATAGCCCCAACAGAGTTATATTTGATCCCACTCTAGATATTACTCTACTTCCATCCAAGAATTCATAGCCTTGGTAGAGGTTGTTTGAATCACCCAAGCACTTGAACCCTTTTTATTTTCCTTTTTTTCTTTTTGAACATAAATTCTATTTTTTTTAATACAAAAAATTTTGTAAGCATTGGGTTCAACTTTTGGGTTGGAGGTCACTATGGAAAATAAGAGGGCAAACACTTAATTGGATTTCATCTAAATACAAACCATAATGGCTTCATTCCTCATGAATTAGAAATTCCTTAAAGTGTTTTCAGTGTGATGTTGTGACATAATTTTGAAGTACTTTCAGATTCATATGCTTTATCCCAAATAATGGATAAACAACAAATAGTTGATTAAACTAATTTTAGATTTATTGAGCTTAGTGTGGGTCTTTTCACTCTTAAATTGCAAAGAAAACCCTTCTAGATTATAGCAACCACAAGTAGGTTACACTTGCATGATTTAAGCCAAACCAAAGAAAATCATAGAATAAAACAAAATTGAAACAACAACAAAGCAAAAATAGTATAAATAGACCGGAAAAAAAAACAAAACTGGCACAAAATCACAAAACCAAAACTACATACAAAACTATTTATAGAATAGGATCAAAAAACTCTCAGGCACTGAAGTAATGTTTGAGAAATTTCCCATTCACTAGTAATGGGACATCTTATCTAGTTAGGCCTTTTAACTTGAAAGCATTCTCTCTTAGAATCTCAAATATCTAAAAGGGACTTAACTATAGGGTGTCAAATTTTCCATGGTCTCCTTTATTTTCATGGCCCTTATTCCATAGTAACACTAGATCAACAATTATAAAGGTTTTTATTTTGGCCCTCTTATCAAACCATTGTTTTAACATTTATTGATGCTTACTAAAATTTTGTAGTGCTTCTTCCCATTTTTCATCCAAGCTCATCAAATTCAATAGCCTAGCTTCTACTCTATCATCTATTTCAATAGGTAAGGATCTTGAGGTTGGTGGAGAAGATAGGATCCTAACCATAAAATAGATGATGGGGAGATAAGCCTAATTAAGACTTAATTTTTTTTATTTTTTACCACAATGCATATTTTAGTTTATTATGCCAATTCCTAGGATTTTTGTCTAAACTTTTCTTAATTATTTCCAAAAGGATTTTTATTAGTTTATTATGCTACTCTATTTCCTTGAGGATAACAATTAGAAGAAAATTTTAGAGTTACCTTATTATCGTAAGCCCAATCAAGAAATTATAAAGAAGAGAAAGTAGGGCCATTATCACATGCCAGAACCTATGGCATCCCAAACCTGGTCATGATGTTATTTTCAATGAACTTGATCACAACCTTAGTTGTGTAATTTTTGAATGCTTGATCCTCTATACAACGTATGCATAATCAATGGTAGTCAGGATGAACTTATGGTTGGATGATGAGCTAGGATTAATGACACCAAAAGTTCCAACCCCCATTTTGCAAATGGATCAAGTCCAATTACCGATTGCAATGGCATAGGAGAATTCCTATCTCGATGAGTTATAATTTGAAAAACATGACACAATCGGACATGTGCATATTTAAATATGTGGGGCTAGTAATAATCAACTCTCATTATATGGTTCACTGTGGCATTCCTAGAGCCATTTTTGGTTTCATACTTACCATAAAAATATTTGAGAACCTCAATAGCTTCTTGCTTGTTTAAACACCTCAAGTAGATTTTCTTATGATTTTTTTGATATAAAATGCCTGCTTTAATCATGAAATATGCACTCTTGAGACACAATTATCTCCTTTGGATGGAATTCAAGTGACCAAGGCATACTCCATTTAGTAAATAATAAAAAATGTCTTGGTACCTCTCATCATTTGTAATTTCCCCCATAGAATACTATTGGCATGAAATTTGTGGGTCAACTTCTAGTAGTGCTTTGCTTAGTCCCTATCCTCTAAAAGTTATTATAGGATACATTTAAATATAAAAAACTTGTAATATAGACATCCACTTTTCTCTGGGTTCACCTAAATCATTCTACATCAACATCATTTTCATTGCTGGATTAGGAACTATTGCAAACACTATGCTATATAGGATGTAATATCAAAATTTCTTCACAACTTTGACTAAAGCAAAGGTCTATTTATAAATGATTGAATATATGTGCCAAGCATATTTTAGAGGTGAACTTACAAAAGCTATTGGTCTCTCATCACCAACCTATTTATTTTCAGTTAGAACACCAGCAGTTGAATGTTTAGATGCAAGTGAATAAAAATAACATGGTTGAGTGTATTCAAGGTTGATTTATATGAGAGCATTCATGATTTCCCTTTTAGTTTCTTGAAAGGTAGTTTATGCTTCTCTAGTCCATACTATCTTGGCATACTTTTTTAACATTGCATTTAGAGACTGAACTACTTTAGCAAAACCAGAAATACATTTTCTCACAAAATTACTCTTGCCAAAGAAAGACTTCAGCTCCTTTTTAATTCCAATAAGGGAAATTTTTGAATTGCTTCAACTCTATATGGGTCGATAGAAATACCAGCTTTAAAAGTGAAATTCCCCAGCAACTTTCCTTCTATAACAATAAAATACATTTTTTTTGGATTCAATGAAATTCTATGTTCTCTACACCTTTGTAGTACCTTCCTTAAGTCTTCCACATGGTTTATACATTTATTACAAAATACAAGGAGGTCATCCATATAGATCACAATGCATTTCCCAATGAGATCCTTGAAAGTGATGTCTATAGCCCTTTGGATAGTTGTTCCTACATTGATAAGGCCAAACAACATCCTATTATATGTAAATATTCCCTACTTGGTAGTAAACACCATTTTAATCCTTTCTTGGGGGTCCACCATAACTTGATTATACCCTAAGTAACCATCTAGGAAATACATCATATGAGAGACATTTACAATTTGTAGTATTTCATATAGAGAAGGGTATGGATTATTATCCTTCTAGGATGCCCTATTAAGATTTTTGAAATCTACATAGTCTTATTTTCCCATTTTTTATGGATAGGTATCAAATTTGCAACCCAAGTAGAATGTCTTACCGAAAAAATAATGCAGGCTACCAACAATTTCTATATTTCTTTGAGAATGAGGGGCTTCAGTAAAGGATTCACTAGTCTCTATTTTTTATAGAAAGGTTTTGTTCGTAGCTTTAAGGGAATGGTATGGTAATGATGGATGTGTCATACATCTTCAAATATTCATAGTCCATGCTATGAAATCTTGATAATATTGTAATTCGTGGATTATTCCTTCCTTTTGTTTCTTAGTAAAAGATTTTTCTAATAAAATATTTTGGGGATTCTCAACACTTCCTAAATTTTGAGCTTCATATGATCCATTCTCTTATGAAGTGGTCTACTACTTTCGAGCATGGTAATCCATATTAAATTATATTTCCATAGAAACCATACTTTTAGGGATGATATTTTTTTTAAAATTCAATTCACCCTCCTCATCTAGATCTACATAATTTATATCTTCCTCATCTATGACCTGAGATTCAAATATGCCAGAGCTAGTGATAAAATCAACTGTATGCTTGTCATCCTCAAATACTTGGAAATTTTGGGTGTTGAAAATCAACTATATGCTTGTCATCCTCAAATACTTGGAAATTTTTGAGTGACAACCAACTCTATCAAGAAAAACTTTATCTTGGAATGGGAAATTGGTTTTAAGGGTAATTCTTGCTATTGCCAATGAATTTGTAGTGTGATTATTTTATCATGGAATGGTCTAGATATTGAAGGTGTCAAATTCCTTGATTAAATACCACACACAACTATGGCAGTTTGAGATATGCTTATCATGGAAGATATACTAGTTTTGCACTCACTTGATTATCAATTTAGAATCTCCCAAGACCTGTACACATTTAAATATTTTTTTAATGGTAAAATATAATCCATGGATTAATTCCTCATATTCTACAACATTGTAGGTGTAATAAAATTGAAGTTGATAAGTAACAAGATGTGATTTTACCTTGGGATTGACCAATTCAATTTCGATACCATTATCATGTTTGCATTTTGACCCATCAAACTTGAGGGTCCACAACTGATATTCAATTTTTTTTGTTTGCTTGATAAGGTATCTACTACCAAATTATTCTCTCTGGGCTTGGTTTCCACTACTATAGTGTAGACGCCCAATTCTGGCTCAATGTATAAAATCTCATTAACATTGTTGTACTTTGTAATTATCTCTTTCAGTCTTGGATCTCTTTCTACTAGTATCTGATTGGCTATGCCATGCCATGGGAGCCACATATGTGAGAAATTGGTTACCATTTAACCATTCAAGGTTCTTAACTAATAATGGCTAAGCAACATCCCATATGCATTTGGGATATCCACCACCTAGATATCAATGCATTATTTAATCCAAGGTTCAAAATCTAACTGTACATGGATTTGGTTCAACACCTCCGCCACATTCACCTTTGTCTATTCTAGTTGAACAACCTTCTTATTTGAGGGAGCAAGAGTCAGTACTATTATTTTATTGACTGCATATGGCATCACATTACTAGAAGCACCTAAATCAACAAGACAATTATGTAAGTTTTTGCCAACAATTCTAATGGTCAAAAGAAAATGAATGGATTCTACCTTCTCTTTATATATTTCCACCTACACATTAATAGTAATTTTAAACTTTTTACACCTTGAAAAAAGAGTGCTTTGAGCAATAAATACTTTTGGTCAGTTAATTGAGCTACCTCAAATAAAGAAATATTTGTCCTAGTTTTCTTAAGGTCTTCAATGATATTATATCCAAATTTATTTTGCTTTAATTTTTCTTCTTCCAGTGGTAATGAGATATTGAGTTTTGGTGGAGTAATCATTGTAGGACCTTTAGGCGGGACTATGTTTTTATTGGCTTGCTCATTAGGTGGGATGGAGGTTTTGTTAGGAGGTGTAGAAGAATTCATTGGGACTTTTCCTTTACTCTGAAGCATATAATTACCACCTCTTAGAAACTATAAGTAAGCTTATACCTCTTATTATAAAAATTCATTTGATTCATCTTCATCCATTCCTGAGAATTCATAAGTCTCTAAAACTAGAGCTATCCCTGCATTTTGATCAATGTGATTTCCAACATTCTCATTGGTGGGACCTAATTCCAGATTTCCATCTCCTTTTGAACAATATCCAAAGTAGTTTTAAACTCTGGATAGTCGATTTATTTATGTTGATCTATGGAATGGATATTGAAACAAATAGGTAAAGCAAGATCTACCAAATTCACCAATTTATTTGGATTGTTATTTTGTTGGTTTTTGTTTCCAATAGGATATGGAACTCCTTCTCTATTTGGGTAAGTATTCCAAGGATGGTTGATCCTCTAAAATCCAAAGTTCCTATTTTGAGTATTATTATTTGCAAGTGGGTTTTGAGGAACTTGCCTCTATAGTTTATGCATATCATTTCTCAAATTTTGAACCATCCTTTGTATACTATCTAACTAGGAATTTAAATTGTTGGGTTGACTTGGTATTTGCTGACCTATTACATTATTCATAGGTGAATATGTATTAAAAAATGTGGGTAAAGTTGATTTATTATTTTTAGGAGATGTATGATTGAGAATATTGTTTGTGGTCATCTAATTATCCAAATTTGTAGGAATGGTATACTGATTACTCACATTAGGCGTCATTTTATTCAAGGGAGCCAAATGGAATGGTTA
This sequence comes from Wollemia nobilis, assembly GCA_028583015.1. NCBI lineage: Eukaryota > Viridiplantae > Streptophyta > Pinopsida > Araucariales > Araucariaceae > Wollemia > Wollemia nobilis. The sequence goes on along the minus strand of JAQPPZ010016717.1, from coordinate 8,225,473 downwards.
ATTCTGATTTGGATACATGGCTCCTAGAAACAACTTTAGTATTAGAAGGTGTTGTGTAAGGGATTCATTTATTAATGGTATTTTATTATAAGCTCCTATTTATCGAACTGAAGGCAAGTTATAAAAATCAAAACCTTGTGATATTAACTATTGTTCAATATTTAGAGCTTCACTATACACCAAGGGTAAGGTTATGATCTATGGATATCTCCTCACAAATATAGAAGTCAATGGATCCAAAGCTTTAAGATACATTTGGATGGTCATTTTGGCTGAGGGTGTAAGGTACCATCAATTTAGTGTATAATATATGGAACCTAGTGTTAAATAGTCTCAGGGATTCATTGGTTTCTCTACGGGTAGAAGTAAATTAATGATAGATCATAGCTGGATGGTAAGCTAATTGATACTGAAGGTAAGTTGATTTACCAATAATAAGAAAACTCGTCTATATTTTGTTGAAACATCCTATAGGCAACATCTTCATGTTAAATATATAAATGAATTAGGACATATTTCTAGGCTTGTATATGATCTTCAGCTAATCTTGTTCCATCATACCTATAACAAAGGAGATATATTTCAAAATTTTTAGGTATATCATGCATAGGTACTGGTATACTCAAAGGGTTGCTTCCAACTAACCAAGGAGTGATACCTACCATTGGTGTACTTTGGGAAGTGGCAAAAGGATCAACATAAAGTTTAATAGCCTTCAAAGAATTATTAGAAGTCAAATGAGTACTCAGTCTATCTTTATCAACTTTAGGTTTTCTATATAGAGAAAGGCTAAGAAACTCAAAACCTCTGATAAATGATTTAGATCTAGTGATGATGACCTTAGGATCCATATTTAATAGTCAAGATGTATAATATAAGCAATGAACCAAGAAAATTATAGTTTTAGTGGGCCCTCCTTGTAGCCCCCATCCTATTGAGCGACCAAATGACACATTGTCAAGGACATGTCAATGTACTTGAAAAAGATATATGTTCCCTATTGAAAAGGAAAAATATTTTTCCAAGGTTCAGGTATGCTAGGTCTTGGCTAGTTTGGATAGACTTAGGGGTCATTGATAATTGTTCCTTTTAAGGGGCTTTTGTTGGTTATGATTAAAAATATAAATTTCTTGGTACAATGCTAAAAGTGAAATGCTTGAATGAATGAAAGTAATTCTATTCCTAATATAATAAGATTAAAAAAAAAATCAAAGGTTGAAGGGTGAGAGAAAATAAAAGAAAACATGTTGAGACTACTCTAAACTCTAGCTCCAATCCAGTAAAGCAAAAAAAACAAATTTAAATCAATCATGACCTAACCAATATTCACACAGCTTGAGATCTGAGATGGTGCAATCTTCAAAGGAACAATAGACCATGAAATGGACTGAGTGCAACCACTATCAACATGCGTATATTGAACACAAAAAATTCTAAAAGCCTTTAATATTAAAATATAGTCATTAAGTATATTCTTCAGATTTACCAACATCAGTGGATTACAAAGAATCGAGCTAAAAAAATTAGTAGCAACTTGGTTCAAAAATACCATATAACTACAAAGGAAAAAGAAGAAAGCTAAAAATATGGGGGACAACTAACAAATGGTTTCTAAACTTTGCAACCAGCTAGTGAGCTATAATTTATACAATTTTTGGCCTTCACATAACATTACATTCTATAATTAATTTTCATCTACTTCCATGATGTGCTTCTTGAAATTAAATTTCCCACCACACTGTAGTTACACCTCATTAAATGGGAACTACTTTGGCCATGCCTCATAAAGTCTTCATCTATAGTGAGACCTGCAATGACCACACTTCATTAAAATTCAATTTGCATGACACTTAAGAATTCCAGAATGACCACGCCTCATTAACTCTTCACTAGTCTACCAAAATCTAGGTTAATCATTAATTTCCCTATATTCCATCTTGCATGGTTGTACTTGCCCAACTTGCATAAAAAATTTATTTCTGCCATTATATTCGCCATACTTAATGCAACCACCAGCAAATTTTCTGCAAAAATAAATAAATATAAGGGTTAGAATATTAACATTATTATTAAAATAATTTTTTAATTTTTCTAAGTTTTTTTAAAAAATCATTTTTAATTTTAATTTTTTATATTCTATTATTATTATTTTTAATTTTTAATTTTTAATTAATTTTATTTTTCTACGTGCAACAAAAATTTTCAAGGTTTAAGATTATGCTTTTCTGGCACTATATCATTGCTCATCAATAGGGCATCAATCCGGGTGGCCTTCAATGGTTGAGCTCAAATTTTGAGCATTGGATTATTATTCATTACCAAGCCTCATTCTTTGAGATCCATGTGTTAAATTCCAATTGTTGGAGTTCAATTTCAATTTGTTAGGCATTTATTTCCATTTTCAAACTTTATTTTTTGATTTTCGGGCATTTGTTTCATTGTCAAACTTCATTTTCTAATGTTGGATTTCATTCTTTATTATCGGGTTTTATTACCTTCATCTTGAAGTTTCAGATGTATTTTCAATTGCTAGGATTTTGGTTTTTTTTCTCTTGACATTAGTGGTACAAAATTTCTGACAATCTCTACACTTAGCAAATTTTCAACTTGCTTTCTAGCATGTCAACAAAACTTTTGTACCTCTCCGCACTCTGCTAGGGCACAATATTTTTAGGAACTTACACACATTGAAAATTTTCAACTTGATTTTCGACACATCGATAGAATTTCTGTACCTATCTGCACTTTGCTAGGGTAAAATATCTCTAACCATTTTTGCACTTTTGGTACCACTTTCTCAAAGCTGCCAGAATTTTGGTACCACTACACACTCTAGCATAGTACATGATTTCCATCACTCTCAATACTTGGTAAATTTTACTTTCTCAAAGCTGCCAGACTTTTGGTACCCCTCCACACTCTAGCATGGTACATGACTTTTGGCACTCTCAACACAATAAATTTTCCTTGCTTTTTGACATGTCTATAGACTTTTGGTACCCTTCTACATTTTGCTAACTATATTTCATCATCTTCAACACTTAGCCAAATTTTTTGATTATGCATCGTGCAATTGCTTCCTAGACTTCAATTTCATGCTCTTTACATTTTGAAAGCCTATGAATGATTTTCTCACTATTCGACACTAATTTTCAAATCTTGAAGACAATTTTCATTGCCTGAAAAAGACTTTTAATTGCTAGAAAAGAATTTTCAATAGCCTGGATATGCATTCCAATTGTTCAAAAATATTTTAAGTGCCCTTAAACAATTTTAAATTAACTCAAAAATAAATTACAATAGCCCATAATTATGTATTGATTATTCGAAAATAAAATGCAACTACACAAAAATAATATTTTAAATGACCAGAGATGAAAATTAATTGCCTGAGAACAAATTTTTAAACTGCCTTGAAATGAAATTTAATGCTTGGAGATGACTTTTAATTACCCACAAATGATATTTTTACTATATGGCAATCAATTTTCAATGCTTGAAAATGAATTCTTACTGCCCGAAAATGAAATTTAACTATATACAAAAGATTTCATATTTCCCCAAAGTGAAAAGGTTCATTCCACTTGAGCACTAGGGTTTTATAAAATGCACAAGGCTTTTCTAATAACTTTCTAGGTGACCTTGGTCGTGGCATCCTGAACAATATGTTGAAGGTAAAAAAATTTAGGCATTAATTTTTCTTAGAGCCCACACTAAAAACTCACCTTTCAAAAAAGTTATTTTTAGATAGAATCAAATGAAAGGAATTGTAAACACAATCATGGCAATAATTATCACAACAAGCTCACAATGCAGAAAAAATTAAAGACATAAAAGAGCTTTCAACTAAAAAAAAACTTAGGCTTGACATGATTTGAAAATTACAAATAAACCTGAGAAAAGATGAAGACCTATAAAATTCAAAAAGTGGATCCCCAATCTAGAGTAGGGTGTGTTATGCAAGTGTAATAGTAAATCCATTCCAGGATCATGACAAAACTTCAAGGTATGTTAGACATCTACACTACTCCCCATTCAAGGAATTCGTGAAGCTCGCCAGCTCTTAAAGGACATCAAACCATTTGAAGTGAACAAAATGGGCACAAGAGGTGCCCTCTAAAAAAGAGTGAACCAATCATTACTTGTTGAAATAGAACCTACAAAATTATACCTTGCTCTAAATAATGAACCTATTGCATACCAATCATTTATCAAATACACATCTTGGAGATATGCAATGAACTATGAGTATGAATCTCTAATAAAAAAGGGTACTTGGGAGTTAGTTGATTTACCACTTGGAAGAAAGGTAGTTCGAAACAAATGGCTGTAAAAAAATAAGTATAAATTATATGGAACCCTTGACAAACACAAGGTGATATTAGTGGCTAATAGATTCACACAAAAGCAAGGCATTGACTACATTGAGGTATTTGCACTACCACAAAATGACCCACAATTAGGGATATTGTAGCCTTAGCTACACAAAAAGGTTGGAAGATTCATCAATTAGATGTAAATATTATTTTTTTTAAATAAAAATTAAAAGAACTATACATGGCACATCTAGAAGATTTTGATATTGCAGGATAGAAGCACAAGGTATGCAGACTCAATTTTTTTTACATGGATTGAAGCAAGCTCTCTGCGCTTAGTTCAACAAGCTATCAGATCGAATGAAGCAAATTGATTTTATAGTGTGTGATTACCAAAACTTTGATGCAACAATGTTCATCAAGCACAACAAAAATAAATTTACATACCTCATAGTCTTTGTGGATGACATGCTTGTAACAGGTAACAATGAACACATCATCAACATAGTGGAAAATAATCTTACAAAGACTTTTGATATATCTAAGTTAGGAATGATAAAAATTTATTTGGAAATATAATTAACTCAAGAAAATGGTAAAATATTCTTGATCCAAGAGAAATACATCAATGATATTCTAGAGAAGTTTCAACTCAAATATGCACACCCTGTGAGAATACCAATGAAATCAAATTTAAAACTTACCATATATGATGAAGCACCAGAGGCAGATGCAACACTCTATAGAAGGCTATTTGGCAATCTCATATATATTACTAACACAAGATCTCATATCACTTATGTAGTGGGGATTCTAGTAAGGTACATGACCAAGCCAAAGACGAGTCATAGGCAAGTGACAAAAATAGTGTTGAGGTATGTAACGAACCATTACACGAAAACCTCAAGGTGTTAGTGAAATTCAAATACACCAGGATCATAACATTCCCACCCACTTCAACACCAAATTATGGATGGTGGGCTTGACTCTCCATACGCTCTCGTGCAAGGACTCTGCACGATAAACCCAAATTTTCACCCACTCTACAACTTGAACCTGGGTGGTTGCTCTGATACCAAATGTAACGATCTATTACACAAAAAAATCAAGGCTTTAGTGAAATTTGAATACACTAGGATCATAACAAGGAACCTAAATACAACCCATAATTATGGATGGTTGTATGAAAAGAATGTAGATTTCAAACTCATCGCATACACAAACTCAAAAATTTTAGAAGATAAATATAATGGAAGATCTACATTTGATACTTGACAATTTTTGGCTCAGCACCAATTTCATGGAGATCAAAGCGACATAATATTGTAGTGGATTCTTCAGTAGAAGCTAAATATGTTTTTGTAGCTAAGATAAGCAAAGAAGTGGTATGGTTGAGAAACTTGTTAGAAACTCTTGATATCACTAAAAAAGGTCCTACAAGACTGCATGTGGACAATAAATTAGTAATCCACATGGAAAAGAATCCTATGTTTCAACAATAGAACCAAACACATCAGTATCCACATGAATCAAGAACTTTTTTAGGATGGCACAATACAAATGCATTACTATCCAACAGTAGATCAAATTGCTGATATTTTCACCAAGCCACTCCAAAGGGTGAAGTTTGAATAGTTCGGATAGAAAATATGATTGACAGCCTCCATCTATCCCTGATAATGGATATGCAACAAGATCAACAAGGCTAATGCTTATTTTTTAAACCACCTTCATGTGGGAAAAAAATATTGGTCATTCTTTGCTTTATCCCATTTATGAAAACCCCTTGTGGGTGCAAAAGGATAAGGGTTGTACTCATTTTGGAAAATTGAAACTTGTGAAAACCTGAAAGGGCATGGGGTATTACCAAACTATATATGGAGGCCCAAAGGATTGGAGCCATATTTCATGGACAATTGGTTAATAATCTACACAAAAATCCACCTAAGCCACTCATATACTAAAATAAAATGACCTTCTACCATTTTTTAGAATTTCACAATAATAGATATGCAAAGCATTACACAAGAGATGAAGAGAAGAGTAGAACTGATTGATTTATTCCAAGGATAAACTCTGTATAAATAGTAGAGTTGATCATTGAGAGTCATTGGATTACAATAACTCATTAGACCTGATGAAGACACCATTGAGAGTTCTCCTGACACATCGAGCAGTGAAAACTCAAGTGTTTATCCTAGTGGAACTTAACAGAATATTCTCTTATTCTAACACCCCTCCTTAAGTGATACTAGGGGAGTTATTTACAAATAATTCCCAACAACAAGGCCTGATTAGGTACTCATATACAATATAGATAGTTGGTGGAAAAAACCCTTGTGGAGAAAAATCAACTATCACCTCTTCATTTTGAAGTGATGGTAAAAACCCAGTGGGAAAATCCATCAATCAAAAGGAAGAAGTATGAAAGAGGCTTATCTTCGGATGGAAAATATTGTCCTCTTATACAAAATAAAGATGAGTCTTGGCAACAAGGCCTGATTAGGTACTCATATACAATATAAATAGTTGGTGTAAAAAACCCCTATGGGAAAAAACCAAATATCACCTCTTCGTTTTGAAGTGATGGTAAAAAACCTAGTGGGAAAAGCCATCAATTAAAAGTAAGAAGTAGGAAAGAGGCTTGTCTATAGATGGCGAAGATTGTCCTCTTATACAAAAGAAAGATGAGTCCCAGCAACAAGGCCTGATGAGGTACTCATGTACAATATAATGAGAGGTGGAAGACCTTTGTGTCAATGCAACTGTAATACTCCAAGTTTTTCTCGCAACTGAAGGTAACACGGAGAAGGAAATGACTAGGTGAAGATGTTTGTAATTTGTACCTTAGTTGGAATATATTCCAAGTGTATGTTCTTGCTTTGAATATGCTGCCTTATAAAGTGCATGTGTATCTCAATGGGCTTGGTTCACTGATGTTCAACTATATTATGTGCAATATGAATTGTGATATGATTGTCACATCAAAGAGTTATAGGATGTTCATGGGTGAAACCAAATTATCTTAGAATTTAACGAAGCCAAAGAGCTTCGTGACTAGCCAAAACTGATGCCATGTATTCTGCCTCTATAGAAGATAGAGCTACTGCTTGTTGTTTCTTGTATAAGTAGGCTATTGGTGAGGAACCAAGGAAAAATACATAGCCTAAGGTGGAACATCTATATTCTACCCAACCTACCCAATATAAATCTATGTAAGACAATGATATCCATGTATTTTTCCTTCTAGAAGAGCCCAAAGTGAGTAGTGCCCTGCAATTAATGGAGGATTCTTTTTGTTGCTTGCCAATGACTGAAGTGAGGCTGATGAGAGAATCTGGATATGAGGCCAACAACATATGATATATCTAGGTGAGTATGAGTAAGGTATAGAAAAATTCCTACAAGATAATGGTATAGAGTGGCATCACAAAGAGGGGATGAGCAGGAAGTACTAAGATTAATGCCAGATTGAAAGGGGGTAGGAGAAGGTTTACAATATATCATTTTGAATCTTTTTAGAAGATCTAGAGTGTACTTTTATTGGCACAAAGAAATACCTTCATCTATTTGACTTATTTGGATCCCAAGGAAGTAATGAGATTTACCTAGATCAACCATTTCAATTTTTTTAGAGAGGGAGTCTTTTATAGTTTGAATGTGAGTTAATTTACTACCAATGAGAAGAAGATCATCAAAATATAGAACAAGAATGGTGATGTTGCCTTCATTTCTCCAAATGTAAACTATGTTATCAGACTCACAATGAGAAAAACCTGCTGAACAAAAGAGTCCATATTTTCATACCAAGCTCTAGGGGCTTGTTTAAGGCCATAGAGAGACTTTTTAAGCCTACAAACAAGAGAGGAGTCTTGAGTGAAACCAGCGGGTTGTTCCATGAATATCTCTTCCTTTAAATATCGATGTAAGAAAACACCTTTTACACCCATTTGATAGACTGGCCACATATGGAAAGTAGCCAGAGCAAGAACCAATCTAACAGAATCCATTTTAGCAACTAGAGAAAAGGTTTCTACATAATCAATACCTTCTATTTGAGAAAAACCTTTAGCTACAAGACGAGCCTTGTGTTTATCTATTTATTCATTAGGCCCATATTTGGTTTTGAAGATCCATTTACAACGAACTAATTTCCTTCATTTAGGTAAGGGAAATAAATGCCAAGTCTTGTTTTTGATTAAGGAAGAATATTAATTTTCAATGGCATCATCCCATTTCTTAATATCCGAGCCTTCTTTGAAGGATTGAGGATCAGAGAAAATAGATTGACATACAAGACTAGTGCCTATGGGGTTGGATGATCTAGTTGAAGGAATATTTTGAATGTAAGGAATAGATTCTTTAACAATGGTGTGGGCCCATTTTGGCATAGAGGAAGGAGTTACAGGAGTTGAAAGATATTGATATGGAGTTACAGGTTCTTTATCTTGATTATCAATGACCAAGTTAAATTCAAGATTTGGCTCTTCATAATATTGAGGTTCTACTATAGGAGAAGGCTCAATGGAGGAAGAGGGATTTTGAGGATCTTTTTGAGGGAATGTTTCATCAAATTGGACATTCCTATGAAATAAACCTCATGAGTTGAGGGATCAAGAAGGCTGTATGCTTTCAATTCTTCATAATAATCGATAAATATGAACTTTTCACTTTTCTTATCAAGAGCCTTCATTTTCTTCTTTGGGATGTGAGCCCAAGCAGTACACCCAAAATTTTTGAAGTAGGACACATCTAGTTTTAAGATAGAACAAGCTTATTCAGGAGTTAAATGGTCAAGAGCTGAAGAACATGAACTTATACTGAGAGGGGGGGTGAACAGTATAAGTCTTAACCATTTAATAATTTTAATTTCAGATAGCAGTGGCATCAACACAACATTAAACAAGATAGAAAACATCACACATTGAAGACTCATTTTTAACGTGGTTCACCTAGAATGGCTGGGCTACGTCCACAAAACTTTTCTCTAAAATATTATCTCAAATTATTTTTGGTAAACCTTCCCAATTACAAAGTTTATGAGCCTCGACTCAAAGGAGATACCTTCCCCTAACTCTGATCTAACTGGTGATCCTCTAAAAGACCTTTGCATCAGCTGCCCTTAGCAAATGGAACTCAATCCATAGAAGACACCTATCTTCCCTACTCTGGCTGGAGACCTCTATCCTCAACTCTATCACCTCAAAGCTGGTCCTCGAATTTGCACTAAACACAGTCCTTCGGTCTAGTACAAATGTCCTCTTTCTCTTTGTCTGATCTGCACCAAACACAGTCCTTTGGTCTGGCACAAATGCTTTGTCCTCTTTTTTTGGTCTGCACAAAAACATAGTCCTTCACTCTTTTTGCGCAATCACAGTTGCACTTGATCAATCTTCGACCTTTGCACCTCTGTGCAATTATAGCCACATAGTCTTCGTGCACTCTACTGCCTTGCGATCTCTCTCACTTGGAAGATTTGATAGAATGCACTCTGCTCTCGGTGATCAAACTTCTTCTCTTTGCACAGCCTACGAACGTCGCTCTTTGAACACACACATCGATCGATATCTTTTTCTCTCCAAGAAGCCCTGCTTTTATACTAATACTTTCAAGATCAAAACCTTGATCTTAGTCGGTTGTTACCCTTAACTTCATCGACTACAAAACCCTAAACTGCGTCGGCTCAAATTTAACTCTGTCGACTTCAACCGCCTCTGTGGTTTTATAGCTTTTCTCGTGAAACTACAACATGTCGCGATATCGTGACACCTTTACAACCGAACACTATCTTATGGCTTTTGTCATGATATCGTGACACTTTCTTCTTCTGCTGACATCATCTACTCTTTTGTCACGAAATCGTGACCCTTCTATCTTCATGGCCTTCTTCTCTACTTTTGTCGTGAAATCATGACACTTTTGCCTCTGCTGATGTCATCTTCAATTCTGTCACGAAATCGTGACCCTTCTGTCTTCATGGCCTTCCTCTCTGCTTTTGTTGCATGAAATCATGACACTTCACCTATGGAAGACATGCTTTCAATTTCTATCATGAAATCGTGACACTTCTGCTGCCGTCTGCTATCTTTTCTCCCTGTTGCAAAATCGTGACACTTTTTGCATCCATACGCTATTCTTTCATCTTGTCGCGAAATCGCGACGCTTTCAGCTTTCGAAATATTTCTTTGCAACTTGTCACGAAATTGTGATGCTTCTCATTTCAGACTCTTCCCTTTGCTGCATGTCGCGAAATCATGACAGTTCTCACTTTGAGCTTTTCAGTATGTCACAAAATCGTGATAGTCCTCACTTCATCTTTTGCAGCATGTCACTAAATTGCGACTGTTCTCACTTCGAACTCTGCAGCATGTCGTGAAATCATGACACTTTCCACCTTGCTCTCCTTCTCTACCAACATGTCATGAAATCACGACAGTTTTGCCAGCTTCTTCTCTCTCTTCCAACATGTTGCGAAATCGTGACAGTTTTGCTAGCTTCTTCTCTCTCTTCTCGCATGTCACAAAATCACGACAGTTTTTCCAGCTTCTTCTCTCTCTTCTCGCATGTCGCAAAATCATGACAGTTTTGCCAGCTTCTTCTCTCTCTTCTCGCATGTCACAAAATCATGACAGTTTTGTTGGCACTTTCTCTCTCCTCTAAAATGTCATGAAATCATGACAGTTTTTCTAGCACTTTCTCTCTCCTCTAATATGTCGCAAAATCATGATAGTTTTTCCAGCCTACTGCATACTTTTTCTAACTTGTCTTTTTTATTTGATCTTTTGCAAATGGGCTACTATGATCTTCTTGGAAACCCACTGTCCATGCTCTGAATAATCTGACATTGAATCAAATTCCTTCAAGAGCTTCTTGACATCAATGACAACTTCTACATTTGAGCAAAGGCAATGTACCCAAGGTACCCAAAATTGCCAACAATCTCCCCCTTTGTCATTGATGGCAACCCTTCACTGAAAACTCATCTCAAGAGCCAAAACTGAAACCAACTGTGCTAACAACTAAGAATTTGCCTTTGAAGTTTTGCTCCCCCTGACTTGAAGCTCTTCTCTTCACTTGAAGCTCTCCCCCTTACTCATATCTCTCCCCCTTTGTCATCAATGGCAAAGGGTCACCTTTGGGGCTCGGGACTAAGAAAGAGCCTCTTAGCTTGGTCCCTCCCCCACCTCCCCGATGAGGTGATTAATTTTGGGGTGGGAGAACAACTCCCAATTTCTCCCTTAGATACTCAAACGTATCTCTTGGAAGAGGTTTGGTGAAGATATCGACAATCTGCTCTTTAGTAGACACATACTCTAGCTTGACTTGCTTGTCTTGCACTTTCTCCCTTAGAAAATGATATTTGATGGAAATGTGCTTCGTCCTTGCGTGCATTACCGGATTTTTGGAAATACTTATGGCACTTGTATTATCACAAAGAATGGAGATGGGTTGTTCATGCTTGACTTTGAAATCCTCCAAGGTGGTTTTCATCCATAAAACTCGTGTGCACCCAACCACTGCTGCTATGTATTCAGCCTCTGTTGTAGATAAGTAAACTGAAGGTTGTTTCTTACTTAGCCAAGAGACCAAAATCTTTCCCAGAAAGAATGCTCCACCACTAGTGATTTTACTATCATCAATACTACTTTCCTAATCTGCATCTGTATAAGTTGTGAGGGTGAAATCATCACCTTTGGGATACCAAAGCCCAAAGTCCATAGTGCCCTTCAAATATCTGAATATCCTCTTCACTGCTATAACATGAGATTCTTTTGGAGCTGCCTAAAATCTTGCTACTAACCCAATGACCTACATGATATCTGGTCTGGTAGCTATACTGTATAGTAAACTGCCAATCATAGATCTGTACAACATCTGATCTGCCATTGGAGATTCATCATCTTTACTTAGATTGCACCCTGTAATCATTGGAGTACACACGGGTTTGCTGTCCATCATCCCAAATTTCTTCAACATTTCTTTGATATACTTTCCCTGAGAGATAAATATACCATTTTTTGATTGCGCAATCTGAATACCTAAAAAGAATGATAGCTCTCCAATCATAGACATCTCGAATTCCTTCTACATGGTGTTAGCAAAAACTTTGCACATCTGAGTATTATTTTCCACAAAAATAATATCATCAAAATATACAACTATAATCAACATATCATAATTTTCATTCTTAATATACAAGTTTCTATCTGCCACACCTTTCCTAAAGCCTTACTCATGAAGATACCCATAAAGTCTTGAGTACCAAGCCCTGGGTGCTTGCTTTAACCCATACAAAGCCTTTTTCAGTTTACACACATAGTCTGACTGATTCGAGAGAGACACTCCTTCTAGCTGTTCCATGTAGACTTCTTCTACCAACACCCCATTTAGAAAATCCGACTTTACATCCATTTGATATACCTTGAATGATTTGAAGCTTGAAAGGGCCAAAAACATTCTGATAGCTTCAAGACAAGCAACAAGTGCAAACGTCTCTTCAAAATCAATACCTTCTACTTGAGCATAAACTTTACAGACTAACCTAGCTTTGTTTCTGACAATCTTTCCATCCTCATTGAGTTTATTTCTGAATATCCATTTTGTGCCAATGACATTCTTGTCCTTAGGTCTTGGAACCAAATCCCAGGTTTCACTTTTCTCTATTTGATTTAGCTCTTCATCCATTTCTTTTACCCAAAATTTATCTGTACATGCTTCACTGAAATCTTTTGGCTCAATCTGAGATAACAATAAAACATTCATAGAATCATTTGAAGGAATGACTCTTCTTCTTGTTTGCCTACTATTCGGATCACCAATCATCAAGTCTTTGGGATGATGTTTCTGAACATACCGTGAAGGTGTTTTGGGAAGCAGTTGTTGTTTTTCCTCTTCTTCATCTGAAACCTCTCTAAATTCTTCTTGAAATATTTCATCACTGAGTTCCTTGACTGGTTCTCTTATCCCTATCTTTTCATCTACTGTTACATTTATACTTTCCACAAATGTATGAGTTCTTTTGTTGAAGCATATGTAGGCCTTGCTTCTGCTGGAATATCCAAGAAAAATTCCCTCATCACACCTAGGATCAAACTTACCCAAATTCTGATCTTCCCTTCTGATGAAGCACTTACTCCCGAACACTTTGAAGTATTTTACTGTAGCTAGTCTTCCTTTCCACAACTCATAGGGAGTTTTATGATGATTGACTCTGAGTTGAGCCTTGGTGATGATGTAGACTGTTGTACTAACTGCTTCTCTCCAAAACCCATCTGAAATTTTTGACTCATTTAACATTGCTCTAGCCATATTTTCAACAATTCTGTTTTTCCTTTCAACTACTCCATTTTGTTGAGGAGTTCTTGCTTCTGAATATTCTCTTTTGATTTCGTGTTGCTCACAATATTCCACAAATTCATTTGAAGTGAACTCTCCTCCTCTATCTGATCTTAAGCATTTGATTCTCTTGTTAGTCTCATTTTCAATCATTTCTTTAAAAGCTTTAAATTTTTCAAAAGCTTCAGATTTTTCTTTGAGAAAAGTAACCCAAGTCATTCTAGAATAATCATCTATAAATAGCATGAAGTAGCTTTCTCCCTGAATGCTCTAAATTCTAGTAGGGCCACACAAATTAGTATGAATAAGATCCAATGGTTTTGAAGAAGTATACCCTTTTGATTTAAAACTGGTTCTGGTCTGTTTTCCATGTTGACAAGGACCGCAAATGATGTTATGGGGCCTTTTTATTTTGGGCAAGTCTCTAATTGCTTCCTTGTTACTAAGATTGACAAGATTATCAAAGCTCAAATGCCCCAATATTTTATGCCATAACCAACTCTCATCTTCTTGAGTTAGAAAACACTTTTCCCTTTTTATCTCACTTAGCATGTAAAGATTGTTTGGAGTCCTTGTAGCACTAGCAATGAGTTTTCCATTTTTTTCTTTACTTATCTCACATCTATCTGGAAAGAAAGATACTATGTGCCCTTGATCACAAAGTTGACTCACACTAAGAAGATTATGTCTTAGACCTTCTACATAGAGCACATTTTCTATTTTGGATTTCCCATCCAAACTAAGAGTCCCTTTACCATAGATTTTAGCGGACCTGTTATCTCCAAAACTGACTGTTCCTCTGTTTGTTTTTTTTAAGACCAAAAACTTTTCCTTTTCACCAATCATATGTTTTGAACAACCACTATCAAGATACCATTTTTCTACTTTGTCTTGAGCATGAAAAGCAGTTTGAACTATCATTGACTTAGATTTGATCTCATTCCTCTTTTTAGTGAACTCAAGGCTAAATCTATCCAAATTGCACATCCTTGCTATATGCCCAAAATTCTTGCACTTGTAACACATGATATTTTTATTCATAAGAGGTGCAAACGAGTTAACATTTTCCTTACTATGGCTATTCAGAGAATTATTGCAATGCATAACTATGTGACCAAATTTCTTATAGAAAAAACAATAGCCATGGAAGGTATTATGTAACCTATTTTGATGCTTTGGATGAATGTTCTTCTTGTGCTCAACTGGAATCCACTGCTATTTAGGATGAATCTTGACCTTGCTCGTAGACCCAATTTCATGAATGGTGATACCATCCTTCTTTTCACATGGAGTATTCTGTCTGATAGTCAACTGTTCCAACTTCACTCTAAGAGACATAATATCTTCTTCTAGTTTCTCACAATCAGCTTCCTTTCCATTTAGAGCCTCTATCAGAACCTGTTTAACCTTCTTCCCTTCTTTAGCTAGAATTTTGAAGTCTATAACACTTTGAGACAATTTTGATCTTGCTATCTCTTCTTCCTGACATTGATGCTTGAGAACATAATTCTCTTCCCTGAATTTCTCAAGCTTTCTCAAAGCCAAGAAGAATTCACCTTTGAGATCGAACTCAACCTCTTCATTTCTTTTTGAATCTATATGTTCCTTTGATAGATCCTTCTCCAAGTTGTTAGGCTCTTTCTGGAGTGACCCGCTCTGATACCAATTAAAGAACATGAACTTATACTGAGAGGGAGGGTGAACAGTATAAGTCTTAACCATTTAATAATTTTAATTTCGGATAGCAGTGGCATCAACACAACATTAAACAAGATAGAAAACATCACACATTGAAGACTCATTTTTAACGTGGTTCACCCGGAATGGTTGGGCTACGTCCACAAAAATTTTCTCTAAAATATTATCTCAAATTCTTTTTGGGAAACCTTCCCAATTACAAATTTTATGAGCCTCGACTCAAAGGAGATACCTTCCCCTAACTCTGCTCTGACTGGTGATCCTCTAGAAGACCTCTGCCTCAGCTGCCCTTAGCAAATGGAACTCAATCCATAGAAGACACCTATCTTCCCTGCTCTGGATGGAGACCTCTGTCCTCAACTCTATCACCTCAAAGCTGGTCCTCAAATTTGCACTAAACATAGTCCTTCGGTCTAGTAAAAATGTCCTCTTTCTCTTTGTCTGATCTGCACCAAACACAGTCCTTTGGTCTGGCACAAATGCTTTCTCCTCTTTTTTTGGTCTGCACAAAAACATAGTCCTTCACTCTTTTTGCACAAACACAGTTGCACTTGATCAATCTTTGACCTTTGCACCTCTGCGCAATTATAGCCACATAGTCTTCACACACTCTGCTCCCTTGCAATCTCTCTCACTTGGAAGATTCGACAGAATGCACTCTGCTCTCGGCGATCGAACTTCTTCTCTTCACACAGCCTACGAACGCCGCTCTTCGAATGCACACATCGATCAATATCTTTTTCTCTCCAAGCAACCCTATTTTTATACTAATACTTTCAAGATCAAAACCTTGATCTTAGTCGATTGCTACCCTTAACTTCATCGGTTGCAAAACCCTAAACTACGTCGGCTCAAATTTAACTCTATCGTCTTCAACCGCCTCTGTGGTTCTGTAGCTTTTCTTGCAAAACTACAACATGTCACGATATCATGACACCTTTACAACCGAACACTATCTTATGGCTTTTGTCATGATATCATGACACTTTCTTCTTCTGCTGACGTCATCTACTCTTCTGTCATGAAATCATGACCCTTCTGTCTTCATGGCCTTCTTCTCTGCTTTTGTCATGAAATTGTGACACTTTTGCCTCTACTGACGTCATCTTCAATTCTACCATGAAATCATGACCCTTCTGTCTTCATGACCTTCCTCTCTACTTTTGTCATGAAATCGTGACACTTCACCTATGGAAGACATGCTTTCAATTTTTGTTGTGAAATCATGACACTTCTGCTACCGTCTGCTATCTTTTCTCCTTGTCGTGAAATCGTGACACTTTCTACATTCGTACACTATTCTTTCATCCTCTCATGAAATCGCGTCACTTTAAGCTTCTGAAATATTTCTTTGCAACCTGTCACGAAATCGTGATGCTTCTCATTTTAGACTCTTCCATTTGTTGCATGTCGCGAAATCACGACAGTTCTCACTTCGAGCTTTTCAGCATGTCGCAAAACCGTGACACTTTCCACCTTGCTCTCCTTCTCTACCAACATGTCCCGAAATCGTGACAGTTTTGCCAGCTTCTTCTCTCTCTTCCAACATGTCACAAAATCGTGATAGTTTTGCTAGCTTCTTCTCTCTCTTCTCGCATGTCATGAAATCATGACAGTTTTGCCAGCTTCTTCTCTCTCTTCTTGCATGTCACGAAATCACGACAGTTTTGCCAGCTTCTTCTCTCTCTTCTCGCATGTCGTGAAATCACGACAGTTTTGTCGACACTTTCTCTCTCCTCTAAAATGTCGCGAAATCATGATAGTTTTTCCAACACTTTCTCTCTCCTCTAATATGTCATGAAATCACGACAGTTTTTCCAGCTTGCTGCATGCTTTTTCTAACTTGTCTTTTTTCTTTGATCTTTTACAAATGGGCTACTATGATCTTCTTGGAAACCCACTGTCCATGCTCTGAATAATCTGACATTGAATCAAATTCCTTCAAGAGCTTCTTGACATCAATGACAAATTCTACATTTGAGCAAAGGCAATGTACCCAAGGTACCTAAAATTGCCAACAAGAGCTTTATGAGAAGTGTGATTTTGAATATAATTTGCACAGTTAATAGCTTCTATCCAATTTTTTTTTGGAAGATATCTTGAATGGAGCATACAATTAGCCATTTATTTTAATGTCCAGTTTTTCCTTTCTGCAATACTAGTTTGTTGAGGATTATGGGAGATAGAATGTTGATAAATGATGCCATGACTAGATAAAACTATGGAAAAATCATTACTACAGTATTCCCCCCATTATCTATGCGAATCATATTGATTTTGCAATATGCTTGATTTTCAACCAAGGCTTTAAAAACCATAAAGTGGGATAGAACATCACTCTTATATTTTGGGAAGTAGACCCATGAAATTTTAGAAAAATCATCAATAAAGGTTAGAGCATACTTTGCTCCTTTTAAATATGGTTCAAAAAATATCAAGTCACTATGGATTAAATCTAGAGGGGATGAGATTTTTGGAGAACTACTTGGGTGGAAAGGATCTTGATGTTGCTTTCCAAGAGCACATCTAGGAAAAAATCCATCACTAGAAGAGACTTGGGGTAATCTTGTAACCATATAATGGGTGCTCAAATCCTTTAGGTAGTTGTAACTAAGATGACCAAACCTTTCATGCCATATTTGACTTTCAAGATCACCATGAGCCACAAAATAGGAGGCTCCTTATAGATTTTGAAAACCTTTGAAGTGAAAAATATGAGAGTTATGATCAATATTCCCTTTGGCTATAAGAGAATGGGGATATTGAAAATCTCTTATCTCAACTCCTATTGGAGAGAAGAGAATAGTTTTTCCATTTCCAAAAGTACAAATTTGATAGACGAATAGGAGATTGGTGGCAATGTCTGGAACATAGAGAACATTGTTTATGGAGCCACCATCAATGGTTATATCCCCTTTTCCTTTGATAGGGATGAAGGAAGAGTCACCCACTTCTATGCTACAAGTAGAGCTAGAGGAGATAGAAGAGAAAGATTTATATGAAGCAGTCATGTGATGAGTAGCTCTAGAATCTAGGACCCAGTAATTAGAGGAAGAATTGGAGGTTTTTCCTTGAACATTAAGGGATTTTCCTATTTGCTTTTTATTTTCTATCTTTTGATCCTTCATAGTTGCCTCTAGTTTTTTTTTAACATGGTGTATGTGCCGCATGACCGGGGTGTCCATTTTTTTGGCTACCATTTTCGTGTCTCCACCCCTATAACCCCATGCCTATCATTTTAATTTTATGCCCGCCGGGTGCTCCTTGGCAAACATTGGCTACCTGATGTCTAGCTACCTCTAGTTTCTGTAATCTTTTCTAGCATTTGTTAGTGGAGTGACCATTCTTTTTACAATGAGTACAAGTTATGGGAGTCTTTTCCTTATTTTTGATTTTTTCTTTAGAATTGATGGAGGCTTCTAAGGATTTTGAAGAAGAGAAATAAGAAGAGATTTCATATCTAGCAAGTTTGGTTTCTTCCCTAGTTAATCTATCACAAAATTCTTCTAAAGAGGGTATTTTAAAGGTTGCACCAAAAGCATCTTTGGTAGATATGAAGGTGGTAGAGAAAATTTGAAAAACACCATTTAGCTTAGAAAGGATTAGATAAATGTATTCTTCTTCAGTCTTAGTCTTCCCACTGCCTTTGTATTGAGTGAGGACTTCTTTGAACTTAGTGAGGAAGTCAAAAATACTACTAAAATATTTAGGGGACAAAGAAGTTAGTTCGGCTTCTAGTTGCATTTATCTCATCTGATCTACTTTCCTAAATAAGGTCTTTAGTTTCTCCCAAATTTCATGAGGAGTTTTACAATATATAATATGAAACCACAAACTTTCATGAACATTAGAGCTAATAATACCCATAGTTTCATGCATTTTTTGTTTATGAATAAATATTTCATATTCTTTATCAAATTATGGTTGCTTTTCTTCTAATAAATGAGTAAGACCTTTTTGAGAGATAAGATTTAAAATTTTAGGTTTCCAAGTGTGAAAGTTATGATGGGTGAGAGGTTCAATTGAATTCATCATTTTAAACACAAGAGAAAATTTGAAGGTTTAATAAACCAATAAACCCCCCTTAGAACTTCAATTAATTGATTAATGCAATTGTTATAAGGAAAAGATATGAAGCTTTTCAATATTAGAAAACTCAATATACCCGCCCTAACGAGAGGGAAACTATAAGTATAATGAGGTCTTAATATTTTTTGCTTTAGATTTCCAAATCCTTTTTTTTTAGGGGGTTTTGTTTTTTTTTTTGTTTTTTTTAATTCCCGGGGGAAAATTTTTTTTACCCCGGGGAAACTATTCTTAGTGGTAATGATACATGGAACGTAGGCAAAATATATTTTGAGGAAATTTTTTTAAGGTAGATTATTTTATTTAGAAAATGTAAGGAGGAAATTTTTCTAAATAATGTAAACCAAATAAAATTTTACATATAGGATTTAAAACACCGTTTTAGAATAAAAATTTAAAAATTAAAAAGGAGAATATTATATTTCCCCCCTTTTAAATATTTTAAATAAAAAGGCTTTTATGAAATGTGAATAACTTATCTATGAAATAAACAAGGTTATTTTGAACAATTATAACTTTATTTTGAATAGCATAGATGAAGATAGACAAAAAAGAGAAAATGCAATTTATTTTAAATATGGGCCTTTTAAAAATTTTGAATTTAATATTAAATGTTTTGAATATCTATCTAAGAAATATTAAAGTGATATTTAAAGAAATATAACTTTATAGCATAGATTAAGATAGACAAAAAAGGAAAGCAAACTTTTAAAGATAGGCCTCTAAAAAAAATAAATGCAATTATAAAGATTTGATGAATTTTGAGTTACTCCTCTATGAAATATTAAAGTTATATTTAAACAATTATAACCTTATAAATTTACTTGAAAGAAAGTAAAAGCATAGATGAAGATAGACAAAAGAATGCAAACCCCCCCTTAAAGTGATGGACCAGAAATGTGCAAAAATTGCATGCACCCCCCAAAAAAAAAAAAAAAACTTTTATTAGAAAAGGTTACAATTTTGTCTCACGAAAGTGAGAGCCTTTTGAGAACAGATTAAAGGCTCGGAGACAAAGGAGCTTTTTCGTAATGAAGGAAAGCAAATATAACCTAAAGAAAAGAATTTTCTAGGGGATATTAAAGAAATTATACAATATGCGGCTAAAAAAAATGACTGTCATAAACATAGAGACGCCTCTTTAGAAATCCTGCAAAATAATTATTATAATTTCAAAATATCAAAAATGAAATATGATGAAGGTGTTGTGCTTTCAATGATCGGAAGGAGAGGTGCTTCTCAACGATTTGGAGCTGCGATGCTCTCGACCTCTTTATGCGCTCTCGTTGAAACTTTTTTGAGTTTCGAGGGCAGAGAAAATGCTATTACCCGAGCTGAGGAAATCGAGGTAACCTACAGAAGAGTTAGTAATCCCTGTAGAAGAAAGGAAGAACCTACAAATGTGTTAAAAAGAGAAGGGTGATCCTGCAAAAAATATTAACCTGCAAACATGATTATTAAGAGAATGTTGATCCTACAAACACGTTATAAAAAATATCTATAATAGAAGCAAGCTTTGTATTGAAAAGGAACTTGAATAGCAGGAGATCACTTTTAAAAAATAATAGGTAAAGGAGATTATAAGGATCGACTTGAGAGAGCACCGAAGAAAAAAACAATCTTGGAGAGATTCGATTTGGAGACAGGGAGAGTAAACCTTAGCAACCGTGAGAGGATTGTCCTGAGCGCCAAGGGCCAACTAGATGAAGAGGATCATCTACGAGCTTCCAGAATGTCATGAGTGCTAGAATGACATGAGCACCAAGGGCCAGCTAGATAGAGAGGATCATCTATGAATTTGCGAGCACCAAGGGCCAGCTAGACAGAGATGCCAAAATGGCAATTATAATGGGAATGAAAATATGATCCACGTTATGCGAGCACCAAGCTAAGAGGATACCCGAATCCCTTTGAAGATCGGAAGACTCCCACAATATTAAAAAAACACCACTTTCTTTAAGCTCTAACGGGTGTTGAGTATTTACGCAACCCGAAGAAGATGAAAAATCCCATACATAATAAAAGAACCAATTACTTTTATGATAAATAAAAGGAGATTTTTCAATTTAAAATAGTGCAAACTTTTGGGATATCCCATAGCACAGGGTAAACCTATTTTGAAGCAAAGGAAGAATTTTTTAATATTTTGAATACCCTCAAGGATGAATCAACACAGATATTTTAAAAAAATATTGCATCAAATATTTTTCAACAATAAATATTTTGCTGAAAAAAATTAAACTATGGATAAAAGAAAATGACTACTGAAATAATTTCAAGAAGATAGCCAAAAAAAAATATCCAAAGTAAATGAACCAGATCCTAGAACCTTCAAGAGAGAATGCTAGCAAAATCTATCCTGCTCTGGTACCATGTTAGAATTTCATAATAATAGATATGCAAAGCATTACACAAGAGATGAAGAGAAGAGTAGAACTGATTGATTTATTCCAAGGATCAACTCTGTATAAATAGCAGAGTTGATCATTGAGAGCCATTGGATTACAACAACTCATCAGACCTAATGAAGACACCACTAAGAGTTCTCCTGACACATGGAGGAGTGGAAACTCAAGTGTTTATCCTAGTGGAACTTAAGAGAATATTCTATTATTTTAACACCATTAAGGGAGGAACTGAAGATATGTTAATGCTACAAGGTCATGTTTATTAGTTAGGTTCCTAATAAATTAATTTGAGGCTTTAATAAAACCTCCTTAGAATAGGTTGTTTTAATGTGTAATGTTATTTCATGTTCATTTTAATTTTATGTAATATGGATTTTGAAACCCTAACCCTAATCTCATTTTTATCAATATATAATTCCATATCACAAAGGAAGAGATGTGAGTTTTCATTCTCTTCATTTTCAGAAATCTTCTCCTCCTTTTTTCTTGTTTTATGTGGTTGAGCTTGGGCAAATAACATTGATCCTTGCTACAATACATCTAACCTAAGGTGAATTAACATGGCCTCAATCCTTCTAATAATGAAAAAAATATAGCTAACAATATGGATACAAATTAGAAATACATTTGGATTCATTAAAAAAAATATAAATATGATGTGATTCTATCTCATTTGTGTAATGATATATAAGCATCAAACAAAGCTAATTATTTAATAATTAAGATTCTTAGTTAAAATAAAGAATATTATTATTTTTATTTTTTAATTTTAAACCTAAAAAAATTATACTATAGCTTTTGTAGCATAACCATGTAAGTTACTTGTACATATATATGTTGAGATTCTTGGAGAGTCAACTTATCGACATAAACCAAGAAGCTCCTATAGTGATTTGTTCATAGTTACGCTTTGATTTAAGAATATTCACCCTTCATGTCAAGATTCATATTATTTCCTTAGGATCCTATGACATAGCTTTAATAAAATATCATATCACTCTACATTGAGCAAATATTGATCAATTATTTCCTTAGGCTCATATGTATAGATGGTAATTGTTTTCCATACAACATATGTTGTGGCTATGATGGTAGCGATTTTGACATCCATGATTTTATTACTTTTATCTTGTGTGGAGGATAAAAATGATGTTATTTGCTTTGATTATATTGTATATACTTTGCATTTAATTAATATTGACTAATAGTCATAGCATTAGTCCCATTGTAAAATTAAAATTTATGATAGGAAAATTAATTATTGAAATTATTATGTAATTGTTTTGAATAGGTTTATCATGTTTTCCCATTTATCTATGCTTTAGCCTCAATATTACTAAAAAAAATAGGGAGAAAACAATATTTTCAAAATTTGGGTGAATAAAATAATATTTTAAATGCAACAATGTATTTCATATTTTCACTAAATATTTCCACTAGATTCAAATATTGCATACAATATACATTTTTATACAACAATTTTTCTCTTTAATTCAAGAGACTTTTTAATGTTTTATATTATGGTGTTTCACCTTCTACTTTATCTTTTCATATTCTTTCATACTCATGGGATATGCAACTATCCAACCTCATATGAAGTGAAATCATCATTCATCCTCTAATAATTACATAGCATCCAATACGGTAATATTAGCTAACATGCCCTTTATTACATTATTTGGTATAAATATCATTACCCTCATAATTTCATAAGGTTGGTAAACTATAATTGTACTATAACTCTCATGTTTGCTTTATATAATCTAAATTGAGTGTGTCTTTTTGGATTTATCTCTAAGTTTACCTATGGTTTATTACCTCTGGGTATTTGCCTCTAGGTCACCTTTGGTTCCTTATGTCTAAGTCACCTATGGATCATCATTACCTCTAGGTTGCATTAAGGTCTTTAGCTGTAGGTCACCTCTAGGTCATCATCACCTCTAGATTGACCTAGGGTTAGCCTTTGTATATACCTTTAGGTCATCACCTCTAAGAAATTACCACATATCTATAATGTTTCGCTACATGCTTCCAAGCATAGATTAGATAATAGATTAGGTTTCCCAATATTACATTTCTCTATGGAAAAAATACATTTGTGTCATTCAATAAATACCACCTTCTTCTGGAAAAACCATTCAATATTTCTTTTGATTTATCCCATTCTAATACATTGATTTATTCATAATTCATATGTATTTTATGGTTATTTTATCTTTGTTTCAATATTTTATTTGGGAGTGATGATTACCCTCACAAATATCACAATGATATAGGTTACAACACTTATCTATCTCTTATACAATGCTTACAACAACTTAGCCTAGGATCTTCACTCTTTACATATGATTAATTTTTCACTAATTTAGTGTCACTGCTTTCTACTTAACCAATATATCCAAGGATATTATTATTTGACCATATATCTAGAATTATGAGTATTTTTATATCTTACCCATATCTTATTAAACTTGTACCATTACATCCAATTTTTCTTATTAATTTTGAACCAATTTCTTTGGTATTCTTTTCTAAATATCAAATTTCTTCATCACGACTTTGATCTTTATCACTATCACCAAGAACATTCAAATACCACATATCATCATTAAAATAAGATTTAGAACTATTTCTATCACTTACAACTTTGATAACATGGTCTTTGTCATGGCCAATGTAGTCATCCTCTACACAATATCTACTCTTACCAATAAACTTCAAATTATTGGTATCATAGGCTATACGTGTCCTATATCGCAACACACACTTTCCAATGCAAGATTCAAATTGCCTATATCACAAGTGAAATATACTCTTTGAAGGTCACTTATGTCACAACAAACATTAGTCTTCATGGGCTTGTCCTTCATTTTGTAATTATTTCTATTTGCTAACTACATTGCACCTCAAGGATACCAAGATTTAATAATACCATGCATGTATTTTCATAGAACCAGGAGGTATTTTCATGTTATTTTTAAATTACTATTCATAAGTATCAACTTTTATGAGCATAAATTGTAAACAACACATAAGTTTTAAAAATTATCCATCTTCACTTATTTTTATGACCCACAAATTTGAATTTTACTTTGTTTCCTGCCTTGTTTACTAAACCTTTTATTTCTTGCTTTTTTTCACTTCCTTGGCCATGAGTACCTTATGTACCATTTCAAAAATTTCTTTATGGTTTGATTCAAGCTCCTTCTAAATAAAATTTCCTTATTGATATTTCACCTATTGATTTTGTGATTGAGACTATTGCTTCCTTTGAGGAGGTCTATGAAATTAAGTCCCACGAGTCATCACATTTTATTTTTAAACATGGTATTTTGTATATGTTTTTCATAAATTATTACAATATATCCTCCTCCATTGAGGATACTTTTATGATAAAAATAAAATGGAAGGACCCCAACTTTCATGAGGAGTTTTACAATCTGTAATATGAAACCATAAACTTTCATGAACATTAGATCTAATAATACCCATTATTTCGTGCATTTTTTCCTTATAAACAAAGATTTCATATTCTTTATCAAATTCTAGTTGCTTTTCTTCTAACAAATGAGTAAGACATTTTTGAGAGATAATATTTAAAATTTTAGGTTTCCAAGTGTGAAAGTTATGAGGGATGAGAGGTTCAATTGAATTCATCATTTTAAACACGAGAAAATTAAAGTTTTAATTAACCAATAAATCCCCCCTTAGAACTTCAATTAATTGATTAATGCAATTGTTACAAGGAGAAGATATGAAACTTTTCAATATTAGAAAACTCAATATACCCGCACTAACGATAGGGAAACTATAAGTATAATGACGTTGTAATATTATTTGCTTTAGAGTACCAAATCCTCTTAGTTCCTCACAATACCCACCCTTACTTGAGGGAAACTGGAAGTATAAAAAATAATTTGTCAAGGGTGTTTGGATTGAAATGCATAGATATCAACCAGATTAAATTGGGTGTTCTCAATACTTGCCCTTACAAGAGGGAAACTATCATTGAGAGAGAGTCGCAAAATAAATGAGAAATATTGAAATATATTTGCTAGGCCTTTATACCAAGTGCCTCAAAAAACTGGCCCTTACTTGAGGGAAACTATAAGTTTTTAATGGTTTTTGTACATGGAACATAGGCAAATATTTTGAGGAATATAAGTTAAACATTAGGTTTATGAATTATTTAAGTGTAAAAATATTATAGAGATTCTCAAATAAAATTTAATTTTAATAACAAATATTAAGAGAATAATTATAGCACCCTTAGAGAAAAGAATTTGAAAAATCTCTATCTTAAAGAAAATAAATAAATAAGATTAGAAAATAATTTAAAAAAACTATAACTTCTTGATAAGTTTATTATTTAGATAAAATAATGAGAAGAAGATAGTTTTTGTTAATAATTTTGATAAACAAATTAGGTTGTAAATTTTAAATAGAGAGTGTATGCTAAAAATATATATTAAGTATTACACCTCTATTAACTTGAAAACCTAAAAAATACTTTGAGGAAGAGATAGAAAAAAAACCCCCCATTAAAGAGACACCAATGTGCATATGGTTGCACATAAAACCCCCCAAAAAACTTTTTATATTAAGGTTACAATAGACTACGAATTTTCAAAGAGATTTTTGTAAAAAAGAAAATTGAGAAGGAGTCAATATTTTACTTCGAAATTGAAGTGAAAATAACCATACAAAAAATAGGAGGAGGAAAAAAATAAATCATGCGTCTACTGAGAAATCAAAAGCACCCTAAAGGACAGAAAAAATAGAAAATCAGACTTTATATCCGTTATTGGTTCAAGCTAGGAGGAGAAAACTGAGACGCCACAAATGCCTTGAGAATCCTACGAAGATAAACTATCCAAAAAACATATACTTTACAAATAATGTGAGAGACTAAGACGCCACCAAAGCCTTGAGAAACCTACAAAGATAATACATCTAGAGAATATATATATATATATATATATATATATATATATATATATATATATATATATTAATGTTTCATCGTTGGTAAGAGTCAGGTGAAGGCTACGAGAAACATGAGACATCGTGAAAGACCACTTAGAAACCTGCGTAGACAAAACAATCAGAGAACATATATATATATCTAAAATAACTTGTCTTTGATTTTATACTGTGAGGGAAAAAAACTTCTTTTAAGCAAAAAAGGTATATAAATGATTTGAAGCACCCGAGGAAGAAGTTCCCCTCTGAGCCATAACTGCTTAGAACCAGGAAGAGGTAGGAATAGTTGTTGAGGACATCTAAAACTAGCGAACACTTGTGCAAACTAGTTAGGAGGTAGAAAAAATAAATAAATTAAAGAACTATAGTTTTTCTTTGATCTCGTAGACTAGAGCTTTGTAGAGCTTCAGGGGAGATGAGTACAGAAAATAACATAAAAGGTGGAGCGCTATCTTTGATAATATTCCCTATAAACAAGTTAGAAAAAAAGGAAATATATTTTGAATCATGAAATGAAAGTCTCGAACCAGAATAGAAAATAAGATCATATGTGATATTATTCTCAGGTGAAGAGAATAAAAAATGAGTGATCGACATTGAGCATTGGATAACGTCTACTTGGAGATTAGATATGGAGATATTTCTCAATGATGGATTGGAGCACTCCGAGAGCCATGTCATGGGTGGCGCAATTAAAAAACACACACATTGTACAACTTGCAATAAATGTTAGAGACAAAGGTGATTCTCATATAAAAAAATTATTGTTTTTAAAAAAAAAAACACCAACTTAGAGATAATCGTTGGGGCCACTATAAGTGGTTGTGCCAACGAAGGCAAGGGGCTATAAAAAGGACGTGCACCAAATAATATTTGGACGACGAGTTAATATCGCAGCGCCTCTCTAAGAGGTAAAACCACTATTTTAAAAAAATAAGGGCGAATCTTTAAAAAATAATCATTCTTATTTTAAAGGATAGTGCTGAAAAAATTCAAAAGATTACCCTCAAAATAATAGTAGTATATTGAAAAAAAAACAATACATATATTAGCAATAATAAGGATTTTGCTGAATAAAAAATGGATAAAATTGACTATGGCATAAATTTAAACACGTTAGTCAAAAAAATATCTAAAGCAATGAACCAGATCCTAGACCCTTTAAGATCGAATGTAAGAAAAATCTATCCTGCTCTGATACCATGTAAGAATTTCACAATAATAGATATGCACAACATTACAAAAGATAAAAAGAAGAGTGGAAATGATTGATTTATTTCAAGTATCAACTCTGTATAAATAGTAGAGTTGATCATTGAGAGCCATTGGATTACAAAAACTCATCATACCTAATGAAGACACCATTGAGAGTTCTCTTGACACATGGAGGAGTGGAAACTCAAGTGTCTATCCTAGTGGAATTTAAGAGAATATTCACTTATTCTAATAGAAATGCTCTAAAATACATTGGTTATTGATATTTGTTTATTGCTTAAAATTTGTGCCATCGATATTTCTTTATGTCACATTTTATTTGCCTTCTCCAAAAGGTACTCATTGTCTTTATTTATTTATTTATTTATAATAATTTTTCAATAATTTTGAGCTACTCATCTTCTATGTAGATACACTTTGGGATGCAAATTTAAATAGTGACCCTTTATTGGTTATGAAATATTTTATCATCCTCTATGCATAAATGCTCGAGAGTAATATTTTTTTATAATTTATTTCAAATGAATTTAATCTATTAATACTTCAGAGAACTACTTTTTATCTGTCAATATATATTTACCTCTATCATATTAGTTTTCTATATACGAACATGTTTTAAAAGTTGTTCATGTTTCACCTTTGATCTGGAAAAAAATACTTTCAAGCCATAGATATATTCATACTTGCCCAAAAGATATAGGTTTATGTATCATTAATATTTTTTGAACCATCAATTGCATGTGTGAATGAATATATATTGGCTAACTATGGGCAAATAGGTGTAAATTTCATTTGGTTTTGATTCTATGATTCATCTTTCTAGAAAAGATTAATTTGTGATTCATAGATGAGGGGAAGATACCCTCAAAATTTATCTTTGCTATCATTTTACTTTTTTATATGCATGATAAATGTATTGTCAGATTAATTATTGAATGAGCAGATAAACACGAGTCACTCGTCTTTTTTTATTACCAATAATATTATAGTATTATATCAAGTATTATAAGTTGTAGATTTGGTAGGAAATATATTTGGACCATAGATTTCCTTATCCAATGAGTTGTTAGTATAATGTGTTTTGACTTCATGGGAGCATTTCCTAACCATAGATTTTTTGGGGCTCATCCTGGCCATCAAATCTTCAAAAATGATTCCTAGCCATTGAATTTTCAAAAATGATTTCTAGCCATTGAATTTTCCGAAATGATTCCTGGACTTTGAATTTTTGGAAATGATTCCTAAAAATTGAATTTATAGCCAATAGAAAAAAAAATGTTGTTAATTGCTTCTCAAAATACTCTTTTGACCATTTGATTTTTCTAATGTATCTCAAGCCATCCATTTTGCAACTAGTAAGATAATTTTATTTTGTTATAAACCTTAGCAAAGGATTAAATAATTTTTAATATATGATAATTGTTTGTAGGGCTCATATGAACTATGAGCCACACAATTTATTTCTTAGGAACCATAGGATAATGATTTAGATGATTAAGATATTTATTAATGGTACAAGTGATGCCAAGGTTTTATTACTTAAGGAATACCACAACTTTAGATAGACACATTTAATTTGAAAAAACTATTCCCAATGAATGTAACCTTAAGTCTTAGAAAACAATGAAGAAATGGTTAAAGAAAAATCCTTATGGAAAGAAATTTATTTAATATTTTAAGATGAGGGTGAAAAGGTGGGTTTTTGGTTTACACCCTTGAACCTTTGAAAATTATGGTGGAAAAATAATAAAGGCATAGACCTAACATAAAATACTAAAGGAGATTCTAAAATTCATATGATGAAGTTATGATTTTAATACCCGAAAACCTTAGGCAAACATTTAATTAATCAAAACTATTAAAGATGGAGGTGACCTTTAGAATTTAGATAAAAACTTTAATAATTTTGAGTGACTAGGATTACATGTGGTGGTAGGAGAAAATATGATCCACACATTATCTTTTATGTATAACATGAGAGTGAGCGAGTAATTACGAGCTATATGATCAATCTTCTATGAGCCATTGATCGATCATTATATAGGTAAATACGAGTCATAGAATTTTATTCAAACTGGAAGCACGAGATTTCGGGCGAAGGAAACACTAATTGCGATGCATTCAAAATCAAATACGCTTAAGTCCTAGAAATGTAGAATGCATGAAATGAAAGAGACGCATTGAAATGAGATACAAGCAAATGGAGAAAACACAGCCCTTTCATTAAACTCTCTTGATCTCCGTTACAAAGACGCCTCCTCCCTTTTCAGGGGCTAGGAGCGTTAAAAGAATTTGATTACAATCAAGACTTAAGGTTCCCTCTTTCCGCGTGCCCACACTTGAGATGGGCGGGCCAAGACGATGCCGCCGCTGATGTTGATGAGTCCTTGACCTCTGCTTCTCCTCCTACGAACAAAGAAACAACGAAGATGTCAGTAGCACCTGCTGCAAATAAGAAGTGTTTGTTCTCTAAAATCGCCAAAAGATGCATATAAACATTTGTCTAAAATAGTGAGTAAAGTGAGTCCAAATGACCTGAAAACCTGACAGAAGACAGAAGATATTACCAGAAGGCCATTGCCATTGAGACAGTCGGCCAATCTGCCTTCACCTGGAATTCGTCCCTGGGCAGGACGAATTATGACTGCAATTCGTCCCTGGGTGGGACGAATTCTATTGTGTTGGAAAAGCCGAACTGACACCGCTCCAATGTCGACTCCCGAGACCTCCAAAACACCTACAAACAGAGGGGTTATGTAATTGGGGCCATTTTGGGACGACCCAGATGGTCGGATTCTCCCAATTTGGCCTCTATCCTCGAGAATTCGATATCGCCACCTGCAAGTTAGTAGGACAACAAAGCGACAAAAGGCATGATAAAATCTGATCAAAATGTTATGAAATTGAAGCTATGAGTTAACCAAATAGAATAACATAAGATGCAACCTTGAAACAATAATCTAGAATGCTTTTAGAATAAAACTTAGAAAGTGCGGGGGTGCCCAAGTGGGCCTCCCACCGTTGGCACTTGATTTCGGCGCCAATCCACTAGGGATGGGCCCAAAACCTCTTAGGATTGGGATGTCTGCAAATTGGTGGTGTAAGGTGGTCAAATGTTGGATTTGGGTTGGATCCACGCTTCCAAAAGCCACCCAATAACCTCCCTTGCGAAAGAGATTAGTGGATGTGAGAAGGTGAATCAAAAGGATGCAAGTGGGTATTCAATCGGACAACACTTCGTTGCTTGAAATCGCCTCCAATCTGTCCATTTTGGGTGAGAAAAGTCCCACCTTTTATAGACCCATGGGGTCTCTTTTGAGAGGGAAGCATAAGCGCCATGTGTTGGTCATAGGTGCCATGTGGCAGTCATGTCTTCCCATGAGGGAGGGGAGTCCTCCATGACTTGGGCTTTCATAACTGCCCTTGTGATAGTCCTCTAACGGCCTATCTGCCCACCCACACACGCGTGCGAGGCAAGAGTCATCAATTGACTGTCTTTGGCTGCCACTTGGCGCCATTCTTCTTTTTGCCCGTTAAACTTGGAATTCGTCCCTACCAGAGACGATTTCAGAATTCGTCCCTGGGTGAGACGAATACTGAGCAAAGTGTCTAAATGTACCAAATTGCCTCTTGACCTTACAAAATTGCTATGAAAGTGGTTAGGACCACCTGTTTGACCTCTGAGGGCTGCCCTGGGGGCTGTGTTTGTCAAAGCGATCGGTGTTTGCAGTCACATAATCGGATTGGTGCTGTTTTGGTGTCTACAGATGCCCCTTTTTGGGATGCGCTTGTGCATAGCGCAGCGTCGAGCAAAAATAGATAACCAAAGCACTAATGATTAGGGTTTCTTGGTAACCTAACCAACTTTTGATGCCCCAAGCATGGAAAGGGCATGCATTCTTGAATCCTTGCTTCTGACGAGCTAAGGAGTTTGATTTCAAGTGTTAACCTATTTTGGTGAGGTGTGACTTGAGCTTGGACATTGATCAGTCATGATTAGGCAAAGGGCGCAACCTTTTATCCTCGGGGGAACCTTGTGTTCATGATTCACGAAATGCCAAGTGTTTGATTGATTTGATTGTTGCTTGTTTATCGCCCCAAGCAGGAGCGTAATTGTCTTTGTCAATGATTCTTTGAATGCATGTCGTTTTCCTTAATTGGGTGTGTGATTGTTGATTGGTGACTAAGTGTGACTACCCCCTCAAGCGACGAATCGATGAGGGAATGACCTTCATGAGAAAAGCGACGAGTCGCTTGACCCAAGATGACTTGTGCAAGGGGGCCTTTAGAGGGTTTACCGTTTAGCATGTGCAATTTTTCCAACATTTGGACCTATTTTTGGTGGGTGTTAACCCTTTTGGTGATGCCGTAATGGGGTGAAATCATCGAAAACCCATCTTCCCGTGGAGCGGTCCGGCTATGGTAGCCTTCTTGGGGAAGTAGGAGAGTGAGAATTTGAACCCCGACATCGAATTTCTTTGCCTAGAGGTTAAGTGCAAGAGCACTTGTGTCCGGCAATGCTTATTGCTATTTGTTTGTGTTGCATTTTTTTATTGTTTTTGTTGTTTTTTGTGACACCATTTGGGGGTTAAATTATCGGAAATCCGTCTTCCCGTGGAGCGGTCCGGCTATGGTAGCCTTCTTAGGGAGTAGGATAGTGATAATTTGTGACCCCAACGTCTATTTTGTATGCCTGGATGTCAGGTGCAGCAGCACTCCTATCGGGCAAATTTATTGTCTGTTTTTAGTGCATTTTTTATCATTTTTTGATGTTTTTGGAATTTTTGGCCTGAATTCGTCTCAGGGTGGGACGAATTCCACCTGCAGAATTCGTCCCTGGGTGGGACGAGCGCTAACCAGAGCGCTCATCCCAGTCAAGGACGAATTCCAGCTCAAAGGTCTATTTAAGGGCCAAAACTTGAATTTGGGCTCATTTGTGTCATTTTTTTCTTGCGATTTTGGAGCTCTGGGAGGAGGAGGTAATTCTACGAAGCGAAGCGCTGCTGGAATTCTCTTTGCCATCATGAGTGCACAAATGGTTCGAGCGGCGGAGCCGAAGCGAAACCTGTAAGTGTCTCCTAGAGTTTATTTTTGTTTAAATTTGCACTTGTTTTATTTAATTGTTTTTGTGATGTTGTTTTTCAAAATGTGTTTTAAAACTTAAATCCTGAAACTGGATTGAAGACAACTAAGACTTATTGTACAATTAAACATAACGTAAAACATAGGTAAATAATTTTTTTTTTTTTTATTTGAATTTTCTTTTTATTGCGTACAGTTCTTTTCCATGATTTTTAATTTTTTTTGTTGAATTGTTTTCTTTTGCAGGTTAGGAGCCGGTACCGTGTACCTGCTGCTTTTACTGAGGCGCGGGGTGCACTGACTGATGATGATTGGGAATGGCTTGATGCCCTTGGGCTCAAGCGGGTGTCTCGACTGGAGCCTGTGGTCCCGGATCAGGCCTATCTGACGGCCCTGATCAAACTTTGGGATCTGCGGACCAACACGTTCCATCTCTCGACAGGGGAGATGACTGTGACTTTGGAGGATGTCTATCGGTTGCTTCGGATTTCGATAGATGGACTGCCCATTAGGACATCGCCGCGTGATCAGCGGACTGCTGTACTTACGAGATGCTTTGGGCATGGGGGGCGGTTGGGTGTAACGAACCCAGTGGAGACAGTCGAGGTGGACTGCCAGGCTGGCGGGATTTTGGTTGGCCGGTGGCAGGAGAGGGGGGTGTTAGGAGTGAGGCACGCATTCTTGATGGGCCTCATTTCTAACATGCTTCTACCTGATTCGTCAGGCGCGAGGTTCCCGTGGAACCTGCTGGATTTGGTGTGGCAGTTGGTAGAGTGCTCGATAGAGGCACCACTAATTTTGAGATGGGGACAGACATTGTTGGCACAGCTCTACGGGGAGATGTATGGGGTCCGCTATCGGGAGTGAAAGGGGGTCAGCTGTTATCCTGGGGTTGGCAGCACATAGCAGTTGAGAGGCCGACCGGGTTACCATGGATGACTCGGGCGGCGATGGATGATGTGGAGATAGGCTATGCAGTTTTGTGGCGGCGGTCTACGGAGCAGGGGCAGAGTCGGCGATGGGCAGGTGTTGTAGAGCACTATACTGATGCCTTCTCTCGGCTCACTCTAGGGGAGGTGGTTTGGCACCCTTATCGGACTGTCCAGCTGGTCGGAGGCTGAGAGTGGCTCCGACGGGTACGTAGGGAGCGGTGGTTGATTGGGCGGCACGGGACCGAGCATGAGTTTTTCTCATATAGCCGGGTTACACGATAGTTTGGGGTGCGCCAGGGGTTGCCTGGTGAGCCTGTGGTCTATCGGCATCGGGGTGATGAGAGGGCTCTAGATCCATCGATCACCGCGCCATTGGGCGAGGAGTCAGATGCGGTGATTGACGTCCCGGACGTAGATGACGTCGGGACTACCACTGAGTATGACTCGTGGTGGGTGCTACGGCGATGGAGAGGGGAGGGGCCACTAAGAGGCGCAGAGGCGGCAGTGGAGGGTGGTGAGGCAGCAGGGGATGATTGGGGAGGTCCGTTGGATGATGCGGACATGGTGGATGTGGGGAATGAGGATGTTGATTTTGGTGCTCCGGATCAGCCGGACATGCAGGATGTGGAGGAGCAGTGGGAGCCAGAGCAGGCTGCTATTCCAGAGGGTCCTGTTCGTCAGGCAGATACAGAGGAGATGGAGTCTGAGGTACGTGCTAAAATTGCACGACTGACAGAGCGCTACGGATGCGGGATCTGGAGCTGGGGGACGCGCTGCGGGAGAGGGATCTCCTGCGGGCCCAGCTAGCAGAGCGGGATAGGGTTTTGGCACAGCGTGATGATGCAGTATCGTACTATCATCGGCGAGAGGCAGAGTGGTTTCGACATCGGCTAGACTTGGAGAGGGAGGTCATCCGCCTTGGTGGGCGGCTACCTGAGCCCTCGGGTAGTGGATCTTCATGCCGGACGAGGGATAGTGCGACTGAGCAGTCAGCATCATCTCGTCGCAGGCGATTAGATGAGGGAGGTGGTAGTAGGCGTGATGCGGGGGCTAGTAGTAGCCGCCCTACAGGGTCCCATAGGACCCATACCATGGGGGGTAGTTCCCGTCGCACCGATCCTGCGTGATCATGGTGGTCGACGCCTTAGGTTGGGTTTTGTTATATGATTGCGGGGTCTTTTGACCAGTTTTGTAGCCTGCGGGCATTTTTTTTGACGATATATATATATATACCGGTTTTGTTTTGGTTGCGCATATGTGATGATTTGATCTTTATGCATGATGGCTAATGACTATGCATGTTTATTTATTTTGATGAATGCTTATGCAAATGATGAATGCAAATGTTTTTGATTCTTATGTGATATTCAAAATGGATGAATGGAATTTGTGATTTTTGGCTATGGCACCATAGACTGTTTTAGGATGCTTTTTATTTTTGTTTTTATGCGATCGTTATGATGCATGACGTTGTATATGTAACTGTGGTTTTTCTTTTCTTGTGTATTTTTTGATGGTATTGTAAGAATGAGAAGTAGCGCAGTTGGTTTAGAAATGTAGCTAAGGTTTTCTGAGACTCAGACGGTTTTAACTCACTAGCGATGACTGTACTTTGTCGTACAAGACTTTTGAACAAGGTATTAATCAGACTTGTTTTTGACCAAGCTATTTCACATCCCTGTGTGTGCAATTGAGTTCATTTATGTGGTATTTATCAGGATACCGCCAGTGCCAAATGGGCTTTCAACCGAACCTGTATTGAGGATCACCTAATTAGCTCCACTAACTCCTTTGTTGTATTTAGTTAGATTAATCTGCGGTGTTATCCAGGATGCCATAAGCTAGCTCATCCACATGCAAACATTGATCTGTACGCAAGTTAATGTGACAGATATATCATCATGCGAGAGGTTTACCGCCAGTTATCGATAGGCTATCAACCAAATCGGTACTGAGG
This sequence comes from Wollemia nobilis, assembly GCA_028583015.1. NCBI lineage: Eukaryota > Viridiplantae > Streptophyta > Pinopsida > Araucariales > Araucariaceae > Wollemia > Wollemia nobilis. Next base: position 8,189,460 of record JAQPPZ010016717.1, on the reverse strand, counting down.
CTTGCCTTATGACCTTTTAGAATGCTGAGAGTTCCAGGGATTCAAGTTCAACTCCCTTCTTTTCTTCAATTGTATTGGGATACTTGCTCGTTTGTAGTGATAAGATCACTGTTTATTTTGATTTGTTTTCTTTTGAGCAAGGGATTGGGGACATGGAGTGATGAAAATCACTATCGTTTGTGCCCTTTGATTTGTGCACTGTAAGATGTCAAATATTTGATTTTTGACATTTTGCAAATTTTTGATGTTTTGCAATTATTGAGAACTAGGGATTCTTAAGGAATTGGGTAGGGAGGATGCTTGTCCTTTTGCCAACTCTCAGCATTCTTGGGGTCATTCGCACAGGGGGATGAGCAAGATAACCGTTTCGCTTTTGGTGACTTGGATTACCGTACCAGGTTTCATCTTTCGTTCACACAACTTAGGAATTGTTTTATGTGTTTTTATGTGTGTTGGGATGTTACGTAACAAGGTGTATTTCAAGTTTAACTCTACCTTCGTAAAATCTGTCTGACTTGATACATTACATGGCTAAAGAGGAAAATGATGACTGAATCACGAAAACTTTTAATACATTAAAAGACCACTGACTCTAGTGTGGTAAAAAGCAATGCATGGTGTTTTCGTTGTTTTTGTAAAATGGAACAGTGTGGAACAAGATGGACTAGCAAAGCAATTACAGCCTATGGTGCCTTTGACCTATACGACCACAAATATGCAATGTATGGATGCAATGCTTAATGCAGCTACATATTTTTGTATTTTTGATGTATTGATTTTTGTGAATATGAATATGAGGTGCGAGAAGAGCTCTCTATTGATGAGTTTGAGTATGCCTAGAAATGAGATGCAAATTTTTGTTGTTTTTGATTATTTTTTATTTTTGACCAAGTGATTGTGGACATCCTTGGAGCATTTTGGTGACCAAGTGATTGCGATAATCCTTGGGGCTTTTGGGGTGACCAAGTGATTGCGATAATCCTTGGAGCTTTTTGGGTTGACCAAGTGATTGCGATAATCCTTGGAGCTTTTGAGTTTTGACCAAGTGATTGCGATAATCCTTGGAGCTTTTTGGTTTGACCAAGTGATTGCGATAATCCTTGGAGCATTTTTGGGTTTTTTTGACCAAGTGATTGCGATAATCCTTGGAGCTTTTTGGGTGTTTTGACCAAGTGATTGCGATAATCCTTGGAGCTTTTTGGGTTTGACCAAGTGATTGCGATAATCCTTGGAGCTTTTTGGGTTTTGACCAAGTGATTGCGATAATCCTTGGAGCTTTTTGGGTTTTGACCAAGTGATTGCGATAATCCTTGGAGCTTTTTTGGTTTGACCAAGTGATTGCGATAATCCTTGGAGCTTTTGTGTTTTTGACCAAGCGATTTTATGGATCCTTGGAGCATTTTTGGGATATGGCTCTCTTATATATAAAATGGTCGCAAATGACTGATATTCAAGGGTTCTGTTTCCTTGATACCGTCAAGAGAAGCTAGCCGGTACGTCCCGGGTCCTATTTTGCTATCAATGACATATGGACCTAACCAATTTGCCGTGAACTTGTCCCTCAGGTGGGACGGCAAATTAGAGTTCTGTTGGTTTTCCTTCAAAACCAAATCACCAACCCGAAAGTCCCTTAGGTGAACTTTCATGTTGTAAGCTTTCTTAAGCCGCTCTTGGTAGATACGTAAGTGCTCGAGAGCATTAACGCGTCGTTCGTCAAGCAACGTAAGTTGGTCTAACCGGGCCTGCCGTGCAGTGTCATCATCGATGAACTCCTGCATTGATATGCGTAGGGAAGGAATTTCCAACTCGAGAGGCATTACTGCCTCTGAGCCATACACCAGCGAAAATGGAGTTGCCCCAGTTGGCGTTCGAATGCTAGTGCGATAAGCCCAAAGGGCAAGTGGGATTTGGATGTGCCAATATTTATGACTGTCTACGACCGTCTTTTTAAGGATGGCGACTAGCATTTTGTTTGACGCCTCTGCTTGCCCATTTGCTTGCGGATAATAGGGTGTTGAAAAGTTGTGCTGAATTTTGTACTTTGTGGTCAAAGCACGCACGTCTTTGTTCTTGAATGATGGCCCATTATCCGAGATTATTTTGGATGGAATACCAAAATGACATATGATGTTATGCAAGATGAACTCCACAATGCGGGGTCCTGTCGTAGAAGTTAACGGAATTGCTTCCACCCATTTAGTAAAATACTCTGTGGCCGTTATGATAAACGTGTGACGGCCTGATGATGCAGGGGAGATCTTTCCAATTAGATCGAAGCCCCATTGCAAAAATGGCCAAGCGAACTGGACTGCCTGCAAGGCCTGGGAAGGTACGTGCATCAAATTGGCATGATGTTGACATTTCACGCACTTCTTGACATATGCGCAACAATCTCGCTCTAAAGATGGCCAATAATATCCCATGCGAAGAATGCGCTTTGCAATGGCCATACCACTAAAGTGGCCACCACATGTACCGTCGTGCGCTTGGGCGACCGCCCAAGTGGACTCTTGCTGGTCCAAACAACGAAGAAGAATTCCGTCATAGCTGCGACGATACAAAATGTCTCCTATCAAGACATACTTAGCCGCCTTCTGCTTGAATGTTCGTTTTGCGGCGTGCGTCAATCCAAAGGGAAGATTACCTAACTTGAGGTAGTCTCTAATGGGTAAATACCAGTCTTGTTGATCAGAAACCTCGACAGTATGAACAGCCAATCCCTTTTGAAGTTCTTCCCTAACAAATGTTGAATGGGATAGAACTTGTAAGAATAGCGTTGTGTTGCTATTAGTGGGAGTGGGGGAAAACAAGGACCCCCAGTTGGCACGTCTCAGACGATCTCGGATTCGAAAGAACTTATCCGAAGATGGTTCAATCTGGATCATGTGGATTCCTGGCGTCAAGTCTGAGCTTGCGCGCTCCATCGCGGGTTGCGATAAGGTTTTGACTTGAATGGTTGTCATATCACCGGAAAGGTCTTGCGGGATTAGTGACCCCAAGGAGGCCATTGTGTCCGCAAAATGATTCGATGATCGAGGGAGTGCCTCGATGTCATACCACTCAAGTTTTGCCAGGAATTTGTCCACAAGGGCTTTATAGGCCTTCGAAATTGGGCATTTGCATTGATATACCCCTTTGACTTGATTGACTATTAACAGCGAATCACCAAAGATGTTCAGTCGTTTGATGTTCATGGCGATTGCTGTCTGAAGACCTAGGAGCAAGGCTTCATATTCTGCATTATTGTTGGTGCACTTGGAAGTTTAATTTAAATGACAGGGGCATTGGAGCACCCTGCGGTGTGAAGAATACAATTCCCGTGCCACCACCTTGCTCACATTTGGAACCATCGAAGAATAGGGTTATGTCGGCCTGTGACTCAGGCTCATCAGAATCTGGCGATTCTGAGACATGGAAGACCCCATCATCGGGTAGTTCTATGACCAGAGGCTGATCGTCTTCAAGAGGAGCCTCTGCTAGTTGATCGGCTATGACTTGTCCTTTGATAGATTTTTGTCCAATAAACTCTATGTCAAATTCCGTCAACAACATGATCCATTTCGCCGTGCGACTACTATGATAAGTACGACTCATCATGTATCGCAATGGATTCTCCTTAGACACAACATACGTAGTGTTGCTCAGCATGTAGTGGCGTAGCTTTTTGGTAGCAAACACCACTGCCAAGCAGAGTTTCTCAACGTATGCATAGTTAAGTTCGTAACTGACCAGGGTGCGGCTAAGATAATAAGTGGCCTGTTCTTTGTGAAGTTCATTCTTTTGGGCTAGCATGGCGCCCAGTGCCACCTCGATAGCCGAGATGTATAAGTAGAACGGCACTCCTGGTCTAGGTGGTGCCAATACTGGCGGCGAAGCCAAGTATTGTTTGATTTCGTCAAAGGTTGACTGGCACTCGTCATCCCAGTGAAATGTAACCCCTTTGTGCAATAATTTGTTCATGGGTCGGCATTTGTCAGATAATTGCGCTATGAAGCGTTTAATCGACGCGACCTTTCCTTGCAGACTTCTGAGCTGCTTGATAGTGGTTGGGGGAGCCATTTCAAGGATTGCCTTGACTTTCTTTGGGTCCACTTCGATGCCTCGTTTTGAGACTATAAAACCCAAGAGTTTTCCAGATGTGACGCCAAATACGCACTTCTTGGGATTCAGTTTGACCTTATGCTCTATGAGGCGATCGAGAATCTTGCTTAAGTCATCGAGATGATCCGAGCGCAAAAGAGACTTGGCTAACAAATCATCCATGTAATCTTCCAAAGTTTTGTGCATGTAATCATGGAAGATATATGTCATGGCACGTTGGTAGGTGGCGCCAACATTTTTAAGGCCAAAAGGCATGACCTTATAACAAAATGTCCCCCAAGGCGTTGTGAACGCCGTTTTAAGTTGATCCTCAGGATTGATACGAATTTGATTGTATCTTGAGAAGCCATCCATTAGGGAGAGCATTTCGTGACCTGTTGTAGCGTCTACTAGCGCGTCGATGCTTGGCAAGGGGAAATCATCCTTAGGACTCGCTTTGTTTAGGTCTCAAAAATTGGTGCATATGCGAATCCTCCCGTCGGGCTTCTTGACGGGAACCATGTTGGACAGCCATGGCGGATAATCCATGCAGATGACAAACTGTGCATCCAACAGCTTTTGCAATTCATCTTTGACCATCAAGGCCACTTTTGGGTGCATCTTTCGTAGTTTTTGCTTTACGGGCTTGATTGTCGGATCAAGCGTTAAATTATGCGTGACTAGCTGCGGGTCTAGTCCCGGCATGTCTCGGTATGACCATGCAAAAACCTCCTTCTTCTCTTTGAGAAGGGCAATGTAGTCGGCTTGCTCTTCGGGGGAAAGACTTACCCCCAGCTTGAGAATCTATGGATTCATTGGGTCTAAGCCGATGTCTACGTCAGTCGTTTCCTCGACTGACATGTGGGATCCTTCCTCCAACTGATGTGGAGTCGGGATCAAATGGATATCATTGGCTGAGTTTAAATCTACGTTTGGAACCTCGGGTCCCTCTTCAGCCTGAAAAATATCTTGAGTTGTCCTTGGGGTCAAATGAGGCATTTCACCGAAAGGCCAATACTCGATGGTGATAAAGGTGAATTGACGCGATCCCAATCGATGGCATCTATGTCTAGATGCAATGACCATGATGGATCGGCCGGATTGCGGATGGGTGCGGTCAAATCAATGGAGATCATGTGGATGGAATGAATTTGGTCTCCATTACCGCGGGTGTGATAACTTGATTCTTCTAGATGCTCCCTATACTCTGGATCTGGTTCTGTAGGGACGGGTATGAACGGATCGGCCCTATGTGTTGATAGGAAGACGGGGTCTTCCCTTGGTACTGATGTCATGATAGGATCTCGGGGTGGACGGTGCTCATCGTGGATTTGGAGCCATGGATCCAACACTTGGTCCCACCTTGCTGGGTCTACCCACCATTCATGCCCTAGTAGTATGCCCATCTGTCCCATTAGATCTTCATGAGTTAAAGGGCGGTGATGCCGTCGCGCATGTCTGAGATAGTCCATCTCAGTCTCATCTTCTGAATCACTTTCGGAGACCCAAAAATGTTCATTCTCTTCAGCAACTGTTGCTTGCGACGTTGAGGGCTCTCCTTGTTCCAGCAAGTTAATCTGGTCCCATTGTGGTTGTTCCACTCTTGGTGGAGGGACCCGATTCTCTTGACATTGTGTTGGTTCAGCTGGAACCTCTAAGGGGAATAGCTTCAAAAAGATGTCTGGAAGCCGTTGATGTTCTCTTTGAGGATTAATCTCCGAACTCTCGCCTCTCTCTAGCAAAGGAGAGGGATTACTACTGTTGCCAAGGGTGTTTGTTGACCATGGGAGGTAATCTCCCAATGTATATTCTGTATTTGGGTTGGCATAAGGATCTGGTGCCAATCCCCCTTGTTGCCTATTTCTAGGCCTTGCATATTTTTGACCAAGATGTCTAAGGGTAGGGGGTGGTTGAACCCTACTCCTGACTTATCATATGGCATCTGATATCTTGGTTGGCAAAGGACCCGCATCCCTTGCTCATATCTGCCTAGCCCGTATCCATGCCAATTGCATTGGCCGAGATATTTTAGGGCAAAGTCTGGGTTTGACGAGATAGTTGATGTTTTCAACAAAAGGCTCTTCGTCTGCTTCCTTTTGTTTGCATGGTTCAAGACCATGATCAAGGCCCCCATACACAAAATTTGTCTGGTTTGGTGGGTAGCCTAGAGGAACAACTGTCCCTATGGGAAGGCGAGGTCTCCCCATGTCTTGTACTGACTCCAATGCGGGGGTTGCCACAACATTTTGCACTAAATACTCCCCCAGGCCCGTATTGGCCATTTCGACAGTGATTGTTGATGATTGGGTGGGAGGAAATGGGAGTCCTTCCTGAGTCCATTCCATGTTCGGTATTTTAGGAGTCTCCGCTTCTGCTGTGTGAGGTGTTTCTTCTGTTGATACCGTTGAAATTGTGGGCAACCCTTCTTCTAAGGGCTGAGCCTCTTCCATGATCTGTTTTCCCTTGTCCTTCTGTTTGGCCATGACAGGTGGCTTTGATGATGAAGGAGCAGATGATGAAGGCTCACCTGGCTGGGATTTTGTTGTTTTGGTCACCAGTGGTGCCTGCGGTATTGGACCCTTTTTAGATGGATTTAACTGGAAATCCAAATGCGTTGAAGGGAGGGTCGATTGAGGCATGAATTGTACCGCATTGCAATACTTGAAGGGCTCTAAGTCCATTGGGACTACATGTATTTCTCCTTCAAAAGCATACTTTAAGCACTGGTGGGCGATCGAAGGGACACACTTCATGTCCCTGATCCAAGGCCGCCCTAGAAGTATATTATAAGCCATCTCGCCTTCCAACACATGGCACAATGTAGGTATTGTCTTTTGTCCTACCTGGACAGGCAGAACAACTGTGTCGACTGTCGAGCATATTGCATCGTTGAAAGCTCGCAGTGTGTACGTGGAGGCTGTGATGTGAGAGGTTGGCAGCTTCAAATGTTTTAAGGCTGCAGTGGTAATGATGTTACTTGGACGAGCCAGTATCTACCAACACTCTCTTGTACGGGATCCCGTTGACCCGCGCGATAACGTGCAGGGGTGGATCTGCCATGTCATTCGATATTGTTTTGACTTCATCTTCTCTGAAGGTGATGACCGGCTCCGTACATCGTTTCACATGTCCCACGAAGTTGTTGAAAGAATTTGCTTCGTGAGGCTATAATTCGATGGCTTTTAAAATGTCCATAAGAGCTTCCCTATGGGGTGCTGACTGTTGAATAAGCTCGTAAATGGACAGCCTAGCCGATGTGGTCCGCAAACTCTGCGTGAGTTTGGTCCGTATCGTGACCTCGGGTCTAGGCGGAGGCAACTGCGTTGGGCGTTGTTGAGGCTGCGATGTTGTCGAAACTTCCCTCGTAGCTACCTCGGGGGCAACTGCTGGGTACTTTTTGTTCCTTGTCACTATACTAATCATTCCCACAAATCCTTGCATGGGAAGATTCTGTCGCACCTCGTTAATCTGGAGAGGTTTTTTTGGTGCTTCGTGGGCAGGCAAAGGGTCCTTGAATACCCCCATTTGTTGATTATTTGGCGCTATGGGGTTGTCCACGGCCAATGTTCTATTGTCGATCAAATCTTGGATTAATTCTTTGAATTTCCAGCATCCATTCAAGTCGTGTCCTCTGCGCCTATGGAATCTACAATACAATTCCTCTCTGTATCCCCTAGGCTTAGGAGCGTTAGGGTCTATAGTTTGGATTTCTGGCAGAGTGACTAAATTTGCCGCTGACAAGCGGTCAAATAGGGAGTCCCTGGACTCCGTGTAAGGGGTGAATTGTCGCCTAGGGCGACGCTGCTGATTCTGCTCCTGTCTTCTATTATCTCTTTCATAACCAGGAGGCACTGCCTGGTAATTAGCCTTTTGGGGCTGCATTTCTTGCACAAGCGCGGGAACATTTATCGCAACTTGGTTAACCGCAGCGTGTTGTGATTGCGTTGTCCCGGTTTTAGTGGTTTTATTCCACTCTTTCTTTTTAGGCTTGGCGATTGCGCCTTCGCCTATTTTGATCTCTTCTATAACTCTGGCTTGCGCCAAAGCTTCTTCTAAGCTGGCGTATTGCTGCAGCTGCAATAGCCCAGAGATCGATTTCAAGCAACTTTTTGCGAACATCTGTGTGAGATCAGACATAGGGGGACGGTAGGGTAACTTAGAAAGCAAAGCTCTCCATCGATTCCCGTATGCTTGCCATTGTTTCTTCCTCAAATTGCCTGAGGCTAGCCAGATCACTCAGTGATGCCTTCTTCCTTGTGTTGAAGGCAAAGCGTTCAAGAAACGCATCTACTAATTGATCTAGGTTGCTTATGTTGTGTTTTGGTAATTGCGTGAACCAATCCGAGGCAGGGCCTGCGAATGTGGTTATGAAAGTTCTAAGCAACAATGCATCATTATCTTGGATGCCGAAGCATTGGCTTAGAAATCTTGTTACATGTTCTTGTGCGTCCTCTTCACCTTTAAAGACTGCCAATTGAGGCAACTTGAAATGTTCGGGGTAAAGAGGTGTGGGCACTGAGGGATGCACCGGATGACTACGGAGTTGACGTAATGTGGGTTTTTGATGCCCAGCAGCTTTTGTCTCCACAGACTCTAAACGCTCTAATAGCGCTTTGTATGCATCGAAAGATTTTATTTCTTCCTCTCTTGTTTGCTCCCGTTGTAAGTTATGGGAGACTGGAGGCCTATGGAGGGGTGGCCGAATGGCAGCCCTCCTGCCTTGATGGGGAGTTTCAGCATGTTCTATTTCTGGTTCATACTCCTCATAAAATTCTTGAGGAGTCTCTGGGCGAGACCTATAACCCTGATTGGGTCCTTGCTGAAGGTACCCATCATTGTTTCGGGGAGTGGCTTCCCTCTCGGGTCTATAAGGTCTCGGAGGCAAAGCTTGACGAGGTCGTGGAGACCTGTCCTGCACCAACGGATTATGCCTCTCATATTGTTCGGCTCTTTGGGTGCGAGGGGTTGGCCCCCTCTCAGGTAGTTCATAGCGTAACTCATCCGCTTCGCGTTGCATGCGCTCTCTATCCAAGCGGTGTCGATACTCTATCTCCTGATGACTTTGTTTAAGCCGCATGATTTGGGCTTGACGGGTGGCATGTCTGGCGACTATCGGGTCAATTTGGTCTACCCTATTTTGCTCAGGAGGTTTGAATGTTTCTCCTATGTGTTTGCCTCGATCTTGATGATCTAAAATTTCAATGGGTCGCTTCCCTCTGTCGAGGTAGGCGACATTTACTCGAGGCTCTGGCCTCGATGTATGATCATGATACCTAGCAAGTGCGGAAACGCAAGGTTCCCACGCTGTTTGTTGTCCTCGAGGAATGCGATGGCTTTCCTCGTACTCCCTTTCATGGGTTTGGAAGGGGCGGGCGGAGTTAGCTCGCCCTGTGTAAGGAGCCCTGCGCTCTGGATTTTGTCTTTCTGTCCTGATGGGAGGTAAAGAAGGGACGCCATATCCACGTTGTCCCTCCAAATGGACAGTGTGCCTCTCTAGCGCTTCATCATGCTGTGGCCACTCATGTCTAACCTCAGAAGGTGATTCTCTATTTACATCAAGGTCTACATGTAAAGCGTCTTCCCGAAAGGGGCTGTTTTGAATGGGCATACCCCATCGAGGATTCTGACATGGATTCTTTTGTAGGCCAGACCGATAAGGCGGTATGACCAAGTCCTCAGGACTGAAGCGAAGGCGACTTGTGCCTGCTTCTTGTGTACCTTCCGGAGCTTCTGCCCTTGATTGGGCTTGGCTACGGGTGTACACCATTGCGGTGCTTCTCTACTATCTAAGTAGATTTTTATCTCGTTTATGATGATTTTTCTTTTTGTCTACACTAAGCAGAAATGAACACACACATACACAAACCGTGATTATCTCTTTTAAGGATTAATGGTGTGTCCTAAACTGGTTTAGTGCATTTTGATGTTTTGTTTTGTTTTTGAATGTTTTTGAAGAACGTTTAAATGCATAATGAAGGCTCATATAACTCCCAAAATGGTCGCCCCTTCAATATACCAACCAGGCCGATATACCAACCTCTCTATATACCCGCCCTTACGAGAGGGAGACTATAGGTACGTGAGAGCAGAAGGTACGTGGTACGTAGGCGGTACGAAAGGGGGATTGTCCTGTTAATGGCACCTACCATAGAAGACTTATCCTCGCGCGCATGGGAATCACCCCAGTGACACTCGGTCAGCTTTCATCAGGATTTACGCCTAACAACAGTGACAATCGGGAAATGGATGCAAAGCTAAGCCAAGGTGGTGATGAACCCACCGTTGGTCTTGCTCAAGGGCTGGGGTCTTACGACCAGCTCCTTGGTTTAATTTACCACGTGTTGTGTGTGGGATTCATTTTATTTAACGAAAATGAAACAAGCATAAATGACTTTCCCTAAGCAATGCAGGATAAAATGAAAACAATCAAAGAAACAGAAACAAAAATAGAAAATTTAACAGAGATTATAAAAAATCCCTACCTCTTCTCTGCCTGGGCCGGTTGCTTCTAAATTTTGCTCTGAAAATCTACAGGCAGGAATTCGTCCCTCTGTGAGACGAATTTCAGAACAGAATTCGTCCCTGCTAGAGATGAATTTGAATTCGTCTCAGGGTCAGACGAATTACAGTAAAGAATTCGTCACAATCAGAGACGAATAACAGTCTACAACAAAAAAATGTACCTGTCAAGCACAAAACACAAAAATTTAATCAGTTTCTGTGATCTTAAAAATAGGGGACAGGGTCCCACCGTGATCGCCACTGAAAGCACGAGATTTCGGGCGAAGGAAACACTAATTGCGATGCATTCAAAATCAAATACGCTTAAGTCCTAGAAATGTAGAATGCATGAAATGAAAGAGACGCATTGAAATGAGATACAAGCAAATGGAGAAAACACAGCCCTTTCATTAAACTCTCTTGATCTCTGTTACAAAGATGCCTCCTCCCTTTTCAGGGGCTAGGAGCGTTAAAAGAATTTGATTACAATCAAGACTTAAGGTTCCTCTTTTCGCGTGCCCACACTTGAGATGGGCGGGCCAAGATGATGCCGCCGCTGATGTTGATGAGTCCTTGACCTCTGCTGCTCCTCCTACGAACAAAGAAACAACGAAGATGTCAGTAGCACCTGCTGCAAATAAGAAGTGTTTGTTCTCTAAAATCGCCAAAAGATGCATATAAACATTTGTCTAAAACAGTGAATAAAGTGAGTCCAAATGACCTGAAAACCTGACAGAAGACAGAAGATATTACCAGAAGGCCATTGCCACTGAGACAGTCGGCCAATCTGCCTTCACCTGGAATTCGTCCCTGGGCAGGACGAATTCTGACTGCAATTCGTCCCTGGGTGGGACGAATTCTACTGTGTTGGAAAAGCCGAACTGACACTGCTCCAATGTCGACTCTCGAGACCTCCAAAACACCTGCAAATAGGGGGGTTATGTAATTGGGGCCATTTTGGGATGACCCAGATGGTCGGATTCTCCCAATTTGGCCTCTATCCTCAGGAATTCGATATCGCCACCTGCAAGTTAGTAGGACAACAAAGCGACAAAAGGCATGATAAAATCTGATCAAAATGTTATGAAATTGAAGCTATGAGTTAACCAAATAGAATAACATGAGATGCAACATGAAAAAATAATCTAGAATGCTTTTAGAATAAAACTTAGAAAGTGCGGGGGTGCCCAAGTGGGCCTCCCACCGTTGGCACTTGATTTCGGCGCCAATCCACTAGGGATGGGCCCAAAACCTCTTAGGATTGGGATGTCTACGAATTGGTGGTGTAAGGTGGTCAAATGTTGGATTTGGGTTGGATCCACGCTTCCAAAAGCCACCCAATAACCTCCCTTGCGAAAGAGATTAGTGGATGTGAGAAGGTGAATCAAAAGGATGCAAGTGGGTAATCAATCGGACAGCACTTCGTTGCTTGAAATCGCCTCCAATCTATTCTTTTTGGGTGAGAAAAGTCCCACCTTTTATAGACCCATGGGGTCTCTTTTGAGAGGGAAGCATAAGCGCCATGTGTTGGTCATAGGTGCCATGTGGCGGTCATGTCTTCCCATGAGGGAGGGGAGTCCTCCATGACTTGGGCTTTCATAACTGCCCTTGTGACAGTCCTCTAACGGCCTATCTGCCCACCCACACACGCGTGCGAGGCAGGAGTCATCAACTGACTGTCTTTGGCTGCCACTTGGCGCCATTCTTCTTTTTGCCCGTTAAACTTGGAATTCGTCCCTACCAGAGACGATTTCAGAATTCGTCCCTGGGTGAGACGAATCCCAGTTAGTATTCGTCCCTGGGTGAGACGAATACTGAGCAAAGTGTCTAAATGTACCAAATTGCCTCTTGACCTTACAAAATTGCTATGAAAGTGGTTAGGACCACTGTTTGACCTCTGAGGGCTGCCCTGGGGGCTGTGTTTGTCAAAGCGATCAGTGTTTGCAGTCACATAATCGGATTGGTGCTGTTTTGGTGTCTACACAAACTACTTTGACCTTCTCATTTAAAGGATAGACAATTTAGTGGTTTGGTTTTAATTGTGATGGAATGAGTTGTTGCACCACAAATCTAAGTGGAAGGTGCTCGATGTTTAAGGTATAAAAAATGACTTTATAAGTATAAATAAATAAACTAGATACAAGGATGGCCTAGATTTTTCCTAGTTTGTGGGCTATCATGGTTCGCTAATTTAATCAAAGTTGCATGATATTTAATATTGAGGGACTTAGGCATAGGGTTATGCTAATAATGAAATGTGAATCATTTATTAGTATATCGAGTGATGTGGGCCACTAGATCTTAAAGCAATTAATTATACTATAACCTTTGAGAAAAAATAATTGATCACATTAAAACTAATTGTATTCCTAGACACAGTATGATCTAATAAATTATATTTAATTATGTGAAGGAAAGGGAATTAAAAATTAGAATTATTTTATGGGTATGGGTTGACCTAGGTACTATTAGAATAAAATTTGTGGTAAAACTATTTAATACATAGATGACATCATTAATTGAATTCAAATTTAAAGAAAATTTTGCACCATCAAAAATTTGAATTTGGTGATCTAGCAAGCGATAAGGAAGATGATTGAAGGCAAAAAACCCAAGCATGATTATACTCGTTAGAAAGACTATTTCAAATATAAAGCAATGAAAAATGTAAATTTTCTTATTGAAGCCATTAAAATGAGATCAATGCAATTGAAATTCACATATTTATAAAACATTCAATGCAAGCAAGTTTAAGACCTTGATGTAAGCAAATTTAGATAAAAATAAAAATTTCAAGTGGGTCCCCTATTGGGGTGGGTTGTGCAATGGCAATAACATGTGTACAATCTATTCTTGCTGTAATATTGATCTCTAATTTGTCTTTCATAAAAAAATATAGTTAAGGACATGGACATCTCTATATTATGGTTGAACTAAATTTTGATCTTCCAATTTTAGGCCATACATCTAACCTAAGGTGAATTAACATGGCCTCAATCCTTCCAATAATGAATAAAATTTATCTAACAATGTGGATGAAAATAAGAAATACATTTGGATTCATTAAAAAAATAATAAATATGATGTGATTCTATGTCATTTGTGTAATGATTTGTAACCATAAAACAAAGCTAAGTATTTAATAATTAAGATTCTTAGTTAAAATAAAGTATATTATTATTTTTATTTTTTAATCTTAAACCTAAATAGTTTATAATATATAATTTATATCATAACTTGTAAGTTACTTGTACATATATATCAATATTCATAGAGATTAAAATTATCAACATAAAATAAGAAGCTTCTATAGTTATTTGTTCATAGTTACCCTTTTTCTTAAGAATATTCACCCTCCATGTCAAGCTTCATATTATTTACTTAGGATCCTATGATATAGCTTTAATCAAATAGTATATCAATCTACATTGAGAAAATATTGATCGATTATTTCCTTAGCCTCCTATGTATAGATCACAATTGTTTCTCATACAACATATGTTGTGGCTATGATGGTGTCAATTTTGAAATCCATGATTTTCTTGCATTAATATTGTGTGGAGAATAAAAATAATGTTATATGTTTAATTATAGTGTATAAAAGTTCCATTTAATTAAAAATGGCTAATAGTCATAGCTTTAGTCCCATTGTAAAATTAATTTATTTTGTAGGAACATCAATTGTTGAAATTATTGTGTAATTCTTTTGACTAGGTTTATCATGTTTTACCCTTTATCTATGCTTTAGCCTAAACACTAATAAAAACAATAGGGAAAAAACACTATTTTCAAAATTTGGATAAATAAAATAATATTTTAAATGCAACGATATATTTCATATTTTCACTAAATATTCCCATTAGCTTCAAATCTTGCATAAAATATATATTTTTATACAACAATTTGCCTCTTTGTTTCAAGGGACTCATCGGTGTTTTAAATTATGGTGTTTCTCCTTCTATAATATCTATCCATTTTCTCATTCTTCTCATGGGAAATGTGACATCCAACCTCAAATGAAGTGAAATCATCATTCATCCCCTAATAATTATATAGCATAAAATAATGTAATATTGGCTAACACCCCCTTTTTTACACTATTTTGTATAAACATAATTATCCCATAATATTATAGGGTTGGTAAACTATAATTGCACTCTAGCTCTCACTCTGGATTTAGATAATCTCAATTGAGTGTGTCTTTTTGTATTTGTATCTAAGTTTATCTATGGGTTATTACTTTTAGGTATTTTCCTATGGGCCACCCTTAGTTCCTTACCTCTAAGTCACCTATGGATCATCATTGCCTCTAGGTCACCTTTAGGTCACCTCTAGGTTACCTCAAAGTCTTCACTTCTAGGTCATCATTACGTCAAGGTTGCCATAGGGTTAACCTTTGGATCTATCTTTAGGTCATCACCTCTAACAAATTACCATATATCTATAATGGTTCACTACATGCTTTCAAGCATATCGTAGATCATATATTAGAATTACCAATATTACTCTTCATGGAAAAAACTACATTTGTGTCATTCAACAAATACCATCTTCTTTTGAAAAAAACCATTCAATATTTATTTTGATTTATCCCATTCTAATACATCCATCCATTCATAATTCATATGTATTTTGTGGTAATTTTCACTTTGTTCCAACACTTTCTTTGAAAGTGAGTATTAATTCCACAAATCTCAAAAGGATATATGTTACAACACTTATCTTTCACATTTTCAAATATTCCACAATGACTATACAATTATCCTAGGATCTTCACTCTCTGCATATGATTAATTTTTCACTAATTTAGTGTCACTAATTTCTGCTTAACCAATATATCTAAGGACTTATTTATTAGTTATTATATCTAGCATTATGTGCATCTTCATACCTTACAAATATCTTCTTAAACTTATACCATTCCATCCCATTTTCCTCATTAATTTTGAACCAATTCCTTTGGTATGCTTCTAAAAAGATCTAATTTCTTCATCACCACATTGATCTTTGTTACTATAACCAAGAACATTCAAATACCACATATCATCATCACAATAATATTTAAAACTATTGCTATCACTTTTAACTTTGACAACATGGTCTTTGTCATGGACAACGTAATCATATTCTATGTAAACTCTACTCTTACCAAAAATCATCAAATCATTGGTATCAAAGATATACCTATGCTATATAAAAATACATATTTTCTAATGTAGGATTAAAATAACCTATATCATAAGAAAAATATATTCTTTGAAGGTCACTTGTGTCACAATAAACACTAGTCTTCATGGGTTGTCTTTCAATTTTTCAATTATTTCTATTTGTTTTCTAAATTGCACCTCAAGGATTCCAAGAGTGAATAACTCTATGGATTTTCTTTTAATAGCACCAATATATATTATCATGTCATTTTTAAAATACTCTTCATAAGTATCAAGATTTTTGAGCATCGATTATAAACAACACAACTTTTTAAAATTATCCATCTTCACTTATTTTTATGACCCAAAAATTTACATTTTACTTTATTTCTTATCTTAATTATTAACCCATTTGTTTCTTACTTTTATAACTTCCTTGGCCATGAGTACCGCATGCGCCATTTCACAATATTTTTCATGATTTGATTTAGGTTCCTTCTAAACAAAATACCCTTGTTGTTGTTGCCCTTGTTGATACTGCCCCTACTGATTATGTGATTTAGACTATTGCTTCCTTTGAAGAGGTCTATGAAATTAAGCACCATGAGTCATAAAATTTTATTTTTTTAAAAATGCTATCATGTCCTTATTTTTCACAAATGTCACAATACCTCCTCCTCCATTGAGGCTACTTTTATGATGAAGATAAATTGGAAGGACCCCATGAATCATTTGAGTTTGTTTTATAAAGATATCAACATTATTGGGCTACTCATTTCTCAACTAATTTTCTACTTCGTATTGTTGAAGGATGACTATTAATTCTACAAATAAAACCCTTTTACATGCTACTTAGAGAGATTCCACCAATGTTCTAAATGATTGGAGAGCTCTAAGTACAATTGAGACTGAGAGCTTACCATCCATATTTTCTCCCTTGGATTTCAACTTTGACTTCAAGTCTATAATTCTTTGAAGAAATTTTACAATAATCTTATCATATTAAATCCTTAATGTAAGAAGTTATTATTGAATATAAAGGACTATAACTTCATTCCTTTCTTTAAATATAATACAAAGTCTATTCGATGCATCTTTTAATGTTTTTTATTCACTTATATGTGGTTGTATTTTATTTACCACTCTAAAAGTGATGAGCATAATTTATTTTTCATCTCCTTTATCATACATTTGCTTAGTTTTTACCTCCCCAGGTTGAGTTTCATCACCATTAAGTATATCCCAAAGTTTTTTGACCACTATTGTTGTCCTAATTTTTGTTTTCCATTATGCAAAGTTTGGACCCTTGAAAAATTAAGATTTTGTGAGAAAGATTCTTGATGTAGACATGACAAAGATTCCTTATATCTTGTAAAATGGTCACCTTTTTTATATACCATCGGTCCTATATAGCAAGTATTTTTATATAACCACCCTTCCTATATATCCATTGGTATGTGGAAGAAGCTAGTCCTCTCTATATATGTGGTCATACATTAGAAAGACCTTAAGGTACATGAAAGAGGATTATACATAGTACCAAGATAGTAGTAAAAAAAATTCATCCTATCAATGAATATCGCTCAAAGATAAATCCTCATATGTGGGCATAACTTCCCTATATACATGAATTTTTTTAATTTTAATATTTATGTCCAACGGTAGTAACAAATAGGGTAAAAATAGAGTGAAATAAAAATATCACCAAAAAGTGTCTCTATTCCTCCACAATGATTTAGAGGGTTGATGCACAAATGTAGTTATGGAAATTGTATTAGGATTTGCGTGCAATAGCTTAACATGATAACATTACCTATAAATGCAAGTTAGAGGTATTGTTTATACTGGATGCTGCAATTGTACAAAGTACATGTTTTGATTTTTTCCTGTACATTTTTTTGGATGTAAAATTTGTTTTAAAAATAAGGCATCAATTTCTACCAAAAATGCACCATTTTACAAAAAAATCACTAAAAATTATAGGACTCCTTAACTTTAAAACCTCAATTATTTTAAATATTTATTCAACTTCCCACTCTTTGTGACTTTAAAAAAAATTTCCAATAAAAAATTAGGCACTCTTTACTCCCTAAAAAAAATTAGCATTTTAAATTGTTATGAAACAACTAAAAAATTAATAACTTTTCTTTTGAAACCCCTATAAGAATTGAGCTAATGAAGTTTTGTTTAAAAATTTTAACATTTCTCATTATGACCACCTTTCTTGTATAAATTTTTATTAGTAGAAAATGTGACAATAAAACAAAATACCTTGTGTGTATATCGTACATAGGTGATAACCTATCATTCCTTTTGCATGTGAGGAGAAAAGCATGATTAATTATATCCAACATGGTAACTCTTTCATTACAAGGTCTTTGAAAAACATTAGCATGCCCACATCACCATAGTGTACATTTTTCTTTTCTTTTCTTATGTAATGTTCTATAAAAATGTTAGAATAAGTGAATATTCTCTTAAGTTCACTAGGATACACACTTGAGTTTCCACTCCTCCATGTGTCAGGAGAACTCTAAGTGGTGTCTTCATCAGGTTTGATGAGTTGTTGTAATCCAACGGCTCTCAATGATCAACTCTACTATTTATACAGAGTTGATCCTAGAGATAAATCAATCAGTTCCACTCTTCTCTTCATCTCTTGTGTAATACTTTGCATATCTATTATTGTGTAAATTCTAACATGGTACCAGAGCAGGATAGATTTTGCTAGTATTCTCTCTTGAAGGTTCTAGGATCTGATTCATTTACTTTGGATTTTTTTTGGCTATCTAACTTCAAAGTTTGCATTAGTCTACTTTTATCCATTGTTATTTTTTTATCAGCATATTTTTTTTATGTTGCATATTCTTTCATTTCTATTTTGAATGCATGTTGAAGGATAACGTTTAAGAAAATTTAGCTATTTTACCCTCTGTGAAGGCGCAAGATTCTTGCCCTTCTTTTTCAAAGGAAAATAGCCCCTTTTTTTTCTTAAATTTTTAAATTATTCCTCAACGTATTCATGTACCTCTAACACTCGGTTAAATCATTTATTTTTGGCTTGTTTAAAAGTGAAACTCCGATTAACTCAAAGTGTTATGTAAAGGATTCCTTTTTTGAGTTTACCTTTTAAGTATAACTCTTCATTTCTGGCGCCTTCATCGTTGGCACTCTTAGTCAACTCGAAAAGACGTTTGGCCCGTTGCAACATCGTTGGCACTCTTAGTCAACTCGATGAACGTTTGGCCCGTTGCAACATCTTTTTATCTTGGTGCACTCTAAGAAATCTAGGGGTCACTCCGCTTTGTTCGCCGATGCACTCCTCAGCGGTATTTATATATACTCTTCCCTAAAATCATTTCAAATAGCTTATTGCGTTCAATATTTTTTTATTTGAAGCGGTTGTGAAGAGTTCTCTTGGTTTTAGATTTACTCTGCAGGTTTCCCAAGTGTGGCGCCCAACGTGGGGCTCGAACCAAGCGCTTGAGAGCCTTTGTAGGCATTTCAAAGTTCTGAAGATTTCTCCAAAATGTTTTTCAAATTTATTTTTTTTTGGATTTTTGATTTGGGGCATTATATTTATCTGGTTTTCAAAAATACCCATTTGGATTTCATTTTAATATTCTGCACTAACGTATTTTGTAGGCTTCTTCTAGTTTTTGAAACAAATTCCAATACATTGATTTCAATTTATTCTGCACTAACGTATTTTGTAGGCTTCCAAGGCAACATATTGAAGTTATAAATTTCTTATTTTTCAAAAGTTTTATATGCTTAAATATCCATAAGTTTTCTGTAGGGTTCTTGATATTTTTCTCTGCCATATAAGAATTTTTTATATTAATTTCCTTTAATTTCTTTTACAAATCGAAGAATATATTATCTAAATTTCTACAGTGCTTCATGGAAACATCCGCCGGTATTGGAATTTAGAGGAATCTCCTTTTATCCTGATTCTCAGTGGTGCTACAAGGACGATTGCTTGGTTTTGCCATTTGTCGGACTCTTCAACGGATACAATTTCTGCCACTTCTGTTTCATGGCATATTGGTGTATTTATTTTTCTCTTTTTTGTTTTAGACTTCGATTCTACGAATCGTCGTTCTTTCGGCTCCTTGTCTTCATTTATTTTAGGTAGGCCACATTTATTTGTGGCTCTCCAAAATGACAGACGACTCGTATTTGTAAAGATTTAATAAAAATTTTTTGGGGGGTCTTATAGTGCCAATTTCTGCACTATTGTGAGTCAACGGGGGGTTTTATTTTCGTTACTTTTATCTCCTCAAATAGTTTAAGTAGCTACTTCCTTTTTACTTTTCATAAGTAATTAATATTTGAATCATATCAAATTTAAGTAGCCTTTATTTCCTCAATTAGTTCATGTACGTACTTTATTTTCTTATTTCAAATAAGGATCTAATATTTGAATCATATCAAATAGTTTAGCACTTCTTTTTCTCAAAGCTTCAAAACTAATTTTGATTCAGTATTAGCATTTCAAAAGTACTTCATTTAAAAATTAAAATTTGTTCAAAGAAAATTATATTTTTTAAAACAACATAATTTTTATATTTACCCCAAAATATTTTGTCTACGTTCCACGTATCAAACTCCTTAAAACTTAAAGTCTCCCTCACGTAAGGGTGGGTTTTTTGGAAACTTGGTATAAAGGCCTGACAAATATTTTTCTATTAACAATTTTCTTGATAATCTCTAAACTTATAGTCTCCCTCACGTCAGGGCAGGTTTTGAGATCACATTTAAACTTGTTACTCCTTGCACTTCACCCCAAAACCCTTCTTTGCTCACAATACTTATAGTTTCCCTCAAGTAAGGGCGAGTACTGTGATTCATTGAAGATTTGGAAATCTAAAGCAAACAATCATAGGCCTCTTTATACTTATAGTTTCCCTCTAGTAAGGGCAAGTATATTTGAATTACCTATTTTTGAACAAGCTTCATTTCATAATAATTTCTTTGTATTCCATTTTTGAAGTTTTAAAGGGGGTATATTAATAATCTTAAATCCTCAAAAATGAATTCAATTGAGCCTCTCACCCCTCATAATTTTCACACTTGGAAACCTAAAATTCTAAATCTCATCTCTCAAAAAGGTCTTACTCATTTATTAGAAGAAAATCAACCAGAATTTGATAAAGAATATGAAATATTTGTTCATAAAGGAAAAATGCATGAAACTATGGGTATTATTAGCACCAATGTTCATGAAAGCTTGTGGTTTCATATTACAGATTGCAAAACTCCTCATGAAATTTGGGAGAAATTAAAAACCCTATTTGGAAAAATAGATCAGATGAGATCAATGCAACTAGAAGCTGAATTAACTTCTTTATCTCCTGAATATTTTAGTAGTATTATTGATTTCCTCACTAAGTTCAAAGAAATCCTCACTCAATATAAAGGCAGTGGGAAGACTAAGTCAGAAGAAGAATGTATTTATCTAATCCTTTCAAAACTAAATGGTGTTTTTCAAATATTTGCAACCACCTTCATATCTACTAAATATGCTCTTGGTGCAACCTTTAAAATGCCCTCTTTAGAAGAATTTTGTGATAGATTAACTAGGGAAGAAACCAAACTTGCTAGATATGAAAACTCTTCTTCAAAAGCCTTAGTAGCCTCCACATCCTCCAAAGAAAAATTCAAAAAGAAGGAAAAGACTCCCATTACCTGTACCCACTGTAAAAAGAATGGTCACTCTGCTAACAAATGCTGGAAAATATTACAACAACTAGAGGCAGCTATAAAAGATCAAAAGATAGAAAATAATAAGCAAATAGGAAAAGCCCTTAATGTTCAAGGAAAAACCTCCAAATCTTCCTCTAATTATTGGGTCCTAGATTCTGGAGCAACACATCACATGTCTGCTTCAGACAAGTCTTTTTCTTCTATCTCCTCTAGCTCTACTCATAGCATAGAAGTAGGAGACTCTTCCTTCATTCCTGTCAAAGGGAAAGGGGATATAACCATTGATGGTGGCTCTATAAACAATGTTCTCTATGTTCCAGACATTGCCACCAATATCCTATCCATTTATCAAATTTGTACTTTTGGAAATAAGAAAATTGTTCTCTTCTCCCCAACAGGAGTTGAGATAAGATATTTTCAACCCCCTCATTTGCTTATAGCAAAAGGGGATATTGATCATAAATCTCATCTTTTTTACTTCAAAAGCTTTCAAAATCCAGAAGGAGCCTCCTGTTTTGTGGCTCATAGTAATCTTGAAAGTCAAATTTGGCATGAAAGGTTTGGTCATATTAATTATAACTACCTAAAGGATTTATACACCCATAATATGGTTAAAGGATTACCCCAAGTCTCTTCCAGTGATGGGGTTTGTTCTGGATGTGCTCTTGGAAAGCAGCATCAAGATCCTTTCCACCCAAGTAGCTCTCTAAAATCCTCATCTCCTCTAGATTTAATCCATAGTGACTTAATGACCTTTCCTGAAACTTCTTTTAAGGGAGCAAAGTATGCTCTTACCTTTATTGATGATTTTTCTAGAAGGTCCTGGGTCTACTTCCTCAAATATAAAAGTGATGTGTTATCCCACTTTAAAGTCTTTAAAGCCTTAGTTGAAAATCAGGCTTCTTGCAAAATCAAGAAAATTTGTACTGATAATGGGGGAGAATACTACAGTAATGAGTTCTCCATATTTATTTCTAATCATGGTATAATACATCAACATTCTGTCTCCCATAATCCTCAACAAAATGGCATTGCAGAAAGGAAAAACCGGACATTAAAAGAGATGGCTAATTGTATGCTCCATTCAAGAGATCTTCCAAAAGTTTTTTGGGCAGAGGCTATTAACTGTGCCAATTATATTCAAAATCGCACACCTCATAAAGCTCTTGACCAAATAACCCCTGAAGAAGCATGGACTAGCTTAAAACCAGATGTTTCCAATTTCAAAATTTTTGGATGTACTGCTTGGGCTCACATCCCAAAGAAGAAAAGGAAAGCTCTTGATAAGAAAAGCAGAAAGCTCATCTTTGTCGGTTATTGTGAAGAATTGAAAGCTTACAGGCTTCTTGATCCCTCAACTCATGAGGTATTATTTCATAGGAATGTCCAATTTGATGAAACATTCCCTCAAAAAGAACCTCCAAAGGACTCTTCCTCCATTGAGCCTACTCCTATAGTAGAACCTCAATATTATGAAGAGCCAACCCTTGAAGTTAATTTGGTTATTGATAATCAAGATGAAGAACCTGTAACTCCTTCTCAAAGTCTTTCAACTCCTTCAACTCCCTCTTCTATGCCAAAATGGGCCCGCACAATTGTTAAAGAAGCTACTCCCTACATTCAAAATCTTCCTTCAAACAGATCATCCAACCCCACAGGTTCTGGTCTTGTATGTCAATCCATTTCCTCTGATCCTCAATCCTTCAAAGAAGCCTCAGGTATAAAAGAATGGAAAGATGCCATGGATAACGAATTTTCTTCCTTGCTCAAAAATGATACTTGGGATTTAGTTCCCTTACCTAAGGGAAGAAAATTAGTTCGATGTAAGTGGATCTTCAAAACAAAATATGGGCCTAATGGAGAAATAGACAAACACAAGGCTCGTCTTGTAGCCAAAGGTTTTTCTCAAATAGAGGGTATTGATTATACAAAAACCTTTGCTCCTATTGCTAAAATGGACTCTGTTAGATTGGTTCTTGCTCTGGCCACTTCCAATAAATGGCCAGTCTACCAAATGGATGTAAAAAGTGCCTTCTTACATGGAAATTTAAAAGAAGAAATATTCATGGAACAGCCCACTGGTTTTACTCAAGACTCCTCTCTTGTTTTTCGGCTTAAAAAATCTCTATATGGCCTCAAACAAGCCCCTAGAGCTTGGTATGAAAATATGGACTCCTTCCTTCTTTCAACAGGTTTTTCTCATTGTGAGTCTGACAATACAGTTTACATTTGGAGAAGTAAAGGAAATATCACCATTCTTGTTCTTTATGTTGATGATCTCCTTCTCACTGGTAGTAACCTCACTCACATTCAGAATATCAAAGACTCCCTCTCTAAAAAATTTGAAATGGCTGATCTAGGTCTAGCTCACTTCTTCCTTGGGATTCAAATAAAACAAAACAAAACAGGGATCACCTTATGTCAACAAAAGTACACTCAAGATCTTCTTCAAAAGTTTAAAATGATAGATTGCAAACCTTCTCCTACCCCCTTTCAATTTGGCATTCATCTCAGTACTTCCTGCTCATCCCCTCCTTGTGATGCTACCCTATACCGTCAGCTTGTAGGTAGTCTGTTATACCTCACTCATACTCACCCAGATATCTCCTATGTTGTTGGGCTCATATCCAGGTTCTCTCATAACCCTCATTTCAGTCATTGGCAAGCAACTAAAAGAATTCTTCGTTATTTGTAGGGTACTACAAACTTTGGGCTCATCTATAAAGGAGACTCCATGGATATCATTGGCTATACAGATTCATATTGGGCAGGATCAGTAGATGACAAATGTTCTACCTCTGGATATGTTTTTTGCCTTGGTTCTTCACCAGTAGCCTGGTTATGCAAGAAACAACAAACAGTAGCATTATCTTCTACAGAGGCAGAATACAGAGCAACAGTTTAGCCAATCAGGAAGCCCTTTGGCTTCATCAAATTCTCAATGAATTTGGTTTTTTCCAAGAAGTGCCTATAACTCTATGGTGTGACAATCAAAGCACAATTCATATTGCACGCAATCCAGTTGAGCATCAGCGCACCAAACACATTGAGATCCACATGCACTTCATCAGGCAACATATTCAAAAAGGGGATATACATTTGGAGTATATTTCGATAGAGAATCAACTTGCAGACATCTTCACCAAGTCATTTCCTTCTCCGCGTTACCTTCAGTTGTGAGAGAAACTTGGAGTATTAAAACTGCATTGACAAAGAGGTCTTCCACCTCTCTCTATATTGTACATGAGTACCTAATCAGGCCTTCTTGTCGGGACTCATATTTTATTTGTTAAAGAGGACAATCTTCACCATCCGAAGACAAGCCTCTTTCATACTTCTTTGCTTTTGATTGGTGGCTTTTCCCACTGGGTTTTTACCATCATTTCAAAACAAAGAAGTGATAGTTGGTTTTTTCCCATAGGGGTTTTTTCCACCAACTATCTATGATGTACATGAGTACCTAATCAGGCC
Source organism: Wollemia nobilis (assembly GCA_028583015.1). NCBI lineage: Eukaryota > Viridiplantae > Streptophyta > Pinopsida > Araucariales > Araucariaceae > Wollemia > Wollemia nobilis. Next base: position 8,164,552 of record JAQPPZ010016717.1, on the reverse strand, counting down.
TCATTGTCGGGACTCATTTCTAGAATCTCCCCTAGTATCACTTAAGGGGGTGTTAGAATAAGTGAATATTCTCTTAAGTTCACTAGGATACACACTTGAGTTTCCACTCCTCCATGTGTCAGGAGAACTCTAAGTGGTGTCTTCATCAGGTTTGATGAGTTTTTTGTAATCCAACGACTCTCAATGATCAACTCTGCTATTTATACAGAGTTGATCCTAGAGATAAATCAATCAGTTCCACCAACACGACGAACCCCAGCATCTCTAGAGGGAAAATCCTTAATGCACACTAGTGCCTACAAAATCAAACCCACCAACGGAGTTTTAGGACTAGCGAGGCCAACAATAGTGGAAATGAGTGTAGCCAAATAGACATGAATCCTCAACAGCTCCTGTTTCAAAAATAAACCATGCACAATAGCTCCCACACATAAGCAAAACGACCACCAAAATTGGTGGAAGCAGAGAAACAACTCCTCAACTGAGGACCACAACATCTCCTCCAAGGATTAAATTAATATTTTAGATACAACAATATATTTTATATTTCCATAAAATATTTCCACTACCTTCAAATCTTGCATACATAAAATAATTTTATACAACTATGTGTCTCTTTATTTCAAGATACTTTGTGGTGTTTTATCTTCTACTCTATCTTTTCATCTTATTATTATTTATACATGAAATACGACTCAAATTGTTATGAGGTGAAGTCATAATTCATCTCCTCATAATTACATAAGATCAAATTATGTAATAATGGCTAACAAATATGAGGTCTTCTTTTAGTCTTATTGAATCATGAATTTTGGATGGAGCTATTTTTCTTTTGAATAAATTTATTATTAAACTTTACCTTGAACTTTATTACATATATAATATTCTTGTGATGTAGTGAAATAAAAAAATACATTTTTGCTATATGAATTTATGAAGGTAGATATGGTAATTGAGAGTCCTATTTTTTTTTGCATTTTGTATGCCCAATTTTGTTGATATATTATGGATGGTATTTGTCTTGTCTTTGAAAAACTAGTTTCCACCTTATCATAATTGCTTTGATTTAGAATAATATTGATCATAGTCAACTATTATATGATATTTATCCTTAATGGTCTTCACGAATTCTACTTAGCAAAGGATAATATAAAATATATCAATATTGACATTCTTTTTTCTTACCTAAGTAACTTATGATTCCCACCTGGAAGAAATATATATAGTGTATTTCACGATGATCTTGCTATTATTTGAAAATTTTGAACCACAAGGTCTTAATGAAAGCAATCTAGCTATATCTCTACACCATCAACATTAATATCTCTCTTAAAAGTAGGAATATAAAATCTTATATAGAATTTAAACAATATAGGTCTTTTTAGAATTTTTTATATTGTATGAGAAGGATATATGATAGCAATATAGTAAAAAAATACTTACAAAGTGATCAAATATCTCAATTATCTTTTTAATTGATAATTTATTTAATATTTCCTAGAAGTGATTAAACACTTTGATGTTAATCACCATCTAGGATCATACATTTTTGTAAGCAAGGTATGTGAAAGAATTCCTTAGAGTAACTATACACTCTAAATAGAATGAATTCATGAGTCTCCCTCCTACATGGTATCTAGGGATGGGTACATTGTAATTTGATAGCATACTGTATATGGTATTATGAATAAATTTCATGGTCTACACATATAAATTTTTAAATGGATCATAATATTATTCTATAATATTGAGTTTAATAAGGGTTTAGGAGTTAGATGGGGTTAGGGTTATACCCTTCTCAAAGTATTATTAGATATTGGGTATATAAAGAACTAATAATATCATTGGAAGGGATCATTATAATTTCATATTATGTATTTCTTATGTAATCATATTTACCCATAGAGTGATCTCTTATTTGTAGATATATTTTCATGTTGTTTCCTTGAGGAATATTAATGGTATTTATTTGGCATAAGGGTATTATCTATATCTCTCTCATTGTGGACCATCATTTTTTAATGAATGATATATTATTGTAGAATGTGATGAATAATTTATCATTATGATGATAATATTTTGCAACAAGTAGTATCAAAGCAACTATTTTGGCAAAGTGGGTTTATTTTTTTATTGGATAGTATACACTAGACAATTATTTTTTAGAAAATATAATATCATCTAGGATCCATAACTTTACATAGAGTTGTCTAGTATAGATAATTCATGAGCATAATTTCTAGAATTTGAGAATATTTTAAATAAGTTTTCACATGAAAGGATCCAAGAATTATTGATGGAGACACAACCCTATGAAGTCAACTATATTGGATAAGGATAATGACACTTTTTCAAATTATGTTTTTTCTAGAAGACAAAATTTAAAATATATTTCAATCTAGGTAAGGAAATCAAGTACCATATGTTGTATTTTAGAGGATATTTTTTTGGGGTATACATATATAGGTGGAATTTTTACTTTAAATTAATGAAACAATATATTTTTATAAAACTCTACTTCATAAAACACTAGTATTGTTATCTAGAATGGATGATATTCATATTACAAAACAATACATTTTTTTTAATCTTTGTATTTGAATTTCTATGCTTAGGAAAATAGGCTATTTAATTCTTTGTAAGTGGATGTACAATATCAATATACCATTTTTCCTTAGGTGTATAATTATAAGAAGAACTTGAAATGAAACAAACCAATCATTCTTGAGATAATGTGACCCATATAAAATGATAGCTATATTGAAGGATATAATCACATGAATTTTAAAAAAATTAAGTGGTTCAAGGAAGAGAAAGGAGTTCATATGAATGATAGTGTATGAATCAAGAAAAAAATTCTATTGGAGTCACTTAGGTGAATGATGAGATAGAGGAATTTTTACAAATCTAAAGTTTTTTTTTTTTAGGTTTAGGGATGCACTAAAAAAGAAAAGGTTTATAATTTCTATAAATTCTAACATAGGTATAATTTCGTTATTACTTTGGCTAAGAGGTTGTAGGTTCAATCAAAGAGTGTTAAGCACATACAATAAAAGGGTTGAGATAGGCATATTTTTTAATAGTTTAAGATCACCATGGATAAATATGTTTACGTTTACATTTTTATACTACTAATATGGATGATGTGGATATTATTCTTGGTTACCATTGATTGTAATTATTAAATGTTATTAACATTAATATGTAAAATAAGTTCATGATATTATGATATCCAAAAAAAGTACATAATACTATAGGATATTCACTAGATTAAGGAGCAAGGATACTATAAAAAATAAGAAGATTTTACTATAACAAGGTTAAAAATAAAGCCTAAGATAAAGATAACAGTAGATTCCTAGTAAGAGGTAATATTAAAATACAAGGAAAAATAATTAGAAGAGCACAAGCATGCACCAAAATAAGGCTATAAGAGATAAGATCATGTAAATAATTTTAAATCAAGGAGCAAAAAGCTAAAGAGTTAAAGGAAGAAAAATATTCAAATAAGAATGCAATATATCACTATACACACCACCATGAATAACAACGATAATGGAGGTATTTCATAAGGTGTTACTATTATTATGGACCTACATGGATTCAAAAAAGAATCAAGTATAGAAATGAGTGATAGAAAAATAATAATACTTATGGATGTTAGAGTGGGACAATGATAATGTGAAACCATATGGCCAACCATTTTGGAAATTGAGTGATAGAAAAATAATAATACTTATGGATGTTAGAGTGGGACAATGATAATGTGAAACCATATGGCAAACCATTTTTGAAATCAAAGTGGAGTAGTAGAAACATGGATCCAAAGCAACACTACTAGATATTAGAGTAGCACAACAATAACTTGGTATTATCAGTTACCATCACAAATCAAGATTTCACTTAGGTGAACAGATGATCAATATTAGTACCAATTTTTTTTTAATCAATTATATTGGATACAAATGGACCACATCTATATGACATCGTGATGACATAGTGGTATTTTAATAACTTGGAAATTATGCATGTATTACCTAGCAAGATTCCAACCTAGGTTATCTCCTTGAAATTTGGGAAATATAATTAGTTGAGCTAAATCTATTTGATATGATTGGTTCTAATTGTTAATAATTCTCAAAACATCAAATTATTTAGCTTATTTATCTATTTGAGATGAAATAGCCATAAGGAGGTGGAATATTATGGTACCTAGGGATGGATATATTGAGATGTGATATTATATTTTATATGCTATTATTGAAAGTTGTCATGTGTCATGTAACTAAGATTTAATGAAGTGTAATATTATATTATAATGATTAGTTGGATAAGGATTTTAGAGTCATCTAGGGTTATGGTTATTCCCTTCCCACTGTTGCATTATATATTGCATATACAAAGAAGGGATATTGTCATTGTAAGGGATCATCATTATTACATATTAAGTATTCTCTTGTATTCATGTTTTTTGATAGAGTGGATTTTCATATTGGGAGATCTTATGGATTTATTCATTTGTCAAGGAATAATACATGTGTTTCCATACCATAAAGGTAATATTATCTATTTCTATTTAATTGTGGATTATTAGTTGTGTATAGATGATTTATCATTATGAGAAAATAACTTTATAACTCTTACATACATGAGTGAAACCATTATGATGCAAATGGTCTAAATATTCTTATATGGTATGGTTAATATCATGGTAATAAATAAACAAAAAAAAAAGAGAGTTGAGAGATATTGTTAGATATATTTGATGTTATTTATAGAATATTATACAATGTTTGATTTTTTTACTGGTTATAAGAAGAGGTATGATAGTTTAAAAACATCCTTAGTTTATGTTTTAGCCAATGCCAATGGGTTGTAACCTAGTGATGATTGACATTAGTTCCAATTGGCATTGGGCTATGGAATGTCAACATTATGTCATAAAAGGCTAATGCATTGATAAGGATGCATGTAGTCATAGTTAATAAGAATGGGAAGGATATAGTGTTTGAAACTAAGAATTTTTAATATATTATTCAAATTATTTTTCCTATGATCTATCTTTGAAATAAAATTTAATATAAAAAATAAATTAATAATTTATCATGCTCATAAATCTATAATAATGAAAATATCTTTCTTGATTATATGACACCTATCACAAAATTCAAATTTGAATTGTAGAGTCTCATGTATAATTGTAATACCAAAGTCATAGTTAATTTAGTATACACTCATTGTCTAGTAAGGTCTTATTGAAAATTTTCAAATTGCTTTTATTACTATTTTTTACTATGTTGAGCGGAAATGAGAGCGACTTGATCCATGCTGAGGTGATAAATACCCTTGGAATTAATTAAGAGCTAATAATGACTTGGTGTCCACTTATGTTATGCAATCATGCACAAACTAGGTTACTATGCATGATAAGGCATCTTTAACATTAAAACAACTGAGGCTTTGTACCACTTATGTTATGCAATCATGCACAGACTAGGTTACTATGCATGATAAGGCATCTTTAACATTAAAACATACTGAGGCTTTGTAACACTTCTCCAAGCATTCCCACTCACTTTCATTCACCCTTTAAACACTATAATGCTATTTACACTTTTAATTTAAACTTAAATCTTCAATCACTAATTCATATAACTTAAAAAATTAAAAATTAATTTATATTTAAATAAAACTTCTCATAATAAAATAAAATTTGTAAAACGTTTATCGTATATAGAGGAATTAAACGTAATTTATATACGAAAACTATTGCAATACATTTAAAAATGTTTATATTTGCATCTATATAAAAAAATTACTTTTGTTGCAAACGTGGGTTTTTTCTTTAAATAATATTAAAGGAAGAATAACATTATTTTTACTTTTGGTTATTAAATTAAATTATATTCTATTTACAAACGTGGGTTTTTTCCTTAAATAATATTAAAGGAAGAATAACATTATTTTTACTTTTGGTTATTAAATTAAATTATATTTTATTTATTATGCCCATAGGCGTTTTATAATGAGAACTAGGAAGGTCAGCCACGCCGTAAACAGTATTAATATTTTATTAAAAAAATCTTAAGGGTTACAATAGATTTAAACTAGCTTAGATATATAAATATATATATATCTATAAACGCAGAGAGTTATCAATCTCTAGACGCCTATCTATCACACCCCAATAAAATGAGATAAACGCCTCGAAATTGATAACTCTATATATATTTTATATATCTAAGCTAATTAATTAAATAGGAGTTTAAAGGGGTTTTATATTCTGGGTTTTATATGTCTACATTGTATAGAATACTTGTCACTTCTACCTATGTTGGACAAAGGAATTTAACCTCGGGATTTCCGCACATGAGGAAAATTGTTCTCTCAATTTGAAGTATGTTTCATAACAGTTCAAATATGTTATCAATTTTCCTTAAAAAAAAATACCCTATCTGAACTTGAAGTTTTGTAAAAACACCTTTATGTTTTTGTTGGCGTAAAGGCCGATGGAATCATCGGGGTCCATAAAAGAACACAGTAATATATGTCTAGATGGTAAACGATACTCGTCACTTCTACCTATTAATATATGTCTACATGGTAAACGATACTCGTCACTTCTACCTATGCTGGAGCAAGGAATTTAGCCTCGAGATTTCAGCATATGAGGAACAAGAGAAAGGGTAAAATACAAACAAAATTGGTCCGTTCTTTATCTAGTGAGAAGCCAGGTATGTCGTCCACGGGAAACTTCAAGACATAGTGTGTTTCTGAGTTTTTGGAGAGCTGCCACCTATGCTACGTGCTTAGGAAAATTCGCTGTGTTTGTTTCGATATTATAGATGAATAACCAGGGAGATGATTGTTTTTAATAGCTTGACACACCTTCTCGATTATTCAGGACCCTTCATTGTTTGCGTTCACCATGAACGTGGTTTCTTTTGTGCTGTGTGCACTTTTACTTATGAATACGGAAGCAAAAGACGCGCGTGATACTATATCTCTTCTCGACCCTGATCCTAATATAATGTCTCTTGGTGAAACAGCTGTATCTCCAAATGGACATTTTCGTCTGGAGTTCCGGCAGCGTCAAGGATTTGATGTATATTACTTGAGCATTGGTTTTGCAGTAGATTCCAGCGTATTGGAGGAACGAACCACAACATGGACGGTTCCCAGTCCATGCAATCGTCGCTCATGTTCGATTATGCTTACTGCTGACAGGCGCTTGGCTATTGGGGGAGCCGACTGGAGCATCGGTCCGTTGGATCCAGACGTCACCGAGATGAATCTTACAGATAGAGGCAACCTACTTGTGAGAAGCAGCAACGGAACAAGCGTTTGGGATTCATTTGATCATCCCACGAGTACTCTTCTTCCTGGACAAAAGCTGAAGTCAGGGCAAAAACTTTCTGCGTGGAGATCTCCCGACGATCCTCGGATTGGTAAGTATGCCCTTCGAATGGACAAGGATCGACTTGCTCTCTACAGACCTCACAACAGTCAGACTCGGTTTTCATTCTGGACCACTTGGTTTTCTGCAGAGCCGAATGGGGGGCTAGAATGCATCGGGTGGCTAAGTATTGGTGGTTCCTATTTCTCCGAAGATGACATCACTCTATTTGATGTCTTCATTGAAACCAATGACTCAGTCCATAGAATAACGCATTTGGGCAGTGATGGAAATATTTATATACTTGGCTGGGATTCGAGTCTTAAGCATTTGATCTTTACGTTGAGATTCAGAGTGTTCGCTTCAACGATACAATTGCCATCTCCGGCGCCTGCTGTGTCACCTCCCTATGGAGCTCCACCTTCCGTCACTGCTCCTCATCCTGGGGAAACGATAAAGAGTATTAAATATATTGTTGTAGTGCTGGGGCTAGCATTCACTGCAGTGTCGGGCTACATATGGACGAGGTATATGAAAAGAAGAAATGCAACTAACGTGTTGTCCACCTATGCCGGATCTGCTCCTCGAAGATTTGGCTACCAGACTCTGAAGATAGCCACGCATAACTTCAGAGATAATATCGGGCAGGGCGCCTTTGGTTGCGTTTACAAAGGAATCCTGGACAACAAATCTCTTGTAGCCGTAAAAAAGCTGGATAGCTCAGTTCAAGGTGAAAAAGAATTTGAAGCAGAGGTGATGACGATCGGTTCCATTCATCATGTAAACCTCGTCCGCCTTACTGGATTCTGCACAGAGGGCAAGCATCGACTGCTCGTCTATGAATTCATGAAGAACGGGTCTTTAGACAAACACCTTTTCAGCATAACGAAGGTGCTTCCGTGGACGGCGCGCTTCAACATCGCTCTTGGCGTAGCGAAAGGAATGGCTTATTGCCACGGGCAGTGCAGATTGCGCATCGTGCACTGTGATTTGAAGCCCCAGAATATTCTTTTGGACCCGAACATGGAACCCAAAATTTCAGATTTCGGTTTGGCAAAGCTGATGTCCAAGGATCATAGCTGCACCCTCACAATTGCCAGAGGTACCAGGGGCTATCTGGCGCCCGACTGGCTCGCCGATCTGCCGATTACAGTGAAAGCAGATGTGTATAGCTACGGGCAAATGGTCTTAGAAATTATTAGTGGAAGGAAAAACTCAATGCCATCGGTGAGCCCGGAGAAGTTGTATTATCCGCATTGGTCCTTCAATGAGATAATACATGGAAACATAGCCAGCGTTGTCGATCAGAGGCTTGGCAGTGAAGTTGATCTTCAGCAAGTGCACCTGCTTGTCAAGGTGGCCTTTTGGTGTATTCAGGAAGACAGCAAGGCGAGGCCGTCAATGGCAGAAGTGGTTCGAATGATAGAAGGATCTGTGGAAGTATGCATGCCTCCTGCTCCTAAGAATATGTACATCTAGTGAATCATTTATCAGGTAGCAGTAAGTTAGTAACAGCGACTGATATTAGCCTGCAGCAGGATTTCGATGGGATCTATATTGTTCAATTTAACACTTCAGCCCTCAAAAGCTCAATAACATAAAAGCAAGACTTCTCCCTTTTTACCCGTATGGTGATGGAGAAAAAGCACATCATGTCATGATATCACTCCTAAGCGGGAAGCTTTTATTTCCACTGGATTTCTATTTGACATTGACATGTGTTTTTTTCCCTCCTTTTGGCTGTGTTTTTTAACGTTTATGCACAATTTCTGCATATTTTATATTTTGAGGGTATTATGTATATCTTCAGTGGTTAATGTTCAAAACTTTTGGTAGACAAGAAGTTGCTTTAATAATAATAATAGCGGTAGCAGGAGCAGCAGTAACAGCAGTAAGAGGAGAAACAGCAGTAAGAGGAATAGCGGTAGCAGGAGCAGCAGTAACAGCAGTAAGAGCAGAGGAATTAAAAAGATATTAAATTAGTGTTGAAATTCTAATTATATGTTGGCTAATGTACAAGGGATAAAATAAAATAAAATACTTTAGAAAACATTAAAAATTTTAAAGTGTTTAAATTTTTTTTTTTACATTTTGCGCCTGTTTTTCCTCTTAAAAATTATATTATCTTTAAATACATTCTTTATTATTTTCTCTTCTATTTTCATATCTATTATTTTTCTCATACGATGATATTTATGTCATAAACAATGTTATAGAAAATTGATCAGTATATTATATTATACTATCTATTATCTTCTTGTTAAATGATGTGGGTTATTAAATAAATTTGAGTTGCAGTCATAGTTAAAAGCATAATACTATCGAGAAGAAAAATATATGAGGCATATACAAATCCTCGTTAAAACATGGATGTGAAATACAATATAAACATAGGAGTTGATCCCTAGGGCTTCACGTGGAAGATTCACTATTAATTTAATAATAGTTATAAAATTAAACATGAAATCCCTTGAACTAACATGTAAGGATAATATCCAAAATTAATTTAATTTAATTTTTATAACTATGATATGATGAAATATTATAACTACAAAAGAGACAAACAAATATAATTGTTTTACAATGTAAGAAGATGCTAAATTTATTTCAAAGGAGTCACCATGCATCGGTTTTCATCTAGGGAAGATAATTGAATGACAAATTTTTTTTTTTATTAGTAGAAAGGGTTTTGAAAGGGTCCCTGAACCTTTTACAAACCGAAGAAGGGAGAAAATCCATTGGTCAAAAAACCAAAATAGGCAAGAGAAAAAGAGCAACAAACACCACCAAACAGAAACAACTTAGGTAGAACAAACCCAAGCACACGGACAACAACAAAAAAAAATAGACTCAAAAGGGAGAATCACTCCACCATTTCCATCATGTTATTAGGGAAAAAACATTTTGATTTCCCAAATCTCTATCATGATAGTATTGTTCAAATGCAAGGCAACCTTCCATGAGGGCTTATGGAGTAAGTTGTGGCTGGAAAAACTGAAAGAGGTGATGCCTCTTGATGGAATGCAATTCTTCAAGTGACCCAAGATTACAAGAAGCAAATATCATCAACATGATTGGTCGTCTTGAGGTGCTGTAGAAAAAATTTCTACCACACATGGAGGGTCTCTTCTCTGACACCTGTGTTGGCCAACCAATCGGTTGCCTTGTTCCCTTCTCTATAAACATGTTGGATAATGATATTGGAATACTTGCTTATAAGTCTTCTACATTCACCAATGATGTTGCACAAATTCCACGATGGGGATTGGGTGGCTTTGAGGCAATTGATGATGAATAATGAGTCTCCTTCAACAATGATATTGTCAACATTGAAACCATCCAGAATAAGCAATCCTTGGTAAAGAGCTCTTGCTTCAGCCATATTGTTCATTTCAAAGCCAATATTTTTAGCATAGGTGAAGATAATTCTCCCACGATAATTTTTTACTATGCCTCCACCGCCCACTGCTCTAAGATTTCCTTTAGCCACCCCATCAAAATTAAACTTGATCCACTCTATAGGGGGAGGGGTCCACCTGATACTAGACCTATCAACAACATAATTAGTTGTGCCAACTGACAGGTTAGTGAGTTTAAAGTGAGCAAATAATCGAGACTCAAGACTAGGTTTGGGGGCATCAGTAGATGAGATGAGTTGGGCATTCTCAACAACAAAGGTGGTAATTCGTAGGACAATAGAGCTCGGGTCTTTAGCAATCCCATTGAAAATCTTGTTGTTTTTCTCAAGCCAAATTTACCACAGGTAGTGGTGTAAGCAAGAGGTCCAAAGAAAATTAAGTTGGGGATTGGTAAAGGGCTTGGGCCATTGCTAGAATAGGAGAGTAAGCAATGAAGGATGGGCCCAAGCAATATTAACAAGCTCAAACAGGGAATTCAGGATTGACAATGATATGGGGTATTCCAAGAAAAGGTGGAAAGTTGATTCCCAGTTTGATTTGTAGAGAGGACAACAATTAGGAATGTACAAGCCTCTGGTAATTAGGTTATCCATGGTTAGGATTCTATTTTGGGAAGCAAGCCATGAGAAAAAGCCAATTTTAGGTATTAAGTGTTTAAGCCAAACAAACTTAGCTAAGACCCAGGATGCAATAGGTTGGTCTTGGGAATAATATGCAGATTTGATAGTGAAAATACCTTTCTCAGTCAGTTTCTAGAAAGGGAAATCCAATCTTTGATTGTTTGGGATAACATAAATTCTTAAGAGATTTTGAATAATTTTGGTCGCTTCATTAATCTCATTGCTGGGGTTGTTGGTAGGAAGGAGTTTCCACTAGCGAATTGGAAATTTGGATAATAAAATTGACAACTCTGCTGCCAAAGATACGATCAGTAATAGGTTTGAGAATAACTAGGTTTGGCTCATTGATGAGGGGTTGATCCCTCAACCAAGCATCTTCCCAAAACCTTATAACTCTACCACACCCAAGACTCCATATCAGACCTTTCTTGATGATGTCCCTGGTTTGGATGATTGAATTCTAGAAGTAGGACCCATTGGGAAGGGGTTGCTCATCCATGAAAGAAGATTGTTGGAGATATTTTCCTTTAACTATGTCTATCCATGTAGCTTTCTCATCATTGATGATTCTCCAAGCTTGTTTGGCCATGAGAGCTAGGTTCATCTTGTGGAATTTCCTGAAGCCTAATCCACCCTGATATTTTTTGGAACAAACCCTATCCCATGCTACCAGCGAAAACTTGTTGTGGTTCTCATTTTTAGACCAAAGAAATCTTCTTTGTATTTGCTCATTTTTTTGCCCTATGGAAGAAGGAACCTTGAAAATTGACATGAAAAACACAGGTATGCTCTGCAAACAGGCCTGAACTAGGGTGGCTTTGGTTGCTTGACTCAACATTGATTTTTTCCATCCTACTAGTTTCTTGGTAACACACTCAATGACCATATTCCACATGTTTACAGAAGATTTCCCATGGAAAAGTGGGAGGCCAAGGTAGGTGGAAGGTAAATCGGATATGGTACAACCAAGAATCCTTACGATTTTGATTTACCTGTGGATAGGGGTGTTCATAAAGAAAATTTTACTTTTCTCAAAATTGACTTTCTGTCTTGCAGCCTCTTCATAGAAGTTAAGAATAGTTTTTATTATTTTGGCTTCAGGAATTGAGGATAAAGTGGTAAGAATGGTATCATCCACGAATTGTTGATGAGTGGTCGGCCTAGAAATAGAAGAGGGTTTAATTCCTGATAGAAGGCCCAGAGAGTAGGCTTCATTAAGAGATATACCAAGGGATTCAGCCATGATGATGAAGAGGAAAGGGGAGAGAGGGTCACCTTGCCTAACACCTCTAAAACTCTTGAAATACCCGATAGGTGAACCATTGACAATAATAGAGAACTAGGCAGAGGAAATGCATTCTTTAATAAGAGCTATCCAATCCTCATGAAACCCAAATTTGGCTAAAACTGCAAAGAGAAAATCCTAGGAAATTCTATCAAAGGCTTTGTTCATATCAAGCTTCAGGAATAGGCTAGGTTTTTTGTTTTTGGCTATTGAATGCATAAGTTCATGAATAGTAATTATGTCATCTATTATAAATCTACCTTTAACTGAGCTACCTTGGTAGTGGTCAATGATGGATGGAAGAATATCCTTAAGCCTATTAGCCATGACCTTGGTGATGAGCTTATAAATTACATTACAGAGGCTAATAGGTCTATAATCAGAGATGGAATTGCAGACTTGAGATTTAGGGATGAGGGCCAAGAAAGTGGAATTGACATCCTTTGGTAGCAACTTAGTTTGTTGGAATTCTTGCACAACTTCCATGACCTCTTGACCAACAATATCCCAAAAGTGTTGAAAAAAATAGGGAGGAAAACCATCAGGTCCTAGAGCTTTATTGGGGCTCATGGAGAACATGGCTTCTTTAATTTCATCATTTGTGAATTTTTTGAGGAGACCTAAATTTAGGTCTTGAGACACAAGATGAGGAATATTTTGCAGGAGAGCATTGCTAACTTGGATGGAACATGGTGGGCTGGGACCCAAAATATTTTCAAAATGGGAAATGACTTCAGACCTGATTTCTTGGATGTCGGTGGTCTTTGAACCATTACTTCTTGAAAGCTCCCTAATTATTTTGGTGCTCCTGTGCCTGGGCGTTGATGCATGAAATTTTTTGTGTTTGAGACGTCTTCCTTCAACCACAAAGCATGAGATTTTTACCTCCAAAAAGTTTCTTCTCTAGCCAGAATGTTATGATACTCAGCAAGGAGGTTCTTCTCTTCCCGCATTAGATCAAGATTGGTGCCCCCATTCTAAAAGTGATTTTCAATGATGCTTAGTTGTTCAAATATTTTTTGTCTACTATTGATTATATCTCCAAATATTTCTTTGTTCCAAAATTTTAGCTTGAGTTTAATAGATCAAAGTTTTTTGGCTAGCTGAGATAACCGAGATCCTAGGAACTTCTCTTTCCACCAATCATTTATTTAAATATTATTTTTTACCACTATAAATTAGAAATATATCATATATATTAGGCATTGATAATCAATCACTAAAAAAAATCATATAGAATTAAACTCACGTGCATTAGCTTTATGTAGCATAATTTTTAGATTTAAAGAATTTAAGGATTTTTCTTTTATTTTACTTCTAAAATTTCTCTATCTTGTTATCGATGCTTATTTAATACTCCACACAATTATGATATTTATCTATGAAATAAATGTAAAATAATTATAATTTGAAATGCGTCACCAATTATACTGTATATAAATTATTAATAGTGTTTTTTCCTACACAAACCTTGATTTAATTTGTGTTTATGGAGCACAATGAAGACGAAATTGATATTTAAATCTTAGTCATATGGGTTACTAGAAGTTATTAAACAAAATGGAATGACAAGCATGTGAAAATATTATGAATATGCAATTAGACACAAGGAAATATATTTCATTCATAGTCCAAAGATTTTATTTTATTTTAATTTGGATCTAAATAAAAAATAAATTTTATCATATAGGTATGAAAAGTATATAAAAAATAAGTGAAGATGATATAAATTTTAAATTTAAGGTGAACTATATGAGGGAGAAATGAGCATATATGATAATAAGAAACGATATTATATGATCATGTTTCAACAAATATAGAATCCAAAGAATGATAATATAAGACCATAGGCAAGAACAAGTGCATTTGAAATTAAATTCAATCCAAGAGGGATATGCTATAAGTTTATTATAATAATGATTCTCTAGAAATATTGATTTCTACAACAATGGTGTAGATGTAATAATCAAAGAAAGATTGATATCCAAATCAATGTAATATGACATGGTTTTAAAAATATCAACATGTAATAATGTTTGAGCATCACAATAATACATATTCTAATATGGTAGATATGGATGCATGTGTTGTGTTGTTGGGAAGGTTTTTATAATATAACAAAGGTGCAATGCATGATAAAAAAACTATAAAGTATCTAATGATGGTAAGAGGTATAAGTTATTTTCTATAATAATATGACACAATACAATAGCAAGTTGATTTTGGTTTTAGAGAAAGAAATTTGATGAAAAATGATAACCTAAGAAAAATTATACATAAATTTGAGTTAACATTTAGAATGATGATCTAAATATAACTGAATTTTTCTACAAATTATAAGTATAGCAAAGAGTGTAGATAAGTAAGCAAAAGATATTTTGAAAATCGAACAATTCTGTTTATTAAGAGTGGTTGTTTAAGTTATTGATAGAAGATCCAAAAAATATTAAGATCCATCAATAGATACTTCTACGTGGTGTTGTGTAAAATAATTTTAATTTTTTTAGAATAAAACTAATTAAAATTTTATTAAATTTAACAGCTTAGGAAAGAGGGAATATTTAAACATGAAATATTAGTTAGATCTAGGAAGATACTAGTGTGACTCAAGGGTAGGTGAATTTAAGATGTAAAAACATAGTGTTCAATATTATCATGAATAAGAATTGACATGTTTCTCAATATGATAAGGTACATGAAACTTGGCTATTGTAAAGATGAATTTGTTAAAATATGTGGATATAAATTTGATAATAAATTTAAAATGAAACAATAGAGAAGACCTTGGGTGGGATATATATAAAATAATACACTTATAGTATAGGCTATTAACTAGTATAAATTGAGGTACATGAATTGAGTTATCACTTGCATGATATCTTGTAAACTATTTTACAATAATAATGTTGTTGCTATCAGTACTAAAATTATTTGAAAGGATCATAATTTCATAATAAAATGCAATACTAAGTTTCACCCTAAGGTTAGATCATTTTACATTATAGTTTATAACAAGGAAACATGATGTTGTTCATACAATAAATTAGTTGAATTTCTATTCATAATAGTTTATTTTCATATATTTAACAAATCTAGGAAAATTATTGAAAAGGCAATATGTTCATCTATAAATGATAAGTTATACATAGTTAATAGAAAGTTAGATTTCTAATGTTGCACATGCGATAGGAGTTTTGAATCTAATGGTATCGTAGAAAAGGATATTTGAGCTAATCCCTACATTATAATTGTGTTTGAGTCTATTATGAATAGATGATAATGTTACTACTCTCTAACAACATAAGAAGGTACATCATGCTCATACAAAATCAAATTTTAATATAAATTTTAGGATGAGAGTTTTTTGAGATCAACAAAATTATTATTATTATTATTATTATTAATTCATGTGCTACACGAAGTTAAGAGATTATTAGTATGGATAGGTAATATATTAACCATACAAAATAAATAATTTGAATTCATCAATTATATTTTAATATGGAGGATATGGATTTTAAATATTTTAAAATATTCATCCATACAACAAATAATATAGAGTTTTTAATTGGAAATTCTGAGTTATTACTTCATAATTTTTTGGGTAAAGTTTCTTAGTATATTTAGATAATCTTACTAATGCAAATATATCAATGGTTTGAATCTATCAAACTAAAATAATTGATGCATGAAATAAAATATGGATAGATGTAATTGAGGAATAATTTATTGAAATATGTACAAGCTTTTTCAATTTATCCAAAAGAATGACAATAATAATGAGTTTGTATTTTTTTATTAGTTGAAAAGGGGTTTTGAAAGGGACCCCAAACCTTTTACAAATGGAATAGGGAGATGATCTTCACAAAGAGAAAATAGTATAGGGTATGATGCCAAAATAATTTTCTCTAAAACATTTAAATTGAAAAATGGGATCATACCACATGATAAAGCACTAGATATAAAAACTCAACTTGTGGGAGCTTGAGACAAAGGAGAAAACCTAAATAAAATATGATCCCAAAAGGACCATCTCTACAAAATTCAAATTAAAAATGGGATCATCTTGTACGGTAGCACTAAAATTAGAGAAAACCAGCTTGAGGGAGCCTAGGATAGGAAGTTTAGAAACGGTTAAAATCAAAATTCCTGCCTAGAAAGACACAAGAAAGTAAAACTGTAGAAAATTAAAAAAATAATAATAAAAATTTCCACCTATAAGGGGTCCAAGAAAGAAAGTACAAATGACAAAAAATTGAATCATGGGATTCCACCCAAAGGGGACTAGGAAAACTAGGAAACAATTGAAGAAAACTGCTCAGTAGGAAAGAAAATAGAACTTTATTTCCTGCTAGGGAGCCAAATAGAAATGAAAAACCCATCTAGTGGGAGCCTAGGAAAAGTAGTTGTAAAACAAATAAGGGATTTTCCATAGATTGTTGCACCTTTGGGATGGATTTTCCATAGTTGTAAAACCCCATCTAGAAGGTACAATAAGACCACAAACCTGCCCAAAATGGGCTAGGAATCTGAACACTAAGTGAGATGCCCATCCCAATCAAATTTGAAGTTGGATATCTCATCGAAAAAGAAGCCATATTCCACTCACACATTTGGGAGAATCCAAAACTAAAATAAAGCTTGAAAAGTGAGATAACAGTAGCAAGAGATCTCGATAGGCCATGAGAGCTCCTTACAAATGAGATTGAACATGCAAGCCATATGGAGAGATGTACAAATATACAAACCATGATCCGTGACTAAAATGAAAATCAAACACAAGGACTATAAATAGGGATCCAACAACTATAGCAAATGAGAAAGCACAAGGTCCTCTTCCCAAAGACCTAAAATAAACCATAAATCTAAGTTGAGGTAAGATCACTCGTATAATATCTATGTTCAATCCCACTAATATTTGCTCCAATAAAGCCTTTGAATCCCATGCCATAGTTACATGAATACGTAAAAGGTCCCCTCCCAATACCAAAGGATAGACTGAAGTGAAAGGTTCCACCAGAGGACCAAGAGTGAACAAGCATTGGATCTACTAAGAGATCTAAGAGGCCATAGAAAACTTGAACATAAGTCGATATAGATACCCATATGCAGAAGATAAGTAGGTGGCCCTCTTGAAAGACCAAGAAAAAAGTAGACATGGATATCAAGCAACTAAAATGAGTTTTCAGGAACTAAACCCCTTCCTAAAAACCACAACCCCCAACTGAGCTACCCAAGAACCAATTATCACCAATAGGCACCAGGAAAAATCTCCAGGATGGTTCAAATAGTTGCAAGAATTTGTCAAATATGGGAAGAATATCCTAGAAGAGTCCAGGTAGATCCCATATCCTCAGAAAAATAAATTTGCATAGGAAGAGTCCATCTTGGCTAAAGAGGATAAGGCTTGGAGCAAAGAGAGCAAGTAATATGGAACAGGGGCCATCTAACCCAGAGTGGAAGCCTCCCGCTCTTCCCCCCTGAATGAAGTAAATAGCCATCATGAGTTTGAAAATTTTAACTAAAGTCTCTCTAGGTTATATTTATTTTTTTATCTTGATGTCATATTTTCTCCAAGTTTTACAAATCGGTAATATGAATGATGGTGAAAATATTAATTATGATTTTTTAATGGTTGGAAGCCATATGGGTTATTTTATATTGTAATAAAGAAAAATAGAATAGTAAATTGATTTTATATTTAGAGAAATAAACATTGATGTAAAGCAATGAACTTAATAAATATTATAAATAAAACAAATCAAGATTTTAGAAATGATAATATAAGATAAGTGTATTATCTAGCAACAATAAATGAACTAGAGAGATAAGTGAGAAAAATTTCATGTACAAAAGATATTAAAAAATAAAAACAATGGAATAATTCTCTTTTATGAAAGTGGTTATGTAAGATCTTGGTACAAAATCTAAAAAGCTCACCAATGGATACATTTTAGTATATTGTAGAATAGCAATCTGATCTACTTGGAAGAATAGAAATTTAATATTACTAAACTAAATAGAGAAACTACAAGTGGACTTTGAAACATAAATTATAAATATTAAATAAGTGCATAATAAAAACAATAATTAGTTACAATTAAGAATAGACTAATATAGCCAATTGATAGGCATTCATTCTCATATGGAGTTATTTAACATAAATGCAATTCAACAAGCAAAATTCATTCTATTTCATCTACTTATGATCATCGAAGATGAACTCCTCATAAATATAATATTTTCTATTCTTTCTATTTAAATCAAACATAGTATTTTGGTTCCATTTCCAAACTACAAAGATCATAGAATCAATTCCCAAATTAATTTATAATACATATTTTCAACATAGGAAAACATATATAACAATGATTCCTATAGAAATATATCAACACTAATCTTAAATCAAAATAATTCTCTTGAATTCTTTTCAATATATAATAGTTTAGTGACCTTCAAGTTTTGAATTCGGCATAAAGCAAAATTTTGTTTTCATTTATAGAAGAAGATGCATTCTGTATCTTAAAATCATAGAATTCTGCCATTTCCATAAATTAAAGGTCACTTTTGCTTCTTAGAGCGTGAATACTAACTCCAAAACTCCACATTTCATTAATACATAAATACTTTCCTATGTTTCATTCCTAATAGCATAAAGAAAGCACATAAGCAGTGTACTCCCATATGATAGTACCAAACATAAAATATACGAAAGACTCCACAGAACCAGTCTACTTGCCCAACGTCAACACAACTTGATGTTCCTCTTCTAAATTATGTAGTTCGGGTTCTAGAGTTTTCTTCTAAGTAAAACATGTTTGAAAGATCAAAGCTAAACATACTTTCTGGTATAAAATAATATTTTTCAATAGCACAAGTAGATTGGGTTGTGCTAAGTCTAGAATCAAATGATATGTAACTATCTAATAAGCTTAACTCAAGTATTATTATCAACAATATACATACATAACTAGAAATGAATAAGACAAGTATTATTATCAACATGGTTTTCCAAAAAATAGACCTCCCGATTGGTTCTTGTTCGTCCTTTTTTTCCTTTTTTTTTCTTCTTTTTGAATACCCTTTACTTTTTTTCCTTTTTATTTTTCTTCTTTCTCCATTCTCCACTAAGCGAGCAATTTATTTAGCTTCATTCTCATTTTAACAAAATAACATTTACTCTCCACTCCTATTTTATTAATAAAATAGAGATATTTTTGCATATCACCCACTTGCAATAAAGCAAGAATCAATCTCAAACAATGATTCCACAAAATCATGCACAATGGTTTTTCAGTTAGTTAAACAATTCATAACTGTTACTTAATGGTGCAAAGCAACACTCCAATGCATCATATTCCTTATAATATAGTTTTTCAATTATGCTACTTACTATATTTTCTTTTTATAAGACAATAAAAGAAATCCTTTCCTTCCATCCTTTAAATACAATGTAAACTTCTTTCATTTCCATGTATTATAATTTCCATCTAAAATGCATTCCTCTATAAACCATTTCAAAGAGGAAAATACTTAAAGAAATTATCATTCATTTCTTTTGCAATGATGCCTATCTTAAATAAAACTTCTTCAAAAGCAAAATTATAATGCAAGAATGATTTTCATAAAAGCTCAATGTATTATTTTCTTATGTAGATTATGATATGCATCTCCATGAAATAGGTATTTATCCATGTTGCCTCTTTCATTATTCTTAAAAATAATCCATCACATCATTTCATATGGATTATTCAATAGCACAAGTACCTATTCTAACAAATATTTTTCTGGTATAAAATAATATGTTGCCTCTTTCATTATTCTCGGTGTTTAGTTCTTTCTGGCACCATAAAGGAAATCATTTATACAAATGTGCACTTTCATTAGTAGCATCATATTCATATATACAATGTAGGTTTTCACAAAACCAAACATGGAATTATCCTACCTACCACAATAAGATTTACATCTCACATTTTCAATAATGAACAAGTATTTTGAATACTTAAACTAAAATAGTCCATCATTTCATCCATAAGCCATATAGCAAAAATAAATCCATCAAAATAAACATTTGTCAAAGGGTGGTTCATGACATCATCCCCCCTTAGGCTTAACAAAATCCTCTATTTTTAACACATTATAATATAAAATAATATTTATACAACATTTTCAAACAGAAATGGGGAGTGTTTTTGTATATTTGCTACTTTTCCCAAGTAGAATTTCTTTTAGAAAATTAGTCCCACTGGACCTTATATTTATCTAAGGTTCCTTTCCTCATTGATTTAGATCGAAACTCCAAGATTTTTACTGGTTGAACTTCTATAGCCTCTGGGTTCACCATCTGCAAATTAAAAAAATCCCACATATACTCAAGGTTAGCAACATAAAATATGTGAAATGTGTCATGAATATTTGACAAGTTGGGTGGTAAGTCAAGTCAGTATGCCATAGGACTAATCTTCTCCTTAATTTTAAAGGGTCCTACAAAATGAGAATAAAGTTTTGTGGAGTTGATAGAACTCTTCTTCGGTCTCACCATCGAAAACACTTTGTCACCAACAACAAACTCTCTCGGTGACCTCTTAAGATCGGCATAACTTTTTTTATGATTTGTAGCTTCCTTCAATATTTCTCTGATTACCCTTAGCTATTGCTCCATTTCTTTGACCATGTCTAGTCTAAGTATAATTATATCCTCTAGATTATCCCATGATAATGATGTCCTACACCTTCTACAATATAGAGCTTCAAATGAAGCCATGGCTATGGTCGAATGTTGACCATTGTTTTAGGTAAATTCTACTAGATGCAAGTAATCATCCCAATGATTTTTTTGATCCATATAGTACATGTGAAGTATGTCTTCTAGCATATGATTCACTCTTTTAGTTTACCCATTAGTTTTTACATGATAAGCAAAATTTATGTTCAACCTAGTACCAATGGTGTAATGCAAGGATTGCTAAAACTTAGATGTGAATTTTGGGTCCCTATATGATATGATTACCTCCAAAAAACCATGAAGCTAAAATATTTCTTCAGAAAATTTGTTAGCCACAACTATAGTATCATCCTTGGTGTACCTCGGTATAAAGTGCACAACCTTGGTCAGTCTCTTGACCACTACAAGAATTATATCATGTTGAAACCTATTTTTAGGTACACTAAGATCTTGCCAATTTTGCATAGGCACATCATGCAAATACAATAATCCAATAGGATTTTTGTGTTCTACTTTTACCTTTTAGCACTCGAGGCATTGAGTGATAAACTTAGTTATGTCTCTCTTCATTCTTGACTAGAAGAATGTCATATTCATATTCTCCCTCATCTTTGCTCCTCCTATATGAGTAAAATATGGATATTTGTGCACTTCATTCATAATCATATTTCTCAAATTTCTAATTTCAGGAATTATTACCCTATTATTAAAACATAAGAAACCATCCTTGGTGTCAAAGTCCTTGTATTCATTAGGTTTCCTTTCCATCCTTTCTCGAATTTGGTTGCAGTATGCATCCCAATTTTACATTTCCTTGACTTGTTCCATCAAGTCGACATGGATGCAAGACAAAACTACTATATGTCTCCTCCTACTCAATGCATCAGTGACTTTATTCTCTTTTCCCTTTATATACTAAATGCCAAAATCATATTATATAAGGAATTTACTTCACCTTATTTTCCTAGCATTTATTAAAGGTTGAATTAATATATATTGCAGACTCTAATGGTCTTTCCTTAGCTCAAAGGGTCTCTCGACCAAATAATATCACCAAATATTAAGAGCAAACACTACAACTACCAACTCTAAGTCATGGGTTGCATAATTAACCTCATGTCTTTTTATTTTTCTAGATCCATAGGTTACCATTCCTTCTTCTTGTGATATCACTCCTCTCAAACCTTCTAACGATGCATTAATAAAAATAAAGAACCTTCCCCTGAAGATTAGGTACTTTTATTATAGGAGGTATGGTAAGATTTTGCTTAAGAAAATCAAAGTGTTGGAAATTTTGAGTCCTTTACGTTAAAGTTGTCATTGATGTCACCTGATAGAGTTATCACTCTTATTAAGGAATTTGGCAAGAAATAAAGTTGCCCAAGTCATCCAAGAAAAAGCTTCATAAGTGCTCCATAATATTTTAATATTATTGGGAGCACATGTTAAGTGATTGGTTTATAAAAACCCAAGATGGGTTATTGCAAAGGTTAAAAAGGAGGTTTAATAATTATTTAAATTCACAAGGAATTTAAATTTTATAAATAATATTTAATTATACCAATATTGGGCATTAAGACAAGGTTCTAAGGTTTAATTAATTTAAACCTAAGGTTGGTTCTTTTTAATTTATAATATTTAAATTTAAATTAATTATAAATTAAAAATCACGTTGACATTGCAATTATTCGAAGCACCTACGTGATTGCAAAAGAGGAAAAAGGCATTATATAAATACCATCAAAAACATTTACCAAGGCATCCCTTGCAATTATTATTTTAAGCACATGTGAAAAGGTTTTGTTTTTTAAAGGCCTTATGATTTACATAAAGGCTAAAGGTGTGAAGGTTCAGAGGCTCTAAGTGCAAAGTTCAACATGGCCTAGTGGTATGTTGGCTTGGTACTAAGGAGGATGTCCCGCATTCGATTCGCATGAGACCTTTTGGATTTCAAGGAAGAAGCACTTTAAGCACTTGTTGTTTTCAGAGGAGCACTGTTCGTGGAAACTTTATGGTGGACATGCTATTTTAGACACGTCAAGGCACATGGTCCAACAGTGGCTTGGATGCGGCTAAGGCATTGGTAAGGAGGATGTTAGGGGATAGAATCCCGTTGTAGGTAAGGAAAGTGGATTTAATTTTGGATGTTGTTTAATATTTTATTTTTTTCCAAGGTTGCCTAAGGAGAAATAAGGATATGGTATACCCTAGGAAAGATAGAGATTTCTGCTGATTTTTTTTTTGGAAGTATATCATATTATACATCATTGGAAAGATCTTTTCGAGAGATATTTGTTTAAATTTCTTAGAGGGATAAATAAGGTGTGTGCAATAAGATATTTTTGGTTTTGTCAAGGAGTTTCAAAAGTAATTTTGATTCATTCTTTTGAGGGTTTATTTCTTGCATAATAGGGTATGGTGCATTTTATTGAGTAGGAGTAATAAGGTGTTGGTTTGTCCCTGTTGCGGGTCATAGGGAACTTGGGGCCTTAGGAGGGGTGGCTGGATAGCACCCCCCATGTCTTGGTATGGCATTTCATCCCGCTCTTCTCCTTGCTCAGATTATTTAGAGGCTTCTTGAGGAATTTCTAAGGGTGGCCCATAAACTTGGGTGGGTGCTTGAGGAAGGCACCCGTCATTGGTTATAGGAGTGGCCTCCCGCTCATGTCTAGGAGGCATCGGGGGCGATGCTTGATAAGGTTGTGGATACTTGTCTCGCACCCAGGGGTTGTGCCTCTCATAATATTTTGTCTTATGCATGTGTGGGGTTGGAGTCCTCTCCTGCATAGTGTGTTGGAACAGCTCATCCTTCTGGCGCTGAAGGTGCTCTTTGTTAATATGGTATAGTTCCTCTAACTGTAGTCGCTCTAGCTCAAGTTATGTGAGTTGCGCCCTGCGGGAAACATGTTTGGAAAATTCTAAGATAGTTTGTCCCGTCGTCTCATGTCTAGAAGGGCTAGATGCCTCTCCGACATATCTATCTCGATCGTGGTGATCCGAGATCTCTATAGGCCACCTCCCTTTGTTGAGGGGAGCAGCATTTCCTCAAGGCTTTGGCCTCAGTAGGTGATCCTGATAGCTAGCAGGTGCAGAAATGCATTGCTCTCATGCTGTACATTACTCTCGAGGAAGGTAGGGGTCTTCCTCGTGCTCTCTTTCATAAGTGAAAAATGGACGGGTGAAGTTGGCTCACCCCGCTTGAAGAGCCTTGCGCTCTGGATTTGACCGATTGTTGCTAACAGTGATGCGGGGTATAGGAGGGATGGAATAATCATGTGGCCCCCCATTATGGACCCCTTGCCATTCTAGCACTTCATCGCATGGTGGCCACTCATAGTGAGTATCTAAGGGAGCCCTCCTACGAGGGTACCCCTCCTAAAAGGGTGTGCTTTGGGTGCTGTGTTGGCAGGGGGTGTCCCTAAAAGGGGTGCCCCTATAGTCCCATTCCATTAGGGTGCGGAGGGGACTACCTTGTGTGTCAGGCCGCCAAGGTGGTATGACCAAATCCTTGGGGCTATATCGGAGGCGACTGGTGCCCCCTTGGACATTCTCTACAGCGTTCACCCGTGATTGGGCTTGGCTACGGGTGAACACCATGACGATGTCCCTCTACAAGCTATGTAGGTTTTACCTTTTGTTTATGATTTTTTTGATTTTTATGTTACACTTAAGCAGAAAGGAACACACACACGCAAAGCAATGATTATCTCGTTTAAAGATTAATGGTGTGTCCTAGACTGGTTTAGTGTGTTTTTTATTTTTGTTTTTGTTTTTGAAGGTTTTTGTAAAGAATGTTTAAATGCAAATGATGGCTCTTATGACTCCCATAAATGGTCGCCCCTTCGATATACCATTGCCAGGCCGATATACCAACCTCTCTATATACCCGCCCTTACATGAGGGAAACTATAGGTACGTGAGAGCAGATGGTACATGGAACGTAGGTGGTACGGAAGGGGGATATCCCTATTTATGACACCTACCATAGAAGACTTATCGTCATGCGCTAGGAATCATGCTAGCAACACTCGGTCAGCTTTCATCAGGATTTACATCGAGCAACAGTGACAATCGGGGTAAATGGATGCAAAAATCAAGCCAAGGTGGTGATGAAATCCATCGTTGGTCTTGATCAAGGGCTAGGGTTTTATGACCAGCTCCTTGGTTTTTATGATGCCACGTGATGTGTGGGGTTATTTTTATTTTTGCAAAATGAAACAAGCAAACAACAAAGGAGAACTACTTTCCCTAAGCAAACAAGTAATCTACAAAAAGCAGAAAACTAGAAACAAAAAAAGACAGGAAAAATTCAGAGTTCTTACCTCGCCCCTGCCCAAATCTACTGGTTTTGAGTTTCCATCCTGAAACTATGGAGACAGAGATTCATCCCAGGGAGGAACGAATTACAGTACTGAATTTGTCATAGGGTCAGGCGGATTCCAATTCGTCCTTTGGCAGGATGAATTATAGACCTGTATCCGCCTCAGGCTAGAACAAATAGCAGTCCCGCGTCCAAAAAATTGGTACCTACAACCAAAACCACCAAATTTCGATCAGATATCAGATCTTAAAAATAGAGGACCAGGTCCCATCGTGATCGCCATTGAAAGCATGAGGATACGGAAAAAAAAAAGGGAAAAACTCCAAGTGCGATGCAAGAACGAAACTAAACTTGATGCTACGAATTAGAATGCATAAAATGGAGAAAGCATAAACAAATTGGAACCCAAATGGAATGAAACAACCCTCTTCTTTTATTGATGTATTTCAAATTTGGTTACAATTCGCTTCCTCCCTTTTTAGGGGCGAAGAGCATCAAACTTGTCTCTTGGTCACATCAATGGAAAGCCATCCCTCTTTCGCGTGCCCACATGTAAGATGGGCGGACCAAACGTCGCCGCCACTTGTGTATACGAGTGTTGATTCCTTGTTGCCCCTCTGATGTTTAGACCCTACGATCAAAGGAACAAGAAACCGTTAGTAGCACCTGCAAATAAGACAAAACATGCGATCCTCAAGCCTACAATAAGTGGATGAGAAAATGAATTAAACTGTGACTAAAACTTATCCAAATGACATGAAAACTTGATAGGGACATGGAAACATCACCAAGAAGGTATTGCAAAAGAAACAATCGAGAAATTCTTCACCGATTTGAATTCACTCCGAGGCAGGACGGATTCGACTGTAATTCGCTCCAGGGTAGAACGAATTCACTTGCAACAAAGCGCTGAAGTGATATTGGCAAAAATATCGCATCTAGGGATCTCCAAACGTCTTGCAAACTTGGGGTTAGCTAATTGGAGGCATTTTGGGAAATCCCAGATGGTCAAATTTCCCCAATTTGGCCTCCATCAGCAGGAATTTGACACTGCCACCTACAAGTTAGTGAGGACAACAAAAGAGACAAAACATGATAAGATTTGATCAAAGTAATACGAAATTGAAATTACAAGCTATCTAAGCAGCATAATATGGAATGCAAAATAAACAAATTACAAAAGGAATAATCTGCCATGAATCCCCAATAATTCCTAAAAGGAAGATTAGGCTCACAGCAGTGTGAGGGCACCCAGGTGGGTCACCCACCGGTGGAACCTGATTTCGGCACCAATCCACTTGGGATGGGCCCAAAATCTCCTGTAATGTGTTGTCGACAAATTGGGTGGGATACTGTGGCCAAATTTTGGGTTTGGTTCCGGATTTGTGCTTCCAATGACCACCCAATGACCTCTTCTCCAAAAGAGATCATGGATGTGAAAGGCATAATTCAAGGGGGAATAGGTGTGAAATCAAAAAGATAGCACTTCGTTGCTCCAAAATGCTCCTTCTCTATATATCTTAGGGTGAGGAAACTCACAAATTTATAGACCTGGAGGTCTCTTGGGATGAGCATGCAGAGGCACCACATGGCAGCCATGCCCTTCCAGGGGAGGGAATATTCCTCCCTGATTAGGGGCTTCATGACTGCCCCTGTAATAGCCTCTAACACTCGAAAACGCTCACCCATGCTCCCATGAAATGAAGGAGGAATTAAGTGGTGGATCAGAGCTGCCATTTGTCAAGCTTTGACCTTTTTGCCTGTCAAACCTGGAATTCATCCCACCCTAGAGCGGATTATGTATTCATCCCAGGGGAGGACGAATCCCATTTTGAATTCGTCCCAGGGAGGGATGGATTCTGATCAAAGTGCCTAAAAGGTGCCACATTGATCTCTGACTTCCCAAAACTATTGTGAGAGTGGTTAGGACCACTGTTTAACCTCTGGGGGCTGCCCTTGGGGCTATGTGTGTCAATGCGATTAGTGTTTGCAGTCACATAATCAGATTGGTGCTGTTTTGGTGTCTACAACATCATTGGAAATATCTTTTCGAGAGCTATTTGTTTAGATTTCTTAGAGGGATAAATAAGGTGTGTGCAATAAGATATTTCTGGTTTTGTCAAGGAGTTTCAAAAGTAAGTTTGATTCATTATTTTGAGGGTTTATTTCTTGCATAAGAGGGTATGGTGCATTTTATTGAGTAGGAGTAATAAGGTGTTATTGATATATCATTTTTATTATTGTGTTATTACTTAAGACCTCTAACCCTTGTAGATATTGGAAAAATAATATGTGTTGAGTGTGGTAGATTTAGTGGATAACTCATAAGGCATAAAAAAGGTATAGGCAATATTCTTCATTGACTTATTTGGGTGATTGATTTCTGAAAATATCTTTGAAGAGAAAAGGATTGATTGTGGTTTCCCTTTTGAGGAGTTGTTTGTTTAATGCTTCAAGGTTTTCTAGTTTGAGAGTTGTGATTACACCTTGTTTTATAAGCATTGTTGTTGAAGCCAATTGGTCATGCAAAGAACATGAACTTGAGTTAAGAACATGAGTATCATTTTTATGTGAGATTTGTTGTTGAGAATTATTGGAAACATTTTGAGTTGGTTGATACATGCTTGGACTAGGGTTTATGGAAACGATTGTTCCTTGATGTGATTGGTTGAGTAGATTTGATTGAGCCTAGTCAAGTAATTGTGTTGTTAAAGTTACATGAAATAAACTATTCTATATTTTGATTTGAGTTGAGATTGAGAATTGAGAATAGAACATATAGAGTCTCTAAAAATTCTCTTTATGCTTCTATGAGATTGATTTGAGTTGAGATTGGGATTTGAGTATAGAACATATTGAGTCTCTAACAATTCTCTTTATGCTTATATGAGATTGAGATTGAGTTGAGATTGGGATTTGAGTATAGAACATATTGAGTCTCTAACAATTCTCTTTATGCTTCTATGATATTGAATTGAGATATTGATTGATCATTGAGTATAGAACATATTGAGTCTCTAACAATTCTCTTTATGATTCTATGATATTGGACAAGTTCTGTGTGAGCTTGTTAAACTGATTTGAGGTAAGTCTTTAAGAAGGCTTGTGGACTAATTTTGTGTAAGTGTTTATGGAAGCTTGCTATGTAGATTTGAGGAAGTCCTAGAGAGGACTTATTGAGCATATTTGGACAAGTCCTAGAGAGGACTTATTGAGCATATTTGGAAAAGTCCTAGAGAGGACCTATTGAGCATATTTGGACAAGTCGTAAAGAGGAATTATTGAGCAGGTTCTGTGTGGACCTATCGAGTGGATTTGAGCAATTTTTGTGTAGACATGTTGAGCAGATTTGAGTAGGTTCTATGTGGACCTGTTGAGATGATTTGATCAGTTTTTGTGTGGATCTATTGAGCAATTTTGAGAAGGTTCTATGTGGATCTATTGAGTAGATTTGTGCTAGACCGAATAAATTGTGTTTAGTTCATATTTGAGTGGACTTGTGCTACACTGAATAAACTATTTTTAGTGCAAGATATTGAGCAAAGTTGTGCTAGACCAAATAAATTATGTTTAGTATAAGATATTGAGAAGAGTTGTGCTAGATCAATTGGACTATGTTTAGTATAGTATTAAGACAAATCTTTAGAGGTGACAAAGTATAGAGGATAGAGTCTCAGTGGATAGAGATCTAACAACCGGGAGAACTAAAGATAAATCTGAGTGAGAAGTCTTCAAGTGGAGAGAGATCCACCAGTTAGTGTAGTAGAGAGATAGAGTCTTCTAGAAGATTACTATCCAGAGCAGAAGGGGAAAGAGTTCTCCTATGGAAGAGATCCATGAACTTGAGATTAGAGGATCAACATCTCCTTTGGATAGAGGTCCATAAATATTGTAATTGGGAAGGATTCCCACAGATATTGATTGAGATAATTTTAGTAAACTATTTTATTCGTGGAGTAGCCCACATTGGGTGAACCACGTAAATTATGGTGTCTCTATTGTGTATGGTATTTTTTGCATTACTTTGATTACTGTTGTTGATACTACTATCTATACACTACATAATATTGATATGAAAAAAAAAGTAAAAAGTGTTCTTACATTGTTCACCCCCCTCTCAGTATAAGCTTGTGTTCTTTAATTGGTATTAGAGCGGGTTCCTTTAGAAGAGTTTGACAACTTGAAGGAAAGGCGGTCTAAGAACACAATGGATCAAAAGGATCAAAGATATGGATCCATAAATAATGTAGTACTGGTCTTTGATGGAAGTGACTTCTTATATTGGTGTATGCTGATGAGATTTTACCTGATGGCACTTGGAAATGAATTTTGGGATGTAGTGGAACTTGGATAAGTTCATCTATGGACAACAACGAACATCATGTTCAACAGGTATTGGATTTGGAAAGGTTCAAAAGAAACAAGAAGAAGAATCTACCTCAAGTCTTGAAGAAGAAGGAACTTCAGAAGAAGATACTTCAGAAGATGATAGTATATAAATGGGAATGAGACATCATAGGATGAGTTGGAAAATAGAGAGTTAAACAAATATAGGAACAATACACAAAGAAGATACATATGGAACAACAATCATAATAGGAGACCATTGAGGTCAAGACAAGGAAGCTTCAATGGAAGATGTTTTTCATATCATAGGTTTGGGCACATGGATTCACAGTTTAGGACACATCAAAGACACGAGTATGGAAAAGGACAACTTTTCCAAGGATATTGTTACTCATGCAATGATTTTGGTCACAAGGCAATGAATTGCAAGATTCAAGATAGAAGAGGATATGGCTTCACTAGGAGAAGTCCTAAGACAGTTGCACATCCAAGGAATAATAAAATTAAGTGTTATAAGTGCAATAATTATGGTCACATAGTAATATGGTGTAGAGCAAATATTCTAGAAACAGGCATGAATAGGGACAGGAATATGAACAGGAACAAGAATATGAACAAAAACAAAAATATGAACAAAAGCAAGAAGATGAACAGGAATAGAGACTTAGAAAAGAATAGAGACTCATAAAAGAATAAGAACAAGAACAAGGATGATAACACGAATAGGAAAAAGAATAGGAACATGGATGAGAACAAGAGCAAGAACAGGAACATAAGTGATGACAGGAACAAGGATGATGACTTGGAAAGAAATAGTGAGAGGATTCACAAGACTCACAAAATAAGAGATAAAGATAAAGGTACATATTTGTGCTTTTTGGGAGTAGAAATACTCCGACCCGATAATTAACCACCTCATGTGGAGGTAGGGGCGGGGCTAAGCTAAGAGGCTCATTCTTGGCCCGAGCCCCAAAGGTGACCTTTTGCCATTGATGTCAAAGGGGGAGAGATTTGTGTATTGGGGAGAGATTTGATATTTGAGAGAGCATTGAGCCAGGGGGAGCAAAGTCCCAAGGAGAGCAGAAAATAAGGTCAGGTTTCAGTAAAAGGATAAGGGTTTCCATCAATGAAAAAGGGGGAGATTGTTGGACATTTTGAGTCTTCTAAGTCAAAGTTGTCATTGATGTCACTTGATAGAGTTATCACTCTTATTAAGGAATTCGGCAAGAAATAATGTCGCCCAAGTCATCCAAGAAAAAACTTCATCAGTGCAGAAATGAAAGGAAAAAGGCTCCATAATATTTTAATATTATTGGGAGCACAGGTTAAGTGATTGGTTTATAAAAACCCAAGATGGGTTATTGCAAAGGTTAAAAGGGAGGTTTAATAATTATTTATAAACTATTTAAATTCACAAGGAATTTAAATTTTATAAATAATATTTAATTATACCAATATTGGGAATTAAGACAAGGTTCTAAGGTTTAATTAAATTAAACCTAAGGTTGGTTCTTTTTAATTTATAATATTTAAATTTAAATTAATTATAAATTAAAAATCATGTCGACGTCTAAATTATTTGAAGCACCGACATGATTGCAAAAGATAACAAAGGCATTATATAAATGCCATTAAAAACATTTTCCAAGGCATCCCTTGTAATTATTATTCGAAACGCATGCGAAAAGGTTTTGTTTTTCGAAGGCCTTACGATTTACGTAAAGGCTAAAGGTGTGAAGGTTCGAAGGCTCTAAGCGCAAGGCTAGCATGGCCTAGTGGTATGTTGGCTTGGTACTAAGGAGGATTTCCTACGTTCGACTCACGTGAGACCTTTTGTATTGCAAGGAAGAAGCACTTGTTGTTTTCGGAGGAGCGCTGTTCACCAAAACATTATGGTGGATGTGCTATTTTAGACACGTCAAGGCACGTGGCCCAATGATGGCTTAGCTGTGGCTAAGGCATTGGGAAGGAATATGTTAGAGGATGAATCCCGCCATGGGTAATGCAAGTGGATTTAATTTTTGATGTTGTTCAATATTTTAATTTTTTCCAAGGTTGCCTAAGGAGAAATAAGGATATGGTATGCCCTAGGAAAGATAGAGATTTTTGCTGATTTTATTTTTGGAAGTATATCATATTATATATCATTGGAAAGCTCTTTTCGAGAGCTATTTGTTTATATTGCTTAGAGGGAGAAATAAGGTGTGTGAAAGAAGATATTTCTGGGTTTGTCAAAGATTTTTAAAAGTAATTTTGATTCATTCTTTTGAGGGTTTATTTCTTGCATTAGAGAGTATGGTGCATTTTATTGAGTAGGAGTAATAAGGTGTTATTGATATATTATTTTTATTATTGTGTTATTACTCAAGATCTATAACTGTTGTTGAGATTGGAAAAAGAAAATGTGTTGAGTGTAGCAGATTTAGTGGATAACTCATAAGGCATCAAAAAGGTATGGGTAATATTCTTCATTGACTTATTTGGGTTATTGATTTCTGAAAAATATCCTTGGAGAGAAAAGTATTGATTGTCATTTCCATTTTGAGGAGTTGTTGGTTTAATGCTTCAAAGTTTTCTAGTTTCAGAGTTGTGATTAAACCTTATTTTATAAGCATTGTTGTTGAAGCCAATTGGTCATGCAAAGAACTTGAACTTGAGTTAATAACATGAGTATTATTGTTATGTGAGAGTTGTTGTTGAGCATTGTTGGAAATATTTTGAGTTGGTTGATACATTCTTGGACTAGGGTTTGTGGAAAGGATTTTTCTTTGAGGTGATTGGTTGAGTAGAGTTGATTGAGCCTAGTCAAGTAATTGTATTGTTCAAGTTCCATGAAACAAACTATTCTATATTCTGATTTGAGTTGAGATTGAGAATTTGGAATAGAACATATAGAGTCTCTAACAATTCTCTTTATGCTTCTATGAGATTGATTTGAGTTGAGATTGGGATTTGAGTATAGAACATATTGAGTCTCTAAAAATTCTCTTTATGCTTCTATGATATTGATATTGAGTTGAGATTGGGATTTGAGTATAGAACATATTGAGTCTCTAAAAATTCTCTTTATGCTTTTATGAGATTGAATTGAGATATTGATTGAGCATTGAGTATAGAATATATTGAGTCTCTAACAATTCTCTTTATGATTCTATGATATTGGACAAGTTTTGTGTGAGCTTGTTAAACTTATTTGAGGCAAGTCTTTGAGAAGGCTTGTGGACTGATTTTGTGTAAGCTTTTGTGGAAGTTTACTATGCATATTTGAGGAAGTCCTAGAGAGGACTTATTGAGCAGATTTGGACAAGTACTAGAGAGGACT
Source organism: Wollemia nobilis (assembly GCA_028583015.1). Lineage (NCBI taxonomy): Eukaryota > Viridiplantae > Streptophyta > Pinopsida > Araucariales > Araucariaceae > Wollemia > Wollemia nobilis. The sequence goes on along the minus strand of JAQPPZ010016717.1, from coordinate 8,131,114 downwards.
TATTGAGCAGATTTGGACAAGTCTTAGAGAGGACTTATTGAGCAGGTTCTATGTGGACCTGTCAAGTAGATTTGATCAGGTTTTATGGGGACCTATTGAGCATATTTGAGAAGGTTCTGTGTGGACCTGTTTAGAATATTTGAGTAGGTTCTATGTGAACCTATTGAGAATATTTCAGAAGGCTTTGTGTGGAACTATTGAGTATATTTGTGCTAGACCGAATGAATTATGTTTAGTGTAGATATGAGTGGACTTATGCTAGACCGAATGAACTATGTTTAGTGCAAGAGATTGAGCAGAGTTGTGCTAGAACAAATGAACCTTATTTAGTACAATATATTGAGCAGAGCTATGCTAGACCAACTGGATTGTGTTTAGTAAAATATTGATATAGAGCTTTTGAGGTGAAAGAGTATAGAGGATAGAGTCTTAGTGGCTAGAGATCCAGCAGCTGGGAAAATTGAAGATAGATCTAAGTGAGGAGTCTTCAAGTGGAGAGAGATCCACCAGTCAGTGCAGTAGAGAGACAAAGTATTCTGGAAGATCACTAGCTAGAGCAGAAGGGGAAAGAGTTCTTCTATGGAAGAGATCCACAAACTTGAGATTAGGGGATCAACATCTCCTTTGAACAAAGGTCCATAAACATTGTAATTGGGAAGGATTCCTAAAGAGATTGATTGAGAAAATTTGAGTAAAATATTTTCTCCATGGAGTAGCCCACATTTCCATGGAGTAGCCCACATTGGGTGAACCATGTAAATTATGGTGTCTCTATTGTGTATGGTGTTTTGTGCATTACTTTGATTATTGCTATTGATACTGCTATCTATACACTACATAATATTGATTTGAAAATAAAAGTAAAAAGTGGTCTTATACTGTTCACCCCCTCTCAGTATAAGCTTGTGTTCTTCACAAAGGCTTCCTCACATTTTTCTATCCACTTGAATTCTTTTTCTTTTCTTGGAATTTTAGTTATTGGTAAGGTGATCTTAGCATGGTCGCTCACATAACGCCTATAGTATCTAGTTAAACCCATGAAACTTTTAATTTATATCATATTTTTAGGTGGTGACCAATTAAAAATAGATTATGTTTTCCTAGGATCCACTATGATACCTTCAGCCAAAATAATGTGTCCTAAATATTGTACTTCTGGCACATAAATTTTCATACAACTATTTGTTCCTTAAGATATATATAACAACCCTAAGGTACTTGGTGTCCTCTATCTTGTTTCTAGAATATATCAAAATACCATCTAGAAATACTAGAACAAAAATATCCAAGTACTTCCTAAAGATGTTATTCATCAAATTCATAACTACCACTAGAGAATTCGTTAAATCAAAAGGTAAGACAACAAACTCATTACGTCTATAATGAGTTTTAAAGGCTATCTTGTGAGTATCCTCCTCATGAATTCTCAATTCGTGATATCTTGATTTCAAATTAATATTTGAAAATATTATGGTATCTTTGAGTTGATCAAAGAGATCTTTAGTTCGTAGTAGATGATATCTATTCTCAATAGTTTCCATGTTCAACATTATATAATCTATGCATAATATCAAGGAACCATCCTTCTTCTTTACAAATAGTACTGGTTCTCTATAAGATGATACACTTGGTTTGATCAATCTTTTCTCCAGTTAACCCTTGCAATTGCACCTTCAACTCTTGTATTTATATGGGATTCATTCTTTAAGGAACTCTATGGATGGGTTCTATTCCAGGTTGAATCTCAATAGTAAATTCAAATTCTCGTTTAGTGGGTAATCCAAGTAAATTCTCTCGAAAGACATCCCTAAATTTCTAAATAATTGGGTGTTTCTCGAACACCTATTCATTCTTATCTTTATCAATCTCATTTATATTAACTACATAGACCATTCCTCATTTATTTATGACCTTCTTAAGTCATATTATCGATAGGATTTATAGTTGAAAATCCCATTGTAGACTATACACCCTTCACACAACACCCTTATCTTCTATGTACTCAATCAATCTATCTTAAATGTTGATTATTTCCTTATGCGCTTGCAACCAATCCATTCCTAGGATTATGTCAAAGGTATGCATAAGCGCTACGTATAAAAATTATACTATTGTTACATTAGGTAAGGTGGTTTCTACCATAGGGTAACATTTATTAATGAAGTAGGTTTATCCAAAACCATACTCGACCTTCCACCCATGAGCCAAGATTCATAGTCTTTCTAAAATATCTTTAGCTAAGCTAGTGGAAATAAAACTATATATAGCACGACTATCAACCAAGATTTTAACATTCCTACCAAAAATATTACCTCTAATAAATAGTGGTGTGGCTTGACCATCAATATTCTGGTTTCTTGTAGCTGCATAAATCTTGTGTGTGGGCTCTTTAGGTGTAGTTTCTTTATACATTGGTTATTTTCCCTTTGAACTCATTCCTACTCTTTATGGATAATTTCTAGCATAATGTGGTCCTTCACAAAGATAACATCCTTATTTCTATCCTATATGATCTTTTTATTTTTATCCCTCTTTTTTTTATTTGCATGTGGAGAATTAACCTATCCCTATGATGGTCTATTGTTACCTTTGTCACGGTTGTTGGAAGTACGATTCTTTCCTTGGAACCTTCTTCTGAACTTCCCCTATTTTTGGTCATTCCTTCTATCATGCTTATAGGAATTTTAGTTTACCTGATATTTTTTCCACTTAATAAAACCTACAGTATTCCTTTTCCTTAATAGTTCCCTACCCTACTTGTCTAACCCTTCATAGTCAAAATAAGATTTAAGATATGTTTCAATTTTCTTGACCAAATCATAGGCCTTTCACAGAGTAGTAGGTTCCCTCATATCTACTTCTTACCCTATTCTAGGATCCGCTCTTAGAATAAACTTGTGAATCTTCATTTTAGCATTATAAGCAAGCATATATTTCAGTAACTTGACAAATATTTCATAGTATTTTACCACTTTTATAGTTCCCTATTGAAGCTTAATGAACTCCTAAAACTTATGGGAGTAGAAATGTTTCATGAGAAATCTATATTTGAAGGATTTTATAAATTCATCCCATTTTAGATCAACTACTACTGCTAGTTTTCGATATGCACTAAGAGTTTCCCACCAATCCAAACCATCTCCTTACAAATACAATGTGGCATAGGATGTTTGGGTGCCCAAGGAAAAACTCTTCATATGGCAACAAGTTTCTATTTCCTTCAACTATTTCTTGGCCTTATCACCATCTTCATTTTCATTAAACTTGGAATATTTCAAATGTTTCATCTCTTTTCCCAACTCAACCTCAAGATAAATCCTGTCCAGTTGTGCCTCTTCATTTTCCTATCTTATTATAGAGTTACCCACCTGTATTTCCTGATTCAACATGATATCTAACAACTATTTTTGTGCTTCTACATGTTCCTATAGTAGAGCCACTATCTTAGTAAGATTTTTCTTTTTATTACTAGGGTTCTTTGAACCTACATCCAAGGTTTTATTCTCTACATCATTTTATTATGTATGTCTTGTAGATGGGGTAGCACTCCCTCTTCTTCTCTTTGGTGGTATTATCCCTGGCCACACATAGAAAAGAAAATAGGAATTTCATTAGCAACTATTTCTTTCAAATTGATCCTTCTACTATTAACTATTTTTCCATTCCACTCTAATATCCATACAAGTTTACTTCTACTTGTTTTTATCCATTTGTTATGGTTTAAATATGTTGTCTATCACACATTACAACTAGTCTTGTGTAGTGAACCTATTCCACTATGAACTTGGCTCTGATACCAAATGTCACTACCCATCTTTTCCAAATCCAACTTCCTAATTTTTTTACTTTTTTATCCTATTATGTACTCTTATTTAAGGTACAATCCATCCCTATAATAAGATAATAATTTCACCCATCACTACTCTTATGTGATTCTATCCAAGTAAGAGCACTAGGTGTTACACCCTTTAAACTATTATTCTCATGGGCCAGATGAGATAGTTTATTTTTTTCTATCAAAAAAAAGTAGCAAGCTAATCTCTACACCTTACTCAATTTCTTTTGGGTGGGTGTACTTAGCATGCAGGGTGTTGAATTTCTCTCTCATCCATCGGAGAGATAGTCCAAATATTCTTGAGCTCATTTTTAACTCTTAAAAAGGTATCAATTCTTAAATAAATATATTGAAGAATCCCTTAAGATAATCCAATCATCAAACACTCCTAGTCTAAATAACGAGTTAACAAGAGTCTAATATATTATCATTCACTGACATAATTGCCATTGTAATAACAAAGTGGATCAATGCTCAGGCTTAAGATACATTTTTAACAACAAAAGTTGTCACCCCAATTTCAAATCTCTTAACACCCAAGGAAAACAATTTACTTCCATCATAAATATGTTGGACCCACCAAAAACGACATAAATAAAGAAATTATAACCTTAAGCTAGTACATATTCAACTCATTTCATACTGATATCGAAGACTAGCCTTATACAAAATGGCTACATATTTCACACCCAAAATATTTAAGCCATAAAAAATATTCAAGGTGTAAGATTTATCTCTGATATAAATCTTTCATTTATCAAGGTCCTCCTTTATAACACAGTTGCACATAATGACAAATCGATCTCAAGTATGACTATAATATTATTCAACCAATATATAGAAATCATTTTCCATAATCCTTATTACTTGATTATATCAACCGTCAATGTTATCATCTTTAACACTGAGCTGGTATACCACTTTACAATCGCTCAAGCCCATATTTTTAGTATGATCATCTTCTAACATTGATCATAGAACTGATATTCCTGCACAAGGATGATGTTTCACTTTCAAAATACCAACTGATACTTCCTTCCTTAAGTTCAGGTGTTTAGTCGATATTTGGTTCCACTTGACTACGTGAACAAGGATCAATCTTTGGTAATCACTTTTTCTTTCCATCCTATCTAAATATGTTGTTCTCATTTATAATGTTCATTACCAACCACTAAGTAGGATTACCTTTTTGTGTGGATCAGAGATGACTCTCACATTCTCAATTGGGTAAATCATTCCACCAGTAGTATAATTTCAACCACCAATTGATAGGCATTCATTTTCATATGGATTTATTTAACATAAATGCAATTCAACAAGCAAAATTTATTCTATTTCATCTACTCATGGTCATCAGAGATGAAATCCTCATCAATATAATATTTTCTATTCTTTCTATTAAAATCAAACACAACAACTTGATTCCATTTCCAAACTATAGAGATCATAGAATCAATTCCCAAATCAATTTATAATACATCTTTTCAGCACAATAAAACATATATAACAATGATTCCTATAGAAAGAGATCAACACTACTCTTAAATAAAAATTATTCTCTTGAATTATTTTCAATATATAATAGTTTAGTAACCTCCAAATTTTGAATTCGACATCAAGCAAAGTTCTATTTTTGTTTCCAGAAGAAGACACATTCTCTATCTTAAAATCATAGAATTCTACCATTTCCATAAATTAAAGGTTACTTCTACTTCTTGGAGTGTGAATAATAACTCTAGAACTCCACATTTCATTAATACACAAAGATTTTCCTATGTTTTATTCCTAAGAGCATAAATAAAAATATAAGTAGTGTACTCCCATATGGTAGTACCAAACATAGAACACATGAAAGACTCTATAAAACCAGTCTGTGTGCCCAACACCAACACAACTTGATGTCCCACTTCTACATCATGTAGTCCGAGTTTTAGAGTTTTATTCTAACTCAAACGTGTTTGAAAATTCAAAGCTAAATGTACTTTCTAGTATAAACTAATATTTTTCAATAGAACAAATAGATTGGATTATACTAATTCTGGAATTAAATGATATGTAATTATCTAATAAGCTTAACTCAAATATTATTATCAAAAATTTACATACATAACCATAAATGAATTATACAAGCCAAAATAATATCAAAGTAACCTGGTTTTCTAAAATATAGTCTTCCCTATTGACTCTTGTCCATCATTTTTCCCCTTTTTTCCCTCTTTCCAAATGCCCTCTCCTTTGTCCTTTTTTTCCCTTTTTGGTTTCTTCTTTCTCCATTCCCCACTAAGCCTATGATTTCTTCAACTTCATTCTCAGTTTAACAAAAAAATATTTTCTCTCCACTCTTATTTTATTAATAAAATAAAGACATATTTTTCCATATCACCCACTCGCAATAAAGCAAGAATCAATCTCAAACAATGATTCCACAAAATCATGCACAATGGTTTTTTTAGTTAGTTAAACAGTTCATAACTAGTACTTAATGGTGCAAAGCAATATTCCAATGCATTGAATTCCTTATAATATAGCTTTTCAATTATGCTACTTACTATATTTTATTTTTATAATATAATAAGAGAAATCCTTTCCTTCCATCCTTTAAATACAATGTAAACTTCTTTATTTTCCATGTATTATAATTTCCATATAAAATGCATTCCTCTATAAACCATTTCAAAGAGGAAAATGCTCAAAGAAATTATCATCCATTTCTTTTGTAATGATGTCTATTTTAAATAAAACTTCTTCAAAAGTAAAATTATAATGCAACAAGAATTTTCATAAAAGCTCAATGTATTATTTTCTTATGCAGATTATGATATGCATCTCCATGAAAAAATACATTTATCCATGTTGGCTTTTTTATTATTCCCATAAATAACCCATCATATTATTTTCCTAAGACTTCCCTTTTCTTGGTGGTTAGTTGTTTCTCCCACTATAAAGAAACATGTTCCTGCAAAAGTGCACTTTTATTAGTAGTATCATATTCATATATAAAATGTAGGTTTTCATAAGACCAAATATGAAATTATGCTAACTACCACAATAATATTTACATCTCAAATTTTAAATAATGAACAAGTATTTTGAATACTTAAACTAAAATAGTCCATCATTTCATCAATAACCCATATAGCAAAAATAAATCCATCAAATAATGAACAAGATCATGGTCGCAAATCCAGGATGGAAGGTCACCTCCAATGACAATTGACTATGGTGTCAAATATTGAAGGCCAAGTATAATTTTGATTATTTTATTTCTGATTTTCTCCCCTCTAGAGGTTCTACATTTTGGAATAGCCTGGTGAAATCGAGGGACTTTATTAATCAGAACTGTAGGTGGATAGTTGGTAATGAGAGGTAAGTTAATTTTTGGGATGATGTGTGGTTGAGAGATCGACCTCTGAATGAAGATGCTCATTTTAGGGATCTTATTGATGAGTCTAGGGTTGTTGGCTTGGTAAATATTATGGATTTCACTAAGGTCTATGGGAATAGATCTATTTGGTCCAATTCTCCAAGGATGGTGAGGAATGCCAGGGATTCTTAGATGTGGTATTTGCTCATGGAGGAGCTCCATATCTATGTAATTCGGCAAGTTAACGTGGATGATCGTCTGATCTAGAAGGTGGATAGTGCAGACTCCTACTCTGTGAAGTCAGCCTATGAGCTTCTTAGTGAGGATGGTGGTGGTTTTTTCCCTCATGGCTCCATTTGGCTTAAGCACCTAACTCCTAGAGTAAACATGTTTTTTTGGTTGGTTGCTCAAAACAAGATTCTTACGATTGATAATCTTCACAAAAGAGGTTGGTGCTTGGTTAATAGATGCTATATGTGTAATTATGCATGGGAATCGACTTCGTATTTACTTCTTAACTATGAAGTCTTTAAGGAGATTTTGTTGTCTATCCTTGGGTGGTTGGGTGTTAGTTGGATTTTTCCTAACTCTGTGATAGACTATATTACAGTGGGTTCCCCCCTTCTCGTCGCCTAAGCTGAAGTGTTTTTGGATATTTTTGCTACCACATGTTATGTGGGGAGTTTGGAAGGTGAGGAATGCCCGAGTTTTTAGGGATAAATATTTTTCTTCTCATATTTTGAGTGCTCATATTTTGGAGAATTCTGTGGAGAATTTTTTGTGTGCTTGTTTATATTCGAAGCTTATGAAGGCTTCCATCCCCAATGAATTTTTGGTTGAGCAAAGTCTTGGATTTGGGTATGTGGATCACCCTCCTCCTGTGCCTGATCCTAGGAGCATAGTTTGTTGGACCCCTTCACCTACGGGTTGGTTTAAATTGAATTTTTACGGGGCATCTAAAGGCATCTCCGGGTTGGCTAGAGCAGGAGGGCTCATTCGTGATGACAAAGGAATCTTGGTCCTTGCCTACACTGAGACTATTGGAGTGAATTCTTCCCAAACAATTGAAGTGATGGCGAATTTATTAGGATTATCCCTTTTAAAATATTTTGGTTTTAGCATAGCTATAATTGAAGGTGATTTTTTAAACATCATGAGAATGCTCAATGGCTCCTACCACATCAGTTGGAAAGTGGCTAATTTAATCGATGAGGTAGTGGGTCTGTCTCGTGCTCTAGAGGTGATTCAAATTTGGTATATTTTCAGAGAATGAAATTCAGCTATAGATTTAATAGCAAATATGGGGGTAAATATCCAAGAATTTACAGTGTGGCATAGGTATTTCCATCCTGAGATCATCAGCCACGTCCATAATGATATTCATTAAATGGTGGTTGGTGGCTGGTACTTTCTTGCTAGGGTGGACAAGTTTTAGAGTAATAGTTGTAGAGGATGGGTGGTTGGCATTCTTCCCCATAGCACTTTTGAAGCACCTATTTTCTAAATTTCAAGTTCTAAATCTTTCCTACCTTTACACCTTAGTTGTCAAGGAATGTCTCGAAGCTTCACAATCTTTCTTTGGAAGGTGCTCTCTACCCGAAGTCCTTTTATTTTTTGTTCTAGGTTCAGGATTTGGTTTACACACTGGTCTTGGGTTATTCCATGGGTACCTTTTCCCATATGCATTAAGCTTTAGTGGCTTCTTTTCTATGTGAGCTGTCAAGAAGGTCTAGGGGATGGTGAATTCTCCTTTCATCGGGATTGGTTCTCGTCCTTTCTTCTCTGGAATTCATACCTTGGAATGTCCACCTATTTTATATCACCTTTGAGACAATTATTTGCAAGGAATTCTTTTTCCTTTACTCCACCTTTTTGCTACCTTTCCTTCTTCTCGCCAGATGGTAAAGTGGTAGCAGTTCGTCATCCGGGTCAGGTGTCAGGTGGTAGTTTTTCTTCTCCCCTCAATCCTAAAAGTTGGCCCATATCCATAGTGGGGTTTTTTGAGCTCCTTATGGTTTTTGTGTTCTTTTTTTTTCCAACGCATACACTCCTCCCCTCTATGTACAAGAAAAGAAGTTTTGGTATTCTCAATGCTCACGAGATGAGGATGGGAAGTTTTAGCATCTTTGACTTTGATGGCTTTGCTTGGCCTGGTTTGGGTATGATGGTTTTTATATTCTCGAGTTGAGTATGGGGCCTTGTATGCTATGTTGTGTGTGTAAACGTATTCCTTCTAGTCTCCTTGTGTGGCTTGTAGTTGGTATTTTTTACATGGTGTCTTGTGTCCTTATCAAATATGGGTAAATATCGATTTTGTAATCGTAAGTCTAAGTAGTCTAAGTCGAGGGTGAAACCCGCATATTTTACGATGGATGAGGATGTTTTGTTCATTCTCAAGGCGGGTGGTTTGGTGGACTATGTCTAAAAATTCCATGGCCATAATCCTGTTCTCTCTAAGTGGATGGTTGTTACTTGGAAGGAGGGATGGGTTTGTGTTGGGTTGTGGTCGTTCGAGGTCTCGGTGGAATTGATCAGTCACACCATTGGGTTGGTGTTAGATGGTGCGTTTCATAATAGGGAAAGGCACTCATTATTAAAAGAGATTAGTTTCTTTTTGGATGAAGATGAATTCCTATCGAGAATTCAAAATGGTTTTAGTGCTGAGGCCTTGCCTACACCATGGAATAAGGTGATAAAGGTGATAATGGATTTCTTCACATTGGATTCCTCGTATGATATTATTCAGAGTTTTCATGCCATGTTTCTCAATCACATTTGTCGATAGATGTGGATGAACATCCCTTTATTCCTTTTCAATTTGATGCATAAATCTATGTTGGTTGTGCAAGGTGTGTGGAGTTAGGTTCCCTTGCACTAGGGTTTAGCTCTGTTGGTGTTTGAACGTGCTTCTTTAGAGAATGGGGTAGCGGTGGATAATATTTTAAAGACTTTGAGCTCTCATCCCATCCCTGCGCCTGGTGATCCCTTACAGGTTATGAAAATTTTGAGTTCAAAATTAGAGGATGTGTACTCCTCCTCGATATTGGGTTTGTAAAAGTTGTCTCGCAAAGTGTTTATTTCTGCAAAAGGGGTGTGGGGCTCAGTGGTGAGAAATTCTCCTGTTAAGGTTGTGAAAAACTCTCTGGTGTCTCCTATCACTTCTTCAGCTGTGGAGAGTCTTTCTATAGGTGTTAAGGTGGAAAGTGGTGGTACTTGCAAATCTGTTCGGATGATTGGAAAAAGGAGAAATTTGGTAGAATATTCCCCCATTTCTAAGGTGGATAATATGGATGATGTGATGGAGGTTCTTCCTAGACCTTCCGCCAAAGACAGGTCGGTGGCTGATGTGTACTCTCTAGGTGAAACTGCAGTGAAGAAAATCACTATCCTCCATAGTCTTCACTTGATGGAAATCAAGCAACATGCGGTTTGGAGCTCTGTTAATATGGCTTTGGATTATGCTGAGGAGGCAGCCCATATGTCTAGAAATATTATTAACGAATTCGATTCAATGATGTAGAACCATCTCGGTTCTCTCACTGGTCGATTCGTCTAGCTTTTTCTTGGGTTTGTGGGCTCCTTATCTATGTTTGTTTGTTGTGTTTGTTCTATTTTCTTTTTGTCTTTATTTTGTGCTTTGTAAAATGTTGTGGGGTCCCTTTTAAAACCCTCTTTTCTGTTAATATTACAAAAAAAAAATCCATCAAAATAAAAGTCTTCCAAAAAATAGATCATGAAAACTACACAATCATTTACTTTGAGTTCCTAGTTTTTTTTTTTTTTTCTTTCACTTACCTTAGATTTGCCAACTCACCATGTAGTTAAAATATCATAATCAAGGTTGCACAGGGTATACTAGTACTTACCATGAAGTTAAAATATTTAATAAATATCTTTAAATTAATATATTAAGGTGGAAATGTACAATGTATAAAGTGTGAGGATATAAAATATAAATATTAAAAAATATATATTAAAAATATTTATACATTATTAAAATATGTTTGTTCATATGTTATAAATGCATTTGATGTGTTATTATACATATACCTAAATATAAATACCTGATATACAGGTATACCCTAAAAAAAATTGTATTAACTTGAAACTTTATTATAACAACATGCAAATTTAATTTATAAAAAATAAAAAATATATATTTTTAATCTTTTGCTTATCCGTTTTCTTATTGTGTTAAATAATCATACAGCTTTACAGCTTTATCATCTCATATACTTACGATGTGTGTTTAAATTTAAAGAAGAATTATAATTTTTATAAGAATTTAATTATTAAAAAAAAAAATTATTTTATTTTATTTTACTTAGCAACTAAACAGCAATGTTTTTAAGATAAGGTTTATACGGACAGAAACTGTGGTTATTCTGAAGCCCTTTAGGACCATTAGGATAAAGTTTGATTCTAATGTTCTTGTCCTCAGGTATGAAACAACCTACAGAGTGTGAAATGAAGGAATTAATTAAAATATTAAATTCCAATTAAATCGCGTCACGAAAAGACGCTTCGCAAAGGAGTTGGGCTTCGGGAGGAACTTCGGAGAAAATACTCCCGAAGTAAACACTTCGGGGAAAAACTGCCGAAGTAAAACTGCTTCGGGAAATTTCCCAGCGAAGCAACTACTTCGCACAGTTTTCTTCCGAAGTAAAATCACTTTGGGAATTTTCCAGCCGAAGTGACTGCTTCGGACGGGAAAGCTGCGAAGCTCTGCAGCTCACGACAACTTCGGCGAAGTGGCTGCTAGATTCCACTTTGGGGAGACAGTGCCGAAGTGCTTCTTTGGCACAAACAAATAAATAAGTTTTCCCTCCTGGATCGAACGGGTGTTTTGCCACTTCGGGCAAACCCTCGCTGAAGAATGTCTGCGGATTAAACACTACTTCGAGGCCGAGAACAAACACACACAAGAACCCAAATTTGCAGATAAATATTTTATATATTAAAATATAATGCCGGATTACAAAGCTTCTTTCTGAAGCGATTACAAACTTCTGCAAGTTGAAAACTTTGCAGGGTAAACACATAAATTTCTTGGAGACTGCTATTCCACTCTCCAACTGTAAGCAGCTGCTGCTTCTGCTGCACTGCTGCTCTGCTGGTCGAAACCCTAGCTGTGCGGCTGCTCTGGGCTCCCTATTCCTCTCTGCTGCTCTCCTCCGACCTCTATCCTCCAACTCCTTCAACTCCACAAAGTGACAAATGCCCCGGTATTTATAGATGGGGATGAGAACAAAAGGGCGGGATAAATCCACCTACCGGCTGACAGAAATTAAGTGCCGAAGATGGTTTCTGTCCAATCGCCGAGCAACTCCAACTACCCGCACGCTTGAAGAATTAATGCGTTAATGCGTCGATTCCCGCGCCTCATTTCCGCTTCGGCTGATTTTCGCTTCGGAGGGCAAATGTTTGTTGCTTCGCAGCGAAGCACTTTCACGGTGTAGGTTATTTCTGCTTCGCAGCGAAGCATCCTCCGAGTGCAAGGTTGAACAGCTTCGCGGCGAAGCACCTTTCGAAGTCGATTTATTTTAGGGTTGGTTTAATAATTCCAACATGAAAGACATCGATAAATGCTTTCGTTCATTTGTAGAATGTGTAGGTGTGATTTACATATACGTTGCAGTTGAAAGCTGGACATTGAATATGACGAATTCGTCAGTACCGTCTTAAAAGAGGATGAGTTGTTAATATTGCCTCTGCCAAACATGACGTAACATTCGTCAGCACCGTCTTAAAAGAGGATGAGTTGTTAATATTGCCTCTGCCAAACATGACGTAAGTTACAAGAAGAAAATAGTTGGCATGCTTTCCTGGTTATAACGACAACCCTTCAAAAATATTCTTCCAGGGGCTGAAGCATGCATGAAAGTTCTATATAATATTATGTAAATTATTTTAGTTCACGTATTGGCTTTTAAGCTTTAAAACCTTCGTTGGAACAACAATAGAGACATAGATTAAAATCAATATGACCTTGCTAATTGTGTGGAGATGGGCTGCATTTGTCTGGAGCATTGCTACCTTTGTGGTCAATATTTCAATTTCCATGGTACCTCCTGGGAATGTGTAAGTTCTGTTAATCAATCTACCCGTTTGCAAATTCCTGGAACAAAATGATTAATAGTTTATTTTGATTCTCGTAATTAAAAAATTGTCTATTTATGGGTTAGGTTGTCGTTGACGTTGAAGGGTCGAGGGGCGCAAAAGTACCGGTGTCAGCAGAACCGTTCATATGCCTTTTATCAGGCCAGTGCTGACTTATATGATTTATATGACTCCCAATATCTAAATCACAAAGGTGAGCATTACTTCCTTCCAAGACCGGATGGACAAGGAGGGATGCCTACCTGGTCCTATTTTGATGGAGAACAGAAAATTACCAGTACTGTTACAGGTCTGTGGCCGGCTACCCACTCTCTAGTTATAATTGTTTCTCGTTTGAATTTTTGTGCTGAATGAATTTCATCCAAATTTGTGTCAAGGTACAAAGTGCGTAAAAAATACACCATACGGTTTGTTGCTATAAATTTAAGAAAAAATTGTCCATTTTCTAATATTATTAGATTTGATTGATGCGCAAGCTCATCTGGGGATTCTGATGTTCAAGAGAACTGAATTTTTTTGGAAAAGCTTTGTTGTATTAATATTGATAGTTAGAAATAACCTGAAATCGATACTAGTTAAAACTTGTCCTCTGTATATTGACCAAGGCTAGCCTGTATTTGTTTAATGAGTTTCTGCCAATATGTGGATTAAAAAGTGAAGTTTGAAGGCCCTGCAAATATATATATTTTTGATACATAAGTTATATCTACAATCCTGTTAAAAATTTTGGGATTGCTTAGGACACCTCTTTATTATTTAGCCCCACTTGAAAAGCGAACTAGTTATTATTTAACCGGCGTGAAATATTGTTGCGATTTAAGGAGACAAGGGGCAATTTGTGCCATCTCACACTAAACAACTGTTGGAAATATTTTAATCTAATTTTTTTGCCTGACATGAGGACAGACCAATCGTACACATTTTCGCCGTCGCAGACGTCTTGTCATTCGGTCATCCGACAGTAGAAGCATGGGCTGAGTTATTTACGCTCCAGCTGGCCTCAAGATCTGCTCCAGCTGGCCTCGAGATCTGCGTCACCAGCCTGTGCCTCCTTGCATTCTATAAAAGCAAATTCTGTGTCTTCCTTCAGTAATCTGGAGCACCCACCTAGAGCACCCAAGTTCCTGCAGTTTAGCAGGTTCAATTCTGCAGCATCATTGCAGATCCGTTATGCTCAGCAGAGCTTCGATGGTTCTTGCTGCTCCTTAGCGCAGAACCCCCTTTGTAATCCTTCGATGGTTTTTGCTGCTCCTTAGCGTAGAACCCCCTTGTAATCAATTTCAGTGTTTTAATAATATCATTTTGTTATCTTGTTTCTTTGTCTGTCTGTGTGATGCCTCTAACGAGGCTGTTCAAAGATCCTGTGCATCTTTTAGATTTTCAACATGGTATGAGAGCAGGGTGATAGGAGACAGTTGCAGAGACAGTTGCAGTCGTGAAGATTCAGAACCGTTGCCTTCAATACATGGCTTGGGAAGCAGAAGCTTGATGAGGCGTTTTTCCCTCGGCAAGTTACTGAAAAGATCCGACATTGGAACTCTAGTGCAGGGGGCCGTGTCCTCCGATGCTCTGCCTGTGAATCCCGACACTGGTGATTTGATTGTAACCTCCTGCGAGAGGGATAATGATATGTTTTATTGTAGCTGAAATTTAGATTAAGGGGGATGTTGGAAATATTTTAATCTAAATTTTTGCCTGACATGAGGACAGACCAGTCGCACACATTTCCACCGTCGCAGACATCTTGTCATTCGGTCATCCGACAGTAGAAGCATGGGCTGAGTTATTTACGCTCCAGTTGGCCTCAAGATCTACTCCAGCTGGCCTCAAGATCTGCGTCACCAGCCTGTGCCTCCTCTGCATTCTATAAAAGTAAATTCTGTGTCTTCCTTCAGTAATCTGGAGCACCCAGGTTCCCTGCAGTTTAGCAGGTTCAATTCTGCAGAGTCACTGTGATCCGTTATGCTCAGCATAGCTTCGATGGTTCTTGCTGCTCCTTAGCGTAGAACCTCCTTTGTAATCATTCGATGGTTCTTGCTGCTCCTTAGCGCAGAACCCCCTTGTAATCAGTTTCAATGTTTTAATAATATCATTTTGTTATCTTGTTTCTTGTCTGTGTGATGCCTCTAACGAGGCTGTTCAAAGATCCTATGCATCTTTTAGATTTTCAACAACAACGACTAGCTGCAGTCCTTTTCCTATTCCCTGCAATTAGCGTTTTAAATAATTGTTTAATACTAAATAAATTGAAATTCATTTCACTTCTATTTATGTTTTTCAACCTTCCCTTCAGCCTTCCAGACTGTTATTCCGTGTGAACTTACCTTGACACATTACCTATCTCATCAGTTTCGACGTCAAATAAAGGATAAAAGTACTATGGAGGTATTTGTGTTAAAATATTAAGACACCAGAACAGATAATCTGCTGTATTTTTATGTTCTTTAAGGTAGTTTGTGTTAGGATTTTTCGGCGTAGCTTCATTCGACTGATATTTGGACTACAACTTTTGAACAGTCGGATCATCGCCTCACTAGTACATATGCATTTGTGTAAATATTTCTTGTCACTACAAAAAGAAAATTCTGAGACAACGGTGAGTATTGGATAGCGGATACGACACCTATCAGCCTCTGTGTTAATATTTTTTCAAGCGTCTTGATCGTTGTTCGTCAAAACAACTTCATAGCTTAGCAAGGAATGAAATGTTTCCCTAGACAAACTTTCTTATGACTGAAATCTACACCATACAAAAGTCTTCCACTTTATGTTATACTGCAGCGTAGACGATGCAGAAGTCTTCCCTTATAAAAGGGACAATGAAATTTACAATGGCACATTTCTGTGACAGGATTTTATTTCACTTTCATATCTGATTAACCGGTTAACTGTAGCCCATATAACTTCATAGGATAAGGTAACCAGGCAGTTACCTGTAGCCCATATAACTTGATAGGATAAGATAACCAGCCGGTTAACTGTAGCTGCAGATGTATGGGACCACTCGATCCCACCCATATACAGCCTTTGAGGTTGGGTTTTGAACAAGCATCGGACTCATAAGTTAAACAAACCCCTCACAATAATAATGTGGACGAATATTATTTGAATTACTCGGTACTCTGAGTTTTGAAACCGGTCTTCAACAACACCAAAGGCTAAATTCACATGATGAATTAGAAACCCTAACGCCAAGATTCAAGAAAATGGGTTAGAACCATGCAAATCGGATTGACTAAAAAAGGAAAGATCTGTTGGTACAGTACCTAAGAAAGATTTCATTTGCAGGTAAAGTAATCGGAAGATACGAACGGACAGGGACTATCCCAGACCTTGTCCTGCAAGCCACCAGCCACAGTGGTCATGGTAAATTTGACAGAGTCTCCTACATCTTTCGATCCAACAGCACAGGTGGCAATCCTCCGTCATCCTGCAATACCGTGGGCAATGTAATTCACGTCGAATACGAAGCCTTGTGTGGTTTTTACGTGCAAGAAAGTCGACGTTCTCCCGTTCCACTGCTTCTCTCGATTCCAAAAGGGAACGTGCCCGTTGCCAGCTATTTCGGTAAAGGCGTGCAGATGTATTCCATCAATGGTTCCGCATGGGTGTTACACAACGTTTCGGCACAGCTCTCGTCTGTTCCAGGCCAGGAGGTGATTGGTAGGCATTATTTCCTTGCAGAGCCCGACGAAAATGGAGGACAGCCCACGTGGGAAACTTTCACGCCTCACAGCAAGGTGACCGCAAGACTTCAAAATCGGGAAGTTATAGATCCCGATAGCATTCCATGGCTTTCTTTGCAGGCCACAAGTCACATGGGTGGACCGTAAGTACCATAAAACCAGTGGCTTGCTGTTCTCTAGCATTTAAATCTGCGTCCTAAGCAAGAATATATTATCATGGCATATTCAGCCAAACGTAGATAGTTTCGGTTCAGTTCTGTTATATGTTTTTATCAAAATTTGTTATAGATCTAATTTCATCTTTTATCTGCCAAACTTAGCTAGTTTCGGTCCAATTCTGTGTTATGTTTTTATCATAATCATGTTATTGGCCTAATTTCATCTTTTATCTATCTATATATTATTGGATATAATACGCAAGTGCGTGCTAGGAGATGTTTCGTACGTGCAGCGACTTTCTACAAGCTGTGGAACACCTCCACGGAGCGTTGATGGAGGCAAAGTTGGAGATGTCTGCATATACAGCCATATATTGGTTTTATGTGCCTGCTTTATGATATCACAATAAGATATTAGCAGGACGATTGCCTGCTTTAGGCATGATATCACAATATCACAATAAATGCTGCCAAACGATAAGAGAGTTTTTGGTTCTGGGAATGCCCGTTTTCATTCGTAATATAATGCAGCAACAAATGGGCATTAAACATACATGGCACCGTGTCTGTCTTTCTTGGTTAATATTTTTTAATATTAAATAATATAAATATAAATATAAATATATTTATATAGTAATTAATGTTAAAAAGTAAATTCCAATCATGAAAAAATTGGATGCGTAACCTTCCCTAATAAACATCTATTTCTATAGAGAGGGGTAAGAAGATAGCCACAAATTATTATCAGCAAATCTATTAACTTTGGTTCGTTAAAGATATTTGAATGTTGGAAGAGATACTTCTTAATGATTACAATAAAGAGACTTAAAAGAATAAAATTTAATATTTCATAATAATTATTTAAAAAATAAATTTTGTAATAATTAATGTTATAATGTTGTTTTTGGTAATATTATTAAAGACGGAGAGGGTTTTAAAGAGATCCCATAACCACTACAATCAAAACGTAAAAGATCATAACTAAACCTCAACATATACCATGAGGTAGACCAGTAAATACTGCAAAAAACAAAGACCCTAGGACACATAAGAAGAGGATAACTGAGATAGTTCTACCCCAACCTACCCATCCCTTGAGCAACAAAAGCAGCCATACAAGAAATATCCTCAGAATGATCCATCGCCCACCTCAGCGAACTCCAAATTTTTCTTTGATTACTATCAATGAGCTTCAAATTACGAAATATCGAGTGTTTTATCTCCTCAAAGGCCTTCGGGGCATGGACCTCCTCAATTGATTTCTCCCGATGGTAGTCGCACAAAAGGATGTCAAAATCAGGAGGGGAAGAGAGAGGGGAGGATTCATCATCCTCACCCGCTTTACTATGCAGATGCTTAGATTTACGTAAGCCACTTCCCATAGCAACACTGGTGGGCTTCATGTCCACATTCATAAGCTCCTCAATAGCCATATTACGAGACACATCGAATTTAACAAAGGGGCCAACCAAGGGAGCACAATTACCACCATCCGAAGCCTTACCCCGAACCCCTTTAGCAGAAACCTAAATCTTTCTAGAAACCTTCTCAGGTCCCAAACCGAAGGTAAATGAATAAATATCATCACTACACTCAGATTCAGCCTCTGAAACCACCTTAGAGCCACCAATAGTTGGACCAGGTAAATCTGCTACCACCTTAGAGCCACCCACCAAGGGACCTGGTAAATCTGCAAAAGGCTTAAGGATATCGTCAGCAACTAAACCTTGTTCCAGAGCTGTCTGTTCAAGCACAAGCAAGGCAATACCTTGATGGATGGGGGCCTACCCACAACCACCTTGCACGTTCATGAAAGACTTATTCAAAGATTGGAAAAGAAATAAAGGAATATTCATGTGAGCATGATGATGCAAGTGGTTTAAAAACATAGCATGAAAACTCCTAATAATCTCATAAGAATAATCTAAAGTGAAATAGTCCATAATAACCCTAGAAACATGGTTCCAAGGAGAGGACAAGGCCGAAGCACTAAAGTCGTTTTGGACTCTAGGCAACAATTCCTCTTTATCCAAAAAGATACTAGAGTGTCTATCACGATTGTGATAAGCACCATCTAAAATCAAACCAGTGGTCATGTTGATGAGCTCCGCCGTGACCTAAAACGACCACAAGCCAATCCTGACCCAACCATCATTCCAAGTAGCAACCATCCAACTAGTAAGCACTAGACTATGTGCATAAAAATTCTGAATACACACCATAAGACCTTCTTTTAGAATAGCTTTAACTTCATCGTCAAAGGTGATGGACGTAGGTTCCAATCGGGGCTTACTAAAAATTTTCTTAGGAGAGAAGAATTTCACCTTACCCATAGGAATAGAAAACCAGAATCTCTTAATCTCAGGCAGGAGAGAAAGAACCCAACCAACCACACTCGAACCAACAAGAAAACTCCAATGGATAAGACCCCATGACGGAACAAGGAAAAATACATGTTCCTCACCACCAAATTCAAAATCCAAAAATCAAAGAGGGAGTTGGGACTCATAAACGAGGAAAACCTATGAATCATGAGAATCGACATGAAGAAAGATAGGCCATCCCCAATATAAAAAATAGAAACCAACGCAATGGGCAAAAAAAAAAGTCCCCATCATGAGGAAAGACAAAAAAAGACAACAAGAACATACAATGAAAACAACTGAGAAGACTCCTGGGAAATGGGGGAAAAAACTTGAAAACCACAAAAGCAACCACAAAAGGGTTTCCCCAAATCAGACAAGATGTTTCCAACTCAAGAGGGCCTCCAACAGGTGTAAATAACATTCGAAGTAGGCTAGCCAAAGAACTATCATGAAGGTGCCATCTCATAGAAAAAGGGAAGACATGAACGAGGATCCCAACACCCTCGGGAAAAAAAATGTCAGAACCTGACCAGCCAAAGAACAAAAGCATGGTCAACTTCCCAAGGAAAAATAAACTAAGGAAGAGGTAAAATGACACTGGCTCACTCAGACAAGGTTTGAGAAACCGATGAAAAGCCATAAAGGCCCACCACATGAGCACATGAGGGAACATTGGGAAGGAGAACTTCAAAAATTTAAATTCAAAAATCCGAAGGGGGAAAGGACTCCCTGACACCACCTTAAACAAAAAATTAACCAAGAGGGTATGAAAAGACCTCGTAACAACCAGAAGAAAAGGCTCACCGTCGTCATAATAGCAAAAATCACACTCCAACACCAATCGAAAACTAGGAAAATTAGTCATTGAAGAGGCACCATCTGACAGAAATAAAGGTTTATCTTCATTAATAAGGTATATGATCTTGAGCAGAAAATTTGTACGCCAAATCATCAAGCATTGACGATATATGTCTAGATTTGCAAGGGATTCGGTTACCACATTCCCTTCTATATACTCATGCTTGATTAATGTCTCCTTCAAAGATGATAAATGGGCTTTGGATTCATCAATTAAATTAGAGTTTCACCAACTAGAACTGCAATCACATTTGAGCATATTTATAACGTTCAAAAAATCTCCTTCAATAACTACCCTATGGATACCAAGATCTTTGAGCATTTGAATTCCAAAAAATGAAGTACGTGCTTTAGCAAAGTACGAAGATTAGATGCCAATATCCTCCACAAAGGCCAAAATTAGATTACCAATGTGATCACAAATTACACCCCAACACCAACTTGACCTGAATTGCCCTTCGATGCACCATCAAAATTGAGCTTAAACCAACTTAAAGGGGACGGGGACCAGTGAATAGATGCATGTAAATTCAGATTTGGAGGGGTCTTAACTCTATGCGAAAACCAAGAATGTGCTCAACCACATAGTCAAGGTGGTATTTAGACATAGAGGTAAGAGTCTTTCAACGCCACCAGCACATTCTCTCCCACCTTCCAAATTACTTTCTGACTTAAATGAAAAATGTTGCCCTCAAAGTTTTTAAACACCCTCACATTTCGCTCCTTCCACACACCCCAAAGGAGATGAGGAAGTAAATATTTCTAGAAGAATTTTATATGGGGGGAATAAAAGGGTGACGTCCATTGGTGAACAAAGTCGTAAATATAATCCGACAAAGTCCAAGCAACCCCAACATGCTGAAGAGAAAAATAAAAAATATCCTGAAATACTTTGCACTTAAGAAACAAATGGGAAGTGGATTCCCAGTCTTTCTTGCATGAAAAATAATGGTTTAATAAATTGGAGCCCCTATTATGCAAATTATCTATGGTCAAAATCTTATTCTACACCGCCAGCCAGAAGAAAATATTTATATTTGGAGTTAAATTCTTAATCCAAATATTTGACCAAGGGAAATCACTATATCCCAGAGGACAAAGAAGGGAATAAGCAGACTTAATCGAAAAGGACCTCTCACTATCGCCATACCAAACCAACCAGTTCGCCACCTCCTCCTAGTGCACACCATACCACCGCAACTCAACCAAGAGAGAGTCCCACATAATTTGATCTTGGGTATTCCTTAGAAAGGGAGAGGAGGGAAACCAGATTTTACAATTATTCTGAAGAAAGAAGAAATCAACCACCTTGACATAACCTACCATTTTGGAGAGCAAAAACACACTACTGAAGTGAGGATCCTCGATGAGGGGGTGATCTATGATCCATTGGTCATCCCAAAAGGAAACAAACCTACCATTTCCAATCACCCAACAACAATTGTCTCTGATAAAATCCCTAGATTTAATCAGGCTGTTCCAAAACGAAGAACCTCCAGAAGAGAGATGATCCAAAATAAACTGTTAAAATTATATTTCACCTTAATAATTTGACATCGGAGACTATCAGAGTTGGAGGTAACCTTCCAAGCAATTTTGGAAACCAATGCCTTATTCATAACAACCACATTCTTAAGATTCAATCCCCCATCCATTTTCATTTTACAAATTTTCTCCCAATAAATAAGGTGAACCTTGCCCTTCAATTTTGGACTAGCCCATAGGAAGGCCTTACAAATACTATCAAACTTGGATGCCACCTTAGCCGGAATATTGAAGAGAGATAGAAATTATATGGGAATATTTTGAAGTGTGCTCTAAACCAAAATTGATTTCCCTGCTGGACTAAGGAGGGCACCCTTCTAGGAGGATAGCTTCCTCTGTACCCTCTCCAAAACTAGAGTCCAAAATAATTCCTTCAAGCAACCTACGAACAGTGAAAGTCCAGGATAGGTAGTTAGGATAGAGATAATCCTACAACCCAGAATAGAAGCAATCTTCTATTGATAGACCTCTAGAGTATTAATAAAAAGACACAAATTTTGAGATAGTTAATAAACTAAACCGTTGCTCTCCCATAATAGTCCAAGATTATTTTCACATCACGAGCATGAAATACCAATGCCATACAAGAGAGTAAAGTATCATCAGTAAATTGCTAGTGAGAAATCGGGTTGATCTGCAAGGCCGACCTAAGACCAAAATTAGCGCTTCAACTTTTAATAGATCATCCAAGAGCTTTTGCCATGAGGATAAAAAGTAAGGGGGAGATAGGATATCCCTGAAGAATCTCCTGGTATGAGTTAAATAAACTAGTAGGGGATCCATTAATCAGCACAGATAACCAAGCCAAAGAAATCGAGGCCTCCATCAAATTGACCCAAGAATCACTAAAACCAAACTTCCTCAATACCCTGAACAAAAATGACCAAGACACCCGATCATAAGCCTTGTTAACATCCAATTTAAGAATAAAAGTCACCCTGCCACTCTTATGCATCGAATGTAAAATTTCATGGATAACAATGGCATCGTCCAAAATTTGCCTCCTTGGCATGAAACCAATCTGATCAGAGTCAATAAGAGTAGGAAGAATTGACTTCAATCTATTAGCCATAGCTTTTGAGAATATTTTATAGACTGTATTGCACAAAATAATTGGCTTGAAGTCACTGAATGAAGTCACTAAGTCCTTTTTAGGAATGAGAGCAAGAAAGGTTGAATTCAAAGCCTTAGGAAATACCAAAGAACTTTGGGAATGACGAATAGCATTATAGACGTCCTCCCTACAGATATGCTAGAATTTTTGGAAAAAAAATAGGTGGAAAGCCATCAATTTCAGGGGCTTTGAGATGGCCCATAGACTTGAGCCCTGACAAGATTTCATCATCTAATAAGGGATCTTGGAGAGTAGCATTCATCTTATCAGAAACCTCTTCCTCGATCTCTATAATATCCAAATAGCGGATACCATCATACTTAACAATTTTCCTAATTCTGTTCCACCCTCTACGACGCAAAGTGGAAGAATGGAAAAAATGAGAGTTACGATCACCTTATTTCAACCAAAGCTCTCTAGATTTTTATTTCCAGAACAATTCTTCCTCATCCTGTATGTTATGAAGGGCACAAAGAGTAGCTTTTTCCTCCGAGAACAGATGATCGAAATACCCTTGGGAATCAATTTGTGCTTCAATCGAGATGATAAGTGATTTCAAGCATTCTTTTTCCCAAAAAAAAATTCCAAAGGAAAACTTATTCCAAATTTTAAGGTGGACTCTCAGTTTCTTTAGTTTATTCAACAGTTTAAACATACTAGTTCCATGAACTGGGTCCTACCACCACTCAATAACTTTGACCTCAAAATTGGGGTGATAACACCACATAACCTCAAAACGAAAGGGCTGGGGAAGAAATGAGAGACCCTCAAGAATTTCCAACCATAATGGGTTATGATCCGAACTGATTCTAGGAAGGGTGGATAAGGAGGCATCACCAAAAATATCAAAGGAGGAATTTGAGATGAAGACCCTATCAATCCTGCTAAGAATAAGACTATTTCATCCTCTATGATTACTCTAGGTAAACTTAGCATATTTGAGGTGTATGTCACAGAGATCTGCTTGGTTCACAAACTCATGGAAATAAAAAAGACTCCACTCATCAATAACATTGCCTCTGCACTTCTTAGAAGGAAACAAGGGAGAGTTGAAATCACCAACCACCATCCAAGATTCATGTTGAAAAGTAGCCCTCATCTCCAACAAAAACATCCAAAATGTGTGCCTATCGGTATAGGCATTTGGGGCATAAATATTTGACATAACCCACCACCTTTGAGATAATTTACACCAAAAAAGGATATTAATAACCCTATTAGACGAAGAAATGACATGACCCTCAAACTTAGATGAATTCCAAAATAAGAGGAGACCGCTAGCCGAGCCAGAGGCTTTAGAAGCCATAAAACCCAAGTCTTTCCAGACTACTTTCTGAGCTTCCACCCAAGCATACACATCCAACTTAGACTCCTCAATACAAAAACAAGTTGGGGATTTATCCCTCCTCAAAGAAGGAAGTAGACATTTTTTAGAGGTACTATTAAGCCCTCTAGTGTTCCAAGAACACACCTTCATTAAGAATTAAAAGGAAAGCTTTTTACCAACCCCACCAACTAAGGAGATTTAAAACCATTAAGCTTGATCTTTCTATCACCATTTTCAACTTCCACAACAAGGCGAGCTTGACCACCAATTGCTAAAGCCTCCTCCATAGCATTTTTTCTTCCTGACATCGTTGGGTGTCGACCAACTTTATTTACGAAGCCAAAGTCCACAAGTTTCTTACATTGTCTTCTAGTCTTGGGGTCAGGAGAACCTTTATCCATGACACACTTAGGGGATTCACCTAGGATAGAGATGCAACCAATGGGAGAATTCACTAATTCTTTAGGAGAGGAAGCCACTTTCAAAAGAGACGACTCCTGAACAGGAACTTCCAAAGAATCCTCAATCTCGATCAAGTCCAGGCATTGAAAATAACTTGATAGAGGAATATCATTCACAACTTCAATAGGATCCGCAGACAAAACCACTTCCAGATTACTCTGAAGATATTGAGTCTTAGGTGGACGAGGTGAATTTGGAATACCTATTGGATGAATCGAAGGACCATGCCCAGATGAATGGGGCGGTTGAGAAGAGAGAACATTTTTGCCTTTTGAACTCAAATATTGTTTTGGAGTATTTTTTCACCAAATCCTATTCTTCTTGGTGGGGGTTCTCCATTCATTCTTTTTCTCCAGATTAGGGGTAGCAGTTTCAAGGGATTTAGAAGGAATTCCCAACTTCTTCTGAGGACATAAAATTTTGTGATGCCCTCCCAAGCCACAAGATTGGTAGGCATGTGGCTTGTTTTCATAAATGAAAGATTGGGACTAGGTTCCCAGATGGGAAATGAGATCCACCACACTAGGAATATCTTTCTCAATATCAACCATTAAACTCGTTGTGACAAACTGACGATGAGAGTGAGACAACAAAACTTTGTCAAAGGAGATAAAGTCCCCTATGACTGACACAACAAATTGAAAAACACTCTCATGCCAAAGATACATCGAAAATTTAGGAAGGCAAACCCACACAAGAACCACGTTAAATCTTTGAAGCGTCGAGTTAAAATCATGGTCCCAATGATGGAGGAAGATACCGTGCTTGCCGAAGAAACAAGGACCACCCTCCAAAATCTTTCCTCGAATTCTCCTCACAAGAAATTCTTATGAGAAAAAAAAATTGAGGAAGCAAAGCAAGGTCAAGGGATCCCTTTGGATTCCATTTGGACAAGACCCAGTGCTTTAGAGAGTCCAAATTTGGACAACCATTGACCACCTTACCCACCAAATCCTAAGACCCCTTCCTCAACAAAGAATTAATAGTAAAATATGGGACATGAATCTGAAAGGAATTCCCATCAACCTTACACGGGGGAAACTCTTCTCCAAGAGGATCTCCCGAAATAGCCTGGGCATAGGAAGAAAGGGGAGGAGCCCCAGGAGAGGCCCTACCCTTAACAAACCCATGCTGAAACTTACCAGGATCCCACCATGGGCAAACACCATTTGAAACAAATTTACCTGACCAGAAAGGATCGTCCAAGTTGATCTCATCCGCCACCAAAACATCACCATCAACCGAATCACTAGTGTACCACATCGCTCCTCAAACCAGTCGTTCCCAATGTTATAATGTTATTAATTTTATATTATTATATTAATTTTAATTTATTTTTTAAAATTTTTTAATGTAAAATATTTTTTTGAAGTTTATATTATAATTTTAAATTACAATTAAATATTGATTAAGAGATATTATTGGTAATATAAAAGTGATATTAGGGTGTATATTGCAATTCAAATTTTGAGAGGAGATCTTTGTCTAAGCTTTTTATGAGGATTTTTATTCAAAATGAGTGGACGCGAGGGCCCACTTATATTAAGTTAAAGATATCCTAATAACTTGATTATCATGTATCCGTTACTAATAATTCAAATTTACTATTGAAATAATTTAAATGTTGAAGCTAACAACTTGTTACCTATGTTATATATATATATATATATATATATATATATATATATATATATATATATATTTTTTTTTTTTAATTTGTGGAAAACATCCCAAAAGGGATGCCACTTTCGGGTAAGACCCAAGGAGGAGGCAGGGGTCTATATATATATTATTGTTGGAACTTTTTATAGTGATATGGAAATATTATGTTCTAATATAAAATGTTAATAGTGAGAATATTTTTGCTTTTGTATTTTTCTTATTTTAAATAAATGAATGTAGGTAGTTTCATCTTGGATTCCTTAAAATATGTGTTATGTAGGTAAATCTTGTAAACATGTATGAAATACATGAGAGTGTTGATGTTGTGCATCACACATATCACAAAATTGTTAATAGATCAAATTTAATCTTATAAACTATAATGGGTATGCAAGAAATACCATATAAGAAAGATCCCTCTTCATGTATGGAATGAAATGGTAAATGTATATTTTCAAATATTAAATCCTTTTCCCTTATACATAATTGCTATATTGGTGTATCTACTCTTTTATTGGGAAATGATATCCATGTTTGGATAAACAAGAGGGGTCCTAATTTAATATTTTTGAATGTAATATCATTATAAAAAATTATACAAAACATGGGAGGAGAGACAACAAATACAAGATTCTAATAAATATTTGAACAAAATTCTATTAGAGGTAATAAACAACTTCTATAGATTGGTGGATAATGGTGTCAAACACAATCATAATTATAGAAAGTGTTTTGGTGACATGCATCCACCAAATATCTAAACTAGAATAAATAAATTCATGTATCTATATTGAGAAATAATTTAGAGTATCATATAGTTTTTGGATAATACTTATTTATGCATTCCTAATGTAAGAGATTATAAGAGATTATTCATTGTATGTAGAGTGTTTAATAAATTACCTCAAAGAGTTTTATGGCTATTTAAGAGTAATAAATAGTGCATAATTCTAAAATGGGTGTGCACATGGATGTTAGAATAAGTGAATATTCTGTTAAGTTCACTAGGATACACACTTGAGTTTCCACTCCTCCATATGTCAGAAGAACTCTAAGTGGTGTCTTCATCAGGTTTTATGAGTTGTTGTAATCCAACGGCTCTCAATGATCAACTCTTCTATTTATACAGAGTTGATCCTAGAGATAAATCAATCAGTTCCACTCTTCTCTTCATCTTTTTGTGTAATACTTTGCATATCTATTATTGTGAAATTCTAACATGGTATCAAAGCAGGATAGATTTTGCTAGTATTCTCTCTTGAAGGTTCTAGGATATGATTCATTTACTTTGGATAATTTTTTTGGCTATCTATCTTCAAAGTATACATTAGTCTCTTTTTTATCCATTGTTTTTTTTTTGAAAAATTTGAAAAAACTTGTATTAAAACAAAGATCAATTACAATATGGGAAGAGACTCTTCCCAACCGAATTTAGAGAGAACACATGCTTACAATAGTAGAAGAAGATTTGCAATGGAGCCAAATCTCCTGAACCATTAACTAGCTAGCAGGGGGGTCGGCATGGACAGTTGATGCAGCTTGTCACGAAATCGTGACACTATTCTACTCCTTAGGCTGCGAACATGCAACATGTCGTGATATCGTGAAACATTTCCCCTCTGGCCACGAAAAAGCAACATGTCGTGATATTGCGACATTTTCCTTCTTTGGCCACGAAAATTCAACAAGTCGCGATATCGCGACACTTTTCTCCTTTGGGCATGAAAGTGCAACATGTCACGATATCGCGACACTTTTTCTCTCTCGGCCGCGATGAAGCAACATGTCGCGATATCGTGACACCTTTTCTCCTTTGGTCGTGAAAATGCAACATGTCACGATATCGTGACACCATTTCTCCTTTGGTCACGAAAATGCAACATGTCGTGATATCATGACACCTTTTCTCATTTGGCCACGAAAATGCAACATGTCACGATATCGCAACACCTTTTCTCTCTTGGCTATGAAAATGCAACATGTCGCAGTATCGCGACACCTTTTCTCCTTTGCAGTGAAAATGCAACATGTCGTGATATCGCGACACCTTTTCTCCCTTGGCCGTGAAAATGCAACATGTCGCGATATCGTGACACCTTTCCACCCCTGGCCGTGAAAATGCAACATGTCATGATATCGTGACACCTTTCCACCCCTGGCCGCGACGAAGCAGCATGTCGCGATATCACGACAACTTTCCACCCTAGGTCGAGATGAAGCAACATGTCACGAAATCATGACAAATTTCCTCCCTTGGCCGCGATGAAGCGACATGTTGTGATATCGCGACAACTTTTTGCCCTAGACCACGATGACGCAACATGTCGTGATATCGCGACAACTTTCTACCCTTGACCACGATGACACAACATGTCGTGATATCGCGACAACTTTCCTCCAGTGACTGCGACGGCACAACATGTCACGATATCGCAAAAACTTTCCTCCAGTGATCGCGACGACGGAACATGTGATATCGCAACAACTTTCCTCCAGTGACCGCGACAGTGCCACATGTCGCGATATCGTGACAACTTTCCTCCAGTGATTATGACAGCGCAACATGTCGCGATATCGTGACAACTTTCCTCCAGTGACCGCGACGGTGCAACATGTCGTGATATCGCGACAACTTTCCTCCAGTGACCGCGACGATGCAACAAGTCGCAATATCGTGGCAACTTTCCTCCAGTGACTGTGACGGCGCAACATGTTGCGATATCGCGACAAGTTTCCTCCCTTTGCTTTTTCATTGATCATTGGCTCAAGGACCTTTCCAGACCCTGTTTAATCACCTCATCCTCAATATCCATGTCACTGTGCAACTGAACTCCAACCTCCTTTTTCGCACCCATCTTAGCTAGAAAGTCAGCCGCTTTGTTCAAATCTCTACTCGCATAAACTGGGATCACGTCCTCCAATTCCTTCCATAATTATTTAATTTGGGTAACAAGATCCCTCAACCTCCAAGCTTTTAGATCAAATTTCCTCATGCAGTCTAGAGCTCCAAGCATTATTTGCGAGTCTGATTCAAGAATAATCCTGCGGTGGCCATGTTTCACTACCCAAACAAAAGCAGACTTGATGGCAATGGCTTCGGCTTCATTGTTAGTGGTTCTTCCTAGGCCTTGCAATTCCCAATAGAGCACAGTCCCAGCATGGTTCTGGAACACCACTCTAATTCGGCTCTACCCGGATTGCCTTTTGCAGCTCCATCAGTATTGATTTTAATCCAACCTTCAGGGGGAGGTTTCCAACAATTTTTGTCCTGTCCCTCTTGCATTTCAATGCGTTCTTCCATAGCTCCAATGTCAATTTGAGCTTCCTCCTCAGCATGAATAGCCACAGTTTCGATAACCTTGCTCCAAATGGTCTACCAAACCCCGTCTAGAGTAGTAAAAGTTTCTCTAAAAATTTTGGCATTTCTTTCCAGCCATACTTGCCACCAAATAAATCTTAAACCGAGATCCTAGCCAAAATGAAGAGCTTTAGATTTGAATCTACCTTTTTGCCATTTTGCCCAGATATTCATCCAGTTTAGGTCACCACTTACTTGAATTTTAAAGTAAGCAAACCAACGCAGCCAAATCTGTTGGGTGAAAGGGCAACCAAGCAGCAAATGGTCAACAGTTTCCTCGCTCTTGTAGCATAGTACACATTGAGAAGGGCCGATGATACCTTTTGATTTGAGATTATCAAAAGTGAGGATTCCATTGTGCATGCACTGCCAGGAAAAAAAGTTAACTTTTGGCCAGCCTTTAGAGTGCCAGATTTTCCTCCAGTCCTCAACCTAAAAAGTATGAGAGGGGGCTCTAGGAGAATGCTGTCATATCCGTCCTTTACTATATAGATGCCAAGACTCCCAAAGACCTAGGCTAATTCATCCTTCATGTCTCCCCCTGTAAGAAATATTTCTGTCAAAATTTTAGTCATGATGGGAATCAAATTCGGAGGGATTGAAATGGGCCACTCATCCAACTTATTGAACTACTTAAACTTACATTCCCCCAGCTGAGTAGTTGTGAAATAAATTTCAATACGAATCCATCCCTTGGCTTCAATGGCTAATTTTATTTTTTGTAATTCTAGAAATTCAGCAATGATGGGTGGGAACTGATCCCAAGAATCAGTTCAAAAATGAGCCTTCTCCCCTCTTCCCACTTTCCAAAATAAGCGGTCTTTAACAACCTTAGACCCTAACTTGAGAGCCTACCAAACTAGGGACCCAGTACCATCCAAGGGGATGCGAGCTACATCGATTGGGTTGGCTCTGTCCCGGTATTTGCTAGTTAGGATTCTACTGAAGAGGGAGGTGGGTTGGGAGATCCATCTCCAGATGTGGCTTTCCAGCCAAAGCTTTATTATTCAGCTTAGATTTTCTCAAACCCAGACCTCATTTAACCTTGGGCTGGGTAACTTTGTCCCGACCCACTAAGGCCCACTTTATCTCTCCCTTTGCTTCTTCCCATAAAAACTTTCTAGCCATCCTGTCCAACTCTTTCCATATTGTAATCGGGGCAGCCAGGATAGAGAATTTGTAAATTGGCATGGCTTGAATGACTGACTGTAAGAACATTAATCTACCACCATAACTTAACCACTTGTGAGACCAGTGATTAATTCTATCCTTGATACACTCCAACAGATTCCTCCATGTGTCTAATTTTAGCTTCTTAAAGTGCAAGGGGACCCCCAAGTAAACCACTGGGAGAGAAGTCCTTGTGAAAACCAAGATTTCTAAAATTTTGTTCTAAAGCCTTTGCTCCAGATTAAAAAAAACCACTTTGGATTTCTTGTCATTAATGACCTATTGAGTAGCCCTGAGATAGACATTAAGAGTATCCCTAATCATTCTTTGCTTCCCTGAAGCTGGCCACTCCCACAAAACTAGTGTCATCCATAAACTGTAGGTGCGTTAAAACTTTGTCACCCACCCTGATACCAAATAATCTACCTTGTTGTCTTCTCCTCAAGAAAAGTCTGCCAAGACCTTCAGCCAAAATGAGAAAAAGATAAGGAGAACATGGATCCCCCTGGCGCAGTCCCCGAGTAGCTCCAAATGGTTGCGAAGGAAGGCCCTTGATTAGCACAGAGTAAGTCGGGGTAGAGACATAGCTCATGACCCACTCTATCCAGTCCTAAGAGAAACCAAAGGCTGCCATCATTTTAGCCAAGAAACTCCATTCAACCCTGTCATAAGCCTTTGACATGTCCAGTTTAATGAACATCCCTTTATTACCAGAAGTTTGCATTGAATGGAATGCTTCCTGGGCCACAACCACCCCATCCAGAATATGTTGTCCCTCAACAAAACCCCCTTGCTCAGAGGAGACAATGTTATGAAGAAGAGGTTTTAGGTGCTCAGCCATTACCTTTGTGATTATTTTGTACAGCACATTACATAAGGCAATAGGCCTATAATTTGAAATATGAACCCACTCCTCCCCTTTTGGAATTAAGGTAATGAAAGTGTGGTTTATAGCTTTAAGCATTCTCTTATTTTCTCTGGACTCTTCTACAACAGCCATTACATCTTCCTCTAAGTAGTCCCAAAAAGACTGAAAAAACTCAATTGGGAAGCCGTCTGGACCAGGAGTTTTACCAGTGCTCATTCCAAAGACCACAGTTTTCAATTCATCTCTATCAATGGGTTTGAGGAGGGACTGATTTTCATCCTCAGAAATAACAGCAGGTATGACAGAAATAACTTCATTTTGGGCCTCTACATCTTGTACCACACTTTCCTTAAAAAGCTTAGAAAAATAATCCATAGCATGGGAATGTATACCTGGAAGTGTATCAAAGGAATGACCATTCTCATCTTGAAGGGCCTCCATCTTATTCATCTGTCTTCGAGCACAAGTAGTCCGATGAAAGAATTTTGTATTTCTGTCCCCTTCTAATAACCAAGTGGTTCTTGCTCTCTGCTTCTAATAGGTCTCCTCCTGGTTGTCAATGTCCTCAACTGCTGTATGCAAGGCATCATCCTCAGATTTGAGCTGGTCTGTAATTACTCCTTCTCTGAACTGTTTTTGGACCTCATCCCATCTGGCCACCAATGGAGCTCTTTGGGCCTGGAAGTCAGTTTTATTAGCATGCCTCCAATACTTCAACTGAGATTTGATATATTGTAGTTGTTTGTGGATTCTGAACATTGCTCTCCCATAATTTGGGTGGCCTTCTTCCCAGCACTGTGGAATTTTCTCCCGAAGTTCTTCTTTATGAAGCCAAAAATTCTCAAATCTGAAAGGTTTGTGATGCTGCCCCATCCTAGTCCCGCATTCCAATAGAATGGGATAGTGATCTGAAACTGGGCCTTCTAAAATCTAAAAATTTATATTCCATTTTACAAATGCCTCCTCTAAAACTAGAAAATGATCTAGCTTAACCTTCCTGCTATGTGGCTCTCACCTTTTATTAGTCCAAGTGAAGTTAATGCCAGGACATTTAATGTCCACTAAGTGCAAAGCCTGGACTTGGGCAATCATGAAATGGTCCCCTAGGTCTAAAAATGGTGATCCCCCTTCTTGGTCTCTATAAGATAATTTAGCATTAAATTCCCCTGCTATAATCCAGTCTAGATCTTCCTTTGAGGTTTGCATGTTATGCACAACCTTCCACTGTCACCTCCATCTAGGTTTTGAGACCCATAAAATTTTATGATTAGAACGTGTTTCATAGTGACATTATTCCTAAAAAGAGAAGTGATAACACCCCTCCAGGCAAGATGTTCTATTGCAGACCATTCAAGAGAGTTCCATAGAGTAACAATCCCCCCTGAGGCACCTTGGGCAGCCACTTCCATATGACCAGCACCCCTCCAAATTTTGTTGGCTGTTTTGGACATAAGATCTAATGACATCTTTGTCTCCTGTAAAAGCAAAAAATCAGTATTATGATTCTCTAAAAGTCTTCAAACAGTAGATTGATGGGTTCTGTTGTTTAAACCCATCACATTCCATGATTGTATAATCATTGGTTACCCTAGGAGAAATAAGAGTCTATTGTCCTCACCGATCCTCCCGTGATCAATTTGTCTCCTTGGGCTGCTAGCAACTCCTTATTGAATCTTCTACCTACTCCCTAAGAATTGTTGTTTTTTGATATTTTTTCTACCTGGGTTATCCCCAAAGTTGGACTTTACCTGTTCTTCTCTGCTATTCCCATGTTGACATCCTGAGATACTGTCTGCTCCTAGTTATGCACTACTAAAGCCCCTGAACACACTGGATGTGATACCTCATAGAGTTTAACTACCTGCTATATGACGGGAGGAGATGAGAGAGGGAGTTGCTCAGGAATATTAGAAGTTTCCTTATAACCACCCATGCCCTCCATAAATTGTTCCTCTTCGTCAACCAGTGACTTAAATATCTCATACCTATTGGTAGGTCTGAGATGGGATTGCTCCTTTCCCTCTTTTTTATTTGTCCGTATTTTTCTTCTGGGTCGTTCAAAACCCTCTCTCTCGAGCTTCCTAGCCCTGAACGGTGCTATTAGAATCTTTATTAAGTGTTGCCTTATCCTCTTTAGGCAGGTTTGGCATTCCTAAAGGAGCCTCCAATTTAGCATTCATATTATTAGGGCAGAAATGGGCCAAATGTCCATGTTTGTGACAAACCCTACATCTAAAGGGTAGGGCCTCATAGTCCAGTTGTTGAATCCAGGAGAGTCCTACCAATTCAATTTCCATCGCTGCCAGCAAAGGCTGGCTGAGATCCATCTCCACACATATTCTTGCATACACCGCCATGCTCCCTTCAATTGTGTCTTTGGCAACACCCAGATGTCTTCCAATAGAATTGCCAATCCTTGCCAACACTTGCTCACTCCAAAATTCCATTGGAAGAGCATATAGTCGGATCCATACTGGGACAGTAATAGGTTCAACTCGGGGATCGAATCCCACTCTCCATGGTTGAACAAATAGCCCTGTCGAGCCATGATTTTTCTTCTCTGACTTGAAAGCCTTATTTCTATCGGCCAAAGACGAAAAGCTAACAATAAAATATCCATTGCTAATAAACCACAATGAATACTCACTATGAGGCTCCCAGTTTTGGCGGATCCAAGAGTGCAAAAAATTTAGGGAAGGACGTATACCCATGAACTTGCAGATTAAATCGTGATTAGCTTTGTAAATGACTGATTCTTCAACCATAATTGGCTTGATGACAATTTTTGGCCTGGTTTCGGCCTACGACAAACATCCATTCACACGATGTGCTGTTGACCTATTCCCAGCAGCCGTGAAGAGCATTTTATATGCCATTTTTTGAGCTTCGTCGTTCTTTGGAGGAGAATTTTTTTTAAACAAATTTGCGTATGAGATATTACTCCCTGGAAAAGGATCCGGAGAAGTCCCCATTGGACCCTCCTGGGGAACCGATCTAGCCTTCAGATCCACCGTACCCTGAAGGCACTTCTGCAATCTAGCTGATGCCCTAGATTTTTTGAGGTTCCAGAAACCCTAGTTCAAAGGAAAAAATTGCCAGAGCTCATTTTCCTGCCCTTTTTTATCCATTGTTATTTTACTATTTCAACATATTTATTTTTATATGTTGCATATTATTTCATATATATTTTAAATTCGTGCTTGAGAAATTTTTTAAGAAAATAGAGCTATTTTATTTCTTTAAAAAACATGGATTACCCTATGTGAAGGCACTTTTCTCACCCTTATTTTCAAAGGAAAAAGAGCCCTTTTATTTTATTTATTTATTTATTCTCTCTCAACGTATTCATGTTATTCTAACTCTTAGTTATATCCATTTCTTTTCGATAGCAAAAATCTCGGATGAACCAAGTGTTAACTTAGGAAATATTTTGAATTTCTTTTATTCACTCGTGGAGGGAATAAAATCCCTCCCTCATTAATATTTCACTCCTTGTTCTATGAGCTTAGAGGTCCTCAATTTTATGAGTTCGCAGTAGATTGCATGAAAGATGACATCTTATGAGAAATGGTTTGGGAAGAAACCTATGGTAGGCTATTTGGAGAATTTTAAATCATATAGCCTCCATAATACAAAGGAGGATGAGGTTATTATTAGTTGGGATGTGGAATTTTAGGGTAATGTTGCAAGTGCTACATTGATCAAGGCTTGTTCGATTCCATATTTTATTTGTCATTCTTCAAATGTGGGGTAGGGGGGCATCTAGAGTTAATGACAATCATCATGAGATTGAGAATGAGGATGTTGCCAATGGGAGATATTTTTTTCTAGCGTTTGGCACCATCTGTGGCACTCTCAACGTACACTCCAAAATTATATAGATGTTAGAAAATTCCTAACGCTCGTTGGCACTCTTGTTACAACTTTGGCCTCTTCGTTTCAAACTCTCTGGCGCACTCATCATTCATTTAGATGTCTAGGGGTTTGCTCATTTGGATCGTTGTTCATCTCAGAGTTTGTATAATTGGTGCTCTCTCTTAGACGGTATTTATACCACACCTCCTGCAGTTCAATTCAAAAAGTATATTGCTTTATATATTTTTATCTAAAGAGAACGTATTTTTAGGAACAACGCTCTAGCTTCTGTTTCCTTTTGTCAATTCAGACGGTATTTTAGTAACAACGGTCTAGGCCCTCTAGAGGAGGCATCTTCGTTTAACATTTTTTGCAGGTATCCTGGCTTTCCGTAGGCTCACCACAATTTGTTTTGAAATCTCCTTTTTTATTTTTATTTTAAATGTAAATTTAAATAATTGGTTTCCAAATGTTTATTTATTTATTTATTTAAGTAATTAGTTTCTTATTCTATCCTTTTTATCTAAAATTGCAACATTACGTGATTAAAACTAGGGTATTTTTATCTAATCATTTTTCTGCAGCGTTACATGTTTTAAGAAAAAGGATTGCTCCTTCTCTCTTTCACCAGTGTTAGCCTCTGCCCATACGGCCCTCTAGAGAGGCATATCCTTTATGTATTATGCAGTGTTAGCTTGGTGGCCTCCCTCATGACGGTTTCCTCTCTCCAAGTTCCCTATTTTTTTGCTTTCCACTGCTTGTTGTTTCAAGCTGAAAGTATGTAATTTTTTAATTTTTCGCATTTCCTTTTGTTAGATCTCAATTCGTTCAAATTGTGGGGTTTTTTAATCCATTATCTACGTTTTTTTGACAGGCCCAATATTATTTATTTTGGCTCTCCTCAAAATGGCAGATAACCAAATTGTATATTTATAATATAATATTTCTTTGGGGGGTTCTTAGAGTGCACGTTTTTGCACTCTTATGTGTCAAGGGGGGTATATTTTCTTTGCTTTAGCTCCTTCATAGTTTATTACATCTAGATATCTAAATATTTGTTTACCTTTTTTTCCTATAACATAGATTTACATATTGTTTTTTATCACATTAAAAGCTATTTCATTTTAAGCCTACAACTCTAATATTTGTTTATATTCTTAATTTAAAAATTATTACATTAAGGAATTTACAATATTGGATTATTTTAGAGAATATTTCATTTTAAGATAATATTTTTATTTTTTGTTAAAATTTTAAATAGTTTATCAAGATATCTACATTTCTTTCAAAGTAATTTAATTTATAATTTTTTAATAAAATCATATATTTTAAAATTACTTTGATACACCATTTCACTCAAATATCTTTTGTCTACGTTCCATGTATCAAGATCCTAATTTATAAATTTTTAATAAAATCATATCTTTTAAAATTACTTTGATACACCATTTCACTCAAATATCTTTTGTCTACGTTCCATGTATCAAGCTCCTAAAAACTTATAGTCTCCCTCACGTAAGGGCAGGTTTTTTGGAAACTTGGTATAAAGGCCTGACAAATATTTTATTATCAACAGTTTTATTAGGAAATCTCAAAACTTATAGTCTCCCTCATGTAAGGGCAATTTTGGAGAAGACCAATTAAAATAGTTGCCCCCTGCATTTCAAAATCAAAACCCTTCTTATTATCATATTACTTATAGTTTCCCTCAGGTAAGGGTGGGTACTTGATCCTAAAGGATTTGGTAATATAAGGTAAAACAATTATAGGCCTCATTATACTTATAGTTTCCCTCTTGTAAGGGCAAGTATATTTGATTCACCTATTATTGAACAAAGCTTCATTTTCCTTAAATCAATTAAATTCCTTTTTTGGAGTTTTAAAGGGGGGAGTATTAATAATTTTAAATCCTCAAAAATGAATTCAATTGAGCCTCTCACCCCTCATAATTTTCACACTTGGAAACCTAAAATTTTAAATCTCATATCTCAAAAAGGTCTTACTCATTTATTAGAAAAAAAACAACCAGAATTTGATAAAGAATATGAAATATTTGTTCATAAATGAAAAATGCACGAAACTATGGGTATTATTAGTACCAATGTTCATGAAATCTTGTGGTTTCATATTGCAGATTGTAAAAATCCTCATAAAAGTTGGGAGAAATTAAAAACCTTGTTTGGAAAATTAGATCAGATGAGATCAATGCAACTAGAAGCTAAACTAACTTCTTTATCTCCTGAATATTTTAGTAGTATTATTGATTTCCTCACTAAGTTCAAAGAATTCCTCACTCACTATAAATGCAGTGGGAAGACTAAGATAGAAGAAGAATGCATTTATATAATCCTTTCTAAGCTAAATGATGTTTTTCAAATTTTTACAACCACCTTCATATCTACTAAATATGCTCTTGGTGCAACCTTTAAAATGCCCTCTTTAGAAGAATTTTGTGATAGATTAACTAGGGAAGAAACCAAACTTGCTAGATATGAAAACTCTTCATCTTCTTCAAAAGCCTTAGTAGCCTCCACCTCCTCTAAATAAAAATTCAAAAATAAGGAAAAGACTCCCATTACATGTACTCACTGTAAGAAGAATGGTCACTCTGCTAACAAATGCTGGAAAATATTACAATAATTAGAGGCATCTATAAAGGATCAAAATATAGAAAATAATAATCAAATATGAAAATCCCTTAATGTTCAAGGAAAAACCTCCAATTCTTCCTTTAATTATTGGGTCCTAGATTCTGGAGCAACTCATCACATGTTTGCTTCAGACAAGTCTTTCTCTTATATCTCCTCTAGCTCTACTCATAGCATAGAATTAGGGGACTCTTCCTTCATTCCTATCAAAGGGAAAGGGGATATAACCATTTATGGTGGCTCTATAAACAATTTTATCTATGTTCTAGACATTGCCACCAATATCCTATCCATTTATCAAATTTGTACTTTTGGAAATGGGAAAATTGTTCTCTTCTCCCCAACAGGAGTTGAGATAAGAGATTTTCAACTCCCTAATTCTCGTGGCAAAAAGTAATATTGATCATAAATCTCGTCTTTTCCTCTTCAAAGGCTTTTAAAATCTAGAAGGAGCCTTGTATTTTACGGCTCATAGTAATCTTAATAGTCAAATTTGGCATGAAAGGTTTGTTCATCTTAATTATAACTACCTAAAATATTTGTGCACCCATAATATGGTTAAAGTATTACCCCAAGTCTCTTCCAGTGATGGGGTTTTGTCCTAGATGTGCTCTTGGAAAGTAGCATCAAGATCCTTTCCACCCAAGTAGTTCTCTAAAAACCTCATCTCCTCTAGAATTAATCCATAATGACTTAATGACCTTTCCTAAAAAATCTTTTAAAGGAGCAAAGTATGCTCTTACATTTATTGATGATTTTTCTAGAAGGTCCTGGGTCTACTTCCTCAAATATAAAAGTGATGTGTTATCCCACTTTAAAATCTTTAAACTCTTATTTGAAAATCAGGATTCTTGCAAAATCAAGAAGATTTGTACTGATAATGGGGGGGGGAGTACTGTAGTAATGAGTTCTCCATATTTCTTTCTAATCATGGTATAATACATCAACATTCTGTCTCCCATAATCCTCAACAAAATGGCATTGCATAAATAAAGAACCGGACATTAAAAGAGATGGCTAATTGTATGATCCATTCAAGAGATCTTCCAAAAGTTTTTTGGGCAGAGGATATTAACTATGCAAATTATATTCAAAATCACACACCTCATAAAGCTCTTGACCAAATTACCCCTTAAGAAGCATGGTCTAGCTTAAAATTGGATGTTTTCAATTTTAATATTTTTGGATGTATTTCTTGGGCTCACATCCCAAAGAAGAAAATGAAGGCTCTTGATAAAAAAATTAGAAAGCTCATATTTATTGGTTATTATGAAGAATTGAAAGCATACAGGCTTCTTGATACCTCAACTCATGAGCTATTCTTTAATAGGAATGTCCAATTTGATGAAACATTCCCTCAAAAAGATCCTCCAAATGACTCTTCCTCCATTAAGCCTTCTCCTATAGTAGAACCTCAATATTATGAAGAGCCAACCCTTGAAGTTAATTTGGTTATTGATAATCAAGATGAAGAACCTGTAACTCCTTCTCAATGTCTTTCAACTCCTTCAACCCCCTCTTCTATTCCAAAATGGGCCCGCACAATTGTTAAAGAAGCTACTCCCTACATTCAAAAATATTCATTCAAATAGATCATCCAACCCCATAGGTTCTAGTATTGTATGTCAATCCATTTCCTCTGATACTCAAACCTTCAAAGAAGCCTCAGGTATAAAATAATGGGAAGATTCCATGGATAATAAATTTTCTTTCTTGATAAAAAATGATACTTGGGATTTAGTTCCCTTACCTAAAGGAAGAAAATTAGTTCGATGTAAATGGATCTTCAAAATAAAATATGGGCCTAATGGAGAAATAGATAAACACAAGGATCGTATTGTATCCAAAGGTTTTTCTCAAATAGAGGGTATTTATTATACAAAAACCTTTGCTCCGGTTGCAAAAAATGAATTCTGTTAGATTGGTTCTTTCTCTATCCGCTTCCCATAAATGGCCAGTCTATCAAATGGATGTAAAAAGTGCTTTTTTACATGGAAATTTAAAAGAATAAATATTCATGGAACAACCTGCTAGTTTTACTCAAGACTCCTCTCCTATTTGTTAGATTAAAAAATATCTATATGGCCTCAAACAAGCCCCTAGATCTTTGTATGAGAAGATGGACCCCTTCCTTCTTTCAGTAGGTTTTTCTCATTGTGAGTATGACAATACAGTTTACATTTGGAGAAGTAAAGGAAATATCACCATTATTTTTCTTTATGTTGATGATCTTCTTCTTATTGTTAGTAACCTCACTCACATTCAGAATATAAAATATTCACTCTCTAAAAAAATTGAAATGGCTGATCTAGGTCTAGCTCATTTCTTCCTTGGAATTCAAATAAAACAAAGTAAAGCATGGATCACCTTATGTCAACAAAAGTACACTCAAGATCTCCTTCAAAAGTTTAAAATGACATATTGCAAACCTTCTCCTACCCCTTTTAATCTAGCATTCATCTCAGTGCTTCCTGCTCATCCCCTCCTTGTGATGCTACTCTATACCGTCAGCTTGTAGGTAGTTTGTTATACCTTACTCATACTCGACCAGATATCTCCTATGTTGTTGGGCTCATATCCAGGTTCTCTCATAACCCTCATTTTAGTCATTGGCAAGCAACTAAAAGAATTATTTGTTATTTGTAGGGTACTACACACTTTGGACTCATCTATAAAGAAGACTCTATGGATATCATTGGCTATATAGATTCATACTGGGTAGGATAAATAGACGACATATGTTCTACCTATGGATATGTTTTCTACCTTGGTTCTTCACCGATAGTCTGGTTATGTAAGAAAAAACAAATAATAGCATTATCTTCTACAGAGGAAGAATATAAAGCAGTAGTTTTAGCTAGTCAGGAAGACATTTGGCTTCATCAAATTCTTAAAGAATTTAGTTTCTTCCATAAAAGGCCTATAACGCTTTGGTGTGACAATCAAAGCACAATTTATATTACACGCAATCCAGTTGAGCATCAGCGCACCAAACATATTGAGATCCATATGCACTTCATTAGGCAACATATTCAAAATGGGGATATACACTTAGAATATATTCCAATAGAGAATCAAATTGTAGACATCTTCACCAAGTCATTTCCTTCTTCGTGTTACCTTCAGTTGTGAGAAAAACTTGGAGTATTACAACTGCATTGACAAAGAGGTCTTCCACCTCTCACTATATTGTACATGAGTACCTCATCAGGCCTTCTTGTCGGGACTCATATTTTATTTTGTTAAAGAGGACAATCTTCGCCATTCGAAGACAAGCCTCTTTCATACTTCTTTGCTTTTGATTGATGGCTTTTCCCACTATGTTTTTACCATCATTTCAAAATAAATAATTGATAGTTGGTTTTTCCCACAAGGGTTTTTTTCCACCAACTATCTATGATGTACATGAGTACCTAATCAGGCCTTGTCGCCAGGACTCATTTGTAGAATCTTCCCTAGTATCACTTAAGAGGGGGTGTTAGAATAAGTGAATATTCTCTTAAGTTCACTAGGATACACACTTGTGTTTACACTCCTCCATGTGTCAGGAGAAATCTAAGTGGTGTCTTCATCAGGTTTGATGAGTTGTTATAATCCAAAGGCTTTCAATGATCAACTTTGCTATTTATACAGAGTTGATCCTAGAGATAAATCAATTCGTTCCACTCTTCTCTTCATCTTTTTATGTAATACTTTGCATATCTATTATTGTGAAATTCTAACA
Organism: Wollemia nobilis; assembly: GCA_028583015.1. NCBI lineage: Eukaryota > Viridiplantae > Streptophyta > Pinopsida > Araucariales > Araucariaceae > Wollemia > Wollemia nobilis. The sequence continues at coordinate 8,088,994 of JAQPPZ010016717.1, read as the reverse complement.
ATGGATAATATAATTCTTTTTCATATTGGCAGCATTTTCAACCTCTATAAAATGGGAGGAGCAATAATTTTTTCTTTCTATGTATGGGTAATATTAAAGTCAAACATGTAGAATAATTGTCATTGTTAAGAGTGCATCCAAAACCTATAATCTCTAACCTTTTTCAAGTAAAGGAAGAAATTGCATTCATAATTGGGGTTGGTTCAAACAAGTATGACTTGTCCCATGATAATTATGATAAGAAATATATGAATTCCTCATCTAAATATAGTCTCAAATATTTTAGCTGGACCTACATGCCACCTTACCCCAATTTGTTATCACCAAGAGGAAAAGCTATTAAACTATTGTTTAAATCCATAAACATATATAATAACTTTAATATCATTTATTACAGACATGCAAAATTTCTAATGTCAATTTTGAATGCCAAATATAAAGGTGTACATAATTTCATCTCTTTATTGATTATGAATCCTGAGAAAGGGATGATAGACATTGTGGTTCAAAAGCCATACTTAGTAATTGTTGATAAATTTACTAGTAAACTCAAATCTAGCTATAGAATTATTATCTATGAGGTCTTGCTAGGCCTTATACTATAAAATTACTTTGTAATTTGACGTAACAAACAATAATAGTTATTGTCGAGTGGTATTTATGATTGATTCTAAACATTAAATTACTAGAAATAAAATATTAAACATAACATTTGTAAGCAATTCAGAGTGATAGATCATCCAAATTGTACATGAAATAGGAATAAGAAATATTGTTATCTTTTTCTTCCTAGATTTTGTTGGTGCTTATGTGTTAGGTTAGGCTTCAAGTATTTTACATCATATCCTTCAAGATTAGGAGTATTCATGCAATAAATATTGATCATAATTGAAAATAAATACTCTTTCTTGGTTCCTAGGTTAATTTATATCCTTCTCTAAGGAGTATATTCATCTTAATGGTTAGTAACTTGAAAGAGTAGTAAAATTTCCTCTCCTTATATTTTGTATCTTTTGATTATATTATTGTATTTTTTCATATTTGATTTTAAGTACTTATTTTAATATCATATCTACTAGTTTTATTGTATTTTTATCTTACAATACCTATCACTCTATACCTACTTGATACATAAATCATTTTTCTAGGTTACTCATATGTCCAAAGATAAACTAACCTTTCCAATATTTATACTTATTTATGGAGCATTTGACCAAGGAAGGCTTAGTTCTAGTATTACATTTACCTATAGGATGTATTATCCTCATAAAATCATTCAAACTTAAGTAAAATAGTATATTTGTAACTTTCAAACATGTTTTAGGGTAGTAAATAGGACTAAGAAACCATAATAAATGGTTTGTGATAAATTTGGGCGATAAATTTGGATAAGGGCTATGGTTGAATATAACTAACATGGAAAAGCATCGGAGTTCAACTTCTAATAGATGTAGGACAAGTAGACCTCATCAAGTCGAACATAGGTAATGAGTCATGTGACAACAATAAATAACACTAGCATATAAGAAGAGATTTATGTGTTTTATAGTGCCATCATATAGGTGGAAAGAGGACTATCAATATAAGAAAAACAAAGCATTGGTAAAATACTAGAGTTCCTAATATAATGAGCATATTCAATTATTATAATCTTTGTATTAATCTTTGGGATTTCTAGTATTAAAAAACTCAAGAAGTGTATCAATTAGTTGGAGGAATGTGAATTTTGAGACTCTAGAAGGATACCTACTTTATCATCAATATATTTTCTATACACATAATAGTCTTTTTCTCTAGGATTTTAGATTTTTTAATAAGTTTCATCAATTATAAGATTAGAATATATATATTTGGTACCTTAGAATACTCATTTGAGATAACCTTAGGAGGCATGTGAGTAAGGGTATTGACACCATGGTTATGATTCTTATCTATAGTAAGTGGCTAATTCACATCCATGTATCGATTAAGTACCTTACTTACTCATCAAAATAAGTGACATCATTAGTCGAAAGAGAAGAATTTTAAATTTTTTGATGGTAACAAAAAGGATTTTTATAACTATGAAGCTTTTAATTTGATGGATGTAATAAATTATTACTCTTATCCATACATTTTGTAAGCAAAGAATCATATTTTGTATTTTACTCCATATGGGGGAATCAAAATCATAATTTTTATAATATAATATAATGTACATAAAATTTTTAAATTGTTAATAATTTTTAATTCATTTACTAGAATATCATGCCAAAACTAGAATTATATTTCTTTAAACCATTTGGATATTAGTTTTTGTTTAGTAAGTATGATTGGTTACTATTTTATATACAAATTAATATTTTAAGTGGATCCATACTCATCGGTAGTGTCCCATCAAAATTTTAATTTAATCATGGATGTTGTCATTGTTTTTCTTGAGATTTCTTCATGAAATGAATATGATTATTTTTATTTGTTGAAAATATAATCCAAATTACCCTATATCTTATAAAATCATATGATTTTTTGGTCTCGTCACATTAGTGACATTAATTGAAGGACTTGTTATAGTGTTGGTAGCCTAATTATATAATATAGTCCCTCAAGCTTATGTTACTCATCTTAATGGAGAAAATTATAGCATCTAGTCAACTTAGATGACCAGTTTGCTACATAGTAAGAATCTGTGGTATGCATTTCAATCAAAGAAAACATCAACTATTGATGATGAAACTTAATAGCACAAGTGAATGTTGTGATTTATTACATCATATGATTTGATAAATTACATTAAGCTCAAAATAAGTTGAGTGCTTACAATTAGAATCATGGTTGGTAGTTAGTTATGGTTTCTACTAGTTATGGAATTCAAGTTGTTATTATCATATTATATGTTGTTAAGGCAACATCGTTTACAATTAAATAAATCTAATCAATAAAAATATAATTAAAGTTTTCATAACAAAGGTATCAAAGCACATTGAGGGTAAATCCAACTCTCTTTCCTTCTAAATGAGCAAGCTTCAAGGAAGGTTACATCCTTAGGTAAATCAAATAATAAACAATACGATGTCCTTATCTACATATATCTTAGCTACATAATACATCCAACCAATGAGATTGGTCTTTCTACAATAATTAATGAAGGTCTAATAAGATTCATCAAGAATATATTTTTGTGAATGCTTTTTAATGACTCTAAGTACGAACATAGAGGAAGTGTGTATTGTACATTTTATAGTGCCTACTCAATCACAAGCCTGAAGAGAAGTCGTATGCCTATCATTGCTTGCACATGAGAGACCCAAAATCAATAACAATGATTGTTTTCATCATAGTATCTCATACTATGGGAGGGATATTCACTAATGTGATTCAAGGGTATCTCAAATATGGTTTGGTGGAAATACCTATGTCGAATTTTAACATGGTTTTCCACCATTCAATTGGAATTATTTTCATTTCCTTGTGTTGGCTGAACTAAGTCTATATTATACTAAGAAAAAACTATAGTCATTGACACATTATTGATGTGGCATCATAATTTAAAACTTATAGTTGTTCCACTTGATAGTTAAAATTATTAAATAAATTATAGGAGGTACCTATCAATTCAAGTATGAGACATGAAGTCATGTGTCACATGATCAAACTATTGATATGCATGTTTATATGAGTTATGTGTGTAGTTCTATTGGATACTCTAATTATATATAATGTTATATAAAACAAGTAATAATGGAATATGGAGTGGAGTTTTTTATTTTTAGATCAGCTAACATCATTAGCTTGGAGCCTAGGACTATGAAATTGGGAGGCACTCTATTGTGGAGAGGTAATTATAAGTGGTTACAAGATAATCAAGATCAATATTTACATACCACCATAAAGGTTTTTTGAGAAGTAGTAAATGAGATATGCTTGGTCAAGATATTAAAAATTGAATCCATGCTTTGCAATTTGTTTTAAGTTTTCACCCCTTCATACTTTTTTTTTATTAATTTTAGTATTATTTTTATGGTTTTGGTAATATTAAGTCATGTTATTTTCCAGATCTATAAAGATGCATTATCAAAGGTAACCAACACATTTATATATTATTTTGATGCAAAGGGTGATAATCCTATATTCTCTCAATAATAATGAATAAGACAATGGTGATTCAAAATTTCAAACCTATGACAAGACAACCAAGTCGATTGTGAAGTATCAAATAATAATAGCTATGATTGGTCTCAGGATCTAAGATGTATAATTTCATCACATAGACCTCTCAAAGAGTGTAAACAAATTTTAGAATTCTCTTAGTACATTGTCTGTTTTAAAAGAATCAACCAAAAATATAACACGTAAGAAAAAATATTTTGGAGTAAAGATGATGGAAGATGATGATATTGTCCAAAACATAAGAATGTTTCATTCATTTATGAATCAATTAGATATAATTAATACCAAGGTATAAAGTGATGATATCAAAGAAATTTTATTAAATAGCATGCCTTCTAGGTGTGCTACTATTGTATTCAAATTGAACAAAACTAATCCCACTTTGAAACAAGTAATTTTATCTTTGATTGACAAATAAAATTGAGTTAATAAAAATGGATCAATTAATGAATAAAATATATTGATTGTAAATAATACGTAAAATAGTAAATCTCCTTTATCCAAGGATAAATTTGTGTGCTTCTATTAAAAATAATAGGGCCACATAATATAAATCAGTAATTCCATATTGAAATGATTATCTATGATTGGGTGTGTGTCCACTATAACAATTATTGTGAACAATGGTGTGTATTTATATTTACAAATTGATGTTGAATAGAGTGTGTGTCCCTATCCAATTAAGTTGTATAACCTTGGATAGTTATTTCCCTCTTCTTGATTAAGAATATAGTGAGGCCATTCCTACTACTACATGTTGTGGATAGTTGAATGTTTCGTCGTTCACATTCTAAGTGTCCTTGATGAACAATTGAGTATGTCCTAGTTCATAATATAATATTTGTACTACTTTTAGTATTCTTATATATGGTTGGATCGTAATGTAATAAGGGATAAAGTTGGAATTTATTACATTATATAATATAATAATTTTTATTAAGTTCAAAAAAATTTGAGTGGTTACAATAACCCATGTATGAATCATGGATGCTAATTAGTTGTAATTCAACCAATTATGGAAATCAAATTTTTATTTTTGTAGTATATATTGTTACTCTATACTATGCAACATAATTTGTATCTAAATAATTATAATCAATAAGAATATCATTGAAGGATTTTTATTAGTAAGAAGAAGCTCTTGGTCTATTATCCTTTTTTATTAAATTAGGTTTTTCTATTCCACATGAAGGAAGAGATTGAACCTCTCACTGTATGGTCAAAACTATACGTTATATGGAAAAGTGAATACAATTCAAGTTAGTTTCTTGGAATGAGATTTTTTCTCAAATAGATGAGTTTAATAACATTGAGGATTAGGTCCGTGGTGTAGACCAATTGGTTCATCCAAAACCCATAATGAGGGTGAAGGTACAAGGTTCAAATCTCGAGCCTCGTCTAACTGAACGCTTGTCCCTTTCTTGGTGCTTTCAGCGGCATAAAAGGTTTAAAATGATTGTGGCATGGCAGTTATAAGGGCGGACTGCACGAAGACCTGTGTGTCCTATTGCAATACACAAGGTATTAATATCAAATAGTATATACTCTAGATACAAAAAGAAAAATTATTTAGAGTGTGTCTTAATAGTGTTTTCTATTCTTTGTTCCTTTTTAGATGTTGAACCTCATGGTTAATGGGATTCCTAAATTTTGACTCTTGATTATTATTTTTCTTTTCTATTTCAATTTTAGGGAGGAATTATGGTGGTACTTCTTAAATCTAATTTACATAAAGAAATTCAAACCTAAGGATACAAATACCTAGGGATCCAAGTGATAGGTTATGTCTTTAGAAAAATCAAAGACCATTGTGGATATTGTAAGAAGATAGGACATCCAAATAAAATCTACATACTAAAGCTACAAATTCTTAATGTTAATTTTTTTTAAATTGATGGTCATATTCCATATGATGAGGGGGATTTAGATAGGTCTTCCTTAAATGTATAGGTAGACTATAGCATCCACTATGGGGGAATATGTTATTGTCATTTATGTCTTCTCTTCTTAGCTCTTGAGTTTAGATTTTGATGGGGTATTAAAAGTGTAATATAACTTATCGCTAAGGGCAACATTGTATGATGTATTTTGCATATGGCTGTGTATGCATTGTATAATGTATTTCTTTAGTTATTTATTTAATTCATATGGACCATAGTTAACATTTTTACGATTAAACCTGTCTTTATAATTTATAATTAACCTAAATACCACTTGTTATGTTAGCTTAGGTTAGCTTAATTATGTAAGTTATGTTTTTGGTTTGGGTATAAATATCCCTAATTATTAGAATTTTCCAAGAGTATAACTACACAACATTACAAGATTTGAAGAAACAAAATAGAAATGATTGATTATTCCATGGATCAACTTTGTATAAATAACAAAGCTGATCATTGAGAGCTATTAGATTACAACTCATCAAATCTAATCTATACTATAATTGAGAGTTCACCTGACTCATGAAGGAGTGGAAACTCAAGTAAGTCTATCCTAGTAGAACTTAAGAGAATAATTACTTATTCTAACACCCCCCTTAAGTGATACTAGGGGTGTATTGTACAAATGAGTCCCAAAAATAGAGCTTAATGAGGTACTCATGTACAATGGTTTCATTTTGAGTAGATGGTAAAAATCCAATGGGAAAAACCATCTATCAAAAGGAAAAGAAGGAAGAGGTATATCTTCAATTTGTGAAGATTGTCCTATTAATATAAAAAAAGGATGAGTCCCAAAAACATGGCCTGATGAGGTACTCATTTACAATATATATGAGATATGGTGAAAAAACCACATGGGAAAAACCATATGCTATGAAATAAATAGGCATGTCTTCAGTTTGCGAAGATTGTCTTCTTAATATAAAAAAAGGATGAGTCCTGGAATCATGGCCTGATGAGGTAATCATTTACAATATATATAAGAGATGGTGAAAAAAACACATGGGAAAAACCATTTGCTATGAAATAAATAGGCATGTCTTCAGATGACGAATATTGTCCTTAATAACACAAAAAATAATGATTCCTAGAAACATGACCTTATGAGGTACTCATGTACAATATGTAAGGGAGATATGATAAAAAAAACCACATGGAAAAAAACCATCATCCAAAGAATACAATAATAAAATGAGAGGTGTAAAGACCTCTATTTCGATGTAGCTATAATACTTCAAGTTTCTCTCACAACTGTATGTAACATGGAGAAGGAAATAACTTGGTGAAGATGTCTGCAACCTGATTTTCAGTTGGAATATAGTCCAAGTATATGTCCTCGTTCTGAATAGATTATCGAATGAAGTGCATGTGTATCTCAATGTGCTTGGTGCGCTGATGTTCAAATGGATTGCATGCAATATGAATTGTGCTTTGATTGTCACACCAAATAGTAATAGGTTTTTCATTGAAAAAACAAATTCTTTTAGAATCTGACAAAGCTAAAGAGCTTCCTAACTTGCTAAAACTATTGTCATGTATTCTTCCTCTGTAGATGATAAGGCCACTACTTGTTGTTTTTTGCATAACCAAGCAATTGGCGAAGAACCAAGACAAAAACATAGCCAAAATTTAAGCATTTATCTACTACTGCACCTTTCCAATATGAATCCATGTAGCCAATGATATCCATGGATTTTCCCTCATATAAGAGCCCAAAGTGAGTAGTTCCTCGCAAGTAGCAGAGGATCCTTTTTTGATTCTTTCCAGTGACTGAAATGAGGTTGATGTGAGAATATGGATATTAAGACAACATATGAGATATCTGGACGAGTATGTGTAAGGTATAATATACTCCCTACAAGCTGACGGTATAGAGTCGCATCATATAGAGAGGATGTGCAGGAAGTACTTATATTGACTCTAGAATATAAAGGTGTAGGAGACGGTTTTCAATCTATCATTTTAAACCTTTGAAGAAGATCTAGAGTGTATTTTTTTTGACACAATGAAATTCCTATTTGTTTGATTTATTTGGATCCCAAGTAAGTAATGTGCTAGACCTAGATTAGCCATATCAAATTTTCAAAGAGGAAGTCTTTTATAGTCTAAATGTGAGCGAAGTCACTGCCAGTGAGTAGCAGATCATCAATGTATAGAACAAGTATGGTGATTTTTCCTTCATATCTCCAAATGTAGATTGTGTTATCAGACTCACAATGAGAAAAACTTGAGGAAAGAAGGAAGGAGTCCATTTTTTCATACCAAGATCTAGGAGCTTGTTTGAGGCCATAGAGAGACTTATTTAGCCTACAAATAAGAGAGGAGTCTTGAGTGAAACCAATAGGTTGTTCCATGAATATATCTTCCTTTAAGTCCCCATGTAAGAAAGTACTTTTTACATCCATTTGAAATATAGGCCACTTTTGGGAAGAATATAGATCAAGAACCAGTCTAACAGAATCCATTTTAGCAACTGGTACAAAGGTTTTAGCATAATCAATTCCTTAAATTTTAGAGAAACCTTTGGCTACTAGGCGAGCTTTGTGTTTGTCAATTTCTCCATTAGGTCCATATTTTGTTATGTAAATCCATTTACAATGAACTAATTTGCTTCTTTTAGGTAGGAGAACTAAATCCCAAGTTTCATTTTTGATTAAGGAAGAGAATTCGTTTTCCATGGCATCATCCCATTCTTTAGTACTAGTGGCTTCTTTGAAATATTGAGGATCAGAGGAAATAGACTAACAGACAAGACCAATGCCTATGGAGTTGGTTAATCTAGATGATGGAAGATTTTGAATGTAAGGAGTAGGTTTTTTAACAATGGTGAGGGCCCATTTTGGCATAGTGGAAGGATTTGAAGGAATGGAAAGACTTTGAGTTGGAGTTATAGGTTCCTCATATTTATCATCAATCTCTAAATTAATCTCTAAAGTTGGTTCTTCATTATATTGAGGTTCTACTATAGGAGAACGCTCAATAGGAGAAGAGGATGGTTGAGGATCTTTTTGAGGGAATGTTTCATCAAATTGGATATTTCTATGAAAAAATATCTCATGAGTTGTGGGATCAAGGAGCATGTATGCTTTAATTTTCTCAAAATAACCAATAAATATGAGCTTTTTGTTTTTCTTATTTAGAGTCTTCCTTTTCTTCTTTGGGATGTGTGCCCAAGCAGTACATCCAAAAATATTGAAGAAGGAGACATCTAGTTTTGAGCTAGTCCATGATTCTTCAGGAGTTAAATGATCAAGAGCTTTATGAGGTGTGCAATTTTTAATATAGTTTGCATAATTTATAGCTTCTGCCCAAATAAATTTTGGAAGATCTCTTGAATGGAGCATGCAGTTTGCCATTTTCTTCAATGTTTAGTTTTTCCTCACTAAAATACCATTTTTCTGTGGATTATGAGATATAGAATGTTGACGAATTATGCCATGACTTGATAGAAATATGAAGAACTCATTACTGCAATATTCCCCCCATTATCTGTGCTAATTTGCTTGATGTTGCAAGAGGCTTGATTTTCAACTAAGGCTTTGAATAATTTGAAGTGGGACAGAACATCAATTTTATATTTTAGGAAGTAGACCCAAGTTATTCTATAAAATTCATAAATGAAGGTTAGAGCATATTTTAATCCTTTGAAAGAAGGTTTTGTAAAAAACATCAAGTCATTATGGATTAACTCTAGAGGGGATGAGGATTTTAGAGAACCACTTGATGGGAAAGGATATTAATGTTGCTTTCCAAGAGCACATCTAGGGCGTACTCCATAAATAGAAGTGACTTGAGGTAAACCTATTACCATTTCATGGGTACTCAATTCCTTTAGGTAGTTATAACTGAGATGACCAAACCTTTCATACCAAATTTTGCTTTCAAGATATCCATAAGCCACAAAACAGGAGGTCTCTTCTAGATTTTTGAATCCTTTGAAGTGAAATAGGTGAGTGTTGTGATCAATATATCCTTTGGCTACAAGAGAGTGGGGGTCTTGTAAGTCTCTTATCTCAACTCCTGTTGGAGAGAAGAGAACAATTTTCCCCTTTCCAAAAGTACAAATCTGATAGACGAAGAGGATATTTTTTGCATTGTTTGGAACATAGAGAACATTATTGATAGAGCCACCATCAATGGATATGTCATCATTTCCTATTATTTGGATAAAGGATAAGTCACCAATTTCTATGCTATATGTTGAACTTGAGGAGATAGAAGAGAATGACTCATGTGATGAGTTTCTCCAAAATCTAGGACCCAGTAATTAGATGAAGTATTTGTGTGTAGACACCAAAACAACACCAATCCAATTATGTGACTGCAAAAACTAATGGCATTGACACACACAGCCCCAAGGGCAGCCCCCAGAGGTTAAAAAGTGGTCCTAACCACTCACACATCAGTTTTGGAAGGTCAAAGATCAATTTGGCACCTTCAGGAACTTTTCTCAATACCCGTTCCACCCAGGGACAATTTCAAAATGGGAATAGTAGTATTCGCTCCAGGGTGGGGCAAATAGCAGGTTTGACAAGCAAAAAGTCAAATATTGACAAATTGCAGCTCAGATCCACCACTTAATGCTTCCTTCATTGCATGGGAATGTGGGTGAGCATTTTTGAGTGTTAGAGGCAGTTTCAAGGGTAGTCATGAAGTCCCTAATCAAGGAGAATCTCCTTCCCCCTGAGAAGGCATGATTTCCAAGTGGTGCCTCTCCATGCCCAATTCAAGAGACCTCCAGGTCTATAAATTGGTGAGTTTCCTCACCCCAAAATATACAGAGAAGGAGCATTTTGAGCAACGAAGTGCTATCATTTTATTTTCACACCCACACCCTTTTGAGTTGTGCCTTTCACATCCTTGATCTCTTTTGGAAAGGAGGTCATAGGGTGGTTATTGGAAGCGCAAATCTGGAACCAAAACCCAACATTTGGATACAATATCCCACAAATTTTTTTGAAAATACCCCACAAGAGGTTTTGGACCCGTACCAAGTGGATTGGTGCCGAAATCGGGCCCCAAACGACGGGCGACCTGCCCCTGAGTGCCCCCCCACACTGTTACAGTCCTAATCGCACCACCCCAAAGTGATTGGAATCTATGGTAGATTTGCTTTATGTTATTCTTGCATTTAATTCTATGCTACTTAGATAGGTTTCCATTTAAATTTCATCTTGTTTTGAACAATTTTGATCATGTTTCTATCTTCGTTAGCCTTTACTAACTTGCAGGTAACCCTCATAAAATTCCCATTAATAGAGGCCTGATTGGGGAAATATGACCATCTGGGTCTTCCCAAAACACCCCCAATTAGCTAATCCCAACTTTGCAGGTGATTTGGAGCTCCCCAGGTGTGACATTTGGGACCATGCCTTTCAGCATTTTTGTTGCAGGTCTATTCGTCCCGCCCCGGAGCGAATTCAAATATGTGAGGAATTTCCCGACTATTCCATTTGCATTGTTTCCTTTGTGAGGTCTTGATGCCCCTGTCAAATTTTCAGATCATTTGGATACATGTTAGTTATCGTTTTATTTATATCTTGCATGCACTAATCGAATGCATGGGGATTGCATGTTTTATCTCATTCGCAGGTGCTACCGACTGTTTCTTGTTTCTTTGAATGTAGGATATGGACATGAGATGAGCAGAAAGGAGTTGAGACTCATCAATGCAAGCGATGGTGATGTTTGGTCCGCCCACTTTACATGTGGGCATGCGAAAGAAGGATGGCTATCCATGGATGTAACAAAGAAACAAATTTAACGCTCCTCGCCCCTAAAAATGGAGGAGGCAAATTGTAACCGAATTTCAAAACATATCAATAAAATAAAGGGCTATTTTCTGCATTGGCTTTTCATTTGGGTTTCAATTCGTTTATGCTTTTCCTATTTCATGCATTTTCAATTCGTAGGACATAGTGTTAAGTTTAGTTATGTTTTGCATCGTACTTGGATATTTCCCTTTTTTGTTTTCGTATCCTCATGATTTTAGTGGAAATCATGGTGGGACCCTATCCTCTATGTTTTTTTTAGATCAAAAATCTGATCAAAACTTGCTTTTTGCTTGCAGGTATCATTTTTTTCGAACACGGGACTGCTGTTTGTTCCAGTCTGTGGCGAATACAGAGCTGGAATTTGTCTTACCTAGGGACGAATGGGAATGTGCCCCACCCTATGACGAATTTAGTTTTGTTATTCATCCCATCCAGGGATGAATAGCTCTCTACGTAGTTTTAGGGTAGAAACTCAGAGCCAGCAGATTTGGGCAGAGAAGAGGTAGGGATTCTGAACTTTTCCTGTCATTTTTTGTTTTCAATTTTTCTGTTTTTGGGTTACTTGCTTGCTTAGGGAAAGTTTTATTTTACTGCTTTATTGTTTCCTTTTTGAAAAATAAAAAGAACCCCACACATCACGTGGCAAATTAAACACCAAGGAGCTGGTCATAAAACCCTAGCCCTTGGTCAAGACCAACGGTGGATTTCATCACCACCTTGGCTTGAATTTTTGCATCCATGACCCTGATCGCTACTGTTGCTAGAAGTAAATCCTAATGAAAGCTTATCGAGTGTAGCTGGGGTGATTCCCAACACATGAGGATAATTCTTCTATGGTAGGTGTCATAAACAGGGTGATTCCCCTTCCGTACCGCCTATGTTCCATGTACCATCTGCTCTCACGTACCTATAGTTTCCCTCACGTAAGGGCGGGTATATAGAGAGGTTGGTATATCGTCCTGGAAATGGTATATCGAAGGGGTGACCATTTTTGGGAGTCATAAGAGCCATCATATTGCATTTAAATGTTCTTTACAAAAACCTTCAAAAACAAAAAAAACAAAAACCAAAACACACTAAACTAGGTCTAGGACACACTTTTAATCTTTAAACGAGATAATCATTGCTTTGTGTGTGTGCGATATTTTCTATTTAGTGTAGCAAAAAAAAAAATAAACATAAAAAGAGATAAAAACCTACATAGCTTGTAGAAAAACACCACCATGGTGTACACCCGTAGCCAAGCCCAATCAAGGGCGGAAGCTGTGGAGAGTGTACAAGGGGGCACAAGTCACCTCTACTATAGCCCCAAGGACTTGGTCATACCGCCTTGATGGCCTAGCCCACAAGAGAGTCCGCATAGTCTCATTTTAGAATGGGACTATAGAGGCACCCCTTTGAGGGACACGCCCATTTGTCATAGCCCCTTTTAGGAGGAGTCCTTACACGTGGCACTCAACATAGACAATAAGGCTCCCTTAGAAGCTTGATATGAGTGGCCACTGCACGATGAAGCGCTAGAGTAGCATAGGGTCCATGAGGAGAGGCCACATGATTATGGCATCCCTCCTTTACCCCCCATCACTGTAAGGAACAAAAGGCCAAATCCAGAGCACAAGGCTCTTCAAGCAGGGCGAGCCAACTCTACCCGTACCTTTCACACACGAGGAAGACCATTACATTCCTCAAGAGAAATATACAGTGTGGGAGCCATGCGCTTCCACACCCGCTATATACCATGATCACCTACCGAGGCCAGAGCCTTGGGTAAATTCCACCAACCTCGATAGAGGGAAGCGACCTATTGAGATCTCAGATCATCATGATCGAGGTAAGTGCATAGGAGAGGCATCCAAGCCTCCTAGGCTCAATATGGCAGAACAAATCGACCTGGAAATCGCCAAACATGCCACCCACCAAGTGTAGATCACGTGGCTTGAGCAATACCAACAGCAGCTAGAGCATCTATATCGCCTTAGAAAAGAGTGCATTCAACACCAAATAGATGAGCTGCTCCATAACCCGGTGCCTGAGAGGGTTCCAACCCCTCGCACCCAAAGAGCAAAACCGTATGAGAGGTGCAACCCCTTGGTGCGAGATAGGTCTCCGTGACCTTACCAAGTGCTACCTCCGAGACCTCCTAGACCTAAGCGGGAGGCCACTCCCCGGAAAAACAATGGGTACCCTCCACGGGGACCCACCTAGGGTCATAGGTCTCGTCCAAAGACTCCTCAGGAAGCTCACGAGGAGTATGAGCAAGAAGAAGAGCAGGTCGAAATGCCCTACCAAGGTGGAGGGGTTGCTATCCGACAACCCCTCTATAGGCCTCAAGTCTCCCACAACCCACAACGGGAGAAAACTAAAGAGGAAGAGATTAAATCTTTAGATGCATATAAAGTGCTGCTAGAGCGTCTGGAGTCTATGGAAACCAAAACTTCTGGGCCCCAAAAGCCCACTTTATGCCAACTTCATAGTCATCCTGTGCATCCGTCAGTGCCAACACCCCCTTACCCCGAACACTTTAAGCTGCCTCAGTTGGCAACCTTTAGAGGTGAGGAAGATGCTCAGGAGCATGTGACGAGATTCCTAAGCCAATGCTTTGGCATTTAGGACAATGATGCTTTTTTATTAAGAACATTTATAACCACATTCGTAGGCCCTACCTCGGATTGGTTTACTCAATTATCAAAGCACAACATTAAAAACTTAGATCAGTTAGTGGATGCGTTCCTCGAACGCTTCACCTTCAACACCAAGAAGAAGGTGTCACTAAGTGACTTAGCCAGCCTCAGGAAGTATGAGGAAGAAACCATGGTGGCCTATGGGAATCGATGGAGGACTTTGCTTTCAAAGCTGCCCTACCTCCCTCCTATGTTTGACCTCACTCAAATGTTCTCAAAGAGCTATTTGAGATCGATCTCTGTGCTATTGCAGCTGTAGCAATATGCCACCTTAGAAGAAGCTCTGGTGCAAGCCAAGATCATTGAAGAGATCAAGATACAGGATGGCGAGATAGCCAAACCTAAGAAAAAAGAGTGGACTAAGAACACTAAAATAGGGACCACGCAACAGAAACCCGTTGCGGTCAATCAAGTTGCTATCAATGTCCCTAAGCTTGCATAAGCAACACAACCCCAAAAGGCTAACTATCAGGTAGTGCCTCCTAACAACTATGATAGAGAAAATCAGAGGCAAGAACAGAGTCAGCAGCATCGCCCTAGGAAACAATACACACCCTACACAGAGTCCAGGGACTCTCAGTTTGATCGCTTGTTAGCAGCAAATTTGATCAACCTACCAGAGATTCAAACCATAGACCCCAACGCTCCCAAGCCTAAGGGGTACAGGGAGGACTTGTACTGTAGGTTCCATAGACGATAGGGACATGACCTAAATGCTTGCTAGAATTTTAAGGGCTTGGTGCAAGACCTAATTGATAACAAGACACTAGCGATGGATAATCTCGTGGCACCAAGAAATCAACAAATGGAGGTCTTTAAAGACCCCTTGCCTGCTCATGCTTCGTAGGAAAAGACCCTACAAGTTAATGAGGTCACACAAAACTGCCCCATGTAGGGGTATGTAGGGATGATCAGTATAGTGACTCAAAATAGGAGGTACCCGAGCACAAATGCTCCTGCGGCAGCTGCAGGAGAGGTGCCAACAACATCACAACCACAACAGCACCTTGCACAACCTCCTTTGCCTAGACCAGTGGCCACACTTTGGACCAAACTCACTTAGAGTTTGAGGACCACCTCGGCTAGGCTCTCCATATACGAGCTCATACAACAATCAATGCCCCATCAAGAGGCTCTAATGGAGATATTGAAAGCCATCGAGTTGTAGCCCCATGAAACAAATTCTTTCAACAACTTCGTGGGACATGTCAAATGATGCACTGAGCCAGTCATCACATTTTGGGAAGATGAATTGAGATCAGTACCTGATGACATGGCGGATCCACCCCTGCACGTTATCGCACGGGTCAACGGGATCCCATATAAGAGGGTGTTGATAGACACTGGCTCATCCAATAATATCATCACAACCGTGGCCCTAAAACATTTGAAGTTGCCCGCATCTCACATCACAACTTCCACCTACACTCTGCGAGCATTCAATGATGCGATATGCTCAACGGTTGGCACAATCGTCCTACCTATCCAAGTGGGACAAAAGACTATACCTACATTGTGCCATATTTTGGAAGGTGAGATGGCCTACAACATCTTGCTGGGTCGGCCATGGATCAAGGACATGAAGTGTGTCCCTTCGATAGCTCACCAGTGCTTAAAGTATACATTTGAAGGGGAGGTGCATGTAGTCTCGACGGACTTAGAACCCTTCAAGTATTGTAATGTGATGCAGCTGATGCCACAATCGACCCTTCCATCAATGCATTTGGATTTCCAATTGAATCCATCTAAACAGGGTCCGATTTCACAGGCATCCCCGTTAGCAAGTTCTTCAAAACCCTAGTCGGGTCCATCTTCATCGTCTGGTCCTCCACCAACGACGCCACCTATGGGGGCCAAATAGAAGGACAAAGGGAAGAAACCTCTGGAAGAGGCGCAACCTCTAGAAGAGACACTGCCATCAGTATCAACTATCTCTACTAAGGAGATGCCTAGCCGAATGGAAGTTGAGACTCCTAGTTCACCCAACATGGAGTGGACTCAGGGAGAACTTCCATTCCCTCCCCCTCAACCACCAACAATCACCATTGAAATGGCCAATACGGGCCTGGGGGAGTATCTAGTGTGGAATATTGTAGCAACACCCGCACTGGAGTCCATGCAGGACATGGGGAGACCTCGCCTCCCCATCGAAACTATTGTTCCCCTAGGCTACCCACCGAACCAGAAAAACTTTGTGTATGGGGGCCTTGATCATGGCATTGCACCATGCACGCAAGAGGATGAAGATGAAGAGCCTTTTGCTGAAAATGTCAACTATTTGTCTAACCCAGACTTTGCTTTGAGATACCTTGGCCAATGCAATTGGCATGGATATGGGTTAGGCAGATATGAGTAAGGGGTACATGTTCTTTGCCAACCAAGATACCAAATGCCATATGACAAGTCAAGAGTAGGGTTCAACCACCCCCTACCCTTGGACACCTTGGTGGAGAACATGCAAGGCCTAGGGATAGGCAACAAGGGGGGATTGGCATCAGATCCATATGCCAACCCTAACACGACATATACATTGAGGGATTATCTCCCATTAATGCCAATCAACCTTGTTGACCCTCGCAATCCCTTCCCTTCACTCGAGAGAGGAGAAATCTCAAGAGCTCATTTGCAAGGAGGGTCTGGACAATGTCAAGAAGGGTCCTCAGAGGACGAGTCAGAGTATGACCCCTTTGAATCAAATAGCGATCACTCACAGGTGATCCCCATGGATGATTATCAAGAAAAACTCTTGACAATGTTCCCTTTAGATGCTCCAATCGAGCAAGCGCCACTCCAAGGAAATCAGGCCCCACTGTAGAGAGCAAAACAACCCCAATGGGGCCAGATCAATTTGCTCGAGCAAGACGAGCCTCTAATGTTGCAAACAGTTGTTGGAGCCAATGAAGGCTTTTGGATCTCCGATAACGATTATGAAGATGAAACTAAGATGGCCTATCTCAATCATATGCGACAACAATAATACCCCTTAGAGATTAATGACATATTTGAACAACTAAACATAGTGCCAGGGCATGAGTGGTACGTAGACCCAGCGCGATGGGAACAAGTGTTGAATCTACCACTTTGGGCATACGAAGAATACCTTTCGCCCAAAGACCCTATAGTGAAATCAGTGCCAAGGGCAGACCCTGTCTTCCTATCCGCACATAGGGCTGATCCATTCATGCCAATACCTCTGGAGCCAGACCCGGAGCATAGAGAACATACAAAAATTCTGAGTCATCACACCCATGGTAATGGAGACCAAAATCATTTCATCAACATGATCTCCATTGAATTAACCACCCCCATCCATAACCCGTATGATCCAGCACAGTCATTGTATCTAGACATAGATGCCATAGATCGGGATCGCATCAATTCACCTCCATCCCCATCAGAGTACTGGCATTTCGGTGAGATGCTTCATTTCACCCCAGGGCCAACTCAGGATATCTTCCATGCTGAAGAGGAACCTGAGGTTCCCAACGTAGATTTAAACTCATCAAATGATATCCATTTGATCCCAACTCCACACCAGTTGGAGGATGGATCCCACATGTCGATCGAGGAGACGACTGACGTAGACATCGGCTCTGATCCAATGAATCCATAGATTATCAAGTTGGGGGTAAGATTATCCCTCGAAGAGCAAGCCAACTACATCACCCTTCTCAAAGAGAAGAAGGAGGTTTTTGCATGGTCCTACAAAGACATGTCGAGGCTAGATCCACAACTAGTCATGCATAATCTAACGCTTGATCCGACAGTCAAGCCAGTTAAGCAAAAACTATGCAAGATGCACCCAACAATGGCCTTAATGGTCAAAGATGAATTGCAAAAGTTGTTGGATGCACAGTTTGTCATCTATGTGGATTACCCACCATGGCTGTCCAACATGGTGCCCGTCAAGAAGCCTGATGGGAGGATTCGCATATGCACTAATTTTTGAGATCTAAACAAAGCGAGTCCTAAGGATGATTTCCCCTTGTCGAGCATCGATGCATTGGTAGACGCTACAACAGGCCACAAAATGCTTTCCCTCATGGATGGTTTCTCGGGATACAATCAGATTCGTATCAATCCCGAGGACCAACTAAAAATGGTGTTCACAACGCCTTGGGGGACATTTTGTTATAAGGTCATGCCCTTTGGCCTTAAAAATGTTGACGCCACCTACCAACATGCCATGACGTACATCTTCCATGATTACATGCATAAAACTTTGGAAGATTACATGGATGATTTTTTGGCCAAATCTCTTTTGCGCCCAAATCATCTCTATAAGGGTTTCATAGTCTCAAAGCGATGCATCGAGATAAGGAATACAAAGAGGTAGGGAAGGACATGAAAATATTATTGCACAAGGGGTGACATATTCTAGGATGAGAGTGAAATATTGAGAGACATTAAACAATACTTGGCTTGATCGCTAGTATTGGCACCACCAGGAGTTCCATTCTACTTATACATCTCGACATCGAGGTGGCACTAGTGCCCGTGCTAGCGGAAGAATGAACTTCATAAAGAATAGGTACTTACTACCTTAGTTGCACCGGTCGCCTATGAACGTAACCATGCATATGTTGATAAACTCTGCTTGGCAGTGGTGTTTGCTACCAAAAAGTTGTGCCATTACATGCTGAGCAACAAGACGTATGGATCACCTCATGAAGCATAAAGTCAGACTGAATCCCAAGAAGTGCGTATTTGGCGTCACATCTAGAAAACTCTTGGGTTTCATAGTCTCAAAGTGAGGCATCGAGGTGGACCCAAACAAAGTCAAGGCAATCCTTGAAATGCTTCCCCCAACTACCATTAAGCAGCTCAAAAGCCTACAGGGAAAGGTCACGTCGATCAAGCACTTCATAGCGCAACTATCTGACAAGTGCCGACCCATGAATAAATTATTGCACAAGGGGGTAGCATTTCATTGGGATGACGAGTGCCAATCAGCCTTCGACGACATTAAACAATACTTGGCTTCGTCGCTAGTATTGGCACCACCCAGACCAAGAGTGTCCATTCTACTTATACATCTCAGCTACTGAGGTGGCACTAGGCACCATGTTAGCCCAAAAGAATGAACTTCATAAAGAATAGGCTACTTACTACCTTAGCCGCACCCTAGTCAGCTATGAACTTAACTATGCATACGTTGAGAAACTCTGCTTGGCAGTGGTGTTTGCTACCAAAAAGTTATGCCATTACATGCTGAGCAACAAGACGTATGTTGTGTCTAAGGAGAATCCATTACGGTACATGATGAGTCATACTTATCATAGTAGTCGCACGGTGAAATGGATCATGTTGTTGATGGAGTTTGACATAGAGTTTATTGGATAGAAATCCATAAAAGGTCAAGTCATAGCCGATCAACTAGTAGAGGCTCCTCTCAAAGATGATCAGCCTCTGACCATAGAACTACCCGATGATGGGGTCTTCCATGTCTCAGAATCGCCAGATTCTGATGAGCCTGAGTCACAGGCCGACATAACCCTATTTTTTGATGGTTCTAAATGTGAGCAAGGTGGTGGCATGGGAATAGTATTCTTCACACTGCAAGGGGCTCCAATGCCTCTATCATTTAAATTAGACTTCCCATGCACCAACAATAATGTCGAGTATGAAGCCTTGCTCATAGGTCTTCAGACAACGATCACCATGAACATCAAATGATTGAACATCTTTGGTGATTTGCTATTAATTGTCAACCAAGTCAAAGGGGTATTCCAATGTAAATGCCTAGTTCTGCAGGCCTACAAAGCCCTTGTGGACAAATTCTTGGCAAATCTTGAATGGTACGACATCGAGGCACTCCCTCGGTCATCGAATCGTTTTGCGGACACTATGGCCTCCTTGGGGTCACTAATCCCACAAGACATTTCTGGTGATATGACAACCATTCAAGTCAAAACACTATCACAATCCGTGATGGAGCGTGCAAGCTCTGACTTAATGCCAGGAATCCACATGATCCAGATTGAACCACCCATGGATAAGTTCTCTCGAATCCACGATCGTCTAAATCATGCCAACTGGGGGTCCTTATTCTCCCCTACTCCCCTTAATAGCAACACAACGCTATTCTTACAAGTTCTTTCCCACTCAGCTTTTGCTAGGGATGAACTTCAAGAGGGATTGGTTGTTCATGCCGTCGAGGCTTCTGATCAACAGGATTGGTATTTGCCCATAAGGGACTACCTCAAGTTAGGTAACCTCCCACTTGGATTGACGCATGCCACAAAACGAGCATTCAAGCAAAAAGCGGCAAAGTATGTCTTGTTAGGAGACATTTTGTACCATCGTAGCTACGAAGGAATCCTCCTTCATTGCTTGGACCAGCAGGAGTCCACTTGGGCGATCGCCCAAGCGCACGATGGTACGTGCGATGGCCACTTCAGTGGTATGGCCATCGCAAAGTGCATTCTTTGCATGGGCTATTATTGGCCATCTTTAGAGCGAGATTGTTGTGCATATGTGAGGAAGTGCGTGAAATGTCAACACCATGCCAATCTGACACACGTACCTTCCCAGGCCTTGCAGCCGATCCAATCGGCTTGGCCATTTTCATAGTGGGGCTTAGATCTAATCGATAAGATCTCCCCTGCATCGTCAAGTCATCACACGTTTATCATAACGGCCACAGAGTATTTCACCAAGTGGGTGGAAGCGGTTTCGCTTACCTCTACGATTGGAACCCGCATTGTGGAGTTTATTTTACATAACATCATATGTCATTTTGGTATTCCATCCAAGATAATCTCGGATAATGGGACGTCATTCAAGAACAAATATGTGCGTGCTTTGACCACAAAGTACAAAATCCAGCATAGTTTTTTGACACCCTATTATCCGCAGGCAAATGGGCAAGCAGAGGCATCAAACAAAATGCTAGTTGCCATCCTCAAAAATATAGTCACAGACAATCATAAGGATTGGCACATTCAGATCCCACTTGCCCTATGGGCTTATCGCACTAGCATTCGGACACCCACTAGGGCAACTCCATTTTCGCTCGTGTATGGCTCCGAGGCTGTCATGCCTCTCGAGTTGGAAATTCCTTCCCTACGCATATCAATGCAAGAGTTCATCGATGATGACACTGCATGGCAAGCCCGGTTAGACCAGCTTACGTTGCTTGATGAATGACGTGTTAATGCTCTCGAGCATTTACGTATCTATCAAGAGCGACTTAAGAAAGCATACAACATGAAAGTTCACCTGAGGGACTTTCAGGTTGGTGACTTGGTCTTAAAAGAGAACCAACATAACTCTAGCTTGCCGCCCCATCTAAGGGACAAGTTCACGGCAAACTGGTTAGGTCCCTATGTAATTGATAGTAAAATAGGACCTGGAACATACCGGCTAGCCTCTCTTGATGGAATCAAGGAACTAGAACCCTTGAACATCAGTCATTTGCGGCCATTCCATATCTAGAGGAGCCACAGCCCAACCAAAAAGCTCCAAGGATTCCCATAATCGCTTGGTCAATCCAAAAATGCCCAAAGGATTCCCATAATCGCTTGGTCAATCCAAAATGCTCCAAGGATTCCCACAATCACTTGGTCAATCCCAAAAAGCTCCAAGGATTCCTATAATCGCTTGGTCAATCCCAAAATGCTCCAAGGATTCCCATAATCGCTTGGTCAACCCAAAAAGCCCCAAGGATTCCCACAATCGCTTGGTCAAACCCAAAAATTCCCCAAAGGTGCCCATTACCCCTTTGGTCAAACCAAAAGCTCCAAGGGTTCCCACAATCGCTTGGTCAAAAATAAGAAAATTCAAAAACAATAAAATCATCAAAAATAACAAAAATTTGCATCTCATTTCCATGCATACTCACAATCATCACAACAATAAAGAGATCTTTTTGCATCTCATCTTCATATTCACAAAAATCAATCCATCAAAAACACAAAAATATATAGTTGCCTTAAGCATCACATCCATACATTACATATTTGTGGTCATAAAGGTCAACGCACCATAGACTGCCATTACTTGGCAAAACCATCATTTTTCACATTTTTTCCACTTTATCAATAATTCATCGCAAATAACCGCCACTCACGTTATTTTCCCACATCATAGTCGGTTGTCTTCTAATGTATCAAGAGTTTTCGTCCTTCAGTCGTCATTAGCTTTCTAGCCACGTACTGTACCAAGTCAGACAGATTTTACAAAGGTAGAGTTCTACTTGGATCACACCTTGGTACGTAGCATCCCAACACAAATTAAAACACATAAGAATTCCCAAGTTGTGTGAACGAAAGATGAAACCTGCAAAGCAATCCAGGTCACCATAAGCGAAACGGTTATCTTGCTCATCCCCCTATGCGAATGACCCCAAGAATGCTGAGAGTTGGCAAAAGGACAAGCATCTTCCCTACCCAATTCCCCAAGAATCCCAAGTTCTCAAAAGGTTGCAAAACATCACAAATTTGCAAAAGTCAAAACTCCAAAAAATTTGACATCACAACCAAAGTGCATACATCAAGAAAAGCACATAAAATAGTGATTCTCATCACTCCATATTCAAATCCCTTGCTCAAAAGAAACAAACAAAAAAAAAATAAACAGTGATTTTTATCACTACACAAGAGCAAGTATCCCAATACAATTGAAGAAAAGAAGGGAGTCGAACTTGAATCCCTGGAACTCTCAGCATTCCGATAGGTCATGAGGCAAACCTCAGTACTGGTTTGGTGGATAGCCTATCGGTCACTGGTGGTAAACCTCCCGCATGATGATATATCTATCACATTAACTTGTGTGCAGATCAATGTTTGCATGTGGATGAGCTAGCTTATGGTATCCTACGACAGCATCGTAGATTAATCTGACTAAATACAACAAAGGAGTTAGTGGAGCTAATCAAGTGATCCTCAGTACAAGTTTGGTTGACAGACCTATCTGGCATTGGCGGTATCCTGACAAACACCACATAAATGAACTCAATTGCACACACAGGGATGTGAAATAACTTGGTCAAAAACAAGTCCGATTCATACCTTGTTAAAAAGTCTCGTAAGATAAAAGTATAGTCTTGGCTAGATAGTTAAAACATCTGAGTCTCGAAAAACCCTACCTACATTCTAAACCAACTTACTATCTTTCATTCTCACATTGCCATCAGAAAATACAAAAAAATAGCCCGTATACATAAAGAAAGTCAGGTCACACAACAATCACCCAACACAAAAAGCCATAAATTCTAAATAGTCTATGGTGCGACCGCCAAAAATCACAAATTCAATTCATCCATTCCATTTGCATATCATATAAATTAAAAACATTTGCATTTCATCAAAACATATGCATCCATCAATATAAATTAACATGCATACATCCATATTCATCAATCATCGTGCATAACATCAAATCATGACATGTGCATAAATAAAATAAAGTCATCTGTATATATCATCAAAAATGCCCGTAGGCTACAATGAACCGGTCCTATGACCCCACAACAAAATCCAAAAGCTCAAAAATCCCCAAAGCCTAAGGCGTCGGCCACCATGATCACGCAGGATCGGTGCGATGGGAACTACCCCCCATGGTGTGGGTCCTATGGGACCCCTCAGGGCGGCTGCTGCTAGCCCCCACATCACGCCTACTAC
The DNA here is from genome assembly GCA_028583015.1 of Wollemia nobilis. Classification (NCBI taxonomy): domain Eukaryota; kingdom Viridiplantae; phylum Streptophyta; class Pinopsida; order Araucariales; family Araucariaceae; genus Wollemia; species Wollemia nobilis. The sequence continues at coordinate 8,064,827 of JAQPPZ010016717.1, read as the reverse complement.
CCCCTCCCTCATCCAATCGCCTACGATGAGATGATGCTGACTGCTCAGTATCACTGCCCCTCATCCGGCGTGAAGAGCCACCTCTAGAGGGCTCAAGTACCCGCCCCCGAGGTGGATGATCTCTCCCTCCAAATCCATCCGGTGTCGACACCACTCCACCTCCCACCGATGGTACATCGCTACTACATCATCGCGCTATGCCAGCTGCGTCCGTAGGAGATCCCTCTCCCGTGCAGCATCGGTATCCCCCTCCTACCGATGGTGCGTAGCCCATGCATTCTCCCGCTCTACTAGCTGAGCCCGCAAGAGATCCCTCTCTTGCAGAGCCTCCCCCAGCTCCTCATCTCACCTCCGTAGCAGCCCCACCAATCATGCATTCTCAACACGCACCCCTACCTCCGTGTCCTCCACCACTGCCTGGTGCATAGGCGAATCCGGGACTGCAGCCTGCTCTGGCTCCCACTGCTTTGGGGCATCCTGCATCTCCAGCTGATCTGGAACACCATAATCCGCACCCACATCATCTACCTCCACCATGTCCGCATCCTCTAGCGGAGCTCCCCAATCATCTCCTGGTGCCTCGGCACCCTCCCCGCCTGCTGCTGCTGCCTCTGCGCCTCCCAGTGGCCCCTCTCCCCGCCATCACCGTAGTATCCACCACTGGTCATACTCTGCGGTAGTCCCGACGTCGTCCACATCCGGGACGTCAATCATCGCATCTGAATCCTCGCCAAGTGGCATGATGACTGGCCGGTCCAGAGTCCTCTCGTCCCCCTAGTGTCGATAGACCACGGGCTCACCAGGAAACCCCTGGCGCACCCCAAACTGTCGTGTCACCCGATGTAAGGGAAGAACTCCTGCTCGGTCCCATGCCGCCCAATCAGCCACCGCTCCCTGTGTACCCACTAGAGCCACTCTCCAGCCTTAGGCCAGGCTGGACAGTCCCGATAGGGGTGCCAGAACACCTCCCCTAGAGCAAGCCGAGCGAAGGCATCGACATAGTGCCCTACGACACCTGCCCACCGTCGACTCTGTCCCTGCTCCTCAGACCACCGCCATAGAGCCACGTAACCTATATCCTTATCCACCATCTCCACCCGAGTCATCCACGGTAACCCCATCGGCCTCTCCACCGCTATGTGCTGCCAAGCCCAGCTCTGCAACAGATAGCTACAGCTAATCCCCTTTCACCTCTGGTAGCGGACCTCGTACAGCTCACCATAGAGTTGTGCCAGCAGCGTCTGTCCCCACCTCATGATCAAAGGCTCATGCGTCGAACACTCCACCAGCCGACAGACCACATCCAGTAGGTTCCACGGGAACCTCACGCCTGACGAGTCAGGTAGCAGCATGTTGGAGATAAGGCCCATGAGTACTGCGTGCCTCACTCCCAACACCCCCTTCTCCAGCCACCATCGAACTAGAATCCCACCAATCTGGCAGTCACCCTCTGCCCTCTCCACTGGGCTGTCCACACCCACCTCCTCCCCGTGCCCGAAGCAGCATGTCAGCACTGCTGTCCGCTGATCGCGCGATGTCGTCCTGATAGGTAATCCATCTATCGGAATCCATAGAATCCGATAGACATCTTCCAAGGTCACTGTCATCTCCCCTATTGGGAGATGGAAGGTGTTGGTCCGGGGATCCCACAAGTTGATCAGGGCCGTCAGATAAGCCCGATCCCCGACCACAGGCTCCAGCCGAGTCACCTACTTGAGCCCAAGGGCATCAAGCCACTCCCAGTCAGCCACAGCTAGCGCCTCCCGTGCTTCAACAAAAATAGTAGGCACACGATACCGGCTCTTCACAACCTGCAAAAGAAAACAACACAAAAACATTAAAATCATGAAAAACTGCATAAACAGTAACATGAATATACAACACTACATCAAACAATGTACAACTCAAAAACAACAAAATTCACAAAAATTCAAAACAAAAATAGTTTGTCAGTCTTAGGGTTTCTGCATTCTAAGTTTAAAAACAACAAAAAAAAAAAAATTAAATAGTTTTTTTCTGTTTAGAATAAAAAAAAATTAAAAATAGTTTGTCAGTCTTAGGGTTTCTGCATTCTAAGTTTAAAACTGATAGACAACATAAAAAAAAAAAAAACAAATTGTCAAATATAGTTTGTCAGTCTTAGGGTTTCTGCATTCTAAGTTTAAAATTGACAGACAACATAAAAAACAAAAAACAAATTGTCAAATACAGTGTGTCAGTCTTAGGGTTTCTGTATTCTAAGTTTAAAATTTTTCTTTTACTTAAGGTTTACCTTACTGTAAAAAGGAAACAAATTTCAGACTGTTATCACGTCTTTTCAGCATACATGTAAACTCGGGTTTCATTTTTACGAAGCCCACTAAAAAGAAAAACAAATTTTTAAACTAAGTTTTGAACTCAGTTTTTTCTTACCTAGGGTTTTTTACCTAAGTCATAAGACAACAAGTCACGCATAACGACATACAGTTAATCAGGGTTTTTCAAATCAACAACAAACTACAAAAGAAGCAACAAATTGCGGTATTAAAAATTGTAAACAACAAAATGCAAGCAATAACGAGGAGGATCACTTACTGGTCTCGCTTTGGCTCTGCCGCTCGATCCGGTTCATGCACTCATGATGTCGAGAGAAATTCGGTAGCGCTTCGCTTCGTAGAATTAACCTCCTCCTCCTCAGAGCTCCAATTCGCCAGGAAAAACGAAGGCAAATGAGCCCAAAACTCAGTTTTGGCCTTTAAATAGGCATTTCAGCTTGTAATCGTTCTTCCCTAGGATGAGCACTCTGGTTAGCACTCATCCCACCCTGGGATGAATACTAAACTGGTATTCGTCCCACCCAAGAACGAATTCAGGGCAAAAATTTCAAAAACATCAAAAAAAATTGCACAAAAATGACCCAACAACGAACAATAAACTTGCCCGATGAAAGTGCTTTTGCACTTGACATTTCGGGCATGCAAAATAGATGTCGGGGTCACAAATCCTCACTATCCTACTCCCTAAGAAGGCTACCATAGCCGGACCGCTCCACGGGAGGATGGATTTTTGAGAATTTCATCCCCAAGCGGCGTCGCAAAACGGGTCCACACCCAACCAAAAATAGCAATAACATTGCCGAACGAAGGCGCCTTTGTGCCTGACATTCTTGGCATCCAAAATAGATGTTGGGGTTACAAATTGTCACTATCCTACTCCCTAAGAAGGCCACCATGGCTGGACCGCTCCACGGGAAGACGAATTTTTGCCAATTTTAGCCTCGAAAAGCGTCACCAAAAGGGTTAACACCCACCAAAAATAGGTCTAAATGTCGGAAAACTGCACACACATTTAACGCTAAACATCTAAAGGCACCCTTACACAAGTCATCTTGGGTCAAGCGACTCGTCGCTTTTCTCATGTTGGTCATTCCCTCATCGATTCGTCGCTTGAGGGGGTAGTCACACTTAGTCACCAATCAACAAATACACACCCAATCATGGAAATGGCATGCATTGAAAGAATCATTGGCAAAGACAATCACGCTCCTGCTTGGGGCAGCAAACAAGCAATAATCACAAGCTGATCAATCACTTGGCATTCATGAATCATGAACTCAAGGTTCCCATAGACAAAAGGTTGCGCCCTTTGCCTATTCATGACTGATCAATGTCCAAGCTCAAGTAACACCTCACCGAAAAAGGTTAACACTTGAATTAAGTTCCTTCGCTCGTCAGAAGCAAGGATTCAAGAATGCATGCCCTTTCCATACTTGGGGCATCAAAAGTTGGTTAGGTTACTAAGAAACCCTAATCATTAGTGCTTTGGTTATCTATTTTTGCTCGATGCTATGCCTTGCATAGCGCATCCCAAAAAGGGGCATCTATAGACACCAAAACAACACCAATCCGATTATGTGACTGCAAACACTGATCGCATTGACACACACAGCCCCAAGGGCAGCCCCCAGAGGTTAAACAGTGGTCCTAACCACTCTCACAATAGTTTTGGAAGGTCAGAGATCAATTTGGCACCTTCAGGCACTTTGCTCAATACTCGTTTCACCCAGGGACGATTTCAAACTGGGATTCGCCCCACCCAGGGACGAATAGCAGTATTCGCTCCAGGGTGGGGCGAATAGCAAGTTTGACGGGAAAAAAGTCAAATCTTGACAAATGGTAGCTCAGATCCGCCACTTAACGCTTCCTTCATCGCATGGGAGTGTGGGTGAGCATTTTCGAGCGTTAGAGGTAGTTGCAAGGGCAGTCATGAAGTCCCTAATCAGGGAGGAATCTCCTTCCCCCTGGGAAGGCATGATTGCCAAGTGGCGCCTCTGCATGCCCAATTCAAGAGACCTCCAGGTCTATAAATTGGTGAGTTTCCTCACCCCAGAATATACAGAGAAGGAGCATTTTGGAGCAATGAAGTGCTGTCATTTTACTTTCACACCCACACCCTTTTTGAGTTGTGCCTTTCACATCCTTGATCTCTTTTGGAAAGGAGGTCATAGGGTGGTTATTGGAAGCACAAATCCAGAACCAAAACCCGACATTTGGCCACAATATCCCACCAAATTTTTCGACAATACCCCACAAGAGATTTTGGACCCATCCCAAGTGGATTGGTGCCGAAATCGGGCCCCAAACGATGGGCGGCCTGCCCCCGGGTGCCCCCCACACTACTACAGTCCTAATCGCCCCGCCTCGGAGCGATTGGAAATCTATGGCAGATTTTCTTTCTGTTATTCTTGCATTTAATTCTATGCTGCTTAGATAGGTTGCCATTTAAATTTCACCTTGTTTTGAACAATTTTGATCATGTTTCTATCTTCGTTCGCCTTTACTAACTTGCAGGTAACCCCCATCAAATTCCTATTAATGGAGGCCTGATTGGGGAAATCTGACCATCTGGGTCTTCCCAAAACACCCCCAATTAGCTAATTCCAACTTTGCAGGTGATTGGGAGCTCCCTAGATGTGACATTTGGGACAGTGCCTTTCGGCATTTTTGTTGCAGGTCTATTCGTCCCGCCCCGGAGCGAATTCAAATCTGTGAGGAATTTCTTGACTGTTCTATTTGCAGTGTTTCCTTTGTGAGGTCTTGATGCCCCTATCAAATTTTTAGATCATTTGGATATATGTTAGTTATCGTTTTATTTATTCTTTGCATGCACTAATCGTAGGCTTGGGGATTGCATGTTTCATCTCATCCGCAGGTGCTACTGATCGTTTCTTGTTTCTTTGAACGTAGGATCTAGATGTTAGAGGAGCAGCAAGGAGTCAAGACTCATCAACGCAAGCGGCAACGATGTTTGGTCCGCCCACTTTACATGTGGGCACGCGGAAGAAGGAATGGCATCCATGGATGTAACAAAGAAACAAATTTAACACTCCTCGCCCCTAAAAATGGAGGAGGCGAATTGTAACCGAATTTCGAAACATATCAATAAAATAAAGGGCTGTTTTCCGCATTGGCTTTTCATTTGGGTTTCAATTCGTTTATGCTTTTCCTATTTCATGCATTTTCAATTCGTAGGACTTAGCGTTAAGTTTAGTTCCGTTTTGCATCGTACTTGGAGCTTTTCCTTTTTTTTTTCGTATCCTCGTGCTTTCATGGTGTTCTTCCCTTGGATGTTTAGAGCTTTTCCTATTTTTTTTTTACTTTCTATCTTTTTATACTTTATAGCTACCTCTAGTTGTAATCTTTTCCAACATTTATTTGCATAATGACCATTCTTTTTGTAGTGGGTACAAGTTATGGGACTTCTTTCTTTCTTTTTGAATTTTTCTTTAGTTGAGGTGGATGCTACTAAGGCTTTAGAGGAATAGTAAGATATCTCATACTTTACAAGTTTTGTTTCTTCCCTAGTTAGTCTCTCACAAAATTCTTCTAAGGAGGGCATTTTGAAACTTGCACCAAGAGCATATTTTGTAGATAGAAAGGTGGTTGCAAATATCTGAAATACACCATTTAATTTAGAAATAATTAGATAGATGTATTCTTTGTATTTTTTATCCTTGTCGCTACCTTTAAATTGAGTAAGGACTTCTTTGAATTTTGTGAGAAAGTCAACAATATTGATGAAGTCATCAGGAGATAAAGCTGTTAATTCTGCCTCAAGCTGCATTGACCTCATTTGATCTAATTTTCCAAATAAGTTCTTTAGTTTCTCCTAAATTTCATAAGGAGTTTTACAATCCCTAATGTGAAACCATAAGATTTCATTTACATTAGTGCTTATAATACCCATTGTTTCATACAACTTCCCTTTATGAACAAATTTTTCATATTCTTTTTCAAACTCAGATTGATCTTCTTCTAATAGGTGAGTGAGCCCTTTTTGAGAAATGAGATTTAATATTTTGGGTTTCCATGTATGATAGTTATGAGGAGTGAGTGGGTAAATTGTATTCATTTTACCAAAAAAAATTGAAGAGAACCAGAAATTCCCTCCTTTAACTTCAATTTTATTTAATTTTAGATAATGTAATGGATCAAAAAACCTTTGAGAAATATCAAGCTCCTCAAATTACCCGCCCTAACTTTAGGGAAACTATAAGTAAATGAAGAGCTTTGATAATTTTATAAGGTCAATGAAATAAGTTTTATGTCAGGCCTAATATCTCCTCTTCTCAATTACTCGCCCTTATGTGAGGGAACTATAAGTAATGATTAGAATTGATATATGGATATAGGCTTTTTAAATAATAATCAGCCAAACCTCTGTATTGGAAATCTGAAGAACCCGCCCTTACTTGAGGGAAACTATAAGTTATTAGATTCCAATACTTGGTAATAGGTGATTAAATTTAATATATTTGTTTTAATTTATAAAAGGAACATCAAATTTTAATTAATTATATAAAATTTAGTGAAGAGTAAGATTTTTTAAGTTTTCCTTACTTCTAAGAATAAAACTTATTTATAAAGTACCCATTTTTGTTTAAGAAAGAATAGTGGTTATTTATTTTCTCCTTTAAAAAAAAAAGAACTCTATATTATAAAAGAATTTTTGAAAGAAAAGTAAACAACAACTTTTTATATAATACATTCTTCTACAATTATTGTTTTAAAATTATTTAATTTTTATGAAAGAACATATTTTATTGAACAAAGGAACTTTCCTTCTATGAATAAATATATCTATAAAATGAAATAATGTTCAAAGAAATGAGATAATAAATAAATTGAAGGAAATGAGGTAAAAATAAAGGACACAAAAACACCCCCCCTTAAAGCTAATGATAGGTGCAAAAAATAGCACCTATGAAAACCCCCCGTAATTTTATTAGAGATTACAATTTATTCCTTGTCTTCGGCCACTTGAAGGCTTTAAAGAAAGGATATATGAGAAGTTTACAACTTTGAGAAGAGCTAGCAAATATAAATTATTATTTTCTAAATAAAATTAAATTTTAAATATTGCTAAGCTCTGCTATATGATACGTGAGGAGACAAAATCGGCAATGCTCCTGCAAAAAATAGGAGATCCTAATGGACAACTTTGAAGGAGCCGGGAAAGCATCAGAAACCTTCGATTCACTGAAGGGGTCCCTCGTAGGACACTGGAATGAGCTTAGAAGAATGCGAAGGATATGGCGACTATGTATCACTGCAATAATGTAATATAAAAGGGAGTCAACATTTAAATAATATATATTTATAAAGAAAATATACCTCTCTACTGAGATGGGAAAGCATCAAAAAGCTACGATTCATTAAAGAGGTCCCTCATAGGATTTTGGAATGAGCTTCGAAGAACATGAAGGATATGGTGGTTATGTATCACTACATATATGTAAGATAAAAGGGAGCCAACTTTTAAATCTATAAAAAAAATATACCTCTCTACTATTTTTCAACGGAAGGCGTTGTCCTAAAAGATAGATGATGGCACCACGCATAGTGTGGGAAAGATGTCTCTTAGAAATTTTCCACATGAAGAGAGGCCTCCGAGATAAATAGAAGAACACAAAAAATCTGGATACACAGATCTTATGGAAGATGTCAGAGAGGGTAACCAAGGTCTCACAGACATCTTTTCAGAATATGAAATCAGAAGATGAAATGCAAAAATTCATCAAAGTCTATTGCAAATATGGAAAAATAGCTTTCAAACCAGGGATAATATTATTTCAGCTATCAGAAGATGAATATATAAGTGGGAATGAAGTTCTTCTGGGAACACCGAAGGATGAAAAAAAGGAAGAATTTTCAATTAAATTTGGGATATCATAAGATCTTTAAAAGTTAAGCAAAATATATGTTTTAGAAGACATAGTCCCAACTACGTGTCAAAAGCCACACGTTGAGAGAAAAAAGGATGGACTTTGGTTCTTTTAAAAGACCAAATATCCACTGTTGTATATAATTGCAAAATCAGAGCTTCCTCTAGTTTAATATCTCATAACATACCCTTTTTAAAAAAATATATATATATTTTTCCCCCCAAAAAAAATATACCTTTTATTACTTCTCCACTTAGGACGATACACAGAGTTGACAGCTGCGTTCTTTTATGAATGATTATGCAGTGAAGATGGTTATTGAGCCAAATCTACTTGTGTTCATCAAGTTTTGTAGAGAATATCAAAATGCATACGAGGAGGTAAAAAAAAAATTCAAAAAAAAATATTTTTCAAAGAAGGAGCAGCAATATTTATATTTTGAAAAAAATGCGAGGAGAATTTTGCATAATATGGTAAAAAAATAGTTAAACTATTTAGATATTACCATAAACAAATGCTTCAATAAAATTGCAGATTTAAAATAAGCAATCTACAAAATCTATAAAAGACCTCTTTTATTTAAAAATAAAAATAAAATATAAGAGATTAAGAACTAGTTCGTAAAACTGCCTTCAAGAGAGAATGCCTAGCAGAATATATCCTGATCTAGTACCATGTTAGAATTTCCCAAGAGTAGAACTACACAACACTACAAGATTTGAAGAAATAAAATAGAACTGATTGATTATTCCATGGATCAACTTTTTATAAATAACAAAGTTGATCATTGAGAGTCGTTGGATTATAACAACTCATCAAATCTAATATAGACTATAACTGAGAGTTCACCTGACTCATGAAGAAGTGAAAACTCAAGTAAGTCTATCCTAGTAGAACTTAAGAGAATAATTACTTATTCTAACACTAACCACTCTATCCATTGTATCACAATGTTTTGATTCTTATTCATATATAGTACAATGAATATTTATGGTACTCAAAGGAACACATCAATTATGTATCTTTTATATTTCTTTTTTGTCCTTTTTATACATTTTGCATAAGATTTATATGGATGAATTGCTTCTGTAGTTTTGAAATTAGTTCAAATTCGGATGCCATTTATTCCATTTAATTGGTAAATTTTATATTTTATGAGTCTGAAATTTGTAACACCATCCTTTCTAACTTATTGACTATTTGTTTTAGGATTAGACTTTAACACATCTTCTAATATTCCAAATTTTGTAGTACTTCCAAAAAATTATATAAAATTCTAAGGTTATATTATCACTGAAGACCATTTCATATTAATGGTAATAAAGCTTTAGTGGATATCTATATAAGACTATTTCGATTAATATTATGCTCTACTTGATAACCAAGGTCTTTTTATCTTTAAAAAAGCTTTTAATATTGTCATCTTATGTTTGTTTAGTAGTCATAATTTGTGTAATGGAATCATTTTTATTATTTTATTCCTAGACTTATGTAAGAATATTGATTAAAATTAAAATATCTTTATTGATACTCTAAGAATATTAACATGCCAATTTAGCATGGGTGTCCACGAGGATCCGAATAGTATCTTAGTATTAGAAATCAAAACAATGTCTAGATAATATTTAAATTTACTATGAAATCCCCTTAAAATTATATTGACATCTTAAATTTTATCATAAGGATAAGGTGGAAATGGACATAATGTAATACATGTAATTTGAGAAATGCTGAAGTATGTGTTATCTAATATTTTTCTGCTATTGTAAAAAATTTTAGAGAGTGCTTATGATCACTATTGATGTATCATGTGGGGAAGTGTGTGTATAACCCTACAACTACTCTTATTGTAAGACTGAGAATTTTATATAAGACTAAGGGAACTCTTCATATATTCACCCTTAGTCGTATTGGTTAATCCACCTCTATGATTAACCTTGATTAAAGGGTATAATATATTTATGCTGTAATTTAACCTTGAAATAAAGTTATATACACATGAAGTTAACATGTGTTTCAAGATTTTGTATCATTATAAGTACCCATCAATTAATGATCCATTGTATCGGTTGCCTATGGGCACCTATCCTTTATCTCTCTCTCTCATTTGTCAATGCTATAATTAATTGCTCCTACATATTTTTGGATTTGGTTGTGGTGAATGTATATTTTAGAGTATCTATGGAAACTATTTTATATACCATCATGGTACCAAAGTGAGACCATAATTATGTGACTCAACTACAATTTTTTTCCTTTTGGTAATTGAAGATACAATTTGAAGCATTTTGAAAGAAATTATTTTAGTTTTAAAATTGAAATTATAAATTAGATTTGTTGTCAACTCTTTCATCCCAAATTTATTCTTTTTTTCTTGCCAAATTAAACATTTTTTTACTATTTACACTTTTGTTCATCATTGTAACAATAGATAAAAATACCTGAATCATTTGCAGTGATTGTGTAGTTGTAAAGGTGCTCATTATTATGTGTTAGGAGAGTTTCAATTCACCTCTACATCATGTAATTTCCACTAAGTCATTTTTATCTTTTAAATTTTCACCACTTCTTTGTTTGTATCAAAGATACTAGCATGGTAATGGGAGCATTGGCTTTGAAGACAAATGTCATAGAAGAGAATTCAATATTTAGCAGGACTATAAGGAAGTATTTTCTATTTCCAAAGGTATTAACTATGGGTAGTTGTAGACACCAAATTTTAGTCATTTAGATCCACCAGAATCCCCAACTCACTAAAATCCTTCTTAATACCCTGTTAGCCTCCTTAATCCTCCAATTTCCCTCTAAATCCCACTTAATCCATCATTTTCCCCTAATCTTCCTCAAATTCTTCATAATCTTGCTTATTCACTAATTAAAACCCATAGAGTATGAAAAGAAATTTTGCATTTAATATGGGTGTTCGATGGGAGATTAGAGGGGTTTAATTAGTGGATAAGTGAGATTATGAATAATTGGAGGAATATTAGGAGTAAATGATGGATTAAGTGAGGTTTATTGGGAAATTAGAGAATTAGGGAGGCTAATAAGGGATTAGTGAGAATTTTAGTGAGTTGGAGATTTTGGTGGATACAAGTGACTAAAACTTGGTGTCTATAGATACCCCTTTTTGTACTGCATTGTGTAAAAGTATAATGCGATGCAAAAACAAGAGAGACCTGGTTGGTTGAATTGATGATGTATGATAGTAAATGGGTGCTTGAGGAGGGTGACGTAAGGTTACCATAAATCAAGGATAATGTAGGATGCCCCAATCATGGAATGGATAAATGTATTTGAATCCTTACCTTTAATAGATTGATAAGATCTCTTGATGTGGTAAATGAGTTGACCATATGGTTAGGTGTCCTCATGATGCTACAATTGAATATAGTTGGTCACCTCAATTGTAGCAGAAGTCATGTAGATCCATACATAGGCATCATGCATAATGAATTAAATTTGACTAGAGTTTGATTAAGAGGAGAAATTATGCATTTTGACCTAGAAGAATAGGGTCCATGATAGACTTAGATAAACTTATTAGATAGACATCAAGTCCAAAAATGGGTGTTTGGGTATTGATATTATTTGGGATCAATTTTTTATAAATATTGTCTACCCCCTCAAGCAACGAGTGGGAAGAAAGAAATGGATGACAACCATGAGTTGATTGACAAAAGGTGAAATGTGCAAAATATAGAGTAGAGATTTTTAAACAAGTATCCTTATGGTAATCTATCCATCCTATATCACACAAGAATTCCAAAATTACATTCTCTAGAAGCATGTGATGTTTTGACTATCTCAATTAATCATATATCTCGTAAGAAAAAAAAATATATATCTAAAAAGAGTTTGCATGTATACATATAAACTTATCCATCCACATGTTATGTAGCTCCCATAAGCCCTATAAAAATGGGACCTCGCAATGTTTAGATTTTTAAGACATTACCCTTAATGAAACACCAATTGGACACACCTGTGCGCAGCTATGCAGCGACTCATACACGGTACTTATCTCCGCCTCTACGTATGGGTGTAAAATGCCAACGGCCTTCCTTGCTTTACGATCAAGTAGTTGGGGTGCATTTAATGCATTGGGATGGGAAGACGATTCGAAGGGCCGAAAGTGAGATTAGAAAGGTGCGACATCCGTAAATGCTAATTTCTATGAGGCTGAGATTAGAAAGGTATGAGGGGCTGAGATTAGAAAGGTGCGTGTAAATGCTAATTTTTATCGAGGCCGCTGCCGTCCGGCATGGCAATGGGCGTTCGCGGCGATTTATTTCCTTATATCTATTTCCAAATGTTCCGCAAGCTAAAATGGGTAAACGGTGATCTTATGTGTCTCCTTCCAATGCCAAGGACACGGGATCGACACGAGATTGAGCAGCCTAATGTTGTTGTGACTTAGGTTAAAAAATTATTTGTTTGACTATTTTTTTAATTTCTTGATGTTTTTTTCCGAGATTTTCCCGAGTTTTTGCCGAGTTTATCGCGAGTTGCCGAGAACTCGCGAAAATTAGGCTCCCGAGTTTATAGCGAGTTGCGAGTTTCGAAACACTGATTCTAATGTTCAAGAGAACTGAAATTTTTGGAAAAGCTTCGTTGTATTAATATTGATGGTTAGAAATATCCTGAAATCTATACTACTTAAAATTTATCCTTTGTATTAAGGAAGGCTAGCTTATATGTGATTAATGAGCTTCTGACAATATGCGTACGTTTCTATGGAGTAAAAACTGAAGTTAGAAGGCCCTGCAAATATTAATGCGACGTAAAGAGACAACGGGTATCTCACGCTAAACAAGGACTAAAGAGACAACGGGTATCTCACGCTAAACAAGGACTAGTTGCAGTCCGTTTCGTATTCCCTGCAATTACCGTTTTAGATAATTGTTTAATACTAAATAAAGTGAAATTCATTTTACTCCTGTATATGTTTTTCCACCTTCCAAACTGTTATTCCGTGTAAGCTTAACTACACATTGCCTATCTCGTCAGTTTCGACGTCAAATAAATGATAAAAGTACTATGGAGGTATTTGTGTTAAATTATTGAAACAAAAGAGCAGATAATCTGCTGTGTATTTGATGTTCTTTAAGGTACTTTCATATCTGATTTGTATTTGACAGGATAAGATAACCAGTAGGTTAACTGTAGCCCATATAACATGATAGGATGAGATATCCAGGCGGCTAACTGTAGCGCATATAACATGATAGGATAAGATAACCAACTGTTTAGCTGTAGCTGCAGATGTATGGGGCCACTCGATCCCACCCATATAGAGCCTTTGAGGTTGGGTTTTTGAAAAAGCATCGGACTCATAAGGTAAAGAAACCCCTCACAACAATAGTAGGTTAATGTGGACGACATTATCATTTAATATATTATTTGAACTAGTTGGTACTTATCAAACATTGTTGAATCTGAGTTTTGAAAGCAGCCTAGCTCTCTCTCTTCACGAACAGCAAGGCTAAGCCACACGACGAATTAGAAACCCTAACGCCAAGATTCAAGAAAATAGTTTAGAGCCATGCAAGCCGGATTGACTAAAAAAAAAAGTAAAGGTGTGTTGGTACAGTACCTAAGAAATATTTCGTTTGCAGGTAAACTAATCGGAAGATGCGAACGGGTAGGGACTATCCGAGACCTTGTGCTGCAAGCCGCCAGCCACAGTGGTCCTGGTAACTTCGACAGAGTCTCCTACGTCTTTCGATCCAACAGCACAGCTGGCAACGCTCCGTCATCCTGCAATACCGTGGGCAATGTATTTCAAGTCGAATATGAAGCCTTGTATAGTTTTTACGCGCAGGAAAATCAACCTTGCCCCGTTCCACTGCTTGTCTCGATTCCGAATGGGAACGTGCCGATCGCCAGCTATTTCGGTCAAGGCGTGCAGATGTATTCCTTCAATGGTTCTGCATGGGTGTTACACAACGTTTCGGCACAGCTCTTGTCAGTTCCAGGCCAGGAGGTGATTGGCAGGCATTATTTCCTTGCAGAGCCCGACGAAAATGAATGACAGCCCACGTGGGAAACATTCACGCCTCCCAGCAAGGTGACCGCAAGACTTCAAAATCGGGAAGTTATAGATGCAGATAGCGTTCCATGTCTTTCTTTGCATGCAACAAGTCACAAGGGTTCGCCGTAAGTACCAAAAAACCAGTGCCTTGCTGTTCTCTACCATTTAAATCTGTGTTCAAAGCAAAAATATATTATCATGGCATATGCAGCCAAACTTATCTAGTTTCGGTCCAGTTCTGTGTTATGTTTTTATGATATCATGATATTTGCCTAATTTCATCTATATATATATATATATATATATATATATATATATATATATATATATATTTTGTTGGATATAATACGCAGGTACCTGTTAGCAGATGTTTCGTAAGTGCAACGACTTTCTACAAGCGGTGGAACACCTCCATGGAGCGTTGAAGCAGGCAAATTTGGAGATATGTACATGTCTCCATATACAGCCATATATTGGTTTTATGTGCCGAGTAACATTCCTTCACATAGTTAGTCCCAAGAACGTATTACAATTCTTGCCTGCTTTAGGCATGATATCACAATAAACGGTGCCAAACGATAAGATATTGGCACGACGATTGCATCTTCCTTCCGTCCTTTGACATGTAGTATCAATTATTTTTAGTTGTGGAATGCCCGTTTTTCATTCGTAATATAATGCAGCTACAAATCGGCACTAAGCATACATTGCAATGTGTCTGTCTTTCTTGGGGTAATATTAAATAATTAAATAATATAACTATAAACATATTTGTATGGTAATTAATGTTAGAGGCCAACCAAAGCACTTCTGATTGAGATCCTAATCCATATGATTCAAATGCATTACCATAATCAATGCTTAACCTCCCTTAACCGACAATATCTTGGAATTCTCCTAGCAGATCTAAGACTTCTACTGGTATATCTTCATATTTTTTCTTATTAACTCTAGGAATCAATGCATAGAACATATGTGCTTCATACCATCCAAAAATTTTCTACCATCAACTAAACACATTCTTGCACTACTAATACCTTTTCTTCCACCTTCTTCAGGGGCTTCAACTTGTGGTGAACTCCATCCTTTGTTAGGGAATAAGTATTGACATGTCCATCATGACCTCCCCACAGCCTCCCCAACAACATATGGTAAGCATCCATAGGTATGATGTCAGATGTCACACAGTACCTCATCATGGTACTCCCACTATTGAACTTCACTAAACATTGTTCATTGACCAAAGCTCTATGGTCCTTCTGCAACCATGCAATTTGATTGAATGTAAATGTCTCCTTCTCTCCAACTATAATGTGTTAACCATCTCCTCTAAAACTAGATTATCAGTTCTACCATTATCAATTATAACAATAAAAACTTTACCTTCACATTTGTACCTTGTACGAAATAAAATCTTCCTTTGAACTAGATCTTTCTTTTCATTTAGCAAGGTTCTCCTTGTAACAAGAACTTCTCATTTTTTTACCTCTTTAGAATGCTTATATTTAGCACCTTCATCTACATAAGCAACTTGTGCATTACCTTAAGGTCTCTTATTTGTCCTTCCTTGATGTTGTGGACACTTGTATGCTTAATGTCTTTCTTCTCCACATTGGAAATAGGTTCCATAAAATTCTCCTCTTCCAGGTCCTTGTCCAAACCTTCCTCTTCCTATTTGATCATCATTATTTTACTCACGGGGCGGTAGGCATTATTCTCTTATTAATTCTGACTGCTGCTAACTTCTTCATTTTTCTTTTGATCTTCATTTTGTCGTCCATATGGTCTTTTACTAGTCCTTCCACCATGACCTATTTCTCTCTGCTTGCTTTCAAATATTCTATTTAGCTTCTCTTCTACCTTTAGGGCAAACTGATAAGCATCTTCTATGGTAGTCATTCTGACCAAACATAGATTCTCTTGAATACTTGGCTTGAATCCATTTATATAATAGGTTATCCTCTCCTTTTTGGCCTCATAATAGCCTGTTCTAATCATGATCTTGTAGAAATATTTTGTATACTCTTTGATAGACTTACCTACCTGTCTCAAACCTTGCATTTTCTTCAATAGATCTAACTCGTAATCAACTGGAATAAACTATCTCTTCAACTTTTCTACCATCCAATATCATCTTATTATTCTTTCATTTCCTCTTCTAATTCTATCTAATTGTAATTCCTTCTACCAAATATTAGTGTGACCCTTCAACTTGGTCTTTGCAAATTTGACCCTCTCAAGATATTCCACCTCCTCATACTCAAATTACTCCTTCATATCATTTATCCAATCGGTCAACTCTTTTGGGTTAATATTCCTAAAAAATATAGAAACATCAATCTTCAACCTTTTTTCAATCTTGGATATGGTCTTAAATTATTTGACTTATTCAGGATCTACTACATCTTGTTCTTCTTCAACTTCATATTCTCTTCTTAGCTCAAACTCTCTACCTAGCTCCTCTTGGAGTGCTTGAACTTATCTTTTTAGCGCTCTAAAATCCTCTTTTGGTACCATAGTATTTCTTCCACCACCACAGTTCCTTTGTGGAGGCATTCTGATCACTTTTCTTACAACCCACAACTAGTAGTCCTGGTGTAAAATACCTTACATTCGAAGATATGTTTACACACTCAAGAACCTAGCTTTGATACCACTTGGTGAAAGGCAACTCCATCCAACACTCACACGATCCTCAATATCACAAAAAATTACAAAAGAAACACAAAATTTGATATTATTTCAATAAAATAGAAATACATCTAGAATCAAAAATTACAATGTTACGACCAAAAGATCAATTTTATCAAAAAGAAAATCTACTGGAAATATGCAAGTTGGAGCCACGATCTATGATCTCAGACTGCCTTCAGTAAATCTCTATTCCCCCTTTAATAACTTCCATAGAATATTCTGGAAAATGTAACTCCCCTTTTCCTGCCATCCATTTTTAAAATAAATTGGGTATTTTAAAAATACCATCATTAATGAATAAATTGGGCATTTAAAAATATCATCATTAATGAAATAAATTGGGCATTAAAAAATGCCATCATTAATGAATAAATTGGGCATTTTTAAAATACCATCATTAATTAATAAATTGGGCATTTAAAAATACCATCATGAATGAATAAATTGGGCATTTAAAAATACCATCATTAATGAATAAATTGGATATTTAATAATTTGAGTTGCTCTAGGATTTCCCCCCTTCAGAATCGGACGTGAAAGTTTCCTCTCATCCGGCTCAAGTAACTATACCGAAACGGAAAGTGATTCTGCAAAAAAAATGCTTTTTGCTCTGTAGAAAGACTAAATAAATAGCTACTCTTTGCTCAAGTTCCAAGTGAAATTTAGTATTCATTTACGATTCATATTATGACATAAATATGGAATTATTGAGCAGTCTCCTCCCTTTCGAACGATACTTTTCTTTGTGAAAGACCTTCAATTCATTTGAAATTCATAAGGGATTTACTTGTCTGTATCTCGTTCTATTTGATCCTATAGGTCTTTGCTTTACTTCGATGGCTTCAATACTATTTGAAGCATATGTGCGATGAATAAACTCCTATAGCCATATCTTCTTTTCGGTCTGGAATACTTCAAGGATAATCAATCAAAAAAAAAATGAATTAAAAATTCATACATTATATATATATATATATATATATATATATATATATATATATATATATATATGCATTAAAGAAGAAAATTAGTACTTTTATGAAGTCTAATTAGCAATTAAATATATAATATATCAACCCTAGACTAATTCCTCTTTCTCAACATATTTAAAAGATGCTTCTTCTAATTCTAAGCTTCATGCTACTCCTTCCAAGGGGTGTGTAAGAGCATGAAGAGATATATGAGATATCTTTCCTGAAATATCATATGTTTCTAGAGATTTTCATTTTGGAGTTTTCCTATAATATTTTATAATTACATGATATTATAAATATCACATATTTCTAGAGATTGTCATTTTGGGAATTTTGTATAATTATGTAATACTTCCAAAAATACCTTTGACTATCTTGGATTTCTAGAGATTTTATTATTTACAACATGTCCTTATGACAAAGCCACTTGACAAAGATAATTTACCATGACAATAACACTTTTACTTATATATTTATTAATATTTTTTACTATGGCCTATCCCTATCATAATAGTATTTGTAGGATCCTTCCATACAAAAATTCTTATATAACACCACTTGATAGTAGTAACTACAACCTTATTTATAAATTTAGTGTGTCACAAGCATCTCCAGCAAGCTATCATGCCATAATATTCTCTAACAAGCCATCACACTATATATTCTACATGCGCCTTATACCACTAGACCTCTAAATAATAAAAAATAAAAAATATATCAATAGGAGCATGTTGTATCTTAAAAATGGATTGGAACTAATCCTACAAAAGTTGCAAAGATTAAGGACTCACCATTTCTAATCAACAAGATCAACTTATGAATATTCCTAGGCAATATCAAATATTATATAAGGTTCATCAATATTTTCTCAAAGATTTATCTATCTTTATCAAAGTTCCTCAACAAGGATATTCCTTTTGAGGTAGGAAACTAAGAGATGGTTGCATTTGGAAAACTAAAGTAGGCACTATCCACTACTCTAGTGTTGAATAATCTAGATTGGAAAAATTCATTTATTATTTGTATATATGTATTTGATAAAATGCTTGGAAGAATGCTAAGTCAACAAGATGATAATGTCAATGATCATACTACATGCTTTAGAAGTAGATAAATGAGTACTACCAAGGTGAAATATAGAGTTATAGAGAAGGAGGACTTACCCATCATCTTTGCTCTAAAGAATTTTAAAATACTATATTTTTAGCTAAAGGTTTACTATTGTTGCAAACCATATTGCCTCAAGTATATGTTAATAAGCTCAATACATAACCATATGGATTCTTATTTTATAAAAATAAAATATTGATATTGTTGATTTATAGGATAAGAAGCACATCAATGTAGATGTTCTTTGATGAGCTATTGAGGGAGTTGACTCTAAATGTGTATACAATGATTTTCTTGATGTAATATTTCTAGTAGTAGAAGTTATTCTAGAAAATATGGAGACATATAGTAATACTTAAGTAAAGTTGAATTTCAAGATTGTACAATGCCAAATATGAAAATAAAGGTTAATTAAGATATTCACGCCTATTTAGTTGTACAATAAGTTTTATATCAAGTGGATATGATTAGCAAGTACCAATAAGTAGTTGTGTGGGAGCAAGGGAAGTAGTTGGTTGGATTATTCCATGATTGTGTTGAAATGATATTCCTTTGGGTACCTTAAAATAAGAATAATTTGATATGTAGCATATCACTAGCCAACAATATTAAAAAATTGTATGATTTATTGTAAAATATATAATGTCTATCAATCCTTTGGGAATCATAGGACATTAGATGCGCTAGTATATCCTATATTTTATCTTGGGACCTTTAAAAAGTATAAAAAGTATATTATTGCATCCCTTCCTATCATAGTATAAAGGTATATATGTGTTATGTGTGTGGATCATTGTTGTCACAAATTATTTGACTAAGTGTGCTAATTATTGGTCAAAAAAGCACAATATGGATGAAAAAGTTGTATGGTTTATTTGTAAATGAATTATTAGTAGGTTTTATAGTCCAATGGAGATAGTCTTTGATCAATGTAGTTACTTTTTAAATAAAGTGGTGGAAGACTTAATGACTTGGTTTGAGATCATGCATAAGAAGGTGATTACATATAAATAAGTACCAATAGGTATATGGGATAGATGAAGTGCATGTTATATCAAATCCCTATAAAATATGTAACTTTATAAATTTACACATGGAAAATACTCCATGTGACATTGTGGATCTCTAAGGCCATAATAAAATCATCCATAATATATTATATGTTCTAATTGATGGATGTCATTCATCCTATTATTCCTATCAAATGCAATGTTCCAACCATACAAATGATTATGCAGGATAGGAAGAATGAGTGCAAAAAATATATATCTAGAAATAATTGAAATACATCCATTCAGATATTATGTAGCACTTATGAGACTATAAATAGGGGATAAACCCCTTATAGGAAGCATGTTGAGCAATTGTGGGCTCAAGCAAATAAGATATAGTCCAGTGTAAAAGGGAATAATAAACCAATCTAAATAAATAATGACTGTTCAATTAAACATAGTGTGACTAATATTATCATATAAAGAGTATGAAATATGACTACTAGATGATTCCATAGGAGGTGAAGGCTCAACATGACGACCACATTTACACTAGGGCAACCTAGGGAGCATACATACTCTCATATTTTCTATATGTAATATTTTTTCTATTTTTTTTATTTTCATTGTATATGTATTATACTATATAAATATTATACATTGATATAAAATACCAGAGTGAGAGGGCAATTTAGGAAGATATTTCATACATGTTGTATTTTAACAAGCTCTTGAATTTTTCAAAAGTATCACTCATTTTTTCTAAAAAGTATGTTCAAGTTTTATAAAATGATCATAAATTAAAATGATAAAGTAGAAGGATATACTAACACTTGGTGTATGAATTGAATGATAAATATATAAATCAATCAATTACAATTGATATGATATACTTTGTGATCTTCCTCTTAGAAATTCCTCTCTATGATATTTTTCCAATGTGTGACCTTAACATACTTATTTTTTCTACATAAGGATGTCCATGGACCATTCCTATAACGTTTAATAAATACAATATTTAAAAATTTAGGTGATCATATCTTTAGTTGCATAACCACCTATTTTCCTTAATGGATGTATGACAAAAATTGTTCTCTTCTCCTCCAAGTTTCAAAGAAAATATTTTATTCTTTATCATACATATGATATCCACAACATCAATTCCATTTAATTTTTATAGATGATACACTTATTCTCAAATACTATTTTATATTTCTTCTCTACAAATTACCCCACACTAAACAAATTATGCTTGATTCTAGTATGAAGTAAGTATTTTGGATATTTTTCTTTGCATATTTTGCATCAATTTATAAGGTTCATTTTCCTTCAAACTTGAATGCAATTTTCTTTCTGAATTTCACTTTGTTGTTGTAGGAACCATCTAATTTAATAAACAACTCTTTTGTACTAGTTATATGACTTGAAAAAATTGAAATCTATGTACCTAGACTCTTTACATAAACAATCTTCCATATTACATGACAAGAACACTTTTTTTATGCCTCACCTTCTTCATGTGAAATATTTACCTTTTTCCACCTTCAGTGCCCTCCTATTTTTTTGCATTCACTTACATAGTAACCATACATTTTAAAATAGTAACATTGAAAAATCTCCTATACATAAATCTATGTCTAAATTTTCTACTATAGCTTCCTCTCTACCATGGCCTCTTACTTTCATAGAATATTTTTTGTAGTTTTCGTGTTTGACCTTGGAAATTAGTACTAGAGCTAGTCCCATTATTGTTTGACATTGTTCCTTTTGAAGAAAAATCTTGAACCAAATTTTATTCTTCATTACTATTAATTATTGTTTCATGGGATATAAGTGAACCCATAACTTTATCAAACTCTAACTTCTTCAAAAATTTGTTTTCTTCATTGCACAAATTTTTAACTCTAGTGTCAATATTTTCAATACCTTTTTAACATCTCATTGTGTTTGGTTATAGATACCCATTTTGTGTATACTATATGCTATCTTATATAATAATCTATCATATTATCATTATATTTAATTCCTAAATTTCTATATTCTTTTTATATTGTTATCATCTTCACTAATTTCACTTGAGAAAACCCTTAATATGGTCTCTTAAAAATGTGCTAAGCTACTTTAGTAGTCTTGACACTTGTAATTCTTAGAAAAAAAGCTTATATCAATAGTTGATTGTATGTGGTATAAAGAGAAGGGATATTTTATTTTATGCTTCTAATATATTCCTTTATTTGTGGTTAATAAAATAATCTAATATATTAGTTCCTTGTATCTATATTCCATAATATGCCACACTTCCTCGGAAATTAGCAATAGTCTTATTTATGCATAAATAATCATTATTTTCTCCTTTATATTTTAGAATGAACATTAAAACATTACCATGATATCATAATAGTTGCAACAATAACATTAAAGGCACTAAATTTTAAATTCTCTAATTTAAAAGAATCAAATCCTTAAACCCTTCATTCAACTGCAGCAGCTACAGTTGTTAACTCCCGAGGGTGGTGGGTGGGGAGTTAACAACTACAGCTGCTGCAGTTGTTAACTCCCCACCCACCACCCTCATTTTGCAGTTGTTAACTCCCCACCCACCACCCTCATTTTGCAGTTGTTAACTCCCCACCCACCACCCTCATTTTGCAGTTGTTAACTCCCCACCCACCACCCTCATTTGAGGGTGGTGGGTGGGGAGTTAACTGCAACTGCTGCAGTTGTTAACTCCCCACCCACCACCCTCAAATGCAGCAGCTGCAGTTGTTAACTCCCCACCCACCACCCTCAAATGAGGGTGGTGGGTGGGGAGTTAACAATCCAGCTGCATTTGAGGGTGGTGGGTGGGAGTTAACAACTCGCAGCAGCTGCAGCTTGTTAACTCCCCACCCACCACCCTCAAATGCGAGTAGCTAGCGATTGTTAACTCCCCACCCACCACCCTCATTTGAGGGTGGTGGGTGGGGAGTTAACAACTGCAGCCGCATTTGAGGGTGGTGGGTGGGGAGTTAACAACTGCAGCAGCTGCAGTTGTTAACTCCCCACCCACCACCCTCAAATGCAGCAGCTGTAGTTGTTAACTCCCCACCCATCGCAGTTGTTAACTCCCCACCCACCACCCTCAAATGAGGGTGGTGGGTGGGGAGTTAACAACTCGCAGGAGAGTGGTGGGTGGGGAGTTAACAAGCTGCACTGCGAGGGTGGTGGGTGGGGAGTTAACAACTGCAGCAGCACCCTCAAATGAGGGTGGTGGGTGGGGAGTTAACAACTGCAGCTCATTAGGAGGGTGGTGGGTGGGGAGTTAACAACTGCAGCAGCACCCTCATTTGGAGGGTGGTGGGTGGGGAGTTAACAACTACAGCTGCTGCAGCTGCAGTTGTTAACTCCCCACCCACCACCCTCGCAGCAGTGCAGTTTTTAACTCCCCACCCACCACCCTCATTTGGAGTGTGCAGTTGCAGTTGTTAACTCCCCAACCACCACCCTCAGCTGCAGTTGTTAACTCCCCACCCACCACCCTCATTTGAGGGTGCTACACTCACGATTGTTAACTCCCCACCCTCCACCCTCGCAGCTGCAGTTGTTAACTCCCCACCCACCACCCTCATTTGAGGGTGCTGCAGCTACAGTTGTTAACTCCCCACCCACCACCCTCACAGCTGCAGTTGTTAACTCCCCACCCACCACCCTCATTTGAGGGTGGTGCTGCAGTTGTTAACTCCCCACCCACCACTGCAGTTGTTAACTCCCCACCCACCACCCTCATTTGAGGGTGGTGGGTGGGGAGTTAACAATCTGCAGTAGCTGCGATTGTTAACTCCCCACCCACCACCCTCATTTGAGGGTGGTGGGTGGGGAGTTAACAATCGCAGCTAGCATGCAGTTGTTAACTCCCCACCCACCACCCTCATTTGAGGGTGGTGGGTGGGGAGTTAACAACTGCAATGCCGCTAGTTGTTAACTCCCCACCCACCACCCTCATTTGAGGGTGGTGTGTGGGGAGTTAACAACTGCAACTGCTGGGTGGGGAGTTAACAACTGCAGCCACCCTCAAATGAGGGTGGTGGGTGGGGAGTTAATCGCTCCCCACCCACCACCCTCATTTGAGGGCAGTGTGAGTTGTTAACTCCCCACCCACCACCCTCATTTGAGGGTGGTGGGTGGGGAGTTAACCCACCACCCTCATTTGAGGGTGGTGGGTGGGGAGTTAACAACTGCACCTACCCTCATTTGAGGGTGGTGGGTGGGGAGTTAACCCACCACCCTCAAATGAGGGTGGTGGGTTAACTCCCCCACCCACCACCCTCAAATGAGGGCAGCTGCAGTTGTTAACTCCCCACCCACCACCCTCATTGGGTGGGGAGTTAACCCACCACCCTCATTTGAGGGTGGTGGGTGGGGAGTTAACAACTGCACGCTGCAGTTGTTAACTCCCCACCCACCACCCTCAAATCTGCAGTTGTTAACTCCCCACCCACCACCCTCAAATGAGGGTGGTGGGTGGGGAGTTAACAACTATTTGAGGGTGGTGGGTGGGGAGTTAACAACGTGAGCTGCGGTTGGTTAACTCCCCACCCACCACCCTCATTTGAGGGTGGTGGGTGGGGAGTTAACAACTGCAGCTGCTGCAGTTGTTAACTCCCCACCCACCTCCCTCATTTGAGGGTGGTGGGTGGGGAGTTAACAAGCTGCAGCGATTGTTAACTCCCCACCCACCACCCTCATTTGAGGGTGGTGGGTGGGGAGTTAACAACTGCAGCAGATGCAGTTGTTAACTCCCCACCCACCACCCTCAAATAGTTGTTAACTCCCCACCCGCCACCCTCATTTGAGGGTGGCGGGTGGGGAGTTAACAACTACAGATTTGAGGGTGGTGGGTGGGGAGTTAACAACTAGCAATGCTCGATTGTTAACTCCCCACCCACCACCCTCAAATGAGGGTGGTGGGTTAACTCCCCACCCAATGAGGGTGGTGGGTGGGGAGTTAACAAGCTCAGCACCACCCTCATTTGAGGGTGGTGGGTGGGGAGTTAACCCACCACCCTCATTTGAGGGTGGTGGGTGGGGAGTTAACAACTGCAGCAGCTGCAGTTGTTAACTCCCCACCCACCACCCTCAAATGAGGGTGGTGGGTTAACTCCCCACCCACCACCCTCAAATGAGGGTGGCAGCTGCAGTTGTTAACTCCCCACCCACCACCCTCAAATGAGGGTGGTGGGTTAACTCCCCACCCACCACCCTCAAATGAGGGTGGTGGGTGGGGGAGTTAACAACGCAGCACTGCGAGTTGTTAACTCCCCACCCACCACCCTCATTTGAGGGCAAATGCGAGTTGTTAACTCCCCACCCAGCAGTTGTTAACTCCCCACCCACCACCCTCATTTGAGGGCAGTGCATGTTAAGGTGGGGAGTTAACAATCGCAACTGTCATGAGGTGGTGGGTGGGGAGTTAACAGCTCGCGGTATGTGGTGGGGAGTTAACAACTGCAGCGCTACGATGTTAACTCCCCACCCACGAGCTGCAGTTGTTAACTCCCCACCCACCACCCTCATTTGAGGGTGCTGCAGTTGTTAACTCCCCACCCACACTCGCAGTTGTTAACTCCCCACCCACCACCCTCATTTGGAGGGTGGTGGGTGGGGAGGCTAGCTGCAGTTGTTAACTCCCCACCCACCACCCTCCAAATGAGGGTGGCTGCAGTTGTTAACTCCCCAGCAGCTGCAGTTGTTAACTCCCCACCCACCACCCTCAAATGAGGGTGTCGTAGTTGTTAACTCCCCACCCACCACCCTCATTTGAGGGTGGTGGGTGGGGGAGTTAACAACTGCAGCACCCTCATTTGAGGATGGTGGGTGGGGAGTTAACAACTGTAGCTGCGGTGGTGGGTGGGGAGTTAACAACTGCAGCAACCTCATTTGAGGGTGGTGGGTGGGGAGTTAACAACTGCAGCAGCTGCAGTTGTTAACTCCCCACCCACCACCCTCCCCACCCACCACCCTCAAATGAGGGTGGTGGGTGGGGAGTTAACAACTGCAGCCCTCATTTGAGGGTGGTGGGTGGGGAGTTAACAACTGCAGCAGCTGCAGCTGTTAACTCCCCACCCACCACCCTCATTAGGGTGGGGAGTTAACAACGACAGCATGCAGCTGTTAACTCCCCACCCACCACCCTCATTCGAGGGTGGTGGGTGGGGAGTTAACAACTACGCTTGCAGTTGTTAACTCCCCACCCACCACCCTCAAATGAGGGAGGTGGGTGGGGAGTTAACAACTGCAGCTGCAGTTGTTAACTCCCCACCCACCACCCTCATTTGAGGGTGGTGGGTGGGGAGTTAACAACTGCAGCAGCTGCAGTTGTTAACTCCCCACCCACCACCCTCATTTGAGGGTGGTGGGTGGGGAGTGCAACAACTGCAGTTGTTAACTCCCCACCCACCACCCTCAAATGAGGGTGGTGGGTGGGGGAGTTAACAACTGGAGCCACTGATTGTTAACTCCCCACCCTCCACCCTCAAATAGTTGTTAACTCCCCACCCACCACCCTCATTTGAGGGTGGTGGGTGGGGAGTTAACACTCATTTGGAGGGTGGTGGGTGGGGAGTTAACAACTGCGTTAACTCCCCACCCACCACCCTCAAATGAGGGTGGTGGGTTAACTCCCCACCCAATGAGGGTGGTGGGTGGGGAGTTAACAACTGCAGCTGCCCTCATTTGAGGGTGGTGGGTGGGGAGTTAACCCACCACCCTCATTTGAGGGTGGTGGGTTAACTCCCCACCCACCACCCTCAAATGAGGGTGGTGCTGCAGTTGTTAACTCCCCACCCACCACCCTCAAATGAGGGTGGTGGGTTAACTCCCCACCCACCACCCTCAAATGAGGGTGGTGGGTGGGGAGTTAACAACTGCAGCTGCCCTCAAATGAGGGTGGTGGGTGGGGAGCAGTTGTTAACTCCCCACCCACCACCCTCATTTGAGGGTGGCTGCAGTTGTTAACTCCCCACCCAGCAGCTGCAGTTGTTAACTCCCCACACACCACCCTCATTTGAGGGCAGCTACAGTTGTTAACTCCCCACCCACCACCCTCAAATGAGGCTACAGTTGTTAACTCCCCACCCACCACCCTCATTTGAGGGCAGCTGCAGCAGCTGCAGTTGTCAACTCCCCACCCACCACACTCAAATGAGGGTGGTGGGTGGGGAGTTGACAACTGCAGCTGCTGCAGCTTGTCCTCCAAATGAGGGTGGTGGGTGGGGAGTTAACAACTGCAGCCTCATTTGAGGGTGGTGGGTGGGGAGTTAACAACTGCACCACCACCCTCAAATGAGGGTGGTGGTGGGGAGTTAACAACTGCAGTGGTGGGTGGGGAGTTAACAACTGCACCACCACCCTTCAAATGAGGGTGGTGGGTGGGGAGCAGCTTGTTAACTCCCCACCCACCACCCTCATTTGACGGTGGCTGCAGTTGTTAACTCCCCACCCAGCAGCTGCAGTTGTTAACTCCCCACACACCACCCTCATTTGAGGGCAAGTGCAGATTGTTAACTCCCCACCCACCACCCTCAAATGAGGCTGCAGTTGTTAACTCCCCACCCACCACCCTCATTTGAGGGCAGCTGCAGCAGCTGCAGTTGTCAACTCCCCACCCACCACCCTCAAATGAGGGTGGTGGGTGGGGAGTTGACAATCGCAGCGCAGCTGTCAACTCCCCACCCACCACCCTCATTTGAGGGTGGAGGGTGGGGGAGTTGACAATCGCAGCATGGCGAGCTTGTCAACTCCCCACCCACCACCCTCACCCTCATTTGAGGGTGGTGGGTGGGGAGTTAACAACCGCAGCGGCTGCAGCTGTTAACTCCCCACCCACCACCCTCCAGTGCGAGTTAGTTAACTCCCCACCCACCACCCTCATTTGAGGGTGGTGGGTGGGGAGTTAACAATGCAAAATGAGGGTGGTGGGTGGGGAGTTAACAATCGTAGCAGTGCAGTTGTTAACTCCCCACCCACCACCCTCAAATGAGGGTGGTGGGTGGGGAGTTAACAATTGCAGCTGCTGTAGTTGTTAACTCCCCACCCACCACCCTCATTTGAGGGTGGTGGGTGGGGAGTTAACAACTACAGTTAACAACCTGCGCTAGCTGCAGTTGTTAACTCCCCACCCACCACCCTCAAATGAGGGTGGTGGGTGGGGAGTTAACAACTGCAGCTGTTAACAACTACAGTTGTTAACTCCCCACCCACCACCCTCATTTGGGAGTTAACAACTGCAGCACCACCCTCATTTGAGGGTGGTGGGTGGGGAGTTAACAACTGCAGCAGCTGCAGTTGTTAACTCCCCACCCACCACCCTCATTTGAGGGTGGTGGGTGGGGAGTTAACAATCGCAGCTCGGCGCTGCAGTTGTTAACTCCCCAGCCATTTTGTTAACTCCCCACCCACCACCCTCATTTGAGGGTGGTGGGTGGGGAGTTAACAATCGCAACCGTCTGCGGTTGTTAACTCCCCACCCACCACCCTCGGGCTGCTTGCAGCTTGTTAACTCCCCACCCACCACCCTCAAATGAGGGTGGTGGGTGGGGAGTTAACAATCGCACCGCTAGCTTGGAAGTTAACAACTGCATCTGCTGCAGTTGTTAACTCCCCACCCACCTACAGTTGTTAACTCCCCACCCACCACCCTCATTTTGCAGTTGTTAACTCCCCCTGAGGGTGGTGGGTGGGGAGTTAACAACTGCAGGTGGGTGGGGAGTTAACAACTGCAAAATGAGGGTGGTGGGTGGGGAGTTAACAACTGCAGGTGGGTGGGGAGTTAACAACTGCAGCAGATGCAGTTGTTAACTCCCCACCCACCACCCTCATTTTGCACTTGTTAACTCCCCACCCACCACCCTCAAATGAGGGTGGTGGGTGGGGAGTTAACAACTGCAGGGTGGGGAGTTAACAATCGCAGCATGCAGCTTGTTAACTCCCCACCCACCACCCTCTGGGAGTTAACAACTGCAGCTGCAGCAGTTGTTAACTCCCCACCCTCCACCCTCATTTTGCAATTGTTAACTCCCCACCCACCACCCTCAAATTGAGGGTGGAGGGTGGGGAGTTAACAATCGCAAAATGAGGGGTGGTGGGTGAGTTAACAACCGTAGCCGCATGCAGCGTGTTAACTCCCCACCCACCACCCTCATTTGAGGGTGGTGGGTGGGGAGTTAACAACTGCAGCAGCCTGCAGTTGTTAACTCCCCACCCACCACCCTCAAATTTGCAGTTGTTAACTCCCCACCCACCACCCTCATGCTGCAGTTGTTAACTCCCCACCCACCACCCTCAAATCAGCACTTGTTAACTCCCCACCCACCACCCTCATTTGAGGGTGGTGGGTGGGGAGTTAACAATCGTAGCTACCTGCGATTGTTAACTCCCCACCCACCACCCTCAAATGAGGGTGGTGGGTGGGGAGTTAACAACTGCAGCAGCTCAAATGAGGGTGGTGGGTGGGGAGTTAACAATCGCAGCACGCAGCTGTTAACTCCCCACCCACCACCCTCAAATGAGGGTGGTGGGTGGGGAGTTAACAACTGCAGCTGCTCGTTGTTAACTCCCCACCCACCACCCTCATTCAACTGCAGTGCTGCAGTTGTTAACTCCCCACCCACCACCCTCATTTGAGGGTGGTGGGTGGGGAGTTAACAATCGCGGCGACTGCAGCTTGTTAACTCCCCACCCTTTTGAGGGTGGTGGGTGGGGAGTTAACAACTGCAGCAGCTGCTGCAGTTGTTAACTCCCCACCCACCACCCTCAAAAGGGTGGGGAGTTAACAACTGCAGCAGCTGCTGCAGTTGTTAACTCCCCACCCTTTTGAGGGTGGTGGGTGGGGAGTTAACAACTGCAGCAGCTGCTGCAGTTGTTAACTCCCCACCTGCAGTTGTTAACTCCCCACCCTTTTGAGGGTGGTGGGTGGGGAGTTAACAACTGCAGCACCCTCAAATGAGGGTGGTGGGTGGGGAGTTAACAACTGCAGCTGCAGTTGTTAACTCCCCACCCACCACCCTCATTTGAGGAGCTGCAGTTGTTAACTCCCCACCCACCACCCTCAAAAGGGTGGGGAGTTAACAACTGCAGGTGGGGAGTTAACAACTGCCAGCACCCTCAAATGAGGGTGGTGGGTGGGGAGTTAACAATTGCAGCAGTGCAGCTTGTTAACTCCCCACCTGCGATTGTTAACTCCCCACCCACCACCCTCATAATTTGAGGGTGGTGGGTGGGGAGTTAACAATCGCGAGTGGGGAGTTAACAAGCAGCAGCAGTTGTTAACTCCCCACCCACCACACTCATTTGAGGGTGGTGGGTGGGGAGTTAACAATCGCAGCTGCGATTGTTAACTCCCCACGAGGGTGGTGGGTGGGAGTTAACAGCTCTGCGATGTTAACTCCCCACCCACCACCCTCAAATGAGGGTGGTGGGTGGGGAGTTAACAGCTACGGCTAGCAGTTGATACTCCCCACCCACCACCCTCATTTAAGGGTGGTGGGTGGGGAGTTAACAAGCTGCATGCAGGTTAACTCCCCACCCACCACCCTCATTTGAGGGTGGTGGGTGGGGAGTTAACAATCGCAGCTGTTGACTCCCCACCCACCACCCTCATTTGAGGGTGGTGGGTGGGGAGTTAACAATCGCAGTACTGCGTTGTTAACTCCCCACCCACCACCCTCATTTGAGGGTGGTGGGTGGGGAGTTAACAATGCAGCTGCGGTTGTTAACTCCCCACCCACCACCCTCATTTGAGGGTGGTGGGTGGGGAGTTAACAATCGCAGCTGCCGATTGTTAACTCCCCACCCACCACCCTCATTTGAGGGTGGTGGGTGGGGAGTTAACAAGTGCAAAATGAGGGTGGTGGGTGGGGAGTTAACAATCGCTCACTCTGCGGTTAACTCCCCACCCACTCGTAGTTGTTAACTCCCCACCCACCACCCTCATTTTGCGATTAGTTAACTCCCCACCCACTGCAGTTGTTAACTCCCCACCCACCACCCACCCTCATTTGAGGGTGGGTGGTGGGTGGGGAGTTAACAACTCGCAGTGGTGGGGAGTTAACAATCGCAAAATGAGGGTGGTGGGTGGGGAGTTAACAACTCGGCAGTGGGTGGGGAGTTAACAACCGCAGCCGTACGGTTGTTAACTTCCAACTGCAGCAGCTGCAGTTGTTAACTCCCCACCCACCACCCTCTGGGGAGTTAACAACTGCAGCTGCTGCAGTTGTTAACTCCCCACCCACCACCCTCATTTTGCAGTTGTTAACTCCCCACCCACCACCCTCATTTTGCAGTTGTTAACAACTGCAGCTGCTGCAGTTGTTAACTCCCCACCAACCACCCTCATTTTGCGAGTTAGTTAACTCCCCACCCACCACCCTCATTTGAGGGTGGTGGGTGGGGAGTTAACAACTCGCAAAATGAGGGTGGTGGGTGGGGAGTTAACAAGCTGGCAGCTCTGAGCTGTTAACTCCCCGCGAGGGTGGTGGGTGGGGAGTTAACAATCGACTGCTCGCAGCTTGTTAACTCCCCACCCACCACCCTCCGGGGAGTTAACAATCGCCAGAGTCTGTAGCTGTTAACTCCCCGTGAGGGTGGTGGGTGGGGAGTTACACTGCACTGCTGCAGTTGTTAACTCCCCACCCACCACCCTCATTTGAGGGTGGTGGGTGGGGAGTTAACAACTGCAGCTGCTGCAGTTGTTAACTCCCCAGCCATTTGAGGGTGGTGGGTGGGGAGTTAACAACTGCAAATGAGGGTGGTGGGTGGGGAGTTAACAACTGCAAATGAGGGTGGGGAGTTAACAACTGCAGTTAGTTACCCACCCACCACCCTCAAATGAGGGTGGTGGGTGGGGATTTAACAACTGGTGGGGAGTTAAAAACTACAGTTGTTAACTCCCCACCCTCATTTGCTGATTGTTAACTCCCCACCCACCACCCTCAAATGAGGGTGGTGGGTGGGGAGTTAACAACTGCAAATGAGGGTGGGGAGTTAACAACTGCAGTTGTTAACTCCCCACCCACCACCTTTTTTCCTTTCTCACCCCACCACCCCTCAAATGAGGGTGGTGGGTGGGGAGTTAACAACTGCAATGCTGTAGTTGTTAACTCCCCACCCACCACCCTCATTTGAGGGTGGTGGGTGGGGATTGTTAACTCCCCACCCACCACCCTCATTTGAGGGTGGTGGGTGGGGAGTTAACAACAACAACCCTCAAATGAGGGTGGGGAGTCGACTAACCACTACAAAATGAGGGTGGTGGGTGGGGAGTTAACAACTACGGTGGGTGGGGAGTTAACAACCGCAGCGGATGCAGTTAACTTCCAACAGCAGCAGTTGTTAACTCCCCACCCACCACCCTCATTTTGCAGCAGTTGTTAACTCCCCACCCACCACCCTCATTTGAGGGTGGTGGGTGGGGAGTTAACAACTGCAGCAGCTGCAGTTGTTAACTCCCCACCCACCACCCTCTGGGGAGTTAACAACTGCAGCTGCGAGTGTTAACTCCCCACCCACCACCCTCATTTTGCGAGTTGTTAACTCCCCACCCACCACCCTCAAATGAGGGTGGTGGGTGGGAGTTAACAACTCAGCACTGCATTGAATGAGGGTGGTGGGTGGGGAGTTAACAGCTGCATGCTCGCAGCTGTTAACTCCCCACCCACCACCCTCATTCAGCTGCAGCTGCTGCAGATTGTTAACTCCCCACCCACCACCCTCATTTGAGGGTGGTGGGTGGGAGTTAACAAGCTGCAGCGGCTGCTGTAGCTCCTCACCCCCCACCCTTTTGAGGGTGGTGGGTGGGGAGTTAACAACTGCAGCTGCTGCAGTTGTTAACTCCCCACCTGCAGTTGTTAACTCCCCACCCTTTTGAGGGTGGTGGGTGGGGAGTTAACAAGCTGCGGCGGCACCTACCCTCATTTGAGGGTGGTGGGTGGGGAGTTAACAACTCGCAATGCTGCGATTGTTAACTCCCCACCCTTTTGAGGGTGGTGGGTGGGGAGTTAACAATTGCAGCTGCAGCTGCTGCAGTTGTTAACTCCCCACCTGCAGTTGTTAACTCCCCACCCTTTTGAGGGTGGTGGGTGGGGAGTTAACAAGCTGCAGCATCTGCGGTTGTTAACTCCCCACCCACCACCCTCAAATGAGGGTGGTGGGTGGGGAGTTAACAATCGCTGCACCCTCAAATGAGGGTGGTGGGTGGGGAGTTAACAAGCTGCAGCTGCGGTTGTTAACTCCCCTCCCACCACCCTCATTTGAGGGTGGTGGGTGGGGAGTTAACAACTGCAGCTGCTGCAGTTGTTAACTCCCCACCCTGCAGTTGTTAACTCCCCACCCACCACCCTCATTTGAGGGTGGTGGGTGGGGAGTTAACAACTGCTAGCTGCAGTTGTTAACTCCCCACCCACCACCCTCATTTTTGAGGGTGGTGGGTGGGGAGTTAACAACTGCGATGCAGCGATTGTTAACTCCCCACCTGCGATTGTTAACTCCCCACCCACCACCCTCATTTGAGGGTGGTGGGTGGGGAGTTAACAACTGCAGCTGCAGTTGTTAACTCCCCCACCCACCACCCTCATTTGAGGGTGGTGGGTGGGGAGTTAACAAGTGCAACATGAGGGTGGTGGGTGGGGAGTTAACAGCTGCATCTGCGAGTTGTTAACTCCCCACCCACTGCTGCAGTTGTTAACTCCCCACCCACCACCCTCATTTTGCAGGTGTGTAGCTCCCCACCCACTGCAGGTTGTTAACTCCCCACCCACCACCCACAAATGAGGGTGGGTGGTGGGTGGGGAGTTAACAAGCTGCAGTGGGTGGGAGTTAACAACTGCAAAATGAGGGTGGTGGGTGGGGAGTTAACAACTGCAGGGTGGGGAGTTAACAACTGCAGCTCGCATAGTTAACTTCCAGCTGCAGCCGTGCGATTGTTAACTCCCCACCCACCACCCTCGGGAGTTAACAGCGCAGTGCTGCGAGTTGTTAACTCCCCACCCACCACCCTCATTTTGCGAGTTGTTAACTCCCCACCCACCACCCTCATTTTGCGGGTGTGTTAACAACTACATGCTGCGATTGTTAACTCCCCACCCACCACCCTCATTTTGCGGTTGTTAACTCCCCACCCACCACCCTCATTTGAGGGTGGTGGGTGAGCAATCGCTAGCACTGCAGCTGTTAACTCCCCGGAGGGTGGAGGGTGGGGAGTTAACAACTGCTACTGCAGTTGTTAACTCCCCACCCACCACCCTCCGGGAGTTAACAGTGCAGTGCTGCGATTGTTAACTCCCCACCCACCACCCTCATTTTGCGAGTTGTTAACTCCCCACCCACCACCCTCAAATGAGGGTGGTGGGTGGGGAGTTAACAACGCAAATGAGGGTGGTGGGGAGTTAACAATGCGGCAGTGCGGTTGTTAACTCCCCTGAGGGTGGTGGGTGGGGAGTTAGCTGCATCGCTGCGATTGTTAACTCCCCACCCACCACCCTCAAATGAGGGTGGTGGGTGGGGAGTTAACAAGCGATACTGCAGCTTGTTAACTCCCCACCCACCACCCTCATTTGAGGGTGGTGGGTGGGGAGTTAACAACTGCAGTTGTTAACTCCCCACCCTCATTTGCAGTTGTTAACTCCCCACCCACCACCCTCATTTGCAGTTGTTAACTCCCCACCCACCACCCTCAAATGGCTGGGGAGTTAACAATGTGCAGATTGTTAACTCCCCACCCACCACCCTCATTTGAGGGTGGTGGGTGGGGAGTTAACAACTGCAAATGAGGGTGGTGGGTGGGGAGTTAACAACTGCAAATGAGGGTGGGGAGTTAACAACTGCAGTTGTTAACTCCCCACCCACCACCCTCAAATGAGGGTGGTGGGTGGGGAGTTAACAACTGCAGCTGCGGTGGGGAGTTAACAACTGCAGCTGTTAACTCCCCACCCTCATTTGCGATTGTTAACTCCCCACCCACCACCCTCAAATGAGGGTGGTGGGTGGGGAGTTAACAATCGCAAATGAGGGTGGGGAGTTAACAAGCTGCAGTTGTTAACTCCCCACCCACCACCCTTTGTTAACTCCCCACCCACCACCCTCAAATGAGGGTGGTGGGTGGGGAGTTAACAGCATGCTAGCCGATTGTTAACTCCCCACCCACCACCCTCATTTGAGGGTGGTGGGTGGGGATGTTAACTCCCCACCCACCACCCTCATTTGAGGGTGGTGGGTGGGGAGTTAACAAGCTAGCAGTGGGTGGGGAGTTAACAACTGCAAAATGAGGGTGGTGGGTGGGGAGTTAACAACTACAGGTGGGTGGGGAGTTAACAACTGCAGCAGATGCAGTTGTTAACTTCCAACTGCAGCAGCTGCAGTTGTTAACTCCCCACCCACCACCCTGCAGGAGTTAACAACTGCAGTGCTGCGGTTGTTAACTCCCCACCCACCACCCTCATTTTGCGATTGTTAACTCCCCACCCACCACCCTCATTTTGCGAGTTGTTAACAGCTGCAGACTGCTGCGATTGTTAACTCCCCACCCACCACCCTCATTTTGCGGTTGTTAACTCCCCACCCACCACCCTCATTTGAGGGTGGTGGGTGGGGAGTTAACACACCACCCTCCAAATGAGGGTGGTGGGTGGGGAGTTAACAACTGCAGCTGCACTCCCCAATGAGGGTGGTGGGTGGGGAGTTAACAATCGTAAGCTGCAGCTGTTAACTCCCCACCCACCACCCTAAAATGAGGGTGGTGGGTGGGGAGTTAACAAGCTGCAGCAGTACAGTTGTTAACTCCCCACCCACCACCCTCAAATGAGGGTGGTGGGTGGGGAGTTAACAACTGCAGCCTCAAATGAGGGTGGTGGGTGGGGAGTTAACAACTGCATTGCTTGTTGTTAACTCCCCACCCACCACCCTCATTTTGAGGGTGGTGGGTGGGGAGTTAACAACTGCTGCAATTTGAGGGTGGAGGGTGGGGAGTTAACAAGCTGCAGCTGCGTTGTTAACTCCCGAGGGTGGTGGGTGGGGAGTTAACAACTCAGCTATGCGGTTGGAGGTTAACAGCTGCGACGGTGCGGTTGTTAACTCCCCACCCACTGCGTTGTTAACTCCCCACCCACCACCCTCATTTTGCGATTGTTAACTCCCCACCCACTGCGGTTGTTAACTCCCCACCCACCACCCACCCTCAAATGAGGGTGGGTGGTGGGTGGGGAGTTAACAAGCTGAGTGGGTGGGGAGTTAACAAGTTCAAAATGAGGGTGGTGGGTGGGGATTTAACAACTACGAGTGGGTGGGGAGTTAACAACTGCAGCAGATGCATTTGTTAACTCCCCACCCACCACCCTCATTTTGCACTTGTTAACTCCCCACCCACCACCCTCAAATGAGGGTGGTGGGTGGGGAGTTAACAGCATAGCTGCGATTGTTAACTCCCCACCCACCACCCTCATTTGAGGGTGGTGGGTGGGGAGTTAACAAGCTGCAGCACTGCAGCTTGAATGAGGGTGGTGGGTGGGGAGTTAACAAGCTGCAGCTGCGTTGTTAACTCCCCACCCACCACCCTCAAATGAGGGTGGTGGGTGGGGAGTTAACAAGCTGCAGCTGCCGTTGTTAACTCCCCACCCACCACCCTCATTTTGCAGTTGTTAACTCCCCACCCACCTGCAGTTGTTAACTCCCCACCCACCACCCTCATTTTGCAGTTGTTAACTCCCCACCCACCTGCAGTTGTTAACTCCCCACCCACCACCCACCCTCATTTGAGGGTGGGTGGGGGTGGGGAGTTAACAACTGCAGGTGAGTGGGGAGTTAACACACCCTCAAATGAGGGTGGTGGGTGGGGAGTTAACAACTGCGAGTGGGTGGGGAGTTAACAAGCTGCAGCTGCACGATTGTTAACTTCCAAGCTAGCAGCTGCGGTTGTTAACTCCCCACCCACCACCCTCTGGGAGTTAACAAGCTGCAGCTGCAGCTTGTTAACTCCCCACCCACCACCCTCATTTTGCGAGTTGTTAACTCCCCACCCACCACCCTCATTTTGCGAGTTGTTAACAACTGCAGTGCTACGCTTGTTAACTCCCCCACCAACCACCCTCATTTTGCGGTTGTTAACTCCCCACCCACCACCCTCATTTGAGGGTGGTGGGTGGGGAGTTAACAACTCAAAATGAGGGTGGTGGGTGGGGAGTTAACAACCTGCACAGCTGCAGTTGTTAACTCCCTGAGGGTGGTGGGTGGGGAGTTAACACAGACTGCTGCGATTGTTAACTCCCCACCCACCACCCTCGGGAGTTAACACGCTGAGCTCGCGTGTTAACTCCCGTGAGGGTGGTGGGTGGGGAGTTAACAAGCTGCAGTTGCTAGCGATTGTTAACTCCCCAGCCATTTGAGGGTGGTGGGTGGGGAGTTAACAACTGCAAATGAGGGTGGTGGGTGGGGAGTTAACAACTGCAAATGAGGGTGGGGAGTTAACAACTGCAGTTGTTAACTCCCCACCCACCACCCTCAAATGAGGGTGGTGGGTGGGGATTTAACAACTGGTGGGGAGTTAACAACTACAGTTGTTAACTCCCCCCCTCATTTGCGATTGTTAACTCCCCACCCACCACCCTCAAATGAGGGTGGTGGGTGGGGAGTTAACAAGCTGCAAATGAGGGTGGGGAGTTAACAACGTAGTTGTTAACTCCCCACCCACCACCCTTTTGTTAACTCCCCACCCACCACCCTCAAATGAGGGTGGTGGGTGGGGAGTTAACAAGCTGCATGCTGAGTTGTTAACTCCCCACCCACCACCCTCATTTGAGGGTGGTGGGTGGGGATTGTTAACTCCCCACCCACCACCCTCATTTGAGGGTGGTGGGTGGGGAGTTAACAACTGCAGGTGGGTGGGGAGTTAACAACTACAAAATGAGGGTGGTGGGTGGGGAGTTAACAACTACAGGTGGGTGGGGAGTTAACAACTGCAGCAGATGCGATAGTTAACTCCAACTGCAGACTGCGGTTGTTAACTCCCCACCCACCACCCTCCAAATGATGCAGTTGTTAACTCCCCACCCACCACCCTCATTTGAGGGTGGTGGGTGGGGAGTTAACAACTGCAGCTGCAGTTGTTAACTCCCCACCCACCACCCTCATTTGAGGGTGGTGGGTGGGGAGTTAACAACTGCAGCTGCAGTTGTTAACTCCCCACCCACCACCCTCATTTGAGGGTGGTGGGTGGGGAGTTAACAACTGCAGTTGTTAACTCCCCACCCACCACCCTCAAATGAGGGTGGTGGGTGGGGAGTTAACAACTGCTGCAGCAGTTGTTAACTCCCCACCCACCACCCTCATTTGAGGGTGGTGGGTGGGGAGTTAACAACTGCAGCTGCCGAGTTGTTAACTCCCCACCCTCCACCCTCAAATGAGGGTGGTGGGTGGGGAGTTAACAACGCGTGCAGATTGTTAACTCCCCACCCACCACCCTCTGGGGAGTTAACAACTGCAGCTGCAGTTGTTAACTCCCCACCCACCACCCTCATTTTGCAGTTGTTAACTCCCCACCCACCACCCTCAAATGAGGGTGGTGGGTGGGGAGTTAACAACTCGGCAGCTGCAGTTGAATGAGGGTGGTGGGTGGGGAGTTAACAACTGCAGCTGCGGTTGTTAACTCCCCACCCACCACCCTCATTCAACTGCAGCTGCTGCAGTTGTTAACTCCCCACCCACCACCCTCATTTGAGGGTGGTGGGTGGGGAGTTAACAAGCTGCAGCTATGCGGCTGTTAACTCCCCACCCTTTTGAGGGTGGTGGGTGGGGAGTTAACAAGCTCGCACTGCGATTGTTAACTCCCCACCTGCAGTTGTTAACTCCCCACCCTTTTGAGGGTGGTGGGTGGGGAGTTAACAACTGCAGCACCCTCAAATGAGGGTGGTGGGTGGGGAGTTAACAACTGGTTGGGAGTTAACAGCTGCAGTTGTTAACTCCCCACCCACCACCCTCATTTGAGGGTGGTGGGTGGGGAGTTAACAACTGCAGCTGCTGCAGTTGTTAACTCCCCACCCTGCAGTTGTTAACTCCCCACCCACCACCCTCATTTGAGGGTGGTGGGTGGGGAGTTAACAGCAGCTGCGGTTGTTAACTCCCCACCTCTGCGAGTTGTTAACTCCCCACCCACCACCCTCATTTGAGGGTGGTGGGTGGGGAGTTAACAGCTGCGGCAGCGGTTGTTAACTCCCCACCCACCACCCTCATTTGAGGGTGGTGGGTGGGGAGTTAACAACTGCAGCAGCTGCAGTTGTTAACTCCCCACCCACCACCCTCATTTGAGGGTGGTGGGTGGGGAGTTAACAAGTGCAAAATGAGGGTGGTGGGTGGGGAGTTAACAACTGCATCTGCTGCAGTTGTTAACTCCCCACCCACTCAGTTGTTAACTCCCCACCCACCACCCTCTGCAGTTGTTAACTCCCCACCCTCAAATGAGGGTGCTACTGCAGTTGTTAACTCCCCACCCACCACCCTCAAATGAGGGTGGGTGTGGGTGGGGAGTTAACAAGCTGCGGTGGGGGGAGTTAACAACCGCAAAATGAGGGTGGTGGGTGGGGAGTTAACAACTGCAGGGGTGGGGAGTTAACAACCCACCGAGTTAACTTCCAACTGCAGCAGCTGCAGTTGTTAACTCCCCACCCACCACCCTCACGGGAGTTAACAAGCTGCAGAGCCGCAGCGTTGTTAACTCCCCACCCACCACCCTCATTTTGCGAGTTGTTAACTCCCCACCCACCACCCTCATTTTGCGGTTGGGAGTTAACAACTGCCAGCTGCTATGCGTTGTTAACTCCCCACCCACCACCCTCATTTTGCGAGTTGTTAACTCCCCACCCACCACCCTCATTTGAGGGTGGTGGGTGGGGAGTTAACAACGCAAAATGAGGGTGGTGGGTGGGGAGTTAACACCGCAGTTCGCAGCTTGCTAACTCCCGCAGGGTGGTGGGTGGGGAGTTAACAACTGCAGCTGCTGCAGTTGTTAACTCCCCCACCCACCACCCTCATTTGAGGGTGGTGGGTGGGGAGTTAACAAGCTAGCAGCTGCGGTTGTTAACTCCCCACCCACCACCCTCATTTGAGGGTGGTGGGTGGGGAGTTAACAATCGCAGACTGCAGCTTGTTAACTCCCCACCACCCATTTGAGGGTGGTGGGTGGGGAGTTAACAAGCTGCAGTGGGTGGGGAGTTAACAGCCAGCGCGTTGTTAACTCCCCCACCACCCTCATTTGAGGGTGGTGGGTGGGGAGTTAACAACTGCAGCTGCTGCAGTTGTTAACTCCCCACCCATTTGAGGGTGGTGGGTGGGGAGTTAACAACTGCAGCATTGCGTGTTAACTCCCCACCCACCACCCTCAAATGAGGCGGGGAGTTAACAACTGCAGCAGCGCGGTTGTTAACTCCCCACCCACCACCCTCATTTGAGGGTGGTGGGTGGGGAGTTAACAACTGCAAATGAGGGTGGTGGGTGGGGAGTTAACAACTGCAAATGAGGGTGGGGAGTTAACAACTGCAGCTGTTAACTCCCCACCCACCACCCTCAAATGAGGGTGGTGGGTGGGGAGTTAACAACTGGTTGGGAGTTAACAACTGCAGTTGTTAACTCCCCACCCTCATTTGCAGTTGTTAACTCCCCACCCACCACCCTCAAATGAGGGTGGTGGGTGGGGAGTTAACAACTGCAAATGAGGGTGGGGAGTTAACAACTGCAGTTGTTAACTCCCCACCCACCACCCTTTGTTAACTCCCCACCCACCACCCTCAAATGAGGGTGGTGGGTGGGGAGTTAACAACTGCAGCTGCTGCAATTGTTAACTCCCCACCCACCACCCTCATTTGAGGGTGGTGGGTGGGGATTGTTAACTCCCCACCCACCACCCTCATTTTAGGGTGGTGGGTGGGGAGTTAACAACTGCGCAGTGGGTGGGGAGCTAACAACCCGCAAAATGAGGGTGGTGGGTGGGGAGTTAACAACTACGGGTGGGTGGGGAGTTAACAACTGCAGCAGATGCGAGTTTGTTAACTTCCCACTCGCACCACTGCGATTGTTAACTCCCCACCCACCACCCTCATGTGGGGTGGGGAGTGTAACAAGCTGCAGTTGCTGCGGTTGTTAACTCCCCACCCACCACCCTCATTTTGCGGTTGTTAACTCCCCACCCACCACCCTCATTTTGCGATTGTTAACAATCGCACTGCTGCGATTGTTAACTCCCCACCCACCACCCTCATTTTGCATTTGTTAACTCCCCACCCACCACCCTCATTTGAGGGTGGTGGGTGGGGAGTTAACAACCCAAAATGAGGGTGGTGGGTGGGAGTTAACAACTACCGACCACCTACCCCCGGAGGGTGGTGGGTGGGGAGTTAACAACTGCAGCTGCCGAGTTGTTAACTCCCCACCCACCACCCTCATTTGAGGGTGGTGGGTGGGGAGTTAACAATCGCAGCTGCAGCTTGTTAACTCCCCACCCACCACCCCTCAAATGAGGGTGGTGGGTGGGGAGTTAACAACTGCAGCTGCAGTTGTTAACTCCCCACCCACCACCCTCATTTGAGGGTGGTGGGTGGGGAGTTAACAACTGCAGCTTGCAGTTGTTAACTCCCCACCCACCACCCTCAAATGAGGGTGGTGGGTGGGGAGTTAACAACTGCAAAATGAGGGTGGTGGGTGGGGAGTTAACAATCGCACGCACTGTTACACTCCCTGGAGGGTGGTGGGTGGGGAGTTAACAACGCAGACGCGGTAGTTAACTCCCCACCCACCACCCTCATTTGAGGGTGGTGGGTGGGGAGTTAACAAGCTACGTAGTTGTTAACTCCCCACCCACCACCCTCAAATGAGGGTGGTGGGTGGGGAGTTAACAAGTGGTGGGTGGGGAGTTAACAATGCAGAGCAGTTGTGAACTCCCCACCCACCACTGTTAACTCCCCACCCACCACCCTCAAATGAGGGTGGTGGGTGGGGAGTTAACAATCGGCAGCTGCGAGTTGTTAACTCCCCACCCACCACCCTCAGTTCAATGCATTCGCAGCTAGTTAACTCCCCACCCACCACCCTCAAATGAGGGTGGTGGGTGGGGAGTTAACAACGCATGCTAACTCCCCACCTTGAATGAGGGTGGTGGGTGGGGAGTTAACAAGCTGCAGCTGCGTTGTTAACTCCCCACCCACCACCCTCAAATGAGGGTGGTGGGTGGGGAGTTAACAATCGTACACTGCTAGTTGTTAACTCCCCACCCACCACCCTCAAATGAGGGTGGTGGGTGGGGAGTTAACAACTGCAGTGGTGGGTGGGGAGTTAACAACTGCACCACCACCCTCAAATGAGGGTGGTGGGTGGGGAGTTAACAACTGCGTTAACTCCCCACCCACCACCCTCATTTGAGGGTGGTGGGTGGGGAGTTAACAAAGGGTGGTGGGTGGGGAGTTAACAACTGCGGCTTCCCCACCCTCATTTGCGAGTTGTTAACTCCCCACCCACCACCCTCATTTGAGGGTGGTGGGTGGGGAGTTAACAACGCAAATGAGGGTGGGGTACTGCGGTTGTTAACTCCCCACCCACCACCCTCAAATGAGGGTGGTGGGTGGGGAGTTAACAAGCGGCGGGTGAGTTAACTCCCCACCAGTTGTTAACTCCCCACCCTCATTTGCAATTGTTAACTCCCCACCCACCACCCTCATTTGAGGGTGGTGGGTGGGGAACAATATGTTGTTAACTCCCCACCCACCACCCTCAAATGAGGGTGGTGGGGGGAGTTAACAAGCTTTGAGGGTGGTGGGTGGGGAGTTAACAAGCAGTTGTTAACTCCCCACCCACCACCCTCATTTGTAGTGTTAACTCCCCACCCACCACCCTCATTTGAGGGTGGTGGGTGGGGAGTTAACAATCGCACTGCTGAGTTGTTAACTCCCCACCCACCAC
Source organism: Wollemia nobilis (assembly GCA_028583015.1). Lineage (NCBI taxonomy): Eukaryota > Viridiplantae > Streptophyta > Pinopsida > Araucariales > Araucariaceae > Wollemia > Wollemia nobilis. The sequence continues at coordinate 8,021,855 of JAQPPZ010016717.1, read as the reverse complement.
CCTCAAATGAGGGTGGTGGGTGGGGAGTTAACAACTGCGTTAACTCCCCACCCACCACCCTCATTTGGTGGGTGGGGAGTTAACAACTGCGTTAACTCCCCACCCACCACCCTCAAATGAGGGTGGTGGGTGGGGAGTTAACAAGCTGCGTACTGTTAACTCCCCACCCACCACCCTCAAATGAGGGTGGTGGGTGGGGAGTTAACAAGCTGCAGTTGTGACTCCCCACCCACCACCCTCAAATGAGGGTGGTGGGTGGGGAGTTAACAATCCCCACCCACCACCCTCAAATGAGGGTGGTGGGTGGGGAGTTAACAACTGCAGCAGCTACAGTTGTTAACTCCCCACCCACCACCCTCATTTGAGGGTGGTGGGTGGGGAGTTAACAAAGGGTGGTGGGTGGGGAGTTAACAACTGCAGTTGTTAACTCCCCACCCTTTGTTAACTCCCCACCCACCACCCTCATTTGAGGGTGGTGGGTGGGGAGTTAACAATCGCAAATGAGGGTGGGGAGTTAACAACGCAGTTGTTAACTCCCCACCCTGATTGTTAACTCCCCACCCACCACCCTCATTTGAGGGCTGCAGTTGTTAACTCCCCACCCACCACCCTCAAATGAGGGTGGGAGTGAGTGGGGAGTTAACAAGCTGCAGCTAGCTGCGGTTGTTAACTCCCCACCCACCACCCTCAAAGGGTGGGGGAGTTAACAACTGCACTACCTTGTTAACTCCCCACCCCCCCCCTCATTTGAGGGTGGTGGGTGGGGAGTTAACAACTGCAGCTGCAGTGTTAACTCCCCACCCACCACCCTCAAAAGGGTTGGGAGTTAACAACGCAGCACCAGGAATGAGGGTGGTGGTGGGGAGTTAACAAGCTGCAGCTGCGGTTGTTAACTCCCCACCCACCACCCTCATTCAACTGAGTGCTAGTTGTTAACTCCCCACCCACCACCCTCATTTGAGGGTGGTGGGTGGGGAGTTAACAACTCGCAGCTCCACCCTCAACTGAGGGTGGGGGGGGGAGTTAACAACCGCACTGCTGCGATTGTTAACTCCCCACCCACCACCCTCATTTGAGCTGCTGCGAGTTGTTAACTCCCCACCCACCACCCTCATTTGAGGGTGGTGGGTGGGGAGTTAACAACGCAGCAACGCTGTTAACTCCCCACCCACCACCCTCATATGAGGGTGGTGGGTGGGGAGTTAACAACTGCAGCTGCGGCAGTTGTTAACTCCCCACCCACCACCCTCAATTGAGGGTGGTGGGTGGGGAGTTAACAACTGCAGCTGCAGTTGTTAACTCCCCACCCACCACCCTCATTTGCTGCAGTTGTTAACTCCCCACTCCCCACCCTCAAATGAGGGTGGTGGGTGGGGAGTTAACTAGCTACATTTGTTAACTCCCCACCCACCACCCTCAAATAGGGTGGCGGGTTGGGAGTCAACCAGCTGCAGTTGTTAACTCCCCACCCACCACCCTCATTTGAGGGTGGTGGGTGGGGAGTTAACAACTAGCTGCTGATTGTTAACTCCCCACCCACCACCCTCATTTGAGGGTGGTGGGTGGGGAGTTAACAAGCAAATGAGGGTGGGGAGCTAACAGCAGTTGTTAACTCCCCACCCTCAAATGAGGGTGGAGGGTGGGGAGTTAACAGCTGCAGCTACAGTTGTTAACTCCCCACCCACCACCCTCATTTGAGGGTGGTGGGTGGGGAGTTAACAAAGGGTGGTGGGTGGGAGTTAACATGCAGCTGTTAACTCCCCACCCTCATTTGCGATTGTTAACTCCCCACCCACCACCCTCATTTGAGGGTGGAGGGTGGGGAGTTAACAACTACTGAGGGTGGGGAGTTAACAACTGCGTTGTTAACTCCCCACCCCCCTTGTTAACTCCCCACCCACCACCCTCAAATGAGGGTGGTGGGTGGGGAGTTAACAAGCGGTGGGGAGTTAACAACTGCGATTGTTAACTCCCCACCCTCATTTGCGGTTGTTAACTCCCCACCCACCACCCTCATTTGCGATTGTTAACTCCCCACCCACCACCCTCAAATGAGGGTGGTGGGTGGGGAGTTAACTAGCTACGTCTGCGATTGTTAACTCCCCCCGCCCCTCATTTGAGGGTGGTGGGTGGGGAGTTAACAACTGCACAGCTGCACGATTGTTAACTCCCCACCCACCACCCTCAATTAGGTGGGGGAGTTAACAACTGCTGCAGCAGGTGTTAACTCCCCACCCTCCACCCTCAAATGGGGAGTTCAATTGAGGGTGGTGGGTGGGGAGTTAACAAGCTGCAGCAGTGCGCTTGTTAACTCCCCACCCATTTGAGGGTGGTGGGTGGGGAGTTAACAGCTGCACTCTGCGATTGTTAACTCCCCACCCACCACCCTCAAATGGGTGGGGAGTTAACAAGCTGCAGCCTGCGGTTGTTAACTCCCCCACCCACCACCCTCGGGAGTTAACAACTGCAGCTGCTGCGTTGTTAACTCCCCACCCACCACCCTCATTTTGCAGTTGTTAACTCCCCACCCACCACCCTCAAATGAGGGTGGTGGGTGGGGAGTTAACAACTGCAAAATGAGGGTGGTGGGTGGGGAGTTAACAAGCAGCTATGCGGTGTTACCACCCTCAAAATGAGGGTGGTGGGTGGGGAGTTAACAAATGAGGGTGGTGGGTGGGGAGTTAACACCGCAGCGAGCTGCGCTTGTTAACTCCCCCGAGGGTGGTGGGTGGGGAGTTAACAACTGCAGCTCGCTGCGGTTGTTAACTCCCCACCCACCACCCTCGGATCTTTAACTCCCGAGGGTGGTGGGTGGGGAGTTAACAACTGCAGCAGCTGCTGTTGTTAACTCCCCACCCACCACCCTCATTTGAGGGTGGTGGGTGGGGAGTTAACAACTGCAGCTGCTGCAGTTGGAAGTTAACAACTGCGAGCGCGCAGTTGTTAACTCCCCACCCACTCGCGATTGTTAACTCCCCACCCACCACCCTCATTTTGCGAGTTGTTAACTCCCCACCCACTGCGGTTGTTAACTCCCCACCCACCACCCACCCTCATTTGAGGGTGGTGGGTGGGGAGTTAACAAGCTCGCAGTGGGGGGGAGTTAACAACACAAATGAGGGTGGTGGGTGGGGAGTTAACAACTGCAGGGGTGGGGAGTTAACAACGTAGCGGATCGGTGTTAACTCCCCACCCACCACCCTCATTTTGCACTTGTTGCTGCAGTTGTTAACTCCCCACCCACCACCCTCAAATGAGGGTGGTGGGTGGGGAGTTAACAACTGCAGGGTGGGGAGTTAACAACTGCAGCAGTTGCAGTTGTTAACTCCCCACCCACCACCCTCAAATGAGGGTGGTGGGTGGGGAGTTAACAAGCAGGTGGGGAGTTAACAAGCTGCGCTGCAGTTGTTAACTCCCCACCCACCACCCTCATTTGAGGGTGCTACGATTGTTAACTCCCCACCCACCACCCTCAAATGAGGGTGGTGGGTGGGGAGTTAACAAGCTGCGAGTTGCTGCGATTGTTAACTCCCCACCCACCACCCTCAATTTGAGGGTGGAGGGTGGGGAGTTAACAACTGCAGCAGCTGCAGTTGTTAACTCCCCACCCACCACCCTCATTTGAGGGTGGTGGCTGCAGTTGTTAACTCCCCACCCACCACCCTCAAAGGGTGGGGAGTTAACAACTGCAGCAGCTGCAGTTGTTAACTCCCCACCCACCACCCTCAAATGCTGCTGCAGTTGTTAACTCCCCACCCACCACCCTCATTTGAGGGTGGTGGGTGGGGAGTTAACAACAGCAGCAGCTACAGTTGTTAACTCCCCACCCACCACCCTCAAATGAGGGTGGTGGGTGGGGAGTTAACAAGCATGCGTACGATTGTTAACTCCCCACCCACCACCCTCAAATGAGGGTGGTGGGGGGGAGTTAACAAGCTGCGATTGTTAACTCCCCACCCACCACCCTCACTTGAGGGTGACGAGTGCACTGCAGTTGTTAACTCCCCACCCTCCATTTGAGGGTGGAGGGTGGGGAGTTAACAAGCTGCAAGAACTGCGCATTGTTAACTCCCCACCCACCACCCTCATTTGGGGAGTGTAACAAGAGGCAGCAGCTGCGGTTGTTAACTCCCCACCCACCACCCTCATTTGAGGGTGGTGGGTGGGGAGTTAACTAGCTGCACTGCCGCTTGTTAACTCCCCACCCACCACCCTCAAATGAGGGTGGTGGGTGGGGAGTTAACAACTGCAGCTGCTGGTTGTTAACTCCCCACCCACCATGAGGGTGGAGGGTGGGGAGTTAACAACTGCAGCAGCTGCTGTAGTTGTTAACTCCCCACCCTCCACCCTCATGGTGGGTGGGGAGTGAACAACTGCATGCGGACTTGTTAACTCCCCACCCACCCCTCATTTGAGGGTGGGGGGTGGGGAGTTAACAACTGCACGGGGGGAAGTTAACAACCAAGCTGCGATTGTTAACTCCCCACCCTCACCTGCAGATTGTTAACTCCCCACCCACCACCCTCATTTTGCAGTTGTTAACTCCCCACCCACTCTGCAGTTGTTAACTCCCCACCCTCAGTAGCGATTGTTAACTCCCCACCCACCACCCTCATTCAACTACCATTGTTAACTCCCCACCCACCACCCTCATTTGAGGGTGGTGGGTGGGGAGTTAACAAGCTGACTAGCTGAATGAGGGTGGTGGGTGGGGAGTTAACTCACTCGCCACCCTCCATTTGAGGGTGGTGGGTGGGGAGTTAACTACTGCAGCACCCTGCGATTGAATGAGGGTGGTGGGTGGGGAGTTAACAAGTGGTGGGTGGGGAGTTAACAATCGCACCCACCACCCTCATTTGAGGGTGGTGGGTGGGGAGTTAACAAGCTGCGGCAACTCGGAATGAGGGTGGTGGGTGGGGAGTTAACAACTGCAGCAGCTGCGGTTGTTAACTCCCCACCCACCACCCTCATTTGAGGGTGGTGGGTGGGGAGTTAACAAGTGGTGGGTGGGGAGTTAACAGCTAGCTGCGGTTGTTAACTCCCCACCCACCACTTTAACTCCCCACCCACCACCCTCATTTGAGGGTACAGTTGTTAACTCCCCACCCACCACCCTCATTTGAGGGTGGTGGGTGGGGAGTTAACAAGTGGTGGGTGGGGAGTTAACAGCATGCTGTGCTTGTCTCCCCACCCACCTGCAGTTGTTAACTACCCACCCAGCAGCTGCAGTTGTTAACTCCCCACCCCACCACCCTCATTCAGCTGGTAGCTGCGAGTTGTTAACTCCCCACCCACCACCCTCATTTGAGGGTGGTGGGTGGGGAGTTAACAACTGCAGCAGCTCCAAATGAGGGTGGTGGGTGGGGAGTTAACAACTGCAGCCACCCTCATTTGGAGGGTGGTGGGTGGGGAGTTAACAACTGCTGGTGGGTGGGGAGTTAACACCTCCACCCACCACCCTCATTTGAGGGTGGTGGGTGGGGAGTTAACAAGCTGCAGCGTACGCTGAATGAGGGTGGTGGGTGGGGAGTTAACAAGTGGTGGGTGGGGAGTTAACAGTGCTGCAGTTGTTAACTCCCCACCCACCACTTGTTAACTCCCCACCCACCACCCTCATTTGAGGGTGGTGGGTGGGGAGTTAACAACTGCAGCAAATGAGGGTGGTGGGTGGGGAGTTAACAACTGCATGCTGTGCGTTGTTAACTCCCCACCCACCACCCTCATTTGAGGGTGGTGGGTGGGGAGTTAACAACTGCAAATGAGGGTGCAGTTGTTAACTCCCCACCCACCACCCTCTGGGGAGTTAACAGTGAGCGAGCTGCAGCGGTTGTTAACTCCCCACCCACCACCCTCATTTGAGGGTGGTGGGTGGGGAGTTAACAAGCAGCTGCGGTTGTTAACTCCCCACCCACCACCCTCAATTGAGGGTGGTGGGTGGGGAGTTAACAAGCTGCAGCTGGTTGTTGACTCCCCACCCTCCACCCTCATTTGAGGGTGGTGGGTGGGGAGTTAACAACTGCGGCTGCAGTTGTTAACTCCCCACCCACCACCCTCATTTGAGGGTGGTGGGTGGGGAGTTAACAGCTGCAGCTGCCGTTGTTAACTCCCCACCCACCACCCTCAAATGAGGGTGGTGGGTGGGGAGTTAACAACTGCAGTGGTGGGTGGGGAGTTAACAACTGCAGCTGCTGCCGTTGTTAACTCCCCACCCACCACCCTCAAATGAGGGTGGTGGGTGGGGAGTTAACAGCTGCAACTGCTTGAGGGTGGTGGGTGGGGAGTTAACAACTGCAGCTGCTGCTATTGTTAACTCCCCACCCCTTTGAGGGTGGTGGGTGGGGAGTTAACAACTCGCCCACCACCCTCAAATGAGGGTGGTGGGTGGGAGTTAACTGCAGGTGGGGAGTTAACAGCTGCGCGGTGAGTTGTTAACTCCCCACCCACCACCCTCAAAATGAGGGTGGTGGGTGGGGAGTTTGCAGTTGTTAACTCCCCACCCGCCACCCTCAAATGAGGGTGGTGGGTGGGGAGTTAACAATGCAGGTGGGGAGTTAAAACTGCAGCGATTGTTAACTCCCCACCCACCACCCTCATTTGAGGGTGCTGCAGTTGTTAACTCCCCACCCACCACCCTCATTTGAGGGTGGTGGCTGTAGTTGTTAACTCCCCACCCACCACCCTCAAAGGGTGGGGAGTTAACAAGCTGCAGCTGCGATTGTTAACTCCCCACCCACCACCCTCAATGCTCTGCGATTGTTAACTCCCCACCCACCACCCTCATTTGAGGGTGGTGGGTGGGGAGTTAACAAGCTAGCGTGCAGCTTGTTAACTCCCCACCCACCACCCTCATTTGAGGGTGGTGGGTGGGGAGTTAACAAGCTGCAGCTGCGGTTGTTAACTCCCCACCCACCACCCTCAAATGAGGGTGGTGGGTGGGGAGTTAACAAGCTCGCTGCTGTTAACTCCCCACCCACCACCCTCATTTGAGGGTGGTGGGTGGGGAGTTAACAAGCTGCTGCGGTTGTTAACTCCCCACCCACCACCCTCAAATGAGGGTGGTGGGTGGGGAGTTAACAAGCTGCACTGCTGCGTTGTTAACTCCCTGCAGAGGGTGGTGGGTGGGGAGTTAACAGCTGACCCTCATTTGCGGTTGTTAACTCCCCACCCACCACCCTCAAATTGAGGGTGGTGGGTGGGGAGTTAACAAGCTGCAGCTGCGGTTGTTAACTCCCCACCCACCAAATGAGGGTGGTGGGTGGGGAGTTAACGCAGTTGTTAACTCCCCACCCTCCACCCTCAATTTGCAGCAGTTGTTAACTCCCCACCCTCCACCCTCAAATTGAGGGTGGAGGGTGGGGAGTTAACAACTGCTGCTGCAGTTGTTAACTCCCCACCCTCCACCCTCAAATGAGGGTGGTGGGTGGGGAGTTAACAAGCTGCGCTGCAGTTGTTAACTCCCCACCCACCACCCTCATTTGAGGGTGGAGGGTGGGGAGTTAACAAGCTGCTGCGATTGTTAACTCCCCACCCTCCACCCTCATTTGAGGGTGGAGGGTGGGGAGTTAAGTAGCTGCAGCAGTTGTTAACTCCCCACCCTCCACCCTCAAATGAGGGTGGTGGGTGGGGAGTTAACAAGCTGACTGCGATTGTTAACTCCCCACCCACCACCCTCAAATGAGGGTGGTGGGTGGGGAGTTAACAAGCTGTTAACTCCCCACCCTCATTTGCAGTTGTTAACTCCCCACCCACCACCCTCCAAATGAGGGTGGTGGGTGGGGAGTTAACAACTGTAGCAGCTGCAGTTGTTAACTCCCCACCCACCACCCTCCAAATGAGGGTGGTGGGTGGGGAGTTAACAAGCAGTTGTTAACTCCCCACCCACCACCCTCATTTGCTGCAGTTGTTAACTCCCCACCCACCACCCTCAAATGAGGGTGGTGGGTGGGGAGTTAACACGCTAGCGGTGTTAACTCCGGCAGTTGTTAACTCCCCACCCACCACCCTCATTTGAGGGTGGTGGGTGGGGAGTTAACAAAGGGTGGTGGGTGGGGAGTTAACAACGCGGTTGTTAACTCCCCACCCTCATTCTGCGGTTGTTAACTCCCCACCCACCACCCTCATTTGAGGGTGGTGGGTGGGGAGTTAACACAAATGAGGGTGGAGTCAACTGCGATTGTTAACTCCCAACCATGTTAACTCCCCACCCACCACCCTCATTTGAGGGTGTGTGCGAGTTGTTAACTCCCCACCCACCACCCTCAAAGAGGGTGGGGAGTTAACAACAGCAGCAGTGGGGAGTTAACAACTGCAGCTGCTGCAGTTGTTAACTCCCCACCCACCACCCTCAAAAGGGTGGGGAGTTAACAGCTAGCGAGCTCTGCGGTTGTTAACTCCCCACCCTCATTTGAGGGTGGTGGGTGGGGAGTTAACAAGCTGCGACTGCGGTTGTTAACTCCCCACCCTCCACCCTCAGAGGGTGGGGAGTTAACAACTGCAGCGGCTACTATTGAATGAGGGTGGTGGGTGGGGAGTTAACAAGCTGCGCTGAGTTGTTAACTCCCCACCCACCACCCTCATTCAACTATGAGCTGCTAGGTTGTTAACTCCCCACCCACCACCCTCATTTGAGGGTGGAGGGTGGGGAGTTAACAACTACACCACCCTCAAATGAGGGTGGAGGGTGGGGAGTTAACAAGCTGCAGCTGCGGTTGTTAACTCCCCACCCTTTGAGGGTGGTGGGTGGGGAGTTAACAACTGCAGCCACCACCCTCAAATGAGGGTGGAGGGTGGGGAGTTAACAACTGCTGCAAAATGAGGGTGGAGGGTGGGGAGTTAACAACTGCAGGTGGGTGGGGAGTTAACAACCGTAGCGTGCGCTTGTTAACTCCCCACCCACCACCCTCATTTTGCATTGCTGCGGTTGTTAACTCCCCACCCACCACCCTCCAAATGAGGGTGGTGGGTGGGGAGTTAACAACTGCGGGGGGAGTTAACAACTGCAGCGGTTGTTAACTCCCCACCCTCCACCCTCAAAAATGAGGGTGGAGGGTGGGGAGTTAACAACGAGGTGGGAGTTAACAACTGCGCTGCGTTGTTGACTCCCCACCCTCCACCCTCATTTGAGGGTGGAGTTGTTGACTCCCCACCCACCACCCTCAAATGAGGGTGGAGGGTGGGGAGTTAACAAGCTGCAGCTGCGGTTGTTAACTCCCCACCCACCACCCTCATTTGAGGGTGGAGGGTGGGGAGTTAACAAGCTGCAGCTGCAGTTGTTAACTCCCCACCCACCACCCTCATTTGAGGGTGGAGGGTGGGCGAGTTGTTAACTCCCCACCCACCACCCTCAAGAGGGGTGGGGAGTTAACAGCTGCAGCTGCGATTGTTAACTCCCCACCCACCACCCTCAAATCTGTGCGAGTTGTTAACTCCCCACCCACCACCCTCATTTGAGGGTGGAGGGTGGGGAGTCAACAAGCAGCTGCAATTGTTAACTCCCCACCCTCCACCCTCATTTGAGGGTGGAGGGTGGGGAGTTAACAATGCAGCTGCAGTTGTTAACTCCCCACCCTCCACCCTCAAATGAGGGTGGAGGGTGGGGAGTTAACAACTGCAGCTGCAGTTGTTAACTCCCCACCCACCACCCTCAATTGAGGGTGGAGGGTGGGGAGTTAACAAGCTGCACTGTTGTTAACTCCCCACCCTCCACCCTCAAATGAGGGTGGAGGGTGGGGAGTTAACAACTGCTGCGATTGTTAACTCCCCACCCACCACCCTCAATTGAGGGTGGAGGGTGGGGAGTTAACAGCTGGCATGCGTTGTTAACTCCCCACCCTCCACCCTCATTTGCAGTTGTTGACTCCCCACCCACCACCCTCAAATGAGGGTGGAGGGTGGGGAGTTAACAACTGCAGTAGTTGTTAACTCCCCACCCTCCACCCTCATTTGAGGGTGGAGGGTGGGGAGTTAACAACTGCAGCAGTTGTTAACTCCCCACCCACCACCCTCATTTGAGGGTGGAGGGTTGGGAGTTAACAAGCTAGCTAGCGATTGTTAACTCCCCACCCTCCACCCTCATTTGAGGGTGGAGGGTGGGGAGTTAACAACTGCTGAGGGTGGGGAGTTAACAGCTGCTCCACCCTCAAATGAGGGTGGAGGGTGGGGAGTTAACAGCTGCAGTTGCTGCAATTGTTAACTCCCCACCCACCACCCTCAAATGAGGGTGGAGGGTGGGGAGTTAACAAGCAGCTGCATTTGTTAACTCCCCACCCACCACCCTCAATTGAGGGTGGAGGGTGGGGAGTTAACAACTGCTGCTCCCCACCCTCCACCCTCAAATGAGGGTGGAGGGTGGGGAGTCAACAGCTGCGGCTAGTGTTAACTCCCCACCCACCACCCTCATTTGAGGGTGGAGGGTGGGGAGTCAACAAAGGGTGGTGGGTGGGGAGTTAACAACGCAGTGTTGACTCCCCACCCTCATTTGCGGTTGTTAACTACCCACCCACCACCCTCATTTGAGGGTGGAGGGTGGGGAGTTAACAACCAAAGAGGGGGGAGTTAACAACTGTTACTCCCAACCGATTGTTAACTCCCCACCCTCCACCCTCATTTGAGGATGGTGAGGTTGTTAACTCCCCACCCACCACCCTCAAAGAGGGTGGGGAGTTAACAAGGGGGAGTTAACAGCTAAGCTGCGGTTGTTAACTCCCCACCCTCCACCCTCAATGAGGGTGGGGAGTTAACAATCTGAGCGGCTATGCAGTTGTTGAACTCCCCACCATTTTGAGGGTGGAGGGTGGGGAGTTAACAACTAACTGCTAGTTGACTCCCCACCCTCCACCCTCATTTGAGGGTGGAGGGTGGGGAGTTAACAGCTGCACCACCACCCTCAAATGAGGGTGGAGGGTGGGGAGTCAACAACTGTAGTTGTTGGTTGTTGACTCCCCACCCTTTGAGGGTGGAGGGTGGGGAGTTAACAACTGCAACTGAGTTGTTGACTCCCCACCCTCCACCCTCATTTGAGGGTGGAGGGTGGGGAGTTAACAATGCATGCTGGTGTTAACTCCCACCCACCACCCTCATTTGAGGGGAGTGTTGACTCCCCACCCACCACCCTCATTTGAGGGTGGTGGGTGGGGAGTTAACAACTGCAGAGTGCAGTTGTTGACTCCCCACCCTCCACCCTCAAATGAGGGTGGAGGGTGGGGAGTTAACAACTCAGAGGTGGAGGGTGGGGAGTTAACAACTCATGCATTATTGAATGAGGGTGGAGGGTGGGGAGTTAACAAGCTGATGGGTTGTTGACTCCCCACCCTTTGAGGGTGGTGGGTGGGGAGTTAACAACTGCTGCAGCCACCACCCTCATTTGAGGGTGGAGGGTGGGGAGTTAACAAGCTCAAATGAGGGTGGTGGGTGGGGAGTTAACAGGGTGGGGAGTTAACAACTGCGTTGTTAACTCCCCACCCTCCACCCTCATTTGCAGTAGTTGTTAACTCCCCACCCCCCACCCTCAAATGAGGGTGGAGGGTGGGGAGTTAACAACTGGGGGGTAACAACTCGGTTGTTGACTCCCCACCCTCCACCCTCAAATGAGGGTGGAGGGTGGGGAGTTAACAGCTGCGTGGGAGTTAACAACGCAGGGGGTTGTTGACTCCCCACCCTCCACCCTCATTTGAGGGTGCTGTTGTTGACTCCCCACCCTCCACCCTCAATTGAGGGTGGAGGGTGGGGAGTTAACAAGCTGCAGCTGGTTGTTACTACCCACCCTCCACCCTCAAATGAGGGTGGAGGGTGGGGAGTCAACAACTCATGCTTGTTGACTCCCCACCCTCCACCCTCATTTGAGGGTGGAGGGTGGGGAGTCAACAACTCCCCACCCTCCACCCTCATTTGAGGGTGGAGTTGTTGACTCCCCACCCTCCACCCTCAAAGGGTGGGGAGTTAGTTGTTGACTCCCCACCCTCCACCCTCAAATGTAGTTGTTGACTCCCCACCCTCCACCCTCATTTGAGGGTGGAGGGTGGGGAGTCAACAACTGTAGTTGTTGACTCCCCACCCTCCACCCTCATTTGAGGGTGGAGGGTGGGGAGTTAAAATCGTTTGTACTCCCCACCCTCCACCCTCATTTGAGGGTGGAGGGTGGGGAGTAACAAGTGTTGACTCCCCACCCTCCACCCTCATATGAGGGTGGAGGGTGGGGAGTCAACAACGTTGTTGACTCCCCACCCTCCACCCTCATTTGAGGGTGGAGGGTGGGGAGTCAACAACCGATTGTTGACTCCCCACCCTCCACCCTCAATTGAGGGTGGAGGGTGGGGAGTTAACAACTGTGCTTGTTGACTCCCCACCCTCCACCCTCAAATGAGGGTGGAGGGTGGGGAGCAACTCAGTTGTTGACTCCCCACCCTCCACCCTCATTTGAGGGTGGAGGGTGGGGAGTTAACAACTGCTGCAGTTGTTAACTCCCCACCCTCCACCCTCATTTGAGGGTGGAGGGTGGGGAGCAACAAGTGGTTGACTCCCCACCCTCCACCCTCATTTGAGGGTGGAGTTGTTGACTCCCCACCCTCCACCCTCAAATGAGGGTGGAGGGTGGGTAGTTGTTGACTCCCCACCCACCACCCTCATTTGAGGGTGGAGGGTGGGGAGTTAACAACTCTGTTGTTGACTCCCCACCCTCCACCCTCATTTGAGGGTGGAGGGTGGGGAGTTAACAACTTTGTTGACTCCCCACCCTCCACCCTCATTTGAGGGTGGAGGGTGGGGAGTTAACAGCTACTGCAGTTGTTGACTCCCCACCCTCCACCCTCATTTGAGGGTGGAGGGTGGGGAGTTAACAGTTGTTACTCCCCACCCTCCACCCTCATTTGAGGGTGGAGGGTGGGAGTTAACAGTCAGTGTTGTTAACTCCCCACCCTCCACCCTCAATTGAGGGTGGAGGGTGGGGAGCAACAGTTGTTAACTCCCCACCCTCCACCCTCAATTGAGGGTGGAGGGTGGGGAGTTAACAACTGTTGACTCCCCACCCTCCACCCTCATTTGAGGGTGGAGGGTGGGGAGTAACAGCTACTCCATTAGTGTGGAGGGTGGGAGTCACGTTGTTGACTCCCCACCCTCCACCCTCAATTGAGGGTGGAGGGTGGGGAGTTAACAATCGCGTTGTTGACTCCCCACCCTCCACCCTATTTTGAGTTGTACTCCCCACCCTCCACCCTCATTTGAGGGTGGAGGGTGGGGAGTCAACAACTACAGTTGTTGACTCCCCACCCTCCACCCTCAAATGAGGGTGGAGGGTGGGAGTCAACAACTGCAGTTGTTGACTCCCCACCCTCCACCCTCATTTGAGGGTGGAGGGTGGGGAGTCAACAACGGTTGTTGACTCCCCACCCTCCACCCTCATTTGAGGGTGGAGGGTGGGGAGTTAACAATGCAAATGAGTGGGGAGTAGGTTGTTGACTCCCCACCCTCCACCCTCATTTGAGGGTGGAGGGTGGGGAGTTAACAACTGCAGATTGTTGACTCCCCACCCTCCACCCTCAATTGAGGGTGGAGGGTGGGGAGTTAACAACTGCTGCAGTTGTTGACTCCCCACCCTCCACCCTCAAATGAGGGTGGAGGGTGGGGAGTCAACAACTGAGCAGGATTGTTGACTCCCCACCCTCCACCCTCATTTGAGGGTGGTGGGTGGGGAGTTAACAACTCCCCACCCTCCACCCTCAATTGAGGGTGGAGGGTGGGGAGTTAACAACTGCTGCACCCTCCACCCTCATTTGAGGGTGGAGGGTGGGGAGTTAACAAAGTGGGGGGGGGAGTTAACAACGCGTTGTTACTCCCCACCCTCAAATGAGGTTGTTGACTCCCCACCCTCCACCCTCATTTGAGGGTGGAGGGTGGGGAGTTAACAACGCAATTGAGGGTGGGGAGTTAACAAGCTGTGTGACTCCCCACCGTTGTTGACTCCCCACCCTCCACCCTCATTTGAGGGTGGAGTTGTTAACTCCCCACCCTCCACCCTCAATGAGGGTGGGGAGTAGGCAGTGGGGAGTTAACAAGCTACGGCGAGTTGTTGACTCCCCACCCTCCACCCTCAAGAGGGTGGGGAGTTAACAACTGCAGCAGTTGTTAACTCCCCACCATTTGAGGGTGGAGGGTGGGGAGTTAACAAGCAGCAGCTGTGTTAACTCCCCACCCTCCACCCTCAAAATGGTGGGGAGTTAACAACACGGTTAACTCCCCACCCTTTGAGGGTGGAGGGTGGGGAGTCAACAACCAGCCTACAGTTGTTAACTCCCCACCCTCCACCCTCAAAGTGGAGGGTGGGGAGTTAACACCCTCACAATGAGGGTGGAGGGTGGGGAGTTAACAAGCTGCAGATGCGTTGTTAACTCCCCACCCTCCACCCTCATTCAACTACAGCTGCTAGATTGTTGACTCCCCACCCACCACCCTCATTTGAGGGTGGAGGGTGGGGAGTTAACTACTAGCTACTACCCTCAAATGAGGGTGGAGGGTGGGGAGTTAACAACTGCAGCTGCAGTTGTTGACTCCCCACCCTCATGAGGGTGGAGGGTGGGGAGTTAACAACTGCAGTTGTTGACTCCCCACCCACCACCCTCATTTGAGGGTGGAGGGTGGGGAGTTAACAGCTGCTGCTGCAGTTGTTGACTCCCCACCCTCCACCCTCATTTGAGGTAGTTGTTGACTCCCCACCCACCACCCTCATTTGAGGGTGGAGGGTGGGGAGTTAACAACTGTAGTTGTTGACTCCCCACCCACCACCCTCAATTGAGGGTGGTGGGTGGGGAGTTAACTCGCACATTTGAGGGTGGAGGGTGGGGAGTTAACAACTGCTGCTCCCCACCCTCCACCCTCAAATTGAGGTTGTTGACTCCCCACCCTCCACCCTCATTTGAGGGTGGAGGGTGGGGAGTTAACAAGCTACTTCGGTTGTTAACTCCCCACCCACCACCCTCAAATTGAGGGTGGAGGGTGGGGAGTTAACAACTGCTAGTGCTTGTTAACTCCCCACCCTCCACCCTCATTTGAGGGTGGAGGGTGGGGAGTTAACAACTGAGGGTGGGGAGTAAACGGGTTGTTGACTCCCCACCCTCCACCCTCAAATGAGGGTGGAGGGTGGGGAGTCAACAACTACAGTTGTTGACTCCCCACCCTCCACCCTCAAATGAGGGTGGAGGGTGGGGAGTCAACAACTACAGTTGTTGACTCCCCACCCTCCACCCTCAAATGAGGGTGGAGGGTGGGGAGTTAACAACTCCCCACCCTCCACCCTCAAATGAGGGTGGAGGGTGGGGAGTTAACAACTGTAGTTGTTGACTCCCCACCCTCCACCCTCATTTGAGGGTGGTGGGTGGGGAGTTAACAAAGGGTGGTGGGTGGGGAGTTAACAAGCTGCGGTTGTTAACTCCCCACCCTCATTTGCGGGTTGTTAACTCCCCACCCACCACCCTCATTTGAGGGTGGAGGGTGGGGAGTTAACAACTCTGCAAATGAGGGTGGGGAGTTAACAACTGCAGTTGTTAACTCCCAACCAGTTGTTAACTCCCCACCCACCACCCTCATTTGAGGGTGCTGCAGTTGTTAACTCCCCACCCACCACCCTCAAAAGGGTGGGGAGTTAACAACTGCAGGTGGGGAGTTAACAACTGCAGCAGCTGCTGCAGTTGTTAACTCCCCACCCACCACCCTCAAAAGGGTGGGGAGTTAACAAGCTGCGGCGGCTACTGCGGTTGTTAACTCCCCCACCATTTTGAGGGTGGAGGGTGGGGAGTTAACAAGCTGCAGCGAGCTGCAGTTGTTAACTCCCCACCCACCACCCTCAAAAGGGTGGGGAGTTAACAACTGCAGCAGCTGCAGTTGAATGAGGGTGGTGGGTGGGGAGTTAACAGCTGCGCAGCTGCAGTTGTTAACTCCCCACCCACCACCCTCATTCAACTACGACTGCTACAGTTGTTAACTCCCCACCCACCACCCTCATTTGAGGGTGGAGGGTGGGGAGTTAACAACTGCTGCAGCACTGCAGCTTGAATGAGGGTGGAGGGTGGGGAGTTAACAGCTGCAGCCTGCTGCCGATTGTTAACTCCCCACCCACCACCCTCATTTGAGCTGCTTGCGAGTTGTTAACTCCCCACCCACCACCCTCATTTGAGGGTGGTGGGTGGGGAGTTAACACCTGCAGCTGCTGCGATTGTTAACTCCCCACCCACCACCCTCAAATGAGGGTGGTGGGTGGGGAGTTAACAACTGCAGCCCACCCACCACCCTCATTTGAGGGTGGTGGGTGGGGAGTTAACAACTGCAGCAGCTGCAGTTGTTAACTCCCCACCCACCACCCTATTTGCTGCAGTTGTTAACTCCCCAACCACCACCCTCAAATGAGGGTGGTGGGTGGGGAGTTAACAACTGCAGCTGCTGCAGTTGTTAACTCCCCACCCACCACCCTCAAATGAGGGTGGTGGGTGGGGAGTTAACAACTGCAGCAGTTGTTAACTCCCCACCCACCACCCTATTTGAGGGTGGTGGGTGGGGAGTTAACAACTGCAGCTGCTGTACAGTTGTTAACTCCCCACCCACCACCCTCATTTGAGGGTGGTGGGGTGGGGAGTTAACAACTGCAAATGAGGGTGGGGAGTTAACAACTGCAGTTGTTAACTCCCCACCCACCACCCTCAAATGAGGGTGGTGGGTGGGGAGTTAACAAGCTGCAGCTAGCAGTTGTTAACTCCCCACCCACCACCCTCATTTGAGGGTGGTGGGTGGGGAGTTAACAAAGGGTGGTGGGTGGGGAGTTAACAACTGCGTTAACTCCCCACCCTCATCTGCGATTGTTAACTCCCCACCCACCACCCTCATTTGAGGGTGGTGGGTGGGGAGTTAACAATCGCAAATGAGGGTGGGGAGTTAACAAGCTGCTGTTAACTCCCCACCCGTTGTTAACTCCCCACCCACCACCCTCAAATGAGGGTGGTGGGTGGGGAGTTAACAAGCTGGTGGGGAGTTAACAAGCTGCGGTTGTTAACTCCCCACCCTCATTTGCGATTGTTAACTCCCCACCCACCACCCTCATTTGCGAGTTGTTAACTCCCCACCCACCACCCTCAAATGAGGGTGGTGGGTGGGGAGTTAACAGCAGCTGCTACGTGTTAACTCCCCACCCATTTGAGGGTGGTGGGTGGGGAGTTAACAACTGCTAGCAGCTGCGATTGTTAACTCCCCACCCACCACCCTCAAATGGCTGGGGAGTTAACAACTGCAGCAGCTACAGTTGTTAACTCCCCACCCACCACCCTCAAATGGCTGGGGAGTTAACATGAGGGTGGTGGGTGGGGAGTTAACAAGCTGCGGCGGCAGTTGTTAACTCCCCACCATTTTGAGGGTGGTGGGTGGGGAGTTAACAGCTGCAGCTGCTGTTGTTAACTCCCCACCCACCACCCTCAAATGGCTGGGGAGTTAACAACTGCAGCAGCTGCAGTTGTTAACTCCCCACCCACCACCCTCCGGGAGTTAACAGCTGCATTGCCTGCAGTTGTTAACTCCCCACCCCACCACCCTCATTTTGCGATTGTTAACTCCCCACCCACCACCCTCAAATGAGGGTGGTGGGTGGGGAGTTAACAATCGCAAAATGAGGGTGGTGGGTGGGGAGTTAACAACTGCAGCAGTTGCAGTTGTTAACAACTGCAAAATGAGGGTGGTGGGTGGGGAGTTAACAACTGCAAAATGAGGGTGGTGGGTGGGGAGTTAACAACTGCAGCAGTCAGCTGTTAACTCCCCAGAGGGTGGTGGGTGGGGAGTTAACAGCTGCCGGCTGCGAGTTGTTAACTCCCCACCCACCACCCTCGGGAGTTAACAAGCTGCGGCATGCGGTTGTTAACTCCCGCAGAGGTGGTGGGTGGGGAGTTAACAGCTGCGGCAGCTGCAGTTGTTAACTCCCCACCCACCACCCTCATTTGAGGGTGGTGGGTGGGGAGTTAACAACTACTGCTGCGGTTGGAAGTTAACAATCGCGAGCTGCGTTGTTAACTCCCCACCCACCTGCGAGTTGTTAACTCCCCACCCACCACCCTCATTTTGCAGTTGTTAACTCCCCACCCACCTGCAGTTGTTAACTCCCCACCCACCACCCACCCTCATTTGAGGGTGGTGGGTGGGGAGTTAACAACTGCAGTGGGTGGGGAGTTAACAACTGCAAAATGAGGGTGGTGGGTGGGGAGTTAACAACTGCAGGTGGGTGGGGAGTTAACAACTGTAGCAGATGCAGTTGTTAACTCCCCACCCACCACCCTCATTTTGCACTTGTTGCTGCAGTTGTTAACTCCCCACCCACCACCCTCAAATGAGGGTGGTGGGTGGGGAGTTAACTGCTAGAGTGGGGAGTTAACAGCTGGCAGCTGCGATTGTTAACTCCCCACCCACCACCCTCAAATGAGGGTGGTGGGTGGGGAGTTAACAAGCTGCGGGGTGGGGAGTTAACAAGCTGCGGCAGTTGCGGTTGTTAACTCCCCCACCCACCACCCTCATTTGAGGGTGCTACAGTTGTTAACTCCCCACCCACCACCCTCAAATGAGGGTGGTGGGTGGGGAGTTAACAACTCGCTCATTGCGGTTGTTAACTCCCCACCCACCACCCTAATTTGAGGGTGGTGGGTGGGGAGTTAACAACTGCAGCACTGCAGTTGTTAACTCCCCACCCACCACCCTCATTTGAGGGTGGTGGCTGTAGTTGTTAACTCCCCACCCACCACCCTCAAAGGGTGGGGAGTTAACAACTGCAGCAGCTGCAGTTGTTAACTCCCCACCCACCACCCTCAAATGCTGCTGCAGTTGTTAACTCCCCACCCACCACCCTCATTTAAGGGTGGTGGGTGGGGAGTTAGCTAGCGACTGCAGCTTGTTAACTCCCCACCCACCACCCTCAAATGAGGGTGGTGGGTGGGGAGTTAACAGCTACTGCCGTCGTTGTTAACTCCCCACCCACCACCCTCAAATGAGGGTGGTGGGTGGGGAGTGCTAACAACGGCAGACTGCCGTTGTTAACTCCCCACCCACCACCCTCTGGGGAGTTAACAAGCTGCAGTCTGCCGATTGTTAACTCCCCGCGAGGGTGGTGGGTGGGGAGTTAACAAGCTGCTGCTGCAGTTGTTAACTCCCCACCCACCATCCTCAGTTAACAACAACAGCTGCGGTTGTTAACTCCCCACCCACCACCCTCATTTGAGGGTGGTGGGTGGGGAGTTAACAACTCAGCTACTGCGTTGTTAACTCCCCACCCACCACCCTCAAATGAGGGTGGTGGGTGGGGAGTTAACAATCTAGCTGCTGTCGTTGTTAACTCCCCACCCACCATGAGGGTGGAGGGTGGGGAGTTAACAAGCTGCGAGCATTGCTGTAGTTGTTAACTCCCCACCCTCCACCTTCATGGTGGGTGGGGAGTTAACAGCTACGGCAGCTAGCTGCAGTTGTTAACTCCCCACCCACCATGAGGGTGGGGAGTGGGGAGTTAACAACTGCAGCTGCTGCAGTTGGAAGTTAACAACTGCAGCAGCTGCAGTTGTTAACTCCCCACCCACCTGCAGTTGTTAACTCCCCACCCACCACCCTCATTTTGCAGTTGTTAACTCCCCACCCACTGCAGGTTGTTAACTCCCCACCCGGCGGTGCAGTTGTTAACTCCCCACCCACCACCCTCATTCAACTACAGCTGCTGCAGTTGTTAACTCCCCACCCACCACCCTCATTTGAGGGTGGTGGGTGGGGAGTTAACAACTGCAGCAGCTGCAGTTGAATGAGGGTGGTGGGTGGGGAGTTAACAACTGCAGCCTCATTTGAGGGTGGTGGGTGGGGAGTTAACAACTGCAGCAGCTGCAGTTGAATGAGGGTGGTGGGTGGGGAGTTAACAAGTGGTGGGTGGGGAGTTAACAACTGCAGCTGCACCCTCATTTGAGGGTGGTGGGTGGGGAGTTAACAACTGCAGCAGCTGCAGTTGAATGAGGGTGGTGGGTGGGGAGTTAACAAGCTGCGGCAGTGCGGTTGTTAACTCCCCACCCACCACCCTCATTTGAGGGTGGTGGGTGGGGAGTTAACAAGTGGTGGGTGGGGAGTTAACAGCTGCATTGCTGCAGTTGTTAACTCCCCACCCACCACTTGTTAACTCCCCACCCACCACCCTCATTTGAGGGTAGCTGTAGTTGTTAACTCCCCACCCACCACCCTCATTTGAGGGTTGTGGGTGGGGAGTTAACAAGTGGTGGGTGGGGAGTTAACAGCTGCGATTGCTGCAGTTGTTAACTCCCCACCCACCTGCAGTTGTTAACTACCCACCCAGCGGCAGTTGTTAACTCCCCACCCACCACCCTCATTCAACTGCAGTGCTGCGATTGTTAACTCCCCACCCACCACCCTCATTTGAGGGTGGTGGGTGGGGAGTTAACAACTGCAGCAGCTGCAGTTGAATGAGGGTGGTGGGTGGGGAGTTAACAACTGCAGCCTCATTTGAGGGTGGTGGGTGGGGAGTTAACAAGTGGTGGGTGGGGAGTTAACAACTGCAGCTGCACCCTCATTTGAGGGTGGTGGGTGGGGAGTTAACAACTGCAGCACTGCAGTTGAATGAGGGTGGTGGGTGGGGAGTTAACAAGTGGTGGGTGGGGAGTTAACAACTGCAGCTTGCTGCAGGTTGTTAACTCCCCACCCACCACTTGTTAACTCCCCACCCACCACCCTCATTTGAGGGTGGTGGTGCAGTTGTTAACTCCCCACCCACCACCCTCATTTGGAGGGTGGGGAGTGGGGAGTTAACAAGTGGTGGGTGGGGAGTTAACAACTCGCATGCTGCGGTTGTTAACTCCCCACCCACCACTTGTTAGATCCCCACCCACCACCCTCATTTGAGGGTGGAGGGTGGGGAGTTAACAACTGCTGCAGGGTGGGGAGTTAACAACTGCTGCAGTTGTTAACTCCCCACCCACCAGTTGTTAACTCCCCACCCACCACCCTCAAATGAGGGTGGTGGGTGGGGAGTTAACAAGTGGTGGGTGGGGAGTTAACAAGCTGCGGCATGTTGCGACTTGTTAACTCCCCACCCACCACCCTCATTTGAGGGTGGTGGGTGGGGAGTTAACAAGTGGTGGGTGGGGAGTTAACTCCCACACCCGCCACCCTCATTGCGGTTGTTGACTCCCCACCCACCACTTGTTAACTCCCCACCCACCACCCTCAAATGAGGGTGGTGGGTGGGGAGTTAACAAGTGGTGGGTGGGGAGTTAACAACTGCAGCTGCTGCAGTTGTTAACTCCCCACCCACCACTTGTTAACTCCCCACCCACCACCCTCAAATGAGGGTGGTGGGTGGGGGAGTTAACAACTGGTGGGTGGGGAGTTAACAACTGCACTGCTGCCACGCTGTTAATGAGGGTGGTGGGTGGGGAGTTAACAAGTGGTGGGTGGGGAGTTAACAAGCTGCAGCTGCTGCGGTTGTTAACTCCCCACCCACCACTTGTTAACTCCCCACCCACCACCCTCAAATGAGGGTGGTGGGTGGGGAATTAACAACTGCAGCAGTGCAGTTGTTAACTCCCCACCCACCACTTGTTAACTCCCCACCCACCACCCTCAAATGAGGCTGCAGTTGTTAACTCCCCACCCACCACTTGTTAACTCCCCACCCACCACCCTCAAATGAGGGTGGTGGCTGCAGTTGTTAACTCCCCACCCACCACTTGTTAACTCCCCACCCACCACCCTCAAATGAGGGTGCTGCTGCAGTTGTTAACTCCCCACCCACCACTTGTTAAATCCCCACCCACAACCCTCATTTGAGGGTGGTGGGTGGGGATTTAACAAGTGGTGGGTGGGGAGTTAACAAGTGGTGGATGGGGAGTTAACAAGCTCGGCTAGCTGAGTTGTTAACTCCCCACCCACCACTTGTTAACTCCCCACCCACCACTTGTTAACTCCCCACCCACCACCCTCAATTTGAGGGTGGTGGGTGGGGATTTAACAAGTGGTGGGTGGGGAGTTAACAAGTGGTGGATGGGGAGTTAACAACTGCAGCTGCTGCAGTTGTTAACTCCCCACCCACCACTTGTTAACTCCCCACCCACCACCCTCAAATGAGGGTGGTGGGTGGGGAGTTAACAAGTGGTGGGTGGGGAGTTAACAATCTGCAGCTGCTGGATGTTAACTCCCCACCCACCACTTGTTAACTCCCCACCCACCACCCTCAAATGAGGGTGGTGGGTGGTGATTTAACAAGTGGTGGGTGGGGAGTTAACAAGTGGTGGGTGGGGAGTTAACAACTGCAGCTGCTGCAGTTGTTAACTCCCCACCCACCACCCTCATTTGAGGGTGGTGGGTGGGGAGTTAACAACTGCAGCAGCTGCATTGTTAACTCCCCACCCACCACCCTCATTTGAGGTGGTGGGTGGGGAGTTAACAAGTGGTGGGTGGGGAGTTAACAACTGCAGCAAGTGGTGGGTGGGGAGTTAACAACTGCAGCTGCCCACCCTCATTTGAGGGTGGTGGGTGGGGAGTTAACAAGTGGTGGGTGGGGAGTTAACAAGCTCAGACAAGTGGTGGGTGGGGAGTTAACAAGCTGCAGTGCTGCAGTTGTTAACTCCCCACCCACCACCCTCATTTGAGGGTGGTGGGTGGGGAGTTAACAAGTGGTGGGTGGGGAGTTAACAACTGCAGCTGGGTGGGGAGTTAACAAGTGGTGGGTGGGGAGTTAACAAGCTGCAGCTGCTGCGGTTGTTAACTCCCCACCCACCACCCTCATTTGAGGGCGGTGCGAGTTGTTAACTCCCCACCCAGCCAGCTGCGATTGTTAACTCCCCACCCACCACCCTCACTGCAGTTGTTAACTCCCCACCCACCACCCTCATTTGAGGGCAGCTGCAGTTGTTAACTCCCCACCCAGCTGCAGTTGTTAACTCCCCACCCACCACCCTCATTTGAGGGCAGCTGCAGTTGTTAACTTCCCACCCACCACCCTCAAATGAGGCTGCAGTTGTTAACTCCCCACCCACCACCCTCATTTGAGGGCAGCTGCAGTTGTTAACTCCCCACCCATTGTTAACTCCCCACCCACCACCCTCAAATGAGGGTGGTGGGTGGGGAGTTAACAACTGCAGCTTCCCTCAAATCTTCAAATTACGATCTCTACTACCTACTAGTATGTGATATACGGTGCTACTTTAAAATAGAAATTAACCCCATATAAAAATGAGAAAATCAAGAAAAAAAATGCACAAAAAAACTTTAAAAGGTCTTCATCAATCTTCAATTTTTAACATAATACAACACAATACATTATATTATATTTATAATATAATACTTCTTAGTTATCTCAAGAAACTCTATACTTTACAATCTCTTGATAATATATATATATATATTTTTTTTTTAATTTTTTGAATTTCAATTTCTATTTTATCTTAATTTTTTCCATTTTATTTTTTATCTCAGTCAATATCTCAATTTCCTAAAGTTTATCATAGCACTTACACATTGTATATGACATAGATATTTTTAAGGATATACAATCATATACTTTGTTGACTTCGTAGTTTTTTTATTTTTATTTTTGCCACTCGCCTTTCATGCTCTAGGTTTGCGAATTCACCATGTAGTTCTATTTGGCATATTATGACATTCCTAATTTAAGGCTATGCAATCATATACTTTGTTGACTTCGTAGTTTTTTTATTTTTATTTTTGCCACTCGCCTTTCATGCTCTAGGTTTGCGAATTCACCATGTAGTTCTATTTGGCATATTATGACATTCCTAATTTAAGGCTATGCAATCATATACTTTGTTGACTTCGTAGTTTTTTTATTTTTGCCACTCACCATTCATGATCTAGGTTTGCGAATTCACCATTAGTTCTATTTGTCATATTCAAGGTTGTACGGGTATAGAAGTATGACATTCATATTTTTAAGGATATGGAATCATATACTTTATTGACTTCGTAGTTTTTTATTTTTGCCACTTTGCGAAGTCACCATATAGTTCTATTTGTCATATTCAGGGTTGTACGGGTATAGAAGTAATTACCATGTGGTTAAAATATCTAATATATATCTTTAAAATTAGTATATTGAAGTGGAATGTATAAAGTAAGTTGTAGAAATATATATAGTAATACTTAATCGGTTAATGTGATGATGTAATTTTAGTGGAATATTTTCATCCCACATTAATACGTATTTATTGTTAGTGTAGTGTGTATTTGTTTTGTGAATAATCCTATATTAATTGTTTACCAATGGAGTAGCAGACTTAAAGGTGCAAGTCCTTGGGCACCTTGGTTCCACTTTGTGGGATTCTTCACCCTTATTAACATCAAGTCTGGGCACATATATGGGGGGTTGGTCCTCTTGCTTTCTAACCGGTTAATATAATGATGCAAGTCTAATGATATTCCATAATTGAAATTTCATTCCATCTTAATACCTATCTATTTCTATTTTGTTAGTGCAATTTATATGTGTTTTTGTTAGTTTTAACATAGCTAACCTTCTTACTTTCTAATACTTGCTTATCTAGTAAAAATATTTATATATTATTATACATATACATAAATATAAATAAGTGATATACAAGTACAAGTTTATTATAATAGGAAACGAATAACGTAGAGGGAGGGAAAAAAAATAGAAAATATAACTTACTTAGTTTTTGACCAACAAGTCCACCTCTTGGATAACATCTTCTACCATCCTCGAAATCTCCTCTCAGAAATTAATCTTCAATGAGTCTCAAGCCCTAAATTAATCTCCATCGTTTTTCATATTATGAATTACAGAATTCTTTTTTCAATAGTACTATCCGGAGCATACACTTCCTTCACCGATTTATTTTTTTAAAATATTTAAGGGCAAAAATTCACAATCGAAATGCAGGTATATGAGAACAAAACAATTGTTTGGAATTCCTAATAACAATTCCTCCCATGAAAGACGGATCTCCCCCGTTACCTGTGCTGATTTGTTTCTCTTTGAACGAAAGCTCCGGAAAATCATTTCTCGGACCTTTCCAATGAGAAGCCTTTCCTTTTAACACCTCTTTCCTAAACCTGAATTCACTGGGACGACAAATCCCATAATTTTTATATGTATCGGAATTTGAGGCTAACGGAGATAACGCTTATACACACAGATAGACAGGTATTAATTCCAATCATGAATACGCCCTTTACAATCATTACGGATAAATTGACATTCTAAGCCCATAGCATAAACTATGTTCTTGTCCTGAGGTATGAAACAACCTATAGCGTGTGCAAGACCGAATAAATGTTTTCGTTCATTTCTATGTGTGATTCACCGAATAAATGTTTTCGTTCATTTCTAGGTGTGATTTAGATGTACGTTGCAGTTGAAAGCTAGACATTGAATATGACGAATGAGTTAGCACCGTCTTAAAAGAGGATGAGTTGTTAATATTGCTTCCTGCCAAACATGACGTAAGTTACGAGAAGAAAATAGTTGGCATGGTTTTCTGGTTTTAACGAGACCCCTTAAAAAATATTCTTCCAGAGGCTCAAACATGCATGTAAATTCTATATAATGTTACTTATTTTAGTTCATGTATTGGGAACCACAGTACAGACATAGATTAAAATCAATATGACCTTGTTAATTGTGTGGAGATGGGCTGCATTTGCCTGGGGCCTTGCTACCTTTGTGGTCAATATTTCTACTTCTATGGTACCTCCTGGGAATAAGTAAGTTCTGTTAATCAATCTACCTGTTTGCAAATTCCTGGAACAAAATGATTAATAATTTATTTTGATTCGGATAATTATAACATTTATGTCTATTTATGGGGTAGGTTATCGTTGACGTTGAGGGGCCGAGGGGCGCAAGAGTACCGGTGTCAGCAGAACCATTCATATGCCTTTTATCAGGCCGGTGCTTCCTTATATGATGTCTATGACTTCCAATATCCCAAAGGTGAGCATTACTTGAAGAATTTTAAATTTCTATTCGCCGAAGTCTGGGAGAGCGAGAGCGGAGTGCGCAGGGCGCAGGAGGGGAGGCCCGACTCACGCTTCGCTTGCGCACTCGGAGTGCGCTCCCACAGATTGCGCACTCGGGGTGCGCTCCAACTTATTGCGCACTCGGGCTGCGCTTGCGCACTCGGGCTGCGCTCGGATCTCGGGCGCAGTCGGGTTGCGCAGCGAAGTTGGGAAGACTCTTCCGGACTTAGCCAAATTTTTGGCCTTGCAAAATTTTCCTGTCCGGAGGCTTGCGCGGCTGCGGCGTTGGTTTCCCTGGCTTGGGAAGAACTGTACGGAAGAGAGAAACACTGGATCTGAGTCCAATGTTTCAGATCTGAGCTCTAACTTATAGAACCCGAACGAAATCGCTCTGAGGCGATTTGTACAGAGAACAACAGACTTTAGCACATAAAAATAACTGCAAACCCTAAAGATGCCTTAAACAACAGCAAACTTTATTCATATGAAACGAGGGTTACAGAAGTCCTCAACTGAGGAAATAACAACATCTGCAGACTAAGCTGCAGGATAAACTAAAAGGAAAAATGTCGAGTCGGCTGCTCGGACATTAATCAGATGAGCCACACTGCTCACTGAAACGCTCTCCTTTCTTTCTCTGCTCTCTTCTCCACACTTCCATGCTCTTTCTCCCCACTTTCTCTCCTCTTCTTCCCCTAATGTCTGAAGACCCGAACTGCCTTATATAGCCGCCGGGAGAGGAAGATAGGGTTTGTCCTCTGACAAGTTCTGACAGACCCTCAACTAGGGTTTCTGACCAATCGTCGAACTGGCATTAAATCGCCGAACTGGCATTAACTTCTACGGCGATCGGATCTGTCAGATGTCACATCTGTCAGAGGGTAGGTGCGACGTCATGTCAAACTTTTTGTCGGGATCCCCGACTGCGCGAGCGCAGTCCGGCTTCGCCAAGTTCGGAGGGTGAGGCGTGAAATCTGGGTTAATATTTCTAACACCCTCCTTTAAGCTTGATTTCATGAGCGCTTTGACTCCAAGCTGCTCTCGCAATCTGCTGAAGTCTTCCTCCTTCAAAGGCTTCATGAAAATATCTGCCAACTGCTCCTTGGATCTGCAAAACTGTAGTTGAATTTCTCCGGACTTCACCAACTCTCTGATGAAGTGATAACGAATATCGATGTGCTTCGTTCGGCCATGGAACACGGGATCCTTTGACAGTGCGATGGCCGAATTGTTATCACAAAAAATTGTTGTCGCGCCTTCCGGAGGATAGTTCAGTTCACTCGAGAACTCTTCGCAACCAAATTGGCATGCGGTTGACGTGGCGGCGACATATTCTGCTGTTGTGGACAACGCAACGATGGGTTGCTTCTTGGACGCCCATGAGACTGCCCCTGATCCGAGATGGAAAGCATACCCGGAGGTGCTCTTTCGATCGTCGATACTGCCAGCCCAGTCACTATCTGTGAAGCCGACCAGGTCCAACTGGTCTTGTCTGGCGTAAAATAGGCCATTGTTTCGCGTCCCGTTGACATAGCGCAAGATCCTCTTGCCTGCTTGCCAGTGCGTGTCCTTCGGAGTCTCCATGAAATGGCTGATCAGACTGACTCCGAACATCAGATCTGGCCGAGTTGCAGTCAAATACATCAGACTGCCAACTAGCCTCTTGAACAGGGTTGGATCTACATTCCTCCCTGAATCCAGCTTGCTCAGCTTCAAACCTGTGGCTACAGGTGTGATGGCAGGTTTGTTGTCCTCCATCTTGAACCGCTTCAGGACATCCTTCGCATACTTGCCCTGAGAAATGAAGATGCCATCTGTCGATTGGTCAACTTCAATGTCGAGAAAATACTTCATCAGCCCTAAGTCCGTCATCTCGAACTCCTTCTTCATGGCTGTTCTGAACTGGTCGAACAGGACATTGTTGTTGCCAGTATAAATCAAATCGTCCACATACAGGCAGACGATAATGAGCTCACCTGCTTCATTTGTCTTCATGTACAGGGTGTGCTCATATGGGCATTTGACAAACCCATTTTCCTGAAAATAACTGTCAATCCGGTTGTACCAAGCCCGGGCGCCTGCTTCAAACCGTACAGGGCCTTCTTCAGCTTTAGGACTTTGCCCTCCTGGCCTTCAATTTTGTAACCTGGTGGCTGGTCTATGTAGACCTCTTCCTCCAACACTCCGTTGAGGAAGGCTGACTTGACATCCATCTGGTACATCTTCCAACCTTGTTGGGCTGCCAATGCCAGGATCATCCTGACTGTGTCAAGTCGGGCTACAGGCGCATATACCTCATGGTAATCGATGCCTGACTTCTGCTTGTAACCCTTTGCCACCAGTCTGGCCTTATGCTTGTCAACGTCTCCTTGGGCGTTGAACTTTGTCTTATACACCCACTTGACCCCAATGGTCTTCTTCCCTACTGGAAGATCTATCAGTTGCCATGTCTCATTCTTTTCAATGGCTTCAATCTCCTCATCCATCGCCTGCACCCACTTCTGATTCTGACTTGCGTCTTCGAACTCTACTGGATCAACTTCAGTAAAGAATGCAAAGTCAGAGTACTCTTCATCTACATGGGTTTGGGTTGCCTCGTAGATTTCTTGCAAGCTCCTTGTCTTCGCTGGCGTCACCAGGTTCTGGATTCTACTTGCACATGGAGGCGACCGAGATGGAGTGGTTGTGCTACTGCTGGCACCACTATTATTGTTGGAAGTTGCAGGTGGCTGCACACTTCCTTCTTCCAAGTCAACAGACTCTACTACTGCTGGCTCTGACTGGCCAATCTCTGACTTCCAGTTCCAGGCTTCATCTTCAAGAAATTTCACATCACGGTTGATGATGAGCTTCTTCGTCACAGGGTTGTACAGCCTATATGCCTTCGCCTGCTCATTGTACCCTATGAAAATGCACTTCTCAGCTCTATCATCCAACTTCTGCCACTTCTCTTCTGGAACATGTGCATATGCAATGCACCCGAACACACGCAAGTGAGCCACACTTGGCTTCACACTGCTCCAGGCCTCTTGAGGGATTTTGTCCTTCACGCTTTTGGTGGGACATCTGTTCAGCAGGTAGACTGCACATGTTACAGCCTCTACCCAAAATTCATGCGACAATCCCTTCGCCTTCATCATGCTTCGTGCCATCTCCATGATGGTTCGGTTCTTCCTCTCAGCTACGTCGTTCTGCTGTGGCGTGTATCTGGCAGTGAACTGCCTTCGAATTCCGTGTTGCTTGTAGTAGTTATGGAATTCGTTGGAGATGTATTCACCTCCACCATCTGTCCTGAGAGTCTTGATCTGATATCCGCTCTGTTTCTCCACCAGAGCCTTGAACTCCTTAAATATGGCAAATGCTTCTGACTTCAACTTGATGGCATAGATCCAAGTCTTTCGGCTGAAGTCATCTATGAACGTTAAGAAGTATTTGTTGCCGACAAACGTGCTGGTCTGCATCGGACCGCAAATGTCTGAGTGCACCAGCTCCAGTGGCTGTGATGCTCTCCAAGACTGACCGAAAGGGAATGAATCCCTATGTTGTTTTCCGACTAAGCAGCCCTCACAAACTTGATTTTGCTGCTCTATCAGGGGTAAACCCTTCACCATCTGCTTCTTGTGCAGTTGATTTAGGCCACTAAAGTTCAGGTGACCAAATCTGAGATGCCACAGCCAGGTAGCATCTTTCACAACTGCACTCAGAGACATCAATGATTCATTCTGAATCTGCAGCGGAAACATTTTGTTCTTCATCATGGACACTGTAGCAATCTGCCCATGCGACTTGTCTCTGATGGTGCAAGCTCCATCTTTGAACTGGACCGTATGTCCCTTCTGTACGAGTTGTCCAACGCTCAGCAGGTTGTGCTTCAGGCCAGGCACATAGTAGACGTCACAGATCTGCTTTCGTTCACCGTGCCTGGTGCGGATGAGGATTTTTCCTTTCCCCATTATGGGAACCTTGTTGTTGTTCCCCATATTCACCTCAGACTGGACTGTTTCATCCAGTTGGGAGAACATCTCCTTGTTCCCCGTCATGTGGTTGTTGCACCCACTGTCTAAATACCAGACATTCTTCTGGCACTCCTCCTCAATGTTGCAAGTCAACAACACATTTCCTCCTGCCGCATTTTCGGTTTCATCCATGTAATGGGCTTGTTGCTGGTTCTCCTTGGCCATCCATTTTCTGCATTGTGAGATGTAATGGCCGAACTTCTTGCAAAAATAGCATTGGACCTTTGACATGTCCTTCTGACCAGATCCAGCTTGCTGATTTCTTGAACTGCCTCTTCCACCTTGCTGATGGAAATTATAGTTGGTCTCCCCTTCGCTAGGGTTTGACCTTCCTCCTTGCTTGTTGCCTTTCCCATGCCTACCTTTGCCTCTTCCTCCGTGAGAACTAGAGGCACCATGGTGGGAATCTTGTCTGCCGCTGTCTCGAAATGAGACTTGAGCCCTGAATGCTTGCTCTAGAGAGGTCTGAGATGAATGGCTCAGCCTCTATTCATGTGTCTGCAATGAACCCATGAGTTCGTCTATCGAGAGGGTTGTCAGATCCCTCGACTCTTCGATTGCTATCACAACCGAGTCAAACTTGGCAGGCAGACTTCTGAGAATCTTCTCCATGATTCTCTGGCTCTGCACATTTTCTCCGTTCAACCGCATCTGGTTGATAATGTCCATCGTCCGGGTGAAGAAATCACTCATGGACTCGGACTCACTCATCTGCAGATTTTCAAACTCCCTCCTGAGCATCTGTAGCTTCACCAACTTTACCTTATTGGTGCCCTGGTATGAGCTGGCCAGAATCTCCCAGGCCTGCTTCGCCTTGGTGGCTGATGCGATCCACGAGAAGATGGACTCCTCGACCGCTTGCATGATGTAGAAGAGGGCCTTCTGGTCCTTCTTCGTGTTCTCTTTCAATAGGTCCTTGTCTGCTTGAGAGAGGGCAGCCAGTGCTACTGCATCTGTCGGTTCTGGGTAGCCGTTCTCGACTAACTCCCATAGCTCTTGAGATCCGAATAGGATCTTCATCTGGATGCTCCAGTAATCGTAATTTTTCCCATTGAAGCGTGGGATCTGCAACTGCAAGTTGTTGCTATTGGAAGCCATTCTGCTTTGGTCTCCGCATCAAGGGATCAGTAGCTCTGATACCAATTTAAAGAATTTTAAATTTTTTTTCATTGAAGTCTGGATGAGCGAGAGCGAAGTGCGCAGAGCGCAGGGCATAGGACGGGAGGCCTGAGTCATGCTTCGCTTGCACACTCGGAGTGCACTCCCATATATTGTGCAATCAGGTTGTGCTTGCACACTCGGGGTGCACTCCAACTTATTGCGCACTCGAGCTATGCTTGCGCACTCGGGCTGTGCTCGGATCTCGGGCGCAGTCGGGTTGCGTAGCGAAGTTGGGAAGACTCTTCTAGACTTAGCCAAATTTTGGCCTTGCAAAATTTTTCTGTCCGGAGGCTTGCGCGGCTGTAGCGTTGGTTTCCCTGGCTTGGGAAGAACTGTACGGAAGAGAGAAACACCGGATCTGAGTCCAATGTTTCAGATCTGAGCTCTAACTTATAGAACCCGAACGAAATCGCTCTGAGGCGATTTGTACAGAGAACAACAGACTTTAGCACATAAAAATAACTGCAAACCCTAAAGATGCCTTAAACAACAACAAACTTTATTCATATGAAATGAGGGTTACAGAAGTCCTCAACTGAGGAAATAACATCTGCAGACTAAGCTACAGGATAAACTAAAAGGAATAATGTCGAGTCGGCTGCTCGGACATTAATCAGATGAGCCACACTGCTCACTGAAACGCTCTCCTTTCTTTCTCTGCTCTGTTCTCCACACTTCCATGCTCTTTCTCCCAACTTTCTATCCTTTTCTTCGCCTAATGTCTGAAGACCCGAACTGCCTTATATAGCCGCGAGGAGAGGAAGATAGGGTTTGTCCTCTGACAGGTTCTGACAGACCCTCAACTAGGGTTTCTGACCAATCGCCGAACTGGCATTAAATCGCCGAACTGGCATTAACTTCTATGGCGATCGGATCTGTCAGATGTCACATCTGTCAGAGGGTAGGTGCGACGTCATGTCAAACTTTTTGCCGGGATCCCCAACTGCACAAGCGCAGTCCGGATTTTCCAACGTTCGAAGCGTAGTTGGGGCGGAGGCGTGAAATCTGGGTTAATATTTCTAACATTACTTCCTTCCAAGACCGGATGGACAAGGAGGGATGCCAACCTGATCCTATTTTGATGGAGAATAGAAAATTACCAGTACTGTTACAGGTTTGTGGCCGGCTACCCATATCTCTAGTTATACTTGTTTTTCGTTTGAATTTTTGTGCTGAATGACTAAAAATGCAAAGATCTGTTGGTACAGTACCTAAGAAAGAATTTCGTTTGTAGGTAAAATAATCAAAAGATACGAACGGACAAGGACTATCCCAGACCTTGTGCTGCAAGCCACCAGCCACAGTGGTCATGGTAAATTTGACAAAGTCTCCTACATCTTTCAATCCAACAGCACAGGTGGCAATCCTCCATCATCCTGCAATACCGTGGGCAATGTAATTCAAGTCGAATACGAAGCCTTGTATGGTTTTTACGTGCAACAAAGTCGACCTTCGCGCGTTCCGCTACTTCTCTCGATTCCAAAAGGGAACGTGCCCGTCGCCAGCTATTTCGGTAAAGGCATGCAGATGTATTCCTTCAATGGTTTCACATGGGTGTTACACAACATTTCAGCATAGCTCTCGTCTGTTCCAAGCCAGGAGGTGATTGGCAGGCATTATTTCCTTGCAGATCCAAATGAAAATGGAGGACAGCCCACGTGGGAAACATTCACGCCTCACAGCAAGGTGATCGCAAGACTTCAAAATTGGGAAGTTATATATCCCGATAGCATTCTTGAATAATTTTATTTCTTTTTTCTTCTTGTCGTCGAAGTCGGACGTCGCAGCTCAGACAACGCAGTGCGCAAGTCGAAAGCGATGACGGACTTCGCCCAAAATGGGGCGAGGTGCGAACGTCGGGGCGTCGACGGACTTCACTCGAAACTGGGCGAAGTTTGAACTTCACGTGCACCGACGGACTTCGCCCGAAACTGGGCGAAGTTCAAACTTCGTGGGTGCTAACAGACTTCGCCCGAAACTGGGCAAAGTTTGTACTTCACGGGCGCGAACAAACTTCACCCGAAACTGGGCGAAGTTCGTACTTCATGGGCGCCAACGGACTTTGCCCGAAACTGGGTGAAGTTTGCACTTCGGGCCTGTTGACGGACTTCGCCCGAAACTGGGCGAAGTTTGCACTTCGGCAGCGAAGTTGGAAAGGCTTCGCTGAGACTTGCCCAACTTCTGCCTTGGAGTCTTTTCTTGACTTCTTCGTCTTGCGCGGTGCCGCTGGGTTTGCCTGGCTTGGCAACACCCGTATGAGAGGAGAGAATCACCGGAACAGAGAACAACAAACTGCAAACCCTAAAGATGCCTAAAACAAACAACAAACTTTATTCATATGAAAAACTAGGGTTACAAAAATTCCTCAATCGAGGAAATAACAACATCTGCAGTCTACGCTGCAGGATAAGCTAAACAGACAAAATGTCGAGTCGGCTGCTCGGACATTAATCAGCTGAGCCACACTGCTCACTGAGATACTCTTCTTCTCTTGACTCCTCTCTGCTCTCTGCCTTCTACTTCTTGCACTCTGCTTCTCTCTTCTCATCTGAAATACCCGAGATGCCTTATATAGCCACGGGAAGAGGAGGATTAGGGTTTGTCCTCTGACAGGTTCTGACAGGCCCTCAACTAGGGTTTTTGACCAATCGTCGCACTAGCATTAAATCGTTGAACTGGCATTAACTTCTGGGGTGATCGGAGCTGTCAGACGTCACATCTGTCAGAGGGTAGGTGCGGTGTCATGTCAGTCCTTTTTGTCGGGATCCCCAACTGCGCGAGCGCAGTCCGACTTTGCCCAAATTTTGAGCGCAGTCTGGCGGAGGCGTGAAATCTAGGTTAATTTTTCTAACACCCTCCTTTAAGCCTGATTTCATGAGCTCTTTGACTCCAAGCTGCTCTCGCAATCTGCTAAAGTCTTCCTCCTTCAAAGGCTTCGTGAAGATGTCAGCCAGCTGCTCCTTGGACCTGCAAAACTGTAGTTGTACTTCGCCGAATTTCACCAGCTCTCTGATGAAATGATATCGGATGTCTATGTGCTTCGTCCGGCCGTGGAAGACGGGATCCTTTGACAGTGCAATGGCCGAATTGTTATCACAAAAAATTGTTGTCGCACCTTCCGGAGGATTGTGTAGTTCACTCAGAACTCTTCGCAGCCATACTGCCTGGCATGCGGATGTCGTGGCGACGACATATTCTGCTTCGGCTGTGGACAACGCAACGATGGGTTGCTTCTTGGACGCCCATGAGACTACCCCTGATCCGAGATGGAAAGCATACCCAGAGGTGCTCTTTCGATCATCGATACTGCCAGCCCAGTCACTGTCTGTGAAGCCGACCAGTTCCAACTAGTCCCGTCTAGCATAAAATAGGCCATGGTTTCGCGTCCCATTGACATAGCGCAAGATCCTCTTGCCTGCTTGCCAGTGCATGTCCTTCGGAGTCTCCATGAAACGGCTGATCAGACTGACTCCGAACATCAGATCTGGCCGAGTTGCAATCAAATACATCAAGCTGCTAACTAGCCTCTTGAACAAGGTTGGATCTACATTCCTCCCTATATCCAACTTGCTCAGCTTCAAACCTGTGGCTATAGGTGTGATGGCAGGTTTTCTGTCCTCCATCTTGAAGCGCTTTAGGACATCCTTCGCATACTTGCCCTGAGAAATGAAGATGCCATCTGCTGATTGGTCAACTTCAATGCCGAGAAAATATTTCATCAGCCCCATGTCAGTCATTTCAAACTCGAACTTCATGGCTGTTCTAAACTGCGCAAATAGGCTACTGCTATTGCCAGTATATATCAGATCGTCTACATACAGGCAGACGATGATGAGCTCACCTGCTGCATTTGTCTTCATGTACAAGGAGTGCTCATATGGGCATTTTTGAAACCCATTCTCCTGAAAATAGCCGTCAATACGGCTATACCATGCCTTGGGTGCTTGCTTCAACCCATACAGGGCCTTCTTCAGCTTCAGGACTTTGCCTTCTTGCCCTTGTATTTCATAACCGGGCGGCTGGTCTATGTAGACCTCTTCTTCCAACACTCCATTGAGGAAGGCAGACTTGACATCCATCTGGTACATGCTCCATCCTTTTTGAGCTGCCAGTGCCAGAATCATTCTGACTATGTCAAGTCGGGCTATAGGTGCATACACCTCATGATAGTCAACTCCTGACTTTTGCTTGTAGCCTTTCACCACTAATCTGGCCTTATGCCTGTCAACTTCTCCTTGGGCGTTGAACTTTGTCTTATACACCCATTTGACCCCAATGGTCTTCTTCCCTGCTGGAAGATCAGTCAGCTGCCATGTCTCATTCTTTTCAATGGTTGCTATCTCTTCATCCATCGCATGCACCCACTTCTGATTCTGACTTGCGTCTTCGAACTCTACTGGATCAACTTTAGTAAAGAATGCAAAGTTAGAGTGCTCTTCATCTATGTGGGTTTGGGTTGCCTCGTAGATTTCTCGCAAGCTCTTTGTTTTCGTTGGCATCACTAGGTTCTGGATTCTACTTGCGAGTGGAGGCGACCGAGATGGAGTGGCTGTGCTACTACTGGCACCGTTGTTGCTACTGGAAGTTGCAGGTGGTTGCACACTTCCTTCTTCCAAGTCAATAGATTGTACTACTATTGGCTCTGACTGGCCAGTCTCGACTTCCCGTTCCAGGATTTATCTTCAAGAAACTTCACATCACGGCTAATGATGAGCTTCTTCGTCACAGGGTTGTACAGCCTATATGCCTTCGCCTGCTCACTGTACCCTATGAAAATGCACTTCTCAGCTCTATCATCCAACTTCTGCCGCTTCTCTTCTGGAACATGTGCATATGCAATGCACCCGAACACACGCAAGTGAGCCACACTTGGCTTCACTCCGCTCCAGGCCTCCTGAGGGATTTTGTCCTTCACGCTTTTGGTGGGACATCTGTTCAGCAAGTAGACTGCACATGTTACAGCCTCTGCCCAGAATTCATGCGATAATCCCTTCGCCTTCATCATGCTTCTTGCCATTTCCATGATGGTTCGGTTCTTCCTCTCAGCTACGCCATTCTGCTGTGGCGTGTATCTGGCAGTGAACTGCCTTCGAATTCCATGTTGCTTGCAGTAGTTATGGAATTCGTTGGAGATGTACTCTCCACCTCCATCAGTTCTGAGAGTCTTCACATAATAACCGCTCTGTTTCTCCACCAGAGCCTTGAACTCCTTAAACCTGGCAAATGCCTCTGACTTCAACTTGATGGCATAAATCCAAGTCTTTCGGCTGAAGTCATCTATGAATGTCAAGAAGTATTTGTTGTCGACAAACGTGGTGGTCTGCATCGGACCGCAAATGTCTGAGTGCACCAACTCCAATGGCCGTGATGCTCTCCAAGACTGTCCTACAGGGAATGCATCCCTGTGCTGCTTGCCGACTAGGCAACCTTCACACACTTGGTTTGGTTGCTCAATAAGGGGTAAACCCTTCACCATTCGCATCCTGTGCAGTTGATTCAGGCCACTGAAGCTCAGGTGACCGAATCTGAGATGCCACAGCCAGGTAGCATCCTTCTCAACTGCACTTAGAGACATCAAAGATTCATTCTAAATCTGCAATGGAAACATTTTGTTTTTCGTCATGGACACTATTGCGATTTGTCCATGCACTTTGTCTCTGATGGAGCAGACACCATCTTTGAACAGTACAGTGTGCCCCTTCTACACAAGTTGTCCAACACTTAGCAGATTATGCTTCAACCCAGGCACATAAAAAACATCTTGAATTGTTTTTCTTTCACCGTGCCGGGTGCGGATGAGGATCTTTCCTTTCCCCATCACAGGAACTTTGTTGTTGTTCCCCATCTTGACTTTGGACTGGACTGTTTCATCCAGTTGTGAGAACATCTCCCTGTTCCCAGTCATGTGGTTGCTGCAACCACTATCAAGATACCAAATGTTTTTCTTGCTCTCCTCTTCAATACTGCAAGTCAGCAGTACATTTCCTCCTGCCGCATTTCTGGGTTCCTCCGTATAATGGGCTTGTTGCTGATTCTCGTTCGCCATCTTCTTCCTGCACTATGAGGCATAATGGCCGAACTTGCTGCAGTAGTAGCATTGGACCTTTGACATGTCCTTCTTCTGAGAGCTTCCTTGCTGATTTCTGCCAATGCCTCTTCCTCCTTGCTGATGAAAGTTGCAACTTGGCTCAACGTCCTGAGGGTTTGATCTCCCTCCTTGCTTGTTACTTCTCCCATGTCTGCTTCTGCCTCTTCCTCCTTGAGAACTAGAAGCGCTGTGGTGGGAGTCTTGTCTGCCGTTGTCTCGGACTGAGACTTGCGCTTTGAAGGCTTGCTCCAAAGAAGACTGAGTTGAGCGGCTCAACCTCTGTTCATGGGTCTGCAGAGAACCCATGAGTTCATCTATCGAGAGGGTTGTCAAATCCCTCGACTCTTCGATTGCTATCACAACCGAGTCAAACTTGGTAGGCAGACTTCTGAGAATCTTCTCCACGATTCTCTGGCTCTGCACATTTTCTCCATTCAACCGCATCTGGTTGATGATATCTGTTGTCCGGGTGAAGAAGTCACTCATCGACTCGGACTCGCTCATCTGCAGGTTCTCAAACTCTCTCCTGAGCATCTGTAGTTTCACCAACTTCACTTTGTTGGTGCCCTGATACGAACTTGCCAGGGTTTCCCAGGCCTGCTTGGCCTTGGTGGCTGATGCAATCCACGGGAAGATGGTCTCCTCAACCGCTTGCATGATGTAGAAGAGGGCCTTCTGGTCCTTCTTCTTGTGCTCTTTCAATAGATCCTTGTCTTCTTGAGAGAGGGCGGCTAGTGCTGCTGCATCTGCCGATTCTGGGTAGCCGTTCTCGACTAACTCCCATAGCTCCTGAGATCCAAACAGGATCTTCATCTGGATGCTCTAGTAATCGTAGTTCTTGCCATTAAATCACGGGATCTGCAACTATAGGGAATTCTTTCCGGAATCCATCTTCTATCTCCGCGTCATAGCTCAATCAGCTCTGATACCAATTTGAAGAATTTTATTTCTTTTTTCTTCTCGCCGTCGAAGTCGGACGTCGCAGCTCAGACAACGCAGTGCGCAAGTCGGAAGCAACGACGGACTTCGCCAAAAATGGGGTGAAGTGCGAACGTCGAGGCGCCGACGGACTTTGCACAAAACTGGGCGAAGTTTGAACTTCGCGCGCACCGACGGACTTCGACTGAAACTGGGCGAAGTTCGAACTTCGCGGGTGCTAACGGACTTCACCCAAAACTGGGCGAAGTTCGTACTTCGTAGGTGCAAACGGACTTCGCCCGAAACTGGGTGAAGTTCGTACTTCGCGGGCGCCAACAGACTTCGCCCAAAACTGGGTGAAGTTTACACTTCGGCGGCGAAGTTTACACTTCGGCGACGAAGTTGGAAAGGCTTCACCGAGACTTGCCCAACTTCTGCCTTGGAGTCTTTTCTTGACTTCTTCGTCTTGCGCGGCACCGCTGGGTTTGCCTGGCTTGGCAACACCCGTATGAGAGGAGAGAATCACCAGAACAGAGAACAACAAACTGCAAACCCTAAATATGCCTAAAAAAAACAACAAAATTTATTCATATGAAAAACTAGGGTTACAGAAATTCCTCAACCGAGGAAATAACAACATCTGCAGTCTACGCTGCAGGATAAGCTAAACAGACAAAATGTCGAGTCGACTGCTCGGACATTAATCAACTGAGCCACACTGCTCATTGAGATACTCTTCTTCTCCTGACTCCTCTCTGCTCTCTGCCTTCTGCTTCTTGCACTCTGCTTCTCTTCTCTGTCTGAAATACCCGAGATGCCTTATATAGCCGCGGGAAGAGGAGGATTAGGGTTTGTCCTCTGACAAGTTCTGACAGGCCCTCAACTAGGGTTTTTGACCAATCGCCGCACTAGCATTAAATCGCCGAACTGGCATTAACTTCTGGGGCGATCGGAGCTGTCAGACGTCACATCTGTCAGAGGGTAGGTGCGGTGTCATGTCAGTCCTTTTTGCCGGGATCCCCAACTGCGCGAGCGCAGTCCGGCTTTGCCCAAATTCGGAGCGCAGTCTGGCGGAGGCGTGAAATCTGGGTTAATTTTTCTAACAATTCCATGGCTTTCTTTGCAGGCCACAAGACACATGGGTGGATCGTAAGTACCATAAAACCAGTGTCTTGCTGTTCTCTAGCATTTAAATCTGCGTTCTAAGCAAGAATATATTATCATGGCATATTCAGCCAAACGTAGATAGTTTCTGTCCAGTTCTGTTATATGTTTTTCACAGAATCATGTTATTGATCTAATTTCATCTTTTATCTGCCAAACTTAGCTAGTTTCAGTCCAATTCTGTGTTATGTTTTTATCATAATCATGTTATTGCCCTAATTTCATCTTTTATCTATCTATATATTATTGGATATAATACGCAGGTGCGTGCTAGGAGATGTTTCGTACGTGCAGCGACTTTCTACAAGCAGTGGAACACCTCCACGGAGCGTTGATGGAGGCAAAGTTGGAGATATGTACATGTCTCCATATACAGCAATATATTGGTTTTATGTGCCTGCTTTATGATATCACAATAAAAGATCGAAATGAAATAAAAGATTTTAAAGATTTTAATTACGTCCGCGAGACCCAAATGCCTGCTTTAGGCATGATATCACAATATCACAATAAATGCTGCCAAACGATAAGAGCGTTTTTGGTTCTGGGAATGCCCGTTTTCATTCGTAATATAATGCAGCAACAAGTGGGCATTAAACATACATGGCACCGTGTCTGTCTTTCTTGGTTAATAATTTTTTAATATTAAATAATATAAATACAGATATATTTCTATGGTAATTAATGTTAGAGATAAATTTATATTCATATGATAAAATATATGACAAAATTAAATTCGTAACCTTCCCTAACAAACATCTATTTCTTAAAAACATCTATTTCTTAAATATAATATAGAGAAGGGTAAGAAGATAGCCACATATTATTATCAGCAAATCTATTAATTGAATGCTTAACCTTCCCTAATAAACATCTATTTCTTAAATATAATATATAGAGACGGGTAAGAAGAGAGCCAAATATTATTATCAGCAAATGTTATTAATAATTTTTTTATTAGTGTTGTAATGTTATTAATTTATTATTATATTAATTTTAATTTATTTTTTAAAAGTTTTTAATGTAAAATATTTTTCTGACGTTTATATTATAATTT
Source organism: Wollemia nobilis (assembly GCA_028583015.1). NCBI lineage: Eukaryota > Viridiplantae > Streptophyta > Pinopsida > Araucariales > Araucariaceae > Wollemia > Wollemia nobilis. The sequence continues at coordinate 7,981,456 of JAQPPZ010016717.1, read as the reverse complement.
TAAATTACAATTAATTAGGATATATTATTGGTGTTCATATATATATATATATATATATATATATATATATATATATATATATATATATATATATTATTATTATTATTATTATTATTATTATTATTATTGGTGGTGTTGAGAATCGTGCTCACAAGACTTTGCATGTAAAAGTGATATTAGGGTGTAGATCTCAATTTAAATTTTGAGAGAAGGTTTTTGTTTAAGCTTCTTAAGAGGAGTTTTATTAATTTTTTTATTTAAAATAAGTGAATGCAATGTCCTTACTTATATTACATTACAAATATTATAATAACTTTATATTTACTATTGAAAGAATTCAAATGTTAAAGCTAACAACTTGTTAGCTATGTTTTATATTTAGGTATATAGAACATTAACGAGGGCAATAATATTATTGTTGAAACTTTTTTTTATAGTGATATGGAAATATTATGCTCTAAAATATTAATATTGAGAATATCTTTGTTTTTGTTTTTTCGTTTTTTTTAAATAAATGAATGTAGGTAGTTTCATCTTGGCGACTTCCATATAATATGTATTATGTAGGTAAATCTTGTAAACATGTATGAAATGCATGAGAGTGTTTATGTTGTGCATCACACATATCACAAAATTGTTAGTAGATCAAATTTAATCTTATAAATTATAATGAGTATGCAAGAAATATCATATAAGAAAGATCTTTCTTCATGTATGGAATGAAATGGTAAATGTATATATCTAAATAATAAATTATTTTCCATTATACATAATTGCTATATTTTGCTATATTGGTGGATCTACTCTTATATTGGGAAATGATATCCATATTCATATAAACAAGAGGGGTCCTAATTAAATATTTTTGTATGTAATATTATTACAAAAAAATTAATAATACATGGGAGGAGAGATAAAAAATACAAGATTCTAATAAATATTTGAACAAAATTCTATTATAGGTAATAAACAACTTCTATAGATTGGTGGATAATGGTGTGAAACACAATCATAATTATAGAAAGTGTTTTGATGACATGCATCCACCAAAGATATAAACTAGAATTAAAAAATACATATGTCTATAATGAGAAGTAATTTAGAGTATCATATAATTTAGAGTACTTATTTATGTATTTCTAATGTAAGAGATTATTCATTGTATGTAGAGTGTTTAATATATTACCTCAAAGAATTTTATGGTTATTTAAGAGTAATAAATAGTGCATAATTCTAAAATGGATGTGCACATGGAAAATATAATTCTTTTTCATATTGACAGTATTTTTAACCTCTATAATATGGTAGGAACAATTATTTGTTCTTTCTATGTATGGGTAATATTAAGGTCAAATATGTAAAATAATTGTCATTATTATGAGTGCATCCAACACCTATAATCTCTAACCTTTTCAAGAAAAGGAAGAAATTACATTCATAATTGAGGTTGGTTCAAACAAGTATGAATCATCCCATGATAAGTATGATTAGAAATATATGAATTCCTCATCTAAATATAGTCTAAAATATTTTAGTTGGACGTACATGCCACATTACCCCAATTTGTTATCACCAAAAGGAAAAGCTATTAAACTATTATTTAAATCCATAAATATATATAAGAACTTTAATATCCTTTATTACATGCATGCCAAATTGCTAATGTTAATTTTGAATGCCAAAGATAAAGGTGTACATACTTTCATCTCTTTCTTCATTATGACTCCTAAGAAAGGGATGATAGACCTTGTGGTTCAAAACCCATACTCAGTCCATTAGATGTATTTCTTTCGTCTAAATTATATCTATATTAGGATAATTATACTAAAAAATAGAATACCTTTTAGATCCACTTATAGATATAATATAGGTCTAATCATTTATTTTATTATTATTGATAATAACATTGATCTTTCAATACGACTGACACCCATTAGGATGATATTTCTACCAATAAAAATCACCATTTTTGCAATGATCATAAGATAAGAATTACATTTTTTAATCTAATTAAGCTTATCCTGAATATTAACAGGAAAGATAATATGGGGGGATGGAGACCTATCACTCTTTTAAATGTTTCCTATAAAATTTTGGCTAAGGTGTTGGCTCTTTGCTTTAGAGATGTTGCTACTAGGATTCTGATATGAGAGCAAACATGTTTTATCAAGGGATAGTTCATTCTTGATACGGTCCTGAATGCTTGGGAGATTTTGGAATGGGCACAGGAAAGTGGGCATAAAGCCATTATGATTAATACTAAATTTAAAAAAGCTTATGATCAGGTGGATTAGTCATTTATTTTTAGTATGATAGAATGGCTTGTCTTCAACAAATGGGTAGTTGATAAAATCAAGGTCTTATTCACTTGTGCCTTTACTCAAGTTGTAGTTAACAGTAAGCTCATTAATCAAATAAGTCTTTTCAAGTCCATTAGACAAGGGTGCCCTCTTGCTCCCCTTTTGTTTATTATCACTACTGATTCTTTGGGTTATATGTTGGAATCGAAGAGAGGTGTAGGTTTAATTAAAGGGATTGATACTCCTGGAGGTCATGTTTTGAATAATCATTTTATGGATGATTCCCTTATTTCTTTTTAGTTGGATGCCTTGTCACTGCAGAATGTCAAAGGTTGCTTGGAGTAGTTTTGCCAAGCCTCTAGAGCCATCATTAGTGAAGAAAAATTAAACTATTGGTTGATTGGTAGTGACACTCTTCCAAATAATTTCTCTCCTGGTTAGTAATGGGTGAAGGATGGCAAAATTGTTAGATACCTTGGAATCCCATTTGGTAAGGCTCTTTCTTTGAATGGCATGTGGGATTGGTATCTTGAGAGATTTGCAAAAAAAAATTAGTTCTGGAAAAATAAGCTCATATCTTTTACTGGTAGAATAATTATTGTTGGAAAAATATTACAAGCTTGTCACCTTTATTATTCTTCGTGTTGGTTGCCCAATGCTTCTCATTTTGAAATATTGGAAAGGCTTATTAGAGGCTTTCTTTGGTCTAATTTTGATGGCTCTAAGAGAATGCCCTCTATCTCTTGGAACTATTGCATTATTCCTAAGGAGGAAGGTGGTCTGGGTATTTTGGACATTTAGATGCAGGGTAAGGTGTTGGTAGCCAAATGGGTGGTCAGAGCATTGGAAGAGGATGATCCTTCATAAAGGCTCTTAAGATATAGAATTCAGTTGTATCTTCATGTTGATGGTGTTAAGAGGGATTTTCATATTGATTATATTGTGGGTCATCCTGTTCAATTTAAAATACGAGGTTGTATATTTATTAAGAGGATCTAGAAGGGATGGAAGACGGTTGGCTCTATGATTTATTAGGCCTATATGGAAGAGCATAGAGGTTGGGTGCTTCCATATAGGTCTATTTGGATATGGAAAGATAATGGGATGTATACCTCAAACCTTCCTCATCTTAGATGCAAGAGGTTGGTTAAGAGGGGAATTAAGAAATGGACATATTTGTGGGATTTAGGAGCCACTAATTGGATTAAGTGGGAGGATTTTTGCGATAAGTTTAAGTTAAAAACTTCTAACAGGGATGCTATTATTCATATTCATTTTCTTCTTCCCTCTGAACAATAATATAAGTTAAATGATGGTTTGCTTAGTCCTATCTATCATGACTGGAGGTGGAACTTTCAGGGAAACATCATTTTTTACAAATCCATTAAGATTTACAAAACTCTATTGCATAAGACTTCTTTGCATATCCTATTAAATAGACGCTGAGAAATTGTCTATCTAGAGAAAAAGTGGAAGAAGAGGCCAAAACAAGTTTGGAAATTCAGATTATCTACTCAGCTCAAGGTTTTTCTTTGGCTGCTTATTTTCCAAGGTATCCATTGCAAGGCAAGGTTGGAAATGTGGATGAATATCTCAGACCTTTACAGTAGTTGTGGTAGAAAAGAAATTGTTAAACATATCTTTTGGGATTGTAGTGTAGCAAAGAATGTTTGGAAAAGATTGAAGTGGACCTATTATCCTATCCTAGGTGATAGGTGGAGTTGGAAATTGGTTCTCTTGGGAGATGCCTTTGGTTGCCCTAAGCATCTTAGGGGGATTTGGACCATTATCATAGTAGTGACTTTGTATGCTATTTGGAAGGCGAGATGCAATTTAATTTTTTGAGATGAAGTTATTCCTACTTCTGGGATTATGTCCAATGTTGTTATTAATATTTAGTTCCAATGTAGCCCTTCATCTGAGTTTACGATAATTACAGACAAATTTAGATTCCAAGCCCATAGCATAGACTATGTTCTCGTCCTTATGTATCAACAGATTACAGCTTGTGAAAGACATCTTCATTTCTACAACGTGTAGGTATGATTTACAGATATGTTCCAGTTGAAAGCCAGACATTGAATATGACGAATGATTTAGCACCGTCTTCAAAGAGGATGAGTCGTTAATATTGCCTCCTCTCAAACATGACGCAACTTACAAGAAGAAAATAGTTGGCATGGTTTCCCGTATTTAACGACCACCCTTCAAGACTATTCTTCCAGGGGCCCAAACATTCATGGAAGTTCTATATAATGTAATGTAACTTGTTTTAGTTCACGGATTGGCTTTTAGCTTTAAAACCTTCATTGGAACAACAATAGAGACATAGATTAAAATCAATATGACATTGCTAATTGCGTGGCGATGGGCTGCATTTGTCTCGGGCCTTGCTACCTTTGTTGTCAATATTTCTACTTCTATGGTACCATCTGGGAATAAGTAAGTTCTGTTAATCAATCTACTGGTTTGCAAATTCCTGAAACAAAATGATTAATAGTTTATTTTGATTCGCGTAATTGAGAAGTTGAAGTCTATTTATGGGTTAGGCTGTCGTTGACGTTGAAGGGTCGAGGGGCGCAAGAGTACCAGTGTCAGCAGAACCTTTCATATGCCTTTTATCAGGCCAGTGCTTCCTTATATGATTTCTATGACTTCCAATATCTAAATCCCAAAGGAGAGCATTACTTCCTTCCAGGACCGGATGGACAAGGAGGGATGCCTACCTGGTACTATTATGATGGAGAACAGAAAATTACCAGTACTGTTACAGGTCTGGGGCCGGCTAGCCATCTCTCTTGTTATACTTGTTTTTCGTTTGACTTTTTGTGCTGAATGAATTTCATCCAAGTTTGTATCAAGATACAAAGTGCGTACAAATTCACCATACTGTCTGTTGCTATAAAGTTAAGAAATAACTGTCCATACTTCTATTATTATTAGATTTGATTGATGTGCAAGCTCATTTGGGGATTCTGATGTTTAAGAAAACTGAAATTTTTGGAAAAGCTTCGTTGTATTAATATTGATTGTTAGATAATTGTTTAATACTAAATAAATTGAAATTCATTTTACTCCCGCATATGTTTTTTCACCTTCCCCGTGTTAGAGTAAATCACTATATAAAATATAGAAAAACAATTATAGTGTTTCAAAATTTAACAGCAGAATTAAAGAAAAATAAGACAAACACACACAGAAGAAGAGACAACGATTTTAACGTGGTTCACCCAATGTGGGTTACATCCACCGAGAATTTTCAGTCCTTCCTTTCTCAATCCAAGCAATAGAGGGTTACAACCTACGACCAACATCTCGCTGTAATTTCCTCTCTATTTTTCCAAGGAATCAACATAGTAATTTTCATTGTCATAGTCATCTCTCGTTTTTCCTCACAACTATATATAAGAAAAAAACAGAAAAAACAAACTGTTTTTCTTAATACATTCCAAGATTAACATTGAGTTCCCAACATCTAATTTTGGGATAAAAAAAAAAAACTTTCCCTGGCTATCCTATTGTAAATCCGGAAAATTCCTCTGGTAGACTAACAGACTGTAAATCTGGAAACTTTCCCTGCCCGTCCTGCAAGAAATCCGAAACTTTTTCTATTTAGCCTCTTCATAATTAAGCTCCATTCCTAACAATCTCCCACTTGGAGACTAATTCCATTGCACCATATTGCAACCAAGGACTGAAAAATTATCATCATGGCCTCTTATTCCTTAAGGCCAACTGAAGTTGAGCAAAAGCTCAAATTTTCTCTTGACACCACTTTTGTAAGCATGTCATCAGGATTTTGTGATGTGTGAACCTTCCCTAATTTGAAAGATCCATCTTCCATTACTGATCTAATGAAATGATACCTGAGTTTGATGTGTTTAGTTTTTGAATGGAATGCTGAATTCTTCGCAAGGTGTATAGCACTCTAGCTATCACTCCACAACCTATTATCCTCTTGCTTCTTCCCTGGTTCTTCCATTAGTCTTTGCAACCAAACCATATCATTGCTTGCTTCTGTAGTAGCAACATATTCAGCTTCAGTGGTTGAAAGGGCAACTACGTGTTGGAATTTAGAAATCCAACTAACCACTCCTCCTCCTATAGTAAAGATGTAGGCAGTAGTGCTCCTTCCACCATCAAGATCACCCGCCATATCAGAATCTACAAAACCTTTCAAGCATATATTAGAGCCTCCAAAATTCAAAGAATAATTTAAAGTTCCTCTCAAGTACCCGAGTATCCATTTTACCGCTTTCCAATGTCCTTTTCTCGGATTACTCATAAATCTACTCACTACTCCCATCGCATGGGCAATGTCTGGTCTTGTACAAACCATTGCATACATCAAGCTTCCAACCGCTGATGCATAGGGAACCTTAGCCATATGCTCTTATTCCTTTTGTGTCTTGGGACACAAATCTTTGGTGAGTTTGAAATGCTTTGCCAATGGAGTAGCAACAAACTTTGCATTGTTCGTGTTGAATCTCTTAAGCACTTTTTCAATGTATTTCGCTTGTGATAATTTCAGAGTGTGACTCTCCTTGTCTCTTGTTATCCTCATACCAAGGATTTGTTTGGCTTCTCCCAAATCCTTCATGGTAAAGGATTTAGCCAACTTCTTCTTGAGCATGTTTATATCTTGCATATTTGTTCCTGAAACTAACATGTCATCCACATACAATAGCAAAATAACATAGTTACCATTTCCAGCTTGCTTAAAATATACACAGTGATCACTTTGACATCTTTCAAACCTTTGATTAGCCATGAACTTATCAAATTTTAAATACCATTGTCTAGGAGCTTGTTTTAACCCATACAAGCTCTTTTTCAGCTTACATACCCAATCCTCTTTACCTTTCACCTGAAAGCCTTCTGGTTGGTGCATATAAATTTCCTCCTCCAAATCACCATGAAGAAATGCTGTCTTCACATCCAATTGCTCCAGAAAAAAATTTTCTATAGCTACAAGACTCATAATAGCTCTAATAGAGGTCCTTTTTACAACTGGAGAAAAAATCTCATCAAAATAAATACCTTTTTTCTGAGCGAATCCCTTGACCACTAGTCTTGCTTTGTATCTCTTATGCCCTTCATTCTCCTCTTTAATCCTATACACCCATTTATTGGTCAACGCTCTTTTACCTTTGGGTAGCTCAACCAAATCCCAAGTTTGGTTGTGGAATAAAGAGTCCATTTCTTCATTCATTGCAAGCTCCCACTTATTCCTAGTATCCATCTGTAATGCTTCCTAAAAACATTATGGCTCACCAGCATTAGTATACAAAACATAATCAGAGAAACGTTGAGGAATTTTACTTATCCTGGTAGATCGTCTAACAACACTTTCTGGAGATTGAGGTGCTTGTTGTTGCTGCTGTACATTTTGATCTTCTACCACTTTTGGAGTTACCTTTTCTATGTGTCCATCAAGGTCTATGTATTTAGCAATTTCCTCTTTCTGTTTCTTTCCTTGCAACCGATCTTTATACAAGTTTTTTTCATTAAATATGACATCCCTACTTCTAATGACTTTTCGGTTATCACAATCCCATAATCTGTAACCCAAGCCATCAATATCGTAACCAATAAAATAACACTTTTGGGCCTTAGCATCTAACTTATTTTTGTTCTCTTTGTCTATATGCATAAAAGCCTCACATCCAAATACCTTAAGGAAAGAATAATTTACTGGTTTACCTGTCCAAAGCTCTTCCGGAATTCCTCCATCCAAGGCACTAGACGGTCCTCTATTAATCAGATATACTACAGTATCAACAACATGAGCCCATAAAAATAATGGTAAGCCTGCATGTATTCTCATGCTCCTAGCACGCTCCATGATGGTTCTATTCATTCTTTCTGCAACCCCATTTTCTTGAGGTGTTCTTGGAACTACCTTGATTCTTCTAATTCCATTTTTAGAACAAAACACATCAAATTCTCTACTGCAATATTCTCCACCATTATCCGACTTTAGACACTTTAACATTTTTCCAGTTTCATTTTCAACTAATGCTTTCCAATTCTTAAAGGTATTAAAAACATCACTTTTATTCTTAATGCAATATATCCATTTTTTCCTTGTTGCATCATCAATAAAAAGTACATAGTAAGAGGAACCTCCAAGAGAAGTTACCTGAGCTAGGCCCCAAACATCCGAGTGCACAAGCTCCAATTTCTCTTTCTTCCTTTCCTTGCCATCCTTGAGAAATCTAACTCTCTTTGCTTTACCATAAACACAATCCTCACAAATTCCAAATCAATCTCTTTTAACTTAGGCAATAACTTTCTTGAATGTAAAATTTCCATACCTTTTCCACTCATATGGCCAAGTCTTTGGTGCCACAAAGATGCACTCTCACATGTAGAAACTAAATTCATGGAGAAGTGAGAAAAATCAGTAAGTAAATAAAGAGTACCCACCAATTTACCTCTAGCTACTATCAATGAACCTTTAGTAACTTTCCAAGCATTTTCTTCGAATGCAACCGTGTATCCTTCACCATCAAGCTTACTTGTCGATATAATATTTCTCTTTAAATCTAGTATGTGTCTCACCTCTTTAAGAGCCCATTGACATCCATTTGGGGATTTAATCAAAATCTTTCCAATACCCATGATTTTACATGGTTGGTCATTTCCCAATAGAACCTATCCATAATCTCCAGAAACATAATCTATGAAGTATTCCTTACGTGAGGTAGCATGGAATGAAGCACCACTATCAATTACCCAATAATCACTATTTCTATCAAGAGATAAGATTAAAGCATCTTGTAGAATTTGTCCAATAATATTGGCTTCCGAAGTGTTACCATTATTATCATTACCTTCATTTCCATCACCCTTTCTTTGCCAACAGTCCTTCTTGAGATGACCCTTTTTGCCAAAGTGCCAACATTGTAGCTTTCCTTTTCCACGTGATTTGGATCTGCCTTTAGATTTGCCACGATGTGAAATCTTGCCTCTTTCTCTTCCTCTTCCTCTATTTTCAACAGTTAAGGCGGTGCTAGATGATTCTCCTATGGTTTTTCTTCTCATGTCCTCACTGAGTATCACACCAACCACATCATCAAATTCTAATTTATTTTAACTCGAGCGAGTTACTTACCGCCATTACCAAACTGTTCCAACTTTCTGGAAGAGAGCATAAGATTAATAAGGCCCTAAGCTCATCATCAAAATCCAATCCTACTGAATGCAATTGATTAGTGACAGTATTAAATTCATTTAAATGATCATGCACAGATCCTCCTTCACTCATTTTCATGTTAAATAATCTTTTCATTAAGAATACCTTACTTGATGCTGATGGTTTCTCATACATCTTGGCCAACTTATCTATGACTCCCTTGGTAGTCTTTTCATCAGAGATGTTGAAGGCTACGGTGGCTCCCAAGCACAGCCTCACAGTACCCAATGCCTTTTTATCAAGGAGACTCCACTCCTCATCAGACATAGATGAAGGTCTCTCTATTTCTCCCTTAAGAGGTAAGTAAAGATCCTTCTGGTACAAGTAATCCTCCATTTGCATCTTCCAGAATTGAAAGTTCTAGCCATTGAATTTTTGAACTCTAAACCTCCCTTCTTCTGCCATTGCTCCCACTTGATCCAAAAATTCTCTTTCTTGTCAAGTGCACCCAACAAAACAACCGCTCTGATACCACTTGTTAGAGTAAATCACTATATAAAATATAGAAAAGCAATTATAGTGTTTCAAACTTTAACAACAGAATTAAAGAAAAATAAGACAAACACACATAGAAGAAGAGACAACGATTTTAACGTGGTTCACCCAATGTGGGTTACATCCACCGAGAATTTTCAGTCCTTCCTTTCTCAATCCAAGCAATAGAGGGTTACAACCTACAGCCAACATCTGCTATAATTTCCTCTCTATTTTTCCAAGGAATCAACATAGTAATTTTCATTGTCATAGTCATCTCTGTTTTCCTCACAACTATATATAAGAAAAAAACAGAAAAAACAAACTATTTTTCTTAATACATTCCAAGATTAACATTGAGTTCCCAGCATCTAATTTTGGGATAAAAACAAAAAAAACTTTCCCTGGCTGTCTTGTTGTAAATCCGGAAACTTCCTCTGGTAGACTAACAGACTGTAAATCTGGAAACTTTCCCTGCCCGTCCTGCAGTAAATCCAAAAACTTTCTCTGTTTAGCCTCCTCATAATTAGACTCCATTCCTAACAGCCTGCAGCCTTCCAAACTGTTATTCCGTTTAAGCTTAACTTGACACATTGCCTATCTCATCAGTTTCGACGTCAAATAAATGATAAAAGTACTATGGAGGTATTTGTGTTAAATTATTGAGACAAAAGAGCAGATAATTTGCTGTGTTTTTTATGTTCTTTAAGGTACTTTCATATCTGATTAGCATTTGATAGCAAATGGGTGGTCAGAGCATTTCATATCTGATGATATATCCAGGCGGTTAAATGTAGCGCATATAACATGATAGGATAAGATAACCAGCCGGTTAGCTGTAGCTGCAGATGTATGGGACCACTCGATCCCACCCATATACAGCCTTTGAGGTTGGGTTTTTGAAAAATCATCAGACTCACAACAATGATAGGTTAATGTGGACGACATTATCATTTAATATATTATTTGAATTAGTTGGTACTTATAAAATATTGTTGAATCTGAGTTTTGAAAAAAAGTAAAGATCGTTTGCAGGTAAAGTAATCGGAAGATGCGAACGGCGCGGGGAACGTGCCGATCGCCAGCTATTTCGGTCAAGGCGTGTATTCCTTCAATGGTTCCGCATGGGTGTTACACAGCTTTCGGATGCTCATCTATTTTTAAATATAAAATAATTGCGATTTTTCTATATAAATATAGATAAGAAGATAGACCCATAGGTCATTATGCATTTATCATTCATTAAGATTTAAAATTCAGTCTTCTGGTTGCGTTAACCATTTGATACTCAAATCATATATTTAATATTAATAGGGTCAATTATATTATTGTTATTTTCTATAAAGAATGTTAATATTGGGAAGATTTGAATTGTTATATATTTTGAAAATAAATATTTATGGATAGTTAGAACTTTTATTTTTAAATATAATTTTTATAATAATTATTGTTTTTTTTTTAAATTGGTTATATGAGATTTATATGGGTCTAATTATATTACATCATGATTATAATAACACATATAGTGTTATTATAATAGTTTGATATATTTTGAATTGGTGATATGAGATTTATATGGGTTTGATTCATATTACATTATAATCATATAGTGGTCTTATAGTTGTTTGGTATTATAGTAGCTTGATAATTATGCATGTATTTTTTATTTAAAAGGTGAGGAAAAATGAGTAAAAGGGTAAAGTAGTTATTAACATTTATGAGATTGTAGACTATATGTGATGACCCTTATAAAGGATGTTGTTTATCCAATTTATAATTATCCAACCATATTCTGGTTACTAAAGCTGCAGCATGGTGTAAAACCTTAACCCCATGGGATTTGAACCTTAAACCTATCTTTCAAAGTTCAAAAATTTGTACACTTAGAACACTCAAATTAAATGAATACCTTTTTATTTATAATAATTATTGTTATTATACTATTTAGTGAAACCCAATCATAAATTATAGATTCATGGATAATGGTGTGAAGCCCACTCATAAATTATAAAAAGTGTTTTGGTGGTTTGCATCCATCAAAACTCTAAATTAGCATAGATAAATTCATGTATATATAATGAAAACTAATCTAGAGTATCATATAATTTTTAGAGTATACTTATTTATGCATTCTACAGTAAGAGATTATACATGATTATTCATTGTATCAAGAGTGTTTAATATATTGTCTCAATGAATTTTATGGTTATTTAAGAGTAATGATTAGTGTATTTATTTTCCACCTCTATCAAAATAGGAGTAAAATAACATAAAGAATAATGTTTTATTCATTTTATATAGGGATAATATTAAGGTAAAACATATAGAATAATTATCATTGTTAAGAGTGGATCCAACGCCTATAATCTCTAAGATTTTTAAGCCAAGGAAGGAATTACCTTTATCATTTATATTGGTCCACATAGGTATAAGAAATATTTCAATTCCTCATCTAATGTAGTATAAAATATTTCAATTGGATGCACATGTCACCTTATTTAATTTGTTCTCACCGAGGAATAACAACATTATTTAAATATTCATTAAATCCATAAACTTAAATAAAAACTTTGATATCACTTATTACATACATGGAAACTTGTCAATGTTAATTTAGATAAATTCATGTATATATAATGAAAAATAATCTAGAGTATCGTATAATTTTTAGACTATACTTATTTATACATTCCAAATGTAAGAGATTATAGGTAATTATTCATTGTATCAAGAGTGTTTAATATATTGCCTCAATGAATTTTATGGTTATTTAAGAGTAATGGTTAGTGTAAATTTCTAAAATAGGTGTGCACATGGATGATTAAAGTATTTTTTCATATTGATATTATTTTCCACCTCTATCAGTAAAATAAAATAAAGAATAATGTTTGGTTCATTTTATGTAGGGGTAATATTAAGGTAAAACATGTAGAATAATTATCATTGTTAAGAGTGGATCCAACTTTTTAAGTCTAGGGAGGAATTACCTTTATTATATATATTGGTCCACATAGGTATGATTAGTGCCAAGATAAGTGTGAGAGCCCCCATATAGGAGGATTTTTAGGCAAGTGTGGGCTTAAGCAACTAAGTGATAGTCCAATGTAAAAGCGCTAGCAAACCAATCTAGCGAAAGAAAGATTGTTCTATTGAACATAGTGTGACTGATATTATTAGAGAAAGAGCAAGAAATATGATTATTGGAAGAATCTATAAGAGGTGGAGGCTCAACAAGATGACCATATTCATGTATATATAATATTTGTTTTATTTTCCATTGTACCTTATTGTTGTGTTATCTTTATCACTAGAAACAAATAATATATTGATATAAAAGACTAAAATGAGAGGATGGTTTAGGGAGACATTTCATGTATGCTACATTTCAAAAATCTCTTGAATACTTTAAAAGCAACACTCATACTTTTTAGAATGATATACTAACACTTGGTGTATGCATTGAATGATAAATATCTAAATCTATCAACTAAAATAAATATGATTCATTTCATGCTCTTCCTTTTGGAAAACCATCTCTATGATATTTTTCCAATGTGTGACCTCAATATAATTTTGTTATGTCCTCTAAACAAGGATGTGTAGACACCAAAACAGCACCAATCCGATTATGTGACTGCAAACACTGATCGCTTTGACAAACACAGCCCCCAGGGCAGCCCTTAGAGGTCAAACAGTGGTCTTAACCACTTTCATAGCAATTTTGTGAGGTCAAGAAGCAATTTGGCACACTTAGACACTTTGCCTAGTAATCGTCTCACCCAGGGATGATTGCTAACTTGAAATCGTCTCACCCAGGGACGATTTCTGAAATCGTCTCCAGTAAGGACGATTTCCAAGTTTAACGGGCAAAAAAAGACAAATGAGGCCAAGTGGCAGCCCAGAACAGTCAGTTGATGACTCCTGCCTCGCATGCGTGTGTGAGTGGACAAATAGGCCATTTGAGGACTGTCACAAGGGCAGTTATGAAAGGCCAAGTCAATGGAGGACTCCCCTCCCTCATGGGAAGACAAGACTGCCACATGGCGCCTATGACCAACACATGGCATTTGTGCTTCCCTCCCAAAAGAGACCCCTTGGGTCTATAAAGGGTGAGACTTTTCTCACCCAAGATATACAAAGTTGAAGGAGTTTTCAAGCAACGAAGTGCTACCGAGTTGAAGACCCACTTGCATCCCTTTTGGTTCACCTTCCCACATCCACCAATCTCTTTTGCAAGGGAGGTTGTTGGGTGGCTTTTGGAAGCTTGAATCAGACCTAAATCCAACACATGGACACCTGAATCAACCAATTCGCCGACCCCCCCAATCCTAAGAGGTTTTTGGCCCATACCTAGTGGATTGGCACCGGAATCAAGTGCCAATGGTGGGAGGCCCACTTGGGCATCCCCGCACTTTTCTTAAGTTTTATTTCAGAAGCATTCTAGTTTATTTTCTCATGCTGCATATTGTGTTTCCTGTTTGGTGAATTCATAGCTGCAATTTCGTAACCTTTGATCAGATTCTAGTATGTTTTGTGTCGTTTTGTAGTTTCACTAACTTGCAGGAGGTGATATCAAATTCCCGAGGGTAGATGCCAAATTGGGAGAATCCGACCATCTGGGTCGTCCCAAAATGGTCCCAATTACATAACCCCTCTGTCTGTAGGTGTTTTGGAGACCTCGAGAGTCGACATTGGAGCGTGTCAGTTTGGCTTCCCCAACACAGAAGAAATCGTCCCACCTAGGGACGATTTACAGTCAGAAATCGTCTTACCCAGGGACGATTTCCAGTTGAAAGTAGATTGGCCGACTGTCTCGGTGGCAATGGCCTGTTGGTAAAATTTTCTATCTTCTGGCAAGTTTTCAAGTTGTTTAGAATCATTTTGTTTATTGTTTTAGATAAATGTTTGCATGCATCTTTTGATGATTTTAGAAGAACAAACACTTTTCACTTGCAGCAGGTTCTACTGACATCTTGGTTGTTTCTTTGTTCGCAGGAGAAGCAGCGGAGGTGAAGAACTCATCGACATCAGCGGTGGCATCATCTTGGCCCGCCCATTGCAATCATGGGCACGCGGAAAGAGGAACATTGAGTGATTGTAATCAAATTCTTTTAACGCTCCTAGCCCCCGAAAAGGGAGGAGACATCATTGTAATAGATATCAAGGGATATTAATGAAAGGGCTGTGTTTTCTCCATTTGCTTGTGTCTCTTCCAATGCGTTTCTTTTCCATTTCATGCACTTTACGTTTCTAGGACTTAAGCGCATTTGGTTTTGGTTATATTGCAATTAGTGTTTCCTTTGCCTAGAATCTCGTGCTTTCAGGATGTCCATGGACTATTCCTATAGTATTCAACAAATATGATCTTCTAAAATATAAGTGATCATACCTTTGCTTTGCATAAGCACTTGTTGTCCTTACTGGATGTATGACAAAAATTGTTCTCTTCTCCTCCAAGTTCCAAAGGAAATATTTTGTTATTTATCATAGATACATTAAGCACAACATAGATTCTACTTTGTTTTCATACATGATGCACTCCTTATTCTCAAATACTGCTTTGTAGTTTTTATATACAAACTACGCCTCATTGAACAAATTATACTTCAAGTCTAATATGAAGTAAGTATTTTGAACTTTTTTCTTTGCATCTTTTGTGTCAATTTATAAGGTTCATTTTCCTTCAACCTCCAATGTAGTTTTATCTATAAAATTCACTTGGTTGGTGTATGAACCATCTAGTTTGACAAACAACTCCTTGATATTAGTCATATGACTTGAACAAATAAAATCTAAGTACCAAGAATAATTATTTCTAAAATATTCTATATTATATGATAAGAACACTTTTTTATCCCTCACATTTTTCATGTGAAACATTTATCTTTTTTCCTCCTTCGTTGCTTTTATTTTTTACATTCTCTTACATAGTTGTTAGAACTTTTACAATAATGACATTGAAAATTTATGTTATACATAAATCAATGTTTAACTCTTCTACTATAGCCTTATCTTCTACCATGGCCTCTTTGTTTTATAGAATATTTTTGTAGCTTCTCTCTTTGACCTTGGAAATTGATCCTAGAGCTAGTCCTATTATTATTTGATATTGTTGCCTTGGAAGTAAAAACTTGATCTAAATTTTATTTTTTATTACTTTTAATTATTTTTCATGGGACGTAAGTGAACTATAGCAACCAAAATCTAATCACCGTGAGAGAGATATTTTTTTTTATAGGAGAAATATTGACAAGGTTCTCCAAGATGTTTCTAGTTTAGGATTTATATTCATAGAGGCTTCACCACATTTCAAGTTCATGATGCTATAGACATCCCTCAAGTGGATAGGAGTGACCAATATCCCATAAAATCATTGGGGTTTACCTTGTACACCTCTATGGCTTAAAGGATGCTTTCACATGGTCACTCCATTTATTTACATTCTCCACAAATGTAGGATAATTTAACCATAGCATCTATCTCCATATAAAAGTATTTTTATAATATAGAGCTACTCATTTAAACCTTTACCAATAAATTTATTTCTTTCTTTACAACATAATCATAAATAGAATGCATCTTAGAGCCGTAGAGGAACTATCCTTGATCAAGCTCCCCTTGAGATTTTTCAAGTAATCGGTGTGAGAAGAGATCGAGACAACGTATTTTGATGATAAATGCATATCAATATGATCTTTTTAAAATGCATCCCATACAATTCATACATTCATTTAATTTTCATATCATTAAAAAAATAGAAATGCATGGAAACCCCATAATTTCCTTCTATAGATGGTCTCCACACCTCTTCCAAACATATATGAAATATCTCATGCTATTTTATTATTATTAGAATTCGTGTCCAATAACCATAATATTAAATTTAAAGATAAAACATCATCTAGAATCCCCATATATAAATAAAAAAACTAAAAATCCTTCTTTTCATTTCAAAGCATGAAAAGAAAACCCCATAATTTCCTTGATTAAATGGATTCCACATCCATTTAATATTCAATTGTTTTCTATAAAACAACACAAGTAAGAAACACCCCATAATGTTCCCTCACTAATGAACTCCACATTCATTTAATAATTCATAATTTTCCATAAAGCAAATATAATACTTTCTTTCCACTCTTAACCAAACCATAATTTTTCATACCAATAAACTAACAATATTTCAATATTTAAAACAATAATACATCCCTATATTTCATTACAAATAAACATACTTTCTAATTATCATTAATTGATAGTTCTTATGGCAAAAATTTTCTGATTAGCATGACTTCGTATATTGCTATTATTGCTAGCTTTTTGTTCTCCCGTTTCCCTTCCGTGAAGTATGCAATATCCCAAGATAGGTCACGTTAGTGGGTTTACCCCATGGTTGTCTTTTCAAAGCATGTCAAGTCCTTAAGTAGGTCTAGGTTGTGCAATTTGACATTATCTAACAATGTCAGTATGTTTCATGTCTTAATATGCTTAATTTTATGTCTTGTGAATTTTGAGATTCATTTTTTTAATTATTTGGCACTCCCAATCCTTTCCCATCCCTATCATGTGCAAAGTCTATCTTGTGCCATGTATGTTTTTCTTGGTTTTGGTTCCATAAGAAGAATTACTATGTGTTCTACCAATCACACCAACTCAGCTTTCTAAAAGGGCATATATGGTGTCAAAAAGCTATTTTTTCATTTTTTGGTATGAATATCAAGGTAGGGGTATTTGAGGGTAACTTTCATGTCTCTTTTTAATTTACATGGTGGAATCGGTGGCCACCATGATTCCAAGTAGGTTATCCAGCTTTTATGGCCACCACAGTATTATGCGTTGTTCGCCCCAAAAGCCGCCACATAGATCTTCATGTAGTCCACCCTGGAAGCTGCCACACAGATCTTTGTGCAATATACCCCTATAACCACCATGCCACAATCATTTTAAATATTTTACACCATTGAAAGCACCAGGAAAGAGATAAGCGTTTAGTCTGGCGAGGCCCAAGATTTGAACCATGGACCTACGTCCCCCTTATGGTGTTTGGACATACTAATTGGTCTACAGCTCAAACCTTTTATAAGTTAAGTTTCACATTATTAGGATGATTAGGATGTTTTAATAAAAATTAGAAATTTTGAAGTGTGTCAAAATTCAATGACTACATTTTACCCCCTTTTTAGTGCATTTATGAATAATAAATGCATTAAATAAAAATTTAGTGAAAAAGGGTTGTTATGCTATGAAAAAATAAAATTTGTTCAATTTTTCTATTTATGTTTATTATCACGGATAGGCCTTTGAGTTTTGTAAGAAATTCACAATTTATTACAAAACTCAAAATTCAAAGTAAAAAAGGGGTAAAAGGAGTATAAAACAAAAATTAGGGTTAAAAACCCTAATTCATTTTTAGTTTCAGTGTTAGTAAATTTTTCTCTGGAGAAAAATGGATAAATGCCTACTACGGTACATCGGGCGAACAAAGTTCAAGCTAGGAATGATGGAAATGGTGGGAACATTAGGGTAAGATATTTTATCACTCTTTGTTTAAATTATTTTGGTTTAAATTTAGAATTTTTTGATTTTTTGGACGTGATCTGCTGTCGTACGGCTGCAGCAATAAATTCAGATCATTGCAACAAATTCGAATGTCTAAATTGATAAATTCATATGTTTTTTGACGGATTCATACATCTGATTTTTGTTCATAGTAGGTCCGATTTTGTAAATTTGTATGTACAAATTCATTTTCGTACATCTGAATTTGTGCTTTAAGTCCAAATTTATTCTTTAGGAATAAAATTGTTAAAAAAATTACTAAAAAAAATTATTTTTGTAGTTTTTATAAGTAATGTGTTTTATTTTTGATTTTACAGGGAGGATCACTTAAGGGTCATGAGTGGCGACACACCAGTTTTGAGGATCATGTTCAAGCTATTAGCATGGATGAGAAGAATACTCTGATAGTAGTAGGGCTTAATCACATGGCTGAAATACCATACATAGAGTTAGACTATAGTCTACTTACTACTTTGATCGAGCAATGGTGTCTAGGTTCATCGACTTTCGGACTGTCGATGGGGGAGATGGTCCTTACTTTGGAGGATGTGTGAAGGATTCTTATAGTACCTATTAGAGGATAGTCTGTGTACCAATCCTTGGCCTAGGATCAATCCATGTGAATATTTATAGGAGATTCATCATTTCCCATTGAGTAGAGTGGAGTCGATATAGAAGGACTCATTATGGCAGATGGAGTATCTGCCTTGACAGTGGTATTGGTAGAAGTAGTCGGAGGACTTTTAGTGTATCACCATAGTGTTCGATAATTATCATGGGGGTTGGTAGAGGTTGTAGTAGACATGCAGAATACCCATATGTGGTTTGCTTGGGGTACCTATATTTTGTGCCACTTATACCACACCTTGTTTAGGGTTGTATACAATAAAGGTACTAGCTTGGTTCTTACATCATTCCTTCAGGTATGGTGTTTGAAGCACATCATAGTGAGGAGATCGATAGGGTTTCTTCTTCAAGATGTAGAGTATGGACGACTTATAGTATTCCATTGGGATCCATTGGTTGGTCGAGTGAGGAGGATGGGTGGTCTAGAGGAGGCCAGATGGACTGTTGATGAGCTAACTATGGTACAAATTTGTTGGAGATCTTGGAGAGTGTATCATGTATGTGAGGATTGTAAAATAGAGCTAGCTCATGTGAGGTGAGTATGATGGCTTTGTATGGAGAGAGGGGATATAGATCTACACTGGGTAGATCAGATACTCCATCAATTTGGGTTTGTATAGGTTATTCCTAAGGTTCAATATTTTACTTATTTTTGGGTTGTGTGAGATTCTACGACCACTAGTGGGGCACTAGATCTCAATAGGTTTATTGAAGTAGATGAGGATGATGCATTAGTTGCTCTTGTAGAGGGTGATGATGCAAGGATGTTCGATGGCTATATTGCCTAGTATGCTAGTATATGTCCCACAAGGATCACTCAGGTGAGAGGTATATCTAGTTAGGTATAGAAGGCATTTCGATAGGTAGCTAGGTGATGATCAACTAGATTGGATAGGGAGAGGTAGAGACAAATGATGCCATAGATAGGGACCTAAAATGAGAGGAGGATTGTAGCCATAGGAGATTACCTGGTGGACTCTCAAGATCGAGTGAGAGAGGAGATAGTGCTAGTAGGAGGGAGGTTCACAGTAGGATATTATTCCACTAGAGTAGATAGTGCCCTATCCACAATGAGAGGCCCACACTATCCCAAGACCAAATTCACCCAAAAAGGGTATTACTACAAAGGTGGGAGAGTCGAGTAGCACTAAAGAGATGGCTGCTCTATGGACATATATTGATGGTCTAAGTCAAATAATTAATCAGGTGATTTGTATCTACTTATTGGAGAGACAACTCTCTCAGGAATAAACTCTTGTGAGTTAGGCTCAAGCTTAGGTAGCCCAGATGCAGGGATATGGATCATCATGCTAGACACAGTCACAATCCCATTATTCAAGGAGCATGACTTTAGGCTAGTCCTCGAGGGATAGCACAGTGATGGTAGAGTTAGTTGCGGTATCATAACGGGCATATTTTTATCAGGGATTATACTATCAGCTTGTTTCGAAGGGTTAGAGGGTTGCTTTACCCCCAAAGTGTGCTCCTCTAAGTTCTTATCATGGAATAAATTATTATAAATACATTTAATGAAGATAGTGAAGAAATGGTGCATAAACTTAAGTTTTATTCTCAAAACTTAATAGATGATTTTTATGAAAAGAAGCAAATGACAAATGGTTTAGAGAAAAAAATATTTTTATTTCTAAAAGATGCAAAATATGAATAATTCACAACTCTTGTACGCTATTTTCATGAAAAATATTATTAGAACATGGTGGAATTCACAAAATATCATTATACTTTCTTCAAAAGAATTTTTAATGGTGTACTTATCATTACTTAGCTTTGAGACCTTTCAAGAAAAGAGACAAGAAAATAAATATGACATACAATTTAAATAGAGCTTATGTTAGCATCAATAAGGAGTCATTAAAATTAAGATTGTATTAAAATGATAATTGGCTAACTCAACGTTTAGAAAGCAAATCACAGATAAAAATATAGAAGATAATAAGAAGAAAGAATAATAGAGGAGAGCAGAAAAGGAATTACAACAAAATATGTGAATCTAAAGCCAAAGAAGAATCATATAGTATAGATTCAGATATTAATATAAAAGAGGTGGATTGAAGACTTCTAAAGAAGCAAATATTCATGAATAAGATGAAGATCAAGATTGAAGACTAAAGTCTTCAATAACCAAATAGTGTAATGCAGGAGAATGTTGGAGTATATTACATTATTTGGTACATTCTAATGTACCCCCATGGTACCTTCATGGTATATTTTTAAATAGTAGATTAGGATTGAGTCTATAGTTTAGAGTGTGAGTTATATTTCCTCTTTATGTAAGTGTGAATGTGCAAAAAATGCACAAGTGTCATGTAAATATTTAATGTGCAAGAAATGCACAAGTGTCATGTAAAGATGTAATGTGCAGGAAATGCACAAGTGTCATGTAAGTTAGAGTGCAAGTGTAGGTTGAGTAAATATGCACAAGTGTATTGTATGCAAGAGTGTAAATATGTAATGTAAATATGTGCACAAGTGTCTTAGATTAGGAGTTGATGCAGGAGTCCAAGAGTCATGTATAGGTCTACAAATGTTATATTATCAAGTATTCATCAAGTATGCAAGTGGAAAGTTGATAAGCCAAGAGTCATAAGACTTGGCACATGGAGAGCAATATTCTAGTACTTGAAGAGTCATATCACTATGGCTATATTATGGAGACAATGCTCCATAGGATTAATAGAATCATGTTCATACATCTTCTTATCTGATTTTAAGAAGTAGATTAATAAAGATTGTATCACTAGGGTGGTGGGGGTAGGAGGTAGTCTACAGTGGGTGTATAACAAACATATATTGGTAGTAGGGTTTATGGATATGGTTGTGATGGAGGTGATGGAGATGATGGAGGCCATAATGTAGATGTTGGTTATGATGAAGATGATGGTGATGATGGATAGGATACTCCTCTTCACCATAAGAGGAGGAGTGGGGGATATTATAAGTCGAGTGGGATAGGTTGAATGAGGAGGTAACAAGGTTGAAGGGTGAGGTGACTCAGCTTTAGGGTGAGGTGGATGGTTTATGGGATAGGTCGAGTGGAGAGGATGCTACTTCTGCTATCATAGCTCGAGATGCAAATATCATGTGGCTACAAGGTGAGGTGACTTGACTACAAGGCAAGGTGTATGGATTGTAGGTTAGGCCAAGTGGGGATGATGATGTTGCTACTATTGTATTTCTTAGGGTTTAGATATCCCAATAGGTAAAACACGAGCATTATAGTTTAGATGCTACTTAGACATATATGTGGCACATGGTATCCCTTGAGGATACTTTACACTAGTAGTAGATTCTGTTACCTCTACAACCATTTTTTTTAGTATTAGGCTCTAGTAGGTATATTGAGTCTAGGCCTGGTAGTTCAAAGTCTCATCAACCATCTAGATCACATGCTTCTCACACATTAGCTCAGGGATATAGTAGGTGTCATGGAGATGCTAGCTAGTAGCACATTATTACCTATTTTTGTAGTTTTCTTGTTCTAATTATGAGCTTTAGTGTTATGATGTATACAACCTATAGGTATTTTGTACTTTTGTGTTTCATATATATACATTGCTTTTTATTATGATCATTTGTATTATAGCACCAATCCGATTATGTGGCTGCAAACACTGATCGCTTTGACACACATAGCCCCCAGGGCAGCCCTCAGAGGTTAAACAGTGGTCCTAACCACTTTTACAGCAATTTTGGAAGGTCAGAAAGCAATTTGGCACCTTCAGACACTCTGCTCCAAATCTGTCCCACCCTGGGACGAATTCAAAATGGGATTCGCCCCACACAGGGATGAATTCTGAATTCGCTCCTGGGTAGGGCGAATTCCAGGTTCAACGGGAAAAAAGAGAAATTGCGCCAAATGGCAGCCGAGGACAGTCAATTAATGATCCCTGCCTTGCATGCGCGGGTAGGTGAGCAAATTGAACGTTAGAGGACTGTCACAAGGGCAGTCATGGAAGCCCAAGTCAGGGGGGAATCTCCTCCCTCTTGGGAAGGCATGGCCGCCATGTGGCGCCCTTGCATGCCCATCCAAAGAGACCCCTTGGGTCTATAAATTGGTGAGCTTCATCACCCAAAAGAGGACATATTGGAAGCATTTTTAAGCAACGAAGTGCTGCCAAATTGATACCACGCTTTACCTTTGATTCACCTCTTCCACATCCTTGATCTCTTTCGCAAGGGAGGTCATTGGGTGGTTATTGGAAGTGTGAATCCGGATCCAAAACCCGAAACTTGACCACATCGATCTACCAATTCACCGACAACACATTACCAGAGATTTTGGGCCCATCCCAAGTGGATTGGTGCCGAAATCAGGTTCCAACGGTGGGCGGCCCGCCCAGGCGCCCCGCACTACTACGAGCCTAATCTTATTTTTTTAAGAATGATTGGGAATTCATGGTAGATTGTTCTTTTTGTCATTTTTTTATTTTGCATTCCATCTTATGCTGCTTAAATAGCTTGTAATTCCGATTTCATAATGCTTTGATCAAATCTTATCATGTTTTATCGCTTTTGTTGTCCTCACTAACTTGCAGGTAGCAGCGTTAAATTCCCATTGATGGAGGCCAAATTGGGGAAATCTGACCATCTGGGTCTTCCCAAAATGCCTCCAATTAGCTAACCCCAAGTTTGTAGGTCTTTTGGAGCTCCCTAGACATGACATTTGGGGCAGTATCACTTCGGCGCTTTGTTGCAGGTGAATTCGTCCTACCCCGAAATGAATTACAGTCGAATCCGTCCCGCCCCGGAGTGAATTCAAATCGGTGAGGAATTTCCTAACTGTCTCATTTGTAGTGACCTTCTGGTGATGTTCCCTTGTTTCTATGAAATTTGTAGACTATTTTGATTCAGTTCATTTATCCTTTTATTCAGTTTCATGCATGCATCCTTCATTGTTTTTAGAGAACAAACGTTTCATCTTTGCAATAGGTGCTACTAATGATTTTGTTGTTTCTTTGAATGCAGGAGGAGCAGCAAGGATCAAATATTCATTCACACCAATGGTGGAAACACTTTGGCCCGCCCATTTTACATGTGGGCACGCGGAAGGAGGATCACTAGTCAATATTGTAACCAAAACATGTTAACGCTCCTAGCCCCTGAAAATGCGGGAGACGTCTTTGTAACCGATATTGAGAGAGTATAAATAAAAAGGGTTGTGCTTTCTATACTTCTTTCATTTCGTCTCAATTCGTCTCTTTTCCCTATTTCATGCATTTCAAATTTCTAGGATTAAAGCGTTACATTTCGTTTTGCATTGCATAGCTTTAGTGTTTCTTTTCAACTTCCGAAATCTCGTGCTTTCAGTGGCGATCACGGTGGGACTCTGTTCCCTACTTTTTGAGATCAAGAAACTGATCAAAATTTGTGTTTTCTTGCTCACAGGTCCCATTTTTCGAACTCTAACTGTAGTTCGTTCCAGCCTGTGGCGAATACAGTACTAGAATTCATCTGACCCTGAGACGAATTCGAATTCATCTCATCCTGGGATGGATTCTGTTCTGGTATTCGTCTCACCCAGAGACGAATTTTTGTCTATGCAGTTTCAGAGCCGAGAGTCAGAGACAACCGATTTGGGCAGAAAAGAGGTAAGGGTTCTAAACAGTTCCTGTCATTTTTTGCTTTTCTATTTCTATTTTCTGTCAATTTTGCCTTCTTAGGGAAAGTAGTTGCTTCTGCATGTTTCATTTTTTTAAATAAAAAGAACCACACACACTTCACGTGGCATTTTTAAACCAAGGAGCTGGTCGTAAAACCCCAGCCCTTGATCAAGACCAACGGTGGATTTCATCACCACCTTGGCTTGATTTTTTGCATCCATTACCCCGATTGTCACTGTTGCTCGACGTAAATCCTGATGAAAGCTGACCGAGTGTCGTTGGGGTGATTCCCGAACGCGAGGATAAGTCTTCTATGGTAGGTGTCATAAACAGGACAATCCCCCTTCCGTACCGCCTATGTTCCACGTACCATCTGCTCTCACGTACCTATAGTTTCCCTCTCGTAAGGGCGGGTATATAGAGAGGTTGGTATATCGGCCTGGAAATGGTATATCGAAGGGGCGACCATTTATGGGAGTCATATGAGCCTTCATTATGCATTTAAACGTTCTTTACAAAAACCTTCAAAAACAAAAACAAAAATCAAAAACACACTAAACCAGGTTTAGGACACACTCTCAATCTTTAAACGAGATAATCACTGTTTGTGTATGTGTGTGCTCCTTTCTGTTTAGTGTAGCATAAAAAATCATAAAAGAGATAAAAAAATCTGCATAGCTTGTAGGAAAGCACCACCATGGTGTACACACGTAGCCAAGCCCAATCAAGGGTGGAAGCTACGAAAAGTGTACAAGGGGGCACAAGTCACCTCCGCTATAGCCCTAAGGACTTAGTCATACCGCCTTGGTGGCCTAACCCGCAAGAGAGTCCACGTCAGTCCATGTCAAGATGGAATTATAGGGACACCCCTTTGGGGGACACGCCCGTCCATCATAGCCCCTTTCGGGAAGAGTCCTTACATGTGGCACTCAACATAGATAAAAGGGCTCCCTTAGAAGCTTGATATGAGTGGCCACCATGCGATGAAGCGCTGGAATGACAGAGGGTCCATGAGGAGAGGCCTCAAGATTATATCATCCCTTCATTGCCTCCTCTCATTGTCAGAAACAATAGGACAAATCCGGAGCACAAGGCTCCTCTGACAGGGCGAGCCAACTCCGCCCGCCCCTTTCACACTTATGAAAGGGAGAATGAGGAAGACCCTTATCTTCCTCAAGAGCAATATACAATGTGGGAGCAATGCACCTCCACACCTGCTATGTACCAAAACCATCCTTCGAGGCCAGAGCCTCGAGTAAATGCCGCCAACCTCGACAGGGGGAAGCGACCTATAGAGATCTCGGATCATCATGACCGAGATAAGTGCATGGGAGAGGCATCTAGGCCTCCTAGACTCAAGATGGTAGAACAGATTGACCTGGAAGTCGCCAGACATGCCGCCCGCCAAGCACAGATTACGCAGCTTGAGCAAGATCAACAGCAACTAGAGCATTTATATCGCCTCAGCAAAGAGCGCATTAGGCGCCAAATAGATGAGCTGTTGCATAACACCATGCCGGAGAGGGTTCCGACCCCTCGCACCCAAAGGGTAGAACCATATGCGAGGCATAACCCCTTGGTACGAGATAGGTCTCCGTGACCTTACCAAGTGCTGCCTCCAAGACCTCCTAGACCTGAGCGGGAGGCCACTCCCTAGAACAATGATGGGTTCCCTCCACGGGGACCCACTCATGGTCATAGGTCTCACCTAGAGACTCCTCAAGAAGCTTATGAGGAGTATGAGCAAGAAGAAGAGCGGGCTAAAATGCCCTATCTAGGCGGAGGGGTTGCTATCCGGCCACCTCTCCACAGGCCTCAAGTCTCCCACAACCCACAACGGGAGAAAATTAGAGAGGAAGAGATTAAATCTTCTGATGCATACAAAGCGTTGCTAGAGCATTTGGAGTCTATGGAGACTAAAACTTCTGGGCCTCAAAAGCCCACTTTACGCCAGCTCCGTAGTCATCCCGTGCATCCGTCCGTGCCCGCACCTCCTTACCTCGAGCACTTTAAGCTGCCTCAGCTGGCAACCTTTAGAGGGTGAGGAGGATGCCCAAGAGCATGTGACAAGGTTCCTGAGCCAATGCTTCGGCATTCAGGACAATGATGCTTTGTTATTGAGAACATTTATAACCACATTCATAGGCCCTGCCTCGGATTGGTTTACTTAGCTACCAAAGCACAACATTAACAATTTAGATCAGTTAGTGGATGCGTTCCTCGAATGCTTCACCTTCAATACCAAGAAGAAGGCGTCACTAAGTGACTTAGCCAGCCTCAGGCAGTATGAGGAGGAGACCATGGCGGCCTATGGGAATCGATGGAGGACATTGCTCTCAAAGCTACCCTACCTCCCCCCTATGTCCGACCTCACTCAGATGTTCTCCAAAAGTTGTTTGAGATCGATCTCAATGCTATTGCAGACTGCAACAATATGCCACCCTAGAAGAAGCTCTGGCGCAAGCCAAAATTATTGAAGAGATCAAAATACAGGATGGCGAGATAGCCAAACCTAAGAAAAAAGAGTGGACTAAAAACACTAAAGTTGGGACTACGCAACAAAAACCCGCTACGGTTAACCAAGTTGCTATAAATGTCCCTAAGCCTACACAAGAAATACAGCCTCAAAAGGCTAATTATCAGCAAGTGCCTCCTAACAATTATGAAAGAGAAAATAAAAAATAGGAGCAAAATCAGCAGCATCACCCTAGGCGACAATTCACACCCCTTACACGGAGTCTAGGGACTCCTTGTTTGACCACTTGTCAGCGGCAAACTTGATCAACCTTCCGGAGATTCAGACTATAGATCCCAATGCTCCCAAGCCTAAGGGATATAGAGAGGATTTGTATTGTAGGTTCCATAGGCGAAGGGGACATGACCTAAATGCATGTTGGAAGTTCAAAGGATTAATACAAGACCTGATTGATAATAAAACATTGGCAGTGGACAATCCCATCGCACCAAACAATCAAGCAAATGGAGGTCTTCAAAGACCCCTTGCCTACTCATGCGGCACAGGCAAAGACCCTTTCAAGTTAATGAAGTGCAACAGAATTGCCCCATGCAAGGGTATGTAGGGATGATAAGTATAGTGACTAGGAACAAGAGGTACCCGAGGAGTAATGCCCTCGAGGCAGCCACAAGAGAGGTTCCAACAACATCACAACCACAACAACACCTTGTACAACCACCTCCGCCTAGACCCGTGGTCACACTTCGGACCAAACTCACTCAGATTTTGAGGACCACTTCAGCTAGGCTCTCCATATATGAGCTTATACAACAATCTACGCCCCATCGAGAAGCTCTAATGGAGATTTTGAAAGCCATCGAGTTGCAGCCCCATGAGACAAATTCTTTCAACAACTTTGTGGGGCATATAAAATGATGCACTGAGCCGGTCATCACATTTCGAGAAGATGAACTAAGATCAGTGACTGATGACATGGCAGATCCACCCCTGCACGTTATCGTGTGGGTCAACGGGATCCCATACAAGAGGGTGTTGATAGACACTGGCTCATCCAGCAACATCATCACAACTAGCAGCATTCAAACATCTAAAGTTGCTCGCATCTCACATCATGGCTTCCACATACACTCTGCGAGCATTCAATGATGCAATCTGCTCGACAGTCGGCACAATAGTCCTACCCATCCAAGTAGGACAAAAGACCATACCCACATTGTGCCATGTGTTGGAGGATGAGATGGCCTACAACATATTGCTATACCGGCCATGGATCAGGGACATGAAGTGTGTCCCTTCGATAGCTCACCAATGTTTAAAGTACACATTTGAAGGGGAAGTACATGTAGTCCCGACGGACCTAGAACCCTTCAAATATTGCAATGCGGTGCAGTTGATGCCGCAATCGACCCTCCCATCAACGCATTTGGATTTTTAGTTAAATCCATCTAGATAGGGTCCGATGTCCTAAGCATCCCCATTAGTGACTAATCCTTCAAAACCCCAGCCAGGTTCATCTTCATCATCGGCTCCTTCCCACCAACGACATCTATCTATGGAGCTAAATAGAAAGACAAAGGGAAGCAAACCCTGGAAGAGGCACAACCTTTGGAAGAGGCACTACCATCAATATCAACTATCTCTACCGAGGAGATGCCTAGCACAATGGAAGTCGAGGATTCTAGCCCACCCGACATGGAGTGGACTCAAGGAGAACTTCCATTCCCTCCCCCTCAATCACCAACGATCACCGTTGAAATGGCTAATACGGGCCTAGGGGAGTATCTAGTGTGGAATATCATAGCAACGACCGCACTAGAGTCCATGCAAGACATGGGGAGACCTCACCTCCCCATCGGTACCATTGTCCCCCTAGGCTACCCACCGAACCAGACAAATTTTGTGTATGGGGGCCTTGATCATGGCGTTGCACCATGCATGCAAGAGGACGAGGATGAAGAGCCTTTTGCTGAAAATGTCAACTATCTGTCTAACCCGGACTTCGCTCTGAGATACCTTGGCCAATGCAATTGGCATGGATACGGGCTAGGCAGGTATGAGCAAGGAGTACGTGTCCTTTGCCAACCAAGATACCAAATGCCTTATGACAAGTCGGGAGTAGGGTTCAACCACCCCCTGCCCTTGGACATCTTGGTGGAGAACATGCAAGGCCTAGGAATAGGCAACAAGGCAGTATTGGCATCAGATCCATATGCCAAACCTAATACCACATATACGTTGAGAGATTACCTCCCATTATCAACAATCAACCTTGTTAACATCAAGTAATCCCTTCTCCTTCGCTAGAGAGAGGAGAAATCTCAGGAACTCATTTTCAAGGAAGGTATAAACAATGTCAAGAAAGGTCCTCGGAGGACGAGTCAGAATATGAACCAGTGTCATATGATCCCTTCGAATCCGATAGTGATCACTCACAGGGGATTCCCATGAATAACTATCAAGAGATATTTTTGGCTCTGTTCCCTCTAGAGGCTCCAATCGAGCCAGTGTCACGTCAAGAGAATCAGGTCCCCCCATGGAGCGTGGAACAACCGCAATGGGACCAGATTAATTTTCTTGAACAAGATGAGCCTCATATGCCTCAAGCAATTGTCGGAGCCAATGAAGGCTTTTGGATCTCTGACAGTGATTCGAAAGATGAAACTGAGATGGCCTATCTCAACCACATGCGACAAATGCAACAACGATACCCCTTGGAGATTAATGACATATTTGCATAGATGGGCATAGTGCCAGGGCACGAGTGGTACGTAGACCCAGAGGTGGGATCAAGTGTTGGATCCGCTGCTCCAGGTACACGAAGAGCACCTTCCACTCTGAGACCCTAGGGTGATATCAGTGTCGAGGGCAGACCCTGTCCTCCTATTAGCACATAGGGCCGATCCATTCATGCCAGTACCTATAGAACCAGATACAGAACATAGAGAACATCCAAAATGTTTGAGTCATCACACCCACGGTAATGGAGACCAAAATCATTTCATCCACATGATCTCCATTGACTTGACCGCACCCATCCACAATCCGGCTCGATCCAGCATGGTCCTTGCATCTAGACATAGATGCCATTGACTAGGATCGCGTCAATTCACCTCCATCCCCATCATATTACCGGCCTTTCGGTAAAATGCTTCATTTTACCCCAGGGACAACTCAGGATATCTTTCATGCTGAAGAGGAACCCGAGGTTCCCAACGTAGATTTAAACTCGGCAAATGATATCCATTTGATCCCAACTCCACATCAGTTGGAGGACGGATCCCACATGTCGATCGAGGAGACGACTGACGTAGACATCGGCTTGGATCCAATGAATCCACAGATTATCAAGCTAGGGGTAAGCTTATCCCCCGAAGAGCAAGCCGACTACATTGCCCTTCTCAAAGAGAAGAAGGAGGTTTTTGCATGGTCATATAGAGACATGCCGGGGCTAGATCCATAGCTAGTCACGCATAATCTAACGCTTGATCCGACAATCAAGCCAGTTAAGCAAAAACTACGTAAGATGCACCCAACAGTGGCCTTGATGGTCAAAGATGAATTGCAAAAGCTGTTGGATGCACAGTTTGTCATCTGCGTGGATTATCCGCCATGGCTGTCCAACATGGTGCCCGTCAAAAATCCCGACGGGAGGATTCGCATATGCACTAATTTTCGAGATCTAAACAAAGCGAGTCCTAAGGATGATTTCCCCTTGCCAAGCATCGACGCATTGGTAGACGCTACAGTAGGTCACGAAATGCTATCCCTCATGGATGGTTTCTCGGGATACAATCAGATTCGTATCAATCTCGAGGACCAACTAAAAATGGCGTTCACAATGCCTTGGGGGACATTTTGTTATAAGGTCATGCCCTTTGGCCTTAAAAATGCTGGCGCCACCTACCAACGTGCCATGACGTACATCTTCCATGATTACATGCATAAAACTTTGGAAGATTACATGGATGATTTGTTGGCCAAGTCTCTTTTGCGCCCAGATCATCTCGATGACTTAAGCAAGATCCTCGATCGCCTCATGGAGCATAAAGTCAGACTGAATCCCAAGAAGTGCGTATTTGGCATCACATCTGGAAAACTCTTGGGTTTCATAGTCTCAAAGTGAGGCATCGAGGTGGACCCAAACAAAGTCAAGGCAATCCTTGAAATGGTTCCCCCAACTACCATTAAGCAGCTCAAAATTCTACAAGGAAAGGTCACGTCAATTAAGCGCTTCATAGCGCAGCTATCTGACAAGTGCCGACCCATGAACAAATTATTGCACAAGGGGGTAGCATTTCACTGGGATGACGAGTGCCAGTCAGCCTTTGATGACATCAAATGATACTTGGCTTCACCGCCAGTATTGGCACCACCTAGACCAGGAGTGTCATTCTACTTATACATCTCAGCTATCGAGGTGGCATTGGGCACCATGCTAGCCCAAAAGAATGAACTTCACAAAGAATAGGGCTACTTACTATCTTAGCCGCACCCTGGTCAGTTATGAACTTAACTATGCATACGTCGAGAAACTCTGCTTGGCAGTGGTGTTTGCTACCAAAAAGCTATGCCACTACATGCTGAGCAACACTACGTATGTTGTGTCTAAGGAGAATCCATTGCGATACATGATGAGTCATACTTATCATAGTAGTCGCATGACAAAATGGATCATGTTGTTGATAGAATTTGACATAGAGTTTATTGGACAGAAATCCATCAAAGGACAGGTCATAGCCGATCAACTAGTAGAGGCTCCTCTCGAAGATGATCAGCCTCTAGTCATAGAACTACCCGATGATGGGGTCTTCCATGTCTCAGAATCGCCAGATTCTGATGAGCTCGAGTCACAGTCGACATAACCCTATTCTTTGATGGTTCTAAATGTGAGCAAGGTGGTGGCATGGGAATAGTATTCTTCACACCGTAGGGCGCTCCAATGCCCCTATCATTTAAATTAAATTTCCCATGCACCAACAATAATGCAGAGTATGAAGCCTTGCTCATAGGTCTTCAGACAACAATCGCCATGAACATCAAATGACTGAACATCTTTGGTGATTCGTTGTTAATTGTCAATCAAGTCAAAGGGGTATTCCAATGCAAATGCCCAGTTCTACAGGCTTATAAAGCCCTTGTGGACAAATTCTTGGCAAAACTTGAGTGGTACGACATCGAGGCACTCCCTCGATCATCGAATCATTTTGCGGACACAATGGCCTCCTTGGGGTCACTAATCCCACAAGACCTTTTGTGATATGACAACCATTCAAGTCAAAACCCTATCGCAATCTGTGATGGAGCGTGCAAGCTCTGACTTGATGCCAGGAATCCACATGATCCAGATTGAACCATCCTCGGATAAGTTCTCTCGAATCCACGATCGTCTAAAACATGCCAACTAGGGGTCCTTGTTCTCCCCTACTCCCATTAATAGCAACACAATGCTATTCTTACAAGTTCTCTCCCGCTCAACATTTGCTAGGGATGAACTTCAAGAGGGATTGGTTGTTCATACCGTCGAGGCTTCCGATCAACAGGATTGGTATTTACCCATTAGAGACTACCTCAAGTTAGGTAATCTCCCGCTTGGATTGACGCATGCCACAAAACGAGCATTCAAGCAAAAAGCGGCTAAGTATGTCTTGATAGGAGACATTTTGTACCATCACAGCTATGAAGGAATCCTCCTTCGTTGCTTGGACCAGCAAGAGTCCACTTGGGCGATCGCCCAAGCGCACGATGGTACATGTGGTGGCCACTTCAGTGGTATGGCCATCGCAAAGCGCATTCTTCGCATGGGCTATTATTGGCCATTTTTAGAGTGAGATTGTTGCGCATATGTCAGGAAGTGCATGAAGTGTCAACATCATGCCAATTTGATGCACGTACCTTCCCAGGCCTTGCAGATAGTCCAGTCCGCTTGGCCATTTTTGTAGTGGGGCTTCGATCTAATTGGAAAGATCTCCCCTACGTCGTCAGGCCATCACACGTTTATCATAATGGCCATAGAGTATTTCACCAAATGGGTGGAAGCAGTTCCGCTTACCTCTACGACAGGACCCCGTATAGTGGAGTTCATTTTGCATAACATCATATGTCATTTTGGTATTCCATCCAAAATAGTCTCGGATAATGGGACGCCATTCAAGAACAAAGACGTGCGTGCTTTGACCACAAAGTACAAAATTTAGCATAATTTTTTGACACCCTATTATCCGCAGGCAAATGGGCAAGCAGAGGCGTCAAACAAAATGCTAGTTGCCATCCTTAAAAAGACGGTCACAGATAGTCATAAGGATTGGCACATCCAAATTCCACTTGCCCTATGGGCTTATCACACTAGCATTCGGACGCCCATTGGGGCAACTCCATTTTTGCTCGTGTATGGCTCCGAGGCAGTCATGCCTCTCGAGTTGGAAATTCCTTCCCTGCACATATCAATGCAAGAGTTCATCGATGATGACGCTGTGCGACAAGCCCGGTTAGACCAGCTTACGTTACTTGATGAATGACGCGTTAATGCTCTCGAGCATTTACGTATCTATCAAGAGCGACTTAAGAAAGCTTACAACATGAAAGTTCACCTAAGGGACT
Source organism: Wollemia nobilis (assembly GCA_028583015.1). Taxonomy (NCBI): domain Eukaryota; kingdom Viridiplantae; phylum Streptophyta; class Pinopsida; order Araucariales; family Araucariaceae; genus Wollemia; species Wollemia nobilis. The sequence continues at coordinate 7,947,604 of JAQPPZ010016717.1, read as the reverse complement.
TTCGGGTTGGTGATTTGGTCTTGAAGGAAAACCAATAGAACTCTAGTTTGCCGTCCCACCTAAGGGACAAGTTCATGACAAATTGGTTAGGTCCATATGTAATTGATAGCAAAATAGGACCCGAGACGTACCGGCTAGCCTCTCTTGACGGAATCAAGGAAACAGAACCCTTGAACATCAGTCATTTGTGACCATTCCATATCTAAGAGAGCCATATCCCAAAATGCTCCAAGGATTCCTATAATCACTTGGTCAATCCCAAAATGCTCCAAGGATTCCTATAATCGCTTGGTCAATCCCAAAATGCTCCAAGGATTCCTATAATCGCTTGGTCAATCCCAAAATGCTCCAAGGATTCCTATAATCGCTTGGTCAATCCCAAAATGCTCCAAGGATTCCTATAATCGCTTGGTCAATCCCAAAATGCTCCAAGGATTCCTATAATCGCTTGGTCAATCCCAAAATGCTCCAAGGATTCCTATAATCGCTTGGTCAATCCCAAAAAGCTCCAAGGATTCCCACAATCGCTTGGTCAAAAATAAGAAAATTCAAAAATAGTAAAATCATCAAAAACAACAAAAGTTTACATCTCATTTCCAGGCATGCTCAAATTCATCAATAGAGAGCTCTTCTCGCATCTCATCTTCATATTCACAAAAATCAATCCATCAAAAATACAAAAATATGTAGCTGCATTAAGCATCACACCCATACATTGCATATTTGTGGTCGTACAGGTCAAAGGCACCATAGACTGTAATTACTCTGCTAGTCCACCTTGTTCCACATTTTTCCATTTTATAAGCAGTCCAAAAAAAAAAAAAAATGCGCCATTCATTGCTTTTTACCACACTAGAGTCAGTGGTCTTTTAATGTATCAAGAGTTTTCATCTTTCAATCGTCATTTTGCTTTCTAGCCACGTACTGTACCAAGTCAGACAGATTTTACGAAGGTAGAGTTCTACTTGGATCACACCTTGTTACGTAGCATCCCAAAACAAATTAAAACACATAAAAATTCCCAAGTTGTGTGAACGAAAGATGAAACCTACACAGTAATCCAGGTCACCATAAGCAAAAAAGTTATCTTGCTCATCCCCCTATGCGAATGACCCTAAGAATGCTGAGAGTTGGCAAAAGGACAAGCATCTTCCCTACCCAATTCCCCAAGAATCCCAAGGTCTCAAAAAAAAAAGTTGCAAACATCAAAATTTTGCAAACGTCAAAACGCTAAAAATTTGACATCACCACCAGAGTGCATACATCAAAAAGCACATACAATAGTGATTCTTATCACTCGAAATCCAAATCCCTTGCTCAAAAGAAAAATATATAAAAATAAACAGTGATTTTTATCACTACCAACGAGCAAGTATCCCCATACAATTGAAGAAAAGAAGGGAGTCGAACTTGAATCCCTGGAACTCTCAGCATTCCGACAGGTCATGAGGCAAACCTCAGTACCGGTTGGGTGGATAGCCTATCGGTCACTGGCGGTAAACCTCCCGCATGACGATATATCTGTCACATTAACTCGTGTACAGATCAATGTTTGCATGTGGATGAGCTAGCTTATGGTATCCTAGATAGCATCGTAGATTAATCTGACTAAATACAACAAAGGAGTTAGTGGAGCTAATTAGGTGATCCTCGATACGAGTTTGGTTGACAGCCTATCCGGCACTCGGCGGTATCCTGACAAATACCACATAAATGAACTCAATTGCACACACAGGGATGTGAAATAGCTTGGTCAAAGACAAGTCCGATTCATACCTTGTTCAAAAGTCTTGTAAGATAAAGTACAGTCATGGCTAGTGAGTTAAAACCGTCTGAGTCTCAGAAAACCTTAGCTACATTTCTAAACCAACTACGCTACTTACCATCAAAAAAAAAAAAAAAAAACCACATGTATACATGCAAAGTCATTTACCACAACAATCGCCTAAAAACAAAATCACAAAGTCTTAAACAGTCTATGGTGCCCTAACCAAACAACACAAATTCATTTCATACATTGCATTTTGCAAATCACATATACATCAAAAACATTTGCATTCATCATAACATATGCATCCATCGAAATAAATTAACATGCATACATCCATACTCATCACTCATCATGCTAAAATCAAATCATCACTCGCATAAACAAAAAAGAGTCATCTATATATATCATAACAAAAATGCTCGCAGGCTACAATGAACCGGTCCTCGGACCTCGCTACCAAAAACCCAAAAACTCAAAACCCCCAAGCCTAGGGCATCGGCCACCATGATCATGCAGGATCGGTGCGATGGGAACTACCCCTCATGGTGTGGGTCCTATAGGACCTCTCAGGGCGGCTACTGCTCACCCCCGCATCACGCCCACTAGCACCTCCCTCATCTAGCCGCCTGTGATGAGATGATGCTGACTGCTCAGTCCCACTGTCTCTCGTCCGATACGACGAGCCACCTCCAGGAGGCTCAGGTATTCACCCACCAAGGCGGATAATCTCTCCCTCCATCTCCAGCCGATGCCACCGCCAATCTGATTCCCATCGATCCCACTCTGCCTCCCATCGATGGTAGTAAGATACTACATCATCATGCTATGCCATAGCTACACCCGCAGGAGATCCCTCTCTCGTGCAGCATCAGTATCCCCCTCCTATCGATGAGATGCCGCCCATGCGCTCTCCCGCTCTGCCAACTGAGTCCATAAGAGATCTCTCTCCTGCAAAGCCTCTCCTAGCTCCCCATCTCGCACCCGTAGTAGGGCCTCCAATCGTGCTATCTCAGCATTGAGCCTCGCCTCCACCTCCTCCGAACCTGCCTGAGGCATAGGCGAATCCGGGACACCAGCCTACTCTGGCTCCCACTGCTCTGGGACGTCCTACATCTTCGGCTGATCCGAAACCCCCAGATCCACATCCTCATCCTCCACCTCCACCATGTCTGCATCCTCCCAAGGAGCTCCCCAATCATCCCCTGGTGCCTCAACACCCTCCCCACCCATCGCTGCCGCCTCCGCACCTCCCAGTGGCCCCTCTCCCCGCCATCATCGTAGTACCCACCACTGGTCGTACTCTGTAGTAGTCTCGATGTCATCCACATCTGGGACATCGATCACCGCATCTGAATCCTCGCCCAGTGGCACGATGACCGGTCGGTCTAGAGTTCTCTCGTCCCCCCGATGTCGATAGACCACGGGCTCACCAGGAAACCCCTGGTGCACCCCAAACTATCGTGTCACCCGACTGTAGGGGAAGAACTCATGCTCGGTCCCGTGCCGCCCAATCAGCCACCACTCTCTGCGTACCCATCGAAGCCACTCTCCAGCCTTCGACCAGGCTGGACAGTCTCGATAGGGGCGCCAGAGCACCTCCCCTGGAGTAAGCCGAGCGAAGGCATCGACATAGTGCCCTACGACACCTGCCCACCATCGACTCTGTCCCTGCTCCCCAGACCGCCACCACAAAATTGCATAGCCTATCTCCCTATCCTCCATCTCTGCCCGAGTCATCCATGGTAACCCGGCTGGCCTCTCCACTGCTATGTGCTGCCAAGCCCAACTCTACAACAGATAGCTACAGCTAATCCCCTTTCGCTTCTGACAGTGGACCTCGTACAACTCACCATAGAGCTATGCCAGCAGCGTCTGTCCCCATCTCATGATTAGCGGTGCCTCCGTCGGGCACTCTACCAACCGCCAAACCAAATCCAGCAGGTTCCACGGGAACCTCGCACCTGACGAGTCAGGTAGCAGCATGTTGGAAATGAGGCCCATAAGGAATGCGTGCCTCACTCCCAACACCCCCCTCTCCAACCACCATCGGACCAAAATCTTGCCAATCTGGCAGTCACCCTCTGCCCTCTCCACTGGATCCTCCACACCCAGCTCCTCCCCATGCCCGAAGCATCTCATCAGTACAATTGTCCACTGATCACACGGTGATGTCTTGATCGGCAGTCCATCTATCGAAATCCGTAGAAGCCGATAGACATCCTCCAAGGTCACTGTCATCTCCCTTGTTGGGAGATGGAAGGTGTTGGTCCAGGGATCCCATAGATTGATCAGGGCCATCAAATAAGCTCGATCCCTGACCACAGGCTCCAGTCGAGCCACCTGCTTGAGCCCAAGGGCATCAAGCCACTCCCAGTCAGCCACAGTTAGCGCCCCTCACGCTTCAACAAAAGCAGTGGGTACACGGTACCGACTCTTAACCACCTGCAAAAGAAAACAATTCAAAAACATTAAAATCATGGAAAAAAAAAAAAAAATATACAACATTGCCTACCAATGTACAGCCAAAAACAAACATAAAAATTCAAAACAAAAATTAATTTGTCAGTCCTAGGGTTTCTAATCCTAACTGATAAATTTAAAAACAAAACAAAAATTCAAAAAAAAATTAATTTGTTAGTCCTAGGGTTTCTAATCCTAACTGATAAATTTAAAAACAAAACAAAAATTCAAAAACAAAAATTAATTTGTCAGTCCTAGGGTTTCTAATCCTAACTGATGAATTCAAAAACAAAACAAAAACTCAAAAAAATTAATTTGTCAGCCCTAGGGTTTTTAAACTCTAAATTGATTAATTAACAAAAACACAATAATTTGTCAGTCCTATTTGTCAGTCTTAGGATCTCTGTATTTTAAGTTTAAAACGTCTGCACGAACAACATAAAATTAAAATAATAGTTTTAAACCTAGGGTTTTAACCTACGTTTTAAAACTGACCAGCTCAACCTAAGAACTAGGGTTTTACGTTTCGTTTATCCTAGGGTTTTAGTTATAAGCAAAATAACAATTCTTTACCTAGGTTTTCACTACGTTTGTCATTTAGTTGTACACTAAGTCTTGGTTGTGTTCAGCTCGGTTTCGTGGTTTCAGTTTTAAAATTTTGAAAAACATCATCACAAAGAAAATTAAACAAAACACTTGCAGTTTTAAACAAAAGTAATAACACTAGGGAGCACTTACTGGTCTCGCTTCGGCTCTGTCGCTCGATCCAGTTTGTGCACTCATGATGTCAGGAGAAATTCGGTAGTGCTTCGCTTCGCAGAATTAACCTCCTCCTCCCCAGAGCTCCAAATCGCAAGAAAATTCAGATGCAAATGAGCCCAAACCCTAGTTTTGGCCTTTAAATAGGCCTTTTGAGCTTATATTCATTCCCCCTAGGATGAGCACTTTGGTTAGCACTCGTCCCACCCTGGGACGAATTCTAAGCTGGTATTCGTCCCACCCTAGGACGAATTCAAGGCAAAAATTTCAAAAAATAGCAAAAATTGAACAAAAATGCACTAAAACAACTAATAAACTTGCCCGATGAGAGTGCTGTTGCACTTGACATCCCGGGCATGCAAAACAGACGTTGGGGTCACAAATTGTCACTATCCTCCTCCCTAAGAAGGCTACCATAGCCGGACCGCTCCACGGGAGGATGGATTTTTGCCAATTTCAGCTCCAAAAAGCGTCACAAAAAGGGTTACCACCCACCAAAAATAGGTCTAAATGTCAGAAAACTGCACACACTTAACGCTAAACCATCTAAGGGCACCCTTGCACAAGTCATCTTGGGTCAAGCGACTCGTCGCTTTTCTCATGAAGGTCATTCCCTCATCGATTCGTCGCTTGAGGGGGTAGTCACACTTAGTCACCAATCAGCAAACACACACCCAATTAAAGAAAAAGGCATGCATTCAAAGAATCATTGACAAAGACAATTGCGCTCCTGCTTGGGGCAGTAAACAAGCAATAATCACAATCTGATCAAATCACTTGGCATTTCGTGAATCATGAACTCAAGGTTCTCACAGACAAAAGGTTGCGCCCTTTGCCTATTCATGACTGATCAATGTCCAAGGTCAAGTAACACCTCACCGAAAAAGGTTAACACTTGAATTGAGTGCCTTCGCTCGTCAGAAGCAAGGATTCAAGAATGCATGCCCTTTCCATACTTGGGGCATCAAAAGTTGGTTAGGTTACCAAGAAACCCTAATCATTAGTGCTTTGGTTATCTATTTTTGCTCGACGCTGCGCCATGCACAACGCATCCCAAAAAGGGGCATCTGTAGACACCAAAACAACACCAATCCGATTATGTGGCTGCAAACACTGATCGCTTTGACACACATAGCCCCCAGGGCAGCCCTCAGAGGTTAAACAGTGGTCCTAACCACTTTTACAACAATTTTGGAAGGTCAGAAAGCAATTTGGCACCTTCAGACACTCTGCTCCAAATCCGTCCCACCCTGGGACGAATTCAAAATGGGATTCGCCCCACACAAGGACGAATTCTGAATTCGCTCCTGGGTAGGGCGAATTCTAGGTTCAACGGGAAAAAAGAGAAATTGTGCCAAATGGCAGCCGAGGACAGTCAATTAATGATCCCTGCCTTGCATGCGCGGGTAGGTGAGCAAATTGAACGTTAGAGGACTGTCACAAGGGCAGTCATGGAAGCCCAAGTCAGGGGGGAATCTCCTCCCTCTTGGGAAGGCATGGCCGCCATGTGGCGCCCCTGCATGCCCATCCAAAGAGACCCCTTGGGTCTATAAATTGGTGAGCTTCATCACCCAAAAGAGGACAGGTTGGAAGCATTTTTAAGCAACGAAGTGCTGCCAAATTGATACCACGCTTTACCTTTGATTCACCTCTTCCACATCCTTGATCTCTTTCGCAAGGGAGGTCATTGGGTGGTTATTGGAAGTGTGAATCCGGATCCAAAACCCGACACTTGACCACATCGATCTACCAATTCGTCGACAACACATTACCAGAGATTTTGGGCCCATCCCAAGTGGATTGGTGCCGAAATCAGGTTCCAACGGTGGGCGGCCCGCCCGGGCGCCCCGCATTGCTACGAGCCTAATCTTCTTTTTTAAGAACGATTGGGAATTCATGGCAGATTGTTCTTTTTGTCATTTTTTTATTTTGCATTCCATCTTATGCTGCTTAAATAGCTTGTAATTCCGATTTCATAATGCTTTGATCAAATCTTATCATGTTTTATCGCTTTTGTTGTCCTCACTAACTTGCAGGTAGCAGTGTTAAATTCCCATTGATGGAGGCCAAATTGGGGAAATCTGACCATTTGGGTCTTCCCAAAATGCCTCCAATTAGCTAACCCCAAGTTTGCAGGTCTTTTGGAGCTCCCTAGACGCGACATTTGGGGCAGTATCACTTCGGCGCTTTGTCGCAGGTGAATTCGTCCTACCCTAGAACGAATTACAGTCGAATCCGTCCCGCCCCGGAGCGAATTCAAATCGGTGAGGAATTTCCTGACTGTCTCATTTGCAGTGACCTTCTGGTGATGTTCCCTTGTTTCTGTGAAATTTGCAGACTATTTTGATTCAGTTCATTTATCCTTTTATTCAGTTTCATGCATGCATCCTTCATTGTTTTTAGAGAACAAACGTTTCATCTTTGCAACAGGTGCTACTAACGATTTTGTTGTTTCTTTGAATGCAGGAGGAGCAGCAAGGATCAAATATTCATTCACACCAGCAGCGGCAACACTTTGGCCCGCCCATTTTACATGTGGGCACGCGGAAGGAGGATCACTAGTCAATATTGTAACCAAAACATGTTAACGCTCCTAGCCCCTAAAAATGCGGGAGACGTCTTTGTAACCGATATTGAGAGAGTATAAATAAAAAGGGTTGTGCTTTCTATACTTCTTTCATTTCGTCTCAATTCGTCTCTTTTCCCTATTTCATGCATTTCAAATTTCTAGGATTAAAGCGTTACATTTCGTTTTGCATTGCATAGCTTTAGTGTTTCTTTTCAACTTTTGGAATCTCGTGCTTTCATATATGTATGGATGCATATGAAATGATGTGATGTATGATGTAATGTTCATGAATGCTATAATTTAACACTCATTTGGTATCTATATACTCTTGCTTGATCAACATTATCTTGTTGTTTAATCATGGGTATAGATAGATGGTATTAACATTGATTTAGGATATGTGGTAATAAAAATGTTAAGGTGTGATTGGATGGATGATCTTGGGTATTCTTACAAAGTCTCAAACATCCTAGTTACTTCAAATAAACCCATTTATGTTTCTCATAGATATTCCTGATGCAAGGATTGTCCTAGTGGTTTCAAATTTCTCAAGGACCAACTCTGTGTGTAATAATTTTTCTTTTTCCATTATGAATTAGTCACACTAATCAATTGTAACTCATGCCAAAAATCTAGCTCATACAAGAGTATCCTTAGGTATGTACAAAATAAGATCACTAATGTGATATATGTGGCTTATTAGAGAAATATTTTCTTATAATTCACTTTCTCTTTGCACTCATAGAAAAAAATCTAATAAAAATTCTTCCTAACACCTTTATCTCTAGACTGGGATCACTAAGGTCATATACCCTTTACTTACAATGAATCAATTGCAAGTTATCCCATCATTTTGAATATATCTTCCACTTTAGCTACAAAAGTAGATAAAGATAAAATTAGTGTTTCTACTAGTTATAGAACCTGACTTGAAGCTATCAAAGGAAATAATGCTGGTAGAATTGGATCCTCCTCCAGATCCTCTTACCACTTTGTAACCTTATATATGAATTGAGTAGTGGTAGGTTTCTGATAAATATCCCTTGGCCTAATTATTGCTTTTAGATCTATAATAAAATACTTATGAATTATGTTGTCCACACCTTCCATAAGGACATTGGGCAAGTTTTCCTTTTATAACCGGACCTTCACCTTTATTTTAATCTTTTATACTCATCCAATATAGTCATGAACATTCTCTTTAGGTCCTTGAACTAGCTTTATTATCTCAATCATAATGTTAAAATATTTTGGTGTGTGTTGTATAACTCCTCAATTATATTTTCATTAAGCTCATCCTATAAATTCTTGATCTACTCCTGTTGTATCTTATACCATCTAAAATCAATAACATCTAGAAATATTAGAAGGAAATCTATGCACTACTCTCTCTATGTTGTAATGTTACAAATGCACACTCTCTCATATTTTTCCAATATTTTCTACAACCTTGAGATACCAAGTACAACTCTTCTTGGTGAATGTACCAAGGGCTTATGAATTAGAAGTTGAAACTACCTATAGAGAACTACAAATGCTAAATTTATCAAATTTTGTATATCAATTCCTTTTTCTTATACCTCTATTATAGAAAAACAAATATGAACAAGGCGAACCATATGGTATATTATGATGGGATAGTAAAACAATATCCACAAGATCACCAAAATATACTATTGACTATATATCACTAGAGAGGTATACCCATGAGTACAACATGCATTTTCTATAAGAAGTTCTATGAGATCAACTAATGGTAGCTCTTAGTACCTACCCTAATAACTATACATTACCACATAATAAATTCTATGGTTACCATGGTAAAATAGAGTTACCATGCAACACCATCACTAAAAAGAAATGATCCTAAGAGTGGAACCAAAAAATTCAAACTATGGCATGCTTATAATTTTCACATACTAGAATAGAATACATTATACTATACTTATAATATAATGCTTCTTCTTGGTTGTCTAAAGAGACTCCATGGTTTAAAAGCCTCTCCACACATAAGTAAAAAAAAAAATTTCTTTTTCTAATTTTTAATTTTATTTTCAATTTCAATTTTATCTTATTCTTTTCTTATTCTATTTTTTATCTCATTCAATATTAAAATATCCTATACCAATTTAGTTCAAGATATTATCTTAGCAACTACACATTGTATAGGACAAATATTTTTAAGGATCCACAATCATATACTTTAACTTCATTATTTTTTTTCTTTTTTCATTCATGTATCATGCTCTAAGTTTACAAATTCATCATTGTATATTTGCATTTGTATTTGTAATATTCAAAGTTGTACACCTATACAAGTAATAAACATATTTAAATTTAATATATAAAAATAAAAAATTATAATGTATAAAACATAATGTAAAAATACAAATATATTAAAATGCAATTTAAAAATATTTATACACTACCACACTTGATATGCTATTATACATGTACCTGATATACCCGGAGTATACCCTAAAGAAACCTGTATTGATTTCAAACATGCAAATTTAATTTATAAAAAAAAATAATAATAATTAATTTTTGCTTAGTAATTATAATTACATAATCTTATCTTCTTATGTAAAAGAGTTGAAGAGCAAGTGAGTATTTGGATTATATGTTAAACTTTATTAGGTGTGGACTTTTGAACACCCGTTTGCTTATTTTGTTGAATAAAAATTTAAATATTTAATATTTTTTTTCTAATATACTTAGCAACTACACAGCAGTGTTTTTACTGGGCCGACCATACCCTAAAGAAACTTGTATTGATTTCAAACATGCGAATTTAATTTATAAAAAATAAGAAATAATTAATTTTTACCTAGCAACTATAATTACATAATCTTTTGATTACCCGTTTGCTTTGTTGAATAATCATATAGCTTTACAACTTTGTCATCACCTCCTCTCATATTTATAAAGTGTGAGTCTAGTTGTAAAAGAAGAACCATAATTTTTATAAGAATTTACTTTTTATTTTTATTTTTACAATATATTTAGCAACTACACAGCAGTGTTTTTATTGGGCCGACCAATCAAATGCGGAATTTGATGCGAACGAAGGAGGTAAGAAAAAGTGGTTATTCGAAAGCCCTTCATCTGAGTTTACGATCATTACAGACAAATTTAGATTCCAAGCCCATAGCATAGACTATGTTCTCGTCCTTACGTATCAACAGATTACAGCTTGTGAGAGACATCGTCATTTTTACAACGTGTAGGTATGATTTACAGATACGTTCCAGTTGAAATCCAGTCATTGAATATGACGAATGATTTAGCACCGTCTTCAAAGAGGATGAGTTGTTAATATTGCCTCCTCTCAAACATGACGCAACTTACAAGAAGAAAATAGTTGGCATGGTTTTCTGGATTTGAGGATGAGTTGTTAATATTGCCTCCTCTCAAACATGACGCAACTTACAAGAAGAAAATAGTTGGCATGGTTTTCTGGATTTAACGACCACCCTTCAAGACTATTCTTCCAGGGGCCCAAACATTCATGGAAGTTCTATATAATGTAATGTAACTTGTTTTAGTTCACGGATTGTTTTTTTAGATTTAAAACCATCGTTGGAACACCAATAGAGACATAGATTAAAATCAATATGACATTGCTAATTGTGTGGCGATGGGCTGCATTTGTCTGGGGCCTTGCTACCTTTGTTGTCAATATTTCTACTTCTATGGTACCATCTGGGAATAAGTAAGTTATGTTAATCAATCTACCGGTTTGCAAATTCCTGAAACAAAATGATTAATAGTTTATTTTGATTCGTGTAATTGAGAAATTGAAGTCTATTTATGGGTTAGGCTGTCGTTGACGTTGAAGGGTCGAGGGGTGCAAGAGTACCGGTGTCAGCAGAACCTTTCATATGCCTTTTATCAGGCCAGTGCTTCCTTATATGATTTCTATGACTTCCAATATCTAAATCCCAAAGGAGAGCATTACTTCCTTCCAAGGCCGGATGGACAAGGAGGGATGCCTACCTGGTCCTATTTTGATGGAGGACAGAAAATTACCACTACTGTTACAGGTCTGTGGCCGGCTACCCATCTCTCTAGTTATACTTGTTTTTCGTTTGAATTTTTGTGCTGAATGAATTTCATCCAATTTTGTATCAAGATACAATGTGCGTACTAATTCACAATACTGTCTGTTGCTATAGAGTTAAGAAATAACTGTCCATACTTCTATTATTATTAGATGCGATTGATGTGCAACCTCATTTGGGGATTCTGATGTTTAAGAAAACTGAAATTTTTGGAAAAGCTTCGTTGTATTAATATTGATTGTTAGATAATTGTTTAATACTAAATAAATTGAAATTCATTTTACTCCTGCAAATGTTTTTCCACCTTCCCTGCAGCCTTACGAAACTGTTATTCCGTGTAAGCTTAACTTGACACATTGCCTATCTCATCAGTTTCGACGTCAAATAAATGATAAAAGAACGATGGAGGTATTTGTGTTAAATTATTGAGACAAAAGAGCAGATAATCTGTTGTGTGTTTGTGTTCTTTAAGGTACTTTCATATCTGATTAGCATTTGATAGGATAAGATAACCAGCCGGTTAAATGTAGCGCATATAACATGATAAGATAAGATAACCAGACGGTTAGCTGTAGCTGTAGATGTATGGGACCACTCGATCCCACCCATATACAGCCTTTGAGGTCGGGTTTTTGAAAAGGCATCGGACTCACAACAATAATAGGTTAATGTGGACGACATTATCATTTAATATATTATTTGAATTACTTGGTACTTATCAAACATTGTTGAATCTGAGTTTTTTGAAAGCAGCCTAGCTCTCTCTCTTCACGGACAGCAAGGCTAAGCCACACGACGATTTAGAAACCCTAACGCCAAGATTCAAGAAAATAGTTTAGAACCATGCAAACCGGATTGACTAAAAAAGTAGAGATCCGATGGTACAGTAGCTAAGAAAGATTTCGTTTGCAGGTAAAGTAATCGGAAGTTGCGAACGGGCAGGGACTATCCCAGACCTTGTGCTGCAAGCGACCAGCCACAGTGGTCATGGTAAATTTGACAGAGTCTCCTACGCCTTTCGATCCAACAGCACAGGTGGCAACCCTCCGTCATCCTGCAATACCGTGGGAAATGTATTTCAAGTCGAATATGAAGCCTTGTATAGTTTTTACGCACAGGAAAATCAACCTTGCCCCGTTCCACTGCTTCTCTCGATTCCGAATGGGAACGTGCCGATCGCCAGCTATTTCGGTCAAGGCGTGCAGATGTATTCCTTCAATGGTTCCGCATGGGTGTTACACAACGTTTCGGCACAGCTCTCGTCAGTTCCAGGCCAGGAGGTGATTGGGAGGCATTATTTCCTTGCAGAGCCCGACGAAAATGGAGGACAGCCCACGTGGGAAACATTCACGCCTCCCAGCAAGGTGACTGCAAGACTTCAAAATCGGGAAGTTATAGATGCAGATAGCGTTCCATGGCTTTCTTTGCAGGCAACAAGCCACAAGGGTTCGCCGTAAGTACCATAAAATCAGTGGCTTGCTGTTCTCTACCATTTAAATCTGTGTTCAAAGCAAAAATATATTATCATGGCATATGCAGCCAAACTTATCTAGTTTCGGTCCAGTTCTGTGTTATGTTTTTATCATAATCATGATATTGGCCTAATTTCATCTTTTATATATATATTTTGTTGGATATAATACGCAGGTGCCTGCTAGCAGATGTTTCGTACGTGCAACGACTTTCTACAAGCGGTGGAACACCTCCACGGAGCGTTGATGCAGGCAAAGTTGGAGATATGTACATGTCTCCATATACAGCCATATATTGGTTTTATGTGCCGAGTAGCATTCCTTGACATAGTTAGTCCCCAGAACGTATTACAATTCTTGCCTGCTTTAGGCATGATATCACAATAAACGGTGCCAAACGATAAGATATTGGCACGACGATTGCATCTTTCTTCCGTCCTTTGACATGTAGTATCAATTTTTTTTGGTTGTGGAATGCCCGTTTTTCATTCGTAATATAATGCAGCTACAAATGGGCATTAAGCATACATTGCAATGTGTGTCTTTCTTGGGTGCTTTTCTATAATGTTAAATAATTAAATAATATAATTATAAACATATTTGTATGGTAATTAATGTTAGAGGCCAACCAGAGCACTTCTCATTGAGATCTTAATCCATATGATTCAAATGCATTATCATATTCGATGGTTAACCTATTTAACGGACATCTATTTTTTAATTATAAAATAATTAAGATTTTTTATTTATTTTTATATATAAATAGATAAGAAGATAGACCCATATTATGAGTAAAACTATTCTATTAACCTTGATTAGTTAGGTCATTGTGCATTTATTATTCATTAAGATTTAAAACTCAGTCTTCTTAAACATGAAGGATATTAACTTGTTAGGTCATTATGCATTTTAAAATTCAGTCTTCTTAAAAGTGAAGGGAATTAATTGGTTGTGTTAACCATTTGATACTCAATTTATATATTTAATATTAATAGGTTCAATTCTATTATTGTTTTTTTTGTAAAATTAAAAACGAAGAGGGTTTTAAAGGGATTTCACAACTACTACAATTAAAATGCTACCTGGGTGAGAAAGAACAGAACTAAACCTCACTAGACAACATGAGGTAGACCAAAAAAAAATACTGCAAAGACCAGGATCTAAAGACACCTAAGAAGAGGAGAACTGAGATGGTTCTACCCCAACTTACCCAACCCCTAAGCAACAGAAGCAGACATACGAGAAACATTTTCAGAGAGATCCATCATTGATCTCAACAAACTCCATAATTTCCTTTGATTGATATCAATAACCTTCAAATTATGAAATACCGAGTTTCTAATCTCATTAGAGACCTCCAGGACATAGACCTCCTCAACCGATTTCTCCTGATGGCAATCCTTCAGAAGAACATCAATATCAAGGTGGGAAGAAAGAGGGGAGAAACCATCATCCTCACCACCTTTACTATGTAGATGTTTAGATTTACGTAAGCTACTGTTGACAACAATACGAGTGGGTTTTAGGTCCAACTTCACAGGCTCCTCCTTAATCTCCTTAGGGTACAAATCAAATTTAATAGTGGGGCCAACTGAGGGAGTGCAAATAACCACTTCAAAGGCATTACCCCATACTCTAGCAGAAACATGTACATTTCTAGATACCTTCTCAGGATTCAATCCGAAGGTAAATGAATAAATATCTTGACTACAATCAGAGTCGATCTCTGAGGCCTCTTTAGAGTTGCCACTAGTAGGACCAGGAGAATTCACCACCAACTTAGCACCTCCTATCGTGGGACCTGGAAGATCAGCAAAAGGATTGAAGATTTCATCAACAATTAAACCATGTTCCATAGCTGCTTGTTCAAAAACAAGTAGCACAAGGCCTTGATGGATGGGGGCCTAACCACGACCACCTTGCACATTCACAAAAGACTTCTTCATAGTCTAGAAAAGAAACAAAGGAATATTCATGTAAGATTTACATCTCAAATGATTTAAAAATATGGCATGAAAACTCCTAATTATCTCATAGGAAGAATCAAGGGTGAAGTAATCCATAATAAACCTAGCAACATGGTCCCAAGGAGGAGACAATGCCAAAGCACTAAAGCCATTTTGAACCCTAGGTAAAAATTCCTCTTTGTCCAAGAAAATATTGATCTCCTGCAATAGGGAGTACCTATCACAATTGTGATAACCATCATCCAGCACCAAACCAGTGGTCCTGCTAATAAGCTTCGTTGTGACCTAAAATTACCAAGAGCCAATCCTCACCCATCCATCGTTCCACGTAGCAACCATCCAATTTGTAAGCACTAGGCTATGTCCATGAAAATTTTGAATATACTCCAGGAGACCCCCTTTCGCCAGAATAACTTTAATTTTATCATCAAAGGAGATGGACGTGAGCTCCAACCAGAGCTTGTTCAAATTTTGTTTAGACAAAAAAATCTTCATCTTACCCATAAAAACACAAAACTAGAATCTCCCAAACACAGGCAGGAGGGAAAAACCCAAGCTACCGCACTTGAACCAAAAAAAGAACTCTGGTGAAGAATACCCCATGGTAAACCAAGGTAAATGAATAGATTCCTCACTCCCAAAATCAAAGGTTGAATGTCGAAAGGGAAATTGTGACTTTGATATGAAGAAGACCCATGACTCCTGAGAATCGACACGAAGAAAATAGACCATCCCTAGGATAGAAAACAAAAAATAATGTGATGGGCAACAAATCAATATCCATCACAAGAATAGATAATACAAACAACATGAGCATGCAATTAAGACAATCGAGAAAACCCTTAAGAGATGAGGGAAAGAACCCCAAAACCACATGAGCAATAACCAAAAGGCTACTTCCATACAGACCAGATGTCACCAGCACAAACGAGCCTTCAACAGGTGTTAATAACAACCAAGACACATTGGATAAAAAACTACCATAAAGGTGCCTTCTCATAGTAGAAAGGATGACACAATAGAGGACCCCAGCATCCTCATGGTCAGAAATATCAAAACCCAACCATCCATTGATCAAAATTGAGGTTAATTGTAGACACCAAAATAATACCAATCTAATTATGTGACGACAAGTACTGATCAAATTGACATAAATAGCCCCTAGGGCAGCCCCTAGAGGTTAAACAGTGGTCCTAACCACTCCCACAATAGTTTTGGAATGTCAAATATCAATTTGGCACCTTTCAAGCACTCTGCTCCCTACTCGTTCCACCCTGGGATGATTACAAACTGGTATTCGTCCCACCCCGGGATGATTAGCAGCATTCGCTCTAGGGTGGGGTGAATAGTAGGTTTGATGGGCAAAAGGTCAAACCTTGACAAATGGAAGCTCAGATCCGCCACTCAACTCCACCTTCAATGCATGGGAGTGCAAGTGAGCATTTTTGAGCTCAAAGATGTAGTCATAGAGGCAGTAATGGAGCCCTTAATCAGGGAGGAATCTTCTCTCCCCTGGGAAGGCATGATGGCTAAGTGGTGCCTCTACATGCTAATTCATAAGAGACCATCAGGTCTATAAAATGGTGAGTCTTCTCACCCTAAAAAGGGATAGAGCAGGATCATTTGGACCAACAGAGTTCTACCAAATTACATCCTCACCCATCGCTTGTGCTTCTTACATCCTTGATCTCTCTTTTGGAAGGGAGGTTATTGGGTGATCATTGGAAGCGCAATCCAAAACCAAAACCTAAACATTTGGCCACAATACCCCACCCAATTTGTTGACACAATCCCCTAGGATGTTTTGGACCCATCACAAGTGGACTGGTGCTTAAACCAAGCCCCAAATTGTAGGCATCTTGCCCTCGGGTGCCCCCTGCACTACTGCAGTCCTAATCACCCTACCACGGAGTGATTAGAAATTTATAGCATATTTCCCTTCCATTTCATTTGCATTGCATTTTAGGTCACTCATATTGGCTGCCATTCAAATTTCATGTCATTCTGATGAATATTGGCTGTGTTTTTAATGTTTATCATTTTCATTAACATACAGGGAGCATCATTGGATACAGGGTGATCGAGGTAGAATTTGCAAAATACGACCTTATTGGTCGTCTCAAAATGCCCCTTTTTACCTAAAAACAACTTTAGAAGTGTTTTGGAGGTCCCTGGATGGGACATTTAAGAGGTCACTTTCTAACGTCTTGTGACAGTCCTAATCGTCCCACCCCGGAGCGATTAGAAATTTGTGGTAGATTTCTTGATTGTTCCTTTTACAGTGTGTTCTTGGTAATTTTTTCATGCCTTTATCCAAATTTTAGCTCATTATGATATGTTTTGATTATAGTTTTAACTATTTTATGCATGCATTAACCGGAGGCCTTGGGGATTGCATGTTTCCCTCCATCCGTAGGTGCTTTTAATTGTTTGTTGTTTTTTTGAATGTAGGATCTCGACATCGTATGGGTAGCAAGGAAGCATAGATGCATTCATGCAAGTGGCAATGATGTTTGGCCCACCCATTTCACATGTGGGCATGCGAAAGAAAGCGTACCATCCGTGGTGTGACAAAACTATGTTTAACGCTCCTAGCCCCTGAAAAGGGAGGAGACGTATTGTAACCTGATCTTGAGAAAATTAATAAAATAAAGGTATATACTTTACATTTGCTTTACATCTCATTTCATTTCGCTTTTTTTCCTCTTTCCATGCATTTTCATTCGTAGGACTTAGCGTTACGTCTTGCTTTTGTTTTCATCGCACCTGGTACGCCATTTTGATTCCGTATCCTTGTGATTTTAGTGGTGATCATGGTGGGACCCTGTCCCTTGATTTTGGGATCAAATTTTTGATCAAAATTATGTGTTTTTGCTTTCAGGTGTTAATCCTTCAAACGCTGGACTGCTGCTCGTGCCACCCTATGACGAATACATACTAGAATTCATGCCACCCTGGAATGAATAAGGCATTCGCACCACCCTGTGATGAATATAGATCTACTATTCATCCCACCCCGGGACGATTAGCTCTCTGTGTATTTTTTGAGCAGAAACTCAGGGGCATCTGGTGTGGGCAGAGAAGAGGTAGGTTGTCTGAACACTCTCTATAATTTTTTGTCTCTATTTCTATGATTTTTCTAATTATTTGCTTGCATAGGAAATTTTACTGCATGTTTTCTTTCTTTGTGCAAGTAAAAATAACCATACACACCATGAGATAATCTAAACATCAAGGTGTTGGTCGTAAAACCCCAACACTTGATCAAGACCAACGGTGGATTTTATCACCACCTTGTCTTGAATTTTGCATACATAACCCCGATCGCTACTATTGCTAGACGTAAATCTTGATGAAAGCTGACCAAGTGTAGCTAGGGTGATTCCCAGTGCATGAGGATAAGTCTTCTATGGTAGGTGTCAAAAATAAGGTGATTCCCCTTTTGTACCACCTATGTTCCACATACTATTCTGCTCTCGCGTACCAATAGTTTCCCTCACGTAAGGGTGGGTATATTGAGAGGTTCGGTATAATGGCCTAGCAGTGGTATATTGAAGGGGCAACCATTTTGGGAGACATAAGAGACCTCATATTGCATATACAAAAAAAAAATTCTTTACAAGGTTTTCAAACAAAAATCAAAATACACTGAACCAGATTTAGGGCACACTTTTAATCCATAAACGAGATAATCACTCCTTTGTTTGTGTGGCTCCTATTTGTTTAGTGTAGCATAAAAAATTGTAAAGAAGATAAAAACCTATATATCTTGTAGAGAGACACCACCATGGTGTACACCCGTAGCCAAGCCCAATCATGGGTAGAAGCTGCGAAAAGTGTACAAGGAGGCACAAGTTGCCTCCGCTATAGCCCCAAGGACTTGGTTATACCACCTTGGCGGCCTGACCCACAAAATATTCCACATCATACCATGACAAAATGGGACTATAGAGGCACCCCTTCGAGGGGCACTCCCATTCAACATAGGCCCTTTCAGGAAGAGTCCTTACACATGGCACTCAACATAAATAGGAAGGCTCCCTTAGACACTCGTTATGAGTGGCCACCATGCAATGAAGTGCTAGAATAGCATAGGGTCCATAAGGAGGGACCACATGATTACATCATCCCTCCTCTGCCCCTTATTACTATAAAAAAAAATAGGCAAAATCCAGAGCGCAAGGCTCTTTAGACAGGGTGAGCCAACTCTGCCCATCCCTTTCACATATACTAAAGGAAGCATGAGGAAGACCACTACTTTCCTCAAGATCAATACATAGCACAGGATCAATGTGCCTCTGTACCTACTATTTATCATGATTACCTAGCCTCGGGTGAATGTCGCTAACCTCGACAGATGGAAGCGACCTATAGAGATCTCAGATCACCACAACTAGGATAGATGTGTAGGAGAGGCATCTAGGCCTCCTAGACTCAAGACGATGAAACAAATCAACCTGGAATTTTCCATACATGCCATACACCAAGCGTAAATCATGTAGCTTGAGCAAGACCAACAATAGTTGGAGCACCTATATCACCTTAGCAAAGAGCACATTCAGCATCAGATAGATGAGTTGCTCTAGAACACTGTGTCTGAGAGGGTCCCAACCCATCGCATGCATACGATAGAGTTGTATGAGAGGCACAACCCCTTTGTATGAGACATGTCTCCATGACCTTATCAAATGCTGCCTCTAAGACCTCCTAGACCTAAGCAGGAGACCACCCCTAGAGCCAATGATGGACACCCTCCGCGGGCACCCACCCATGTTTATAGGTCATGCCTAGGAACTCCTCAAGAAGCCTATGAGGAATTCGAGAAAGAAGAAGAGCAGACTAAAATGCCCTACCAAGGCAGAGGGGGTGCTATCCAGCTACCCATCCATAGGACTCAAGTTCCCCGTAATTTGCAATGAGAACAAACCAAGGAGGAAGAGATCAAATATTTTGATGCATACAAAGCACTGCTAGAACGCTTAGATTCTATGGATACCAAGACTTATGGGCCCCAAAATCCCACTTTATGCCAGCTCTGCAGTCACCCTGTGCATCCTTTAGTGCCTGCACCCCCATACCCTGAACACTTTAAAATGCCTCAGTTGGCAATATTTAGAGGGGATGAGGATGCCCAAGAGCACATGACAAGATTCCTGATCCAATGCTTTGGCATTCATGACAACAATATTTTACTTCTAAGAACATTTATAACCACGTTCCCAGGCCCTACATCGGACTGGTTTACCCAGTTGCCGAAGCATAGCATCAGTAACCTAGACCAGCTAGTGTACATGTTCCTCGAATGTTTCACCTTCAATACATAGAAGAAGGCATCATTAAGTGACCTAGCTAGCCTCAGGTAGTATGAGGAAGAGACCATGGCGGCCTATGGAAATTGATGGAGGATGTTGCTTTCAAAGCTACCTTACCTCCCTCCCATGGCCGGCCTAACCCAAATGTTCTCGAAGAGTTGTTTGAGGTCGATCTTCGTGCTATTGCAATTGTAGCAATATGCCACTCTCGAGGAAGCCTTGGCGCAAGCCATAATCTAGAGGAGATCAAGATACAGGATGGTGAGATTGCCAAGCCACGCAATAAAGAGTGGCCCAAAAATGCCAAAATTGGGTTAATGCAACCAAAACCCATTGTGGTCAATCATGTTGCTATAAACATACCTAAGCCTGCACAAGCAACACAGCCTCCAAAGTCTAATTATTAGGTAGTTCCTCTTGACACCTATGAAAAGGAGAATCATAGGCAAGATCAAAATCAGCAGCGTCACCCTAGGCGACAATTCACACCCTTCACAGAGTCTAAAGACTCCTTTTTTGATCGCTTGTACATGGAAAACCTGATAAACCTGCCAAAAAGTCGACCCGTAGACCCCAACGCACCAAAAACCAAGGGCTATAGGGAAGACTTATATTGTATATTTCATTGGCAGAAAGGACATGACCTTTATGCATGTTGGAAGTTCAAAAGCTTAGTGCAAGACCTAATAGACAACAAGACGCTAGCGATGGATAATCTCGTAGCACCAAACAACCAACATATGGAGGTCTTCAAAGACCCCCTGCCTCCCCATGATATGCAGGTAAAGACTCTTCAAGTCAGTGAGTTGACACAAAACTTCCCCATGCAGGGGTATGTATGGATGACAAGCATAGCGACACAAAATAGGAGGTATCCAAGCATAGTTGCCCTCGTTGTAGCTATAGGAGAGGTTCCATCAACGTCACAACCTCAACAACACCCTACGCAACCTCCTCCGCCTAGACCAGTGGCCACGATTCATACTAAACTTACTAAAAGTTTAAGGACCACGTCGGCTAGGCTCTCCATCTATGAGCTCATCAACAATCACCACCCCATCGAGAGGCTCTAATGGAGATACTCAAAGCCATCAAGCTATAGCCCCATGAAGCAAAATATTTCAAAAACTTTGTGGGACATGTAAAACGATGTACAAAACCAGTCATCACCTTTAGAGAAGACGAACTGAAATCGATGACTGATGATATGGCGGATCCACCCCTGCACATCATCGCGTGGGTCAACGGGATTCCATTTAAGATGGTGTTTGTGGACACTGGCTCATCCAGTAATATAATCACAATAGTGACACTGAAACACCTCAAGTTGCCAGCATCTCACATTGTGGCCTCCACCTATACCCTTCGAGCATTCAACGACGTCATATGCTCGACGGTTGGCACAATTGTCCTGCCCATCCAAGTGGGACAAAAGACTATTCCTACATTGTGCCACATCTTGGAAGGTGAGATGGCCTACAATATTTTGCTAGATCGACCTTGGATCAGGGACATGAAGTGTGTCCCTTCGATAGCCCATCAATGCCTAAAGTACACATACAAAGGGCAAGTGCATGTAGTCCCGACAGACTTAGAGCCCTTCAAGTATTGCAATATGGTGCAGCTGATGCCACAATCAACCCTTCCATCGAAACATTTGGACTTTCAATTGAATCTATCCAAATAGGGTCCGATTCCACATACATCCCCACTGTTAAGTCCCTCAAATCCCCAGCTGGGTCCATCTTCATTTTTTGGTCCTTCACCAATGATGCCACCTATGATGACCATATCGAAGGATAATGGGAAGAAACCCCTAGAAGAGGCACCACCATCAGTCTCGACCATCTCTACCGAAGAGGTGCCTAGTCGAATGGAAGTTGAGACACCTAGTTCACCCGACATGGAATGGACTCAGGAAGAACTTCAATTCCCTCCCCCTTAATCACTAATGATCACCATTGAGATGGCTAATACGGGCCTAGGGGAATGCCTAGTGCGGAACATTGTGGCAACATTGACGCTTGAGTCCATGCAGGACATAGGGAGACCTTGCCTCCCCATCAGCATTATCGTCCCTTTGGGATACCCACCGAACTAGAGAAATTTTGTATATGGGGGCCTCGATAATGGCGTTGAACCTTACCTGCAAGAGGAAGAGGACGAAGAGCCATTTTTTGAGAACGTCAACTATCTGTCCAACTTGGGCTTCGATACCTTGGCCAATGTAATTGGCATGGATATGGGTTGGGCATATATGAACAAGGAGTGCGTGTTCTTTGTCAACCAAGATATCAAATGCCATACGAAAAATCAGGAGTAGGGTTCAACCACCCTCTACCCCTTGACATCTTGGTAGAAAACATGCAACACCAAGGGCTAGGCAACAAGGATGGGTTGGCACAAGATCCATATGCCAATCCTAACACAACATACACATTGGGGGATTATCTCCCATTGTTGACAACCAACCTTGTAGGCCTCAAAAACCCCTTCCCTTTGATCAAGAAAGGGGAAAGTTCAAGAACTTACCTCCAATAGGGATATAAATAAGGTCAAGAAGAATCTTTAGAAGATGATTTAGAGTATGAGGTAGCACCTTGGGACCCTTTCAAGTCTGATAGCAATCACTCGCAAGTGACATCCATAAGAGACTATCTCAAGTTAGATAGCCTCCCACTTGGATTGTCACATGCCACAAAAATATCATTCAAACAGAAAGAAAAAAAACATGTCTTACTAGGAGACACTTTGTATCGTCGAATCTACGAAGGGAACCTCCTCTATTGCTTGGACCAGTAGGAGACCACTTGGGTGATCACCCAAGTGCATGATGGTACGTGTGGTGGACACTTCAGCGGTATAGCCATCACAAAGTGCATTCTCTACATGGTCTATTATTGTCCATATTTAGAGCGAGATTGTTGTGCATGCACGAAGTGTCAACACCATGCTAACTTGACACACATACCTTCTCAGGCCTTACAGCCGATCCAATCGATTTGGTAATTTTCATAGTGGGGCTTAGATCTAATCAAAAAGATCTCCTCTGTGTCATCAAGTCGTCACACGTTCATCATAATAGCCATAGAGTACTTCACCAAGTGGGTGGAAGCAATTTCGCTAACCTCTACGACTGGGCCCCGCATTGTGGAGTTTATTTTACATAATATCATATGTCATTTTGGTATTCCATCCAAGATCATCTCGGATAACGGGATGTCATTTAAGAACAAATATGTGTGCGCTTTGACATCAAAGTACAAAATTTAGCACAATTTTTTGACACCCTACTATCTACAAGAAAATGGGCAAGCAAAGGCGTCAAACAAAATTCTAGTTGCCATCCTTAAAAATATGGTCAAAGATAGTCATAAGGATTGGCACATTCAAATCCCACTTGCTCTTTGGGCTTATCGCACTAGCATTCAAACGCCCACTGGGGCAACTCCATTTTCGCTGGTGTATGGATCCGAGGCAGTCATGTCTCTCGAGTTGGAAATACCTTCCCTACACATATCAATGCAAGAGTTCATCGATGATGATGCTACACGACAAGCCCGATTAGACCAGCTTACGTTGCTCGACGAACGACGCATCAATGCTCTTGAGCATTTACGTATCTATCAAGAGCGACTTAAGAAAGCATACAACATGAAAGTTCACCTGAGGGACTTTTAGGTTGGTGACTTGGTCTTAAAAGAGAACCAACAAAATTCTAACTTACTACCCTATCTAAGGGACAAGTTCACGAAAAACTAGTTAGGTCCTTATGTAATTGATAGTAAAATAGGACCTGGGACATACTGGCTAGCCTCTCTTGACGGAATAAAGTAACTAGAACCCTTGAACATCAGTCATTTAAGGCCATTCCATATTTAAAAGAGCCATATCCCAAACCAAAAGCTCCAAGGATTCCCATAATCGCTTGGTCAACCCCCCAAAACGCCCCAAAGGTGCCCATAATCCCCTTGGTCAAACCAAAAATCTCCAAGGATTCCCATAATCACTTGGTCAACCCCAAAAATGCTCCAAAGGTGCCCATAATCCCTTTGGTCAAACCAAAAAGCTCCAAGGATTCCCACAATCGCTTGGTCAACCCCAAAAATGCCCCAAAGGTGCCCATAATCCCTTTGGTCAAACCAAAAGACCCAAGGGTTCTCACAACCGCTTGGTCACCCAAAATGCCCCAAAGGTACCCATGATCCCTTTGGTCAAAACTCCAAGGATCTGAAAGAATCCCCTGGTCCACACCCATGTGGAATAAGACAACATAAAGAAAACTCAAAAACAACAAAATACTCAAAATTAACAAAAACAATTGCATCTCATTTCCATGCATACACTAAAAAATAAAAATAAATAAGCGGCATTAGGCATCGCATACATACATTGCACATTTGTTGGTCATCAAGGTCAAGTGCACCATAGACTGTAATTGCTAGGAAATTCCATCATTTTCCACATTCAGTCCATTTTGTAAACACATCCATCCAGAATAATGCCATCCACATTTTTTTATCATAGTTAGTTGTTTGCTAATGTCTTTAGGGTTTCGTCATTCAATTGTCTTTAGATTTCTAGCCAAAAACTGTATAAATTCAGACAGATTTTACAAAGGTAGAGTTTTACTTGGATCACACCTCATTACGTAACATCCCCACACAAGTTAAAACACATAAAAAATTCCCAAGTTGTGTGAACGCAAGAGAAACCTACAAAGCAGTCTAGGGTACCATAGGTGAAAGGTTAGCCTATTCATCCCCCTATGCGAATGGTTTGAGAATGCTGAGAATTGACAAAAGGACAAGCTCTTCCCCATCCAATTCCCCACAATAAATAGTGGTTAAAATCCACTATCAAAAAACCCCAAACACCTTTGGTCCCCAAAGTATTAAGGATTCGTACTACATGCCCCTGACAAGGATGGGTAGTCATCCCCAAGGCCTAAAATATCAATGCCATTACATAATCATATCCCCAACCACCTTTGGTCCCCAAAGTCGTAAGGATTCATACTACACGCCCCTGACAAGGATGGGTAGTCATCCCCAAGGCCTAAAATATCAATGCCATTACATAATAACATCCCCAATCACCTTTGGTCCCCAAAGTCGTAAGGATTTGTACTACACGTCCCTAAACAGGATGGGTAGTCATCCCCAAAGCCAATAGGGATCAATTCCATTCGCAAGCCAAAAACCCATGAGCTCAACTTTGAAACCTAAAATGCAAAATCAAATAACAGTGGTTATCACCACTATTCAAACCCCTTGCTCAAAAAAGAAAAACAAAAGAGAAAAATAAACAATGATTTTTATCACTATGTATGAGAGCAAGTATCCCAACAAGTCGAGCAACCGAAAGATGCTTGATATTGAATCCCTAGAATTCTCAGCATTCAAAAAACCATCTAGGTGATCCTCATTATGGGCTTGGTGGATAGCCTACCTGGCAATGGCAGTATCCTAAATGCATGACGATATGTCTATCATATTAGCTTTGCATGTGAGCAGACCAATTTTTGCATGTGGATGAGCTAGCTTATGATACCTTAGATTGTACTGTGGATTAATCTTACTAAATACAACAAAGGAGTTAGTGGAGCTAATTAGGTGATCGTCAGTACAGGTTTGGTGGACAACCTACCTGGCATTGGCAGTATCCTGACAACTACCACATAAACAAATTCAATCGCACACATAGGGATGTGAAATTACTTGGTCAAACTCAAGTCTAATTCGTACATTGTTCAAAAGTCTTGTGAGATAAATGTATAGTCAAGTCATCTACCTCCACCATATCCGCATCATTACGCAGAGCCCCCCAACCCTCCCTCAGTGCCTCCACAACTCCATCGCCTGCTGCTGCTGCATTCGGACCTCCTAGAGGCCCCTAACCCCGCCATCATCGAATCATCCACCTCTGGTCGTACTTTGTAGTCACCCCAACATTGTCCATGTTGGGGACATCAATCACTACATCCAACTCCTCACCTAGTGGCTCAATAATCAGCTAGGCTAGAGTCCTCTCATCGCCTCGATGTCGATAGATCAAGGGCTCACCAGGAAATTCTTGGCGCACCCCAAACTATCGAGTCACCCAAACATATGGGAAGTACTCCTGCTCGATCTCGTGTTGCTCGATCAGCCACCTCCCCCTGTACGCCTGCCGAAGCCACTCCCCAACCTCAGGCCAGGCTAGACAGTCTCGATATGGCTTCTAGAAAACCTCCCCTAGAGTAAGATGAGAGAATGCATCAGTATAGTGCCCTACGACACTTGCCCATCACCGACTCTACCCCTGCTCCTTTGACCTCTGCCACAGAGTAGCATAGCCAATATCCCTGTCCACCATCTCCCTTGAGTGGTCCAAGACAACCCCTACGGCCGCTCCATAGCTATGTGTTGCAACCCCCAGCACTGCAACAGGTAGCTGCATCCAATCCCCTTATGCCTTCGATAGCAGACCTCGTACAACTCATCATAAAGCTATGCCAGTAGTGTCTGACCCCAGCTCATAATCAGTGGCTCTGAAGTCAGACACTCAACCAGTCTAAAAATTACCTCTAGTAGGTTCCAAGGGAACCTTGCACCAGATGAGTCAAGCAGTAGCATGCTGGAGATGAGGGTCATGAGCAGTGCATGCCTCACCCCCAATACGTCCTTCTCTAGCCACCACCACACCAAAATCCCACCAATCAGGAAATCCCCCTCTGCCCTCTTCATCGGACTATCCACTCCCATCTCCACCCCATGCCCAAAGCACCGTGTTAGCACCGTCGTCCGCTAATCATGAGGAGTAGTCCGAATGGGCAATCTATCTATCAAAATCTATAGAATCCGATAGACATCCTCCAGATTCACTGTCATCTCCCCTGTTGGGAGATGAAAGGTGTTGGTGCGAGGATCCCACAAATTGATCAAGGCAGTCAGATATGCCTGATCCCCCACCACAGGCTCTAACCGAGTCACCTGCTTGAGCCCAAGGGCATCAAGCCACTCCCAGTATGCCATAGTCAACACCTCTCGAGCATCCAAAAATACCATCGACTGACGGTACCAACTCTTCACCACTTGTAAAACAAAAACAACATAAAAACATTAAAAACATGACAACCAAAAAAATGTACAGCAAAAACATTTAACAAATGTACGGTAAAAACATTTAACAACAGCAAAAATAGTTAACAAATGTACAGCTAAAACATTCAACAAATGTACAGCTAAAAAATTTAACAAATGAACAAAAAACAAAATAAAAATAAAAATTTAAACTAGGGTTTAATCTTAGTTTAAACGCAAAATACAAAAAAACAAACAACATTTTAAACTAGGGTTTAATTTTAGTTTAAAACACATAATACAAAAAACCAAACAAAAATTTAAACTAGGGTTTAATCTTAGTTTAAATGCAAAAATAAAATACGCACACAAAATAAATCACGGGTTTTAAACTGTCCTAAAACAAAATAAAAACAAACAAAATAAAGTGAAGGAGCACCTACCGATCTTGCCTCGGATTCGCTGCTCGACAATCTGGTCCATGCACTCATGGTATCCGTGAAATCTCGATAGTGCTCCGCTATGCAGACTCGACCTCCTCCTCACAGCTCCAAATCGCCAGAAAAACAAAGTGCAAATGAGCCCAAAACCTAGTTTTGGCCCTTATATAGGCTTTTAGGTCTATAATCGTTCCACCTTGGTATGAGCACTCTAGTTAGTGCTCGTTCCACCCTGGGACAATTACAAAACTGGTATTCATCCCACCCTGGAATGATTACAGAGCAAAAAAATCAAAAATAGCAAAAACTGCATTCAAAATGCACCAAAAACAACAATAAACCTGCCGAACAAAGGCACCTTTGAACCTGCGATTCATGGCATCCAAAATTGATGTTGGGTTCACAAATCCTCACTATCCTACTCCATAATAAGGCTACCATAGCCGTACCACTCCACGTGAGGATGGGTTTTTGAGAATTTTAGCCCCAAAAGGCATCACAAAAAGGGTTAAAACCCACCAAAAATAGCTCTGATTGTTGGAAAACTGCATAAGCATTCAATGCAAAACAACTAAAGGCACCCTTACAAACATCATCTTGGGTCAAGTGACTCGTCACTTTTCTCATTTCGATCATTCTCTCATCGATTCTTCGCTTGAGGGGGTAGTCACACTTAGTCACCAATCAAAAAATACACACCCAATCAAGGAAATGGCATGCATTCAAAGAATCATTGACAAAGATAATCACGCTCCTGCTTGGGGCAGAAAACAAGCAATAATCACAAGCTGATCAAACACTTGGCATTCTAGAATCATGAACTCAAGGTTCCCATAGACAAAAGGTTGCACCCTTTGCCTATTCATGATTGAACAATGTCCAAGATCAAGTAACACCTCACCAAAAAAGGTTAACACTTGAATTAGGCTCCTTAGCTCATCAGAAGCAAGGATTCAAGAATGTGTGCCCTTTCCATACTTGGGGCATAAAAATTTAGTTAGGTTACTAATAAAACCTAATCATTAAGTGCTTTGGTTATCTATTTTTGCTCAGCACTGCATCACACACAACACATCCCAAAAAGGGGCATCTATAGATACCAAAACAACACCAATCCGATTATGTGATGACAATCACTGATCAAATTGACATACATAGCCCCTAGGGTAGACCCCATAGGTTAAACAATGGTCCTAATCACTCCCACAATAGTTTTGGAAGGTCAGAGGTCAATTTGGCACCTTTCAGGCACTCTGATCCCTACTCGTTCCACCCTAGGATGATTACAAACTGGTATTCGTCCCACCCCAGGACGATTAGCAGCATTCGCTCCAAGGTGGGGCGAATAGCAGGTTTGATGGGCAAAAGGTCAAACCTTGACCAATGGCAGCTCAGATCTACCACTCAACTCCACCTTCAATGCATGGGAGTGCGAGTGAGCATTTTTGAGCTCAAAGAGGCATTCATGGAGCCCTTAATCAGGGAGGAATCTTCTCTTCCCTGGGAAGGCATGATGGCCAAGTGACGCCTCTGCATGCTCATTCACAAGAGACCCTTAGGTCTATAAATTGGTGAGTCTTCTCACCCCAAAAAGGGATAGAGCAGGAGCATTTGGAGCAACGGAGTGCTACCGAATTACATCCTCACCCATCGCTTGTGCTTCTTACATCCTTGATCTCTCTTTTGGAAGGGAGGTTATTGGGTGATCATTGGAAGTGCAATATGGACCCAAAACCCAAAAATTTGGCCACAATACCCCACCCAATTTATTGACACAACCCCCTAGGAGGTTTTGGACCCATCCCAAGTGGACTGGTGCCGAAACCATGCCCCAAACGACGGGCGTCCTGCCCCTGGGCGCCCCTCGCATTGTTGCAGTCCTAATCGCCCCACACCGAAGTGATTAGAAATTTGTAGAATATTTCCTTATTTTTTCATTTGCATTTCATTTTAGGTCACTCATATAGGCTGCCATTCAAATTTCATGTCATTCTGATGAATATTGGCTATGTTTTCAGTATTTTTCATTTTTATTAACATACAGGGAGCATCATCGGATACAGGGTGATCAGGGAAAAATTTGCAAAATCTGACCTTCTGGGTCGTCTCAAAATGCCTCGTTTTGCCTAACCCCAACTTTTCAAGTGTTTTGGAGGCCCCTGGATGGGACATTTAGGTGGTCACTTTCTGACGTCTTGTGATAGTCCTAATCGTCCCACCCTGGACCAATTAGAAATCTATGGTATATTTCTCGACTGTTCCATTTGTAGTGTGTTCTTCGTAATGTTTTCATGCCTCTATCAAAATTTTAGCTCATTTTGATATGTTTTGATTATAGTTTTAATTATTTTATGCATGCATTAACCGGAGGCCTTGGGTATCGCATGTTTCCCTCCATCCGTAGGTGCTTTTAATCGTTTGCTATTTTTCTGAACGTAGGATCTTGACACCGGAGGGGCAGAAAGGAACCATAGATGCATTCACGCAAGCGACGACGACATTTGGCCCACCCATTTCACATGTGGGAACGCGGAAGAAAGCGTACCATCTGTGGTGTGACAAAACTATGTTTAACACTCCTAGCCCCTGAAAGGAGAGGAGACATATTGTAACCTGATCTTGAGCAAATTAATAAAATAAAGGGCTGCACTTTACATTTGCTTTACATCTCGTTTCATTTCGCTTGTTTTCCCATTTTCATGCATTTTCGTTCGTAGGACTTAGCGTTACGTCTTGCTTTTGTTTGCATCACACCTGGTACGCCATTTTGCTTCCGTATCCTCGTGCTTTCATTAACTTCCCAAGGAGAAATGAAAAGGCACTAAAGAAGAGACGTTTTGAAACAAGCACACTTAGAGAATATTCAAGAGACTGACAAAAAGCTAGAAAGGCCCACCACCCGAGCACATGAGGGAACATTGGGAATGGGAGAATAAAAAAACGCAAGGGGGAAAGGACACCCTCACACCACATTAAACCAACAACAACCCAAGAAGACTCGATAAGACATCACAAAATCCTGGAGTAAAGGTACTTCGTCGTCATGTCAGCGAAAATCAAAGTCCAACACAAACCAAGAGAAAGGAGATGCAACATAAGACTAGGAGCCCTCTGACAAACATTAATGTTTATCATCATCAACGAGGCAAATGATCTCAGATGGAAAATCAGTACACCAAATCATTAAGCATTGACTAGATACGCTCAAATTTGTAAGGGAATCGACCATCGTATTCCCTTCTCTAAACTCATGCTTGATAATCATCTCCTCCATAGATAATAAATGGGCTCTGGATTCATCAATTAAATTGGAGATTCGCCATCTGGGATGACAATCACCTTTGAGCATATGAATAATATTTAATGAATCCCCCTCAATAACTGCCTTGTGGATGCCAAGATCTTTAAGCATTTGAATTCCAAAAAATGAAGTATGTGTTTCAGCATAGTGAGAAGATTGGATGCCAATATCCTCGAATAGCGTTTCCAAAATGATCTCAAATTACATCCCCAGCACCAGCTTGGCCCGGATTGCCTTTTGATGCCCCATCAAAGTTAAGCTTAAACCAACCCAGGGGGGCGGTGCCCAATGAAAAGAAGCTCTTAAATTTGGAGTTGGTGGGGGTCTTAACTCCAGGAAAAAACCAAGAATTCACTCAACAACATAATCAGGGTGGTCTCTAGGTGAAGAGGGGAGCGAGTCCTTCAACACCGCCAACATGTTCTCTCCCATCTTCCAAATAATTTTCTAGCTTATATGAAAAACATTGTCCTCAATATTTTTAAACGCCCTCGCATTCCGCTCCTTCCACATGCCCCAAAGGAGGTGGGGAGGCAAAAATTTCCATAAAAATTTAATATGGGGAGAATAAAAGGATGACGCCCATTATTGAACAAGGTTGTACATAGAATCCGGTAGCGTCAAGCCCAACATGCTGAAGGGAAAAGTAAAAAACATCCGGAAAAACTTTGCATATGAGAAACAAATGAGAGGTGGACTCCCAGTCATGTTTACATAAAAAACATCGATTTATTAAATTGAGACCCCTCTTATGCAAATTTTATATCGTAAGAACCTTATTCTGCACAGCCAACCAAAAGAAAATATTTATTTTTAGGGTTAAATTCTTAATCTAAATTTTTGACGAGGGAAAATCACCAACTCCATGGGGACAAAGGAGAGAATAAACAAATTTTACCGAAAAGGAGGCTTCACTATCACCATTCCAAACCAACCGATTCCTCACCTCCTTGTGTTGAACAACATACCGTCGCATCTCAACAAGAAGAGAATCCCACAAAATTTGATCGTGGACTGTTCTAAGGAAGGGGGGAGGGAGACCAAATTTTACGATCATTCTAAAGAAGGACAAAATGAGCCACCTTGACAAATCCCGCCTCTTTGGAGATCAAACCCACGTCCTGGAAGCGACGATCCTTCGCAGAGCCCGACGAAAATGGAGGACAGCCCACGTGGGAAACATTCACGCCTCCCAGCAAGGTGACCGCAAGACTTCAAAATCGTGAAGTTATAGATGCAGATAGCGTTCCATGGCTTTCTTTGCAGGCAACAAGTCACAAGGGTTCGCCGTGAGTACCATAAATCCAGTGGCTTGCTGTTCTCTACCATTTAAATCTATCTGTGTTCAAAGCAAAAATATATTATCATGGCATATAGCAAAAATATATTATCATGGCATATGCAGCCAAACTTATCTAGTTTCGGTCCAGTTCTGTGTTATGTGTTTATCATATTCATGATATTGGCCTAATTTCATCTTTTATATATATATATATTTTTTGTTGGATATAATACGCAGGTGCCTGCTCGCATATGTTTCGTACGTGCAACGACTTTCTACAAGCGGTGGAACACCTCCACAGAGCGTTGATGCAGGCAAAGTTGGAGATATGTACATGTCTCCATATACAGCCATATATTGGTTTTATGTGCCAAGTAACAATCCTTCACATAGTTAGTCCCCAGAACGTATTACAATTCTTGCCTGCTTTAGTCATGATATCACATTTAACGGTGCCAAAGGATAAGATATTGGCACAACGATTACATCTTTCTTCCGTTCCGTCCTTTGACATGTAGTATCAATTTTTTTGGTTCTGGCAATGCCCGTTTTTCATTTATAATATAATGCAGCTGCAAATGGGCATTACGCATACATTGCAATGTGTCTGTCTTTCTTGGGTTCTTTTCTATAATATTAAGTAATTAAATAATATAATTATAAACATATTTGTATGGTAGTTAATTATAATTATAACCAGAGCACTTCTGATTGAGATCCTAATCCATATGATGCATTACCATAATCGATGCTTAACCTCCCTAACGGACATCTATTTTTTAAATATAGAATAATTAATATTTTTTTTTCATATAAATATATAAGAAGATAGACCCATATTATTATGTTTAAATCTATTCTATTAACCTTGATTAGCTAGGTCATTAATCATTATCATTGATTAAGATTTAAAATTCAGTCTTCTTAAACGTGAAGGAGATTAACTTGTTAGGTCATTATGCATTTTAAAATTCAGTCTCCTTAAAAGTGAAGGGAATTAACTCGTTGTGTTAACCATTTGATACTCAATTCATATATTTAATATCAATAAGTTCAATTATATTATTTTTATGGTTTATAAAGAATATTATTATTGGGAAGATTTAAATTGTTTTATATTTTTAAAATAAATATATGGGTAGTTAGAACTTGCATGATATTTTATATTTTATTTTTAAATATAATTTTTATAATAACTGTTGTTTTTTTCTTTAAATTGGTTATACTAGATTTATATTTATATGGGTTTAATTCATATTACATCATGACTATGTAATGTTATTATAGTAGTTTGATATATTTTTTAATTGGTTATATGAGATTTATATGGACCTAACTCATATTACATCATGACCATATAGTGTTATTATAGTAGTTTAGTATTATAGTAGCTTGACAATTATGTATGTGTTTTTCTTTAAAAGGTGAGGAAAAATGAGTCAAAGGGTAAAGTAGTTATTAATATTTGTGAGATTGTAGACTATATGTGATGAACCTAGCGAAGGATGTTGTTTATCCAATATATATTTATCCAACCATATTCTCGTTACCAAAGCTCAAGCATGGTGTAAAACCTTAACTCCATAGGATCTGAACCTTAAACCTATGTTTCAAAGTTTCAAAGTTTATATACTTAGAACACTCAAATTAAATTAATACCATTTTATTTATAAAAATTATTGTTATTAGACTATTTATATGACATAATGGTGTGAAAGCCAATCATAAATTATAGAAAGTATTTTGGTGGTATGCATCCATCAAAACTCTACACTAGCATAAATAAATTCATGTATATAATGAAAACTAATTTAGAGTATCATATAATTTTTAAACTATACTTATTTATGCATTCTGAATTTAATTGATTATATGTGATTATTCATTGTATCAAAAATGTTTAATATATTGCGTGAATGACTTATATGGTTATTTAAGAGTGACGATTAGTGTATATTTCTAAAATAGGTGTGCATATGGATGATTAAAGTCTTTTTTTATATTGATATTATTTTCCACCTCTATCAAAATAAGAGTAAAATAACATAAAGAATAATTTTTTTTCATTTTATATAGGGGTAATATTAAAGTAAAACACATAGAATAATTATCATTGTTAACAGTGGATCCAACTCCTATAATCTCTAAGATTTTTAAGCCAAGGAAGGAATTACCTTTATTATTTATAATGGTCCACATAGGTATGATTAGTGCTATCATGAGTATGATAAGAAATATTTCAATTCCTCATCTAAGGTAGTCTAAAATATTTTAGCTGGACCTACATGTTACCTTATCCTAATTTATTCTCACCAAGGAAAGAGAACATTATTTAAAGATTCATTAAATCCATATACTTAAATAAAAACTTTGATATCACTTATTACATACATGGAAACTTTCCAATGTTAATTCACATAAATTCATGTATATATGATAAAAACTAATCTAGAGTATCATATAATTTTTAGACTATACTTATTTATGCATTCCAAATGTTAGAGATTATAGGTGATTATTCATTGTATAAAGAGTGTTTAATATATTGCCTCAATGAATTTTATGGTTATTTAAGAGTAATGATTAGTGTATATTTCTAAAATAAGTATGCACATTGATGATTAAGTCT
Organism: Wollemia nobilis; assembly: GCA_028583015.1. Lineage (NCBI taxonomy): Eukaryota > Viridiplantae > Streptophyta > Pinopsida > Araucariales > Araucariaceae > Wollemia > Wollemia nobilis. The sequence goes on along the minus strand of JAQPPZ010016717.1, from coordinate 7,912,514 downwards.
TTTTTCATATTGATATTTTTTTCCACCTCTATCAAAATAGGAATAAAATAACATAAAGAACAATATTTTGTTCATTTTATGTAGGGGTAATATTAAGGTAAAACATGTAGGATAATTATCATTGTTAAGAGTGGATCCAATGTCTATAATCTATAAATTTTTTAAGCCAAGGGAGGAATTACCTTTATCATTTATATTGGTCCACATAGGTATGATTAGTGCCATGATAAGTATGACAAGAAATATACATGGGATCCCACTCTCTTATACCAGCTGTAAAATATGCATGAGCTCCTACTCTCTTCTACCAGTTGTATGAGATAAATAGACAAAAGGGAAAGAGACTTGGATGCAACATGATTATCCATATTTTGTTATGGTAGCATACCAAAGTTGGTCACCCAAAGGGGCTACACTGTGCTTATGATGGTTCACATCCTTGTGCTATCCACTAGTGGGTTAGTGAGGATTCTTCTTCTATTCACCCTCCTCGTGGTACCAAGATCTATTGGGATAGCCTGAGTGGTTTGATGTGTGATGATATCTATTGGTGACCTTGGGGAGATCTAACTTGTGAGGGTGATGGTACACAACTTTATTGAGTCATACGAGGTAGGTGGATGGTAGGGAGTCATGGGCGAGGGATGGAGTACATCTAGTTCATGAGAGTGATGAGATAGTTTAGCCTAATGCAAGGAGTTCTAAATGCTCCCATGATGTATAGGCAACAAGGAAATGAGTTATGTCTCCTATTAACTTCAATATTTTGGACTATTGATGATATGGTGGAAAATGTAGTAGTGTATGTTCTCCATATAGATGATGTAGGAACAACTACGAACTATGACTCTTAGTTTGTAGCACAAACTTCTTGGAGGCCAAGCTAGGTAGTGTATGATACAATCAGTGGGGATGAGACTAATACTAGTGAGAAGGTAGCTCGATGATGAAAGCATCACTAGGGTAGTGAGGGTAGGAAGCACTCTAATATGGGTGTATAATAGATATATATTGGTACTAGGGTTTATGGATATGGTTGTGACGGAGGTGATGGAGGTGATGGAGGCTATAATATAGATGTTGGTTATGATGGAGATGATGGTAATGATGGATAGGATGCTCCTAATCACCATATAAAGGAGTGGGGGATACTACATGTCAAGTGGGACAGGTTGAATGAGGAGGTAACGAGGTTGAAGGATGAGGTGACTTAGCTTTAGGGTGAGGTGGATGGTTTATGGGCTAGGTCGAGTGGAGTGAATGTTACTATTCCTATTATAGTTTGAGATGCAAAGATCATGTGGCTATAGGGTGAGGTGACTTGACTACAGGGCAATGTGGATGGGCTGTAGGTTAGGGCAAGTGGGGGTGATGATGTTGCTACTATTACAGCTCTTAAGGTTTAGATAGCCTAGTGGGAAGAACATGAGCATTGGGGTTTGAATGCTACTTAGACATATATGTGGTACATGGTATCCCTTGAGGATACTTTACACTAGTACCAGATTCTGCTACCTCTACAACCATCTTCTTTAGTTTTAGGCTCCAGTAGGTAGATTGATTCTAGGCTTGGTAGTTCTAAGTCTCATCAACCATCTAGATTACATGCTTATCAGGCATTAGCTCAGGGATCTAGTAGGTATCATGGAGACACTAGCTAGTAGCACATTATTAGATCCTTTTCAATTTTTCTTATTTTTGTTGTCAGCCTTAGTGCTCTGATGTATACATCCTATAGGTATTTTGTACTTTTGTATTTCATATATATATACATGGCTTTTTATTATGGTTCTTTGTATTACACTTTTGTTTTATTATATGTATGGATGCATATGAAATGATGTGATGTATGATGTAATGTTGATTAATGCTATGCTTTAATGCTCATTTGGTATTTATAGACTCTTTCTTGATCAACATTATCTTATTGTTTAATCATGGGCATAGATAGATGGTATTAACATGGATTTATGATATGTGATAATAAAAATGTTATGGTGTGATTGGATGGATGATCTAGGGAATTCTTAAAAAGTCTCAAACATCCTAGTGACTTCAAAGAAGCCCATTTATGTTTCTCATAGATCTTCCTGATGCAAGGATTGTCCTAGTGGTTTCAAATTTCTCAAGGACCAACTCTGTGTGTAATGATTTTTCTTTTTTCGTTATGAATTAGTCAAACTAATAAATTGTAACTTATGCCAAAAATATAGCTCATCCAAGAGCATACTTAGGTCTATACAAAATAAGGTCACTAATGTGATAGATGTGGCTTATTAGAGAAATTTTCCTTATAATTCCTTTTCTCTTTGCACTCATAGAAAAAACCTAAGATAAATTCTTCCTAACACCTTTATCTCTAGATTGGGATCACTAAGGTCATATACACTTTACTTGCAATGAATCAATTGTAAATTATCCCATCATTTATAATAGATCTTCCACTTTAGCTACAAAAGTAGATAAATATGAAATTAGTGTTTCTACTAGTTATAAAACCTGACTTGAAGCTATCAAAAGAAATAGTGTTGGTAAAATTGGATCCTCATCCATATCCTCTTACCACTTTGTAACATTATATATGAATTGAGTAGTAGCAGGTTTCTCATAAATATCCCTTGGCCTAATTATTGCTTTTATATCTATAATAAAATACTTATAAATCATTATGTTCACACCTTCCATAAGGACATTGGGAAAGTTTTCCTTTTATAACTGGGCCTCCATATTTATTTCAATCTTTTACACTCATCCAAGATAGTCATTAATATTCTCTTTAGGTCCTTGAACTAGTTTTATTATATTAATCATAATGTTAAAACATTTTTGGTGTGTGTTGTACCACTCCTCAATTATCTTTTCATTAAGCTCATCCTATAAATTCTTGATCTACTCCTGTTGTATCTTGTACCATCTAAAATCAACAACATCTAGAAATATTAGAAGGAACTCCATCCACTACTCCCTCTATGTTGTAATGTTACAAATACACACTCTCTCATATTTTTCCAATATTTTCCACAACCTTGATATACCAAGTATAACTCTTCTTGGTGAATGTACCATGGGCTTGTGAATTAGAAGTTGAAACTACCTATAGAGAACTACAAATGCTAAATTTATAAAATTTTACCTATCAATTCCTTTCTCTTATACCTCTATTATAGAAACATAGATAAGAACAAGGTGAATCATATGGTATATTATGATGGGATAGTAAAAAACTATCCACAAGATCACCAAAATATACAACTATTGACTATACTTCACTAGAGAGGTATACCCATGAGTACAACATGTATTTTCTATAAGAAGTTCTATGAGATCAACTAATAGTAGCTCTTAGTACCTATCCCAATAACTAGACATTACCACATAATAAATTCTAAGGTTACCATGGTAAAATAGAGTTACCATGCAACACCATCACTAAAGAGAAGTGATCTTAAGAGTGGAACCAAAAATTTCAAACTATGGCATGCTCATAATTTTCACATACTAGATTAGAATATATTATACTATACTTATAATTTGAAGCTTCTTCTTGATTGTCTAAAAAGACTCCATGATTTAAAAGCCTCTCCACATAGGTGAATTTTTTTTTTTCTAATTTTTTAATTTCAATTTCAATTTTATCTTATTCTTTTCTTATTCTATTTTTTATCTCATTTAATATTACAATATCCTATGCCAATTTAGTTCAAGATATTATCTTAGCAACTACACATTGTATAGGACATGAATATTTTTAAGGATACACAATCCTATACTTTAACTTCATAATTTTTTTTCTTTTTTCATTCATGTATCATGCTCTAGGTTTGCAAATTCATCATTGTATATTTGCATTTCTATTTTTAATATTCAAGGTTGTACACCTATACAAGTACTTAACATATTGTTAAAAAATACTTAATAAACATCTTTAAATTTAGTATATGAAAATGAAAAAATATAATATATAAAACATGAGGATGTAAAAATACAAATATATTAAAATACAAATTAAAAATATTTATACATTACCACACTTGATATGTTATTAGACATGTACCTGATATACCCGGAGTATACCCTAAAGAAACCTGTATTGATTTCAAACATGCGAATTTAATTTATAAAAAATAAAAAATAATTAATTTTTACCTAGCAACTATAATTACATAATCTTTTGATCACCCGTTTGCTTATTGTGTTGAATAATTATAAAGCTTTACAACTTTGTCATAAGGCCTTCTCATATTTATAAAGTGTGAGTTTAGTTGTAAAAGAAGAACTATAATTTTTTTATAAGAATTTAATTATTTAATTTCTTTTTTTTCTAATATACTTAGCAACTACACAGCAGTGTTTTTACTGGGCCGACCATAGCCTAAAGAAACTTGTATTGATTTCAAACATGCGAATTTAATTTATAAAAAATTAGAAATAATTAATGTTTACCTAGCAACTATAATTACATAATCTTTTGATCACCCGTTTGCTTATTGTGTTGATAATTATATAGCTTTACAACTTTGTCATCAGGCCCTCTCATATTTATAAAGTGTGAGTTTATTTGTAAAAGAAGAACCATAAATTTTATAAGAATTTAATTATTTATTTACTTTTTCTAATATACTTAGCAACTACACAGGAGCGTTTTTACTGGGCCGACCAGTCAAATGCGGAATTTGATGCGAACGAAGGAGGTAATGCATATACGGATAGAAAGAGTGGTTATTCGAAAGCCCTTCATCTGAGTTTACGATCATTACAGACAAATTTAGATTCCAAAATTTAAATTTAGTAGATATTTAGCCAATCATGGTGTAGGTCTTTGTCTTGGCAAAATTTAAATTTTAGAAGGCATTTAACCAAAAGATATTTTATCTTCTAATGAAAATGATATTAAGGAGCTAATTGTAAAAATATAGTAATTTGAGGAAGAAGAAGAATATATTTGATAAAATGGTAGATGAATATCCCCGTGAGTGTGGTCTACCGACAAGAATGCCACTTCCATTATCGATGATGTGACCCGAATTCAATCCCCATGGTGGATGTGTAAAAAGAAGTATTACTAAAAAAAATGGTAGATGAATAATATCTTTGATAAAAGGGCAACTTAAACATAGTTTAATTAACATAAAAATGTAATATTTTGTTATTTCAATGGGAATTGCTCCCAATAAAATCCACACATAGATTATAAAAAATGACTTTCAAGGTCCTAGTAGATGCTCGTGTATTTGAATAATGATTTGTTATTGCTTCTCATAATAAAAATATGAAGTTGGTCTCACTTAGATAGCATAGATTATGTTCTCGTCCTTACGTATCAACAGATTACAGCTTGTGAGGGACATCGTCATTTCTACAACATGTAGGTCTGATTTACAATACGTTCCAGTTGAAATCCAGTCATTGAATATGACGAATGATTTAGCACCGTCTTCAAAGAGGATGAGTTGTTAATATTGCCTCCTCTCAAACATGACGCAACTTACAAGAAGAAAATAGTTGGCGTGGTTTTCTGGATTTAACGACCACCCTTCAAGACTATTCTTCAAGGGGCCCAAACATTCATGGAAATTCTATATAATGTACGTTAGAAAATTAAACCAGATTTGACGCTCTGACAGACCGGATAACATCGTCGTTAATGCTGGCAGTTGTAGTTCACCGAGTGGGCAGAAACCCTAATGCGATTCATGTCAGAGAAACCCTAATGCGGCGCATGTCAGAGGATAAACATGTCAGAGGATAAGCCTTATCCTCCCTTTCGCCCAGCTATAAAATGTGGAGTGGTCTTTCAGATAACTTATCAAGATCGAGGAAGTGAGGAAGAGCAGAAGAAATCCGAGGAAAGTTGTTGAGCAGAGCAGAGGAGTCAGAGCAGTAGTCTCCAGGTGACTTCTCCTTTTGTTATCCTGCAATCTTGGTTGCAGATGTCTCTGTAAAATCTTGCATTGTAAAACTTCATCTTATAGTCTGTTTGAATCAATAAAGTTTGTCTTTTGGTTTGCAAGTTTTATCTCATTCTTCCTCAGATTTTGTTTGCACCAGTTCGGTGTAATTGTTTCCCTGTGCACCCCAAGTGAGGCGCACCATTTTTGTGCACCCCAAGTAAGGCACACTCTCGTCATGCGCCCAAGCCTAGGCGCACTCCCCGATTGTGCCCAAGCCAAGGCGCAATCCTTCTTTGTGGCCAAGCCTTGGCGCAAGTGGTCCTTGCGCCAAACCCTTGGCGCACTTGGGTCATGCGCCAGACCCTTTGGTGCACTTGGGCCATGCGTCCAATATTTGGTGCACTTGGACCGTGCATCAAACCCTTGGTGCACTTGGACCGTGCGCCAAGCCCTTGGCGCACGTGGGCCATGCGCCAGACCTTTGGCACATCCAACCCTTGTGCCACACCCTTGGTGCAAGTAAGTCTTCCGCCCAGAGTCTTTCAAATTGGTATCATAGCTAGAGCCTACCCATGGACGATAAGAAGCAATTGCTTCTAGTGGCAACTCGTTGCAGTTATAGATCTCGTGGTTCAACGACAAAAATTATGATTACTAGAGCATCTAGATGAGGATCTTGTTCGAGTCGTAGGAGCTATGGGACCTGGTCCAAAATGGCTATGCAAAGCCAACAAATGCAGTAGTGTTGAGCGCACTCTCCCAAGCTGATTCATATTTGTTGAAGGAGAATCAAAAGAAGTACTAGAAAGCATTATTTTACATAATGCAGGCGGTTGAGGAGACTATCTTCCCACGAATTGTAGCAGCAACCAAATCAAAGGAGGCCTGAGAAATCTTGGCCAGCTCCTACCAGGGCACCGACAAGGTGAAGTTGGTGCAATTGTAGATGTTGAGGAGGGAGTTTGAGAACTTGTAGATGAGTGAGTCGAAGTCCATAAGTGACTTCCTCACCCGGACAATGGATGTCATCAACCAGATGCGGTTGAATGGGGAGAATGTGGTGAATCAAAGGATTATGGAGAAGATGCTGAGGATCCTACCAGCAAGGTTCGACTCAGTGGTGATAGCAATCGAAGAATCAAGGGACTTAATAACCCTCTTTATGGATGAGCTCATGGGTTCTCTACAAACACATGAGCAGAGGCTGAGTCACTCAACTCAGTCCTCACTGGAAAAAGCATTCAAAGCACAGGTCTCATTTTGAGACAGTAGTAGAGAAAAATCCCACCAAGGAACCTCAGGTTCTCAAGGAGGAAGAGGCAGAGGCAAGCGTGGGAAAGGCAAAAAGCAAGGAGGAAGGTCAAACTCCAATGACGAAGAGATTAGTTGCAACTTCCATCAGCAAGGAGGAAGAGGCAACAACAAAAACCAGCAAGGAGGATCTTATCAAAGAAATGATAAATCAAAGATCCAATGTTATTACTGCAAGAAGTTTGGTCACTATAGTTTTGAGTGTAGAAAGAAGATAGCCAAAGATAACCAACAACAAGCACACTACACAGATGAGCCTGATAATGGAGAGTGTAGAGATGTTGGTGGAAATGTGTTGTTAACTTGCAGTATTGAGGAGGAGACCCAGAAGAATATCTGGTATCTTAACAGTGGTTGCAGCAACCACATGACGGGGAACAAAGAGATTTTCTCACAACTGGATGAAGCAATCCAGTCTGAGGTGAAAATGAGGAACAACAGCAAAGTTCCTATGATGGGGAAAGGAAAAATCCTCATTAATACTAGACAACGTAAAAGGAAGCAGATCATCGATGTCTATTATGTGTTTGGTTTGAAGCACAATTTGCTGAGAGTTGGACAACTTGTGCAGAAGGGGTACACTATTCAATTCAAGGATGGACTTTGCACCATCAAATACGAGCATGGGAAGATTGCAACTGTGTCCATGACTAAAACCAATATGTTTCCACTGCAAATTCAGAATGAATATCTAATGTCTTTTAGTGTAGTTGAGAAGGATGCTACCTAGTTGTGGCATCTCAGATTCGGTCACCTGAGCTTCAGTGGCCTGAACTTGCTGCACAAGAAGCATATGGTGAAGGGTTTACCCCTTATTGAGCAACCAAATTAAGTTTGTGAGGGTTTCTTAGTTAGCAAGCAGCACAAGGATGCATTCCCTGTAGGACAGTCTTGGAGAGCTTCACAGCCATTGGAGCTAGTGCATTTCGATATTTGTGGTCCAATGCAGACCAGAACATTTTTTGGTAACAAATATTTTTTGAATTTCAATGACGACTTCAGTCGGAGGACATGGGTATATCCCATCAAACAAAAGTCATAGGCATTCAAAAATTTCAAGGAGTTCAAGGCTCTGTTTGAGAAACATAGTGGCTACCAGGTGAAGACTCTTAGGACAGATGGTGGAGATGAGTACATCTCTAATGAATTTCAGAATTTTTGCAAGCAAACTGGAATTCGTAGGAAGCTTACTGCCAGATACACATCGCAATACAACAGTGTAGCTGAGAGGAAGAAAAGAACCATTATGGAGATGGCACAAAGTATGTTGAAGGCAAAGAACTTACCTCATGAGTTCTGGGCAGAAGCTGTAAGTTGTGCAGTCTATCTGCTAAATCGGTATCCCGTAAAGAGTGTGAAGGATAAAATTCCTCAAGAGGCATGGACCAACTAGAAGTCAAGCATTGCTCATTTTAGAGTTTTTGGGTGCATAACATATGCACATGTCCCATATGAGAAGAGGAATAAGATGGACGACAAAGCTGAGAAATGCATATTCATTGGGTATAGTGAAGAGTCAAAGGCATATAGGCTATATAATCCTGTGACAACGAAAATGATTATCAGCCGAGATGTGAAGTTCCTGGAGGATGAATCCTGGAACTAGAAAGCAAATACTGGTCAGCCAGAACCAGTAGTCATTGAGTCTGAGAATGTAGAAGAAGAACAAGTGCATCAACCTGTAGCTTCAAGTAGCAACTTTGGAGCTAGCAGCAGCACTGCCTCATCATCACAAATGCCTCAAATTGCAAGAAAAATCTCCAACTTGAGGACACCCACGAAGATGAGGAGCTTGCAAGACATTTATGAGGTAACCCAACTTCAATAAGAAGAACATTCTGACTTTGCTTTATTTTTTGAGTGTGATACAATTTCATTTGAAGAAGCAATTCAGAATCAAATATGAGTGAAGGCGATGGATGAGGAAATTGAGGCCATAGAGAAAAATAAGACATGGCACTTGAGTTATCTCCCAGAAGGGAAGAAGACCATTGGGGTCAAGTGGGTATACAAAACTAAGTTTAATGCCCAAGGTGAAGTTGATCGGCACAAGGCCAGATTGATGGCAAAAGGCTACAAATAGAAGGTAGGCATTGACTATCATGAGGTGTATGTACTTGTAGCTTGACTTGACACAGTTAGAATGATCCTGACATTGGCAGCCCAGAAAGGCTAGAATGTGTACCAGATGGATGTCAAGTCTACATTCCTGAACGGAGTGTTGGAAGAAGAGGTCTATATAGACCAGCCACCAGGCTATGAGTTGGAAGGACAAGAAGGTAAATTCCTAAAGCTAAAGAAGGCCCTGTATGGGTTGAAGCAAGCACCCAGGGCTTGGTATAGTTGAATTGATGCTTACTTTTAGGAGAATAGGTTCATGAAATGCCCATATGATCACACCTTATACCTGAAGCAAAACCCAGAAGGTGAGATGATAATCGTTTGCTTGTATGTAGATGATCTGATCTACACTAGAAACAACAACGAGTTGTTTGACCAGTTTAGAACAGCCATGAAGAAGGAGTTTGAGATGATGGACTTAGGGCTGATGAAATACTTTCTAGGTATTGAATTTGTCCAATCTGTAGATGACATCTTCATTTCTCAGGGCAAGTATGTGAAGGATGTCCTAAATTGATTTAAGATTAAGGACAACAAACCTACCATCACACATTTTGCCACAGGTCTAAAGCTGAGCAAGATATATTCTAGCAAAAATGTTGATCCAACCTTGTTTAAGAGGGTAGTTGGCAGTCTCATGTACTTGACTGCAACTAGACCCGATCTGATGTATGGAGTGATCTTGATCAAAAAATTTATGGAGACTCCAAAGGACACACACTAGAAAGCAAGCAAAAGGATTTTACGCTATGTCAATGGGACGCGAAACCATAGAATTTTCTATGCCAGAAAAGACTAGTTGGAACTAGTTGGCTACACAGATAGCAATTGGGCTGGCAACACTGATGATCGAAAGAGCACTTTTGACTATGCTTTCCATATTGTATCGAGAGCAATTTCATGGTCATCCAAGAAGCAATCGATAGTTGTGTTTTCTACTATAGAGGCAGAGTATGTTACTGAAAGCAGGAGGATATGGAAGCAAAAAGGAAAGCAAATAAGCGATGTGAATCGAACTTAGAATGAACGCTAGATCCTACAAATTAAAAGTGCTTTGAAAAGAGGGAAAGCATGAACGAATCAAAAACTTTGAACAAAATCCAATAAATAAGACAGCCCCTTTTTATTGATATTGTTTCAAGATTCGGTTACAATGCGCTTCCTCCCTTTCCAAGGGGCTAGGAGCGTTAAACATGCGTTCTAGTCACATCCATGTGTGCCATTCCTTCTTCCGCGTGCCCACATGTAAAAATGGGCAGACCAAACATCGCCGTCACTTGCGTGGATGAGTCTTGGCTCCTTGCTGCTCATCTGAGGTCCATATCCTACATTCAAAGAAACAAGAAGCGGTCAATAGCACTTGCGGATGAAGTAAAGCATGCAATCCCCAAGCCTACAATAAGCGAATGAGAAAAATGAATTAAAATATGACTAAAATGAATCCAAATGCTCTAAAAATTTGACAGAGACATCAAGACATCACCAGGAGGGTACTACAAAAGGAACAGTCAGAAAATTCCACGTCGATTTGAATTCGCTTCGGGGCGGGACGAATTCACCTACAACAAAATGCCAAAATGGTACTATCCCAAATGTCCTACCTAGGAAGCTCCAAAAGACCTGCAAACTTGGGGTTAGCTAATTAGGGGCATTTTTGGAAGACCCAGATGGTCATATTTTCCCAATTTGGCCTCCATCAACAATAATTTGATGACGCTACCTACAAGTTAGTAAAGGCGAACGAAGATAGAAACATGATCAAAATTGCTCAAAACAAGATGAAATTTAAATGGCAACCTATCTAAGCATCATAGAATCGAATGCAAACATGAAATAAATCCAATCTACCATAAATTTCCAATTTCTCCGAAGAGGGGCGATTAGGACTATAGCAATGTGGGAGGGGGCGCCCATGGGGCAGGCCGCTCATCGTTTGGGGCTTGATTTTGGTATCAATCCACTTGGTATGGGTCCAAAACCTCTTGTGGGGTATTTTCGGCAAATTGGGTGGGATATTGTGGCCAAATGTCGGGTTTGGTTCCGGATTTGTGCTTCCAATAACCACCCTATGACCTCTTCTCCAAAAGTGATCAAGGATGTGAAAGACACAATTCAAAAGGGCGTGGGTGTGAAAATAAAATGACAGCACTTCGTTGCTCCAAAAATGCTCCCCTCTCTATCTCTTTTGGGGTGAGGAAACTCACCAATTTATAGACCTGGAGGTCTCTTGAAATGGGCATGCAGAGGCACCATTTGGCAATCATGCCTTCCCAGGGGGGGAGGAGATTCCTCCTTGAATAGGGACTTCATGACTGCCCTTGTAACAACCTCTAATGCTTGAAAATGCCCACCCACACTCCCATGCAATGAAGGAAGTGTTAAACAGTGGATCTAAGCTACCATTTGTCAAGATTTGACTTTTTGCCCGTCAAACCTGCAATTTGCCCCACCCTAGAGTGAATTTGGAATTCATCTCGAGGTGGGGTGAATCCTAGTTTGAATTCGTCCCTGGGTGGAACAGATATTGAGCAAAGTGCCTGAAGGTGCCAAATTGATCTCTGACCTTCCAAAACTGCTATGAGAGTGGTTAGGACCACTATTTAACCTCTGGGGGCTGCCCTTGGGGCTGTGTATGTCAATGCGATCAGTTTTTGCAGTCACATAATCAGATTGGTATTGTTTTGGTGTCTACAGTTACCGCCACATCAACCGCATGCCAGGCAGTATGGCTACAAAGAATCTTGTGTGAGATGAATCATCCATCGAAAATGGTGACAACCATTTCCTGTGATAACAATTTCACCGTAGCACTGTCGAAGGATCCAGTGTTCCATGGTAGGACAAAGCACATTGATATCCACTACCACTCCATCAGAGAGCTGGTGAAAGTTAACGAAATTGTGTTACTATTTTGTAGGTCAAAAGAACAGGTAGCTAATATTTTTACAAAACCTTTGAAGGAGGAAGACTTCAATAGACTCTAGGAAATGTTGGGCATCAAAGTCTTTGTGAAATCTGGTTTAAAGGAGAGTGTTAGAAAATTAAACTAGATTTGACACCCTGACAGATCAGATAACATTGTCGTTAATGTCGGTAGCTGCAGTTCGATGAGTGGGAAGAAACCCTAATGCAACGTATGTCAGATAAACCCTAATGCGGCGCATGTCAGAGGATAAGCATGTCAAAGGATAAGACTTATCCTCCCTTCCACTCAGCTATAAAATGCGGAGGGGTCTTTCAGATAACTTATCGAGATCCAAGAAGTGAAGAAGAGCAAAAAAAATCGAAGGAAAGTTGCTGAGCAAAGCAGAGGAGTCGGAGTAGTAGTCTCTAGGAAACTCCTCCTGTGGTTATCTTGCAATCTTGGTTGCAGATGTCTTTGTAAAATCTTGCATTGTAAAACTGCATCTTGTAGTCTGTTTGAATCAATAAAGTCTGTCTTTTGGTTTGCAAGTTTTATCTCATTCTTCCTCAGATTTTGTTTGCGCCAGTTCGGTGTAATTGTTTCCCTGTGCGCCCCAAGTGAGGCGCACCATTTTCGTGCGCCCCAAGTAAGGCGCACTCTCGTCGTGCGCCCAAGCCTAGGCACACTCCCTGGTTGTGCCCAAGCCAAGACGCAATCCTTCTTTGCAGCCAAGCCTTGGTGCAACTGGTCCTTGCGCCAAACCCTTGGCGCACTTGGATCGTGCGCTAGACCCTTTGGCGCACTTGGACCATGCGCCCAATATTTGGCACACTTGGGTCGTGCACCAAACCTTTGCCGCATGTGGGTCTTGTGCCCAACCCTTGGCGCACTTGGACCGTGTGCCAAGCCCTTGGCACGTTTGGCGCATCCGACACTTTCACCTCACCCTTGGCGCAAGCAAGTCTTGCGCCCGGAGTCTTTCAATGTAATGTTCACGGATTGGCTTTTAGCTTTAAAACCATCGTTGGAACAACAATAGAGACATAGATTAAAATCAATATGACATTGCTAATTGTGTGGCGATGGGCTGCATTTGTCTGGGGCCTTGCTACCTTTGTTGTCAATATTTCTACTTCTATGGTACCATCTGGGAATAAGTAAGTTCTGTTAATCAATATACCGGTTTGTTAATTCCTGAAACAAAATGATTAATAGTTTATTTTGATTCGCGTAATTGAGAAATTTAAGTCTATTTATAGGTTAGGCTGTCGTTGACGTTGAAGGGTCGAGGGGTGCAAGAGTACCGGTGTCAGCAGAACCTTTCATATGTCTTTTATCAGGCCAGTGCTTCCTTATATGATTTCTATGACTTCCAATATTTAAATCCCAAAGGAGAGCATTACTTCCTTCCAAGACCGGATGGACAAGGAGGGATGCCTACCTGGTCCTATTTTGATGGAGAACAGAAAATTACCAGTACTGTTACAGGTCTGTGGCCGACTACCCATCTCTCTAGTTATACTTGTTTTTCGTTTGAATTTTTGTGCTGAATGAATTTCATCCAACTTTGTATGATACAAAGTGTGTACAAATTCATTATTATTATTATTGATTTGATTGATGTGCAAGCTCATTTGGGGATTCTGATGTTCAAGAAAACTGAATTTTTTGGAAAAGCTTAGTTGTATTAATATTGATTGTTAGATAATTGTTTAATACTAAATAAATTGAAATTCATTTTACTCCTCCATATGTTTTTCCACCTTCCCTGCAGCCTTACAAAATTGTTATTCCGTGTAAGCTTAACTTGACACATTGCCTATCTCATCAGTTTCGATGTCAAATAAATGATAAAAGTACGATGGAGGTATTTGTGTTAAATTATTGAGACAAAAGAGCAGATAATCTGCTGTGTTTTTTGTGTTTTTTAAGGTACTTTCATATCTGATTAGCATTTGATAGGATAAGATAACCAGCCGGTTAAATGTAGCCCATATAACATGATAGGATGAGATATCCAGGCGGTTAAATGTAGCGCATATAACATGATAAGATAAGATGTATGGGACCACTCGATCCCACCCATATACAGCCTTTGATGTTGGGTTTTTGAAAAAGCATCGGACTCACAACAATAATATATTATCATTTAATGTGGACGACATTATCATTTAATATATTATTTGAATTAGTTGGTACTCATCAAACATTGTTGAATCTGAGTTTTGAAAGCAGCCTAGCTCTCTCTCTTCACGAACAGCAAGGCTAAGCCACACGACGAATTAGAAACCCTAACGCCAAGATTCAAGCAAATAGTTTAGAACCATGAAAACCGGATTGACCAAAAATGTAAAGATCTGTTAGTAAGAAAGATTTCGTTTGCAGGTAAAGTAATCGGAAGACGCGAACGGGCAGGGACTATCCCAGACCTTGTGCTGCAAGCCACCAGCCACAGTGGTCCTGGTAACTTCGACAGAGTCTCCTACGTCTTTCGATCCAACAGCACAGGTGGCAACCCTCCGTCATCCTGCAATACCGTGGGCAATGTATTTCAAGTCGAATATGAAGCCTTGTATAGTTTTTACGCGCAGGAAAATCAACCTTGCCCCGTTCCACTGCTTCTCTCAATTCCGAATGGGAACGTGCCGATCGCCAGCTATTTCGGTCAAGGCGTGAAGATGTATTCCTTCAATGGTTCCGCATGGGTGTACATAGGTATGATTAGTGCCATGATAAGTAAGATAAGAAATATTTAAATTCCTCATCTAACGTAGTCTAAAATATTTCAGTTGGACCTACAAGTGACCTTATCCTAATTTGTTCTCACCAAGGAAAGACAACATTATTTAAATATTTATTAAATCCATAAACTTAAATAAAAACTTTGATATCAAGAGACCAAGAACAGGGGGTTCTACACCATCAAAGTCACCTGGGGTCGCACCCAGCCCTGCTCACACCAACATTATTAATTATATTTTGGGTATCCAATTCAGCTTTTTGGTAGGGTGGAGATTCGAACCTGGGACCTTCCTTGGAGGATTACCCTCTCCTCTCCAACTCACCTACGACACCTGGGTATCACTTATTACATACATGGAAACTTGCCAATGTTAATTTAGATAAATTCATGTAAACTAATTTAGAGTATCATATAATTTTTAGACTATACTTATTTATGCATTCTAAATGTAAGATATTATAGGTGATTATTCATTGTATCAAGAGTGTTGAATATATTACCTCAATGACTTTTATGGTTATTTAAAAGTAATGATTAGTGTATATTTCTAAAATAGGTGTGTACATGGATGATTAAAGTATTTTTTCATATTGATATTTTTTTCAACCTTTATCAAAATAGCAGTAAAAAAACATAAAGAATAATATTTTGTTCATTTTATGTAGAGGTAATATTAAGGTAAAACATGTAGAATAATTATCATTGTTAAGAGTGGATCCAACGCCTATAATATCTGGACTTTTTAAGCCAAGGGAGGAATTACCTTTATCATTTATATTGGTCTACATAGGTAGGATTAGTGCCATGATAAGTATGATAAGAAATATATCAAGTTCTCATCTAACGTAGTCTAAAATATTTTAGTTGGACCTGCATGTCACCTTATCCTAATTTGTTCTCACCAAGGAAAGACAACAATATTTAAATATTCATTAAATCCATAAACTTAAACAAAAATATTGACATCACTTATTACACACATGGAAACTTGCCAATGTATATACTTTTCTTTCTTTCATTCCCAAGAAAAGGAGGGTAGATCTTGTGGTTCAAAAGTTATACTCAGTCCCTTAAATGTCTTGCTTTTGACTAAACTATATCTAGATTAGGGTCATCATATGAGACCATATAGAGTACCTCTTAGATCCACTAGATAGACATAAAATAGGTACAATCATTTTTTTAATTTTATTTTATTATTGGAAATAATATTGCTCTTTCAGCTAGACCACCATCCTATTCGGGTGACATTTCTACCAACAACCATAACCATATTCGTAAGAATGATAAGAATTGGTAAATTTACTAGAAATTTTAAATCTAAATGTATAATTATTATCGATGGGCTCCCACTACATCTTATACTATAAATTTACTTCTTGATTTATCGCATCCAATAATAATGGTTATTTTCAAGTGGCCTTTATGATTGATTTCAAACATCAAATCACTAAACCGATAGATAATCCAAATTGTACATGAAATAGATATATAATAATATTATTATATTTTTCTTCCTATATTTTCTTGCACTCATGTGCTAGGTTAACCTTCAAGTTGTTTACATTGTATCCCACAAGATTAGGAGTATTCATGCAATAAAAATCAATCATCATTAAAATAGAACTCTTATTTACCTCTTAGATTATTTTTTTATCCTTCTACAAGTATGTACCTTAAGGTTAAGTTAGAGTTCACATCAACCAAAATATGTATCTTTAATCAATCCTTTGTAAGAAATCAAAACAAACACATTCAAGGATATTCACCTTAATGGTTAGTAACCTAAAGACTAGTAAAATTTCCTCCATTCATTTTTTGTATCATTTACTTATATTATTACATGTTATTTGTTTACTTTGAGGTATTTATTTTTATATCATCTCCACTAGTTTTATTGTATATTTATCCTACCGTAATTATCACTCTATACCTACTTCATATATAGAACATTTTTCTAGGATACTCATATGGTCAAGTCCAAATTAACATTTCCCATATTTCTATTTTGTAAGGGGACTTTTTCTCCATCTTGTTTCTCACATTTTTTAATGCATATTTTTAATAGGGTGTGTTTTTTTTGGGGGGTTGAGTTTGGGAATATTTAATATGTATTTTTACCATTTGGTCTATAAACCTACAGTTTGTATTTAATGTTTGGGAATATTTTTTTATACCACATGCATTACTTTTTGGCTCCCCTAGAGTTAGGACTATAAAAATAGAATATTATACCTCTTTAAGACTCACACTCCGTTTATGAGATCCAAAAGGTTGAAATATGTTTGGATTTTTTAGTTGTATAATTTCTTTTTCAAAATAAAAATTCTTTTTTCAGTATTTTTGTTCCTTCCTAACTCGTTCTTTTTATCTCTCTTAAAAAACCATTAAAAACATCTTGAAGTGGTTATTATACTCTTCACTTGCTGCATAATGAGATATGGTGAACCAGAAACCCTCCAACACTAGTAGTATGCTCTTCACTTACCGCGTAATGTGATCTAGTAAATTAGAAACTAGCACATATTTTTTAAGAGTACTGCTAGACCATGTTTCTTTCTAAGCTAAGATCTAACACTTTTGGGTAATCTTGCTAGATTATCCTAGGGTATTCTTTATCCTTGGTTTCTTTTCTTGAATGTGTTGTTTGTAGGGAATCCTTGATACTTTTGCTTGAAGGTTCTTTCTCTTGATTATCATAGATGCTCTGGCTCACTGATACTAGGTCATTGCTCAAAACTAATCTATTCCTTCCTATATTATTAGATCCTTTCCTATTATAGTATAAATTTATATGCATGTTTGTATGTTTGGATCATTATTGTAATAAATATTTGACTAAGTGGGTTAATATTTGCCACTGAAGCATAAAATAGAGGAATACATTGTATGGTTCATCTATGAAAGAATTATTAGTAGTTTTGATAATCCAATGGAGGTAGTCTTTGATCGAGGTAGTAAATTTCTAAATAAATTGGTGAAGACTTAATGATTTGGTTTGATATCATGCATAGGAAGGTGATTGCATATAAAAAAGTACCAGTGGGTAGGTGGAACGAATAAAGCACATATTATATCAAATCCTTGCAAAGAATGAAATTTTGTAAATTCACATTTAGGAAAAATCTATGTGACATGGTGGATATCTAGGGCCATAATCAAGTCATCCATAAGATATTTCATGTTCTAGACGATGTATGTCATTCATTCTATTCTTCTTATCAAATATAAAGTTCCAACCATACAAATAATTATGAAAGATAAGAAGAATGAAAAATACTCCATGGAGGACTAGATGTTATGACTATACTAGCTAACCAAAATGCAATAGGTAATATAAGACCATATTTCCATTGAAAAAATGATCTTAAAAGAGTATTTTCACAATAATATCAAGTGGACCCCTTCAAACCTGATGATCATGTACAATTCTTGACCCAAAAAACAAGTGGACCCCTTCAAACCTGATGATAGTGTATAATGCTTGACCCAAAAAATAGAAACACAAATTATTTTTGGCAATGTATATCAGTGCATATTAGATAGCAGTTATGCACAACAATGGGATCTATAACGTTAAGGTGTTAAATAGAAGGATAATGAATAAATGAGGGAACCATGATAAACTAAAGTTATTTTATCCTCTATGATAGATCAACCTTCTTCAAGGATTTAGTAGAAGATGGGAGTGGGGTAGATATTAACATAGAATTTTGTCATGCTACTTGTATGTATAGTATTATAAGAAGTATGCACACTATACAATTAAATATCTTGTTAAGAAAGATTACAACTTGATAGATTTCTTATAACACTTGTTGTATAATATCTTCACCAAGAAGGTTGTTATGATTATTAAGGAATAATGCACTTACAAATAAAATATATATATAAAAGAAGTACAAAAAATATTGTGATTAGGATAGGTCACAATAAAAGGTAATGGTAAATAGTAAAAGCAAAATTTTAATTATAATGGTAACTTATCCCTATCAAGTATCTTGGTCACAAAGTTAAATATCTTGAGATTTGTTATTAATAATATCCTATAAAAGCTCTAGAAATTCAATATAGTCTAAAGTACTTTTGAAAGTATTATGTAACTATTTAAATATCATAGGACAATTCAAAAATCACATTATCTAGAAACATGTGATATTTTGACTATCTCAAGTAATAATATATCTCCTAAGAAAGTGTAAAAAAATAAGATATCTAAAAAGAGTTGGCATATATACATCTAGAGTTATCCATCCACATGTTATGTAGCTCTCATAAGCCTATAAAAATAGGAGAGCCTCCATATAGGAGGATTTTTGGGTAATTGTGGGATTAAGAACTAAGTGATAGTCCAATGTAAAAGGGCTAACAAACTAATCTAGCTAAAGAAAGAGTTTGAATTGAACATATAGTGTGACTAATATTGTTAGAGAAAAAACAAGGAATATGATTATTGGAAGAATCTATAGGAGGTGGAGGTTCAACAAGATGATCACATTCATGTATATATAATATTTGTTTCTATTTTTATTGTACCTCCTTGTTGTGTTATCTTTATTACTAGAAACAAAAAATATATTGAGATAAAAGAAGGTATTTTAGTATTATTTCCAATATTCTAATAATTTCAAAATATAAATACTCCACCATTTACCTCTTATTTTACCTTTTTTTTTTTTTTTTTTTAATTTAATCAAGAAAACTAAGCACAAGCAAGAACCCTAAAAAATTTGATATTATAATAATTTCAAAACATAAAATCTCCACTATTTAAATTTTATATTTCTTTAGTCTTCTATATTTTTAAAGCAATCAAACTAAGCACAAGTGGAAACCCTATTTTTTTATATTCTAATAATATCAAAATATATATACTTCACTATTTTTATTTTTATTTTTACTTAGTTTTCTATATTTTTTATTCAAGAAAACTAAGAACAAGTGGAAACCCTATTAATGAATGCAAGGCAACATCAACATTCTCAAAGAAAGCATAGCATCAAAAATTATTTTGGAACTATTAGAAGCTTTCTTATCAAACAAAACTTGAAAGGGGAAAGCTTATTCCTCTGCCCAATATCGATAATGCATTTCTTCTTCTTCTACCTTCCATCCATTTCCCTTTTTTTCCTTTCCATCTCTCTTTTTAAAAGAGAGGAAGAAGATGAAACCCTAAACCATTTTTGCAATGTCTTCTTGCTTGTTACATTTTCAAATAACATCAAACCCTAATCTATTCATTAAATGCACTTCCTTTGCAAGGTAAAAGGGTTCATAAAACCTAAATTAAATTTATTTTAACTTTATAAAAGAAATAAACTCATTTATATCTCTTTTAATTTTAAAAGAAGGCTTTTATGAAAGAAATAAGTTCATTTATATTTCTTTTAATTGAAGAGAAACTCTTAATAATACCATGATCATGAAAATCCTTTTTATTGCTAATAAGGTACATGTGTGTATATATATATAAACCTTTAGCAATCAATTTCCTAATGTTATCTAGCAACATTAAAGCAACTAATAGATTTATTGCTTTCTAATGTATAAACATACCAATTGCATTTCATTTCTAATGTCAAATTTGAACATTATGATAAATTAATTAATTATCCTTTAATTAATTAATTTAGTGCCAAATGTTAATATAAATTATTAACATTGACACTAACCATTAGAGGATTAATAAAGCCTCTATATTTATTAATCCTTCTCCTTATTGAATTCCTTGCCAAATTCATATATATAAGCATAACATATATTTTCAAATGCTTATAAACCAATATACCATCCATGGAACATTTATCTAACCTAGCACCCCAAGACATATACAAGGAAGATAATCATTGAACAAATACAAACAACCAAAGCAAGCATTTGTCAACCATAAATACAGAATATTTTATGATAACTTCTAGGTTATCAAATTTTGTTTTCAATAACTCCATTTCTCTTTATGGTAACTTCCTTGGCAATTATTTTATTTCAAATATGCAAATATGAGATGAAATTAAACTATATGCAGGTACCCACTTGTTACCCTAGGCATATCTTACCTTGGACCTATTTGTTGCATCATTTCCCTTTTTCAGTATCTCATTCATAGTGGATACCTTCCTCGCCCACATCCAAACACAACATCAATAATACGATATCCTTATATCATATAATTAAAATAATAAATACATAAAATCATTCAAATGCATCAAAACTATGTATTAAATCACCATTTTTCAATACATAGTTCATCTCATAAAAGAGTCATGCAAAGGTGGCTCATGACATGAACACATAAATTCATCAAACTCTAACTTCTTCAAAATTTTATTTTCTTCATTGAAAATTTTTATCAATTACTATAAATATTCTCAATACCTTTTTAACAACATCTCATTGTATTTGGTTATTTATCATAAATACCCATTTTATATATAATATATGCACCTTTATATAATAATCTCTCATATTCTTATTATTCTTCATTCCTAGATTTTTGTATTCTCTCTATATTGTTAGTAGCTTCACTAATTTCATTTGAGCAAACCCTTAATATGGTGTCTTCCAAATGGCTCATTCTCCTTTAGTAGTCTTGACACTTATAATTCTTAGAAAAATGCTATCAAGAGTTGCTTGTATGTGGTATCAAGAGAAAGGATCTTTTTTTTATGCTTCCTCTATATTCCTATATTTTTGATTGATAGAATAATCTAATATATTGGTTCATTGTATCTATATTTCACAATATGCCACACTTCATTAGCAATTAGCAATTTCCTCATATTTATGCACAAATAATCATTATTTAGACCTTAAAATTCTAATATGGACATTGAAACATTAACATAAGACTATAATATCTACAAAAATAGCATTGAAGCATTAAATTTTGAATTCTATAGTTAAAAAAATCAAGTCTCTCCAAACTATGATCTCTACTACTAGTATGTGATATGCGGTGGTACTTTTAAATATCGATTAATCCAATTTAGAAAGGATAAAATAAAGAAAAAAAATTACAAAAAAAACCCTCCAAAAACACTTAATCAATATTCAAATTTTCAAGTCTGCTTCTGTTTGGGCAGTGAAACATGGCCACCACAGGATTATTCTTGAATCAGACTCGCAAATAATGGTTGGAGCTCTAGACTGCATGAGGAACTTTGATCTGAAATCTTGGAGGTTGAGGGCTCTTGTTACCCAAATTAAAGAATTATGGAAGGAATTGTAGGACGTGATCCCAGTTTATGCGAGTAGATATTTGAACAAAGTGGCTGACTTTCTGGCTAAGATGGGTGTGAAAAAGGAGGTTGGAGTTTAGATGCACAGTGACATGGATATTGAGGATGAGGTTATTAGACAGGGTCTAGAAAGGTCCTTAAGCCAATGATCAAAGAAAAAGCAAAGGGAGAAAATTTGTCACGATATCACAACATGTTGCGCCGTCGTGGTCGCTGGAGGAAAGTTGTCGCGATCTTGCGACATGTTGCACCATCACGGTCGTTGGAGGAAAGTTGTCATGACATGTTGCACCGTCACGATCGCTGGAGGAAAGATGTCACGATATCGCAACATGTTGCACCGTCGCGGTCGGTGGAGGAAACATGGCGTGATATCGCGACATGTTGCGCCATCACGGTCACTGGAGGAAAGTTGTTGCGATATCGTGACATGTTGCGTTGTCGCGGTCATGGGAAAAAAATTGTCGCAATATCACGACATGTCGCTTCATCGCGGCCAAGGGAGGAAAGGTGTCGTGATATCGCAACATGTTGCTTCGTCATGGCCTAGGGAGGAAAGGTGTCATGATATCATGACATGTTGCTTTTTCACGGCTAAGGGAGCAAAGGTGTCACAATATCATGACATGTTGCTTTTTCGAAGCCAAGGGAGAAAATGCATCGTGATATCACATGTTGCATTTTTGTGGCCAAAGGAGAAAAGGTGTCGCGATATCGTGACATGTTGCATTTTCATGGCCAAGAGAGAAAATGTGTCGCGATATCGCGACATGTTGCATTTTTGCGGCCAAAGGAGAAAAGGTGTCACGATTTCACGACATGTTGCATTTTTGCGACCAAAGGAGAAATGGTGTCGCGATATCGCGACATGTTGCATTTTTGCGGCCAAAGGAGAAAAGGTGTCATGATATCGTGACATGTTGCTTCATCACGATCGAGCGAGAAAAAGCATCAGGATATCGCAACATGTTGCACTTTCGTGCCCAAAGGAGAAAAGTGTCGCAATATCGTGACTTGTTGAATTTTCACGGCCAAAGGAGGAAAATGTCGTGATATCATGACATGTTGCTTTTTTGCGGCCAAAGGGGAAAGGTGTCGCGATATCGTGACATGTTGCATGTTTGCAGCCTAAGGAGAAGAATAGTGTCACGATTTCATGACAAGCTGCATCAACTGTCCACGTCGACCCCCTGCTAGCTAGTTAATGGTTCAGGAGATTTGGTTCCATTGCAAATATTCTTCTACTATTGTAAGCTTGTGTTCTCTTTGAATTCGACTGGGAAGAGTCTCTTCCCATATTTTAATTGATCTTTGTTTTAATACAAGTTTTTTCAAATTTTTCAAAAAAAATATTCAAATTTTCACATACTAGAATAGTGTAGACACCAAAACAGCACCAATCCGATTATGTGACTGCAAACACTGATCGCATTGACACACACAGCCCCAAGGGCAGCCCCCAGAGGTTAAACAGTGGTCCTAACCACTCTCACAATAGTTTTGGGAGGTCAGAGATCAATTTGGCACCTTCTAGGCACTTTGCTCAGAATCCGTCCCTCCCTGGGATGAATTCAAAATGGGATCCGTCCTCCCCTGGGACGAATACAAAATCCGCTCCAGGGTGGGACGAATTCCAGGTTTGATGGGCAAAAAGTCAAATCTTGACAAATGGCAGCTCAGATCCGCCACTTAACGCTTCCTTCATAGCATGGGAGTGTGGGTGAGCGTTTTCGAGCGTTAGAGGCTGTTACAAGGGCAGTCATGAAGTCCCTATTCAGGGAGGAATCTCCCTCCCCCTGGAAGGGCATGATTGCCAAGTGGCGCCTCTGCATGCCCAATCCAAGAGACCTCCAGGTCTATAAATTGGTGAGTTTCCTCACCCTAAAATATACAGAGAAGGAGCATTTTGGAGCAACGAAGTGCTGTCATTTTGATTTCACACCTATTCCCCTTTTGAATTGTGCCTTTCACATCCTTGATCTCTTTTGGAGAAGAGGTCATTGGGTGGTCATTGGAAGCACAAATCCGGAACCAAACCCGACATTTGGCCACAGTATCCCACCCAATTTTCCGACAACACATTACAAGAGATTTTGGGCCCATCCCAAGTGGATTGGTGCCGAAATCAGGTTCCAACGGTGGGCGGCCCGCCCGGGCGCCCCGCACTGCTGCGAGCCTAATCTTCCTTTTTAGGAACGATTGGGGATTCATGGCAGATTGTTCTTTTTGTCATTTGTTTATTTTGCATTCCATATTATGCTACTTAGATAGCTTGTAATTCCAATTTCGTAATGCTTTGATCAAATCTTATCATGTTTTATCGCTTTTGTTGTCCTCACTAACTTGCAGGTAGCAGCATCAAATTCCCATTGATGGAGGCCAAATTGGGGAAATCTGACCATCTGGGTCTTCCCAAAATGCCTCCAATTAGCTAACCCCAAGTTTGTAGGTCTTTTGGAGCTCCCTAGATGTGACATTTTTGGCAATATCACTTCGGCGCTTTGTTGCAGGTGAATTCGTTCTACCCCAGAGCGAATTATAGTCGAATCCGTCCCTCCCCGAAGCGAATTCAAATCGGTGAGGAATTTCTCGACTGTTCCTTTTGCAATGCCTTCTTGGTGATGTTTCTATGTCCTTGCCAAGTTTTCATGTCATTTGGATAAGTTTTAGTTACAGTTTAATTCATTTTCTCATCCGCTTATTGTAGGCTTGAGGATCGCATGCTTTGTCTTATTCGCAAGTGCTACTAACGGTTTCTTGTTCCTTTGAACGCAGGGTCTAGACATCGGAGGAGCAGCAAGGAATCAACACTCGTATACACAAGCGACGGCGACGTTTGGTCCGCCCATCTTACATGTGGGCACGCGAAAGAGGGATGGCTTTCCATTGATGTGACCAAGAGACAAGTTTGATGCTCCTCGCCCCTAAAAAGGGAGGAAGCGAATTGTAACCAAATTTGAAATACATCAATAAAAGAAGAGGGTTGTTTCATTCCATTTGGGTTCCAATTTGTCTATGCTTTCTCCATTTTATGCATTTTTAATTCGTAGCATCAAGTTTAGTTTCGTTCTTGCATCGTACTTGGAGTTTTTCCCTTTTTGTTTCCGTATCCTCGTGCTTCCAGTGGCGATCACGGTGGGACCTAGTCCTCTATTTTTAAGATCTGAGATCTGATCAAAATTTGGTGGTTTTGCTTGCAGGTACCGAGTTTTTGGATGCGGGACTACTGTTCGTTCCAGCCTGAGGCGGATACAGGTCTGTAATTCGTCCTTCCCAGGGACGAATTGGAATCTGCCTGACCCTGTGACGAATTCAGTACTGTAATTCATTCCTCCCCGGGATGAATCTCTGTCTATGCAGTTTCAGGATAGAAACTCAGAACCAGCAGATTTGGGCAGAGGCAAGGTAAGAACTCTGAACTTTTCCTATCTTTTTTTGTTTTTGGTTTTCTATTTTTCGTAGATTACTTGTTTGCTTAGGGAAAGTAGTTCTCCTTTGTTGTTTGCTTGTTTCATTTTGCAAAAATAAAAAGAACCCCACACATCACGTGGCATCATAAAAACCAAGGAGCTGGTCGTAAAACCCCAGCCCTTGATCAAGACCAACGGTGGATTTCATCACCACCTTGGCTTGATTTTTGCATCCATTTACCCCGATTGTCACTGTTGCTCGACGTAAATCCTGATGAAAGCTGACCGAGTGTAGTTGGGGTGATTCCTAGCACACGAGGATAAGTCTTCTATGGTAGGTGTCATAAACAGGACAATCCCCCTTCCGTACCGCCTACGTTCCATGTACCATCTGCTCTCACGTACCTATAGTTTCCCTCACGTAAGGGCGGGTATATAGAGAGGTTGGTATATCGGCCTGGCAATGGTATATCGAAGGGGCGACCATTTATGGGAGTCATAAGAGCCATCATTTGCATTTAAACGTTCTTTACAAAAACCTTCAAAAACAAAAACAAAAATAAAAAACACACTAAACCAGGTTTAGGACACACTCTCAATATTTAAATGAGATAATCACCGTTTGTGTATGTGTGTGCTCATTTCTGTTTAGTGTAGCATAAAAAATCATAAAAGAGATAAAAATCTACATAGCTTGTAGGAAAGCACCACCATGGTGTACACACGTAGCCAAGCCCAATCAAGGGCGAAAGCTACAGAAAGTGTACAAGGGGGCACAAGTCACCTCCGCTATAGCCCTAAGGACTTAGTCATACCGCCTTGGTGGCCTAACCCGCAAGAGAGTCCGCATCAGTCCATGTCAAGATGGAATTATAGGGACACCCCTTTGGGGGACACGCCCGTCCGTCATAGCCCCTTTCGGGAAGAGTCCTTACACGTGGCACTCAACATAGATAAAAGGGCTCCCTTAGAAGCTCGATATGAGTGGCCACCATGCGATGAAGCATTGGAATGGCAGAGGGTCCATGAGGAGAGGCCTCAAGATTATATCATCCCTCCATTGCCTCCTCTCACTGTCAGAAACAATAGGACAAATCCGGAGCACAAGGCTCCTCTGGCAGGGCGAGCCAACTCCGCCCGCCCCTTTCACACTTATGAAAGGGAGAATGAGGAAGACCCCTATCTTCCTCAAGAGCAATATACAACGTGGGAGCAATGCGCCTCCGCACCTGCTATTTACCAAAACCATCCTTCGAGGCCAGAGCCTCGAGTAAATGCCGCCAACCTCGATAGGGGGAAGCGACCTATAGAGATCTCGGATCACCATGACCGAGATAAGTGCATGGGAGAGGCATCTAGGCCTCCGAGACTCAAGATGGTAGAATAGATTGACCTGGCAGTCGCCAGACATGCCGCCCACCAAGCATAGATTACGCAGCTTGAGCAAGATCAACAACAACTAGAGCATTTATATCGCCTCAGTAAAGAGCGCATTAGGCGCCAAACAGATGAGTTATTGCATAACACCATGTCGAAGAGGGTTTCGACCCCTCGCACCCAAAGGGCAGAACCATATGAGAGGCGTAACCCCTTGGTACGAGATAGGTCCCCATGACCTAACCAAGCGCTGCCTCCAAGACCTCCTAGACCTGAACGGGAGGCCACTCCCCGAAACAATGATGGGCTCCCTCCATGGGGACCCACTCATGGTCATAGGTCTCACCCAGAGACTCCTCAAGAAGCCTATGAGGAGTATGAACAAGAAGAAGAGCGGGCCAAAATGCCCTATCAAGGCGGAGGGGTTGCTATCCGGCCACCTCTCCACAGGCCTCAAGTCTCCCACAACCCACAATGGGAGCAAGTTAGAGAGGAAGAGATTAAGTCTTCTGATGCATATAAAGCGCTACTAGAGCATTTGGAGTCTATGGAAACCAAAGCTGCTGGGCCCCAAAAGCCCACGTTACGTCAACTCCATAGTCATCCGATGCATCCGTCCGTGCCTGCACCCCCTTATCCTGAGCACTTTAAGTTGCCTCAGCTGGCAATCTTTAAAGGTGAGGAGGATGCCCAAGAGCATGTGACGAGGTTCCTGAGCCAATGCTTTGGCATTCAGGACAATGATGCTTTGTTGTTGAGAACCTTTATAACCACATTCGTAGGCCCTGCCTCGGATTGGTTCACCCAATTACCAAAGCACAACATCAACAACTTGGATCAGTTAGTGGATGCGTTCCTCGAATGCTTCACCTTCAACACCAAGAAGAAGGCATCACTAAGTGATTTGGCCAGCCTCAAGAAGTATGAGGAAGAGACTATGGCGGCCTACGGGAATCGATGGAGGACTCTACTTTCCAAGCTACCCTACCTTCCCCCTATGTCCGACCTTACACAGATGTTTTCAAGAAGTTGTTTGAGATCGATCTCTGTGCTATTGTAGCTGCAGCAATATGCCACCTTAGAAGAGGCTCTGGCGCAAGCCAAAATCATCGAAGAGATCAAGATACAGGATGGCGAGATCACCAAACCTAAGAAAAAATAATGGAACAAAAACACCAAAATAGGGACTACGCAACAAAAACCCGTCATGGTCAACCAAGTTGCTATAAATGTTCCTAAGCCTGCACAAGAAATACAGCCTCAAAAGGCTAACTATCAGGCAGTGCCCCCTAACAATTATGAAAGAGAAAACTAGAAATAGGGGCAAAATCAGTAGCGTCACCCTAGGCGACAGTTTACACCCTACACGGAGTCTAGGGACTCCCTATTTGACCACTTGTCAGTGGCAAATTTGATCAACCTCCCGGAGATTCAAACCATAGATCCCAATGCACCGAAGCCTAAGGGGTACCGGGAGGACTTGTATTGTAAATTCCATCGACGAAAGGGACATGACCTTAATGCATGTTGGAAATTCAAAGGCTTGATACAAGACCTGATTGACAACAAGACATTGGTTGTAGACAACCCCGTAGTGCCAAACAACCAACAAATGGGAGTTTTCAGAGACCCCTTGCCTGCCCATGAGGCGCAGGCAAAACCCCTTCAAATCAATGAGGTGCAATAGAATTGCCCCATGCAGGGGTATGTAGGGATGATAAGTATAGTGACTAGGAACAAGAAATACCCAGGAGCTGCTCCCATGGTAGCCACAAGAGAAGTTCCATCAACGTCACAGCCTCAACAGAACCCTACGCAGCTGCCCCCGCCTAGACCCGCGGCCACGATTCGGACTAGACTTACCCAAAGTCTATGGACCACGTCGGCTAGGCTCTCCATATATGAGCTTATTCAACAATCAACGCCCCATCGGGAGGCTCTTATGGAGATATTGAAGGCTATCGAGTTGCAGCCCCAGGAACCGAATTCCTTCAACAACTTTGTGGGGCATGTCAAAAGATGCACCGAGCCAGTCATCACTTTTCGGGAAGATGAAGTGAAGTTAGTGGCTGATGACATAGCGGATCCACCCCTGCACGTTATCGCGTGGGTCAACGGGATCCCCTATAAGAGGGTGTTGGTAGACACTGGCTCGTCTAGTAACATCATTACTACAGCGGCATTGAAACATCTGAAGCTATCGGCATCTCACATCACGGCCTCCACATATACACTACGAGCATTTAACGATGCAATATGCTCGACAGTCGGCACAATCGTCCTACCCATTCAAGTAGGACAAAAGACGATACCTACATTGTGCCATATTTTGGAAGGTGAGATGGCTTACAACATCTTGTTGGGCCGGCCATGGATCAGGGACATGAAGTGTGTCCCATCAATAGCTCATCAATGTCTGAAGTATACATTTGAAGGGGAGGTACATGTGGTCCCGACAGACTTAGAACCCTTCAAATACTACAATGCGGTGCAGCTGATGCCGCAATCGACCCTTCCATCAATGCATTTGGATTTCCAGTTGAATCCATCTCGACAGGGTCTGATTTTGCAAGCATCCCCAAAGGCAGATCCACCAAAACCCCAGCCAGGCCCATCTTCATCAGTTGGTCCTTCATCAACGATGCCACCTATCATGGCCAAATAGAAGGACAAAGGGAAGAAACCCCTGGAGGAGGCACGACCTCTGGAAGAGGCGCCACAATCAGTCTCAAACATCTCTACCGAAGAGATGCCTAGTAAAATGGAAGTGGAGGCTCCTAGCCCACCCGACATGGAGTGGAGTCCGGAAGAGCTTCCGTTCCCTCCCCCTCAGTCACCAACAATCACTGTTGAAATGGCCAATACGGGCCTAGGGGAGTATCTGGTGTGGAATGTTGTAGCAACGCCCGCACTAGAGTCCATGCAAGACATGGGGAGACCTCGCCTCCCCATTGGTACAATTGTTCCTCTAGGCTACCCGCCAAACCAGACAAACTTTGTGTATGGGGGCCTTGATCATGGCACTGAGCCATGCATGCAAGAGGACGAAGATGAAGAGCCTTTCGTAGAGGATGTAAACTATCTGTCCAACCCGGACTTCACTCTGAGATATCTTGGCCAATGCAATTGGCATGGATACGGGTTAGGCCGGTATGAGCAAGGAGTGCGTGTCCTTTGCCAACCAAGATACCAAATGCCTTATGACAAGTCAGGCGTAGGGTTCAACCACCCCCTACCCTTAGACATCTTGGTCGAAGACATGCAAGGCCTGAGGATAGGCCACAAGGGTGGATTGGCATCAGATCCATATGCCAACCCTAACACAACATACACATTGGGGGATTATCTCCCATGGTCAACAACCACCCTTGGTAACCTCAATCGCCCTTCCCCTTTGCTAGAGAGAGGCAAAAGTTTGGGGACCCACTTTCGGGGTGGATATAAATAGTGTCAAGAAGGATCTTCGGAGGATGAGTTAGACTATGAGCCAACATCATATGACCCCTTCGAATCAGATAGCAATCACTCGCAAGTGATTCCTATGGATGACTATCACGAGAATATTTTGACACTGTTTCCTCTAGAGGCTCCAACCGAGCCAGTGATACGTCAAGAGAATCAGGTCCCCCCATAGAGAGTGGAACAACCATAGTGGGGCCAGATAAATTTGCTTGAGCAAGGCGAGCCTTTAATGCCGCAAGCAGTCGGAGCCAACGAAGGCCTTTGGATCTCCGATAGTGATTATGAAGACGAAACAAAAATGGCATATCTTAATCACATGCGATAGATGCAGCATCGGCGCCCCTTGGAGATTAATGACATATTTGAATAGATGAACATACTGCCAGGGCATGAGTGGTACGTAGACCCAGCAGGGTGGGACCAAGTGTTGGATCCGCTACTCCAGGCATACGAAGAGCACCTTCCACCCAGAGACCCTATAGTGACATCAGTGTCGAGGGTAGACCCTGTCTTCCTATCCACACATAGGGCCGATCCATTCGTGCCCATCCCTCTAGAGCCAGATCCAGAGCATAAAGAGCATCCAAGATGTTCGAGTAACCACACCTACGGTAATGGAGACCAAAATCATTCCATCAACATGATCTCCATTGATTTAACCACCCCCATCCACAATCCGGCCGATCCGACATAGTCATTGTATCTAGACATAGATGCCATAGACTGGGATCACGCCGATTCCCCTCCATCCCCATATGAGTACTGGTCATTCGGTGAAATGCTTCATTTTACCCCTAGGGCCAACTCAGGATATCTTCCATGCTGAAGAGGGACCCGAGGTTCCCAACGATGATCTAAACTCAGCAAATGATATCCATTTGATCCTGACTCCACACCAGTTGGAGGACGGATCCCACATGTCGGTCGAGGAGACGACTGACGTAGACATCGGCTCAGATCCAATGAATCCATAGATTCTCAAGCTAGGGGTAAGCTTATCCCCCGAAGAGCAAGCCGACTACATTGCCCTTCTCAAAGAGAAGAAGGAGGTTTTTGCATGGTCATATAGAGATATGCCGGGGCTAGATCCATAGCTAGTCACGCATAATTTAACGCTTGATCCGACCAGTCAAGCCTGTTAAGCAAAAACTATGCAAGATGCACCCAACAGTGGCCTTGATGGTCAAAGATGAATTGCAAAAACTATTGGATGCACAGTTTGTCATCTACGTGGATTATCCGCCATGGCTGTCCAACATGGTGCCCATCAAGAAGCCTGATGGGAGGATTCGCATATGCACTAATTTTCGTGATCTAAACAAAGCGAGTCCTAAGGATGATTTTCCCTTGCCTAGCATCGACGCATTGGTAGACGCTACAGCGGGCCACGAAATGCTATCCCTCATGGATGGTTTCTCGGGATACAATCAGATTCGTATCAATCTCGAGGACCAACTAAAAATGGCGTTCACAATGCCCTGGGGGACATTTTGTTACAAGGTCATGCCTTTTGGCCTTAAAAATGCTGGCGCCACCTACCAACGTGCCATGACGTACATCTTCCATGATTACATGCATAAAACTTTGGAAGATTACATGGATGATTTGTTGGCCAAGTCTCTCTTACGCCCAAATCATCTCGGTGACTTAAGCAAGATCCTCGATCGCCTCATGGAGCATAAAGTCAGACTGAATCCCAAGAAGTGCATTTTTGGCGTCACATCTAGAAAACTCTTGGGTTTCATAGTCTCAAAGTGAGGCATCGAGGTGGACCCAAACAAAGTCAAGGCAATCCTTGAAATGCTTCCCCCAACTACCATCAAGCAGCTCAGAAGTCTGTAGGGTAAGGTCACGTCGATCAAGCGCTTCATAGCGTAGTTATCTGACAAGTGCCGACCCATGAACAAATTATTGCATAAAGGGGTAGCATTTCACTGGGATGACGAGTGCCAGTCAGCCTTTGATGACATTAAACAATACTTGGCTTCGCCACCAGTATTGGCACCACCTAGACCAGGAGTGTCGTTCTACTTATACATCTCAGCTACTGAGGTGGCACTGGGCGCCATGCTCGCCCAGAAGAATGAACTTCACAAAGAGCAGGCTACTTACTATCTTAGCCGCACCCTGGTCAGCTATGAACTTAACTATGCATACGTCGAGAAACTCTGCTTGGCAGTGGTGTTTGCTACCAAAAAGCTATGCCACTACATGCTGAGCAACACTACGTATGTTGTGTCTAAGGAGAATCCATTGCGATACATGATGAGTCATACTTATCATAGTAGTCGCACGACGAAATGGATCATGTTGTTGACAGAATTTGACATAGAGTTTATTGGACAGAAATCCATCAAAGGACAGGTCATAGCCGATCAACTAGCAGAGGCTCCTATCGAAGACGATCAGCCTCTGGTCATAGAACTACCCGATGACGGGGTCTTCCATGTCTCGGAATCACCTGATTCTGATGAGCCTGAGTCACAGGCCGACATAACCCTATTTTTTGATGGTTCTAAATGTGAGCAAGGGGGTGGCATAGGAATTGTATTCTTCACACCGCAAGGGGCTCCAATACCCTTGTCATTTAAATTAGACTTCTCGTGCACCAACAATAATGCAGAGTATGAAGCCTTGCTCATAGGTCTTCAGACAACAATCACCATGAACATTAAATGATTGAACATCTTTGGTGATTCGTTGTTAATCGTCAATCAAGTCAAAGGGGTATTCCAATGTAAATGCCCAGTTCTGCAGGCCTACAAAGCCCTTGTGGACAAATTCTTGGCAAAGCTTGAATGGTACGACATCGAGGCACTCCCTCGATCATCGAATCATTTTGCGGACACTATGGCCTCTTTGGGGTCACTAATCCCGCAAGACCTTTCTGGTGATATGACAACCATTCAAGTCAAAACATTATCGCAATCCATGATGGAGCGTGCAAGCTCTGATTTAATGCCAGGAATCCACATGATCCAGATTGAACCACCTCAGGATCGGTTCTCTCGAATCCATGACTGTTTGAAGCATGCCAACTGGGGGGCCTTGTTCTCCCCTACTCCCCTTAATAGCAACACCATGCTATTCTTACAAGTTCTTTCCCGCTCAACTTTTGCTAGGGATGAACTTCAAGAGGGATTGGCTGTTCATACCGTCGAGGCTTCTGATCAGCAGGATTGGTATTCACCCCTAAGGGACTACCTCAAGCTAGGTAACCTCCCACTTGGATTGACGCATGCCACCAAATGAGCATTCAAGCAGAAAGTGGCAAAGCATGTCTTGTTAGGAGACATTTTGTACCATCGTAGCTATGAAGGAATCCTCCTTCGATGCTTGGACCAGCAAGAGTCCACTTGGGCGATCGCCCAAGCGCACGATGGTACGTGTGGTGGCCACTTCAGTGGTATGGCCATCGCCAAGCGCATTCTTCGCATGGGCTACTATTGGCCATATTTAGAGCGAGATTGTTGCGCATATGTGAGGAAGTGCGTGAAGTGTCAACATCATGCCAATTTGACACACGTACCTTCCCAGGCCTTGCAGCCGATCCAGTCGGCTTGGCCATTTTCATAGTGGGGCTTAGATCTAATCGAAAAGATCTCCCCTGCATCGTCAGGTCATCATACGTTTATCATAACGGCCACAGAGTACTTCACCAAGTGGGTGGAAGCGGTTTCGCTAACCTCTACGACTGGACCCCGCATTGTGGAGTTCATTTTGCATAACATCATATGTCATTTTGGTATTCCATCCAAGATAATCTCGGATAATGGGACGTCATTCAAGAACAAAGATGTGCGTGCTTTGACCACAAAGTACAAAATTCAGCACAGTTTTTTGACACCCTATTATCCGTAGGAAAATGGGCAAGCAGAGGCGTCAAACAAAATGCTAGTTGCCATCCTCAAAAAGATAGTCATCGACAGTCATAAGGATTGGCACATTCAGATCCCACTTGCCCTGTGGGCTTACCGCACTAGCATTCGGACACCCACTGGGGCAACTCCATTTTCGCTTGTGTATGGCTCCGAGGCTGTCATGCCTCTTGAGTTGGAAATTCCCTCCCTACGCATATCAATGCAAGAGTTCATCGATGATGACACTGCATGGCAGGCCCGGTTAGACCAGCTTACGTTGCTCGATGAACGACGCGTTAATGCTCTTGAGCATTTACGTATCTATCAAGAGCGGCTGAAGAAAGCATACAACATGAGAGTTCACCTGAGGGACTTTTAGGTTGGTGACTTGGTCTTGAAGGAAAACCAGCAGAACTCTAGTTTGTCGTCCCATCTCAGGGACAAGTTCATGGCAAATTGGTTAGGTCCATATGTAATTGATAGCAAGATAGGACCCGGGACGTACCGGCTAGCTTCCCTTGATGGAGTCAAAGAACTCGAACCCTTGAACATCAGTCATTTGCGACCATTCCATATCTAAAGCAACCAATCCCAAAATGCTCCAAGGATTCCCACAATCGCTTGGTCAATCCCCAAAATGCTCCAAGGATTCCTGCAATCGCTTGGTCAATCCCAAAATGCTCCAAGGATTCCTACAATCACTTGGTCAATCCCAAAATGCTCCAAGGATTCCACGAATCGCTTGGTCAATCCCAAAATGCTCCAAGATATTCCTGCAATCGCTTGGTCAATCCCAAAATGCTCCAAGGATTCGCAATCTTGGTCAATCCAAAATGCTCCAAGGATTCGCAATCGTGTCAATCCCAAAATGCTCCAAGGATTCTCGCAATCGCTTGGTCAATCCCAAAATGCTCCAAGGATTCCTACAATCGCTTGGTCAATCCCAAAATGCTCCAAGGATTCCCAATCGCTTGGTCAATCCCAAAATGCTCCAAGGATTCCCGCAATCGCTTGGTCAATCCCAAAATGCTCCAAGGATTCCCGCAATCGCTTGGTCAATCCCAAAAGCTCCAAGGATTCCCGCAATCGCTTGGTCAAACCAAAAGCTCCAAGGGTTCCCCCAATCGCTTGGTCAAAAGAAAAATAAGAAATATCAAAAACAATAAAATCATCAAAAATAACAAAAACTTGCATCTCATCTCCATGCATGCTCAAAATCATCACAAAATTAAAAATCTCTTTTTACATCTCATTTTCATACTCACCAAGATCAATCCATCAAAAACACAAAAATAATAGCTGCATTAAGCATCGCATCCATACATTTGCATATTTGTGGTCATACAGGTCAAGGCACCATAGACTGTAATTACTTGGCAAAGTCCATCTTCATTCCATATCTCTCCGTTGTATAAACAATCCATCAAAAATAAAATGCTATCCATATTTCCGCCATACTATAGTCAGTTGTCTTCTAATGTATCAGGAGTTTTTGTCATTCAGCTGCCAATAGCTTTCTAACCAAAACTGTACAAAGTCAGATAGCTTTTACGAAGGTAGAATTTTACTTGGATCACACCTTGTTACGTAGCATCCCAACACAAATTAAAACACATAAACATTCCCAAGTTGTGTGAACGAAAGATGAAACCTGCAAAGCAATCCAGGTCGCCATAAGCGAAATGGTTATCTTGCTCATCCCCCTGTGCGAATGACCCCAAAGAATGCTGAGAGTTGGCAAAAGGACAAGCATCCTCCCTACCCAATTCCCCATGAATCCCAAGTTCTCAAAAGTTGCAAAACATCAAAATTTGCACATGTCAAAACTCCAAAAATTTGACATCACCCTCAAAGTGCATACATCAAAAGGCACATACAATAGTGATTCTCATCACTCGAAATCCAAATCCCTTGCTCAAAAGAAAAAAATATATATAAAAATATAACAAAAATAAATAGTGATTATTATCACTATAAAGAGCAAGTATCCCAATACAATTGAAGAAAAGAAGGGAGTTGAACTTGAATCCCTGGAACTCTCAGCATTCAGAAGGTCATGAGATAAACCTCAGTACCGGTTTGGTTGATAGCCTATCGGTCACTCGTGGCAAACCTCCCGCATGACGATATATCTGCCGCATTAACTTGTGTGCAGATCAATGTTTGCATGTGGATGAGCTAGCTTATGGTATCCTAGATTGCACCATAGATTAATCTGACTAAATACAACAAAGGAGTTAGTGGAGCTAATTAGGTGATCCTCAGTATAGGTTTGGTTGACAGCCTATCTGGCACTGGCGGTATCCTGACAAATGCCACATCAACGAACTCAATTGCACACACAGGGATGTGAAATAACTTGGTCAAAGACAAGTCCGATTCATACCTTGTTCAAAGTCTTGTCAGATAAAAGTACAGACCTTGGCTAGTTAGTTAAAACATCTGAATCTCAGAAAACCTAACTACATTCTAAACACAACTATAAATATCTTTTCAGCTTTACTTCACCATCAAAAAATACAAAAATAACATACAAGAAAAGACATGTATGCATACAAATCTATACACTATAAGTTATAGACAATCTATGGTGCCACCGCCAAAAATCACAAAGTCAAATCACAATCATCATTTCCACTCGCATCTCATATAAGTTAGAAACATTTGCATTCATCAGAACACATGCATCCATTCATATAAATTAACATACATACATACACATTCATCAATCATTATGCATAACATCAAATCATGACACATGTATAACACAAATAAAATCATCTATATATATATCATCAAAATGGCTCGCAGGCTACAATAACCGGTCATCTGACCCCACAAAAATAAAGCAAAAACTCAAAAACCCCCAAAGCCTAGGGCATCGACCACCATGATCATGCAGGATCGGTGCGACAGGAACTACCCCCCATGGTGTGGGTCCTATGGGACCTCTCAGGGTGACTGCTGCTCGCCCCCGCACCATGCCCACTAGCCCCCCCTCCTCCAATCGCCTGCGATGAGATGATGCTGACTGCTCAGTATCACTACCCCTCGTCCGGCATGATGAGCCACCTCTAGAGGGCTCAGGTACCCACCCCCCAAGGTGGATGATCTCCCCCTCCAAATCCATCTAGTGTCGGCACCACTCTGCCTCCCATCGATGGTACATCATGACTACATCATCATGCTATGCCAGCTACGTCCATAGGAGATCTCTCTCCCGGGCAGTGTCGGTCTCCCCCTCCTGCCGATGGTGTGCAACCCATGCGCTCTCCCGCTCTGCTAGCTGAGCCCATAGGAGATCCCTCTCCTGCAGTGCATCCCCTAGCTCCTCATCATGCCTCCGTAGTAACTCCTCCAACCGTGCATTCTCAGCGCGTAACCCTGCATCCATGTCCTCCGCATCTTCCCGAGGCATGGGCATCTCTAGAATAGCAACCTACTCGGCTCCCACTGCTCCGTGATGTCCTACATCTCTGGATGATCCAGAGCCCCAAGATCCACATCCATACCATCCACCTCCACCATCTCCGCATCCTCCAACGGAGCTCCCCAGTCATCACCTGGTGCCTCGACTGCTGCCCCCACCTCCCAGTGGCCCCTCGCCTCGCCATCATCGTAGGGTCCACCACTGGTCATACTCTGTAGTAGTCCCGATGTCATCCACGTCCGAGATGTCAATCACCATCTGAATCCTCGCCAAGTGGCACGATGACTGGCCGATCTAGAGTCCTCTCATCCCCCAGTCGATAGACCACGGGTTCACCAGAAACCCCTGGCACACCCCAAACTATCATGTCACTTTATGGGAAGAACTCATGCTCGGTCCCATGCCACCCAATCAGCCACCACCCCTTCATACCCGTCGGAGCCACTCTCCAGCCTCAGGCCAGGCTGGACAGTCTCGATAGGGGCGCCAGAACACCTCCCCCGAAGCGAGCCGAGCGAAGGCATCGACATAGTGCCCTACAACACCTGCCCACCGTCGACTCTGTCCTTGCTCCTCAGATCACCGCCATAGCTCTGCATAGCCTATATCCTTATCCTCCATCTCCCCCTGAGTCATCCATGGTAGCCCCATCGGCCTCTCAACTGCTATGTGCTGCCAGGCCCAGCTCTACAATAGATAACTACAATTGATCCCCTTTCACTTCTGATAGTGGACCTCGTACAGCTCCCCATAGAGCTGTGCCAGTAGCGTCTATCCCCACCTCATGATCAATGGTGCCTCCGTCGGGCACTCAACCAACCGGTGAACCACATCCAGTAGGTTCCACGGGAACCTCGCACCTGACGAGTCAAGCAACAACATGTTGGAAATGAGGCCCATAAGTACTACGTGCCTCACTCCCAACACCCCCCTCTCCAGCCACCATCGAACTAGAATGCCGCCAATCTGGCAGTCAAGCTCTCCCTCTCCACTGGGCTCTCTACGCCCAACTCCTCCCCATGCCCAAAGCATCATATCAGTACAGTTGTCCGCTGGTCACGCGACGACGTCCTGATCGGCAGTCCATCTATCAGAATCCGTAGAATCCGATAGACGTCCTCCAGTGTCACTGTCATCTCCCCTGTTGGGAGATGGAAGGTGTTGGTCCGAGGATCCCACAGGTTGATCAAGGCCATCAGATAGGCTCGATCCCCGACCATAGGCTCCAGTCGAGTCACCTGCTTGAGCCCAAGAGCATCAAGCCATTCCCAGTTAGCCACAGTTAGCGCCCCACGCGCTTCGGCAAAAGCAGTAGGCACACGATACCGGCTCTTCACAACCTGCACAAGAAACAACACAAAAACATCAATATACAGCACTACATGAAAATGTATAGCTCAAAAAAAATAATAGTTGTGTCTTTGGGTTTACTCCTAAGTTAAAATGAAAAATAAAAAAACAAACAATTTTCAAAATACACTTTGTCAATCCTAGGGTTTGTACTCTAAGTTTAAAACTGACAAAGTCTGCAAAAACAAAACAAAATTTTAATATAGTTTTTTAGCCTAGGGTTTTCACCTACGTTTTAAAACTAACAAATTTAAACCTAAAAAACTAGGGTTTTGCATTCCTAGGGTTTTCGTGTAACAAAAGCATCACATAATACAAAATTTTTCTTTACCTAGGGTTTACCTTAGTGTAAAATGGAATGCAAATTTTAGACGTTAATTACATCTTGTCAAAATAAATTGGAAAAGCAACATAACAAAGCAAAATAAACAAAAATAAAAATAACTTGAAAATATAAAACAAATAAACGAGGAGGACCACTTACTGGTCTCGCTTCGGCTCCGTCGCTCGATCCGGTTTGTGCACTCATGGTGTCAAGAGAAATTTTGCAGCGCTTCACTTCGCAGAATTAACCTCCTCCTCCTCAGAGCTCCAAATCGCAAGAAAATTTAAGTGCAAATGAGCCCAAAACCTAATTTTGGCCTTTAAATAGGCTTTTTGAGCTTAGATTCGTTCCTCCCTAGGACGAGCACTCTAGTTAGCGCTCGTCCCACCCTAGGACGAATACTCACCAGGAATTCGTCCCACCCTGGAACGAATTCAGAGCACAAAAATTTCAAAAATAACAAAAAATGAACAAAATGACCCAAAAACAAGCAATAAAGCTTGCCCGATGAAAGTGCT
The DNA here is from genome assembly GCA_028583015.1 of Wollemia nobilis. NCBI lineage: Eukaryota > Viridiplantae > Streptophyta > Pinopsida > Araucariales > Araucariaceae > Wollemia > Wollemia nobilis. The sequence continues at coordinate 7,872,573 of JAQPPZ010016717.1, read as the reverse complement.
TTTGCATTTGACATCTCGGGTATGCAAAACCGACGTCGGGGTTACAAATCCTCACTATCCTACTCCCTAAGAAGGCTACCATAGCCGGACCGCTCCACGGGAAGACGGATCTTCGAGAATTTCATCCCCAAACGACGTCGCCAAAAGGGTTAACACCCACCAAAAATAGGTCTAAATGTCAGAAAACTGCACACACATTCAATGCTAAACATCTGACGGCACCCTTACCTAAGTCATCTTGGGTCAAGCGACTCGTCGCTTTTCTCATGAAGGTCATTCCCTCATCGATTCGTCGCTTGAGGGGGTAGTCACACTTAGTCACTAATCAACACACACACACCCAATCATGGAAAATGGCATGCATTCAAAGGATCATTGACAAAGACAATCACGCCCCTGCTTGGGGCAGTAAACAAGCAATAGTCACAAGCTGATCAAATCACTTGGCATTCATGAATCATGAACTCTAGGTTACCACAGACAAAAGGTTGCGCCCTTTGCCTATTCATGACTGATCAATGTCCAAGCTCAAGTAACACCTCACCGAAAAAGGTTAACACTTGAATTGAGTTCCTTCGCTCGTCAAAAGCAAGGATTCAAGAATGCATGCCCTTTCCATGCTTGGGGCATCAAGAGTTGGTTAGGTTACTAAGAAACCCTAATCATTAGTGCTTTGGTTATCTATTTTTGCTCGACGCTGTGCCATGCACAGCGCATCCCAAAAAGGGGCATCTATAGACACCAAAACAGCACCAATCCGATTATGTGACTGCAAACACTGATCGCATTGACACACACAGCCCCAAGGGCAGCCCCCAGAGGTTAAACAGTGGTCCTAACCACTCTCACAACAGTTTTGGGAGGTCAGAGATCAATTTGGCACCTTCTAGGCACTTTGCTCAGAATCCGTCCCTCCCTGGGACGAATTCAAAATGGGATCCGTCCTCCCCTGGGACGAATACAGAATCCGCTCCAGGGTGGGACGAATTCCAGGTTTGATGGGCAAAAAGTCAAATCTTGACAAATGGCAGCTCAGATCCGCCACTTAACGCTTCCTTCATAGCATGGGAGTGTGGGTGAGCATTTTCGAGCGTTAGAGGCTGTTACAAGGGCAGTCATGAAGTCCCTATTCAGGGAGGAATCTCCCTCCCCCTGGGAAGGCATGATTGCCAAGTGGCGCCTCTGCATGCCCAATTCAAGAGACCTCCAGGTCTATAAATTGGTGAGTTTCCTCACCCTAAAATATACAGAGAAGGAGCATTTTGGAGCAACGAAGTGCTGTCATTTTGCTTTCACACCTATTCCCCTTTTGAATTGTGCCTTTCACATCCTTGATCTCTTTTGGAGAAGAGGTCATTGGGTGGTCATTGGAAGCACAAATCCGGAACCAAACCCGACATTTGGCCACAGTATCCCACCCAATTTTTCGACAACACATTACAAGAGATTTTGGGCCCATCCCAAGTGGATTGGTGCCGAAATCAGGTTCCAACGGTGGGCGGCCCGCCCGGGCGCCCTCGCACTGCTGCGAGCCTAATCTTCCTTTTTAGGAATGATTGGGGATTCATGGCAGATTGTTCTTTTTGTCATTTGTTTATTTTGCATTCCATCTTATGCTGCTTAGATAGCTTGTAATTTCGATTTCGTAATGCTTTGATCAAATCTTATCATGTTTTGTCGCTTTTGTTGTCCTCACTAACTTGCAGGTAGCAGCATCAAATTCCCGTTGATGGAGGCCAAATTGGGGAAATCTGACCATCTGGGTCTTCCCAAAATGCCTCCAATTAGCTAACCCCAAGTTTGCAGGTCTTTTGGAGCTCCCTAGATGTGACATTTTGGGCAGTATCACTTCGGCGCTTTGTTGCAGGTGAATTCGTTCTACCCCGGAGCGAATTACAGTCGAATCCGTCCCTCCCTGGAGCGAATTCAAATCGGTGAGGAATTTCTTGACTGTTCCTTTTGCAATGCCTTCTTGGTGATGTTTCTATGTCCTTGCCAAGTTTTCATGTCATTTGGATAAGTTTTAGTTACAGTTTAATTCATTTTCTCATCCGCTTATTGTAGGCTTGAGGATCGCATGCTTTGTCTTATTCGCAGGTGCTACTAACGGTTTCTTGTTCCTTTGAATGCAGGGTCTAGACATCGGAGGAGCAGCAAGGAATCAACACTCGTATACACAAGCGACGGCGACGTTTGGTCCGCCCATCTTACATGTGGGCACGCGGAAGAGGGATGGCTTTCCATTGATGTGACCAAGAGACAAGTTTGATGCTCCTCGCCCCTAAAAAGGGAGGAAGCGAATTGTAACCGAATTTGAAATACATCAATAAAAGAAGAGGGTTGTTTCATTCCATTTGGGTTCCAATTTGTCTATGCTTTCTCCATTTTACGCATTTTTAATTTGTAGCATCAAGTTTAGTTTCGTTCTTGCATCGTACTTGGAGTTTTTCCCTTTTTGTTTTCGTATCCTCGTGCTTTCAGTGGCGATCACGGTGGGACCTAGTCCTCTATTTTTAAGATCTGAGATCTGATCAAAATTTGGTGGTTTTGCTTGCAGGTATCGAGTTTTTGGATGCGGGACTGCTGTTCGTTCCAGCCTGAGGTGGATACAGGTCTGTAATTCGTCCTTCCTAGGGACGAATTGGAATCTGCCTGACCCTGTGACGAATTCAGTACTGTAATTCGTTCCTCCCCGGGATGAATTTCTGTCTATGCGGTTTCAGGACAAAAACTCAGAATCAGCAGATTTGGGCAGGGGCAAGGTAAGAACTCTAAACTTTTCTTATCTTTTTCTGTTTTCGGTTTTCTATTTTTCGTAGATTACTTGTTTGCTTAGGGAAAGTAGTTCTCCTTTGTTGTTTGCTTGTTTCATTTTGCAAAAATAAAAAGAACCCCACACATCACGTGGCATCATAAAAACCAAGGAGCTGGTCGTAAAACCCCAACCCTTGATCAAGACCAACGGTGGATTTCATCACCACCTTGGCTTGATTTTTGCATCCATTTACCCCGATTGCCATTGTTGCTAGACGTAAATCCTGATGAAAGCTGACCGAGTGTAGCTGGGGTGATTCCCAATGCACGAGGATAAGTCTTCTATGGTAGGTGTCATAAACAGGACAATCCCCCTTCCGTACCGCCTACGTTCCACGTACCATCTGCTCTCACGTACCTACAGTTTCCCTCACGTAAGGGCGGGTATATAGAGAGGTTGGTATATCGGCCCGGCAATGGTATATCGAAGGGGCGACCATTTATGGGAGTCATAAGAGCCATCATTTGCATTTAAACGTTCTTTACAAAAACCTTCAAAAACAAAAACAAAAATAAAAAACACACTAAACCAGGTTTAGGACACACTCTCAATATTTAAACGAGATAATCACCGTTTGTGTATGTGTGTGCTCATTTCTGTTTAGTGTAGCATAAAAAATCATAAAAGAGATAAAATCTACATAGCTTGTAGGAAAGCACCACCATGGTGTACACACGTAGCCAAGCCCAATCAAGGGCGAAAGCTACAGAAAGTGTACAAGGGGGCACAAGTCACCTCCGCTATAGCCCTAAGGACTTAGTCATACCGCCTTGGTGGCCTAACCCGCAAGAGAGTCCGCATCAGTCCATGTCAAGATGGAATTATAGGGACACCCCTTTGGGGGACACGCCCATCCGTCATAGCCCCTTTCGGGAAGAGTCCTTACACGTGGCACTCAACATAGATAAAAGGGCTCCCTTAGAAGCTCGATATGAGTGGCCACCATGCGATGAAGCGCTAGAATGGCAGAGGGTCCATGAGGAGAGGCCTCAAGATTATATCATCCCTTCATTGCCTCCTCTCACTGTCAGAAACAATAGGACAAATCCGGAGCACAAGGCTCCTCTGGCAAGGCGAGCCAACTCCGCCCGCCCCTTTCACACTTATGAAAGGGAGAACGAGGAAGACCCCTATCTTCCTCAAGAGCAATATACAGCATGGGAGCAATGCGCCTCCGCACCTGCTATTTACCAAAACCATCCTTCGAGGCCAGAGCCTCGAGTAAATGCCGCCAACCTCGATAGGGGGAAGCGACCTATAGAGATCTCGGATCACCGTGACCGAGATAAGTGCATGGGAGAGGCATCTAGGCCTCCGAGACTCAAGATGGTAGAACAGATTGACCTGGAAGTCGCCAGACATGCCACCCGCCAAGCGCAGATTACGCAGCTTGAGCAAGATCAACAACAACTAGAGCATTTATATCGCCTCAGTAAAGAGCGCATTAGGCACCAAACAGATGAGCTGTTGCATAACACCATGCCAGAGAGGGTTTCGACCCCTCGCACCCAAAGGGCAGAACCATATGAGAGGCGTAACCCCTTGGTACGAGACAGGTCCCCGTGACCTAACCAAGCGCTGCCTCCAAGACCTCCTAGACCTGAACGGGAGGCCACTCCCCGGAACAATGATGGGCTCCCTCCATGGGGACCCACTCATGGTCATAGGTCTCACCCAGAGACTCCTCAAGAAGCCTATGAGGAGTATGAACAAGAAGAAGAGTGGGCCGAAATGCCCTATCAAGGCGGAGGGGTTGCTATCCGGCCACCTCTCCACAGGCCTCAAGTCTCCCACAACCCACAATGGGAGCAAGTTAGAGAGGAAGAGATTAAGTCTTCTGATGCATATAAAGCGCTGCTAGAGCGTTTGGAGTCTATGGAAACCAAAGCTGCTGGGCCCCAAAAGCCCACGTTACGTCAACTCCGTAGTCATCCGGTGCATCCGTCCGTGCCTGCACCCCCTTATCCTGAGCACTTTAAGTTGCCTCAGCTGGCAATCTTTAAAGGTGAGGAGGATGCCCAAGAGCATGTGACGAGGTTCTTGAGCCAATGCTTTGGCATTCAGGACAATGATGCTTTGTTGCTGAGAACCTTTATAACCACATTCGTAGGCCCTGCCTCGGATTGGTTCACCCAATTGCTGAAGCACAACATCAGCAACTTGGATCAGTTAGTGGATGCGTTCCTCGAATGCTTCACCTTCAACACCAAGAAGAAGGCGTCACTAAGTGATTTGGCCAGCCTCAGGCAATATGAGGAAGAGACTATGGCGGCCTATGGGAATCGATGGAGGACTCTGCTTTCCAAGCTACCCTACCTTCCCCCTATGTCCGACCTTACATAGATGTTTTCAAGAAGTTGTTTGAGATCGATCTCTGTGCTATTGCAGCTGCAACAATATGCCACCTTAGAAGAGGCTCTGGCGCAAGCCAGAATCATCGAAGAGATCAAGATACAGGATGGCGAGATCGCCAAACCTAAGAAAAAATAATGGAACAAAAACACCAAAATAGGGACTACGCAACAGAAACCCGCCACGGTCAACCAAGTTGCTATAAATGTTCCTAAGCCTGCACAAGAAATACAGCCTCAAAAGGCTAACTATCAGGCAGTGCCCCCTAACAATTATGAAAGAGAAAACCAGAAATAGGGGCAAAATCAGCAGCGTCACCCTAGGCGATAGTTTACACCCTACACGGAGTCTAGGGACTCCCTATTTGACCGCTTGTCAGTGGCAAATTTGATCAACCTCCCGGAGATTCAAACCATAGATCCCAATGCACCGAAGCCTAAGGGGTACCGGGAGGACTTGTATTGTAAATTCCATCGACGAAAGGGACATGACCTTAATGCATGTTGGAAATTCAAAGGCTTGATACAAGACCTGATTGACAACAAGACATTGGTTGTAGACAACCCCGTAGCGCCAAACAACCAGCAAATGGGAGTTTTCAGAGACCCCTTGCCTACCCATGAGGCGCAGGCAAAACCCCTTCAAATCAATGAGGTGCAATAGAATTGCCCCATGCAGGGGTATGTAGGGATGATAAGTATAGTGACTAGGAACAAGAAATACCCAGGAGCTGCTCCCATGGCAGCCACAAGAGAAGTTCCATCAACGTCACAGCCTCAACAGAACCCTACGCAGCTGCCCCCGCCTAGACCCGTGGCCACGATTCGGACTAGACTTACCCAAAGTCTATGGACCACGTCGGCTAGGCTCTCCATATATGAGCTTATTCAACAATCAACGCCCCATCGGGAGGCTCTTATGGAGATATTGAAGGCTATCGAGTTGTAGCCCCAGGAACCGAATTCCTTCAACAACTTTGTGGGGCATGTCAAAAGATGCATCGAGCCAATCATCACTTTTTGGGAAGATGAAGTGAAGTTAGTGGCTGATGACATAGCGGATCCACCCCTACACGTTATCGCATGGGTCAACGGGATCCCCTATAAGAGGGTGTTGGTAGACACTGGCTCGTCTAGTAACATCATTACTACAACGGCATTGAAACATCTGAAGCTGTCGGCATCTCACATCATGGCCTCCACATATACACTACGAGCATTTAACGATGCAATATGCTCGACAGTCGGCACAATCGTCCTACCCATTCAAGTAGGACAAAAGATGATACCTACATTGTGCCATATTTTGGAAGGTGAGATGGCTTACAACATCTTGTTGGGCCGGCCATGGATCAGGGACATGAAGTGTGTCCCATCAATAGCTCATCAATGTCTGAAGTATACATTTGAAGGGGAGGTACATGTGGTCCCGACAGACTTAGAACCCTTCAAGTACTGCAATGCGATGCAGTTGATGCCGCAATCGACCCTTCCATCAATGCATTTGGATTTCCAGTTGAATCCATCTCGATAGGGTCTGATTTCGCAAGCATCCCCGAAGGCAGATCCACCAAAACCCCAGCCAGGCCCATCTTCATCAGTTGGTCCTTCATCAACGATGCCACCTATCATGGCCAAATAGAAGGACAAAGGGAAGAAACCCCTGGAGGAGGCACGACCTCTGGAAGAGGCGCCACAATCAGTCTCAAACATCTCTACCAAAGAGATGCCTAGTAAAATGGAAGTGGAGGCTCCTAGCCCACCCGACATGGAGTGGAGTCCGGAAGAGCTTCCGTTCCCTCCCCCTCAGTCACCAACAATCACTGTTGAAATGGCCAATACGGGCCTGGGGGAGTATCTGGTGTGGAATGTTGTAGCAACGCCCACACTAGAGTCCATGCAAGACATGGGGAGACCTCGCCTCCCCATTGGTACAATTGTTCCTCTAGGCTACCCGCCAAACCAGACAAACTTTGTGTATGGGGGCCTTGATCATGGCACTGAGCCATGCATGCAAGAGGACGAAGATGAAGAGCCTTTCGCAGAGGATGTAAACTATCTGTCCAACCCGGACTTCGCTCTGAGATATCTTGGCCAATGCAATTGGCATGGATACGGGTTAGGCCGGTATGAGCAAGGAGTGCGTGTCCTTTGCCAACCAAGATACCAAATGCCTTATGACAAGTCAGGCGTAGGGTTCAACCACCCCCTGCCCTTAGACATCTTGGTCGAAGACATGCAAGGCCCGAGGATAGGCCACAAGGGTGGATTGGCATCGGATCCATATGCCAACCCTAACACAACATACACATTGGGGGATTATCTCCCATGGTCAACAACCACCCTTGGTAACCTCAATCGCCCTTCCCCTTTGCTAGAGAGAGGCAAAAGTTTGGGGACCCACTTTCAGGGTGGATATAAATAGTGTCAAGAAGGATCTTCGGAGGATGAGTCAGACTATGAGCCAACATCATATGACCCCTTCGAATCAGATAGCAATCACTCGCAAGTGATTCCTATGGACGACTATCACGAGAATCTTTTGACAATGTTTCCTCTAGAGGCTCCAACTGAGCCAATGATACGTCAAGAGAATCAGGTCCCCCCATAGAGAGTGGAACAACCATAGTGGGGCCAGATAAATTTGCTTGAGCAAGGCGAGCCTTTAATGCCGCAAGCAGTCGGAGCCAACGAAGGCCTTTGGATCTCCGATAGTGATTATGAAGACGAAACAGAAATGGCATATCTTAATCACATGCGACAGATGCAACATCGGTGCCCCTTGGAGATTAATGACATATTTGAACAGATGAACATACTGCCAGGGCATGAGTGGTACGTAGACCCGACAGGGTGGGACCAGGTGTTGGATCCGTGGCTCCAGGTTTACGATGAGCACCTTCCACCCCGAGACCCTATAGTGACATCAGTGTCAAGGGTAGACCCTGTCTTCCTATCCACACATAGGGCCGATCCATTCGTGCCCATCCCTCTAGAGCCAGATCCAAAGCATAAAGAGCATCCAAGATGTCCGAGTAACCACACCCATGGTAATGGAGACCAAAATCATTCCATCAACATGATCTCCATTGATTTAACCGCCCCCATCCACAATCCGACCGATCCAGCACAGTCATTGTATCTAGACATAGATGCCATAGACTGGGATCACGTCGATTCCCCTCCATCCCCATCTGAGTACTGGCCGTTCGGTGAAATGCTTCATTTTACCCTAGGGCCAACTCAGGATATCTTCCATGTTGAAGAGGAACCCGAGGTTCCTAACGATGATTTAAACTCAGCAAATGATATCCATTTGATCCCGACTCCACACCAGTTGGAGGACGGATCCCACATGTCGGTCGAGGAGACGACCGACGTAGACATCGGCTCAGATCCAATGAATCCACAGATTCTCAAGTTGGGGGTAAGCTTATCCCCCGAAGAGCAAGCCGACTACATTGCCCTTCTCAAAGAGAAGAAGAAGGTTTTTGCATGGTCATACAAAGATATGTCGGGGCTAGATCCATAGCTAGTCACGCATAATTTAACGCTTGATCCGACAAGTCAAGCCTGTTAAGCAAAAACTATGCAAGATGCACCCAACAGTGGCCTTGATGGTCAAAGATGAATTGCAAAAACTATTGGATGCACAGTTTGTCATCTACGTGGATTATCCGCCATGGCTGTCCAACATGGTGCCCATCAAGAAGCCTGATGGGAGGATTCGCATATGCACTAATTTTCGTGATCTAAACAAAGCGAGTCCTAAGGATGATTTTCCCTTGCCTAGCATCGATGCATTGGTAGACGCTACAGCGGGCCACGAAATGCTATCCCTCATGGATGGTTTCTCGGGATACAATCAGATTCGTATCAATCCCGAGGACCAACTAAAAATGGCGTTCACAATGCCCTGGGGGACATTTTGTTACAAGGTCATGCCTTTTGGCCTTAAAAATGCTGGCGCCACCTACCAACGTGCCATGACGTACATCTTCCATGATTACATGCATAAAACTTTGGAAGATTACATGGATGATTTGTTGGCCAAGTCTCTCTTACGCCCAAATCATCTCGGTGACTTAAGCAAGATCCTCGATCGCCTCATGGAGCATAAAGTCAGACTGAATCCCAAGAAGTGCATTTTTGGCATCACATCTGGAAAGCTCTTGGGTTTCATAGTCTCAAAGCGAGGCATCGAGGTGGACCCAAACAAAGTCAAGGCAATCCTTGAAATGCTTCCCCCAACTACCATCAAGCAGCTCAGAAGTCTGTAGGGTAAGGTCGCGTCGATCAAGCGCTTCATAGCGCAGTTATCAGACAAGTGCCGACCCATGAACAAATTATTGCATAAAGGGGTAGCATTTCACTGGGATGACGAGTGCCAGTCAGCCTTTGATGACATTAAACAATACTTGGCTTCGCCACCAGTATTGGCACCACCTAGACCAGGAGTGTCGTTCTACTTATACATCTCAGCTACTAAGGTGGCACTGGGCGCCATGCTCGCCCAGAAGAATGAACTTCACAAAGAGCAGGCTACTTACTATCTTAGCCGCACCCTGGTCAGCTATGAACTTAACTATGCATACGTCGAGAAACTCTGCTTGGCAGTGGTGTTTGCTACCAAAAAGCTATGCCACTACATGCTGAGCAACACGACGTATGTTGTGTCTAAGGAGAATCCATTGCGATACATGATGAGTCATACTTATCATAGTAGTCGCACGGCAAAATGGATCATGTTGTTGATAAAATTTGACATAGAGTTTATTGGACAAAAATCCATCAAAGGACAGGTCATAGCCGATCAACTAGCAGAGGCTCCTATCGAAGACGATCAGCCTCTGGTCATAGAACTACCCGATGACGGGGTCTTCCATGTCTCGAAATCGCCTGATTCTGATGAGCCTGAGTCACAAGCCGACATAACCCTATTTTTTGATGGTTCTAAATGTGAGCAAGGGGGTGGCACGAGAATTGTATTCTTCACACCGCAAGGGGCTCCAATACCCTTGTCATTTAAATTAGACTTCCCGTGCACCAACAATAATGCAGAGTATGAAGCCTTGCTCATAGGTCTTCAGACAACAATCACCATGAACATTAAATGATTGAACATCTTTGGTGATTCGTTGTTAATCGTCAATCAAGTCAAAGGGGTATTCCAATGTAAATGCCCAGTTCTGTAGGCCTACAAAGCCCTTGTGGACAAATTCTTGGCAAAGCTTGAATGGTACGACATCGAGGCACTCCCTCGGTCATCGAATCATTTTGTGGACACTATGGCCTCTTTGGGGTCACTAATCCCGCAAGACCTTTCTGGTGATATGACAACCATTCAAGTCAAAACATTATCGCAATCCGTGATGGAGCGTGCAAGCTCCGATTTAACGCCAGGAATCCACATGATCCAGATTGAACCACCTCAGGATCGGTTCTCTCGAATCCATGACTATTTGAAGCACGCCAACTGGGGGGCCTTGTTCTCCCCTACTCCCCTTAATAGCAACACCACGCTATTCTTACAAGTTCTTTCCCGCTCAGCTTTTTCTAGGGATGAACTTCAAGAGGGATTGGCTGTTCATACCGTCGAGGCTTCTGATCAGCAGGATTGGTATTCACCCCTAAGGGACTACCTCAAGCTAGGTAACCTCCCACTTGGATTGACGCATGCCGCCAAATGAGCATTCAAGCAGAAAGCGGCAAAGCATGTCTTGTTAGGAGACATTTTGTACCGTCGTAGCTATGAAGGAATCCTCCTTCGATGCTTGGACCAACAAGAGTCCACTTGGGCGATCGCCCAAGCGCACGATGGTACGTGTGGTGGCCACTTCAGTGGTATGGCCATCGCCAAGCGCATTCTTTGCATGGGCTACTATTGGCCATATTTAGAGCGAGATTGTTGCGCATATGTGAGGAAGTGCATGAAGTGTCAACATCATGCCAATTTGACACACGTACCTTCCCAGGCCTTGCAGCCGATCCAGTCGGCTTGGCCATTTTTATAGTGGGGCTTAGATCTAATCGGAAAGATCTCCCCTGCATCGTCAGGTCATCATACGTTTATCATAATGGCCACAGAGTACTTCACCAAGTGGGTGGAAGCGGTTTCGCTAACCTCTACGACTGGACCCCGCATTGTGGAGTTCATTTTGCATAACATCATATGTCATTTTGGTATTCCATCCAAGATAATCTCGGATAATGGGACGTCATTCAAGAACAAATATGTGCGTGCTTTGACCACAAAGTACAAAATTTAGCATAGTTTTTTGACACCCTATTATCCACAGGAAAATGGGCAAGCAGAGGCGTCAAACAAAATGCTAGTTGCCATCCTCAAAAAGACAGTCGTCGACAGTCATAAGGATTGGCACATTCAGATCCCACTTGCCCTGTGGGCTTACCGCACTAGCATTCGGACACCCACTAGGGCAACTCCATTTTTTCTTGTGTATGGCTCCGAGGCTGTCATGCCTCTTGAGTTGGAAATTCCCTCCCTGCGCATATCAATGCAAGAGTTCATCGATGATGACACTGCACGGCAGGCCCGGTTAGACCAGCTTACGTTGCTCGATGAACGACGCGTTAATGCTCTTGAGCATTTACGTATCTATCAAGAGCGGCTAAAGAAAGCATACAACATGAGAGTTCACCTGAGGGACTTTCGAGGTTGGTGACTTGGTCTTGAAGGAAAACCAGCAGAACTCTAGTTTGTCGTCCCATCTCAGGGACAAGTTCACGGAAAATTGGTTAGGTCCATATGTAATTGATAGCAAGATAGGACCCGGGACGTACCGGCTAGCTTCCCTTGATGGAGTCAAAGAACTCGAACCCTTGAACATCAGTCATTTGTGACCATTCCATATCTAAAGCAGCCAATCCCAAAATGCTCCAAGGATTCCCGCAATCGCTTGGTCAATCCCAAAATGCTCCAAGGATTCCCACAATCGCTTGGTCAATCCCAAAATGCTCCAAGGATTCCCGCAATCGCTTGGTCAATCCCAAAATGCTCCAAGGATTCCCGCAATCGCTTGGTCAATCCCAAAATGCTCCAAGGATTCCCGCAATCGCTTGGTCAATCCCAAAATGCTCCAAGGATTCCCGCAATCGCTTGGTCAATCCCAAAATGCTCCAAGGATTCCCGCAATCGCTTGGTCAATCCCAAAATGCTCCAAGGATTCCCACAATCGCTTGGTCAATCCCAAAATGCTCCAAGGATTCCCGCAATCGCTTGGTCAATCCCAAAATGCTCCAAGGATTCCCACAATCGCTTGGTCAATCCCAAAATGCTCCAAGGATTCCCGCAATCGCTTGGTCAATCCCAAAATGCTCCAAGGATTCCCGCAATCGCTTGGTCAATCCCAAAAATGCTCCAAGGATTCCTGCAATCGCTTGGTCAATCCCAAAAATGCTCCAAGGATTCCCGCAATCGCTTGGTCAATCCCAAAATGCTCCAAGGATTCCCGCAATCGCTTGGTCAATCCCAAAATGCTCCAAGGATTCCCGCAATCGCTTGGTCAATCCCAAAAAGCTCCAAGGGTTCCCCCAATCGCTTGGTCAAAAGAAAAATAAGAAATATCAAAAACAATAAAATCATCAAAAATAACAAAAACTTGCATCTCATCTCCATGCATGCTCAAAATCATCACAAAATTAAAAATCTCTTTTTACATCTCATTTTCATACTCACCAAGATCAATCCATCAAAAACACAAAAATAATAGTTGCATTAAGCATCGCATCCATACATTTGCATATTTGTGGTCATACAAGTCAAGGCACCATAGATCTGTAATTACTTGGCAAAGTCCATCTTCATTCCATATCTCTCCGTTGTATAAACAATCCATCAAAAATAAAATGCTATCCATATTTCTGCCATACTATAGTCAGTTGTCTTCTAATGTATCGAGAGTTTTTGTCATTCAGTCGCCAATAGCTTTCTAACCAAAACTGTACAAAGTTAGATAGCTTTTACGAAGGTAGAATTTTACTTGGATCACACCTTGTTACGTAGCATCCCAACACAAATTAAAACACATAAACATTCCCAAGTTGTGTGAACGAAAGATGAACCCTGCAAAGCAATCCAGGTCGCCATAAGCGAAACGGTTATCTTGCTCATCCCCCTATGCGAATGACCCCAAAGAATGCTGAGAGTTGGCAAAAGGACAAGCATCCTCCCTACCCAATTCCCCATGAATCCCAAGTTCTCAAAAGTTGCAAAACATCAAAATTTGCACATGTCAAAACTCCAAAAATTTGACATCACCCTCAAAGTGCATACATCAAAAGGCACATACAATAGTGATTCTCATCACTCCAAATCCAAATCCCTTGCTCAAAAGAAAAACAAAAAATATTATATAACAAAAATAAACAAGTGATTTTTATCACTATAAAAGAGCAAGTATCCCAATACAATTGAAGAAAAGAAGGGAGTTGAACTTGAATCCCTGGAACTCTCAGCATTTCGGAAGGTCATGAGATAAACCTCAGTACCGGTTTGGTTGATAGCCTATCGGTCACTCGTGGCAAACCTCCCGCATGACGATATATCTGCCGCATTAACTTGTGTGCAGATCAATGTTTGCATGTGGATGAGCTAGCTTATGGTATCCTAGATTGCACCGCAGATTAATCTGACTAAATACAACAAAGGAGTTAGTGGAGCTAATTAGGTGATCCTCAGTATAGGTTTGGTTGATAGCCTATCTGGCATCGGCGGTATCCCGACAAATGCCACATCAACCGAACTCAATTGCACACACAGGGATGTGAAATAACTTGGTCAAAGACAAGTCCGATTCATACCTTGTTCAAAGTCTTGTCAGATAAAAGTACATCCTTGGCTAGTTAGTTAAAACATCTGAATCTCAGAAAACCTAACTACATTCTAAACCAATCGTAATATCTTTTCAGCTTTACTTCACCATCGAAAAATACAAAAATAACATACAAGAAAAGACATGTATGCCTACAAAGCTATCTCAGCAATCGCCTATAAAAAGCTATAGACAGTCTATGGTGCCACCGCCAAAAAAAACATCACAAATTCAAATCACCAATCATCATTTCCACCCGCATCTCATATAAGTTAGAAACATTTGCATTCATCAGAACACATGCATCCATTTAGATAAATTAACATACATACATACACATTCATCAATCATTATGCATAACATCAAATCACGACACATGTATAACACAAATAAAATCATATGTATATATATCATCAAAATGGCCCGTAGGCTACAATAATCGGTCATCTGACCCCGCAAAAATATAGCAAAAACTCAAAAACCCCCAAAGCCTAGGGCATCGGCCACCATGATCATGCAGGATCGGTGCGACGGGAACTACCCCCCATGGTGTGGGTCCTGTGGGACCTCTCAGGGTGACTGCTGCTCACCCCCGCACCATGCCCACTAGCCCCCCTCGTCCAATCGCCTGTGATGAGATGATGCTGACTGCTCAGTATCACTGCCCCTCGTCCGGTGTGATGAGCCACCTCCAGAGGGCTCAGGTACCCGCCCCCCAAGGCGGATGATCTCCCCCTCCAAATCCATCTAGTGTCGGCACCACTCCACCTCCCATCGATGGTACATCACGACTACATCATTGCATTGTGCCAGCTACGTCCGTAGGAGATCTCTCTCCCGGGAAGTTTTGGCCTCCCCCTTCGGCTGGTGATGTGCAACCCGTGTGCTCTCCCGCTATGCTAGCTAAGCCTACATTATATCTATCTCCCATAATGCATCCCCCAGCTCCTCATCATGCCTCCATAGTAACTCCTCCAATCATGCATTCTCAGCATGTAACCCTGCATCCATGTCCTCATCATCTGCCTGAGGCATGGGCATCTCTAGAATAGTAGCCTGCTCTGGCTCCCACTGCTCCATGATGTCCTGCATCTTCGGCTGATCCGGAGCCCCAAGATCCGCATCCATACCATCCACCTCCACCATCTTTGCATCCTCCAGTGGAGCTCCCCAGTCATCACCTAGTGCCTCGGCTACTACCTCCACAACTCCTAGTGGCCCCTCACCTCGCCATCATTGTAGGGTCCACCACTGGTCATACTCTGTAGTAGTCCCGATGTCATCCACGTCCGAGATGTCAATCACCATGTCTGAATCCTTGCCAAGTGGTGCAATGACCGGCCGATCCAGAGTCCTCTCATCCCCTCGACGTCGATAGACCATGGGTTCACCAGGAAACCCCTGGCGCACCCCAAACTGTCATGTCACTCGACTGTATGGGAAGAACTCATGCTCGGTCCCATGCCACCCAATCAGCCATCGACCCCTGTGTACCCACCGAAGCCACTCTACAACCTAAGGCCAAGTTGGATAGTCTCGATAGGGGTGCCAGAACACCTCCCCCAGAGCGAGCTAAGCGAAGGCATCAGCATAGTGCCCTACAGCACCTGCCCACCGCCGACTCTGTCCCTGCTCCTTAGATCGCCACCACAGTGCCATGTAGCCTATATCCTTATCCTCCATCTCCCCCTAAGTCTTCCATCGTAGCCTTGCCGACCTCTCAAATGCTATGTGCTGCTAGGCCCAGCTCTGCAACATATAACTACAGATGATCCCCTTTTGCCTATGACAACGGACCTCGTACAGCTCCCCATAGAGCTGTTCCAGCAGTGTCTGTCCCCACCTCATGATCAATGGTGCCTCCATTGAGAACTCAACAAACCGGTGAACCACATCCAGTAGGTTACATGAGAACCTCACACCTGACGATTCAGGCAACAACATGTTGGAAATGAGGCCCATAAGTACTGCGTGCCTCACTCCCAACACCCCCCTCTCTAGCCACCATCGAACTAGAATGTCGCAAATCTGGAAGTCAAGCTCTGACCTCTCCATTGGGCTCTCTATGCCCAACTCCTCTCCGTTCCCAAAGCACCGTATCAGTACAGTTGTCCACTGGTCACACGGTGACGTCTTGATTGGCAGTCCATCTATCGAAATCTACAGAATCCGATAGATGTCCTCTAGTGTCACTGTCATCTCCCCTATTGGGAGATGGAAGGTGTTGGTCCAAGGATCCCATAGGTTGATCAAGGCCATAAGATAGACCCGATCCCTAACCACAGGCTCCAGTCGAGTCACCTGATTGATCCCAAGAGCATCAAGCCATTCCCAGTCAGCCACAGTTAGCGCCCCACACGCTTCGACAAAAGCAGTAGGTACACGATACTAGATCTTCACAACCTGCACAAGAAACAACGCAAAACATTAAAAATCATGAAAAACTATACAAAAAAAACATGAATATACAGCACTACATGAAAGTGTATAGCTCAAAAGCAACATAAATTCACAAAAAAAAAATTTAAAACCAAAAAACAAAAAAAAAATAGTTGTCAGTCTTAGGGTTTCTGTACTCTAAGTTAAAACTGACAAAATAAAAACAACAACAAACAATGTTCAAAATACAGTTTGTCAGTCCTAGGGTTTATGTACTCTAAGTTTAAAACTGACAAAGTCTGCAAAAAAAAGCAAAACAAAATTTTAATAACAGTTTTTTAGCCTAAGGTTTTCACCTACTTTTTAAAACTCACAAATCTAAACCTAAAAAACTAGGGTTTTACGTTCCTAGGGTTTTCGTGTAACAAAAGCATCACATAACACAAAATTATTCTCTTACCTAGGGTTTACCTTAGTGTAAAATGGAATGCAAATTTTAGACGTTAATTACATCTTGTCAAGATAAAGTTCCACTCGGATTTCATTTTCAAGCATAAATAAACAAATAACTTGAAAATATAAAGCAAACAAATGAGGAGGACCACTTACTGGTCTCGCTTTGGCTCTACCGATCGATCTGGTTTGTGCACTCATGGTGTCAGGAGAAATTTGGCAGTGCTTCGCTTCACAGAATTCACCTCCTCCTCCTCAGAGCTCCAAATCGCCAGAAAAAGCAAGTGCAAATGAGCCTAAAACCTAGTTTTGGCCTTTAAATAGTCTTTTTGAGCCTGTAATCGTTCCTCCCTAGAATGAGCACTCTGGTTAGCACTCATCCCACCCTGGAACGAATACTACATAGGAATTCGTCCCACCCTGGAATGAATTTAGCACACAAATTTCAAAAATAACAAAAAAATGAACAAAATGACCCAAAAAAAGCAATAAAGCTTACCCGATGAAAGTGCTTTTGCATTTGACATCTCGGGTATGTAAAACTGATTTCACGATTACAAATCCTCACTATCCTACTCCCTAAGAAGGCTACCATAGCTGGACCGCTCCACGGGAAGATGGATCTTCGAGAATTTCATCCCCAAACAGCGTCACCAAAAGGGTTAACACCCACCAAAAACAGGTCTAAATGTCAGAAAACTACACACACATTCAATGCTAAACATCTAATGGCACCCTTACCTAAGTCAACTTGGGTCAAGTGACTCGTTGCTTTTCTCATGAAGGTCATTCCCTCATCGATTCGTCGCTTGAGGGCGTAGTCACACTTAGTCACTAATCAACACACACACACCCAATCATGGAAAATGGCATGCATTCAAAGGATAATTGACAAATACAATCATGCCCCTACTTGGGGCAGTAAATAAGCAATAGTCACAAGCTAATCAAATCACTTGGCATTCATGAATCATTAACTCTAGGTTACCACAGACAAAATGTTGCGCCCTTTGTCTATTCATGACTGATCAATTTCCAAGCTCAAGTAACACCTCATCGAAAAATGTTAACACTTGAATGGAGTTCCTTCGCTCGTCAGAATCAAGGATTCAAGAATGCATGCCATTTCCATGCTTGGGGCATCAAGAGTTGGTTAGGTTACTAAGAAACCCTAATCATTAGTTCTTTGGTTATCTATTTTTGCTCGGCACTGCGCCATGCACAACACATCCCAAAAAGGGGCATCTGTAGACACCAAAATAGCACCAATCCAATTATGTGACCGCAAACACTGATCGCATTGACACACACAGCCCCAAGGGTAGCCCCTAGAGGTTAAACAGTGGTCCTAACCACTCTCATAGCAGTTTTGGGAGGTCAGAGATCAATTTGGCACCTTCTAGGCACTTTGCTTAGAATTTGTCCCTCCTTGGGACGAATTCAAAATGGGATTTGTCCTCCCCTGGGATGAATATAGAATTCACTCCAAGGTCGGACAAATTTTAGGTTTGACAGGCAAAAAGTCAAATCTTGACAAATGGCAGCTCAGATCCGCCACTTAATGCTTCCTTCATAGCATGGGAGTGTGGGTGAGCATTTTCGAGCGTTAGAGGCTGTTATAAGGGCAGTCATGAATTCCCTATTTAGGGAGGGGTCTACCTCCCCCTAGGAAGGCATGATTGCCAAGTGGTGCCTCTGCATGCCCAATTCAAGAGACCTCCAAGTCTATAAATTGGTGAGTTTCCTCACCCTAAAAGACAGAGAAGGAGCATTTTGGAGCAACGAAGTGCTGTCGTTTTGCTTTCACACCTATTCCCATTTTGAATTGTGCCTTTCACACCCTTGATCTATTTTGGAGAAGAGGTCATTGGGTGGTCATTGGAAGCACAAATCCGGAACCAAACCTGACATTTGGCCATAGTATCCCACCCAATTTGTCGACAACACCTTACAAGAGATTTTTGACCCATCCCAAGTGGATTGGTGCCGAAATTAAGTTCCAACGGTGGGCAGCCTTCCCGGGCACCCCCTGCACTACTGTGAGTCTAATATTCCTTTTTAGGAATGATTGGGGATTCATGGTAGATTGTTCTTTTTGTCATTTGTTTATTTTGAATTCCATCTTATGCTGCTTAGATAGCTTGTAATTAATGCTTTGATCAAATCTCTGGCTTATTCGAAGCCCCAAGATCCGCATCCATACCATCCACCTCCTCCATCTCCACATATTCCAATGGAGCTCCCCTGTCATCACCTGGTACCTCGACTGCTGCCCTTGCACCTCCCAGTGGCCCCTCGCCTCGCCATCATCGTAGGGTCGACCACTGGTCATACTCTGTAGTAGTCCCGACGTCGTCCACATCTAGGATGTCAATCACCACGTATGAATCCTCGCCAAGTGGCATGATGACTGGTTGATCCAGAGTCCTCTCATCCCCCTGACGCCGATAGACCACGGGTTCACCATGCAACCCCTGGTGCACCCCAAACTGTCATGTCACCCAATTGTATGGGAAGAACTCATGCTCGGTCCCATGTCTCCCAATCAGCCATCACCCCTTGCGTACCTACTAGAGCCACTCTCTAGCCTCAAGCCAGGCTGGACAGTCTTAGTAGGGGCGCCAGAACAAATCCCTTGGAGCGAGCCGAGCGAAGGCATCAGCATAGTGCCCTACAGCACTTGCCCATTGCCGACTCTATCCCTACTCCTCAGATCACCGCCACAGCTCCGCATAGCCTATATCCTTATCCTCCATCTCCCTTCGAGTCGTCCATGGTAGCCCCGCTGACCTCTCAACTGTTATGTGCTACCAGTCCCAGCTCTGCAATAGATAACTATAGTTTATCCCCTTTCACCTCTGGTAGTGGACCTCGTACAACTCCCCATAGAGCTATGCCAGTAGCGTCTATCCCCACCTCATGATCAATGGTGCCTCTATCGGGCACTCAACCAACCGATGAACCACATCCAATAGGTTCCATGGGAACCTCGCACCTAATGAGTCAGGAAATAGCATGTTGGAAATGAAGACCATAAGTACTACGTGCCTCACTCCCAACACCCCCCTCTTTAGCCACCATCGACCTAGAATATCGCAAATCTGGCAGTCAAGCTATGCCCTCTCCATTGGGCTCTCTACACCTAACTCCTCCCCATGCCCAAAGCACCATATCAATACAATTTTCTGCTGGTCATGTAGTGACATCATGATCGGCATTCCATCTATCGAAATCCACAGAATCTGATAGACATCCTCTAGTGTCACTGTCATCTCCCTTGTTGGGAGATGGAAGGTGTTGGTCCAGGGATCCCACAGGTTGATCAAGGTCATCATACAGGCCCGATCCCCAACCACAGGCTCCAGTTGAGTCACCTGATTGAGCCCAAGAGCATCAAGCCATTCCCAGTCAACCACAGTTAGCACCCCACACGCTTCGAAAAAAGTAGTAGGCACACAATACCGGCTCTTCACAACTTGCACAAGAAACAACGCAAAACATTAAAAATAATGAAAAATTGTACAACAAAAACATGAATATATAGCACTACATGAAAGTGTACAACTCAAAAGCAACAGAAATTCACAACAAAAAAATTTTTAAAACCAAAAAACAAAAAAAAAAAATAGTTGTCAGTCTTAGGGTTTCTGTACTCTAAGTTAAAACTAACAAAATAAAAACAGCAACTAACAATGTTCAAAATATAGTTTTTTAGTCCTAGGGTTTATGTACTCTAATTTTAAAACTGACAAATTCTGCAAAAAAAAGCAAAACAAAATTTTAATAACAGTTTTTTAGCCTAGGGTTTTCGCCTACGTTTTAAAACTCACAAATCTAAACCTAAAAAACTAGGGTTTTACGTTCCTAGGGTTTTTGTGTAACAAAAACATCACATAACACAAAATTATTCTCTTACCTAGGGTTTACCTTAGTGTAAAATGGAATGCAAATTTTAGACGTTAATTACATCTTATCAAGATAAAGTTCCACTCTAATTTCATTTTCAAGCATAAATAAACAAATAACTTGAAAATATAAAGCAAACAAACAAGGAGGAACACTTATTGGTCTCTCTTCGGCTCCGTCGCTCGATTCGGTTTATGCACTCATGGTGTCAGGAGAAATTTGGCAGTGCTTCACTTCACAGAATTCACCTCCTCCTCCTCAAAGCTCCAAATCGTCAGAAAAAGCAAGTGCAAATGAGCCCAAAACCTAGTTTTGGCATTTAAATAGGCTTTTTGAGCCTATAATCGTTCCTCCCTAGAATGAGCACTCTAGTTAGTGCTCGTCCCACCCTATAATGAATACTACATAGGAATTTGTCCCACCTTGGAACGAATTCAACACACAAATTTCAAAAATAACAAAAAAATGAACAAAATGACCCAAAAAAAGCAATAAAGCTTACCCGATGAAAGTGCTTTTGCATTTGACATCCCGGGTATGCAAAACCGACGTTGGGGTTACAAATCCTCACTATCCTACTCCCTAAGAAGGCTACCATAGCCGGACCACTCCACGGGAAGACGGATCTTCGAGAATTTCATCCCCAAATGACGTCGCCAAAAGGGTTAACACCCACCAAAAATAGGTCTAAATGTCAGAAAACTACACACACATTCAATGCTAAACATCTGATGGCACCCTTACCTAAGTCATCTTGGGTCATGTGACTCATTTATTTTCTCATGAAGGTCATTCCCTCATCGATTCGTCGCTTGAGGGGGTAGTCACACTTAGTCACTAATCAACACACACACACCCAA
This sequence comes from Wollemia nobilis, assembly GCA_028583015.1. Lineage (NCBI taxonomy): Eukaryota > Viridiplantae > Streptophyta > Pinopsida > Araucariales > Araucariaceae > Wollemia > Wollemia nobilis. The sequence continues at coordinate 7,850,975 of JAQPPZ010016717.1, read as the reverse complement.
TCATGGAAAATGGCATGCATTCAAAGGATCATTGACAAAGACAATCATACCCTTACTTGGGGTAGTAAACAAGCAATAGTCACAAGCTGATCAAATCACTTGGCATTCATGAATCATGAACTCTAGGTTACCACAGACAAAAGGTTGTGCCCTTTGCCTATTCATGACTGATCAATGTCCAAACTCAAGTAACACCTCACCGAAAAAGGTTAACACTTTAATGGAGTTCCTTCACTCATCAAAAGCAAGGATTCAAGAATGCATGCCCTTTCCATGCTTGGGGCATCAAGATTTGGTTAGGTTACTAAGAAACCCTAATCATTAGTGCTTTGGTTATCTATTTTTGCTTAGTGTTGCGCCATGCACAGCGCATCCCAAAAAGGGGCATTTGTAGACACCAAAATAGAACCAATCTGATTATGTGACTACAAACGCTGATCGCATTGACACACACAGCACCAAGGGTAGCCCCCATAGGTTAAACAGTGGTCCTAACCACTCTCACAATAGTTTTGGGAGGTCAGAGATCAATTTGGCACCTTCTAGGCACTTTGCTCAGAATCTGTCCCTCCCTAGGATGAATTCAAAATGGGATCTGTCCTCCCTTGGGACGAATACAGAATCCGCTCGAGGGTGGAATGAATTCCAGGTTTGACAGGCAAAAAGTCAAATCTTGACAAATGGTAGCTCAAATCCGCCACTTAATGCTTCCTTCATAGCATGGGAGTGTGGGTGAGCGTTTTCGAGCGTTAGAGGTTGTTACAAGGGCAGTCATGAAGTCCCTATTTAGGGAGGGGTCTCCCTCCCCCTGGGAAGGCATGATTGCCAAGTGGCGCCTCTACATGCCCAAATTCAAGAGACCTCCAGGTCTATAAATTGGTGAGTTTCCTCACCCTAAAATACATAGAGAAGGAGCATTTTGGAGCAATGAAGTGCTATCGTTTTGCTTTCACACCTATTCCCCTTTTGAATTGTGCCTTTCACACCCTTGATCTCTTTTGGAGAAGAGGTCATTGGGTGGTCATTGGAAGCACAAATCCATAACCGAACCCGACATTTGGCCACAGTATCCCATCCAATTTGCCGACAACACCTTACAAGATATTTTGGACCCATCCCAAGTGGATTGGTGCCAAAATCAAGTTCCAACGGTGGGCGGCCCGCTCGAGCGCCCCCCGCACTACTGCGAGCCTAATCTTCCATTTTAGGAACGATTGGGGATTCATGGCAAATTGTTCTTTTTGTCATTTTTTTATTTTTCATTCCATCTTATGCTTCTTAGATAGATTGTAATTTTGATTTCGTAATGGTTTGATCAAATCTTATCATGTTTTATTGCTTTTGTTGTCCTCACTAACTTGCAGGTAGAAGCATCAAATTCTTGTTGATGGAGGCCAAATTGGGGAAATCTGACCATCTGGGTCTTCCCAAAATGCCTCCAATTAGCTAACCCCAAGTTTGCAATGCTTTTGGATCTCCCTAGATGCGACATTTGGGGCAGTATCACTTCGACCCTTTGTTGCAGGTGAATTCGTTCTACCTCGGAGCGAATTACAGTCGAATCCGTCCCTCCCCGAAGAAAATTCAAATCGGTGAGGAATTTCCTAACTGTTCCTTTTGCAACACCTTCTTGGTGATGTTTCTATGTCCTTGCCAAGTTTTCATGTCATTTGGATAAGTTTTAGTTACAGTTTAATTCATTTTCTCATCCGCTTATTGTAGGTTTGAGGATCGCATGCTTTGTCTTATTCGTAGGTGCTACTAACGGTTTCTTGTTCCTTTGAACATAGGGTCTAGACATCGGAGGAGCAGCAAGGAATCAACACTCGTATACACAAGCGACGGTGACGTTTGGTCCGCCCATCTTACATGTGGGCACGCGAAAGAGGGATGGCTTTCCATTGACGTGACCAAGAGACAAGTTTGATGCTCCTCACCCTAAAAAGGGAGGAAATGAATTGTAACTGAATTTGAAATACATCAATAAAAGAAGAGGGTTGTTTCGTTCCATTTGGGTTCCAATTTTTCTATGCTTTCTCCATTTTATGTATTTTTAATTTGTAGCATCAAGTTTAGTTTTGTTCTTGCATCGTGCTTGGAGTTTTTCCCTTTTTGATTTCGTATCCTCGTGCTTTCAAATAGAATACATTATACTATATTCATAATTTGATGCTTCTTCTTGGTTGTCTAAAGAGACTCTATGGTTTAAAAACCTCTCCAAACATAGGTGTTTTTTTTTCTTTTTATAATTTTTTAATTTCAATTTCAATTTTATCTTATTCTTTTCATATTCTATTTTTTATCTCATTCAATATCACAATATCCTATGCTAATTTAGTTCAAGATTTTATCTTAGCAACTACACGTTGTATAGGACATGAATTTTTTTAAGGATACACAATCATATACTTTAACTTCATAGATTTTTTTTTTTTTTTTAAATCATGCTCTAGGTTTGCAAATTCATCACTGTATATTTGCATTTCTATTTGTAATATTCAAGGTTGTACACATATGTAAGTGCTTAACATACTGTTAAAAAATACTTAATAAACATATTTAAATGTAGTATATGAAAATTAAAAAGTATAATGTATAAGACATTAAGATATAAAAATACAAATATGTTAAAATGCAAATAAGAAATATTTATACATTATCAAAATATATTTATATGTTATTACCACACTTATATGCTATTATACATGTACCTGATATACATCGAGTATACCCTAAAGAAACTTGTATTGATTTTAAACATGCGAATTTAATTATTAAAAATAATAAATAATTAATTTTTACCTTGAAAATATAATTACATTATTTTTTGATCACCTGTTTGCTTATTATATTGAATAATCATATAGCTTTACAACTTGTCATCACATCCTCTTATAAAGTCTGAGTTCTTTTTTACCATTAATAAAATAGGGTTTTGAAAGGATCTTCACAACCTTTTACAAAGCAAAAGTTTCAAATGCAACCACTTAGGGACCACCGAACAACACCAGCTGGTGCCCAAAAACAAACAACTAGGAGACCACATAGATAAAAAAAAATCCCAAACAATCCTCTTAGCCACGTTCCTCGCCTTTCTCAAAGGATTTGTCCATCACCTCATAAAGGTCTTTCTTAAAGGATTCATCCACTATCCCATGAAAGTATTTCTTAAAGGATTCGTCCACTCTCCCATGAAAGGATAGTGCAAAATCAAGAACAAGAAACAACTACTCCCTCAAATGGTGGAAAATTAAAGTGTGAGTTTTTTTTAAATAAAGGGGTAAAAATTTATTGATAAAAAGTATGGATTACAAAGTACAACTGAGCTTCCAACTAAGACTCAAATAAATATCCAAATAGGCTAAAACCACTAGACTAGAATGACACCCGAAAAAGACAACAAGAAAAAACCACATTAAGTTTGTACATCCTTGTGGATCAACTCCCACAGGTGTTGAGAGTCCCCAGATGGGAGACTCTCCTAATTATCGATACTCCAAGGATCCAATAGCTCAGAAGCCCTTTTGGCTAGGTAATTAGCAACCACATTCCATTCCCTTGGAATGTGCACAAAGGATATAAGTTCTAACTCTTCACTCATTCTAAGAATTTGAATGGCTACAAAGGCCAACTGCCAATTAACTTCCTCCACCTTTTTATTGTTTAAAATATTAACCACAATTTGAGAGTCAAACTCATAGATAATCCTATGCTAACCAAGAGAAAAACCCCTCTACAAGGCCTCAAGAATTGCAAGAGCTTCCATAAAATTGTTGGAGTGAACACCTTTATAAATGGAAAAGAAAAAATTGACACCACCAGTAGAATATCTCCCAACACCGCCAATGCCAGCATGTCCAGGATTACCCCTAGATGATCCATCAGTATTAATTTTTAAAACTCCTCTAGGGGGTGGCCTCCACCTACCATCTCTCCTAACCTTCTTGCTGAGCTGAGGAACCCTACTAGGGCTAGAAGAGTTCACACCATCCCCAAAGAGACCAAGGGCTTGTTGTACCTTCTCCTCCCTAGAATCCAAAAGAGGGTCCACATCACATTTGCTATGGATGGTTTCCTAAACCATATATAGGATCCTTTGCTAGATTTGTTGAATAGCCAAATAATTGCCCTAAAATATGTGTCGGTTCCATTCGAGCCAAATTTTCTAGATGATGCAATAAGGGCCCAAATTCCAAGCCACTCGAAGGAAGGGGGCCTTGGCCGGAGGTCTGCCCAAACTACTCCAAAACTCCACCAGGGACAGCACATGAAAACATGGATGGTTCTAGGCGCTCCACCAACGGTGCCAAATATCTCTGGCAAAGGAGCATTGGAAAAATAAATGAGAAGAGTCATCCTCATTATTACTACAAAGGACACAAAAAGAGGGACCTTGAAATCCCCTCTTTCTCACATTATCCCAAGTGAGGCATTTATTACGAGCTACCAACCAGAGAAAGAAGTTACATTTTGGCTAGGCAAATTTGTTCCACACATTTTTCCACCAAGTGACAAGAAGACTCCCATACTTTTGCTTATCAAGAACCTGATAACCATAGGCTATCGAGTAGGTTCCCTTAGGATCAGGGTTCCAAGCCATAATATCTTTATCCCTAAATGAAGAACAAGGCCTCCTCGTAATAATAAGAGCAAGCACCTCTTTGTCCTTGGCCAGTCCCCCTGGGGCCATTCTTGTGGATCTTTCCACTTGTACATCTCCATATTTCCAAAAGACTAGATTTTTTTAAAGTCCTCCACACGAGACCAACCTGCTTCCAAGAAAAAAATGCTTAGGGAATGTAACCTAGGATATTGATTCAAGATAGGAGGGTGGCCATCCCAAGAATCCTCCCAAAAAAGAGTATTTGATCCTTGATTGCAAATCCAGAACAAACCCTGCTTGATTAAATTAGCTCCTCTTTTCAAAGTGTCCTAGATAACTGAACCTTTCCCAACCAAGCTGACTCTAGGGATCTCAACCTCATAAATACCTCTCAAGTATTTACAAGATAATATTTTAGCCCAAATCTGATCTTGAGAGGTACACCATCTCCAATAAAGTTTTGCAACCAAAGCCTACCCAAAAAGAGTTGTCTGTCTCAACCCAAGGCCTCCCTCTTACACCGGCCTACATATAGAATCCCACCTAACCAAACTCTATTTAGATTGATCAAGTTTTCCAGACCATAAAAATTATATTGACAAAGCATCCATGTCCTTGATGAAGTGAGAGGGAGCTATTTGTATAAAACATCTATAAATGGGTAAATCTTGAACAATATATTTTAAAAGCAACACTCTACCTATAGTGGATAGCCATATGAAAGTCTAGTGATTCACCTTCCTTCTAAAATTATCAAGCATAGACTACCAAGAAGATCTAGGTAGAGGATGAGATGAAATTGGAATACCAAGATAAATGAATGGGGGAGTCCCAACCTGGAATCTTAGAATACGAGCAATCATGGCTTGAATAAGAGGAGGGGTATTGAAGAAGAAAATAGAATACTTGTCCTCATTAATCAACTGTCCAGAAGCACCAAGATATATTTCAAGAGACTGTCTAATATTTCCAGCTTCCCTGATAGTGGCAACTCCCAATAAAGTAGTATCATCAACAAATTGAAGGTGGGAAAGAGGTGGCAAACTACTATCCCACTTCCACCCTTGAATGAGACCCTACATGACTTGAGACTTGAGCAATCTTCCCAACCCTTCCGCCATAATGATAAACAAATAAGGAGATAAAGGATCTCCTTGCCTCAATCCCCTTGAGGCCTCAAATAGCTCTGATGGCTCATTATTAACAAGAACAGAGAATGAGGAAGAAGAAACACAACTCATCACCCATCTAATCCATTCCTCCTCAAATCCAAAAGTAGCAAGAAATTTCTAAAGAAAGGACCATCTGACCCGATCATAGGCTTTGGCCATGTCCAACTTAATGAACATAGTTTTCTCCTTAGAATTTTCCATCGAGTGAATAGCTTCTATAGCAATAACAACCCCATCCAAGATTTGTCGGCCAACAACAAACCCTCCTTGCTCCTCAGAGATGATTTTGCTCAACCATATCTTCAGCCTCTCAACAATAATTTTTGTGATGATCTTATACACAACATTGCAGAGAGCAATAGGCCTAAACATATCCAAGGAATTTGCTCCCTCTTTTTTGGGTATAAGCACCACAAAGGTAGCATTTAGGTCCCTTAGCATCTGTTTGTTCTTTTGGGACTCATGGACCACCTCCAAAAGATCAAATTTGATTAAATCCCAAAAATTCTTATAAAACTCAATCGGGAATCCATCTGGGCCTGGGGCTTTTCCTTTTTTCATCTTGAATACAACATTTTCCAACTCCTCAAGGGAAATTGGACCCATCAAGTGCTCATTCATCTCTCTAGAAATAATCATTGGAATACAATTTAGAATAATCTTTTCATTCTCATCATCTGATAGGGAGTCCTCCTTGAAGAGAGAGGAAAAATACCTCTTAGTCTCTTCTAAAATATCCCTGAAAGAAGAGAGCAGGGCACCTTGAGAATTCACAAGAGAGGTAATCAGGTTACCATTACGGTGAGCCTTAACTGAGTTATAAAATAATATTGTGTTCCTATCCCCTTCCTAAAGCCAATCTACTCGAGCTTTTTGTTTCCAAAAAAATTCTTCCCTTAGTTCCCATTCAACAAGGTCTTTTGCAGCCTCAGATTCCTCAACAAGAAGCTCCTTCGTGAATCCCTGATCTCTAATCTTCCTTGAAGCTTCTTCCATCCTCCTAAGAGCTACCATATTAGCCAAGGAAAGGTTCCCAAAATTTAGTCTATTCCATCTCTTCAATTTATGTTTTACAAATTGTAGTCGCTTCATAAAGGAATACATAACGATGCCATGAGGAGGTTTGCTAGTGGTCCACCAACCTCACATGAAATCATGAAGCTTAGGATCACGAAGCCACATAAGTTGAAACTTAAAGGAGGGATTATTTTTTAGCCCTAACTCCAAAGCAAAGAGTTTGATAGGCCAATGATCAGATCCCCTACCCTCCAGAATCACAGAACTAGCACTTTTGTTATTACCCATCCAATAACTGGATATCAAAAACCTATCCATACTCTCTGAGATGGAAGCTTCCCCACACCTTCTATTATGCCAAGTAAATATCCCATTATATGGCTTGATGTCAACCAAGTTTAGGGCCTGGATATGAGCACTGAAGATAGAAGAAAAAGGCTCAAGACGGTCCACCCCACCACGTTTCTCCTCTAGACAAGTGATAGAGTTGAAGTCTCCAGCCAAAATCCATGGGTATAGGGGAACCAAACTTCTCACAAAGCAAATGTGCTCCCACAAATTCACTTTACCATTGTAATCAATAGGAGCATACACATTTGTAAGTAGGATGATTTCACCAAATTCATTATCATGCCCGACCATTGAAATAGACCATCTGCTGGAAATCCAAGTAAGAGGGGATATCTTAACCGGATCCCATAAACAAGCAACACCACCAACATATCCACATGCACCAATACACTGGCATTGCCCCCTTATCCACAAATTGGGAGCAATATTGAACATACTATCAATAGCCAATTTAGTCTCCTGAATAAACACCACATCCGAAGAATGCACACGAACCAAATCATGAACAACTTTTTGTCTGGGGATGTTGTTCAACCCCTTTACATTCCATGAGAGGATAATCATAAAAATGGGAGTCCAATATTCTCACCAAGTCTGACTCCACCAAAGTCTCCCCCATTAACTTAATTTTATCCTGGTCCTTCTTTCGACCCACCTTCATATTCTTATCCAAAAAACTTTTTTTAATTATTTTCTATTGTAATCCCAACACCGTAGGAGTTTTGCAGTCCAAGGATGACTACATCAATGCCTGAGTAGGAGAGGGCATAACTAAATCTGTACCACTTTCAAAAATAGTTTCCCTTATAGGGCTAGACCCAACCATGTCCCCTATACTCAGATCCAAAGCCCTTTGTTCTTCATTTAAACCCCCTAGATCTGATTCCTTAAGTTCCCCCTCAAGAAGAGACATCTGATTTGGCCTTGTTATATTTGCATCAGGTAGCGATGTTTTAGGTATCTCCATGCACTAATCAAGATCATCTAATATTTCAAAATGGTTGAGTAGAGCATCTGGCTGGCTATCCTTAAGGTCTTTGTTTGCCCTTCGTCCTCTATTTCGAGCTTTTACCGTAACAAAACCTTCCTTATCCCGTTCCCCTTCCTTTATCGGGGCTTTTCCTTTATCCAAACTTTGTCCAGACCGAGAGGGCCCAGGATTTGAAGCCACATGCAAGACAAACTTAGGGCATTTTCTTTGCAGGTGGCCATATTCACAGTAAATCCGACAACGAAATGGAAGAGCTTCATAGTCAAGTTTTTGAACCCATGTAGTTGATCCAAATTGTATTTCAATAGAATCTGGAATAGGATTATTTAGAATTCAAACAAATACGAGCAACAAGATTACCTTTTTATCCATTGTATGTTGTGACGGTCCAACCGGCTTCCCAAGCAGAAGGGCAATCTTATGCAAGATATCAGTTCTCCAGAATTCCAACGGGAGCCATGGAAGCCACACCCATACTGGAACCCACAACGACCGCTCCTCTGATGGGTTGAAACCCACATGCCAGGGTTTAAGAAAGAGTCCCACTTGGTTATAGAAATAAGGACCCCCTTCAAATGCTTTGTTACGATCTGCAATACAAGAGAAAACCACCATAAAATAGTTGTTCGCACTCAAGCATCACCTCCACATCGCCTTCAGGATTCCAAGTCTTCCCCGACCCAAGCCTCCACAAAGGGGAGAGAAATTCGTATGCCCAAAAATTTGCCAATAAGGGCATGTTTGGTTAGATACTCCACATCTTCCGCCACCAAGTCTGGTTGAACCACTAGAACTGGCCTGGCTTCACATCGTTCCAAACATCCATTGTTCTTTAACAAGTGGTTCCCGACATGCATTGGAAAATCCTGTTCCTTCTAGCTATTTTTAGATGAAAAATATCACGAGCATGCACTCTCTGTGTCGGACCCAATGCCATCACAACATTCCTCCAATTTTTCAGACCTCCTTCGAAAGCTGCTGCCATCCCCGCAAAGCAGTTTTTCTTCATCAAACCCTAACAGAGTAGTTTTTCCTCGTCAAAACCTAGCTTAAAGTGAGTTTAGTTGTAAAATAAGAACCATAATTTTTATAAGAATTTGATTATTTTTTTCTCTAATATACTTAGCAACTACACAGCAGTGTTTTTACTGGGCCGGCCAATCAAATAAGGAATTTGATGCGAACGAAGGAGGTAAGGCATATACGTATAGAAAGAGTAGTTATTCTAAAGCCCTTCATATGAGTTTAGGATCATTACAGACAAATTTAGATTCCAAGCCCATAGCATAGACTATGTTCTCGTCCTTACGTATCAACAGATTACAGCGTGTGAAAGACATCGTCATTTCTACAACGTGTAGGTATGATTTACAGATACGTACCAGTTGAAATCCAGACATTGAATATGGCGAATGAGTTAGCACCGTCTTCAAAGAGGATGAGTTGTTAATATTGCCTCCTCTCAAACATGACGCAACTTACAAGAAGAAAATAGTTGGCATGGTTTTCTGGATTTAACGACCACCCTTCAAGACTATTCTTCCAGCTGCCCAAACATTCATGAAAGTTCTATATAATGTAATGTAACTTGTTTTAGTTCACGGTTTGGTTTTTAGCTTTGGAACAACAATAGAGACATAGATTAAAATCAATATGACATTGCTAATTGTGTGGCGATGGGCTGCATTTGTGTGGGGCCTTGCTACCTTTGTTGTCAATATTTCTACTTTTATGGTACCATCTGGGAATAAGTAAGTTCTGTTAATCAATCTACCGGTTTGCAAATTCCTGAAACAAAATGATTAATAGTTTATTTTGATTCGCGTAATTGAGAAAGTTATGTCTATTTATGGGTTAGGTTGTCGTTGACGTTGAAGGGTCGAGGGGTGCAAGAGTACCGGTGTCAGCATAACCATTCATATGCCTTTTACCAGGCCAGTGCTTCCTTATATGATTTCTATGACTTCCAATATCTAAATCCCAAAGGTGAGCATTACTTCCTTCCAAGACCGGATGGACAAGGAGGGATGCCTACCTGGTCCTATTTTGATGGAGAACAGAAAATTACCAGTACTGTTACAGGTCTGTGGCCGACTACCCATCTCTCTAGTTATACTTGTTTTTCGTTTGAATTTTTGTGCTGAATGAATTTCATTCAACTTTGTATCAAGATACAAAGTGCGTACAAATTCACCATAGTGTCTGTTGCTATAGAGTTAAGAAATAACTGTCCATACTTCTATTATTATTAGATTTGATTGATGTGCAAGCTCATTTGGGGATTCTGATGTTCAAGAAAACTGAAATTTTTGGAAAAGCTTCGTTGTATTAATATTGATTGTTAGATAATTTTTTAATACTAAATAAATTGAAATTCATTTTACTCCTGCATATGTTTTTCCACCTTCCCTGCAGCCTTACAAAACTGTTATTCCGTGTAAGCTTAACTTGACACATTGCCTATCTCATCAGTTTCGACGTCAAATAAATGATAAAATTACTATGAAGGTATTTGTGTTAAATTATTGAGACAAAAGAGCAGATAATCTGCTGTGTTTTTTATGTTCTTTAAGGTACTTTCATATCTGATTAGCATTTGATAGGATAAGATAACCAGCCGGTTAAATGTAGCCCATATAACATGATAGGATGAGATATCCAGGCGGTTAAATGTAGCGCATATAACATGATAAGATAAGATAACCAGTCGGTTAGCTGTAGCTGCAGATGTATGGGACCACTCGATCCCACCCAAATACAGCCTTTGAGGTTGGGTTTTTGAAAAAGCATCGGACAACAATAATAGGTTAATGTGGACGACATTATCATTTAATATATTATTTGAATTAGTTGGTACTTATCAAACATTGTTGAATTCTGAGTTTTGAAAGCAGCCTAGCTTTCTCTCTCTTCACCAACAGCAAGGCTAAGCCACACGACGAATTAGTAACCCTAACGCCAAGATTCAAGCAAATAGTTTAGAACCATGCAAACCGGATTGACTAAAAAATTAAAGATCTGTTGGTACAGCTAAGAAAGATTTCGTTTGCAGGTAAAGTAATCGGAAGATGCGAACGGGCAGGGACTATCCCAGACCTTGTGCTGCAAGCCACCAGCCACAGTGGTCCTCGTAACTTCGACAGAGTCTCCTACGTCTTTCGATCCAACAGCACAGGTGGCAACCCTCCGTCATCCTGTAATACCGTGGGCAATGTATTTCAAGTCGAATATGAAGCCTTGTATAGTTTTTACGCGCAGGAAAATCAACCTTGCCCCGTTCCACTGCTTCTCTCGATTCCGAATGGGAACGTGCCGATCGCCAGCTATTTCGGTGAAGGTGTGCAGATGTATTCCTTCAATGGTTCCGCATGGGTGTTATACAGCTTTCGGCACAGGTCTCGTCAGTTCCAGGCCAGGAGGTGATTGGCAGGCATTAGTTCCTTGCAGAGCCCGACGAAAATGGAGGACAGCCAAAATTATGCCGTTTCGGTCCAGTTCTGCGTTATGTTTTTATCATAATCATGATATTGGCCCTAATTTCATCTTTTATATATATATATATATATTGTTGGATATAATACGCAGGTGCCTGGTCGCAGATGTTTCGTACGTGCAACGACTTTCTACACATGTAGTATCAATTTTTTTGGTTCTGGGAATGCCCGTTTTTCATTCGTAATATAATGCAGCTACAAATGGGCATTAAGCATACATTGCAATGTGTCTGTCTTTCTTGGGTGCTTTTCTATAATAGTAAATAATTAAATAATATAATTATAAACATATTTGTATGGTAATTAATGTTAGAGGCCAACCAGAGCACTTCTGATTGAGATCCTAATCCATATGATTCAAATGCATTACCATAATCGATGCTCATCTATTTTTAAATATAAAATAATTGTGATTTTTTTATATAAATATAGATAAGAAGATAGACCCATAGGTCATTATGCATTTATCATTCATTAAGATTTAAAATTCAGTCTTCTTAAACGTGAAGGAGATTAACTGGTTAGATCATTATGCATTTTAAAATTCAGTCTTCTGGTTGCGTTAACCATTTGATACTCAATTCATATGTTTAATATTAATAGGGTCAAATATATTATTGTTATTCTCTATAAAGAATGTTAATATTGGGAAGATTTGAATTGTTATATATTTTAAAAATAAATAAATATGGATAGTTAGAACTTTTATTTTTAAATATAATTTTTATAATAATTGTTGTTTTTTTTTTTTTAATTGGTTATATGAGATTTATATGGGTCTAATCATATTACATCATGATCATATAGTATTATTATAATAGTTGATATATTTTGAATTGGTTATATGAGATTTATATGGGTTTAATTCATATTACATCATGATCATATAGTGGTCTTATAGTTGTTTAGTATTATAGTAGCTTGATAATTATGCATGTATTTTTTATTTAAAAGGTGAGGAAAAATGAATAAAATGGTAAAGTAGTTATTAACATTTATGAGATTGTAGACTATATGTGATGACCCTTACAAAGGATGTTGTTTATCCAATTTATAATTATCCAACCATATTTTGGTTACTAAAGCTGAAGCATGGTATAAAACCTTAACCCCATGGGATTTGAACCTTAAACCTCTCTTTCAAAGTTCAAAAATTTGTACACTTAGAACACTCAAATTAAATGAATACCTTTTGATTTATAATAATTATTGTTATTATACTACTTAGTGAAACCCAATCATAAATTATAGATTCATGGATAATGGTGTGAAGCCCACTCATAAATTATAAAAAGTGTTTTGGTGGTTTGCATCCATCAAAACTCTAAATTAGCATAGATAAATTCATGTATATATAATGAAAACTAATCTAGAGTATCATATAATTTTTAGACTATACTTATTTATGCGTTCTATAAGAGATTATACATGATTATTCATTGTATCAAGAGTGTTTAATAAATTGTCTCAATGAATTTTATGGTTATTTAAGAGTAATGATTAGTGTATATTTCTAAAATAGGTGTGCACATGGATGATTAATTTTTTTTATATTGATATTATTTTCCACCTCTATCAAAATAGGAGTAAAATAACATAAAGAATAATGTTTTGTTCATTTTATATAGGGATAATGTTAAGGTAAAACATATAGAATAATTATCATTGTTAAGAGTGGATCCAATGCCTATAATCTCTAAGATTTTTAAGCCAAGGGAGGAATTACCTTTATCATTTATATTGGTCCACATAGGTATAAGAAATATTTCAATTCCCTAAAATATTTCAATTGGACGCACATGTCACCTTATCATAATTTGTTCTCACCAAGGAATAACAACATTATTTAAATATTCATTAAATCCATAAACTTAAATAAAAAATTTGATATCACTTATTACATACATGGAAACTTGCCAATGTTAATTTAGATAAATTCATGTATATATAATGAAAACTAATCTAGAGTAGCTTATAATTTTTAGACTATACTTATTTATGCATTCCAAATGTAAGAGATTATAGGTGATTATTCATTGTATCAAGAGTGTTTAATATATTGCCTCAATGAATTTTATGGTTATTTAAGAGTAATGATTAGTGTAAATTTCTAAAATAGGTGTGCACATGGATGATTAAAGTCTTTTTTCATATTGATATTATTTTCCACCTCTATCAGTAAAATAAAATAAAGAATAATGTTTTGTTCATTTTATGTAGAGGTAATATCAAGGTAAAACATGTAGAATAATTATCATTGTTAAGAGTGGATCCAAATTTTTAAGTCAAGGGAGGAATTACCTTTATTATTTATATTGGTCCACATAGGTATGATTAGTGCCATGATAAGTGTGATAAGAAATATATTAATTCCTCATCTAAAGTAGTCTAAAATATTTTAATTGGAAGTACATGTTACCTTATCCTTATTTGTTCTCACCAAGGAAATACAACATTATTTAAATATTCATTAAATCCATAAAATTAAATAAAAACTTTGATATCACTTATTACATACATGGAAACTTGCCAATGTATATACTTTTCTTTCTTTCATATTTATGACTCCCAAGAAAAGGAAGGTAGACCTTGTGGTTCAGAATTTATACTCGGCCCCTTAAATGTCTTGATTTTGACTAAACTATATCTAGATTAGGGTCATCATATTAGACCATATAGAGTACCTCTTAGATCCACTATATAGACATAGAATAGGTCTAATAATTTTTTTATTTTTATTTTATTACTGGAAATAGCATTGCTCTTTTAGCTAGATAACCATCCCATTAGGGTGATAGTGCTACCAAAAATCATAACCATATTTGTAACAATGATAATAATTAACAAATTTACTATTTACTAGAAAGTTCAAATCTAAATGTATAATTATTATTGATGGGCTCCCACTTCACATTATCCTATAATTTTACTTTTTGATTTATCACATCCAAAAATAATGGTTATTTTCAAGTAGACTTTATGATTGATTTTAAACATCAAATTGCTAAATCGATAGATCATCCAAATTATACATGAAATAGATATATGTAACATTGTTATCCTTTTCTTCCTATATTTTCTTGCACTCATGTGCTAGGTTAACCTTCAAGTTTTTTACATTGTATCCCTCAAGATTAGGAGTATTCATGCAATAAACATCAATCATAATTAAAATAAAACACTTTCTTACATCTTAGATTATTTTTTTATCCTTCTACGAGTATATACCTTAAGGTTAAGTTAGAGTTCACATAAACCAAAATACGTATCTTTAATCAATCCTTTGTAGGAAATAAAAAAAAAACACATTCAAGTATATTCAAGAACAAAATAATGAAGGATATTCACCTTAATGGTTAGTAACCTAAAGACTAGTAAAATTTCATCCATTCATATTTTGTATCGTTTACTTATATTATTGCATTTTACTTGTTTGCTTTGAAGTATTTGTTTTTATATCATCTCCACTAGTTTGATTGTATCTTTATCCTACCATAACTATCACCCTATACCTACTTCATATATAAAACATTTTTCTATGATACTCATATGTTCAAGTCTAACCTAACCTTTCCCATATTTCTATTTTGTAAGGGGACTTTTTCTCCATCTTGTTTTTCGTATTTTTTAGTGTTTCTTTGTAACAGGGTGGATTTTTTTGGGGGTTGAGCCTAGGAATATTTAATGTGTATTTTTTACCATTTTCTCTATAAACCTGTAGTTTGTACTTAATGCTTGGGAATAAGTTTTTATCCCACATGCATTACTTTTTGGCTCCCCTAGAGTTAGGACTATAAAAAGAGGATATTGTACCTCTCTAAGACTCACACTCCGTTGATGAGACCCAAAAGGTCGAAACATGTTCAAATTTTTTTAGTTGTATAATTCTTTTTTTCATAATAAAAATTATTTTTTAGAATTTTATTCCTTTATAACTCGTTCTTTTTATCTCTCTAAAAAAAACATTAAAAAAAAATCTTGTTGTGGTTATTATACTCTTCACTTTTCATGTAATGTGATCTGGTGAACCAAAAAATCTCCAATACTAGTAGTCTACTCTTCATTTACCATATAACATGATCTTGTGAATCAAAAACTAGTACATTGATGCAGGAGCATCCAGGGCAGCACTGCAATCTTGCATCAACAAAAAAAAAAAAAACAAAAATGTTTAAGTGTTGAAAAGTGTCGCGATATCGCGACATAAAAAGTGTCGCGATATCGCGACATGTTTTTAACAAAGGACGTTGGCGGAAAAGATGTCGCGATATCGCGACATAAAAGGTGTCGCGATATCGCGACCGAAACAAGACAAAGGACGTGGGAAAAAGATGTCGTGATATCGTGACATAAAAGGTGTCGCGATATCCGCGCACAAAAGAAGGAAGAAGAGAGAAAAGATGTCGCGATATCGCGACATAAAAGGTGTCACGATATCGACACAAAAATGGAGAAAGACGCTAGCAGGGAAACTATCGCGATATCGCGACAGGTTTCATAGGAGAGGCAAGGAAGGCAAAGATGTCACGATTTCGCATGTCGATTTCATGACCCGAAAGCAGAAGAGCGTACGGAAGACAAAGATGTCACGATTTCGTGACATGTCACGATTTCGTGACCCAAAGCAGAAAGAGCGTACGAAAGACAAAGATGTCGTGATTTCGTGACATGTCACGATTTCGTGACCCGAAAGCAGAAAGAGCGTACGAAAGACAAAGATGTCACGATTTCGTGACATGTCACGATTTCGTGACCCGAAAGCAGGAAGATGGAGCGAAGGAGCGAAACTGTCATGATATCGTGACATGTCATATTTTCGTGGTGCAAGGATAGAGAAGGGGCCAGAGATCGAAAGGTGTCGTGATATCGTGACCTATCATATTTTTGCGCTCGAAGGGAAAGTCGAAGATGAAGAGTCGAAAAGGTAGACGTTTCGAATACTAGGACAACGAAGCGGCACGGGAAGATGAAATGAAAGGTTCTGGAAGAGGAAACGAAGGGCCACCAGCTGGAAATGAAGCGTCACCTGAGAACCTTTAAAAAGGAGAACAGAGGCATGCACAGGGGCTGGAAAATTTTGTGAACGATAATATATTTCTGTAATTTTAGAATTGAGAATATTCTGTAAAGCGCAACTCTCTACGATTTTTGTAAATTCTGCTGTAACAGTAATTCTCTCATGTATATTGAATAAATCAGAACTATTTTTTTTTCTTCTCTGTAATTGTGTACCTCGATCAAGTGGTATCAGAGCAGGAGTTCCTGAGTGTGTGAGCAGATCATCGAAAGTGAGGCAGCTTGCGCCAGGATCTGTGGAAGGGTTCTGAGAAGAGAGAAGTTTAAGGTCCCTGAAGCATGTAAACAGAGCACCGAACGTGAGGCAGTTTGCACCAGGATCGATTCAGACTTGCGAGAGAAGTGAGCAGAATGCCTCCACGAAAGAACCATGGTCATGGGAGAAATGTAGTGCCTGAAGAAGATTTCAGAGCATTGCAGAGGCAAGTGCAAGCCCTGCAAGAAGAGTTGCGAAGAGGGGTTGAGCCAAAAGGAGAAGACCAGAGTGACGATGAAGCCTGGGTAACTGATGATCCATCAGATGATGAAGAAACATTGGATCCTTCTGAAGCCAGATTGTTGAAAGCCCTATCTCAGGCCGGGAAGAGGCCGAAGTTTGATGTCTCTACCTATTCTGGGAATCTCAACCCGAAAGAGTTGATTGATTGGATCAACGATATGGAGGAATACTTTGAGTATGAGGAGGTTGCAGATCCAGACCGGATAAAATTTGCAAAAGCAAAATTGAAAGGCCATGCTAGTTTATGGTGGAAAGGAGTACAACTCGAAAGAAATAAAAATGGAAAAGAAAAGATAACCAGATGGGACCGAATGGTGGAGAAACTAAAGAGACAGTTTATTCCTGCAGATTACGAGTTGGATCTGTTGAGGAGGATGCAAAGTTTGAGACAGTCAAGCAAGTCTGTCCAAGAATACATAGAAGAATTCTACAAGATCTCCATCGAACTGGCCATTCAGGGGCTAATAAGGAGAAAGTAGCCAGATACATCAATGGGTTGAGAATGAACATTCAGGAAGAACTCAGCTTGATCAAAATAGCCACCATAGAAGATGCGTATCAATTGGCCTTAAAGGTTGAAGAGAAACTGAACCGAAGATTTGAAGGCAAACAGAGAGGAAGGGATCGTGGTGGAAGAACCGATGGAGGAAATTACAGAGACCAGAAGAAGACTGGGGAAACAAGCAAACCCCAGGAACAGAAAAAGGAGAATACCTACCGCCCGCGTGATCAGAACAATGGCTACCAGAGAGGAAGAGGTAGACCTGGACGTGGGTATGGAAGAGGGGTATTCCGTGGAACCTGTTTCCAGTGTGGAGAAGAGGGACATCGGTCATACGAGTGTCCTCAACACCAAGAAAGGATGGACAAGAGACCTGAGGGTCATGCCAAAGCTGTTGTGGCAGATGAAGGTGCAGAGTCAGAACACTCTAAAGAAGCAGAAGGAGGAGAAGTGCTGATGACGAGAAGAGCACTGTTGAATGACGAAAAAGAACCAGAATAGAGGAAGAGTCTATTTCGCACAAGGTGCAAATGTGCAGGGAAGGTCTGCAATGTTATCATTGATAATGGTAGCACAGACAACTTAGTTTCAGAAGAGATGGTTACTAAGTTGAAATTGGGGAAGAAGAAGCACCCGCATCCATATCGGATTGCGTGGTTGCAGAAAGACCACAGAGCGCTTGTCAGTGAACAGTGTTTGGTCAAATTTCACATTGGGAATTACCAAGATGAGGTCCTGTGTGATGTTTTGCCGATGGATGCTTGCCATTTGCTGTTGGGAAGACCATGGCAATTTGATAGACGTGCAGTGCATGATGGGCATGCAAATACGTACTCTCTGACAAAGGATGGAGTACGTCACAAATTGAAGCCACTGAAAGAAGTGGATGAGAAAGTCTGCAGTAGTGCCAGAATCTGCCTGGTGGATGGCAGACAGTTTTTGGATGGCCTGAAGAGGGATTCGATGTGTTATGCATTAATCCCTACTGTTAAGAAAGAACAGTACACGGATGTTCCAACAGAGGTCGAACGCCTGTTAGAAGAATTTCTAGACATTATATCGTACAATGTGCCCGAGGGTTTACCACCGATGAGGAAGATCACTCACCATATTGATTTGGTACCTGGATCTAGTTTACCCAACAAGGCAGCCCACAGAATGACTCCTGTGGAAAGTGAGGAGCTGAGCAGGCAAGTCCATGAGTTGTTGAAAAAGGGGCTGATTCGAGAAAGCTTGAGTCCATGTGCAGTACCTACAGTACTAGCACCAAAGAAGGATGGAGAGTGGAGGATGTGTACAGACTCCCGAGCTATCAACAAGATCACCATCAAATACAGATTTCCATTGCCAAGGATGGATGATATTATGGACTGTTTGAGTGGAGCCAAGTACTTCACCAAGATTGACCTGAAGAGTGGCTACCATCAGATTCGGATCAGAGAAGGAGATGAGTGGAAAACTGCTTTCAAAACCAGAGAAGGTTTGTATGAGTGGTTGGTCATGCCATTTGGACTAACCAATGCACCAAGCACATTCATGCGGTTGATGAATGAAGTGCTGAAGGAGTTTTTAGGCAAGTTTGTTATTGTCTATTTGGATGACATTTTGATATTCAGCAGAACCCTGGAAGAGCACCTGATGCATATCAGGAGGGTTTTTGAGAAGTCGAGGGAAGAACAGCTTGTTGATCAACTTGAAGAAGTGCAATTTTGTGAAGAAGGAGTTGGTATACCTGGGATTTGTCATCTCAGTTGAAGGTCTAAAAATGGACCCAAAAAAGGTGAGGGCTATCATTGAATGGCCTACTCCAAGAAGCACTTTTGAAGTGAGATCATTTCATGGTCTAGCCAGTTTTTACAGGAAATTCATCAAAAATTTTAGCAGTATTTGTGCACCCCTTACGAAAACAATGAGAGGGGATAGGAAAGACTTTAAGTGGACCTTAGGAGCAGACAAGAGCTTTGATATGTTGAAGAAGAAGGTCACTGAGCAACCTATTTTAGCACTTCCAGATTTTAACAAGGTATTTCAGGTGGACTATGATGCCAGTGGCAGTGCCATAGGAGTTGTGCTGAGTCAAGAAGGCAAGCCTGTTGCTTACTTCAGTGAGAAACTCAATGAGGCCAGGAAGAAGTATTCAATGTATGACCAAGAGTTCTATGCTATAGTTCAGGCCCTGAAGAAGTGGAGACATTATTTGCTGCCAAAAGAGTTTGTGTTATATACTGATCATCAGGCCTTACAATATATAAATAGCCAGGGAAAATTGAACCAGAGGCACTTGAAGTGGGTTGAGTTTCTACAGAGTTATTCCTTTGTGTTGAAGCACAGGAGTGGAAAGTCCAACAGAGTTGCAGATGCCTTGAGTAGAAGGCAGAGTTTGCTGACAGAAATGAAGGTGGAAGTGTTGGGATTTGATGAATTGAAGGGTTTGTACCTTGAAGATCCCGATTTTGCAGAAGCCTGGAAGGCTTGCTTGGCACCAGTTACCTTGGACAGAACCAAGTGGTTGGATTTTCTGATCCAAGATGGAATGTTGTTCAGAGGAAACCAATTATGCATTCCAAGAAGTTCCATGAGGGAAAACCTAGTCAAAGAAAAACACAGTGGAGGATTGGCTGGGCACTTTGGTCGAGATAAGACCATTGCCCTTGTGAGCGAGAATTATTATTGGCCGCAACTGCAGCAAGATGTGCAAAAATTTGTGCAGAGTTGTAGAGTCTGTCAGATGGCGAAAGGTGTGAGACAGAACACCGGATTATATCAGCCGTTACCTGTACCAGAGAAACCATGGGAAGATGTCAGCATGGATTTCATTCTTGGTCTACCAAGGACACAGAGGGGAAATGATTCCATATTTGTGGTAGTTGATAGGTTTTCAAAGATGGCACATTTTATCCCTTGTCAGAAAACTAATGATGCAGTTCATATTGCAGGTTTGTTTTTCAAAGAGGTGGTACGACTGCATGGTCTACCGAAGAGTATCGTTTTCGACAGAGATACCAAGTTTGTTGGGTATTTCTGGAGAACCCTGTGGAAGAAACTAAAGACAGATTTGAAATTCAGTTCAGCATACCACCCACAGACATATGGGCAAACAGAGGTGGTAAACAAAAGTTTGGGTAACCTATTGAGGTGCTTGATAGGAGATAAGCCCAAAGGATGGGATCTGATTTTTCCACAGGCGGAGTTTGCATATAACAATTCTGTCAATAGGAGTACCAACAAATCTCCATTTCAGATAATATATGGAAGCAGTCCAAGAAATGTTTCTGAGTTAAGGAAGCTGAATACAGGGGAAAAGTGCAGTTCCGAGGCTGAGGATTTTGCAGAGCATCTGAAGAACCTGCATGAAGAAGTGAAGAAGCATATTGCTAAAATGAATACGCAATATAAGACGAAAGCGGACCGTAAGTGACGGTTTAAGGAATTCAAAGTGGGAGATGAAGTGATGGTCCATCTGAGAAAAGAAAGATTTCCTGCTAAAACCTATAACAAACTAAAGATGAAGAAGTTTGGACCGTGCAAAATCCTAGCAAAATGGGATTCAGGCAATGCGTATGAAGTAGAATTGCCAAGTGGGTTAAACATATCACCCGTGTTTAATATTTTAGATTTGGTGAAATACCATGAAGGGGATAGTAGTGAGACACCAAGTGCAGAGTTGTGGAGTATTCCAGCATCTACTCCAACCACAGATGAGATAGAGGAAATACTGGACACAAGAGAAGGCAGAAGTACCAGAAACAGATAGTATTTTGAATATTTGGTCAAGTGGAAGGGCAGACCGACAGAAGATGCAACTTGGCTGACAAAAATGGAGGTGGATCGCTTGGGTCTTCCTCTAATAGTTCAGAAGTGAGGATCACTTCTCAAATCAACCCCGGGTGTCTGATGCAGGAGCATCCAGGGCAGCACTGCAATCTTGCATCAACAAAAAAAAAAAAAACAAAAATGTTTAAGTGTTGAAAAGTGTCGCGATATCGCGACATAAAAAGTGTCGCGATATCGCGACATGTTTTTAACAAAGGACGTTGGCGGAAAAGATGTCGCGATATCGCGACATAAAAGGTGTCACGATATCACGACCGAAACAAGACAAAGGACGTGGAAAAGATGTCACGATATCGTAGGTTGAAGAAGGAAGAAGGAAAAGATGTCGACGATATAACGTGAATAAAAGGTTTGTCGACACAAAAATGGAGAAAGATGCTAGTAGGGAAACTGTCGCGATATCGCGAAGGTTTCATAGGAGAGGCAAGGAAGGCAAAGATGTCACGATTTCATGACATGTCATGATTTGTGACCCGAAAGCAGAAAGAGCGTACGGAAGACAAAGATGTCATGATTTCGTGACATGTCACGATTTCGTGACCCGAAAGCAGAAGAGCGTATGAAAGACAAAGATGTCACGATTTCGTGACATGTCATGATTTTGTGACCCGAAAGTAGAAAGAGCGTACGAAAGACAAAGATGTCACGATTTCGTGACCCGAAAGCAGGAAGATGGAGCGAAGGAGCGAAACTGTCGCGATATCGCGACATGTCGTATTTTCACGGTGCAAGGACAGAGAAGGGGCCAGAGACCGAAAGGTGTCACGATATCGTGACCTGTCATATTTTCGTGCCCGAAGGGAAAGCCGAAGACGAAGAGTCGAAAAGGCAGACGTTTCGAATACCAGGACAACGAAGCGGCACGGGAAGACGAAACGAAAGGTTCTGGAAGAGGAAACGAAGGGCCACCAGCTGGAAATGAAGCGTCACCTGAGAACCTTTAAAAAGGAGAACAGAGGCATGCACAGGGGCTGGAAAATTTCGTGAACGATAATATATTTTTGTAATTTCAGAATTGAGAATATTCTATAAAGCGCAACTCTCTACGATTTCTGTAAATTCTGTTGTAACAGTAATTCTCTCATGTATATTGAATAAATCAGAACTATTTTTTTTTCTTCTCTGTAATTGTGTACCTCGATCATACATATTTTTTAATAGAATACTGCTACGCCATGTTTCCTTCTAAGCTAAGATCTAACACTTTTGGATAATTTTGCTAGATTAATCCTAGGATATTCTTTATACTTCGTTTCTTTTCTTGAATGTGTTTTTTGTAAGGAATCCTTGATACTTTTGCTTGAAGGTTCTTTCTCTTGATTATCATGGATGCTCTAGCTCACTAATACTAGGTCATTGCTCAAAACTTATGTGTTCCTTATTATATTGTTAGATCCTTTCCTATTATAATATAAATTTATATGCATGTTTTTATGTATGGATCGTTGTTGTAATAAATATTTGACTAAGTGGGTTAATATTTGCCAATGAAGCAAAAAATAGAGGAATACATTTTATGGTTCATCTATAAAGAATTATTTGTAGGTTTATTAGTCCAATGGAGGTAGTATTTGATCAAGGTAGTCACTTTCCAAATAAATTGGTTTGATATCATGCATAGGAAGGTTATTACATATAAACAAATACCAATGGATAGGTGGAATGGATGAAGCACATGTTATATCAAATCCTTGCAAATTATGCAACTTTGTAAATTTACACTTCAAAAAAAATTATGTGATATTGTGGATATCTAGGGCCATAATCAGGTCATCCATAATATATTTCATGTTCCAGTCAATGTATGTATTTTATCTTATTTTTCTTATCAAATACAAAGTTCTAACCATACAAATGATTATGAAAAATAAGAAAAATAAAAAAGACTCCATGGAGAACTAGATGTTATGATTATACTATCTAACCAAAATGCAATAGGTAATATAAGACCATATTTACATTAAAAAGTGATCTTAAAATAATATTTTCACAATAAGCTCAAGTGGACCCCTTCAAACCTGATGATAGTGTACAATGCTTGATCCAAAAAATAAAAACATAAATTATTTTTGGAAATGTATATGGGTGCCTGTTAGATAGTAGCTATGCACAACAATGGCATTTATAATGTTGAGTAGTTAAATATAAGGATTATGAAGAAATGAGGGAATCATGATAAACCAAATTTATTTTATCCTCTAAGATAGATCAAACCTTCTTCAAGAATTTAGTAGAATCTGGGAGTGGGGTAGATATTAACATAGAATTTTTTCATGCTACTTGTATGTATAGTACTATAAGGAGTATGTACACTATACAGTTAAATATATTGTTAGGAAAGATTACAACTTGATATATTTCTTAGAACACTAGTATAATATCATAGGATGATTCCAAAATCACATTCTCTAGAAGCATGTCATATTTTGACTATCTCAAGTAATCATATATCTCCTAATAAAGTGTGAAAAAAATGAGATATCTAAAAAGATTTGGCATTTATACATCTAGAGTTATCCATCCACATGTTATGTAGCTCTCATAAGCCTATAAAAATGGGAGATCCCCCATATAGGAGGATTTTTAGGCAAGTTTGGGCTTAAGCAACTAAGTGATAGTCCAATGTAAAAGCGCTAGCAAACCAATCTAGCGAAAGAAATATTGTTCTATTGAACATAGTGTGACTAATATTGTTAGAGAAAGAGCAAGGAATATGCTTATTGGAAGAATCTATAAGAAGTGGAGGCTCAACAAGATGACCATATTCATGTATATATAATATTTGTTTTAATTTCCATTGTACCTCATTGTTGTGTTATCTTTATTACTAGAAATAAATAATATATTGATATAAAAGACTAAAATGAGAGGATGGTTTAGGGAGAGATTTCATGTATGTTACATTTCAACAATCTCTTGAATACTTTAAAAGCAACACTCATAATTTTTAGAAAGTATTCCCATGTTTTCCAAAAGGATCATTAATTAAAAGGATATACTAACACTTGGTTTATGTATTGAATGATAAATATCTAAATCTATCAACTAAAATAGATATGATTCATTTCATGCTCTTCATTTTGGAAAACCATCTCTATGATATTTTTCCAATGTGTGGCCTCGATATAATTTTGTTATGTCCTCTAAACAAGGATGTCCATGGACTATTCCTATAGCATTCAACAAATACGATCTTCTAAAATATAAGTGATCATACCTTTGGTTGCATAAGCACTTGTTGTCCTTACTGGATGTATGACACAAATTGTTCTCTTCTCCTTCAAGT
This sequence comes from Wollemia nobilis, assembly GCA_028583015.1. Taxonomy (NCBI): domain Eukaryota; kingdom Viridiplantae; phylum Streptophyta; class Pinopsida; order Araucariales; family Araucariaceae; genus Wollemia; species Wollemia nobilis. The sequence continues at coordinate 7,826,150 of JAQPPZ010016717.1, read as the reverse complement.
TCCAAAGGAAACATTTTGTTCTTTATCATAGATACATTAACCACAACATAGATTCCACTTTGTTTTCATACATGATGCACTCCTTATTCTCAAATATTGCTTTGTAGTTTGTCTATACAAACTATCCCACATTGAACAAATTACGCTTCAAGTCATAAAATTCACTTTGTTGGTGTATGAACCATCTAGTTTGACAAACAACTCCTTGATATTAGTCATATGACTTGAACAAATAAAATCTAAGTACCAAGAATAATTACTTCCAAAATATTCTATATTACATTATAAGAACACTTTTTTATCCCTCACCTTTTTCATGTGAAATGTTTACCTTTTTTCCTCCTGCGTTGCTCTTATTTTTTGCATTCTCTTACATAGTTGTTATACCTTTTACAATAGTGACATTGAAAATTTATGTTATACATAAATCAATGTTTAACTCTTCTACCATAGCCTCATATTCTACCATGGCCTCTTTGTTTTATAGAATATTTTTTTAGCTTCTCTCTTTGACCTTGGAAATTGGTGCTAGAGCTAGTCCCATTATTATTTGATATTGTTGCCTTGGAAGTAAAAACTTGATCCAAATTTTATTTTTTATTACTTCTAATTATTTTTCATGGGACGTAAGTGAACTATAACAACCAAAATCTAATCATCATGTGAGAGATATTTTTTTCTTATAGGAGAAATATTAACAAGGTTCTCCAAGATGTTTCTAGCTTAGGATTTATATTCATAGAGGTTTTGCCACATTTCAAGTTCATGATGCTATATACATCCCTCAAGTGGCTAGGAGTGACCAATATCCCATAAAATCATTGGGGTTTACCTTGTACACCTCAATTGCTTAAAGGATGCTTTCACATGGTCACTCCATTTATTTACATTCTCTACAAATGTAGGATAATTTAACCATAGCATATATCTCCATATAAAAGTATTTTTATAATACAGAGCTACTCATTTAAACCTTTACCAATAAATTTCTTTCTTTATTTACAACATAATCATAAATAGAATGCATCTTAGAGTCGTAGAGGAACTATCCTTGATCAAGATCCCCTTGAGTTTTTCAAGTAATCAGTGTGATAAGAGATCGAGACAACCTCTTTTCATGATAAATGCATATCAATATGATCTTTTTAAAATGCATCCCATACAATTCATACATTCATCTAATTTTCATATCATTAAAAAAATAAAAATGCATGGAAACCCCATAATTTCCTTCTAGAGATGGTCTCCACACCTCTTCCAAACATATATGAAATATCTCATGCTATTCTATTATTATTGGACTTCATTTCCAATAACCATAATATTAAATTTAAAGATAAAACATCATCTAACATCCCCATATATAAATAAAAAAATAAAAATCCTTCTTTTCATTTCAAAGCATGAAAAGAAAACCCCATAATTTTATTGATTAAATGGATTCCACATTCTTTTAATACTCAATTGTTTTCTATAAAACAACACAAGTAAGAAATGCCACATAATGTTCCTTCACTAATGCACTCCATGTTCATTTAATAATTCATAACTTTCCATAAACCAAATATAATACTTTCTTCCACTCTTAACCAAACCATAATTTTTCATACCAATAAACTAACAATATTTCAATATCTAAAATAATAATACATCCCTATATTTTATTACTAATAAACATACTTTGTAATTATCATTAATTGGTAGTTCTTATGGCAAAAATTTTATGATTAGCTTGACTCTCTATATTGCTATTATTGCTAGCTTTTGGTTCTCTTGTTTCCCTTCCGTGAAGTATGCAATATCCCAAGATAGGTCCTATTAGTGGGTTTACCTCGTGGTTGTCTTTTCCAAGCATGTCAAGCCCTTAAGTAGGTCTAGGTTGTGCAATTTGACATTATCTAACAATGTCAATATGTTTCATGTCTTAATATGCTTAATTTTATGTCTTGTGAATTTTGAGATTCATTTTTTTTAATTATTTGGCACTCCCAATCCTTTCCCATCCCTATCATGTGCGAAGTCTATCTTGTGCCATGTATATTTTTCTCGATGTTGGTTCCATAAGAAGAATTACTATGTGGTCTACCAATCACACCAACTCAACTTTCAAAAAGGGCATAAATGGTGTCAAAAAGCTATTTTTCCATTTTTTGGTATGAATATCAAGGCAAGGGTATTTGAGGGTAAGTTTCACATTTTTTTTAATTTATATGGTGTAATCGGTAGCCACCATGATTCCAAGTAGGTTATCCAGCTTTTATGGCCACCACAGTATTCTTCATTGTCCTCCCCTAAATCCGCCACATAGATCTTCATGTAGTCCACCCCGGAAGCTACCACATAGATCTTCGCACAATCCGCCCCTATAACCACCATGCCATAATCATTTTAAATATTTTACACCATTCAAAGCAACGGGAAAGGGATAAGCGTTCAGTCTGGCAAGGCCCAATATTTGAACCTTGGACCTCCGTCCCCCTTATGGGGTTTGGACAAACCAATTGGTCTACACCTCGAACCTTTTATAAGTTAAGTTTCACATTGTTAGGATGATTAGAATGTTTTAATAAAAATTAGAAATATTGAAGTGTGTCAAAATCCAGCGACTACATTTTACCCCCTTTTTGGTTCATGTATTAATAATAAATGTGTTAAAGAAAAATGTAGTGAAAAAGGGTTGTTATGCTACAAAAAAAAAATTTGTTCAATTTTTCTATTTATGTTTTTTTTCACGGATACTCCTTTGAGTTTTGTAAGAAATTCACAATTTATTACAAAACTCAAAATTCGAAGTAAAAAAAGGGTAAAAGGAGTATAAAATAGAAATTAGGGTTAAAAACCCTAATTCATTTTTAGTTTTAGTGTTAGAAAATTTTTCTCTAGAGAAAAATAGATAAATGGCTACTACGGTACATCGGGAGAACAAAGTTCGAGCTAGGAATGATGGATATGGTGGGAACATTAGGGTAAGTGATTTTATCACTCTTTTTTTCTTAAATTATGGTTTAAATTTAGGATTTTTTTTATTTTTTGGACGCGGTCTGCTGTCGTACGGCTGCAGCAATGAATTCAGATCATTGTGACAAATTCGGACATCTGAATTGATAAATTCATATGTTTTTTGATAGATTCATACATCCGATTTTTGTTCATAGTAGGTCCGATTTTGTAAATTTGTACATACAAATTCATTTTCGTACATCTAAATTTTTGCTTTAAGTCCAAATTTATACTTTAGGAATAAAATTGTTAAAATTTTTACTAATTTTTTTTTTTTTTATAGTTTTTATAAGTAATGTGTTTTATTTTTTATTTTACAGGGAGGATCACTTAAGGGTCACGAGTGGCGACACACCAATTTTGAGGATCATGTTTGAGATCTTGGCATGGATGAGAAGAATACTCTGATAGTAGTAGGGCTTAATCACATGGCTGAAATACCATGCATAGAGTTAGACTATAGTCTACTTACTGCTTTGGCCGAGAGATGGTGTCTAGGTTCATCGACTTTCTGACTGTCGATGGGGGATATGGCCCCTAATTTGGAGGATGTGTGGAGGATTTTTAGAGTACCTATTAGAGGATAGTTTGTGTACCAATCCTTGGCCTAGGATAATTCCATGTGAATATTGATGGGAGATTCTTCGTTTCCCATTGGCCGAGTGATGGTGTCTAGGTTCATCGACTTTATGACTGTCGATGGGGGAGATGACCCCTAATTTGGAGGATGTGTGGAGGATTTTTAGAGTACCTATTAGAGGATAGTTTGTGTACCAATCCTTGGCCTAGGATCAGGCCATGTGAATATTGATGGGAGATTCATTGTTTCCCATTGAGTAGAGTGGAGTCGATATAGAGGGACTCATTGTGGTAGATGGAGTATCTGCCTTGACAGTAGTATTGGTAGAAGTAGTAGGAGGGCTTTTAGTGTATCACCATAGTGGTTGATAATTATCATGGGGGTTGGCAGAGGTTGTAGTAGACATGCATAATACCCATATGCAGTTTGCTTGGGGTCCCTATATTTTGTGCCACTTATACCACACCTTGTTTAGGGTTGTATACAAGAAAGGTACTAGCTTGGTGTTTACATCCTTCCTTCAGGTATGGTGTTGGAAGCACATCATAGTGAGGAGATCGATAGGGTTTCTTCTTCAATATGTAGAGGATGGACGACCTATAGTATTCCACTTGGATCCATTGGTTGGTCAAGTGAGGAGGAGGGATGGTCTAGAGGAGGCCAGATGGACTGTTGATGAGCTGATTGTGGAATAAATTTGTTGGAGATCTTGGAGAGGGTATCATGGATGAGAGGATTATAGAATAGAGCTAGCTTGTGTGAGGCCAGTACGATGGATTTGTATGGAGAGAGGGAATATAGATCTACATTGGGTAGATCAGATACTCCATCAATTTGGGTTGGTATAGGTTATTCCTAAGGTTCAATATTTTACTTATTTTTGAGTTGTGCGAGATTCTACGACCACTAGTGGGGCACTAGATCTCAATAGTTTTATTAAGGTAGATGAGGATGATGCATTAGTCACTGTTGCAGAGGGTGATGATTCAAGGGTGGTCGATGGCTATATTACCTAGTATGCTAGTATATGTCCCACAAGGATCACTCAAGAGAGAGGCATAGCTAGTTAGGTACAAAAGGAATTTTGAGAGATAGTTAGGCAATGATCAACTAGATTAGAGGGGGAGAGGTAGAGACAAATGATGCCATAAAGAGAGACCTCAGATGATAGGAGGATTATGGCCCTGGGGGATTACTTGGTGGACTCTCAGGATTGAGTGAGAGAGGAGATAGTGTTAGTAGGAGGGAGGTTCACAGTAGGATATTCCTCCACTAGAGTAGATAGTGCCCTCTCCATAATGAGAGGCCCAAACTACCCCAAGACCAGATTCATCCAAAAGGGGTATTACAAAGGTGGGAGAGTCGAGTAGCACTGAAGACATGGTTGCTCTATAGACAAATATTGACGGTCTGAGGAGTCAAATCATCAATTAGGCAATTTGTATCTAGTTATTGGAGAGACAACTCTCTCAAGAACAAACTCTTGTGAGTTAGGCTCAGGCTCAAGTAGCCTAGATTCAGGGATATGGATCATCATGCTAGACATAGTCACAATCCCATTATTCGAGGAGCATGACTTTAGGCTAGTCCTCAAGGGGTAGCACAGTGATGGTAGAGTTAGGCACGGTATCATAGCGGGCATATTTTTATTAGGGATTATACTATCAGCTTGTTTCGAAGGGTTAGAGGGTTGCTTTACCCCCAGAGTATGCTCCTCTAAGTTCTTATCATGGAAGAAATTATTAGAAATACATTTAATGAATATAGTGAAGAAATGGTGCATAAACTTAAGTTTTATTCTCAAAACTTAATAGATGATTTTTACGAAAAGAAACAAATGACAAATTGTTTAAAGGAAAATTTATTTTTATTTCTGAAGGATGCAAAATATGAATAATTCAAAACTCTTGTATGCTATTTTCATGAAAAATATTATTAGAACATGGTGAAATTCACAAAATATCATTATACTTTCTTCAGAAGAATTTTTAATGGTGTACTTATCATTACTTAGCTTTGAGATCTTTCAAGAAAAGAGACAAGAAAATAAATATGACATATACAATTTAAATAGAGCTTATGTTAGCATCAATAAGGAGTCATTAAAATTAAGATTGTATTAATGTGATAATTGGCTAACTCAACATTTAGAAATTAAATCACAAATAAAAATATAGAATAGAATAAGAAGAAAGAATAATAGAGGAGAGCACAAAAGGAAGTACAACAAAATATGTGAATCTAAAGCCAAAGAAGAATCATATACTACGGATTCAGATATTAATCTAAAAGAGGTGGATTGAATAATTCTAGAGAATCAGATATTCATGAATAAGATGAAGACCAAGATTGAAGACTAAAGTCTTCAATAACCAAATAGTGTAATTCAGGAGAATTTTGGAGTATATTACATTATTTGGTACATTCTAATGTACCCCCACGGTACCTTCATGGTAAATTTTTAAATAGTAGACTAGGGTTGAGTCTATAGTTTATAGTGTGAGTTATATTTCCTCTTTATGTAAGTGTGAATGTGCAAAAAATGCACAAGTATCATGTAAATATTTAAGTGCAAGAAATTCACAAGTGTCATGTAAAGATGTAATGTGCAGGAAATGCACAAGTGTCATGTAAGTTAGAGTGCAAGTGTAGGTTGAGTAAATATGCACAAGTGTATTGTATGTAAGAGTGTAAATATGTAATGTAAATATGTGCACAAGTTTCCTAGATTAGGAGTGCATGCAGGAGTCCAAGAGTCATGTATAGGTATACAAATGTTATATTATCAAGTATTCATCAAGTATGCAAGTGGAAAGTTGATAAGCCAAGAGTCATAAGACTTGGCATATGGAGAGCAATATTCTAGTACTTGAAGAGTCATATCACTATGGCTATATGATGGATAAAATGTTCCATAGGATTAATAGAATCATGTTCATATATCTTCTTATCTGATTTTAAGAAGCAGAGTAATAAATATTGTATACATTTTGAGCATTTAATATAAGTTGTTCTTCAAGCATAGTACATGAATGATTTAGGCTATTTACATTCATATTTTAGTATATAAATGAATGTTATTTGATTTATTATAAGCCTTGATTTACATATTAATTTTCTCATATTATTATTACATTGATCTTTAGTGTTGCAATTTCATATTTTGGGGACCTATGTGATATTTTAAGATATTCCACTATATTTTGTGAGGTAGTATAAAGGCTTAAAAATCCAATAGTAGATGACTATATTCACATGGTCGTATCACCCTTAATACTATTTGGATTCTTTTGCATAACCACTAATTTCAAAGATCTTCAGATTTTATTCAATATGGTAAATATGAGATTATTATCTATATAATCAATGAATCTTACACTAGGTTGTATCTAAACATAATTTATTAGTATGTCCTACTCTGATATGTTAATTATATTAATGGAAATTTTGATTCTATAAATAGATATAATATGAAATTCCATCCTTGCATGGATTTTAATGCCCCTTTCCTACATATCAGGCATAATTTTAAAATATAATTATATTTCTCTAAATTAGAGTTATAACCTTATAGATCAAATATACATATTATAAATCAAATTTGAATGTCTATAGATTTGATCTATGACTAGATGTGCAACTAAAAAAATTATATCTCCAACCTTTTAGGTCAAATATGTAATTATACATATAACATCTACATAGTAGATCTACAATGTTATAAATATAAACAACGATTCCATAAGTAACATCTTATTTTGTAGACCAATTCTAAAAATTTCTTATATAAAAAAAATTAAGTATTATCTTTCAATGAGATTTTCCTTTTTAAAATTGAGGAATCATTTCCAAATTTGTAAAATTTCAAATATAATAAATTTTAAAAATAATTGGAAAAAAATAAAGTGGACCTAGAATAAATGTAAAAATGCAATAACTAAAAACAAATTTGAAAACAAAATGTAAAACACACTTCCATACATTAAAATAATACTTGTACAAATTAAAATACTTACATGATCTCCAATAATTGGATCTCTACCAAAAAATATTATATGCTTTCACATTTATCTCTCACTTCCTTTAGATAACCTATCAATAAATATCTAACAAAGAATGATGCATTTCTCCTTGACAATGGTGTTAAAATATTATTTTTTCTTAAAATTACATATAAATTCATCAATAGGAGGGTTTACATCTTATCCAAAATTTAATTGTACTAAGAAATAAGTACTTATTTTAGCACATAATTATAGCATAATATAGATCAGTAGCTAGGTTAACTTACTTATTCCTCTATATGAATTGAGTGCTATAAAATATTGGGCATAGGATCAAACCATCAATGTTATTAGGACTATATTCTAATCCCACTATATAAAGAGAGATGAAAAAATTTAACTTTCAACTAGTTGTTTGCATGATCGTTTATAAATTATCAGTTTTGTGTCACACAAAATTATCCAAAGTATGTGTTATATACACCCATATACAAGAGATATATGAATCTAGTCTATATACAAAGAGACAAAAATAAATAAATTGAGATAATTATCTACTCAATTTCTATTATGCTTCTACTTTATGTGTTATATGTATCTCATATTATGTTGACAAGGGGCCCTTTATTGCTACATTTAAAGGAGATCTCCATGCCCCCATTCAATCCATATGTAGGTATATTATAAATTTAAAAATTACAAATATTATTTATATTCTAAATATTAAGTTATCAAACATTCTTGCAATACAATATATTTTATCTCTTATAATAAGTCTATCTACATATGATATAACCAATAAAAAATCTCAAATAAGATCTAACCAAAGTAATTGGTAATAAATATAACTAATTTTATTTACAGGATCAATCAAATCCAAATGATTTGGTAGTAATATCAATTAACTTGGATCTAACCAAATTAGATGATAACCAATATCAACATTAATATAATCAACTCAAAGAGGAAGTCGAGGGGCCCTCTCTATTTTAAAATGGAATGGTGTCAAGATAAGACCCTATAAAATATATCATGTTAGTTCAAGCGAGTTGGTTGAGATTTATTTTTAATGTATTTTTAATAGTAATCCTTAATATTCTTTCAAATGGCATAAGCACAACTAGTTAAATACATCATCATTCAAGAAAAATATTAGGATTTAAATATTACCAAGGTATATGTGTAATTAATCAAATATTAATTGTAATATCACAATACGGTTTATTGAAATACTATGGTAACACCATTTTGATGTAATATGGATGAGACTTGTTTCAATACTATATAACCAATAAAAAAAATTAATCCTTACAAAACTAAAATACTTGGTTTCGTGATAATCAACAGAAAAAGAAACCATGACTATGATTTGAAGTTTCCTTTTATGCATTAGATGCTTATGTTTAAAATCACTAATTGGTTAATTAATCTAATATTATATTTCTTGAAAAACATGTTGGCTAGGAAGATTGGAAGGGAGACACTTGGATATTAGGAAAAAAATTCTCCAACAAGAATACATGGTCTATATTTTTTCTTTTTTAATAAGTTAAATGTGGCTTCTATTGGGGACCACTCCCATCAAAATGCCAAATATTAAATTTGGTGCAACATACCTTTTTATCACAATTTTTTCATTTCTTTTTTCTCTTAAATATATTCTTCAACTTCCTCAAAGTGTTATGTTTCCACAATCAGCTCCTTGACATCATTTTTATTAAGACAAAATCTCAATTGGCTAGTTACCTTATAAAATTTGAATTTCATTGGGATGAATATCAGCCACCATAATTCACTTATTTATCTACTACACGATTTCATTTTCTATAAATATGCTCACACTACCAGAATATTACCTCTAGTAATATATGATGAACATCAACAATAATATTATTTTTTATCTAGTATCCACATATATTTAGCATTGATGATAATTTGAGTCCCCCTCAATTGAAATATATTTCCATTTTTTTTAATTGCAATTTTAATCCATGTAAGAAGTGTCCTAGCCTCTACATAGTTGTTAGTTGAAGTTTTGTATGATTTTGAATAAGTGAGGAGAATTTTGCCTTCACTATTTCTTAAAATACCACCTCCACCAACTTTTCCTATATTTCCTTTATAATCACCATCGAACATTTCCATTTTACCATAGATTGAAGTAAATCTTTTGTTTTAATTTTGTTGTTGCAGATGACTCTTCCATGGATGTTCAAATCCTATAGCCAAGTTATTAGCACCTCTTTTTCTCCAATTAAGACTTCCCATGATGAGCACCATATTTGTGGACATTCTACAAGAGATACAATAATACAATTCCAATATTGAGCATGAGTTTGAGATTTATATTTTTAATTTTTGTTATTTCTTTCAAGCCATAAATTCCAAAAAATAATGGCAGGGCCAATACTCCAAAGAATACATAATGTTTTAGCTTTCAAATAATTTATCCAATATTTTATCAGCTCTTTCAATGTTGGTGGAGCTACCCAATATAATTTTATATATTTTTTAAAATAACCCCAAATGGTGTGAGTAAAGGACAATGAAGAATTATATGGTCTGATGTTCCTAAATTCTTCTCACACAAGGCATGTCTAAAGGATCCATAATATCCTCTTCTTTGTAGACTATCTCCTATAATAATCTTACCTTGCACTACTAATCAAAGAAATGTTGAGGCCTTAGGGAGAGCCTCTAATGACCAAATGTTCTTCCAAGGGAAATATTTGGGAGAAGGAAATTTTGGTTGTTCTAAATCCTCATATCCCAACTTGATCAAGTATGCACCTTCTTTTGATAAATTTCAAACCAACACATCAATCCATATAAAAATTGACAAATAAAACTCTCAAAGCATCTTTTGATGTTCATCTACAATTTGTTTGAGTTCCTCTCCTTTAACTAGGTTACTAAAATAAATCCATGATTTGGAGCTTTTGCTCATAATAATATAATTTTTGATTTTTTGGACCTTTACATGCTAGGCACGCTTGAGCGAATGGTTTCCATTTTGAGTTAGATATAAGAGGATAAGGCTTCAACCAAGCATCAAATCAAAAAATTGCATAACTCCCCTCATTGACCGACCATCTAATATGTTTATTTATCAATTGCAAAATCTTTGATATGAAGATCCATGTTGACGATCCTTTGGATAAAGTTTTTTCCTAAATAGTTTTGTTGCATCAAGATAACCTACATATTTTTGAAGTAATATTTTCCCTCAATTCTTTCCTTGATCTTTGAATAATCTCCACCCAAGCTTTTCTCCTAATGCCAAATTTATAAGTCTGCAATTCTGCAAGTCTGCTCCTCCAATATTCTTTTCTTTGCAAACTCTATCCCATTTATAAAGAGAAAACCTAATATTTTTCTCACAACCTTTCCATAGAAATTCTCTTTTAATTTTATCAATTTCTAATGCAATACCGATTAGCAATCTTGAAAGTGACATCATATAAATAGGAATGGATTACAATGTAGTCTTTATGAGTTGTAGTCTTCCTGCCATGGTTAAGAACTTACCTTTCCAAGCCTCCACGCAAGATTTCATTCTATATAAAAAAGAAATCCAAAGTTCCTTTTTATTTCCTTTATCAGATAAAGGAATACCCAAGTAGGTTGATGGAAAATTTTTAGTTTTAAACCCTAGAATATTTACAATAATTTATTGTAAATCTAGGGAAGTATTAATAAAAAAATCTTGGATGTTGTAGTATTTACCAACTATTAAGTAGCCTTCTCATAGCATGATAATATTTATTTAAACTCCAAGGTCTCATTGACTGAGGGGTGGCCCAAAATAAAAGTATCATCAACAAATTGGAGATGAGATTCAAAGGGACCATTTTTTACAACTTGAATACCCTTGATTTTTCGTTCCATTTTTGCCTTTGAAAAGGCTCTTCCTAATGATTTTGCTAAAATAATGAATAGATAAGGAGAAAGTGTATCACCTTGATGAAGTCCACATGATGACTTCCAGTACCCAATAGGAAAACCATTGATCAAAACATAAAAATTTTCAATGTTATAACAACATTTAGTCTAGTCACACCAACTATAATAAAATCCAAACTTTATGATAATATCATGTAAAAAATTCAAGAAACCCTATCATATGCTTTGTTCATATCTAATTTCAAAAGTATACCTAGGTTTTTCATGGAATTAAGAGAATGTATCACCTCTTATGCAATAATTATGCCATCAAGAATTAGTTTATCATGAGAAAATCCACCTTGTTCCTCTCAGATAAGACACCCTAGAATGCCCTTTAGCCTATTTGCCGTAATTTTTGAAATGATATTATAAATCATATTACAAAGGCTTATTGGATGAAATTTAATCAAAATATTTTTTTTAACCTTTCTTGGGAACCAAGGTAATAAAAGTAGCATTGATCTCACTTTTATAGCCTCTCTTTTTCTAGCCTCTTCAACCATAACTAATATATCACTCTTCAAAAAATATCAAATTTTTTGAAATAAAATTGTAAGAAATCCATCAGGGCCAGGTGCCTTGTTAGGATAGAAAGAGAAACTACTTCATGAAGCTCCTCCATATATGTCTTCTTCATCAAGATTTCATTTTGTCCTTGAGTGATAATTGATGGAAGATTTTGCAAAAAAAATTATTGTGCCTCCTTATCTTGCCTATATTCTGATAAAATATTTTTGAAATGATTAATTACTTCCTTCCTTATATCTTCTTCATCCTCAATATTTCTTCCATTTTTTCCCTTCTCGATAATTTTAGATAATCCTGATGAATTTGGATGCATCTGATAAAATTGAACACTTCCAAGTTTGTCCAAATTCTATGTGCACCTAATTTAGGTGCCTAGTTGGATTTTGAACCTAATTTGGGCATCTCTAGATTCTCGATATATTTGGATGATCCACTAAAATCGGGTAAATCCGAATTTGTCTAAATAGGGCCAAAACCTAATTTGGCTTAACAACCTAGCCTAATCTTGCCAACCTACCTAATTATTTGAATTGTAGCAACTATTTAAACCCCCAAACTCACATTAAACAGTTTGGATGGTGATATTTGTAGAAGAGCTTGTATTATGAAGGAGACTTTGGAGCTTTTTTGTAGGTTGCAGTGAAGAACTTTGTTGTTTGATCATCATCCAAGAAACAAAAATACATGGATATATTTTTGACACATGCGGATTTGATTTATACTTAGTCATTATTTGAGTCTTTGCATTATTTTTACAAATTCTAATGCATATGAATTTGTCACTTTGCATCATATTTAATTCTATGTTTTTTAGAACTAGTAGTTGGATTATTTTGGTTGCATCTGAAATCACATACATCATTTGAAATCATATATTGCATTAAAATACACACCAATGGCCCATTGGGGGTAAAATTTTGGTTGTCATATTATTAATTACCATATATTTGTATTGTATTGTGTTTGTTATTTTAGTCTTTACTACATATTACTATTGTCATTGCATAAATTAAATTTAGAATCACATGTTTCATGTTCAAATAATAAATATTTCATCTTCTTTATGATTGGCTAAAAGAACCAAGGGAATCTATCACTGACCATGATCTACTATGGCCTATGCAGATCCCCCATACCTAATTTCAAATTGTAGTGTTATGTTGTGCAATTATAGGTTTCTAATAGATTCATACATAGTTGAATTCATCTGATAGATTTGTACACATTCGAATTCATCCTGTAAATATGAATGCATCCCAAAGCAAACATTCATATCAGGTAAGGTAAATAACATAAGTTTATACTGAGAGAGGGGTGAACAGTATAAGATAAAACATTTTACTTTTTAATCCAAATGATAACAACAATAATATCAAAGCAGTAAATAATGCACACATCATCACACACATGAGAGACATGATTTAATGTGGTTCACCCAATGTGGATTATGTCCAAGAAGAAAACATTCTTATAAATTATTCTCAATGGATATTTTGGGAACCAAATCCCTATTACAATGTTTATTTACCTCTATCCAAAGTAGACACCAACCCCCTATGTTTAAGTTCATAGATATCTATCCATAGGAGACCTCTATCTCCACTGCTCTGGTTTGTGGATCTCTTTCCACAAGAGAACTCTATCCCCTCGTCTTTGGTTTGTGGATCTCTCTCCACAAGATAACTCTATCCCCTCTTCCCTGATCAACTCTGATCAAATATGCTCATAATTATGATCCAACTACTCTCAAAACTACCTCAAACCTGCTCACAAGTCTACCTCAAACTTACTCACAAATTTACCTCAAATATGCTCACAAATCTACCTCAAATCTATCTCAAACCTGCTCATAAATTTACCTCAAATATGCTCACAAATCTACCTCAAATCTGCTCACAAGTCTGCTCTAGTCTTCTCACTATCTCTGCTCAATTCTAATCTAATACATGCTCATAACTGCTCATAACACATGCTCAAAATTGCTCATAACATTTGCTTGAGTATAATACTTCAATCATATTCTATCAAGAATTATTGTTCAATGCAATATGATTCCATCATATGTTCTTTCCAATTTAACTCAACCCAATACACAATTTGCTTTCCAAAACTTTCTCATCCACATTCAATACATTCAAACCAATACTACAAGGATTACAAATTCATTTAAACAATGAATTTTTTTTCACAAACCCTAACTCAAATATTTCCAACAATGCATCCCAAACAACCCTTTTATATCCACCTTATGTTCCAAAAATATTTACTCAACAAAACACCTTAAACAAGGAATGATATGCCCATACCTCTTATTTTGCTCTGATGAAGATATGTCCTCAAAAACCTGTCTCACAAACAACTGATATTTCTAGTGCCACTTCAAGGGTTAGATAGCAAAAGTGCTTTTTCAAAAACTCTCACATGAACTTTCCACCATACAAGAATTACAACAAAATGTCAAGCCACTATTACACCTTATTACTCCTATTCTTGTATGCAAAACATATTTTTCATTTATGCACTTTGCAAAAATAAAACTATATAAAGCACTCTTAATATTTGTATTTTGCAAAATAGAAGGCTTTTTAAAACATACCTTTGCACTTAATATTCTATTAATTCACACCCTTATAACTCCCTAAGTGCAAATTTAAACTTTATTAAACTTAACCCTTATGACTCCCTAATGGAAAAAATCATGCTTTATTAATCTCAACCCTTATGGCACTCTTAATCAAAACCTAACCCTTATGACTCCCTAAAATCAAGCAAAAACTTTATAAAAATATTTTTCCCTTACCACTTCTGCTTTCATGGGGATTCAAATGCACGACCTCACGGAGCCCATGCTCTAGCGTGTGCTAGAGCACCATGTGGGCTAATTGCCCACACAAGACCTCAAGGTACTAATTCTCCTTTAAACCATCACCACCGAACAACCTGTCATTGCCAAAAAAAATATGAACAACCTATCACTATCAAGTCTCAAACTCAAGACCTCCTCCATGCCACTCCTTATGCGGGGTCCACCTACCAACTAAGCTACCCGCTCGATTGGAACCAAAACCTGAAATTATCCTTGTTGAATTTTGTGCACTATCTTATTATCAAAAATGTGCATCTCTCTTTGCCCTCATGTCACCTTGCTCGAAGATCGTGCATTGTAATTTTTGAAGGATTTCGACGTCGATTCACGCTTATTCCAACCTTACCAATATTGCACCAAATGATTTTTGGCTCCATATTATATATGCAAAATAATTTTAGGTAAAGACGTCGGTGCTTTGCAACTTAGAAGAATATTTGAATTTTGGTGCCCATGTAAATTCAAATAATATTATTATAATATTTAAAATTTTAATTTAAATATTATAATTAATCCTTTTAAACCCTTTGTATTTTGCCTTGGAAACTTCTTCAACTTTGCAATTAATGAACCTTTTTCAAAGGAGCTTTTTCTACCTTGTCTTCCTTTTACAATGGAGGTATTTGCCTTGCAATTTTAATATTTCAACCTAGAAGATGATTTTCAATCATATTACCTCTGACATCAATGACAACAAAAATACTCAAAATTTCTAACATAAGGACTTAAACTTATTTCTTGGCATTTGGATTTATACTTCTCAATCATATAGGCATCTGCATTTAATCAAAAAATAGAAAACACCCAAAACATAGACTTTATTACACTTTTTATAAAATACAAAACACAAAAAGAAAAACATGTTAGCATAGATCTTCATCTTTTGCTTCTTATAAAACCATTGCATCTTAGTTAAAATTTACAAATATTTCTAATTAGGTTTGTATACCTTGTTTTCATTTGAAATTTAAGTGCATATAGCTAGGTAGAAATTGCATTTTGGCCAAACCCTAGGTGTGTGCATTTAAAAATAATTACATCAAACATCCACCTTCACCTAGGTGTGGAAACCACCATAGCAAGTATTTCCTGGTGAACCCATCCAATTCATTGAAAAACACCAAGGAGAGTGCAACTCAAGCGCTTCTCATCCAATATGTAGATCCTTTATTTTCCATCCCAATTTTAGGCACAGACCCATTTTTTTGGGAGAAAGGGGTACAAAAATTTGGGCCTACAAAAGGTCCAAACCGATTTGAATGCATAATTTTTGTTTGCACCCAAAAAGACACAAAATCACTTATCCAATTCAAAAGCACTCCAAAATAGTTCAAATTTTTACATAACATCCATGATCATCATTCTCATAATCAATAATTCACTTTAACATCATTTTCAATCATCAATCATGATAATTACATATTTTCCAAGTTCAAACAACATTCAAGTGAACCTTGTATCTAGTGGTTTATTCTATCTACTTGGTGATTGCAACAATTTGCATCCATGCAATTTGGTAAGATGAATAAATTACCATAAGGACACTTGGCCATATTCATCATCCACTATCTCATTTCTTGAAAAAAACATCACATTTTGTACTTCATATTTTACGTGAAACCTTGCCAAGAATAATTTGCACAAAAGTTGTCATTGATGGCCTAGTTTGTGGGGCTTAAAACATGGACAAAATCACATTTCATCATTTCACATCTCCTTAAAAATCATCATGGCAATTGGCCTTAGCTAGGGTGATTGGTTTCGATCATAATAATTATCTGATAGTCACTAGTTGGCCCTCTGAAATTGACTATCTTTATCTTTGCATCTTCATTTTTGCATATCAATGATACCCAAAGGCACATTCTTCAACTGTTAGGAAAAACTTCAAAATTCCACACCTGCAAGAGGAAGCACAATAACAAAAATATAGAACATGGAAATAATAACATAAGTAACAGAGATTTTATGTGAAAACCTGCAATGTACAGGAAAAACCACAGGGCAATGGCAACTTCTTGTTTTATTATTTCAACAAAATTTACATCAACGTCCTTTGAAATTTTCAACAACTCTCTTATTACATTATGCAAGGGATAACATCCCTTTTATAGAGTAGAAGGAAGACTCTAAAACTATTCGTTTCATCTTCCAATGCAAGCCTCCAAATACTGTTCATTTCATCTTTTGCTCCCAAGACTTTTCATGTTCCGCGTACATCTACCTAGACGTTTGCTTATTTGGCATCTCCTTGGCATGACGTCTAGCCTAGACATCTGCCAACCTAGACATATGGCCTAGACATATACCAGCCTAGACATCTGGCCTAGACATTTTCCAAACCAGACGTCTAGCCCAGACGTCTGCTAGTCAAGACGTCTAGCAGCCTAGACATCTAGCCTAGATATCTGCCAGTCCAAATGTATGGCAGCCTAGATGTATGGCCTAGACATTGCTAGACCAGATGTCTGGCAGACCATATGTTTGGCCTAGATGTTTTCCAGTCCAAATGTTTGGCATACTAGACATCTAGCCTAGACGTCTACCAAACCAAACGTCTAGCAACCTAGATGTCTGGCATAGACGTCTGCTAGACCAGATGTCTAGTGGCCATATGAACTTCACACCTAACATTATCCCACTTGAAGTCAGTATTCAGGAACTCTTCTGCCAAAATATTTTCATCCAATGCCAATTGCCCAATGTTGTCCTTGTTACTTTTTCAACCCTTCTATCTCTACGCTTCTACATGGCAGACTAGTGTCAATATCAGCCCATGGTGGGCTAAGGCAAATGGTGTCCCCTTCTGGTACTGATCCGCTTCGTCCTTCAAGGCATTCACCAAGTAGAAGGGCACGTTCAACTTCCTCCATGCACCAGGTGATTGAGATGGTGCATGTGAATAATTGAGCAACCTGCTCGAATATCTTTTGTAGATTCATGGGGAGGCTATTTTTGGGTAACCCCTCCTTGTCTATATACACATTCTCCCTTGGAAGCAACACCTCGATGGACAGCTTCAACAGTCTGCCCTTGTATACACATTCCCCTGTGAGGGGTAATCCAGTCGCTTGTGAGATGAACTTGGGGGTGACTGGAATTTCTACCCCTCGCACCTAGGCTACATCACCCCTCAATGAGGCAGCAAACTGTTAGATAAAATAGCAACTTGATTCATGTCTGGGATGGTTTAAATAATACAATTTTAGAACTATAATAGCCCGGAGGTTACGAAACCATCCGAGGCTGAAATAGAACCTGTTATAACAAATAACAAGTTCAGCCTAATTAATAATATAATGTAATAACAAATATACTAACAAATATATACACTAACATCCCCCCTTATTACATTATTTTGGTAATGATATAACTATTAGCTATACTAACATCCCCCCTGATTACATCATTTTGCAATACAAAGAGAGCTGCGAAACAATTCAAATTTGACACGTGCAATTGCCTTAGTGAAAATGTCTGCAACTTGAGCATTGGTGGGAATGTGCTAAAGCTAAATTCGGTGCCTCAAAACTTCATCTCAAATGAAATGACATTGTGTGTCAATGTGTTTTGTTCTTTCATGATGGACTGGATTCTTGACTAGGTTCAGAACACCCTGATTGTCGCAAAACAAGTGTATTGGAGATTTGAATGGATGACCCATACTTGTGAGAATGCGATGCAACCATATCACTTCGCACACAGCTTCACGTTCGGTGTGATACTCTACCTTTGTTGATGAAATAGCAACCACCTGTTTCTTCTTGTTGTGCCAAGATACAGGACCGGATCCAAGATGAAAAATATATCCTGAAGTTGACTTGCGATCATCAAATGATTCGGCATAGTCGGAATCCGTGTATCCCTGTAAGAAGAATTTGTTGTTCCTCTTGTATTCTAGGCCATATTCCATTGTGCCATAGACATAGTGAATAACACATTTTGTTGCTTTCCAATGAGTGGTCTTAGGCTCCTGCATGAACCTCGAAAGATAGTTGACAGAAAATACGAGATTTGGCCTAGTATTGGTCAGATATATGAGACTCCCAATAAACTGTTGATAGAGAGTACCATCTACCTGAGGTGAATCATCATATCATGATAACTGAAGTCCAATCTCCATCGGAGTTGCCATTGGCTTGCAATAAGTCATGCGATATTTTTCTAGCAATGTCTTGGCATATTTTTTCTGAGACACTTTGATGGAGTGCTCCTTCTGGCTAAATTCCAAACCAAGATAGTAATGGAGAAGTCCGAGATCCGAAATCTCAAAATATTGACATAAGTCTCTTTTGACAGTAGAGATCATAGTTTTTGAACTCCCTGTAATGAGTAGATCATCAACATAGAGTACAAGCAACACTATATCAGAACCCTATTTCTTGAAATAGAGGTTTGCATCTGACGAACATCTCTTAAAACCATGCTGCAGGAGGTGATTGTCCATTTTTATATACCAAGCTCGAGGAGCTTATTTCAGGCCATATAAGGATTTGACCAATTTGCAAACTTTCTGATGTTGGCCTTCCACTAAAAATCCTTTTGGCTAAGTCATATAGACTTCTTCTTGGAGATCACCATTTAGAAAGGCACTTTTGACATCCATCTGATGAAATTTCCACCCAAATTGTGCTGCCATAGCACAAATAACTCAAATTTTTGTCATCCGAGCAGTAGGTGCAAAAGTTTCTTCGTAGTCAATGCCTTCCTTTTGAGCATAGCCCTTTGCAACAAGACGGGCCTTATTCTTATCAATTGTCCCATCTGCTTTGTACTTGACTTTATACACCCATTTGCAGCCAATGGGTTTCTTTCCATGCGGCAGATCGACAAGCTTCCAAGTTTTGTTTTTCATCAAAGACTTATACTCTGCATCCATAGCAGCCTTCCACTGAGGCTCACCGAGAGCAACTTGTACTGATGCAGGTTCAAGATCATCTATGGAAGACATAAACACCTTATCACTATCAATATCCATATCTTCTAAATATCTTGCTAGATCTACAAAAAGTTCTTCAAAATACTGACACAGATCGATTCTCTGTTGCAGCTTTCTCCTGTCGAGCCATGTTGCGAGTACGAGGCCTATCCAAAGTCAAATATGGTGGAGTAGATAGCTTAGAGTCTTTGATTGTATTTGTATACCACTTTGGATTCTTCTTCTTAGATGTTGAAGAAGATCCAGAAGAACCTCCAACCTTTGATGAAGGATATTTAACAACCTGAGTTTCCATAAGGTCTAGGTATACATCTGATGTGTTTGCTAATGTGAAAGCCTCATTAAAAACAACATCTCTACTTATGTGAATCTTATTGGTTAATGGATCAATCAAACGATAACCCTTAGAGTTCTCATCATACCCAAGAAGAATACACTTCAATGACTTCTCATCTACCTTCTTCCTTTTCTCTTTTGGTATGTGCATGAAATCTTTACAGCCAAAAATGTGTAGATGAGAAATGGAGGGTTTCCTACCACTCCACGCTTCATGTGGAGTCATTCCTTGTAGGGCCTTTGTGGGTGCCCTATTCAACAGATATACTCGCTTGTGGTGATAGCTTCTGCCCAATATAGTTGCTCAAGTCTAGCTCCTATGAGCATGCAACGAACCATTTCCATGATGGAACGATTCCTCATTTCAACAACTCCATTTTGCTAAGGAGTATAAGCAGTAGTTAACTATCTTGTGATCCCATTTTCTTTCAAGAATGCAAAAAATTCTTTAGAGGTGAACCCCCCCCCTCGATTTTAGTGGAGGGTCTTTATAGAAGTCCCTGACTCCTTCTCAACAGATTTCTTGAATTGCTAAAAGAAGCCAAATGCTTCAGATTTCAGTTGAAGAAAGAATACCCAGATATTTTGTGAGTAATCATCCACAAATAACTGAAAATACCTCTTACCCCCACAACTGTTGGGAGTGAAGGGACCGCACAGATCAGTATGAACCAACTCCACAAGTCTCTTTTGATAGTAGAGATCATAGTTTTTGAACTCCCTATATTGAGCATATCATCAACATAGAGTACAAGCAACATTATATCAGAACCCTGTTTCTTGAAATAGATGTTTGCATCTGACGGACATCTCTTAAAACCATGCTGCAGGAGGTGATTGTCCATTTTTATATACCAAGCTCGAGGAGCTTGTTTCAAGCCATATAAGGATTTGACCAATTTGCAAACTTTCTGCTGTTGGCCTTCCACTGCAAATCCTTCTAGCTGAGTCATATAGACTTCTTCTTGGATATCACCATTTAGAAAGGCACTTTTGACATCCATCTGATGAAATTTCCACCCAAATTGTGCTACCATAGCACAAATAACTCGAATTGTTGTCATCCGAGCAGTAGGTGCAAAAGTTTCCTCGTAGTCAATGCCTTCCTTTTGAGCATAGCCCTTTGCAACAATACGGGCCTTATGCTTATCAATTGTCCCATCTACTTTGTACTTGACTTTATACACCCATTTGTAGCCAATGGGTTTCTTTCCATGTGGCAGATCGACAAGCTTCCAAGTTTTGTTTTTCATCAAAGACTTATACTCTACATCCATAGCAACCTTCCACTGAGGCTCACCGAGAGCAACTTGTACTGATGCAGGTTCAAGATCATCTATGGAAGATATAAACACCTTATCACTATCAATATCCATATCTTCTGTATCTCTTGCTAGATCTACAGAAAGTTCTTCAAAAGACTGACATAGATCATCAACCCCAGTATTCTCTCGCTGCGCCTTTCTCCTGTCGAGCCATGCTACAAGTACGAGGCCTATCCAAAGTCAAATCTGGTGGAGTAGATAGCTTAGAGTCTTTGATTGTATTTGTATACCACTTTGGATTCTTCTTCTTAGGTGTTGAAGAAGATCCAGAAGAACCTCCAACCTTTGATGAAGGAGATTTAACAACCTGAGTTTCCACAAGGTCTAGGTATACATCTGATGTGTTTGCTGATGTGAAAGCCTCATAAAAAACAAGATCTCTACTTATGTGAATATTCTTGGTTAAGGTATCAATAAAACGATAACCCTTAGAGTGCTCATCATACCCAAGAAGAATACACTTCAATGACTTCTCATTTAGCTCTTCCTTTTCTCTTTTAATAAATTTTTTTTTTAATAAAATACACTTAATAAAATACACTTATTAAAAATACACATCTTCCGTTGGAGCAACTTGTACTGATGCAGGTTCAACTTATATAAAAAAATTTTTTAATAAAACTCCGTGGAACGTCGTGCGATTGCACGTGGCGTGATTTTTTTTTTTTTTTTAAATTGCCTTCCCAGAACAGAAGGAAAAAAACATTGTGTCCTCCCAATGCGTCCTCCCAGCACAGGAAAAAATGTGTCCTCCCAGCAACTGTCTGCAATTTACAGTCGCACGTCCCAGCAAGCATCTGCAAAAAATTTCAGCACAAGCTCGGATACCATGTTAGATAAAACAACAACTTGATTCATGTCCGGGATGGTTTAAATAATACAATTTCAGGACTATAATAGCCCGGAGGTTACGAAACCATCCGAGGCTGAAATAGAACCTGTTATAACAAATAACAAGTTCAGCCTAATTAATAATATAATGTAATAACAAATATACTAAAAAATATATACGCTAACACAAACTCCTTGGCTGCCTCCATATCCTGGCCCTGACTGACCAAGGTACAGTATTCGAGCCATCCCTCGGCCTTGAACTGTGTCTTCACCACTCCTCTTATTTCGTCTGTATCACCTGGTTCATTCTTCTTCACTGCGTGATTCTTAGACCTTCCTCCCATGGTGCCTTCCCTTACTACTACTATTTTTTTCTGTCCTTCCTTCCTCAAGAAGGTGCCTTCTTATAGGGAAGGCACCTAACCCTAGAAGTTATGGAAGGCACCATATCATTGGCATGCGGTTTGGCTATGGGGGAGATATGATATTTGTGATGGCGGTATCTTTTTTGGTACTGCATATTTTATAAATAATTATATAAAACTTTGAATTAACATGTGCATACCTAATTCGATGTTTCAAGCATCATGAAGGCCATTGATTCGTTGATTTGTGACACGGGGGAGGGGTATGGTCATCTGGTGTCGCTCATTCGTGTGATGCTTCGTTCCACTCGAGGCATCCAGGAGGCGTAAGTGCTGGTTGTACATGAAAGGCATTCTTTGGTACCTTCCCCATGTGGAAGGTGCTGATGTGGCACCTTCCTGATGTTGTTGATGTTCTCTAAATGGATGTGCCTTCCGATGATGGAAGGTGCCTCTTATTGGATGTGACATCCGATGGTGGAAGGTGCCTTCTTGATGATGGTGCCTTCCTGCTACAGAAGGTGTTCTTGATTGAGTGCACCTTCCAGTGGTGGAAGGCGCCTCAGTCTGTATGCGCCTTCCCGATGTGGAAGGCACCTCTAGCAAGATGCGCCTTCCTAATGTGGAAGGCACCTTGTCTTTTTTTTTGTTTTTTTTTTATGTGCACCTTCTTTAAAAGGAATGCACCTTCTTCTGGCTAGGCGCCTTCTTTATAATGAAGGCACCTTCTTCTTGCGGGGTACCTTTTTTATAAGGAAGGCACATTATTCTAGCAGGGCACCTTCTTGATGTGGAAGGCGCCTTCTTCTGGTCAGGTGCCTTCTTTATAAGGAAGGCGCTTTCTTTTGGCTGGGTGCCTTCTTTATAAGGAAGGCACCTTCTTCTGGCAGGGCGCCTTCTGGATGTGGAAGGTGCCTTCTTCGGGTTGGGTGCCTTCTTTATAAGGAAGGCACATTCTTCTGGTGAGACACCTTCTAGATGTGGAAGGCACCTTCTTCTGGCTGGGCACCTTATTTATAAGGAAGGCACCTTATTTTTGGCAATCATGTTGCAATTGACTAGGAAAGGGTGATCAAGCCTTCTTAGTCTTGCTTCATGCTACCTCAGCTTCTACCTATGAGTGTTGGTGTCAAAATGCTGAGCCGAACCAGGCCTAGTTTCCTAGATACCTATTCCTCATGCTATCAGGTCCTCCACCTACAAAAAGAAACCAAAAAAGAAAGGAAAATAAATGCAGTTAGACGCATTCCATGCCTGTTAGGCCCTGGGTTAGGATGCATGCATCTTGCATGCAGAAGTCGTCCCTACAAAAACATACTATAAGAAAAAAACTACATTAACTAATTTTGGGTGAGCACTTCCATGCCCACCATTTCACCTGTGAGAGTTCGGTCTAGATCTAACAATATGGGGTCTCCCCCACACCTATTCTGGATTCTACCTGTAATGTTTCGGATGTGTTATAGGGGCATAGTTGGTGGCCATTAATTGTGAACATGATGTTGCTATCGTCAATTGTCTTAACGCACACTACCCCATTATTTATGAGCTCTACCACCTCATATGGCCCCATCCATATCTGTATTAATTTGCATTTCCTCTCCTAGAACCAAGAATCATACAACAGTACCATTCCCATTCTTGGAACTACTTCAGCTTAATGTGGCTATCATGCCACCACTTTCTTTGCTTTTGTATAATTTTCATTCTCTATAAAACATCTAATCAGATTTCATTCAGATGATCTAGTTGCCGAATCATTTGTTTTTGAGCTTCATCCAAGCTCAAGTTTAATTCTGAAGTCGTTCTTAGCATCTTGATTTCAAATTCGATGGGCATCATCGCATTTTTCCCATAGACCAGTTGGAAAGGTGTAAAGCCTGTGGTGGATTTCCACATGGTGTTATATGCCCAGACTGCCTCCAACAATCATGTAGCCCAATATTTTCTGTGTTGATGCATGGTATTCATCAGGATGTTCTCTATTTCTCTATTTGTCACTTCCACTTGCTCGTTTGCCTGTGGATGGTAGGGCATAGTTTTATTGTGGCAAACTCTATATTGCTCCATCAGCTCCTCGATCAACTTGGAGGTAAATTGAGGCCCTTGGTCTATTGTTATCTCCCTAGGGACCCCAAATCATGTAAAAATATGGGCAAATAATAAATCGGCAACTGTTATTTCCTTTGAATCCCTCAATGCCTAAAATTCAACCCATTTGGTAACGTAATTCATACAGACCAAAATAAACCTCCTCCCCATCGAAGGTGGATTAAACGGTCCCATGAAGTCCATGCCCCACTTATCGAAAGGTTCCAGGTGTACCTGAGGCTGGAGGGGCATTTCATCTCAATGGGTTGGTCTAACCATCCTTTGGAATTCGTCACACTTGCTAGCATATGCAACCACATCCTTAAATAGAGTGGGCCAAAAGTACCCAGCCTATAGGATTTTGTAGGCATTTCATTTCCCTGCAAAGTGTCCTTTGCATGGTTCGTTGTGACATGCTTTGAGTACTTTTGAGAACAATTCTGCTATGCATCTTCTTATAATTTGGTCACGTCCTATTTTAAATAGGAGGCCATCCATCCATAGGAACGATGTGCTTTTCTCTATGACCTCCTGATTTTCTTGGAAAGAGAGAGCAGGTGAGGTCCTTTCGGTGGCCAAGTAATTGGCTATATCTACATACCATGGGGTTTGATCACTAATAGTGAACAAATGTTCATCTAGAAACTGGTATTCCACTGCTTGATGGTCTGTTGGTATCAATCTGGATAGAAAATCTACCACAACGTTATCCTTACCTATTTTTTTGACTATGGTGATGTTGAATTCCTACAGTAGCAATAGCCATCTGATAATTCTTCCTCCAATGGTCGGCTTGCTCATTAGGTATCTGATAGCCACGTGGTCCATATGGGCAAATACCTTATATCCGATGATAGTGTGGTAGAATTTGTTTATAGCATGGAAAACTATGAGGAATTCCTTCTCTGTCACCATGTAGTTGAGCTCTACTCCTACCAAGTTTTTACTGACATAATAAATGGCATAAAATTCTTTGCCATATTTTTGTTCGAGGACTACTCTAATCGCACCATTGGATGCATCACAGTAGATATGGAATGGTATGGCCAAATTTAATTGGTGTAGATATCAGTTTCTCCTTAAGCAATTGGAATGCTTCTTCACAGTCTTTCATCCAATTGAACTCCACATCCTTAGATAATAGAGTGTGCAGTGGTTTGGCAATTTTGTTAAATTCAACGATAAATCACCGATAGTGCCTGACTGATCCAAGAAAACTCCTCACCTCTTTCTGCATTCTGGGGCTGGGTAGGTCCTTGATGACCTCAATATTCCTTTTATCAACCTTTATTCCTTCTACAGAGAGGTGGTAACCCAGTACGATGCCTTCTTGCATCATCATAAAGCATTTTTCGTTACTTAGGGATAAATTATTTGTCTTGCTTCTGTCAAGCACTATTTCCAAGTTTGTCATTGCCTCCTCAAAGGTTTCTCCATATACGATGAAGTCATCCATGTATACCTCGACCCTATCTCCCATAATGTCTGAGAATATGCTAAGCACAGCCCTTTAAAAGGTGGTAGGTGTGTTGCACAGTTTGAAATGCAATACCCTATAGGCAAACATTCCCCATGGGCATGTGAATGTTTTCTTATCTTGATATTCTTCTCCTATCTGGATCTGGTTGTATCCACTGAATCCATCCAGAAAGGAGAAATACTTCCTCCCCAAGAGTGTGTCCAAGACCTGATCAATGAATGGGAGCGAGAAGTGATATTTCTTGGTTGCTTTGTTCAATGCTCTGTAGTCCACACAGATTCACCACTTCCTATTATTTTTAGGGACCACTACTAATGGTGATACCCACTTACTATCAAAAATTGGATATATGAATTCGGTAGCCAAGAGTTTGTTCAGTTCTTCCTTGAAAATGTCTTTCATTGTCGGGTTCATTCTTCTCTACGGTTGTCAGCTTGGAGTTGCCTGATAATCTAGATAAATCTGATGGGTATAGATCTCTGGGTTGATGCCCTACATATCTGAGTAATCCCATGCAAATGCTTGTTGGTGCCTTACCAGGAGCTCTTCTAATTTCATCAGTTGTGTGGGCGTTAACCTACTGCTGATATTTAACGTTCTTCCTGGCCCAACATGTATCTGTCGAATGTGGTGATCTTGGGCACTAGTCAATGGTGATCCAGGTGTGGATATGGAGGGTTCTCCATGGAGAAACTCCACAATAGCACCATATTCATCTTCTTCTATCAACTCCTCCAATGTCATCACCGGATGGATCATGGACAGCTCTGGATTTCCATTCTCAATGAACATGGGTTCTCCTACTGAGTCGACAGACTGTGCTAAGGATGAAATGGTCAACCTTTTAACATTTCATCCATCAGAGATGGTCATCAACCCATCCTGACAACTGATGTAAGCATCAATTGTTGCCAGCCATGGCCTCCCCAAGATGAGTGGGTAACCACCCAGCCTAGTTTTGGATTGTAAGACTAAAAAGTTGGTTGGGTATTCCCATGCACTGACCATTACCATCACGTCTTCCAACATCCCTTTTGGCGCTACGGTCGATCGATCGGCCAACTATAGCACTGTCATGGTGGGTTTTAGGTTCGTGAGCTGTAGCCTCTGCATAGTCTCCTGAGGTATTACATTGATGGCTACTCTAAGATCAATAAACATATTAGACAGGGAATGTTCCTCAATTTTTATAGTCAGCATCGGGATACCTGGGTCTGCATACTTCGGATGGCATGTTCTACCCATCATCAAATCTTTCAGTTTACCCATGATGTTTATAGTCTGGGTTGCTCTTTGTCCCAGCTTCCTTAGACACATCTCTCTAATTGCCTTGGTATATATTAGAACATCTCGGATTGCTTGGAATAATGGAATTGTCACTGTGAGGTTCTTCAAGCTTGACAAGATGTCAAATTTTGGCTGTGTTACTTTTCTATGTTCTTGTAGCCAATTGTGAAATGGAGCCTTCACTCTCTCAAGTGTTTCTTCCTCCTCTACCAAAGGTGTTTCTCCTACCTCTTCCTCTTATTCTACCAGTGGAAGTGTTCATACTCCTAGCTGCCTACCTGACCTAAGCTAAATATTGTACATAGGATACATCTCACCCTCCATGTTGTATGTTGGCTGGTTCACCCTATTATTCAGATTTATCATCGATTGTGTAGGTAGCTACGTAGGTCTTACTGTTGGTAATTCTGATAAAATTCTGTTGGGGGTGAGCAGGTGCTACGTTCTGTGGAGCCTGATTCCATGCAGTGTGGCCTCTCCACTGCTACCCAGGATATGGATATGGCATCCATGGATGCTAGTTCGGGAATGTTTTTCGGGGTGCGTTAGACCAGGGTGATGGCCCCCATAACCCCATGTTAGGTGGTTGAGGTGGTTCTTGGTGCATGTATGACCCTCCCCCATATGGCAGCATTCTAGTTGGCATATTTCCTGCAAGGGGCTATGGCCAACTCTTTTGATTTCCTATGAAATACGCATATGTGCTTTCAGTCTCCTCCTGATTACTGGGCAATTGTGGGCACAATCGAGTTTTATGATTCAACATGCAAACTGCGCATACTCTAACTTTGTTCTCTGGGCATGCATTATTTACATGCCTCCCTCTACATTTTGGACAGAAATAAGCCAATGTTGCATCATTTTCTTGCTTTTTTTTCTCTAACAGTAATGTATCCATCTATAATGCTAGAGACGAGAGCATTTCACTCTTTAAATCCTCCAACATGTTACATATTTCTATCTTTATGACTGAATCAATCACTTTCATGGTTCTGGAGGTGGCCTTGCCTCGCCTTCTTGAGTAGTTTTGACATAGTTGTCGGATATCTTTCATAGCATGCTGGTAGACATCACCTCCAGAGATCATGTTAAGAGCCTCCAGTGATTCATTGGTAAGTCCTATCAAAAATATGCTTTTGAGGGACTTATCAGATAGTCTTGCATGAGGAGATCATTGAAGATTAAAGTTGAATCTCTCCCAGTACTCCTCGAGAGACTCATCTTCTTTATGTGTCATGCTCAGGACTTCCTCCATGGAGTCTCTTGCTCTCCTGAAATCTTGGTATTGCTCTAAAATAAGCCTCTTCATCTGGTCTCACGTGGCAATGTGTTTGTCTCTCAGATCGATGAACCACCGTAGAGCTACATCATCCAATGTAGAAGGAAAGAGTTTCAGCTTTTGCGTATCATATTTGTAGTCCAAATACCTACATAAGACATCAAACTTAAATAAAAATAGGTCAGGGTCCTCATTTGGGTATCCTCTGAAGGTCGAAATGTGAGCAGGGGATATATTTTTCATTTTGGCATCTCCTACTCCTTCCTCTATCGAGAAACTAAAGACATATGAGACTTCATCGTTATCATCCATTTTTTTAGGAAATGTGGTTTCTAATGTAGTGCTTATGGCCTTACGGTCGTTTAAGACTTTTTGAGTCAAAGCTCTAAGGTTGTATGGTGAGATCGTTCGATCTTCTATAGCTTTCCATAATAGGGCTTCCTCTAAGGGAGTCCTATTAAACAGGGGATTTATGATGATTCGTTCTTCCCCAAATTGATGGGATGAGGAGGCACTTTGCACAAAGTGTGATTCCTCACTCCAATGGATTACTGGTGGGTCGAGTGAGTCTAATTCAAATTCAGAATGCTCTGCTGACTCTGGTTCTTATGGATTGGTTCTTATAAACCAACCGTCCGGTCCTCTTCTTCTTGAAGAACTCATACAAGGTCAGATGGAAGGTTTCAGGGTATTGTAAATAATATAGTTGAGATGCTTTCCCGACAACGATGCTAAA
The DNA here is from genome assembly GCA_028583015.1 of Wollemia nobilis. Taxonomy (NCBI): domain Eukaryota; kingdom Viridiplantae; phylum Streptophyta; class Pinopsida; order Araucariales; family Araucariaceae; genus Wollemia; species Wollemia nobilis. The sequence goes on along the minus strand of JAQPPZ010016717.1, from coordinate 7,796,555 downwards.
ATGTTGCTGTCCAAACAAGGTTAAATTTTCCTACTTTTGTCACATGCTCGTGCATTTAATTATCAACCCAGGGAGCTTCATAAACTTGTGAAGGGTCTAAAATGAGATTTCTTACAATACCACTTGAGATGAGTCCACTAATTCTACTATTGGGGGGTGTTTTCAAAATGGTTGTCAATCACTCATGCACTCCTCAATAATTTACGTAAGAAGAAAATAATTAAATCTACGAAAATAAAACATTCACACATTCCTGAAAATGAATCTACTACAAATACTGGAAATAGAAATGCAGTAAAGGACACTATAAAAGCAATAAACTAATCTATAAAATAGAAGAAAAGTGGGGAAGAAATACTGGCTTGGATTGGGCCTAGGATCTAGCAGCTTCCTCCCAACTGAACACGCGCTTAGAACTCTTAGAACTGTAATATATTTATCAAAGTGTTACAATATCTATCTTTCTTTATATCTCTATATAAATCTATATCAATATATATCTCTTAGAGTGATCTGCGTGTGTTTATATAACACACCCATAGAACTTCTGTTACAAAGAGGTGACAACAGTCGATTCATCCCAAACTAAATTAAGACAGTCTAGTGAATGTAATCGACGTCTGCTTAAAATTGGCATTTGGTTCTAACGACAACGTGTTTTCTGATTGGTTCATGCTTTTCTTGGCATTGGTAAGATGCTTTCATACGTTGGTGTGATCTCCAATTTAGCTCTACATGACGTAGAGTTGGAACTGCACCAGCCGCTACTATCCACGTCGTGCAAATCTGGTCAACGAGTAAAGAACAGAGGTGCCTTCCCTATGAGGAAGGCACCTAAGTATATCGGGTGCCTTCCCTATATGGAAGGTATCTTACTATCATGGAACCTTCCTAGAAGAGGAAGGCACTTACCTTCTGTTGGTGCCTTCATGTGAGAGGAAGGCGCTTGCCTTCTAGTGGCACCTTCCTTAAGGGAGGAAGGCACTCACCTTCTGTGAGAGGAAGGCAATTGTCTTCTAGTGGTGCCTTACTTATGGGAGGAAGGCACTTTTCCTATCATGGCACCTTCCCGTCAATGCATTCCTTATGAGAGGAAGGCACTTCCTTCCCTTTGGCGCCTTCCTGGAGGAGGAAGGTTCTTATCTTTCCTTGGCACCTTCCTGGAATAGGAAGGCACCTACTTACTCTTGGGGCCTTCCTGGAAGAGGAAGGCGCCTACATTCTCTTGGCACCTTCCTACAAGAGGAAGGTGCCTACTTTCTCTTGGCACATTCCTGGAAGAGGAAGGCACCTATGTTCTTTGCATTGATCCCTAAAGAAACAAAGTGTCAGGTCCATCAAAAAGACCTCGACTGATCCAAATCTAACTAAACCAACTACAATTCCACAAAACACACTAAAAACACACAAATTAGATAACACACATAATTTCATCAAATATCTATATAATCATTTATAAAAGTACGCAATCCTTATTATACAGTAGCATAATGATCAAGAAAATGTGTACAAAATATGAGCATTTTTGGTGCTCATCAAATATCAACATCTTGACTAAGTAAAAAATAATTTTGATTTAGAGCTTCAAATGGCAATTACGATCCCTAAAAGAGCATCAAGCACACCATTTAAGACCCATGTTAGTGCAGGGTTCATCTAGCTCTTCCAATCTGATTCACTAGGGATTCAACATGGGGGCAATACTTGCTTATTTTCTACATCCACACTATTTCTCCTTCCTTACTTTACATATCGAATTTAGAGACATAAAATTTAGATTTTTTCCCCTATCTAACCTAGCCTCTGATACCAATTGTAATAACCCTAAAGTACCCAACCAAAACCAACCATTATTTAAAAAAAAAACTTCCATAATTATGAGAGTCTTTTAAATAGTTTACGATTGAATAAGTAGTCACATGATTTTCCAAGGCTATGCACCACACAGGAGTCAACTTGATAAAATTTTATTAATGTGTATGGGAGTGGCCAATGTCCCATAATGATCAGCTGGAATTTTCCAGTCTGTTTCAACCAGAACGCTCATTTCCCTTTTTAAGTTTAACCCCAAGTTTAACTAGTTCCAACCATAGGTATATTTTCAACTTAACCATAGGTATCTTTTAACCTAACCATAGGTATATTTCAACCTAACTTTAAGAATATGCCTTGATGAATACTCTGTTTTCCGAATATATATTCTTTTTAGGTGCAGTGATTAACCAGTAAACCATACCCCATATGGTTTGTTAAGAGAATCATCAAACCGATTCTTGTAAGCATATGTTGTCTACCACTTTATCTTATTGACTATTAATCGTTTATATCTCTCATTTGTATAATATTTAATATGTTTATGTTCATCCTATGTTTCCAAATTTGTACTTCTAGAATTATAAATATCTAATTTAACCATTCATACTCAAAGCATCCACTTGAGAATTCAAATAATATATTAGATCAGGTAAACAATTTGTTTTTAGAACATAATACTTCAAAGATATTTACACTAATTATAGCCTATACAATCAGATATTCAGAAGTTACATTATGAAAACTTTTTCAATGAATCACAAATTCCTACAAGCTATTACATCATTTATTTTGCAAAAAAATTTTAATGTTACAACAATAGCCTCATTGAGTTGAATACAATGTCAACTTCTTCTGGTCTTCAACACTCTTTCAGGTTCATAAGGTACTTCAAGAATGGTTGCCTCATTCCAACCAGTACTAGGTGATAGGTTACTCGGAATCAAGACAATCCAAATTATGAACAGGCATATCTAATCTACAAAATACCATGTAGTAGTAATCCATAGAATGCAAACAATTTTTTAGCAACCAAGAATTCAACACAATTCAAGAGTAGGAAATACAATACTTTCCTAAGAATGAAACTTTTCACATTCATTTCATCCCATATTTCATCACACAGGAAACATGGTCTTAAATCTATACTAACTGCATCCATTGACATGGTTACGGAGAACCCCCATATGTTCCCAAGAAATGCTACCTAGTTACCCTTTCTCCCATATTAGACTATGCCATCACAATATTTTGTTTCTTAATTTAGCATTCATGATAGCATATACATGATTCTATTTGTACAATGCATTGGAATCTTAGTATGGTAAAATATACCATTATACATTTTTGTTAACAATACTCAAGGGACATAAGCACCCAGAAATAACATTTAAACAATCTTGTCCATAACATAAAATCACAATGTCAAAAGAATCCACTACAAGAATATTTGTATATTGGCCAAAAACATCTATCATAATCAATCAAAATCTCTAAGAGTTGACCAAACTATGTTGACCACATATTTTCAAAAAAGGATTATTCCCTTTAATGTAAGTCACTCTAAGTTTCAACCTAGAATTTACTTCTTGTATTGTGACATATACATATATATGTAGCATTGGATTTCATCAAAAAAAATTGTGTCATATTAATATTGTTCATGCCTAGAGATATTCATAGACTCACAAAAATTTCAAAACTTTATACCATAAATGCACAAGGTACCCATATAAATGTTCCTTGGGTGAACTTAAAATTCTTTTTATTTATTTAATAACAAATCCAAGACCCAAAGTGATAATCACAAAACTTAGGTCTATGATTCCTATCCACAAACCTTGTTACACCTCTTTGTTTCATTTCACCACCCATACTCTAATTGAACTCTTATCATACTTCCTTAAAGCATTACTATTGATAGGAAAATTCTTCCCATCGATTTTAATTTTTACAAGGGAAGGCCTATGTTAGGCGCTAGCGCTTTAGCCTAACAACTAAGCGCTTAGCCTGCTACTTGAGGTGGTAGCCTCCCTGAAGCCTTTCGACAACATGGCCCCCTTATCTTACACAAAACCTCATGCCTACGTGTATTTCATTCATACATGGGGAGCTCAAACCCTAAGAAACCAATCAGATAGTCATAAGTGGTGCAAAATGAGTCATAGATGGGTTTCATCATTGGTAATTATGGTTTTTCATCATTAGATATATAATTATTATTATTTTTTATTTCTCAAGACCTTTATGGAAATAACCCTAAGTTTTAAACTACCAAAAATTCAATGCCATTTCAGGATTTCACAGGACAAGGACCGTGTTTCTTTCGAACATGATCTACATTGCATAAACTCTCTCTAAAACCCAATCCAAATAAAATTGGAAGTCCCTTGCACTCACCGAACAAGACCAGGGTTTCAACATGTGTTCATAGGATGCATTTCATCCCATCCAAAATATGTCATCCGGGAATTCCTATTGAAGGCATTGGCCATAGAGTCTATGTTTTATTTTTATGAAATACCCCATCTAGACGGTAGACAAATCTAAACATCACCAATGACCTTCATATATACAAGTAGAGTGATTCTTGTCCCTCATACCGCAACCAAATCACTCGGTTTATGATATGGCTATCCAAAACATGCTACACATAGCATGAGAATCCTATAATGGAGCTTGAGTGCTCTTATCAAAGGTAAACCTACGCTCAAGATCGTAGAACAGGACTTCTTCAGTATAAAACTTGAGATCACTCTATCTTTAACACATTCAAGAGGTACTTTTTTTTACCATAAAGCCTATAATTAGCCCTTGTACCTACTATACGTAAGCTTCTACCTTACCCATGAATGCTCACATCAAGTCATATTCATTTTTGTGATTTTATATATAAAATGGTCCATTAAAATTGAATCCTCTAAATTATTTAGAAGAACATTTTTTTTTAAAGCTAATGCAAACCACATTTTCATACAAGAACCCTCTTAAATTGTAGAACAACAAACTATTAAACTCAAAGATTTTCTTTATACTCCATTAAACTCTTTATCCCTTACAACAATAAGGCTACTTCTATATTATCTCTTCATTCCTTAATAAAGCATACTCAATATTTATATGGTATCTAGAATTCATAATCCTGACCTGGATCTTTCATTGACTTCCTTTGACCCAAGCTTTGGAAAGTCTCCTAGTTCTTTGTCCCACACGTGCTTCTTTTTTCTTTCAACAAATTAATGAGGTGAGGAAAACTAAGGTAAATCATGAGGTCCTTCTAGTTTTTGATCTGAGTAAAACCCGAAGAGCATACTCCCTAAGAACCTCTAGATTTCCAAAACCAATTTGTAAAAAATGTGAGACTTCTGGTTTCTGATCCAATTCTATTGGAGAGCATACTCCCTGATATCACTCTGAAAATATCACTTCCCTCATTCGTTCCCAAATAAATCTATTTATAATGGAACTCACCCTCCTCCCATAACCATTTTTTATTATTAAAAATTATTGAATATGAGCCCATCATAAATGTTATCTAGAAATTGAAGTTATTTTGACTTTGAAAATAATGTGGTCCAATCACAACCCAACACATACCAATTCTTCAACTAATATTTTCTTCATTTCTAAGCAACTAATTAATTAACTTAATTAATCACAATTAACTTGTAACTAATCTAGGGACAAAATAGCACTAGATTTAATGCTTCTTTAATGTTGTCCACTAATCAAGCATAAAATAAATTAAATATCTTGATTAACCAAGTAAACTGAAGAAAACAAGCTTATACTGAGAGGGGGGGTGAATAGTATAAGACCTCTTTTTACTTTTTCCTTTATACTTCAAAACAGTAAAGCAATATACCCAAAGCAATATCAAAACAATGCACAATATCATCCACAAAGTGACACCAATTTTAACGTGGTTCACCCAGAATGCCTGGGCTACGTCCATAAAACTTTTCTCTAAAATTTATCTCAAATTTCTTTGGGAAACCTTCCCAATTACAATTTTTATGAGCCTCGGCCCAAAGGAGACACCTTCCCCCAATCTGAATTTATGAGCCTCTACTCAAAGGAGATACCTTCCCCTTTGCTCTGGAAATGATCCCTCAGAATATCAACTGCCTCTACCTCTTGCCAGCACGTGGAACTCCTTTCCACCGAAGACCTCCTGTCCTCAATGCTTAGCCTAAGAGACCTCTACCTTCTATGATCATATCCACAGTAGCTCAGCTACCTATACCAAACACAGTCAGTTGGTCTAGTACAAGTCTTCCTCTGTCTGTCAGATCTGTCCAACTCTTGAACAAATCAATCCTCTGCACACAAGCCTTCTCAAAAACTTGCCAAATATGTCCTCAAGTTCTTCTAAAAGAACCAATGCACCTTTGTCCTCAATTTCTCTGATAGAACTATCAAAAACTCAGCTCACAAGTCCTCTGCTAGGACCTGTCCAAATCTGCTCACAAGTCCCCACCAGAACCTATCCAAAACCTGCTCACAAGTCCCCACCGAAACCTATCCAAAACCTCAGCAAGCTCACCAAGAAAAACTTGCTTAGCATGAACCCACAAAGAGAATTGTTAGAGACCCAATGTGATTCATAAACCTCATAGAAGCATAAAGAGAATTGTTAGAGACTCAATATGTTCTATACTTAACTCCCAATCTCAATCTCAACTCAATCTCAATCTCAAAAGAATAAGATAGATGTAGTATGCTTTTCTCAAGAATATGAAACACAACCCAACAATTGCCAACCATGCAATATCTCATATAACAATGATACTCATATTCTTTTTACCAACAATTAGGATTTCAACAACAATGCTCATCAAGCAAGGTTTAGTCAACCAACACCATTCAACTCAACATCAACCTTGAAGAATTCAACCAATCATCACAAGAAAAGGAAACAAGTAGAAATCATTTTCCCTCCAAGGATATTTGAACAAAATAGCCACCAACACAATATCACCAATATGCAAAGAATAACTTGTTCAAATCAACTCAATGGAGTAAGCCCAATATCATGTATCAAGTAAAGCACTAACTTGATCAAAAACAACCTCTATGGAAGCAACTCAACCATCAATATCAAAACAGCCAACTAAGGGTTTCATCATCTCAATGCAAGTAGCAAGACTTACTAACATAAACCCTAGTGCAAAAATGCTTCCTCTTCCTCAACTAGAATTATGCATTCACCCAAAAACTCATCAATGATTTTAATGCATAAACAATCTTCAATATCCAAAAAATAAGATTTACACCAAAAATACCTAGTAGACAACCTTTTCACTCCAAACTCAATTTCAGAAAATATACCATCAACAACATACATGGAAGAAGTTGACCATACCTTTACTTTGATGAAGAAGGAGAACTCAAAATCTGTCACAACACTAACTCTCAATTTGCCACCAATTAGAGTTAGCAACTATACAATAATAAACAATAATAAAGATCCAAATTAACACCTTATTTCTCCAACTTAATAAAAACCACTAGAAGTATAATATACATACAAAGTAAAACCTCTTTACACCTTATTACTCCACATAAACATTAAGCATCAATAATTTCAAAGCAAATATGATACCTTAACCTTATACCTCCAACGCATTCATTGCCACTATCCTTTGCACACCGCGACCAAAAGAAAATTACCAATGAAGAGAATTGAACTCGAAACCTCTGCCTTCTATCGCCTTCGCTAAAATGCCACCGTCGTTGGGTCACAAGTGCCCAACGAAGAAATACAGTGTTGCCCTTTATTTTATCTTCCTTTGACACCAAGAATCTAGAAAACGTAAATGTCTTCCACAAGCCACATGCAAACTGGTGAGCGCTGTCCAAAATGTAAGTCACTGAATGCTTGCATTAATCATCTCACAGCACAATCTGGAAAAACACAGTTCAGGTGCAATTGCCAATCCACTAACGTCAAGCATAAAGTAAGGATGCAGCCCAAGCTCAAATCCGAGTATGCCAAGCACGGTTTCCAAGACACAGATCAAGCATGATTTCCAAGATGTCAATCGAAGATTCAAAGACATAGAGCAAGCTCAAATCGAAGACACCAAGCGCTATTGGAAAGAAAAAAAGCAAATGCAAATCGTAGATGCCAAGCACTATTTGAAAGATATAGAGCAAACGCAAATCGTAGATTCCAATTAATTAGGTGGTACTCACTTTAGAAAATCATCCAAACTTATATAGCTATTTTTCCTTAATTTTTTTGATGTCGGCGCTCCTCCAATGATGGCAACAAATCGGCGAAAGAATTATTTTTTCTCCGTTGCTTAAGGGTTGAAAGACCCTTTAATAATAATTAAAATAATAATTATTATTATTTTATTAATAATAAATTAAACTTAGACCCTTTTCAAAGGTTTGAGTTAATTTAATTATTAATAATAAACATGGACCTTCAAGGTTTTTCAAGAAGTAAAAACCTTTGCATTAATTTAAGCTTGGTTTTAATAAAAACCCTTAATGAGTCCAAATGATTTTAAGAAAAACCTTTAACCTTGTCACCATGGTTTTAATAAAAACCCTTTAACATTATGAAGCTTCTCAAGATATTTTTGACATCACACTCTTTTTGATATCAACACAAAAATGCCTTTTGACTTCAATGACAACTTATACACTTGAGCAAAGACAAAGTACCCAAGGTACCCAAAATTGCCAACATAAACCAATCTTAGAAATTAATTTCTCAACTAAGGAGACAAAGAAATATTCCAAGTAAATGCCTTAAATGCCACTAAAAATTTATATTTAGCAATAAATTATCCTAGTTTAGCCAAGCATACTTCATATATTTTTATTTCATAATTACTTCTATGAAATCAAACCTTAAGATATATAATGCAAACATAAAGTAGGGTAAAAATTGGGATGTTATAGCATGATTGCTTCGGCTCCATAGACCAATGAAAATTGTGTTGCTTCAGTAGGCATGTGGATGCTTTTTCGATAAGCCCATGATTCCAAGGGAATTTTGGTATGCCAATATCTATGATTTTTTTTAACAAGTTTCTTGAGAATAGTAATTAAGTTCTTGTTGGTAGCCAAAACTTATCCATTGGCTTGTGGGTAATAAGGAGTCGATAAACTATGTTGGATGTTATATTTCTCGCAAAGCGCTCGAACATCCTTGTTATTGAAAGACTTACCATTTTCATATATTATTTTTTAGGGGATACCAAAATGACAAATGATGCGGTGAAGTATGAAATCCACCATTCTAGGTCATGTTGTACTGGTTAGAGGAATTGTCTCAACCCACTTTGTGAAGTATTCAATGGCTTCGATGATAAATGTATGTTATCTTGAGGAAGGAGACAAAATTTTATCGATTAAATATAGACCCCATTTTGAAAAGGGCCAAAGGATTTGAATAGGCTTTAAATCTTATGATGGCACATGAGTTAAATTAGCATGTTCTTGATATTGCTTACAATGTTTGACATAAGTGCAAAAATCTCGATCCATGGTGGGCCAATAATAACCCATGCATAGAATACACTGTGATGGACATACCACTAAAATGACCACCACAAGTACCATCATGAGTTTCAGCTATGGCTCTTTGTACCTCAATAGCCTCGATATATCGAAGGAGGATTCCATCATAACCACATTTATACATGTCCCCCAAGAGAACAAAATGAGCTACGTTTTGGTTGAAAGTGTGTTTAGTAGTTCAAGACATGTCATATAGGAGTGTTCAAAACTTGAGAAAGTCTACTATATGGTTTGACCAAGGCTCATATGAATCCAATTGGATGAATCAAACATCCTTTTCATCTTTAGATTCAGTACAAATAATTGCATATTTAGAGATTGTTGAAATAATAAGGGGTTGTACCTCTCCTAAGGAGTCTTTTGGAATCAATGATCCAAGGGAGGCCAATGCATATGCAAATATATTAGTAAAACATGGTAAACTATTGATTTCATACCAATCAAACTTAGAGAACAATTTCATTGCTACTTCATGGTAAAGTTTAATGGTAGGTTATTTACATTGGTACTCTCCATTGATTTGCTTGACAACAAGTTGAGAATCACCAAATATACTGATACACTTTATGCCCATAGCTATAGCTAATTGAAGATCTAAGATTAAGGATTCATACTCTATAGTGTTGTTTGTGCATTGGAAGTCAATTTTGACTGATAAGGGGATAGGTACCCCCTGGGGTGTATGAAACATGACTTCAATACCTTAACCTTTCTCACACTTAGAGCCATAAAAGAATAGTGTGATATCAACGTCTTACTCTGAAATGACATCTTCTTCTTTTTCAATGACAATGAATACCGAATCATCTAAGAGCTCAATAATCAAGGGATTATCGCTAGGTAGTGGAGCTTTCACAAGTTGATCAGCTATAACCTGACCTTTAATACATTTTGTCTAATGAACTCAATGTCGAATTTAGTAAGAAGCATTATACATTTAGTGGTGCGGGTGTTATTATAAGTGTGAGATATCATATAACGCAGAGGATTTTCTCTAGCTATGATATATGTTGTGTGACTAAGCATGTAATGTCAAATTTTATTGGTGTAAAAAACCATTGCTAAGCACAATTTTTCTAAATAAGCGTATCTAGTTTCATAGCTTACCAATGTTCAACTAATATAATAGACAACTTGCTCTCAATTTTCTTCATTCTTTTATGCAAGTATTGTTCCTAATGCAATTTGTTTTGTTAAAACATAAATATAGAAGGGGGCCCTCGAACGAGGAGGAGCTAAGATTGGTGAAGAAGCTAGGTATTTCTTAATGTCATCAAAGGCTTTTTGGCACTCATATATCCAAGAAAATAGTACCCCCTTTTGTAACAAGTGATTGAATGGACTACATTTGTCAGAAATTTGCACAATGAAATGATAGATTGATTGGATATTTCCTTGTAAACTATGCAATTCCTTTAATTTTTTTGGGAGATGCATCTCCATGATGGCCTTGACCTTGTTTTGATCCATCTCAATTCCTCTTTTGGAGATAATGAACCCTAGTAGTTTGTTAGATGTAACACAAAAGATGCATTTCTTGGGGTTAAACCTTACATTATGCTCTAGAAGTCGGTCAAAAAATTTCTCCAATACACCAATGTGCTCTTTTTGAGTTTTAGATTTTGCCAAGAGATCATCCACATAGTCTTCGATAATATTATGCATATAGTCATGAAACATTTATGTCATGGCACATTGACAAGTGGCACATACATTTATTTAATGCCAAAGGGGCATCACCTTGTAACAAAAAGTTCTCCAAGGTGTAGTGAATTCTATTTTGTATTAGTCATCAAAATTTATTAGAATTTAGTTGTATCCTAAAAAACCGTCCATGAGAGAAAGCATTTCATGACCAGCGTAAGTGTTGATAAAAGTATCAATGTTTGAAAGATGAAAGTCATCCGTAGGACACGCTTTGTTAAGATCTCGAAAGTCAGTACAAATGTGTATTACCCTGTTAGGATTACGAATGGATACCATGTTTGAGATCCACTCAAGATAATCAATGGGTACAATAAAACCCACATCTAATAACTTTTAGAACTCTTCTTTAACCAAGAGGTCAATGATAGGATGCATCCTTCTGAGTTTTTGTTTGATTGGCTTAGCATATGGATGTAAGGTGAGATTATGGACAACCAACTTAGGGTCAATACAAGATATATCTTTGTAGGACCATGCAAAAATTCCCTTCTTCTCTTAAGGAGAGCAATTAATTGCTCTTGTTCATATTTGGATAAGTTTTTACCAAGCTTGACAATTTGGGGATTGTCAGCATCTGAACTAAGGTTCACATCGATGGTATCTTCAATGGACATGTGAGAACCTTCCTCAAGTTGATGGGAAGTTGGGATCAAATGAATGTCATCTAAGATGTCATCAAACTCTTTTGACTTATCATCATATATGTCTACTCCTTCAAATTTGAAGGTGAAGGTGAAGGTGAAGGCAAATGGGATGGAGGAATGTAGTTGGTTGAAGCCTTTAACAATTCCTTAGACAAGACATACTCATAGAAGGATGGATGTGAATAGATCCAATCCATATCAATAAGGCTTACATCAATTAGAATTGGTTTTGCCAAATCATATGGATTACAAAGTGGGGTGAATAAGTCAAGAGGATTCATGTTGACTTAAGGGGAAAATGTAGGAGGTTGGAATTAATGGGATGAATGGGGCCTAAGAATAAATTCTAGGGGCTTGTTAAACTTGGAAAACAACAATCAACACAAATAAATGCATTTAACTAAATGCTATATAGATGCAATGTAGAAAAGAAAATGCTTTTGTTAGATTTTTTTTATTTGATTTTTTTTGTAGTGGTGAAAACCATTGTTTTTGTTTTTTGTGTTATGTACATATATTACAAGTTTTACTGATGATATGGATTAATGAGATGGTTGTGGTGGTTCACCGATAGGTTCGACTCACTCTTATGGAAGAAGCAAGCAAAATATGGGCTCATAGATGGGGAACATTTTGATATAAAACTCATCATGTTTGGTGTGGGGAATGATGGGCTTTGATTATTCTTTATATTCATCAAAAATTATCGATATGAGTTTGAATTTTTCATAGATTTCATCGTTAGAGTCATCGGGATGGAGAGCTTCTTCTCCTGAATTTATATTAAGCCTTTGGAAGGCTTGTTCAAGAGAATAGGTGGTGGAAAGTGGAGGGTAACCTTAGTCTGAATGATCATGCATTTCTTGATATGGAATATCAATAATGTCATGCATTCCATATTCATGCAGTCCTAAACCATGTCCCTACCAATTAACTATGTGAAAATAACAGGATGAAAATCCTAACATATTTTGTATGTTGGTAGGTGTTAGTTCTTTGGGTTTTTCTAGGGAAGCTAGATTGGAAAAAGAATCAATCCCCCCATATACAAAATTTATGTTGTTGGGAGCTGAAATCATGTTATATACTACTCCTATAGGTAAATATGGGTCACATGGGTGACTAAAATCCTTAGTAGTTGGAATGGTGAGTGGTGTAACTGTGACGTCTTGGACCACATATTCACCAATACCAGGATTAGTGAGGTGGACCTCAAATTGGGATGATGTGGAAGGATCATGGTTGTATAATGGCTCAAGGAATGGTGGATATGAAGACATCTGACAATCCATCAACTCAACATGTGAAATTTTGGTTTATGGAGATGGATTGGATTGGGAAGGTTTTTGGATGGATGATGATGATGTTTAAGGTAAAGTTGTGGAAGGTGATTATGTTGATGATGTGGATTGAATTTAACCACATATGCATGTAGTCAATGATGAATATAATGGGGAATGGAAGCTTGGTGGGGATTGGTGATAAGGAGCTCGTCAGGAATAGAAGCTTTTTATGAAGAAATTGGTGGAGTGGTAGATGGATTAGCTGATGGTGATAGAAAAAGGTGGTGGAAGGAAGCATGGATTCATAAGGATTTGAGATAAAATTGCAATACTTAAATGGTATGACATCTGCTAGTATGCAATGTACTTATCCCTCATGAATGTATTTTAGGCATTGATGTAGTATGGAGTGAAAACATCTCATATCCCTCATATAAGGTCTTCCATGGAGTAAATTGTATGCCATGGATCCTTCCAAGATGTGAATATAGTGTGCAACATTTTGACCCCCACTTCGATGGGCAAAACAACATTGCCAACTATGGAACATAAAGCATCATTGAATGCTTTTAGGGTGAAATATTACTTGGTGATATGATATAGAGGAAGGTTAAGACGATGAAGGGCATACATGGTGATGATATTGATTGAGGAGTTGGTGTCAATTAGAACTCTTTTGAAAGGCTTCATATCCATTAGAGCCATGATGTGCAATGGAGGATCTACTAATTCTGATGAGATTGGATTAATCTCAATGTTATAAAATATAATGGAAGACTCCATGCATGTTTGAATGCTCCCTATAGAGTTGTTTTAGGTATTAGCATCTTGAGATTGAAATTCAATGGATTTTATAATGTCCATTAATGCCTCGTAATATGGGGGATATTATTGAATTAGCTCATATATTGACAATTTGGTGGAAGCCATCTTTAGTCTTGTGGTTAACCGACTACTCAATGAGATGATTGGTCATGGAAGATGATTGATGGGATGAATGGAGAATTTGGTTGGCTAGGAATATGATTTGGTGAGGAAGAATTAGAGAAAATTTGAATGGGATGAGATGTGGTCAGTTGTGACACACTTTCTAGAGATGTTACCTTGCATTTTGTTGGTTATTTTGTTGACCTCTAGTTACCACATGAATGGCACCTATAAAACCTTGGTATTGTTGAACACGGTCAACTTGATTGGGAGGATTTTTGGTGTTATCCCCTCCCATAGTTGGTTGCACCTCCTCATGATGAGGAAGTGGTGTTTGGAAAATACCAAGATTTTGGTTTTGTTGATCAAGGGGGTTGTCAAGCTTGATGGCCCCAAAGTCAAAAATGTCTTGAACTATGTATTTGAATATATGGCAATTATTGATGTCATGCCAACTTAGCCTATGGTAAGGACAAAATAAATGTTATCGATATTTTTTACCACATTTAACGGGATTATCTGGTTTTATTTTGGGTAAGGCAAGTTTATTTGTGTCGTACAACCTTTGAAAGAGGGAAGCATATGACTCGAAAAAGGGGGTGCATTGGCAATTTTTTTGGATAGACTATCACCAAGGATGATTCTCCATAGTTGGAACTATGCTTTGCATTTATTTGATATTGAGGGTACCGTATGATAGTCAATTTTTTGTAGTGGTTGTTGCACTGATTGTTGTTGAGCCATTACCGACTAGATCATGCCGCTTGAATGACATGATTAGGCTAATTGGATGGAGTGTCCTATGTTGATTTTTTATTTGCCAGAATAATTGCTTTTGTATTAGCCCTTGTTTTACCATTCCTTTTTCTAGGCTTAAGTATTCCCTCTTGGATTTTTATCTCCTCGATGACACTAGCCTATGCTAGAGCTTCTTCAAATGAGTGATATGTTTATAATTGAAGAATCCAAGAGATGGGTTTTAAATAACTCTTAGTAAATATCTTGATAAGCTTTTCTATTGGTAGGGTAAATAGCAATTTTGTAATGACGACCCTCCAATGATTACCAAAAACATATATAGAATCATCGTCATGTTGTCTTAAAGCGTAAACGTTAGATAATGAGGCTTTCTTTCTAACATTGAGGATAAAGTGCTCAAATAATTTTTCAACCAATTGTTTAAAAGTATAAATACTATGACTAGGCAATTGGGTGTACCACTCTATGGCATCTCTACATATGTCAAAGGAAATGTTCTAAGCATGATATCACTATCATTTTGTATTCTAAAGCATGAGTGTACACATGTGCTTACATGCTCTTTGGGGTCCTCAGTCCCCTTATATTTTTCAAGCTTTGACATTGTGAAATCTATCGAATATGGTGGTGATGGTACCAAATGGTGAATGGGTTGGTTAATCAGTTTATGTAAGGTTGGCTTTTGGTTTGTCATACCAGGAGTATGTTGTATCAACCAATCTATTTGTTGTTGCATGGCCTTGATTCTATGTTCTTCCCCAAAAATATGGAAGCCTTGAGTCACTTGATGATTTTGAGAAGGCATGGTATAAAAATATTGTGGGGTAACTATATGATGATGGGATTGATGATGATGACTAGGTGAGGTTGTTGGAAACTAATGAAGAGGATATTGATGATGAAGATATGGAGAATGCTGGAATGGGGATAATGCATGGGGACTATGGTTGGGTTGGTCTATGGGAATGGAATTGGTATAGTTTATGGTAATGGAATGGGTATTGGTATGGTTTGGTAGAGTAGGGATGGAAACCATAGAAGATTGTGGTGCCCATGATGGACTTTGGTTAATGAGGATAGGTTGAGTAGAAATTTTTAGAGGCTTAGGTTTCACCTACACTTGTTGTTGAGCATTTTAATGTTGCTTAAGCAATTTGTTCAAATATTCCCACACTTCATGAATTTATCTATCAGAAGTGGAAGGTATGGATGTATATGGCATGGAAGACGTATCTAAGGGATAAGTTGTACTTGACATGGAAACTTAGGATGTAGAAACTTGTGAAGCAGCATTTACATGTGCTTTGTACAAGGGGTTGGTATAGTTGGATGTATATGAAGAGGTGATAGAAGTGCTAGGAGCACTTGGGTATTGGGGAATGGATACATGAGAGTAAGGTGCAACTAATGCCTCAAAAAAAGGTTAGTGTATACCTGCGTAAATATGGATGGTTGGAAATGAGCAAATTCTTCTTGTAAAGTAGGATCTTGACTAGGGGAATTATGAATGGGCTCTAAGACATAATTAGCTGATTTTCAAAGAGCCTCTAGTTTGGCCATGTATATGTGGGTGATTTTGGGTTCAATGGATGGTGAAAATGATTTTGTTTGAGGAAGGAAAGTGTTGGTATACCTGTACGATACAACAATGTTTTTTACAATGTGTGATGGGCCCATAGACAAATCTTTCTATGTCACATTTGGGGAATATACCACAGAAGTGGTGGGGAAGGTGGATGAATATTCCATAGAATTGTTGTGATTTAAAAAAAAAATTATTTCTTGTTAAGACCATAAGAAATTAAACCAAATACAAATTGTGCAGTAAAATAAATTGCAGAATTGAAAATTCATAAAAATAAAATTAAGATAAATCAATGCTAAGTTTTTTCAACAGATGTATCTTACCTCATTCATTGATTATCTCTTTTTAGTTTGAATTTATTCTTTTAGATTTTTATTTTGTGTGTTTCAATGTACTAATATGAATTAGAAATGGGTGAATACTGTAGCTTGTATAGGGCAATTAGATTCTTTCTAGTGATGAAATCCAAAAAAATTTCTAAGGGGTAATCTAAGGTGTCTACGGGCAGAGATTGGTGGATGGATATGAAAGCCACCATAACCAAATCTGAAGCAAAGGCTGGTGATGAAATCCAACCACTAATATTTAACGTGAAATGTGAAGTGTGTGTGAGATTCCTTTTAAGGTTCTATTTTCTATGGTGCACATACAATATTAGAAATAATTGATTTCACTAGTCTAAATTAGAAGCCAGCATTAAGAGTGAATTTCTCCAAAGGATGTGAAGTACACTGCATTGGGTGATTCCAAGTGGAGTGGATGAACCCCCTATATATATATATATATATTATAGTTTTGAAGACTTTTAAATCATTTTTTTATACCATAGATAGGAGATATAAAAAATAAATTACTTGGGGGTCTAATTTTATCTCGTTTCAAAAATAGTTGTGGATAAATGTATTTTTGTAAATTTAAGGGTTTGTATAATTAATATATTCTTTTATTATATTAATTTTATCACTCTAAATCCACATTTATTTTCTTTTCAAATCACCTCAAATCCACTTTTAGTGTCCATCCCATTACTCTAGTCAATAAACTATTAAAACAAACTAGCTTTCTATATTGAATGTCAAAAATAGGGTTATCTCAAGGTGCAGTGTCCCTCTCTCAAAAATGAGTCTAAGAAAGAATGGATCTACACTAAGAAATCCTTTGAGGATAGTCAAAAATATAACCAACTTAAAAAGAAGAATCAAATTGGTGCCAATCATAATGATTCCATCATGAAGTCCAAGGTCAAGCATATGATCCCTTCTTCCTTTGAAGGTACTCTTCACCAAGTATGTTCTCTTTTTGCTATTCATAATTGTTTCAACTCATTTTCTATGGCCCCTTGCAATGATGATGGAAAAACTCCTCTTGTTGACGTCCTTTTCCTAGAGTCTCTAGAATGTACTCCTAGTTTGGACATGCCCACTTAGTCTCCTTCAAGGTCAGGTCCCTCTTGTATCCACATTTACAAAATCTCATTAGACTTACTCAATGACCTATCATGTCCTATTGGTTTCCTTGCATCCCATTTGGGTGATCTTAACTCTAGTGACCTAGGTGAGTCCTCTAGTCCACCTAGGCTGGTAACCAAAAACCAGAAGAAAACCTTAGTATATGTGTGCAACAATAAGAAGAAAGGAATACCTTCCAATCAGGATATCAGAAGAAAAGAAATAGAGGATGGAATTGCCAATGGAACCTAGGCCACCATCTTCTCAACCCGTGTAGAACAACCAATTGGATACTTTATCAAAGATGATGGAAAGTGAACCAAACCCCCATCATCTCAAAGTAGGAGGAAATAAATATTCCTCCAAATGTCATATATGAATATCCTCTCATGGAATGTGAGAGGCCTCAATGGAATAACCAAATAAAGGTTGGTGTTGTCCATGATAAAAGACCTTAGACCCAATATTATCAATCTTCAAGAAATAAAAATCGATGAAGATACCATTGAGAAAATTACCAAAGCCATATGGAAAAATAGTGAATTCATCACTAGCCTAGCTCGAGGTACCTCTGGAGGCCTCCTATGCTTGTGAGGCCCAAAAAATTGGAGGTCAGACTCTTATATTCATTATATAAAATCAGAAATATTCTCTTCTATTTCAAATACACCAAAGCAAGATGGGTTATGTCAAATATTTATGCCCCTAATAACCCACCAGGGAGATTAACCTTATGGAATACCTTGATTCAAATGAGAAATATATTTTTGAATGAAGCCTGGTTACTATCCAAAGACTTCAACTCCCCATTTATCCTTATGATAAAAGTGGAGGGGTAGCTATTACATCGAAATGTTATGAGGATTTTTCTGAAGTTGTTGATAGTAATGAGCTAATAGATATTCAACTAAAAGGAACTAAGATTACATGGAGCAACAGAAGGGTAGGCATCCAAACCATCCAACTTAGGCTTGATATATTCCTCCTATCCAAAGAAGCCATTAACCTTTTTGGTGATGCTACCTATTGAGTGGAAATTTTACCCAATTGCAAAATCACCATAATAGTCGAGATTTTGATCAAAAAATCCTCTCTTGCAAAGAAATAGAAATTTCTCCAAGGTTCCTTTTACTTAATGTGTGCTTGTAATCTTGTGAGGATGTATCAAATAAGTGCTCGAAATACCTTAGTGATTTACAAGTTCTATGTTGGTTTATTTTATTATGCTATGCTAATGATTGTTCATAAAAATTAAAAGAAAAATAAAATGTAATTTGCCCTCATATGACCACGATGAAAATACCTCAATTCATTTTACCTTAAAGTATTTTAGGTAGATTTTATGTTCTTTTTTTAAGTAGATTTAAACAATTTTTAGATTCTTTAAACCTTGCTTTGAATAATAAAATAGAATATTAAAATCTCTCTACATGCGAATGTGAAATGAAGATTGGATTCATTTAATTATTTCTTGAGCATGAAATAAAAATAATCTACATGAATGACTTTGTGAACATGATAGCCTTTGATGTGCCAAATAAATAACCCCATTTTATGAAATTGACTTTCATAAAGAGAATTCAATTTATTGCTTTGCCCCTCTTTGATGAAATTGTAACTTTCATAAAGAGGAGTCAATTTATGGCTTTGAAAATGAAAGATAGAGCTTGAAATATGAAATCATGAAAAACTAAAATTGTAAAATGCTTTACAAAACAACTTTGAACAATTTTTACAATTTTAAAATTGCTTGAGGATGAAATAGAAATTGCACAAGATGATACATTAAGGCTTATTCTAGAGATCCATGCACCTAATTTTGGATTTTAATTTTTTTTCTATTTTTATTTTTATTTTCGAAAACTTTAAAAAATGCAAAAAGGAAGGGTTAGAAAAATGAAATAAAAGAAGTAAAATGAATTGTTGCAACCCAAAATTTTCCCACAGATGCTGCAAGCATTAGTATTTTATACAAAACTAGTATTAGTGTGACCCAAATTCACGCAATCAAACATCTAATGCAGTTCAAGTTTCTAAGAAAATAGTGCAATATATCAAAAATAACACACAATTCAACCATTAACATGCATAAAACTTGATGCATCTCCAATATATTGCAGAAAAAAATCTTCAACATCAAACACAAGTGCAGAATACCATGCCCTAAATTGGCATCATGTGGTGAAAAATAGTCCAGTGGTATGGCTTTTCTCCAAAAATATCCAGCCTATGGATTTAAAAAAAAATCCAATGCTTGGCCTCCAAAAAGGTCCAGCCCCTCTATCTTCATTTGTAGAGATATTTAAAGTTTTTCCACAACTCTTTATTTTCCATTTCCCATTTTATATGGAAACCCTTCATTTTCTTGCCTCTTCATTTTTTGTGGTTTTATTGACATCTTCAGTATAGGGATATTTCCTTTTCTTTATAACGCTTTGTCCTTACTTAAACATATTTTACTCTGCTATAACTAAAGCATTAACATTCCCCTTTGCATGAGCATTATTTAACTTGTTCCAATGAAAACCAATATTTTATTTTACTTATTACAAGCCACATATTTCAAACTTCACCTTACACCACACTCTTGTAAGCTTACATGGTAGCATTCATTACCTGCAAAGTAGTCCCATTTGTGATTGGCTCGATTGATGTTAACGACGACCACTTCATCCTTGATTATGCTCGAAAAACCTGCCCTTTTCTAATAATTTCTTTGGTAGAACTTGCTCTTCTTCCTACCTTTCTAACATAATACCATTTGGTATATATAAAATTAATACAAAACTAAACTATGCGCATCCACGTCATGTGTGTGAATCTGCGTTGTGAATTTGTTCAACCTATGAACTTTTTGGTCCCTCATTTGTCTCATGAGGTAAGGCTATATTAATATGTTCAAAAAACAACTATATAAACTTTACCACTCCACTCTACCCTTCATGATGGTAAATTAGGGTGCGGTAATCATCCGCACTATCCACCAACCGTACCTAGAAAATATAATGATGCTCGTTGTATCATGATGAGCCCCTTTATCGATAATGCTTTACAATGTGAAATGTAACTAGTGAGTGTGAATGTACCTATCAAATCGGTGAGATGCTTATATTAGCTATCTGTTGTCACTGTGCTGTGTGTGATTCTCTACACCATGGTGGTATCAAATTATTCTCATCTGGTTTGAAGATGAAATACCACACTGTCTTGTCCCTGCATTGCTCAATAAACACCTTTTTTTAAATATTATAAGATACTTGATAATCTATAACTGCTCATTGTCTTCACACATCCATGTCACCATTTCTCTGCATGTTATCTAACTTGTATTGAGTGAGGTATCCGTTGAATGAATGCTTGCATTGATAGCCCCTATCCACTCATGTGACATATGTGCCAACCTTTCCATCCGAGTGTCTTAGGTGAAATTCATAGCTACAATGTCAACAGTGCATGCACAAGTTACCATGTAGGGTGCATCCAAGTCTGAGATGTTATTGCATATTTTTTGGCTATGTAGATCTATGTATCAACACCTGCAATTTCACTCTACTTTCACCATCGAATTATCTCATTCACGTGCTGGTCGGTGAATTGAAGCCAGCCACGTGGACCTATCCACACGGGTCATATTTTCATTGATGTCTTTCATTCATCATTACTTACCTGCATGCTTCACAACATCCATCTCCAAGGCACCCACTCTATATTCATCTGCAACCAATGAAGAACACCACATTAAACCTTTTTGAAAAGAAAACAAAACTTTATAACAAATCTAGAACTTTTGAGGGTTTTAAGCCACAAATATATATATATATATATATATATATATATATACAATTATTTATTTCGTTACTTTGTTTTTGCTTTATTTTATATATATATATATTTTTTTATATTTCAACATTCAATTTAATTTCAACTGTATTCCAAAATGCTTGAACTAATTTAGAGAAAACCAAAAGAGAATAACCTTAAAATTAACGTTTTTTTAAACTAAAACAAAAATCCTAGCCAAACACTATCGAAAGTGAACCTTGGACTCTACATTACAAATCCATGGGTAAGAACCCCTAAAAATTATCACTCAAATAAGACCAAAGAACCCAAAACTCAAAAAATAAAAGTGGGTTCCCAAATTTTGGGGCTAGTTGTACAATGGTCACAAAAATTGGTGACTCTATTGGGAAATGCTCCTGAGCATTTCGGGTGAAGAACCTAGTTATGAAAACAAACAAACAAAGATTAAAAATATTTACATTATCTAGCAAATTCCAAGAAGGTGGGGCAGATAACTTCAAATTGGAACACATGAACATTTTCTTTAGCTTAATGTGTGTAAATGTGAGTTCATTTTTGCATGTGTGAAAACCATCTAGATTCCATCACCTGGCCTGCATTTAGGCTATAGAAATATTTCTCCCAAAATAAATTTATAGACAAGCCCTACTGTCAGTCAGACATCCATTGCCTCGATAGAGTTTATCTACATTACCCATGGTTTAATTAATTTTTTGCAATACCTTTTTTTTGAAAAATATTTTTCTAGACAAAGCCCTACTTCCAGTCAAGCATCCATATCCTCGATAGAGTTTATCTAGACCTGGTGACTAATTTTAGTGTGTTTTCTATTGCTTGTTTTTTTTTTATAAGGCCTTGCAAAATTTTATGCACCACATGGGTTAGAGAGTATTTGAAGTTAGATATGGAGCATATTATATTTTCACCTTAATTTACAAACCAAAATGACTTCATCCTTCAATATTTCAAAGCAAGCCCTTTTAATATAATGTGTTCATGTGTAGCTTTAGCAAAATGATTTCAGTATTCCAAAATTCACTATCTTAGTCCCAGAATCTAGAAGAGGTTACTAAACAACTTCATCCCCTTTTCCTTGATCCACATGATAGGTAATTCACCCTTCATGAAAAAGGAGCACAAAAAAAATAATCAAGAGGCCATTAGTAGCAACCACGAAACATCACCTCAAACAAAGGAACCAACCTCAAATGCAAAACTCACAAACCAAAACCCAAAACTTGAACTACTACAAACTGAAAAGCAAACAATCATAAAACTTTTCAAGCCAAAAATCACAAAAATCAAAACTATATACAATAACGTACAAGGATAATGCAATAATTTGGACTATCACTTTCTTGGATCCCCAAACATGATTAGCACACTTTACAAGACACATATCATGATAAGCATACCAATCTCTACAATAATCCAACCAAATTAATATGAGACCAAACAATATAAAAACCCTCATTTTGCATCTTTTACCCCATCATTTTAGTATACTTCCATTAGTAATCCCATAGTGAAGCTTCAAATCATCAAATTGATAAGACAATAATTGATCTTCAATTCTTTCTTGTTTATTCCTTACAATGCAAATTTCACAATTTGATTCATGATTTAGAATTAGGCTTTCCTTTTCAAATATGAGATCTTGCAAATAGGAGCCTATTTCTAAAAATTTCAAAGCCAATTCATTTTCCATGTTTGTAGGCCAATCAAACTTATGCAACAATTTACAAGAATTTATAATATCTACTGAATGAGAATCATTATGAGTTTTTATCCTAGATTCCATTATCAATTGTTGATGAATTTTATTTAGTAACTCAAAGGCATTTGCTTTCATTTCACTCATCAAAGCAATTTTATTAGTTATGTGAGGATTAGTTAGCTCAAATTCTTTATCAACCCCACATGGTATTTCTTCATTGATTGAATCCAACAACCAATTATGTGAAACTTCACCTGGAGTTTGAATGGTGGAACACAAAAGGTGATATTTTACCTTTGATACACTTTCATTTACCAATACTTGGTGATTCATCGTGATTTCTTCCTTTTCTTCATGTTCTTCATCATCATCATCATGTAGCACTTCTTCATCCATGGCTTGTTTATCAAAAACACCAAAATTAGGCATCCAATTAACAATATGTCCATCCTTTTCAAATCATAGATCTTATTTATCTAGGGATGTGTCAAATGGAACATCTACCTAATAAACCACTTGAGTTGTTTCAAATAAAGCAACATTTTCATTTGGATCATCAATGACATCAAACCCAAACCATTCAGGTTCTGGAATTTCTTCTATATGAGGTAACATAGGTATTATAGGATCCTTGGGTGAAACAATTCTTTCCGTTTCTTGCATCTCAAAAGGGAATAAAGTGAGATATTCCCCTCTTTCATCCACAACAAATGGATCATAGAAAAAATTTATCATTTCATATTTTTCTCTTTTTGCAAGGTGTTCAATAAACTCATATTCAAAATAATTGAGTCTTGGAACCTTCTCTACTTCTACAAATGGTTCATCATTTTGAGGATGTTGAAGGTTTTGATCATCAATTTTAATCATCTCATCCAAATTGGTGGAAGGTCCTAATTCGTCACATGTTTCAAAACCAGTCCACTCTAAGACCCTTCCACTTTCTAAAATAATATCACTTTTAGCATATTCGACCTTTGTATCATGAGGACGATTCGTAGAATTATCAAAATATATATCTTGAGCCCTTTGTTACTATAATTGAGTTATGTTTCCTTTAAGCTATAGAACTAGCCTTTGTAACTTGTACTGCATATCAAGTGAAGTGAGTGCTTCATTAGAAAGAGTGGGAAAGTCCTCCCATTTATTCCACCAATAATAATCATCTTCTAAAATTAAGGTGTGATGCTCAACCACTTCCTCACAATATTTAAATTAAAAAATAGATTACCTTTTGAACTCACCTTCATCCACTTTTGAGGGCTCAATCATTTCTAAGAGTGGATCATTTGGTTTTCTATGATTATCCCAATACTCACTTGTAAATAGGGACTCTTAGCCTTCAAGTTTGTCACAACTTGACTCATATTGACTTTCTTGATCATCATAATAATTGTCCTCTGAAAACAAATGATGAGATTCTATCCTACCTTCTAGTCAATCTTCAGATTCATATCTTGACTCCTCAAATTCACTTTCAACTACCTTTGGTGAGTTAAGAGTTTCTTCAATAAGATCAACTCTTGTATTTTGATTTATAAAATTGGTCCAATATTCCTCTATGAATAATGATCCCAAGCGTCTTATTTATAGCTTATCATAACTTGTCTCACATTGGATTTATTGATAATTACAATGGTTGTCTTCCAAAAATAGGTTATGGAATTCCATCGTGTCTTCTAATGGCTCCTTAGATTCATCTATCGATTCCCCCTCAAATTCACTTTTAACCTCTTTTGATGGATCAAGAGTTTCTACAAGGGGATCAATTCTTACATTGAGCTTCCAATGATTGTTCCAATCTTCCTTTGTCAATAAACATGAACCACTACTTACATCTTGATGGGTTTGTTTACCACAATCCTCATTAAAGGACATTGGATTAGATACTTGCACCTCCTATTGGATGAAATCTAATGTGGTTTTAATATTTGGACATTCAACTTTGTACCATTGATTCTTACATTAGACGAGAGGTTCTATAGTGGATGGTTGGTGTTGGTTGGAATCCATAGCTCCTAAAAAATAGTTCATCATGGGAGAAGGTTGTGTCTCACCCTAACTCATGGGTGGTATTCAATTTTGAGCCTTAGGATTAAGTAATGATAATATACCCATATCAAGACCTTGCAAAATCCATCATTGTTCTACTTTTATTACCTCACTGTAGGCTATAGGTAAGGATGAATCTTTAAGAACTCTACCTAGAAAAGTAGAAGTAAAAGGGTCTAAGAATCCCATGTATATTTGAATGGATCTCTCTTCTAAAATGATTTAATGAGGTACCACTTTGGTATATAACTTATGGATCCTATAATTGAAATTACTCATATATTCATTAGGTTCCTTATAGATAGAGACAAATTGATTAATTATCAAAATTGGGTCAACTAGTTTTCCAAAATTACTAATAAACGTTGCTTCTAGTTGAGCCCAAGAAGTGATGGAAATTACAGGTAGGTATAGGTACCACTAAAATGCAACCTCATACAATGTGTATGAAAACAATCTACAAGGAACATTTCCATGCCACATTTGTAAATAAATTAATATGTCCTTGTATCTCTGAATATGCTCCTTAGTCAAGGCCACATCATGCTTAAACATGGGTAAACAATTTTCTACACCTTTAGGAATTTGATGAGTAGGCATGTTTAATTGGCTATAATAGTCACATATCCAATATGCAATTCTTGCCCTAGTTGGAATAACCAATTCTATTAGTGAAACTTAAAGAACACAACTTTAATACCAATTTTGTTATTCAAATAAATATATCTTGCAAAGAAGCATGAAATGACTAACAATCCTGAAATGTCTAATATATAAATCATCATTTTTATCAATTGAAATATATGCATCAATTAAACCATAGCAATCAAGAACATCCTTCAATTTGCAAAAGGTTAGCATCAATGCAACATCAATTAGAGAACTTTCAAATCCATGAATATAATCAACAAAACCTCATTAATCAAGACTAATGCTTTCAAATAACCTTTCAAATAACATGAACAATTTAGCATCTAAATAGCAATAAAGTAAACCAATTTAGGCCCTTCTTCTAGCGCCAATTCTATTGAGTGCTAAATGAGGCCAAAGATAATGGTCAATAGGACATGAAACATTTAGCAATTCATAGCTCTCAAGGTTAGACACAATCACATTATTCATTGCATGAACAATTCAAAAGCATTAAATCAATAAACACCAATTCATGCCCTCCTTCTAGCACCAATTCTATTGAGTGCTAAAGGAGACCTAAAGATAACAATCAATAGGACATGAAACATTTAGCAATTCAAAGCTCTCAAGGTTACACAAAATCACATTATTCACTACATGAACAATTCAAAAGCATTAAATCAATAAATACCAATTCATGCCCTCCTTCTAGCGCCAATTCTATTGAGTGGAAATTTTGCCCAATTGCAAAATCACCATCATAGTCAGGATTTTGATTAGAAAACCCTCTCTTGCAAAGAAATAGAAATTTCTCCAAGGTTAATTTTAATTAATGTGTGCTTGTAATATTGTGAAGATGTATCAAATAGGTTCTCAAAATACCTTAGTGATTTGCAAGTAATTGTTAAAAAGGGGCCTGCATTGGTTTATTTTATTATGCTATGTTAATGATTGTTCATGAAACTTAAAAGGAAAATAAAGTGTGATTGGACCTCATATGACCACGATGAAAATACCTCAGTTCATTTTATCTTGAAGTATTTTAGGTAGATTTTATCTTCTTTTGTTAAGTAGATTTAAACAAGTTTTAGCTTCTTTAAACCTTGCTTTGAATAATAAAATAGAAGATTAATATCTCTCTTGTAGACACGGAAAATTGATCCACTTTGAGTGGGAAATCTTCCTTAGTGCCCCTAAGAGGCCCTCAATCCCTACTAAGAGCAAGGGAAGACCTCTTTGCCTCCCTTTTTTAATTTGTTTGCCTTTTAGCGAAATTGCGCCCCATCTTTATGAGGTGCAACTTCGTGCCAACAATATCATACCCCATTAATACGAGGTGTGACTTCACTATTTAACCTAATTTTTTTTAATTAATTTTATTTTTATTCTTTTGAGCATGTTTAGAACCAGGTTTAAACCCTCCAGCATGTTTTGGCATCAGCTTTGAGTTTATTTTTTCTTGCCTTTTTCCTCCAATTTCATCTATAAAAGGAAGGATATTCTTGCTAAATCAGATGTGATATGCAAAGTTTTAATGTGCGATATTAGTGCAAAATTCTTATTATTAATTAATCTTGAATTTTTTATGATAGTGCGCTCTTATTCCTTTAATTTCTTCTGCTGCAAGCTAACCCCAAAGTATGAATTTCATATTTGATCTTCTATTATGTGGATTGGATTGATTTACTATGTGACTTGGTGGATCCGTGGTGTAGTTCGAAGAGATAGAGTGTCTGCTCGGATACTTCAATCTTCTTTACCTACTTCTACGATGTCCATTAGGATTTGCTTACTTTATTTTTGGCATTTATTTCATCTTTTGCACTCACTTTTTATTTTTCATTAGTCTTTAGCAATATTGCACCTGACATCAACAAGGTGCAACTTTGCCTACCCTAATTAGGGTAAATAAATCTATAGAAGTGAAATCGCACCCCATCTAGGTAGGGCGTGACTTTGCTACTGCGTTATCATGCCTTCTCTAGGCAAGACACAATTTTTCCCTAGAGCACACCGTGGGTAAACTGTAGATTCTATTTTCACAGTTACATTCCATTTTGTTTCTAGATCATACTGTTGTATTTTGTTTCCCAATTTCTATTACTGTATTTCTATTTTATGATTAATTCTCCAAATGTCAATTTCTACTTTTGTATTAAAATGTCATCTAGAATAACCTAGGGGGCTTGACTGTTACGCCTCAAATATTTGTTACACATTGACCTAAGTAGGCCCCCTAATGCTAATTCTATTTTTTGGTGTTTCATGAGTGATCTTGTAGAAACATGTATTCTTGATATCATTGGACAAGAGGCAAAAAAATCTAAATCAACCATCGGTCTAGATAAGTGCTCTACTCATTCTATTGGTTGAAAATATGATTTAATTATTTATTCTTAGGCATATAAAAGTAAAAGGTGTTTAGTTTGCATCTAGGGATAATTTATGTGCATCTATTTTCTATATCTCTGCTTTAAGTCTTCTCTAAAATTAAACCTGTTGACCCCAAAAAGGTTAACCAAATTTTTGGGGCCAAGTCCACTATGCACCCATTCTCATAGGGTGCACTCCAGGTCACCCAAGCATAGAAGGTTGTGTGCCCCGAGCCAAACCCGTGTGCTCCACTCCAATGGAGAGCGGATCCCCGAAATGGGCTTATAAGGCCGTGCGCTCCATAAAATAGTCCATGTACTCCACAGGGAGGCAGAGCGCATAATAGTCCCTTGGGGCACACAAGGTTGTGCATCCCAAATTCTGGTGTGCACTCCACTCTAAAGTGGAGTGCACCACCTCAACCGTAGCACACAAGGTTGTGCGCTCCACTCCAACCGAGCGTGCTCCACTCTCACATGGAGCATGCCACATCAACCAAAGTGCACAAGGTTATGTGCTCCACTCTATCTAAGCACACTCTACTCTCATGTGGAGTGCACCACCTTAGCCAAAGTGCACAAGGTTGTGTGCTCCACTAGTCGAGCGTGCTTCACTCTCAAGTGGAGCGCGCCACCTCAGTCGGATCACACAAGATTGTATGCTCCATCTCGAGTCAAAATGCCCCCTTTAGGGTGCACTAGTGTCCAAGATAGGCGTGTAAAGTTGTGTGCCCACCTTCGGGTTGAGCACCCTATTTTGGTAGAGTGCACAAGGTCAAGAAGGGTGCACATCATGTGCACCCCATAGAGGCAAGTGCACTCTGCTTCCTTGAGAGTCATGCGAGTGCACAACCTTGTGCACCCATCTCAAAAGCCATTCACTCCACTCCCCAAGAGGGTGTACACACAAAAATTAAATCTTATGCATCTCAAACAAGCGTTTACCTACCTACATCTCGCCTCAACCAATAGAATACTGTCGTGTGTCCCGCCTTTTTGGACAACCATAATTTTTTCATTCCAATAAAGGAAGAAACAGTCAACATGGTGCACCCGACCAATAACAACTCGTAAGGGAGAAAAAGGTGCATGCACCACCTACCTTATTTAATGTGCCCATTATAAAGGAAGGTGGTGACCACCTTTTTACACCATCTATGCTCGTAAATTGCCTATCGACGAAGTTCGAGTAAAGTAGAGATATCATAGCCAAGGTGGGCGAGGAATCCATGATAGTTGAGCGCAATGGCATCTACCAGCTCCCTAGCTCCTGAGGCATCGCTAGTCTAGAAGAGAATCGATAGAATTATCGGTGCATGGTCGGTTGACAAGAGGCTAGGAAGGGCCTAGAACCCCAAGGCATTTGAAAATCTGCCCGACTCTAGTAGGGACATCATCGAGGAACAACAAAAGGAGGTGGAGGGAGTCACCATATACTCATTTGATCCCATGAAGGAGGACAACCAATGCCACCCGATGCTTCTAAGAGATCTCTATGCATGGGCCTATCATGACAGCAATAGACCTGCTCCTGTCTATAATAAATGGAATACAAACCTCGATCGAATGACCTATCCAAAGGTGTACCACTCCTTCGATATGTTGGCATGGCTCATGGTTTCTTATGATTCTAGGGCACGCACCATCCATGACTTCAAGGGCCAAGCAGTAGCCCAGATTTTGACCGATAGGATTCGATAGGTTTTTGGCTTGGAGGTCACCTCCAGGGTGGTGGACTTCAAGATATTGGCCCTTCAGGCCAATTACATGATGAACACGACATTCCCTCAGAACCTATTAAAGAGGGGAAAGATAAGGCCAACAGATTTCCCCATCGAGAAATTCATGCTCTGTCCCTGGGTGTAAGATTATGCTGACATGATCAATCTTGCCCTGGGAGTGAAAGACTTGGAGCCTATCACTAAGGAGGTGATGTTTTTAATCCTCCAGTGTAATCGAATAGACAAGACCCCTCTCTATCGATGGGAGGATGTCATCAGTGATAAAATGGATGAAGAATTATGACTATTGTAGGAGGTTGTGATGGCCAATAAGAGGGAGATGCCTCCCTTCTCATACTACTCCTTCATTCATCTATTCATTGCATAGCTGGATAAGACCTTGATAGCCCAAATGGGAGGAGTAAATGCACCCATTGTATAGGATAGGCTATTATGCATCCAGGAGGGTTGTTCCAGCTATGCTACCTTCTTCGAGAAGGTTCTCCTCGTAGTGCATTTTTGGCTGTGTGGGAATTTCCTTGATAGAATTAGGGTGGGGGTGAGAGAATTCCTACGCTAGGAGAAAGTAGGAGACTATTTTTACGTAGAGGAATTCTCCTACATAAGAATTTATGGGTCAAAATTACCCCCAAAGGCACTACCTTTTCACTGTCCGACTTCCATCGCCATCCTGGAGATTACTCGACAAATGGCCGAGGAGGTAAATATTAGACACTTGAGGAAGAAGGGACCAGTGAAGTGGTTGCCCATTCCCTATGCAATGGGGCATTACACCTATCTTGGTCACTTTGCTCCATTGTGGGCCATCTGGAATATGGATACTTACTACTTCCTCAAAGTCACTTGGAGAGCTTACGACCCAGACGACCACCACAAGAGAGAGGTTACCGATAAATTGGCCCTCCTAGCAGTCACCCATAATAGTGATGATTTTGAGGATGTGATGCAAGAGGCTTTCAAAAATAATTGGATGCTAGATTTAATATGGAGGATGCCCAAGGATCAGTGTCCTTATAGTAGACTGGAGACTGTTGGTGACTACAGTTCCCAACTCAAGTTGCATCGGGGTTTCTGGTGGACAAGATGGCCCCACTAGTTCCTGTAGCTCCTCCTAAAGAGTTCGAGGATCCCACCCTCCAGATAGCTCAGCAAGATTCTGACCTTTTTGAGGTCATGATGAAGATCATCGATGAACAGGCCAAGCTCCCCTCCTCTTCCAGTTCCCCCATTGCCACTTCAAAAGGGAAGGAGTTGGCCATTGGCTCCTCCAAGCAAACTACTGCCCCATCAGCATTAGCTTTAATAAGTCCACATGAGCAAGGACAATTGATAGAAAGTCAACCCTCATTGTATTCCACCACCCTGGTGATAAACCAAGAGGAGCATCAAATTAAGCCAAGGGTGATGAAGAAAATAGTGCAAGCAGGAGGCTTATCAAATATTTTGAGGGGCTACGAAGTGCAAAGCCCCACATGGTCTCCCACCCAGAAAAATGCTAGGATGAAATCCTCGAATCAAGGAGTGGAAAATTTTATGATGGCTAGGGTCACTGACACTTGCCAATTCATAGCTGATGAAGAAGATCAGATCTAGGATATAGAAGAACAAAGATCTCCAAGTAAGGGGATATTCAAGCATGAGGGAGCAGCTGGACAAGAAACCACCGATACACTTGTTGCCACTTTTGAGATCCCCTTGCCACCTAGCATGAGGGAGGCCACCATAGATACTAGCAAAGGTGTCATCCGAGCATCTGCTGCACCCATCCAAATGATGAAATCATAGGTAGCCACTCAAGCATAGGTGGTCAAAGTAGTAGAAAAGGAAATGGAAGGATGGAAAGCCAAGGCTACCAAAGTTGAGCCTCTACAACTCAAAATCAAGCAACTTCAAGCCGAAGTTGATAAACTAAAGATGCCTGCTCCTGGCACTACACAGGCTAGCATCCCACTTGGGTCGATAGATGAGTTCAAATAGGAAATGAAGGAGAAAATCCAAGTTAAAATGGGGGATCTGGAGTCCATCCTAATGGATATCTATGATTGTAAGATGAGTAGTGGGCCTCATCCAGGATAACTTACAATGTGGAAGGCAAAGGATAGATGCAATCATGCCAATTTATAAAATATTCTAGGAGGACTACGTACCTATTTTTGGGCTGTCGGTTGTTCTAGCAGATGAGTCCCTATGCTTCTTTGTAGAAGAATATATCAAGGTCTCCCTATTTTTGTAGAATGAGCAAAATTGGTGCCAGTGGGGTCAAGAAGTGGCACAATCAGAGTATGAGATCAATGATGAGTTGGCCGATTGTAGCTTCTCCATCAAGGATTTTGGGCGAGCACTAGTCATAAAGGATTTTATTTTCTAGAAGATTCAAAATTTTGATTTAGAATCTGGTGATAAGCCATCTAAACGCCTTACGACTTTGGTAGAAATGGTGGACCGCCTATGTGAGTTTGCCAACAATAATATATCATGGGCTAAGGATCGGGTAGTGGAGGCCACCCAAGATTTGAACCTGCTCCTCTTCTCTCTGACTTTTCATGACGAGGCTTGGGAGTTTATTGACCAAGCCATCCAAAACCACCGGGTAGGAGTGGGGCCCACCATCACCCCGACACATGCACCAGAGGAGCCACAACCACCAACCCAACATAGTACAGGGAGAGATACGCAGCCACCACCTACGTAGGTAGAAGGCATGGGTGATGTGCCCATTTTTTATTACATCCTGATTTTGAAAGGAATGAGATCAATCCAGCTGGAGTAAGCAGTTGCAGCCTTGATCACATGCTATATAAAGGAGACCACTACAGCAACATATTTTTATCGAACCTCTGAGAGAGAAAATCTAGGTATAGCTTTGTCTATTGTTTGAGTCATATTTTCCCTTGTATCTCCTGTGTGTGTTTCTTATCACCCTTCTCTTGTCATTTACCAGGGACTATCAAGGTGCATTGTTCACTGTGATTATTTCTTATGGAATGCGTTGGAGTTGAGAACTCTTACGTCACTACAATCAGGATGGAGAGGAGATGCCCCTTGTTCTGAACATTCAAATCGGGGGTTTATTGTACTCAAATGGCATATGAGGATCAAGCACTCTGTTGATCTATTCTATGCACATATTATATTAATGAAAATCTCAACTCTTCCCTTGGCATATTTTATGTGATTGTCTCGTGTTAGCTTATTTATGTATTACTGCAATCAGAATCCATAAATAATACTTTCCCTCACTAGTTTAATTGTTTTATTTACATTACATCATTTGAATGGAGTAAAATGAACTAGTTCTTCTTTCTTTTATCTTTCTAAAGTCATTTATCAAATTGCTATGACTCTGTAATGGATAAGGCACTGGTCTTGGTTTAATGAGCACTCATATTAATAGGTTTGGTCATCCAAAATCATCAAAACAACTAAATAACATTTTGTCTGGCATAGTGGGCATATGCATTATATATTAGACGAACCCACTGTTTGGGGTTTCCTTACCCAACCTAGTCTATCTTGAGCTATCAAAAGTAATCTTGTCCTAGGTTAATGAGGTGGATCTTCCAGAATCCACAGTGTTGGTTGTGATTTCAAGAGTTCCCCGTGATGTGACAAATATTTTGAGGGTAAGCGAGAAAACTCCACAATAGTTTTTGGCACCGTTGTCGGGGAGGGCCTTTATAATTTCTGTTTGTCATATTACTCCCCTTGCGACATAGATTTTTGTCCCCCTGTGAGGTTGTATGTTTTTGGGCTGAGCAATCTTAGCCAGAGAAAGTGTTCCATTTTGCACCTGGTGCTGGCGACTCTAAAAACAAGGAAGCTGATCTGGTGGCTACACGAAAAAGCAACGAAGAGCTCTACCCCGAACTACCAGACCCATAGGTACTTTTCTGAATAAACAAAAAGCAAAAGCACTCTTTAATTTTTGTTCCTTCAGATTGTCAGAGTAGTAGCAGTCTCCCACACATTCCTCAAAATCCTTGAAATAGTACTCCCCTTGTTATTTCTACTATTCCGAGAAGTCCAGTTCTACCAATGGCCAACCCGCCCTTGAATAATTGGCGTTTAAATAGGTATAGGCCTTTTATCTTACCTTAGGCTCTAAACCCGTTGCCCCCTAAGGCTCATAAATATCTGCCTAAATTCCTAGGCAACAACACTATGACGGGGGAAGATCACATGAAGGATTTTCTATATGCCATGGACAGCCTAGAGGTAGAACATGAGGACGTTGTCCTCCGATTATTTTTGTAGACCCTAGAGAAAGATGCTAGGGAATGGTTTAACAACCTTCAAGCCAACACCATTGGAACCTTCCACGAACTTGAAGAGGCCTTCCTAAGAAAATATGGGGAGAAGAAAAATGAGCAGTCCCTATTAACTGAGCTGGCCACTATGAAGAAGAAGGAAAATGAGACTGTTGATGATTTCAACAGGTGCTTCACTAAGCTCAAAAATCGAATCCCTACTGCTCTTAGACCCAATGACCATCAATCCATTTGCTTTTACAAGAACACTTTTTCAGGGGATTTCAACTATGAGCTGAGGCAACATCCCACACTTACTATCGATGTCTGTATGGAACGGGCCAACGTAATAGAAAGAGATATGATAGATAGTGGCAAAATGAAGTCTATCTCCATGGATCCCAGTCCTAGCCAGCCAGATAAGAGAAGCAAGAAGGTGGGGTTTGGTATATTAAAAAATATGGAAGCTGATCCTGTTGAGAAACTATCCTCCCAGGTTACTAAAATGTTTTTGTCAATAAACAACAGACTGTCCAAAATGGAGAGAGATAAAAATGACAATGGGGAACTCCCTCGACCTCAGGACAGTGATAGACCTCCCTTCAGAAGAAACTTCAATAGAAACTAGGGTAATGAAGGGGCTAGAAATTCAGGTAACAACTAGAAAAGGAAAGAAAATCAGAAAGATCTTGATGTTGTTCCCAACCCCATGGCCTCTGTCAATGTAGCTTTCGACTTCCCATTTTTTTGTCCTGCTTGTGACGCCCCTCATAACCCCACCGATTGTGGCATTTTCCATAGCCTACATTCAAAGGTTAACTTGGAAGAGGACTCCAATGAAGAGATCAGAATAAATGCCTATTGGACGTGGGAGGAAACTGCAGACAGTCCCCCAATCCCAAAAACTACAAATCAGTCATCGCATCCCCATAGTCATCCCACTACCTTTGCTAATGATGATGTGAAAATCTTGAAAAGACCCTCAAATGACCGATTTGAACAAATCAGAAGAGGTAAACTGACACCCACAGCCGAGGAAGTTGAGACCTTGGAAAGAGTCCATGCCACCCGGTTACGCAATAGGACTATCCCTGATAGAGCTGACAAGAAAAATGAAGGGGAACCTGACAATATAAAGGGATACCAAGAGGTTAAATCTTCATTTTCCCATGATAAAACAGAACCAGTTAGTACCACTATCGGGCCTAGAGGGACAAAATTTGATATAGGGATGGAACTGGCAAAACAAAAAATCAATATCACCTTTGGGGAATTAATGACCATCCCAAAATACTAGGAGCAAATATGTAAGGCCTTCGGGCTGGCTGACCAGGGAGATAGTCATGTTTTGGCCACCTCAGGATCAAACCCATCAAACAGAACTCCCACTTTCGTTAGGCCTTTTTATATCTCTCTCAGGTATACATCCAATTTTGGGGATAGATATGTAATACACAACTGCATGTTAGATAGTGGGGCATCTCATAACGTAATGTCGAAGCAAGTGGCTGACCAGTTGGGATTGATGTGCACCAAATATTCCCCCCTATTTCTATCATGGATAATAGGTAAGTCCTGTGTGTAGGGATAATCATAGGCCTCCTAGTTTTCTTAGATCAATATCCAAAGAAGGGGATTGTCATGGATGTGGTAGTTGTAGATGTGGACCCATTTTTCTCCCTGTTGTTATCAAGACATTGGGTAGAGCATTTGGGAGGGTCAATTCAGTTGGATTGGTCATTTGCTACTATTCCCCTCTCTTCCAAGGAACAAGCCACATTAAGAAGAGAACCCTTCAACAAAATATCAGTAGAGCTGATGAAGCCTGATAACACCACAGTCAATTTAGTAAGCTCTATAGAAGAAAAATAATTAGGGGTCTATTCCATTTGGCACACCCCTTTTCTTAAAAAGGTACCTGATGTTGAAGGGTTGGATCCTATACTCAAGGCGATGGTGGATGCCAAATCAAATAGGGTTCTCACCACCGAGATATGGACTTTAACATTTGATGGGGCAAAGTCATAAACCAGTGTTGGAGTTGGAATCAATATAACTAAAATTAAAGGTAACTACCTGGGGATACCTTACAGACTAGAGTTCCCTTGCACCAATAATGTAGCAGAATATGAGGCCCTACTCCTCGGGTTAAGGAAGGCAAAAGAACTTGGAATCAACTTTTTGACTGTGCATGGAGATGCAGAATTAATTATCCAATAGATAAAGGGGAAATATCAAACTAAACATCCCAGATTGAAATAGTATAAACAAGTTGTTCTAGATGAAATCAAAAAATTCCTGGCATTCAATATCTCACATATTCCTAGGGAAAAAAATCACGTGGCTAATCTGCTGGTAGTGAACGCCTCTGGAGCAGATGATCCTGAAATCGACACTGAATTTATGGATAGATTCCCCACCATTTTAGTTTATCACCCTTCTATCCCGGATAATGTAGTGTACCTATAGGTTTTTTAGGATGATGCAGACATAAGAGATTTCATGATAGTACAGAATCAGTTTGTAGGGGTAATATGTGATGAACAGGATGAGGAAAGGCTACAACATATTATAGGCACTCCCGTCGAGGTTATTCAGTTAAAAACTAATAAGATACCTAGGGGGTTAGTGGCTCTAGAATCCTTGTTCGATGATTTTGACAAAGCCCATAGAGCAGCACCTAGTGAGTCAGAAGGGGAGGAAGTTAATATTGGGATGGTTAGTGACCCTAAGAGGGTAAGAATTGATACATCACTACCAACAAAAGAAAAGAAGCAGTACAGAGAATATCTAAGAAAAAATAGGGATAGTTTTGCTTGGGGGTATGATGATCTAAGGACATTCAACACTGAAGTTATGACCCACATTATTCCCCTAAAAGAAGAGTCTAAGCCATTCATACAAAAGTAGAGGAAGTTCAACCCCACACTTCACCCTGTGATGCAAAAAGAAGTGCAAAAGTTGTTGGATGCCAAGATCATCAAAAAAGTGAGGTTCTCCTCCTGGATAGCAAACTTGGTCCCAGTCCGAAAGAAGAACGGAGAGATAAGGTTGTGTGTAGATTTCTGAAATTTGAACAAAAGTTCCCTCAAGGATAATTACCCTCTCCCCAATATGGAACAACTATTGCAAGCAGTAGTGGGATCTTCACGGATATCTCTGCTAGATGGTTTCTCAGGATATAACCAGATCCTAGTAAATCCTGAGGATCATTTTAAAACTACCTTCACCACACCTTGGGGTACCTTCGAATACCAAAGGATGCCATTCGGGTTGATGAATGTTGGGGCTACTTTCTAGAGGGCCATGGATTTCACCTTCAAGGGGCTGATGTTTAAAATAGTGGTGGTTTACTTAGATGACATTACTGTATTTTCCAAGAACCCTATAGACCACTTTTCTCACCTATCCCAAGTATTTCAAAGATGCAAGGAATATGGAATCTCGTTGAATCCAAAGAAGTGCTTATTTGGGGCCTCCCACGGTAAGTTACTGGGGCATGTAGTTTCAAAATAAGGAGTTAGCATCGATCCTGAGAGAACCAGGGCAATTGCACAAATACCACCCCCCAAAAGTCTCAAGGGAGTCAGATCCTTCTTCGAAAAAATTAATTTTGTCAGGAGATTCATGCCTAATTTTTTTGAGATTGCTAAACCCATTAATGACATGATCAAGAAGGATGTTAAAATCAAATGGGAGGAGGGTAACCTTAAAGCCTTCCAATAGATTAAGGATGCTATTACTGCTGCCCCTATCTTGACCAGTCCAAATCATTCCAAGGATTTCAATTTGTACTCTTTTGCCTCAGATCACACCATAGCAGCAGTATTATCTCAAAAGGATGAAGAGGCAAATGAACATCCCATAGCATTCATGAGTTCAGGAATGAAGGGGGCGCAACTAAGATACAAACCGATTGAGAAATAGGCCTATGCCCTCATACAGGCCTTGGAGCATTTCAAGAGCATTTTTGGAGCTTCTAAAGTAATCGCCTGTGTCCCCTATATCACCATCAAGGATATTCTTACCCAGCCCGAACCCACAGGTAGTTCAACAAGATGGATGGTTAAATTGCTGCAATATGACGTTGAGTTCAGAGCCATAAAAATGATTAAAGGTCAGGGATTGGCAAAATATATGGCCTGCAAAGAAGAACAGTGGACAAACAATGCTACCTTAACCCAAGGAGCACAACAAGAACCATAGTTAGAACATGAGAACTCAGATTGGTACAAGGATATCCTGCTCTATCTAAAAGAACTATCCTTCTTTCCTGGAAAAACTGCTAGCAGAATAAGAAGCATCAAACAATAGTCTCAGAAGTATCATCTCCAGGGAAGCAGGCTATACTGGTGGCATCCAAGTGGGGTACTATTGCTATGTGTGACTCAAGAGGAGGCCCCCAAAGTTATCAAAGAATTTCATACAGGTTTCTGTGGTGGTCATTTTGCTCCAAAAGCAACAGCCAACCAAATCATGAGGGTAGGATATTATTGGCCATCCCTTTTCAAAGATGTCTACAAGGTAGTCAGAAGTTGTTATAATTGTCAAGTCTTCGCTGGGAAAAAGAACTTTCCTGCCATGCCCCTACAACCCATCATTATTGAAACTCCATTTTCTCAATGGGGAGTTGATTTAATCGAGGAGATCAACCCCAATTCATCAGGAGGACACAAATGGATTATTACTGCCACTGACTACTTGACCAAGTGGGTAGAGGCAGCTCCCCTCAGAAGATCAACAACCACAACCATCATCA
The DNA here is from genome assembly GCA_028583015.1 of Wollemia nobilis. Lineage (NCBI taxonomy): Eukaryota > Viridiplantae > Streptophyta > Pinopsida > Araucariales > Araucariaceae > Wollemia > Wollemia nobilis. The sequence goes on along the minus strand of JAQPPZ010016717.1, from coordinate 7,757,525 downwards.
ACTTCTTGGAAGAAATGATACTAACCAGATTTGGAGTCCCCAAAAAATTGGTAATAGATAACGCCAAGTATTTTACTTCCTACGAGATGGTGGATTTCTGCAATCAGTACAACATTGAGCTGGCTCACTCTGCTAATTACTACCCATAGGGTAATGGACTGGCCGAATCTTCAAATAAGAACATCCTAACAAGAATTAAGAGGTCCTTGGGAAAGAACAAGAGAGGATGGGATAGTGAACTCAAATATGCTCTATGGGCGGATAGATTGTCAGTTAAAAGAGCTACCGACATGTCACCATACGAGCTAGTGTATGGGGAAAAGGCATTGTTACCACCACAACTAGAGAAAGCTACCCTCTCCTTGCTACTACCGGATCATGAACAACCTGATGAATTACAAAGGAGAATGGACCAATTGGTGAAATTAGAGGAAGATAGGAAGGAGGCTGTTACATGAATGATCGACCAAATGAGCAAGATAGTGGAACTATTCAATAAGAAAGCTAGAGGCCAGAATTTCATCTTGGGTGATGTGGTATTATATTGGGACCCGAGAAATGACAAGCAAGGAGAGAAAGAGAAGTTTGAGCCCAAATGGTTGGGCCCCTATCAAATTGCAAAAGTAGCGGGGCAACATACTTACAAGTTGGAAGACATGGAATGAATGGAACTGCCTATACCGGTCAATGGGCAACATCTAAAGGCCTTTGGTCCTAGCTATGTAAAATAAAAAGTGTGCATGTGTTTGAGAAGTGTGCATGTGTTAGTCCTACCTCAGTCTACCTAGAGAGTCTGGAGTCCTCAAGCCACCATCCTTCATCCATCACCTTGTCCCAGTCAGAGCCGGTGTTGACCCCAAAAAGGTTAGCCACCTTTTTGGGGCCAAGTCCACATTTGCACTATGCACCCTATTCCCATGGGGCGCACTCTAGGTCACCCGAGCACACTAGGTTGTGCACCCCAAGCCAAACCTACATGCTCCACTCTAATGGAGTGTGGATCCCCTAGGATGGGTGCACAAGGCCGTGCACTCCATAAAATAGTCCATGCACTCTATGGGGAGGTGGAGCACATGATAGTCCCTTGGGGCGCACAAGGTTGTGCACCTCAAAGTTTGGTGTGCGCCCCACTCAAGTGGAGCGCCCACCTACACACAAGGTTGTGCGTCCACTCTAGTCAAGGTGCTCCACTCTCAAGTGGAGCATGCCACCTTAGCCAGAGTGCACAAGGTTGTGTGCTCCACCTAGATGTGCACTCCACTCTCAAGTGGAGCATGCCACCTTAGCCAGAGTGCACAAGGTTGTGCGCTCCACTCTAGCGAGTGCTCCACTCTCAAGTGGAGTGTGCCACCTCAGCCAAAGTGCACAAGGTTGTGCGCTCCATCCTAAGTCAACATGCCCCATTCAAGGTGCATTAGTGTCCAAGATAGGCATGCAAAGTTGCATGCCCACCTTTGGGTTGTGTGCCCCACTATGGTGGAGTGCACAAGGTCAAAGAGGGTGCACAACATGTGTGCCCCATAGAGGTGAGCGCACTCCGCCTCCTCGAGGTTATGCAAGCACACAACCCTATGCACTACCTCGAAAGCCATGTGCTCCACTCCCCAAGAGGGTGCACACATGAAATTAAACCTTATGCACCTCAAGCGAGTGCCTACCTACCTGCATCCTACCCCAACCAGTAGAAAACCATCATGTGTCCCACCTTTTTTGATAGCCACAATTTGTTCATTCTAGTGAAGGAAGCGATGGTCGACGTGGTGCACCCGACCAATACCAATAGCTCACAATGAGGAAAAAGTGCATGCACCACCTACCATATTTAATGCACCCATTATAAAGGAAGGTGGCGACCACCTTTTTGCACCATCCATGCTCGTAAATTGCCTATCGATGAAGTCCGAGTGAAGTAGAGATATCACAACCAAGGTGGGTAAGGAATTCATGATAGTTGAGCGCAATGGCATCTACCAGCTCCCCAGCTCCTGAGGCATCGCTAGTCTAGAAGAGAATCAGTAGAATTACCGATGCATGGCCGGTTGACAAGAGGCTAGGGAGGGCCCATAACCCCAAGGCATTTGAAAATCTACCCGACTCCAGTAGGGACATCATTGAGGAACAACAAAAGGAGGTGGAGGGAGTCACCATCTACTCGTTCGATCCCATGGAGGAGGACAACTAGTGCCACCCGATGCTTCTAAGGGATCTCTACACGTGGGCCTATCATGATAGCAATAGACCTGCTCCTATCTATAATAAATGGAATATGAACCTCGATCGGCTGACCTGTCCAAAGGTGTACCACTCCTTCGATATGCTGGCGTGGCTCATGGTTTCTTATGATTCTAGGGTGCACACCATCCATGACTTCAAGGGCCAGGCAGTAGCCTAGATTTTGGCCGATAGGATTTGGTAGGTTTTTGGCTTGGAGGTCACCTCCAGGGTGGTGGACTTCAAGATATTGGCCCTTCAGGCCAATTACATGATGAACATGACATTCCCTCAGAACCTGTTAAAGAGGGGAAAGATAAGGCCAGTAGATTTCCCCATCGAGAAATTCATGCTCTATCCCTGGGCGCAATATTATGCTGACATGATCAATCTTGCCCTAGGAGTGAAAGACTTGGAGCCTATCACTAAGGAGGTGATGTTTTTAATCCTCCAGTGTAATCAAACAGACAAGACCCCTCTCTACCGGTGGGAGGATGTCATCAATGATAAAATGGATGAAGAATTATGACTGTTGTAGGAGGCCATGATGGCCAATAAGAGGGAGATGCCTCCTTTCTCATACTACTCTTTCCTCATCCATCTATTCATTGCATAGTTGGATAAGACCTTGATAGCCCAAATGGGAGGGGTAAATGCACCCACTGTACAGGATAGGTTGTTATGCATCCAGGAGGGTTGTTCCAGCTATGCTACCTTCTTCGAGAAGGTTCTCCCCGTAGTGCATTTCTGGCTGTGTGGGAATTTCCTTGATAGAATCAGGGTGGGGGTGAGAGAATTCCTGTGCCAGGAGAAAGTAGGAGACTATTTTTACATAGAGGAATTCTCCTACATAAGAATTTATGGGTCAAAATTACCCCCAAAGGCACTACCTTTTCACTGTCCGACTTCCATCACCATCCTGGAGATTACTCGACAAATGGCCGAGGAGGTAAAGATTAGACACTTGAGGAAGAAGGGACTAGTGAAGTGGTTGCCCATTCCCTATGCAATGGGGCATTACACCTATCTTGGTCACTTTGCTCCATTACGGGCCATCTGGAATATGGATACTTACTGCTTCCCCGAAGTCACTTGGAGAGCTTACGACCCAGACGACCACCACAAGAGAGAGGTTACTAGAAAAATTGGCCCTCCTAGTCATTACCCACAATAGTGATGATTTTGAGGATGCGATGCAGGAGGCTTTCAAAAATAATCGCATGCTAGATTTAGTATGGAGGATGCCCAAGGATCAGCATCCTTACAGTAGACTGGAGACTGTTGGTGACTACAGTGCCCAACTCAAGTTGCATCGGGGGTTGCTGGTGGACAAGATGGCCCCACTAGTTCTAGTAGCTCCTCCTGAAGAGTTCGAGGATCCCACCCTCCAGATAGCTCAGCAAGATTCTGACCTTTTTGAGGTCATGATGAAGATCATCGATGAACAGGCCAAGCTCCCCTCCTCTTCCAGTTCCCCCATTGCCACTTCAAAAGGGAAGGAGTTAGCCATTGGCTCTTCCAAGCAAACTTCTACCCCATCAACATTAGCTTTAATAAGTCCACATGAGCAAGGAAAATTGATAGAAATTCAACCCTCATTGTATTCCGCCACCCTGGTGATAAACCAAGAGGAGCATCAAATTAAGCCTAGGGTGATGAAGAAAATAGCGCAAGCGGGAGGCTTATCAAATATTTTGAGAGGCTACAAAGTGCAAAGCCCCACGTGGTCTCCTACCCAGAAAAATGCTAGGATTGAATCCTCGAATCAAGGAGTGGAAAATTTTATGATGGCTAGGGTCACTGACACTTGCCAATTCATAGCTGATGAAGAAGATCAAATCCAGGATATAGAAGAACAAAGATCTCCAAGTAAGGGGATAGTCAAGCATGAGGGAGTAGCTGGACAAGAAACCATCGATACACCTATCACCACTTTTGAGATCCCCTTGCCACCTAGCATGAGGGAGGCCACCATAGATACCAACAAAGGCATCATCCGAGCATCTACTGCACCCATCCAAATGATGAAATCATAGGTAGCCACCCAAGCACAGGTGGCCAAAGTAGTAGAAAAGGAAATGGAAGGATGGAAAGCCAAGGCTACCGAAGTTGAGCCTCTACAACTCAAAATCAAGCAACTTCAAGCCGAAGTTGACAAACTAAAGATGCCTGCTCCTAGCACTACATAGGCTAACGTCCCACTTGGGTCAGCAGATGAGTTCAAACAAGAAATGAAGGAGAAGATCCAGGTTAAAATGGGGGATCTGGAGTCCATCCTAATAGATATCTACGCTGTAAGATGAGTAGTGGGCCTCATCCAGGATAACTTACAGCGTGGAAGGCAAAGGGTAGATGCAATCATGCCAATCTATAAAATGTTCCAGGAGGACTACGTACCTATTTTTGGGCTGTCGATTGTTCTAGCAGATGAGTCCCTATGCTTCTTTGTGGAAGAATATATCAAGGTCTCCCTATTCTTGTAGAATGAGCAAAATTGGCACCAGTGGGGCCAGGAAGTGGCACAATCAGAATATGAGATCAATGATGAGCTGGCCGATTGTAGCTTCTCCATCGAGGATTTTGGGCGAGCACCAGTCATAAAAGATTTCATTTTTTAGAAGATTCAAAATTTTGATTTAGAATCTGGTGATAAGCCATCTAAACGCCTTACGACTTTGGTAGAAATGGTGGACCGCCTATGTGAGTTTGCCAGCAACAATATACTATGGGCTAAGGATCGGGTAGTGGAGGCCACCCAAGATTTGAACCTGCTCCTCTTCTCTCTGACTTTTCATGATGAGGCTTGGGAGTTTATTGACCAAGCCATCCAAAACCACCGGGTAGGAGTGGGGCCCACCATCACCCCAACACATGCACCAGAGGAGCCACAACCGCCAGCCCAACATAGTACAAAGAGAGATACGCAGCCACCACCTGCGTAGGTAGAAGGCATGGGCGACGTGCCCATTTTTTATTACATCCTAATTTTGAAAGGAATGAGATCAATCCAGCTGGAGTAAGTAGTTGCAGCCTTGATCACATGCTATATAAAGGAGACCACTACAGTAGCATATTTTTATCGAACCTCTGAGAGAGAAAAGCCAGGTATAGCTTTGTCTATTGTTTGAGTCATATTTTCCCTTGTATCTCCTGTGTGTGTTTCTTATCGCCCTTCTCTTGTCATTTACCAGGGACTATCAAGGTGCATTGTTCACTGTGATTATTTCCTGTGGAACGCGTTGGAGTTGAGAACTCTTACGTCACTGCAATCAGGACGGAGAGGAGATGCCCCTTGTTCTGAACATTCAAACCGGGGGTTTATTGTACTCAAATGGCATATGAGGATCAAGCACTCTGCTGATCTGTTCTATGCACATATTATATTAATGAAAATCTCAACTCTTCCCTTGGCATATTTTGTGTGATTGTCTTGTGTTAGCTTGTTTATGTATTACTGCAATCAGAATCCATAAATAACGCTTTCCCTCACTAGTTTAATTGTTTTATTTACATTACATCATTTGAATGGAGTAAAACGAACTAGTTCTTCTTTCTGTTATCTTTCTAAAGTCATTTATCAAACTGCTATGACTCTGTAATGGATAAGGCACTGGTCTTGGCTTAATGAGCACTCATATTAATAGGTTCGGTCATCCAAAATTATCAAAACAACTAAATAACATTTTTTCTGGCATAGTGGGCATATGCATTATATAGAACTATTAGACGAACCCACCATCTGGGGTTTCCTTACCCAACCTAGTCTGTCTTGAGCTATCCAAAGTAATCTTGTCCTAGGTTAATGAGGTGGATCTGCCAGAATCCACAGTGCTGGTTGTGATTTCAAGAGTTTCCCGTGACGTGACAAATATTTTGAGGGTAAGCGGGAAAACTCCACAAAAAAACCCTAGTGAGCATTCAAATTAAAGAATAATTCCAGGATATCTCTTGTATGCCTTCATTTTGTTTTCAACTGCATTATTCTACTTTCTACATTGTCCTTTATCTTTTCTAGCTGAGATATAGAAAGGCCAAACTTAGGTGTTTGTCTTAAAATTGAATATATAAAACATTCCTAAATATCTTTAGTACCGGGAGCGAGTCCTTAAATCATTCTTGGTGAACCCCTCCCCCTAGAACCGAATGTAGAGTACAACATAGCCCCTACGATTCACCCCATGAAAGGTTCTCTCCTTGTGGATCCAGCTTTTTGTTTGGGAATTGTACATGGTAGGGTAGTTTTCCCCCTCTACATCTTTGGTGAACCTGATGTGAACACATTATTTTATTTTAAACACTAATTAATATCGTTAATTTCGTTTGAATAAATCTCTAAGAAATTAAGAATTTGTTTGTTAGTGTTTTCCTCTATTTGTTTTTCACTATTTCTAATGGCTCCTTTCATTATAAGTTAGAGGAAACAATTAGAGTTTGATTATGTTCCTTTTGAATATGATCATATTGATAGGGAAAAACCTAATGTAGATTCATAAGAGCAAGAAGATGTAGACATGGAAACTAAAAATAATCCTGATCCTTTTACTGGACCTAATGGGAGTTATGACTTTTCATCATTTGATCACTTTTTGGAATTCATGAAGGCTCATAAGAAAAAACTATTGGAATATGTGGAATGAGAAGCTCGTCTTAAAAAAGAAGATGCTACTCCTTCCCATACCAATAGGTCTCCTTTGCTTCATCATGATATTCCTACATCTCAATCCATGCATCAAAACAATTTTAAAAACCAAGTAACTTGTGCCATTACTAATACCACCAATTTTGGAGGGAATCTGCAAGTCCCTCTAACTAGTAGTGGCCCAAAAATTTATTCTCAATTTCCTCCTGTATCCTCTAATATCAACACTATTACTTTTGTTCCATAAAATTTTATTTATCCACAAAGTGCCATATACAACCAAAGTATCCAAAGTTTAAGCCCAATGTTAGGGTTTCAACAACCATACATTCCTTCCTTGGGAAGTTTGGGAAACATACATAATAATCCATAAATGCAAAATTTGACAAGTGTTATTAATCAATTTGTTTCAATAATGGCTATGATACAATCGTAAGGGTTTACATATAGCTATAAATAAATGTGTAGTCAGCCATTGGATCCTATTATTGCTGCTAGACCTTATCCTAAGCATTTTTCTATGCCAGTGTTACCAATATATAAAGGGACTGAAGATCCAATAGATAATTTGAGAGGATTTAGGATAGCTTATCATGATCTTATTTATGATGATATGCTCTTATTGAAAACGTTTCCAAAGATTCTTGTTGGAATGGTATTAGAGTGGTATTATCGGTTGTCCAACTATTCTTTGAAGAGTTTTGAGAAGACTGTAGAGATGTTTGTTCATCAGTTTAGTGCTTATATTGAAAATGAAGTAACAATTAGAGATCTATATGATTTAAAACAAAGTAAATAAGAAAAATTTTCAGAGTTCCTAGACTGTTGGAGAAGTTTAGTTGGCCGATTAAGACAACCTATGTCTCAAAAAGATATGCTTGATATATTCATTGGTAATTTACAAGAACAATTATCTTATGCTCTAAAAACTACTATTGTCACGTACTTAGATCAAGCAATTGAGTTAGCAATAAAAGTGGAACAAGATCTCATTATAAGAGGTCAGCTCAAGATCAAAGAAGATAAGTCAACTAAGTCTCAACCTAAGAATAATAACATAGGAGGTACTAGTGATAGTAGGCCTATTAATAATGGCAATAATAGCCTACAAAAGATTGTACTTCAGAAACCTCCTCAAAGGAGCTTCACAAGAATTAATATCCTTATGGAAGAAGTTTTAAAGCAACTATTGGATGCTAAAGCAATAGAATTAGTTCCAATAATATATCCAGATACTACAACTCACTGGTATAAGGTAAGTTAATATTACACTTATCATAGAATAGAAGGACATTGGATGAACACTTGTAAAAAGTTGAAGCATGTGGTTCAGGATTTGATAGATGTAGGACGCATTGATTTAGGAAATCTCCAATCAACAAGTAATCAAACTCCTACCCAACAAGTTCCAACAACGAACCAATAAATAGGTATATTTAAGGATCCTCTACCTAAGCATGAGTGACAAGCAACCAATCATGTGGATAATCAAGATGATTCTCTATGCCATAGTAATGTGGTTGGTATGGTTGGGATAGCTACAAGGAAATAGGATCAGAATCAACAATATCAACAAGGATAAAATTTAGTATCTCAGTCCAGTTTAGTTTTAAAGGAGAATCAGATAAGATATTTAGCTACAAGGATTCCACCTATCATGTTGAGACCACAATCACAGGTTTCATTTGAAATTAAGTAGTTAGCTAGTACGCCAACAAAGATATCAGTGTTATAAATTTTGTAGACTTATCTCGATCACAAATATGCTTTAATAAAATTTTTACAACAACAATCTATTTTCCTAGACATCCTTTGCATGCCATAGTTGATATTGTAGGTTCTTTTGGGATACATCATGTCTCATTCATATGACGATAGCTATTCCTCAAAATTACAAGGATATTCATTACTTTACATCACCATACTTATTGGGGATACCCTTATCAAGCATGTTTTTATTGATAATGGGTCATCCCTCAATTTTTGTACATATCAATTCTTTCAAAATTTGGATTAAAAGAGGAAAATTTAACAAAAACTGACTTCATCATTAAAGCTTTCAACAATGAGTCCCAAGAGGCCTGTGGTTTCAGATATCTCCCCTTAAAAGAGGGGTCAAAGACATTAGATACTTTTTTTTATGTGGTACATTTTCCTGCATATTTTAATCTTCTTCTTGGGTAACCTTGGATCCATGCTATGAAGGTCGTCCCTTCTACTTTTCATCAAGGTCTCAAGTTTGAATTCAAGAATCATGTTATCACCATTTTGGGTGACCCTCGACCATTTAAATTCTATTCAAATATAGAGTTATCTCAAATAGATTCTTATTCTTGTCCTTTTATTTCTTCAACAACTTCTCCATGTGTCTGGTTACACTAGTTCACGATAACCTATGCTAGCCTTATACTTTGGATCATTCATTATTCTCCTTTTTTGATGGTTGAGATTTACACTTTTTCACATTAATGCAATTACTACACCCATAGCGGGTCTAGCTACCTCATTTATCTTATCCATAGTGTCTGGTTACACTAGTTCATGATAACCTATGCTAGCCTTATACTTTGGATCATTCATTCTTCTCCTTTTTTGATGGTTGAGCTTTGGACCTCCCTATTTCTCTTCTTCTTCTATTCCTTCTCTTCTTCTTTATTCTCTCTCTTTTCTCTTTCTTTTATGTCCTCTTCCTTCTCTCCTTGTTCTTTTCTCTTCTCTGTTTCTTCTTTATTTCTCTTGTTTTTTCTCTTGCTTAATCTCATTTAGCCTTCCTTCTTCTCCTTGTTCTTCTTATATTTGAATTCATTTCATCCTTAATATAGTTTACATTATGATAGTTTACATACATAAAAACACTTAAAATAAACAAGTAAAACAAATTAAAAACATGCATTAAAACATTTTTACATAGAACACATAAAATCACAATAAATCCATAACTATGTATTACTTGTAGAAAAAATAGTTTATCATGTGAGGTTGGTGTACCACAATCCAAACTCATTACACTCAACCTAGGGATGCACACCACAATCAAAAACTAGTGTGTCATCCCGATCTCTAGCCTAGCCTATCCTAGATCTGAGAGCTAGCTCCATCTAGCCCTCCCTAGAGTGGATGCAATCTCATCTGTCTCATTGACTGTTGAGATATCATCAACACTCATGATCGATATTATGACCTACTTGCTGACTAAAGGGATAAAGGAAGCTCCATCCTCCACTTTGGAGGGATAGTTGCACAGTAAGTTGTATCAAAACATATAGCCCTCTATATGGCTATCTCCAACCTATCACTGGTACGTCGCAACTCTTCTTGAAGGAGCTACACCACATCCCCTGCCTGGTTTCTCCCACTGGTACCATCACCTCAGCCCTTGATTGTTGGTGCTCTATGTCCAATCAGGCTGCCTCTCCCTACAGTCGAGTAACCTCTTCCAATGCAGTGTCCCTCTCAATCTAAAGTTGGGCCATTTGTATTTGTAGATAATCTAGTTGTACCTGTAGCTCCTCTATCTCCTAACTCTGGTCTCCTACCAATATTGATGTGGATGCCTCTCTAGGGTCTATGGCCTATGGCCAATATGCCTATGTGGGGGCATATCCCATATATCCCTCTTCGATCCCTATTCCTGGGATGGTCTCTTCTACTACCCAAATTCAGACATGTGTTAGCCTCTGTCTAGGCATAGTAGGATCCTTTTGTGCCCTCTCCATGGTCTATGACCTACCTCTCAGAACACCCACTGCATACCTAGGTCCATAACCTAGCACCTCTATACTGGTATGGGTAGAGAGATCCTTTTGGGTGCAACTCCTCTATACCACCATCTGTACCCAATGTCCACCCCTACATTTCCTACCCCTAATTCAATGTAAGGAGGATCGTCCTAATCCTCCTCGACCCATATGGTGAGATTTGGCCCACCTCCAACCCATGCTAGATTTTGGGTCACCCTCCAGTATTAGTATTTCCCCAAGTCTAGGATTTCTTGTAAGATCTCGATCTACCATAGGACTCGATCAAACCTGAGCATCTATGGCTCTCCTCTCTCTAACCATAGCCATTCAATCCTCCTCATCATCACTAGATCTATCCTATCATCTGCCCAACCAGGGTGAATCCTCCATGATCAACAAATGAGCTACGTATCTCACAACTCATCAATCACCCACCTTGCTAGTGGCATGTTCCCTACATAGGCCCTCGCGGTCCTCTCCAGGGATCTAAGCCATCTGTATGTTGTTGGCCACTCTGATTTGGGTTATGGTCCTGGTAGTGCTAACAGTATCCACACAATAATTTTCTCCTAGCACCACACCTAGAGAAATATTATACACATCAATCTTGTATGTTGCTCATACATGCTATTGTACATCCTGTACAGGCAGGCCAATACATAAGGGCCCCATGCGAAGTGAAATCCCTATTATTGCATGTCTGCTACTACTCATGCCAGTACTCATGGTAAGTATCATCTGCTAGTGTGGCAGGTCAAGAGACCAACCACAATCCTTGAGAGTAACATGATTAGAGGGTCTGCTCCATAGCGACCGACTAGGTCATCAACTACTAAGGTGCCATATTTCACCTGGTGGGTGAAACCTGTATAAAACCATTGTAGAGTAGCTATCTTACTACGGGTCCTATAAACATCATTTCCCCTAATGGGGATCCTCAAGATCCACCACACATCCTCTAGTGTGATGGTCATCTCCCCTATTGGTAGTCAGAATGTAGAAGTCTCTGAATACCATCGCTCTACCAGGGTGATCAGCATAGCCCTATTTGTCTCGATCTATGGCATCCTCACCATGTGATCTAGACCAACTACCACCAGTATAGTCCTCTTCACCTACCCTAGAGAATACAGCTTTGAAAAAGCCCCTTCTCACCACTCTTGAAACTCGAGAATACCTAGTTGCACTCAATAAACAAAATAAAATTTCATCAATTTTATCATAAAATCAAATTAATTAAAAATTTCTAATTCAGTATAAGGATATTTCAATTCACAATTTGCACTTTGGGTTTTACATGTTTGTTTTCCTTTTCTTTATTTTTATATTTTTCCTTTTGCTTTTTTTCCTTTTTCCTTGTTTTTTCGTAAAATTGCGTCCCCTTTTTAGGGCGGGTGACTTCACTTTCATGAAATCGCACATGCTCTTTTCTGAGCATGACTTTGTGAACTTGTTCCTAGTTTCTTCCAGGTGTGATTTCATCATATTTCACCTAAGGAAATCATGCCCGAACCGTAAAGTTATGCCCGGGTTTTGGTACAAAATTCATCGGATTTTATGATGATTTTCCCTAAAAAAATCCTAAAACCCTAATCAAATTACATACAATGAGAAGAAAATAAAGTGAAAATGAGGGTTACAAGCAATCCTTACCCATTCTTGAGCCCTAGCCTCACTTTATCTTAGTCGTTGCTCGATGAATTGGAAGCACCATTGTATTTTCTCCTAGAGCTCTTTATTTCTCCTCCTCACAGTAAAAATAAATTACAGTTTTACCCTTGTTTACCCTTTAACCCTATTTTTTGTTTCTCTCTCTCTCCATTTTTTTCTTCACTCGGTTGTCACTCTTTCTCTCTCTCTTTACTTATGCTTCAGTTCTTTCAAGTTTTTATGAAATGTCACTTTTTCATAACAACTCGAGGGGGCACCCTGGCCTATAGAGGCATTAATTTCCCTAATGCCTCAATTTATGTATAAATTAAAAATTGTATGTAATGACACCATTTTTGTACCACTCCTAATCCGACCACCCCATTTTTGCTTATTTTTTTTCCAGTGTGTGCCTACATCCTTTCTTTGATGCATTTATTAGACCATAAAAGCATAAAATAGGGTGCAAAATGTAGATACAGAAAATTGACCCACTTTGAGTGGGCAATATTCCTTAGTGACCCTAAGAGACCCTTAACCCCTGCCAAGAGCAAGTGAATACCTCTTTTCCTCCCTTTTTTTATTTGTTTGCCTTTTAGTGAAATCGCACCCCATATTTACAAGGCATGAATTCACACCAACAATATTGTGCCTCGTCAGGACGGGGTACGACTTCATGGTTAACCTAATTTTTTAATTAATTTTATTTTTATTCGTTTGAGCTTGCTTAGACCTAGGTTTAAACCCTCCAACATGTTTTGGCATCGAATTTGAGTTTATTTTTTCCTACATTTTCCCTCCAATTTCATCTATAAAAGGAAGGATATTCTTGTTAAATCAAAAAATAAGATGCAATATGTGAAGTTTTAATGTGTGATCTTAGTGCAAAATTCTGATTATTGATTAAGCTCAAAAATTTTATGATAGTGCATTCTTCTTACTTTACTTTCTTCTGATACAAGCTAACCCTGAAGTGTGAATTTTAGATTTGATCTTCTATTACATGGATTGGATTGATTTACTGTGTGACTTGGTGGATCCATGGTGTAGTTCGGAGAGATAAAGTGCTCACTCAGATACTTCAATCTTCTCTACCTACTTCTATAACTTCCATTAGGGTTTGCTTACTTTGTTTCTAGCATTTATTTTGTCTTCTACACTCACTTTTTATTTTTCATTAGTTTCCAGCAATATTGTGCTTGATATTAGCGAGGCATGACTTTGCTTGCCCTAATTAGGATAAATAAATCTACAGAAGAAAAATCACATCCTGTCCAGGTAGGGTGCAACTTTACTGCTATGTTATCGTGCCCACTCTAGGTGAGGCACGATTTTTCCCCAAAGCACACTAGGGGTAATCTCAAGATTCTATTTTTACTGTTGCATTCCATTTTATTTCTAGATCATATTGTTGTATTTTATTTCTTGTACTATTACTATAATTCTATTTTATGATTAATTCTCCAAAGGTCAATTTTTTCTTTTGTATTAAAATGTCATCTAAAAGGACCTATGGGGCTTGACTAATATGCCTCCAAGATTTGTTACACAATAGCCTAAGCAGACCCCCTAATTCTAATTCTATTTTTTAGTATTTCACGAGTGTTCTTGCAGAAACAAGTATTCTTGATATCATTGGACAAGAGGTAGAAAAAACTAAATCAAACATCGGTCTAGATAAGTGCTCTACTTATTCTATTGGTTCAAAATATGATTTAATTATTGATTCTTAGGCATATGAAAGTAAAAGGTATTTAGTTTGCATCTAGGGATAATTTTTGTGTATCTATTTTCTATATCTTTGCTTTAAAGCTCTTCTAAAATTAAACCCTAGTGAGAATTAAAAATAAAGAATCATTCTAGCATAGCTCTTGTATGCCTACATTCTGTTTTCAACTACATTATTCTACTTTCTTCATTGTTCTTTATATTTTATAGCTTAGATCTAGAGAGACAAAACTTAGGTGTTTATCTTGAAGTTCAATACATAAAATATTCCTAAATATCCTAAGGACTTTGAGTGAGTCCTTAAATCATTCTTGGTGAACCCCTCCCCCTAGCACCGAGTGTAGAGTACAACATAGCCCCTACAGTTCATCCCACGAAAGATTCTTTTCTTGTGGATCCAACCTTTTTTTTTGGGAATTGTACGTGATAGGGTACTTTTCTCCATGTACATATCTACATATGAATGTGAAATGGATATTGGATTCATTTAATTATTGCTTGAGCATGAAACAAAAATAATCTACATGAATGACTTTGTGAATATGATAGCCTTTGATGTGCCAAATAAATAACCCCCTTTTATGAAATTGACTTTCATAAAGAGAATTCAATTTATTGTTTTACCTCTCTTTGATGAAATTGTAACTTTCATAAAGAGGAGTTAATTTATGGCTTTGAAAATGAAATATAGAGCTTTAAATGTGAAATCATAAAAAACTAAAATTATAAAATGCTTTTAAAAATAGAAACTTTGAACAATTTTATAATTTTAAAATTGGTTCAGAATGAAATAGAAATTGCACAAGATGATACATTAAGACTTATTTTAGAGTTCCGTGCACCTATTTTTGGATTTTAATTTTTTTCGATTTTAATTTTTATTTTTGAAAACTTAAAAAAAATGCAAGAAGGAAGGGTTAAAAGAAGTAAAATGAATTGTTGTAGCCCAAAAGTTTCTCATAGACCCTACAAGCATTAGTATTATGCACAAAAACAATATTAGTGTGACCCGAATTCTCGCAATCAAACATCTAATGCGATGCAAGCTTCTAAGAAAATAGTGCAATATATCAAAAATAACACACAAGTCAACCATTAACATGCATTAAACTTGATGTATCTCCAATATATTGCAGCAAAAATATCTTAAAAATCAAACACAAGTGCAGAATACCATACCCTAAATTGGCATCATGTGGTGAAAACAGTCCAATGGTATGGATTTTCTCCAAAAATATCCAACCTGTGGCTTTCAAAAAATCAATTCCTTGGCCTCCAAAAGGTCCATCCCCTCTATCTTCATTTGTAGATATATTTATTTTTTTTCCACAACTCTTAATTTTCCATTTCTCGGTTCATATGGCAACCCTTCATTTTCTCACCTCTTAATTTTTAGTGGTTTTATTGACATCTTCAATCTCAGGATATTTCCTTTTTTATAACACTTTGTCCTTAATTAAACATATTTTACTCCATTGTAACTAAAGCGTTAATTTTACCCTTTGCATGAGCATTATTTAACTTGTTCTAATCAAAACCAGTATTTTATTTTACTTATTACAATCCACATATTTCAAACTTTATCTTACACCACACTCTTGTAAAATTACATGGCAACATTCATTACCTGTAGAATAGTCCCATTTGTGATTGGCTCGGTTGATGCTAGCGACAACCACCTCATCCTCCATTATGCTTGAAAAACCTGCCACTTTCTAATAATTTCTTTGGCAGTACTTACTCTTCTTCTTACCTTTTCAACATAATGCCATTTGGCATATACAAACTGAATACAAAATTAAACTGCACGTATACATGCCATCTATGTGAATCTACATTGTGGATTTGTTCAACTTATGAACTCTTTGGGCTCTCTTTTGTCTCATGAGGTAAGGCTACATTAAGATGTTCAAACAACGACCACATATACTTTACCACTCTACTCTACGCTTCACGATGGCAAATTCGGGTGCGGTAATCACCCACACCTTCCACCAACTGTGCCTAGTAATGACAATGATGCCTACTGTATCATGATGAGCCCCTCTATCGATAATGCTTTGTAACATAAAATGTAGCTAGTGAGTGCGAATGTACCTATCAAATACATGAGACACTTATGTTACCTATTTGGTGCCATTGTGCTGCGTGTGATTCTCTATGCCGTGGTGGTATCAAATTATTTTCATCTAGTTTGAAGATGAAATACCACATTGTCTTGTCCCTATGCTACTCAATAAACAAATTTTTCTAAACATTATAAGATACTTGACAATCTATAACTTCTCTTTGTCTTCACACATCCACATAACCATTTCTCTATGCATTATCTATCCTGTAGTGAGTGAGTGTATCTGTTGAATGAATGCCTACACCGGTAGACCCTATCCACTCACACGATAGATGCACAAATATTTCCATCAAAGCATATTAGGTAAAATTCATAGTTTCCATGTCATTTATGCGTGCACAAGTCACCATGCAGAGTGTGTTCAATTCTGATACATTGTTGCGTCTCCATAGGCTATGTGGATTTCCACATTAGTGCCTACCATTTCACTCTGCTTTAGCCATCGAATTATCTCATTCGTGTGTTGGTCAGTGACTTGAAGCCCACCATGTGGAACTATCCACATGGGTCTAATTTTCTTTGATGTCTTTCATTCATCATTTCTTATCTGCATGCTTCATAGTGTCTATCTCCAAGGTTCCCACTCTATATTCACCTACAACCAACGAAGAACACCACATTAAATTTTTTTGAAAAGGAAACAAAACTTTATAACAAAGCTTAACCTTTTGAGGGTTTTAAGCCATGAATATATATATAGTTATTTACTTCATTACTTTGTTTTTAATTTATTTTATATTTTATTTTATTTATTTTTATTTTTATTTTATTTCAACATTCAATTTAATTTCAACTACATTCCAAAATGCTTGAACTAATTTAGAGAAAACCAAAAGAGGAGAACCTTAAAATTAACTTTTTTTTAACTAAAACAAAAATCCTAGCCAAACACTACCAAAATTGAACCTTGGACTCTACATTGCAAATCCATGGGTAAGCACCCCTAAAAATTATCACTCAAATAAGACCAAAGAACCCAAAACTCAAAAAATAAAGTGGGTCCCCAAATTTTGGGGCTAGTTGTGCAATGGTCACAAAACTACCCTTCATTATCTTCCTAGAATAGGCTCATATCATAGTCCCCTTGTTATAGAAATATTTCAACCAGTAGCATCATCCAAAATCCCTTTAAATTTGAATCCATTTGGCTTTAGCACCTAGATCTCAAAGATCATATTGCAAAATGGTGGAGCAAGAGTTTCTCAGGCCTATTCATCTCTCAAATTGCTAAAAAGCTATGCTTCATCAAAATCAACCTTCGAGCTTGGAATAAGAAAGTGTTTGGTAACATATTTGAAAGCAAACAACATATTATAAGTAAACTCAATACCATTGAAGATCAGGTTCAAACTGGGAATTCATCTTTAGAACTTAGAAGCACAAAAAAAGAGCTCTTATCTAAATTCCACAATATTTTAACAAAAGAGGAAGTCTTTTGGAGATAAAAATCAAGGTCTCTATAGTTAAGAGAGGGATATTCTAACACTAAGTTCTTTCATACCTTGACTCTCAGGCACTGAATCATCAACAAGAGTAGAATATTTAACTAGGAATGATGCGTCTGTCACCAACAATTTTCTTGATATCAGAGCTAAAGTAGTTGCTCATTTTGAAATCCTTCTAGGGCCTTATTTCTCATTCCCTGCTTAAGCTTATAATGCTCTCCTTAAGAACATCTCTTCCTCATTTCCCCTAATTTTAATGCCCACTTACTTAGAGCCTTATTTCAAGATGAAATAAAAGATGCCCTCTTTTCTATGCCAACTGACAAAGCTCCTGGTCATGATGGATTTTCACCTCAATTTTTAAAATGTTTTTGGAACTTTGTTGGCCAAGACCTCATTGATGCCATTCAAAAAGTTTAGAGGAATACATTTCTACTCAAATACGTCAATTCGACCTTCCTTGCTCTTATTCTAAAATACTCTATCAACAAATATTTCTCATATTACAAACCAATAAGCCTCTACATCGTCATTTACAAAATCATCTCTAAATTCATTTCCAACAATGAAAGAAATCTTGCCCATAATTATTTACCGTTATCAAGGTAGCTCAATCCAGTGTAGAATTATCACTGATGGCATCATCACCATCCATGAGCTCATCCACTTAGTTTGCAAAAGTAAGAGAGTTGGTCTCTTCCTCAAACTTGACATGAACAAAGCCTTCGAAAAAGTTTCTTTGGATTTCCTCTTTGTTGTTATTTCCAAATTTGGCTTCCATGATGATTGGATTGCTCTTTAAAGGAATGTCTTACTTTTGTTTGGTTCTATGTCATTGTTAATGGTTTAGTTGTAGGATATTTTAAAATCTTTAGGGGTTTAAGATAAGGTGATCCTCTGTCATCCTTCCTTTTCATCATCTTGGTAGAGTCTCTTGGTAGATCCCTCAAAGTAGCGTGTTCCATGGGAGCTCTTTTAGGCATCAAGGCTTCATCCTCCATCAATACCATCACTAATCAATAGTTTTTTGATGACACCATTTTGGCCACTCAATCATATATTCTTGAAGCCAAAGCTATTAAGGTTATTCTCAACTACTATGAATAGGTTGCTAACCAAAAGATCAATTTCTTAAAAAGCAATTTTTTCCTCAATATACCGATCGACAGACAACTCAATATTTCTAGAATTCTTGGGTGCACCATATTCTACTTGAATTCTACTTATTTGGGTCTTCCCCTCTTCCACATTAACTTGTATAAAAATATGTAGAACATGTTAGATTTTGATGTAAAGAGCATTGGGAAATAACGATCACAAGATGTAGAATAAATATGCTAGATGACTGAAATATGTTATAAATAGAAATCATATAAAAGAATACAATGTAGATATGGAGTAAATGAACACTCCATTAATAAAGCTACGAAACTACATTACATCCATCACCAATGTATGGTGAAGTACACATAATTGTATTATCCCCTAAGCTACATTATCTGACTATGTCCCCTGACTCTCTATCTATCTAACAATGAGGTCTTTCTTATATAGGAACATAGGTTCCTTGGCCAACACTCTACCTAGTTGTGCAAGAGACAACTTGCACATATAAAACTTGCACATTAACACTTGTGCATTTATTATATTTCATGAAGTAGGTAGATAACTTGTCCCTAAAGTAATCTAAGTATGTACCTTGGAAGATACATTTACATAACCTAAATGATGGAATGGACTCTATTTCTAGCATCCCCTTGTATTACATTATTTGGTTATTAAAGACTTTTAGTCTTCAATATGGATCTTCTTCTTCATATTGATCTTTTGTTGTGATTTGGGCACAATGTTGAATTATTTAATATACCTGGACCAGTAAAGATGAGATGTGCAACCTTTGAAAGTGATTTAATGTACTTGTGATGAGTAAAGATGAGACATGCACCTCTAAAATTGTACAAGAATATCACGTGGCGGTCACTATCAACTCATGAATTTCCATGGGTTTGGTTATTTTCTTACATACTACCAAATTTTGAGATAAATCAATTATTTTTTTTAAAAGGGCGCTTATTATTTTACTTTTCAGACAATGGGGAACCCATGCGATGCACAGCCTAATATCGCTTCTCGGGAAAATGGTCACATAGTGGCCGAACTGGGCATGTGATAGGGTTGGACTATGAAACCATATTAGAATCATATTGAATTAAAAATTTATTAAATCCTGGTGTTGGTGATACATTGATAGATTTTTATTGTTCGCTTTGTAAATATTTTGGATGTCTTCTCAGCAATGGTGACTTCGGTTATTTTATTTCTTTATTTTATTTTAATGCTCATGGATTCAAAACTGTAGCATTGACAGTAAAAGTGCCATAAGCATTTCCATTTTATGCTATTGTATATGCATTGACTAGGATATGTGATTATCTTCAAAAGAACATGGAGTATTTTTTGGACTTGTGGGGCTAGTAAAAGTTTGAAGTATCTCGAAGACAGTGTTTGGAAAAGCATGAACAAGAACAAAGTTACATTAAATTGGGTCAAGTGAAAGAGTTTATTAGATGATTGTTGAAAAATTATACTGGGCTATCTACACAAGATATAACTAAAGGTAATACAAGATTTATTAGACATACTGGTTAAAGGTGCAGAAAACAAGGAAAACAAATTTTCATTGTGAGAATAGTTGTGAAACCTGTCATGAAACTGATCAAACTAAATTATTCAAAATTATAAATAAGTCATTGAGACTCATGAAAAAGGGGTCAGAATATTTTTGAGCAAAAGGAATTGGAGATCAAGTTCATTGTTGAAGAAGATTTTTCTTTCATCAGTGTAATTGCCAGATCAAGGTTTTCTAGAAAAATATTTTATTGAATATCTTTTATTTCAATATATTAATTTTTTTTTTTAATAATGTATTCATTATTTAATTAATAGTTTTAATATATTTTCCATTTCCATAAAATATTGCATCAAATTTAATTCAGGTTGTGTGAATGTAAATTTGTTTAAATTTGGTTAAATTTTAATTCAGGATGAAATTTCATAAGTTTCAGTAGTAGTTGTTTGTTTCATTTCATTTGTTTTATTTATTTTATTTCTCCTAACCCTAGATTTTATTTTTTAATTAAAGTTTCATAAATAAAAATCAAAACCCTAAAAAGAAATATGTAAGTTTCAAAAATTAAAATTAAAATTTTTATGTAAATTTACATTTTTGATGAAAATTTGAAGTTTTAACTTTGCATAGTTTTCAAATAATCATTTAAATTTCATTTTATGTAAAATTGAAATTTCAATAAATTTCAAATTTTTATTAAAGTGAATAATTAATATGATAATTTAAAGTTTTTACATTGCAAAGTTTAGATTTAATCATTTTATTTTGATTATTCTCATGCAAATATTAACAATATGAGATAAAACTTGATTAACAATATGAGATAAAATTTGATTAACAATTTGAGATAAAATCAATTAAAATCAAAATTTTAAATATTAAAATCAAATTGTCAAAGATTAAAATCAAAGTATATATTTGATCAATAATTTCACATTTTCTCATAAATTTCATGAACAACAAAATCATTGCAAATCAAATCAACCAAAACAGACCCCTTGTTAATAGGTATATGCAACACTGAGGTATCCAACTAACTTTTAGCATTTCACATTTTCACTAAGCATTGCAAGCAGATTAACACATTGAACAGAACCTTGGAAAAATTACAATATTTCCTTGCAAGAGAGGATATCCGGGTAGAATCCTAATTGTGAGTATATTCTTGTGATTGGACAATATCACTCAACACTTGCACGAAAAATTGCTTACCTTTTGTTGTAGCTCTTTTCTCGCTTTTGTAGAGGATGTAGATCTTGGTGTCTAGGATCACCAAGTTTCTACTTTGAGTAGGATCCTGGAGCTTTTTGTAGACTGTCATGAACAACTTCTTCTTCACAAAATGATGGTCTCAAACTTTCTTTCATGAGCCTAAGATTTGGTGGCTTGTTCACTTCTTGTGTTCTCCTCCTTTTGTTATAGATTTGGAGAAGTATTTGTCTCTGAAGTAGTGCCTTCTTGTGGTGAGATACAATTTTTGAATAGCCAAGATTTGGTGAGCTTCTTCTATCTTCAAGTCTTCTTGTCGAATTTTAACTTCAAGTAGGATCTTCTTCTGAGATTTGGCACTCCTTACCAAATTCTTCTTCACGAATTTAGTGCTCTTTACCAAATTCTCCTTCAAAGATTTGGCACTCCTTGCCAAATTATTCTTCACGGATTTGACACTCCTTGCCAAATTTTCCTCAATAGATTTGGTACTCCTTGTCAAGTTCTTCTTTTTTGGCTTGTTTTCGGATGATAAAAATTGTCCAAAGTCCTTCACTATTAGGGGCTTCACCTTGGTAGTGGATTTCTCCAATGATTTCTCTTACGAACTCTTTTGATGATCTTTAGGAAGGCTTTATAGATATTTTTTTGGATTCTTCTTGAGATATTTCCTAGGTCTTCAATATTGCAGCTTTTGATGGTCTTCCTTGAGACCTTCTCTTCAACCTTCTACTCCTAGAAGTGTTGGTGATGAGATCTTCTTCTGGATATTTTTATTCTACTACTTCTAACTTTGAGTAGGACTTTCCTATTCCTTCTTGTTACCTAATGTTGACTTGTTTTTTATTCTTTAGTTAGGATAGTGCACTTTAAGGGGGAATGTTAGAATTAAAGTGCACTATGCCTCTGTTTTGACACTTGTCAGTTTATATTGACACTTGTCAGTTTATCATATAGGCTTTCTGCCTATATATGTAACTCATTTGTATCAATAAAATTATCTCATCAGTTTTCCTCCTAACATTTGGTATCAGAGCTCCAGGATTTCTCTGGCCTTGTGAGCTTGAGGGGGGATTTCCCTCGAGAAATTCCCCCCTCATCTTTTCCCCCCATTTTTCATTTTTTTTATTTTTCCCCCATTTTTTTTCAAAACAAGGAGTATGCTCTCCATTGTTTACAATGGATTAGAAACTAGACTTTTGAAAAATCATGGCTCCCAATTTTTTTTAGTGATCCATTTTTCCCCACATGTATCCATCTGTAGAAGTAATCTCTCCACAAAGATGAAAAATGGGATACAATTAATGGATTGTTTCTGGACATACTCGCAAATTTCTCGATGGAGCTACAGTGTGAAGAATGTGTAGTATAATGGACTAAAGCACACATGCATTTCAGCGTCGCTGTGAAGTACCGGGATGCTCGCAGAATTTTATCTGAAGATGAATTGATTTTTTTTCGTGTTGCTTGCAATTGTTTTTCGTCACTATTCAAAAATATTATTGTGACCTGGTGTCTTCAGGGTTTCGTGGGGATTTTGGCGAGATCCTCCTTCATATCCATGGCAAAGACAACGGTGTGCAGAGGCAAGAAACTACTAGGGGTGAGGCATCCTTTGCCTCCTGATAAGAAATGGCAGTAGAAATGGAATTAGGGAATGCTAAAGAATATGGTGGATGGCTTCAAATCCCATTGTAAAAACGTGCAAGGTGCAAAGCATACGCTCCTAAATCTTCTGGAAGAATGGCTGGAGGTGAAGCCTGTACTTTTTGGCCAAATAAAAGCTCTTACCTACAAGGAAGACAAAATGGCAGAGGAAGACGCCGTCGTTAAGGGTGCGATCTTGCCGCCCATGGTGGGATGGGACTTGAAAATGCAGAGAAAGACCATTGTTCTAGATTTGGATGCGGCGCGCTGAGGTCCATCAAGCCATAATGAAATCCAATTTATCGCTAGCCTGGCCCTGGTTGTTCCAATAAAAAATTTTGGCCTCGAATCTGCTCAAGGAAGTAATTATTGACAGCCCAACAGTTTGGTCCCATCGAATCTGCTTCTTTCAAGCACGTGGATGAGCAGCAAATGGTGTAAGCTCCAGTTTGTTGATTTGGTTATGCTTGAGTAAGCTTGAGTTCAATGTTTTTTATGCCCCTAAAATTGTCGTGATGGTTGAATTACTAAGGAGAAGGATCATAGAGAAGCGGCTGAGTTGCTACAAATCGCCTGATGAAGACATAACAGTGCATGGAAGAGGGCATACAAGTTGAAGTATTTGACTTGGGATGGTGCTGTACTGAGGAGAAGAAAGGAATTTTTTTTTAAATAATTTCTGCTCCTGTTTATGGCGGTTATTGATGGCAGCATCTATTTATCATTTTTTCGAAGAATTTTGGCCTCTGTTAAAACCGTTGGTGCCCACCCCATAACTGACAGATTTTTTTTTGCTGTGATGAAGATGTGCCCGACGCTCCGGTCATGGTTTGTCCATGAGCTTTCAAATATCATGAGGCTCCATCACAAGAACCTGGTGCAGCTTCATGGGTGGTGCACAAAAAAGGGCGAGATCTTGTCATCTACCAACACGCACAGATGGAGCAGGTTTCTCCTCAGGAACAACACTGTTGTCTACCATTTTTAAAGCTTCTCGAAACTATTTTCTCTAGTTTGCACACAATATCAACTGATTCCCGAGCGACGATCTCTGAAGTAGTACAAACTATGACCCGACCTCTGTTTCTCATCGTGTTGACAATGATGAATGAAAGCAATGACGCGTTTATTAGGGATCTACGCAGGCAGAGCGTTACATTGTCGCCACTTCTATTTGTGAGAGAAGAAGGGAGAAAAGTGAGGTAGCAGCGGCGGTGATGGAGAGAGGCCTCAGAGAATAATCCACTGTTAATGGTGAAACCCCGTAATTCATGGACAGATGATGAAACTAATGGAATGTGGAGTGAGCGACGATGATGTGCAGATGATTTTACTCGTGGATGAATTTTGAGACGTCGACAGTCGTGAGATCGGGCTGTTCGGGATATGGCGGTGCAACCTTTGTTTTGGTGTCCAAAGGAACATGGTGGCATGCGAGATTTCATTTGATGAGGCAATGATTTTGTGAAATTGGGGGCCAAGTTTCGGATATCCGGGAGTGGCAGATGTGACAGCCACGTGGACGTCATGCACCAACACAGGCCACTCGCTGAGCGTGGTGGCGGTTGTGGAAGAGGCATAGATCTTTAAAGGAGTGGATGTTGAGTAGAATCACCGTCTCTACCTTCCTTGACAGCTTCGTTCGTTGGTTCTAGAGGATGCTAATGGACGCATTGAGTTTCTCGTCTCTAATGCAGAGCCTCAAGCACGAGCATAAGGTAGCCATGGGTCGTCCGAGGGAAGAATAAGGGTCGTGGTGGCCAGTTCGCATGATGTTCCCAAGGTCAAGAGAAATGTGGCCTGGACTGGCCTCCAGAGGATTGTCAAGACCACATGGACGTAGTCATTGGACTTCATGGAGCACATTGGAGGAGAGCCTTCCAGACAACACACTGATACATCCTCGAATGTTGTGAAGATGGTGACTGCATTTGTTGGTGGGTGTTTTGTTAGCAGGTGTTTGGGAGACGAGGTGTATGGTGATTTTTTGAATGTAGTAGTTTGTTATTCCATGCTGCGTCGATGGTCCCAGCATGTTACATTTTTTTTTGTCAGCGTTCAACCCAGTTTCAATGCTCGTCAGCCACCTGAGATGTCGCCGTAGAATTTGTTGTTGATTTATTGTTGGAGGTGATACAGCCAGAATCAACGAACCGACGCCCATTGCAGACCGTGAATACTATTTTTTTTTAAATGCAAGCTGCCAGGGCAAATGCGTAAAGTCGTGCTTTCTGTGGCTGAAATTTCACCTTGCTGCGACATTATTTTATTTTTTTGATGTTGATGAAAATGCAGGGGGATGGAGGGCCCACATGACCAAATTGAAATGCACATTGTTTTATATGTATTTTTTAGAAACTCTTCACCTCATCATGTTCATTTTATGAATGGTTTCCACAAGGAGGGCGCCTTGTTTCCCGATATTGATCATGATTTATATTTTTTGCCCACATGGTCCAAGTTATTACCCTATGAAAATTTTTTCATGATGAAGATTTTTATTGACCACTGGTTTTATTGCTTATTTTTTATTTCCACATGGAATTGGAAGGCCTATATGGCAAATGTAATTTCCCTGTGAGGGAAATTGATGCTATTTTTTCTGCTTGAGTGTGATGCCAAGAATCTTTTATTCTTGAGGTTTATTTGCGAGATCCGACTATAGCCATGTTTATAGTCATTGGAAAGATTTTTTCAAGACGAACACATTGGTGGTGTCATATTGTAATTTTGAGGCTGTTTCAATTGATTTTTTAGCCTCAATTTTTTTCTACCTTGGAGTGCACTTTCGGTTGTACCCGACACTCCCAAGGCACTTATAAGTGAACCTAGTATCTAGTAGTCTCCTCTTTCTACTTGGCGGATGCAGTGGCTAGTTACCCATGCATTCCAATAAGATGAGGTGACTACCATAAGGACACTTATTCTAGGGACTACAGACATAGACACCCTAGACTCTATCCGAGGTTTTTTCTGGATCTACTTCTAAAGACTACAGACGAAGACACTTCAGAAGATTCTCTTCTATTCTTCTTTCTTCTTCTCCTCCATATTTGGCTTCAATGGCTCATTTTATTGTATTTCATGGCTCATTTTTTCTTTGTATTAAGGTGCATTTTTTGCAGATACCAACACCTTCTAGATTGAGTTCACCATAAGGAAGGATTTTATATTTATGGTGGGACTAGTCAGTGACCTACGAGAGGCAACATCCTCTGAGGATGACCTATAGAGGAAAAAGACCTAGAAGTGGCTGACCTTGAGGCACCCATGATGACCTTGAGGCACTTAGACGGCTGACCCAGTGGCAATAGAACCATGGAAGTGGTTGATCTTGAGGCAACAGACCGAGATGTATACACAATGAATCTAGCATTATTCACAGTTGGAGAGCCAAGCACAAAGAGCACGAGCCTAGACCAAATCAAAAATAAAATAGGATGATAGATTGCTTTTAGAGAAGTCAACATTAAGGGGGAATGTTACCTAATGTTGACTTGTTTTTTTTTCTTTAGTTAGGATAGTGCACTTTAAGGGGGAATGTTAGAATTAAAGTGCACTATGCCTCTGTTTTGACACTTGTCAGTTTATATTGACACTTGTTAGTTTATCATATAGGCTTTCTACCTATATATGTAACTCATTTGTATCAATAAAATTATCTCATAAGTTTCCCTCCTAACACTTCTTCGTCTTCCAAGATTGGAAGTTCTTCAATAAAATCTCCTAATATCTTCACTTTTTCTTTAGTTTTTGAGTTAATTCTTAAAAATATACTATTCCTAACTTTCTTGTAGGAAGTTTCCCAATTCACTAAATCTTCCTTCTCTACAACAAATATATTAGTAATTAAATCTTAATCTTCTTCTAAATCAGATATTCTTTTCAAAATTTTCTTCAAAATCAAGGCTTCTATGATCTTTTTTTAGTATCAAGGCTTATGTGGCCTTTTTAGTACTAAGGCTTCTATGGCCTTTTCCAGTATTAAGGCTTCTATGGACTTTTCAGTATCAAGGCTTTTGTGGATTTTTTTAGTATCAAGGCTTCTATGGCCTTTTTAGTATCAAGGCTTCTATGGCCTATTCTTCAACTATGAATTTTGTCAATCCAGCAATGGAGATCTTTAGTCTCCTTACTTCACCATAACTCTTCTCTAGAAGTATTCTTCTGTAGTGTTCTTCTCTTGCACAAGGAACTAATATCTGAACTATAAGGACACGTCGACCTTTGGGCCATGAAGTTGGTGTCTCATAGATTTTTGTTATAGGAGGAGTCCCACTCCTCTGAGAAATAATTTTCTACAACAAAAGAAACTTTAGGCAATAGTTAGCAAATTTTAGATAACCTGAATGATCTTCAATCTATTGGATTGAATGCTAAGTCCTAGTATTCACGAGTTTTCCTTGCAACTCTATGGAAAAGACTCTAGAAAATATAATCTCAGTATTTTTTAGAACTAATATTTTATTCAGCCCTAACTTTGTGACTCTCCCTAATTCGACCACCTAGATTCTTTTGAGATATTTTTACAATGGTTGGTCCAATGATGCATCAGTTTGATAAAACACTCAGGATTAATGATAATGATGGTTTCCCTATTGACCTACACAGACTAGATATACCATGGCTCTGATACCACTATTAGATTTTTATGTAAAGAGCACTAGGATATAACAATCACAAGATGCAAAATAATATGAAATAAAGTAAATATGCTATATGATTGAAATATGCTATAAATAGAAATCACATAAAATAATACAATGTAATTATGGAGGAATTGAACACTCCACTAATAAAGCTATTGAACTACATTGCACCCATTACCAATGGATGGTGAAGTACACAAAACTATATTATCCCCTAAGCTACACTATTTTACTATGTCGCTTGACTCTTTATTTATCTAACAATGAGGCCTTTCTTATATAGGAACACAGGTTCCTTGGCCAACACTCTATCTAGTTGTGCAAGAGATAACTTGTTGGAAATATGAGCAAGTTTTGTTGTCATTGATATCAAGAGGTTGATGTCCTAGTTTTGTCATCATTAATGTCATCAGGTGGTTTTTCCAAAATGTAAGGAAGAAGTTTAAAGGAATAGGATATAATATTTATTTTTAAATATTATATGCCTAAAAGGCCTAAAAATATTGAAGACCCAAGGAAGGAGAAGTAGGTTTAAAATGAAATAATAATATTATAATATTTAATATTATAGTATTCTGAGTTAAAGGTTGAGTTGAAGAAAAACAAGGTCCAAGGAGTTAATAAATTATAAATCCTCAAAAAACCCATTTGGTAGATTTTAAGGTTATTATTTAATTTATTTAAATTTAAATATTTTAACCATAGGTTAACATTTAAATTTAAATAAATAATAAAGGCACAAAAAATTTAAATGTTAAATTCGAATTAAAAACCGGATTTCCTAAATCGTCGACATGTTGGAATCCATAGCATAGGTATAAAAAGGGCAAAAGTTTTTAATTAAAACTTATCCATGCGAATTATGTACCCAAAGTCTAAAGAATTCATGCACTGCATTCATTAAAGGTGTAAGGAAAATTCACATGTTTTAAACGTTGAAGGGTAGACGTGGTGATAAATAGAAGCGAAGCACCAAGCAAGTCTCAAGGCACTTGGTAGCTCAAGTGGCATCCAAGGGCTGCGTTAAGGTATTTGTGAGGGTGAGATCGCGGGTTCGATTCATGCGATTGTATTTTGCAAAGAGGAAAGTGTTTTTTGTTTGCGCCTAGTGGGAGAAGAGACAAGGAACATAGAGGAGATCATGCACTTTTAATTTTGTGTGGGCACGTAGCCCAACCGATGGATGCTCTTTGTGCTAAGGTGTTTGGAAAGGCAAGGTCATGTGTTCAAATTTCATCGAAGTCATTTTGTTGGGCAGAATAAATTAAAGGTATGCTATACACGTTTTAATTTATCCAAAGGTTTTGAAATTCAGAAATTGCATTAGAGGGTTTCATGAGTTCTAAAAGGAAGTTGTGAGTTTTTTGAGGGAGTTATAAGGCATAATAAAATTAAAATATTTTATTTTGTTTTTGGTGGTTAGAATTTATTTTATAAAGTAGGAGTGATAAGGTATGCAAGGAAAATTATATTTTGTATTTTGAAATAAAACTACATTGTGATAAATATTTTTGAGAGGAGAAATAAGGTGCATAAAGGAAATTATTGTGAAAGTGAGTTATTTGAATCTTTGCTAATTATTTTTGAATTTTGGATATTATAAGGTGTACTTGAGTTTTAATATTTCTGTATGGTGAAATAATGTTTGAGGAAAATATTTGAGTGAAGGTTTTTAGATAACTTGTTGCTATCTAACTGTGAAAGTGGCAAAGAGGATTTAGTTGTGATTAAGACAAGTTTTGAATACATATCTCCATCAAAACAAAAGGTATGGGCACATATTTCTTATGAGTGAAATATTGTTGGATTGAGTGTTGTGAAATGCAAAGTTGGAGTGAAAAGGATTGTTTGATAAGCATTGTTGGAAATTTTGAGTAAGCTTTCATATGCATGATTGGTGAATATTTGTGAGAACATTTGAGTGTGAAGTTGAGAACTATCTTGAACTAGGATTTTTGAAAGAACATGAGTATCATTGTTATGTTAAATTGAGAACTATATTTAACTAGGGTTTGTGAAAGATCATGAGTATCAATGTTATGTGAAGTTGAGAAATATCTTGAGCTAGGGTTTGTGAAAGATCATGAGTATCATTGTTATGTGAATTTAGAATCATCTTGAGTCAAGGTTTGATATTCATAGTGTGAGTTGTTGGAAGTATAGTGAAACACTTGGTTAGGGTTTGTAAGCAAGTTGTGTTTCATTGAGTGAATGGTTGAGTGAAGTTGGATGAGCATTATTTATTAAATGCATTGTAGTGATATTTCAAGTTATGTGAAATAAATTATTCTTTATCCTAAATTGATTTGTAAGAGAGTTTGAAAGTGATTGAGCATTTTGTGAGTGTGAAACATATTGAGTCTCTAATCATTCTCTATATGTTTCTATGGTTAAACAAAATTCTGAGTGAAATTTGTTTGTGTGATTGAAGAAGTTTTTGAAAGAGATTAAGTTGAGTTTTGTATGCAAGTTTTGCAATTGATTTGAATAAGATTTTGTGAAATCTAGTGGAAAGATTTGAGCAAGTCCTAGAGAGGACTTAAGGACAAAGTTAAGCAAGCTTTTGTGAAAGCTTGTGAGAATATTTGAGTAAGTCCTAGAGGGGACTTAAGGACATATTTGTGTGAGCTTTTGTGGAAGCTTACAAGAAGATTTGAGGTAAGTCTTGGTGAAGACTTGTTGAGCATATTGGACAAATTCTAGAGAGAACTTGTTGAGCAGATTGGACAAGTTCTAGAGAGAAAGTGTTTAGAAGATTTGTGCTAAGTCTTGGTGAAGACTTGTTGAGCAAATTGGAAAAGTTCTAGAGAGAACTTGTTGAGCAGATTTGAGGTAAGTCTTGGTGAAGACTTGTGGGTAGATTTGAGGCAAGTCTTGGTGAAGACTTGTGGATAGATTTGAGGCAAGTCTTAGAGAATACTTGAGAGTAGATTGAGCAATTTCTTGAGAGGACTTGTGGACAAATTTGAGGCAAGTCTTTGAGAAGACTTGAGAGTAGAATTGATTGATTGATTTGTTCAAGCTTTGTGTTAAGGCTTGGGGAAGATCTAGCAGATTTGATTTGTGATTGTATCAAGCTTTGTGTTAAG
This sequence comes from Wollemia nobilis, assembly GCA_028583015.1. Classification (NCBI taxonomy): domain Eukaryota; kingdom Viridiplantae; phylum Streptophyta; class Pinopsida; order Araucariales; family Araucariaceae; genus Wollemia; species Wollemia nobilis. The sequence continues at coordinate 7,726,758 of JAQPPZ010016717.1, read as the reverse complement.
GCTTGAGGACAGATTTGAGGATAGATTTTAGGATAGATTTTGGTGCAGATTTGAGGGTGATTTGTGCTAGACTAGAGATAGAATTGTGAGCAGATTTGTGCTAGACCGAAGGACAATGTTTAGTGTAGATTTGAGATAGATATTGAGCAAAGCTGAGAGTAATATTTGGATATGATAGAGTAGAGGACAGTAGTCTCGAGTGGATAGAGATCCATTAGCCATGGTAGTGATGATAGAGGTCTTCAATGGAGAGAGATCCATAAGCCATTGTAGTGGAGGTAGTAGTCTTCTATAGGATCACTATCTAGAGCAGAGGATAAGAAGTTCTCCTATGGATAGAGATCCATGAATCAACTAAGGGGATTGGTATTTCCTGTGGATAGATATCCATGAACTTGATTAGGGGATTAGTGTCTACTTTGGATAGAGGTCCATAAACATTGTAATAGGTAAGGATTCCCAAGAGATTTGTTGAGAAAATTTTAGTGAAATATTTTCTCCGTGGAGTAGCCCACATTGGGTGAACCACATTAAATTGGTGTCTCTATTGTGTGTGGTGATTTATGCATTACTTTGATTACTGTTGTTGATATTGCCATTGATATATTACATAATATTTTTTGGGAAAGAAAAGTAAAAAGTGGTCTTATACTATTCACCCCCTCTTGGTATAAGCTTGTGTTCTTCATAACTTGCACATATACTACTTGCACATTGACACTTGTGCATTTATTACATTGCTTGAAGTAACTAGATAACTTACCCCTAAAGTAATCTAAGAATGTACCTTGGAAGATACATTTACATAACCCAAATTATGGAATAGACTCTATTTCTAATAGAACGATGTCATTGAAAGGCTTCTCAAGAAGCTTGTTTGATGGAAAGGGGACTTCCTTAGTCAAGTAGCTAAAGCCATACTTGTGCAAGCTTGTATCCAAAGCATTCCAATTTTATTCATATCTATATTCAAAGCCCCTACTTGCATTTGCTAAAATATAGAGGAAATTCAAAAAATATTCCTATGGTCAGGGTCTAAGAATCGAAGAAGGTTCCCTATGGTAGCTTGGGATAGAATTTGTACTAAAAACACTCAAGGAGGTTTGGGTTTCAATAAGGTAAGCAAGATGAAATTTGTCTTCATTGCCAAACAAGGGTGGATAATTCTCACTAATATAAAATATTCTTGGGTTGACATTATCAAAAGTAAATATCTTCATCATACTAAAATCTGGGATGATGATCCTCTCCCAAGTGGATTTGCATTACGAAATTTAGTTATCAAATTTAGTCCCATCATCAAAAAATGGTTCATATGGTAACTAGGTAATGGGTAACATATCATTTTTTGGAGGGAACCCTAGTTGAAGTACTAATCATTGCTCGAGGATCCTAACCTAACCATCTTGAAGCCTCTCACATATCTTCTCTTTGGGAATAAATTTTGTAATTTTATCACTAATTCTCCTCACATAAGAGTTTGGAAAACCATTCCTTTGAGTGATTCACATGAAGAATAAGGTGTTCCTACTAAAGAGTTGGCCAACCTCAGAAATTATGTCATTCTTAATGATTATTCCCATGAATCCCCTTTTTGGAAAGTTAGTGAAAATGAGTCATTCACAGTTAAATCTGCATATTATCTCCAGGGGGATTCCTTTGATAGATGGTTTCCTACCAAAGTTTATTCCCAAGATTGATTTTTTATTTTTGCTTATAGTTCAAAACAAAATATTGACCATCAATAACCTTCTATCCATAGGCATGATCATCCCCAACCACTACTACCTATACTAGTCTAGCTAAGAGTCATCATACCACCTGTTTCTAGATTATCCCTTCTCCTCTAGTATTTTGTGCTTCCTCTTCTCATCGATCAACATTGCTTGGGTTCAACCCAATTCAATCTTGGATCTATGTAACCAATGACCTAATTTCTTTATCAACCAAAGCCTCAAATATTTATGGTCATTTTTTCTTTTGCACTTCTTATGGAAAGTTTGGCTAGAATAGAATAACAAAGTCTTCTTTATTGTTTCTAATGATCCTGTCTTGATTGGGATTAAGGTACTATCTGATGCTACTTAGAATTCTTAGCTAGTCCATTCTCATGAAACCCCTAGGCCACATCTGGATTCTAGTCTTATGACTACCTTCAATATCTCTCCTATTCTATCTCACCTCTCTATATCTCATGTTGATAGAGCTAATGTTAGATGCTCCTCCCTTGTTGTATGGATCAAATTCAACTTAGATAGGGCATACAAAGGCAACCCATGTAAGGCTAGAGGTGTTGACATCATCAAATATGAATAAGGGAGAATTATTTTAGCATTAATAGAAAATATTAACATCTAAACAAATCATGTATTTGAAGCTAGGGCTCTCTATTAATGACTATCCTTTCTGGATGGCTTACATCCCAACAATCTCATAATGGAAGGATATTATTTGTATATAATAAACTACCTCAATGGAGCTCAAATTATTGCCTAGAGAATATACAACCTTATTGAAGAGTCCAATAGGTACCTTCACAACTAGAATAATCTTATTATTCAACACATTTATAGGGAAGGCAACAAAGTAGTTGAAATTTTGGCCAACCTAGGCTTAGCTAAAGAATCCCTCCATGTATGGCATGCTAATTTTCCTCAATTCCTTCATGATATTATCACTAGTGAAGGTGTATCTATGTGCTAGTGATGGAATCCAACTCATATGGCTTCTTAAACTACATGGAACTTTTAGGGGAACCCACATCACCAGTCCTAATCCTCGTAAGTGCTTTGGTTTGATAATGCCAACCTATCCGATGAATCATCATCTTGGCCTATGAAAGCTCAATAATATCCTTATGAAGATAGTCTTTTACATTGTGTTGAGTTACCACATGCACACATATTAACCCATGTCCTTTCGTGATCATTTAGTTGGCTAGTTTTCCCATGCCACCCCAACCATTAGTGATCATACCTAGAGCACATCTAAGCACAAGAATTCCCAAGATGGTCCCTAGGCCAATCCCATATTCATATTATGTGTCACTTCTAAAAACTCTAGAATGATTTCCAAAGTTGTTCTTCATGCTATTGGTCATGACTTTCCCAAGTCAAACCTGGCACATGTGTTTAGGCTCTCCTAATATGATACAATCTATCAATAGTTCTGGAGCATGGTAGCTTCCAAAAATATCGACATATGTATCCTAGAAGCCTTAGTACGTTTGACATCCTATGTGTGTTTTAAATATAACCTTTGGAATAATGATAGTCATTACAAGAATATCTCTCTTGTTTGCTTTTAGAAATGAGTGTTTGCTAGAATTCTTGACTTTGTGATGGCACTTTTGGAGCCTGATATGCTACAAATAGATGCCAACATTGAATAAATCCTCAATAACCATGGATTTATGGCTTTCCTCTAAAATATTAGTAGGAGAAACACTAAATTATCAAACAAAATTACTCAATTATGGAAGAATGGTTGGGTCATCATTTGTGGGCTCAAATTTAAGGTCACCGTTAGCATGCTTGTTGAGGTGATAAAATTTCCTAATGACAATGAAATTGTTCACCACGATAAGCACTCATTGGTTGAGGAGGTGAGCTACTTCAAATATAAGGGCAAGAAATTGGGAAGGGAAAATGGGGAGTCATCAAGAAGACCCTCCCGATGCCCTAGAATAAAGTCATGATTATAATTGTCTAGTATTTTATGACCGATGAGATTAAATACCTCATTTAGAGCTTTCATTTGTCCTTTCTAAAATATATCTATGAAATTAAGGACATAAACATGGATGAGTATCTGTTCAAATAAATGGAATTATCTATTGGTAATGTCAATAAAGACACTTCCACACACCTGTTGCACTAGGGCATTCACATTTGTATAGGCACATCCTCTAGAAAGAGGCTTAAAATCCATTATCTCCTGCATTGGTAGTCCCATTGATCACTCTTCTATTTTTATTTCAATCCAAGATAGTCCCTATAATGAGTCCCTAAGTGAATATGAAGTCATAAAATCTAAATTTAGAAGGAATATTAAGTTTGGCTCTAATTCTAGTGACACTTCTATTATCACCGAGCCTCCCCGTTGATCTTCCAATGGAATCATGAATATGGAAGTGGAAGAAACCCACTATCACTAAGAAAGACTAGGAGGCCCCTAGATATTTTCCTACCAATCTAAATAAGTTGAATATTGAAAGTACCCCCTCTCAGTCATCCATTTAGAAAGGAGTTGAACCCACGAGCGGGCCTTCAAGTCACATCCAACAAAGATATAATGATGATCCCCTCACTAGCTTGGAATAATCACTAAATGCCATGGTAAGGGTATCTAAGACTACTTGGACTACCCTTTAGCATACCGTAAAGATGGTCAGTGATATCCAAAGCCAAAAATGTGGTCGTGCTTAAATGTTTGATGAAGGGTATGGTGCGAGTGATGGTGAATAGGATCTAATCAAGGTTTCTAGCTAGATGTGGTTTCCTTGACCATTTCATTTTGCTCATATTTTAGTGGTCTTTGACCCTTGGTTTTGTGTTCCTCTAGTTTCCCTCACTTCTCTTTTTAGTATCTCTTAGGGATTCCCTCCTTCAAGCGAGTGTCTCTTGTGTTGTTTCAGGGTATTCTCTCTGGTTTCTCTTGTTTGGTGTAGCTATCTTACTCATCCCATGGAGATCATTCTAATTTTTCTTCCATTAATATAAAAGGTTTGGGGTCCCTTTCAAAACCCCATTTTCCTATCAATAAAAAATAATAAACTATTAAAACATAATAAATCAATACTACAAATAAGTGTTAATACCTATGATGGATACCATAGTGGTAATTCCTTAGGTTTTCATCTAGGAGACTCAAGTTCAAACCCTGATAAGAAGGGACTGAGACCCCTCATAAAACCTATGTAAAATTAATTTTAAAAAAATCTAGGTGCAGTTAAGCATTTTAGGAAGAGGGTTATTCTCAGCTTGCTCATTGTACTCAAGAGGACATGAGGATGGAATGGAGAAAAAGAGGTGCAAATCCTAGGTGCAATAAATATTTCCATGAAGAGGGTTGTTTGCAACCCGCTTTTTGTACTCAAGAGGACATGAGGAAGGAACACAGTGAAAAGGGTGTAAACCCTAGGTGTAATCAAGCATTGAAAAAGGAGGGTTGTCCACAACCTGTTTATTATGCTCAAGAGGATGTTAGTCACTCTTCAATCTATGAGAAAGCCTCTTTAGTTAGAATAAATGTCTCTTAGGGATCTTTGTGTTTGTAGGTGGATATTTTTTATGAACCTTTACCCTCTATTAGTATTTTGGAGGATGAATTTGGGTTGGATATGATTGATCATGAAGCTTGAACAATTATTTGAAAACTCTGGGGAAAAAGACCTAGCCTGGAGGATCTCAAAGGATACATTAAACTTTGGTGGTCCAGTAAATTCCAAGTAACTCTGCTACCCAAAAATTATTTTTTGATTTATTGGATAAGGATAGGGTAACTATTATAAATACAATTGTTTTTTTAAACAAAGGGATGTTTATATATGACCTTGGACTCTTGGTTTCAACCCCTTTATAGAATAAATGAACGGATTTCTAGTCTAGGTGAATCTATATGCTCTTCCTATGGAGTTTTGAGGAGAGAATATATTCACCAAAATTGGTAATGCCATTGGTGCATTCCAGTATATGGATGCCCAAACAAAGGAAAATTTATTCAATAAAATTAATATGAGTAAAGCAATATTGGTTGTTTGGATGGATGTTTCAATTCCTTGGCTTTAATCCATTACTATCTCCTCAAGGAATGGATCCAAAATATTGAATGTGAAAACTTTTCCCTTAGATGTTATGGTTGTTAGCAATATGGTCACCTAAAGAAGAGATGTGTGATCATCCAATCATGCTCTAATTCCTCCTTGGTGGAGGAGAAGGCTCTACACGTGAATGATCTTCAACCTTCAAATGTCCTAGTTCACAAGGAAGAAGCTCATCCTCCAGCTACTCCAACTATCCAACAATAATAAAGCAAGCAATAGAAGACTCAACCCCGAAAGGATAATTTGAATTTGATCATTGATAAAAACCAAATGGTTACTAAAGACCATCCACTTAGTTCCATGGAAAATATTAGCACCTCAGATAGTATTCTTGAAGCTAATTATGAAATAATCAATGACAATAAATTTTCTAAAAATAAAGATCATACATAATGTGTTACAACTAGATATTACCTTAAGATCTTGAAGTGCGAAAGTGCATTCTCAGACCTTGCCACTCTAAAGGAGGAATAACCTATGCTATAGAATAAAAAAAATTAAAATACCACTTTGTAACAACCCCAATGATTTTAGACTATTTTTTTTAATTATGATTGGATGATAGCTACAGTTTTTTTTAAGTTTCTTTTTCGGTAGTGGTCTACTAATCTATCATGCTTTGGAAATTATTTTATCGATATGTAGTATTCTAAGGTTCAATGGTAGTAGTAATTGGATGATAGTATTTTGTAAGGTTGTTGATCATATTGTATTATCTTACACAACTTGATGTATAGGTTTGGGGACCCTAAAACCCCTTTTTACCCTAATAAAAAAAATTAATATTTTTTATAGTCCCGATAGGGATGCCACAATGGCAAAAGGTATTTGGCTCTCCTAGAAGAGATCCAAATTCAATTCCCAAGGAGGATGGCCCCCAATGTACCCTCAACTTTTCAACCTATTAAAAACAATTCTACAAGTAAGTGTTAAT